>OY728120.1:123148393-125798393 GCA_963277665.1 Viscum album
TCTAAATCCTGCACAACTTCACAAAACTCATTAGAAAGTTCAGGTGCAAAGATAAAGCTTCCCCTTTCATCCATTTGACTTCAATCAATACTCCCCCTTAATTGTCATGATGAATACAATTAAGAAACAAGGGATGAAAGTATGATTGGAATACCTTCACTTTTCTCAAGATGGTATTAAATCTCAGAATCCCATCTTCTACATATTGGCTCCCCCTCAAGGGGTGCACTCCATTCTGTCCAAACCATCCTCCAGTTGAGAATGATCATCATCTTCAATTCCCTGCAGTGTTAGCACATGTAAATACAAGTGATTAGGGAATAAGATGGAACCTCCTTGGTTCATCAATGTGAACAACAAGGTTGAGAAGATTCTCTCAACCGAGATGCCCCATTTTCACCATTCTTCACACTTGCACATCTGATCTTCAATGATGATTGTGCTGGTGTGGATATCAATACATCTTCATGTGAAATCTTCTTCTTCCCTTTTGCCTTAGCAATTTCCAGAACTTCATCTTCATCTCTTTGTAGATCTTTGGAAAGTTGCAACTGATTAGGCCATATGACTAACAAGTCATTTGGAAGTGAGGCCTCAGTTTTGGAAATTCCACATGGTTCTTTTGATGCTGTTAAGATACCTTTCTTAGGCAACTTATTTTCAATCAATCCCTTTTGATTCTTCTGGATTGATTGTCTTTTTGAGTCCAGTTGGCTTCTATTGATTTCCATGGCTTGTTTGCAAAGATCCATGGTATGACCTTTCTTTCCACAGTAGAAGCATGTATTCTTGGTGGTCCTTCTGGATGCATCACCCTTCTTGGATTTTGACTCCAAGGACTTCTTTTCCTTCTTCAAAACCTTCTTGGGAGCATTGTCACCTTTCTTCTGTTTGCTTCCCAAGGATTCTTTCTGAGCCAGGTTCTGTGATCTTTTCTTCTTTTGAGCTCTGGAAACAGTTGGAGATTGACATGTATCTATTTGACCACTTTTTCACACATCCCAGATGTTATCAAGCAATCCAAATCTGTTAGCAGTAAACAGATGTCTTTGGACCTGTGGATGTTGCCTCTTTTCCTCTGGCTTGCTCCCCCTTGGCATGGGCTTCCTCTGTGCTTTGGCATTCAGTGGATTGTACCAACAATCCTTTGCACAATTCCCATACTTGTTACAACACCAACATTGACCCACAAATCTTGACTTTTTGATTCCTTCTGATTGTAGGGTACTTGTCTTGAATTGTTGTGCTGCTTCAGGAGAGCTTTCTTTCTTCATTGTCTTCATCCATACTTGTTTGGAATTATTCTTCCATCCTGCACTTTTTGTGGAAACACAATTAGAAGCATTAGTACAAGATGGGATGGATGGTACCTTCCTTTTAGAAGATGTTTCCCTTTTATTAGAGGATGTCTTTCTTTTAGAATCATCCTGCTCAATGCATACTTGAGTAGCAACATTTCTCCTTTCAGCTGACTGGGAGGCTTTGGCTTTGGGTGATTGCTGATTGTTCAATATCACCTCCAGTTCTAAGCATTTCATATTGAGGGAGTTCTTCTCATCCTCAATAGTTCTTAGCCTTCCTTCCCATTTCTCTTCCAGCTGCTTTATCTGGTCTTCATGCACCTTATTCATTTCAAGCAATGAGTTGTCAAGCTCCTTCACCCTTTTGACTTTGTCTTCTAGTTGAGCATCTTTGACAACCATTGAAACTCTGTGCAATTTTTCCAGTGCATGGAAAACTTCTTTGATCATTATCATAAAGATTTCTTTCTCAGAAATGCTTCTTTGCAATTATTCACAAGTATCTTCATATCTATCATTTCAAAGAGAAACTGTTTCATCCTTAGCCTTCACCAGCTTTCTGAGAGTGTTGGTTATGCCAACCCTTTTAGCCAACTGATCTTCCATTGTATTGGATTCTTCTTCTAGCTGTAATTTTTATTCTTGAAGATCAAGGATGCCTGTAGCTATACACATTGCCACTTTCTTGGGGACTATCTTCTGAAGATATTCGATTGCACTTTGAAGATCTTTCATTGTTCCAACTTCATCACAACTAGGACAGGCTTTTTTCATCTTATTGGCCTGTTTCTTCTTTCTATTTTTCTGAGTCTTGGCAGATATCTCCATTTGAGGCTGGTCGCTCATTTCCTCAAATCTGCACTTCATAAAGACTCCCTTGGATCTTTTAGAGGTAACCTCCCTCTGATACCAATTGAAGTTCCCAGATCAGTGTGAATCACTGGGAGGGGGAGGGGGTGAATCAATGATCCCTTAAAACTTTTTACTAATTGATTCCTTATCAATTAAACCTCTATGGCTGGTTAAAGCCTCAATCCACTCTTCTTGTATCTCTCAGCCTTTCCTCGAGTGATGCAATAAAGTAAAGGCACAAGACACAAGGATTTACAAGGTTCGACACCAAAGGCCTACGTCCTTGCCATGTTGGTTATACACCCCAACATGGTTTCTCCATTATAATCGGTTAGTATTACAATGGTCGATACAGAGTCTCACAGTATCTCTCCTGAGTCCCACAGGAGGGTCTTTATACTGCGTCCCACAATGTTACCAGAGTCCCACTGGCCTGATCCAGAATCCCACTGAAGACTTCTTCCACCCTGAGTCTCACAGGGGGATTCTCCTGGCTCCTCGAGTCACACGAGTAGCTCTTCTTCTGTTCAGCTCTTCAAGTATCCTCAGCAGCCTGGGATAAAGGCTGCTGGCCTTGCTCTGTACCTCTGATCACTTGAGTTGATCAGGTCTTCTCGTCTTGCTCAGGATTTATCTACTTCTTCTAAGGATGACCTGGCCTCTCTCCAACTACTGAATACTCAGACAACTGATATCTTTAACTTCAGTCTGGTCCAGTCTCAGTTCAGTTCAACTTCATGCACTGAGTGCATGGAATCTCTGGTTCCTCATGCACTGACTGCATGGACTCTTAATATTCTTCAAGAATTCTTGTTCTTGGTCTTCTCAATTGCACACAACCAGATTTGTCTTTGTTCACGTGTGCATGTGCATGCATGCATGCATGCACTCTCCTCTTTCTCCTCTTGGTGCAATAAACCCTCAAAGGGTGTAGTCACTTTAAGCACACACCTTTTCTTCTTTTCCTTCACACGTTTAATTCCTTTTGATTACACACATAAATGTGTGTTATACGTTGTGTGAGTATCCTCTTTTTCTTCTTCTAAGTGTGTACACACTTCAATTAGTGCACACACATAGGTTCGGCCTTCACTTGTTTTGCACACACAATTTATTCTTCATTTTGCACACACTTATGCTTGGCCTTTCACTTCTTCTTGCACACACACAAAGTATTCTTTGTTCTTCAAAGTGTTCACCCCACAAGGGATACAGCCTACTTCACTTGCACACACAAAGTGTGTTCTTAAATTTTTCACTCACACAAAGTGTGCCCTCGGCCTTCTTGTTCACTTTGCACCCACAAACGCCTAAGATGTGGTCTTCTTTGTTTGCACAAGGCTACGGCCTTTCCTTCCCTTCTTGCACACACACCCGAATGTGTCCTTCTCCACTTATGCACACACACTGACCACGGGTGTCTTCTTCAAGCACGGGCCGCGCATGTGTCAAGGGTGCAAGGGGTAGCCGTGGGTCGCGTTTGCATACACACACAAAGTAGTGTGGTCTTCACTTGGATTCAAGGCTACACGGGCGCGTAGGGTTCAAGGTGCAACCAACCTTGGGCGAGCAAGGTTGCTACTGCCTCGGGTGTGCAAGGTGAAACACCGCGGGGTGTGCAAGTGCAACAGCGCACAGGTGCTACTGCCGCGGGCACAAGAAGGGCGCGCAAGTGCGCTGCCCAACTTTTCCTTCCTGTCGCGCAAGGGGTGCGTGCAGGGGACCTCTCCCTTTCTTCTTTTGCGCAAGGGGTGCGCGAAAGGATCCTTACAGAGCTAATGGGAGCTCCGGGCTTCTTCCGCGCAAGTGATGCATGCAGGGATGACTTCACGTTGCACAAAGGCTTCGCGGGACCTCTTAAGTTTTTCAGAAAGCTTCTCCAATGCCTTGGGCTCTCCTTTTATAGGCAGAGGAATGCCTCAAAACATCCGCGTGGTTATAAATTCAAACTCCCGAATATCTCGGGTTTTCAAGATTTTCCAAAATCTTGTTTCTCCTCTGTTTCACGCGGCTTAACTCATTTTTAATTTCCTCTACGTGCATGCGACTTAGAACGCATGCACGACCTTCGGTTAAGGATACTCCATGCAACGAATAAACCTCATAGCCTCGGCAACGTTGTTTTCCTCGGCTGAACTCCAATTTTCTCCATTCAACGTGTGCATGCATATTTTATTGCATGATTGTGTTCAGTGTGGCCAGACGATCACCATGGACGCCTTAGCTCCTTCAGAGGTGGCCGGGAACTCAAAATCCGTCTTCGGAGGGCCACTGGTTCAGGCGGCGTCGCGAGAGGTGCCTCGGCCGAGCTCAAGGTAGAGGATGGATGGGGAGCCGTCGGATCGAAGATTTGGACGGCCGCGATCAGGATGGGCCGCGGCGGATTAGATGTGCGGCCGAGATCTGGCGTGTGATCAATCGTGCGGCTAGGATGCGCTCCCGGGGATTTTTCCGCGTCCCACATCGAAACGGAGCGCGGTTTTTCCGCGGCTTATCAACCTAGCACTCCCTTTCAATGCTCAGTTGCACTTCCCCCTCCACGGTGCCGCCCCGCACCGTGTTCTCTCTGCGGGCGCGCTCTTGCGCCCACCTCTGCTCCTCACGGGCGCGCTATGCGCCCAATATGCACACACGGGCGCGCTCCTCACGCTCACGCTGCGCGAGCTTCATCACCGCGTGGCCTCGGGGCTAATACACGGCCCCGACCTCTTCTGCCTCAGGGATATGCTGCCTTGGCCTGAGGGTTCCCCATGGGTGTGGTGACCTCGAGTCCCACATGAGCCTTGGGTGATGACCCTCGGCTGGACTTCCTTGGTGGCTATTTTTTGCTACTTAAAAACACAAGTGCTTTGTTAAGAAAAACAAAGTGACAAGTGTAAATGCCAATTGCCATTCAATCCATCTTCTAAGACATTCCCCTCATCTATTCTTCTTCTTCATTAGAATTCCTCCAATTCTCTTCAACATTTATTCATCACTTTGGAATGGAATTCCCGAAGGTTTTTCATCTTCAACCGAACTCCTGAATCAAAGATTTCTTCAATGTGCTTCATTGATCTAATCAGAGATCAATTGGATCAACTTCAAATTCACATGCACTAAGTGATAGTGCATGGACTTCATTAAACCACTTCATCCACTTAGAACTTGTGGATAGATCCCTTTCATCTCCTCATGAATTGTCAATACAATACACGGCCTTCTAACATTGTTGTGACTTTGTATCCAGTTGATACAAGTTCTTAGAACTTAAAGATCAGCTCATCAATCGTCAGATGTAATGATGATGCTCCATCATCATCCATTATTCAAGTGGTGTAACTTAGTATCATCTTGATACAAGTATTGAAACATTAAGAACAGTTCTACAATCGTCTGATATAGTATGAGAATGTTTCAACCACAACCTCCTATGTCACTTAGTGAATCTTCTAAGTGACATGCATCTTAGTACCATGGCCATTCTCCTTCATCACCATCACCATCACATCCTTTTTCATTCACATCTTGACATTCCTTGACATCCATTCATTCCATGACAACATCATGCTTCATTGACAACAAATGCAACACAATGCATTTCAAGAAGAATACACTAGGAATAAACCAAGAAGGTAAAAAGAATAAAGATTGGTCAAACCACTCCAGGTCGACTTCTTGAAAGGACCTAGACTTCACCTAACGACACATAATCAATAGAACTATGATTCCTTTACCACCTAAAGGAATTTCATGATCATTCAATTTTAACGACTGAAGTCCACCCATGTGTAACAATATTTCTCAAGGGTTTCATACATAGAAAATAAAATCATTGTTGTGCTACCAAGAAAGCACCAACATGATTCAAAACTCAATAGACACAAATGAATTCAAGCAAAAACTGACCATTTCCAAAAAGTTAAACCTTAGTTGTGTTCCTTTTTCTTGGAAGGACATGCATTTACCAGAACTGATGTGACACTCCCCACCTTAGGAGTGTCCTAACTATTGAAATAAGAGAAACATACTAGCCTCTCAAAAGCATGCTATGTCATGTTTAGCATAGACATACACATGATTCTCCTCTGATCCATGCTGACATACGTCAAGGAATTTAGAAGGAAATCCAAAACCAAACCGACCGGCATATCGAAACACCTAAGTCTCAGAACGTCATCCTAAGAATTGGGATGAACTTGATTTTTTTACGTCCAGGTCACTCTACTCTGAATATGACCTAATAACGTACTCAACAACACTAGGATCAATGATTCCACTAAACTCAAATGGTTTGTAATATCATTTAAAAACTAGATGGGTACAATGTATGTGATTTCATACTACCCCGAGGTTTAGAAGCAAACAATAAACCCTAAATACTACCCATAGGCTTATCATACCTATTCATTCAAGTTTCAGGTGACCTGTACTAGAGATTTAACCCATAGTCGTATTTCTCTATACAACCTTTGGCCTAGACGATGACATACCAAGTCGTCCATCACCCGAGGAAAAAGAGAAAGGTTCAGGTGACCTATGAATCAGTTGACCATGACCAAGGCATGTCTAACCAACTGAAACCAATCATTACTCGACACTCATTCTCGTATCAAAGGTCAAAAATACCACGAACACCCATCCAAACAAGGGTGTCATTTAGAAGCTATGAGTCCCATAAGGGACAAAGACACATGAATGACACCAAACATAATAAAGATCATGATAATAACAAGGCATTGTAGATCTAAGGGTGCTACATACAATGGTTCAACCCTTTATAAAATCATAATTTCCAACCCTATCACTGGGTATCACCAAAATAATTCATAGAATCAAGATCCTACCATATAATCCATTTCTAAAAATATAGGAATCCTACAAAAAATGCTCACGCTTCTATTCCAAGTTATCTAAAAGGAAAAACTTAAACTTCCCTTACATGAGGGTCTAAACAGAGGACACCACCTAGGGTTACATTTTTAAGGCCATTAACTTGATTCACCTTAATATTTAAACATTTAAAAGATTTAAACAAAACATTAGGTACCATTTTATAAAATAAAAGCACAAGGTACTTGATTTAGATAATGTCCCAATGAAAAAATAGGCAAGTTATAACGAACTTCCTTTTTAAACATTTAACTTTCATTGAAATCCCATCATATTTAGTAAATTTAGCATATAAATTTCTTTTTAACAGATAAGGAAACCTACAAGGGACCCATTAAACAAACCTAGTTTCTTTAGAATGAAACTAATAACAGTTGTTTAAATAGTAAAATTATAAACACCCTTAGTGGGTTATCACATAAGAAACATGCCCCAACTGACCTACTTGGGTGCAATTGTTCATTTTAGAAGTTAAACAACTTATTTCAAATCAAAATTTAAACATCTTTCATGTTTAACCATTTTGTAATATAACATGATCATGCATAATGGTATAGCCATATGGGTTACCATCTACCAATCCATAAAGTTCCCATACACTTTATAGTTTGGCATTTGGATCCCATTAATAAAAAGAAATTTCACTTTATAATTTGAACTCTAGAAGCCTTTTACATTTTTAACAAAAATTTATAAACATGTATAAAGCTCCAGGATGGTTTGATTACATGGGTTACCTTTTCCTAGTTATAAGGTACCCATACACCTTACAACTAAAAACTAGCTCCCGTCGTAATCACAACCAATATATTTATCCCATGAAACCAATTTTTTAATAAAAAAGAGAATCATTCTTTCATAAGAAGTAATCAATGAGGAACATGTTATAGACACAAAATCATGGAATATTAACAGGAAAGGCATGCTGTATAAATAGGCAGTATGACATATAATCACTTAATCATGGAAAAACATGATAAAATTAAACACACAAGCATGTTATCTAAAAAAATGCTAAAGAAAGAAAAATCATGGAATAACACTCAAGGCACACAGTCAAATATGTAGGTAGATCTAAAAATTCAACTACATGGCATGGCATACGCATGACATGTTAATTTATATGTGCCTGTTATGATGCATGAAATGATTCTTCCTTTCCATACCAAGCTAAGGGAAAAATATCATAAATTAATAAATAAAAATGTAGTAGAAATTACACCAATAAATCAAGGTGAAATCATGTCAATGATATTAGAAAACAACACAAAAATCAATTCCCATCCCTGGCCACTTGGTCATTTCCCCATGGGTGGGGTGATCAGTCCCAGAAATAGCTATTTACCAAGCAATGAAACATTCCTAGTCTCCTTTATACCAGCCCAAAATAGTAATACAGATGAAAAATAGGATCTGATACCACTTTTTAACATCCCATCTTGACTAAACACTTATACAGTAGTCAGACCGGGGGGTCACATAGCCTAAATCACATCTCCCCGTACACTAGAGGCTACCGACTAGCAATTAGGGCCTTAGGAGGTGATAATGGGGGGACTATACCCTCTTATTAGAGTAGCATAATGGTAAAATCAATAATAAACAATAGAAAATAGTGTAATCAATATAGTAAATGAAATATAGATAATAGTTGAAGCATTATAATATTTTAATCTAAAAGTTTCTAATGCCAGTTCATACAAAGTATGAATGTCCATTTGATGATACATAAATTAAACCATAGAAATATAGGATTATACAAGATATAGGACAATACATAAATAAATAAAAGAAAAGAAAATCCCCAAGGGAGATCCCCACGAGCATCTAGAGCCCCATCTCGGTTCTTTGCTCCTAACTCCTAGGTACAAGCACACAACAATAAATATGGTCCAAGGTCCTGCAAAAATAAGGTCTACTTGGGTACCAATGATACTCGAGTACGGTGTGAGATAAAATATCAGTAGGCCGACACCCATGGTGTCTAGACCAATAAATTTCGTGTAATATAAATTAATAAGTGTGTAGGTATAGAGAAATAATAAATAGAACTGAATAAATAAACGAAAAACCGTCTGGGTTCCTAAGGGACACCTAACGACTATACCACTTTGGATCATGGATGAAATAAGAGTCTGACCAGGAACTATATATATATAGTAATATATATATATTATAGTTATATATATTATCCACCTATATGAACTAAGTGCATACCAATGCCAAATGGCCATATACCCAGGCTACTAGTGCTGGCTGAACCAGGATGTAACTCACAAACATCTATCACTCAGGGATGCGCTCATGGTCTAACCCATAGATATATATAGTATAGTTATATATTTCATCCACTTATATGAACCAAGTGAGTACCAATTCCTAATGAACATATACCTATAATACTAGTGTTGGGTGGACTGAGATGTAATGCACAAACATCCATCACCGGTATAATAAGCCTAAAAGCTCCAATGATAGGGTACATTCCCAACATCTTGATAGAGAAAGAGATTACATACTACATCACTTGGGATAGAAATTGTGCATGCCATGGCAACAATCTAAGATGGAACATGGCACTTAAAATCCCATCGCCCATATAATAACAGTGGCGTGAGATGCCATACTTAACACCGATGAAAGGAAGTGTGATTACCCTTTCAGATCATTACTCCTTACCATCGTAAAAAACCATTATAAAGGTGTATAATATGTATAATTGACATGGGGAATTACCTCCCATCCATTTTATTTCATACAAACCATATATATAAAAGAGGCATAATCATTTATATCATAATACATAAGGAATAACCTCTTATGAATTTCAAATTAAACATTATCAAAGGCATGGTAAAATTCATAATAATATTTTAATAATACATAATAAAAAGGCTTGTTCTCATCATCCTTTAAGTGTCATTCTAATTAAACAAATTGATTCATTTAAATGAGACCAATCCATCATGATCATTTCCTTTAATTCAATTCAAGCCATTCAATTTACCAAAACATGTCAATTACATTTATAAGGCTCTATGGGTAACTTAGGAGGTTTCAATGGAAAAGGGGAAATCACCTACATGGGTAATTAAAATTTAAAAATAGGGCCAAACATGTAGGAAGTGTCTTGGTTCATTTAATACTTATACATAAAGGGGGGTATCTCCATTTAAGTACATATTTAAGAGTTATGTTCTAAACATGTCATATTAAAAATAATGATATCAAAGTATAAAGAACTACCAAGAAATATGGCCAAGAAATCTTGAAAATCATAAATCATCACTGTGAGTTTTAGAAGACAACACACCTCAATAGAAAAGTTTTATTATTAAATCATGACATTATTTATAAAATAATTCATTTTTCAATTAAAAATCACATCCAATTCACCAAGGAAAATCATTTTATGAAACTACCATACATGGTAATACATTAAATAAAGGTGTTAAGAGCAAGCAATTAATTAATGAATTCATAAATTTAAGGGCAAAGGAAATGGATCCTACCTTAAGAAGTAGACCAAGACAAACACTTTGTCACTTTATGTTTTCAGCAATGACCACTAAAAGTTCCTCCTACCCTCCTCTGAGCATATACACCTTTGTATATATATAAGGACACCTAGACCATATGTACATATTTTCATGGCCATGAATATGCGTAAGGGGATCCTTACATACATGTTCATATATGAAGATACCCGTTAACACTTACCTACATATGCATTTTTCATCACTGTGAGTTTTCGAAGACAACGCACCATAATAGAAGGGTTTTATTATTAAATCATAACATTATTTATAAAACAATTCATTTTTTCAATTAAAAATCACATCCAATTCACCAAGGAAAATAATTTTATGAAACTACCATACATGGTAATACATTAAATAAAGGTGTTAAGAGAAAGTAATTAATTAATGCATTTTTAAATTTAAGGGTAAAGGAAATGGATCCTACCTTAAGAAGTAGACCAAGACAAACACTTTGTCACTTTATGTTTTCAGTAATGACCACTAAAAGTTACTCCTACCCTCCTCTGAGAATATACACCTTTGTATATACATAAAGACACCTAGACCATATGTACATATTTTCATGTCCATGAATATGTGTAAGGGGATCCTTACATACATGTTCATATATGAAGATACCCATTAACACTTACCTACGTATGCATTTTTCATATATATACATAATCAAACCTATCCACATACATATATATTCACTTCCATGGGTGAATATATATATATAACAAGGAAAATTACACACACACACACACACACACACACACACACACTGTGACAACCGGGTCTCGGTGACAACACATACACCCCTCCTTAACATGGCCGTCGGGTCCTGGCCTACCAGGTACCACCAGTTTCCCCGCAGACACGTGGGGCCCACCTTAGGGTCCACCCACATGCCCGAACGGGTCATCTGAGTAATGATTGTCCCCACAGGCCAACACATGTCATTTCTAGTGTGCTTTTTCCTCACTCACACACACCCTGGGAAAATTCCCAGAAGGTCACCCATCCTGATCACTACTCCAGGACAAAAACGCTTAACTATGGAGTTCTAATCAAGTAGGCTCCCGAAAAGGAAGGTGCAACTTGTTGACATGAGTCATATCATTAAGTCATTTAACCCTTTATCATTCTGGGGTGTTACACACACACACACCTACCAATGAAAATGTAGGTAAGTTGCCTTTGACTATGGCTCAGGGATGACCAAATGATCTAAAAATAAATACTAGGAACTTAAAACAACTGAAATACCCCAAATAAAGTTGTTCTAGACCAAGAAGTTGGATAAAAACTTACCTCAAGTGGCAATGAAAAACTGATATGAACCAATCCGCTTCGTCTTTAGTGGAGGATTCTTAAACACACAAGAAGATGTCCAAAGAGACCCTTTGAATGCCCTAACACTAGAGAAGAAACCAAAAATATGGTTAAACCCTAACCTTGGGTTCGGCTAAACTATGTAGGGAAATGGGGGAAGATAAAAACACTATAAAAGGGAAGAGTAGGAAGGATAAAGACTTACCTCGATGAATCAAACAAGAATCGCAAAGAAATACTGTTGAAATCGATTCACCAGAGGAGTCTGTGAGGAGAGGGAGGTCGCCCCATGAGGGGTTTGGCCAAGTGGGGTTATGTGACTCTAGTAAGGGGAAGGGAGGGGTTTAGTTTAGGGTTTTATATTTTTTAATTTTAATTTTAATTAATTAAATTTATTTTAAAAAATAAACCACACGGTTTGGGTCCCACGGTTAGCCAAACCATGTCCCAATAGTGCGGTGCCCTCTACATAGGGATATCACCTCACACGGTTTGTCCCACAAGGTTATCCAAACCGTGTGAAAACCATGAAATGAATAGTGTTTAGGTACTACTTAAATAGTACTAACCATGCGGTATAGGTGTACGGTTTGGAAAAACCGTGTATATCCCATGCAGGGTGTTTCTACCCCACTGATCAAGGCTGCACGGTTTCTTTTGGGGCCGCACAGTTTCAAACAAACTGTGTGCCCTCTATAGACCCTCCAAACATTTTATTTCTAGACCCTGATGCTCCCAGAACTCGATGAGACCTTCAAGGGACATATCGGGCCTTCAACCAAGCCCAAAAACAACAATTAGAAGTGTTCCAACTCTTAGAATTTTGTTTTTAAGCTCGGTTTTAAAAATGGCATGTCCAGTAAATGCAAAAATTCAAATTACCTTGAAATTTACCATGTATCAAAACATGGGTCGTTACAATAAACTCCTTGTTATATGTTTTTAAATTATTTCCATCAAATATAGGATATTTCATATCGGATTCCATACTTCAACAAATTTATATTAATTTAGGAAATAATAAATCCAAGTCACTGGGATACACCTAAGGATAATGCATCAGTGATGTGTCATGAACCAAATCACTATAAAGAAAACTGATCTTTATAAGGGGATCAATATAAGTCAATAATTTCCCAGGATCACTACCTTACAGTGTTTAGGGTCCACTCAATATCGCCTAAGCCTCACTACCAGATCACTTCCATATTTATGCTTTGTTCTCTACACCAAGGTAGGATCTCCACACAATTTATAGACATGAAAGTCCCTTCATCAGCATTACTTTCATGGTTAAACCAAGTGTGGATTGGTTCTATTGAAGTTCACTTTATTATCTTCATAGAATTATTGTGATCTCATCTTAAATAACATTCTTCCTATTTCAATAATAAATTCTATAATTCCTCATTCACTAAAAAAATGATATTTTCCTTATTAATTTTGTAGAGCATTGAATAGGTGTCAATTACTTCTTATTCCTCCTAGAGACTCACTCAAAATGATCCTCTTATTATTTATGTTCATATATACAAGAATCTTAGGTCTTGATCACCTGTCTCGCTTCTAGTCGATCCATTATAAAATAAGTGATCATGCCCATAAAAATTTAAGACCTTTAAACATCATTATGGGCCATTCAAATCAATCATAACTTCCCAAAAATTTATTCCATGATCTCCATAACTACAATCCACCATAACTATCTTATGGTTAACCATCTTCACTTTCCATTCAAGTAATACTATAATCACCACAACCTATTGGACATGCTTCCTTATCCTTATATCGTTCAAGAAAAAAACATTCAACACAGTCCCCACCATAATCATAATGGTCCTTCTCATGTCATAGGTTGACTCTCAGTACAATACACCCAAAACTACGACATGTTCCATATCCATTGTCCATGTTGACCACTTTGAGCTTTAGGTATTCAATATAATACAAAATCTCGACCATGATGACTCACTATGATGTGTCACTGAAACATTTCCCTTGCTGCACTCACCATGACATGTATCACGATGTAACTAAACTTTATTCACCATGTTTCACAAGTGATATAGAATACTACCATAGTGTGATCCATTATAACTTTCCAATGTTAGTAATTTCCTTCTCTACCATAACCATCACCATGGAATTGTCACACATTCATTCTTATTCATCTTCACCACACCCACTTACCATGACTTGGTCTTTCCTATATTGAGAAACTTCAACACAACCTTTTCCAACATGCCTTCAACATATATCTGGTCCTTATATTGACTATATAGGGTCCTTATATAATTCATTCACAATTATATATTTTCTTTGGACTCCATTATCTTTATTTGGACAGTGAATCCGAAACCACAACCTTTAATATTCCTTTTTAACAAATCCAACATCAACCAATCAATATTATTTTTAACAATCCTTCAAGCATCACCTTGAACATCTTATTCCTTATCATCAAGTTATTATTCCTTATTGTCAACAAATCCAACATAATCCTTTAGGATTCCTATCAAAAAGGAAATTTTCATCTTTAAATCAACTTTGAGAAACTTCTTGTCCATTTCATTCAAAGATGAATTTTTAGGACATCTCACTTGAATTTTAATGATGATAGTAAAGAAAACATAAAGCCCAAGATACTTTATATGTGATCTCATTTGGGTTTTCTATATTTTATAATTGCATACATAAAATAGATTAAATCCTTTCACATTAACAGTGTTCTTTATATAAAATAAATTTTCTATATAGATTCACCAAGGCATACCCTTATGGCTATGATACCTCTTTTTTTGGCCACATGCCTAAATACATCCTAAGGGGGTATGGAATTACATTATCAATTTTCCTTCTAAGCTTCAAGCTAATATTTTTCATTTATTGAAAATAAAAATTTGAATATTTAAAGACTAAATACATAACTACAATAACCAAATATTAAAAGTAAATTCAATGACATAATGATTTTTCATGGTTCACCACTAAGGTAAATATCTAAGGAGAATACACACAATGGTGTTTCTATGTACCATAAATCACTACTCACTATATATGATTATGAGATTTAGGTAAGAATCACTACCAAAATTAGGTTCACTATCTAATTTTATCTATTAATACACTATTTAAATATAGATAATGAAAGAATAATTGACCAGCAATCCACTCACAATGAATATCAAGAATATTCAGTACACCATAATAGTGATTATGTTTTTATTTTGTTCAACCCTTAGAACATATCTGAATATTCCATAAGATTAAAATACTCCTGAAAATCCATAATAAAAACTTTTAAACTCTAGATTGAAAGAATTTTATACCTGTCATATCATATTTTACATACTCCTCTAATGTCCTCTTTTAACTTCTTTGATTTTATCTTCTAAATTTTTCCTCTATTGAATGCCACATATCTATACATAATTGAATTCAAAATACATATATTATAATAAAGTAAAAAATCCTATAAATATCTATATATTTCTATGAATTAAAATATAATTAAATATTAAATATATTCAAAAAAATTCATTAATAATAATGTGATAAACCTAACCATGGCATGGTCTAGTTTGGTTAATATTATGAATTAAAAAGCCATAGACTTTTGATTCAAAATTCATGAATAATCTATGAATTTCCATAATTCAAATATATATATCTAAATACATCATGATGCAAGGATTTCCAAAAAATAGCATGTTTTGTTTCTTCATACCTCCAAAAGTTCTACCTAGAAAAAATACATACCACCACGATGTCCACTATGAAAAATATTTCATTTTCTAAAAACATTCTTCCTAAAAATTCCCATTTCACTTTTCATTTACTATTACCATAAAAAATAAAGACTAAACATTAACTTTAAATTATCATCACTGTGACATGGTAATCTCCAGCTGACCATTTTTCTTATCATTCACAACAACCATGATCAACCCTTTCACCATGCTCAATAGACAACTCAATTTTTTTTATCATAAACCATGATTTTAATCTTTATGTGGCGACATATCTCATATCCAATAGGAATTAACTTCAAGAAAATTATTTACACCATGATTGTGGTCTCGATATTTTTTAAGGTTTCATAAAACCATGAAGTGGTACCAATCACTATAGCATGTCCAAATAATCCTAAACAAAAAATATCTCCAAATATTTCCAAGTATTATTTATTATTATCCAATCAAAAAACCATATCATATTTCATTAATTAACCTAAATTTATATCTATATATTTAAATTAATGACAATACCTTACAACTATGATTTATGAACAAAATAATATAATTCGAAATTATATTATTAAAATATTAGGTTCCAACATGCATCTTGATATTTTTTCTATTATTATAAAATTTAATCTTTTATCCATATTTCAAAAAAATATATCAAGGTTAATCTTAAGTTTTAATCAAATATATCCAAAATGGACTTAAAAATTGTTGAAAACATAGTGAGATTAGATCAATTTTATGGGAACAACTTAAAAAGGTAATAGAAGATGATGCACTTCATCCTCATGAAATTTAAAGTGAAACAAGTCCTATATTCTTATAAACCTTCAAAATATGATAAATATCCACTTCAAAAATCCTGCATGGGTAAAAAATGAGAGAATAGTTATTTCATATATGAAGAACACATATATAACTCTATGTTTGGTGACCCTTTCAACATATATTAACACATTATGACAATAAATAAATTAAATATATTTCCCCAAAAATATATCATTATGAATGTTGTGAGTAATAAATTATTGGTTTATAATTTTAATTCTTATATAATGATAAATAAAATATGTAACATTAAACAATATCCAAAAATTTAAATGATAGTTCAACATTTTAATAAAAAATAACATGTGTGTTGATGAAACAATCATAATGAAATTTATCATAGATATGTTTCTTACTTCTAGGAAGAATGTAAAACATTTACCCAAATATAATAATGAGGATATATCACTCAATGAATTACTCAAATATTTCAAAACTAAAGAGAATAAAAAATAAATAAAACAAATGAAACTAAGGAAGATAAATACTAGATTAAAATGATGATAGGGTTGGACCTATCCAAGTAATCTAAACGAACTCACAAATATCTTAATAAATAAACCAAAGGTATACAACAATTAAAGAATAATAAGTGGGTTTTTTTACTTCTATGGAAGGTCATGTAACTTGAAATGGGATTTTCACCTCAGTAAGAAGTGTAAATAAGATGAATGATGCTATAAAAGAGAACTCTGATATGATACATTTTTTTAAAAAAATTCCTTGAAGATACTTTCCTTGGTGAATAATTTTTATTGTTATGTAAAATATGTATAAAAGTAAAAATCTCATTAAGAGAATGAAATGAATTAATGGAAAGATCATGGGAATTTTGTGATCAAACTAGAGTTTAATTTTGGGGAGACTCACTCTAAATGATTCCTTGTATGTTCCTAAAGTTAATAGGTTCATATAATTGAAAATATTATTAAATAATTTCAGTTTTAACATTATTTTTGAGATATTATCACTCTAATTCCCTTCTTGATGGTGGAAATCTGACGGGTGGCTCATTTTCATAGTTGATGTTGATTATTGAGTCTTACTTTATAATGCTTAGTGTATTGTTTTATGATATGATTATTAATGATGAATTTCATGGAAGGTTTGTGATGATTATGTTGTGAACCAATGTGTATTGTTGATGAGGATAGTGTTTATGACCATCATGTAGGCTTGTGAGATATTGTCATATTCTTTGGGAATATGTTGATGTGAGATTGTGGTTAATAATGATAATGTTTATCTACATGACATGTGAATACTAAGTAGATATGATGATTTATACCAATAATTTTTATTGATATAAAATTAACTAGGTGGGGATGGTATGATTTATTTATTAATATATATACTAGGATTCATTTAGATAAAATAACATGAGGATGCCTGAATAATTTTATTTTCACGTGTTCTTTGATTAAATTTATCTTGCCTATATACCGATAATTGAGCTTTATTATCATAGGATCACCACAAGACTTTATTATGGATCAATATGTTATGGGTGGTGATGATGATGGATGGTTTGGGTCATGATAAATTGATCATGGTTTTAGTTTTTTATATTAAACATATATTCTTATTTGAGTTATGAAAACCACCCTACATTCACCATGCAACTACCACCTAAAATTCATGGTTGTGAAAGACCCAATATTTAGGTAGTGAGTGAAATATTATATGATTAGTTGAGTTAAAATGAACTCCTCTCCCCATACATGATTTCATGTTTTATATTTTGGAAGTTTTACCTTGGGATTTCAGATAACTAGATGGTGGGAGTCAGTTTACGAAGGCCCTTTTGATAGGGATTATGTACAACATGTGCTATCCTATACATGTATCATGTGCTTTTTAATTTATGTTTTTTATAAGTTATATGGTAGTTATATATGTTTTTAACCTTACCTGAAATTTATGTTGGATTTCTTTTTCATTTTAGGAAGCGAGTTGGAATCCTATCATGGGTGGGCATGAGACCCATGTTCTAGCAGATACTAATAGAGATTTTTTATTGTAAATTCCATTTATTATATAATTATTTTTATAGGAAGACCATATTTGAGTTATATACACTTTATAATATTATGAACATTGTATTGTATACAACTACATTGGCTGATAGTACTGCATACATTGCATCAAGAGTGAGTGGGTTTTACCTTATTCCCCATGTTATATTGTTTACTTCCCTTATTTTATCACCTTTTGAATTTTAGAGAATGATGTTATGTTCTATGTGACATTTTGGTTTGAAATTGTTGTTGGGTTTGAGAAAGTTAGGTTAGGCCAACATGTTTTTTCAAACTTCACAATTACATTAATAACCTTTATTCATATTAACCCTATTTATATTTTTAGGGATAATCATGCTGAGTATTTTTACAATCACTATAAATTTAATGTTTCATGTACACTCTTGTTTTTATTCCTATATATTTATAGGATGATATTGGAAGTGTCTTTGAGAAATGTTTATCATAGACAATGGGGTGTTCGCAAGAATACTAGGGTATATGCACTCATAACATAACTATAGATTATAGGTCTACATGAATCTATAGATTTTTATTTATAATTTTTGGATTTGTTGTTTGAGATTTTGAGATTATATCAATGAAGATAGTTTTTACTTCATAATAATATAATTATTAAAATTATTACATGATATTTTACTTTTATATAATCATTATTAATCAAGGTTATTGATTAAAAATCATTAAATTATTTTTCAATTTTTTTATTAGTGGTTTATTGATTACTTTTGAGTGAAATTCATTATATTATTAAAATTATTCCCACAATTTTAGTCCCCATCCAATTAATTATTGAAGAAAAACTTAGGGAGGCACCTACTTAACCTCTATCAACAACTCAAGATGGGGTTTTAGTGGGATAGGTTATATTATAGTGGTATTAGGGAAATGATGTTTAGGATTATATTTAGATTAATTTTATATGTGAGGACCTTCATTGGGATGACATAGAAGTAGTAACCTTAAACCAGGTATGTCATGTAGGTAGGGGAAACCAAATATAGATGTATAGGGCCCCTGTGATTTTTTGAAAGGACCTCAATCACCAACAGATCATTCCTAGTGAATAATTTATAATCTATATGTTATTGTCAAAGGCATGGTACATTCATCATATAACTATTTCTAGGTTATGATAGTTGTGTGGGTTGATTTTAGAATAATGGTTCACATGAGATAGATTATGGGACATAAATATATTTTTCTTCTGATATCAATATCCTTGTTATGAGTTTAATATAATCCATTTTCTTATCTATATTTATGTAGGTAAACCATCTACAAATATCTAATCTTTAGGAGGTTGTTTTAGTGAAGTAGGCACCAAGATGTACTTATTAGAGAGTGGAAGAGGTGATCTTAGTAATATATGATTACAAGGATAATTGTTTTTAATATTTTTAGTAAAATACTTTTACAAAATACAAGTGAGATGTATCTAATTAGGTATAATAACATTTTATAGAAAAGTTTTCGATTAATTTTGTAAATCTAGTGAAAGATTCTATTGATGATAATTAATTCTCATAAATATTCCTCTAAATCCCTTAGAGTTGGATATTCAACTCATATTTTGATCTTGCAATATTTCTCTCAAAATTCCTCATATATATCACATTTTGTAGCTACTTAATACTATTAAAACTCCTAAAAAATTATTCAAACCTTTTTAATAATTTGGAATAATTTATAATAATTAATTTATTTTATCCCCTTATTTGTTTAGTAATTTTGGATAAAATTCCATTTATCTGGTTTTTTATATTTTCATTTTACTAATAAAATTTCATTTCTCAAACTAACTATAATGTATTATATTGTATACCCATATCCCATGACTAGATTTGGATCACCCCAATATATCAAGCACATATCTAGACCACTAAAGGCTGGAAATGAGTATCAAGGGATAAAACAAAACCTTGGTGAATGATTTTTCCTTTATAATAAAAATTAACCTATTATATGAAATAAAAATGTAGAATTTTTTTATCAAATACAAGCAATTGGAAATAATTTTCATTATAAAAATACCCAAACATGATTTAAATTACTATAATATCAAACAAATACCATAAAAATGAAGAAAAATGAGACAATATTAACATTATACTCTAATTCCATCATCATATATCCATCCATGGATCTATTTTTCTCATCTAAAAAAATAAATAAGATTTCATTTTACCAAAATAACAACCAATAATATCTATATATACATCAAAGTATACATGTAATGGGTGAGTATAAACCTCTATAGCATACTCTAATGATTACCATGAACTCCCATTATCAAGTAATCAAAAATTTACATTGTCAATGAAAAATAAAATACTTCAAAATAACTATTTTATTAAAAATAAATTTTAATCCAACATTTATCTAAGTGTGGCATAAAAAATTCCATTTTCAATTTTTTTTAAAAATAATCCAAAACCCACAATTTCCTATCTATAAATCTAATTTTGAAAATCTATATTTTTATTTAAAAATTGACATTGTGATAACCAACAATTTATTCATAGTATCTTCACTTAAATCAACATAGGATCAATATCAAAACCTATAGAAAAACCCATATGTAATAATCATGAACCCACTATAGGAAATAATACAATATAAATCTTTTCATAGGCATCAAAACCTATAATTTATCAAATAATAATATTCTATAATGCTTATGTTTATTTTAAGCATAAAGTAAAACACACTAGTTAGTCATTAAATCTTAACCAAAATGAGTCATCACCTACCCAACCCATCATATATACCAAGTCACCACTCCTCCATATACTCGTACTTGAACTATTCCATAACCAATAAACCATAATAAAAGAGTGCATATTCAGGGCCAATAACACTAGTCACAAGAAGTCTCTCAAAACTTTAAAAAGGTATAACCCATTGATATTTTCAAAATAAATCAATAAAATTTGTAGTGTAAAATCATATTCATGTTTTTTATAAATAATAAAAAACTAATTTTGATTGATAAATCTCATAACCCACATCTTCAATGTAATTTATAGGAAAATAATTTTTAAAAAAGATTCCTTTAAACCATTTGAATGAAATTAAACCTATTTCATAAAATAATTTTAATATAATCCATATTCGGAAATCATTTTTTAAATACATCATTGAAAAAGAAATCAATTCATTTTAATAAAAAACCCCCTTAATTTATTGAAAACATGATGGTTGTAAAAACTCCCTTTTATAGAAAATATTTATTTTATAAAAATGATGATTTCAAAACCGCATGATAATTATTTATCACAAATAATGCATAAAAATACTCATTTTAAATTCCATAAAAATTCAAATTTACATTATTCGTAAGACATGATAGATTAAAACCACCTACCTAAATGCGTAAACTTGAAATATCCATATTTTCACAAATAATGATCTCAATATTGGAAGTAATCCTTATAATTATATTAAGTGATATATCAAAATTAAAACACGATCCATATATATCTATACCCAAATACTATAAATGAATATTATAGGAGAGAGAAAAGATATATAAATATATATATATAAGAATAGTGTAGATCAAGGATCTCTTACCTTTGATCAAACTATAATTTTTCCAACCAATAAGAGAAAATCATTGAATGATGATGAAGAATCCTCAAAATCACCATACAAAATCACTAAATTTTATCAATGGTGTTTTAGGGTAATAACGAAATTCAATAGAGAAAAATTAAGTATTTTAAAACCAAATCATATAATAAAAACATGTCAGCATGGTTTATGTGAATAGTTAGTAAATCATGCATAAATATGACCTCAAATTGGTTTGAATGATTAAAACAAACTATTAACTAATCATGATGAAAACTTTGTAAAGATTCTATCCCTTTGACTAATCCTTCATGGTTTAAAAAAAAGTTTACAAACCATTCTTGTTAACTATTATTGGGTAAAAATTCATTCACATTTCCATTTTTAGGCCAAAACACTCAAAAAACAAAAGATAAAACACATACTAGGTAATAATATTACAATTATTTACACCCTAAGAGTTTCCACCCCTAAAAAGTCACTTGGTTCTTCCATATACAAAATAGTTTTATCATTAATACCATAAACGAGACTCTATCTTCCAAGTTTCTTCTCGAATCACACTATGTTTCCACAACACCCATACTAAGGGAATACTCTATCCCCTTATAATATTTTCTTCTTGATCCATGATCCATACTGGTCTCTTAATATTTTTCATATTTGGTTCCATGTTAACCATTTCCTAGTCTATACATGAGATATATGTAGTTCATACTTTCTCAGTTTAGAAACATGAAATACATCTTAAAACACACCATAAATTGGTGTTAACTCAAATATGTAATACACTTATCTAATATGTTCTATAATCATGATTGGTCCCTCATAACAGGTATCTAACTTTCCCCACTTCCTGAGTTTTTTATGTCCCGTCCATAGGGAAACCTATAAAGAAACATGATCTCTGACATAAAACTCCAAAAGTTGTCATTATAGATCAATATAATATTTCTATCATCTATGATCCTTAACTATATGATTTCAAATCAATTGAATTCAATCCATCAACCACTATAAAAACTAAGCAAAAAAATCACTTTGTCCCATCTCAATAAAATACAATAGTGATTGAGATGACCTACCATAAAACACTTAAAATGGTTCTATACCAATAAAATATTGAAAAATATTATAGAAATAAAATTAAATAAAAGGAACATGGTCTTCCCAAGACCTCCAAAAATTAATCACACATGATTTGGGAATATTTTCTAAAATATAAATGGTTTGATCCCTTTTTCCATTCATTTAAAGATGATAAGTAATAATATTTATCAATTACATTCTCATATCATTATAAACCCCATCATAGAATATATATATTAAACATGGTTCTCGATCTGATATAATAAACATATTAATTCCATAAAGTCTAAAAAATTACTTAATATAAAAATTACAAATATCTTTCACTAAATACATCTTACAAATAGGTAAGAAGTTTTCTGACTTCATAAGTTGATACACCACTACCCAAATAACATAAATCTTTCATGGTGAACATGGTAACCAACCATAAATTATATAGAAATATCTTCAGACTTTTATAAAATCACAAGTAAAGGATATAATAATGTTAGGACCAAGTTGGATAGAGAAGGTTTCTGGATGTTGAAGAAGTTTGTTTTTTCACGAGTATTGTATTTTGTTGTTAAGGAAATTAAAAGAGAAAATAAATAACCTCACTTTGTATTTGTTGAAAATTAGACTAAACATCATATTCAAGAAACCAGACTCACAATTCTTGAAAAATCCCATCATATTAAAGAGAAGATGACTAGAAGAAAAGGATCCTTAGATTCTCATTGAATTTGGAATGAAAGGTTTGATCATAATGGGGAAGAATCAGAGTCTCTATGAATATGATAAAAATATGATGATGCTTTTCAATTTTTTATTTCTCAAAAATCATAAGTAAGTTGTGAAACTTATGTTGAAATATTGATGAAAGAAAGGGGGAGAATAAAGGTTTCCAATCATACTCATATTAATCATAACTGGGTGGAAAGAGAGATAAGGGGATTTCAATCATATTCAGTCTGATCGTAATCATTCCAATTGTATTCAGGATGAGTGGGAAATAAGGATGTTAATGGAGGATTGAAAGTTACAATACATTCCATTGTAAGTTAGATGATGAAAAACCTGATCTTTAATGTATTAAAAGTCACGAAGGAAGTCATGATACTTGCTGAAATATTGAAGAAGATGAAAGTTGGTGAAGCTAAAGATTTGAGATCTCAAAATCATCGTAATGAGTTCATCAGATTCATATTTTTTTAATGGATGAGAAGGTTTGCGGAAAATGTGAGAAACCAAAGGTATTAGTTTTCAATTGACTAAAATCCAAGAGATATAAATCTTCAGATAATGAAGTTGAAGAGCATTGTAATTAGAAAAGATAAAGAATTTAATTAGTAAAAGATAATTGGTATCATATTCAGAAGTGAAAGAAGAAATATGATATGTTTTTCATGTGGTTTTATCATTTGGGTCAATATCTAGCATATTGGAATCGATACTAGATCATTGTTATGAAGAAAAAGAACTAGAAGTCACTGAAAAAGTTTGAAAGAATCTACCGTATTCATCGCAATGAAAAAATCAGAATGGAATTTAGTGCCAAGAATTGTAATGAGAAGTCTTATGTTTCCCTTCATATATTTTGTGTATAGAAACATAATGAGGAAATTGTTTTTGAACATATTTTTCCATCATAATGAGGTAATTGGGATGGGAAGATCATCTTCCATTTGATGCAGAGCAATATAATGAAGAAATTGTATTGGGAAAATCAGAATCAGACTGATGTTTGTGAAAAAAGTTAGAAGAGAGTTGAAGTTTTTATAAGATTTGAGAAGGATTGATAAGAAACTATAAGAGTTGATAAAAATTTAAGAAAGTCAAGATGAATTATAAATTCAAGGAAACATGAAAATTTGGGTAGTTTGGTTGGTTGGGAAAGTTTTCAGGAATCCCACCCAAACTATTTTTGGAGAGAGTATAAAAGGAAATAAGTGCATTGTACTTTTCTGATTGAAGTACCGTTCAGAGAAGTAGAGATAAGGTAGAGAAATGAATAACTTATAGGGATAAGAATAGGTTTTTGGATTGTTTTTCTTGAATAAACCACACTGTACAAAAGTGAAAGGAGAAGAGATGAGATTGTAATGTATTTAGCTAATCATCATATTTAGCTGATTATCATATTTATCCAATTATCATATTGAGAAGAATTATCATATTGGGATTCCCAAACTTAGAGAGTATTATTACAGAATTGTCTCAACCATATTTTGACAAAGTTATATTTTTTTTATTGAGTAATTGGACTAGAATAATCATACTGGGAAATGGAACTGAGTTTATTACAAAGTAAAAGAAGTTCTTACCAGCTTCTGGGTAAGAAAGTGAATAATTGTTTTGAAATTTCATATTTGTGAAAGTTGATAAAGAAGCACCGTAACATGTTTGTTACAAAAACATTGAATTACATCATTTGTTGTAGAAGGTGCACATGCAATATTGAATTGTTTTCATAGTGCTACATGAGTGAAAGGGAATATCCTACCCATTGTATTCAACAAAAAGGATTGTTTTCTAGTGGATTGTGTGGTGTTAGATAATTTCCAAACCATACCAAGGAATTATCTATTCTTATTAAATATTGAACCTTTTAAATACTTATGTTTATGTGTATGTGTGTGTTTGATTTGTTTTCAGTAGGGAAAGAAATCTTTAATTAGAGGCGAATATTGTTTCATTTGCAAGGAAACATAAAATAAAAAGTTATCACTGATTCACCCCTCCCCTTATTAGTGATATAATTATCCTGACTGGGAAATTACAATTGGTATCAGAGCTAAATGTTCACTTCACTTATTCTTTCCTGAAGTTTTGAAGAGAATTTGTGATGAAGAATCTAAATTGTGTGAATAGTAAATGAATTCCAGTTTTTTATGGTAATAATTATCATATCTGGAAAGGGATAATGTTTCCTTATCTTATGTCTATTGGATATAATTTTCTTGAAGCTGTAATAGATGGGTTTCCTCCTATTGATGAAAAAGTTCATCTCGCACCAATTAAGAAGAAGAATATTGAAATTGATGGAAGGGCTAAGAATGCTTTACTATCATCACTTTCTAAATGTGAATTTATAAGTGTGAAAGGTGTTTCCCCAACCTAAGGTATAGGGGACAAGTTTAATAACATATACTAAGGCAATAAAAAAGTGAAGAAGAAAAAAATATAAATCTGGAGGCTAAAGTATGAAGATATGAAGATGGGTGAGTATGAATCTGTTGGGGGCTTCTTTACCAGGGTGAATGAAATTATCAACACTATCAAATTTCTTGGTGAGAAGTTATAAGATTCAACAATTATTGTAAAGATTTTAAGAATTCTTCCTAAAAATTTTGATGCTGAAGTTTACTTACTGGAGGATAGAGATCCTAAAAAATTATCTCTATATGGTTTTCATATCACTCTCATTACTTGTGAAATTATAAGGGATAATCTATGAAAAGAAAAACAAAATTTGATAGAGAAATGTCTTTCAAGGCTACCAAAAAATAAAAATCAAAGAATATTATTATTAAAGTAGAAGCCAGTGATTCTAATTCTAAAAATGAGGTATGTGAAAATCTTGATTATATTTTATCCTTGTTTTCTAAAAATGTAAAAAGAGGTATAGGTAAATAAAAAGGGAAAATTTCCTTTAAATGATTTGAATGTGGAGCCACTAGTCACTTTGCGGATAATTATCCTTGAAGAAATAAAGAAGAGGATAGTGATAAAGAAGAAAGAAAACCAATAATACCGTGGAAGAAACAAGGTGATAAAGATAAATATTTTTTTAGAGGGAAAGATAGAAAATTCTTAAAATTCAAAAGAAGAAGTTTCTTCTCTAAAGATGATGAAGAAGAAGATAGTAATGGTGAATCCAAAAAATCTATTAAGTATGTTGGTAAGAATACCATCATTTCAATAGTTAATAATAAAGAATTTGAAAGCAGTAGTTATGAAGAAAAATAAACTCAATTAGAATATCATCTGAAAGAAGAATTGAAATAATTCTTGAGAAATATTGGAAGGAAAGAGAAAGAAATAAGGAATTTGAAAAATGAAAATTCTTCAACAAACAATCAAGAATGTTTTCTTGATGATAAAGTGAATCTGGTGAAATAAATTGATGATTTAAAGAAATATCTTGAGGAAAAAAAGAATCGTAATGAGCATCTAGAAGTCAAGATGAAGGAAAAATAAGAAGATTTGGAATTTGTCCAACAAAAACTTTCTAAATCTGAATAGAATGGTACAAGTTTCAAAAGATATATCTATGAGTTTGGTGAAAGTTATCATAATTTGAAACCTAAGAAGGTTCGAGAAAAGTTACCTTCAAAGGGTGATAAGAAATATGTAATTGTTTCTAAAATAAATAAATATGGGAAGGTTATATATGTGGCCAAGATTGACAAAGTGAAAAATTCAGAAATTTCAAAGTACATAGAGTCTGAAAATGTTTCTGATACTTCTGATCCATTAAATATGGAAAGAAAATGAAATTAAAAAATAAGATTACAAATGATAATATAAAGTTTTGTGATTTAGATAATAAAATCAAGAAGGTTGCTGAGAAACATGCTCACAATTCCGGTCAGTTTGGAAGTTTCATAGGAAAGTATTCTTTTTATGGCTACTACTGGTGTTGTGTTGGATTCGGACATACAGAAAATATGTGTTGGTTTAACCAACAACATTATTATTATTCCACAGGTTATGTAAGTAAAAGTTATAGGGGGAGTTAATCTCCTCAAAGAAAGAAGTTTGAGAAGGTTGGAGTAAGAATTACAAATAGGTTCCAACCACTCGAAACTATTTGTGAAACATGTGAAAAACTTGGAAACCTTGCAAAAGTATGTCTTGTTTTGTTACCAACACAACAAAATATTTCCAACAATTCTTAGAATCTGGAAATGAAGAAAGAAAAGGCTCTTATTGTAGAAAATTATTTAAAAGCTACAAAAGGAGAACGACATTGGATCCTTGATAGTGGGTATTCTTCTCATATAATAGGATATTTAAAGTTATTGAAGAGTGTGAAAGACTTTAAAGAAGGAATAGGGACATTTGGAAATGATGAATCCTTGAGAATAAAAGGTGTTGGATCATCCATCATTTGGAAATAAAATATGAAATCCAAGAAAAATTTATATGTTGATGGGCTGAAACACAACTTGATAAGTATTTCAAAACTTTGTGATAAGGGTAACAAAGTTATTTTTAGAAAATATGGGTTTGTTGTGAAAAGTTAGGAAGATAGAAAGATAGTTACAAAAGACCAACATACAAAAGGAAACTTGTTTCAAGTTGGTGAAATACAAAACTCTTGTAACTTGAGTATGGTAGAAGAGAATCAATTGTGGTATAAAATACTAGGACACACGTGTCAAAGAAAATGAGAAACTTATCAAAGTGAGATAGTATTTGTGATATTCCTAATTTTCCAAGAAGAAGAGATTGGTGTTGCACTATTTATCAGAAAAGAAAGATTACAAACTCAATTCATAAGAAAGTTGAGATTTGTTCAAAACAACCCATGGATATTATTCATTTAAATATTTGTGGGCCAATGAGAAAATAATAAACAAATGGAGATAAGTACTTTATCAATTTCATTGATTACTTTACTCACATTACTTGTGTTATGTATATGAAATATAAGTCATATTCTTCGAAAATGTTTAAAAGTTTCAGAAAGAAAGCTGAGAAGGAATGCGAGTATTCAGTGAAGAAGTTGAGACCAGATAATGTTGGTGAGTATAAGAATAAATAATTTTAAATTTATCTTGAGAAGAATGGAATTCAGAATGAGTATAGTTCCACATACACTCCTCAAAAAAATGGGGTTGCTGAAAGAAATAATAGAAGTTTTTTGGAAATGGGAAGAACTATGTTACTCGAACATGGTCTTTATCATTACTATTGATGGCAAGCCATGAGTACTGCTGTGTATATTCAAAATTGATGTTTCTACATGTCAAATTCAGATATGACTCTATACAATTTTTTTTTGTAGAAAAACTCCTTGTTTGAAACACTTAAGATTTTTTGGGAGTCCATGAATTATAAAGAATAAATGTTGAAACTTGGGAAAGTATGAGAAGAAAGGCGAAGATGGAATTTTTCTTGGCTATGCTCTAGAAGGAAGAGGATACAAATGTTTCAATGAAGAAATAAGAAGAATTTTGAAGGTAATGGGGCCTGTTGAAGAAGCCGATGGGCTGGGGAATTTAAAATTTTTAATTGTCGGGGTGACAGAACTTGTCGCCGCTGACAATCCAAGCCCTGATATGGTCTGAGGATCTCGCATAAATTTAAAAGAGCACAAAAATAAAACTATGAACTCACCTTTTCAAATATGAATCCGTGCTCGACTTCAACTTGTCTTTGGTGATCATCACTTGAAGGATCCATAGTAGGATCCCTCTAGATCGTCCACACATAATTCAAAAATTCACAGGAGTGCCAATCATCGAATTTCGGGTGCTAGCACAGTGATCCGATGATGTATTCGATGTCCCAACAATCACCGCATCGAGATGAATTTGATGCTTGAGGGAGATCTTGATCGGAGCTCTTGGATCAATTGCTTCTCTCTCTAGGAAGCGGGAGGAGAGAGATTCTTTGGCCAAAATTCCATGAATAGTTATTGGTGAGAGAGCCTCTTCCTCTATTTATAGTGGAGTTGCTAAATACACTATGGGAAAAGGACTTTTTGCGACGGGGGTAACAACCCGCCGCAAATAACCGATTATTTGCGACGAGATTTGGTGTCCTGTCGCAAAAGGTTTGGCGCGGATAGCGCGCCAAACCGCGCGAAGGTTATTTGCGACGGGGGGGGATCCCCCCATCGCAAATACCCGATGACGGTTAATAGCTTTTTGCGACAGGATGTCTTCCCGTCGCAAAAGGTGTGTTGGAAGGGATTATTTGCGACGATGCCCGTCGTAAATAACTTTTTAACCGCTGACAGTAATTAATGTGGGCGTAGGTATTTGCGACGGGTTACCCGTCACAAATAGTCCCGCCACAATTAATCTAACCTATATATACCCCCATCTGTTTTTCTTCTCATTCCTCCCAATTTCTAGATCGTGTTTCTCTCTGAACTCTGATTTCAGAGGGAAAATTTTTCTAAGTTAGTTTTTTTGGTCACGAAGAAGTTGTGAAGCCGTCTACATCAACAACAAATCAAGTTCAAAGGTATTTATGTTTTATTTAATTTATTATTTATTTCAAATTTTTATGTTAATTTTTATTATTGTTGATTAGTTGTAATTAAATTGAATTTAAATTGTTTTGTCATAACTATTTATTTGTACTAATAAATTGAAATTTTAGTATTATTTTTTAATAATTAGTAGAAATTAGTAACTATTAACGATAATTAGTAATGTATATAATTAATTTGTAGTAATTAATAATAATTGGTAATAAATAATAATAAATACTAATAATTAGTAATAAATATTAATAATTATTAAAAAATAGTAATAAATAGTAATAAATTGTAATAATTAGTAATAAATTGTAATAATTAGTAATAAATTATAATAATTAGTAAAAAATTGTAATAATTAGTAAAAAATTGTAGTAATTAGTAATAAATTGTAATAATTAGTAATAAATTGTAATAATTAGTAATAAATTGTAATAATTAGTAATAAATTGTAATAATTAGTAATAAATTGTAATAATTAGTAATAAATTGTAATAATTAGTAATAAATTGTAATAATTAGTAATAAATTGTAATAATTATTAATAAATTGTAGTAATTAGAAATAATTTGTAATAATTTGTAATAATTTGTAATAATTAGTAATAAATTGTAATAATTAGTAATAAATTGTAATAAATTGTAATAATTAGCAATAAATTGTAATAAATTGTAATAATTAGTAATAAATTGTAATAATTAGTAATAAATTGTAATAATTAGTAATAAATTGTAATAATTAGTAATAAATTGTAATAATTAATAATAAATTGTAATAATTAGTAATAAATTGTAATAAATTGTAATAATTAGTAATAAATTGTAATAATTACTAATAAATTGTATTGATTAGTAATAAATTGTATTAATTAGTAATAAATTGTAATAATTAGTAATAAATTGTAATAATTAGTAATAAATTGTAATAATTAGTAATAAATTGTAATAATTAGTAATAAATTGTAATAATTTGTAATAATTTGTATTAATTAGTAATAAATTGTAATAAATTGTGTTAATTAGTAATAAATTTTATTAATTAGTAATAAATTGTATTAATTAGTAATAAATTGTAATAATTAGTAATAAATTGTAATAATTAGTAATAAATTGTAATAATTAGTAATAAATTGTAATAATTAGTAATAAATTGTAATAATTAGTAATAAATTGTAATAATTATTAATAAATTGTAATAAATTGTAATAAATTGTAATAATTAGTAATAAATTGTAATAATTAGTAATAAAGTGTAATAATTTGTAATAAACTGTAATAATTAGTAATAAATATTAATAATTTCTAATAATTAGTAATAATTAGTAATATTTATTAATAAATACTAATAATTAGTAATAATTAGTAATAATTAGTAATAATTAGTAATAATTAGTAATAAATTTTAATAATTAGTAATAAAATGTAATAATTATTAATAAATTGGAATAATTAGGAATAATTAGCAATAATTTGGAATAATTAGGAATAAATAGGAATAATTAACAATAAATAGGAATAATTAGGAATAAATAGTAATAATTAGCAATAAATAGGAATAATTAGCATTAAATAGGAAAAATTATCAATAAATTGGAATAATTAGGAATAAATAGGAATAATTAGGAATAATTAGGAATAATTAACAATAATTAAGAATATTTAGCAATAATTATGAATAAATAGAAATAAAAATTAATAAATAGGAATAATTAGTAATAATTAGGAATAAATACTAATAATTAGGAATAAATACTAATAATTAGCAATAATTACTAATAATTAGCAATAATTAGTAATAATTAGGATAATTAGCAATAAATAGCAATACATAGCAGTAAATAGCAGTAAATAGCAATAATTAGCAATAATTAGCAATAATTTGTAATAAAGAGAAATAATTAGTAATAAGCATGAATAATTAGTAATAATTAGTAATAATTTGGAATAATTAGGAATAATTAGTAATAAATAGGAATAATTGATAATAATTTGGAATAATTGATAATAATTAGTAATAAATTGTAATAATTAGTAATTAATTGTAATAATTAGTAATAAATACTAATAATTACTAATAATTACTAATAATTACGAATAAATACTAATAATTAGGAATACTTAGAAATAATTAGAAATAATTAGCAATAATTAGAAATAAATAGGAATAATTAGTAATAAATAGAAATAATTAGTAGTAATTAGGAATAATTAGTAATAATTAGTAATAATTAGTAATAATTAGGAATAATTAGTAATAATTTGTAATAATTAGGAATAATTAGTAATAATTAGTAATAATTAGTAATAATTAGTAATAATTAGTAATAATTAGTAATAATTAGGAATAATTAGGAATAATTAGGAATAAATAGGAATAATTAGTAATAAATAGGAATAATCAGTAATAATTAGAAATAATTGGTAATAATTAGGAATAATTGATAATAATTAGTAATAAATTGTAATAATTAGTAATAAATTGTAATAATTAGTAATAAATACTAATAAATAGTAATAATTAGCAATAATTAGTAATAATTAGTAATAAATAGTAATAAATAGTAATAATTAGTAATAATTAGGAATAATTAGGAATAAATAGGAATAATTAGTAATGATTAGTAATAATTAGTAATAATTAGTAATAATTAGTAATTATTAGTAATAATTAGTAATAATTAGGAATAAATAGGAATAAATAGGAATAGTTAGTAATAAATAGTAATAGTTAGTAATAAATAGTAATAGTTAGTAATAAATAGTAATAGTTAGTAATAAATAGGAATAGTTAGTAATAAATAGGAATAGTTAGTAATAAATAGGAATAGTTAGTAATAAATAGGAATAATAAGTAATAAATAGGAATAATTACTTAGGAATAGTTAGGAACAGTTAGAAAGAAATTTTAATAAATTTTAATAAATTTTAAGAACTTGGCACAATTTCCAATGGATTGATGACACTCCTTTTGCTCGATGACTTTTATCCTTTCAACTCTCACCGACTCAAAACATTATGAAAAATGTGCTGCTACATAGGCATATTCAATCTCGTATGCATGAGATTGGATATGCATTCATAGGAACACATTTTTTATAATGTTTTTAGGCGATGACAGTTGAAAGAAGACGATTCATCGACGAAAAGGGGGTTCTTTTGTCCGACGGCTCATTTACTTGCATCTTTCTCACACTGAAAATTGTGTCGCCCTTAATTAATGGTAATTATTAAGAAGTAGTAGTAATTAGTTATAGTTTTTTTCTGATAGTGTTTTTATAATTTCAAATTATTCAAAAACAGTGATGATTTTATATTTTGTAGAAAAATATGGAACAAGGAAGTCGACATCAGTCATTATTAGATGACCGCTCTTAGATAAATCAGCACAGAAATACAAATGGTTCTGGTTTAAATCCTGTATATATTGAGGGTGTTGAAGCTTTATTATCATTTGAATCATCAAAACCAAAATATGTTTCAGAAGGCACAATTAAGTTTCTTTGTAAAAAATGTTCTCTGAGAATGTTTGACACATTTGACAAGGTTGGCAGACATCTATTGCGGTTTGGTTTTCAACCAGATTATGTTTTTTGGTATCAACACGGTGAACGCAATTCCAAAGAAGATACTAATAACTTAATTCTGGATCCATCACGGTTCCAAAATTTAGTATATGAGGTTGCAGGTCCATATCTTCAACAAACTGAAACTCACGATGATATCGATTTAACTCTTGAGTTGGCACCATCTGAATTTTATGAGTTGTTGAGGTCTGCTGAGGATGCATTATATCCTGGTTGCAAGATAAGAAAATTATAAGCGGTTGAAAAATTTATGGCTATTAAATCAGATAATGCAATGTCAAACAACTATTTTGATCAGATATTTTTTTGGTTAAAACACTGTTACCTGAAGGAAATGTGTTTCCTGTAAATTACTATGAGAGCAAGAGCCTGGTTCATAATCTGGGCCTTAGTTATCGAAAGATTCATGAATGTGAAAATGATTGAATCTTATATTCTGGTAAAAATGAGTCGTTGGATAGTTGTCCCACATGTGGACAATCGGGGTATAAAGAAGCTCAACCAGGGAAGTCTGGATCGATTCCTGTAAAACGGTTGAGATATTTCCCCCTTACACCCAGGCTGCAACATTTATTTATGTCTCATAACACATCGTTAATGATGTCATGGTACAAAACCAATATTTCAACCGGTAAAAGATTGAATCATCCATCTGATGGTAATTCATGGAAACATTTTGATCGTCTGCATCCGTATTTTGCTTTAGAAGCCTGAAATGTGTGATTGGGTCTTTCTACTGATGGTTTCTGTCTGTTTGGTTCTTATCGTAGTCAGTATTCATGTTGGCCTATCTTTAATATTTTATGATTTTTTTTTGTGAATATTGAGAATTTTAATAATTTTAATAATTTTTTTTTAATAATATTAATATTATTGTTTCATTAATCATAATTTTGTTAAATATATTTTTTCAGTATTATATTTTTTAATGTTTGTTTATTTTACTAATAATAATAATAATAATAATAATAATAATATTTTATGATTTTTTTGATATTTGTTTTGTGAATATTGAGAATTTCAATATATTTTTATTTTAATTATTTTAATAATATTAAAATTAATTTTTCAATAATCATAATTTTATTATTTTTTTTAAAAAATTTATTTATTATTTGCGACGGGATCTGCTGCGACGGGTTCCCGTCAAAAATAGTTTAAATAATTTTTTCTAAAAATTATTTACGATGGGATTAGGGACCTGTCGCAAAAACGTATTTGCGACGGGCCTGTTGCAAATAGTCAAAATAATTTTTTTTTAAAAAGTATTTGCGACGGAATTAGGGGCCCGTCACAAATATTTTTTGCAATGGACCCGTCGAAAAAAAGTTTATAATATATAAAGTATATAATCAGAGACTTATTTGAGAAGGTGAAGTTTCCCGTCGCAAAAACTATTTTTTGCGACGAGCCCGTCGCAAATAATACTTTTTACGACGCCATTTTCCATGACGGGCTATTTTTGATGGGACCCCGTCGCTAAAACTTATTTGCGATGGGATCCCGTCACAAATAGCCCATTGCAAATACCTGGAATTCTAGTAGTGATACCCAGTTGGGTTCCCCGACCCCTGCTTATTTCACTATTCACTAAATAAATAATTATGAGGAACTAAACTAAGTCAATAATATTTATTATTTTATCACATACTTGTATTATGTAAAATATATATTACATGATAAATATGAGTCATTAACTCGACTCGTAATCCCACAAAATATTAAACGAACCTTGAATATCAATATAATATTCATTCACTTAATATTTTTTCATATTTACTTAACCTCTAAATACACTTAAATAAACTCAATCCCAATTATTCATAACTTGAATAATAATGAATTTATTTAATTATCGGTGATCAATACCTTGGATAACACTCAAGCCCCATGGTGGGGCCCACCATGTCTAATATTCCTATTCAACTGAATAAGGAAGATTTTTGAATATGCTATTGTGTGAGACCCTCTAGGCCCTTATCTCGATAGTAGTGAATAAAATCCACAGACTAAGAGCAAAGTATAGCAACCTATCAAGGACCCTAAAGAGATAAGGGTATTCATAATAACGACTACCAACCTATTTTTTTAAAGGTAAAGGGGTCAAGCCCCCGTTTATTGAAGGAAAGAAATAAACTCCTTTTGAAGGGAAGAAGGAGGAACCCATTATAGAGACAGATGTAGAACATCTAACAAAATAGGGCACACATCCAAATAGAGATCCAAAAGTAAAAAGGAAACAAAAATCATAGCATGATCAAGCGAGAAAGTCTCATTGCCCCCCTAGTCGATAATGCAACAACGAAGTGAGGCAAGATGATGCGTCACCCCCTCTGCGATGAAATGTGTCATGCTGGAAACACAGCCAAGGCAGAGCACTCCTCCAACTCACACTGAAATATGAGAGGAGGACTAGACGATAGGTGCCAGCACACCTATCTCTCTTTCGAGCCACCCCCCCAATGGTGCAAATGAGAGACTCACTGCACCATCAACTTGATGCCCCGCAAAATCCACTAGAGAACACTGTGAAAAAATCAATCAGGGTACCCATCCATCCAAAAGAACAGACAGCTGAATGATGGGTGCCAAGAAACCCATCCCTCCTTTGAGGTCTCCCACTCAAAGCAATCTTAAAGACAGAACACGCCAACCAAATGCAAAGAGACGAGCATCAATCTCCCACCAAGACATCTGCTTCCCAGTGTCAATCAGATCCAACAGAATGGATTCCAGAGAATCACATTTGAGAAGTGCAACACAAGAACATTAAAAGCAAAGCAGCATAACACAAAAAGAAAAAACATCACCAAATCCTCATCAAACATCACCAACTCCTCATCAAACATCCCAAGCAATCCAACGCTGTCACACCAGACATCCCCTCAATATGCAGATCCGAGGTGGCCCAAAACCCCGAGTCCCTCATGTCCTCAACCAGATTGCCAAAAATTTCTGCTCCTTGGATAATGCTCCACCACAAAACTAAGGGGCTGAAACATAACCCAAACAAGAACCACACCGAAGCAGGTTGATAGCATGAGTCAAAGCAACAAAACTTCCATCTGAAGGACCACAGGCACCGCCGACCCACTGAACTCGACCACACAATCCCAGAACGCATCAAAAAAGCATCCCCATCTGAGTTAAGTTCCCTACAAGGTTGACACAGATCACCTCTGAAGAATCCGGGAACACCACCGATGTCATCCTCTTATGTCACTGCACGAACGAGCAGCAACCGCGCAGGGAGGTCCAGATCTGAGACGATTTGGTGGAGGGGGGTCGCGTAGCCGAGAAATAGTGACGCCAAAGATGTCGAGGCCATTAGATGAGGGAGGAGAGGAGAAAGATCAAGGGAGGAAAAAACCAAAGCAGATCCAGGAATGAGAGAGATGAAACCAAGCGACATCGCATGATCAGTCCCGATCAGATGAGAAAGAGTGAGCAACAATGAAAACCAAGATCATAGACAAGGCGCAAAACAAAAACCTCCCCCCTCTAAGCTATTTGAAGCCAACACCACACCACCCTGGGAAGACACCTCACTGGATCCGTCGCCTGTCCACTCCATCTCCGAAGTCTGAAGCCAAAACTGGAGCTGACGCCAGAAACCAGGAGAACTCCCAAACCGTCGCCGCGCCAGTCAATGCAGGATCCACTGCTGAGCCTGTAGCATGCCAGACCTGGCGCCAAGCCGCGATCATGCCGGATCTGAAACGAGCCAGGGAAGATACTCCAAAGAAAAGCCTGCGGACATTCCGAAGTCCGTCGCCAAGCCGAAACACGCCAGATCTGGAGCCAAGCCGAGGTCAAGAAGCCACCGTGAGCCGAGATCTACGCCGATCCAGGAGCAGTGACGGAAACGGGACAGTCGACACCGGTCAACCAGGCCTGATATATATAAATTCCTTAACTTAGAAGTGAAAAATAATTTCTTAACCATTCAACCACTATCATACCATCAATAACGCACCAAACACAGGCTACCATGCCACAATTTCAATATCATGGGTTTTTCCTTGCATCAATGTACACAATCAAATGGAACACATTAGTAATGATCTCAAGTTCAGAGACCAATACACATGTCCATAGAGAGGATCAACCAATGACACCCAAAACATGTGGTGTTCCTATTGGCGGGTCTATCCTCATGATCTCGCTACTAGATATCACCAAGTGTGAACTTCATGAGAATAATTCTAAATGATTATGATCCCCCTGTAACAACCCAAGATTTTATGAGATAGATTCTTTTCAATTTCTTTGATGTATTGTGTTGTACACTACAACAAGATTAGTTTGCACTATACGCAACACTGTATTAGCTTGTACTATACGAAACACTATTCTTGGCTTGTGTTACACACAATTTCAAGTTATTTTGATATAATTCATTTCACACAACACCGAGTATAGATTTTGTTCAATATATAAAATAACTGGGTTAGGATTTTGTTATACGCAACACCAAAGGAAGCTTGAACTAAATTTAAAACCAACTTTTCTTCCATTAAATGCAAGAGCGACCTTCCTCGATAGCTTGCGTTGTACGCAATACCGAGTTCCACTAAACAATGATATATTATTAAAATATTATCATTTAATGGGATAGAAACTAGCCGTTATGAATAGTATTAACCAAATTTTGAATTTTATATAACATTTTTTCATAAGTATAACATTTTTAATGTTTGATTTTATAGAAGATAAATTATAATACATATAATCTCATGGAATATATTAAATTTATCTTCATCATAGTATTTTATTTTTAATTTTTACTAAAAATATAAGTATATTAAATAATTACACAAAATCACTGTAGTAATTATTTTATTAATGGAGATATAAAATAAGTGTCATTAATAATATTAAAATAAATATATTTTGGGATGATTAATATTTTCAATGAATTTTATAGATAACCTTGACTTCATAATAATATAATAAAATATTTTTTTAAGTTTAATTTTTATCTTTATATTTTTAAAAATCAATAAATTGAATAGTGTCAAAATTGACACTATTGACTTTTTATCAAAATAGTGTTTTATTAAATTATTTAAAAATAATAAAACATTTTTAAAAATATATAATAATTATTATATAGTAAATTTTTTTCTAAATTATTTATTTATGATCTTATTGACATCAAATTAGTAGATATTTTACCCTTTTAATACTGAAATATTTGTTACCCTAGTTAAAATGAAATAGAATAACTAAATGTTAAATTGAAAAGATAAGGTTTTAATGGACATAAAAACTTGTGTAAAATTTATTGGTTGATGATATTACAACCCTATCTCATATCATATTCTAAATTGGAATATTTTTAAGGTTTTGAGTGGGTTTTTATTTTATTATAAATTAATATTTTTGAGGTTTTCAAAAGTGCCCCTCACCTCAATTATAAAAGGGAACCTCATCCCTCATTTCTTCACAACTCATTAAGCCTTAAATTTTTTCAATAACCTGAATTTTTTTTTCTAAACTTCCCTAGTTAAATTCTATAGGTTCTTGTCTTTTCAAAAGACCAATTCTCGTTCCATTAAGATGAGATCTAAAGAGGGTACGTCAAAGAAGAGGTAATATCTTCTATCAATTCTTTCATATTTCTTTCTACTTATACTTCTAATTCATGAGTTGTTTCATTATAGAATAATAAATTCAGTAGAAATTTTATTATGATATGTTATTATAATTATTAAAAAACTATATTCAACTTTCTATCCATCATAAGAAAGATGAAATCGCCACGTGTACGTACATACAGCTTACCGTCTCCACGCTGTGGTGTAAATTGTTTTTCACTACCACCTTACTTGGATGAGTATAAAAATAGATTTAATAACTATATATTATTATTAGAAAATTATATATATTCTTAAATAGAGTAAAACATGCTAATCAATACCATTCAACAATTATGAGAATGATATCATTGCTCGTGCGTACGTATGGCCTACCGTCTCCACAGTGAGATGTGATTAGTTATACATGATAACCACTCAAGAATGACTATATAAATGTACCTAATGAATAAATATGGTATTTATTATGTTAATATCATTTTAAAAATATATAAATATGACCTTAGAAGGAGAACCAAAACTTATTTGATAAAACATGCATACGATCATAAAGCAGTTAAAACCAAAATAATGAGTAACAATAAATTGTTACAAAAAAACAAAGGAGAATATAACCATATATGATGAAAATGATTATGGAATAAGTTAATAAAATTATCTAAATCATTATACAGGAGTTTTATACACATAGGAAGCATATCAGACCTAATGTAAGAGATAATTTCGCAATCTCATTATTTTTCGAGATTGTTTACACGAAAGTATTTAATGGGGTATATTTATCATCCACATCCATGTTTCCTAATTATGTAAAATTATTTATATTATTATACAATTGTTTAAATTTAATTTTACCCTTTGGTAAATTTTTATTAAATGGTATGAAAGGAATCTTATATCGTTATTCGATTTGAGGTACTTTTTTGACGTTTCGTAAAAGTACAGGAAGAATGTTTTTTTAACTTATACAACATGAAAGGATTTTTATAATTTCATGAAACCTTATTTCATTAAATATTACCCTAAAATATTACATGTTTATTTTTACATAAAACTATTTCTTCTAAAATTGTGTGGCATTTTGAGGAAGGAAAACATTTTTGAAGAAGAAAGGATATTTTCCTCAATAATTAATTACAAGTGTTTTATCAAAATTATTTTCCATCTAAGATGACGGCCTTAAATAGGGTTGTGTTTATATACCTATTATTAACATGATTTTATTGTGTTAATTATGGAATGATATTTTATAAGGATTATGTTATGATGGAATCATGTTTAAGAAACCCATTTTATTTCTTAGGTTATGCTATGATGAATGATTTATGTTTTTGTGGAACATGTAAGAAAGATTTCATTATGAGATGGGTGGGACCTATATCTCTCTACAATGCATTGTGTAAAGATTTATATATCATGAGATAGACATGACTGGAACAAAAAGTAAATATGGTTCAGTAATACATGGCTGAAATGACAAGTAAATCTGGTTCAGTAATACATGGATGGAACGACAGGTAAACCCAGTCTAGTAATGGACTTTGTCCACTATGATGGTCTTGGAAGAAATGACTTGGATAATATCGAAATCATGTTATGTTTTTATTAGTTTTCCACAATTCCATGTTTTATTCCAATTCTATTTTATCATGGTTAATGTTCCTTTATGATCTATGCCTTACGAACTGCCAAGATTTATTTCATGACTCATGATTTTGATATTTAAACTTCATGTTCATGTTTTTACGTTCTTATTTTTATGGTTTGTTTTATGTTCTAAATTTTTAACCTTAATGAGAATTTCAGCTCACCATTTTTATGTTTTATTTTCCCCAGGATATAACAAAATGTTTTAGGTAGGAAAAAAAGGGGAAGATCTTTATGGGAGATGTTGAATATCTTTCACCAAGTTAAAATATTATGTTCCAAGTTTCCAAAGACACTAAACTAATATGATATTTGGGTGTTAGTTTGTGTCATTTATTAAGTATTCCGCAAAAGTAATTTAATTTCCATGTAAATAAAGATTGGGTTTCTATAGTTGGTATCAGAGTGAAGGTTTAGTTAAACTTTGGAAACTAGGATGAAAAAACTTTAGTGAGATCCTTAGAGATATTTCTAAGGTATATCTAGGGATGTCCCTAAGGGTATGTCTAACTATAGGTTATAGTCCTAGAATTATGGTAAAAATCATGAATAACCTAGGATTAAACCTAATATGTTAGAGATTGAAATTACACCCTGTTGATTATGTTGTTTTCCTAGTATGATTTTTTCCTCTCACACTATTATTTTTGGGTTTTAGACAATGGATGGAACCCGAAGGAACCGTGTTAATGATCAATGCACTGGGAAATGTAATGATTGTACTTCTTAACAACCAAATGTTATGGGAGATGGAATAGAAAATCTTATCGCTATACTTACACAAGATATGTATCATTTTGGACTTCCAAATGTGTAGAGAAGGGAACAAAGTTCTATTGAGTCCTTTATGAGGCAACATCCACCTTCTTTCACCGGGTCTTCTGATACACATGTTGTTGAACAATGGATCAATACCACTAAAAAGATATTTTCCATCCTTCAATGTTCAAGAAATGAAAAAGTAATTTTGGCTGTTTATCATTTAGAAGGTGAAGAAGACTAGTGGTGGACTCTAATTAAGAATACAAGGCAGCAAGATGAAATTGAATCCATGGAATGAGATGAGTTCAAGGACTTGTTTTTCAATAATTTCTTCCCTCATATTCTTAGAAAAAAGATGGAAAAGGGGTTCCTTGATCTTAAGAAAAAGGATTATGAATATATTGGTACATATGAGGTGAATTTTATAAGACTTTCAAGGTATGCTTCTGGCTTTATCATCCAACCTGAAAGTAAAGTTGATCAATTCTTCAGTGGCCTAAAACCAAGTTTTCAAAGGGAATTAACTATAAGAGACTTTAGTAGATATGAAGAGATTGTGAATTACGCTATCAAGGTAGAATTAGAAGTTGGTGTTACATATCCATCTCATGGTTTTGACAAAAAATGAAAGATTGAGTTCAAGGGAAAATCTCAAAACAATGGTGAAAAGAAGATGAATGTTTCCTTATGCTCAAAGTGTGGAAAAAAGCATGGTGGATATTGTCTTAAAGGGACTAAAAAATATTTCAAGTTTGGAAAAGAAGGTCATAGAGTAGTTGAGTTACAAAGTAATAGGAAAAAGGTTTCTAATGATGTGAATAGAGAAAAGACTATATAGAACACACCACCAATACTTTAATTCTACAAGTGCATGGAAATGGGGAATTATACTAACCAATTCCCTAATCCAAGGGTTAATGATGATCAAAATCAGTAACCTCTTAAAGAAAAAGACAAAGGGAATTCACATGCGATCACTATTGGTGATGTTGAGTATAAAAATGAAGTGGTGGAATGATTAAGTGTTTATGTAATGGGATTCCAAAATAGTGTTGTGGAATCTCATTTATAGTATTATGGAATATTGGAATATCTATGTTTTGGTACATTGTGGTTTTCTATAATTATATGGTACTGATAACCATGAAAAGTGATTGAAATACTTTTGGAAAGAACATGATATGTACATAATGAAGGGATAAGGAGATTATGAGATGTCTAATAGTATTAATGATCCCATGACTGATATAAGGACAAAGTGATATCGTGGTTTGAGTATATAAATTTTTTAGTATTTTTCGTGTGTGGAAATAGTTAATTTTTATAGAATGAATGTTTTCACTAAGTTTCTATGGTAATTCATATTATTATTATGTTTTAAGAGAATACATGATTAAGGTATTCACATGTTTGGAATGTGACAACCAAGAACTGCCAAATGAGATATGGGAGACAAATGTTAAGTCAATTTAGTTCACCTCTTTCTAGAGTTTTATATTTTTAGTTTTTTGAATAATTTTAATGTTATCCATTTATGGATAGTATAAGTTATATTCTGATTGAATTTTGTTAGATTAATGTATTATCTCAATGTAGGTGGACTTATTGATATTTCATAACCTGTTATAACCTTTTTGTTGAGATAGATGAAATGACCTATCATTATATCGCATGATCTACTAAGACTTAAATAATGAAAAATTCAACTTCATTTCTTTAAATAATATATTAAGTGGAAATATTTTAGGGAACAACCAACAATAAAATTGTACTGAAATCAAGTAAGTATTTATCCTCATGAAAAAATTCATCAACTTTAAGAAAAGGATCTTGAAACCAAAAATGTTATCCTAGTACCTTATTATCTAATGAATCAGATGGTCCCTTAAATCATCATATATTTATGTCTTTTTGGTAGTTAACTTTCTCCAAACCTTATTCTCTATCACTATCCATCATAATTTTATGGTTAGATTTCTCTTCTATATCCGTGTTTTCACCTCCCACCTATGTTCTCCTATGTGGAAACCTAGTGATGAGTTACTTTGGGTAACCATTATGTTTCTAACTTTCCTTTTTAAAATAAAGTTTTTTTATCCCTTTTTACAATGTGGGTTTCCATGAAAGAAAATTTTAAGTAGTAAACCATTTATAACTCAGACGAATTTCAAGGGTGAAATTCATTTTAAGGGGGGTAGAATGTAACACCTCGAGATTTTATGAGATATATTATTTTTAATTTAGTTGATGTATTGTGTTGTATTCTACACCAAGATCATCTTACACTATATGAAACACCGTATTAGCTTGAAGTATATGCAACACCATTATTGGCTTGTGTTACACACAATTTCAAGTTATTTTGATAGAATTCATTTCATGAAACACTGAGTATAGATTTTTTTAATTTATAAAATAAGTATGCTAGGATTTTGTTATACACAACACAAAAGGAAACTTTAAATAAATGTATAAATTAATTTTCTTGCATTACACGTAAGAGTGACCTTCCCCGATAGCATGCATTGTACGCAATATCGAGTTCCACTAAACAATGATATATTATTAAAATATTATTATTTAATGGGATAAAAACTAGCCATTATGAATAATATTAAACACATTTTGAATTTTATATTACATTAAAATTCATCTTATGTATTTTCTAGAACATGATATAAGAAAAAATTCAATTTTTTGGATAAAAGAAGTATTTTTCAAAAAAATGCAGTTTTGCTGCCTTTTGATGGAACACCAATTTTAATTCTAGTTTTTAACACTTTTATATATTATATTTGAAACAATAAATGTATTATTTGGAAATTGGACATCAAAATTTACTTTGGTTGAATTTTTGGAATTTTTATGATAAAATTCATATTTTAACGGATAGTGAAAAATACTGCATTTTAATTCAAAACTTCATTTTCATCTAATTTATTTATATAGTTAGATTATATTTTTAATTGGTTTTAATGTTTAATTGGATTATATGTTTATAATTTAATCCAATTTTGGTCATTTTAAGTAATTTCACATTTAAATTTGACAGAAACACATGTCAATCTTTTGATAGTTTTTATTTCTTAAAAACCCACTTTTTAGTTTTTGACAATGAGAATTAAATTTAAATTAATTTCTTCCAATTATGTGGTTTGAATTTAGAAAAATGGATTTAATTTTTGGAATAATAAGTTCCAAAGTATGTAAATATTTTTCTTTTATTTTTTCATAATTGGAATAGTAACTACGGTAATTTTTATTTACCACAGTTAAAGGTAAACAGGGTAAATTAGTGTTAAACATATTATGACAAGGAAAATAATTTTTTTATAAAACCTACCAAGATATAATTGGATGAATAAAATTCTACCCTTAACATATTTGGTTCTAAACTTAGTCATTTAATGGCCACTTGACAATGAAAATGACAAAAATATTAATAAAACCAATGAAAGTGACAAAATGTCAAACTCACATTTCATATAAGTATAATAATTTTAATATAGGGATAACCAGGTAATATATTCTAACATAAATAGAACATGTAAAGATAAAAGAATTAACTACATCATGGTAATTTATTTTTAATTTTTAGGAAATAAATAATTACCTTAAAGTATTATACTTTGATGATGTAAAAATTAATTAATTGATGAGAAATCGATAAAACATTTTTTATTAAAATAGTGTTTTATTAAATTATTTAAAATACCTAAAACATTTTAAAAAATATATAATAATTATAATATGGTAAAAAAATTATAAATAATTTATTTATGATCTTATTTACGTCAAATAAGTAAATATTTTACCCTTTTAGTATTGAAATATTTGTTATCCTAGTTAAAATGAAATAGAACAACTATGTGTTAAACTGAAAAGATAAGGTTTGAATGGACATAGAAAATTGTCTAAAATTTATTGGTTTATGATATTACAACCCAATATCATCTAATCTTATAAATTAGAACATTTTGGATGTTTTTAGTGGGGTTTTATTTTATTATAAATTAATATTTTTGAGGTTTCCAAAAGTACCCCTCGCATCAATTATAAAAGGGAACATCATCCCTCATTTCTACACAAATAATTAAGCCTTAAAGTTCTTAAATATCCTGACAATTTTTCTTATAAAATTCTTTAGTTACATTCAATAGGTTTTGGTCTTCTCAAAATACCAACTTTAGTTTCATTAAGAGGAGATCTAAAGAGAGCATGTCAAAGAAGAGGTAATTTACTCTACCAATTATTTCATATTTCTATTTACTTATACTTCTAATTCATGAGTTTTTTCATTATAGAATAATAAATACAGTGTAACTTATATATTGATATGTTATTATAATTATGAAACAACCATACTCAAGTTTCTATCCATCCTAAGAAAGAAGAAATCACCATGCGTGCGTACGTACAGCTTACCGTCTCCATGCCGTGGTGTAATCTATTTTTCACCACCACCTTACTTGGATGGGTATAAAAATGGATTTAATAACTATATATTATTATCAAAAAATTATATTGATTCTTAAATAGATTACACCATGAAAATAAATACCATTCAACAATTATGGGAATGATATCGTCGTTCGTGCGTACATACGACCTACTATCTCCATGATGCAATGTGATTCGTTCTACATGATAACTACTCAATTATGATTATATAAATGTAATGAATGAATAAATATGATATTTATTATGTTAATATCCTTTTATAATGATATAAATATGACCTAATAAAGATAACCAGAACTTATTCGACAAAATGTGCATACGATCATAAAGCAGTTAAAACCCGAATAATGAGTAACAATGAATTGTTACAAACAAAAGAAGGAGAATATGACCATATATTATGAATATGATTCTGGAATAAGTTAATAATATTATCTAAATCATTATACAGGAGTTTAAAACACATAGGAAGCATATCAGACCTAATGTAAGAGATAATTTTGCAATCTCATTATTTTTGAAATTGTTTATACAAAAGTATTTACTGGGGTATATTTATCATCCACATCCATGTTTCCTAATTACGTAACATTATTTATAATATTATATTTTTTTTTAAATTTAATTTTACCATTTGGTAAATTTTTATTAAATGGTATGAAAGGAATCTTTTTTAGTTATTTGATTTGAGGTCCTTTTTTACTTTTTTCGGCAAAAGTACAGGGATAATGTTTTTTTAACTTATACGACATGAATGGTTTTTTACAGTTTCATGAGAACTTATTTCCTTAAATATTCCCCTACAATCTTACAAGTTTTTTTTCATATAAAATGATTTATTCTTAAATTGTGTGGCATTTTGTGGAAGGAAAACATTTTTGAAGAAGAAAGGATATTTTCCTCAAGAATTAATTTAAAGTGTTTTATAAAAATTATTTTCCATATAAGATGATGCTATTAAATACGGTTATGTTTCTATACCTATCATTACTATGATTTTATTGTGTTAATGATTTAATGATCTTTTATATGGATTATGTTATGATGGAATGATTTTTAAGAGACCCATTTTATTTCTTGGGTTATACTATGATGAATGATTTATGTTTTTGTGGAACATGTAAGAAAAAATTCATTATGAGATGGGTGGGACCTATATCTCCCTCCAATTCATTGTGTAAATATTTATATCTCATGAGATAGACATTATTGGAACAAAAAGTAAATACGGTTAAGTAATACAGGGCTGGAATGACAAGTAAATTTTATTCAGTAATACATGGCTGGAACGAAATGTAAACTCGATTCAGTAATGGACTTTGTCCACTATGATGGACTTGGATGAAATGAATTGATACTATGAAAATCAAGTTATGTTTTTATTAGTTTTCCATAATTACATGTTTTATTCCAATGCTATTTTATCATGGTTAATATTACTTTATGATCTATGCCTTACAAAATACTAAGATTTATTTCATGACTCATGATTTTGATATTTAAAATTTATGTTAATGTTTTTACATTCTTATGTTTATGGTTTGTTTTATGTTCTCAATTTTTACCCATACTATTAATTTGATCTCACCCTTTTTATGTTTTCTTTTCCCTAGGATATAATAAAAGGATTTAGGTAGGAAAGAAAAAGGGAAAGATCTTTATGGGAGATGTTGAAGATCTTTCAACAAGTTAGAAGATTATGTTCCAAGATCTCAAAGACAATAAGCTAATATGATCTTTGGGCATCTGTTTGTGTCAGGTATTCAGTATTCCACAAAAGTAATGCAATTTCTATGTATGTCAGGCTTGGGTCGCTATACCCCCAGCACCTGATAGTCAAACATCTACTGTGTCTAGTTAGTAATATGTATCTAGACCACATGACCTTAGTTTAAGACTAATGTCATAGTATCTCGAGGTTCTCATTATATCCTAGGATCTGCTATGACATTTTGATATGATAATTAATCTAGGTAATTTCTAATAAATAGTGGATGCATAAAAGTCTACAATATAATGGTAAGAAGACATCATGTATAGATAACTGTATATATAATATGGTAATCAAAAGTACTGCATAGTTGGGTATATGGAACCCACTATTTCAACACTCCAACTTAAACTAGAGACAACTTTCTAACCATACTTGTTATCTAATCACATGATAAAGATCATGTTTCTAATGAGTAATGACTTTAGCTGCTAGGTTTACCACGTTTTTGCTGCATGACTATCCTGCTATATGCAACCTCATCTCCTTAAGTAAAACTTCTAAAGAGATGGTATCCCTGAGTATATCCCATTTGTACACTATCTTAACATGACATCTTGGATAGTAAGAATATCATAATTTATATTAAGATAATACTTTACTTACTAGGTGTGATTCCAAAAACTAGAACAAATCGTTGCATTTAATTTCTTCTTAACTGCCTTAGAAGATGCAACGTACTCAGTATTTGTAGATATGACTGCCACTGGATTTTATGATATTGACTCACTCATAATCTTATCCTAACTATGATACTAGATCATATTGATCTAATGATGACTAGTTTGTGTCCCAAAATAACTAGTATCCTTCTTCTCCACATACCAGGTACATATCATTGGTACTTGTTGAAGTATAAGATGATAGTTTTGACTGCTTCACTTGTTGTGCTCCTAGATATAATTGATATCTTCCTACTATAAAGTATATCATAGAAATATCAATTTTTGTACATATCATGGCATATGTGATTGATCCATCATTGAAACACATAGAACTCAACTCAAAACTTTAATCTCCTCCCATGTTCCAATCATATAAACCTAGAGAGATTATGCCACGTGGCATTGGGAACAAATATTAACATGAATTGTTTTTATTTTTCAATAATATGTCATTGTATGTACGATTGACTAGATCCAATCAACCGTTAGATCTACCTTAATAGATCTTGTTCCCTAGAACTTAGGTTTCTACTTTAAGTAAATCATTGGATAATTATTTTTATCCTATTCTTAACTAAATATAAGACCAATATCTGTTTTCCATATGTTTCCAAACATATTTATCTTGGAAAACTATAGAACTCCCACTAACCATTGGTAGAAACATGGAAAATATTCATTCTAAATAAATTATCTAAGATCTTATTTCTTTAATCCAAAACTAGATTTCAGTAACTTGCAACTCTTATTAGAATCCAATGGTGTCATCATCCCTTTCTGTTTGCATCATATATATAACTTCCAAGAATGATGACCTTGACATCCAATGTACAATTTAATGATCATAGAAGTTAGCTATGACAAGTAAACTTTTAATGGATTTAGGCATACCAACTTAGTAAAACCAATCAAGCCTTATTGGTACTTCACCTGTACCACCCATGTATCAATTCACTTTGATACATGGAATTAATTATTTAATTTTATTAGTCTTATCAATCTTATCTAATTTCCATATATTTATTACTTATAGGAATTATTATTCTCAATGAATAATGTATCACCAGCTGTAGTGAACTCAAACCTGTCACCATGTTTTTTAACTTTCCTATGAAGTATGTGTCTCTGGAACATTCCTATTCCACATGTACTTGTGGAACATGTTCCTATTCCAACCATTTGTACATCCTGATCATTGGCTAAACCCAAGTAAAACTTGATCCCACTATCTCAAGTAGATATGTTCACCCTTTTATAGAATTGAAGTCTATCACTTGACTACCAATTTTCTATATTAGGATTTATATATCCTATGCAACTGTTTGGATAATTACTTAGATTCACTATGTGTTTAGATTAATGCTAGTTTATTTAAATCCTAAAAAACTTTTTGCATCTAAACATATGTCCTATGGAATAATGGATTTCCATCATAATATGACTCTTATGATTTCCATTTGTCATTTTTAGTTGGCATATAGGTTATGGGTTTTTTCCATTATTTGAAAAGAACATCTTGAAATATGATGGAAGTTACTACAGGTTGTAACAATGATTCTACTTACATCATAACTTTGACGTATAAAATGTGTGTTTAGGAATTTCTCAATGCTACATTTTTTTGATCAATTTTAAGTTGTAATACTCATTATCAATCCTCCTTATGAACATAAATAACATGATTAGATAAGGTAATGTGTGTTTAGGAATTACTCCATGCTACATTGTTATGATCAATGATTGCTTGGTCAAGATATTTTTCAGCATGTCGATTCGAAACAACTCATAACTTCTTACCATGATTATAATTCACTATCACATTTCTTAATACTCGAAAAGCTTAGTCAGAAGAAAGTCCTCTGACCATTTATTAAAATAAAAGAAAAAACATCATGAAAGTACATAAAAATAGAAAGGACAGCTACAAATCATAAAAATCATATCCATCACCGCATCCATGAGAGATAACATCCCCTACAGTGACAGATTCCCACTCCGAGCTTTCATAGTGCTTCAGAATCTTGGCATACTTCCTTCGAAGATTCAATTTTTCCAAAGACAGAATCTGCTTAGAGGACTGTATAGCCCATCCCTCTTTCCCAACAGAAGACCTTGTAGGCATTGGCTTTGGCAGAGAAGAATAGTCTTTCCTCATCCTTCTTCGTGTTGGGATAGACTGTTCATTCTCAGACACCTTCCTCCCGCCCTAGACAACAACACTGTAGGAAGCCCAAATGCAACCATCATTTTCTTTATCACTATCAGACATGTTTCCCCATTTTCTAGAAATGTGCACCTCTTGGTAACCCTCATGCACTCTCCTTTTCCTTCTGAAATGAACTGTTTGAATCAATCATTGCAAGATAATGTGGTTGTTCCACAAGCCCCTTTGAAGAACCTTCTTCATTTGCAAAATCCTGAGAAACATGATGCAACCTTCCACCTTCCTTCATTGGAGACCCCTCCTCTGCTAAGAGTCCCTCTCATGCACTAGCCTTTGAAATCTATTACCAGTGGGGACCATAATTAACACACCTCCAACACCACCTTCAACATCAGCATCCCCAGCCCCCAAGACACCATCCTCAGACACAACCGAGTCCAAAATCTGCTCAGTCATAGTGTCCAGCCGCAAGGAACAATAATTATCCATTGTAATGTTCCTCTCAATAGCATAATTCTTCAGTGTAATGTCCTTCTCAATACCAAGATCACAATTTAGGCGTTCAAAAACCTGCTTCACCGTCGGGTTCATTGGCCTCCATTGCACTTCCTTCTGAGGGTTACTGTGCACTGTTAACTCAGGACCATTCTGCTCCACAGTAGACACCACTACTGCCTGCAAAAGTTCCTCATCCACTGCCAGACCAGTGGAGTTTGCATCCACACATACTCTCTCTGCTTGCAGACCTTCAGCAGGATTAATTCGTGGAAGAGTACTCCTTGGAAGATCCCTCAATGGAAAATCCAATGCAGAATTTCCACAACCACCATTATCCATTCTTCTCACCCCCGAGGAAACCCCAACCCATCCCTTGTTGCGACAAGCCGCTTCCACATGCCCAAATTGGATGCAAGAAATACAAAACTACATCCACCCTTCGAATCTTAGCTCCTGCTTCCACAGAAACTCCTTCCCATCCATGATCCAAACCCAATTTACAAGCGGCCTCCCCACATCAATCTCCACACAAATTCGTGCATAGATTGAATGATAGAAAACCTCCGTTCGATGATCTGAGCACAAATTCTGGCCAATCATGTTTCCAATGGAACACATAATAGAGGGATTCTGGAAGGAGAGTGGAAGACTAGGGAGACTCACCCATGTCGCCATCGTCGGATGATCCCGCCTCATGTGGAAATCGAAACTCCATAGGAATAGAAAAAAAGAGCCACCATTACATATTCGCGGGGTACTGGACCAAGCAGTAATCAGATCATCCTCCATCTCAAACCGAATCATCAAATGCCTCCTATCAATTAATCTGACTACCGTGTGCTCTTTATGATCCCACGAATTGAAAACAAATCGATCAAACTCATCAACCGAAGGACGTTGAAATCAAAATCGAGCCACCTGTATGAGATTGCATAAACCTGTGGCACCATTTAGCTCCGCCGAAGAGAGAAGGAGTTGAGGCGCTCCCTGAAATAGGCCAGGGACTTTCCGGGAGAGCTGTATCTGTGGGAAGGAAGGAAGATATTTAGGATGCACCTTTACCACTATCTTTCCTTCTAAATAGTTCACACTCACTTGTTAAACTAATTCCATAAGATTTGTGACATACCTTTATTTCTAAAGGTTTCTTTGTCCAAAGTAAATACATCAATTATACCAAAGGGTTTTATCTATACGAAACCTAAATACCATACTGAGTATATATTTTATGTATGCTTTTATTTTTTCTTAAAAAATAATTATCTTTCCACAACTGGGTAAAAGTTTTACATTTTTTTATATTCATCACTTATTTCCTATAATTCAAGTACCACTGAACTATTTGTTGAGTATTTTACAAAAAAAAATTCATTCCTGATCTAGCAATAATGTCTCATTATGTACAAATGGAACTTGAGTTAAATGTTTTGGTTATACTCAAAAAATTGTTCAACTAGAATAATTCACTTGGCAATTAGAAGTTATGTGTTTCTCACCACTGACATAAGAATCACCCTTTCTTAGCTGCTTGGAGAAGACACCTTACTTATAGTAATGTTTCTATACTTACTTGGTTAATATATTTCAATACATATATTTGAAAGGAATATTTCATTAAATACCCAAGAATTATGTCAGAAAAATACTTTTATTTGATGAATATACATTGAAGAAGAAGCGAGTTCTTTATTATTCAATTCATTTCATTGCATTTTAAACTTTTATAAATTTATTTCATAATATGAGATGAAAATAACCTTCTATTTCATAACCAACCTCTATTCATTAAAGGACATTATGAAGGTACCTTTGACGTAACTTTTCATTGGCCTTTTTTCCTTTTTTATTTCAATTTATTCTCCATAATAATAAAAGATGGTACTTTCTTTAATATTTTTATTCTTTGGAGAACCTTACCTAAAAGGTAATGAAGTGATTACTCTATACTGTTCGTTTGTATCCTTAAATGGAACTAGAGTAATTGTGTGAAAAAGGTATAATAATTGGATTCCATGAAAGATCATAGTATGTATTTCATGTTTACACAAAGCAAGTGTAATCATCATATTCAAATTTTTCTTCACTCTCTCCTCACAAGATTCTTGGAGATGAGACTACATGTGATATCATCCATGTCATGATGTAGTGAACACAAATAACTTCAGACTTTGATGATAGAATTATGATAGAACCATCATATTCTCTGTACATGAGTCTTCTGTAATCAATTTATCACCCTCACTTTGTGAGGTGGCTTAACAGGTTGGGACAAGAACACCTTGTATTTACTATATTATAGTAATGTGCGCTAGTTCCTATACTACACTTAGAAAATCATGCTAGTTTATACATTAATTTTGTCCAATATTTATTGCAGTTTTTATTGTGGTATTACTTACTATTTTCTATAAAAATAAACTTAGTAGATTTTAATTTTATCATGATTACTGAATTTAGACTTTACTGATTAATTTAATCATTAAATGTCTCCACTATTTTATCAAATTATTTGAACCCTCTTTACTGGAATAAGAATACACTATTGATTGAGTATTCTAGTGTCAAGGATCCCTAAAACTCACCTTATAGTCTAAAATCTATGTATACACCACTACTCGGAGGGTTCAAGGTAGGATTTTGGATAGCCAATCACATTAACTCGTGGTTCCTTGATCTGTTGAGTGAATTCCCAGCTTCTAAAATCATTAATTTGATTTACTCAACACTTTCCTATAAAATGATATCTAGTTAGCTATGGATAATACCCACTACCACTTTAGTTAAGTAGACCCACCACTCTTATAAGAACTCCCCAGTAGTAAGAGGCACCCTCATATATGGCATGAACGACACCCCAAACACCTAGTTTTGTTCAAAATTTAATAATGAAAGGTGATTAATGACTTAATATTTCGTTGAAGGATTTTGTTTTTTAATATCTTGACAAATTTAATCCATTTCTTTTAATCTTGTTCATTTATGTTTTCACACTCATAAATAAACATCAATTGAAAAATCACACATTGCTTCTTTATGTATTTTATTATTTATTATTTTATGTATTTTTACCACTATTATAAAATGCATAAAACAATAAATAAATTCATAAAGGTAAAATACAACCCAACTAGTCTTGATCATCTAAACGACCTAGGGGCATCATAACCGAGTCATAGCTTGACTCTTGATACTGCTCACCCCATCTTGTATGTCCGCTACTCAACTAAAATAACGATTTGACTTGGAATTCTATGAATTTTATACCGTCCTCATCTTGACAAGGTTCACATCACGTCTTGCACCGTCTTGGTCCGAAGTAAAAAAAAAACTCGCGTGCAGGCGAGGGGAACTAGGGGTGTAATGTACATCAGATAAAATTGGGTACACATGACCTTATACATTTTGACCAAAAAGAAATATGATGTGTAGACCGTTATTTAATTAATTATAAACATCACACATAGTTTAAAACAATTAATTAAATAATTAAATGTAGACATACATGGGTCAGTGATCAAGACCAGTAGATGGGTAAAATAATGCGCGGTAAAAATTAAAATGCATTAAATAAGTGTGAGATTTTTTTAATTAAATTAAATGAATTAAATAATTCAAATAATTTAACTATTTACTAGTCTACTAATTAATTTAATTTTTTACCAAAATTAAATTAATTAATCAATTTAATTTATGTACCAAATTTAAATTAAGTTGACAGAGGTATTAAAAAATATTTTAAATAAAAATTATTATATTAATTAATTTAATTTAAAACTAAAATTAAATAAATTAAATCAATTAATTCTGATTAATTTAAAAAAGATCGGGCCCTGAAACACCGCACTATCTCATTGTGGGTCGCGCTCAACTTGCGCACACCTGTAACGGGACGAGCAGAGCCCGTGCTTGGCTAATATGGACCAGGTAGGTCCACCCAGACCCATTCTGGTTTGGGAAGACCCGCCCAGACATTGATCGAGCCAAAAGAGGGGTACCTACCTACAAGACCTGTAGTTGATCGGTCTCCCGGTGAGGGGCTGTCGCCATGGTATGTTGCACATCTGGGTAGAGGACACTCCGGGAGCATTGATCGGTGTAGGATTCTCGGCTAGCTTCAGGAGTTTGATGACCGACCGGATCGAAGGGAAGGCCGTGCGTGGGAACCACGATAGTTTAGACCCATTGGATAGTAAAGAGGACGCAAGGCTGGCAAGGAAGACTGGGTAAAAAACCCATGGAGGATGGAGGACAGGACACCAGTGGGTGAGCTTCTGCTAGAGGTGGCAGATCTCAGGAATGGATGGGAGGGGCGGTGACTGCAGCAAAGTGGGCGGCTAGGAGTTAGACTGGACGATGCTAGGGAGAGACAATAGGGATGTTTTTCGGGCATGTTCAACCCTCAATGGAAGCCTAAATATAAGAGGGGGGTGACCTGGGGAGCCGACATGGAGGTTGTTGCGGTGAGTAGGGGAACCATCAGCTATGCTGGGTGGTGCCCTAGGGTGTCGGTGGTGCGTTGTAGGTCGCCTGAAAGGGAGGTGCCAATGACAAGGGGGCCAACAACCTGGCCCCCCACCTTTTGATTTTTTTATTTCTTTCTATAAGTGAGCTTCCCCTATCCCCACCCTCTTTTTTTTAGCAAAGTCCCCCACCCCTAATAGGAGTTTTGTTTGGCATGTGGATTTCCACACCCCTTTTCTAATTTTCTAAAGGCTATTAAATTAGACTCTATATAATAATAATAAAATTATTATAATATAATAATAATTTATCATTATATTATTATTATTATATTATTATTATAATAATAAAATAAATATTATTATAATAATAAAATTACTAAGAAAATTATAAAATTTAAAAATTATAATTTGCATAGAATTGAAATTATTTTCGATGAACTGAAACTTATAAAAACTTGACTGGTCCTATATCATAAATAAATGATTGGAAAATTTTAACACCTGATACAAAAATGAAAACATGATCCGTATCTAAAATTTCAAATCGCCATAACTTGACCGCTTGAAATCGGATCGACGCGCGGTTTGAACCATTGAGACTGATTCCAAACCCTCTACTTAATTTTATGAAAATTAATCTTTATTTGGATCAAAAAATTTATGTGATCCATCTGATACCAATTTAAGGTACTGGGGCCCACAATAGAAGCTGATGGGCTGGGGAATTTAAAATTTTTAATCGTCAGGCTGATGGAACTTGTCATCACCGATGATCCGAGCCCCAATATGGTCCAAGGATCTCATGTAAATTTAATAGAGCACAAAAATAAAATTGTGAACTCACCTATTTAGATCTGAAGCTATGCTCAACTAGAAATTGTCGTTGGTGATCATCACTTGAATGATCTATAGCAGGATCCCTCTAGATCATCCAAACTAGCTTCAAAAATCTACAGGAGCACCTATTGTTGGATTTTGGGTGCTAGCACGGAGAACCGGCGATGTCTTTGATGTCCTGATGATCACTGCATCGAGATGACTTCGATGCCTGAGAGAGATCTTGATCTGAGCTCTTGGATCAACTACTTCTCTCTCTAAGAAGAGATAGGAGAGAGAGGATCTATCCAAAATTCCATGAATAGTTATTGGTGAGAGAGCCTCTTCTTCTATTTATAGTGGAGTTGCTAAATACCCAATTGGGTTCCCTAGCCCCCGTTTATTTCAATGTCCACTAAATAAATAATCATGACAAACTAAACTGCGTCAATATTATTTATTATTTTATCTCATAATTGTAATATATAAAATATATATTATGTGATAAACCTGATTCATTAACTCGCATCGTAATCCCACAAAATATTAAACGAACCTTGAATATCAATATAATATTCATTTGCTTAGTATTTTCTCATATTTACTTAACCTATAAATACATTTAAATAAACTCAATGCCAATTATTCAGAACTTTAATAATAATGAATTTATTTAATTATTGGTGATCGATACCTTGGACAACACTCAAACCCCATGGTGGGGCCCACCATGTCCAATATACTTATTCAACTAAATTTGGATGATTCTTGAATACGCTATTATGTGTGACCTTTTAGGCCTTTATCTAAATAAAAGTGTATAAAATCCACAGACCATGAGCGGATTATGGCAACCCATAAAGCCCCCTAAAGAGATAAGGATATTCATAGCAATAACTACCAACCTATGAACACTGACTGTGTACTATAATCTGTTTGTATTTAAATATTTCATAAAGTAGGATGCACACTTGTGACATCTCCCTTTTCTTACTTTATTATCTGTTGATCTAATCAGATGGATTTACCTTTCAACTACTTTGGCCAAAGACTTATGAAGGTAACACCATCTTGATCAACCAGGCTTGAGATATACAACTTCTTAACTTGGAAGCAACAAATCCTTTCTTGACCATTCAACTAATGTCATACCACCAACGACTCACCCAACACATTCTACCTCTCCACGATTTCAATACCATAGTTTTTGCCTTGCATCGAAGTACATGATCAAATGGAACAAATTGGTAATGATCTCAAGTTCGGAGACCAATACACATGTCTGTAGATAGGAACAACCAATGAAACGCAAAATATGTGGTGTTCCTATTGGTGGGTATATCCTCATGATCTCACTACTAGATATCACCAAGTGAGAACTTTATGAGAAGATGTCTCAATGCTTATGATCCCCTAAAATCTGATAGTCAAACATCTAATCTATCTAGTCAGTAAGATGTATCTAGACCATAGGACCTTAGTCTAAGACTAATGTCATAGTATCTTAAGGTTCTCATTATATCCTAGGATATGCTATGACCTTTTGATATGATAATTAATCTAGGAAATTTCCATTAAATAGTGGATATAGAAAAGTCTACACTATAATGGTAAGAATACATCATGTATATCTAACTATATACATGATATGGTAATCCAAATTACTGTATAGTTGGGTCTAGGGCACCCACTATTTCAACAAATTATTGATTCTTGTGATGTGAAAGTTATTGAAAAGGATGATGAAGATAAACAGACTCATGCAGATAAGAAAGTTGAGTAGGATAGGGAAGATTTTCTTAATAATTCCGACAAGGATATAAAAAATTGTAATCATAATCAATAAGAAGAATTAGACTCAACTATTTCTAGTGATGAGTAAGATACCTGAAAATATCATCCTAGACCAAGGAATCAAGTTGAAGCTCAGAACATTATTGATGATCAACATCAGAAAGTAAAAACAAGAAGAACATAAAATTCCATTACACACACTTCTTTATATTCAAAAGTGGAACCAAAATATGTTAATGAAGCTTTTTAGTTTCCAGAATGGGTTCAAGTCATGAATGAAGAGCTCGATCAGATAAAAAAGCATAATACATGGGAACTTTTACCTAATCCAGATAATTTTTTTTATTAGAACAAAGTGGGTTTTCTAGAAAAAGAATAATGAAGAAGGTGAAGTGATCAGAAACAAAGCAAGATTAGTGTGCAAAGGTTACTCAAAAATTTATTGTGTTTATTTTGATGAAATTTTTTCTCTAATGGAAAGGTTAGAAAAAATAATAATTTTTCTAGATATTGTTCCACAATGAAGTTATTTTTTTTCTCAAATGGATGTAAAGTCCACATTTATAAATCAGGATCTTGATAAGGAAGTTTACATTGAACAACCATGTGTATTTTTTGTTAGAAAAGATGAAAGTTATGTATTTATATTAAATAAATCCTTGTATGGGATGAAACAATCTCCAAGTGAATGGTATTCCAAATTGGATACTTTCTAAAGGAAGATGAGTTTTAAGAAAGGAAGAGTTGATAACAATCTTTACATCAAATAAAGTAAAGAGTTTTTCCTCATCATAATTGTTTATGTTGATGACATCATCTTTTTTGGGAATGATGAAAGATCTTGTGAAATATTTTCTAAATAAATGAAAAATTTGTTTGAGATTTCCATGTTGGGACAAATGAAATACTTTCTTGGGTTACAAATTTTACAAAAGAAGAAATACATACTTCTTTCTCAAGAAATGTATGCTAAGGACATTCTTAAGAATTTCGACATAGAAAAATAAAAACTTGTTTCCACATCAATTTCAGTGAGAAAAAATTTGTATAAAGATGGATAAGGAAAGGAAGTTGACCAAAAATAATTTCGGAAGCTGATAAGAAGTTTTTTATATTTGAATTCCTCAAAACTTGATATTGTTTATGCTTTTAACTTATGTGAAAGATTTCAGAGTGCTCCAAAATAATAACATTTACTTATTGGAAAAATAATTCTTAGATACATCAAAGGAAAAAAAAATTTTGGAATAAAGTTTGAAATCTCATAAAGTATTGACTTATTTGGGTATTCAAATGCTGATTGGGTAAGTAATGTTTATGATAGAATATACACATCTAGTGGATTATACTTTCTGGTAAAAAAGTTGTGTTAGTTATAATATAAAGAAATATAATTCAGTAACTCTTAGTATAAATGAATCCAAGTATGTTTCTGCTACTCAAGATGCTACCCAACTTATGTGGATGAAAACTCAGTTAGAAGACTTATTGAAGTAAAGTTACCCTTGATCTTTGGTTATGATAATCAAAGTGAAATTAATCTCACCAGAAATATTTTTCAACATTCTCATTCAAAACATATTGATATCAAATAGCATTTCATCATAGAGCATGTGGAGAAGAATGAATTGAAGCTGGAGTATGTTCTTACATCAGAATAAGTTGCTGGAATTTTCATAAAAGCTTCACTAAAGCAATCCTTTTCTAAATTGAGGTTGAACATGGGTGTCCAACCTCATTCTCATCAAGTTTGAGGTTTGTGTTTTTGTCTCTTGTCTCATCTTACCTTTGGATAATGTTATCAAGGGGGAGAATTATTTCATAAATATATCCTTATAGAACCATGTAAAAAGAGGGAGTTGTGGGTAAGCTGTGAATTTATCATTGTATGTGTGTTAACTATTCTAATTATTTGTTGGAGTGGTTGTAGGATTTTTTTTTTGTTTTCTAGGAAGGTTGAAGTACCGAGGAAGAAAGATGAAGAAGGTTTTTCATGATCACTACTTTTGGATAATATGTATTTACTGTCAATAATTCTTATTTCCTACAATGTGTTAGCTCATTTAGTCTTATAATTTTTGAAAATTAATTCATTTCTTGAGGATAAAAAGTTTAGTTATTTATGAATCTTGGATGGAAAAAAATCCAAAGGGAAAGATTATTGGGACCAAGTTGGTTGGAGAAGGTTTCTGGAAGTTGAATAAGTTTTTTTTCATGAGTATTGTCTTTTTTTGTCAAGGAAGTTAGAGGATAAAAGAAATCACCTCACTTTTTATTTGGTGGAAACTAGACTGGCCATTTTATTCAAGAAATGAGACTCACAATGATTGAAAAAGTCCATCATATTTAGAAGTTAGCTGTAAGAAAAGGCTCATTGGATTCAAACTAAATCCAGAATGAAAGGTTTGATCATAATGTGGAAGAATCAGAGTCTATATGACTATGATAAAAATAGGATGATGGTTTTCTATTTTTTAGTTCTCACAAATCATAAGTAAGTTATGAAACTTGTGATTCAATATTGATGAAATAAAGGGAAAGAGAAGGTGTTTCCAATCATGCTAAGATTAATCATATCTGGGTTGAAAGGGAGATAAGGTGATTCCAATCATATTCAGTTTGATTATAATCATGCCAATCATATTTAGGATGATTTGGAAATAAAGATATTACTAGATGATTGTAAGTTTCAATACTTTCCATTGTAAGTCAGACGATGCTAAAGCTAATCTTCAACGTATTCAAAGTCATGAAGGAATTCATGATAGTTTCTGAAAGATTGAAGAATATGAAATTTAGTGAAGCCAAAGATTTGTGGTCTCAAAATCATCATAATGAGTTCATTGGATTAATATTTGTTTAATGTCTAGGAAGGTTTGTGGAAAATGTGAGAAACCAAAGGTACTATTTTTTAGTCAGACCAAAATCCAAGATATATAAATCTTTAAAGAATAAAGTTTAAGGGAATCTTAATCAAAAAAGCGGAATAAGTGAAGTAGTAAAATATCATTGGTATCGTATTCAGAAGAGAAAGAAGAACTATAATTTTTTTCAAGTGATTTTATCAGTAGGGTCAAGATCCATCATATTGGAATTGATACCTAATCATTGGTATGAAGAAAAATAAGTAGAAGTAGTTGAAGAAGTTTGAAAGAATATGTTGAATTCATTGTAATAAAGAAATCATAATGTAAGTTAGTGCCAAGAATTTTAAAGATAATTCTTATGTTTACCTTTATATATTTGGTGGAGAGAAGAATAATAAAGAAACAATTTTTTGAACATATTCTTCCATCAAAATGAGGAAATCAGAATGGAAAATAGTCTTCCAATTGGTATAGAGTAACATAATGAAGCAGTTGTATTAGAAAAAACAGAATTAGACTAAAGTTTTTTAACAATTTAAAATGAGAGTTGAAGTTTTTAGAATATTTGAGAAGGATCAAGAAGAAATGAGAAGAGTTGAGAAATGTTGACGAAAGTCAATATGCATCTGAAATTTGAGGAAACATGAAAATTTGGGTAATTTGGTTGAGTGGTAATATTTAAGGAATCTATCACAAACTATTTTTGGGGTGATTATAAATGGTGAGAAGTAAATTATACTTTTATGGTTGAAGTATTGTTCATAGAAGTAGAAAGAAGGTGGAGCACCGAATAATTTCTAGAGAGAAGAAGAGGTTTCAAGATTTTTTTTCATGAAGAAACTATACCAGATAGAAGTGAAAGGAGAAGAGAAGAGATTGCAACATATTCAACTGATCATTATATTCATATGATTATTATATTCATCTAGTTATTATATTGAGTATAATTATTGTATTGGGATTTCCAAAATCAGAGAGTATTGTTTCAGAACTGTCTCAACCATATTTTTATAGAGTTATATTTTCTGTATTGAGTAATCAGATTAGAAGAATCCGATTGGGAAATTAGAGAGAGTTTTATTATAAAGTCCAATAAATTCTTACCAGCTTCTAGGTAAGAAAGTGAATTTTTTTTGAAAGTTTATATTTGTGAAAGTTAACAAAGAAGTAATGTAACATGTTTGTTTCAAAAACTTTGAATTACATCATTTGTGCTAGAAGGAGCATACACACTATTAAATTATTTACATAGTATTTCACGAGTGAAATGAAATATCCTACTCATTGTATTCCACACAGAAGGATTGTTTTCTAGTGGATTGTGTAGTATTGGATTATTTCAAAACCATACTATGGATGTAGTTATTCTTATTGAATAGTCAACCATGTATATACTTGTGTTCCTATGGATGTGTGTTTGATTTTTTTAAGAAGGTAAAGAAATATTTAATAATAGGTGAAGGTTGTTACATTTTCAAGGAAACATAAAAGAAAAATTTATCACTGATTTACCCCTCCCCCTCTCAGTGATACAATTATCCTGACTATGAAATTACAAATAAACCCTCTAGCCATTGATGCTCCACCTTTACCTATTAAAAAAAATAACCTTAGAAAATGAATTTAACTACCTACTTATTTATTATAGGCCAAAAAAATATAACCTAATATCATGGTATATCTTTATAACTCCTAGATATATTTCCCCACCTGAATATTATAAAATTGAAATACCTCATTTCTCAAAAATAAAGGAGCTGCCACATGATTCTTTAAATAAAGAGTCAATTATAGTGCTAAGACCTATCAATTAGTGGTATATATATTATTTAAGACATATTTTATTTCTTTACACTCAATATTAGATAAATTCTATGTTTTGACTCATTATAAAATAATGAACATTACATTCATATAGGATAATACCATATAATCACTTTTCCTGTATACTTCCATGCATAAATCATTTGCATGCCAATTAATTGATACTACATTTTTATTTTCTTATCTACTTATGTCTGATTCTTCTTACTCAGTTCATCATCTATAAAATTATTTTTCCCATTTGTATACAAGAGTAAAAAATGAAACTCAATAAATAATCTAGTCATCTTCACTATATCAACTTTAAATCCCATTTTGAGAATGTATACTTCAAACTCTTTTGGTCAAAATACACCATGAATTTGTCACCAATGAGATAATTCCTCAATATATTTAAATCATAAAATACAATAACTAGATCTACATCATGCATGAGATAATTCTTCTCATGAGGGTTCAAATTCCACAATCCTTATGACACAACATTATCTTCTTTATTGATAATGAAACCTAATACTACTATAGAAGCATCAAGATATACCCCAAATCCCTCTCCCTACTCAATAAATATCAAAATTAAACCTGAGGTAATCCTCCTTGTAATATATTCAAAATCCCATTAATTGTTCTTATTACATTCAAACTTCATTCCCTTCCATGTCAATACCATCTTTTGTGAATCCAATTTTAGGAAGTTATAAAGGAATCTATTGTAGTACCTAGCTAAAAAAATAAAACTATGAATTTGAGAAATGTTGTTAGGCTTCTCCCAAGACATTAGGTGTGTGAAATATCTCTATTAATTAGTTAAATATAACATCTTAAATTAATTGACTGAATAAATAATCACTTTAATAGAAAACTGATACTGATAAATGATTAATCTAGAATTGATATAAACTAAATCAATAAGTTTATATTAATTAAAACTAGTTTATATTGGTTAAGGAAATAAGTAATTAAATTACATAATATAATAGAGATTCATTGAAAATGATAAAATCTTAAATTTTTATATCCAATGGTTTCATGATAATGTAAAATATCATGTTAAAATAAATAAGGGATAGAGAAAAATTTTGAAAAAATATTCAATTCAATATTAAAATGAAGGAAATAGTTTTATAAAAAAACATATCGATAACATGAAATAGATTTAAATGTATTGAATAACATGGGGCTAACTTACAATGTAGTTTTATTAGAACTTAGGTTGATGAAATGAGTAAAATGATGGTATGAGTTTCAAAACTGGTTGTGTTCATTGGAAGTGGGTCTTATTTGATGATATATATTTATGGTGAAGTCTATAAGTAGTTTGGAGAAGTTATGAAACTATTTTGAGTTTATTTTGTGAAGAATTAAAAAATTATCCATGGTTAATATGATCATAATATAATTATTTATAGTATTTTTTATGGTTGTTAAGATAAATATTATATTCTGAAGAGGAAATATAACATGGTTATATATATAAAGTAAGGTTGAAGGATAAAGACTTTGTGTAATGCTATTGATTGTTTCTTATTTATCATGACACAAATATAGACCATGATTTGAAGTTTTTTGAATCACATTACAATTAGAGGCCCTAATCAATGTAGAGGATGTTTTTGAAGAATATGATTAAAGGTATTTTTCTACCATGATAAGGTTTATGCCATAACCATAGGACATGATTTGATATTAAATAATTATTACAATATAATTATTATCATTATACCATAATGTTTTTATATGATAAGTTAATCAGAGTTCAAATTATGTAATATTTGGGATGTGGAAGAGAAGTTATGCCATGATTTTTAAGAGACAAGGTAATTATTTTATATTAATATATAATGATCTCCACTACACCATTATTTTCATGATTTATATAGATTTTTTAAATTTGGATCTATTTTAAAATATGGGATCATTGGATATTTTATAAGAGGTTTTAAATCAACCATGGTCAATTTATTTGGAGACCAATAATAATGTGACATAAGAAAAAAATAAGTTAATTAATTTTGAAGAAGTTAATTGATTAACGTGGATTTTTTATAAAAATTATAAAGTGAAGAGGATATAGTAAAAAGGAGACATTATAAATAAGGAAAATCATTACAGATTTAAAAAAATATGAACTATTATGAATAACATTAATATTCTTGAAGATCAATACTTTTTCATGAAGTTGAATCTAAAAAGAGACACCCATGTTGGCATGGTTTATTGATTTTGATTTAACATACTCATTGTAAGTGATCTTTGGTAAATGTTCTTATTTCTTTATCTTGAATTAGTGAGTGAATGGATAATTAGAGGTAATGGACCATATATTTGATAATATATTGATATAAAAACTTTATGATCATGCAATAGTGAGTTAGTGATTTCCTTAATACATCAATACACTACTGATTTATACTCCTTAAACATATCCCTTATAGGAGAATCAAGTAAAATTATCCTATTTTTAAACTTTATTTTTTGTATTTGGATGTTGTGAATGTTTGGTTTGAGTTGAAGAATTCAAATATTCTTCCTAACGCAGAAAACAAGATCAGAGTGATGAAAAAATTTCAATCACCTTAATTCATCTCAACTATGAGGGTGTTTAAGGCTCTATTGTTGTAACAAGTGGTATTAATGAAACAAGTTTATTGTTAATTGATTTTTTTACAAGGAAGGTGTTTACATGGAGAATATTATAAATGTGAATGTAGTTTGTTATTTGATGTATGTAATTATCATATTTGGATGAATCTTATGTGACTATTGCTATATTATCTCAGAAAAAATGTTTTCTATACTATAGTACATGAAATCCAAGTGATCTTACATAGTTTTATTTAAATGAAACTGATAAGAAGAAGATCAAATCTGATGAGAAGGCATAAAATGCATTATCTATAGAAGTTTAAAATATGATCTACAAGAAGGTGATACCTATACTTTTGAAAAATAAATTCAGGGAGATATTTTCAAAATTTATGAAGAAGATAATAAAGTTAAAGATGTGATGATACAAGTTTAAAAAAATATGTTAATGATTTAAAGATGGACCTCAATGATAAAATTAATTATTTCTTTAAACACTTTATTGATATTGTTGGATCCATACAATTTTTTGGAGATGAAATAAAGGATGTGAATATTATAAATAAAATATTGATATGAATACCTATATTATATAATCTAAAGGTATAAACACTTAAATAAAGTAATTTGGAAGAGATTTCACTTGATGACTTGAAAATAAACTGCTTGTCTTATAAAATTCGAGTGAAACCAAAAGGGATGAAAGTTTATCCATGAAAGGAAATAGATTTCAAAGAAACATTGAATATATAATTAAATTACAATAAAAAGATAAATAATATATGAGTGATAAATTTTTCACACTAATTACTAGTAATTTAAAGAAAATAAAAATGATCTTTGAACAAAAATTACCATTTACATGCTTTAAATATGAAAATTTTGGTCACATAGTAGTAAAGTGTCCATGAAACCTTGATGGAGATGATAGTGAGTTCGATTATTCACAAAACAAGTAAAGAAACACCTAGATAAAACATAATGTTTGGAGATAAATCTAGAATGAGGTTTCATCAGATGTTTTTCATAAGTAAAGATTAAGATAATGGAGATTTATATTATGAATATTGATAAAATGAAATTAAATCGGATTCATGTGATGATATAATAGTGATAGTTCAAAAAAATCCTTCCAAAATCAAGGAGTAGACCAAATGAAATGTGCAATTGATCTTAATGTGGAGCTTGAAGGTACACTTGATGAGTTGTGCTTTATGTGAATGTGTAGTATAATTTACACACTCCCTGAATGAGAAGAAAACCACTATGGTACAATAACTTGAAGTATCTAGGTCATCTCTATTGGGAAACCTTGAACAATTACACAAATTACTGTTCAATTATATTAACAAAATGTATATTAATGATGAATTGGTGTGTATATTATAATAGATTGAAAATAAAACTTGATAGTTATCCAAATAAAGGGATGTGAATTGTGTATTTATTCATAGGTAACAACAAACAAGGTTTTTAAATATCAATGAGTAAATTATGGGGAGTTTGAGACCATTTTAGTTAATTCATACTACTCTTACTTGAAATACTCGAATATATACTATAATGATCACTTAATCAACTGAGTTCTCAATTTATATACTCTCAGGAACCTTATTATAACCACAGGTCCCCATGAGGTTACTTCTATATGGTATACTAAGGGATTTTAAATTCCCCAGTCAGTAATATATGTGCTCCTTGAGTTCTCAAGTTATTATCATATCTTAGCATATAATGTTATTATCTCTAGTGAAAATGATGTATTTCGACTCTAGTTACTTATCATATCCTAGAAATTCATATATTAGGTTATCAATCTAGTAAGTAAAAAAAGAGTAAACTAGCTATTATTCAATTCATCCAAGAAATAAAAATTTTCTTGAACTCAACATCACCCAATCCCCACTTATGATCTATCCTACCATTCTTATAATATAATAATCAAATGAAAATAGTGAGAAAATAAGATTTACTATTGTGATGCTCAAAATACTCCTTCATGAGAAAAATACCTTATTATTCCTCCTTGATCTTTGAATCTCCATGTTATTTAACCCTCCATATTATTTAATCGACCTTATTATTTGATCCTTGTTTTTTGTACAACCACTTGGATTCAATCCCTTATGTGATCACTCCATGAAGGAATTAGATGTTCTCATTACCCTACAAATAAATCTGTATATAACAACTCAAATTTCTCCATTATCCATCAAATTCATGCTCCAATAACCTTATCCACACGACTATATCCCCTCACCTTGAGATCATTTTTTAAATGTACCATAAAATTAGAGGGTATTTTTTATTCAAAGACTCACTTTATCCTTGGTTTTGAAAATCACAATACACTTCTATATAAATTTGATTTAACTTTAATTTTGTGGTTTTAAGTTTTTATTATGAATTTTTATTATTTGTTTGGAATTCTCTATTGAACTGATAAAATATATATATCTACAAAAAAATGCATGTGTGTTGTAATGATGCACAAAATTTAAACTCACTAGATGATTTAGTTTGATGTTGTATCCATTAAATTATAAATTATATATTCCAACTCTAATGTGACTAATCCCAAAGAACTCAAAATATAAAAATTTTAGTTTTTTATGCAGAAATTTATAAATTCAAACTATAACATCCCAAGTCATAGGACACTTGACTAGTTCCTAGGCCTGGTTCACCATGTGACCTCAACTGCACCTCCTCGTACACCCGAGGTTTCTGACTTGAAGAGGGGGACTATAGTAGTACCATGGGGAAAATATACCCCCATATCAGAGTGAAAAATAATAGATAAAAATAACTAAGAAATATATAAAATAATAATCATCAAATTTTTTAGAAGAAATAAAAAACTCATCAATAATAAATGAATGGGGAACCATATACTTATATAGAAATATCAATCATCCACTGGGACAATCACATAGAAAAAAATGAAACACAAGAATAAAATAAATGAATGGGAGGATCTAATACAACCCCAAGTATCTCTTCTACCCAATCTATAAACTTATTCTAAGCTATCCAGCAGAGTGATCTAATCCCGAGCCCCTACCCATCCTGAACCCATACATAATGAGTTTTTCTTGGGCACACAAGTGCCATGGACACTTAAGCAGGGTGTGATTAAAAATCATCAGGGAACCACTAACACAGTCCTGTACATAAAATTTACATGTAGTGTATACATATGATATTATTATAACAAATAAATAAATTAGAAAAGTGTAAATAGATAATCATTGTTGATCCTTAGGTTCTACCATGGAACCCTAATTGACCCAAACTTACTTTAGCTAGTGTTGAAGTGTCTTTGAGAAAGTTACATGACCGTGAAAAATGATATATGGTGAATATGACAACCCCTAAGAGATCACCCTAGGAGATACATAATATCAAGAATAACTTCCAGATCTAGGGAGCATGTCTAAGGCATCCCATAGTAGTAGGATTCATTACTGATTCTAAAGAGTGTTTCCAAGGCATCTAATAGTCATTAGTCATAACAGCTAAACTTCATGTGGTAATACTAAACATTTAATAGTCATTAGGATCCAACATAATCCCTAGGAGGCAATCCTAGGTGACCAATAGTTATTAGGTGTTATCACTGAACCCAAGTGGTATCACCCTTGAAGTTCCAAATCATCAGGAATCATTACCAAACCTTAGGAGATAATCCCAATAATTTCATAGTAGTAGGCTCAAAGGTTAGATATAAGGAGGTAAGCTAAGGTATCCCATGTATATGAAGAAATATTGGAGAGTAGTAAGTCTTCCTGTAACATCTCATCAAGGTTGTCCTTCTGCCTAAGACCATATCATATAAAAAGGTCGTCCTCTCAATGGTATGATGTGTACTCATCCCCACATCCATTTAAGTCTCACAACATCGATCTATGTTCTAAGTGTCACCTATGATAATCACTACCCATTTCCCAATAACAAAATCTCACTAGGGTCAACATGTCACTGGGGAAACCACTAAGGTCTCTTAGGTCTCATAGTCATATCTCACAAAGTAGATGTCCTTAAGAAACTTTCCATTTTCAATTCACTTAGGTTACTCTGAACAACTAACTCATCCACAAGTCTCCTCAGGTTTTCCTACATGAGTAATCACATCTCAATGGGGGGAGGAGGACTTCTCCCCATAGTCATATCACTATATAACAACTCTATAGAATCTTAGGGTTTCAATAAGTCCTATTAGGGCCACCCATTATCATCATGTAACATCCATCCACTCATAGGTCAATAAGGAACCTATAATGAGGATAATGTTTCTTACATAATCTAATTAAACCCCTATAGAGGCCCATGTTTCTTAAGTAACATAGAATATAATCAAGGCATTGGATATTGGTGATGAGTCAATCAAGTCAGTGTACAATGGTCCATTGTGGCCCTTGGTACTTTGTTAAATCCAAAACATACTTTAAATTTTAATTAAAAAATTAAATATTTTAAATGGTTCAATCAAACATAGTGGTGAGACCAAAAATTTCAGATGAATATAAATAGAATTCATAAATACTAAATAGTATATGCTTAAGGACTACCCATCTGAATCAGAGTTATTTCCATTTTTAAGCATAGCTTGAAAACTCTCAGTTGATCTCTTCCAAGTCAATCCGGCCACCACCCATCCTTGTGAGACCCTAAATCATGGAAAATAATTAATTAAAATCATTTATAATTAATTAAAAAATTACTATAAATAAATTTAATTTAATTTAATTTAATTTAAATATGAATAAATGCCTAAAAATCATCGGGTTATCCCAACATTCCAAAACCACTAGAAATAAGGTGTGGTCCACTCTCAATGCACCCATGGGCCTAAGAAACACTAAATCACCAACTAATATCACTGATTCAATGGAATATTTTATCTAAATTCATGGAAAAACTTGGAAAAACTATATGGTGATGTACCTTCACTGAAAAAACATTTTATAGTGTGTAAAAACCCTCTTGAGTCCTTCTCTATGCAAGCCGATTAAAATGATCTTCAATCAGGATAATTTACACTGTTATCTGGTGGAAATTTCCAAAAATCCTAAAATTAAATCACCTGAAATTAGTGTCAATGGATAAGAAACAACAAGGAAGGAATCGGGAGGAATAAATTACAAGGAAACACTATCAAAATACACTCAAATCTACCAAAAACCGAGGGATGAAGGGGAAGGGGGAGGCTTGGTCAATCCCTTCCCATGAGCATTGTTTCATCAGAGAAGAAAGGGGGATCAAGACCCCTTTTTAAAATTTTAAAAAAGTTGGGAACACTATGTCATGATATAAAAATGGTGTTCATGCCATGAATCCTCAGGATGCATGCCCTTATGCCCCATCTATCCCACTTTCATGCACTGAAAGCCTCGAACACACCCCATGAAATAATTTCACAGTGGAAAATCCCCTTTCACATTGTGAAAGGCTTATTACTACACCTTTGAGTAGCTCAATCACCTGAACACTCCTTCAAAATTCACCCAAACTCTTAAGATTTCCATCAAACTTAAACCGTGTATAAAAATTCATTTATGGATGTTCAAACTCTCAAAACCACATTCTAAGTCCCGATTCTCAAAATGAACCAACCACCAAAATGAAAATTAAAATTCCCCCAGAATTTGATAACCTATATAAATAAGAGGTATTATAATATCTCCACCATGACAATCCTTATACTTAAAAAAAAGTCTCATAAATCATTCAACCAACAAACCTAGCCCATCCAGGTTTCTAAACCATGCTCAATTTACAGCATTATCCTTTAGAATGTCGAACAAACTTCTATTGTGAAACTCCAAATGTGAGGCACACCACTCATCAAAACTCAATCCACTACTCATAACCATCACCAAAACATATAGATGGTGATCTATGATGCCGATCTATCCCAAGACACCACCGTTCCATCAAATAACTTGTCATTTGTATTATGGGGATCACCACTAAAAGCCTAAACCCATAACAACTGATCACAATTCATGGTGCTCCCCACCATCAGAACCACCTATTGAAACTCATCCTCTAGTGATCCAACAACCCACCCAGTGTGGTCTCCATTTCACTACACCCAAATATTCATGAAAATAGCTCCCAATATCCAATACTTTCTCTTGTCTTCAATTACAAACTGAATGAGATGAGTCTCCACCACACAAGCACATGGATCACTTATGTTGAACTCGCCTGGAAAGGTCTCATCCAAACCTCATAATACCCCCATAATACCAAATACAACATACTTGAACCATGATACTATCTTCCCTTAATTTCCCAATATTTTTTATCACAATAAACACCTTCATTGTGTTTTTTCACATGATTGAACCCCTAAATCACACAAAAAAATAGGTTCACCCCCTTTAACACTTGAAAAAACTAATTCAACCATGGAACCATGCCACAAGACAATTTCACCCCCTAAAAGATGTCACAGATCACTGGTTCACCCCCTAAAACACATGAATAACCATGATTAACCCCCTAAATCTCATCATGAACCACAAATAACCTCATAAAACACCATCATATCATATCAAAATTGTCCCAATCCAGATTCCAATGAACCAACTCATCTAATATCTCATTTTAGTGTCAAATATAGTATTTTACTTAGGTCCAGATAAAATAAAATTCACTTACTCACTAGAATCCAAATTCTATATCATCCATCTAATGATTAGTCATGACACACCCATGACCCTATCAACATATGATCATTACAAAAAAAATCATGATCTATCCGCTACTGCATGTAATGGCTAGATGTGATCATATCACTCATACTTGAGTGCCAAAATCAAACACCAATTATCACCCATTCCTAGCTCATGAAAATTCCATCCTTGGAAATCACCAAAATTCCAATCATAACAAGGGTCATGCCCTAAAAAAGTCAATAGTGTACTCCCCACCATATGAATTATCTTATACCTCTCCTTGAGTAAAACCTTAATAGGTTCAAATAGAACACATGTATTATTATTCCCAATCCATTCTCATTTCAATCCAGGAATCACCCACCTATAATCAACTCTCAGATCAACTGTTCCACCACCCCCAATCCATTTTCAGTGCCTCCTATACCATAGAAGGACATTTATTGTTTAATAACAACTTTCAAGCAACTATTACCAAAATATCTCATAAAAAAATCAGTCCTTGGCCCACATATGACCACCCACTGATTCATAATTTAACCACTCCATGTATATCCAGCTCATACTAACTTGATCTCATCCAGAAGCAATGAGTGTATACTCCTGTACCACTTGATCACATAAACCCAACTCACAATACCATGAGTAATTTATCACCATATTTAGGCTCACACACCTAAAAAATGACCATTTTCTATGATATTCCAATATCATATATCAAGAAAGACCCTCAGTTCTTCACTTTAAAATTGGGTCAAGTCACCTATGCATAAGTTTATCACATGATCACCCACCATTTTACCATCTTTACAAAACAAAAAGAATCCTTCCATGCTCCACATATGTTTCACTAAAAACACATCCAATATATATAAGTCTAGTAATCCCATTTATCTTGACCTTGAAACAAAATATTGATACCAAATTCACTAACACTCAAGGTGATTTTTCTCAAAAAACCCAAGGTATAATCATGCCTATACCATATACAGAATAACACGTCATATGCGCTAATCTCAAGGAAAGTAACCTAATCGTGTCTTATTCATTATCAATGCTTAATTCATAACCATTAATATATCCCATACTTAGTATCACATCCCATACATTAATCTAAATATAAATCACTCACCTATGATTCTATCTCTAAGGGTACTCACAAGCTTGGACCAACCCCTCACTTGGGTTACCCTCACATAACACAAATCATATCATCCATATCACCTATCTCACTAAAATTATGAGTTGTGTCTTAAAATACTAGGCTCTCCCACCTAAACCATAGGTCACAACTTATATAAACCACAACTCATGGTCAATACCCTTCTGTTCCTATCCTAAATATCATGCGACAACTCACAAGAAAAAACAAACACTATAGGGTCTCATATATTCATCCATATCCAAAATCACATACCAAATAACTACCTATTAGGTCATTGATTCCCACCCAAAATCTGCATATGTGACTAACCCCTTATGAATCATGATATCAAGCAGATTCTCACTGGGCCTTCGCACACGGGATTCATCCCCTCGAGGATCACATTATCATATATAAGCACATACATACATATATATATATATAATAAAATCATTCCTAGATGACCTATATTGAGTATAACATATCTATATGGTTCATTTAAGTAGAATGTCACTCCAAGATATATGGGAAAACACTATATAGGCTGTTACATACATTTTAAATAACTGAAACCATTTTTTAAATCACCCCCAAGGGGTTCATTATATGGTAACTAATGCTAGTGTTGACTTAATAGGGTCTCTATTCATCCCATACACTAAGGGATTTAATACTCATCATTTTCAATCATCTCACTATAGACCCAAATAACCTATCATTAGAAGAATCTATACCATGGTTCAACTGAGTAGAATGCTATTCCAAGTTATTTTGGAAAACACCATATAAGTTGTTATAAAACTTTTAAATAGTTGAACCCTCTATCATTAGTGATGTAAATCACAAGAAGCACATTTATGTCATATGAATCCTATGTTTCAAATATGATGCATATACACTACCTCTTTCCAATAGACCAAGATCTAAAAATCCAATATCTATCCTTTTGATAATGAACCAAGAGCTAAAAATCCAATAACTAATAAATTATAAATCCAATAAAACTCATGTTCATAATACTAAGTGAAAATTATACAATTATAACACTAGAAACCAAGAAAAATAATCCCATACCCCTGGTAACCTTGACATCCCATCGAAAAAGTTTTTCACGATACATAAGTCTGAGATCTATCACATGCCTCAACACATTCCTATGTCACCTATATACTATCAACCCAAATAAAAAAAACTATGATATACCTATGATATAATCCACCTAAACCTCTAATACCAATTTGTAACATCCTAAGTCATAGGACACTTGACTGGTTTCCTAATTTGGTTCACCGTGTGATCTCAGGTGTGCCTCCCTATATTCCAAACGCTAGAAACTATGTCATGAACTGTTCCAATAAGCCTATGCTGTGACTACCCCAGTACCACCTCCAATGGGATAGGGATTGGAGACCAGTGGTGAGTAGTAATATCACACACATGGGAGGCCTTGGCCTATTTTACATGTACACACACACAATCACATCTCTAAGCCCATATAATGCTAAAATATAAAAAATGATAACCATGTATGCATACAACTAAAATCCCACCATCATTGTATGATAACAAGTACTAGAAATAAAAAGTCCAAATACAATACCACCATAAAGAAATTGAAAACATGTACAACCTATAAAGTTGGTGAGGACTGATATCAATGTAACTATAGGAACACACCATGGTTTTTCTGGCTCAATAATCCCCTGTTGGTCCTAGTACCTCGAGGACTCAGTCAAAAGGTTGATCATAAGCATAAGACATGACATGGGTAGGCAAAGCTCATGAATGGGTGAGTATAACAACACCCAGTAGGACACCCTGAAATCACTAAGCCTATAACATAAATAATACTATTCATATCATCATAAGTATATGTAAATTGAATATATAACCAGAATATCCAAATATACTCAAAGTAGACACATATTCTCAAGATAAGGTCACAAAAATAATGCCAACCTAGGATTCTAGCTTGAAGGTTCCATATAACACTCATCTTGGAGAACACACTCCAAGATTATAATAGTACTGATGAAGTCCATCCAAGAGGTCATTCTCATCAGGTCTCGCTATAATAATTATACAATGGAAGTCTTAAGAGATTGATACACAGAAAGGGGATCACTCTTAGATCCATCAGGTATACCAATAACCCAATTTGAATTGACTTGTTAAGTAGGGGATCGAAACCCACATAGTTTTGGTCATGAAGATACCAAGAACCCCACCCAGGTCAATGATGATGATACATGATCTCACTTTGTCCCTCACGAAGGGATTCCACAACTCTATCCAAGATTTAATTTCCTTATAGGAGATCACCATCCTATGAACTAGATGCAATTCCATAACAACCCTTAGGGAAAGGATCAAGGGAACATACCCTAGTGAAACTTATCCAAGATGAAGGGGAAAAGGATTTGATCCATTCTTTAGAGAGTAAGAAACATGTAATATAAGTACACGATGTGTATCTTTGGTACTAGGTCCTAACCGTGTATTACAAACCATGCATGTGTTTGTGTCCATGTCTAAGCACATTGTGTTTTCAAGCATGTGTAATCATGACTATGTCCAAGTACATAGATCTATACATGTAATCCTAGTTTGGCCATGTATGAGCTTAAGTACATGATGTTTTTGATCCTGTTTACTCCTAGCCATCTTTGTGAACCCTCTAAGGTACACACCAAGTAGCCAGGTCAAGTCACACACCATGTGATATTTAACTTTACATATAAACCCTAGCATCGCACGGGGGGGGGGGGGGGGTACCACATGGAATGAAATGCTTGAATGCATGTTGTGTACTGTAAGATTTCACAAAACCATAGGTTCTTACTCTATATATGCTCACACTGCCATCTCTTCTAGTTATACTATGAATCCCACCCATGGATTGAATATATGGGTCAACCAAAATTGATCATCATCAGGGATCTAGTTTACAACCATCCTAGTTGCTCAAGAATCATCCCATAGCATTTTCCTTTTCTATACGCTCCAAAATCTACATGAACATGTCCTTGATCTAGCCCCAATCCATCATAACCATCATCATTGCTCGATCATATAATCTATCTGAACTTGGATTTTTGATATCAAATCATTGTGATAAGAAATGGTTTTATAATTATTGATTATCTGGTATTTTATCGAACTGTAGATCGAACAGAATCCCAGTGATGAACACATGAAGAATGGTGAGAAAACCAAGAAACATGAAAAAGAGGAGTGAACCTTAGCTATGTTCAGGTTGAATTCAATATATTAGAGTTAGAATGATTAAATAATATCCAAATTAATATAAAAAATTTCTCCCAAAAATCTCGGCAAAATAAACCCACACCTACAATATGATCAAGCCACAAATAAATGTGTTTATTGATTAATTTGAATTCTCCATTAGATAATAAAATAGGTATAAATACAAAAAACATATTTCATACCTCAAAGTGGATTTATTTCTAACAATTAATTAATCTTTATCATTTTCATTGTCAAGATCCTCAAATTTCATTGGTGTAGAAAATCCTTGATCCATCATTGTCGATCGCCAAGGATCTCTCCAAATATCTATCTTAATTCTCAGGGTTATGTAGAAAACCCTAATAATTGGTCATAATCATGTTTAAATTTAGATTTATTAGGTCACTATGTCCCATTAAATAAAATAAATAATTTTATTTATTTATTTTATTTATTCACCTAAGATTTTACTTTATGGAAACTACTGATGTTGACAAAGGTTAAGTCACTTCTAGAGTAAAACCCATGATATGAACTAACAAATGCCTCATATTTTGGATCTAAGACTCCGTTTAGGAGTTATTCCACTTTTTTGGGAAAATTATGCATGTATGATATTTAATTTTTTTAATAAATTTCAAAAATTAATTTCGGGCACATCAGGCCTAAGAATATCACACCATCTCATTGCCTATCCCCATGAACAAACCATTTAATATTATAGAGAATTAAATAGAAAAATTAAGAGTCGTTAAATTCTCCCCACCTTGGAGATTTACGTCCTATAAAGTAAAACAAAATACTACACAAGGATATGTGGATATTGAAAAAGTATATGGGTCTCCCACTCTCAGGTTCTCTCCTAAAGATTACCATGATTTCACCAGATATGCACTAGGTGAATCAATCAGCCACAAAAGATCCTCTCCTACCAATCCTTGATCTCTACTAGGTACTTAGAAAAAGTATCCACATCCTCGATGTGTATATCTTCCTAGTCAATAACATGAAACAAATTATGCATGTATCACCTCAGAAGAAACACGTAGAAGATGTTGTGCACCTAGTCTAACTACGGTGGTAGATCTAAGAGGTATAACAACTCACCAAATATATGCAGTATCATTAAATTGAAAATGAATCTCAAAGATATATTTCCACTCTATCCAAATATATTTAACCTACGTTGAGGTGAGACCCTCAGGAACACATGGTCCCCCTCATTGAACTATAAAAGCCTCAATCGTCTATCCACATAGGACTTCTGATGGCTCTGTGTATTACTCATATTCTAATATATGATTAAAACTTTTTCTATATTGGATTTCACCAACTTTGGGCCCATAATTTCTAACTATCCTAGGTTATTCTAGCATAGTGGCGACTTATAGGGTCTCCTAAACAAGTCCTCAAATGGTGTCATACCAATGGTGGAATGGGAGCTGTTTTTGTACACGAACTCCACTAATGGTACATGATCCTTAAAAATATGGAAAAATTACAACATGAAAGCCTACAACATTTCCTCCAATACTTTCATGTTCCTCTCAGTCTGGCCGTTATTTTGGGGGTGAAAATCCATCCTCAAACACAACTGAGTCCCAAAGGCCTCTTGAAAGCCCCTCCACAATTGAGATGTGAAGTGAGAATCATAGTAAAAAATAATAATAGAGGGGACTCCATAGATTTAGACTATCTCCTACATGTAAAGGAATCCCAATATCTTAACCAAACTCTACTATTGAATATCCAAGAAGTGGGATGACTTGGTGAGTCAGTCTATGATCTCCTAGATGGAATTGCGTCCTCTAGATGTATGTGGTAACCCTATCACAAAGTTAATGGATATCCCATCCTAATCTCACTCTATCACCTCAAGGGGCTGAGCTAAACCCACTGGAACTTGGTTCTTATCCTTCACTTGCTAACAAGTAAGGCATTGAGAGACAAATTCTACAACTCATTTTTCATCATTGGACACCAAAAATACCGTTAAAGGTCCTGGTATATCTTTTCGACACCTAGATATACTGATACGGGTGAAGTATGAGAATCAATCAACACATCCTCCCTTAGTGAAAATGGTACCATTTTACTTCCTATTAAATAAACAACATGCTACCCACCTTCATAAAATCCATCAAGATCGTGTCCAAAGGATATATGATCGCATAGGGTCCCACAGTTGGTATCCCCAAGATATGCCTCCTAAACTTGCTATAAAAGTGGAGGGGTAACAAACATAAATTGTAGGTAAGATTCTTCATTCCCAACCAAAAAGGATAAGTGTAAAGAGTCCAAATTCTTCAATTACTCTCTCAACAAATGTGAATAATATTTCCCATTGAGGTAATCTTCTATCACATTCCCCTTCCCTAGAGTATAGAAAATATCAAATTTATAGTACTAGAGGAACTATAGACATAAAATATGCCTCAAGTTAAGATCCTTATAAGAGAAGACATACTTTATAATCTTATGGTCATAATAGAAGATAAATTACCCACCCATAAGATAGTATCACCACATATTTAGTGTGAAGACTACTGCTGCTAGCTCAAGATCGTGGGTCACATAGTTCTGCTCATATGATCTCAACTGTTGTGAACCACATGCAATCACCACCTACCTATGCATCAAAACACAACCAATCCTAGTCCCTTATACATCACAGAACACTATGTACTTGACACCCTCCTCGTGCAATCTAAAGATGGTAGAACCCTTCAATCTCTACCTCAACTCCTAAAAAGCCTATTGGAACCTCTTTTTCCACATGTAATGCCACCACTTTTAGGTCAAATATTTCATGAGAGTTGTTATCTTGGATAAATAGGGTATGAATCTATGATAGTAGCCTGCCCACCAAAGTAAGCTCTACACCTCTTTCATGTTATTGGGTGGATCCCAAGATAACACTACTTCGACCTTTGTCGGGTCCACTACTACACCATCTGATGAGATAACCTCTCCCCAAAATTGAACCCCCTGAATCCAGAACTGGGATTTTCAGAGCTTCTCATAATTTTTTTTCTCTCAGTGTATATCCAGGACCATACTAAAGTGTCTCATGTGCTCCTCCTCATAAGATGAGTATAATAGGATATTGTTAATAAATACTACCACAAACTGATCTATGAAAGGATAAAAGATATAGTTAATGAGTCCCATGAAAACCTTTGGGGAATTTTTCACACCAAATGTAATCACTAAGTACTCATAGTGACCATAGTGACATTTGAATTCTGTCTTTGGTATATCCTCATCTTGTACTCGTAACTGGTGATAGCCTAACCTGAGGTCAATCTTTGAGAACTATCATTCCTCTATCAAATGATCAAAGAGGTCATTGATCCTTGGAAGTGGATAATTTTTCTTTATGGTCACTTGGTTTAGGTGATTGTAATCCACACAAAACCTCAAGCTCCTATCCACCTTCTTGGTGAACAACACCGGGGCTGCCCAGTGTGAAACAACAGGCCTAATAAATCCATTCCTTTTCAAGTCCTCAATCTTCACCCTCAACTCATAAAGCTTTATGATAACCATTGGACATTCTAGTGCAAATATTAAGTCTGTACCGAGGTGTAGATCAATGTATAAGTATATCTATCGATGAGGAGGTAAGCCTAACATGTCCTCATAAAATTATTCCTCATACTCCACCATCACTACAGGAAACTGAGGACTCATAGAATCCACTACGCCATGGGTCCTTATAGAAAACTGATGAGTAATCAGATGCACCCTCCTATTAATGAGTCCATATTGATTTTCCTGAGTTTAATTTTCACCCATAAAAGGAAAAACTCACCCCATTAATATGGAAACACTACATCCTCCTTCAGAAACAATCTATCTGGGCATAAACTATAGATAACTAGTCCATACCTAAGATTATGTAATAAGGCCTCATAGCTACTACAAATAGATACCAAAAGAAAATATCACCTCTAAGAGTTATGAAACACCATTAGTAGTAGTGTGTGATTTCTAAGGCACCTCCAGTAGGAGTCTCCAAGCACAAGGGTTAAGCCAAGGGCTCAAATGGAATCTATAAGTCTCTAACCAATGTAGTGGAAATGAATGAGTGAATCACACCTATATCTATAAATACTATAGATAATATAGATTATACAAAGATTGAACCTCGTATATCCTCTATAACCTCTGGTTTATAAGCCTCAACTACCTGAAACTTCCCTCTCCCCTGACCACCATCTCTCTGATCCTGGATTAGACCACCTGGGTGTGGTGGTGGTAACAAGAAAAAATGTATACCACCTCCTTCCAATCTCCCAACTCCCCTTCCATGTACTCCTACCTACGAACCTTAATTCTCTATTAGATGCATATGACTAGGAAACCTCTTCACTATATCCCTATGATCTTCACATTGGGTCATAAAATCTTAGGAAATATGTCCCTGACAGTTTCAAGAGCAGCACCACCTCTCTCTAGGATGAATGGATCTATCTTCTAAGCCATGAAACATAGAACCTCTATCATAGGACTATCTCTTTAAATGTATCCCATGTCCAAGTCCTTATTTTTGTCATCGTCTCCTCATCACCAAAGTCTCTTCTCCTAAATACCCACTACCAACACCAAATTTCTGTGTTTACTCAGCCAGGAAAATCTTGAACACTAAGGCATGCTCCAATAAACTATAATAAGTAGAAATTCATAGAGGTGTCATACTGGATCATATGTATCTATGTAGTCCTCACATAAAGGTTTTATCCCTAAATAAACGATCCTACAACATATCCATCAAGTGTCAAGAGATTTTAGTGAAGCTTAATGAATACTCATATGAAGTTTTAATACACTACTGAACCTATAGTAGATACTGAATGTGAGAAAACCTCAATGTAGTTGGATAATAATCCTCTAAGAAAAGGTGCTCAAACTCTGACCATGTAAGAGTTGCCTCATCATGAAACTAGGTCACTAATCCCCACCATCGTCCTATATATCCATGGAGAATGATCACTGCTAGGACCACCATCTGATTTGTCCGTGTATTGAAAACATGGAAGACTCATGTAATTACATCAATATAGTCCTTAGATGCCTATGGGTCTGGGTAGCCTTGTAACTCAAGGTGCCGCTGCTGCTAAAACTCATAAAGCACACTTAGCTTGCACACCTTATCTAATGGTACTACTGGTACCATCTTCTGCTTGATAGGTGGTGGTATAACTGGTTCACCACATAGAGGTAACACCACCTAAATAAGTACATGTATCAAAGCCTCATCACTAAGGGGGTCATACTCATGATACTATTACTGAATCCTATATTTCATACATCATGAAGGCATTCAGAAATATGAAAGATATTCAATAGTCAATGAGTATATCTAGATAGATGACTGAAGAAGGACATGGAAACCACAACCCATTCCTATATGATACATGTACCAATATTTTCCATGCAACCAGTGTCTACATGCACTGAGTTAACAAGTAGGTTGTCAGATTCCTAGTGTATAGATACATTGGATTCCACACTAACAGTAGAGTCCTAATCCTAAAAGCCAAAGTCAAAACACTTGACACCGTTTCCCTAAACCAATCTTATAGACTCTGGTCATAAGTTAGAACTAACTGCTTTGATACCACCCTATCATGACCAATCCCAATGGGGCCCATGTTGCAACTACCCTAGGCTCACCTATAATAGTCTAGGGGATGGATACCAATATTTATTAGGCATATCACACATATGAGAGGCCTTAGCCTAATGTACTTGTACACACACACATGTCCAAGCCCATATAATGTTGAAATATAAAAAAATTGATAACCATGAATGCAAAGGACTAAAATCCCACCATCAGAGTACAAAAACAAGCAATGGAAAGAAAAAGGTACATATAAAATCCCATCATAAAGAAACTAAAAACAAGTTCAACCTATAAAGTGGGGGAGGACTACTTTCAATGAAACCATAAGAACACACCCTGGTTTTTTTGAATCAGTAAGCCCGACCTAGTTTTTATCCCTCTAGGACTCTATCAAAAGGTTCATCATCTATATAATACATGAAATGTGAAGGTGAATACCATATAGGGGTGAGTATAACAATACCTAGAAGGAAACCCTACAATCACTAGGCATATAACATAAAGAATAATAATCATCTCATCACAGGTATATGTCAATGGAATATATAACAAGAATCTCAAGATATACTCAAAGTAGACACATAGTTTAAAGGTAAGGTCACAACCATAATTTCATACTATGATTCCTGCTCAAAGGTTCTATATAACACTTGTCTGGGAGAACACACTCCATAAGTCTGAAAGCACTAATTAAGTCCATCTGAGAGGTCGTGCTCGTTGGGTCTCACTATAAGTACACACTGGAATTATCAAGAGATCTATACACAAAAAGGGGATCAATCCCAGATCCATGGGGTATACTAACAACCCAATATGGATTAACTTTATAAGTAAGGGATCTATTCCCACATAGTCTTGGTCATGATGATACCAAGAACCCAACATAGGGTAATGATGATGATATATGATCTCACTATGAGCCCCATGAAGGAATTACACAACTCTATCCAAGACTAAAGTTCCTCAGAGGGGATCACTATCCTATGCACTGGATGTGATTCTATAAAAACCCTCAGTGAAAGGATTATGGGAACATAACCTAATGAAAATTTTCCAAGATGAAGGGGCTAAGAGCTTCAATCCATTCTTTAAAGAGTATCTGATATGTATTGGAAGTACATGAAATCTATCTTCGATAGTAGTTCCAACTTGTGTATCATGGCCTATGACCATGTCCATGTATGTTTCCATATATATGATGTGTCTGAGCCCATATAATTTTGACCGTGTCCGAGTACATGGTTCTCCCATGTACACCTAGCCTAATTGTTTCTGTTCCTGAGTACACGACATGTATGATCTAGTGTACTCCTAACCGCGTCCATGTACCCTTCGAGGTATACATCGAGATTCAAGGTTAAGTCACATTTCATGTGATAGGGGTCACATGCCATGTGATATTTAACTTTCCTTAGAAACCCTAGCGCTGCATGGGGGGGTCCCACATGGTGTGTAATACCATAATCATGTCGTGTAATGTAAGATTTTATATAAATGTAGTTTATTCCTCTGTGTACACACATGCCACTATCACTACCGGTTTAGCCACAAATACCACTCTTGGATCATGGATTTGTGTTAGCTATGATTGATCATCACTGAAGATCTAATTTCTTACCATCCCAGTTTCTCGATAATCATCCCATAGCCTTCCCATCATTGTACACTCCAAAACCCACATGAACATGTCCCCAGTTTTGTCTTGATCTATCATCACCATCATCACATCTTGATCCCATATTCAGATGCTTTTTCAGGTCCATGCATCCGTCTATTGAGGATGCACTGATTGTTGCCCCGCATTCCCGCTTTCCAAAGGCAGGTGACATCCGTCGCTTATTCAGGGACTCTTTCTCCTTGATCTAAATGGGATGATGGGATGTCGGTTCCTCTTTCCATGGATTCCTCCTCGAAACTCATTGCCTATTACAGGTCTCCCCCATAGACTTAAGATGTTTTTCATGAAACTCTTCCCAGTTCAATGTCTACATGGGCACCGGTTAATTAAATTGATCCTGTCAGGATATTCCAAGGGGTTCAGTCAGGGCAGCAACCTTCGGTCGGTGGGGTAGTCATGTTGGACATCTCTGGCGTGTTTGGATGCTGGAACACTGATGTGTCTGAGTTTCTTCCCCTTATGATAGGGATTCTTTAGGGCACGGAATACCGAGGCATCCCACATTGAGTATATGGGATTATATTCCATACACATTCTCTCTGAGTTTTTCCTCATCTTACCATGTTTAACACAGGGTATGACGAGAGTTTAAATTCTATCGAAGACAGATCAGACTTATCAGAACACTGATAAGAGTGGATCAGATGGGTGAAACCCTAGGAGGTAACACTGATACTGGGGCTAATGCATGGTTAGTTACCAGATTACTGCTAGAAGTAGTGAGAAAGTGGGTGACATGATCTCACCAGGATGTGGCGGCCTGAGTAAGAATCAGGATGGATATGGACGTTTGAGAGTGGATGGAGAATGAGATGGAACCAATGTGAGGATGATGATGATGCTGGTATTTAGCCACAAAGAGACTTCCTATGTATCCCTATACAAGGGAATCAAATTCCACATAGTTTGGTGGAGCGATGGGACACCTAAGGAGGTGGCCTATGAAAATGGATGCTTGGATGGGATATGGAGGAAGTGGAACCTCAGGGTTGCGGCATGACCTTCCAGAAACAAAGAGGGTCAAGGGAGAAACCAGGATGGGACATGATTGATGGGATTGGACATCAAGGAGGATTCCTACATATCCACGTGTCAGGGAATCAATGTTCATGTAGTTCAGGATAGGGATATAGAATCAGGGTGTACACATAGGATAATGACCCGATGATAGACTGGGGTTACGTGTGGTTAGCAGCCCGGGTTGGTCTAATGCCACGGGGGAGGACTAGAGATGTGGGTCCCAGTGAAGGGGACTACAACAGCTTACTGTCGATTACGTACTACAATGACTTACCATTGGATGATGATACAACAACTTACCACTGGTTGGGGTTGAGAAAAACTTACCATTGACTGGGGTTCCAACAACTTACTTCTGGTTGGGGTTGACAATGGCTTATCGATGACTGGGGTTCCAATGGATTACCATTGGTTGGGGTTGAAAATGGCTTACCACTGACTGGGATTCCAACAACTTACCACTAGTTGGGGTTCCAATGGCTTATTGTCAATTGGGAGTCCAATGGCTTACCGTCGATTGAGATTCCAAAGGCTTACTGTCTATTGGGATTCTAATGGCATACCATCAATTGGGATTGTAACTCAGGGTGGATTCATACGTACCCTGTCTAAGAGACAAGTATCAAATCCCACATAGTTCAAATGGGTATAGTTTAATGTCATGAGGGAAAAAAAGAGGGCATACTGTTTAACGTCATCTGGGATGAGGGTGAACCGACATGAAGTGGTCGGGACCGATGGGTGTTGGGCTTGAACCTCAGGGATACTTCTTACGTACTTTTCATGAAGATGGAAATGATCAAAGTCCATGTAGTTCGGATAGAGGATACAATTTAACATCATGTGGGATGAAGATGAACCGATGTAAAGTGGTCGATGCAAGTAGGTGTTGGGCTTTAACCTCAGGGAGGCTTCCTATGTACCTTACCTAGGAGACAAGGATCAAAGTCCACATAGTTTGGGATGATTTGGGTATTACACACTAAGGTATCCTAAGAAGGATTCCATGGTCAATTCTTACTCTAATACCATGTTATTCATGCTCAGTGTGAGAAACAAGAGGCAGCAAAGACCTATCGATCACATCATGAAAGGTGTGTCCATAGAAAGTGGAATGGGGCTTACACATGGTTAGCGTCCCAAAGGGGAAACAGGGGATTATGCATGGTTAGAGGCCTAGGGATATGGATATTGGGACTTACTCCAGTATGGAGGCCCGATCATGACAAATCCCTAAGGGAGAGGTAAGGGGTAACAATGATCCTGGTTCCCATCTCTCCTCTAGTCTTTGGAATGGAAGAAGAGGGGAGGAGTAGGGGTGCTACCTCTTGCAAGAAAGGCTAGGGGTTTACACTGAGATAGTTTCCCTTCCCCTCAAATAGTCACCATTCCAACAAAGAGAATCTCATTCCATGCGAGGAAGATATCTCTACTTTGGATATGATCGAGCATGGAGAATGTCTGAGGTGGGGTACCCCATGGATGATGCACGGGGCGAGGCTATAGTTTAACGTCATGTGATAAGGACGATGGTGATTGGTAGTTTAACATCCTACATCTCGGATGAGGCGGGTTCACTCTGCACCCATAGGACTTACATGACTAATACCTACCCACCCTTGGGGAAGGTAAGGCATCAAAAATGTTGTGGCGAGGTGGTGTTGTGGAGTGATCCACTGAGGGGCCCACGTTAGCATGGCTATGCGAAGAAGCCATAGACGTTAGCGTGCCTATGTGAAGAAGCATGATGATAAGCAATGAAATTTAAATCACCACCCAAGGGACCTTGAAATCACTTCATACAAACCTAGAGGGTCATACAAGATAAAGGTTTGTGAAGAAAATGGTTTCACAAGAAGGGACCTTGTGAAGCTCTATTGCTCCACGTAGTCGAGGAAATTTGTAAAGGGGCATGCTTCATGAAGTGGAATGGGCTTGCCTAGGAATAGGGTATAGGTTAATATGAAGGGTGATTCATTAAGTAAAAATTCATTCATGGAGTAAGTCTTCTCGAAGAAAGGTTACCTTGCAAATCATAGAACTATGAAGCAATGTGCTTCGTGAAGCACAGTGATCCTGCCTTAGCAGATGGTTCACATGTGTATGGAGTGTACTTTGCGAAGCTTTAGTGTTTTTCGAAGACCCAACTCCCCTTGAGGTTCCCCTTCCTTTCTGATGGCCCGTGGGCTCCATGAAGGGCATCCCTACTTGAAGAGGGTTGTATATGAGATAAGGGAAAGAAACTTCGCAATGATCAATTACCTTGAAGAGCTCATTTTTCTCAAGGTTTCATAGATCAGAAGGTGCTTCACGATTTGAGAGATGAGAAGGTGAAAGGTCTAGGTATCCATCCTTTGGGCTTGAGGGGATCCTGGTATTTATATCCAAGGGGTGGAACGAAGAAGGGACATCTTGGTGCGAAGCCATGTGGTGCTCTGCGATTGGTCGCAGATTTCATCAAGTTATTCGTAACCATGGTGTTGACCATCATCCCCTCCTCAACACGAAGCTCTCCTGGGTTCTCTTCGCGTCACTTGCAGAGGATTCCATCAAGTTCGATAGGCTCGTAGAGGTTGATTCATCTCCCTCCATGGCATGAAGCTTCCAGTCAATTACGTTGTAACCGTGGAGCCTCCCACCTCTTTACTTTGTGTTGACCATAAAGGGGGATTCAGCTTTGTGCCGGCTATGATGATTCGGGGATCCATGAATGTCGCGGTGATAAGGGTCTCCGTGAATGGACTTCGTGAGGTAGCCTCTTTGGAATTATTTTTCTCTTTGATTCCTTTTCCTCTGTGCATATTTTGGTGCCAAAAAATTCCCTCCCTCAGACTTGGAGCCTAGGAGAAAATGAGGGTCTAAGTATGAGGGTAAATCACCAAATTTTTATAGCCAATCACAAAGCAATATTAATAAGCAGGGTCACAATGCGGAGATGCGACACGCGGGTTGAGAGCACCATGAAGCTCACCGCATCCAGATGCGCCACAAAGCAAAGGGGGTCATCGCCTATAGATAGAGGAGGCTGACCTCTCTTTTGTCCTTTCTCATCTTTTCATTTTCATGCCTGAGCTCTCAATTCACAAATCTCTTCACACTCTTTAACCACTCTTTGTGAATCAATCCTTTCTTCTCCACAACGCACAACGAGTCTTTAGACTCTGCGAGTTTGTGCTCCACGGCTTGTTTCTGCGAGGCCTGTGGTAGGGCTCTGGGACCTATCTCTACAATAAAACTTCTTGAGCAAGCTTCACGATCGAGCTTCATGATCCAGAAAAAAATTTCAAAAAACCTTGAAGACTGAATGGACCATTAGGAAGCTACCAGGGGGTCCTTGGGATGCTTCCTAGAGGGAAGAAATGATGAATAACCTAGGAATTGGGGAGTATGTGCGAATCCATTCAGACCATGAGTCCTTGGTGGAGCTACTATCATAGAGTCAGAAGAAATATCCTCTGTGAAAGAGTTTGCTTCTATATGGATCTGGTTTGAGGGATGATGTCTTCACTCCTAAAGTGAGTAATGAAAATCCAACCTACTAGTTTAGGAGTACGCTGTGCCAGTGCCAGTGGTTCAGGGTGGATGATGGCCATACATGGGAGGATTTCACACCCTTCAATGCCGATTGATTATAAAATCATGTTAAAAATGTCTATGGGAAGGCATTTAAACCATAGGTATCTCCTCCACAGTACTACACCATTCTGAAGGCGGCCTTGGGGAACCTGGAGAAGGGGTGGACTGATGAATGGGACCTATGTCAGGGAGGCAATTTCACAGACAACTGGTCATGGGCCTACTGGGTATACACCTCGTGCAAAGAGTTCAAGGTGGATCTGAGGCAAGTGGGACTATATGAGGTGTCACGGGCTTCCCAATTTTATCTCTACCATCTGAAGTAGCTGATACCGGAGTTGCTGAGTAGGTGGTTGTTGAGGACCAATACCTTCCATATTCACCATGGGGAGGTTGGCATCAATCTTTGGGACTTTCAAAAATCTTGGAGGTTATGATACTGGGGGCGATGTACGGTGAGTTCCTCCCCACCACGAATACATGTGAGGACCCAAAGAAAATGCTACCACTGGAAAAGGCATTGATGGACCTAGTGCCAGGGGAGGAAAAGTAGTCAGTGAGGTATGTCCACATTAAGCAGTGGTTCAATAAGTTCCTGAGTTATTATGAAGATTGAGAGTTTCCCATGAGGCCTCGAACCTACCTGAAGGGGGATCAGTGCGACAAGGAGCACTCATATTGGCAACTCTTGGAAGATAAACAGTGGAAGAAATAGTGATTCGGTATCAGTATTGAGTAGTAACTAGTGGTTAGGTTGGATGCATTCATATCAGAACTTATTTGCGGCTAGATTCTGCCAGTAAGGGACACAAACATGGGCGTGCGACCGAGCACGTCCATTATGGCGTCTGCGTTGGTGATAGGGGAGTGAGTCAACCTAGGGATCCCAATGACTGCCAAGATGTTTAAGGTGTTGTGGCACATCAACAAAGGTAAGAATCTATAAAGGGTATGTGGGTCGTTCCATATTCTATATGTGTGGATAGCAGCATATATTAGAGGCATGTATGAATATCTGAACCCTATTTCTCCTCTAGGGTCATATTTTTGACCAACCATTCTAAAGACGGTGGGGAGTTTCCTGACCAATATGACCCTGACGCTGGTGTTGAACCAATTTTGGAAGGTGGATGAGTTCAACTTCCACCCATTCCCACTACCAACAGGTGTGTTCACTGATGACAGCTAGGGAATGGAGGAGAATTAGTCCTACCTCTTGGACTTTTGGGGTGGGTTCCTAGTGGCATAGGTCGATCACAAGCCTCTCTACGATCCGTACACCCCACACCGTTTCGCAAGGCAGTTCTGATGCATTCATAGGCTCACCTTGTAAGTTTACTTGGTAGTGCACCATGAGGACCACCCATGTGTGATGAGGAAAATGTGGATCATGTTCACATGAGAGGATTGGAAGATGTGGAATGAGCTGCCTCCACCCACATCTGTCTATGGGCTGGTGAAGGAATACACCAAGAGATGGGAGGAAGCCTACCCAAGGGAAATGTTGAAGAATCATACTATCCGTGCTAGTGACGGGGTGCCTCCCCAACCTCGAGGTTGGGGCCAGAAGGCTGTGAGTACATCCCATGGTGGTGGGGCTGCTATGGTGGAGAGACCCATGCCAATCGAGAGGTAGGTGGTAGTGGAGGACCCAGAAATCCTAGAGGATCAAAGTTATCTGAAGCGGATGCCGCCCAGGGGGTTCTATAGGATATCCACCCAGGCTCTGAGGAAGTGACTGGTCCATATAGACATGCCAGATAATGCTATCTTCCCAGAGGCTTGGGACATCTGGGATGTCAGCAGACAATTCCTCAACCCTCCCCAGGTGTGGCACCATTTGAACCATCTTGGGATGGATTTTTTGGGGATAGGTCCTTTCATGGCTTGCTTTGCGGTATCCCAGGCGGAGGGGGAGTGGTACATTACCGAGATGGAAGACTTTGTGCACTCTCTGGGTGCTCTGCATCCAATAAAAGATTTATTGAAAGTGCTGCTTGATCGAACGACCCCTCCACAGTTTTCGGCCACTGAATTGAGAGAGCGCCTCCCTCTACTGGAATAATTAGACGAGTCCTCCTAGGGGGAGGAGGCTGGTGGAGGGAGCCCTCTGGAGGAGGGTGAGGTCGGCAACTCAGACCCAAATCTAGAAAAGTATGCAGAGGATCTTGAGGTAAAACCCTAAAACACTTCCCCATAGTCTTCATCCAAGTCATTTATGAATTTCCAAATAACATTTGACCCATACAGGAGGGCCTCATATTCAAGTCCCACTCCCACGCAATGGTAGATGCATCTGTGGGAACTTCGAGATCTGCACCTGCGACAATGGCAATTATCGTGCCTAGTATGGCTACAACACCTAGGGTGGTTCTACCAAAGTCTTCATTCTTCCAAATAATATATGGAGGTCCACGCCTCGGGGTTCCAACGACAATAGCTCAGGAGTTAAACCAATTGTTTGATCTCTGTAAGTATTCTTCATGGAACTTGTAACTGGCATTCATTGTAACATGATGACTAACATCTATGAATTCTCACATGTGCAGTTCTACAAATGGAATGGGATGACTTGGAGAGGTTGGAAAGAGCTCATGGCACTGACTTTCCCAGGAGAACGCCGATGGTCATGGAAGTGGATGCCCATACTGACCAAGTTGTGATGCTCCCAATCACGGGTGGGGCTGTCAGCAGGACGAAACCTGAAGTTATCGAGTTAGAATCCGATGATGGGGATCAATTAGATGATATGGGTCCTGACCCACCTAATTAGATACCAGATGAAGACCCTACTGATGAGTTCCTATAGGCGTTCCCTACATATGAACCTACCAACCCCGTGGACTGGGACGAGACGTATTCTGATGAAGAAGATAGAAAGACCGTCCTTCACCGGTCATGGAAACTGATCAAGTGCTTCATTGGGGAGACTCCTCAAATGCAATGGATATACCAGATGGGGAGGCTACGTTCTCGGCTACGTGAGCTATGTGATGGGGGAGTGGATGCCCAACATTCTCATATGCTCATCTGAAACTACATGGCAGAGAAGATTCGGGAGCATGATTTTGGCCTTAGTGTGGGCTGGAAACAGAGGAAATCAGTGAACATCAAGAGTCTCCAAGAGGTTGAAAGTGGGATTTATTAGTTGTGGGAACGAGCGAATGAGTAATCTTCTTTCCTCAATGCAAAATCGGAGCTCGTGTCGCGCCTAAAGGCCCAAATAGCAGAGGATGAAGAACGGATGAAGCGAGCCTTCAAGGAGATGGATATCATCTAAATAGACGAGGAGCATGCTCAGATCATGGCTGATGAACTATGCCCCATCACTATCGAGGAGAAGTGGGAGCTAAACAGGTGACAACAGATCCTGGCCACCATAAGCTGGAGAGTGGTAGAGCTGGATCACTCTATTGAAGTGGTCAACCTATCCATGGGAGGGTCCAATCCTTGGGTGTTGTAATGTGTGTAAACTTTTAAACATACTTTCATGCTTTGATTGTTTATGCTGAATGCATGCATGAGTTCCATTATTTTTTTTGGTTTACTGCATGTCTATTACATTCATGAAATATCTAGTGATCAATTCCTAAGCTCACATGGGTCGGGACCGATGTGAGAAACAAGGGATGACCTCCTCGTTATTCCATCATAATATGAAAGTGTCAACCAAGATTCGGTCCTCCAGGGTTTGAACAACTAATCCATATTTCTTGGAAGAAAGAGGGAGGTCTGACTGGTGGGTGAAGTTCTCAGAACAGTCAAATTTCCATTTTCCCAATGTGCTCTTGTGCACAAGTGGGGAAACACCATGGGTGTTAGAATCAATCCAAACAGAGGGGAGTGTAAGGTGTGAATCATGATACCCAAAATTTAGAAAACTGTAGGGATGGCTTGACAATGAAGGATAATTGTTGACTGTGTTTGAAACAAAGTATCCCTATTGTGTTAGCCTAAAATGGGAATAATAAATGAAGGCCGACCGTTGACCATGTTTGAAATACAGGGCCTGACTCGAAATGTCATCCATTAGTATTTTGAAATGTTGACCCAGAATAGTAGGTGAGCCATAGGCCGAACATCTATACTATTAAGGGGTTCCTCCCAACATGAAAGGGAACAAGGATCCGGATAAGGGGTATGAAAAGTGTGGAGGTTGGAGTGATGGGTTGTTCGAATAGATTCCAACACTCTTGAAATTACACCACCATGGTGGAAACAAATTAGGTGGTCACATGAGTATGTTTAGGGATCAAACTTACTTTTGAACATGACCTATCTGTCAAGGACCTGAAATGATCTGTAGTTTTATGTCATATAAATAAGGATGATAGACACATAGTTTAAACATCATGTGGTGAGGACAATGAATATAGTTTAAAGGACCTAGGGCTAGGCCCAAGGAGAATTGCCTGGGAATCATTATGTATCCCAAGAGTATGGGAATCAAGCCAAATTTAGTTCTCAATCACAACATGGTCAGAGACCAACACTGGTAGGGGGAATCCTCTTTGACAAGGAAGCTGGCGCATCCCCTAATTAACATGGGGCATCCTGAACTTGTTCAGGGTAGAACCAAATTTTAATTTCATGCATCGAGGACATGTAGACTCATGTAGTTTAACATCATATGTTAGGAAGGATAATGAAAGGGGATATCCCAAAAAGGGATTATGTGACGCGGTAGCTATAAACCCGACATGAATGAGGACATAAGGAGTCCGAACCACAACACATATCCCCGAGGGAAGTTTTTTTTAGGTCGAGGGACCAAAAGTGAAAGTTAGTCTAGGTCTGAGGAAAAGTGGTCGATCGTTCCTATGTATCCCATCAGGATGGGAATCAATCCACACATAGTTCTGGGATTACAGTTTAACATCATGCAGGACAAAAAGCCTATGCGGTACAACTACACCAGTACACACCCCACCAATATTACTAATCCCATGTGAGTCGTGATTGATATGGGAAACAAGGAGTAACAATGGGATTTACCTGGTATATAGAGGCACACATTAGGAGCGATGTGCCACTAGGTGAGTGACGTCCCACTATTATGGACCCACCTACTTAACACAAATAAATGCGTGGGGGGTGGGGTAGAACTGAGTGTGTTGGAATTACACTTAAACATATGGGAGTGGAAAGACGTGAATAATGATACCCAAGATTTGTATCACAATGATAATGATGTGAAGATAGAGGATAACTGCTAACCATGTTCAAAAAATAGTATCCATTTTGCATTAGCCTAGAATGGGGATAGATAAAAAAGGGTTGACTGCTGACCATGTTCAAAATATGGGACCTGTTGCAAAATTTCATCTGAGAACTTCTGGGGCGTTGGACCAAGATGTTAGGTGAGCCAATGTGGCCTGAGATCAAGCCATAAAACGGGTCCCTTCAGATGTGGAAGAGGATGATGATCCAAATAAAGGGCTCACGAAGCGTGGACAAGAAATGAGGAAATGCCCATATGAAAATCAACACTTTGGGTTCTTTTCCATAATGCATTCAAGTACACCAATTATGACGTGTTAGATAGAGTAGGTCGAATCCCTTTATAAGGACAAGGGTCCTAGGTTCGCATGCTCCTAACTTAAGGTCGTAGAGTAGACCATTAAGAGGGGACCTGGTTTAATGGAATTTGCATAGAGTGGCGAAGTAGCCACACCTGATGTGTAACTCCCATAGGGAGATCTTAGTTTAGGGTTGTGGAATTTAGACCAAGTTGGGAAAAGACAAGGGAGTCACATGGTGCAGTTGTTTCAAAACCTTACATAAATGAGAACCCAAGAGGTACTCTCCACACCACATGCTCCTAAAAGAGTTCGGGCCCTAGGGCTGAAAATGGGGGGTAAGATTTAAGATTCCTAGGGATGGACCTGAAGAAGATATTCCTAGGAAACCCTATGTATCCCATGAGGATGGTAATAAAACCACACATAGTTTTGGATAACGCTGTGCAGTTTGGAATCCTGTGAAAATGACGGTTGGATATTAGTTTAAAGGTCTTAGATCTCAGACCAGAAATGGAAAGGAGGGAGGGATACACATGGTGAGGTAGTTATAAAACCCGATGTGAATGAGGATAGTATGAGTCCATATCACCATGTGCTCCATGGGGAGGTTTTAGGTCGAGGGACTGAAAATGAAAGTTAGGATGGGTCTGAGGAAAAGTGCATGGGAGTTCCTACGTAACCATGATGATGAGGATCAATCCATACATAGTTCTGGAAGTGGAATGGTAGGGCACCAATGCCAAGGAAAATAATGTCGTGCGGGTCTAACCCACACACCAAAATAAGTGGCATTTGATAAATCTTGTTTGTTCTTTAAGATGGATTTTATGAAGAAACAAACCTAGGATGAAGAATACAGGAGTTTCTATAGGAATCAAGCCATATATAGTCCTTGACAAATGGCATGGTGGAGAACTGATACCAAACATGATGTCCCCTCAAGCAAGGACATCACAATGCGGTTCCATTTTTCATCGTGCGACCAAGACGATAATTTCATAGCTTAGGATCGTATGATAGGACCAACGCCTGCATTTTAATGTCTTTCAGTAAAGACACAACAATTTAAAGTCATGTGGGACTAGGAAATATAGTTTAAAGTCACATGAATTGTACACATACAAAATAAATGAGGTTCAAGGGGGGAATGTGCATGTCATGATAAAGCATACCCTGTCGTGAATGAGGATGAGGTCCACACCACACCACACACACTTTTGGGGAATAAGCCTCGGGCTGAGGGGCCAAAAAATTCCAGAGAATATGGGGGATGGACTGGTGGACAAAGCATCTAGGTGTTCCTATGTATCCCATGAGAATGGGAATCAAGCCATACATAGTTCTGAGGGTACAATTTAATATCATGAAGGACAAGAGGCATGAGAGACTAGATCCAAGAAGGGGAGTACATGGTGTGGCTATTGAAAACCTGACATGAATGAGGACATAATCCCACACACGTCACATGATGCAATCCTATGAAAGTTATGGCCAAAAGGCCGAACAGAAGAGGTAATTAGTGGAACCTGAGATAGACCTGAAGACAAGATGCTCGGGCGTTCCTATGCATCCCATGAGGATGGGAATCAAGCTGTACGTATTTCTAGGAGTGTCAGGTAGTTTTACATATTGTGTCAAGGATGCAGAGAGATCTTAGTTTTAAGGTCTTAAATCTCATACCATAGAGAAGCAAGACTCTTTCGAATGGGCGCAAACCTCGACCAAATCCCTAATCCCACATGAGCAACACTCGATGTGGGAAACAAGGGTAGAGAAGGTCTTTTCAACACATGGAATACATGAAAATGGGAAATCAGTGCAGAGCCCTGAATGACACCACACCATGGATTTTTACTCCTAACGTGCAAACGCGCATTGAGGGATAACGCCAAGAGTGTCGAAATTTCACTTGGATATGATGGAGTGGAAAAGGATGTGAATCGTGAAGACAATATTTAGGGATTGATGGAGGTGGTGTGATGATGGGTGATAATTGCTGATCATGTTCAAAACAAAACATCCATATCATGTGACCTGAAATGGGAACAACAAATGAGCATCGACCGCTGACCATATTCTCAATGCCGGACTTGTTTCAATTTTTTGTTCAAAATCCTGGAGGACGTTGGCCCAAAATGGTAGGAGAGCCTTGGGGCCTAGCATCCATTCCTTTTGGGGGTCTCTTCAAAATTAAAATATGATGAAACCCCAAATGAAGGGGAACATGAATCATGAAAATGAGCGATAACATGTCTATGTAGGATCCAACACTCTAGGTCCTAAACCAGAGTGCTCCTAGGCACATTGGTGAACTGCCAACAAGGGTCAAGGGACCCAATTCAAGAGCAGCTGATTTGAAAATATGAGTATAGAAGAGGATATGGAAGAGCTCTTAAGAGCGAGAGGTACATGGCGTGGTTGTTAAAAAAGCGATGTGAATGAGGATGTAATCCCATACCACATCACATACCTCCTCATGAGGAACTTAGGCCAGGGGGCCAGGAAGATGAGGAGGTTTTTAAGAAACAGGGTTAGACCTGAAGACTAAATGTCTGGGCGGTCTTACATATTCCATGAGGATGGTAATCAAGCTACATGTAGTTCTAGAAGATAACATTCAGTTTAACGTTGTGTGGTAAGGACAATGAATGAAGGAGGGGTGTCTCAAGGGGATATGTGTGGTGTGGAAAAAATAGCCCGACGTGAATGAGGACATAAGCCCATACCACACCGCACAATCCTAAATGAGAACTTGGGAAAAGGGGATGAAAAGGTCGAGGGACCTGAGACGGGAATTCCTAGCCATTTTTCAGTTTAACATCTTGTGGTGAGGATGGTTAATTATCTTAGTTTAAGGTCATAGGGATCAGACCATAGATACATGACCCTTTACGCATGTATTTCCTTAACAAAGCTCCTAAGACCACATGAGCAATGCTCGGTGTGGGAAACAAGGAATGGGATTAGGCTCTCCCCAATATATAAGGGTACAAAAATGATGGAAGGATATTAGGCAGGGTTAATCCTGACCATATCAACACTCCTACCCAAGGCAGACAGATGTTTGAAGGGATAACATGGAAAACTGAACCACTGCACCCAATATTGAGGACATACTGGGGTGGTTCTAGAGATCGAGGATGGATTTTGAACTGATTTGAAACATGAAATCCATATTGTGTGAATTTAAATGGGAACAACAAATGAGTGTTGACCGCTGACAATATTCAAAACACGGGACTTGTGTCAAATTGTCCTTCAAAATCCTCTAGGATGTTGGCCCGAGATGGTAGGAGAGCCCTTAGGCTGAGAATCCATACCGTTTGGGGGTCCTTTCGGATGTGAATGCTGATAGAGACCCAAATAACGGGGGTGTGTGAAGCATGAGTATGACCATGCAGTTTAACATCATATAATACAACAAAAGGGGTGGAGATATCCAAGGAGAGGGATACATGGTGCGGTCAAGATGAACTTGATGTGAATGAAGGAAAAATCCTACACCACACCATGGGTTTCTACCCATGGGGAGATCTTGAAGTTTGGGTTTGGGCCAATAGACTAAATATTCGAGCGTTCCTACGTATCCCATGAGGATAGGAATCAATCCATACATAGTTCTAAAGGGGCCATAAAGTTTAACGCCATGCAGTGAGGATGTGGGAGGATAGAATAATGAGGATGGGCACATGGTGTGATCATCGTAACCCCAACATGAGTGGGGCCAAAGAAGTCTACGCAACACCGTGTGGGATCCTCCAAGGAAACTACACCCATGGGGGTAGTCAAAGAGAAGATTTTGGGGGTTGGAATCTAAGACAAAGTGTTCAAACATTCTTATGTATCTCAGTAGGATGGGAATCAATCCATACATAGTTCTTGAAATACTGTATAGTTTAACGTCATGCATCAAGTAAATGATAGATATTAATTTATGGTCATAGAGGTCAGACCATTTTTCAATTTATTTGTCGTTCGCAGTTTAATGTCATGCAAGATGGGTGATGAGTAGTTTTACGTCCTTCATCTTGGATGGATCACTCAGTTTAACATTGCAGTGAAGAAAAAACAGTTTAAAGTCATGTAGGACTATTTACTCTGGAAAAGTATTGCTTGAGGAATTTGTCATTGGTGGGAGGATTTATACACTTTCTTTCCATGTTAACCAGGGAGTACGTGCCATTGGGGTAAACCTTGTGAATGATGTAAGGTCCTTCCCATTTGGGCTCCAGTTTGGGTGGTTTTTTACTATTATCATTATCATTCTTAGGTCCAACACCTTGTCACCTTGCAAGAAATATTGGAGGTGACATTTCTTGTTGAAATCATTGGATATCTTGTTCTGACGCCTTTATAGATTGTGTAGGGAACAAATATTATTCTCATCGAGCACTTCGAGTTCATCTAGACAGACTTCAACTACCTTATCTAGTCCTTTCTGATTGTACACATCTATGCATAATGAAGGCAACTGAATCTCGATGGGCAGGATCACTTTTGTTCCGTACACCAGGGAGTATGGGGTCACCTGTGTGGAATTGAGAGTCATTGTCTGATAGGCCCAGAGTGCGTTGGGGAGCTTGTTCGACCAACTCTTCTTGTTTCGACCAACCATATTCTAAAAAATGTTAGAGAGGGTTTTGTTTAATGCCTCGATCTATCCATTTTCTTGTGCGTGATAGTGGGAGGTGTGGTTAAAATGGATGTTGTACTTGTCGTAACATTTCTTCAACTCAGATTCCTGGAAGTTGGTGCCGTTATCGGTGATGATGGCATGAGGGACTCCAAATTAGTATATGATGTTGGAGATCACAAATTCAATGATAGAATATGCCTTGAAATCCTTGATCGGAACAACCTCTACCCATATGGAAAAGAAATCCACAGTGGTCAGGATGAACCTGCACTTGAAAGCTGTCATCGATGGATATGGTACCACGACATTGAGTCCACAGACTACAAAGGGATAAGAGTACTTGGTAGTGTGGAGTGGCTCTGGCAGCTGATGCACAAAATTAGCATGGATTTGGAACACATGGAACCTCTTGGAAAACTCGATATAGTCACAGATCATGGAGGGCCAAAAATACCCCAGTCTCCAGATATGGTGATATAGTTTCAGTACAGTCTGATAAGCCCCACAGGAACCATAATTAAACTTCATCATGACCTAAGAAATCTCACCTCCTTTAATGCAACAAAGTATGACTCCATCAAACCTTCATTTGTAGAGGATCTTCTCAAGACAGGGGTCACTCTGGAGGGTAAACTGCAATGCGCAACGTTAGATTCAATCGCGCTTGGCTCAATCTTCCAGGAGATTACTGTGTTGGATGTACTCAATAAAGGGGGTCCTACAGTTGGGAGTCACTTTCAACACTGCATCAGGGGGACCTGGGGACCTTGATGTGGAGGAAAAAATGGTAAGATGGATTACCTGTGAGCTTTCCTCATTGTCTGAAGTGACGGGGGTGATGAATCTCCAATGTTCCACATGGATAATCAAATCATCCTGATTAGGATCTTCAAGATATGCATCTAGGCTATAAAAGGGGTCCGATCGACCATTCTGGGATCGAGGGACATGAGTAACTTCTTGTCGAGATGGGAACTAAGCCATCAACTAGAGGGTAAGTTCCAAGAGTGGTATGAGCTCTGGATTTTTGACGACATAGTCACCGTTAATCTTCCTGATAACTAGTTCGGAGTCCCATTTCAAAAGAAAGTGGGGAACATCAATCTCGAGGGCCAGATCAAGGCCATTTATGAGAGCCTGGTACTCCGCCTCATTGTTGGTACAACCTTCTGAAAACATGAATGAATATGGCCGAATGACTTGTGCTGTCATGATGGAGACGATACCCAGGCCACTCTATTGAGTACAGGGTCATTGAGTATTCTACTGGTAGGGCTCCAGGAAGCACCATCAAAGTGAATTTTACAACATGGAACAAATTAGTATACCGAGAGGATTGCCTCATCCGGAAAATCAATGTCCATGGACTGGTCTGTGGGAGCTGGATGGGTGGTAAGGAAGTATGCCAATGCTTTCCCCTTAATAGCCTTCTGGGGGAAAAAAATGATGTTGAAATACTAGAGGATAACTTCCCAAAGATCTAGAAAACCTGTCAACATGGGGAAATTTAGGATGTAATTTAGCAGATCCACTCAGGTAACTAGCTGTATCTCATGGTGCTGTAAGTAATGTCACAATTTCTACAATGTAAATACCAGCGCAAGACGTCTTTTCTCGATAGAGGTGTATCTGGTCTCCATATCAAGGAGCATGAGGTTGAGATAGTATAGACTGTTCTCCATTCCCTCATAGTTCTTATGGGTGAGAAGGGTGCTGATAGATCATTCTAGGGCGGTCACATAAAGGGCCACTGGTTTTCTGAAAATAGGTGACATCAGGACCAGAGGCTGTAACAGGTACTACTTGATTTCCTCGAAAGCATTCTGAAATTATTCATCCCACTGATAGACAATTTCTTTCTTCATGAGCTGATAAAAGGTCATACACTTTCCGACCAAATTTGCGATGAATCGACTTATGTAGGCCAAGTGGCCTTGAAATCCTCAAAGATCTCGAATGTCGCTCAAAGGAGACATCTGAATGATGGCCTTAATCTTCTCTAGATCAATCTCAATGCCTCTATATCTGAAAAAGAAGCCGATAAACTTTCTGAATATAACCTTGAAGGCACACTTCAATGGGTTTATCTTCAGATGGAGAGAAAGGAGGAATATGAACACTTTATCAAGGTCTTTGAGATGGTCTTGGCACTGGTGATATTTGACCACCATATCATCCACGCAACATTCCACCAATTTCCCAAAGATCAGATTAAATATGTGATGCATGGAACACTAATAGGTGGCACCTGCATTCTTTAAACTGAAAGTCATTACCTGGTAGTATAAAGTACCTTGTGGTGCTTTGAAGGCTATAGAATCTCCATCCTCATGGGAAATTCGAATTTGGTTATACCTGGAATACCCATCCATGTAGGAGAGAGCCTGAAACCTAGCGGTGGCATCAATCAATAGTTTCGTCGTATGAAGGGGAAAGTCATCCTTCAACAGTGATTGTTGAGATCCCAGAAGTTGATGAAGACCCTAATCTATCTATTCTTTTTCCTGACGGACACAATGTTGGCTAACCATCTGGGGTATTGGAGATCCTTTATGAAGTTGGATCTGATGATCTTATCAACCTCAGCCTCGACCATTGCACTGTGAGAAGGGTGCATCTTCCTGGGAGGCTGTTTGAACCAGTGATGATTTTCTAGAAGGCCAAGGCGGTGTACGATGACATGAGGATCTAGTCCTGGAATATTGTCATAACTCTAGGAAATTACATCACAGTGTTTCTTTATGAAGTCCATGTACTACTTTTTATCTTCGATAGGCATAACGACACTAATCAATGTGGTTTTTCGATCCGTCTCGCTACCAAGGTTCACCTATACCAAATCATCAACCATGGTAGATACACCTTCTTCGAATGTAGGAGGTGCATATTCCAAAATCCTCTTCTTCACTTATGGAGGATGGATCCTCGACAGGAAGATATTCCTCTAAGTCAGCAGATCCCGATGGGAAGCTGGTACTGGCCTGAGCGGCGATGGACACCGCACTGAGGGGCTCTTGTGTTGCCAAAACCATAGCGATAAAAGTTGTCGACCCAATCCCATATGATCTTTGGCCCAAGTTCCACTCTTGATGATATCAAATAAATAGTTGTGCATCATCCTGATCCAGTTTATCCCAGCCTAGTGGAATAAGCAAGTATGTCGTATTGCCATTGCCATGGGGTAGGCATCCCGATACCTTATGGGAGTAGGGGGCTCTGGGATCACTCGATCTTTATTCGTGTAGGAATACGAGGTGATCTTACAGTTTCCCTTATATTTGGGAACATGCTTCCCCCTCATTCTAGAAACAACAAAGCATTGTCCCAGATTCTGGGTCGTAGCCTCTAATCGGTGGATAAGAAAAATGTAGGCATCATCCAGGTCTGTCCACGGGTCAGTCGCATCCGTAGTGTGTTCAACCTAGTTAGCATGAATCTTCTTATCCTTGCTCTTGTAATAGTCATATTCCAAGTAGTGGGCTTCACAAGAGGTAAAGGGAGGTGTGTCACCTTGGAGTATGCCCAATCAACCATTAAGGGAGTACTTAAGGCATTGGTGATAGAAAGAAGGGACCACCGCATGTTGGTGGAGCCATGGCCTATCCATCAACACATTGTAGGCGGTGTCCTAGGAGACAACCATGAACTCAGTGCTGGATACTAGACCACTAAACTAGGTATTTAGGAGGATCTTTATGACTGGTGTATGTTTTTTCCTGTCATAACCTTGAATTTTTTAGGTTGGGGGGGGGGGGGGCTCAGATCATCCTCGGACAACCCCATTTTTTGAAGTGTCTAGGTCGGGATTAGGTTGATCCCAGAGCCTATGTTGAAAAGATAGTGAATAAACTAAACAACATTGAAGTGGAAAATGATGTACAGTGGGTGGATGTGACCCTGTATGGGAGATCCTTCATCTTCCCCAGAGAAAGAGATGATGGATTGACATTTTGCGTGCTCAACTACCTTAGCATGGAAGGCTTCTGTGACTGAAACCTCTGTCTCAAACTGGAGGGGGCTTCTAAAATCCTCGACAAGGGATTCATGCATATCTACTAATAGGAAAAGAGCCTAGAGGATAGAGATCCTCACAAGAATTATGACAATATTCTTAAGGATATTATACTTTCATGCCAAGTGTGAACTTCTGCTTACAGGAGGTCGTTCTAGGGTAAGGGGTATGGCGGGCCCTTTGAGCTGAACTAATTGTTGACTAGTGTTGGGAATGTCCCACTTCTTGCTAGTTGAAGCTTGTGGAGTGACTACTAGATGTAGGCTAGATGAATGAGGTCAGTCCGTAATAGAGTGTGGCTGATCGCAGCACGGTCGTGGTGGCTCCACCAGATCAAGTAACACAAACGGAAACAAAGGCGGACCTGATGATACCAGATGAGAAGGTTGCGCATGCTGAGATCTGTGCTGGGCCTGTTTTCTGGTCTCAGTGGCATGCATAGCCTGGCTGAAAGCACTAATCAAGGCATTCTAATGACTCATATAACCATGACTCAGTCGACGCTGGCGACGGCTGGGGATGTTGGGAGGATCCACCTAGTGATCCTCGTTATTAGGGATCATGTAGGGGTTTACCACCTCCATATTATTAACCAAAGTGTACCCTTGATTGTCACTTGAAGAATCCTCCACCACTGGATGAATTCTGGGGGTAATCTCCATCTCCAAGGGCATGAAGTCATTGAGAGTATGGTATGATAATGACATTAGTGGGGGACTTTGTTTTCCCTTGTGTCACCAATGCTTTCTCTTCTAAGAAGAGGAAGTATGAGACATTGATGCATAAGTATGGGTTGTGAGTCAAGTAGTGGCTTCTAAATTCCCAGGTTGATTCAGACATGCATAGATAATACCATGGGCATGGGTGGCTACATTATAATCCATCCAGTCGTCATATTTTTGAGACCCGCAACTAGGATCCTGATGCCACTCACCCTCATTGTCACTGCCGCTCTCTGGTTTCTTGAATACACATGCAACCTGTGCCAGAGCTGGTCCTGACCTGACTATGTTGTTATCAACCTAGTCTTGAAGACAGTATTTAAACACAAATCACTATTTGAGGGTGTGCCCTAAGATCTGGTGACAAGGGCAGTAATCGGAGAGATAAGTGAGATCCTCCTCTTTAGGCCTCTTGCATTTGGGAAACTGTAGAATTATATATTCCAAAGAACTTTGAAAAAAACCAGGGACCTGAGCCTCATTGAATGAGTAGGTCCGGTTTCTCCTTTTTGGGAAAGGGGCTCTGGGATCCTGGACCTAATGAGAGGATATAGGAGACTATCGAGGAGGTGGAACCTGGTTATCTCGCCTGGGTGGTGGCGGTGCATTACGTGGGGCGCCTACTGATTCTGAGGTAGGAGTTTCTAGACCGGAGGTTATGACTAATGTGGTGGGCCTCTACGAGGATGTGGAAGTGGCTCCACTGGTGATAAATATAGTTTCCTAGGGGCCTCTATTTGGGCCACCGTGGTGAGCTCAACCTTAGCAGCTCTTCTCTGGTGAACTGCAGGAGGTAGCGGACATTCCTGCTTGGCTTGCTGCAAGGCTTCCTCTAGACGATGGGCATTATCAAAGAAATCTCAGAATCCCCCGGGGTAATTATGAGTAATGGGAGAGGGGACCAATTTATTTTTGACATTCCCCACACACATTTTCATCAGTTGTTCCTGAGTTAGCGACATATCCAGAGAGTAGGTGAGGCCTTTCCATTGGGCGACAAAGTCCTCGACACGCTCATTAGGCCTCTTCTTACACTTAAAGAGGTCTACAATACTCTTATTTTGGGTGGTAGAGCTGAACTGGTAAAGAAATTATCTACATATATATTCCCAACTAGTAACTAACCTAATAGGTAGTTGGATGTACAAGAAAAATGTAGGTTATTTTAATATATGTATGAAACACTGGAGTTTGGCGGCCTCTTGCTGCGCTGGAGTTCCCAGCATGGGTCCGCACCTTTAGATGAAGTGGGAAAGATGCTGCAGTGGGTCACCCAACCCATTAAAGGGGGAAAAGGTAGGGTTTCTAAAATCAGGGGGTGGTGGCATATCGTCCACCCAGGAAGGATATGGCTTTCCATGAGGCATAATTTCCACTTTTCTAGTTCCCAACGCCTCAAGGTGGGTGATGAGTTCTGTCATCATATCATATGGGCGGGGATCCCTATCTTGATGATGGTCCCTAGACACCAGTGTGTTGGTAGGTTATTCATCATGATAAGTAGGACCAGCGGCTCGTGGAGCGGCTGAGGGAACTTGAGATGGGTCTCGAGGATTATCACGCTGCTCATGTGGATTTGGTGACACATACCACACCCTCTTTCCATAAGCTCCAGCCTCTATCATCTATATGTGGGAAGGATGGTCATTGACCATCTTCTTATGATCCGTGAGCTGTTGGCGTAACATGGATTTTTTGGGATCATATTTCATCTTCTGCACTAAGCCAAACAGGTTAGAGGGTTTGATGGTCCCAAGATGCTCTTTTCCCTTATTGGGATTTCGACTGAGGACTAATGACTCAGTGGGCACGAGAAGACCCAGTAGATTTCTTTGCTGGAGATTATCCCTTCCCAGTGGATCTAATAGGTGTGGAACTCCCCCAAGGGGTAAGTTCTTGTCAAAGAGTTCTATCTCGGTCTCTTCCTTTGATAGATCGACCATGTTAACCACGACTCTACCTAGAGGCATATCCTTAATATCACCTAGAAAGTCAGGCTGGCACTGGATAGAACTAAAATGAAGGGAAACATACTTCCCCTAACCACAGACCTGAATGTGGGGGGAAGCCTCCTTTATAATTCTGTGGATCACCTTAAAGCTTTGAACGTATTGTTGCTGGAGGGTCCGATGGTGACTGGGTGACTCAGGGTGTTGGCCAACAGGGAGTGCATCCAAGTCAACCATGAGGCATTAATGATCAATATATTCAAAGTTTTCCTGACTCTTGGGGTAAGCCACTCGCTAATAACAGAGACGGAAGTGCATCTCCCAGAGGGTTTGGTGAAAACACGCAACTTTCCCCTGGGTAAATGATTCTGGCACACATAATTTTGTGGTTGCGATTATCCAGAACATCTATAGGAAACGATACACTGAAAGGATATCCCACAAGCTCCTCATCTCAGACTTATGATCCAACCCTTGGTTTCCCCACTCATCAACTGGGAGTGACTGGGGGACCGGTAGTGGCACTGAAGCAGACCGCTGAGACGGTAGACTAGCTAGTGGAGAATATGAAAAACTTGATGAAAAGTCATTGCATCTTGTGATGTCCTGCGATGAATGAAATGACTGAGCCACAACATCCCAGTAAGATGGACCAGTGACTGTGGTTTTTGGTGTCGAGGTTGCGGTTACTGGTGGTGGTACATGTTGTTGTTTGTACTCTATCGATCCCCAGAATAACTCTCTGTTATCTCTAGTTGAAGTAAAGAATGACCCTATTGACGATAGGGAGGATTGCACGGCTATACCCTCAAAAGAGGATAAATCTTCCTCCTCCTACTGTATGTATCTGTGGAGGGAAGCGGGAATCCGGTGGACCTCACATTCCAGAAGGATGAGTCTGATATGCCTCATTCCTGCCCTGGCCCTCAACTCAGAGGATCGAGGTGAGGGTTCCATTTCCAAATCACATTCCTCCTTAGAATATGAGAAAAAGACGTGTTTAATTGCAGTATGAATCCTCTCAGTATTCTTTTTATGGTGTCGGTGACCCATCCTCCTTCCTCGGGATGGTTCTTCGGGATAGAGTAGGTTTTTGGATCAAGGAGGGCCTTCAATCGAACTGATGCAGGGGAAGAGAGGAATTCATCCTGGATTTATTGGGGTGAGAGGAGCACCTGGAAAAATGTCAAATGGAACACGAGGAGTACTTTTGTGTCCATTGTCTGATGCGTAGAGGGAGTCTTCGCGTAAAGTGCTGGAGTGGGTAGGACCTCTGCTGGAGATGGTAGGAGCATGGGTAGGGCCTCTATGCTTATTTCCTTTGGTAGTGTCAGTATGAGGAGGTTCCTCATACTGGTTGACTAGAACAAGGGTAGGACCTCTGTGTTGGGTTCCCATAAAGCGAGGAAAACCTCCACTTCTATGATTTTTGGGATGATGAGGACCTTTTTTAGTTATTGTAAGGACATGGGGAAGGCCCCTACACTGACCGTTGACTGGACATGTAACATCTTTATATCGAAGACCTGTTCCAGGAAGAACAGCTCCATACCTGAGGGAATGGGCGTGAAAGAGGCTTTTGTACTGGGTGTCAATGTAGTAGTGAGGACCTTCACTCGGATTGATGGTGGCATGGGGAGGACCTCCACGCTGATCCTGGGAGTGGGGAGGACTTGCGCTCTCATTGGTAATGGTATTGGGAGGACCTCCATACTGGATGTCATTGCCACAGGTCAGCCTGCAATGGACGCCACCTGTGTCAGTGACCAGGAGAGTCGTCCCAACCTACCCATGGGGTGGTTGGGGCCTCAATCTGGGCTAGGTGTATGAGTTCCCCTGCTCGGAATAAATAGGGGACTGATGGTATGCACCATATGTGTCTTGGTCCATGGTAGCTGTTAATGCTGACGTTGCTTGGTGGGTGCCCTCCTCAGCCTACGCCCGACGCTGGCGTCGGGTTAACTGAGATTGGTCTGGTGGTGCAGGTTCATAACTCAACTTCTCCTTAGCCTGTGGGGCTGGGTGGAAGCACTGATGTGGCCTAGTGGGAGCCCTCCTTGGGAGCCATTAGAATATGATTCTATATGGGCTCGCCCAGACATCCCTCACCTCATTGGTGTAGGGGAGGGAGTCATCGAATCATTCCAGGGAGAGGCTCCCAAAACAATTATACGTCAGAGTGGGGAGCAACGGATCCCTACACAGCCCTTGGTGCGGCGTTGATGATGAGGTGCAGAAGCCTCTAGGTCTTGTTGGGCCATATCTCGGGTTGGGATAATACCCTCCTCCTCGTATTGTCAAATGAGATTGTTAATAATCCTTATCTGAATGAATTCAGATGGGGAGATGGGGCGTGGGTGCCCAGCAGCTATGGACATGGAGGCTGCCATGGGAGAGATGAGGTCAGGCAGGATTTCCACATTGATGTTGCCCCTGACCCTGAGTTAGTGGGTGGGTGGGGTTTGGTTTCCTATCATGATAGCTTGGATCTTGTAAATCGGGGATATTTAACCATTAGTGATGAAAGAAGGAAAGTGATGTCTAGTGCCCCAGTTCCATTCTATATTCCATGGTTGGTAAGAAGGATCCACGCTGACAACTTCACAGATCGGGATGTCCAAAATTCAACTGCCCCAATTTATGGTGAGTATCACACTAGGACCACTATTTTCTTGGCAGGACCTGACACTAGATAAATGGATCCAGTGACATGCTAATCCACTAATGTCTCAAGAGCTACTAATCTACACATTGAGGAGAAGAAATTCATGTCAGGTTCACCATTTTTTATTTCTGATTCTTTTGTCGGGGCACACATCCATCTATCGTGGATACGCTGATTATTGCCTCGCATTTCTAATTTCCAAAGGTGGGTGACATTTATTGCTTATTCAGGGATGTTTACTCCTTAATTGAAATGGGATGATGGGATGTTGGTTCCTCCTTCCATGGATTCCTCCTCAGAACTAGTTTCCTAGTCTAGGTCTCCCTCATAGACATAAGACGTTGTTTGTGAAACTCTTCCCAATTCCATTTCTTCATGGAAGCTGGTTAATTACATTGATCTTATTAGGACATTCCAAGGGGTCCGGTCAGGGCAGCAACTTTTGGTCAGGGGATTAGTCACATTGGAAATCACTGGCGTGTCAGGATACTGGAACACTGATGCATTTGGGTTTCTTTCCCTTATGATAGGGCTTCTCGAGGACGTGGAAGCCCGAGGCATCCCATGTCAAGTGAAAGGGATTATATACCATAGGAATGTCTCTGAGGTTTTTCTTAGCTTCCCATGTTTAACACAGGGTATGCCACAAGTTTAACGTTCAGAAGAGATAGATCAGACTGATCAGAACACTAATAAGAGTGGATCATATGGGTTCAACCCCAGGAGGGAACACTGATGCTGGGGTTAACGCATGGTTAGTTACCTGATTGCTACTATAAGAAATGAGAAAGTGGGTGACATGATCTCATTAGGATGTGGTGGCCCAGGTAAGAATCAGGATGGATATGGATGGTTGAGAGTGGGTGGAGAATGAAATGAAATTGATGTGAGTATGATGGTGATGCTGAGATTGAGCCTCAAAGATACTTCCTATGTATCCCTATAGCAGGTAATCAAAGTCCACATAGTTCGGTGGGGCGATGGGACACCTAAGGAGGCAGCCCATGAGAATGGATGCTTGGATGGGACCTAGAGGAAGTGGAACCTCCGGGTTGGGGAATAAACTTCCTGAAACACAAAGGCTCAAGGGAGAGACCAGGATAGGACATGAGTGATGGGATTTAACCTCAAGGATGCTTCCTACATATCCCCGTGGCAGGGAATCAAAGTTCACGTAGTTTGGGATGGGGGTATAGAATCAAGGTGTATGCATAGGATAATGACCCAATGATAGACTGGGTCTTACATATAGTTAGTATCCTAGGTTGGTCTAACGTTGCGGGGGGAGTACTAGAGATGTGGGTCCCAATGAAGGGGACTACAACAGCTTACCATCGATTGCAGACTACAACGAATTACCACTGGATGATGATACAATATCTTACCATTGGTTGGGGTTGATAGTAGCTTACCGCTGACTGGGGTTCCAATGGCTTACCGTTGGTTGAGGTTGACAATGGCTTACCGCTGACTGTGGTTCCAATGGCTTACCACTAGTTGGGGTTGACAATGGATTACCACTGACTGGGGTTCCAACGGCTTACCGCTGGTTGGGGTTCCAACGTCTTACCATCAATTGGGATTCCAATGGATTACCGTCGATTAGGATTCCAAAGGCTTGCTGTCTATTGGGATTCCAACTACTTACCAAAAATTGGAATTGGTCCTCAGGGAGGCTTCCTACGTACCCTGTCTAGGAGACAAGGATTAAAGCCCACGTATTTTGAATGAGTATAGTTTAACATCTTGAGGGATGAAAATGGGGCATACAATTTAACATCATGTGGGACAAGGGTGAACCGACATGAAGTGGTCGGGACAGATGGGTGTTGGGCTTGAACCTTAGGAAGACTTCTTATATACCTTGCTTGAAGAGGGAAAGGATCAAATTCCATGTAGTTCTGATGGAGGATACAATTTAACGTCATGTGGGATGAAGGCAAACCGACATAAAGAGGTCAGGGCAAGTAGGTGTTGGGATTGAACCTTAGGGAGGCTTCTTGTAAGGACCCGACCACAGTTTCCCAGAGTCAGTGCCTTATTTTATTACATTGGCATATAAACAAGGAATATTCATCCTAAAGGAACAAGTATTTTAGTATCTTTTTGAAACAATATACATTAAGAATTTCAACATTACAACTTGAAAGGAAAACAACACTAATTTATTCCATTATAAACATCCATGCCTCCTAGATTATGCTTGCCAGTTATTCATAATTTACTTTTTCATATCCTGGGAAAATGAAACATAAGAAAGGGTTGTGATCAAATGATCAGAGAGAGTAATAAATATAGTGGAAGATAACATAAACATTAGACATGGTGAATAATTGAAAACACATTCCTTTAAAAATAAAATTGAACATAATATGGCAGGAATATGAGCTGAGTAAATATTGCCATAATATAACATAATCATGGGTATTCTACTAGTCTAATAACCACATGAAATTTAAATTACTAGATTCAAAATGAGGGAATTGAATATTCTAGACATTCTGAAACATATTACCAAGGCCTTGGCCAAGACTTATAAAAATTATTAAGGTCTCGGCCAAAACCATACCTCAAATTGGGCAAGGCCTCAGCCAAGTCCATGTCTATTTATCTCATGAGACCTACCAATGCATTGAGAGGCTATATCGGGCCCCACCCAACACATAATAAGTCCAATTAATTTCTCATATGAGTGGGGATAAACATAAACAACATATACATTCACATTGAAACTACCATATGAAATGTAACTAACTCTCCCAAATATTAAACATAAACACTAACCATTCAGAGTAAATTTGGTGAATGATTTTAGGATAGAATATCCACAATTAAAATATTCATAAACCATAAAATAAAATATGTTATATGAAATCATAAATTATTAAACCCAATAATACATAATAATCAACAAAAGTGTTGAAATAGATGAAAATACACTTATAAAATCATTAAGTAATTCTTGAGATAAATACACTTTTATTTTGAAAAGAAGGGTTATTTTGGAAAAGAATTTGTATAAAACCAGAACTGAAGTAAGATAGTATTTTCATAATAAAATGAGTGATTTTAGAAAGATAATGTTTACTAAAAACAGATTATATATTTCTCTTGAAAATAGGTAAGAATTTGGGAAATTCCCTTGAATCGGGCTTGTATTTCAGAGATAAATTTGAAAGTTACATTTAAAACATGTAACTCCCCATAAAATAAGGAAGGATTTTGGTTGGTAAACATATATAGAACACTCAAACAGAATTTATGAATAGTACATAATAATATGTAAGAATTTCATTGAGTTAATTAGACAATAAAAGTAACCCGAATGAAAATGGAGGTTCGGGTGGAAAACCCTTACCTTAAGTCTGAATGTGTTCCTCTCTTGAACTTAAGGTCATGGAATATGAAATTATACTTATTAATAAATTATTTCATAACCTATTATACATGTATTTAGTTTATCATAATTCTTTTTAGTTCATTTATGTCCTTATTGATAAGTTATAATATTGAATTCTGTCATTCCAAAGTGTTCGTTTTCTTGATTTTCATAATCGGTTCACTTGTTTTTAAGTATTGGAGTTCATGTGGAATGGATGTAAATATCTAGAATTTAAATTACATATTATTTATGAACATACATAAGTTTTAATGGTAGTTTCTATCATTTGGTTCCATGGAAATAGGGTGAATCATTAGGTGAATTATTAATGACATTCATTTAGAATATTTAAGTGGTATTTTGATTATTAGGAACTAGTTTTGTCATATAATTTAATAATATGTATGTATACTGGTTACTGATTATTAATTAGGTTATAATAAATATATTATAGTCTGTTTCAACCATAAAAATGGTTTCATTACCAGTAATGAAGGATAAATTGAAGAACAAAACTTTGTCGTCTACGAAGGTTATAAATTGGAACCTCATGGACGTTGATTTCATTTATAAAATACAAGGGAGAGAGTAAGAATATTGATGATGGTTCTTATATTAACATGATATAATTACAGTGTATAGATGATACTGGATTTATCATGGTCATTTGGATAGAGGATGTGGGGAGATGATAACAAAAGAAGATAAATTGAAATGGAACTAAATGAAAAAAGAAGGGTTCTTTACCTCTTGAAATAACCTCCTTAAGGGAAGGGGTTTTGGTATTTTGGAAAGACCAATAGATTATTGGATGTGGGGAGTGACTAGGGAAGGGTATTTGGGAAAACAATTAGGATATTTAAGTCTTATAGGAGTGAAGAAAAGAGGGAGTGATGGGGGGGTTATAGTGGAGGAGAGGAGTGAATTTTGAATATTTTATTCATTATTTTATCAATTCCCTCAAGAAAACCAATAGTGTTGGTTCATGTGACCCATAATAGTAATAAGTTAATTTTAGTTATAACAAAGTGTCCTTATATCACTTATGATTTCATAAATAGTGTATTTAACTAATAAATTGTATATACGGTATTTTATCGTATTTTACTATTCATAAAAAATTCAAGAATTTCATAAAAATACCAAAAATTTACCCTAACCATTTTTCGATGTGTAGAAATAAAAAATGAACTCATTTTTTCAAAAACAATTTTATAAATATTATTAATTTAATTTTTAAATAAAAACATTATTAATTCGAAAAATAACAATTTTAAAGGTATAATTAATTTTATATCACATTGAAAAATTAATTAAGATCTCATTATCTTATTACCTTAAGAAAATAAAATAATATCATTATTTACTATTCATAAGGGTTATATTACTATTCATATTACTATTCATAATGGTATGTTACTATTCACCAAAAATCAAGTTTGCTCTATCAGATTCCAAATGACTTACTGATCACAACTATAGATTACCATTTTTCAAAATTCAAAACATAGAAGAGGCAAATTTGTGTTTAATAGCTAGATTATAAAATGTGTTGTTTTGTAGGGACGCAATGTTTCATGAATTCAATATTTATTTTCAAAACCTTGGGGTGTTACATTCTCCCCTCCTTACAAATATTTTTTCCTCAAAATTCAAAAAATGTTACATAAAAAGACTCAGGTATGTCTTCAACATAAGATCCTCAAGCTCCCATGTTTCTTCCTCCATATTATGGTTCCTCCAAAGAAACATTACCATATAATTCATCCAATTTCTCAATACTTGGTCTCTGGTATCAAGAATCTTGATAGGTTCTTCACAATAAGATAGATCAGGATAAAGTTCTATTTCTTCATAGGTGAGTACATGTGTTGGGTTTGGCATGTATTTCCTTAGCATTGATACGTGGAATACATTTTGAACTTTGGAGAGACTTGGCGGAATTTCCAAATGGTAAGCTATGAATCCAATTCGATCCATAATTTCAAAAGGTCCGATGTACCCGGGACTTAATTTTCCCTTCTTACCAAATTGTATAATACCATTCCATGGAGATACCTTTAAGAAAACATGATCTCCTTATTAAAATTACAAATCCTTCCTTTGGTTATCAATATATCTCTTTTTTCTACTTTGAGCTCTTTTGATATGGGTTTGGATAATCTTCACCTTTTTCGTTGTTTCCTCAACAAGTTCTGGGCCTACGAGCTTTCTTTCACCAACATCATCCCAGCAAGTTGATGTACGACATCTCTTTCTATATAATGCTTTATATGGTGCCATTTAAATACTTTAATGAAAGCTATTGTTATACAAAGATTCTACGAGAGGTAAATAATGATCCCACATACCTTGAAAGTCAAGTGAAAAAGACCTCAACATGTCTTCCAAATTTTGAATAGTCTGTTTTGATTGTCCATCAGTTTGTGGGTGGTAGGTAGTGCTCAAATTAAGATCAGTATCTAGGGACTTCTAAAGATTTTTCCATAATTGTGATGTAAAATAGAGATCATGATCAGAAACAATTGATAAGGGTACACCATAAAGCCTTAAAACTTCATTAATATATAGTATTTCTAAATGTTCAAGTGGTAAATCTTCTCTTATAGCATGAAAATGTGCTTATTTTGTAAGACGATCAACAATGACCCATATCACATCATTCTTTCTTGGAGACTTTGGTAGCCCCATAAAAAGTCCATCTTAATGTCATCCCATTTCCACATAGGAATAGGAAGGGGTTGTATGAATCCTATAGGATGTTGTCTTCCAGCCTTCACCTATTGTCAAACCAAACATCTTAACACATAATCAACAATCTCCCTCTTCATGTTTTCCCACCAAAAATGTTCCTTTATATCACTATAAATATTTATGCTACCATGGTGTATAGAGAAATTCTATCTATGGGAATCATCCAACAACTCCCTTTTTAGCTCAGGTATAACTAGAATGCAAATCCTCTTCCCAAATTTTAGAACACCATCTTCACACACAAATTCAGCCATCTTCCCATCTTTCACAACATTAATTTTCTTTTAAAGGTTCTCGTCATTAGGTTGAGAAGCTTTAATTATTTATAATAAATATATTTGGTCAACCATTTATAAAATTAATGGGTTTTCACCTTCTTTGATAATTTCCATGTCCATCCTTACTAGATCCATGTACATAGGATCCCTTTCAACTCTCATCTTGTTCAGAATTATGTGGTCCTTTCTACTCAAAGTGTCTTCCACATTATTTTCCTTCCCCAGGTGGTAGTGTACTGTGAAATAATAATCCTTGAGTATCTTAATACATATCCTTTGTCTCATGTTGAGTTCTTTCTGTGAGAAGATATATTTCAAACTCTTATGATCTATATATATCTCACATTTTTCTCCATAGAGGTAATGTCTCCAAATCTTCAGAGTAAATATTACCACTGCTAACTCAAGATCATGAGTTTGATAGTTTTGTTCATTAATTTTTAGCTGCCTAGATGCATAGTCAATCACTCTATCATTCTGCAAAAGGACACAACTAAGTCCTTTCTTTGATGCATCACTATAGATCACAAATCCACTATTCCCTAATGGTATAGTCAAGATTGGAGCATTCAATAATCTTCTCTTCAATTCTTTAAAACATTCTCACATTCCTTTGTCTATACGAACTTAACCCTTTTTTCATGCGATCTTGGTCATTGGGTTGTCTAAACGGGCGAAGTTCTGAACAAAACGCGGATAATAACCTGCTAAACCAATAAAAATGTGTACCTCAGTTATGTTCGTTGGAGTAGTCTATTCTTGAATAGCCTTTTTCTTCCTAGGATCAATATATATTCCATCCTTAGAGACAATGCGGCCAAGGAAGGAAACTTATTAAAGCCAAAATTCACACTTGTTGAACTTCCCATATAATTCATTTTTTCTAAGAGTTTTCAGAATAGTGCAGAAGTGATTTTCATGATCTTCATAGCTCTTAGAGTATACCAAGATATCATCAATAAACACCACCATAAATTCATCAAGATATTCCTTGAAAACTATATTCATTAGATCCATGAAAATAGATGGTGCATTAGTTAGTCCAAAAGGCATTACTGTAAACTCGTAATGCTCATACCTGGTTCAGAATGCTGTATTTGGAATGTCTTCTTTCCTCACAAGAAGCTAATGATATCCATATCGAAGATAAATCTTCAAAAAATATTGGGCTCCATGAATTAGATCAAATAAATCATCAATGCGAGGTAGGGGATACTTGTTCTTTATTATTATAGCATTGATCTCCCTATTGTCAAAGCACAACCTCGTAGACCCATCTTTATTCTTAACAAAATGAATAGGGGCTCCCCATAGAGAAACACTAGGGAGAATAAATCCTTTATCACTCAATTCCTCTAGTTTTTTCTTTAGTTCCACTAACTCCACAATGTCCATTCAATAAGGGGTCTTTGATATGGGCCTTAAACTAGGAATTAAGTCAATGGAAAACTCAATTTTTTGCTCTAGAGGATGTCTAGGTAAGTCCTCTGGAAACAATCAACATATTCTTGCCTAATAGGTACGTACTCTATCTGAACATTCTTCTCCTCACCCATAGCTATTGCATTACCTTCCTCCCCAATAATTGAATTTAGTAGAGCTACTAGGGGTGGATCTAGATGACAATCAGATGGTGATGTTTCTTCCCTAAAGTTAAAGGATTCCACATCATCCTAAAAAATTGTAACCTCATTCCTATTGTAATAAATTTTCATATCATGGTTTGAAATCCAATCCATACCAAGGATTATATCAATGTAAATCATGGGTTTGACAATAAAATCAGTAGATAAAGCATGTTTATATGCCATAATGGGGACCACCTGACATAAATTTATTTCAATGATACTTCCTTTTGGAGTCTTGAATGAAAAATCCCTTATTAAATCAAATTAGAAATATCTAATTTTCTTAGAAAACTGTGAAGATATGAAAGAGTGATATGATCCAAAATAAAATAAAGCATTGGCTAAGTTTGAGGAAATGATTAAAGTACCTTCCACCACATCATTAGGAACTTCAATATCAATGGTTGTGATCGGATAATCTTGTCCCTACTCCCTTGGCCTTTTTTATTGCATGTTTACTTGAAACTTTGGAAAATAATTAGCATAGTTTCCCATCTCCTGACAATTATAACATTGAACATTAATGGATTCTTTATTCCCCTTACAGTCACCAGAAAGATGGCCTTTCTGTCCACATTTGTAGTGTACTCCTTTTCCTTTTAAGCAGGCACCGAGGTGTTTTCTTCTACAATTATCACAAGGTGGAAATTCAATTGTTCCATTCTTCCCCGCTTATTTATTTCCTTTTACAGATTTTTCAGCATCCCCCTTCTTCTCTTTCTTTTCCTTAAGTTCATAAGACTTAGAGAATTTCTTTTCCATCTTGATAACACATGAAACTATATCTTCATATGATGAGAAACTTTGGGAGACAAGTGCCCGTCAGAGTAATGTCTTTAGGCCATCAAAAAATTGATAAATCTTGCTCCTAGGATTTCGTATGTAGTCCAAATCATGCCTTTCTAGCCTTGTGAAGTTAGCTTTATACTTTGCAATATTCTCATATTCCTTTTCCTTCATATTTAGAAACTACCTTTCCATATCTTCTTACTGTTCATGAGGAAAGTATTTCTCTAGGAAGATTTCCTTAAAGTCCCTCCATTCCATATCTTCTATATATTCCTCATCCTTTGTGTTTTGGATTAAATACCACCACTGATCCGCATCTCCTGATAGATGATAAACTTCCATGAATGCCATCTCTCTTTCATTACATCCGAAAGTGAGAAATATCTTATCTAGGGAACTTATCCACTTCTCATCTACAAATGGGTTTTTAGTCCCATTGAATGATGGAGGTTGTTGTCGCATAAAGAGATCTAATAGATCTCCTCCACGTGGTGGATCCATATGCTTCATATGGGTAAGTTTATTGTTCATAATAGAAGTAAGTTTTCCCATTATAGTTATAAGCTTCTCCACACCAGTTGCATCTCCAGAGACAACATCATTATCTTGCTTCGGAGAGAAATCCCTATATGGGATACATGTGTTCATGCAGTTTCCATTTCTTCCATTGGCACCATTTCTATATAATGGAATACACTATATTAGGTTATGAATCACAATGTATAATCTTAACTTAGAAAAATACTTATCATAAATTGAAATCCTACGCATGGCTAACCCCATAACCACAAAAATGGTTTCTTTGAGGAAAAATTTACATTTCAATCCTTTATAATGGCTTGTAATGAAAATGTGAATTATCCTAAGCATATCCCCCAAGAGTGTCAATACCAAGAGTGCATCAATGCCCATTGTCGTGTACCAGGATACCCTGAGTCAAACCCAAAACTCCTTGTTAGAGCTTTCACTCCTAGGTACATTTGTGCCAAAGCCTCCTCTACCTATTTGTATCCATACATGGATGTATTTTCTAGAAATATCCACATAATCTATTCCATACCAAAATACCAGGATTTTCTTGTATTCTTATCCTCAAATACTATCTTAGGGATTTGTTCCCTAATCCACGTTTTCTAAATCTAGTTTCCAGGATTTCTATTAAACTTCCTCTGATACTAATAGTAAGGAACTGACCCCAGTTGCCTGGATCCGATGCCTTATTTTATTACATTGGAATATAAACAAGGAATATGAATCCCAAAGGACCAAGTAGTTTAGTAGCTTTTGGAAACAAGATACATAAATAATTTCAACATTACAACTTGAAATTAATACCACACTAATTTATTCTGTTAGAAACATCCATGCCTCCAAGATTATGCTTGAAAGTCATTCATAATTTACTTCTTCGTATCCTAGGAAAATGAAACATAAGAAAGGGGTGAGATCAAATGCTCATTAAGAGTAAGAAATATAGTGGAATATAACATAAACATTATACATGGGGAATAATTTAAAACACATGCCTTTAAAAATAAACTTGAACATAATATGGAAGGAATATGAGCTGAGTAAATATTGCCATAATATAACATAATCATGGGTATTATACTAGTCGAATAACCACATGAAATTTCAATTACTAGATTCATAATGAGGGAAGTTAATATTTCATACATTCTTAAACATATTTTCAAGGCCTTGGCCAAGATGTCTAAAAAATATTAAGGCCTCAGCCAAAACCATATCTCAAATTGGGCAAGGCCCCAGCCAAGTCCATGTCTATTTATCTCATGAGACCTACCGATGCATTGAGGGGCTATAACAGGACATACCCGTCACATAATAAGTCCAATTAATTCCTCATATGAGTGGGGATAAACATAAACAACATATACATTCATATTGAAACTATCATATGAAATGTAACTAACGTTCCCCAAACAATAAACATAAACACTAACCATACAGAGTAAATTTGATGAATGGTTTTAGGATAGAACATCCATAATTAAACTAGTAATAAAACATAAAATAAAATATGGTAGATGACATCATAAATTATTAAACCCAATAATACATAATAATCAACAAAAGTGTTGAAATAGATGAAAATACTCTTATAAAATAATTAAGCAATTCTTGAGATAAATAAACTTTTATTTTGAAAAGAAGAGTTCTTTTGGAAAATAATTTGTATTAAACCATAACTGAAGTAAGATAGTATTTTCATAATAAAATTAGTTATTTTAGAAAGATAATGGTTGCTAAAAACAGATTATATTGTTCTCTTGAAAATAGGTAAAAATTTGACAAATTCCCTTGAATCGGGCATGTATTTCAGAGATAATTTTGAAAGTTCCTTTTAAAACATGTAACTCCCCATAAAATAAGGAAGGATTATGGTTGGTAAAAGTATATAGAAAACTCACACAAAATATATGAGGAGTACATAATAATATATAAGAATTTCATTGAGGTAATTAGACAATAAAACTAACCAGAATGAAAATGGCGGTTCAGGTGGAAAACCCTTACCTTAAGTCCTAATGTGTTCCGCTCTTGAACATAAGGTCCTAGAATATAAAATTAGACTTATTAATAAATTATTTTATAAACTATAATATATTTATTTATTTTATCATAATTCTGTTTAGTTAATTTATGTTCTTATTGATAAGTTATAATATTGAATTTTGTTGTTTCGGAGTGTTCGTTTTCTTGATTTTCATAATCGGTTCACTTGTTTTTAAGTAATGAAGTTCATATGGAATGGATGTAAATCTCAAGAATTGAAATTAAATATTTTTTATGAACATATATAATTGTTAATGGTCATTTCTAACATTTGGTTGCATGGAAATAGGGTGAATCATTAGATGAATTATTAATGACATTCACTTAGATTATTTAAGCGGTATTTTGATTATTAGGAACTATTTTTTTAATATGATTTAATAATATGTACGTATATTGGTTCTTGATTATTAATTAGGCTATAATACATATATTATAGTCTGGTTCAACAGTAAAAATGGTTTTATGACCAGTAATTAAGGATAAATTGAAGAACGAAACTTTGTCGTCCATGAAGGTTATAAATTGGAAACTCATGGACGTTGATTTCATTTATAAAATACAAGGGAGAGAGTAAGAATATTGATGATGGTTATTCCAATTACATGATATAATTACAGTATATATATGATACTAGAGTTATCATGGTCATTTGGATAGAGGAGGTGGGTAGAGGATAACAAAATAAGATAAATTGAAGTGGAACTAAACGAAAAAGAAGGGTGCCTTACCTCTTGAAATAACCTCCTTGAGAACATCCTTTAGAGAAGGTTTTTTGGTATTTTGGAAATAACAAGAGATTCCAGGAAGTGGGGAGTGAATATAGAAGGGTATTTGTGCAGAAATTTTAGGAGATTCAAGACTTAGAGGATTGAAGAGAAGAGGGAGTGATGGGGGTTTTTATAGTGGATGAGAGGAGTGAATTTTGAATATTTTATTCATTATTTTATTAATTCCCTAAAGGCAACCAATAGTGTTGATTCATGTGACCCCTAATTGTAATAAGTTCATGTGAGTTTGAACCAAGTGAACTTAAATAACTTATGATGTCATAAATAGTGTATTTAACTGATAAATTGTATATACAGTATTTTACCGTATTTCACTACTCATCAAAAATTCAAGAATTTTAGAAAAATCCCAAAAATTCACCCTAACCATTTTTCAATGTGTAAAATTAAAAAATGAAATCCATTTTTCAAAAATAATTTTCTAAATATTATTAATTTATTTTTTTAATAGAAACATAGTTAATTCGAAAAATAAAAATTTTAAAGGTATAATTAATTTTATATCACATTGAAAAATTAATTAAGATCTCATTATATTATTACCTTAATAAAATAAAATAATATCATTATTTATTATTCATAAGGGTTATATTAATATTCATAAGGATATGTTACTATTCACCAAAAATCAAGTTTGTTCTATCAGACTCCAAATGACTTACTGATCACAACTTTAGATGACCATTATTTGAAATTAAAAACATAAAAGAAGCAAATTTGTGTTTGACAGATAGATTATAAAATGTGTTGTTTTTTAAGGACATAGTGTTTCATGCATTCAATATTTATTTTCAAAACCTTGGGGTGTTACAGTTCCTACGTACCTTTCCTAGGAAACAAGGATTAAAGTCCACATAGTTCAGAATGATTTGGGGCTTACACGCTAAGGCTTCCTAGGAAGGATTCCATAGTCAATGCTTACTCTAAGCCCACATGAGTCATGCTCGGTTTGAGAAATAATAGGAAGAAAAGACCTGACGATCACGCTACGAAAGGTGCATCCACGGGAATTGGAATGGTCTTACACATGGTTAGCGGCCCAAAGAGGTAATAGGGGCTTATGTGTGGTTAGTGGCCTAGGGAGATGGATATTGGGACTTACTCTAGGATGGAGGCTCTATGATGACAAATCCTAAAGGGAGAGGGATGGGGTAATGAAGACCCTAGTGCCCATCTCTCCTCTAGTATTTGGCATAGAATAAGAGAGGAGGATCTTGGGTTCTACCTCCCACAAGAAAGGATAGAAGATTACACTGAGATGGTTTCCCTTCCCCTCAGACAGACACCATTCCAACAAAGAGGATCTCATTCCATGTGAGGAAGATCTCACTCTTGTGGAGATGAGTGGGTGTGGATAATGTCGAATGTGGGGAACCCTGTGTATGATGCATGGGGTGAGGCTACAGTTTAATGTCATGTGTTGAGGATGATGGTGCTTGGCAGTTTAATGTCCTGTAGTTCGGACGAGGTAGGTTCACTCCAAACCCCTAGGACTTAGATGACTAATACCTACCCACCCTTAGGGAAGGGATGGAACTAGTAATGGCATAGATATGCGGTGTTGGGGAGTGATCCACTGAGGGGCCCATGTTAGCGTGGCTATGCAAAGAATCAATATCTGTTAGCGTGCCTATACGAAGAAGCATGAGGATAAGCAACACAACGTAAAGAAATTCCCAAGGGACCTTGAAATCACTTCTTACAAACTTGGAGGATCATGTGGGATAAGGGTTTTCAAAGAAAATGAGTTCACAGGAAGGGACCTTGCGAAGCTCTGGTGCTCCACGTAGTGGAGGAACTTTGTGAAGGGGTATGCTTTGCAAAGTGGAATGGCCTAGACTAGTCATAGGGTATATGCGCATATGAAGGGTGCTTTGTGAAGTGGAAAGGCTTTCGCAGAGTAGGAATTCACAAAGCAAGGGTACCTTGCAAACCATAGCACTGTGAAGCAACGTGATTCGTGAAGCACAATGAACTTGCCTTAGTAGATGGTTCTCCTATGTATGGAGGGTACTTCGCAAAACATTAGTGCTTTTCAAAGACCTGAGTCCACTTGAGGATCTTCTTCCTTTGTGATGGCCCATGGGCTCTACGAAGGGAATCCCTACTTGAAGAGGAGTTTTATCTGAGCTAAAGAAAAGGAACTTCGCAATGCTCAAGTTCATTGAAGAGATCATTTTCTCAAAGTTTCTTAGAGAATAAGGTGCTTCATGATTTGAGAGATGAGAAGGTGAAAGGTCAGGGTATCCTTCATTTGAGCTTGAGGGGATCCCTGTATTTATAGGCGAGGGGTGGCATGAAGTAGGGACATCTTGGTGAGAAGCGATGTGGTGCTCCACGATCAGCCGCAGATTACATCAAGTTCTTCATAACTGCAGAGTCAACCATTATCCCCTCCTCCGCACGGAGCTCTCCTGGGTTCTCTTTGTGGTGCTTACAGAGGCTTATGTCAAGTTCAACAGGCTCGCGGAGGTCGATTCATCTCCCTCCATCATGTGAATCTTCCGGTCAATTGCGTCGTTACCATGGATCCTCCTGCCTATTTACTCTGTGGTGACCATAAAGGGGGATTCGGCTTCGCACCATCCACAACACTATAGGGCTCCACGAATACTGCGGTGCTAAGGGGATCTACGAATGGGATTTGCGAGGCAGACTCTTTGGAATTGGTTTTCTCTTTGCATCCTTTTTCTCTGCGCATATTTTGGTACCAATAATCCCATTGTCAATATAAACCCAGATTTGCGATATCAAATAATTTTTACAAGAAAAAGTTATGAAATTATTGATTATCCCATATTTTGTCAAACCAATGGTCAAATGAAATCCTGAGGATGAACACATGAATAACCGTGGGATAAAACCAAGAAGCACACAAAAGAGGAATTACAATCGACCGTGTTTGGGAGGACTCAATCCATTTATATTATAATGAATAATGAATATCCAAATTAAAATAAACAATTTCTCCCCAAAATCACCAAAAAATAAACCCTCACCCATAATATGACAAAACGAGAATCAATCTTTGATTCGATTGATTCACGTGAATTGTATGGTAATAAAATGGGGATAAATCCATAAAAAAACATCCTACCTTAAGGTGGATTGATCTTCGATGAAGAATGAATCTGAATAATTATCATTGGAAATATCCTCGAATTTTGTTGGCATAGATGGTCCTCGATCTGTCATTATTTCTCACCAAGGCTCTCTCCAATGATCTCTCTCAATTCTCAGGGTTATGTGACCAAACCTAATAATTGGTTATAATCATGTTTAAATAGAGAGGGATTAGGTTGCTATATCAAATTAAATAAAATAAATAATTTATTTTACTTATTCACCTGTGACTAAACTTTATGGAAACCCCCAATGACAACAAACGTTATGCTGTGCCTAGGTTAAAAACCATTCTCTAAAATCAATAGTGACCTTAGATTTCGGATACGAGCTTCTGTTTATTATTTATTCTACTTTTTCATGAAAACTACACATGCATGGTATTTAATATATTTAATATATTTCAAAAATTAATTCTGGGAACATCAGGCCTTAGAGTCTCATGTCATCTTAGTACCTAGCTCCATGAATAAACCATTTAATATTCTAAATAATTAAATTGAAAAAATCAGATTCATTAAAGAATAGTTGAAAGGGTTTAGGGTAGTACTATTGGGAGATTATACACCTATATCCTAGTGTGAAATAATATATTAAAATAATCAAAAAATATCTGAAGAGCCCACTTTGTGTGCGAGTTGTATTTGTTGTCAATGGTTGTCATTTGTTTTTAAGGGTTATAAATGAAATAGAAATATTTCATTTATGTTAATATTATGAAGAATTTATAAATAAGAAGAATTTGTAAAGTTAAATTGAAGTATCCATTCTTGGTAATAAAGTTGATGTAGCTTGTATGAATGGATGAATAATAAAGGAATTTCTCACGCCTTATTCTCTTAAGAAACATTTAAATTGTGTTCTTTCCTTTAGTAGAGATGGATATTATTCATTACTTGAAAGTTTAATGTTCTTTGAAGATAGGAAAAAGTTCTTTGAATACATTTTGTTCACTTATTATGTTTTATGAAATATTCTTAAAGTGTCAAACATGTGCTTGATTTTTTGAGATGCAATTTTGTTCCCAACATTATAATGTTTCATTAAGTACTTTCCTTAAGAATTTTCTAACCAGTTTGTTACCGGATAGAGAAGGCAGAGTCGAACAGATAAAGATTTATGTAAATAATTAAAAGAGAAAGATAATACCAAAGGAAATGAAGGTAGTGGCTACTGTACCAAGGTGATAATATATAGTCAATCATACCAAGGATATTAGATAGAGGTTTCCAAATAGCTCCATAAAATGGAGTTTTCAATGGAATAAATTTTATTAAGTCATCATAGAGTCCATAAAATGAATCTTTCTTAAGTCATATAACATAGTCCACTAGACATACCATGTTATAAAGTCACTTAGACAAAGGAAATTTTGGGAGACCACCAAATAAATGCTCATAGTAACATGATGTGAATGTACTAAGTCGACAGAAAACAAGTGGAAATAAATGTTTGAATGATTACATTCATAATTAAAAAAATAGATAATTATTGGACAAATGATATTAGTTTGTGTTTAGTGATGTGTTTATTATTTTTTAAACATCACAATGCCTTATGGCTATGATTCAAAGTTAAAGTTTGTAAGAAGAGAAAATAATCTATAAAATAGAGCTAAATCAAGTGGTTCATTACTGATCCTTAATGTATAAAACATCATGAATATTTTCATGATTTTATTTTGAAGTTGGTTAGAGGAATAAGTTTGAGGAACTTGGTGGAATTATTGTTATCGAACATTTTGAAGTGTTGAATGAAGGATTATTAAGTCAATCAGATAGAGTTATATAAATATTTTGATTCACATTGAAGAAGTTGAAATGAAAAAATTAAGAAAGTGTTGATGAGGTTATATCCAACAAATTGAAGTATAAATTTTTTTGTATGAACTTGGTGAAGCATTAGATAAACGCTATCAAATAGAATCTTTTGGATGATTTGATGAATGTTTTCCAATAAAATTCATCTGATATAGAAAACATGTAATGACCATCGAATGAAAAGAGTATCAAATGAGCAGATAAAATTTTATGAGTAAATTACATCTGATAGAAAAGTTTTAAGGAAGTGATATTTGAGGAAGGCATATGAAGATCATCTAATTATGATCTCTTGTGAAGTCATTAGATAGATGCTGCTGAAAATAATCATCAGACTAAATTCTTTATATGATTGATCTGAGGAAGTTTTTTTGTTGTATTGAACAATTTAATCAGATTGAGTCCACTATATGAATGTTTTCATGGTCATTAGAAAAATATTCTTAAATTAAGTTCATTGGTCAATGGTTTCCAAGAAAAATAAATGGATGAATTTTTTTTGAAGCATGTCATTGGCTGGAGGAATATTATTTTAAAATATTTCTATGTTGTTCCTATGAAGTTTTAAAGGAATATGAGTCAGAGTTTTCTCTAGATAGAATATCTGTTAGGAATTTTTACCAGATGGAAGGTTTAAAGGAATTTATGAAGTTTTCATAAAGTCATTAATTATGGAGATATTGAGTTGGATGTTGTAAATTTCAATAATCATTAAGTATTATTGTGATTATTTTTGAGAATTTAGGAAAGTTAAAGAAGAACATTGATATTGATATCTAAGTAATTTTCCTATTAATATTGGTTGACATCTATCTTTTAGGAAGTTTTAAGCTGGTCAAATGAAGAGAGAGTGGAGTGGGAGATTCAAATTTTTAAGAGGTAAGTTTAAATTTAAGTGTCCTCCTTTCCTTAAGTTTGTAGAGAAACTATGCCTATATTAAGAGGACTTGATGTATTGAGAAAATGTTTCTTAAGTTGTGTGTTATGAGTGATGTTACAATAGTGTGTAATGTTAAAGAATTAGAGTGAAATTGGTAAGATTTAACCAAGAATATTCAGAGTAATTATCATTTTAGTTTGAATCCTAAGAAGAGGCATTGGATGAAGCAGGGGGTACCAAATGGAGTGAAAGCACGAGATGAAACAGTCAAGCACTGAATCAAGGTTAATAGTGATCAAATAAATAGGTACCTAATGAATATAATAATAAAGGATCATACAAACTGTCACTAGATGAAAATTCATCAGACTAACAAGATCGGATGGAAAGATGAGATGGAAAAGTTCTAAATAAAGATAAATAAAGGGAAGCATTCTATTTTCTATTGTAAATAAGAATAGTTTCTTGTATGTTGCTATATAAGTAAGATAATAAGGAAGAGAAGAAAAAATTATCACTGTTACATCCAACTAAAGTCTCATCTAGTTGAAGACATTCTTGGTGTTACAGAGAACTTGAAAGAAATTGAATATTATCTACATAGGTAGTATAAAGAACATTCAAGGAAAAATAAGTTGGACTAGGCATTTTCTAGTCTAGTGATTCAGGATTATTTCTACCCACCACCTAAAGTTAAGGAAACCACACTTAGGATAATGTTTTTTTCTAGACAAAGCAAGTATAAACACATATCTCATTATAGTGGAGAATCCACATGCTGTTCATCATTATATGTAGAAAGGAATAGCTAATCTTATTGAGTAGTGAACCTTGTAAAAATATCATGTGACATATTTTACTTACTTTTATATAATTTCATACCATGAGGAAAATAGAATAGAATAATCAAGATCCTAATAGGTCTAGGAGGTAAAGTTATAAAAATTTATAATTGGATAAAAAGTTCCCAACACTGATTCACCCCCTTAGTGTTGAGTATATCCCAAAGTGTTCCTCTAAATTACTATTATAGGGATAGTTTACCTATATTGTATTATATATATTGAAGTTATTTTCTTTTGAGGATTTGAGTTTATTTCCTGTAATAATAATAAAGTTTAGATTTGATGAATATTTTTCTATATATTTGTAGAATTATACTTCTAACAAGACTATGATGAATAGGTTAAAGAAATAGAGAATAAAGATGAATAAGATATACCTATTTTCTAAAGAATATGAATCATTTGGTTCTCCATGCCTTGCTAACAACAAATATATATTTGGCGTGGAAAGTAATGAATCAGTGGTTTAACTTACCCCTAAGTAAAAGGAAAACATTTATACCTCAAGTGATCATGATTTATGTAAAATTTATTATACAAACTATCCATAATAATAATATTTCAGCATAAGTGGTGATGATGATCTATATATAACTTATATATGAGTTAATAGATTGAAATATATTTTACATTACATTTCCAAAGAAATTTTCTCTCTTGTTTGTGGATTATTTAAAAATATGCAGGAAGAGATCACCTAGATAGAAGAATAAATAAATAATATGGAGAAGGATTTACAAGAAAATGTTTTAGAATGTTTATATCTATATAATAAGGGTATTACCATTGAGATAAGAAAAGTATATTTTGAAATGAGTTCCTCAAAATTTTAAATTAAATGAATCAAGTAAGTTGAAGAGAAATATAAATTTAGTAAGAATATGGAATAAAAGATCTATTTACTTTAAGAAAAGTTAAAAAATAACATTGATGTCAAGGATTTTGAATTGGAAGTAAAATTTAAGAAGATCAAGGAACTTGAATCTTTGTTACAAAACAAATTTAAGTTTCTTGAAGAGGATATTGAAAGAATGAATAAGGTTTGTGAAGAGAAGGTGATTATGATTTATGATCATAAAATCAACCTTAGCACGAGATGAATAGAATTATAAGTCAAGGTTTTTAATCTTGATAAGACACATATAGAGTATTTAAAAAGGAAGTAGAAATTTTTTTCTACTACACAATGCTCATTGGAGGATTATAAAGTTCAAATACCTCTAACATGTGATAAGAAGATCATGCCCCGCTTCAATGATCTATCTCAAGAAGTTGTAAAAAAAGTGATACTATCCATACTATCTTGTAATAATGTTTCTAAATATATTTTCATGAAAATTTTATTATGGAAAACAAAACATGTACAATTATGGATGAATAAAGGTGATAAGATGGATACCACTATGACTAGGGTGGATAAGAAAAAGAGTAAAGAAGATGGTTTCCCATGAATATCCTAACAAGTTATAAAAAAGACCCAAAAATTTCATTTAGAAGATATAATAAGATCAAGGTTTATGGGTCAATGTTGGTGCTTCAATAGATCTGATAATTGTGCATTAGATTATTGGTACAATCCTCTAAATACTAAATCATAAAGTATGCCCATGCTAAGGGGGAGAAATCCAAAGATGAAGAAGAAACATCCAAAGGTTAAGAAAAATATATATACTTCAAATATATTTTTAAATATTTAAAATATCTATGATTTATTCAATAATATCAGTCATAAGGTTCTTACATGTTCATCTCAACATGTATCTAAAGTTGATAAGAAAATAATACTACAAAAGTTGGTTAATAAAGAAGAAGCAACCTTGGGAAGTAAGCAGAAAAATATTGTAAACAAAAATTATCCCAAGAATATATCGAGGAAGAAAATTGAGAAGACTATGGATTCTAAATTCAATAATTTGAAGAAAAGTGCATAAATAATAAAAATAAAGGCACTTAGAAATAATCCATGTCTTCAACCCTAACTTGCTTCCAATGTTCCTAATAATATGTTAGTTATCTGGCTAGAATATTTGGAGAGAATGAGGAAAATGTAAGAATCAAAATAAAAGGATATTTAAAAAGGAAAATAAAATATTCCACATTACTAATATTAAGTACATTATAGGTTTTCAAAAAAATACAACTCTTGTGTTAAATAAGTTCTGTGTGAGAGATATAAGGAAGATGGACATAGTGTAGAAGGTTGTTTAACCATTCTAAAAAAATTAAAAGTAGTCCTTAAATGGATTTGGAATGAATCATCCATGAAGTATACTAAGAAGAAAAATACTCTACAAAAAGTATAAGAGAATGTGGAATGATCCATGATTCCCCAAGATAAACCAGAACTAAAGTTTATATGTGCATTCATGAAGACTAAAGTAGATAGAGAAACTTGGTTGAGAAAACTATCTCAACCTTACTATTCAAATTAATGTAGAAAGGAAGATACACATTATTCCCTTAATCATTGTGTATTTTATTTATACTTACATAATAGGTAATTGAATATGAGAGATTATCTTAGTGAGATAACCTAATATAGTGACATTGTTGTTAACCTTGGTCAACATTCATTAAGGAAGTTTTCATCCTAGAATGTTTCCTAAGTTGGTTTACTCGAAAAATTATAAGAGTATCATCCTTGATGAAATTAAAGTGATTTTTTTTTCAATACATGATAAAAAATTAAAGAAGATCACATCTTGATTTGATCCTTTATTTTTAATTCCAAAGGAATACATTGAAAAATATTACCCTTGGTAAAGATGTGGAAATTTTGAAAAGTATGGATAACTACATAAGAATGATCCATTTTGGTGATTTCTAAATATAAATTTTATTTAATATATATATTGAAGATATTAATATTTATGAATATTATAAGTAATGACTCCTTAAAGGGGATACAAGTAAATTATGACGAAGTTACTACCATAATCACTTCTTCATATAAATCAGATTGTTCTAGAATGTGCCTAAAGAAATGTCATCAGAAAGTGTACATTTTTTATCTCTCATCTTTTATTATAAAAATAATAATATCAACACAAGTGGGGATAAATTGAATTAAAAAATTACATATGAAAATTAGAAATATGAAAAGATATCTATGGAAACTTTTCCTACTAATTATACTTGAATGTTTTTAATATGTTTGTTGAAGTGAGTGAAGGAGTTTTAGGTTGATCTATATTACAGGTGTTTAATATCTCAATTATTATCTTTATCTTAGAATAGAATTGTACAACCCTTGAAGAAAATTTTATGAGTTCTCATTCCATGTGGTATAAAGATTAGTTGGTAAGAGATAATTTTATTTTTTAAATCAAATCCTATTGTTTTGTACATAGATCATCGAACACGTAGACTTAAAGTGAATTGATAGATGACACATTTTTAAAAAATGAACTAATACCCTTTTCCTATGAACTTTTTATTTATTTTTAATAAGGGGGGTATAAAGTGAAATTAAAGGAAGATTTAAAAAGTAAAGGGGAGATAATGTTTTAAAAGTAAAGGGGAGAGAAAGTATGATAATAAAGGTAGAATAATATTTACATATTGAAATATTCATTTGGAATGTACAATAAAGGTATTTATAACCAATACAAAGGAGTATATTGAAGATACAATTTTTTGTGTTAGTTTTATTACTTTTCAATGGTTTTCATTAGTTATCAAAGGCTTCCAATCAAATTAAAATATTTCATTTATATTAATATATTAAAGAAGTTATAAATAAGATGTTACTATAAGGTTCGATTAAAGTATCCAAGATTGGTAATAAAGTTGATGTAGCTCATATGAATGGGTGAATATTAAAGGAATTGATCAAGTATTATTCTCTTAAGAAACATTTAAATTGAATTATTATATTCATTATAGATAGATATTATTCATTACATGAAATGATAAAGTTTTTTGAAAATAAGAAAAAGTTATTTGAATACTTTCAGTTTATTTATGATGATTGATGAACTATTCATAAAGTCTCAAACATGTGTTTGATTTTTAGAGAAGTATGTTTACTCTAAATATTATCATATTTACTTAAGATTTTTATGACTAGTTTTTTACTGGACAATGATGGTGGAGCTAAATGGATGGAGAAGTATATGATGAAAAAAATGAAAAAATTGAGACCAGAGGCATTGAAGATAGAGGCCAACATACCAAGGTGATCATATGAAGTCTATCAGACCAAGGTGATCAGACCGAGGTTTCTAATTATCACCATAGGATGGAGTGTTCAATGGAAATTTTTTTATTAAGTCATGATAGTGTCCATTTAATGAATCTTTCTAAAGTTATCTAACATAGTCTACTAGACAAACCAAGATATAAATTCCATCAGACAAAGGAATGTTTGGGAGACCACTGAATGAATGTTCACAATAATATTAGACTGATGTGAATGAATTGAGTTGACCAGGAAATAGGTGGAAATAAATATGTGACTAATTACATTCATAGTTACAACAAATAGGTAATGATAGAAAAAAATGGAATTAATTGGTGATTAGTGATGTGTTCCTTATTGTTTAAACATTGCAATGGATTATGGTTTGGAGTCAAATCTAATGTTTGGAAGAAGAGAAAATACTTAGTGAAAGATAACTTAATTAGGTGATTCATTACTAATCCTTAATGTATAAAAAATAATGAAAAGTTTCATGATTCTTACTTGAAGTTGGTTGAATTAAGTAGTTAGAGGAACTTGGTGTAATTATACTTCCCAAACATTGTAAAATATTGAATTAAGGTGTATAAAGATCTATAAAAAGTCAATCGAATGGAATTATACAACTATCTACATACAAAGAGAAGAAGATGCAATGAATGAATGAAGAAAGTATTGATGAGTTCATATCAAACAAAAGGAATTATTAAGTCTATTATATGAACTTTATGATCCATAGGACATACTATATTAGACAAAATAATCCAGATGATTAGATGAATGTTTTCCTAGAAAAGTCATCAGACAAAGGAAGCATGTAATGATCATAAAAAACAAATATTATCAAATGAGAGGATAGAAGTTTCCATGTAAAGTCGATATGGTATAAAAGTTTTGAGGAAGTGATATTTGAGGAAGGAATCTAAAGATCACCGAATGATTAGCTCTTATGAAGTCATTAGAAAGATGCTTTTAAGAAAAATAATTGGATGGGAATATTCATATGATTGATCATAGGAATTTTTGTTATTGAATCGAATGATGTCATCACACTAAGCCCACTATATGAAAATTTTTAGGGTTTCAAAAAAATATTATTAAATGAATTTTATTATTCATAGGTTCCCAAGAAAAGGAAATGTATAAATATTTTCAAATCATTACATCAGCTATAAGAAGAGTCTTGTGAAAGATATCTATGTTGTTTCTATGAAGTTGTGAAGGAACATTGGTTAGAGTTTTCACCAGATAGAAGAGTTTCTAAGCAGTTTTACCATATAAATGGTTTAATGTTCTTTATAAATTTTTCATGAAGTCATTAATTATTGTGTTTCTGATTTGGATGTTTAAAATTTGGAATATCAAAAAGGAAGATTGTGATTCTATCCATGTCTTTAGGAAAGTTGAAGAAGCACATTGGTTTCAATATCCAAGTAAGTTTCCTATAAATATTATTTGAATCCCATATTTTAGTAAATCTGAAGATATTTAAATAAATAAAGATTCAATAGGGAGATTCAAATTTGGAAGTGAGATGTTAAAATTTTAGTTCACTCCTTTCCCTAAGTTTTCAGAGAAACTATTCCAATATAAAGTTGAGTTGATGTAATGAGAAAAGGTTTCTAAAGTTGTTTGTTAAAAGTGATGTTGTGGATATGTGTAATTATAAATAATTAGAGAATAATGGGGAATTTCCAAAAAATAATCTTGAGATTAATTCTTATTTGGGTCAAAGAATCAAAAGAAGAGGCATAAAATGAAGTAGGGGTAATGAATGGGGGAAAATCACTAGAAATACCACTAGATAACTGAATAAATAAGGGTAGTAGTGATCAAAATAACAAGTATAAAAGGATGATAAGAATAAGGGACCATAGATACTATCACTGGATGAATTTTCACCAGATAGACAAGATTATATGGAAATATCATATGGATACGTTTTTTAAAAAGAAAAAGAAAGAGAATATTTCAGTTTTCTATTGTAGAGAAGAAGAGTTTCTTGTATGATACTATATAAGTAAGAGAAGAATTAAGATAAGAACAAATCAATATTGTGAAATCCAAAAAAAGTATCATATGGTTGAATAATTACTTGGTGTTACAAAGAACTTGAAGGAAGTTGGAGACTATCTACACAAGAAGTTTAAAGAACCAATAAGAATATGTAAGTTAGACTAGGTATTTACGAGTCTACGTATTCATGATTATTTCCACCCCCTCCAAAAGTATAGGGAACCATAATTAGGATAAGTATTGTTTTCTAGAAAAACCACTATAAATAGGTATCTCATTATAGTGGAAAATATATGTAATGGTCATCATCAGATGCAGGAAGGACTAGTTACTCTTATTGAGTGGTTAACCTTGTAAAAATATGATGAGACATATTTTATTTTATTTCATATACTTGAATATGATATGAAAAAGATAATAGTATAATCAAGATCCTAGGAGACCTAAGAGGTAAAGGGATAAAAAGTTATAATTGGATAAAAAGTTCTAAAAATTGATTCACCCGAACCCCTCTTAGTGTTTAGTATATCATAAAGTGATCCTCTAAAATTCCATAATAATAATAATTAGAGTAAATGGAATAAACAAAAAAAATCATCAATGATAAATGAATAATAAATCATACAGTTATACTGCAGGATCATTCTCCCACAAGGCTGATCACGCATACAAAATAAAATAAAAGAATAAAATAAATGAACACAAGGCATTAATAAATCATAGAGACTCTCCTCATCCCAATTTATAGACTCAAGAATATATATAAAACTAAAAAATATGATCCCAGTCCTCTACCCAACCTGAACCTACAAAAAGTGAGGTCTTCTAGGGTACCCAAGTGCCATGGCCTCCTGAACAGGGTGTGAGTACAATATAGTAGGGCACCACCAACATTCTATTTTACATAAATAGTATATTAAGGGTATATATGTTATATTCTAAAAATAATTAAAAGTGTGGAAGTGTAAATAAATAACCACTTTTTATCCTTCGGTTCTAATATAGAACCGTGATAGACCTAAACTTTCTTTGACCAATTCCAGAGTGTCCTTGAGCATGTCACATGACCATGATAATTGATATAAGTTGAATATACCAACCCATAGAAGATCATTTTGTGTGGTCCATAATATCATTCATATCTTCTAGATCTAAGGTGCATGTATAAGGCACCCCATAGTAGTAGGAATCATCGCTAGCTATAAGGACCTTGTCCAAGTCATCAAGCATAACTATTGAACCTCAAGAGGTAATATTGAGTGTTCCATAGTCATCAAGACCCTATTTTATCACTAGAAGGTAATACTAGGTGATAAATAGTGATCAAGAATCATCATAGAACCCAAGGGGTATCGACGTCGGCATTCCAAATCATCGAGCGTGATCACCAAACCTTAAGCAATAATCCTAAGATTTCTATAGTATAAGGAACAAAGGCCGAATCCTTGGAGGCCATAAAAGGAATCCCATGTATGTGAATATATCTAAATGGTAATTGCTTCGTCCTATAACATCACATTAGGTTGGAAATTTGCCTATTCCTATCTCACACAACAAGGTTTTCCCCTCAAGGGTATGACCTGTACTCATCACCATGACCATTTAAGGATCACATCATCAATATAGGTTCTAAGGTGAAACTTATGATCATTACTACCCATTTCCCAAGAAAACCCTCTCACTAGGGTCAATATGTCATCGGGGAATCCATCAGGCCCCCTAGGTCTCATAGTCATGTATCATAAGGTAGATGGTGTCACACCCCGACCTCGAATACTCCTTTATTTTATTCTTTTCTTGGTCTTAGATATTTTTGATTGATGGGTTGAGACCCAGTTAAATGTTTTGAGTTTTTGGAATTTTGGGTTGATATTAGAATGTGCATGGGCACTGCACAGTTAGTGTAAACCATGTGGATCTGCCCAGGTACCCATGATATGGGTTATGGATTCGGCCAAAATCTACCACACGGTTTGTGCACAGTCGCGCAAACCGTGTAGCCTGGTCATGCAATAGGTCTGGGATTTCGGTAGAAGCTATTGCACAGTTTTTGTATAGTCTCACAAATCGTGCAGGTTAGTTGTGTGGTCTCTCTCTTCTTGGACAGCTGTTGCTACATGGTTTGATAAATCATGTAGCCAAACCATGCGAGATGCCTGTAAATTTTAAAACTTAAATTCCCTATACTACCCTTAACTCCTTTTAACCCCATTTAGGCCCACTCCCTCTTGGTCAAATTTGGCGCACCAAGGGGTCCTGAAACCCCTTTTTCCTTGGATCCTCCTCCTCTATGGTTTCTTCCTCAAAAATATAAGGTTAGTTTCTTAGGTTTTGTCCCCTTTTCCCCTTCTTTCTCCACCTCTTCCTTGTTTTATTAGTTTCCCTTTGGTGGGGTCTTTTTTGTCCTAACCCTAATGGCTAGGGTTTTCATGTTGGGTAATTTTTTTTTGGATATAGGGTGTGTGAAAGGTATGTGGGGATTATATCTCTCTTCTCCAAAGGTTTCATCACTCTCGCACACCATTGAGGTAGGTGTTTCCATGTTTTTCCTTTCCGATGCATCCTATTAATGCTTGGGTTCCTTGAATAAATTTTTAAACAATATTCTTGCACTTGGGTAACCATTGTTTAGTATGTTGGGGTGTTTTCTTCTTGGTATAAATTTCTAAAAATAGTTTTTGATGTGATTCCTTTAATATGCCTATGTATTTATGAACCTAATGTGTTTGGTAAAATGTCAAATTGTCTTTAAAAGTGAAATTGAGACTTTTTGTGACACTTGGACATTGCTATATTTTGGTAAATTAGTTTTAATATACATACTTGGAAGGATGTGTGATTTGGATTTCTTTTATGGATTGATAATTTTGGTGGATTTTTTTTTGGAAAGGATTCTTTTAGTTTTGAAAGGGTTATTTTTTATTTGGAAATTAAATGAGATTATTGGGCTTGTCTTAAAAAGAAAGTGGTGATTTTGGAAATTGAAATGGTTGATTTGGGTGTGCCATTGGATGTTGGCACATCCATGTATGCACAAGGTGCACACATAGATGGGCATTCAAATGAAGATGGCATATTAATTTTTTTTCTCTAAACTACAAATCCTAAAATGTTTTCCTTGATCTCAAAAGGGTGTGTGTGGTTAATTATATGTCTTGAAATTGGTTCCAAATTTGTTCTCTAAAACTCGGACTATTTGGAATTTTGGGACACAATTGGTCTCTAAATGGTTTGGGATCCCATTGGACATCTTTAAATATGTTATGTGTTTTCATCTTGAATTTAAAAGTAATTGATCTTGAAATATAAAGGCCCATTTGGAAATTCTTGTGAAAGTGTCATTTGACATTTTTTAGACATGATTTCTAAAATGTTTCGGTAAATGAATTTAGTTGTGTAAAGTTAAAGGTCTGTTCGGAAAACTAGTATGTTTTAAGAAAGGGTTAAATATTCACATGATGTGATGGCCCAGTTGGAACCTTGATGATGTGATATATATATATATATATATAGTGGGAACCTCTATAGAAGGGATTTACCTTTATGGGTTATCATATAGGTGGTGTTTGTGTTTGGGATAGGCAAGTGTGGTGACAATAGGTAAGATGATTAATTCAAGCAAGGGCCTCCTACTTACACAATATACTTTTACCATGGGTACCTGGGAATATTTTAGAGGATCGATTGATGGTTTCTTCCTAGACCTGATTAGATAAGTTGGAACCCCCTGATTTTATGAGAGGCCAGGGAGATGTGCCACTAGATTGGTCAGTTGAGGGTGGCCAGTTGGTTATAGACTAGGGAGCTTCATCATACGCTGAGAGGTGGTTCTAAACTGACTACGTCCAAGGGAATCTCTATGGATGTTTAGAAAATCCCATGGTTATCATCTATATTTTTCTTGTTTACCTTGTACTACTTTTATTTCCTTTTTTATTCTTCCTATTTATTTTTCTACATATCCTGGTACTATTTTGTGTGAATTTTAGAAAGGGTTTTAATTCTTAAATAGTAACCTATTTTCTGAAAAATAGAGATGTGGTGTGTATGTTTAAAAAAAAGGAAATATGGTTTATTAAAATGAGAAAAACCAATATTTATAAATGTATTTTCAAAATAGTGTTAATGGACCATTTTTAGGAAAGGAAATTCTCAGATTATTTGGTGGTTTCATACTGATATTTGAAGCTCACACCCTACTTATACCATTCGGTGTCAGTAGAACTAAATTGTTGTGTAGGTTCAGATTTTTGTTCAGATTTTTTTTGGTTTGATCTATCTCTTGGAGCAGTTTGGTCTTTTGGATGGTGGTGAAACTATGGTCACATGGAGATCATGTTGGTAGAAATTTAGTTTGGTTTGGTTTTGTTTCTGTTTCATTATTTTTTCTATTCAGTTGTATCTTGTAACCGAATCTATTTATTTATTCTTTATTTGAGATTCAGTCATGGTTAGTCATTCTTCTCGTTTAGCTTTGTTTATTTTATCTTGGATATTAGACTGAAACTATTCCCTCTTGGATTATTTTGATTTCTGACACTAGTTTCCAGCCCATGGAGATCGGGAACACCTTTGGAGTCATTCTGAAGACCCGTTCGGTGTTGGTTTAGATGAAATATCTGGCTGGTTTGTGATAAAATGGAATCAAATGATGACCTTGTTATTTGGGGTGTCTGGTAGATGGAGATTAGGATTTTCAAGACTTGGGAGGTTGGTATGAGAAGAGAATCACAAAATAATTCTCATTTTGATCCTTGAGTTACTAGGGGTAATCTGATATTTGAGTCTTTTGTCTTTCTTTTGGATTGAGGGATGACGATGGAGGCATGCCAGTGTTATGTCATGATGTCACAAGGAGTATTAACCCATGTGGATTCTGAGTACATGGTCCAAGTAACTCCTAATTTTTGATGTTTTCTTGGGGTATGGCTCACTACCATGTTTCCAGGTTAAGCATGACTACTAGTTCCTTATTTCAGTAGTTTGGTGCGAGTGGTGTTTCATCTTGGCCTTGGTTGGTGCAAGTATGTTTCTGAAAGTGAAAATGGTTTTTTTAAATAAGAATTATTTATTTTAAATGTTCTTGAACTAGTAAAATGGGGTTTAAAGGAAAATGTTTTGGATTGGAAATTTGGTGGGTTTTTGGTTTTTGGAAATGGAATGGTGAGAGTAACCCTCAATATTCCTTATGAACATCTTCACATGTGAGGGTATGTGCATGGAAAGTGAATGTTGGAATGTATGGAAAGAAATAGATAAACACATGTGTGACTGTTCATGGGATTCCATGGGTGGGTGATTGAAATTAGAGGCTTTTAATTTTTTCTAAATGGAATTTTAAAGAAGAAGATAGTTTTGAAAACTGGTTTTCTTTTAAAAGAGTGGGTTATTATTGTGAAAATTGGATTCTGTATTTGGGAAAACTGACCTTGGAAGAAGGCATTTTTGAAATTTAAATTAAAATGGTGGTTTTTTAAAGGTATTTTTTTTATTGTGCTTGTATGTGTTTGGATTTTAGCTGTTTTTTTTTGTTCAAGACGTTCCTTTCAGTTGTGTTTTGGTGTGATTTTGGTTATGGTTTTGTGTTTCTTATGATGTTCAGAATATACCGCCCAAAATGTTCCTCAAAGTTTCCATTGAGTCATGCCCAGTTTCTAGTTCTTCCATAATGTTGCATATACTTAGTAGATTTTGAGGTCCATTAGAGGTAGTTTAATGGATTGAGGAGGTTGAGCATGTCTTCAGGTCATTGGTAACTCCCGAATTAGTGAGGGTTTGTGCTATTCTAGTGGTGTTTGAGGGTCTAGCTTTGGATGAATGGGATTTGTTTTCCCCACCATCAATGCAATTTAGGATAATGTGGGAAGCTTTTAATTTTGTCTTCATCTGATGGTTTATACAGGATGAGGTCAAGAAGAAGATGAGGAAAGATCTCATGAGTATTCAACAAGGTCGGTGAACGATTAAGGCCTATGTTGACCATTTCAAGGAGATGGTTTCTTTTTCTTAGAAGGTGGTGTTTTAGGATCTATTGAAGACTTAACTTTTCCATTGGGGGTCTTCATCAAGAGATAAAGGAGTGATTCCTATCCTCCAAGGATCTTCATTTTGAGAATTTAGTGAACGAATCATTTTTATTTCAGTTTGTTTCCAGAGCACAGGTAGTTGGAAATATGGTGTATCTTGTTGCTCATGAAGGTTACCCATCAAGATAGGAGTGAATACTAGAGGAATCTATCCCTAAGAAATATATTTTGTTGGTTCTGGCCTCCAGTTCTTCAGACCATTCTCTTATGTGCCACCAGTGTGGTCGATTTGGGAATTTGAAGCCATCACACCACAATCCTCTGAATACCTTCCATTGTTACGACTTCTTGGTTCATTTGGAGAAGTTTTATAGGAAGTGTTTCCCAAATAATAATCCTTGATTGGAGGATGCTAGTACTTTATTGTGAGGAATGAGATGCTTTAGTCATCAGGGCTCCAGTCACATGCCTTAGAGTGAATCCCGCACACATTTGAGAGTTTCAAGGGTATGTAAAACCTTGGCCCAATGTTGTTTCTAGAGTTGGGGTGGAAGCTTTTAAAGTTTCCTTATTATAGTTTTTGTTGTTGTTGTGAGTTCATCCTTCTATTTTAAAAGTGTGATGAACTTGTTCTTTCATGATCTAAGTGGTTGTGTTCTCTTGAATGTGGAATAAATATTATTATTTTAATGATATATTTTCTCTAGTCTATAGACTCAAAATTTTAAAAAACTATTAATATATAAAATATTTAACATGAATATAGAATAGTTAAATATGAAATAATATTTCATTATGGAACATTTGATAATGAAATATCTATATATATATATATAATCTAATTAACTAGAAATATTTATCAAACAATGTAAAGAAAATATGGATTGTTAATTTATTAAAAAAATATATATATATTGAATTAGAAAAATGACTTGGTATAAATAGTTTTATATCACCATGAGTAGGGTTGAATAAATTGATTTCTAGTTATTATATTTATTATATAATTTTTATTTATAGTAATTTTATCATATTACTATTTTATATAGATGAAACATTTTATAGTTCCTTTAATAAATATCAAATAAAAAAAATATTTATGGGCTAAAATTTTTTACATGAAAGATCTCACACAAGAATATAATAATTGAGTATTCGGTTTTTTTAGAGGAAATAAAAAACAATGAAACACTTAGAATGATTATAAAAAAATATATAACAAGGGTGTGTGAATTTTTTAATAAAAAATGTTGTATTATAAGTTCCACTTATATTATAATTAATTTTTTAATTATTTTTATGTAGTTTATAAGTGTAAAAAAAAAGGAGATTAAAATATCTCAAGTTCTTAATAAATTTTTGTAGAGAAGAATAATTTATTTTTTGATTTAGAGAAGAATAAAAATTTCATATGTATTTGGAATGGTCAATTGTTTTATGCTATATTATTTTAATAAAACATTGAAATATAAGTTAAAATAATGGATGTTGTACATAAAAGTAACTATTAATGTTGTGTTATGGTTTAATGGATATAATATTACTATAAAGGGTTTTAAATTTTAATTTTATTTATAATCTTAATAAAATAAAATATATTTTTTGTTATGTGGTCACACTTTCAAGAGGTCTTATGTGCTGGTTATTTTTAAGATATATCATTTGGTTTTTTTTATACTATATGACGAAATTATAAGTGATTATGTACCCAATATTAAGCATTACAAGTCTTATGTGCATTAAATTGAATATGAATATCACAATTTTTACAAATTCTAATATGAAATCATAATATCATAAAATATGAAATCATAATATCATAGAATATGAAATCATAAAATATCAATTTATTATAATTATATCATAAAATATGAAATCACAAGATCCTTTAGTTATAATTATATTGTATTTAATGCTTTTTTCTCAGTCAAATAATAAAAATGCTAATATTTTTTTAATATTCAATGTTTTTTTGTTTTATATTATATATCATATTTTAACTTGTTTTATATTCTTATTGGTTATAGGAATTCTGAAAAAAATGATATGATATGATATTTTGGTATGCTCCCTAATTTTGGTATGATCCCATTTCCATTATATTATTTCATCTAATATACTCCCATATTCATTAGGTATTCTCCCTACTTCTAGTTCATCACTTTCTACTCTAAGGATATTGGAGGGATCAGATGAAGCATCTAGGGAGTGGTCATCGACTGAGCATATATTTCCATAGTTACTATTTTGATGGTATTAGAGTGTGACTATTATTGGTATGTAATTTTTAATGTGAAAAAATAATTTATTGAATATTTATTATAATTGTTGAATATATTTATTAAAAATATTTATATAACATTAAGACAAAAATGAACATGAATGAATCATTTTTTAGAGGATGAGAAATTTAAAATTATTTGTTCCATTTGACATGTTTTAGGTGTGATGTTGACCTAAACATAAAGGGATGGTTCTCTCATATATTCCTAACATGACTTCTACCTTCTAAAATTTCATTATTGTTGTTGAGATTAGTGCCACTATTATAGATGGGTTGGATACATTCCCAACTATCACCTCTTCTTTCTAGCCAGCCTACTAAAACTCCTTTGGTCATCCTAGGGGTTTCCTTTCCTTTAGCACCCAATGAGCTCTAGACATACCCCTAGTCCCAGCATGAATCTCCTTAAGATTTGTTTTTTGTAATAACATCTTTTTTATGCCTCCTAAGCTCTCTTTGGGCCCTCTATGTGTCCCCATATTTCCCCCCATAGGGTCATATAATACAGTCCTCTCTAGTGACCTTTCCCTCCCCCATTTTTTCCTACGATCCTTATAACCCCCTTAGAGAGTAAATAGTTTGAGATGGTAGAAGATTTTATATTTATATATCTTTATTATGGTGAATTCTAGGTGGCTTTAGAGTACCAAAAAATGGCCCATAGTCGCTAAATTTGGTGTGGATCATCCGATGCTTTTGGTTTTTGCTCCTTTTTTGAGGTTATGGAATCTCACTAGACCTATGACCATTTCCAACTTGAATATGAAATTATTATATGTTCATATATTCTCTTATCTTGACTTCATCAGGTCTTGCACTAGGGAGACCCTCACCTGTGAAAGATGGAGGTTTCCCCTCCTATTGTCATCAATATATCACTCTAAAATCTTGAGGCTTTCAGTCCAAGCCATTGGTACTCATCCTAGTTCTCTTCTGGAACTTTTTATCTATAAGATACCTATTTCCCTTGGTGAAGGAAAGAGAATCTTAGATATTCCCCCTTATCCTATTATGGAGACTTAGGGGATTGGTCTAATTGTTCCTTCCTCATCTATACCCCAATTCTTTTAGAGTTCTTGATTTAGTTAATGAAGACCATCCACTGAGTCATCATACTTGATTTCATAAAAATATATTCAAATCCAATACTATTATTCTTGTTGGTGTGTCTACTCGATCATATACAAAATCCAATACATATAAGATTCCTTCCTAAATTCAAGCCAATTTGGACTAGTAAGCCTACCTCTAATATTCATCATGATATCTACAATAGTTTTGAATGCTAGGGGAATCAGTTCCCCAACCAAAAGTGGGTATCTTTGGAAGAATCTTCACCATAATAAATTTTCTCTGCCATAATTTCTAGAACCTAAATTCAAGTCCCCCTTATTTAAATATTTTTCCAAAAAACTCTAGTTGGATAACCATATTCATGGTAGTTTAATTAATAACCATATTTTAATCTTTTTGGAAAATTAGCTGATACTGGACTATATTTAGGATTCTCCATAACACATTAATATTAAGGTCAATATATACTTTACTTCCTTCCTTTTGACTTTCATTTATTATAAATGAGAATTTTTCAAAAGAAGAAATATCTGAAAAACTCTTCCATCCTTTTATCTTGGTTCCAACACATGATTTTTAGGAGTTGACTCTAACATTATCCATGACTAGTATGAAAATAAGGGAAGAGGGAGTTATATGGACATGAAATTGAATAGCTGATGAACCTTTTTTCCAATAAAAACCTATTGAATACATTATTCACTAGTGATTAGTACATGTGGTGTAACAATAAGTATGTTAGTAGCAGAATTTGTATCCTCTTGTTATATTTCTATTAAAATTATAGGGAATTTCAAGCTTCCCACTTTCAGATATCACCCACTAGGTGTGAAATTTGTCTCACCAATCATCTCTACCCTTGAAAATACAAATTCCACAATCTATGGATTGAGGCTTCTTTTATTCCTATTGGTGGATATAATATGATGGATTGCAAGAGATTGTGGGGGCATCTTGGATGGCTATCATTCAGGGGAATGCATGGATGGCACTTCAAAATAAGCTCTATTTATTGAAAGTTAACATTTTTACATGGTTTTATAATCACCAGAGTCTCTACACCAACTTATGAGAGCTACAATATAAGATCATTCAACTTGATGGTCGGATCCAAGAAAAATGTGTTGATGAAATTTTCCTTACCCTAACTCATAAACAATGTTTCTTATAGGACCTTATGCTTGTGTAATAATGAATAAAAATATTAAATTCTAGAATCCCATGGCTAAGGGAATTATATAGAAACATGAACTAATTTAATAATTTTATAAATGAGAGGAAGTTCATTGGTAAAATTGAAATTCACTTAGAATAATGGATCCTACTCTAGTGATATAAATATCATAGGCCCCTTAGAAGTTTCCTTCTTCTCTGGTCTTCTTCTAGGCCATCAACCTGAGAGGAGATAAGGGGACCAAATTCAAACTGATGATGCCAAATTTCATAGTAATATAATATGTTCTATGGATGAGAAGGTTAATTATTTGTTTCAATATATCTCACATGAAGGCGAGATCATAGAGGATATAAAAATACTTAATCCAAATAGTTCTCCTAGACCATATGGTTTACTAGTATCCTTTTATTCAGATGTATGGTATTTCATTAAAAAAAATAGGTAATTGATGCAATTTATGATTATTTCAAGGGTGGACCGGTACTCAGAGTTAACACTACCACCATACTGTTTCCCTTCCCAAAATTTAGCAAGAACAATAGTTTTAGTCAATTATATCCTATAAAAATATGTAATTTATCATAAAAAGTTCCTGAGACTATTCTAAATAAAAGGATTTATCTTAGATCACCTTCTCAAATTTCAAGGGAGAAACATGGATTCCTCCAAGGTAGAAAAATTTAAGGTTCCATTAGTCTATCTCAGGAAATAATTATGGAACTTGATAGATGTTTGGTTTGATCCAATGATATGATGAAAATAAAAATAGAAAAATCTTACAATAATATGGAATAGAGATTCATTCTAAGTTCAATTCATCAGTGTGGATTCTATAAATGGGTCAGTGACATCATTTTCTGGCGCTTATCCTCACCTTGGTTTATGGTCTCACTTATGGGAAAGATATTTGGTTTCTTTAAATTAGTGAGGCGGCATCTCCAAGGTGATCCAATTTCATCAAGCCTAATTATTATAGATTAATACATCATTGGTTGGAACACTAATAAAGGAATTGAAAGTGGGATACCCTATCCTTTTATAGTTCATTATGGATTCATTGGAATATCTCATTTATTTTTAATAAATGACATGATTTTCTTTATTAATGGTAGAAAAAATTCTATTTAAGAGTTTAAATGAATTCTGAATGAGTATGGTATCATAAGCTGCCTGTGCATAAATTTAGGCAAAAATATTATCAACATATCCAAAAAAATTCACAGGTAGGATGTTGAAACTTATTAAGAAGAGTCTAATAATCTCTAGAAGGATATTTTCTATGGACTCTAGGTGATACACTATAAAATTGAATAATTATTATCTAATTCTTTGATGGAATCATTAATAGAATTGTAGGGAGGATTTGTAACTAGAAAAGCTAGTTACTGTATTTTGTAGGAAGGATTACTCTAGTGAATTGTATTATATAACCAATTCTAATGCATGTGTTATCAATGTGAAATGCTCCAAAGGTAGTTATAAAGAATATTGAGCTCACTACAAATGTTTTTATATGGTATTATCACCAATAAGGGAAAAATAAGTTGGATAAATGTTTTATATTGGATAAACCAATTGAAGAAGGGGGAATTAAACTCAAAAACATTGATGATAGCATGAACTGTATTCAAGAAAATTTACCATCAGAGAAAATATCAAGGAATACCTATGGGATAACTTCATTAGTAAAAAACACTAGGACTCCCCTATCACATGTTTGTAGAGTTCTAAATTTTATCACCTTTATAGTGGCATGAAAAAATCTATCAGTAGACTTTATGAATGTTCTTATTGGATCATTGGAAAAGGGGATATTAATTTCTTGAAAGATAATTATGTGAGCTCCCCCCTCTACTTCCTAGGGTTCCCCATCCCAGATTTCCACCTCTGGGTAGGTAGATGATTATCCCAAGTTCATTGAGGTTATCCTCAATGATGAAAATAAATTTTTTAAAAAAATATTTAGCATGTGAATATTTATAATTATGTGTTTTTATGTTATCCCTTTATTCTACTTCAATAGATCTGATTATTGAAAACTCATCCACATTCAACTCAGTTTCAATGAATAGACCAACAAGTTAAGGAAAAAATCAATACCAGTAAAGAACAATTTTCTTATGTGGAACATCAAAAATCAGGATATCCCCATTGATTATGAGATTTAAAGTAAATAAATTTATATTTCTTCTAGATATTGGTGTTGCACTGATGGTAATAAAAAATCAATGATTCACTTTTTTGCTAAAGGTAACTGGGTTACCCTTATATGGCATACTCTTACAAACCTTCACAGATCTAATGGACTATATAACTCCCATACCTTTTTTTGGATAATAATTTTAATAACCTTTTAGGAGTGTCACTAGATTCATAGGGTCAATGTCTTCCTGTTACAGTAGGATTCTGGGTTTTATGGGAGGCTTGTAACACAGCATGTCACCGATTCATAAAAACCACTATAGGGAACATGAAATGTAAGTTCCTCACATTAGTTTCCAATTTTAGATATCTATTTAAGGAGGTTGTTTAACTATAGAACCTCAATATTTATATTCCCAGGTCTTCAACCGGGAATGCAATTAATAATGGAGGTTCATGGTATTGGTTGAAGTAGAACCCTCCATCTCAAGGGTTAATACAAAACATGTATGTGTATTATATTCATGGTTTCATGCGTGGTGGTGGAATTGTAACACCCAAGTAATTTTTTTATAATTTTAAATACATTAAATTATGAAAAATAATAATTTAAAATTAAGTGTTTCAGTTAATAATAATTCTTATAAATAATTATATTTCAAATTTATAGCTTTCAAATTAATTTTAAATTAATGTTCTAAAAACAAATACTATTTTACAGTATTATTTTGTGTAAAATAATATTCTAATATTAAAATATGTATTTGATTATTTAAATTACAAAATTCATTTTTATCAATAGATTATTTAATTAAATATTTTAAGAATAATATATATATTGACTATTATAATTTTTTTATAAATACTCAATTACGTTATGAATATATTCACTATTAATATGAAACCACAGGATTTTATGGTATGTATATTCATAAATAATTTCAATTATTTAGATAGCTTATATGCACACAACACTAAGTCTCTACAAAACAAAACTTTGTTATAACCTAGCCATTAAAATTAATTTTGCTACTTCTGTGATTTGAATTTCGAAAAATGGGCATACATGGTTGCGTTCAATAAGATATTTAGAGTTTTACAGGATCAACTTAATTTTTGGTGAATAGTAACTTACCCCTATGAATAGTAATTTGACCTTATGAATAGTAATGCACCCTTATGAATAGTAATACACCCTTATGAATAGTAACTTAACCCTTATGAATATTAACCTCACTCATGTAAGTATAAATAAAATTTAGGCACCTTATAAATGTGAGTGAATATTTTAAAAATTAATAATGAAGTGTTGGTATTTTTGTGAGTAATAAATATTTAATTACAATTTTATAATTAATAAATTGATTTAAAATATGATTAATTTTCATAAAATGTATTCATAAATCAATATTTTATTGACCTATGATTTTAGGATAATTTTATGTGACCTTAGTTAATTTTTGAAAGCACCATAAAACCAGTTATAAATTTAAAATCTATATTTTTTAGTAAATAATGATTTTAATTAAAATTAAATTTCCCATATTTAAAAAATTATTTTCATAAAATGGAGTCCATTTTTTAATTATACATGTTGAAAAATGGTTGGGGTGATTTTTTTGGGATTTTTCTGAAATACTTGAATTTTTGATGAATAGTAAAATACAGTAATTTACGGTATAAATACATTATAAAACAAATACACTATTCCTTGAGTAATAGATAATTTAACAAAACTTGGTTTGAACTCACATGCACTAATTACTATTTTTGGTCACAATAATCAACTCTATTGGTTGTCTTGAGCAAAATAATAAAATAATGAATAAGATATTCAAAAATCACCCCTCTCCTCCACTATAAAAGCCACCCTCACCCCCTCTTCTCTTTGATACTCTAAGCTTTAAATATTGTCAAATTTATACCCAAATAATCTTCCCTAGTCCCTCCCCACGTCTAATATCTCTTTTTCTTTCCAAAATACTAAAACCCCTTTCCGTAAGGAGGTTCTCAAGGAAGACATTTCAAGAGGTAAACCCTCTTCCTTTTTCTTTTCATTTCATTTTCAATTTATTTTATTTTATTATCTTCTTCACACATCCTATGTTAAAATTATCATAATAACTCCAATATAATATATATACTATAATTATTTCATGTAAATGTAATATCCTTCCTCAAACTACTATCTCTCCCTCTTTTATTTTATAAACGAAATCATCACCTGGGAGGTGCAGATTTACAACCTTTACGGATGACGAACCTTCGTTCTTCAATTTATCCGTGAAGTATGGTCATGAATTTTTTTTATGGATGATCCAGAATATAATATTTTTATTATAACCTATTAAATGTTCTATAACCATTATATATACATAATACTACTTCATATGACAAACTAGTTTGTAACAATCGAAATATCTCCAAAATAATCTAAATGATTATCATTAATGTTCTATCTAATAAATCATCCTCATACCATGTAACCAAATTATATATATAACCATTTAAAATTATTTATGTTCATTAATAATATATAAGTTCGATTCTAGAGAATTATATCCATTCCAAATGAACTCCATTACTTATAATCAAGCAAACCACTCATGAAATCAAGGAAACAAACACTCCAGAACAACATAATTTAATCTTAAAACTTATCAATAAGGAAATAAATGAACTTAATAAAACAATAATAAATCAAATATATGTATATAAGGTTATTAATTAGTTAATTAATGAATTTAATTTTATTCTCCAGGACATTAAGGTCAAGTGCAGAACTCATTCAGACATAAGGTAAGAGTTTTCTCAACTCACTTTAATTTCCATGAGATATACCTTACTCACCACTAATTCTTATGTGTGGTGTATTTATACTGACCATTAATGTATTATATCATGAATATATTTATTTTAATGTTATTAAATTTATCATTTTATGATTATTAATTATGGGTCATATGATTCGATTGATTACAAAGTGGTAAAGAATTCTACCCAAACCCCTATTTTTTCCTTCAGGTTACTCTTTCTCTGCCTTTAATCAAATTTAATGCTTTTATATTTTTGTATATTTATTATAAATTCTATGTGTATGTTCCAAAATCATATATCCAAATCAGTTCATCCTTATTTTATGGGGATATTCATGTTTTAAAATGTTTTCCTTCTCAATTCTTCCCAATAAATAAGCCCGCTTCAAGGGAACTTCTCGAATTATTACCCATTTTCAAGTGAAATATGTAATATATTTTAATCCATAATTATTTTTATAAAATAAAAAAAAATTAGAATGAAAAAATTTCTTGGTTCATTGATGGTTTTATGAAAAAAACATGCCCTTCCACTTTAAAATCTCTTCCTTAAACCCCACTAAAATGTTTTATTTCTAAAGCTTTTTAAAAACTCTTTTTACATGATTTAAATTCAGTGGGACATAATCTATGCCTAAAATATAATTTCAATGTCCTACCATTTTCTTTTCGGGGATATAAATGGTTATAATATTATTTAAATACAAATAGCAATTATTTTACAAAAGAACTCTTCTTTCCAATGTAAAAAGAATTTTTCTTGTCTCACTTTAACTTTTATGAGATATATTCCTTGTTCACCAATAATTCCTTGAATGTGGTGTATATACTTCCCTTTGATATATAATATCAATAGTCTTATTATTATCATGTTATTAAAAGTGATTATTATTTTAATGTTTTAAAGTGGTATGGGACACTTTGGAATGTTTAAGGATTATTTGTTCAAGAATATTGCAATGTATCATTTAAAAGTATCTTCATCTATGTCAAAATACTTTGTAAAATTTTAATTCATTGAGGTTTATCTATTATTATATCATATACAATATTTTGTTGATGGGTTTCTGATTAGTTTGATTTTGGATGTGATATCTTGATTTTCCTTCACCATATTACTCTGAATGGTTAGTAATTATGTTTACAGATTGGGAAAATTTATTTACATTGCACTTGTATATAATGTTTATGTACATAACCATTCATATGAGGAATGAATTGGACTTATAAAGTAACAATTTGGGTCTTATATATCCCCTTTATGCATTGGTAGTTCTCATGAGACAATATATATATGGACTTGGCTGAGGCCTTTCCCATTTTTAGATATGGTTTTGGCTGAGGCCTTAATAATTTTCAGATGTCTTGGATGAGGCCTTGACAGTATGTTTCAAAATTTCAAACATATTAATTCCCTAATTATGATATTATTAATGTATAAATCATGTGATTATTAGAAAATTAGAATATCCATGGTAAAGTTTCATGTGATTAGTTATATGGATTTATTTACTCAGATTTTACTCCTGTCATATTATGCTCAAGTTTATTTTTAAAGGCACGTGTTTTCATTATTTAACCATGCCTAGTGTTTATGTTTATGATAACATCCACTATATTACTTACCCTTACTAAGAATATTATCTCACCCCTTTCTTATGTTTCCTTTCCCCAGGTTATGAAGAAGAAAACTTTGAATAATCTTTCAAGGATGCAGTTTATTTCATATTGTATCATGTTTTATTTTCATTTCATAATATGTTATGGGTATAGTGAATGTGATATGGTCTTCCAATACTACTAAACTAACCGGTCATTCATGATTTTATTACTTGTAATCATGAAAATTTATTAAAATAATGCATCGGCTCTGGGATTCTAGGGTTGGGGCATTACAAGAATCATCCATGACTACTATCACTATACCATTATAGATTTCTTATCCTTATTTGGGGAGGGGATTTATATCCAAGTGGAATCTATTGTAATGGTTTTTGGTATCTCTTTGTGCACTTCGAATAACATACATATTATTGAAGTTAAATCATACTCTCCCACGGTGGTTGATGTTATGTTAGTTTACCCATTCAATCACTAAATTATTACTTATATAATCATAACTTATAGTGATTCGATGAATCAATATGTGAAGATCCTATACACATCGAATGAGGGGAAGAAAGTGTTTGGCCTTATTTATTTCAAAGGTGATTGGGATGGAGTGATGATTATCAATTTGGGAATAGGATCTCTTCTATTTTACTGTATTAATATTGTCTAAGGGGATCCCCTAGTACTCCTCCACTTCCACCCCCCTTGACTCACCTCTCCTTTAAATCTTTGTTTCCTTTATCTTTGCATTTATTTATTAATAAAAAAAATTAAAATTGGAAGTCATACATGTTTGGGGTGCCTACCAATGATTCCAAAGGCTTATATGGGTAGATCTTGGGCTAGATAGCATGTGAGATGACGCCCCTTCCCATCATATATCATGATTGGAGGCATATTCTCATCAAATGGAAGAATGTGATTTTTGATAAATAATTGAAATTAACAAAAAATAAATATTTATTATTTTTATCTAATATTACTATTAAATGTATGACTAATTATTTTTACATATAAAATATATAGATTCTTTTCTATTTTTATGTGAATTATACAATTGTGCATCAATAGACTTTGAAAAGTTTGGGGAAAAATTGGAAGGAATTTAAGTACAGGCCATGGTGTGAGTTCAATAACACCTTCTTAAGTCTCTATCGAATATATGAAAAGGTACTTAAAGGGATAGCTTGGGATTAGTGTAATTTCTTTGTAGATATAAATCATTTTTATTTGCATAAGGTATTTTATACTATCTTAGTAAATTAATATTAATTTATTACAAGTAATAAAAATTTCATTAATATTAACATTTTTTTGTTAATAATCTTCTAAAAAACTCATAAAATAGGGAAAAAAATTCATCTCACACATAGTTGGTTCTAAAAGTCTTTTTAGGTGAAAATCGAACAAGGTAATATTATAACTATTTATTAAATACACTTTTGTTTCATTTTTATTCCATAAATTTTTATATTTTTCATTTTTTTATTTGATGTTATAAGTGAAAAAAATTGATCAAGAGGTTAGTGGAACTACATTATGTTGATATGTTCATAAGACAGTTTCTGTAAATTACATAAATTAACCCACTAAAAACATTGGGGTTTAAAGTATAAATTATAATTCACTTTTTTGAAAAAATTATATATATATTTTTTCTATTTTCAGTAAAAAATAAAGAGGCGTGGGATGAAAACCCTTCACAGTCATCATTAGTCTCCCATAGCGATGTTATTTTCCATGTTTTGGGTAAGGTGCATGCTGTTCATGTGTGAGGGTTGGGTTCAGGACCATCCCCCTCACGAGTCATTATGAGGTGATTATCTTCATTCACTATGATTCCTCCTCTTATAGGATTGATTAATGTTGTTGTTATTGATCAATTAGAATCAAAAAAGAAAATTATGATCCTTTAGAATAGAATACATGAACATGAGACACAATGGATATCTCGAGATGAGTAGTTTGCAATGATGGGGAATTTATTAGGAACACTATTTTAGGGAATGACTGAGGGAATTACTGTGAACATTACATCATTGATATGAAAAACTACAATACTACTGAATATGTTACATTTATTTTAATATGATTATATTATTATGATAACTATTTTAAGTATATTTTGTATGAAATGTCTAATTAAAAATAATTTATATTTTAAATTCATTTAATGAAACTGAAAGATACACTGAAGGTTGGTTTTTGATATAAAAATTAGGAGCATGGATTATCTAGGGGCTTCCAGGATGACTTAGGGGTGTACCATTGGAGTTGGATTCCCCTTTTCATGTGTTATATTTTTAATAAAAACTTATATATTATTCTTTTTAAACATCTTATTTGAACAAATATGTTGTATGTTTAAAAAATATTGTGATATAATGTATGTAAATATTGTCTTTTGTATGCTTTATTTGTTTTATTAAGGAAATTATTAAATTATATACCTTGTGGATATATTTGTATTTTATGCTATAGGTAGTAAAAAAATCAGAATTATATTGTTTTTTGATGATTTTTTTTGAAATGTATGATGGTTTAAACTTCCACTATATAAATATTAGTGGAAGATTTAATCATAGTCACTATTGACAAACCATAACTACATGCTTATAAACCCCTACTAATTTATTAACAGTGGTTATAAACACCACTAGTTTAGGGAAAAATAAAAAATGAAATTAACCAACATTATATTATAGAAAATTAACAATTATAAAACTACCAAATTCATTTTAGTGATGATTTTAGAAATTCTTCCAATTATGGATTCATAGAAGTTTTATAGAACCTCTTCTAACAAAAAAACCTCTAATAATTATTACGGGACTCAAAAAATATATTATTTTATAGAAACTCTTCTAATTAATGGTCATTGTTAAAAACCAATTTGTATTAAGAAAAAACCACCACTAATTCCTATTTTCTATGAAATGGAAATTGAACTTTACATATTTTCTATTTTTTTCATCAAAACATATAATAGTTTCCTTACACTAACATGTATAAGAGGAAATGCATTTTTGTTTTGACATGGAAGGACTTTCTATTAAAGTTTTATAGAATTTAAATCATTATCGACCACTAATCTTAAATAGTTTGGACTATTAATAATGTTGTGATAGGATGAATAATTTCATTATTAACAAGAGATTTGATCATTTTCTTATGATGATAATAAATTATAGAATTCCCTAGAAAGACCTGTTTATTTTTACTCCCTGTGAAAAGACAGACTATAGAGTAAACTTTAAAGTTTGAAATACTTTTCTTTTATCATTTATTTAAAATATATATAGTCAAATTTAATCCTGTGAGACAATGAAAAAAATATATAATAAGTTAGAGATTGCTCAATTTGGAACTTCTAAAGTTATTGAAACTCATAGAGCTATGTTAAGAGATGACTAATAGAACTTTGATTTATTACCAGGATAATCAATGGAAAAAATACATGAATGATTTATGATCATTGTTAATAGAATTAAATCTTTGGGAGAGAAGGATATAACTGATTAAATACTTTTGGGAAAAGGGATATATATTTTTATTAAGGAATAAGAATCTAAGATAATAAATATAAGCAATACTAAGAGTCTGATGAATCTTAGCCTTGATGATTTCATTGATACCTTAATGAAATTTGAGAATCATTTGAAAAAAGATAAGAAGAAGGAGAAAATAAATATTGGTGTTTATTTTACTTCTACCTCAATAATTTTAACCTTAGGTTCTCATACATCTAAATATAGTACTAAGAATAAAAAATATAAACATCAATCAAATTGTATTAGTATGGAAGAAAGTAAATGATAACTTGCTCAAATTTCAAGGAGAATGAATATGATTATCATAAAGAATAACTTCAGGAATGATCATCATAAGATTAGAAAATATAAATATGAAAAGAAAGAGTATTCAGATTCCATTTGTTATGATTGAAAGAAACCCAGGCATATCAAACCAAATTTTTTGAGGTTGAAGAGAAATAATAGGGTGGAATATCTTTAAAGGTAAAATAAATAAAGGATTTCCATGAAAAATGATACATGGAGTGTCATTGTGGATCCATCATTCAATAGAAATAGTTATTTAGAGGATGATAGTTAAAATATCATCAATTTTAATTCAAATTCTCCTCATATTGATATTTGATTGATGGGAAAGGTAACTCATAATACAATCATACAATTATCTCTAAAGTTAATGTTTTATATTCATCAGATGATGAAAATAGTTCTACTTCATTGAATGTTGAATATGATATTACATTAGTGGATGAAATTACTATGTATATGGATTTTCTTTAAAATAAATATAAAAATTTAACTAATGATATAAATGTTTCTAAGGAAAATATTTCTTAAAAAAAGATAGAATTTATAAAATTTCATATGGAGTTTCTAAAATTTCTTCTAAGTTGAATAATAAATATGTTAAAATTTATAAAATTAATAAGGATAAGAGTAAAATCATGAATGAGTTGAATGAATCTAAAATATAAATTTTGAAGATAAATACTGAAATGAAAACTAAAATATTTTCAGTAATTTTATTAAAATATAAGAATGAGAATGTAAAAATAAAATAAAAATTTAAAATTTTAAGGATATTATTGAATTTTTTCAACAGTATGAAATAATTTGAAAAGTCATATATAAAATTGACACCCAAAAGGATGAAATTTTTTCTTGGTCACAAAACATCAATAAGATATTCTTGTCAAAATAATTATTTTATACCAAGTTATACTAAATGGTAGAGAGGTGGAAATTGGAAAAAATATTATTCTTTGAACAAGGTCTAATATCTCAAACATCATAAGGATCATATTTTAAAAAATATCATAATTTTCAAACATAAAATTATTTTATAGTTGAGGGTTCCTAAATGTTTGTTTGCTAACACTAATAGACCCAATCATGTTTGTGTATAAAATTCATAGTCTTAAATTTTTCAAGAAGAAAGGTTGAGTAGCAGTAAATAGAAGATATGATACATGGATAGTGGTTGTTCTTAACATATGTATGGATACAAGACTAAATTCAAAAACTAACAAAAATTTAAGATAGGATGAGTCACATTTGAAGATAATGTATAAGGTCAGATTTTTGGTATGGGTAACATTATTTTTCTTGGTACGTAATTAATTTGTAAACCCATTATGTTATAGGACATAAAAACAAACACTATAAAATTATCCACTATGATATGAATATTACTATCATTACTGCCTCTCCATAAAGTGTACCCCTCCTGAGTCAACAATGTGAGAAGAGATATAATGACACCTGATTCATGCCTCCAACAGGCCTCAGGTTGGCGACTAGCACCGAGGGTATAATAAACACACAAATAGGAAGCATTACGCTCTAAGAGAACACATATGGAAGAGAGAGATAATACATACACTAACCAAATCCAACTCAATCTTCAATATAAAAGAAACCAAAGTAAATGTATGAAATGTTATGCAATAACTACTACAAATGAAAGGGAAAACTACAAGTACCAAAAGAAAGTAAAATGGAAGTTCCCACAAAGCCCAAATAGCTCCTACAAACCCCAAGCTAGTGGTAACCATCCTGATATATAGCCTACTTCAAGTGACCTAAAAAAATTTATATACATATGGTGAGTATAACAATATACTCATTAGGATCCTCCTTGGAGCCACTCATGAAAAAGTAAATAAAGCATGCTAAAGCAGAGTGAACAACAAGTGAAACTAACTCGTCACCTAAACATGTACGTTATGTTCCTAGCCTCACCATGGATACTCTCACCAAGTATTGTATAAAATAAGATATAATATAAGAAAGAATATAAAGGGTACCATGCTACCACTTCCCCACTAGTTTTCCACTTTTCCCCAATGCCACACGTCCAAAGCATCTCTCTCAAAAAAGGCTAGCCCGCAAACACCTGGGCAAAGTACCACAACACACACCTCATGAAAAAAAACCACCACGTCAATATAACCAAAGTTAACAAGTATTTTCAGGGAGCCACCATGGCTCGCATAACATATATCATACTTCTGGTATTATACCTCAAACCATTTCAACCCATACACTGAGTAAGGATTCTCAATCCATCACAACCTATACAAGTTACACCTATAATAGTCCATAGGAAACTATATCCAGAATATATGTGTGGGAATAACCACAAGCCATTACCTCCCTATACACACATATATGGGGAAACTAACCATTGTACCTACCAATACAAGTAACTACTAAGATAAGAGAGAATGTCCAAAGTGGGTAGTCAGCCATCCATCCTCCCACCAGGATATTGGGGAAAATACCCCCCCCCCCCAGGGCTCAGAATCCCCGAGGTGTTAGTTTCCCTAACTGATAAGGTGGATTAGCATATAGAAACACAAAAAAACAGAATATACTATATCTCATAGCCACACTATGGGCATAACCTAGTCTTAGACTCAACTACAGCTAATGTCTCTTGGACTCCCAGCCGCCATTGATAAGACTGGGTATCTTATAAGAACACAACCAATTAAATAACTAAATTAGATTAATTTATCCATTTTTATCAGTTTCACTTTATATTAATTAATTATTTAACCATTAATTAACCATAATCATTTTCACATTACGTTTCATTAGCATCACACTAATGTTTCATGCCATCCAGGCATAACTGAACCAAATCCACAGTTCCTTAGAAGTATAACCTCAACATTTCATCCCTACAAGCTCTAGCCCCATGGGTTCAATATCATTTATTAAATAATTTATCAACATTACCACTTTCAATATTTATAGGTATCCTAAGAAATAATTCTGAGCTACAAAACACAAGGGGATCAACACGGTGAGTAGATGAGATACCCGTCGAGTCTTTTCCACCCATAGTAGGAGCGTAAACCCATCCATCCTCGAGAAGATAAACACAAAAATCAAATGGAATACCCCACGTGTCTTCACCTATTTTGGAAGGAGGGTAATCAAGAAAATATTCCTCAAGAAGTGTGGAAAGTATAGAAAATACAAAAAGACAAGCATCCAATAAGAAAAACATCGGGTAATCCAAACTTCACCCCTTTTTTTCATCTCTAGTGTCCTCCCCGAAACCCATATGCATAAACCAATGTATATTGAAACTCTAGGAATTAGTTGCTACCAAAAACACTAGGCCTCCCTGCCCTACATACCATAATAAACTTCTAGGATTATCCATCCTAAGCTCACAAAACAATACAAGAAGCAGGAACAAACATCATAGAAATTGGGCTCTTGGCCCTTAAACAATGCATCCAGCCTTCATACATAATGATCACACACATCTACAAAGAACAAGTTTCTCGGATTTTAAAAGTAATAAGGAAACTCAGAACCCTTAAAGGAATTATCTTTACAACACAACTGGTTCCTTATTCCATCTACAATTAACTGATTCAATTTAAACATGAATAACTGCATCCATCTGATTATCACCAAAGGACAACAACAACGACTAGATTCATTAAACAAGCCTCTTTATCTTTGGACACTTAATTTACAATTAATCCCAGATTTAAGTTATTTACCAATTTACATCAAGAATGAAATGCTAAACAAGAAAACATAGATATCACACTATCTAGAAAATCAAGAGGCAATAACATCGCTAAGGAATTGATACAAATTCTTTAATTCAGTTCAAGTATTTATTATTTAAATTTCATTTTTATCCAGTGGTATAAATCATGATAACTCTACTACTACATGTAAGAAGAATATATAATCCATGAATCCCCTTCCTCAAAAGGTTTCAAACATTATTTTCATGAGAATGGGCCAACACAACGGATCACGATCACCTCTCCTAAAATGGATGCATTCACCTGAGGATTTTGGGGCATGGCCACATCAACCAACACCCAAGAAGTATCCATTAGAAACATGGAGGTCATAGTCCATTACATGACAAGGAAACACATGAAGAAAAAAAATCTAGGAACCTAGAAGATATATGTAGAACATACCTTATATTTAAGATGGACCAATACAGGTTGCACCAAAATAGGGGGTGCACATGCAGCAGGAAGAAACTTCTAGGGGAAATGATCCAAGGACTAAAGTTTAATCACACCAATCCTATGGTAAGGAAGTATTGGGGTGAATCAAATAGAGATAAAGGATAAGGAATGAAATAAGGGAAGGTGCTCGACTTTGAGGGATTAGATCCGAGACTACTGAGATTTCAAACAGCTTAGAATTTCCATTAATGTAGATCACATTAAACCATGTCGTTTGACCAATTAAAAGCCTTCATATTTTTATAAAATCAAAGTTAAGATTTATATCCCTAAAATGGATTCAAAACCACTTAAATATGGAATTTAACTCATTTTATGTCAAAGAAATATGTCAAAACGGAAAAACTGGGAAATCTGAAAAAATCCAGAAATTTGAAAAACTGTTGGAAATGACTCACCATTTTGGAAATTTGAAAAATTGTTGGAAATGACTCACCATTCTGTAAATTTGAAAAATTGTTGAAAATGAATCACCATTCTTTAAATTTTAAAAACTATTTAAAATGACTCACTATTCTAGAAATTTGAAAAACTGTTGGAAATGACTCACAATTCTGGAAATGTGACAAAATTTTGGAAATGACTCACCATTCTAGAAATTTAAAAAACTGTTGGAAATGAATCACCATTCTAAAAATTTGATAAATTGTTGGAAATGACTCACCATTTTTTAAATTTGACAAACTATTGGAAATGAATCACCATTTTGGAAATTTAACAAACTGTTGGATGAATCACCATTCCTGACCTACCGTTCCAGAATTAGAAAAAATCTAAAAACTAGAAAAAAATTCAAAGTGAATAAATGAGTTGCCTTGACCACCGCAAACACCTCAAACATCATATTTTAGAAAACAAATGGACTAGAGGGGTCTGTGCCATTACATAAGATGCCTCTCAAAACATTATCATCCTTGAGAATATAAAATCAACAAAGAGAGGAAAAATAAAAAAAGATTCGAACAACCACCCTTTGAGATACCTCTCAAGGCTGCCTCCACCAAAGGATCTCAACTGATTCATCAAAGGGACATTATGAAACCAAAATAAAACTACTACCATCCCCTAAATACTATCCTAGGGGAGATACCTCTCAAAAGGGATAAAGAAACAACAAGTAACAATAGAAATCCATCTCATAAACATGAAAGGTATACAACCACAAAAAACATCATTATAAGAAAAGAGATAAACCTCAAACAACTTGGGGGTAATGAGCACGTATCTGTGACTCATGTTCTCAAGTAATCTCCTCCACACCACCGTGCCTCCAAAATACACAAACCAAGGGAATAAAATTCTCACAAAACACCTTATCCTTGTGGTCTTGGATCTCTATTGGTTGTTCCTCAAAGGTCCCATCATCATTGATATCGATCTCGCCCCAATCGATGACGTGAGATTCGTCATGAAGTTAATTAAGGAGATGCAACATGTGAAAAACATCATGTATCTAGCCCATATATGGGGGAAGTGCTACCCAATATGCCATAACTCCAACATGATTCAACACCTCAAAAGGACCAAAAAACCAAGGAGAAAGATTACTCCCATAACCAAACCTTCACTGCCCATGATATGGAGTCACCTTTAGAAACACATGATCCCAAAAATAAAATTCCAAAGGTATCCTCCAATGATCAGTATAGGATTTCTGATGATCCTGCATTGCCTTCATCTTATCATGAATCACCTGAACCATCTCTATAATATTCTGTACTAGTTTCGGCCTGAGAATTACTGACTCTCCGACCCTAATCCAACACAATGGAGAACGGAAAAGTCAGACATACAAGGCTTAAAATAGAACCATACCTATAGTGGAGTGAAAACTATTTTTTTAAGAGAACTCTACCAAGATAAGTTGACTCATCCATGAACCTCCAAAATCCAAGACACAAGAGTGCAACATGTATTCAAGAGTCTGGATGGGTTTCTCTATCTAATCATCCTTCTGTAGATGAAAAGTAGTGCTGAGGAATAGTTGAGAAGCGAAAGCATGTTGGAGACCTCTCCACACCCTAGAGGTAAAATAGGGTTCTCAATCGGAAATGATCATCCTTGGGACTTCGTGGAGTCTCAACACCTCCAGATACTACTTCAACAAAACCTCCAATGATCTCGACTTCTTGATCGTTATAAAGTGGGATAATTTCATCAAATAATCCACTACCACCCATATATCATCATATCCTCCTTGAGCTTGAGGTAAAATAGTAACAAAGTCTATCAAGATGTCCTACCACTTCTATTAAGGAATATATAACAGCTAGAGAAAACCACCAGGAACACGGTGCTCGACCTTCACCTTTTTATAGACCAAACATTAAGACACAAACTCTGCAACTGCATTCTTTAACCCAAACAACCAAAACCGACTCCTCAAGGCTCAGTACATCTTTTTCAAACTAGGATATACCACTAAGGGAAGACTATGGAACTCTATAAGAACCATATCATGCATCACTAATGGAATGAAAAGACTCCCTCAAAACAAAAATCGATGTTGTTCATCCTCAAACCAACCTTCAGGGGCCTAGCCACAAACAACTCGGTCTCTGCAGACCTCCAACTCAAGATCCCCCAACTAGGAATCTTCCACCTACTACACCAAATATGATTGCACTGTCATCTGTAAAAGACAACCTCTGCCCCCGACTTCTCCCATATCTAGATGTAATGCTGAAATGTCTTCCATCGCTCTCCAGGAATCACCAGATTCATGCAAGACATCACCATGTGACTTCCTACCCAGCACATCAGATACAAAATTTCTTTTACCAAGTGTATATGAGATTTTTAAGTCGTAATCCTGTAAGAACTCCATCCACTGATGCTATCACAAGTTCAAGTCATGCTGGGAGAAAACATACCTCAGGACCTTATGATCGGTGAAAACCACAAAGTGATCGCCGATGAGGTAATATCTCCACAACTTCAGAGAAAACACCACCACCACCAACTCGAGAACATGGGTGTCATAGTTATGTTCATGGTGATGTAACTATTGAGACCCATAAGAAATGATTGATCTCTACTATATCATAACACATCCTAATCCAAGATGTGAAACATAATTTAAATACTTGAACCGAACTCCTTCTAGTGGAAGACAAAGAACTAGAGAATTGAAAAACTTTTCTTTGAGATACTTGAAATATGCCAGATGCTGATCAGTCCATATGAAAGGATGATCCTTCCTGGTCAACATTTTCAAAGGAGTCACAACCTGAGAGAAATTGGTTATGAACCTCCTATAATAGCCCGCAAGACCAAGGAATCTTAGAACTTCTGCCACTATCTTGGAGGTTTCCCAAGATACAAATGCTTCCATATTTTATGGATCCATAGCTACTCTCTAATGGGATATAACACTCCCCAAGAAATGGACTTCTCGATCCCAAAACTCACACTTTGACAACATTCCAAACAACTGCTGTCAACAAAGAACTCCCTAAACAACACATAGATGCTCTACATGCTCCTTATCAGATGCAGATTATATAAGGATATCATCGATGAAAACCACCACAAACATATCTAGAAACTAATAGATTACATTTTTCATCAACCCCATGAACACAGTTGGAGAATTCTCTACACTAAACGACATGACCAAGAACTCATAATGCTCATAACGATAATGGAAAATAGTTTTCGGGATATCCTCATTATTCACATGCATATGATGATACCCAAACCCCAAATTGGTCTTTGAGAACCAAATTTCATCATTCTATTGATCAAAAAAATCATCAATCTATGGAAGAGGATAACAGTTCTTCACTATCACTTTGTTCAGGCAACGATAATCGACACACAACTACAAACTGTCATCAGCCTTCTTCATGAACAAAACTGGTGCACCTCATGGTGAAAAACTTGGCCAAACGAAACTGCACTACAACATACCATTGAGCTCTATACGCAGCTCCCATAACTTAGAAGGTTCCATCTTATATGGAGACATCAAGATAAGAGACAAGCCTAGTTGTAGCTCGATCTCAAACTCAATCTTCTGTAGAGGGGGTAACACTACAACCTATTCTGGAAATACATTAGTGTACTCTTAAAAAACCCTAGGAAAAACCAACTATTGAACATCCAAAGAACTCAACATCAGCTCAGACATCAAGTATGACAAAGAAGGAAAACTTCTTTCACCCATCCGAGGGTCTCGCTTGCCAAGAAACATTGCTGGCACTCCATCAGCATCGAAGAACACCACCTGCCTTCAGAATTAGTCCACATTATCCTGCACCAAATACAACCAATCCATGCTGAGGATGAAATCATATGGTAGTACTCATAAACATAATAAATATCACCAAGATCTGTGCTTCCCCAACACTAGCTCACAGTCTCTACATACTTCAAACAAGTCATATCAACCTCCAACTAGCATAGTCAACACTAAGGGCACTGAAAGCCTCTCTACATCAAGTACCAAATCATGGAAAAGGTAATCTGATGTAAAGGAGTGTGTTTATCCTAAGTCAAAAAAGTCATACACCCAATTATAACACAAGAAAAGGGTACCTTGAACAACGTATGGCTCACCTAACACTGGAAACACTAAATCATGAAGCTGACCATGACCTACTCCACTACCTCTTTAACCCTGGTGACCACCACCACCATAGCTGCACTCTGCTCTCTGAGGATGGGGAGTGTCCTGGGACTTTCCTTTGTATACCCCATCTACTCTCTACTAATCCAAAGCTGGTGCAACCTGCTACTGCTACCTCGATTGGAACTGCCTCAACGGAGAAACCTAGAGTGGAAAAACCAGTGCACGTTTACTACTATGAATGGTTAGGAACTCTCACTACTAATTACCTAATCCTATATAAGAAAAAAAATCACTTGATCCCTTGTCATAGGCTCAAGAACCACCACCTCTGGAGAAATGAGATGATGAGGGCTGGGACCTACCACCTATCAAATAGAAACTCTTCCACCCTGAAAACTGGGAACCCTGGATCACAGATATGCTTTGTGAGGAATCCTGATGATTCTCCTATCATGAAGATTCAGTTTTGGATAATTTTCTCTTGATGAACTCTTCTCTCGCCAACACCTCAAGATATGTCGTCAGTATAAACAGGGTGACTTGGCGCTAAATCTCTAGACGCAAAGACTCCTTGAAATGCCTCACCATGATCTCCTAATTCAGAAATAGGTCTGAATAATATCACAGAGGGTTTTGGACATGGATCCCGACCTCTCTAACACTGTATATTTCCAACCAAAGGTTAAGAAGCTCCTAGTGAATGGCCTCATTCACGATCAAAGAAAGAAAGTCGACTCTAAACTTCTCTCAGAACATCTCCCATGAGACCACTGAATCCTCATGATACCTGTAAAATCCCAGATATTCTGTATAATTTTTTTTAATTATACGGAATTATTTTGAGACTTTGAAATCTGACTGTGCGTGATTCTGAGGCCCGGAGTGCCTAGAATGGTCTATCGAAGTTTTGTTAAACTTTAAATAGTGTGCGTAAGCAGTTTTCCAAAAAAAGTGGAATAAATCTTAAACAGATTCCTAGATTAAAAATCTAAGGGCACCATTGCATTCAGTATTGTGATTTTACCCTAGGTGTGACTTAAGTTTAGTTGGAACAGGCCTCCTGTGAGAAAACCCAAAAATGGAATAACCATAAATAAAATAATTAAATAAATTATCTTATTTTTCAAATGTTTATAACTCAAAAATGGTAAGTTGGATTAAAAATACAAGACCACCACTGAACTCGTGAGGGTATGATTTCTTTAGAAAGATACTAACATTGGCCGGTGCGGGCCACCATGAATGTTATTTTTTGGCCATAAATAAAATAATTAAGTGACAATTGTTTTATTGTAAAATCCATAACTTTTAAACAGTAACTCGGATTAGAAATATTAGAGTACTGTTGGGTTCCTTGGGGCGTGTTTCACTTAGGAAGAGCCTAACCACGACTGGCGGGGGTTGAGGGTGACTGTTATTAATTTTCTGAACTTTTTTTTGGGTACGTTCAGTAAATGCACGAGCAGTATTTTCTAACATTTGAACTAGTGCTCGGATTAAAAATCAGAGGGAACCATTGAATTAATAGTGTCAGGATTCATTTAAGGGAGGCTTTACTTTGACCGCAGTAGGTCCAGAGAAGAAGTTATTTTTTGTGACTTTTAAAAGGAAATGAAATGAAATAATCCCACTATTTTATTTCTTTTCCACCAATGGACAAGCGGTAGTGTGGGACCAGCAGTGAGTCAAGCCATTAAACGTCTTGAACCTTCAAATACTAAGAATGTCATTGGAATTTAGGAAGGTTCCTATTAAATGAACCTTCATAAATTCCACAATCGTTACTTACCCCCCCCCCACCCCTCACTCCTATTTATATGGAGCTTGGGGGGAGTAATTGGCACGGATTCACCAAGCGACAAAGATCTAGTAAAGTGTCGCAATGCCCAACACTTGGAGGACGGAGCTGGTTCCAGCAGGTGGTGACAAGCGACCCCAAACCACAAACTGAAGAACGATGATCGAGCGGCATCATTGGAGGCTTGTTTTGGGGATGAAGAACGCTGACCCTTCCTCAAATGCAGACGCTCTCCAACGAACTTGAGGTAGGGGTTTGTTTTTAATATGATTGAATTTATTTATCGATTCTTCATATTATGGTCTCACATTGATAATGGCCAAACTAACATGGCCATCATCCCGCGCATATACCTTGTCTCTTATCTTTTGATTCTCCACACGTTCTTCATGCGTTCTTCAATGAAAAATATTTAATGATGCTGGAAACACAATATTTTGTTGATTGTGACATATGGATGTGGATCCCATGACCCAAGGATCACAAATATGCGATCGTTTTATTTTTTGGGCTTGAAACAAAGCCGCAATGGCTTGTGGAAGAAGGCAGCGGCTAACACCCGACCAGCCGTGAGGAAGGAATGGCAGTGCACGTCCGCACCGCCAGATGATGAGGAAGTCACGGCTCGTTAGCCATGGTAGGGCAGGGTGGTGGTCGGCATCCAGCCTACCATGTGGCAGAGCGGTGGCGCGCGTCCGCGCTGCCGGTGGAGCAGGAGGCCACGGCCGCTTAGCCGCGACGGAGACCGAAGAGCAGGTGGTCATGCCGGCCGCGGTGCAGTAGCGGTGCATGACCGCACCGCTGGGAGGAGGACCGGCCAGCCATTGCGGTTCTTCGGGACCCGATCAGGTCCTGCGGTGTCATGGAAGTACCTAAGGCTCTAACCTTTGGTAATCCGAATGAAAGGGGGTCTGCTCCCTTTTCGGCGCTAGCTTGGGCGGACCGCGCCACCGGGCCGCGCCACTGGCTCGCGCCCAGTGCGGACCGGACCAGCCCCACCACATCCCAAGCTATCCGGGCTAGACCCGAATAAGGCTGGGTTGACCCAAACCGGGTCAGGTCGGCCCAGGCTGGGTCAGACCAGACCCGGGCCCATCCGAACCCAGTTTTACCCTTTTGGTCGAAACTTGAGAACCAGGCGTCCGTTTGACGAACCGTCTACGAAACTAGAATCCTTGGATCAATATGGTCCTTTTTGGTATACTCCACTTGAGTTTGGATAAAGTTGAAGTATGTATGGTTTGGATCGAACCTCAAATCCAACTGGGCCCTCGGAGCGGAAACTCTAAAAACTTACAGACCAGGCGTCCGATTGGCGCGTTGTCTGTTGTGTTAGGTCCCTTATGACATGACGGACCTTTGGGGTACTTCTTCGTGGAGCTTAGGGGTGGTTTAGTTATGGTCGATGTCTTGAAGAGAATTTCTTCCAAGCACGCTACGTACAGAACCCTACGACTAGCTGAGACTTGACGACTGCTGACCGTTTCGACTCGGAGTGACTCGACAGGCCCAGTGGGGAGCACCTCGGTGTGACACAGTAGAACCATGGTGGGGAGCGACTCTATGTGACACGAAAGACCCATGATACTCGACAGGAGGAGTGCCTCAGCAGGCCACGAGGGGGAGAGCCTCTGTGTGACGCAGCAGACCCACAGTGGGCAGCACCTCTGTTTGACACGGCAGACCCACGATACTCGACAGGAGGAGTACCTCAGCAGTCCATGGTTAGTGGAAAGTGCCTTTATGTGACACGGTGGGACCACTATATTTGTTATAGGGGGAGTTCTCCAGCATCTGAGGTTTTTGACGTTGTGACTAGGGATGTTACTTGTTATTATTCCTAGAGAATCATGTGGCTGGCTATCAGCTTTCATAACGATCCTGTGTGGGTCAGCATCATAATCATGTTTCTCAGATTTTTATACCTAGTTTGAGATAATTCTTATATCTTCATGGTGTACCTTTTTGATACTTTATCTTTTCGGTATTACCTGTGTGGTATTCTTCCCTCCTGTGTGCGGTGGGTATATTCTGATAACTTAGGTATATGTATGGGAATATACCTAAGTTGGGTTGACTGTTGTTTCTATATTTTTTGGTTTATCCTTTGTAGATTTGAGAGACCTTTGGGGGTCTCAGGGTCCCTAATGAGTATTATTATACTCACCCCTACATGGGCTACACCCCCACCTTGTTGTGTCTGGTGTAGACGACAGACATTGCTGACTGAGGATGAGGGTACCTGGACTGGAGACTGCTTAGAGGTGGACCTTTTATGAGGTGATCCATAGAGACGATCATTCGAGATCTTCAACTACCCTTCAGGTAGGGACCTTGGAGGGTGTTCACGAGAGCTGTTCTTTTCAGTTTTACTTTTACTTTACAGTTGGGCTTGTATTATGGACCTTTTACTTACTGTATGCACTCTGCTTACTTTATAGTTTATCTTGTTCTTGTATCTTGATGTGTGCTTGGTTTGTGTGAGTTTATAGGTTAAAATTAAATGCCTTCCCAGTTTCAGGGATATTCCTTTCCGGTGCAAGTTGCCAGCCACTGGCCTATGGAAGGCGGGCTTGGGGTAGTCACGACACGGGCCCATAGGGACGAGTCATGACAAAGTGGTACTAGAGGAGTTAGGTTCTACTGAAAAACTAGGACTCTGATATTTTCTGTGAATCAATAGTGTTATGTTTTATGAGTGTGGTTTTTAGTTCGGGGAGTCCAGTGTTGGTACGATGACTGACGTATCCAAACACCAGGACCCTGAATTCTGATTTCCGACTCAACGCACCAAAACACTGATTGTGTGTGTTTTTGAAAAGTTTTTCTTTTGATTTCTTTGGATTCATCTCACCAGGTGTAACTTAGTGACCATTTCACACCTGTTCCTTATCAGGATTTCACCACAAAGGCAGCCACCCAAGTTTCTTGAGAGAGTACACGATGACGGCCCACCGAGTGATGAGGCTCCGATGCAGAGCCCTCTTACTACGTTGGCACCTTCAGGTGGTGTACCAGTAGAACCACTACCCATTGGATAGTCGTTTCCACCAACCCCACCAGCAGAGGGTGCACGCCGACTGAGCGCATTTCACAAGTTCCAGTAGCAGAGGCCTCCGAGGTTCCGAGGCGAGACGGACCCGAAGGCAGCTGAGGACTGACTGGAGGCAGTGGCCATAGTTTTTCACCTAGTCGAGACACCAGTAGAGAATATAGTGATCTTAGATTCTAGTCTTTTCCAGTGAGTGACCATGAAGATGGTACACATAGTTATGAAGCTTTGATACATGGAATGTTACCCTAGATAGTACCTTTGGGTAGTGTGTGAGCTATATCATTATCCATTGGTCAGTAGTTACTATCGGCGTTACCGGTAGAGGATACATGTAGGCTTAGTTCCCTGCATGAGTTTTAGTATCAGATACCCCTCAGGTTCCGAGGTGAGCCCGACTCACAGGTATCTAAGGACTGGATTAAGGAGGTGGCTGAGTTTCCATCTAGCCAAGGCACCATTCGATCAGATGGAGGTCCTGGTAGTGATCCTTCTATGTGGCTCAACAGGATGATGATAGGGTTTAGGTTACCCTAATCTTGAAAAGAGGTAAATTTTCTGTGTACAAGCTTGATAACCATTATTAGAGAAGGGGATATCTTTCCATAAAGAGCTAAGGGATGATAGTTCCCTAGAGCTTCTACATCTTCGGTAGGATGACATGTCGGTAGCTGAGTATTCATCGAGGCGTACCGACCATTCCTATGTACTCAATGAATACAGTACGATCAATGCTTTAGGGCTCGGACCTCTAAGCGAGGTGTGTTTATGGACATCCAAGCTAACACTAATCCTCTATGAATTATTACTTATGTTAGGGTGCTAGAGAGAACCTTTTTGGTTGAATGTTCTTTGGTTGAACGAATACATCCAGTGAATGTTAGCAGTATGAAAACAGGAAATTGACACCAGTATCAAAGACTTGGGTGTGTAAAAATGTTTTGAGAAGAGGAATTGATAGGGAAAAATGAATCTGTAGGGCAGCAGACGTGGGAGTGGAGCTAGGAGAGCAGCATGAGGTGGTATACATTTCAACATGTTACAACCACCACCTCAATGTGGTCTCCACGAGGCTCAGGGAGCTGGAGGATAGGGGAAGATAGTAGCTGCATGCGGTCAAGGAGTGTGAACCAAGGACTCCAGGAATGATTAGAGGTATGGTCTATGTCTACTACTAGCTGTCGTATCAATAGAAATAGGTACCAATCATTCCTTCCTTCCACGAATCTTTTTCAAATACCTAGAGTTTCTGGTTAAACCGTTGACTTGACCCTCACGTCTGGAGATACCTTTGTGAGGAGAATCGATAATCACACTTATGCCGACGGTGTGATCTGACCCTTAAGGCGAGTGTTTCGGTTGGAACCTCTTGGTTTCAGCGTCGAGGCCTTATGACATTAGTTTGAGTATGGACTAGAAATCCACAGTTCATACTCAGATTGACTGTATTAGGAAAAAAGGTTGTGGTTTACCTACAATGTTGGACTGGGATTTTCCTTGGTAAGTGAAAAAGGAAACCCTTGCATCACATGATAAACTCATGCAAAAGAGGGTGCAACTGATCACTCTTGAGTCGGTGAGACTTACCCTCGTGGTAGCGGGAGTTTTGAGTTTTCAGTTCCCAATAGAAGAAGAAAAGTGTAGGGGATATCCTTTAAAAATATGTTTCTAGGTTTACCTCCCTGAAGGGGGAGGGAATTCTGATTTGGCTGGGTACTACCTGAGTTTTGGACTAGACTTCTCCAGGGTAGCGGCACCCTTGTTAGTTTTCATGAAAAATGGGGAGCCTTTCCTATGGATGGAGAAGTTTCAGCATATCTTTCAGGAGATGATACAGAGAATAATGAGTAGAACTATGCTACCCATGACCCAGAGTTAGCAACATTGGTCTTTACATTAAATATATGGTGGAACTACTTGATGGGCGAACATTTTACAGTCTACTCTGGTCACAAGAGTCTCAGTTATATATTCTCTTAGAAAGACATGAACCTGAGACAATGACGATGGATAGAGTTCCTCCAAGACTTTGACTTTGAGATAGTCTATACTTCTGTGAAGGGGAACGTAGTAGTAGATGCACTCAGCATGAGATCTGGTATACAGTTGCTGAGTGAGGTGACAGAACGGCTAGCCGCATTGTGGAAGTCCTACGTGGATCGAGATGGAGCATCTTATCTTTAGTCTCTGACAGTCAATCCCCCACTCCTTCAGCGAGTCAGGGAGGTGCAACTTAGGGACACTAACTGCGAGACTTGACGTGCACAGATATCTACAGGACATGCACCTGATGGATTTTTTGAAGGTGGGGATCATGTCATCCTCTTCAGAAGACGTACTATGGTACCAGTGGTGCTATGAGAGGAAGTGTTGAGGGAGTTCCATACATCCCCTCTGGCGGTACATCTTGGTGCGGTGAAGATGTACCAGGACCTTCAGCATCTGTACTGTTGGCCAGGGATGAATAAAGTAGTGGAAGAGTCGTATCATGATGTCTCACTTGTCAGCAAGTGAAGACTGCACAGATTTGGTAGAAGTCTTATGCCAACATGATATAGAGACCCTTGGAGTTCCAGGAGGGGGACCATGTATTCTTGCGAGTCTCTCCTCGATGGGGACTATGGAGTTTTGGCCAAGGTGGCAAGTTATCGCCAAGGTTTATCGAACCATTTCTGATACTTCGAAGGATTGACGAGGTGGAATACCTCTTGGTACTACCACCATAGTTGGAGTGAGTGCACGACGTCTTCCATATATCCCAGCTAAGGAGATACGTGCATGACCCTTCTCAAGTCATTGACCATGGTGAGATGGACTTAAACGATGGGGCGACTTTTACAAAGTTTCTAGTGGAGATTGAGGATCAATAGGAGCAGGTCCTTCGTGGGTGCTAGATACCTCTAGTGCGCATTCATTGGCATCACGGGAACCTCCAGGTGAGCATAAGGGAGCGAGAGGCTCAGATCCGTGCTTAGTACCCCCATTTGTTCCCTTAGTCTATGTTATGGATTTTGGGGATGTAAATCCCTAAGGTGGGGAGAATGTAATGTCCCAGAAATTTTGTATATATTTTTTAATTATATAGAATTATTTTGTGACTTTGAGATCTGACGATGCGTGATTCTGAGGCCCGGAGTGCCCAGAATGGTCCGTCGAAGTTTTGTTAAACTTTAAATAGCGCGCGTAAGCAGTTTTCCTAAAAAAGTAGAATAACTCTTAAATGGTTTCCCATATTAAAAATATGAGTGCACCATTGAATTCAGTATGGCGGGTTTACCCTAGACGTGACTTAAGTTTAGTTGGCACATGCCTCTTGTGAGAAAACCCAAAAATGGAATAACCGTAAATAAAATAATAAAATAATTTATTTTATTTTTCAAATTCTTATAAATCACAAAAGGTAACTCGGATTAAAAATCTGAGACCACCGCTGAACTCATGAGGGTATGCTTTCTTTAGGAAAATACTAACATTGGTCAGTGCGGGCCACCAGTAAAATTTAGTTTTTGGCCGTAAATAAAATAATTAAGTGATAATTATTTTATTATAAAATCCATAACTTTTAAACAATAACTCAGATTGGAAATCTGAGAGTATCGTTGGGTTCCTTGGGTGTGTTTCACTTAGGCAGAGCCTAACCTCGACCGGCGCGGGTTGAGGGTGATTGTTATTAATTTTCTAAACTTTTTTTTGGGTACGTTCAGTAAACGTGCGACCAGCATTTTCTAACTTTTTAACTAGTGCTCAGATTAAAACTCAGAGGGAATAGTTGAATCCGAAGCACCGAGATTCTCTTAAGGGAGGATTTACTTTGACCATAGTAGATCTGGAGAAGAAGTTATTTTTTTGTGAGTTTTAAAAGGAAATGTAATAAAATAATCTCACTATTTTATTTCTTTTCCACCAACGGACAAGCGGTAGTGTGGGACCAACAGCAAGTCAAGTCATTAAATGGATTGAACCTTCAAATACTAATTAATAAAATCGTTGGAATTTAGGATGGTTCCTATTAAATGAACCTTCATAAATTCCACGATCATTACTTACCATCACCCTATCCTATTTATATGGAGCTTTTGGGGGGAGGAATTGGCATGACTTCACCAAGTGACGAAGCTTTGAAAAAGTGCCTTGATGCCCAACAATTGGAGGATAGATCTGGTTCCAACGGGTGGTGACGAGCGACCCCAAACCACAAACCGAAGAACGACGATCAAGCGGCGTCGTTGGAGGCTTGTTGTGGGGACGACGAACGCCGACACTTCCTCAAACGCGGACGCTCTCCAACAAACTTTAGGTAGGGTTTTTTTTTTAATATGATTGAATTTATTTATCGATTATTCATATTATTGTTTCACAATAATGATGGCCAAACTAACATGGCCATTGTCTCACGCATATACCTTGTCTCTTATCTTTTGATTCTCCGTGCGTTCTTCGTGCATTATTCAATGCCAAATAACACTAGAAATTCAATATTTTGTTGAGCGCGACATATGGACATGGTTCCCCTGACCCAAGGATCGCTAATATGTGATTGATTTATTTTTCGGGCTTGGAACGAAGCTGCAATGGCTCACAGAAGAAGGCGGTGTCCGACACCCAGCCATCCGTGAGGAAGGAAGGGCGGCATGCGTCCGCACTGCCGGATGATGAAGAAGTCATGGCCCATCGGCCGCGGTGGGGCAGGGTAGTGGCCAACATCCGGTCAGCCACGTGGTAGAGTGGCGACATGCCACTGGGAGGAGGCCGGTCAGAACACCGGCCAACTGTTGCGGTTTGGCGGGACACGCTCGGGTCTCGCAGTGTCATGGCTGTGCTTAAGGTGCAGCCAATTGGAAATCCAAATAGAAGGGGGTCTTCTCCCCCTTTAGTGCCAGATCAGGTGGACCACACCACCAGGCCGCCCCCTTCATGGGCTGGGCCGGGCCTCCCCCTTTGCGGGCCGGGTCGGGCCCACTATAGCCTAGGCCAACCTGTCCAAACCCGAATCAGGCTAGGTCAACCCGAACCGGGTTGGGTCGACCTAGGTCGGGTCGAGAAAGGCCAGTCCCACTGGGTCGGACCGGACCCGGGCCCATCCGAACCCAGTTTTTCCCTTTTGGTCGTACATTAAGAACTAGGCGTCCGTTTGACGAACCGTCTATGGCACGAGAATCCTTGGATCGAGACATTCCCTTTTGGTATACTCCACTTGAGTTTGGATAAAGTTAGAGTACAGCTGGGTTGGATCAAACCACGAATCCAACTGGGCCCTTGTTGCAGAAACGCTAATAAATTACAGACCGGGCGTCCGATTGATGTGTTGTATGTTGCGTTGGGTCCCTTATGATGTGACGAACCTTTGGGATACTTGTCCATAGAGCTTTGAGGAAGTTGAGGTATGAATTATGGTTTGGGGAGCGGTTCTTCCAAGCACGCTACGTATGGAACCCTGCGACTGGCTGAGACTTGACCACTGCTAACCGTTTCTACTTGGAGTGACTCGACAGGACCAATGAGAAGCGCCTTTGTGTGAAGAGGTAAACCCATGGTGGGGAGAGCCTCTGTGTGATGTGGCACACCCATGGTACTCAATAGGAGTAGTACCTCAGCAGGCCATGAGGGGAGCGCCTCTGTGTGACGCGGCAGACCCACAGTGGGGAGCGCCTTTGTGTGACGCAGAAAACCCATAGTACTCAACAGGAGGAGTACCTCAATAGTCCATGGTTAGTTGGAAGCGCCTCTGTGTGATGCGGTAGGCCCTTTGTACTCATTAGAGGATGATTTCTCCAGTATTCGAGGTGTTTGACGTTGTGACTAGGGATGTTACTTGTTATTATCCCTAGAGAATCATGTAGCTGGATATCAGCTTTCATACCAGTCCTGTGTGGGTCAGCATCATAATCTTGTTTCTCAGAGTTGTACACCTGGTTTGAGATAAGTCTTATATCTTCATGGTGTACCTGTGTGTTATTTTATCTTCATGTTATTACCTGTGTGGTATTCTTCCCTCCTGTGTGAGGTGGGTATATTCTAATAACTTAGGTATATGTATGGGAATATACCTAAGTAGGGTTGACTATTATTTCTTTGTTTTGTAGTTTATCCTTTGTGGATTTTAGATACCTTCAAGGGTCTATGGGTCCCTATTGAGTATTGTTATACTCACCCCTACACGGGCTACGCCCGCACCTTGTTGTGTCTCGTGCAAACGACAGACATCACTGGCTGAGGATGAGGGTACCTGGACTAGAGAATACTCAGATGTGGACCTTTGATGAGGTGATCTGCAGAGACGATCATTTGAGAGTTGTACCTACCCTTCAGGTAGGGACCTTGGCGGGTGTTCACAGGAGCTGTTCTTTTTAGTTTTACTTGTACTTTCCAGTTGGGCTTGTATTATGGCCCCATTACTTACTGTACACACCCTGTTTACTTTATAGTTTATCTTGTGCTTGTATCTTGATGGGTGATTGGTTTTTGTGAGTTTAAAGGTTAAAAGGAAATGCCTTCCCGGTTTCAAGGATATGCCTTTCCGGTGCTAGTCGGCAGCCCCTGACCTATGGAAGGCAGGCTTGGGGTATTCACGACATGAGCCCATAGGGCAGGTCGTGACAATACCTGAGGAATAAGGACCACCACGACCTCACAACCCCACATAGCATCGTCACAACCAATGACATCTAGTTCTCCTTCTGAGAATGAATCAAACTGAAGGATACCTCAACCTCCTCCAACCAGTCTTCTATGACTGTATCTGAAATGGATCCCTCATACTTCTTCAGACTCTAGCACTAAAACTCTGAGAGTGTCCTCCTACAAGTGTCGTCATCGTCAAACTCTACTTTGTAGTGATATGTTGGCACAACCTGCTCGACATCTTCTGCGTGAACCTAATGTGGACGTCTCCCTGAAGCCATACCTACAAAGGGAAAAATAGTTATAACTCGTAAACTTTGAATATGGAAGAATTTAACATTAATTATTATTTTTATTCATTTTAGGTTAACCCATACCAAGTTCTACCCATTCAAACACATGTGGAAAAAATAATGATGCATGATCCTTTCCTAGGTCTCTAAGATACAACCAATATCACTTCATTTAGTATCCACTATAAACTTAAAGGTCTGTGCATCATATCATAGGGGGCCCTAAATAACTATGTCTCAGTCAGTCTCCACTATTCACAACGCTTTCTAAACTTATCTAATACCATTACCCTACCAACCCATGCAACCTCACCTATGCCTAACTCCAAAATCCATCCTATCCCTCAACTAGATCATCTGATACCACTCTATCATGACCCCCTCCCCACAAGGTGTACCCTCCTGGGATGATTATATGAGAAGGGAGATAATGACACCTGAGTTCCGCCTCTAGTAGGCCCCGGGCTGGTGACTAGCACGGAAGGTATAGTAAACACACAAATGGGAGGCATTACCCTCTAAGAGAACACATGAGGAAGAGGGAGATAAGTCATAAACCAACCAACTACAACACAAAATGAAATATAAAAGAATCCCAAGTATATGTATGCAATGTCACGCAATAACTACTACAACTGAAATGGAAAACTACAAGTCCCAAAAGAAATTAAAACAGCAGTAACCACGAAGCCCGAACAGCTCTTTCAAATCCCATGCTAGTAGTAACTACAATGATCTACAACCTACTCCAAGTGACCTGAAAAAATTTTTATATACATTTTTTGAGTATAATAATATAATCATTAGGATCCTCCCTGGAGCCTCTCATACAAAAGTAAAGAAATCGTGCTAAAGTATAGTGAACAATAAGTGAAACTAACTCATCACCTAGATAGGTATGCTATGTTCCCATCCTCACCATAAATACTCTCACCAAGTATCAAATACAAGAGTATATAATATAATAATGAATATCAAGGGTACCCCTCTACCACTCCCCCATTGGTTTTCCACTTTTCCCCAACATCGCACATCCTAAGCATCTCTCTCCAAAAATGATTTCCCGAAGACACCAGGGCGAAGCACCACAATAAACACCTCATTCAACACAACCACCATGTCCATGTAACCAAAGTAACCAGGTAGTTTCCAGGAACCACCATAACTTTCATAACATGTATCATATATCAGGTATTATACATCAAGCCGTTACAGCCCATACACTGAGTAAGGATCCTCAAGCCATCACAACCTATACACGTTACACCTATAGTAGTCCATGGGAAACTATATCCAGAATATATGTGTGTGAATAACCACAAGCCATTACATCCCTCTAAACACATATATAAGGAAACTAACTGACATTCCTATAAGCACAAGTAACTACCAAGAGAAGAGAGTTGGGCCAAAGGGGGTAGTTAGCCATCCATCCTACCACTGGGATGTTGGGGAAAATACCCCCTAGGGCTCAGAATCCCCAGGGTGTCAGTTTCCCTAACCGATAGGGTGGAGTAGTGTATAGAAACACAAAATTATAGAATATACTATATCTCATAGTAACACTATGGGCATAAACCAGTCTTAGACTCAACTGCAATTAACGTCTCTCAGACTCCAGGCTTCCACTTCTAAGACTAGGTATCCTATAAGCACACAAACTATTAAAGAGATACATTAGATTACATTATCCCTTTTTATCAGTTCCACTTTACATTAATTAATTATTTAAACATTAACTAACCATCATCATTTCCACATTATGTTTCATTTGCATCACACCAAAGATCCATGCCATCCAGGCATAACCAAACCAAGTCCACAGTTCCTCAGAAGTATAACCTCAGCATTTCATCCTCGCAAGATCCTACCCCATGGGTTAAACATCATTTATTAGATAATTTATCAACATTACCACTTTTCATATTTCCAAGTATCCTAATAAAGAATTATAATCTACAAAACCCAAGGGGTTCAACACGTTGAGTAGATAAACTACCTGTCAAGTCTTTTCCATCCATAACAGGAGCAACAACCCATCCTTCCTCTAGAAGATAAAAAAAGAAGGAACGTGGCATACCCCATGTGTATTTTCATCTTTTAGAAGGAGGGTAAGCAAGAACATATACCTCAAGTAGTGGGTAAAGTATAGTAGATAAATAACAACAAGTATCCAATAAGAAAAACATTGGGTAAGCCCAGCTTCAACCCTTTTCATCATCTCTAGTGTCCTCCCTAACACCCATATGCATAAACCAACATATCTCACCACTCTAGGTGTTAGCTAATACCACAAACACTAGGCCTCCTTACCCCACATACCATGGTATCCTTTTAGGCTCAACCATACTAGGCTCACAACATAACACAAGCAGTAGGAACAAACATCATAGCAACTGAGCTCTTGGCCCTTAAACAAGGCATTCAACCTTCATATATAATGAGAACTCACAGCTGAAAAGAATAAGGTACTTGGAATTTAAAATCAAGTTGGTAAATTAGAACCCTACAAGGAATTATCTTTACAACATAACCAGTTACTTATTCCATCTAAAATTGATCAATTCAATTTAAACATGCATAACTACATCCATCTGATTATCACCAAAGCACAAAAACAACAACCAGATTCATTAAACATGCATATTTATCTTTTTCCAATTAATTTAAAATTAATCATAGATTTATGTTCTTTACTAATTTCCATAAAGAATGAAATTCTAAATAAGAAAACCTAGATATCACACTATCTAGAAAATCAAGAGTCAATAACATCACTAAGGAACTGATACAAATTCTTTAATCCATTTCAAGTATTTATTAAGTCAATTTCATTGTGATCCGGTGGGATAAATAATGATAACGCCCATAATAAGAATATAGAAGCCATGAATCCCCTACCTCAAAAGGTTTCCAATGTTCTTTGCATGATAATGGGCCAACAAAACAGATCATGATCACCTCTCTCGTAATGACTGCATTCACCTGAGGACTTCAGGGCATGACTGCATCATCCAATACACAAGAAGTATCCATTAGAAACATGTAGATCACATGACATTGCATGGAAAGGAAACATGGGAGGAAATAGATCAAGGAACCCAGTAGACATAGGTAGAACATACCTTATATCGAATAGAGATCGACACTTCTAGGTTTCACCAAAATAGAGGGTGTGCATGCAATAAGAAGAAACTTCCAGGGGAAATGATCTAAGAATTGTTGTTTGACCACACCAATCCTATAGGAAGTAATTATTGTGGCACCTCACACTGAGAGAAAGGAGAATTAATGAAATAAGGGAAGGTACCTGACTTTGAAGGATTAGATTTGAGTCTAACGATATTTGATATGGCTTAGAATTTCTATTAATGTAGATAACATTAAACCATGTGGTTTGACCAATTAAAAGCCTTCAGATTTTTATAAAATTAAAGATATAATTTATAGCACTTAAAAAGAATTCAACCCCACTTAAATATGACATTTAACCCATTTTACATCAAAAAAAGATGTCAAATGGGCTAAACTGGAAAGTCTGGAAAAATTTGGAAATTTAACAAACTATTGGAAATGACTCACCATTCTAGAAATTTGAAAACTATTGGAAATGACTCAACATTCTAGAAATTTAAAAAATTATTGAAAATGACTCACCGTTTTTGAAATTTGAAAAACTGTTGGAAATGAATCACCATTATGTAAATTTGAAAAACTATTGGAAATGACTCACCATTCTGGAATTTTGACAAACTATTGGAAATAACTCACAATTATAGAAATTTGACAAACTGTTAGAAATGACTCAGCATTCTGGAAATTTGAAAAACTATTAGAAATGGATCACCATTATAGAAATTTGACAAATTGTATGAAATGACTCACCATTCTAGAAATTTGAAAAACTATTGGAAATGAATCACCATTCTAAAAATTTGATAAACTGTTGGATGAATCACCATTCCAGACCTACCATTCCAGACTTAGAAAAATTTTGAAAATTGGAATTTTTTTGTAAAGTGATGAAATGAGTCACCTGACCTCCCCACACACATCAAACATCAGATTTCAGCAAACAAATGGATTGTAGGGGTTCAGTCCATTACAATTACCCTATGAACACTGGAAATGATATATGTATTGTGAAAAATTCAGATGGATTTCACACTTTATCTATCAAAAGGCATTATAATGTGTACATATTGAACTTATAAGAGATATTTAATCACAATTTAAATTTTATTAGTATGGTATAAGATTCTTTATGGACATAAATTTGAATATTAGGACACTGTAATTTATAAACCCTAACTAATCTATCTAGGAAAGGACTAGTCAGGGATATACTAGATCTTAAATTTAATTCCTCAATGGTCTATGATCCTTACTAATTTATTAAGTAACATAAGTCAAGATTTTTGTCTATTGGTGAAGTCTCAATATTTGTTTCTTTAAAATTATTGTACATGGATCTTTTCTTCCCACATAAACTATGATTATTGGATTTAAACACTTTATGTATATTCTAGTTGATTATTACAGTAGAAATAGTTAGACTGATTTTCTATAACTTAAATCAGAAGAACTCTCTATTTTCAAAAGTTTTTTTTCTCATGTTCAAAACCTAAAAAACCTACTTGTAGTCACTTTATAGAGTGATAAAGTTGGTTAATTTATAAATTATAATTTTGAAATGTATTGAAAAAGGAATAAAACATAATTTCTCAGCACTAATAACTCTAAAACAATTTAGAACAGTTTAAAAAAGGAATATAACCCTTTAGGAAATTAATTAGAAAATGTATTGAGAATATTAAGTAGCTATATAATTTTGGGTGGAATTCATAAGTAAAAAATACTATACTATAAATTGTCTATTTTTATTTTTTTTGGTATTTGACAAAAACCCCTCATGAATTGGAGATCAGAAGAAATTATAAACTTTTCCACTTCAAAAATTTTGGATGCAAAGTTTTCATTTTGAATACTGAATATAATCTTCATAAATTTGATCTAAAAGATGGTAAAGGAATATTTCTAAGATATTCCACCATTATTTAGGCATATCAAGTTTTCATAAAACATACACAAACTAATGAATAAACAATAAATTTCAAGTTTGATGAAATTGATCCCTATTTTAAACTAAAATTTCAGGATGTAAGACATCCAAATTGAAATTTTGATACCCCTCCTAATTTTTTATCAGAAGTTAAATCACATAAAATGGATGATAATTCATTAGTAATTAGACTAATGAAATTTAAACATATAGAATCCATTTTAAAAGACATTATTCTAGGGTTAAATGAATATCAATGTTCCTTTTCACCTAGAAATCAGATACTCTTGAAAAATCATCCCACTAAGAATATCATTGGTGTTGTAATACAATCAGTTGGGACTATACATTCTTTTCAAAATGAATGTGATCATCTTACATTACAATCTAAACTTTAACCTAAAATGGAATATGAATTCTTGGGTGATGAGAATTGTATAAACACTATGAAATAATATCTTAGTCAATTTGAATGGAATAAGGTTTGAACCTTGGCTAGGAACCCAAAAATCTATCAGTTATATGTATAAAATTGGTTTCCTGAAATAAATTTTATGAAAAATGGTATTATTATTTTTGGAATAAGGTAAGACTATTTTCTAAAGGTTAAATTCAAGAAGTGGACATATATTAGAGATAAACTTTTACTCCGGTACCTAGGATAGAATCAATCTGGATAATTGTATCCTTTGCAACCCATCTTAATTTTACTCTATATAAAACGGATGTCAAGAGTTCCTTTCTTAACATATATTTTATGAGGAATTAAATTTAGAACAACCCATAGTTTTGAAACTGTAAATTCACTAGAACATGTTTTTAAACTCACCAAAACTCTTTACAAACTTAACAAGATTCAAGAGACTAGTATGATCGATTGTCCGATTTCTTAATTCAAAATAGATTTATTAAAGGAATGGTTGAACCCACTTTTTTATCAATAATTATTTTAAGGAAACCATCATTTTTTAAATTTATTTCAATGACATTTTATTTAGATAAACTCAAAAAACACTCACATATAGTTTCTCAGATCTTATGTAAAGTGAGTTCAAGATGATTATGATGGGTAAACTTAATTTTTTTCTTGGATTTAAAATTATTTATAGATCAGAAGGAATAATTTAATCTCAACATGATTATATAATATATCTAATTAAATGATTCAGTTTTGAAAATTCCTCTAGTATAATTACTCTGGTCGGTACTTCTTAAAAACTATATCCAAATAAATTTGGGAAACCGATTGATAAAAACTTATTTAGAGCGATGATCAAGATATTACTTTATTTAATATATAATCAACTATAAATTATGTTTTTAGTATTCTTATGTGTGAGATTCTAAGAGAATCCAATGGAATCACATGTTAAAGTAGTGAAGTGGATATTCCACTACCTTAAAGGAACTCTGAAACTTTGTTTATTTTATTCATTTGGAACTAAGTTTTCCCTTAAGAGTTATTCTGATGATGATTTTGGTGAATCTAAAATGGATCATAAGATAACTTATATAATTTTTCATTTCTTTTGGGAATATCTAGTTTCATGGTCCAATAAGAATCAACACCTAGTTTCACTTTTCAACACCGAAGTCTAATACATGGTTACTAGAAGTTTTTACACTCAGTTGTTATAGATGAAAAACAAACTCATAGATTTTGGTTTGAGTTTTACTGAAAGACTAATTTTTTTGTGATAGCACACGAGTTATCTCATTGTCTAAATACCCAAAACACCACTCACATATTAAGAACATAGACATATGACACCACTTACTTCAGGTCCACACAAAAAAGTGGATATTATTCTCAATTTTATCAAAATTGAAAATCATTTTTTAAAATTTTCACAAAACTCTTAAATTTTTATAGATTTGAATATAGTAAATAGAAGTTAGGTTTGATCAACACCAAGTGGTCATAATTTTGACTTATTGTTTCAACTATCTCATAACAATGAAAACTTACTTGAGAGGGGTTGGGGGTGGGGTGGGGTAATACTTTGTTTAAAGTTGTACTAAATTTTTAAGTAATTATATCATATATTTCAAAAGTTCAATGAACAAAAAATCACTTAACGGAACTTATAAGAATAATTATGAACTCTTATTAGAACCACGACTAATAAATGTTACATATTTTGTTAATGTTAATGGATATTAATTTATATAATATATAATTTAATTTATGATTTATATTCATGAAAAGAACCTTTATTATCACTCCCCCTCTTTGATTCAATTTGAAAAATCTTTTTAATATGATTTATATGAATAATGTATTGAATTTTATCTATCGTATGCTTTTATTTTTAAAAAAATTGGTTGAATTTGCACTCTATTGCCTATGTTTCTAATACTATGATAAAATACTTTGTAATTTTTATTCTTATTCTCTAGGTCTTTACTTTTCACACTTATGAACTATGATTATATTTTTATGTTATTTTTAAATATTAATTTTATTATACCATGATATTCTTAACTCTTAATAGAAAAAATGTTCTTTACATTGTTTGAGAAAATAAATCATTCTTCTTTGGAAGATAAGAAAAATTTTAGTACATTTCCTGGGACCATATTTATCGGAAGAATATCAACTATTGATGGATCAAGAGATAAATTTTATAAGGTTTATTATTTTAACTCTTATCATCTGGTAATTATTTTTACAATTTATTAAATCTTTTTATCTTGGGCTGGAGTACTATATAATATTATAAATTTAAATTTACAAAAAATAAAGTATCATTCTATGTATTCCCTTTTCTCTAACAATATTATTTTATCCAAAATTACTTTTTAAAATATTTTTGATATGGAAAAATCAAAGTATGTTTAACCATTGTAAAATAATCTCCCCGTACATTCCATGAATATCAATAAAGGGAGATCGTTATTTCTTTCAATATTAAAAATTGATTACTCAATATTTTATAAACCCCATCTTACTTAGATTCTTTTTCCTTGGATTTATTTTTGAAAATAACATAGTGGGATAAGGTTAAGAAGATCAATTATAATACTAATGTTTGTTAATATTATTTCAAAAAGGGGTAGAAATTTTTCATTAGGGTGAAGTTTGAGAAGATCAATTTCAATTTTAAAAAGGTGAAGAATATTTTGAAAGAATGAAAGGATTTTTGAAACTTTTGGACATTAATAATTTAAAAATAAATCACATGAAGCTCATTGGGATTTTTATTTTAAAATTTCAATTAAAATTAATATTTCATTCATGTCTAGTTTTAAAAAAATTAGAGATTATTGAGTTACTAACTAAATTTATCCTTTGATTTGAAAATCACAATACACTCTTGTATAAATTTTATTTAGCTTTAAGATTGTTGTTTTGAGTTTTTGTTATGTATATTTATTATCTATTGTTCGTGCCACATTGAAATGAAAAAATATTTACATTATAATGGCACATAGAAGTTAAAATTATCAGGTGATGCAGTTTGAAGCTATATATATCAGATCATGGAGTAAAACATCTGATGCTATTTCAAATTAAATAGAATAAATTCAAATTTTACCATTGTATTTTATTACATGGATGTATATAAATTCAACGTAAGGCTCTAAATATTAGAAATTAATGATCACAAAACTTATCTAGAATGCTTTCTTACAATTTTGTTAAAGTATACAACTACTTGTTTCCTAGATATATTCTGATTATATCTTTTGTTTTGAATATTTTTATAAATAGATCTATCTGTGAGGCTTTTATTATAAGGATCCTAGAATTTTTTATTATATTCTTTCTTTGTTTGACTATTCAAGATTGAGGAGCTTTTGAAATGTGGAATATGGATTGTTTGTTTTTGTTGATTAAGGGATTTTGAGGATAGGAAGGAAGAACTCTTCCGATAGGGTTACCATTAAGAATGATCAAGGTTCTTGATCTTGTATTTGTATGATATATTCGATCAAGGTATTTTGAGGATAGGAAGAAATAACCCTTCCCACAGGGTTATAGTTAATGAAGCTTAGGTTACTTGAGATTTCCTTTGTTCAATATGGATGATTGAGGGATTCTATGGATAAGATGACTTAGTATTAGAGGACTGGATATTAATACTTATTGACAGGTTTATAGATATGTTTTTTTCAGTCTTAGAATGGGGATACCTTGATTTAAGTGAAAAAACACCTACCTCTTTATTCTAAAAGATAACGGTTCCATTAATGGAATTTTATTTTTGAAATAATATCATTTTAGGTATTTTTATTTCCATCAAATACCTTATTTTTTTTTATTTTCTGTCATTATTTTAAATTCATTGGGAAATAGTTTTATTTTAGATAGATTTATTTTTTCTTTGTATTTATTTTTTTATTGGATAAGTGTATAAATTTTGATAGATTTAGTTTCCATTGTGTTTAAACTTTGATTAATTTTATGTGATTGAACAATGTAACTTATGATCATCCTAAACTTTAAGTAGGATGAAAATTGTTACTCATTTTTCAGTTCAATTCACCCTCTCTTGTAGTTCAATATTCCCCATTACTAGGAAAACATGTATCCCAATTCAGTTATATAATCTATACCAAAATATTTACCTCATTTCATATATTCTATGTTCCTTTATACATCATCAATGGTTTAAAAGGTATCAATATTATTTCCTTTTATAATACTCATCACAAATATTCTACAATTATCAAAAAAAATTAAAAACATCAATGGAATTACTTAGAACAATTTCATATTAATCTGTATAAATTTCAATGATTCCTAGATTCAACTTTTATTGATGGCCAAAATTTTCTTCATTATAAATGTAGATGGTGTAATAATAGTGTCATTTCATTAGGAAATCAATACAAACAAATTTATTCATAATTTTAATTCAGTTTCATTATCGCATAGAATATGTGATTCCATCATTATCTATATTTACATATTAGACAATGTTCTATTCACTAATTATATAGGGTCCAGATGTGGTATAATTTTATTGGTGTCACCAATGTTGTAAATTGACTATTTAACTTCTGCAAAATAGGGGACTATAACATTGAATTCAGTCTCTACCTGTCATTATAGTCATCAGTACAGATGACATTGTGTTACTTTAATCACCTTGAGTACCAATGATTGTAGTGTTGGCATGTGAATAGCCAATGTTACCCTTATTCCCCTTTAACACACTTTTGGACATCTTCCATCATTTTCCTATGGTTTGTTTCCATGCAGTATCACATGTCTTCATTAGCCTAGAAGTTTCATGCATCAATATCATGAAATCAATGCATCATTGAGAGGTAATGTCGAATAGTTTTGGATTCCAGTTCACTTTTGAGTTCTAAAAAAATATGGTGTTGGTGTATTTGCACCTCCTTAAGCTTTGATGCATGGATATTTTCCACACTTTCAATGTTGTAATGTCCCGACCAGGCTTACCATCAAACTGGTAGCCAGATCGGTGGGTCACAAGGCCTCAAGAACATCTTCATGTATGCTAGAGGTTGCCGACTAGCAGTGAGGGTCCCAGGAGGTGATAGTAGGGAGAATATACCCTCTTATAAAAGATAAAAAATATTACAAAATAATAAATAAAAATAAATAATAGAAGCAGTAATAAATAAATGAAAAATTAGTAGATGATAAATATTATAATAACTGAATAAAAGTGGCCAAAGCCAGTTTATACTACAGGTGCATGCATGGAATGGTAATAATACATAACTGAAAGAAGTAAAAAATACATCATTCTTTTCAATACAGTAAAAAATAAATAAAAAATAGCAAAGCCCCATGACAATCTTTATGAGCATCATAAGCTTCACCTCAGTCATTTGCTTCTAACTCCCAGATAAAAGCACACAGTGACAAGAAAAGACCAATTCCATGAGAATAAGAATGTATACTTGGGTACCCAAGTGAAATACCAGCCTGAGTAGGGTGTGAGATATAAATATCAATAGGCCGACACCACCAGTATATAGCCCAATCTAGACAGTGCAATATAAATTAAATATTGTTCTGATATAAAGAAAAATAATAGACGAAATAAATAAACATCACCTATCCAAATTCCTTTGGGAAACATGATGGCTACACCTTCATCAGACCTAGGCTAGTGTCTGAACATGTAACTAGTTCATTAATTATTTATGTCTAGTTTATATATAATTTACATGAGAATGATATTGAGGTTCCAATATGTGATAAGGAAACCTGTAATAATATTTAATAATGAAGTTCCAAGGTTATAACCAAGGCAACGCATACCTCAATGATCACCAAATTAGTAATAACTATAGCCTATAAAGGGGTAAGAGTGTAATCCAAGGAGCATAGTCTAAGGCATTCTATAATAAGATTCCTACCGAGTCTAAGGAGATCATACAAGGTAAAATTGGGCTAATCAATAACTGGGACCAATGAGATTTAACCATGGCACTTAATTTTCAATGCTGGATCCAAGGAGCACATCCAAGGCATACTATATTAATATATGAGGGATCCTATAGTGTTATAATAGGCATCCAAAGTTAGAAAAGTATTGGATTCTTGGTGGGTCTCAACCAAAGCAAGATGAATCCTTGAATTCAGAATGGGTTCCTTGAGTGCTCAAGGCATTCCCTCAGGAATCCAAGGTGAGATCGATTCAGGCCACTCCTATTTTGATAATAAAGTAAATAATAAATATAAGGTTTAATCCATTACCTTTCATCATTATGACAGAAAATTGGGTATGCAACCATTTAATCAAATCATAATTAATTGATAATTACATTTGGTTCAAGCCTTTCCTTTCATTAGTGTGACATGACCAAGTAGCTTGAAACTATTCATTTAATCCATTTAAGAAATTTTCAAGAGTCAAGGTTCACCCCGATACCTTCCATTAATATGGTAAGGGGTGATATGGACATGCAACCAATTATTCATTTATAAGCCTGAGTCTGTCCATGGAATTCCTACATGGGAATCCATGTATCACCCAAGGTATAATTATAATAAACCATTGAGTCCATCCATGGAATTCCTACTTGGTAATCCATGTATCACCCAATTTATAAAAGTATTCAATACATTCAAAAATAATTTAATAATTTCATTTGAAGGTTAATCATCATGCATCAACCATTTCATTTAAATCAACCCATTCAATTTAACAAAGCATATAAATTTCATTTATAAGGCTCCACGGGTCATTTAGGAGGTGTCAATAGAAAAATACAATCACCTACAAGGGGAAATTACAATCTAAAATCTAGACCAAGAACTTATATCGTTCCTTGTTTCTTTAATCATTTTAAAAGGGAAACTTAGTTTTTCTAATTCCATTAGGGGATATTTCCTAAACATGCCATATTTAAAACATAACATCGAGGCATAAGAAATATAAATATAACAAGTCAAGAAAGAATAAGGTTCTAATCACTAATTTTTCTCTTGAAGATAGTGAACCACCATTAGAAGGGTTTTATTATAAAATCATGACTTTTTATCAACAAATCACTGATTACATTTAGAATTTAAATCAAGGAACATATTAAATTCACATTTAAGAGGCATTAAATATAAAGACTTCAATGAATAAATTAAAATCTTAACAAAAGTGCAGTAAGCAATTAATTAATGCATTTATAAAATTTTAGGACTTGGAAAGGGACCCTACCTCAAGGTGGAACCAATTTAATATTCAAAACTTGACATATTTATCGACGACCAACCGGAACTTCTCCACACATCCACACACATACCTTCATATATACATATATATATATATATATATATATATATATATCCCTTAACCCAATTCATGTGTTCCTCATTCCATGAGGCAACATGTATAGGGAAGATATATATATATATATATATATATATATATATATATATATATATTCATACCAAATTATATGCATGTGCACCCTCAAAATTGGTCAAAATCCACTACACACATTAATAGAAACTCAAAATTAATGCAAAAAGGACCAACACACATCAAATTAATTACTAGGGACTCATAAATTACAAAACCCCCAAATATTAAATAAGATGTATCAAGTAACTAAGGAAAAACTCACCTTAAACCATTAGTGGTGAACTAGTTCAAGTCGAACCACTTTTCCTTTGGTGGCAGTTACTGAAACACGCACAAACGCGACCCAAGAGACCATTTTCATGCCCTAATACTATAGAAGAAACGGAAAATTTTGTTATCCCTAACCCTAGGGTTCAGCTGAGATGAAATCAAGCCAAGGGAGAGGATAAATCGGCCCACACGAGGGAGGAGAAGGACCTAGACGCCTTTCCTTGACAATTCGTGCATAAATCTCATGGGAAACTAGAAGATCTATATGAAAAAGAGGATCAGTGAGGGATGGGTGCGTTGTTCTTCACGAGGAGGGGGTTTTGTGTCGAGTATGAGAGGGGAGATGAGTGAGGATATTTTTTTAATTCATTTTATTTTTATTTTATTTTATTTTATTTCGATTTTCTAAAATAGGGTAAACCGCACAATTTAATCTATACAGTTTTCTAAACCCTGCACAAACCGTGCGGGGTACAGTGTGAGGCTACTACCTCTAAAGCACATTGTATGGGTTAGGTGCACATTTTGGAAAACTATGCATAGCCCGTATGAAACAGATTTTCCCCACCTAAACAAGGCCACATGGTTTCTTTCTATGGCCCATGCAGTTTTAGACAAACCACGTGCCCTCTACAGGTCCTTCAAAAGTTGTTTTTTCTGGGTCTGATGCTCCTAAAATGACTCAAGCCACCTAAGAAACTTAATCGGCCTTCACCCAAGTCTAAAAACATCACTTTGAAATGTTCTAGCTCTTAGAATTATGTTCCGAAGCTCAGTTTTAAATTTGGCTTGACCAGTAAATGAAAAAGTTCAAAAACCCTCACATTTTAGTCTGGTTCTAAAACACATGACTCTACGATCATGACACCTTAAAACTTCTCATCCCCAAGAAGCCTTCAGAAACAAATAAAACATATCCTAACCTACGAGGGTTGTTAAGTCTCGTTCAAATGGTTTCATTGCATTTCTAATGACCAACACACCTTTAAGGACTTCTTATGAATTCTGCACTTAAGACTTTACAACCCAAGACAACGCTCATTGTCTAACTAAAACACCGAAATAGAGCTTTCATGTGCCTATTTAGATAGAGACATGATCGTGTTGTTGTCACTTTAAACATCAGGCCTAAGGGGATCCCACTATAGGTCTTAACTTAATGAAGGGTCCAATTCTAAGAAACGGTACCTCGACCATCATAATTTTCATACATAGAATTCCTCTAAGTATCTTAATGATGCTTCTTATGTGATTCCATTAAAAAGGAAAGGTCGAATCCCAATCGACCTAGTAGAAACTGGTCATGCAGGATTTCTCAGAAGACATTGCTAACCTTAAAACTACAATTTCCTTAACCTGAAAACTTGCTTTAAAATGTTTCCATATGATTGTAAACATTGAACTAAAATAAGATAGAATGAGTCGAGCCACTTGGCCAACTTATCTCCAAGATGTCTGGATTAGGCGGCCATCAAAATTCAAAAGAAATGTCTAGAGTCTGTGTGTAAAACCAAGTAATTCCTACTTGGGAACCCAAGAATCACTTAGGACTTATCATGCCTTGATAATAACCACATGTCAGTGGGTAACACTGATAAAGATTATGACAACCCTGCTTTTTATTACAACTTAAACATGCTTTATTACATAAAACTTCACTTGATACAACAAAGAAGATCGAGAGGTTTAGTGTCTTTGGGGCCTAGGATCATTACATAAAAACTTTAAACTTGAAATACAACATCCTTATTGAAAACTTCCTTTACATGACCACTACATTCCTTCGTACTTAGCATTGCATGGGATAACCTGAGGACATGCATAAGAAAAGGGTGAGCTATAAAGCCCAGTAAGGGAGTAAATAATGAATAACATGAGGAGTAAAATACATGTTAGGCAATAGGCATATCAATAAAGCATAAGAGAGACATGAACATAAAGGCATGATAAAGCATGATAATCATAACATGGAAATGTGGCAACAACACTTAACATTGAATGAGCATGAGCCAAGACTCATTGCACATGGAGCATGAGTAAACCCTCATTGCCCTTGAAGCACGAGTAAACCCTCGTTGCACTTGAATTAGCATGAGTAAACACTCATTGCACATGACTTATCATGATACTATACTTTACCCAATGCATTGGAGCGCTATAAAGGGCGCACCCTTCTTAAACATTTCATTTCATGCATAAGTGTGCCACATGGATCATAAAACATGGATTCATAAAACATAATCATTTCTTCCACGATAAAGGAATGTGGAATTCATACATGAAACTTTACAATCAATATGTATATGTGCATAAAGGTGAATACCCTTGATGGAGAAATGGGCATGGTATTCACTACACAAAGACATTGGCTTAGAAAATCGGTGCGATTTCGGCAGCGTAACGGCGTGACATAAGAATTCATAAAAAAAGGTTGATGAGAGAGAAAGGGGTTCCTCATCATATTTACATGTAATGGACAGTAAGGATATCATATATATACATGTCCCATCAATAGAAATGGAATTTAGATTCATGATACAAAAGTATTGCTTGAATGTAAAAGAAGAGAGAGAAGTTCCTTTCGAAATTTCGGCATAGTAACAGGTGTACATGGGAGGCATTTAATGAGAGAGAAAGGGTTCTCCCATCATTCAAACAATAATAGGGCAGTATGGGGGAGGTGATAAACCATACCCCAACATTCATAATTGAAATAAAAAGGGAAATACAACTTAAAGAAAATTGACAAAAAAAAGAGAAAGGAAGAAAACCCCTTACTTGGAAGTGTGCTTCCAAAGGCTAGAGAGAGGCTTGTGAGAGGCTTCTTGGGAGCTTGGTGCACCTTGAGAGGATTCTAGAGAGAGTAGGGCAGAGGTTGGACGAACTTCAAGGGCTTTGAGTGAGGAGGAAGTGGGAGCTTGGGTGGGTTTATATAGGAAAGGTGAGAGAATTCTTTATTATTTAGGTTTGGGACCCCTTATATTAAAATAATCCAAACCACAAACCATCACATGGTATTTGCCCATGGTTTCTGGAAAAGGAAAGAGGAAAACAGTATTTTACAAGGCCAAGGTCCGAACTTATTAAAAAAATAGGGTTGCTTATGTGGAGGTGAGTCACACTCCCATGGAAATTAATTTAAAAAGGCAAAGTGTTGAATAAGTCTTGAGGGCTCCATTAATGCTTTGAAAAGTGAGTCAAACAAACCCAAAACCTCATTATTTTAATGATAAAACACATATTGGCCGAACATAAGGATTATGGTATTTTATTACATCACCATTGGGTCATTATGATGTCATAAAACACATTATATATTTAAATGGTATTTAATTTTTACCCAAAAATTTGACTGTCTCAGAAAATTATGAAAAATTCACCGTTGGATAATTTCGACATCCTGATTCCAAAAATAATATTTATTTTATCTAAATAATTTTCTAAATATGTGAATTTTCACTTTTAAAATAAAAACCGACATTTATAAAAAATTCACGGGTTTTGACAGAAATGGCTTTCAAACCTTAATAAAGATTTTAATTGCATTCATAAAATTATAAGATCATTTATATTTAATAAAAATTAATTTAATATTAATAATAATATTTTATTAAAATATTATTTAATTCAAAAATCCTTTAATTTAATAAAATATAATTCTTAATTAAATAATAACTAAAAACATCATTTGTACTTTAAAAACTAATTACAATGCATCAAAAATGACTAGAAATTATATTCATTATTATATACAAAAAAATAATGTACATGAACATGGTGCTACTTATTTGTTACATAACCCCTTAAAATAGCCGCATAAGACCTAAGGGTAAGGTGTGCGATGGTGACAGACTCTTGGGGTTGCTCGGATAACATTGCTCGAGTGGTAATCTCTATCAACTTCCATTTTTCCCGTAGACGGTCACGTTCGAGCTTGACTTGATGAAGCTCAGCTTGGGCTTGGTCAAGGGCAAAGCCCAAAGACGCCACCTCCTTTCCGAGCTCCGACAAATGGGCTTCGTAAGGGGAAATTCTACTGGATGAGGCCATCACTTCCTTTGTCTGAGTAGAAAATTGGTTCGTTAAAGCCTTATATTTATACTACCCAGATGATCACTGTTCAACGGCTATAAAAGTAACGGTCACAAATCTTTACGTTAAACTAAAGAAGTTGACATCATATAAAAACATAAAGAAACATTTAACTGGATCAAGAGGGATTTTCCATTAATGAAATTTTGGGTCGTTACAACATTCCCCCCTTAAGAAATTTCGCCCTCGAAATTTTCCTTTTCCCACACTAAAAAAATGTGGGTAGCTTAGCTTCATCATATCCTCCGACTCCCAAGTTGCTTCTTCAAACTTGTGGTTTCTCCACAACACCTTGACGAGGGGCATTGTCTTTTTTCGTAGAACTTTTTCTCTACGATCTAAGATCTTCACTGGTTGCTCCTCATAAGAAAGATCGTCTTCTAATTGTACCACCTCAGAAGAGAGTACATGTGAAGGGTCTGGTATGTACTTTCTTAAGAGGGATACATGGAAGACATCATGCACCTTGTCCATAGTAGGTGGAAGTGCTAGTCGATAGGCCACAGCCCCAACACGATCAAGAATCTCGAAGGGGCCGATGTACCTTGGACTTAACTTCCCTTTCTTTCCAAACCTCATGACTTTCTTCCACGGAGATATGCGTAAAAACACCATGTCTCCGAATTTAAACTCAAGGTCTCGTCGACGATTATCTGCATAACTCTTCTGTCGACTTTGGGCTGCCTTGATATGCTGCTGAATGGTTTTCACCTTCTCCACCATTTCTTCGACCATTTCTGGTCCAAGCAGCTTACGTTCACCAACCTCATCCCAACATGCCGGTGTTCTACACCTTTTCCCATACAGGGCTTCATATGGTGCCATTTGGATGCTCGAGTGGAAACTATTATTATAAGAGAACTCAACTAGAGGAAGATGTTGATCCCATCCTCCTTTAAAGTCCATTGTGCAGGCTCTCAACATATCCTCAAGTGTTTGGATAGTCCTCTCGGATTGGCCATCAGTTTGAGGATGATAGGCCGTACTGAAGTTCAGTTCAGTATTCAGAGCATGTTGAAGACTCTTCCAAAACTTAGAGGTAAATCTTGGATCTCGTTCAGACACAATAGATAGTGGTACTCCATGCAACCGTACCACTTACCTGATATATATCCGTGCCAGTTGATCCAAAGAGAAATCCTCTCGAATAGCAATGAAGTGTGCAGTCTTTGTAAGATGATCCACAATAACCCAGATTGCATTGTTGCTTTTGGATGTCCTTGGAAGTCCAGTGACGAAGTCCATGGTGATGTTCTCCCATTTCCATTCTGGTATGGGCAATGGTTGCATCATCCCCTTAGACTTCTGCCTCTCTGCCTTCACTTGCTGACACACCAGGCACTTTGATGTATATTCAGCGATCTCCTTCTTCATATTATCCCACCAAAAGTTTTCTCGGAGATCTCGATACATCTTTGTGCTCCCTGGGTGAATAGAGAAATTTGAACTATGTGCATCATCCAAAAGTTCCTTCTTCAGCTCCGAACTTTATGGGACACATAGTCTTTTCCCAAACCGCACAATTCCTTCTTCATTAACATTAAACTCTGAGGATTTTCCCTTTTTGATAGCTTCCACTTTTTCTTGGATTCTCGCATCATCCTTTTGAGCATCCTTTAACCTTTCCAAAAGAGATGGTTGAGCAATCATTTGTGAAAGGATTGATGATGTTCCCTTCTTTATGATTCCCACGTCCATCTTCATCAAGTCTAAGAAGATTGGATCCTTCTCAATTCTCATCATTGATAGAATTGCTGGATCCTTTCTACTTAGGGCATCCGCCACCTTGTTCGCCTTCCCAGGGTGGTAATGTATTGAACAGTCATAATCCTTTATGAGCTCTATCCATCTTCTCTGGCGCATATTAAGCTCTTTCTGTGTGAATATATATTTAAGACTCTTGTGGTCAGTATATATCTCACATTTCTCTCCATAGAGATAATGTCGCCAGATTTTCAAGGCAAAGATCACCGTTGCCAACTCCAGTTCATGCGTTGGATAGTTTCGCTCATGGATTTTCAACTGTCTTGAGGCATAGGATATCACTTTATCATTCTGCATCAGCACACATCTTAATCCCTTCTTCGAAGAATCACTGAATACCACAAAAAGCTCCCCACTTGTGGGTAAAGTGAGAACAGGTGCAGTGATAAGCCTCCTTTTCAACTCCTTGAAGCTTTCTTCGCATTCATCACTCCAAGCAAACTTTACTCCCTTTCGAGTTAGCTTGGTAAGAGGGTTGGACAGTCGTGAGAAGTTTCTCACAAATCGTCGATAATATCCAGCTAACCCCAAGAAGCTACGGATATCAGTTACCGATGTTGGCCTCGGCCATCCCTCAATTGCATCTGTTTTGGAGGGGTCCACAGATATCCCATTGCTTGTGATGATATGGCCCAAGAATTAGACCTCCTTCAACCAGAACTCACACTTGCTGTACTTGTCATAGAGCTTCTCCTTGCGCAAAGTCTCTAGTACAGTTCTTAAATGCTCCTCATGGTCCTCCTTGGTTTTGGAGTATATTAGAATATCATCTATAAAGACTACCAAAAATTTATCTAGGTAATCTCTAAAGACTCTATTCATCAAGTCCATGAATATTGCTGGATCATTGGTGAGTCCAAAAGGCATTACTATGAATTCATAGTGCCCGTACCTTGTACGAAAAGCAGTCTTGGGGATATCTTCCTTCTTCACCCTTACTTGATAATATCCCGACCGCAAGTCGACCTTGGAGAAGTATTGTGCTCCACGCAGCTGATCAAACAAGTCATCGATTCTTGGGAGAGGATACTTGTTCTTTATCGTGATTTTGTTAAGTTCACGATAATCGATGCAAAGCCGCATTGACCCATCCTTCTTCTTGACAAAGAGGACTGGTGCACCCCATGGTGATGCACTTGGGCGTATAAACCCTTTATCCAGATTCTCCTGTAGTTGTTTCTTCAGTTCTTCAAGCTCAACCACAACCATTCTATATGGAGTCTTGGATATTGGTAGCGCCCCAGGTATAAGTTCAATTGAGAACTCAACATCTCTTCTTGGAGGAAGACCAGGAAGTTCCTCGGGAAATACTTCAGTGAATTCCCTCACAATAGGCATTTCTTCAAGGGTGGTTTCTTCCTTGGACTCAATCATCTGAGCCAGATATGCGTGCTCATAAGGCAGTAATATCCATGCTTGAGATGATGGAGCTAAAGGAGATTCATCTTCCTCCTGACACTTGTAAAGAATCGGGGGTTGATTCTCCATATGGAGTGTGATTTCCCTCTCCTGACAATTTATGTTGGCTCTATATAAGGAAAGCCAATCCATGCCAAGAATTGCATCAAATTCCACCAAAGGGAGTATGACGAGGTTCGCCGGGAAATTCAATCCACAGATTATAACAGGGGAGGACTTATACTCATGGGATGCAATGATTTCCCCATTTGCTGTACTCACCGACATCTTTACTTCCATGATCTGTGGTGGTGCAGGGATTGTTCTACTAAACTTTTGAGATATAAAAGAATGCGTAGAACCTGAATCAAAAAGTACGTTCGCTATTCTTGAATGAATAACTAGCGTACCTTTCAAGACTTCGTTGTCGGGGTTCACTTCGACAGAAGTGATGGAAAAAGCTCTTCCTTGCTGTCTTGGAGGTTGTTGATTGCCTCCGATAACCCTTGGATTAGGGCACTGATTCGCAAAATGACTTGGTTCTTTGCATTTGAAGCATTGAACAACACATTGAGGTTCGAAAGGAGTGTTCCTCCCCTCCGTCGCAGCCGCGGTCCTTCTTGCTGACAGTTAACAGCTAGGTGCCCTTCTCTTCCACACTTGAAGCATTTTCTTGTCCCCCTAAGGCAATTTCCAGGGTGCTTTTTTCCACACTTTTGGCAAGTGGGGTGCTGGAATTTCTTAGCGCCGTTGGATTTATCCATCGGACCACCAGCATTGAAGTCCACCTTCCGCTTCTTGTCCCCATGATACCCCTGTGATTCTCCAATCTCCATTTCAACCTTGAGGGCACATCGGACAATTTCCTCATAGCTGTCGAAGTCACGGATCGCTAATGCTTTCCGCAAGCTAGGCTTCAGCCCACCAAAGAAGCGGTCAACCTTGCATTCGGGGGTAACGACAAAGCCGGAAGCGTATCGTGCAAGCCTTGTGAAGTTTGCCTCGTACGCTCCCACAGATTCCTCATCTTTCTTCTTGAGGTAAAGGAAGTCCCTTTCCATCTTAATACGGAGGGTGCGTGGAAAATATTTATCAAAAAACATCTTCCGAAATACCTTCCATTCCAAAGCCTCGATCTCCTCCTCAGGCTTCGTATTTTTGATCAACGTCCACCATTGATCAGCTTCACCCTACATACGATAAGCCGCCAGGAGAACCTTCTCTTTTTCAGAGCATTGGAGGATGGAGAATATCTTTTCAATGGAGTTGATCCATTGTTCAGCAATCGTGGGATCGGATGATCCACTAAAAGTAGGAGGCCTTTGTCTCATGAATCTTTCAATAGCGACTTGTTCTTTCTTAGGGGGGGTTGAACGTTCCTCTTGACCAGTGTTTCTATTCAAAACTTGAGTTAGCTGAGACAGAAGCGTGACAAAGTTCGCGATTCCCGCTCCCATTGGATTGGGAATCTCATAAGTACAATCATCACACTGATCTTCACAACGGTTGTTAGCCCGAGTTCTCCTATTATTGGCCATTGGCTGGAATAAAAGGAAAGTTAGGGGTAACACATAAAGGGTAATCCAAAGACAAAAGTTGATGACTTATAAATAAACTTTAATCTCTTTAACTCATGAGTCTATAGGATTCAATCCAGGATTTTCATGATCTTCCTTCTAACATGTATTCTTAGGGGCATTTTTCCCTTAATAAGGGTTCATACTAAGATTGTGAATTTATCAAAACATATCCCCCGGGAGTGTCGTAACCAAGAGTGCAGCAAGGCCCGTTGTCGTGCACCAGTTCCCATTTGAGTCTAGCTCAAAGCGGTGTTTTCGGGTTTTACCCCTAGGATACATCTGTGCCAGAGCCGCCTCTACCTGCTCGTATCCAGACAGGGATGTATTTGTTTGATAAACCACTTAATTAGTATTTACCAAAACTTAGGGATGTTTTTATTATGCTTAGTCTTGTATCTAAGGCTTTACTAGGGTTTCCTAATCCCAAAAATAACTAAACCTATCCTCTGATACCAACTATGACAACCCTGCTTTTTATTACAACTTAAACATGCTTTATTACATAAAACTTCACTTGATACAACAAAGAAGATTGAGAGGTTTAGTGTCTTTGGGGCCTAGGATCATTACATAAAAACTTTAAACTTGAAATACAACATCCTTATTGAAAACTTCCTTTACATGACCACTACATTCCTTTGTACTTAGCATTGCATGGGATAACCTGAGGACATGCATAAGAAAATGGTGAGCTATAAAGCCCAGTAAGGGAGTACATAATGAATAACATGAGGAGTACAATACATGTTAGGCAATAGGAATATCAATAGAGCATAAGAGAGACATGAACATAAAGGCATGATAAATCATGATAATCATAACATAGAAATGTGGCAACAACACTTAACATTGAATTAGCATGAGCCAAGGCTCATTGCACATGGAGCATGAGTAAACCCTCATTGCACTTGAAGCACGAGTAAACCCTCGTTGCACTTGAATTAGCATGATTAAACACTCATTGCACATGACGTATCATGATACTATACTTTACCCAATGCATTGGAGCGCTATAAAGGGCGCACCCTTCTTAAACATTTCATTTCATGCATAAGTGTGCCACATGGATCATAAAACATGGATTCATAAAACATAATCATTTCTTCCACGATAAAGGAATGTGGAATTCATACATGAAACTTTACAATCAATATGTATATGTTCATAAAGGTGAATACCCTTGATGGAGAAATGGGCATGGTATTCACTACACAAAGACATTGGCTTAGAAAATCGGTGCGATTTCGGCAGCGTAACGGCGTGACATAAGAATTCATAAAAAAGGTTGATGAGAGAGAAATGGGTTCATCATCATATTTACATGTAATGGACAGTAAGGAGATCATATATATACATGTCCCATCAATAGAAATGGAATTTAGATTCATGATACAAAAGTATTGCTTGAATGTAAAAGAAGAGAGAGAAGTTCCTTTCGAAATTTCGGCATAGTAACGGGTGTACATGGGAGGCATTTAATGAGAGAGAAAGGGTTCTCCCATCATTAAAACAATAATAGGGCAGTATGGGGGAGGTGATAAACCATACCCCAACATTCATAATTGAAATAAAAAGGGAAATACAACTTAAAGAAAATTGACAAAAAAAAGAGAAAGGAAGAAAACCCCTTACTTGGAAGTGTGCTACCAAAGGCTAGAGAGAGGCTCGTGAGAGGCTTCTTGGGAGCTTGGGGCACCTTGAGAGGATTCTAGAGAGAGTAGGGCAGAGGTTGGACGAACTTCAAGGGCTTTGAGTGAGGAGGAAGTGGGAGCTTGGGTGGGTTTATATAGGAAAGGTGAGAGCATTCTTTATTATTTAGGTTTGGGACCCCTTATATTAAAATAATCCAAACCACAAACCATCCCATGGTATTTGCCCATGGTTTCTGGAAAAGGAAAGAGGAAAACCATATTTTACAAGGTCAAGGTCCGAACTTATTAAAAAAATAGGGTTGCTTATGTGGAGGTGAGTCACACTCCCATGGAAATTAATTTAAAAAGGCAAAGTGTTGAATAAGTCTTGAGGGCTCCATTAATGCTTTGAAAAGTGAGTCAAACAAACCCAAAACCTCATTATTTTAATGATAAAACACATATTGGCCGAACACAAGGATTATGGTATTTTATTACATCACCATTGGGTCATTATGATGTCATAAAACACATTATATATTTAAATGGTATTTAATTTTTACCCAAAAATTTGACTGTCTCAGAAAATTATGAAAAATTCACCGTTGGATAATTTCGACGTCCTGATTCCAAAAATAATATTTATTTTATCTAAATAATTTTCTAAATATGTGAATTTTCACTTTTAAAATAAAAACCGACATTTATAAAAAATTCACGGGTTTTGACAGAAATGGCTTTCAAACCTTAATAAAGATTTTAATTGCATTCATAAAATTATAAGATCATTTATATTTAATAAAAATTAATTTAATATTAATAATAATATTTTATTAAAATATTATTTAATTCAAAAATCCTTTAATTTAATAAAATATAATTCTTAATTAAATAATAACTAAAAACATCATTTGTACTTTAAAAACTAATTACAATGCATCAAAAATGACTAGAAATTATATTCATTATTATATACAAAAAAATAATGTACATGAACATGGTGCTACTTATTTGTTACATAACCCCTTAAAATAGCCGCATAAGACCTAAGGGTAAGGTGTGCGATGGTGACAGACTCTTGGGGTTGCTCGGATAACATTGCTCGAGTGGTAATCTCTATCAACTTCCATTTTTCCCGTAGACGATCACGTTCGAGCTTGACTTGATGAAGCTCAGCTTGGGATTGGTCAAGGGAAAAGCCCAAAGACGCCACCTCCTTTCCGAGCTCTGACAAATGGGCTTCGTAAGGGGCAATTCTACTGGATTAGGCCATCGCTTCCTTTGTCTGAGTAGAAAATTGGTTCGTTAAAGCCTTATATTTAAACTACCCAGATGATCACTGTTCAACGACTATAAAAGTAACGGTCACAAATCTTAACGTTAAACTAAAGAAGTTGACATCATATAAAAACATAAATAAACATTTAACTGGATCAAGAGGGATTTTCCATTAATGAAATTTTGGGTCGTTACAACATTCCCCCCTTAAGAAATTTTGCCCTAGAAATTTTCCTTTTCCCACACTAAAACAAATGTGGGTAACTTAGCTTCATCATATCCTCCGACTCCCAAGTTGCTTCTTCAAACTTGTGGTTTCTCCACAACACCTTGACAAGGGGCATTGTCTTATTTCGTAGAAATTTTTCTCTACGATCTAAGATCTTCACTGGTTGCTCCTCATAAGAAAGATCGTCTTCTAATTGTACCACCTCCGAAGAGAGTACATGTGAAGGGTCTGGTATGTACTTCCTTAAGAGGGATACATGGAAGACATCATGCACCTTGTCCATAGTAGGTGGAAGTGCTAGTCGATAGGCCACAACCCCAACACGATCAAGAATCTCGAAGGGGCCGATGTACCTTGGACTTAACTTCCCTTTCTTTCCAAACCTCATGACCTTCTTCCACGGAGATATGCGTAAAAACACCATGTCTCCGACTTTAAACTCAAGGTCTCGTCGACGATTATCTGCATAACTCTTCTGTCGACTTTGGGCTGCCTTGATATGCTGCTGAATGGTTTTCACCTTGTCCACCATTTCTTCGACCATTTCTGGTCCAAGAAGCTTACGTTCACCAACCTCATCCCAACATGCCGGTGTTCTACACCTTTTCCCATACAGGGCTTCATATGGTGCCATTTGGATGCTCGAGTGGAAACTATTATTATAAGAGAACTCAACTAGAGGAAGATGTTGATCCCATCCTCCTTTAAAGTCCATTGTGTACGCTCTCAACATATCCTCAAGTGTTTGGATAGTCCGCTCGGATTGGCCATCAGTTTGAGGATGATAGGCCGTACTGAAGTTCAGTTCAGTATTCAGAGCATGTTGAAGACTCTTCCAAAACTTAGAGGTAAATCTTGGATCTCGTTCAGACACAATAGATAGTGGTACTCCATGCAACCGTACCACTTCCCTGATATATATCCGTACCAGTTGATCCAAAGAGAAATCCTCTCGAATAGCAATGAAGTGTGCAGTCTTTGTAAGACGATCCACAATAACCCAGATTGCATTGTTGCTTTTGGATGTCCTTGGAAGTCCAGTGACGAAGTCCATGGTGATGTTCTCCCATTTCCATTCTGGTATGGGCAATGGTTGCATCATCCCCTTAGACTTCTGCCTCTCTGCCTTCACTTGCTGACACACCAGGCACTTTGATGTATATCCAGCGATCTCCTTCTTCATATTATCCCACCAAAAGTTTTCTCGGAGATCTCGATACATCTTTGTGCTCCCTGGGTGAATAGAGAAATTTGAACTATGTGCATCATCCAAAAGTTCCTTCTTCAGCTCCGAACTTGATGGGACACATAGTCTTTTCCCAAACCGCACAATTCCTTCTTCATTAACATTAAACTCTGAGGATTTTCCCTTTTTGATAGCTTCCACTTTTTCTTGGATTCTCGCATCATCCTTTTGATCATCCTTTAACCTTTCCAAAAGAGATGGTTGAGCAATCATTTGTGAAAGGATTGATGATGTTCCCTTCTTTATGATTCCCACGTCCATCTTCATCAAGTCTAAGAAGATTGGATCCTTCTCAATTCTCATCATTGATAGAATTTCTGGATCCTTTCTACTTAGGGCATCCGCCACCTTGTTCGCCTTCCCAGGGTGGTAATGTATTGAACAGTCATAATCCTTTATGAGCTCTATCCATCTTCTCTGGCGCATATTAAGCTCTTTCTGTGTGAATATATATTTAAGACTCTTGTGGTCAGTATATATCTCACATTTCTCTCCATAGAGATAATGTCGCCAGATTTTCAAGGCAAAGATCACCGCCGCCAACTCCAGATCATGCGTTGGATAGTTTCGCTCATGGATTTTCAACTGTCTTGAGGCATAGGATATCACTTTATCATTCTGCATCAGCACACATCCTAAGCCCTTCTTCGAAGCATCACTGAATACCACAAAAAGCTCCCCACTTGTGGGTAAAGTGAGCACAGGTGCAGTGATAAGCCTCCTTTTCAACTCCTTGAAGCTTTCTTCACATTCATCACTCCAAGAAAACTTTACTCCCTTTCGAGTTAGCTTGGTAAGAGGGTTGGAAAATCGTGAGAAGTTTCTCACAAATCGTCGATAATATCCAGCTAACCCCAAGAAGCTACGGATATCAGTTACCGATGTTGGCCTCGGCCATCCCTCAATTGCATCTGTTTTGGAGGGGTCCACAGATATCACATTGCTTGTGATGATATGGCCCAAGAATGAGACCTCCTTCAACCAGAACTCAGACTTGCTGTACTTGGCATAGAGCTTCTCCTTGCGCAAAGTCTCCAGTACAGTTCTTAAATGCTCCTCATGGTCCTCCTTGGTTTTGGAGTATATTAGAATATCATTTATAAAGACTACCACAAATTTATCTAGGTAATCTCTAAAGACTCTATTCATCAAGTCCATGAATATTGCTGGAGCATTGGTGAGTCCAAAAGGCATTACTATGAATTCATAGTGCCCGTACCTTGTACGAAAACAGTCTTGGGGATATCTTCCTTCTTCACCCTTACTTGATAATATCCCGACCGCAAGTCAACCTTGGAGAAGTATTGTGCTCCACGCAGCTGATCAAACAAGTCATCGATTCTTGGGAGAGGATACTTGTTCTTTATCGTGATTTTGTTAAGTTCACGATAATCGATGCAAAGCCGCATTGACCCATCCTTCTTCTTGACAAAGAGGACTGGTGCACCCCATGGTGATGCACTTGGGCGTATAAAACCTTTATCCAGATTCTCCTGTAGTTGTTTCTTCAGTTCTTCAAGCTCAACCACAGCCATTCTATATGGAGTCTTGGATATTGGTAGCACCCCAGGTATAAGTTCAATTGAGAACTCAACATCTCTTCTTGGAGGAAGACCAGGAAGTTCCTCGGGAAATACTTCAGCGAATTCCCTCACAATAGGCATTTCTTCAAGGGTGGTTTCTTCCTTGGACTCAATCATCTGAGCCAGATATGCGTGCTCATAAGGCATTAATATCCATGCTTGAGAAGATGGAGCTAAAGGAGATTCATCTTCCTCCTGACACTTGTAAAGAATCGGGGGTTGATTCTCCATATAGAGTGTGATTTCCCTCTCCCGACAATTTATGTTGGCTCTATATAAGGAAAGCCAATCCATGCCAAGAATTGCATCAAATTCCACCAAAGGGAGTATGACGAGGTTCGCCGGGAAATTCAATCCACAGATTATAACAGGGGAGGACTTATACTCATGGGATGCAATGATTTCCCCATTTTCCATACTCACCGACATCTTTACTTCCATGATTTGTGGTGGTGCAGGGATTGTTCTACTAAACTTTTGAGATATAAAAGAATGCGTAGAACCTGAATCAAAAAGTACGTTCGCTATTCTTGAATGAATAAATAGCGTACCTGTCACCACTTCATTGTCGGGGTTCACTTCGACAGAAGTGATGGCAAAAGATCTTCCTTGCTGTCTTGGAGGTTGTTGATTGCCTCCGATAACCCTTGGATTAGGGAACTGATTCGCAAAATGACCCGGTTCTTTGCATTTGAAGCATTGAACAACGCGTTGAGGTTCGAACGGAGTGTTCCTCCCCTCCGTCGCAGCCGAGGGTCCTTCTTGCTGACAGTTAACAGCTAGGTGCCCTTCTCTTCCACACTTGAATCATTTTCTTGTCCCCCTAAGGAAATTTCCAGGGTGCTTTTTTCCACACTTTTGGCAAGTGGGGTGCTGGAATTTCTTAGCGCCGTTGGATTTATCCATCGGACCACCAGCATTGAAGTCCACCTTCTGCTTCTTGTCCCCATGATACCCCTGTGATTCTCCAATCTCCATTTCAACCTTGAGGGCACATCGGACAATTTCCTCATAGCTGTCGAAGTCACGGATCGCTAATGCTTTCTGCAAGCTAGGCTTCAGCCCACCAAAGAAGCGGTCAACCTTGGATTCGGGGGTAACGACAAAGCCGAAAGCGTATCGTGCAAGCGTTGTGAAGTTTTCCTCGTACGCTCCCACAGATTCCTCATCTTTCTGCTTGAGGGAAAGGAAGTCCCTTTCCATCTTAAGACGGGGGGTGCTTGGAAAATATTTATCGAAAAACATCTTCCGGAATACCTTCCATTCCAAAGCCTCGATCTCCTCCTCAGGCTTCGTATTTTTGATCAACGTCCACCATTGATCAGCTTCACCCTCCATACGATAAGCCGCCAGGAGAACCTTCTCTTTTTCAGCGCATTGGAGGATGGAGAATATCTTTTCAATGGAGTTGATCCATTGTTCAGCAATCGTGGGATCGGATGACCCACTAAAAGTAGGAGGCCTTTGTCTCATGAAGCTTTCAATAGAGACTTGTTCTTTCTTAGGGGGGGTTGAACGTTCCTCTTGACCAGTGTTTCTATTCAAAACTTGAGTTAGCTGAGAGAGAAGCGTGACAAAGTTCGCGATTCCCGCTCCCATTGGATTGGGCATCTCATAAGTACAATCATCACACTGATCTTCACAACGGTTGTTAGCCCGAGTTCTCCTATTACCGGCCATTGGCTGGAATAAAAGGAAAGTTAGGGGTAACACATAAAGGGTAATCCAAAGACAAAAGTTGATGACTTATAAATAAACTTTAATCTCTTTAACTCATGAGTCTATAGGATTCAATCCAGGCTTTTCATGATCTTCCTTCTAACATGTATTCTTAGGGGCATTTTTCCCTTAATAAGGGTTCATACTAAGATTGTGAATTTATCAAAACATATCCCCCGGGAGTGTCGTAACCAAGAGTGCAGCAAGGCCCATTGTCGTGCACCAGTTCCCGTTCGAGTCTAGCTCAAAGCGGTGTTTTCGGGTTTTACCCCTAGGATACATCTGTGCCAGAGCCGCCTCTACCTGCTCGTATCCAGACAGGGATGTATTTGTTTGATAAACCACTTACTTAGTATTTACCAAAACTTAGGGATGTTTTTATTATGATTAGTCTTGTATCTAAGGCTTTACTAGGGTTTCCTAATCCCAAAAATAACTAAACCTATCCTCTGATACCAACTATGACAACCCTGCTTTTTATTACAACTTAAACATGCTTTATTACATAAAACTTCACTTGATACAACAAAGAAGATCGAGAGGTTTAGTGTCTTTGGGGCCTAGGATCATTACATAAAAACTTTAAACTTGAAATACAACATCCTTATTGAAAACTTCCTTTACATGACCACTACATTCCTTCGTACTTAGCATTGCATGGGATAACCTGAGGACATGCATAAGAAAAGTGTGAGCTATAAAGCCCAGTAAGGGAGTACATAATGAATAACATGAGGAGTAAAATACATGTTAGGCAATAGGCATATCAATAGAGCATAATAGATACATGAACATAAAGGCATGATAAAGCATGATAATCATAACATGGAAATGTGGCAACAACACTTAACATTGAATTAGCATGAGCCAAGGCTCATTGCACATGGAGCATGAGTAAACCCTCATTGCACTTGAAGCACGAGTAAACCCTCGTTGCACTTGAATTAGCATGAGTAAACACTCATTGCACATGACGTATCATGATACTATACTTTACCCAATGCATTGGAGCGCTATAAAGGGCGCACCCTTCTTAAACATTTCATTTCATGCATAAGTGTGCCACATGGATCATAAAACATGGATTCATAAAACATAATCATTTCTTCCACGATAAAGGAATGTGGAATTCATACATGAAACTTTACAATCAATATGTATATGTGCATAAAGGTGAATACCCTTGATGGAGAAATGGGCATGGTATTCACTACACAAAGACATTGGCTTAGAAAATCGGTGCGATTTCGGCAGCGTAACGGCGTGACATAAGAATTCATAAAAAAAGGTTGATGAGAGAGAAAGGGGTTCCTCATCATATTTACATGTAATGGACAGTAAGGAGATCATATATATACATGTCCCATCAATAGAAATGGAATTTAGATTCATGATACAAAAGTATTGCTTGAATGTAAAAGAAGAGAGAGAAGTTCCTTTCGAAATTTCGGCATAGTAACGGGTGTACATGGGAGGCATTTAATGAGGGAGAAAGGGTTATCCCATCATTCAAAAAATAATAGGGCAGTATGGGGGAGGTGCTAAACCATACCCCAACATTCATAATTGAAATAAAAAGGGAAATACAACTTAAATAAAATTGACAAAAAAAAGAGAAAGGAAGAAAACCCCTTACTTGGAAGTATGCTTCCAAAGGCTAGAGAGAGGCTTGTGAGAGGCTTATTGGGAGCTTGGGGCACCTTGAGAGGATTCTAGAGAGAGTAGGGAAGAGGTTGGACGAACTTCAAGGGCTTTGAGTGAGTAGGAAGTGGGAGCTTGGGTGGGTTTATATAGGAAAGGTGAGAGAATTCTTTATTATTTAGGTTTGGGACCCCTTATATTAAAATAATCCAAACCACAAACCATCCCATGGTATTTGCCCATGGTTTCTGGAAAAGGAAAGAGGAAAACAATATTTTACAAGGCCAAGGTCCGAACTTATTAAAAAAATAGGGTTGCTTATGTGGAGGTGAGTCACACTCCCATGGAAATTAATTTAAAAAGGCAAAGTGTTGAATAAGTCTTGAGGGCTCCATTAATGCTTTGAAAAGTGAGTCAAACAAACCCAAAACCTCATTATTTTAATGATAAAACACATATTGGCCGAACATAAGGATTATGGTATTTTATTACATCACCATTGGGTCATTATGATGTCATAAAACACATTATATATTTAAATGGTATTTAATTTTTACCCAAAAATTTGACTGTCTCAGAAAATTATGAAAAATTCACCGTTGGATAATTTCGACGTCCTGATTCCAAAAATAATATTTATTTTATCTAAATAATTTTCTAAATATGTGAATTTTCACTTTTAAAATAAAAACCGACATTTATAAAAAATTCACGGGTTTTGACAGAAATGACTTTCAAACCTTAATAAAGATTTTAATTGCATTAATAAAATTATAAGATCATTTATATTTAATAAAAATTAATTTAATATTAACAATAATATTTTATTAAAATATTATTTAATTCAAAAATCCTTTAATTTAATAAAATATAATTCTTAATTAAATAATAACTAAAAACATCATTTGTACTTTAAAAACTAATTACAATGCATCAAAAATGACTAGAAATTATATTCATTATTATATACAAAAAAATAATGTACATGAACATGGTGCTACTTATTTGTTACATAACCCCTTAAAATAGCCGCATAAGACCTAAGGGTAAGGTGTGCGATGGTGACAGACTCTTGAGGTTGCTCGGATAACATTGCTCGAGTGGTAATCTCTATCAACTTCCATTTTTCCCGTAGACGATCACGTTCGAGCTTGACTTGATGAAGCTCAGCTTGGGCTTGGTCAAGGGCAAAGCCCAAAGACGCCACCTCCTTTCCGAGCTCCGACAAATGGGCTTCTTAAGGGGAAATTATACTGGATGAGGCCATCGCTTCCTTTGTCTGAGTAGAAAACTGGTTCGTTAAAGCCTTATATTTAAACTACCCAGATGATCACTGTTCAACAGCTATAAAAGTAACGGTCACAAATATTAACGTTAAACTAAAGAAGTTGACATCATATAAAAACATAAAGAAACATTTAACTGGATCAAGAGGGATTTTCCATTAATGAAATTTTGGGTCGTTACAAAGATCACCCAACAAGCTCAATAACTTAAAGTTTAAGCATATCATAAGACTGATGCTCTCTTAGTGCTTCTAGGATGATGTCAAGATGGGATACATGATATCCTCTTAATAAGAGCACACTAAGAGGATTGAAATGGTCTCAGTCAACACACCCAACTACTGGAAGGAAAAATTGGTGAACCACAACTGGTTGACTTCAAGGAAAAATCTCAACTTCACCTGTCGATGCACCAATATTTGACTGAACACTTGATTTTACTACCTCAAGGCATTTCATGTTCGTTCAAACTTTACCACCCAAGTCTATCTCCCAACCAATGACATTTCTCAAGGGTTGTCTACACCTCATTAATGTTGTGCTTCCAAGAAAGCACCAACATTTACAAAACCCAACAACCACAAGGTATTTAAAACATCCCAATTATTTCCAAACGGTCCTTCAAAGGTTGTTCTCCTTATACTCAAAAGGACACATATATCAAAACTGACAAAATACTCCCCGCCTTAGGAGTGTCCTAGTCGCAAAAGGAAAGAACATTAGCCTCTCATAAGTGCGCTATATCAAAAAAACTTAAACAAACATGTGATGCTCCTCCGACCCACAATAATAGTGTCAAAACATACAAAGAAGGTCAAGAAACAAGATCAATGTATAAAAATACTCGAGTCTCCCAAAATACATCCCAAGAATTAGGATAAAATTGATTCTTTAATGTTAGGACACTCTACTATGTAGATGACCCAAGGCTAAACCCAACAACACAAGATATTTATTCAGAGTCATATTTCCCCATACAACCATTATCTTGGACGATGACATACCAAGTTTTCCATCACTGAAGAAAAGAAAGGGTCAATCGACCAACCAATTAATCGACCATGACCAAGTCATGTCTAACTAGCTCAAGATGAGAATTACCCAATGCTCACGCTTATAACAAGGCCAAAGAAAAACATGACCACCCATCCCAATATGGGAGTCATCTAGAAGGTAAGCATTCTATAAGGGACAATGACACCTGAAAGGCAACGAATGTCAAGAAAGCTCACAACACTAGTAAGGAATTTAAATTCTAAGGGTTATACCTACCATGAGCTAGCCCCTTATGAAAGAAAAATATTGATCCTAACATCAGATCATGATAACAAAAGTCACTAGGCTCAATATCCGATCATCTAAACCATTTCTAAAGAAAAGAACACCTATGAAAAATGTTCAAACTTCCATTCCAAGGAAACTCAAAGGATAAACTCAACCTAACCTTACATGAGGGTTTTAAATAGATTAAATCACTACAAGTTCCATTTCAAACACCTTTATATTTAATCACATTTAATCTTTAATCATCAAAAGATTTAATCAAAAGATCAAGTACCATTTTTCAAAACAAATCACAAGGTACTTGATTTTAAAAAATTCCCCAAGGTAAAAATAGAAAAGTTTTATAAAACCCCCTTTTTAACCATTAAAAATTTATTATCATCCCGCCATAAATTAGGCAATTTAAAAAATCAATTCTATTTAACAATTAAGGAGACCTACGAGGGTCCCATTGAGCTGACCTGGGTTCTCTTGAAAGAAACCCAATATCAGTTTCTCACATATTAAAGTTTTAAACACCCAAATGGGTTATTACACAAGAACATTCCCAAACTGAACTACATAGGTCCAATTTCACATTTAAACATTTAACCAATTCATTTCAGATTTAAACTAAAAAACTCTTAAATTTATAACCATTTCAAACATAACATAGTATTTACATTAAATATGAGTTGCCATATCCCAATTTATGAAGTGCCCATAAACTCCATAAATTGAAAATTGGATCCCATTTATCAATACCAATCTCAATTCTGGAATTTAAAATGATCGTATAAAATGGTCCAGCTATACATGTGGCCATATACCAACCTATAAAGCACCTATACACTTTATAGTTTGGCATTTGGCTCCCATTTTTTAATCAATTTACCTTTTGATTTAAATTTTAATAGTCTTTTACAATGGTTTGAATACACGAGTTACCGTTTCCCAGCTATAAGGCACCCATACACAATACAATTAAAAACTGTATCCCATCATAATTTCAATCATTTAATTTGAAAAAAGAAACCAATTACATATATCAAAGCAAGATATCATGTCACCATAAGCAGATAACATGGAGAAACATGCTGAAATCACATAAGCATGGAATTTTAATCACAGAAGCATGTTATAATGAGTAGTAAACACATAAGGAATGCTAATGAATGACCTAAACAGGTATAAATCTAAGCATTTCATAACACTCAAGTAATAAAATCAAAAACAACAAGTAACCTACATATGCAACAATATGACATGGCATAAGCATGGAATGTGAATTTCCTACATGCCTATTAAGATGCATGCTATGTTTCATGCTCACTAAACCAAGACAAGGGTAAATTCCCATAAATTTGATAAATCATAGGCATTGTAAAGTACATAAATCACTCTATGTGAAATCATATCAACTATCAAACAACATGAACATCAACCCCAGCCCTGGCTACATGGTCATTTCCCATAGGTGGGGTGATTAGTCCCAAGCAAGACTATTAACCAAGCACTGAAACATTACTAGTCTCCTATCTACCAACCAAAAACCATAAGAAAAGGGAAAACCTCTATCTGATACCACTTTGTAACATCCCAACATGGCTTACCATCAAACCAGTAGTTGGAACGATGGGTCACATGGCCTCAAGTGTGACTCCCCGTATGCCAGAGGCTGCCAACTAGCAATGAGGGTATCAAGATGTGATAATGGGGAGACTATACCCTCTTATCAGATATGCACAATGGTACAATAGAATAAATAACAATCAATGGAAGAATAAAGTAATAAATAAATGACAAAGTAGCAAAAGATAAATATTATAATAATTGAATTAAAGTGGCCAAATCCAGTTTATACAATAGGTGCATGCATGGAATGGTAATAATCCATAATTGAAAGTAATAAACAATACATCATGCTTTTTGATACAATATAAAATAAAGAAAAGATAGAAAAGAACCATGCCAATATCCATGAGTATCTTAATCTCCAGATCAATACTTTTCTCCTATTTCCTAGGTATAAGCACACAATGACAAGCAAGGTACAAGGTCTTGAGAATAAGAAAGTCTACTCGGGTACCCCAGATCAATGGCTGCCTGATTAGGGTGTGATATATAAATCTCAGTAGGCCGGTAACACTAGTTACTAGACTAATCTAGATAGTGTAATATAAATTAAATAGTGTGTCATTATACAGAATAATAATATACAGAATAAATAAACATCACCATCCAGGTTCCTATGAGACACCTAACAGCTATACCTACTCCATCCCTTGGTCGGTGTATAAACATGTAGCCAGTTCATTAATTATTTCTATCCATTTTATAAATAATTCATGTGGGAATGATATTGAGGTTCGAAGATGTGACAAGGCAACCTATAATGATATTTAATAATTAAGTTCCAAGGTTAAAACCAATGAAATTTAGACCTAAAGGGTCACCAAATCAGTAATAAATGTAGTCTGTAAAGTGGTAAGAGTGTAATACAAGGAGCATAGTCTAAGGAATTCCACAATATGATTCCTACAGAGTCTGAGGAGTTTATCCAAGGTGGAACAGGGCTAAGAAATGACTTGGCCCGATAAGCTTTAACCGTAGAACCTACTTGTCAATTCTAGATCCAAGGAGTGTATCCAAGGAATCATATAGTACTACAAGAGATATCCTATGGTGTTATACCAGGCATCCAAAGATAGATAAGGACCAGGTTCTAGGTGGGTCTGAACCTAAGCAAGACAAATCCTTGAATTCAGAATGGGTTCCTTGAGTGCTCAAGACATTCCCTTGAGAATCCAAGGTGAGATCGAGTTAGGACACTTCTATTTTGATAATGAAGTAAATAATAATTCATAAGGTTTAATCCATTACCTTTCATTAGTGTGAAAAGTCTAATTGGGCATGAAACCATTTGATCAATTCATAATTAATCGATAAGTTCATTTGGTTCAATCCTTACCTTTCATTAGTGTGACACAACCAAGTAGATTTCAAACATTTATTTAATTCATTTAAGGAATTTTCAAGAGTCAAGGTTCACTCGGCTACCTTCCATTAACATGGTAAGGAGTGATAAGAACATGTAACCAATTATTCATTTATAAGTTTGAGTCTGTCCATGGAATTCCTACATGGGAATCCATATATCACCCAAGGTATAATTATAATAAACCATTGAACCCATCCATGTCATTCCTACATGGGAACACTTGTATCACCTAAGGTATATAATCATTAAATACATTAAGAAATCATTTAATAATTTCATTTGAAGGTTAATCATCATGCATTAATCATTTCATTTAAATCAACCCATTCAATTTACTAAAGCATATCAATTGTGTTTATAAGGCTCCACGAGTCATTTAAGAGGTGTCAATGGAAAAAAGAAAATAACACACATGGAAAATTCCAATCTAAAAACTAGATTAAGCACTTAAACAATGCCTTGATTCTTTAATCATTTAAAAAGGGAAACTTTTTTTTTTAAAATTCCATCAGGGGAAATGTCCTAAACTTGCTATATTTAAAACATATCATCAAGGAATAAGAAATATCAATATAAAAATTCAAGAAAGCATAAGGGTCTAATCACTACATTTTATCTTGAAAACAGTGCACCTCTATTGGATGGGTTTTATTATAAAATCATGATTTTTTTATCAAAAAATCACTTATTACATTTAACATTTAAATCAAGAAACATACTAAATTAACCTTTAAGAGTCATTAAATCTAAATAATTCATTGCATCAGTTAAAATCTTAAAAAAAGTGGAGTAAGAAATTAATTAATGCATTTATAAAATTTGAGGACTTGGAAAGGGACCCTACCTCGAGGTGGAACCAATTTAATACCCAACACTTGACATATTTATTGACGACCACCAAAAACTAATCCACACGTGCACATGTATACCTTCATATATATATATATATATATATATATATATATATATATCCCTTAACCTAATGCATGTGTTCCTCGTTCCATGAGGGAACACATACATGGAAGATATATATATTTATATATATATTCATACCTGAGTATATGTGTGCACACCAACAAAATTGGTCAAAACCCAGTATACACATTAATAGGAACTCAAAATTAATGTGTTAAGGACAAAAAACCTCAAATTAATTACCAGGGATGCATAAAATACAAAACCGCCAAATATTAACTAAGAAGTATCGAATAATGAAGGAAAAACTTATCTTAAACCATTGGAGGTGAACTAGTTTGAGTCGATCCACTTTACCTTTGGTGGCGGTTGCTACAACATATATGAACGTGACCCGAGAGGCCATTTGGATACCCTAATACCAAATAAGAAACAAAAAATATAGTTATCCCTAACCATAGGGTTTGGATGAGATTAAATTGATCCAAGGGAGAGGATAAATCAGCCCATGTGAGGAAGGAGAAGGACCTAGATGCCTTACCTCGATGATTTTTCTGTGAAATCCTAAGGGAAATCGGCAGATCGATGTGCGGAAGAGGATCTGTGAGGGAAGGGTGCGTCGTGACTCATGAGGAAGGGGTTGTTGCGTCGAGTATGAGAGGGGAGAGGGGTGAGAAAGTATTTTTAATTTCCTTTAATTTTATTTTAATTAAATTTTATTTCGATTTTTTAAAACAAGGTAAACTGCACAGTTTGACCCACATGATTTTCCAAATCATACGGTGTACAGTGTGAGGCTACTGCCTCCAAAGCACACCACGTGGTCTAGGAACACGATTTGGAAAACCGTGCACAACCTGTGAAAAATACATCTGCCCCACATGAACAAGGCCGCACAGTTTCCTGTTGTGGGCCACACGGTTTCAGAGAAAAGGTGCGCCCCTTGAAGATCCTCAAAAGTTGGTTTTCCAAGTCTGGTGCTCCTGAAGTGCCTTGAGCCACCTGAGAAACTTAACGAGACATCACCCAAGTCCAAAAACATCACTTTGAAAGGTTTAAGCTCTCATAATTATATTCCAAATCTTAGCTTTAAATTCAGTCCAACCAGTAAATGGAAAAGTTTAAAAACCCTCGTATTTTAGTCTAGTTCAAAAACACAGGACTCTACAAATGTCTTCAATAATTATGATATAAACAGTAAACTATCATGTTTTTCTGATTAGATTGTAATGTAGAAAATGTCCTACTATTTTCATTGTCTATATATCTCATCAAATTCTTACATACCCTTGATGTTTAATCCTTTAGTATTATATATCAAGCTATTCAAGATTAATTCAACACATAAATTTTCATTAAATTACTCATACAAATCATGTTTTAATTTTTTCACTTAAAAGTAACCCGAATAAATAAATTTCCCATCACAAATCATCAAAAATGAATTTATTATTCCAGAAACATATACATTCCAATTTTCTACTATATTATTATATTTTTAATAGAAAAACACACACACAAAATACTAAAAATACTAAATAAAAACTAAACAATTTTCTACTAGTAACATCTCCCCACATTTGAGTGATTACTTGTCCCCAAGTAATTAATCATAAAAATGTGTTTACTAAGAACTCAATTCATCTAAAATTTGATCCTTAAGAAATTTAATTTTAAATTATAAGAAGTTATCTGAATCAAGGTTTTAACAGACCATGCATTTCTAAATTCCCCTTACTCAAGTTCCTCATCTGGTGCTCAATTTTATTTTTTGATGTTTTATCAATATACAATAATTTGAAAAATAATTTCCACCTTCTTCATTTATGTTCAATAATCCCCATTCCTTATATCTCTTTTTATATCAAGTCATATACTGCACTATTTTTCTTAAGTAATTTTCTATCTATTGCATTTATTTAATATTGAATATAGGTAATCTAGAACTAAACCATTCCAAAAGTAGGCATATCCCAAGGATAATTTTCATTACTATGGAATATAATCATCATTGGATAGTATAATCTTAGATTTATATTAACTCTTATTCATATATTTTCATTTTCACACACAAAAACACACACACCATATTCTAAGATATCTTAAGAGACTTCCACTTTGGTTCCAAAATGCTTATTTTACTCTTGTTCATATGAATTATCAAGTTGTTATTTTGGATAACTAACTAAAGTGTTACACTTTCACAAAAATTTTTTTTCCCAAGATATAGTTCAATAATATAATGAACTCATGCTAAAACTTGATTCACTTAAATCCATTTCAATTAAACATTAATACATAGGTTCCATAAATAATAAAATCTATTTTTATAAGTGATTTTGTCTTTGAGAGTTGATATAAAAGATTTTCTCAAGTTTTTTACACATAATATTTTCTTCAAACTCACTATACCCTATAATTTATTTTTACTATATAATAATTATAGACAAATACATGTAATTTTAGTGAATAATATCACAATGTAATTCATAATGAATGAAACAAAAATATAGGGAATAGTAGAATGAACCTCTTATTTTATTTCCCTTTCATGTAGTGTGTTTTAATTTATTCTATATTCTTTTTTTCCATTCTTCTATATCCATAATGAAAAGTTATAAGTAACAATTAAAATTTTTAATTGATATTTGTTCTAAATAAAATTAACTAAATAAAAAAATATTACGCTTAGGATGACTCCAAAGAGATATTATTTTAAAGTCTTCAGCCTAAATTCATTATCTTTCAATATATTTTCTTTATTATGATGGAATTTTCCACCTTTTCCCCTTTAAGGTATAGTTTCATCCCCTACCCATATTATCTATGAATGGTTCTACTTCCTCTCTAACAATATCCAAAACTATATTTGGACTCACATTCAACACTTTAAATGGTATAGACCACTTGGATTTTAGTTTTCTAAGAATAACATGAGTTTTAAATTGAAAAATAATACTTACTTAACTTATTTTAATTCCCATTATTATATTATCCTATCATGAAATAGTTTATATTTCCCATTTTTTATCCTTGAATTATCATATGATTCTCTTCTGATTTTCTCTAACTCAATTAAATCAATATTCCTTTTCTTATAATCTTCATTGTAATATAGATTCACTACATTGACTATTCAAAATTACTTGTATCGTAATTCAATGGGAAAGTGACATGATTTTACAAACACAAGTCTCTATGGTGACATTCCAATTTGTGTTTTAAATATAGTTCTGTAAACCCATAGTGAATCCTTAATATTCATTGTCCAATCATTCCTTAAGTCACACACTGTTTTCTCCAAAATTCCCTTCAATTCCTTGATTAATACCTCATAATATCCACTAGTTTGTGGGTGATATTTTGTTCCAATTTTATACTCACATCCATAATTACCTATCAATGGGTTTAATTAATAATTCTAAAAATTAATTTTATTCTCACTGATGATAGACCTCAACAAATTATATCTATAAAAGATATGTTTCCTAAAAAATATCATAACCAAAGATCCCATATTGTTCGGTAGAGCTATATAATCCACTCATTTTGATAAATAGTACACAATAATAATAATATATTTATTTCTTGGTGAATTTTGAAATAGACTCATGAAACCAATCTCCAAACATAAAAAATATCAACTTCAAGAATTATAGATTATGTAATTTTTTCCATCTTCCCATATTAATTGTTCTATTATATCTATCAAAATTATTAATATATTCCTTACCATATTTGAAAATTATTGGATAGTAAAATCCATTCTCTAAAACCTTTAAATCTTTCTTCACACTCCTGTAATTAACTCCAAAAGACAATGAGGGACATTAATTCAAAATAGAATGCACCAATTTTTCTAGTATACATATTTTTATAATTCCATAAACACCCCACTTATATAAATATATGTCCTCCCAGATATAGTACTTAACATAAACCTTGAACCACTTCTACTCATTCCATGAAATCTCTCTAGGTATCTTTCCTATAATAAGATAATTTTCAATCTCTTAATACTAAGGAATACATTTAGTTTTTATTGTGAATAATTTTTCATCAAGTAGTTATATTTTGATAAGATCCAAATAGTCTTCCATGGTATCTTAAAACCTATAAAAGTGACCCACTACTTAGTTTTAAACACCATTTTTTATCTTTTATTTCTAAATAAAATTCTTATAAAAGAAGAACCGATATTATTAACCCTAGTTTAGCTTTATTCATTGAGAGAAAATTCTTTAAAGTTGATTTATCTTTGTAGACTATCATCTTACTTCTAATAAAGTGTGGTTTGAATTTTTACATTATATATAAAAAAATCCAACATTTCCTTTTTATAGTAACACAACTCAATTGATATCCATTGATTAATTTTCTAGAATATTATATAACATGATTCTTATTTTCCTTTCTCTGGTGAAGTGAAATACCTATTGAAAAATCACTTGAATTATATATGGTTTGAAAAGGAAAACACCAATATGATTCTATATTGATTGGAACTGATATTAACCCCTTGTTGAGTCTTTTAAATTTTTCTAAATAGACCTTATAAAACTTAAATTTCTTATATTTTATAATAATTTAAAATAATTTCTTTAAAATATTTTTAAAATCCTTGATAAATCTTTTAAAAAATCTCGTATGTCATAAGAATGTCATCAATTCCTTCATTGAGTTTAGAAGTGGTAGTGTAAATATCACCTCTATATTGGCCTTATCTATATCAATCCCATCCATAGATATTCCATATTATAAAACTAATCCTTCTATTTCCATAAAATTGTACTTTTCCTAGTTCGGTTTCAGATCAATTTCTTTACACCTTTCAAGAACCTTAACCAGATTCCCTAAAAAATTATTCAAAATAAGTATAACTAAAAAAGTTATCAATAAATATTTCAATTTTCATCTCCACTAACCCTCTCAAGAATATGGTCCACAAAATAAAGAGGTAAATGATACTTCCTTATTACTGCATTGAGTTTTTAATATTCTATACATAGTTTCTAACCCATGACAACTCTTTTTAAAATTTAATAATTTTTATTAATGGTCACCACTATCATTTCACCCATTTTAGCCATAACTTGAATTAGGGTTAGCTATGAACTATACAAAATATGATATATTATCCTAGAATATAGTATATTAATTATTTCATTTATAAAAAATTATTTTAGTTTAGGATTTATTCTCCTATTGAATTCCACAGTAGGATTAACCTCATCCTCTATAAAATTTTTATGCATGAATATTAAAGGACTTATTCCCATACTATTTGATATAATCTGAGAAATGGGTTTATTATATTTCATCAATACAACACATAATTTATATTCACATTCCTCTTCTATATTAACTATAAAAATCACTATAAAGGTGTTTTTGCCTCTACGATATTCATATTTTAGATTTGATTTAAAATCCTTTAACAGATGAACCAATGTCTCTTGAACAGGTATCTTTATCACCTATTTAATTTCTCCTATACTCTTTATTGGTTGTACATATAATTTTATGACTGATTTATTAATATTGAAATCCTTTCTCTTCATATTCATCTTATTGGTTTACCATGTCAAAAATTTGTTTCTTCTTTCTCATAAAACTCTATACTTATTTGATTCTAAATTTCACATTCAACCTCTTTATCCACCGCATCAAAAAAAATCATCCAATATATTCTAGATTCTTCCTAGCATGAAATAAATTGAGTATTTTTTTTATTTTATCCTACATGAAATATAAATTTACCTTATGATACATCAATAAGTGAACCTCTAGTGGATAATAAATGTCTTCCATGTATGAAATTTACTTCCTTGTCTATTTCCATATCAAGTACTAAGAAATATACAAGTAAGATAAGATTCCCAATTATCACTAAAATATCTTCAAAAACACATGTGAGATATGTAACTGAGTTTTCATGAGTTCCAAATCCATGATAGTTGGTTTTAAGTCTCTCATTTCAAATTATTTATACACTATCAAATGAATAAGGTTGATACAAGTTCTCAAATCAACCAAAAAAGTGAACAATCTCTTTCTTTTAAATTCACTGAGAATTTTGAAACTCCATTGATCCTTTAGTCTCTATAAAATATTCCTTTATATGGTAACACTACATTATTTAGTCAATAGAATAGTGGTAAACTCATCAAGCCTATTTTTATTTGAAATAATATTCATTAAAAAAAATTGTATAAGGGAATCATATAATGCCTATATAAATAGTATACCCACCCCTGTATTCTGAAACATTTAGATAAATCACTATAAATAATTGTCTCTTTATTATCCAATTCCATGTCACTTTCTAGAAATGGTGAAAGTGATTTTTATTATTTTACTCTACTATATTACAACTTGAACTTAACTCTTATATAGTTCCTATATTTATTTATCTTCTTTGAATCATCTTTCTCAGTGTGATTTTTCTTCTCTTCCTAATTACTATCACTTTGATAATGATTTTTTTATTTCAATTTTGTTTTAAATTCATCATTTTCAATATTTTCTTCATCATTTACCTTAAATATTTTACCACATCAAGTTTCAATTTCCATGCACCCTTCTCTTATATTAGTTTTTATTTTCCCTTACCTCTTATGGTGTTTTTTTCAAGATACCCCACTTTTATTAAAAATTTATAAACACTTGACTAATTTCCTTGAATACGTTGATCTATCTATATGAAGTTAGAATTTTTTTCTTTGAACCAAATCCTTTATTCTCATATAATTGTTTTTAATTTCAATAAATTCCCCATGAATTCTTTCACTAGATTTATCATCTTGGATTGAACTTGAATATTTTTTATCTAAAAGTTACCTATTGAATACTTCCTTGATATCTAGGTTAGTTTGGTTCCTTAAATTTAGAAAGAATAACTTGATTGAAATTTATTTTTTCATTTTAGGAAAGGTTGGGATGATTCTTCTATCCAGGGTTATATTTATTTGAGAATAAATCATTTCTCATAGGTTTCCTTTCATAATTTCCCATGCAACTTACTTATTCAACTTGATCTAGTGATAAATTTTATTTTCTTATATCAATATTCATATAGTGAATAACAATATCCTATTATATTCCATAATAATTTGATTTATACTTGCTTCATTGTGTTTTTATGAAAATATTTTTTCAACTCTTTTTTAAGATCTTAAATCTATATATTGAAATCATATGTGATGGGGACTTCATCAACAATATATGTAATTAACTAGCCCAGGTTAACCCAAACCATCAGCTAATCCATCACACCATAAGTACCAAAGAATTTTCCCTATATCTATGGGTTGGATACAAGAACTATGGTATCAAATATAAATTCTACTAATGGTTTCACCTTAAAAATACAAATAAAAAAACATGGACTCCTCTTGAAAATACAAAATGACCCATATATAAATTGGAAATCCATGCCAAAAAATAAAGAGTTTCAAAATATACTGATAGATAAACAGATTATAAGAAACACAATAAACCATAAATCATAACTTTCATTCTATAATCATAAAAAAATGATAACAAAATACAAATAAAAATGATACCAAAGTATGGTCATGGCTAAAGTGATTGATACTAATTGATCCAAAACTACCAAATATTCCAAAATAATCCACATGATGCCAAACTCCTCATGACCCATAGTCACTACCACCACTACACTAAAAAATGAGAGTGATAATCATGAAGAACCTTCAAACTACATGTAGCCCTTACATTTACCCATATCCTAAAAAAATTGAGTCTCAAACATGATAAAAACTCACATACTTCATCTAAAATAGATATAAATGGTAAGATATAGTCCTCATAAGCTTAAAGAAAAATCACCAAGATGAAAGGATATCCACTAAGGATGCAAGGGGGAAAAGATATCTATGTCAGGGAGAGGGTTGTACGTATGAGTGTAGAGAAGAGAGGGATGAGGGAGCTAAAAAATAAGAAGGGGAAAAAGATAAATTCTTGTTTTTAAAGAAATATGAGTAGGATATATGGTTTATCTACACAACTTGGAAAACCAGGCACCAACCATGTGGGAGCCACTGGAGAATCTAGGTGATGCTGCACAATCTAGCCATATAGTTTCCCTTAACTATGAACCAAATGTGCATGTCACCCCTAATACTAAAATGAGGTTGAACAATTTCATGGGAATGTTTCATAGTTTGAAAAAGTTTTCACTAGCCATGAAAAATAGCTCTGTTATCCCCCCTCCTTCACATGATTGGTTACACAATTAGCACTAATCATGTTCCCTGGACTGTTTTCTTGAAATTTATCATTTTTAAATCCTAACTCTAGAAAAATCTAGAATAAATATAATAGAAAAAATAAATACATACTAATGACCCAAAATTAACACAATTCTCTCCAATAAGCTAATTTTCTTTCCTCATAAATTAATCATGGTTCCAAATCCATAAAAAGGTGAGGTCATAACTCCCTCACCAAAGCTTCATGCTCCCACATATCATGACTATCCTAACTATATTTACATAGAAATAAAACCAATGGAATAGACTTATCATACATCACCTTGATTTGAGAGTCCATGATGTGAAAAGGCTGATCAATAGCTATGGTGTCGGATTCCACCTCAAGATCCTCAAACTCAATTATGTGGGATGGATTTGGATGGAACTTATTTAGATGATATATGTGAAAAAAATTGTGAATAGAAATAATATGAGGTGTTAAGGACAACCCATAAACTACCATTCCAAGATGACCCATGATCTCAGATGATCTGATATAATGTATCTCTAGCTTACCTTGTCGCATGATCCGATTGTGCCCCAACTTGGGAGAAACCATCAAAACTACCGGATCACCAAATCCAAACTATAATGGATGAAATGGATGATTAACATAAGATATATGGTGACTATAATCTATCAACATCCTATTCCTGATCAATTGAAAGTTCTATATCATTTCTTGAATGATGATTTACCCCAATTAGGAGATATGTCTCAATTATCTCAAATAGAGATGAGATCAACAAAAAAAAATTTAGTGAGACTCAAAGGGATACATATTAATAAAATCTTAATAAATATTTTTATAAGAAAACTCAACTAATGACATATTATTTCTCCAAGAACCACCAAAATCAAATATACATGCTCAAAACATATCATTGAGGATATATATGGACCACTCCATCTGACCATCCATTTGAGGGTGATAGTCTATCCATAACTTCAACTTAGAATAAAACACCTCTTTAATACTGATCCAAAACCATGAAGTGAATTAACTGTATTTATTAGAAGAAATATCCAAGTAATTCCATTATGCTTCATGATTTCTTAGAAATACAAGTGTTTGAGATCCTCTACCTCCATAGACTCTTTTATAGGAAGCAAATGAGTTGATTTAGTTAACCAATCAATAACCACCCAAATAGAAGTTTTCCCACTTAGAATATGCAGTAAGATAATTGTGAAATATATAGAAATATAATCTCACCTACATAATGGAATGTGTAAGATCTATAATAGACTTATAAGCTTCTATTTCTTAGAGTTAATCATCTGACAAGTAAGGAATAAAAACAAAAAATTGATAACTGACCACATTATCCCAATCCAAAAATAATGAAATTTCAAATCATAAAACATTTTGATATCCCTAGGTTGAATGAACTAACTAAACTGGTGCTCACCCTATATCAACTCCCGCCTCAAGGCTAAGGGGAATACATTCCTATTGTAAAAAAAGAGTAGTATAAAAAGACCATGACCCAAGGTCTCCCCACCATTTTAAACTCTCCTAAGATACTAACATTCAAGACCCATTTGTAACACCCCGACCCAAGATCCACTTCATATATTCTTTGGTCCATAGATCCACTAGGCCTTAGGTGTGCCTCCCCATACACCAATGGATTCCAACTAGTAGTGATGGTCTAGTCGGTGATAATGAGGAGACTATACACTCTGATGATAATAATAATAATGGTCAATATAATGATCACACTATGAAAGAAAATGACCAAACTCACTAGAATAAAAACTAAACAATGATAATAACATGCCAAAAGAAAACCAACTATACATACTAGATAATGTATACTTGTCATGGAAGTCATACAAAACATGCAGGATCACCCGAAGTCTAATCAAATAATCACATATTAAAAATCCCAAAAAGATCTCCAGATCATTGTAAAAGAACACCCTATTCCATCTTCTATCTATCCCATGCACTCATGACATATCCCTACTCACTAAGGTCCAACCCATGAGTCTAATCCTCTACTTGATCTCAAATCCATAAAGTCTATATGTGTCCCAAGGGCCCCATGTAGAGTGTGAGTATGAACTCAGTAGGCCACCACCAACATGTACATATCTTAAATCCATATTTATAATATTTTATTCAAGAAGTAAATAAATATAAACTACTCATATATCACATAACCCAATTCATTTGTTCTCAATATCCATAAGGGAGCATTTACTCGCTTCATCTGACACCGGAATGGAATTATGTATCCACTATCATCCATACTAGAAGAACCCTTGATTTCCCATCCATTCCTATATCACATGGTGTCATGTATCGACTAAAACAACATATAAAACATGTCCAGTAGACCATATTTCCCTTAGGAATTCACAATTTTTTCACAATTCTCTTGGACTTCCATTTATTGAATCACCTTCAGCTCAGTGGCCCAACATCCCAAGACATGGTGATATCCATCCTTCCATAGCCCTGGACCATCAGCCTCAACATCAGGATGAGATTCATTCCCCATACAACTATCTCACACCATAAAACGTGTCTTTCAACAGTGAATACCTCCTCCATTACGATGGTCATCACTATCCCCTATGCTGCTATATCTACAGAGGAATCCACCCACATCAAGTGGTCAAAACCACCTCCCTGAGTTCTAATTATATGTGAACATGACCCCGAAGAAACATTCATCCAACAACAGTGAAAATAAATTTACCAACCATCTTAATCCATACCTTTAAAAAACCTCAATCACCACATGGGAACCGCATCGACTAACTACGACATGGGTCATCATCATCCGCCTCAACCCGATGAACCAAATTGCCTCAATTCAGGTGATCAACATCACCCCAAGTCTCATGGTCTAATCCCACCATGTTCCCATGGAACTAATATAGCCATAGGTTAAATATTAAATAAATTATCAACCAGAACATCCTTCCAATCCAACACAAAACACCATTTTCTGCATGGTATTCCACACCTAGATCAACATACCATAATATACATGAGACAAACCATCGACATCTCAAAAGAAATAATTTAAATTTAAATAATAAACAAATGGTAACAATTGGACCACCCCACTCATATCTATTTATATTAATTTCATAACACAAGAATAAAATAGGATAAATATAGAAACACATACCTTATACTTTTCGATATTCACTCATCAAAGATCGACCTCTGATTCGAGTCAAAACAAGATAAAACAAAAAAATTGAAAAATGACTTAGAAATAGGGAAAATGAGTATGGATGGGAATATAATTCCAAATAATGAGATAAAATAAGAAAATAAGTAATAGGAATAACATCCTTACTATTAGATATCCAATGCGACCAATGGATCTTGAATCAGAGCTCAAAATAAGAAAGTAGTCCAAATCCTTAAGGATATACAAGGAGAGCTCAATGAATTTTTGTGCATGGAAATGGTGAAAAATGGAGGAAAAAATTATTAAGGAATTAGGAGAATTTTTTTCATTTTTGTCCATTAAATGTGTGGCATGTTTTGGAATAATGGTTTGGATAACCTTGCACTAAGCATGTGGTGTCATGTCCAAAGGCCACCCCACCTTGTATGGTTACTGCATAGAGTTTTTAAAACTATGTGCCTAACCATGTGAGAATATTTATCCCTATATATCAAAACACATGGTCATGTTCCACCCTCACATGATTTAATCTAACCATGCTCTAGTTCAAATGGGACACACTATTTGGGCCACACTGTTAGCTCTAATTGTACGCCCATCATGCGCCCAATGTTGTATCTCCTAATTTTTTTTGAATATTGATGCTCCCCAAAACTAAACCAAACCCTCAAGACAATTAACAAGACTTAAACCTAAAAAAACAACACATTAATAAATTTTAACTCTTATAATCTCAATCGAAATATTAAATTGAAATTTGGTACGTCCAACAACTAAAAGTTCAAATTCTCTTGGAATTTCTTGACTTGTTCAAAAGCCTATGATGTTACAACCTCCCCACATTACAATAGATTTCCCCCAAGATATTTATCATTACAAAAATATGATAATAAACATACCCATATCTTAATAATCACCCCAAAATACCATAATCACTCACTCAGGAGTAATTCCTTTTGTGGTGATCCCCACCTTAGGAATCACCTAACTAATAGCTTCTCGTCCCAAATTGAATATGTTGATGGCCCCAACCTGACCATACTCTAGACACATATATCCAAACATCACATATAATCACTCATGCATCTCATCAGATACTAATTTCATACCCACATCAAATATGATTCCCATAAATTCGTGCATCGCAACTGATGCCAAAAGATCCCACATTATATACATAATTCCCAAAAAGGATTTATAATTCCAATGTATGCCATAAAATTCATTAACCATACTAGATGCACACATATTTATTAGAACCTAGTCAATTAATGCACTACACATGCACATCATGAAAAAATATCAATAATTCCAAAAACAAAAAGAATACACCATGGAATACCTCTAACTATCATTGGCTCCCCAACTTGATCTAAACCTACCCGATCAACTATATTCACCTGAATTGAATCCCGAATGCTTGATGTGTATCCTCTCCATGGAGGTACACTAGATACTAGCGACATCCACCAATAATGGGTATCCCTCTCCCTTCCATGACCTACACATGAAATATTATCCAGGATATCTTCTCCTAGTACCAATCATGTTCTTACCTCTGATCCCTAAGTTTGAATCGGTCCCTGAATCCCAGCTACCTAAGGCATATTTTAAAAGAAAATCTCTATGTGTCCCGTCTATTTTAACATCCATAACTCCTTTAGAGGCTATTCACACTAGGTCTGAACATTCCCTAGATACCCACATTAGAAGCACACTATCGATGACCCACTCCTTAGTGGTTTTCCTGAGTCCCTGACTAGATTACCCTGCAGAGAATCATCATATAATCACTTATGAATAATCGAACCACAAATACCTAGCTCACCCAATTCCATCACCCAACTCAAATATTTCCTTTCTATTAGGTTCCCCTCAACTATAAATGCCTAGTTCACTACCTATAAGAATGAGATCAACCCAATGATATTTACCTATACCCTGATGGAATTTCTCAAAATAAACTCAAATTCCCTCACCCTAGCGATGGCATACCCTTCCATAGAGGGAAAAAATGGATAGGTCTATAAACCTCCAAACACAATCCATGATCGACGTATCCCCCTATTGTAATTTAATGAACTCTTGATCTTGATCTACCCTCAATGTCTCCAGGAATGAATGATCAATGAACCTGGTCTTTAAATCCTTCTATGTAAGAACCTCATGTCTACCTACATATACTTATACATCACACCATTTATTTTTCAATCCATTGATCATATACATATCTATCTTCATCTTCCACCCTAAAATTATCTTAATTTGTTCGAATATAGTATTCACATACTTGATCTAGTTTTCTGATTCCTATGGTCCACCTTCACCCTAGAATAAAGGAGGGTGCTGCATTTTAAACTCATGTTTTAGATAATAAATGGATGGATCAAATCCCATAGATCCTTGGCCAATAATATTTACAACCAATACCAATCTCACCCTAATATTCTCATCTAGCCACCCAAACTCTACTACCTTTTGCGGCTATCCTGCCTACTTCAGAACCACTACTTGTGGGTCATGCTAACCCTAACACGCAGGCGCCACATCCCGTGCATGATTTGGTGGTACCACATCTACAACATCCTGATTATCCACTATATCTTGTCTAGTTGGAATCACACTAAATACCAAAGTCCATGATCAGTATCAATAATAACAATACAAATATCAAGAATATGGATAATTATAACATGAAACCCATCTCACCGCCCTTAGATTTTTCTAATGCACCCATATCTCATATCATCTATCCACATTACCCCCTACATACCCATATAATATCCAGGAATCACATAATAAACATACCAAAAATCACCCGCTCGAGATGGATGAGTATAATTCCACCAGAAAGATATACAAGAAAACACTGTTTAGCTTGTTGTTGACACTTTAAACAGGTCACCCATTTCCTTTATTCCCACTTACCCCTATTAGGGTAAAGATATAAATATAGTATATACTCATAGGATCATATAGAAAACTCATAATGAACCATATACTTGGGATGACTAAGTATAATTCTACCAAGAATCCTTACAGGAAAACACTATTTATCTTATTATTGACACTTTAAACAGCACAACCCCTTTTTATGAATTCCACATTCTAGGAAATAATTATAAGAACATAAATATATATTTTGAACCTAATTTCCTATAATGATGCATGAATTAAATTCCCATTCCACAACATTTTAATAGACAAAATCCTTATAAACCGGTAACATCATATACAAGTGCGTCGTTGAAGGTGGAAATCTATCGATAGTAAAAGTGGAAGAACAACATCAATATCCCACCCCTAGAAACTTAGTTTATCCCCTGTGCATGAGGATAAATGAAATAATAAATTATATCTTCACCAAGTCCTAAAAAAATTCTACTATCCTATCTATTATATCCCAAACAACATAAAATTTAAATACAAGACTCTGATACCACTTTTTAACACCCCAAACCTAGAGACACTTCATATGTGCTCCAAGATAGAGAGCCACTCGGTCTTAGGAATTCCACCCTGTACACCGAAGGTTTCCTACTAGTAGAAAGGGTATATTGGGTGATAATGGGGAGATCATACCCTATAATGATAATATTAATAATAGTCATTATAATGATCGTATTATAAAAGAAAACAACCAAAATCAATGGAAGAAAAAATAAAAAATAAAAATAAGGAGAGAAAATAAAACCATCTATAAATACCAGATAATGTATACATATTATGAAAGTTATACAAAACATGAAATATCTCTTGAAGTCTAATCATATAAGTACATATGAAAAATCCTCAAAAGATCTCCACCTCAGTGAAAATGAACCCTTGGTCCATCTTTCATCCATCGTATGCAATCATGATATACCACTTATCACTAAGGTCTAGCACAAAAGTCTAATCCCTTACCTAATCTCAAATACATAAGGTCTTCACACATCTCAAGGGGCCCATATAGAGTGTGACTATAAACTCAACAGGCCTCCACCAACATATTCCAATCTTATATCCATATTTATAATAGTGTAAGCAAGAAATAAGTAAATATAAACCACTCACACATGAAAAAACACACTTCACTTGTGTTCAATAGCCATAAGGGAGTGTTTATCTACTTCAACTGATGCCAGAATAGAGGGATGTATCCACTATCAGTCATACCGGAAGAATCCTAGGTTTCCCATCCATTTTCACATCAAATTGTATCATGTTTTGACCACCAAAATGTATAAAACATTTCAAGTTGACACAGAATCCCTTCGACATCCCAAAAAATCTATCACAAGTCCCTTGGACTTCCATTTAATGAATTACCATAATCTCAGTAGCCTGACATCCCAAGGAATGATGATATTTATCCTTCTGTAGTCTTGACCGATCGACCTTAACATCATAGAAAGCCTCAACCACTATTTGGTGTTATCACACCATCATCCATGTTTTCTAAATCGATCAACTCCTCTGTTATGATGGAGATCACCATCCCCTATTCTACTATATCTATAAAGGCCTCCATCCACATCAAGTGGTCAAAGACACCTCACTAGGTCCTAATCCTATGAAAAAATGACCTTTAAGGTGCTTTTGTCCGACATTGGTGAGAAAATATTCACCAACCATCCTAAGAAACACCTCCAAAGAACCTTCATCACCACATGTGAACCGTGTTTCCCAATTGCAGCATGGGTTATCTTCATTTCCTTAACCTGATGAACCACATCACCTTAATTCTGGTGATCAACATCACCCCATGTCTCATAAGCTAATCCCATCATGTTCCCATGGAACTCACATATCCATAAGATCCATATTAAATAAATTATAAACTATAAAATCCTTCCAAGCCAATGAGAAACCTCGTTTCATACATTCCATGCCACATCTAGCTCAGTATACCATAATATAATTGAGAGAAGCCATCAACATCTCACAAGAATAATAGAAAATATAAATAATAAATAAATGGACACTCATGAACCACACCACTTTTTTCTATTTATTATGAATTCAATAACACGTGAATAAACTAGGAGAAATATAGGAACCACTTACCTTATACCCATATATTTTCACTTGTCAGATATCAACCTCTAATTCGAGCTAAAATGATAGAAAAAGAAGAACCTGAAAAATTCCTTGGAAATAGGGAAAATGAGCTTGAATTAAAAAACATTAAAAATAGTGAGAGAAAATAATAAAATAAGTAAGAGGACTAGTAGAACTACCTATTGATATCCATAATGATCGATAGAGATTGAATTAGATCTCAAATGAAGAAAGTGGGCCAAAGACTAAAGGAGATCCAAGGAGAGCTCCACTGCCTACTATATATGGAAAAGGGGGAAAAGGGGAGGAAGAAAGTATAAAGGAACTAGGGAAATTTTGGTCATTTATTAACATTAAGTGATTCTTATATTTTTTCACACGGTTTGGATAATCGTATTCCAACCATGGAGTGCCACTATCCAAAGGGCACCCCACCTCACACAATTATAAAAAAAAGTTTGAAAAAACATGAACCTAATCATGCGAGTATCTCTACCCCTCTACACCAAAATGAAATGCCATCCACCCCCCTTACATGGTTTAATATAACCATTCTCTAGTTCAAATGAGCTACATGGTTATCCCTAATGATGCGCCAACTGTGCACCTAGTGTTGTGTTTCTCAAAATTTAGTTTTCGAAGCTCAATTCTCTTAAAACTAAAACGAACCCCAAAAAACTTACCAGGACATTACCTCTAACAAAAAAACAAATTAATGAATTATAAATATCAAAATCTCATTACAATTCTTAAATTAAAATTTGGAATTCCCATCAACTAAAAGTTCATATTACCTTTGAATTTATCGACCTGTTCAAAAGCCCAGGATGTTACACTGTTATCTACTCAATCTGAATCTGATCATCCAGTGAAGATATTAATTGAACACAAGTCAATAAAACCTTCTTATATTCTTATTCCATATCCAAATTCATCTCAGCAATCAATCCCATTAGGCAACATCTAACCTTTTATTCTCCCATTTTCTAGACTAATAATTTCTTGCTCAAGAAATCATCTATCACATTCCCATTTTCGAGTGTGTAAGAAATATTTATGTCAAAGGTCTGGAGATACTTCACCAAGCATATCTAGTGAAAATTCTAGTCCCTATATCATACTCTTATAGTATGAAAAATTTTTAAACCACTCTCTGAATATATAGTGGCACCACATCTTCAAGGAATGAATCACTAATGCTAACTCAAGGTAGTGATTAGGGTAATTGTATTTATTAGGGAGTAACTATTATGGGCCATATGTAGCCACATGATCAAGATGCATCAATATGCACCCTAATACCAATCCAAAAGCATAATAATATATGGAATAACCCTTACTCAGCTCAGTGAGAATTAAAATTGAAGATAAGTCAACCTCTCTCTCATATACTAAAAAGATCTCTAAAATTTCTAGAACCAACCAAACATATCCCATTTTCAGGTCAACACTCTCAAAGGAAAAAATAACAAGGAAATGTATTGAATTAAAAGACTATAATATTTGGATAAACCCAGGAATATTCTAATCTCAAACACATCTTTATGATGCTACCAATACATCACTACTTGGATCCACTTAGGATCTACTAAAACACCCTTTTCAGATATTAGGTAGTTAAAGAATCTCACTTACCAAATCCATAATTGACATTTAGACAGTTTATCATATAGGAAATTCCCGTTAAAGGTTTATAATATGGAAACTAGGTATTCTCGTGTTCCTCCCTTTAATTGGTATATATCATGATTTTATCCACAAACACTGCCACAAAAGAATACTAATGGTAATGAAATATTTGATTCATCAAATCCATGAAATCTATATAATCATTAGTAAGTCAAAATTTCATAACCTAATTCTCATAGTGTTCATACCTATTCCTTAAATCGGTCTAAGGAACATCCACTTCTTGAACCCTCAATGAATATTATATTACTCTAAATTAAATTTTCAAAAAATATCAGGTTCCCATGAGATGATCAAATAGAACATCAGTCCAAAGAAATAGGTATATATTCTTGACGATCACCTTGTTGAGTTTCTGGTAACCAATGAAAAATTAGAGGTTTCCAACCACCTTATTTTCAAAGAGTGCCAATAAGTCCCATAGTGACACACTTAGTCAAATAATTCCCTTTACTTGGAGATCCTATAACTATATTTTCAACTCCTTTAGTTCTAAAGGATCCATCTAATAACATGGTAAATAGATGGGGATTGTCTTGAGAAGTATGTCGATAGAGAAACCTACCTCCCACTTGGGAAGAAACCCTAAAAAAATCATCCATAAAGACCTCAGGATTCTTATCCACCACTATTAGAAGCTGACCAAATGAACTCTTCTCAATTGTATCAAATATCAAACTAGACAACTAACATGAGATCAAGCAAACATAAAAAAATAGTCCTGGTCTTATTTCCCTAGGGTCACACTCACCCTAGTATACATGAGTGTTCCCATTAGAAGATAAAAAAACTCTATGATTATAATATTTGATATGTAAAGTGAATCCAATCATCTAGTTCATGATAATAATGAGATAAAAAACATCTAGGTCAAGGACCAATAAATCCCATGAAATTTTAAAATTGTTAATTATAACTCAACACTCTAGATACTTAAAGCTCTGCTCCTTCCTCTTTTCTAATGGAGTAGAAAGATTTATTCTAAATGACATCAACTCTAACTACAATCCTATAGAATCAATTAATTCCTAAGATATAAAATAATGGGATGCAATTGTATAAAAAAACAACAAATATATGTAATAAGAAATAAACACCATACCTATAAGGCTAGTTGGACCAATACCCACATCCTCCAGAACATTCTGAGTTATAAATAGATAACTGGACTCTAATATTCCATATATATTCTTAGCTAGGTGAGAATCCAATTTTGTCTAAGGATGGGGTCCTAAACCCTTTAATATATCATATATAACTCAAGAGATATTTGTAAAAGAAGACCCAACTTTTTTTCCTTAAGGTGAACCTCTATAGAAAAACTAAAGATGGTCTGGATGCCCAAACCAGTGGCTTGTATTAGGAGTCTCATGGAACTCTGAATTGGTGTGTCCTACCTTTAAAAATTGAATTAAAGTCCCATCCACGTTCCCTGAGGAATCCACTGGAAAGGAATCTGATAAATTATGGGTTCTCCAACCACTATATTGATAAAACTTTTATTGCCTCCTCTTCAGGCTTAAAGAATAACTATGACAACCTCGTGCCATAGAAGAGGCACCATTGAGACTGACCAAACCTATTAAATTAGTCTCTACCATAACTTCCTTTTTTAACATATCCATATAGGTTGGTAAACAAAGAATAATAAGCCTCAACTTGATCTCATTCTTTAACCACATTTCAAAGCGTCGAGACTAGAGATAATCATTATTGATAAGATTAGAAGAAAGATGAACCAACTTGAAAAAATTAGTGGGACAATCCATTATTGAATGACTCATTTTACACAAGGTTATGACCTCATGGACCTTCACCACACTTAATGTTTCCAAATAGAACTATTTATTGAATAACTTCTTGAACATGGTCCGAGTGAGATCCTCACACAACATGGATTTCACTACAGACTCCCACCAATTCTAGTAGGGTCTTTACAACATATAAAATGAGAATTTAAATTAGAAGTCTTTGGGGTATTTATAAAATATAATATTTGATTTAAATTCTCTATACACTCCTTGATATCTTGATACCCTTTTTCACCATGAAGGATTGGTGGATTTTTCTTAATAAAATCTTTAACGTGGTCTAACATCCTTGAATTACCTATTCCACTTTCCTAACCAAGATATTGAATAATATGAATGATAAATTCAATGATATCAAGGTCTACTGGAGGGATAGACTATAGGATATTCTCCATAGATATCTCTCTTCAAAACCTAGGGGCCTTTCTAGGAAGCAGGATATATAAAACACAAGACATAAAACACAATTAATACCCAATTTAGATTCCAAAATCATCAATTTAATCAAAAAAACCCTCTATATTACTATTAAATAAATAACATCAATCATAATAGTTATAAAAACTTAAGGGGATAAAATAATGAAAATTATTGAATTTCCTCATAGTGCATGGTTTGGTTACATGGTTATGAACCAACCATGAATGTTCCACTAGAATAAGTTATATACCTGGTTACATAGGCACCACATTGATTCCTCTAACCACATAATTAAACTACATGCCTCTGTATTCCTTACCTGTTCCACCATGATACTAAAAATTTCCCAAAATAACACACAAGTTTTCCCTAAAATCAAGATACAATAGTAATCAATATTAAATATCATAAAAAACCAAAATTGAACTAAAAACAAGACACAACAATCAAATACCCATTGTGACTCATGGTTCGACCCAAAGGAGAGCTGGCCAGGAACCTCCCTACACCTACCTCTTGAGTTTTGATGATTTTATATCCACTATACCTTTAATATCCCAATAAAAAGAGGACTATGATACCAATTTTTAATAAAATAGCTTGGGTCAACCCTACCCATAACCCAAGCAAGCTCACCATAAGGACCAAATAACATTCCTGATCACTAAAGGCTAAAGAAAAGCATAAGAGTGTCAAATATAACCATTGGAAACAAATTTATCTACAAAATTCAAATAAAAATCACATGGATCCCTCCTAAAAATATGGCATGATTCATCTTTAAATTGGAAACCCATACCAATAAATAAATAGTTTCAAAAGATAATGAAAGAAAAAAAGAGTATAAGTAGTAGAATAAACCATAAATCATTGCTAGCATCCAATCATCCTAAATAAAAGGATAATCAACATCTATATAAAAAATATACCAAAGTAAGGTTAAGGAAAAAGTGTATATCTCAAAGTAACCCAAAACCATAAAATATCCCAAAATGCTCTACATGATCCCAAACCCCTCATAACTCTTGGTCACCGCCACCACCACACCAATAAATGATGATGTGAATTATAAAGATCCACCAAACTGTATAGAAACCTTATCTTTACCTGTATCCTATAAAATCAAGTCTCAAACATAATGGAAATTCATTTCATTTATCTAAATTTTTATAAATGAGAAGTTGGGTTCCTCAAAATGATTAAGAAAAATATATAAGATTAATAGATATTGACTAAAAAGGTAAGTAAGAAGAGAGATCCATGGTTGGGAGATGGATGCTCGTGCGAGTTAAGAGAAATGAGGGGCAGAGGAAGTAAAAAATCATAAGGGAAAAAAGATAAATTCAACCTCTTTAAGAAATCTATTTAGGCCACATGTTTTGTAAGAAACCCATACACCAACCATGAGGGTTCCACTGGAGACTCCAAGTGATGCTGCGTGGTTTTTACAAATAGTGCACCAACAATGTAGGTCACCCCAGGACTAAAATTTTGCTACATGCTTTCCTAGGAACATCACATAGTTTTATAAAATCATGTATTGTCTATAAAAAAATAATTTTGGTCTCCTCTTACCCCCTTCACATGATTTAGGTAAAGTTTATTATTAAATGTGCACTAACCATGTCTCCTAACATATTTTCTCTAAATTTCACATTTTCAACTCTCGACTCCTGAAAACTCCAAAATAAATATAATATAAATAAAAATAAAATAAAATAAATATATATCATTGACCTATAAGGTGTTATTACACATTTTCATGACATGCCAAATTTATGTATTTATTACCTACTGGATAATTTAAAAGTGGTGAGAAGGGTGGAACCACAAGGATCACAGGCCTACTTCAAAAAACTAGATCTTTTTTTTATAATGTTCAGGTGGGAAATTTATAAGGAGACTCATTCCAATTTTTTTTTATAAAACAAAAATTTAATAAATAGAATTAAAATACTAAAAAATGTAATTAAATAGGAAATTTATATTGAATTAGAAAGCATTTATGGTATGAGGATGGTTTAAGGAAGAAACTACACATGCCACTACAAATTTTTTTCTATGATTAAATAAACATTCTATTTAATTATCACCAATTTTGAATTTGTAATCCTTTTAAGAAGCCCATTTTTCTCCTAATTTATTTAAAGTATCTTTATCTAGTGTTGTAAATAAATTAGGATACACATTTGAGTATAAAACTATTAGGATAAATGACGCAACTAATTTCTCACAAAGTTCTGCCACCTATTTATTCTATGATCAGTTGAAACTATTAATTTTATTAGTATTACTAAATCAACTATATATTAAAATGGATAGTTTTAATTATTGAATTTAATTTTTATAAAAATATAATTAAATTTAAATAAATATTTGGTTTAAAAAATCCAACTATAAATTAATCATAAAATAAAATATCATCATGGAATTCACAACAATTCATCCCACTCGGTAAAAATTTTGACACAATAAAACTATTCCGAAATCACAACAACAAAAACACTTGGTACAAAAAATGAAAACACATTGAAAATATAACCATGTTACTAAAATATTGGGACAAAAAAGGATTGACCCACCGGTATAATGATAATTTTGAGATAAAATAAAGTGAAAATTGCAACAACAAAAATGATGCCAGATGTAACGTAGAAAACTCCCAAATAAAGTGGTAAAAACCTATGGGAAAATAGAAGGATTGTTTTGGGTAAAATGCAGGTACATACATGGTTCATACACTATATAAATATTAAAAGGAGAAAACCCTCAATTATCTCTCTCGAATAACGGATAAATATGTCTCACAAAATACTAAAAAAATGATTGAAACTATTGATTGAGGAGTTGATTGCTGATGAGAAAACTAGAGGTAGACACTACTATTTATAGGAAGTTATCACCCCCTTCTACCTTCTTACACTGAATATCTATTGGGGTTGGACACCCACCACACCTTCCATCACCTCCTTTGACAAATCAAGGGGGCAGCCACCATCCAGAGAAAAAAACTATGGAGATATATCCTAATTGGAGATTTTATTTAGAACTAATCACATCTCCACACATCCTTTATATCTTCTAAATATGTTTCTCATGACTCTTCAAGGTTTCTCAATGGTCTACACCACATAAACTTATCAGATACAATCACCTTAATCAAGAAATATTCTTGATTTTACTTAGTATGAATTTTCTGCATATCCACACTTCCTTCCTCCACCATATCTCAGAAGAATTGATATTGTAACCCAATGTGATTCATCCTAGAATGAAAATATGGATTTCTTACAATGTTCAAGGCACTAAAAATATCAAAAAATAATATAATATTATCTTATATATTCTTGATATCCTCTAATAACCTTATTATATAAATCACCTCCTTTCAAGCCTTCATAGATACCATGTACTCTGCCTTCATCAGGGATAAATCAAAAAATCACTATAACTTTGAAATTTAGCGAACAACTCCTCCAAAAAGAGTAAACACATAACCAATATTGGTTTTACTCCAGTAAGAATCACTTGAAAATTCAGAATCAACATATCCTCTAATGGTAAACTCTAATCCTCCATAACATAATGAAAAATTTGAGGTTTAATTGATATATCTTAGGATCCTATTTAATATGTTAAAATTATATCTACCTAGATTATCCATGTACTCACTAATTTCTCCCACTCTAAGATTAATGTCTAGTTTAGTACAAACCATAACGAACAATAGTGTCACACCGCGATCATGAAAATTATTTTATTTTATTATTTTCTTGATTTTGGGTACTTTGGACGAGGTTCGGGTTGAGTCTTGGTTTAAAATTTTGAGTTTTGGTTTAAAAATGGATGTTTTGGGCTTGGCAGTAAGGGGCACATGGGCAACACACAGTTAGGGTAAACCGTGTGGATTTTCCCAAGTAATTGTTCCACTCGTTTTAGATTTTAGGGGTAAGGAACATAGGTTGTGAATAGTATGGGAAACCATGAAACAACCGTACGTGATGTTCTGTCCTTTTGGATAGTTCCTACCCCACAGTTTGTCAAACCATGTGGACTAACCGCGCGAGCTGCCCAGTTTCTTAAAACTTCAAAGTTCTAAGTTTTCCCCTCCAAGTTTTTAACCCAAAATCATGATTTGTATCCCTTTCTCGACTTAGGCACACCATGGGGTCCTCCAAGATCCCTCTACTCCCCCTTTGATTTTTGAATCCCGTTAAAGGTTTCTAAGGCGGGTTCTTGTGATTTTTGGTTGATTTATCCTTCTCCTCTCCCTTATCTCTTGATTATTGGTTCTCTCTTTGTGGGTTCCTCTATTGGATGATCTCTAGGGTCAGGGTTGGCTAATCTTTGTCGATTCCTTTGATTTGAGGGTGTGCAGATCATCTGTGGGGTTTAATTCTTCCTTACGTTGAAGTTTCACTGCATTCGCATATAATTGAGGTAGGTGTTTCCATTATTTTCCTTTTTGAATCATTCCATTGATGCTTTTAGATTTTTAAAAAATATAAAAATGTGTTTATAATGATTTTGGTATGTTTTAATTTCTTGGTATGATGTTTTCATGTTGCCAACAATTAGTGTAAGTGATTTCTAAAAGTGTTCTCTAATTATGACACATAGTATGAACACTAGGTGTTTGTTAAAATGTAAATTGTTCCTTTTAAATGAAATTGTGTGTTTTTAGTGGTATTTAACCTTGGTTATGTTATGATATCATCATTGGATTGTGAACTTAGCATTGTGTGGGTGTTTTTTGGTGACTTTTATGGTTTGACACTTATGTGTGGCTTGTTGTGTTAGTGGAAAAACATGTGTTGTTACATGGAAATGGTTTGGGGGGAAAATGATTGTAGTATTCCATTGGATGTGGTCACATCCATGTGTGCCCAGAGTGCACACATGAATGGGAACACAAATGATGATGGTATTGTTTAACATAAAATCCAGTTTTCAAAAAACTTGTACGTCTCTTTTAAACTCTTGGTTTTTAACTAAACCGCTTTTGTTTCCAAATGATTTAAGTTTTATTTTAAATGGGTATTCTAAAAAATGACATATTTGTCACTTTGAAAGATGATTGGTTTTTTAAGTGGTTTGAAATTCCATTCAGCATCTTTAAGTGTGTTTTCTGTTTTCATCTTGGTTTTGAAATAATGTTGGAAATGAAATTGGATTTTCTATAAAGGATCATTTGGAATTTCACTCTTGAAAGTGGTTGTTTATATTGATTTTGAAAATGGTTGAGAAATGTTTGAAAGTGTATTTGGAATGAACAAAGTGTAAGGACCAGTTGGAACTTTATTATGTTTTGGAAATGAATGTGGTTTGGGAAATAAAAATGTCTGGTTGGCATCTTGATATGTTTTGAGAAAATGGTTTGAAAAATCATGTGATGTGATGGCCCAGTTGGCACTTGTGATTGGTTTGTTTCATGAAAGGAACCCCTGTTAAGGATTTCCCCTTGTTGGTTATCATAAAGGTGGTGTTAGTGTTTGGGGTAGGCAAGTGTAGTGGCAACAAGTAAAGTGAGTCACACATGAGGGGACATACTCCTTTCAAAAATTATCTTTACCATGGGTTTCTTGGGAATCTTTTAGAGGGTCGAGTGATGGTTTCTTATCAACCTAGATTTGACGGGTTGTTACCCCCCTTGACTTGATAGGTCTTAGTGGGATGTGCCACTGGATTGGTTAGTTTAGGGAATGTAACACCTGAGACTTTTATAAGAAATATTTTGTTTTTATTTTATATAAATCATCAAAGGAATCTTTCACTACACACAACACAAGCTTGGCTTGATTTATACGCAATTGCGACCTTCCTTGATAGCTTGCGTCGTACGCAATACCGAGTTTCACTAAACAACGATATGCTATTAAAATATTATTAAAACTAGCTGTTATGAATAGTAATAACGAATTTTTAAAATTTTGTAAATTTTATTTTTCAAAATGGACTTTTTTTTGGATTCAAAATATCGAAATTAGCCTAGGGTGAAATTTTGGTATTTTTCTGGAAACTTTCAATTTTTGATGAATTGTGAAAACACTGGGTTACTATTTAAAAACCGACTTTTTATTTAAATAATTATTTATTTTATTTAAATTTATTTTAGGTCAAAATTGATGCATAATGCATATATAAGTTCAATATAATTCATTGGAGTAATTTTATAATAATTTTAGATATATAAAAATTTTATTGAACTTTTCACCGTCTTTTACCCACCTCCTAGGAGAATTTGAAAATTTACATAAAACTTAATTTTACCGCTTCTGTGATTGGAATTTCAAAACTTCGAGAGACACGGTTGATGTCAGTAAGTAAAATGTGGTTCAATGAGATGAAAATAATTTTTGGTGAATAGTAAATTTTTACTTTTATTTACCACGGTTAAAAGTAAATAGTGTAATTAAGGGTAAAAATGATATTATTATTACCCTAACACATGTCATAATTCTATTGGATAAGTGTAATTCGACCAAAAACAACCTTAGGAATAAAATATTACGATTTAGGCCCACTTGGATTAGATTAAGACATTTATTATTAATTTATTTAAAGAAGGGTTAAAATAGTTAAAATCAAAGTTTAATAAGTAAATAATTTTTAATATAGGGTTATACATAAGATAAATTCTACAATAAATATTACTTAGAAATATAAAAAGATTTCCTACATAATGGTATTTTATTTGTAATTTTTATACATTAAATAATTTAATTTATTTATGACACAAAGATGATGCAGTAATTATCTTGTTAATGAAATATTGACATAATTGATGTTATAAATACCCAAATAAATGTAATTTGAGACTTTTTATGAATTCAACTAATTTTATAGGTTAATATTACATGTTAGTATTGATTTAATTAACTTTTTTCGAACTAATCATTCTGTTATGATTTTTACAAAAATCAATTACTAAATAGTGTCAAAATTGACATAAAATAGTTTTTTTAAAAAGTATTATATTATTAATTGTTATTTTATTCCTAAAAATCTAAGGTTCGGTCAAATGACTTATATAAGGTTATATATATTAATAATAAACAACTCGGGGTTCGTTTGGCTTGTTATAGTAAGTTTATTAACCTTATAGTGTAAGAACACAAAAAGACACGGTAAAAGTAAAATTATCTAACTTAAAGTTAAATCTAAATGATAAGGTTAAAATAGTAAACTAAAATTGTCCAAATTATATTGGATGAGAGTATTTCGACCCATACCCACCTTACCTTCGAAATAAATAAATTTTGAGCTATTTAAAACCGAATATGGCTTTATAATAAAATAATATTTTTAGTTTTTTCAAAGGTGCCTCTCTCCTTCCTTATAAAAGGGCACCTCCTCCCTCTCTTCCTCACACCACTTTGAGCCTTAAAACTCGGCCAAAACCTCACAATTTCTCCTCTCCACTTCCCTAGAAACATCCTAGAGGTCCTGGTCTTCTTCAAAGACCAATTTTAGTTCCCTAAAAGGAGGTCTCAAAGAGGCGCTTCAAAGAAGAGGTAATGTCCGTTACCGATTCTTTCAACTTTATTTCTTCTTACACTTCTTCTTCTATAGTTGTTTCATTATGAGTTAATAACATAATTATCACTCATATACTGATATGTTATTATAATTATGAAACAACCCTATTTCACCATCTATCCATCCTACGGAAAATGAAATCACTGCACGTGCGTACGTACGGAATACCGTCTCCACGCCGTGGTGTAATGTATTTTCCACAAACACCTTACCTGGATGGGTATAATGGTGTGAAGAATGAATATATATGATTATTATAAAGTGATATTGATTCTGAAATAGTATACATACACTCCAATACAATTCCACGATCATGGGAACGATATCATCGCTCGTGCGTACGTACGGAATATCGTCTCCACGATGTGATGCGACTCGTTCTACATGATTTTCATTGCATAATGATTACATAAATGAATTTAGTGAATAAATATGATATATATTACACTAATACCATTCTGGAAATGAGGTATCTATAACCTAAAAATAAGAATAATAATTTATTCGGCAAAACACGCATAAGAACAAAAGGTAATAAACACCTGAATAACAAGTAGCAATGAAATATTAATAATAATAAGCTAATAATATGACCATATATGATATCATAAAAATGAGTATGATTCTGGAATAAGTCAATTACATTATTTAAATCATTATACAGGAGGTTCGGACACTTACGAAGCAAATCAGACCTAAGGTAAGGGAAATATCACAATCTCATTTTTATCTGAGATTGTTTATACTTTGGAATTTACTGGGGTGTATTTTATCATCCACATCCATGTTTCCTCAATATGTAATATTATCCACCTACAATTGTTTAAATTCAATTTTACCCTTCGGTGAGTTTTTAGTAAAAGATATGAAAGGATTCTTTTGTCGTTTTTCGTACGAGGTACTTTTTGACTTTTCCGACAAAAGTACGAGAAGAATATTTTTTTAACTTATACGGAATGAATGGATTTTTAAAATATTATTTACAAGAAGCTTCCTTTACAAGTTTTCAAGTTTATTTTTAATCAACTTCTTTTAGTTTAGAATTGTATGACATGTTAAGAAAGGAAGAGTGTTTTTGAAGTAGAAAGGATATTTTCCTCAAGAATGGAGTTCAAGTGTTTTATCAAAATTATTATCCATATAAGATAATATAGGGTTCTGTTTATATCCCTATTATTACATTTATTTGATTATGTTGTGATGGAATTATTTTTTATGAATTCCTTTATCTTATATGAATTGTTTTATGAAGTCACGATGTTTAAGAATCCCATTTTTATTACATGGGTTATGCAATGATGTATGATTTATGATTTTGTGGAACACATAAGAATGGTATCATTATGAGATGGGTGGGACCTATATCTCCCTCCAATTCATTGGGTAAAGATTTTATATCTCATGAGATAGACATGGATGGAATGGCAGGTTAAACCGGTTCAGTGAAACAGGACTGAAACGAGGAATGAACTCGGTTCAGAAATGGAATTTGTCCACTAAGATAGTCTTGGAAATGAGTCTTGACTAATAAGAAATGATTCTATATGATTATGTGTGTATGCCACAAAGCTTCATGTTTTAAGTTATGATTATTGTGATTACATTTCACTATCATGATTTATCCCATGTTATGAAATTATGATCTCTTTTGCAGGGTAAGATTTCCAAAATGTTATGTTCTTATGAATATGATGTGATTGATATTTCTTTTGTTTACCCTTACTGAGAATTTGATCTCACCCTTTTGTATGTTTTCTTTCCCCAGGTCAGGAAGAAGTTTATTAAGTAAGATATGCCAAAAGGGACTATAGATATGATGAAATAAATGGGATACAATGTAGACGCTTTATGAACCAGTTGTTTATGTTTCCCAGTTTCTAAAGACATTATACCAATACGGTCCTTTCATGGTTTTGTTATATGTTGTAATAAGTATGCTTCAATTTTGAAGTATTAACCATGTATGTAAAGTATGGGTCGTTATATTTGGTATCATAGGAAAGGTATAGTCAACCTTTGGAAACTAGGATGTGAAAGCCTTAGTAAGAATCCTAAGGATAAGTCTAAGCATAGAACACAATCTTAGTGTTTTAGAAATGGCCATTAATAACCTAGGATAAGACCTTAAGTGTGAAATTTTATTCTTGATTATGTGATTTTCCTATTATAATTAGTGTTTCTCACACTATTTTTCTTGGTTTTAGTCAATGGCTGGAACCCGAAGGAACCGTGTTAATGCGGAATGCGACGGGCAATGCAATGATTGTCCCCCTGAGCAACCAAACATTATGGGAGCTGGAATGAAAAATCTTGTAGCCATGCTCACACAACTTTCTCAAGCTATGAATCATGCAGTACTTCCAAACGAGCAAAGGAAGGAGCAAAATTCTGTTTAATCCTTCATGAGATAGCATCCACCTTCATTCAGCGGGTTTACTGATCCATTAGTTGCTGAACAATGGATCAATACTACTAAAAAGATATTTTCAGTTCTTCATTGTTCTGAACATGATAAAGTCATCTTAACAGTGTATCGTTTGGAAGGTGATGGTGATCAATGGTGGAATCTTATCAAGAATACGAGGCCAAGAGATGAAATTGAGTCCATGGAATGGGATGAGTTCAATAACTTATTTTTCAATAAGTAATTCCCTCGTATTCTCCGAACAAAGATGGAGAAGGAGTTTCTTGAACTAAAGCAAAAGGATGATGAATCTGTTGGTACCTATGAAACAAATTTTACAAGACTTTCAAGGTATGCTTCTGGTATTATTATCCAACCTGAGAGTAAGATCGATCGATTCTTTAGTGGCTTAAAACCAAGTCTTCAAAAGGCGTTAGCCATAAGGGACTTCAATAGCTATGAGGAAATCGTTCGATGTGCTCTCAAAGTTGAGATGGAGATTGGAGTAACCCATCAGTCATATGGGTTTGATAAGAAGAGGAAAATGGAATTCAAAGGAAAATATAAAGAGCACACTGAAAAGAAGATGAGTTTTCCCTTATGCTCAAAGTGTGGAAATAAACATGGAGGGAGTTGTCTTAAAGGGACAAGTAAATGTTTCAAATGTGGAAAGGAAGGTCATCGGGCATTTGAATGCCGCAATTATGGGAAGAAGATGTCTAGTGATGCGAACAATGAAAAGGATACACAGAGTGCACCTCCTACAATTCAATGTTACAAGTGAAAGAAAATGGGGAATTATTCCAATCAATGCCCTAATCCAAGGGTTGTTGATGATGATCGACGTCAACAAACTCTTAAGGCTAAAGAGAATGGAAAGTCACATGCAATTTCTATTAGTGATGTGGAGTACGATAACGAAGTGGTGAAAGGTACACTTACCATCCACTCTAAAGTAGAAAATGTTTTATTTGATTCTGGATCCACCCACTCCTTTATTTCTGAAGAATTTTCTAAGGGTATCACCGTATTACCTCAATAATTAGATGTTGAGTTAGCTGTGACAACCCCTAATGGCACAACAGTCGCATCAAAAGTTTATAATTCTTCTCTGATTGAAGTTTGTGGGAAAGTGCTTCCTGCAAATCTTGTGATCCTCCCTATAGTGGAATTTGATGTGATTATTGGCATGGATTGACTTTCTCTATATGGAGCTCATATCAATTTCCAAAGAAGGGAAGTCACATTTCATATTCTAGATCAATATTTGATCGTCTATCAATTCAAGGATGAACATAACCTTCCAGTGGAAATTTCTTCCATCTTATGGGTCTTGATTCCACTAAATGAGGGTTATTTATCTCAAATGGTTGGAGATAAACTCACGATTAAGAATATTCCCATTGTACGGGAGTTTGATGATGTCTTTCCGGAGGAATTGTCGGGTCTTACACCAAATCGTGAAGTTGAGTTTTCAATAGAACTCGTACCGGGTGCTTTACCTATTTCAAAGACACCTTATAGAATGGCCCCAATTGAGTTGCAGGAATTGAAGAAGCAACTCCAAGAGAATCTTGATAAAGGATTCATACACCCTAGTGCGTCACCTTGGGGAGCACCTGTTCTGTTTGTTAAGAAGAAAGATGGATCAATGAGACTCTGCATTGATTATCGAGAACTTAACAAGATCACTATCAAGAACAAATATCCTCTCCCACGCATTGATGACCTATTTGACCAACTACGAGGAGCTCAATACTTTTCCAAGATTGATCTTCATTCAGGGTATCGTCAATTAAGGGTCAAAAGGGAGGATATACCAAAGACGGATTTCCGTACAAGGTATGGACACTATGAATTTATAGTGATGCCATTTGGTCTTACTCATGCCCCTGCTATCTTTATGGATCTGATGAATAGAGTCTTTAGAGACTATCTTTATCAGTTTGTGGTAGTCTTTATAGATGATATTCTTGTATATTCAAAGAGCAAGGAAGAACATGAAGATCACTTGAGAATTATATTGAAGACCCTGAGAAAGGTGAAGTTTTATGCCAAATTTACAAAGTGTGAATTTTGGATTCAAAAAGTTTCATTTTTGGGTCACATAATCTCAAAATAGGGGATATCTATGGATCCAACAAAAACAGAGGTTATCGAAAGATGGTCGAGACCAATAACAGTAACTGAGATCCGAATTTTTCTTGGTTTTGATGGATATTACCGACGTTTTGTGAAAGATTTTTCAAGGTTATCTAACCCACTCACAAAGTTGACTCGAAAAGGAGTTAAGTTTGTTTGGACGGAGGAATGTGAGGAGAATTTCAAAGAGATAAAAATAAGGTTAGCCAGTGCACCTATGCTCACACTACCTTGCAGTGGAGAAAGGTTTGTGATCTACAGTGATGCATCCAAGAAGGGACTGGGGTGTGTTCTCATGAAAAATGATATGGTGATAGCTTATGCCTCACAACAGTTGAAAATCCATGAGCAAAATTACCCAACTCATGATTTGGAGTTAGCTGCGGTAATCTTTGCATTAAAGATTTGGAGGCATTATCTTTATGGAGAAAGGTGTGACATTTATATTGATCATAAAAGTTTAAAGTATATTTTCACACAAAAGGAGATGAATATGCGTCAAAGAAGATGGTTGGAGCTGGTTAAGGATTACGACTACTCAATTCATTACCACCCTGGTAAAGCAAACAAGGTAGCAGATGCATTAAGTCGACAAGACCATGCTAGATTATCCATGATGAGGATCAAAAAAGATCCAATATTTATGGATTTACAAAGGATGGATCTTGGAATTTTATTGAAAGGGGAGAAATCTTATCTTTCTCAAATGAATGTTCAACCATCTATACATGTGAAGATTAAAGAGGCCCAGAAAGAAGATGTAGAGTTACAAAAGAAGGTGAGAAATGTTCCTGAATTCAACCTTGATTGTGATGAGATAATAAAGTTCAGGAATCAGGTTTGTGTTCCTCCCATCCCATAATTAAAGAAGGAGATGCTAGATGAGGCTCATAGTTCTTCATTCTCTATTCATCCTGGAAGCACGAAGATGTATAGGGACCTGAAAGAGTACATCTGGTGGGATGGCATGAAAAGAGATGTTGCTGAATATGTCTCTCGATGCTTGGTTTGTCAGCAAGTTAAAGCTGAGAGATAGAAGTCTAAGGGGATGTTACAACCATTAACCATACCCGAATGGAAATGGGAAAAAATCACTATGGACTTTGTTACAGGACTTCCTAAAACATCCAAAGGAAATAATGCTATCTGGGTCATAGTTGATCGTCTTACAAAGTCTGCACACTTCATTGATATTAGAGAGTATTTCTCTCTGGATCAGCTTTCCAGGATATATGTAAAGGAAGTGGTAATATTGCATGGAGTACCACTTTCTATTATATCTGATCGGGATCCGAGGTTTACCTCAAAGTTATGGCGAAGTCTTCAGCATACTCTGGATACAGAGTTGAGTTTCAGCACTACTTATCATCCTCAGATAGACGGTCAGTCTGAGAGGAAAATTCAAACTCTAGAAGATATGTTGAGAGATTGCTCTATGGATTTCAAAGGTGGTTGGGATCAACACCTACCTTTGGTGGAATTTTCTTATAATAATAGCTTTCACTCCAGTATTCAGATGGCTCCTTATGAAGCTCTCTATGGAAAGAAATGTAGGACTCCAACTTGCTGGGATGAAGTTGGGGAAAGAAAGCTATTAGGACCTGATCTTGTTGATGATATGGCAGAAAAGGTCCGATCTATTTAACAACACATAAGAGCACCTCAGAGTCGACAAAAAAGTTATGCCGACAACCGAAGAAAAGACTTAGAGTTTGAAGTGGGTGATAAAGTGTTCTTACGAATATCTCCTTGGAAGAGAGTAATGAGATTTGGAAAGAAGGGAAAGTTGAGCCCTAGGTATATCAATCCTTTCGAAATATTGGATTGTGTTGGGAAGGTAGCTTACCGATTGGCGCTTCCACCGAATCTCTCTCAAGTTCACGATGTGTTCCATGTATCTCTCCTGGGAAAGTACATACCTGATCCTTCACATGTACTCCGCTCAGAAATTGTACCGCTAGAACAAGATCTTTCTTATGAAGAAAAGCCGATATAGATTCTCGATCGTAGTGAAAAAGTCCTATGGAACACGACCACTCGCTTGGTGAAAGTTTTATGGAGGAACCACCAATTATAAGAATCTACATGGGAGCTTGAGGATATGATGAGGGAGAGGTATCCTCATCTGTTTGTTACAAGTGACGAATTTTGAGGGCGAAATTCATTTTAAGGGGGGTAGAATTTAACACCCGAGACTTTTATAAGAAATATTTTGTTTTTCTTTTATATAAATCATCAAAGGAATCTTTCACTACACACAACACTATCTTGTCTTGCTTTACAAGCAATTGTGAGATTCCTTGATAGCTTGTGTCGTACGCAATACCGGATTTCACTAAACAATGACATGCTATTAAAATATTATTAAAACTAGCCGTTATGAATAGTAATAACCACTTTTTGAAATTTTAAATTTTTTTTAAAAATGGACTTTGTTTTTGGATTCGGAATATCTAAATTATCCTAGGGTGAAATTTTGGTATTTTTCTGGAAACTTTTAATTTTTGATGAATAGTGAAAACACTGGGTTACTATTTAAAAACCGACTTTTTATTTAAATAATTATTTATTTTATTTAAATTTATTTTAGGTCAAAATTGATACATAATACCTATATAAGTTCAATATAATTCAATGGAGTAATTTTATAATAATTTTAGATATATAAAAATTTTATTGAACTTTTCACCGTCTTTTACCCACCTCCTAGGAGAATTTGCAAATTTACATAAAACTTAATTTTACCGCTTCTGTGAGTGGAATTTCAAAAATCCGAGAGACACGGTTGATGTTAGTAAGTAAAATGTGGTTCAATGAGATGAAAATAATTTTTGGTGAATAGTAACTTTTTACTTTTATTTACCACAGTTAAAAGTAAATAGGGTAATTAAGGGTAAAAATGATATTATTATTACCCTAACACATGTCCTAATTCTATTGGATAAGTGTAATTCGACCAAAAACAACCTTAGGAATAAAATATGACTATTTAGGCCCACTTGGATTAGATTAGGACATTTATTATTAATTTATTTAAAGAAGGGTTAAAATAGTTAAAATCAAAGTTTAATAAGTAAATAATTTTTAATATGGGGTTATACATAAGATAAATTCTACTATAAATATTCATTAGAAATCTAAAAAGATTTAATACATAATGGTATTTTATTTGTAATTTTTAGACATTAAATAATTTAATTTATTTATAACACAAAGATGATGCAGTAATTATCTTATTAATGAAATATTGACATAATTGATGTTATAAATACCCAAATAAATGTAATTTGAGACTTTTTATGAATTAAACTAATTTTCTAGGTTAATATGATATGTTATTATTGATTTAATTAACTTTGTTCGAACGAATCATTCTGTTATGAGTTTTACAAAAATCAATTAATAAATAGTGTCAAAATTGACATAAAATAGTTTTTAAAACAAATATTATATTATTAATTGTTATTTTATTCCTAAAAATCTAAGGTTTGGAAAAATTAATTAGATAAGGTTATATATATTAATAATAAAAAACTTGGGGTTCGTTTGTCTTGTTATAGTAAGTTTATTAACCTTATAGTGTAAGAACACAAAAAGACACGGTAAAAGTAAAATTATCTAACTTAAAGTTAAATCTAAATGATAAGGTTAAAATAGTAAACTAAACTTGTCCAAATTATATTGGATGAGAGGATTTAGACCCATCCACACCTTAGCTTCTAAATAAATCAATTTTGAGCTATTTAAAACCTAATATGGATTTATAATAAAATAATATTTTTAGTTTTTCCAAAGGTGCCCCTCTCATCCCTTATAAAAGGGCACCTCATCCCTCTCTTCCTCACACCACTTTGAGCCTTCAATCTCGTCCAAAACCTTCCAATTTATCCTCTCCACTTCCTTATAAACATCCTAGAGGTCCTGGTCTTCTTAAAAGACCAATTTTAGTGCCCTAAAAGGAGGTCTCAAAGAGGCGCTTCAAAGAAGATGTAATGTCCGTTACCGATTCTTTCAACTTTATTTCTCCTTCCACTTATTATTCTTTAGTTGTTTCATTATTAATTAATAACATCAGTATCACTAATATACGGATATATTATTATAAGTATGAAACAACCCTATTTCACCATCTATCCATCCTACGGAAAACGAAATCACCGCGCGTGCGTACGTACGGAATACCGTCTCCACGCCGTGGTGTAATCTATTTTCCACCACCACCTTACCTGGATGGGTATAATGGTGTGAAGAATGAATATATATGATTATTATAAAGTGATATTGATTCTGAAATAGTATACATACACTCCAATACAATTCCACGATCATGGGAACGATATCATCGCTCGTGCGTACGTACGGAATACCGTCTCCACGATGTGATGCGACTCGTTCTACATGATTTTCATTGCATAATGATTACATAAATGAATTGAGTGAATAAATATGATATATATTACACTAATACCATTCTGTAAATGAGGTATCTATAAACTAAAAATAAGAATAAGAATTTATTCGACAAAACACGCATAAGAACAAAAAGTAATAAACACCCGAATAACAAGTAGCAATGAAGTATTACTAATAATAAGATAAGAATATGACCATATATGATATCATAACAATGAGTATGATTCTTGAATAAGTCAATGATGTTATATAAATCATTATACAGGTGGTTCAGACACTTACGAAGCAAATCGGACCTAAGGTAAGGGAAATATCACAATCTCATTTTTATCCGAGATTGTTTATACGTTGGAATTTACTGGGGTGTATTTTATCATCCACATCCATGTTTCATCAATATGTAATATTATACACCTACAATTTTTTAAATCCAATTTTACACTTCGGTGAGTTTTTAGTAAATGATGTGAAATGAATCTTTTGTCATTTTTCGCACAAGGTACTTTTTGACTTTTCTGACAAAAGTACGAGAAGATTTTTTTTAACTTATACGACATGAATGGATTTTTAAAAAATTATTTCCAAGAAGCTTCCTTTACAAGTTTTCAAGTTTATTTTTAATCAACTTCTGTTAGTTTAGAATTTTATGACATGTTAAGAAAGGAAGAGTGTTTTTGAAGTCGAAAGTATATTTTCCTCAAGAATGGAGTTCAAGTGTTTTATCAAAATTATTTTCCATCTAAGATAATATAGGGTTCTGTTTATATCCCTATTATTACATTGATTTGATTTTTTTGTGATGGAATTATTTTTTATGAATTCCTTTATCTTATATGAATTGTTTTATGAAGTCACGATGTTTAAGAATCCCATTTTTATTACATGGGTTATGCAATGATGTATGATTTATGATTTTGTGGCACACATAAGAATGGTATAATTATGAGATGGGTGGGACCTATATATCCCTCCAATTCATTGGGTAAAGATTTTATATCTCATGAGATAGACATGGCTGGAATGGTAGGTTAAACCGGTTCAGTGAAACAGGACTGAAACGAGGAATGAACTTGGTTCAGAACTGGACTTTGTCCACTAAGATAGTCTTAGTAATGAGTCTTGACTAATAAGAAATGATTCTCTATGATTATGTGTGTATGCCACAAATCTTCATGTTTTAAGTTATGATTATTGTGATTACATTTCACTACCATGATTTATCCCATGTTATGAAATTATCATCTCTTTTGCAGGGTAAGATTTCAAAAATGTTATGTTCTTATGAATATGATGTGATTGATATTTCTTTTGTTTACCCTTACTGAGCATTTGAGCTCACCCTTTTGTATGTTTTCTTTCCCCAGGTCAGGAAGAAGGTTATTAAGTAAGATATGCCAAAAGGGACTATAGATATGATGAAATAAATGGGAGACAATGTAGACTCTTTATGAACCAGTTGTTTATGTTTCCCAGTTTCTAAAGACACTATACCAATACAGTCCTTTCATGGTTTTGTTATATGTTGTAATAAGTATGCTTTAATTTTGAAGTATTAACCATGTATGTAAAGTATGGGTTTTTATAGGGAAGCTAGTTAGTTATATACTATGAAGCTGCACCATATTCTGGTAGGTGAGTCCGACCTGAGTACATCCAGGGATCGCTATTGGGATATTTAGGAAGTGCCCATGGTTGCTATCTATAATTTCTTGTTTCCATTTTTCTACACTTGGTTTTTGTTTATACTTCTTATTTATTTCCAGCATAGCTTGGTATAGTTTTTCTTGGACTTTGGTTTGGGATTTGGTTTTTACAATGGTAACCCATTTTGGAAACTAGTGATGTGGTTTGGGGTGTTTTGAAAAAGATAGGCAGTGTTATTTAATAAAATGAGAAAAACCTATTTTTTTACATGTATTTAAAACTAGTGTTGATGGACTATTTTTAGGAAAGTAAATGTAAAATCCCAGGTAAATAATGAATAAAACATTTTTGTATTTATTAATATTTATGAATTAAATATTAATTTTACTTTAAAGGGGTTGCTATGTTCGATAGCGTACCCGATACGCAACGATGAGTTCCTTTGAAAACTTACGTTGCACACTAGTAATATAATAATATTATTTTAAATAGTAGTTAACATGTAGACATTGTATTGGCGGGAATGGATAGAAATAACTAAAATAATATTATATATGTTTTTTAAATGTTTTTACATTTATCCAATAAAAGATAAAGGCTTAAAATACGGAAAGAATTCAATTTTAGGCATTTATACCCTAATTTTCACTAAAGGTTCACTTATCAACTTTTGATGGAGAACCATCATTAAATATAGTTTTGATAAATCTTATAAATTCTGTTGGACCAAATATAACTCTTCTTTAGAATCGGGACATCAAAATTTACTTTGTGTAAATTTTTGGTAGCTTTCCGATAAAGTTCATTTTTTAATGAGTAGTGTAAAATGTTGTATTTTAATTCAAAACCTCTTTTTAATATAATTTATTTATATGATTAGATTATAATTTGAATTGGTTTTAAAGTGAAATTAGAAAATATTTTTACCATTAAATCCAATAGTGGCCGTTGGAATTAATTTCACTTTGAAATCGAACTTAAACTAGTATCAAGCTTTTGATACTTATTGTTTCATAAAAACACACTATTTGTCATGACAACGGGAATTAATTATTAAATTAATTAATGTGACTTATATGTTTTGAATTTTGTAAAATAGACTTCATTTTTGAATTTGGAATATCAAATATATATTAGGGTGAATTTTTGGTATTTTTCTGTAAAACTTCAATTTTTGATGAATAGTGAAACCACTAAGTGGTAGTTAAAGAAACTGATTTTTCGTTTAAATGAAATTTTTCCATCATTGTGTTTTGAATTTCAAAAATCCGACATACATGGTTGTCATTAATAAGTAAAATGTGGTTCAATGGGATTAAAATAATTTTTTGGTGAATAGTAACTTATTAAGTTTTAATCGCGATTAGAGGTAATTAATGTAGTTTAAGGTAAGAATAATGTTTTAATAAAATGAAATGACCTAGAAAAATGTCCTACCCTCATTGGATGTGTCATGGCCGACCAAGAAAATCCATGGGTCAACTTGGGGACCCCATGGAGCCACTTTGGTTGGGAAATGACATAAATACCTTTTATTTAATGTTAAAGTAAAAAATGACACAAACATGAAATGTTTTACTAAAACAATTTTTACATGGGGTTATACAAGTCATAATTTAGACTATAAATAGTCATTGGAAAGCTAAAAAGATTTACTACATCATAGTAATTTTTTTATAATTTTTAGACATTAAATAAATTAAATTATTTATGACATCATGATGATGCAGCGATTACCTCATTAATAATGGATTTAAATAAAATGAAAAGATAATGTAAAATATATGACCTACACATGTCCAAAACCTGTTGGATGGGTATATTTCTAACCCTTATCACCTTATACTCGAATTATATCAATGTGGTACCTCTTAAATCCGAATGTCATTTTTCAAATAAAGTGACTTTTCTTTACTTTCCATGAGTGCCCCTCCTCTCCTCTTATAAAAGGCCCCCACCTCTACCACCTTACCCACACTTCCAAAGCCTTTGTCTCGGACAAACCCTGACCATTTTGTCTCTCCACATCCCTCTCTTACTCCTTGAAGCCTCACTTTGGGCAGAAGTCTTCCCAAGGAAGCCTTTGAGCTCAAATCTAAGAGAGTTACCTGATTTTAAGGTGATGTCTTCACCTGTGTTCTTTTGTTTAATTTTGCTTCTCCAACCCCCTAAACTCTTTTTATTCATTTATTTTGTAACAACTCCACTATCTTCAATATACTAGGATGTTTTTATAAGAATCTTTCAAGATACACTTACACACACCTACATCTAATGGTTAAAGAACATACTGTTTCCGTGGATGCCGAATTTCTGCATCCCGAAACGATGATTGTTCAACATTCTTTTAACACCTTCAAAGGTGGCCATTAAGATGAAACTATATTTATATATGATATATAATATGATTATGTTTTCCTTAAGCTTCTGTATTTTTTATTTTGGTCATACCTTTATGGTTTCCATTATGGGTAAACGCGATATCTTCATTTAAGGAAGTGCGGACTACCGCCCCCTCAAAGTGATTTGATTCGTTAATGTCATATGTGGGACGTATAAAGGATGGATTTAAAGTTATTATATATGATGCTATACTGGAATTATAATATACCTCTATATCATTATTATTTCTTTCCATTAAAGTATGAGATAGAAATGAAAGTAGCATTCATGCGTACGTACGATTTACCGTCTCCATGAACAGTGCATTTCATTTCTTATCCCCAAATGTAAAGTACTATTATATGTACATGTATATAATGGATATATATGATTAATGATACATCTAAATGATGAATATAATTCTGGAATTAAAATATACATACCTCTCATTTAGTTTTAATTCCATTAATATGAAAAAGAAATGAAAGTAGCCTTCATGCGTACGTACGGCTTACCGTCTCCATGAACGATGCATTTCATTTCTTACCTCTAAATGATTATGTGATATTATAAATACATGTATATTCTGGATATATATGATATATATGATATCTAAATCATGAATATCATTCTGGATATAATGAACCTTTGACCACACGAACAACATGTAATTGTAAGAAGTCCACTTTCGACTTAAGAACCAAATATCAAAAAAACAAACATTATTAACTTAAATGGTTACATAATGTTTATAACATGACAATAAGTGATATAAAAGGAATAATAAGCTTGAAAAGGTTCTTAAGAAATTATAAATTAACTCAAGTTTATTATTCAGGACGTTAAAGAACGATCGAGTCAAGTCGGACCCGAGGTAAGGGACTTCGTCTCAATCTCCTTTCATGGAGGCATATTTCGTTTTATACACAACTTTGTTTTATACGGTGTATAAACCCCTTTGACTTTTACTTCTATACAAAAGGAATCCTTTTCAATGAAGTGTTTTACTAAACGACAAAAAGGAATGTTTTTTTAACGTACGCGGTGACAATGACCTTTTCCACCTCCGTGGGTATTATTTGGTCTTTGGATTCCTCAACAAGCCGTAATGTTTTTGTTTGAATGAAATAAATACCATATACTCTTTTACGTATTTTGTTATTGAAAATGGTTTTTATAATGGATTTGTTATTTCAATATATTTAAGTGATATATTGTGATCAATGTGTGGAAATGTTCTCTATCCATTATATTTGTTTTATGTGTTATGATTTTATAATGGTACTTGGACATTTGACGGGTGGTTATGTGATTAACCATATGATGGGTGGTTCCGTGAATACTAGGATGGGTGGTTACGTTATAACCTCCAATTCATTGGGTATGGAAGTCATTCGTATGGATATTCCATTAAGTATGTAAGGAAGTTGGCCGTATGGCTATTCCATTAAGTGATATGTGTGGAAGTCGACCGTATGGTTATTCCACTTAAGTATGTTTATGTCCCAAGTTACCTTTATATATGTTATGTGTTCTTTATATAGGTTTTATGGTAATCCTTTGGTTACAAAAAGGTAAGTAATGATATTTTATTCAATGAATAGTTTTTACTACTTCATGAAGGTGAAGGTATTACTTTGATAAAGTATACATGGTTTACTTGATGTTTGAAAAACTAACAGTTTTCATTCTTTGTGTATCCCTTACTGAGCTTTTTATGCTCACCCCAAGTTTTTTTGAAATGTTTTTCATAGGACTTAATGTTGAATAAGGTCAAGGATGTGATCAAGGGAATGTCATGCTATATAAAACATGGAACTAGACATGTTTCTTTTTAAGAGTTTTTTTTTCTATGGAAACTTGGTAGAAGTGTCTACTTTGTAAATCTTTTGAGATGTAATAGTTATGTTCTAATTCTCTAAAACTCTAAACCTGAAAAGATCCTCAATGTGAATTATTCATTTAATTCAATATTAATTAAGGTTTAAGGTCGGGGACTTATAGTTGGTATCAGAGGTCAGTTTAGACAACTTTAGGAGTTAGAAAATTGTTAAATTATAAATTAATTTATGGTATGACTAAAATGATATAGAATTTAAAGATTACCATGTTGCTTCGCCTAAGATATTTCAGTGTTAATAATGGTTTTTCAAAGAGGAAACATAGAATTTTTTTTGGGAAGGCATACAGAGGGAAATGACCTTTTAAATCAGTATCCTGAGATGGTCAGAATCAGAACTAAACAATTTGTTGCAGTGATGGCTCAGTTGACTCAGGTTACTACCGAAGGGGTTGAAAAGAAAATTGGTGAATGCTCCAGTTTTGGAACTTCCTTCCAGGAATGGTGAGTTTGTTATATACAATGATGCTTCGTTAAAAGGACTTGGCTGTTTCCTTATGCAGAATGATCGGGTAATTTCTTATGCTTCACGTCAGTTGAAAACTCATGAGGTAAATTACCCTACACATGATTTGGAATTAGCTGCTGTTGTTTTTGCTTTAAAAATTTTGAGGCATCATTTGTATGGAGTAAAGTGTGAAATATATACTGATCACAAAAGTTTAAAGTATATATTCACTCAGAAAGAATTGAACATGAGACAGAGGAGATGGCTGGAATTAATCAAGGATTATGATTGTACAATTCACTACCATCCGGGAAAAGAAAATAAAGTGGTTGATGCTTTGAGTCGAAAAAGTAATGCTTCATTAACCATGATACATTTGGAACAAGATCCTTTGGTTTTTGATTTGATAAACTTTGGCATAGAAGTTGTTGGTGCAGGATGTCCTTCTGTTTTGTTTTAGGTATCAGTGAGATCTTCTCTATCAGACAGAATCAAGAAAGCACAGAAGCAAGACAGTGAGTTGCAGAAAAAGGTAGAGATGGTTTAGAAAGGTAATTTTCCTGAATTCAACATTGATAGTGATTGTGTTTTGAGGTTTGGGAAGAGATTATGTGTGCCATGTGATTCAAATTTGAAGAATGAGTTGTTATGTGAGGCTCATAGTTCTCCGTTTTCAATTCATCCTGGCAGTACTAAGATGTACAGAGATCTGCGGGAGTATTACTGGTGGGATGGAATGAAAAGAGATATTGCTGATTTTACTGTGAAGTGTTTGACTTTTCAGCAGGTTAAAGCAGAGTGGAAGTTACCGAAATGGATGCTTCAGCCTTTACCAGTGCCAGAGTGGAAATGGGAAAATATATCCATGGATTTTGTCGTGGGATTACCGAAGACATATAGAGGTAATAATGCAATCTGGGTTATTGTTGATCGCTCGACTAAATCTGCTCATTTCCTTGCTATACGAGATACTTTTTCCCTAGATCAACTTTCCCGTTTGTATCTTAAAGAGATAGTCAGGTTACATGGATTTCCTCTCTCCATTGTATCTGACCGTGATCTCAGGTTTACTTCTAACTTTTAGAAAGGCCTTCAGAAGTCATTGGGTACTGAATTAAATTTTAGTACAACTTTTCATCCGCAATCAGATGGGCAGTCAGAATGAACAATTCAGACCTTGGAGGATATGTTATGAGCTTGTTCGATGGATTATCAGGGAAGTTGGGATCAACATCTTTCTTTGGTTGAGTTTTCTTATAATAACAGTTTTCATTCCAGTATACAGATGACACCATTTGAGGCATTATATGGGAAGCGGTGTCGAACTCCAGCATTTTGGGATGAAGTGGGTGAAAGGAAGCTGATGGGACCCGAATTGATAGAAGAGATGGCAGAAAAGGTTCAGTTGATTCAGAAACACATGAGAACATCTCAGAGAAGGCAGAAGAGTTATGCGGATAACCAGAGGAAGGATCTATCTTTCGAGGTAGGTGATCATGTTTTTCTCAAGGTTTCTCCATGGAAAAGTGTGATGCGATTTGGTAAGAAAGGAAAGCTGAGTCCACGGTTCATTGGACCATATGAAATTCTGGAGAGAGTTGGATCAGTTGCATAGAGAGTGGCATTACCTCTAAGTTTATCTCAGGTACACAATGTTTTTCATGTTTCGATGTTCAGGAAGTATATGCTAGATTCATCTCATGTTTTGAGTCCAGAGGTAGTTCAACTGGAAGAGAACCTATCTTATGAGGAACAACCGGTCCAGATTCTTGACCATAAGGAGCAGGTGTTACAGAATAAGGTGATTCATCAGGTAAAGGTTTTGTGGAAAAACCATATGGTTGAAGAGGAAACGTGGGAATCTGAAAATTCTATGAGGGATAAATACCCCCACTTATTTTGATAAGTGAATAAAATTGCGAGGACGCAATTCCCAAAAAGGGGGGAAGGATGTAACATCCCAGGTAAATAATGAATAAAACATTTTCGTATTTATTAATATTTATGAATTAAATATTAATTTTACTTTAAAGGGGTTGCTATATTCGATAGCGTACCCGATACGCAACAATGAGTTCCTTTGAAAACTTACGTTGCACACTAGTAATATAATAATATTATTTTAAATGGTAGTTAACATGTAGCCGTGGTATTGGCGGGAATGGATAGAAATAACTAAAATATGATTATATACGTTTTTAAATGTTTTTACATTTATCCAATAAAAGATAAAGGCTTAAAATACGGAAAGAATTCAATTTTAGGCATTTACACCCTAATTTTCACTAAAGGTTCACTTATCACATTTTGATGGAGAACCGTCATTAAATATAGTTTTAATCAATCTTATAAATTATATTGGACCAAATATAACTCTTCTTTAGAATAGGGACATCAAAATTTACTTTGTGTAAATTTTTGGTATTTTTCCGATAAAGTTCATTTTTTAATGAATAGTGTAAAATGTTGTATTTTAATTCAAAACCTCTTTTTAATCTAATTTATTTGTATGATTAGATTATCATTTGAATTGGTTTTAAAGTTAAATTAGAAAATATTTTTACCATTAAATCCAATAGTGTTCGTTGGAATTAATTTCACTTTGAAATCGAACTTAAACTAGTGTCAATCTTTTGATACTTATTGTTTCATAAAAACACGCTATTTGTCATCACAGGGGGAATTAATTATTAAATTAATTAATGTGACTTATATGTTTTGAATTTTTTAAAATAGACTTCATTTTTGAATTCGGAATATCAAATATAGCTTAGGGTGAATTTTTGGTATTTTTCTGTAAAACTTCAATTTTTGATAAATAGTGAAACCACTAAGTGGTAGTTAAAGAAACTGATTTTTCGTTTAAATGAAATTTTGCCATCATTGTGTTTTGAATTTCAAAAATCCAACATACATGGTTGTCATTAAGAAGTAAAATGTGGTTCAATGGGATTAAAATAATTTTTTGGTGAATAGTAACTTATTAAGTTTTAATCGCGATTAGAGGTAATTAGTGTAGTTTAAGGTAAGAATAATGTTTTAATGAAATTAAATGACCTAGAAACATGTCCTAACCTCATTGGATGTGTCATGACCGACCAGGACAATCCATGGGTCAACTTGGGGACCCCATGGAGCCACTTTTGTTGGGAAATGACATAAATACCTTTTATTTAATGTTAAAGTAAAAAATGACACAAACATGAAATGTTTTACTAAAACAATTTTTATATGGGGTTATACAAGTCATAATTTTTACTATAAATAGTCATTGGAAATATAAAAATATTTTCTACATCATAGTAATTTTTTTATAATTTTTAGACATTAAATAAATTAAATTATTTATGACATCATGATGATGCAGCAATTACCTCATTAATAATGGATTTAAATAAAATGAAAAGATAATGTAAAATCTATGACCTAAACATGTCCAAAACCAATTGTATGGGTATATTTCAAACCCTTATCACCTTATCCTCGAATTATATCAATGTGGGACCTCTTAAATCCGAATGTCATTTTTAAAATAAAGTGACTTTTCTTTACTTTCCAAGAGTGCCCCTCCTCTCCTCTTATAAAAGGCCCCCACCTCTACCACCTTACTTGCACTTCCAAAGACTTTGGCTCGGCCAACCCCTACCCATTTTGTCTCTACACATCCATCTCTTACTCCTTGAAGCCTCACGTTGGGCAGAAGTCTTCCCAAGGAAGCCTTTGAGCTCAAATCTAAGAGAGTTACCCGATTTTAAGGTGATGTCTTCACTTGTGTTCTTTTGTTTAATTTTGCTTCTCCAACCCCCTAAACTATTTTTATTCATTTATTTTGTAACAACTCCAGTATATTCAATATACTAGGATGTTGTTATAATAATCTTTCAAGATACACTTACACACACCTACATCTAACGGTTAAAGAACATACTGTTTCCGTGAATGACGAATTTCTGTCTCCCGAAACGATGATTGTTCAACATTCTTTTAACACCTTCAAAGCTGGCCATTAAGATGAAAATATATTTATATATGATATATAATATGATTATGTTTTCCTTAATCTTCTGTATTTTTCATTTTGGGCATACCTTTATGGTTTCCATTATGGGTAAACGCGATATCTTCATTTAAGGAAGTGCAGACTACCGCCCCCTCAAAGTGATTTGATTCGTTAATGCCATATGTGGGACATATAAAGGATGGATTTAAAGTTATTATATATGATGATATACTGGAATTATAACATACCTCTATATCATTATTATATCTTTCCATTAAAGTATGAGATAGAAATGAAAGTAGCGTTCATGCGTACGTACGGCTTACCATCTCCATGAACGGTGCATTTCATTTCTTATCCCCAAATGTAAAGTACTATTATAAGTACATGTATATAATGGATATATATGATGAATGATACATCTAAATGATGAATATAATTCTGGAATTAAAATATACATACCTCTCATTTAGTTTTAATTCCATTAATATGACAAAGAAATGAAAGTAGCGTTCATGCGTACGTACGGCTTATCCTCTCCGTGAACGATGCATTTCATTTCTTACCTCTAAATGATTATGTGATAATATAAATACATGTATATTCTGGATATATATGATATCCAAATCATGAATATCATTCTGGATATAATGAACCATTGACCACACGAACAACATGTAATTGTAAGAAGTCCACTTTCGACTTAAGAACCAAATATCGACAAAACAAACATTATTAACTTAAATGGTTACATAATGTTTATAACATGACAATAAGTGATATAAAAGGAATAATAATCTTGAAAAAGGTTCTTAAGCAAGAAGAAATTAACTCAAGTTTATTATTCAGGACGTTAAAGAACGATCGTGTCAAGTCGGACCTGAGGTAAGGGACTTCATCTCAATCTCCTTTCATTGAGGCATATTTCGTTTTATACACAAATTTCTTTTATACGGTGTATAAACCCCTTTGACTTTTACTTCTATACAAAAGGAATCCTTTTCAACGAAGTGTTTTACTAAACGACAAAAAGGAATGTTTTTTTAACGTACGCGGTGACAATGAACTTTTCCGCCGCCGCAGGTATTATTTGGTCTTTGGCTTCCTCAACAAGCCGCAATGTTTTTGTTTGAATGAAATAAATACCATATACTCTTTTACGTATTTTGGTATTGAAAATGGTTTTTATAATGGATTTTTTATTTCAATATATTTAAGTGATATATTGTGATCAATGTGTGGAAATGTTCTCTATCCATTATATTTTTTTATGTCTTATGATTTTATAATGGTACTTGGACATTTGACGAGTGGTTACGTGATTAACCATATGATAGGTGGTGCCGTGAATACTAGGACGGGTGGTTACGTTATAACCTCTAATGCATTGGGTATGGAAGTCAGCCGTATGGCTATTCCATTAAGTATGTATGGAAGTTGGCCGTATGGCTATTCCATTAAGTGATATGTGTGGAAGTCGACCGTATGGTTATTCCCCTTAAGTATGTTTATGTCCCAAGTTACCTTTATATATGTTATGTGTTCTTTATATGGATTTTATGGTAATCCTTTGGTTACAAAAAGGTAAGTAATGATATTTTATTCAGTGAAGAGTTTTTACTACTTCATGAAGGTGAAGGTATTACTTTGATAAAGTATACATGGTTTACTTGATGTTTGAAAAACTAACAGTTTTCATTCTTTGTGTATCCATTACTGAGCTTTTTATGCTCACCCCAAGTTTTTTTTGAAATGTTTTTCACAGGACTTAATGTGGAATAAGGTCAAGGATGGGATCAAGGGAATGTCATGCTATATAAAACATGGAACTAGACATGTTTCTTTTTAAGTGTTTTTTTATTCTATGGAAACTTGGTAGAAGTGTATACTTTGTAAATCTTTTGAGACTTAATAGTTATGTTCTAATTCTCTAAAACTCTAAACCTGAAAAGATCCTCAATGTGAATTATTCATTTAATTCAATATTAAGTAAGGTTTAAGGACGGGGCCTTATAGTAAATGTTTGGATTTTGTGGTGATTTCCTACTGAGCTATTAAGTTCACACCGTATTTATACCATTCAGTGTTGGTAGACCCATACTGTTTTGCAGGTTTAGGTTTCTCGTTGATGTGCTCGCAGTTGGAGTAGGTTTGTCTTGTGGTTGGTGGTGATCAAGAGGTTACGTGGAGATCATGTAGCATGGTTCGGTCTCAATTATGTTTTCAACTTCTGTTTCTTTTTTTTTCATTTTATTTAGATGGTTTTTTATATATATTGATATTAAGATATTATTGGTTATTTCTACGTGCCCAATATATTTACTTGACCCTGTATTATTGGAAAAAAATCATTCCCATAGTGATTACTTTGATGCTCGACACTAGTTGCCAACCCGTAGGGATCGGGAACGCCCTTTGGGTCATGCCACAGACTAGGTAGGGTGTCTAGGTTGGATGGAATCCCATCCTGGTTCTTGAAAAAATTATATCAGAGTAGAGACTTTGTTATGTGGGATGTTAGGTAGTTGGAGATTATGAATTTTGGGACTCGAGAGGTAAGCACGAGAAGGGCGTCGCTGTTGAAATAGTGGGTGACCTAGACCCAACTATGTAGTACTTTTGATTACCATGTCATGTATATAGTCATATATACATGATGTAGTCTTACCATTATAGTGTATATATTTCTGAATCCACTATTTAATGGTAATGTCCATAGATTAATTGTATTACCAAAAGGGTACAACAGATCCCAAGGTATAATGAGAATCTCAAGATACTATGACATTAATCTCAAACAAAGGTTTTATGGTCTAGGTACATTTTACTAACAGTAAATAGTGTATGTTTGATTATCAGGTGCTGGGGGCTCATAATCATTGAGACTTCTTCTCATGATGTTCACACTCTGTGATCTTTAGCAATGAGATCATGAGGACAGACCCGCTAATAGTAACCCCACATATTTCGGGTGTTATTGGATGTTCCTATCTACAATCATTTGTAATAGTCTTCTGACTTGAGATCATTACCAATATTTTCCATTTTATTGCGTACTTTTATGCAAGATGAAAACCATGATATTAAAATCGTGGTGAGTTAGTTTGTGTTGGGTGCATCATTGGTGGTATGACATTGGTTGAATGGTCAAGAAAGGATTTTTCACTTTTAGGTTTAGGAAGTTATATATCTAGGTCCTTGTTAATCAGGATGGTATTACCTTCATAATACCTTGGATAAGGCAGTCAAGAATAAATCCGTCCAGTTAGATCAACAAATAATAAAGCAAGAAAAAGGCAATGACACAAGTGTGCGCCCTGCTTTATGAGATATTTAAAGACAAATATATTATATTACACAGTATGTGTTCATAGATTGGTTGTCACTACTGTGACAATCCTTATCTCTTTAGGGTCCATGACAGGTTGTTAGATCTCACTCTTGATCTGTGAATACTATTCACTATTATCGAGATAAGGGCCTAGAGGGTCACACATAATAGCGTATTCAAGAATCTTCCCTATTCAGTTGAATATGAGTTTTGGACATGTTGGACCCCACCATTGGGGCATGGGCTTTGTCCAAGGAGATACGATCACCAAGGAATAAATAAATTCATATTATTCAAGTTAATAATGATGAGCATTGAATTTATTTACATGTTTTTTAAGTGAATACATAAAAATATTAATTGAAAAATATTAGTTTAATATATTCAAGGTTCAGTTAATTTTGTTGGAATTATGAGTTGTGTAAATGACTCATTTATTGTCATAAAATATATTTATTATATTACAGGAAAATGATAATAATATTTATGATTCAGATAAGTAGTCATAACATGTCATTTATAGTGTGTTTATTATCTGGGGGCTGGGAGGCAAGTCTGGGTAACTCATAAACACTCTATAAATTGAAGAAGAGTGGAATTCAGCAGGTTCTATTCATGAGATTTCTCTCTCTTCTTCTCTCTCCCATGTTCTAGAGAGAGAGGCTATGGATCCAGGAGCTCAGATCAAGCTCCCTCTCAGGAATCCCAAGTGAAGCGATGTGGTGATCATCGGAGCATTGAAGGTGTCGGCGGATCTCCGCGCTAGCATCCAGAATTAGACAATCGACACTCCCACAGATTTCTTGAAGCACGTGTAGATGATCTAGAGGAATTCAACTTCAGATTATTTGAGGAGCGATCTACAAAGATGATCAGATGTTGCGTATGACTTCCGATCGAAACCAGGTATTTTACGGTTTTAATATTGTGTTTAATCTCTTTCACGTGTGATCCTGATGAGGTAATCGGGAAAAATATTCGTTGACGTCGACAAGTTCATGTCGTATGTCAGTGAAATTTTTTTAAATCCCACTTTTAGGGATTCTGCAGTGTGACCGATACCTTCATTTGGTACCAGAGCGAGCATGTGAAATTTTAAGCTAATGGAACAATTAAATTTTCATTAATCTATGAAGAGAGCATTGTTACCATCCCAAATCCACTGATTGTGTATTAATATGAAATTGGATGACCAATCTACGATCATCTGAAGTTAAAAACAAAATTTAATCCTGTAGTTGTGTGGGTATATAAATCATGCATTTTTACTCGAATCAGGAGCATGAACCAGTTCACCGGCCGAAGTTCCTATGGTCGAAATATGGTTCTCCAACAAGGGACTATTAATTAAATAATTTTATTGATTAGTTAATTTATTTATTTAATAAAATTAATTAATTAATTAATTAGTTAATTTAGTCTCTTTAATAGACTAGATAATTTTACACCCAATTGGGTGTATAATTTTTAGGCCTGTTTGTTTTTATTGTTTTTAAAAAGGTGAATTGAAAAAAAAGGAAACGTGTGATTATTTACTGGAAAATCCGCAACACAAAAACAATAAAGGGGGTACTTGAATTCCATGGGGTGGGTCATGGGAGTTAGAGACAAAAAAAAATGAAAAAAGGGTCAAAAAGTAGGGGGTCGACCGGCCCCCTACCTCCTCCTTGCAGCAGCCGACAGCCACCGCCGGCCGCCCCTCCTGTAGCGCGCAGCGCCGCCTCAGGCCAGCGCCCCACACTAGTACCCCACACCGCGACCCCGCCGCCTGCCGGACCTTCCCTCTGGCGGCCAACCCAGCAACGATCCCCTCCTCTCCCAGTTATGGCCGCCCCGATCTTCATGTCGCCCAGATCTGGTCTTTCGACCGCCTACCGTGAGTCCTAAAGTCGAATCCTCCTCCTCAGTGGTGAGCATCACCACCGCTGGTCCACCCTATCGACAAGCTGAGCCACCTCAATCCCCAGCTTCCCAGCCGACCTCTCCTCCTCACCAAAACCCGCAGCTGACGACGAATTTAGGAGAGGGGGTCAAAAAAGTAGAAAATTTATTTTAATGGGTTTAGGCAGAGGTTATTTAAGAAGATGGATGTATTTAGCGCCTGACGCTTTACATTTAATATAACTAGCGGCGTTATAAATCAATGGATTTTCTTTTAATAAGAGATTAATATTTATAAATTTTGAAAAGAAAAAGTAAATTTTAATTAAAAAGTATTGGTGTATGATAATGGAATTGAAGTGCATATAATTTGAAAACACCTATCAAATAGTTGACAAAGAAAAATAATAGTAAAAATATCTTAATTTTTAAATGTTGAGGAAGAATATTGGAATTCATTTACAATTTCATTCACAATAACTAAAATGCCGACACTGAAATAAAAAATGAATGAGAAATCAGAGATAAGACAGTGGTTGAAATAATAAAAATGAAAAATGTGAAAATAAATGAAATAATAATAAATTGAATGAGTGAGATGTTCGGGAAAAACGAAAATGGACTGAAACTTTTCATCATGTATATGGAACAATATGAAAAAAAAATGACGTAGATATCACAGGAAAATATGATACAAAATATGCAACTGACTAAAATAAATAGATGAAGACACATAGTTGAAACCCACTTCATATTACATGGCAACATTAAATTGAATCATAAAAATATATGAAGACAATTTGATGCATTGTATGCAATTTGAATACATAATATTAAGAAAGCAATGGTAATATTTGTAGATGTATTGTAGGAAATGTGAAAATAATTTCAAAGAATATATACACATGAATGACTATAGAATAAATAATGTATATATACATGTCATCAAAAATTAATGAAACAAAGTGATTGTATAAATACAATTTTTTTCCTATACTATGAATAAACATTCCTTTATGTACAGTCAGTGGCATTATATTGGTTCATAAAAAATATTGTTGTATACTGTAAAAATATTTAAATTAAAAATTATTGAAACAGCTTCATATTGCATCCTATCATCTCAGAAACAGGTCCTCAGGAAGGTAAGTTGTTCCTACAAAAACAAATTCAGCTCCTCGGGTTTGTACCACTGCTGCAAAGTATATTTCCACCCCATGGATTAATTACATCACTGTTGGATCCTTCAGCTAAATCAAAATAATGACAAATTCAAGATATTTGAATTGCTAGAGGATTGGGCAGAGGTAGATGAAATCATTCTATAAAACATCAGATATGCACAGATGAATATAAATTAAATAGATTCAACCATACAGGTGTAAGTGATTTGAAAGGACTTTCACATGCATATAGTAATGGACTCAATAACAGAGGAAAGTCATTATCGTGACTTTTTCTGACCTGTAAAATGTGATGTTTTGATCCAACCGAACATCTACTTTACCAGATTTGGGCTTATAATCATTTATAGTTCCTCAGAAATTATAGCATTTTGGGATGAATGCTTCATGCTCGAGGAAATGATTGAAATGGTTACCATCCTGGAAATCATTTTCCCTGCCAAAAAATGCATTACATGTAATTAGGAAATAGCATTTGTACAGAGATTTGGCAGCACTCAAGAATAGTAAATTCATGAAAATGATATCTAGAATAAAATTACCCAAATACATGATGGATGAAGTGTTTCTTTGCTAGATCCACCGCTATTTCAATAGCCTGTATTTGTAGCAATGACATAGTTAGTAAATACCCATAGGGAACATTCACCTGAATATCCCATAAAAAAGAACAGGATATAGTTTTCATAAGAAAAATAAGATCAGGTAAATTCTATGCTGGAATTGTCAATTAAAAGAAAAATACAGTAAATTAATGAATTAATTTTACAAAGTAAAGATGTCAAAAATTAATTAAAGAAATGGAAAAGGAAATGAAAAAAATGGAATTGTAAATGAATCAGAGAATTTGGATCCAAATTATAGCTGAGAGTTAAAATGTACTGTAAATTGAAAATGAAAATTCTGAAATTAACTAAACAGTGAGACTTTTCTGTAACACCCATTACAAAAAATATGTGCAAACTGATATAGATTTTAACCAATTAAATGTGCAAGGTATGTTAAATAAAACATAGATGATAACTATTTAAACTAATGAATCAAAAAATAAAAGAATTGATTTAAAATATTGATATTATGATATAGAGGACGAAGTAAAAGATTATTCTATGTTCACAATATGAATCATGTAGTGATTGGTGACTGTAAAAGTGAATGAATGATGTAATTGTGATGAGATTAGAAACCGATAATTTCATTATAATGTATATGATTAAATTAATAAACAAAATTAGCACCAAGGTGATGAAGAAAATTACATAAAATAGACAAAAATCTGATGTGGATATGTCATAGATATGATAAAATAAAATTATATTGGAACATAAAAATGTTCAAATGATAAGGAATAGAACCATGTTCAACTAACATGTGAAATAACCACATGAAATGGTTGTTCTAAACATTATATGGATCAGAGAAAACACATAGACATGGAACATATGTCATGCAGTATCCATGCCAGGGGATAATTTAGAAAACATGGTAAACATATTCCATTAACCCTAATGTAAATAGCATAGTCTAATACAGTTTTGAATGTAAAAAAATAATTCAGAAATCAAATATGAAAAAAATATGAAATGGTCAAACTGTAGTATTACCATACAATTACAGCTATCAAATTCAGTCAACTATTTAACTCTTATTTGCTGAGTTATCCATCCATAAGAGTTGAATCTGTACATAATGCTTAAAAAAACAATTACAGAACATGAAGAAACATAGTTTAAACAGCATTGAGAAGGTATTATGTTACCTTACATTGAAACATAGGAATTGCTACTAAAGAACACTGATCTAGAAACAACTGACATCTGTATCTTCTGATGCATATCTGTGAAATGAGGTTGAATTGTAGCCCCAAACCTGAATGATAGATTCACATTATACTCTTTTTTTTGAAAGGGAAAAAACATGGGATATCATAAAATAGGATAACGTTGTTTCTGAAATGAAACATGTATAATCAGAATATGGGAAATTTGTAAACAGATGTCACTATTAAGAAAGTGGTTATTCTGTTTAATAGGAAATCTAGAAACATACAACACTATTTTCAGTGTCTTTTTCAATCACCTCCAAGTGACTTCATTAAATTAGTTACACATTAGATTTCAAGGTTACATTTGAAAACAAATCTACAGAAAATTTAATTGGAAACAAGAGTTGCATCAATGAAGGAATGACAGTTGCTTAAAAAACTACACCAACTCTAAAGGCTGTTATACTACTAATTATATCATAAATAAAGTTCAATTAATATATGATGTAAATGATAATGTGAAAAAAGAAAAGCCAAATGCTATAGTTACAGGAAAACAGTGACAAAAATGTGTGAAATCTTTTTCATAGATGTAAATAATGAAGTAAACCATTATCAAATTCTAAAGAGTAATCAGAAAAAAAAACAGAACAAAATTACCACTAATACTTGAAAATGCAAAGTCAAATCTACTAAATTTCAACAATATGTCTTCCAAAATGCTAGGCAATAGGTACATGAAAATTCAAATTCATTTATTGTCATAACAACTGCCATAAGAATATAGAAATGGACTGAAGAACCTAGGAAAATCATGATTGGGACTGTTAAGACCTGTAAAATTTGATGTTTTGAGGATTCTGGACCATTATCCTTAATATTAGTGGATGATTCAAAGAAAAGGTAATGCAAACTATTACATAAGTCCATTACAGTAATTAGGATACCGAAATATTAATTAAAAATTATAGATTTACAACTCTATGTAATACAAAACAATTATAAAAGAAAACATACCAGTATAGTTCCCTTAGGTTATGTTTGTTGGCCCTTTCCTGGGAGTTGTCAAAACGTATGTTATTCATAACATATTTCAATCTGGAACGTAGTTTTTTCAGGAAAAGTCTGCAGTTCAGTACATTGAAATTCGAATTAAAATAAGTATTTAAAGAGGATTAGAAAACAAACCTGACCTTTTGATAAAAAAATGGCCCCACATTGATATTTATTGCACTTCATGAACTTCAATTATAGAAATCCCTTGTTTCTGTATAATACAATGAATTAACATGGCGAAGCACAAACAATCATAACAGAACCAAACAAAATAAACATGAACAAAACCATTTTTCAATATAAGAGGTTAGATACCTTACATCTGCACCCAGAAGGCAACGGTAGGTCTGTTTAATCAAAGAGGTCAGATACCTTAAAAATCAGTCTTTGTAGCTACACACACACCATACCCAACTGTAGATGAATCAACACAATTGGGATCTTCATGATACACTTTATTAAGGCTGACTGATGTGGAGGTGGAGGAGGACGCGGAGCAGGGTAAGCCTAACTGATGAGGAGCAGCAAATTGAAGGTATGTTATAAGATCTCTAAATCATTTAAAATAATTCTGCAACAGGAAAAGTACAGTTGTTTTGGGTCAAACTAAATAGTAAACAGTTATTCGTGAATAGAAGGGAAAACATTGAAATCAAATGAGTAAGGTCCAGTCTTAAGTTCGTCCAGCAAAATGAAAATCGTAAAGTACAACAAAACGTCCAACAATGAAGACGTCTAGCATGAAAAACAAATGCTAAACAATCTGCATTAAAATGTTCAGCATCAAAAACATTCGGAATTTTCCTATTCATTCATCAGTAACATCCATCTTATTAGAAAAAAACCAGCAATAAAATCTTATAAAAAAATTGGGTAGACATACCGAAACATCCCGGCGCTCTAATGCGGTATGGTGAAACCGCGAGGAGGAAGATGAAGTAGGAGGTCAATGGGATATAGGAGAACCGGGAGAAGGATGACCCCTGTGTCGAGATATTTCAGGAACCATAGGATGCGAAGAACTCAATCCCGACCGCGAGAAAGAGAAGGAAAAGTGTGTAGGGTAGAGTTAAAACCAATAGAAGGTGGAAGTTTGAGACGGAGGTGGAATGATTGCAGAATGACCGTGAAAGATTAGACGATGGAGGCGAGGGTTTCAAGGGATTTTAGGTCACGACATGCGATAAAATCAGCGGGAGAAGGAGGCGACAGATGGAACAATATGATTTTAAGGAAACCTACAGTCTATTGTAGAAGTATAACTATAACCGCGACGACAAATGGAAGGATATGATTTTAAGAAATCACAAAACCCATAATCGATTGAAGTGGTACATGAAAGAAATAGAACAATACGATTTTTAGAAATCACAGAACCTATAATCGATTTAAGTGGTGCTCAATGATTATGGAAATAAATAGAACGATATGATTTTAGGGAATCACAGAACCTACATTTGATTGCAAAAGTTGAACTAATCCTTACTCAATGAGGAGTAGGCTGTTGGTCTGAACAATTATGCAACTCAATAAATTTGGAAAGAAATGGAACAATACAATTTTAAAGAATCAATGAACTCTCTAGAGTCGATTGAAGAAGTAGAACCCATCCATACTCCACGAGGAGCTGGCTACAGGACAAGCGAGAGAGCACTGCAGGAAAAGAGAGGGATTGGTTTCTTTGTATCTTCAAGAAAAAAGAATCGCAAGCAAGAAAAAAAATTGCAAGTTCAGCATCAAGGAGACTAACCTTCGTCCAGTGATTCAAGTAGTTGTTGTTGATTAAGTGAAGAAAAGTGCGCCAACTTGGGGTCTACTGCTTTAGCCTGCTGAGAGTTTCCAGCCGTGGCCAGTTTGAAAATGCTCTCGGCCTAGTTACCATAAAAGAATCATCAGATCCAGGGACATTAATGATGCAGCTTGTGATCAATATTATGTTCAAATATGGAACATGAAGAAATTTATCCTTGTATACTAGTAAATTGAAAATGAAGACATTTCCATTATAGAAAATCGTCAAGGGAGCAGTTTCAGGTACGCTTTCAGCTGCATGCCTGTAAATCAGAAAGCGAAAACTATTTCACAGAAATAGATTTCATGAAAACGCCGAGCACAAAATTATGACTAAAAAAATAGCCTAACTCAAAATGAATATGCAAATGTGTTGAGGAAGGAAGCATCCAGTACCCGGGGATTGGATTTAAGAAGGGATAAAAGGGAAAACAATGTTGATCCCCACTCGGAGGGGAGGACATCGAGAGTGATTTGTTTGAGGCGTCTCTTGCAGAGCCCAAGGCGATGACTATCTTTAGGATCTTAGGATTGATCTTAGAACCTGATCTGGGAATGCCTGCTGGAATACCCAAATCAAAACACACATCGATCAACCATAAAAACAAAATGAAAATAGATACAAATCATCAGAATATGGATTGAAGAGAAAAAACCACAATTTTTTTTCCAGCAATCAAAAAGCTTCTGCACACGGGTCCGGCTGGAGTATGTGGTTTGAAGAGGAGCTGAAGGCGATGAACGCGAAGGTTGAGGTGTGGATGGAGGATGTGGTATACGAGAACCCTAGGTCGAGTTGAGGGGTATCACGAGCGGGAAGACGAAGGTGAAACATTGGTTGTAAGGGGAGTAGAACTAGTCTCTCTGTGGTAGTCGCCGGAAGAGGGAAACCGCAGGCCGGAAGACGGGTGTTGGTAAGGCCGACGTCGTAGGAGCGCTACGGGATTGATGAAGCTCGGAGATGGAAACCGTAAGCGGGGAGCTGCGAGAGGAATAAGCTGGGAGAACGAAACCCTAATGGAGTGTAACAACCCGAGACAACCATGTTATGTTTTGGCAAGTTTGTTTTCCAATATCACTCGTTAAGTAAACCAACAAACAACTAATAATAATAATAAAATGCAACAAATGGATAAAAATTCCTTTTATTCAAATAAGCAACCCTTCGGCTACAACATCCACTAATGTAAACTAACCTAAAATTCCAACCAAGAACCCGATTACAATGATGGGAAGACTGCTTAGAACTAATAGGAGCTCGAGAATGTGGTAGGGATTTCGAGCATCCATCATAAGGAACATAAGTATTGCTGAAGCCACCGCGACCGTGCTCAGCACCAAGGGGATCACACGAACCATCTTTCCTCTTCTCCTTCGGTCACTTTGAGTAAGGACACCTCGAGACCAGACCCTTTTTATAATCATCCCGATATGACCGTTAAACACCAACGGATAAAAATGTAGCCGTTGGCCCTCTCCTAACTTGTTATATTTTAAAGTTTTAATTTGCAAAACAATGGTATTTGACACTAAGTTTTCCACTATTTGTTATATATATATACATTTAACTTGAGAAAGTAATTATTTGTTTAATTTATTTTCTTTTATAAAAATGGTTGACTATACTGAATTTGGTGAGGTTTTACTTCTTTTAAAAATATATATGTGCAAACTCTCGGTTTGTAGATGTACATGTATATATATGTTGTGACAAACTGTATGTTAAATGAATTATACCTATTTTCTAAATTGTATATAAGTAATAATAATACAAATGTTTATAACTTGTTTTTATAATTAATATTTTGAAATTATGTCGATGTTTCTTTTTCTTTGATTTTCAAATTTTGTGGTGGAATGTTGAAATTTACATTAATGCACATTTGATGGTGTAGTTTATTTAATGTTTTGTGTTGAATGTTTAATGGTGTAAACAATTTTAATGTAAAATAAGATGGGTAGAGAATAATTAACGCATAAACATATTAAACGAATCTTGACCTTTGTTAAAATAATAAAAGCTACAAATAATTGATGGATAATATAATAATAAAGTTTATAATAGTTATATATATATATAAAAAAATAAGATAAGAATTTCTTTAAAAAAAAAAGAGAAACGCGGAAAAGGGGGGGTGGGAGACCGCGTTTTTTTAAGCCGCTTCACCTGGGCCGTCCGATCATCCTCCCCCTGATCGCGGTCGTCTATTTCTTTTAATGTCGCGCTGCATCATAGCCGTCCGGTCCAGCCTCCCTTAATTGCGGCCGTCCATCCTGTTTGAAGCCGCATGACTCCTAGCCATCCGATCTTGCTGCATCTAATCCCCACCGTCCGTGTTTTTTTCCGCGTTTTCTTCTACCTCGCGCCGCAGCTCCTTCCACCGACGCGATTTTTCTTCTCCCTCTGTGCGTCGTCGAACCAGTAGCATAGGGCCTCGTTTTCTTCTCTAGGCCGGTGAAGTAGGCTCAGCTGTTCCCTCTTTTCCACAACCGACACCTCGCCTCGGCCGAAGACTCCCCAAAGTCTTCTTCTTCATCTTTGTTTTTTTTAAAAACTTGTTGCACCGAAGGCCGAAGGACCGGCTCCCTCTTTGGCTTCTGGACCTCCTTGCTGGATCGCCTCCTCTCCTCCTCGTCGAACACGTAAGGGACAAACTTAGTTTCTAAAGTTTTGGTTTTAAAACTTCGGTCTTCATATAGATACAAGTATATTCGGGATTATATATATATATATATGGGTGTAAAACTCTTATGTTCAAAACCACGAGTCCCTCATGCCTCGTTTTTCCTTTTTCTCCTCCGTTCCAAGTTAAGGTAAGGGTCGGTTCTTTTTTTTCCTTTGTTTATGCAAGCTCCGGTTTTCACCTAAATAAATATATATGTTTTATATATATATGTGTATAACTTCTACATTATATGCCTTCGGATCCTTTTTGCCTCAACTGCATCCCCTCTCCAAGCAAGGAAAGAATCCTCTTTTAATTTCGGTTGGGTTTTTACAAGAATCGATTTTTATATAAATATGTATATATTTATATATAAACGATATATATATATATATACTTTCATACACACATATTATAAGATGATATGCAATATTTTCTCAATGTTTATACCCCATGATTTTTCTTTCCTTCTATAAAATGGATATTTTGAGTAAATGGATGAATAGGTAAAATTGTGCAAGTGAATGATGTATATTGTTGTTGTATATACACACACGTATGTGTATATACCTCAATATGAACTTAGTGACCATGTTTATAATTTTTATAAAGCATGACGAGGTTTATGGGTTAGTTGGACTTCAAATTCATTCGTGAAACTGAGAATTTTCATTTATCACTGCTTTGGATAATTAGGATTTTTCTTAGAATGGATAGTACGGACTTCTTTAATTTTTTATAAATGCATTAATGTATTAATAGGTAGGTACTCACAATTATTTAAAGTGATAATGGAATATTTTACACAATTATATATATGATTTCCTAAGATGGATTTGATTATGCACATTGTAACCTCAACTGCCTATGTTAAACACTTTTGATATCCATTTATCATCATAATTGTAAGTTATGAACAACCCTTCTTTAATTGGGTATTATGATGTTATGTAATGTTAAGTGTTATGTTTATTTTCTTGAAAACCCAAGTTTTTTTCAAATTTTAAGATAACTGGTTATGTGCTCGATGTTTTAGCATGCATGGCATCATGTTTTTCATGATAGAACTGTTTTCATGTTATGAACACATATGTGAAAAAAATGGGATTCAATTATGAATGTATGAAATCCTATGAATGTATGACCATGTCAAGATATGTGAGGGATGTATAAGACTTACATGTGATGGGTGCGCCCGGAATTATATAGCGCAACAAGAATGATGTGACGGGTGCGCCCGGAATTATACAGCACTCCAATGCATTGGGTAAAGCAGGAGTCTCATGAGACGAACAAGTGCGACAGTCTTGGAAAGTTAGCCTTGGATTGAGAAAAGGAAACAGGGTGGGTAGTGAGCCTTGACCCGTTAAGTATGTTATACGGTCATGATGAAAAGTCATGACAAAGTCCAGGATTATACATTCCCTCTGCATGTAATGATAAAGGTTAACTAGGGGTTAGTTCAACTAACAGGACAACCCCTAGTTGAAAGCTCCCAAGATCATGAAAATGTACTTTATGTAACAAGAATTTTTTTTCATATTGTAAACTATTAGATGATCTGCATTTTACTCATGAACCATGTTATGCATGTTTTCCCTGCTTAGCCATAGAATTATTTTAGAATTAAAGTAACTGTGTTTTAACATTATGAATTGTTTATTGTTCTTATATTGCGCACTCTGATCATGTTTACATTAAAGCTCATTTCAAGTACATGCTTCTTTGTGTAAGTGGTTTTCAAAGAAAGATGGATTTCATGTTTTTAAGAAATGATAATGTTTTGTTTTAGCAAAGTATTTTTATTCTTTTCAAAAGGACTTAAGAAAGGACTTTCTTAAAATGTTTTAACACCCCTTACTGGGCATTTTTGCTCACCCTACGTTTTTGTTAAAATTTTTCAGGCACGGTTGATACTAATGAAGTCAATCAGAAGCAGCTGGTTTTCCCAGAATCCTGAGCCTCACGATCTTCTGTATAAATGAGACATGATATTTAATTTGTAATGATGTAATGTTAAGTATATCATGTCTCATTAAGCACCCCGTTTTGGGGGTTGCTACAGTTGGTATCAGAGGATGGGTTCAGGGAACTCTGGAAAAGTAAGTGATATAAATGTATTGATAAGACTAACTAAGTAAAAATGTTATAACTTTCAGATGGCTGATGTACCTACCGACCTTTTGTCACTCCCCACCGAGGCTCTAGAGAATATTATATCTCTAGCCAGTCGCGAGAACTTTCTGAACTATGCCCAAATTTGCATGACATGTAAGCACTTGTACGATGTGTCAAACTCATCTAGGGTGCTTAGTCTCCACCGGGGAATGGGGATGGATTATCTCCTAATGATGATGACCCAGTTTCCCTCGTATGCACATCAGGGAAGGTATCACGAAGGACTCTTCCGAGTGTTTACAACTGGCGAGGAATTCGGCACAATGCTTGATAACCCTTTTCAAGAAGCTGCTGCTGCCGGAGACCTCCGAGCGGCTTATCTGTGCCAAGTCCTACACTATGGCTTCTGGGGCCAATTAATGGACTTTGGGGCGTTAGAAAATGAGTCCACTCGTGTGTCTCTTAGGCAAGAAGTGTACACCGACGTTTCCCAACTACACACCCCTCATGCTAAACTCAGGAGGCGTTATAAATGCTCCCACGAGTTTAGTCCTGTATGTTCATCTTGTGTGTGGTTTGAAGAGTTAGGAAGTTTTTCCACTCTTTGTGGAGTACGTCTTGTAAACTCAGACTTTTCCGTGTAAACTTTTTCATAAATGGAAGTTCCTTGTTTCCTTTCATGTCTTTACCGTATCTATGTTGTTAAGAGTTTCCCATCGATGTTTGTTTTTAGATGGCTGGAAAAACGAACTTCTCATCCCTACTCGATGAGCTAGTAGAAGTCATCTTGATCAAGGCATGCATGGTGGATTACCCGTCCTTTCTCCACCTGCGAGGATCCTGCCAGCGTTTGCTCAATTTAGAAAACGGTCCAGAGATTCTTCGGCTATGTCAAGAGAATGATCGCGTCTTTCACCTCATCACTGCTGCTCAACTCCCCTGCTATAGGCGAAGGGGAATGTACTTTGAGGGCCTGTTCCAGTGTTTCACTCTGGCACAAAACTTTTCTGCCAGAGCGTGTTTCCTCGTGGCCGCCCAGGATGGCCAGCTCAGTGCAGCTTATATGTTCCAAGTCCTGAACCTCAGTCTCCTCAACCGCATCATCCCTCTCGACTACCTCGAGTAGGATGTGGCCAGAAGAGTCATCAGGGAATTAATCTACTCAGATGTTTCCAAGCTTTGCATCGCACGAGCCTCCCTTTGGAAGCCCGTGTGCAGTACACACGAACAGGAGTTCAAGGAGCACTGTTCAAGGTGCATTTGGACTAGGGAAATAGAAGAGTTGTGTGCCAACTTTGGTGTCCAGTTAACCGAGCCAGATCTGCTATTTCGGTAGAGTTGTACGTATGGGGTTTTCTGTTTTTCCTCTTTTTATGATAGAATTGCGAGGGCGCAATTCTTTTAAGGGGGAAGTAATGTAACAACCCGAGACAACCATGTTTTGTTTTGGAAAGTTTGTTTTCCAATATCACCCGTTAAGTAAACCAACAAACAACTAATAATAATAATAAAATGCAACAAATGGATAAAAATTCCTATTATTCAAATAAGCAACCCTTCGGCTACAACATCCACTAATGTAAACTAACCGAAAATTCCAACCAAGAACCCGATTACAATGATGGGAAGACTGCTTAGAACTACTAGGAGCCCGAGAATGCGGTAGGGATTTCGAGCATCCATCATAAGGAACATAAGTATTGTTGAAGCCACCGCGACCGTGCTCAGCACCAAGGGTATCACACGAACCATCTTTCCTCTTCTCCTTCGGTCACTTTGAGTAAGGACACCTCGAGACCAGACCCTTTTTATAAGCATCCCGATATGACCGTTAAACCCCAACAGATAAAAATGTAGCCGTTGGCCCTCTCCTAAATTGTTATATTTTAAAGTTTTAATTTTCAAAACAATGGTATTTGACACTAAGTTTTCCACTATTTGTTATATATATATACATTTAACTTGAGCAAGTAATTATTTGTTTAATTTATTTTCTTTTATAAAAATGGTTGACTATACTGAATTTGGTGAGGTTTTACTTCTTTTACAAATATATATGTGCAAACTCTCGGTTTGTAGATGTACATGTATATATATGTTGTGACAAACTGTATGTTAAATGAACTATACCTATTTTCTAAATTGTATATAAGTAATAATAATACAAATGTTTATAACTTGCTTTTATAATTAATATTTTGAAATTATGTTGATGTTTTGGTTTCTTTGATTTTCAAATTTTGTGGTGTAATGTTGAAATTTACATTAATGCACATTTAATGGTGTAGTTTATTTAATGTTTTGTGTTGAATGTTTAATGGTGTAAACAATGTTAATGTAAAATAAGATGGGTAGAGAATAATTGACGCATAAACATATTAAACGAATCTTGACCTTTGTTAAAATAATAAAAGCTACAAATAATTGATGGATAATATAATAATAAAGTTTATAATAGGTATATATATATAAAAAAAGAAGATAAGAATTTCATTAAAAAAAAAGAGAAACATGGAAAAGGGGGGGGAGAGCGCATTTTTTTAAGCAGCTTCACCTGGGTCGTCCGATCATCCTCCCCCTGATCGCGGCCGTCTATTTCTTTTAATGTCGCACTGCATCATAGCCGTCCGATCCAGCCTCCCTTAATCGAGGCCGTCCATCCTGTTTGAAGCCGCATGACTCCTAGCCGTCCGATCTTGCTGCATCTAATCCCCACCGTCCATGTTTTTTTCCGCGTTTTCTTCTACCTCGCGCCGCATCTCCTTCCACCGACGCAGTTTTTCTTCTCCCTCTGTGCATTGTCGAACCAGTAGCATAGGGCCCCGTTTTCTTCTCTAGGCCGGTGAAGTAGGCTCAGCTGTTCCCTCTTTTCCATAGCCGACACCTCGTCTCGGCCGAAGACTCCCCGAAGTCTTCTTCTTCATCTTCGTTTTTTTTAAAACCTGGTGCACCGAAGGCCGAAGGACCGGCTCCCTCTTTGGCTTCTGGACCTCCTTGCTGGATCGCCTCCTCTCCTCCTCGTCGAACAGGTAAGGGACAAACTTATTTTCTAAAGTTTTGGTTTTAAAAACTTCAGTCTTCATATAGATACAAGTATATTCAGGATTATATATATATATATATGGGTGTAAAACTCTTATGTTCAAAACCACGGGTCCCTCATGCCTTGTTTTTCCTTTTTCTCCTCCGATCCAAGTTAAAGTAAGGGTCGGTTCTTCTTTTTTCCTTTGTTTATGAAAGCTTCGGTTTTCAACTAAATAAATATATACGTTTTATATATATATGTGTGTATACCTTCTACATTATATGCCTTCAGATCCTTTTGCCTCGACTGCATCCCCTCTCCAAGCAAGGAAAGAATCCTGTTTTAATTTCGGTTGGGTTTTTACAAGAATAAGTTTTTATATAAATATGTATATATTTATATATACATGATATATATATATATACTTTCATACACACATATTATAAGATGATATGCAATATTTTCTCAATGTTTATACCCCATGATTTTTATTTCCTTCTATAAAATGGATATTTTGAGTAAATGGATGAATAGGTAAAATTGTGCAAGTGAATGATGTATATTGTTGTTGTATATACACAAACGTATGTGTATATACCTCAATATGAACTTAGTGACCATGTTTACAATTTTTATAAAGCATGACGAGGTTTATGGGTTAGTTGGACTTCAAATTCATTCGTGAAACTGAGAATTTTCATTTATCACTGCTTTGGATAATTAGGATTTTTCTTAGAATGGATAGTACAGACTTCTTGAATTTTTTATAAATGCATTCATGTATTAATAGGTAGGTACTCACGTTTATTTAAAGTGATAATGGAAGAGTTTACACAATTATATATATGATTTCCCAAGATGGATTTGATTATGCACATTGTAACCTCAACTGCCTATGTTAAACACTTTTGATATCCATTTATCATCATAAGTGTAAGTTATGAACAACCCTTCTTTAATTGGGTATTATGATGTTATGTAATGTTATGTGTTATGTTTATTTTCTTGAAAACCGAAGTTTTTTTCAAATGTTAAGATAACTGGTTATGTGCTCGATGTTTTAGCTTGCATGGCATCATGTTTTTCATGATAGAACTGTTTTCATGTTATGAACACATATGTGAAAAAATGGGATTCAATTATGAATGTATGAAATCCTATGAATGTATGACCATGTCAAGATATGTGAGGGATGTATAGGACTTACATGTGACGAGTACGCCCGGAATTATATAGCGCAACAAGAATGATGTGACGGGTGCGCCCGGAATTATACAGCGCTCCAATGCATTGGGTAAAGCAGGAGTCTCATGAGACGAACATGTGCGACGGTCTTGTCAAGTTAGCCTTGGCTTGAGCAAAGGAAACAGGGTGGGCAGTGAGCCTTGACCCGTTAAGTATGTTATACGGTCATGATGAAAAGTCATGACAAAGTCCAGGATTATACATTCCCTCTGCATGTAATGATAAAGGTTAACCAGGGGTTAGTTCAACTAACAGGACAACCCCTAGTTGAAAGCTCCCAAGATCATGAAAATGTACTTTATATAACAAGAATTGTTTTTCATATTGCAAACTGTTAGATGATCTGCATTTTACTCATGAACCATGTTATGCATGTTTTCCCTGCTTAGCCATAGAATTATTTTAGAATTAAAGTAACTATGTTTTAACATTATGCATTGTTTATTGTTCTTATATTGCGCACTCTGATCATGTTTACATTAAAGCTCATTTCAAGTACGTGCTTCTTTGTGTAAGTGGTTTTCAAAGAAAGATGGATTTCATGTTTTTAAGAAATGATAATGTTTTGTTTTAGCAAAGTATTTTTATTCTTTTCAAAAGGACTTAAGAAAGGACTTTCTTAAAATGTTTTAAAACCCCTTACTGGGAATTTTTGCTCACCCTACGTTTTTGTTAAAATTTTTCAGGCACGGTTGATACTAATGAAGTCAATCAGAAGCAGCTGGTTTTCCCAGAATCCTGAGCCTTGCGATCTTCTGTTGAAATGAGACATGATATTTAATTTGTAATGATGTAATGTTAAGTATATCATGTCTCATTAAGCACCCTGTTTTTGGGGGTTGCTACATGGAGGACCCGCAGGAGCAACCAGTTCAGTGGAGGAAACCTATTCGGGGGGAAATGTGTCGGGTATCGCAGGATCGTATAGGATACGAGAGGATTTCCGCTTGAAGGTGGATGGTATAATGGTAAATCGATAGGGACAATAGGTGACGTGGATTTCTGGTTGAGTGACACGTAAGCCTGGTAATACCCAGGTTTAGTAAATATAGTGGATTAGATAATTTTAATATTTATTATAATTATTATATTTATATTTTTATATACATTATAATATTATAATTATCATAAATAGAATTATATAATTACCATAAATTTGTAATTATAAATATAAAAATTATAGTAAATATATAATTATAATAAATGTAATAAATATAATAGGAAATATTCTTCGTTGTATATTTTGATTATTACAGTTATATATTTATTATAATTATTATATTTATAATTATATTTCGATTATTCTATATTTATTATAATATTATAATTATTATAATTATAAATAGAGAATTATAATAAATTTATAATTATAAATATAATAATTATGATAAATATATAAAAATAATAAATATAAAAATATAGTAAAAACAAAAATATAATAATTATATAATTATAAATATAGTAAATAAAAAAATAAAATAATTATAGAATTATAATAAAAATAATGAATGTAATAAATATAATAAATGTAGTAAATGTAATTATATATTTATGTATATAATATATAGATTTTTTTGCTTTGTAAATATGCAATTCTATTTATATATAATGTATATATAATGTATATATAGATATATAATTACATAATGAAGATATATAATTCTATATATATACATTATATATATTTTTACATTAAAAATATGTAATTATAATAAATATGTAATTATAATAAATATATGCCTATAATAATCATTTATTTTAATTATGTATTTATTATATTTAGAGTTATAATTAGATATTTATTATATTTATAATTATAATTATATTTTTATTATAGTTATATATTTATTATAATCATATAAACATAAATAGAATAATTATATAATGTATACATAAAGATACAATAATTTGTAATAATCACATATTAATAAAAAATAATTTGTAATTTAATTAATGACAATTAATTATTTATAATTAATTTTCAATTATAATAACTTATTATTATATTAATTTGTAATAAATTATAATTTAATTTACTATTATATTTAATTTACAAATATAATTATTTATAATTATAATAATTTGTAATAACTATATTTTAAATATATAACAAAGAGTTGAAAACAAAAGAAATTTCATAAAAAATGTTGATGAAAAATAATTTTTAAGCAATTGAAACCACCTATTTGAAACTTAAAAATGTTTCAAATACGTGTTTTTGAAAGACTATAATAGATAAAGTATAACACCGATATAAAGGAAACTTTAAACATTGATTAAACATATAATAAATATTTGAAAACAAAATGAATTTAAAGAAAAATATCAATGTAAAATAATTTATAATCTTTCAAAACCAGCTATTTGAAACTTAAAAATGTTTCATGTACGTCAATTTGAAAGACTATAAAACATAAATTATAGCACGGATATAAATGAAACTTTAAAAATTGACTAAAAATATAATAAATATTTGAAAACAAAATGAATTTCATAAAAAATGTTGATGAAAAATAATTTACAAGCTTTCAAAACCACCAATTGAAACTTACAAATGTTTCATGCACATGAATTTAAAAGACTATAAAATAGAAAATATAACACGGATATAAATGAAACTTGAAACATTGATTAAAAATATAAAAAATAGTTGAAAAGAAAAGGAATTTAATCAAAAAATTTGAAGAAAAATAATCTATAAGAGTTCAAAACCAGTAACCTAAAACTTAAAAATGTTTCAAGTACGTGACTTTGAAAGACTATAAAACGTAAACTATAAGACCAATATAAATGAAAATTGAAACGTTGATTAAACATATAATAAATACTCGAAGAAAAAAAGAATTTCATTAAAAATGATGACCAAAATTAATTTATAATCTTTCAAACCACCTACTTGAAACTTAAAAATACTTCATGTACGCGGCTTTGAAAGACTATAAAACGTAAACTGGATATGAAGAAAGGCCGAAGCCACCTTTCATTAAGGGAATCCTTGTCACACGGGTTTTCTGAAATTTTGACATCCAATTCAGTGCAAGAAAGTCCATAAGGTCCACATAAACACACCATGTTTGGACCTTCTGGCCTTTCTTGCAATGAATTGGATGTCAAAATTTATACTGGATATAAAGAAAGGCTGAAGCCGCCCTTAGTTTTGGGGGGAACACCACCAAAACTTCCTAAATCTCGCTTAATAGTTCAATTCAGTTTCATTAAATTTGGACAACCCATCATTTTTAATGAAATTATTTTTTTCTTTGAGTATTTCTTATATGTTTAATCAATGTTTCAAGTTTTGTTTAAATTATTTTGTATATACTATATATTTTATTTTCTAATTATTTGTCTAAATAACAATCATTTATCTAAATAAATAAGGTTTTTAACATATAAATCATGACATCTGAATAAATCAACGTCGATTCCCCCTGGTACCACAACGTGACATCTGAATCTCATGTCCTCCCTGCGTCCGACGTATGCGTCACTCCGGTGTCCTAGCAGTGGGATCCTCCGCTTCTGGTGCATCTGGTGCCTCCTCATGATGCTGTGTAGAGGGCTGACCAAAATCATGTGTGGATGATGGGCCAAAATCATACGTGGATGACGGCCCAAAATCATACGTGGAGCCAGATGGTCCTGGGGATCCTAAAAATGGTAGAAAGGACATACTGAAGAAGTCATCGTCGGGAGGAGAGGGGGCTACCACAAGCTGTGTCACCTGATCCAGCTCGTAGTCCATAGTAGTCATCGGAGACGACGGATGTGGTATATAAGAATCTCCCTGCTGTGCAAGCTCATTAATAAGTTGGGCATGATCATCTCTATATGGAGCTTCCACATCTGCGAGAGGCGCTCTCGGATGTATATCTCGCCGCCTCTACCCCTCCCGAGGTACTCGTCTCTGTCTCCCAGCTGGCGGCGGTGGTGGCGATGCATCGTCATCAGCAGGCATAACAGGGACATCATCACCCTCAGGAGCTCCAACTGGAGGATATGGATCAGGATATTCATGTGGCTCCACATCATAACAACTGTCTCGTATCATCCGGAGATCTTCATAGAGAGCCAACACATCTCGATGAACTACGTCCCGTCTAATATATGCCTCCTCCTGAGGATGTGTGATATGTGCAAGATGATCAATGTTGTATGTCTGCAAATGAAATGACATTCATATTAATACCACAAAAGAGTTAAACAAATATAATATACCTTAATAAACATACCACCCGCTGAATGCCAATCCCCTGACGTGTAAGATGCATGATGGTATGACGTCGATACCAGTCTGCATAATCCTCCTGGGCAGATAACTGATACTGTGCTGTGGGATATCCATATCGAGAAACACCATATCGGGCACGCGCGTCCCACATGTCAATATGAGATGCATGAAATTGCCTCCAGTCCATTGACTGTCTACCTGTAAGTACAATAGAATGCAACCCATCGGGCTATCCTAGTGCCATCGAGATATGCTGTATATAACCAAACTGGCGCATGACTTGGTCTGGCTGGTTCCACTCAATGATATGGAAGTGGATGAGTGGCACAACTGTAGCAAGATCTCCAATCATAGCTGTGCAGTACGGTGGAAGTGACGCATAGACATAACCTGTATATGGAGTCCATGAAACCTGAAATGTAAACTAAAAAATTAAGTGACATATTAGAAAGATAATGTTAGTAATATTACATTGAAATAACTTAAAATAGTTATAACAAAACATATTGTTCTATAAAAAATTATTGCTTGACTTACATCAACTGACACCAATGCATCGAATATCTGTCGAAAGCTGTGCACACTATGTCTCGGTGTGTGAGCATGCTTCTGAGACTGACTCCACCTGGTTACAAAAGAGTAATATATAGTAATTTTATAAATAACAAAAAAAAATACTAAATAAATTAAAGTAATTAAGTAAACATACCATCGTCCCCGAGGACAATCCTGAAATAGCTCTGCTACAAGTGGTGCGATAGCTCGAGGAGCGATGCGGGGAAAATGCTCCCAAGCCCACATCTGTACTAAAACCATACAACCTGCAATCTTCTGTGCATCTACCTGAAAAATGGTACAAAGGGATCTATACAGATGCGCTAATACAATGGATCCCCAACTGTATGTAGCTGTCTGATCAAGATCCTCATGTAATGGGAGGTACATCATGTGTACCAAAAGGGTGGAGTAGTTGACGCATAACATGCCTCCGAGCAGTCGTAGAATATATACACGTGTGTTCCTAATAAGTGTCTCCTCGTCTGCGTCATCAGGAATGACAGCGAAATGCTCATCAAGCCATGTCAGGCGCAATCGAGAACCCACAAGGACACCTCGTATGCCAACGACATCAATGCCTAAAAGTCGTTGTATGACGGCATCCCAGTTTCCACTAGTGGCTCCCGTAACTGCCTGTCCATGGATGGGAAAACCAAGAATGTAGATGACGTCCTCTAAAGTAATGTTCATCTCCCACTCTGGGAGATGAAAAGTGCGTGTCTCTGGCCGCCATCTCTCAACCAATGCTGCAATCAAATGATGATCAATAGTCTTGAAGTCACACATAGTGACTCCATAAAATCTTGTACATCTAAGGTATGGATAAATAGCTTCTAGGGGCATATCGTGATGAAAATGATGTGCTCTCTGAATAGCAAGCTGTCGAACAGGTCGTCGCGCCAACACAAGACACGACACATGCGTCTTCTGGCCAGATAATAGTGGCTGCTCCATCTGATTGTACAAATAGTAAAACATTAATTTCATGTTAGTCATCACATTTATCATTTAAGGTATGAAATTTATCATGTAATGTATGAAAGAAGCATGTAATGAGTTAAATAAAGTAATTTAGGATATGTTCAATATATAAAGGAATTTATAATATGTTCGACATATAAAGTTGATGATATATTCACTTTGAATGCTTTCAAAATTCAATGATGACATTGGATTTTGAAAGATGTCGACGTCACAATAATTGGCCAAAATTATTAAAGGAATTAATGATATGTTCAACATATAAAATTTTGGATTGATTCTCTAAACTACTATTTCTATCGAATACTGATGATGTTATTATAGGAAATATTCTTCGTTGTATATTTTGGTTCATACATGTCACAAATGACTCATGGATCATTTTCCTAAATCATTTGAACATATTTTAAGTACATTTTTCTGCCTGAAAATCACTACACCCTTGACTCTGAAACCTAAAATAGAGAGTTGGCCAACTCAATATGCTCAATCAACATCGTTTAGAAGGAATATGGAAAAACCATTGATCCATGTACGGTTGACATGAAAAAACATCCTCCTTCTGCATCGTAGATTTAGTCGACCTAGTAAAGAACCAACTGTCACATATTCATGACCTATGAATGATTATATGACAGTTGGTTCTTCACTGAGTCGACTAAAGAGGGGAATTTCCAATGTTGCAGAATGAATCAATGTTTTGTGTGTGGAGAAAACTCATTCTCGTGGTTGAAAACGAGGGGCATAATGTTTTAATTATTTTCAAGAATATCAAATATTTATGTTCATCACTCTATTTAACACTTTTGAAGAAAATTATGAGAGGGGCATATGTTTGAAATAGGTTGATTGATCACCTTATCCTAAAATGTAGCTTTGTTCTTGCCTTTTTTATCTATTCCCACTTCATTTTCCTTGGATGTTTGGATTTTTTAGGTGTGGGTTCATCACGCTTTTAAGGTTGAACCTTGTAGCCCTGATTTCTTTATTTGTCATTTTCTAGGCTAGTAGTCTCAGATTCTGTTATATCCTCAATTTATTCTTCACTAGTATTCACTCTAACTGATTCTCAGATTCTGTTAAATGCTCGATCTTACATTTTATATATTTTAAAATTTCTTGTTATTTTTCTAAAACAACAACCACTTATTAAAATGATTATGATATATTAACTAAGAATGGTTTCAAAACTCATCGATTGACAAATATTGATTACATGTACAATGTGTTTATAGTAACTGATGAAGTAAAAAAATCATTTTAACCATTAGATGATTTCCCTATGTGTCTAGGGAAACATGTCTTCGTATAACCCTCTTGGCGGCATATATTGCACCTTCGTCCAGGTGCCTGTTCACTAGGTCAATCCATCTCATTCCGAATACGAGTCGACTTTGGCCTTCCTTTAGGGCGAAGTCTACTGTTGTTTGGTAGAAGCGTGGGTGTGTCGTTAGAGAGCTGAAAATTATGATATTCTCCAATCGACATTCACGGAGTATTGTAGCAGGATTTGATACTGTCAAGTCAATAAACTAGATTAACAAACTGCTCCCAAGATACGTGTACGTAAGCACATGCTGCAATCACATGGCCACAAGGATATCTCAATGCTTGGAACTTTCCACATTCACAGTAACGCTTCTCCAATAAAACAACTCAGATACGACCATTGCTGCAAGCCACAACATCACCGGGCTCAGCGACCTCAAATCGTTGCTCTGGACGATTAAATTCAGTGACATGATAAGTTGCAGCTTCCTGAAGAACTGCATCTAGATCACGCTGGAAATGGTGTCCATAGCGCATTCCTCTGTTCAAGCCCTCTTCATCTTGCTTTCCTCATTCCAAAAAATACTTGACACTACGATAGAAGGTCTCTTGTACCAAACCTACAATTTATATTTAAGTCATTATACTAATAGTATATTATAATTTTGCTTTTCTGAGCAATATATAATAAAATATTCATATTTACCTGTGATTGTTAATTTTCGAACGCCCTTGAAAACTCCATTTATGCATTCTACGATGTTGGTCGTCATATGACCATATCTCCTCCCATCATCATATGCCAACGACCACTTCTGTTTTGGAATTTGCATCATGTAATCATAAACTTCTGGATTAACTCTATGAATATCTTGAAGACGCTCCTCCATTATTTGTTGTTGAGGCTTGTATGCTATCATACAAGAAATAATATGAACAGATAGGATCATAACTATGACAAAAAATTTTAATAGAAAAAAGGATATTCATACCAATTTTTAAGATTTCTTTATTCATCGACTCATTCTTGAATCTATTTCGTAAATTGCTAGCAAGGTGTCAAATACAGTATTGATGATGGGCATATGGTTCTCTCCATGAAAGTCCCTCAGACTGTACTGCCTCCTTGATTGCACAGTGACGATCTAAGATAAGACAAATCCCTTCCGCGCCTGTAAGAAACTCTCGAAGACATGCCAGAAACCAACTCCATGATGAGAAGTTCTCTTTATCCACAATTGCAAAATTCCAAAGGTAGAGGGGCTCGATTTCTATCTTGTGTGGCAGCAATCAATAAAGTTCATGTATACTTTCCATAAAGAAATGTGCCATCTATTTGTATAAACTGCTTGCAATGCCTGAAAGCCGCCACACATGGTAAAAATGCCCAAAATAATCTATCAAAAACAACCATTGACTGGTCAATTTGGTTGTATTGCTTAACATATTCAGTAGTATGTAACCGATATATCACTTGATTATTGTGGCATAAAAGCTACAAAAGTTGCAGTAAAACTCGATAAGAATCATCTCAATCACCATACACTTTCACAATAGCCTTTTTTTGTGCTGCCCATGCCTTCGAGTAAGAAATATGATACCCAAAAAGTTGTTTGATTTTCTCCTTCACTAGAATAATAGGAACATCTTGACATGCTCTAATCATTTCAACAATAACTGATGAAAAAAAGTCAACATCTAATGAAGAGTGTTCCTGTAACAAGCTTGGGTTCACACATGTGTGTGGATTAAATCTTGTGATGCACCATCTGTGAAAAGTGTTATCAATTATAGCCCGCAGACGCATTTGACAGTTTGAATCATATTTGTCACAACAGATCAAATAATAAGATCTTTTTGACTCTTCTACAACATAAGAGTAATGTAATTCAATGTGATATTGTTTTATCACATTTTTCATTGCATATTTACTCTCAAACTCTCTTCCAATATACATAATTCCTTCATTTGTCACTCGATCTGTGCCCCCAATGATTCCTGGAAATTCTGAAGTAGGAGTAATAACTGAACAATCGAATTCTGGAAAGCGATTCATGCCTTCCGTCGACCATGAAATCAATAGTGGGGAATGGTTCAACGGTCGGTTAAACCTCACATGAGAAGGAATTTACTGTTCTTTTGCATGCACTTCCTCTTCATCTTCACCTTCCTCTTCATCTTCTAAATTGTCATCATCCTCAAAATCATCGACCAACGCATCTACAATATGCGGGGGACTATCCATTGAAATTGTAACCGAGGGAAATGACGGTAACATTGCAGATGGAACTTCTTGATGTGTTCTAACAGGAGCATATGACATTGTCTCGTGACATTGTGATGACCCAGGTTCCAATGTCGATGTAACCTCCATTGCAGTTATGGTCACATACAACTCCATCATTTGATTGGGAGGTAGGAACTTGACCAATGACAGTACATATTCCCATTCTTAATCATCATTTATTGGATAAGCCACATTCCAAAACCTATCAACATATTGTAGGTCCCTGTATGTGATAGATTCTATCGCTTGGTTGCTCTTCAGTTTCAACTTTTGATGAATTTTCCTTTGAAGAGTTCCTAAAGTTGTACACCCTCCAAGCATTACAATAGCTTCTGGCTATATACTATAACTACATCCTTGTTATGTCTCAATTATTTTTCCGTTGCAATAAATATAAGCAGTCATCTTTTTTATCTAAAATAAACCCTCGTTAATAATCACATATGATCAAACAATCAATTTATGTCTGCATGCTTCTAGAATTTATGTTGGAATCCTAGTCCCTCCACCAAATCAACATGTTCAAACCATATTGATGTGTAACTCTCTTTACACAACCCACAAGTTTGTGTTATTTACCCAAAAATAGTAAGTCAAACATATTCATACATATCCACATGCATCATATGCATGAGGTACAGGAACATGACATGTAAAAGCATAGAGTTATATGAACTTGAAAAACTCAACATGAATAAGCCCAGAGAGACAGATAGCCAACCAAATTCACTTTCTTAGACAAGGAAAGCCTCCAGGAAAGTAGGTGGTCTGACCCAAAGCCCCTCTATCCGGGGATACTTTACTCAAGCAAGCATTTCAATTCATGACAACTCAAACACTTAATATGTAAAAAATATATTCAACTACTAAATTCAAGTTCATAACTACAATTACAAACTGAGGTCAAGGTAGATGAAAAACTAAATTCATTATCATACTTATAATGTAATGTAAATATATATTATATAAACAATTCATAATATAACTACTTCGCTAATTATTGTAACTACTTCGCTAATTATTGTAACTACTTCGCTAATTACTGTAACTACTTTGCTAATTACTGTAACTACTTCGCTAATTACTGTAAATACTTCGCTAATTACTATAACTACTTCGCTAATTAATTGACTAATTATAATTAATTAATTCACTAATTGACTAATTATAATTAATTAATTGAACAATTATAATGACTAACTATAATTCATTAATTGACTAATTATATTAATTAATTGACTAATTAGATTAATTAATTGACTAATTATAATTAATTAATTGACTACTTAGATTTAATTATTTGACTAATTAGATTTAATTAATTGACTAGTTAGATTTAATTAATTGACTAATTAGATTTAATTAATTGACTAATTAGATTTAATTAATTGACTAATTATAATTAATTAATAGACTAATTATAATTAATTAATTGACTAATTATAATTAATTAATTGACTAATTATAATTAATTAATTGACTAATTATAATTAATTAACTGACTAATTATAATTAATTAACTGACTAATTATAATTAATTAATTGACTAATTAGAATTAATTAATTGACTATTTAGAATTAATTAATTGACTATTTAGAATTAATTAATTGACTATTTAGAATTAATTAATTGACTAATTATAACTAATTAATTGACTATTTACAATTTATTAATTGAATATTTACAATTAATTAGTTGACTATTTACAATTAATTAATTGACTAATTAGATTTAATTAATTGAATAATTATAATTAATTAATTAACCAATTAGATTTAATTAATTGACTAATTAGATTTAATTAGATTAACTAATTAGATTTAATTAATTGACTAATTACATTTAATTAATTGACTAATTAGATTTAATTAATTGACTAATTATATTTAATTAATTGACTAATTAGATTTAATTAATTGACTAATTAGATTTAATTAATTGACTAATTAGATTTAATTAATTGACTAATTAGATTTAATTAATTGACTAATTATAATTAATTAATTGACTAATTATAATTAATTAATTGACTAATTAGATTTAATCAAATGACTAATTAGATTTAATTAATTGACTAATTACATTTAATTAATTAACTAATTAGATTTAAGGATTTAATTAATTGACTAATTAGATTTAATTAATTGACGAATTATAATTAATTAATTGACCAATTAGAATGACTAATTAGATTTAATTAAATGACCAATTAGAATTAATTAATTGACTACTTAGATTTAATTAATTGACTAATAAGATTTAATTAATTGACTAATTATATTTAATTAATTGACTAATTAGATTTAATTAATTGACTAATTATAATTAATTAATTGACCAATTATAATTAATTAATTGACTAATTAGATTTAATTAATTGACTAATTATAATTAATTAATTGACTAATTATAATTAACTAATTGACTAATTATAATTAACTAATAGACAATTAGATTTAATTAATTGACTAATTATAATTAACTAATTGACTAATTATAATTAACTAATTGACTAATTATAATTAACTAATTGACTAATTATAATTAACTAATTGACTAATTATAATTAACTAATTGACTAATTATAATTAACTAATTGACTAATTATAACTAACTAATTGACTATCTATAATTAACTAAATGACTAATTATAATTAACTAATTGACTAATTATAATTAACTAATTGACTAATTATAATTAACTAATTATAATTAACTAATTTACTAATTATACATAATTAGGTACCTAATTATGCTTACTTAATTAACCAAATTAAATTAATTATTTAACTACTTACAAATTATTATTTTTTTAAACTAATTCTATAAACTAAACAAATAAATAAATAAACAAATTCTATAATCTAATTACATAAACTAAACAATTAAATATACAATTTAAAATATTAAAGAAATGTAAATGAAAACTTACCTCAAATTTTCGGAACGGTCGGCGAACAACCAGAATTTTGTTCTCCAAATTGTGAGAAAGGGAGGAGGTTGAGGGGGTGAGGGGATGAATGAGGAGGGGTGAGGGGGTGATGGGGTTTTATAGGGGCTAGGGAGATCGACGCCACTTGAAGTGGCGCTGATCCTTGTAATGGTAAGGGATCAACGCCACTTCAAGTGACGCTGATTAGTTACCCAGAAACGGACCAGCGCCACTTCAAGTGGCGCTCATGAATAGTGTGCCGAATTCCGCCTAGCGCCACTTCAAGTGGCGCTATGACATTTTTTTCCATTAGCGCCAATTGAAGTGGCGCTAGGGTGCCCCATTTCTTAAATCAAGAAAATGGGGAATCCATTTTCATAAAAAAAAAATCGCCCCTTCCACCCAAAATTTCCAGCAGCCGACCATGCCTCAGGCCGCCGGGACCTCCGTTTTTCGTCGGCCCAGATCTGGACGGTGGTCGCTTCCACGCGGCACCAGTCTTCCCAATCGCTAGTAAGACCCCACAGATCAGGACCAGCTGGACCGCCAGTTTCTTGGTCTGCCGGTCTCTTCCGCTGCTCCGACCATCCCTACCACCGACGACCCTAGTTTCTCACCAATTGGACAGGTAATCCCCCCCATGTTGGTCCAATTTGACTCGAAGTATGCTCGACCAGGTATGCGTCTAGGTGGACCACCCAATCCCAAAAGCCCGTACATGGGTCTGCGTGGGTTTGGCTCGACTCGAACAGGCCCTATCCAGGGTTTTCGAGGTTTGATCAATTTTAATATAATCAGAAATTAATTATTTTAATTTATTTATTTTTTTTGAAAAATTAAATTAATTAAATATTATTTTTTATTTCATAATTATTACGGCATGATTAATTTAATTTGGTGTTTAGTTAAATTAATTAATTAGTTTAATTTTTAGTTTTAAAAATTAATTTAATTAATCGGGACTAAACAATGTAAATATTGAATTAAAAATATGAGCGAATATTAATTCAATTATAACACCCTTGAGTATAATTTAATGCAAGTTTAATTTTATTTATTTATTTTAAATATGGATGTTAAAGCGTATTTGAATGATCATGATCCTCGGAACAACCAATGCATGTTTGCTGCATTTTTATTTAATTATTTGATTATTGCCTGTTTTTGTAATAATTAGTTAAATAAAATGCAATCTACATGTCATATCATAGTCATTATATGTATAAGTGCTTGCATGACCATTCTAAAAGTTTTATTTTATAACCTAAGAACCTCTTTCCTGCATGCAAGTAATGTTGTATAATGATGAGATGAGTGACACACATCATGAAGAGTCATGGCGATGCACCAGACAGGAGATGTGACGCATTGGAGGGGCATATGCAGCAATTCTATTCGTAAGTGAAATGACTGAAGGTATATACCATAGGGTCTTGGTTGATCTATTATTCACTCAATGGATCAACCAATATAATTGTCTCATGATCAGGTTTTCATTTTAATTTTACATGGTTTATTATTTTTGTGAATATGTAGTTTGTGCGTGGTCACATAGAAATAATAAATAGGCATGCAAGATAAAATGAACTTGTGACGTGAAGAATTTTCCTTTTTATAGCATGGTCAGTTGTGAGTGTGGGAACATTGTACGTGATAATAAGATAGAAAATGACTTCTTTCATCACATTAATAACAATAAAACCCTCAAAGAAATATTAAGTCATAAATAGCCTTCCATCATTCGAATTTGGACAAAACCAGGTGTTTGGGGTGCCGATCATGCTATAGCTGAGGGTACATTTTACTACCAGAGAGTTCTTATGAGAGTGGTGAGTTGACTTAACTAAAGTTGTATTGAGGATTATCCATAGCTAACTTTTTATTATTTTGTAGGAAAGCATTGACTAAATCAAGTTATGATTTTAGAAGCTGAGATTTCACTCAACAGATCAAGGAACTGCGAGTGAATGCAGTTTGCCAGCCAAAATCCTACCTTGAACCCTTCAAGTAGTGGTTTAGCCATAGCTTGTAGACTATGAGGGGAGATTCAAGGATCCTTGCCACTAGAATTCTCAAGTGATAGAGTATTCTGATTCTAGTATAGAGGGTTCCTAGAATTCGATAAAATAATGGGAGACATTTAATGTTTTAATTAATTAATTGAAATGTCTAAATTGATAATATTTATAAAAGTACTAATCTTCTAAAATTTATTTTTGTAGAAAAATTACAAGTTATACCACAAGTTTAATGACTACAATAAATATTGGAAAAATTAAATGTCCACATCGACACAAGTATCCAAAAATGGTACGGTTGCTTGCACATAGTACTATGATATTGGAAACTCGAGGTTCCAGTGTCCCAAACACCTGTTAAGTTACCTTAGGAAATGAGGGTGAAATTGATTACAGGAGACTAATGAACAAAACATATGATAGTTATGTCATTATGATTTCATCTAAGTCCAATGTTAGTTGCAATCGCTACATCAGTACATGTGTGATATAACACGAAGTCTCATCTCCTAGTGGTTTGTAAGGAGAAAGATAAGAAATGACATTAATAGTTAATGGTTACACTGGATCTATGTAAATTGAAAAGTGGGTTATGATCTTTAAATACATCCGATTATAATATAATTTCACCCCTTTACTCAAGTCTCATTTTAAGATAAAAAAATGAATAAGTATCGAGTAAATGATTCATTACCAATTTAGTAAGGATCACTAAGTAAAAATAACATAAAAGACAGATTAATATTTAATTCTTATGGTGAAAAAATTGAAAGAAAAGGAAAAAAAAGATACAGGTAAGTAATGCCAATGGAACATTCACAACATACTTTAATGAAAGAGGTATTAAAATGAGTTAATTAACATTGCATAACATGAAATAAATTTATGGAAGTTTAAATGCAATTAACTGAATTAAGGAAGAAAGTTATCACTTATTCTTCAGATTTATTCATCAAAGTAAATTGTAATGTTTCAGTTTTACTTCTTGGATATTTAATACTATATGCCAATCACATATGTGTATTGAAATAAAGTAACTAAGTAAGTATAGAAATATTAATATATGTCGAGTGTATTCTCCAAGTGGCTGAGAAAGGGTGATAATTTGGCCAATGGTGAGAAGTAAACGATTTCTCTTTTTCCAAGTGAAAGAATCATGTAGAACTTTTATTGAGTATAACAAAAACATTTATCTCATGTGTCCATTGGACACAAGAAGACATTATTCTAGGTATCACAATGAATGTTTTTTTTGGTATTTACTCAATCACTAGTTTAGTGATACATGAATCATAGGCAATAATAGATGAATATAAAGTGCAAGACTTATACCCAGTTGTGGTTGCTAATTCTATGTCAAGTATAACTAAAAGGGGACATCAATTTTATACCTAGTATGGTATTTAGGATATATAAAGATAAAAATCATTGGTATTATCGATGTCTTTAGTTTGGAAAAAGAAACCTTTAGAAATAATGGTATGCCACAAAGCTTTCAGAATAAGTTCAACAAGAGAGTGTGAACTATTTCAAGTATAATCTAGTGGTATATATACTTTATAAGATTCATTTAAGTAGTAAAATGAAGTATCATATTTTCATATTCAGAAGATATTAGTCGCTTCAAGACGACATGCCAAAGAATATCTTGACAATGCAATCATCGATCATGATAATGTAGCATGTAGTAATTCCTAAACACACATTACCTTATTTACTCCATGACCTTGATGTTAATGAGGAGGATTGATGATAAATTCTTACATTTTAACATTGATCAATAAAATTCAGTGTAGATAAATTCCAAAATGCCATTTTATACATCAAAGTTATGATGAAAGTAGTATCAATGTTTCAACTTGCAGAAACTTTCATTATATTTCATGATGTGCTTAGAAAATAATGTTGTTATCCCATAATCATATTCCAACTAATATGAAAAATGGATATCATATGAGTAATAGTATAATGGACATCCATTATGTCATAAGGACATGTGTTTGAATGCAAAGAGTTTTTTAGGACATAAACAAACTTGCATCTGGTACAAACACAATGTGCATCTAAAGTAATTATCCTAATAGTTGTTTAGGATATTACATAAATCACTAAGATAGAAAAGTAATAGTCAAGTGATAGACTACATTTATATAAGGGAACATATCTCTATTTGAGATAGTGGGAGCATGATTGACTTGGGTTTAGTCATTAATTGAGATTCATTTATAGTTGGCATAGGAACTAGTTCCACAAGTGCATGTGGAACATGAATGATTCAGAGACACATACTGCATAGGAAGGATAAAACCATGGTGATGGTTTTTGTATTCACCACGGTCAGTGATCAATTATTCATTGTGAATAATATTTCCTACAAGAAGTGTTTGAAAATTAGATAAGATTGATAAAAAAATAAAAATTCAATAATGGATTCCATGTATCACATTGCAAAGGGGCCTAGATTTTTTAATACTACGGTGGGTATTCAAATGATTTGATACATGGATAGTACAAGTGTAGTACCAATAAGGATTGATTGGTTACACCAAGTCATTATGCCTAAATCCATTAGAATTTTACTTACCGTAGCTAATTTATATGATCATATTATTATGCATTAGATGTAATGACCATAAATCATGGAAGGTTTCTATACGATGAAACTAAGAAGAGACGGTCACATCACATAATTCTAATAATTATTAAAAGTTACTAATATCCAATTTAGGATTGACGTAAGTAATGAAATCATATAATATACATTTTGAATGAAAGTTTTTCATGTGTCTACCTAAGGTTAGTTGGAGTGCCTTTGTTTTCCAAGTAGAATATGTTTGACAAAATATGGAAAATAGATTGGTCGTCAAGTTAGATAAGAACATGATGAAATTTATTATTCAATGATTGACTTAAAGTAGCAACCTAAGTTCTAGGAAATAAGATCTACTGAGGTAGATCTAAAGGTTTCTTGGACCTGGTCAATTGTACATATAGTTAAATGGTATTAAAAAATACAAGTTGGAATAATTCAAGAGTGAATTGTTACCAATGCCACATGGCATGATCTCTCCAGGTTAACATGTTTGGGACATGGGAAGAGATTAATGTGGTGAGTTTAATTCCATACTCTTTAGTGATGGATTAATCACATATTTCATGATATGTATGAAATTTTATATTGAAAACATATAATTTATATTAGGAAAATATCAATTATATCCCGGAGCACTGCAAGTGAAGTAGTCCGAACTATCTGATTGTACTTTGACAAGTATAAAAGATAAGTACCTGGTAAGTGGAGAAGAAAGGATACTAGTTTTCTAGGAATCCAAACTAGTCTTCCTTAGATCCATGTGATCTAGTATCATAGTTAGGTTAAGGTGATGAGAGATACAAGCTCATATAATCTAGTGGTAGCCATAACTATAGATACTGAGTATATTGAAACTTCTAAGGAAACTAAGAAGTAGTTAAATGCAATGATTTGTTCCAGTTCTTGGAATCTCACCTAGTAAGTAAAGAATTATCATAATGAAAATTATGATATTATGACTAGTCAAGATGTCAAGTTATGATAGTGAAAAAAGGTATATACTCTGGGATACCATATCTTGAGAATTTTTACTCAAGGAGATGAGGTCGCTATAGAAGAAGTTCCACGTGGTGGAAATGTGGCAGACCCAATAGCTAAAGTCATTACTTAGCAGAAACATGATTTTTATTATGTGATTAGCTAACAAGTATGGTTAGCATGTTTTCTTTAGTGTAAGTGTGAGTGTTGAAATAGTGGGTTCTCTAGAACCAACTATGTAGTAATTTTGATTACCATATCATATATACAGTTAGATATACATGATGTAGTCTTACCATTATAGTGTAGATATTTCTGTATCCACTATTTAATGGTAATGTCCATAGATTAATTATCGTATCAGAAGGTTATAGAAGATCCTAGGCAATAATGAGAACCTCTAGATACTATAACATTAATCTTAAACAAAGGTTATATGGTCTAGGTACATTTTATTGACTGGAAACAGTAGATGTTTGACTATCAGGTGATGGGGGCTCATAAGCATCGAGACTTCTTCTCATGAAGTTTTCACTTGGTGATCTCTAGCAATGAGATCATAAGGACATACCCACTAATAGGAACACCACATGTTTCAGGTGTCATTGGATGTTCCTATCTACGATCATGTGTAATGGTCTCCTGAATTGAGATCATTACCAATTTATTCCACTTGATTGCATACTTTGATGTAATATGAAAACCATAATTTTGAAATCATGGTGATTTAGTTTGTGTTGGGTGCGTCATTGGTGGTATGACATTGGTTGAATGGTCAAGAAAGTATTTTTCACTTCTGGGTTTAGGAAGTTATATATCTCGGGCCTTGTTGATCAGGATGGTAGTACCTTTATAAGACCTTGTCCAAGGTAGTCGAGGATAAATCCATCCATTTATATCAATAAATAATAAATCAAGAAAATGGAGATGACACCAGTGTGCATCCTGCTTTATGAGATATTTAAAGATAATGAGATTATATTACATAGTACAAGTTTATAGGTTGGTTGTTTCTATTGTGAAAATCCTTATCTCTTTAGGTTCCATGATGGGTTTCAAGATCCCACTCTTGGTCTATGAATAATATTCACTATTATTTAGATAAGTGCCTAGAGGGTCACACATAATAGAGTATTCAAGAATATGCCCTATTTAGTGAAATAAGAGTTTTGGTAATGGTTGGCCCCACCACTGGGGTCCGAGCTTTTTCCAAGGAGATACGATCACCAAGGAATTAATAAATTCATATTATTCAAGTTAAGAATAATTATCATTGAATTTTTTTATTAAATGTATTTACAAGATTTTTAAGTAAATACATAAAAATATTAATTGTACGAATATTATTTTAATATATTCAAGGATCAATTAATTTTGTGGGAATGAAGAGTAGAGTAAATGAATTATTTATTATCATGTAATATATTTATTATATTGCAGGAAAATGATAATAATATTTATGACTCATATAATTTTTCACAACATGTTTTTTATAACATGTTTATTATTCAGGGGCCAGGAGAAAAGTCTGAGTAATTCATAAACACTATAAATAGAAGAAGAGTGGAATTCAGTAGGTACTATTCATGGAATTTACCTCTCTTATTCTCTCTACCATGTTCTAGAGGGAGAATCTCTTGATCCAGGAGGTCAGATCAAGCTCTATCTTAGGCATCGCAAGTGAAGCGATGTGGTGGTCATCGTAGCGTCGAAGGCATCATCAGATCTTTGTGCTAGCACCCTGAATTAGACGATCGATGATCCCATGGATTTCTTGAAGCATGTGTGGACGATCTAGAGGAATTCAACTTAAAATTATTTGAGTAGAAATTTCTGATGAAGAGCATACGTTGTGCGCATCTTCAGATCAAAACCAGGTATTTTACGATTTTAATATTGTGCTTAATCTCTTTCATGTGTGATCCTGATGAGGTAATCGGGTAGCAATTATCTAACGTCGACAAGTTCATGTCGTATATTAGTGAATTTTTTTAAAATTATACTCTTAGGATTTTCGCTTCATGCCTGGTACCTTTAGTCATGAACTCTTACTTGTTCTGTTACTCAAGTTTCTAGTGGTGGTTTGGGAACTAAGTCTTTCATTTTGGTTTTGACTCGACTGGATGAGGAATGACAATTGAGGAAATCCAGTGTTATGTCCCGATCCCACATGGATTAGTGACCCATTTGGAATCTCAGTGCATGGTTCAAGGTCCTATTAATTTTGATTCTTTCTTGGGGAAGGGCCCAATACCATGTCATCAAGTTAGGTATACACACTAGTTCCTCATTCCGATGGTTTGGTTTGAGTCATGTTTTGTTTGGTCTTGGTTGAAGTGAGGGAGCTTTTAAAATGAAAATGGTTTTTGAAAATGAAAATGAATTCCTTCCAATGGTTTTGGATTGGAAAAATTGTTTTTTAAAATAAGGTGTTTTGGATTGAAAATTTGGAAATTTCTTGGGTTTTGATAATGAAATGGTAAGTGGGAACCTTGGTACTCCTTATGGACGTTCACGTATGTACGAGTATGAAGGGGAAGTGCATGTTGGAACTTGTGTGTAGATGATGCAAGTGGGAATGTATGGACACATATGTGTTGGTTAATGGGATTTCAAGGGTGTGTATTTGAAATTAATGGTTTAGATTGGGTTTTTTGCAATGGGTTTTGAGTGGAAAATGAATTGGGTTTGAGTTTTCCTTGAGAAAAGTGGATTTTTGTCCTGTGAAAATGGATTCTGGTATTTGTTTAGTGGCATTTAAAGAAGGAATTTTTTAAATTAAAATGGAAGTGGTGATTTTTTGAGAAGAGTTTCTTTGGTTATGCTTGTTTGTGTTTGGGCCGTGAGCCTGTTGTGTTGGTTTGAGATGTTTTCTCGATTTTGTTTCTGGTAGATGTTGGTTTGAATTGGTGTTCCTTATGTTATTTAGAATATGCATCCCAGAGAGGTCCCTAGAGTTTCTAGTGAGTCATGCCAATTTCAAGGTTCTTCTAAGTTGTTTCCTATCCTTCATGTTGACTGAGGTCCCTTAGAGGCAGTGGAGTGGCTAGAGGAAGTTGTGTGTCTTGAGATCATTGGAAACACCTAAAATTATTAGAGTTCATGCTGCTCTAGGGTTGTTTGAGAGTCCAGCTTTGGAGTAATTGTAGTTGTTTTTCCCACCATCGATGTAGGTCGGGATGATGTGGGATGTGTTTAAGTCCATTTTTTTTATGGTTTATACTTGAGGAGGTGAAGATAAAGAAAAAGGAAGCACACATGAACACTCAGCAAGGCTGACGAAGGATGAAGGCTTATGTTAAACACTTGAATGAGTTAGGTTTCTTTTCTCTAGAGGTGGTATTGTAGGATCTATTTAAGTATTCTCTTTTCATTGGGGGTTTTCATATAGAGATCAAGGATCAATTCCTCTTGTAACGACCCGAAATTTTAAATAAATATTGTTTCCTAATTTTATGTGTTATTTTATTTTATTTTTATACTCAACAAAAATGTTTCATTTGATAACATGAGTATAATTAAAATGAGACTGTTGGGTTTGGACTGTTATTTGACCATTGGTCAATATGACCGCTGGAAACTAAACATTGTGACTATTGTCTCTAAATACAAGCAATCTTGGTTAATTAATATAGAAAGAAGATTCGATGGCCTCACCCAGTAGTCTTGGACCGATCGAAGCCCATCAAACAGAACTGGGGAAGAAGGTAGCACCACTGGGCTTTGCTCTGGACCAAACCCAAGTTGAACTTCATCGTATAAAGCTAGAACGGGATCGCCTTCGCGAGAAGTTCAAAATGATAGAAATTACTACTCGTGCGATGTTGGTCGAGCCTCCCTCAGATCCTCTCACCATAGCACACCTTACACTTAGGTCCTATGCTGGTGTGATAAGGGGCTATGTAAGGAGACCATAACTGTCTTGTGTAATCATTTGTTTTAAATAAAAATTTTGATTCCTTTTATGAAATTTCAAATGACCGGATAAATATAGTATGCATATTTTTCATGAATTTTATAAAAAAGATATTTTAAAAATGTTTATGTAAACCTTAAATAATTAAAAATGTGTAATGATTTTCAAAAAAAGGTCTTCTACAATTATGTTCAGTACGAAATTTAGAGTCTAATAAAATCAACTTGATTTTTGATAAATAGTAAATTATGAATAGTGATTTTATGATTAGGATTAATAATGTGTCCAAATAGATTAGTAATCTCACTTAAAGAAAGTATTAAAATAAGCTAGGCACATTGATTAAGTAATGTGATTCAATAAAACGGTTAAATAAGGGTTTCATAAATTATTATTCAAGTATTAGTTTTTTCAGATGAATAGTGTTTTTTAATTAAAATTTTAATTAAAAATATTTAGAAAATTATTTTTATAAAATGGACTTCATTTTTGAACTCAGAGCATCGATATTATGTTAAGGTAATTTTTTGGGGATTTTTCTGAAAAAAATAAATTTTCAATGAATAGTGTTTTTAATTAAAAATATTTAGAAAATTATTTTTATAAAATGGATTTTATTTTTGAAATCAGAGAATTGATATTTGGTTAAGGTGAAATTTTGGGATTATTCTGAGAAAGTTGAATTTTCGATGAATAGTGAAAATACAGTTTTTAAGTTACGGGTGTTTAATGACATCATTAAATGATGTATTAAGTATGTAATCAATATCTTCGACTTATGAATAGTAAGATAAGGTATGAGGTGTCCCAAGTGGCCAATACCATTGGCAAATACCATGGGCAAGCCCATGGTTTTTCCAAAACCACTAATGAGGTGTCCCTTGGCCATTAATGCCTTGTCCCCTCACTTTCCCTATAAATATCAAGCCATCCTCTAATCCATTCGACTCCCCACTCTCCCCCAATGAAGTTCTGGTCTCCTTACCTCCCAAGGAGTCCTCCCAAGGTTCCCCCAAGCCCTCAATGTCCAAACCTTTGAGTTTTAAGAGTTACGTTTTAAGGTAAGGGATCCTACACCTCTCTTTCTTTTTAAGTACACTCTTTTATGTCATTCCTTCTAAGCTCATATTTCTTGTTATTGGGATGTTATTATATATTAAAATTACTTTAATTTTTATGTTCATGTTATGAGAGACCCTATTCTCTCTCATCAATCCATTTTGGGAGTTTTGAGTGGCGCCGTTAGGCTGCCGAATTTTCGTAAGAGATCTAACCTCTCTTTTTCTTTTTAAGTACTCCCCTTTATGTCACTTCTTTTAAGATCCTCTTTGTTATGTTGGGGGATGTTCTTTTATATTCCTCTTTCTATAAACCTTATGTTAATATGATGAGATACCCTATTTGATCTCATCAATCGATTTTTGTAAGTTTTCTGTGGCGCCGTTAGGCTACCGAGTTTTCGCAAGGGATTTTTCATCTCACTTTTATTCCCATGAGATTTATGCTACATTTGCCACAATTTCCTTTGAGTGGTGTATGTACTGCCCATTATTTTACTCATTGTGTAATATTATTTCATTTATGAGTATTTACATCAATGTTGTATTGTCCTTCCTTCACGGGGTGTATGTTTTGAAAGATACCCAAGTCGGTAAGGGAACCTTTCACCCTCCTCTTTTTAAAAGACATATTTTGTTGGGTCTTTTAATTTACATATTGTTATGTTGGGATATGTTCTCATATATCCTTATTGATGTAACTTTTATGTCCAAGTGATGAGATACACTTTTTATCTCTCATCAACTCATTTTGATGTGACGCCATTAGGCTGTCAAGAGAACTTCTTAACCCAATTTCGATTTCATTAGGTTCAACATGTAGTTATTGAATATGTAATACTTTGAATATGTGTGAATGACCTTTGATTACTTTACACTTAATATCCACTTATATTTGGTGTATTCATTTGTCACACATAATTAGGTAATTGAATTATCCTTAAACCAAGGATACCGTCTTTGTAAGGGACTTCGTCTCAATCTCCTTTCATTGAGGCATATTACGTTTTATACACAACTTTCTTTTGTAACGGTGTATAAACCCCTTTGACTTTTACTTTTATACAAAAGGAATCTTTTTCTATGAAGCGTTTTACAAAACGAAAAAAAGGAATGTTTCTTTTAACGTACGCGGTGACAACGACCTTTTCCGCTGCCGCGAGTATTATTTGGTCTTTGGCTTCCTCAACATGCCGTAATGTTTTTAAAATAAAATAAATACCATATACTCTTTTATGTATTTTGGTATTGAAAATGGTTTTGATAAAGGATTCTATTATTTCAATATACTTATGATATATTGTGATTGAAATGTGGAAATGTTATCGTTCCTTTATATTGGTTTTATATTTTATGATTTTATATTGGTACTTGGACATTTTAACGAGTGGTTACGTTATAAACCATATGACGGGTGGTACCGTGAATACCAGGATGGGTGGTTACGTTATAACCTCCAATGCATTGGGTAATGATGTAACCACTAGAGATTACAATTTTCACGATACCTTGGTGAATAACCTTGGTAATTTTCAAATGACACCTTGGGGATGGACCTTGGTGATATGTTCATGATTGTCAATATTAAATGTTGTAGCCACATCTTCAAGTTATGAAAAAGTTTTATTTTTATTATGATATGCCTCATGATTTCATTTTCATGCCTTAAAGTTCTTTTCATGACTTTATTGATGTATCTAAAGTTCATATGTAAAATGTTTCACTTGTTTCCCTTGCTGGACCTTCTGCTCACCCTTTCTTTTGATGTATATCCCCAGGTTATGAGATGCAGTAACGAGCCTAGGGTGAACATGAGGAGAATCCTTTCAAGTGTTTAAGAAGAATGTTTTTTTTTGTTTCATGTTTTATGTTCCTTGTTTCCAAGACACTAAACCTTAAAGATCCTCAGTTCCATGTAATGGAATGAAAGTTATGTTATAAAAAGACGGGATTCTATTGTTGGTATCAAAGGATGGTTTAGTTATTTGTGGAAATTAGGATTTGAAAACTATAGGAAGAACCCTATAGAAAATTTTAAATATAGGAAATCTTCCTGGTATTTTGGTGAGTATTGAGTAAGGGGTTGCCAAGGAAATACATCCCTGTCTGGATACGAGCAGGTAGAGGTGGCTCTGGCACAGATGTACATAGGGGTAAAACCCAAAAACACCGCTTTGAGCTAGACTCAAACAGGAACTGGTACACAACAACGGGCCTTGCTGCACTCTTGGTTACGACACTCCCAGGGGATATGCTTTGGTAAATTCATAAGCTTGGTATGGACCATTATTAAAGGAACAAAGATAAAATAAAATAAAGATTCACATAATAATATATGACCATGGATAACCTAGATGGTAACCTAGGGGATCACAAGTTAGGGTATACTTTTATTCTACAAGTTATCCTTATACGCTTTAAGTTCCTTTTCTTGATTATTGGTTAAGTATTTATGCCCATAATTATACTTTCTCTTCTTAGTTAATGGTGGGAAATGGAATAACGTGTCCCAACAACCAATGTGATAGGAAATGTGATGATTTCTGTATATATATACCAGAGATGATTAGGGGATTAAAAGATTATTATTATTTTGGAAGACGTTCGCTATTTTGGGGACCCTATATGATCGAGGTAGATAGATTACTATAGTATTTTCATTGAGGAGTAAGGTTGACTTATATTTTGAATAATTGATGAATTTGAGGTGGACTTATAGTAATTTAGGTTACTTATGGGAATGATTAACCTATCTTGGGTAAAATATGTTTAGGTTAGATACTTTTGTTATAAGATGTTAGGAGTGGTTGATGTTGTCTGGAGATGAACAATGAAGTTGTTTTGGAAGACTATGTTATCAAATCCTTCTTGTATTTGGGTTTCAATCTTAGTTGATTTATTTTGAGGAATTTTAAGGACCGTTATTTATTGAATAGTCTATGATGAACTTTGGGTAGTACCATGGAACTTTGAAGATTTAAAAGTAGTTTCCATTCCTATGGGATTCTTTATTTTTTAAGAGTTGTTTTACCTTAACCATTCTATTTTTGGGATAATGTTTAAAGATAGAAGAAATAGATAGTTAATCTTTTATAGATTATGTGATTCTATAGAAGATGATTCTTGTGCTTTTATGAGACCAAGTGTTTTTGAATTCTCATCATTTGGAGAAAAGATTAGTGTTGGTAGGGACTTATTAAAGGATGAAACTCTACTTGAAGGTAGGTATATTTTCTTATGTTTTTGTTCTATGTAGTAAATGAATTCTTCAAAATTATGAAAAGAAACGTAAAACAAAAATGTTGTTGGTTTATGTTTCCTACTAGGTAATCAAAGACCGTTTACACACATTATAAGTTTGGGATTTTCTTATGGTTAACTTTCTCCTAATCATGTTCTCTATCACTCTCCCTCAAAACATGACCCTTTGTTTTCTCCTCCATGTCCATATTTTCCTACATGGAATCCTAGAGTGGGTGAACTCGGGTGACCTTTGTACTTCCCTTTCTTTCATTTAAAGTAATAGTTTTACTGACTCCTTTTCCTATGTGGGACATTCAATGAAATTTCAATACCCAATTTTAAAAATTGCGAGGACGCAATTTCTTAAGGGGGGAAGATTGTAACGACCCGAAATTTTAAATAAATATTGTTTCCTAATTTTATGTGTTTTTTTATTTTATTTTTATACTCAACAAAAATGTTTCATTTGATAACATGAGTATAATTAAAATGAGACTGTTGGGTTTTGACTGTTATTTGACCATTGGTCAATATGACCGCTGGAAACTAAACGTTGTGACTATTGTCTCTAAATACAAGCAATCTTGGTTAATTAATATAGAAAGAAGATTCGATGGCCTCACCCAGTAGTATTGGACCGATCGAAGCCCATCAAACAGAACTGGGGAAGAAGGTAGCACCACTGGGCTTTGCTCTGGACCAAACCCAAGTTGAACTTCATCGTATAAAGCTAGAACGGGATCGCCTTCGCGAGAAGTTCAAACTGATAGAAATTACTACTCGTGCGATGTTGGTCGAGCCTCCCTCAGATTCTCTCACCATAGCACACCTTACACTTAGGTCCTATGCTGGTGTGATAAGGGGCTACGTAAGGAGACCGTAACTTTCTTGTGTAATCCTTTGTTTTAAATAAAAATTTCGATTCCTTTTATGAAATTTCAAATGACCGGATAAATATAGTATGCATATTTTTGATGAATTTTAGAAAAAGGATATTTTAAAAATGTTTATGTATACCTTAAATAATTAAAAATGTGTAATGATTTTCAAAAAAAGGTCTTCTACAATTATGTTCAGTACGAAATTTAGAGTCTAATAAAATCAACTTGATTTTTGATGAATAGTAAATTATGAATAGTGATTTTATGATTAGGATTAATAATGTGTCCAAATAGATTAGTAATCTCACTTAAAGAAAGTATTAAAATAAGCTAGGCACTTTGATTAAGTAATGTGATTCAATAAAATGGTTAAATAAGGGTTTCATAAATTATTATTCAAGTATTAGTTTTTTCGGATGAATAGTGTTTTTTAATTAAAATTTTAATTAAAAATATTTAGAAAATTATTTTTATAAAATGGACTTCATTTTTGAACTCAGAGCATCGATATTATGTTAAGGTAATTTTTGGGGATTTTTCTGAAAAAAATAAATTTTCAATGAGTAGTGTTTTTAATTAAAAATGTAATTAAAAATATTTAGAAAATTATTTTTATAAAATGGATTTCATTTTTGAAATCAGAGCATTGATATTTGGTTAAGGTGAAATTTTGGGATTATTCTGAGAAAGTTGAATTTTCGATGAATAGTGAAAATACAGTTTTTAAGTTACGGGTGTTTAATGACATCATTAAATGATGTATTAAGTATGTAATCAATATGTTCGACTTATGAATAGTATGATAAGGTATGAGGTGTCCCAAGTGGCCAATACCATGGGTAAATACCATGGGCAAGCCCATGGTTTTTCCAAAACCACTAATGAGGCGTCCCTTGGCCATTAATGCCTTGTCCCCTCACTTTCCCTATAAATATCAAGCCATCCTCTAATACATTCGACTCCCCACTCTCCCCCAATGAATTTATGGTCTCATTACCTCCCAAGGAGTCCTCCCAAGGTGCCCCCAATCCCTCAAGGTCCAAACCTTTGAGTTTTAAGAGTTACGTTTTAAGGTAAGGGATCCTACACCTCTCTTTCTTTTTAAGTACACTCTTTTATGTCATTCCTTCTAAGCTCATATTTCTTGTTATTGGGATGTTATTATATATTACAATTACTGTAATTTTTATGTTCATGTTATGAGAGACCCTATTCTCTCTCATCAATCCATTTTGGGAGTTTTGAGTGGCGCCGTTAGGCTGCCGAATTTTCGTAAGAGATCTAACCTCTCTTTTTCTTTTTAAGTACTCCCCTTTATGTCACTTCTTTTAAGCTCCTCTTTGTTATGTTGGGGGATGTTCTTTTATATTCCTCTTTCTATAAACCTTATGTTAATATTATGAGATACCCTATTTGATCTCATCAATCGATTTTTGTAAGTTTTCTGTGGCGCCGTTAGGCTGCCGAGTTTTCGCAAGGGATTTTTCATCTCACTTTTATTCCCATGAGATTTATGCTACATTTGCCACAATTTCCTTTGAGTGGTGTATGTACTGCCCATTATTTTACTCATTGTGTAATATTCTTTCATTTATGAGTATTTACATCAATGTTGTATTGTCCTTCCTTCACGGGGGGTATGTTTTGAAAGATACCCAAGTCGGTAAGGGAACCTTTCACCCTCCTCTTTTTAAAAGACTTCTTTTGTTGGGTCTTTTAATTTACATATTGTTATGTTGGGATATGTTCTCATATATCCTTATTTATGTAACTTTTATGTCCAAGTGATGAGATACACTTTTTATCTCTCATCAACTCATTTTGATGTGACGCTATTAGGCTGTCAAGAGAACTTCTTAACCCAATTTCGATTTCTTTGGGTTCAACATGTAGTTATTGAATATGTAATCCTTTGAATATGTGTGAATGACCTTTGATTACCTTACACTTAATATCCACTTATATTTGGTGTATTCATTTGTCACACATAATTATGCAATTGAATTATCCTTAAACCAAGGATACCGTCTTTGTAAGGGACTTCGTCTCAATCTCCTTTCATTGAGGCATATTTTGTTTTATACACAACTTTCTTTTGTAACGGTGTATAAACCCCTTTGACTTTTAATTTTATACAAAAGAAATCTTTTTCTATGAAGCGTTTTACAAAACGAAAAAAAGGAATGTTTCTTTTAACGTACGCGGTGACAACGACCTTTTCCGCCGCCGCGAGTATTATTTGGTCTTTGGCTTCCTCAACATGCCGTAATGTTTTTAAAATAAAATAAATACCATATACTCTTTTATGTATTTTGGTATTGAAAATGGTTTTGATAAAGGATTCTATTATGTCAATATACTTATGATATATTGTGATTGAAATGTGGAAATGTTATCGTTCCTTTATATTGGTTTTATGTTTTATGATTTTATATTGGTACTTGGACATTTTAACGGGTGGTTACGTTATAAACCATATGACGAGTGGTACCGTGAATACCAGGACGGGTGGTTACGTTATAACCTCCAATGCATTGGGTAATGATGTAACCACTAGAGATTACAATTTTCACGATACCTTGGTGAATAACCTTGGTAATTTTCAAATGACACCTTGGGGATGGACCTTGGTGATATGTTCATGATGGTCAATATTAAATGTTGTAGCCACATCTTCAAGTTATGAAAAAGTTTTATTTTTATTATGATATGCCTCATGATTTCATTTTCATGCCTTAAAGTTCTTTTCATGACTTTATTGATGTATCTAAAGTTCATATGTAAAATGTTTCACTTGTTTCCCTTGCTGGACCTTCTGCTCACCTTTTCTTTTGATGTATATCCCCAGGTTATGAGATGCAGTAATGAGCCTAGGGTGAACATGAGGAGAATCCTTTCAAGTGTTTAAGAAGAATGTTTTTTTTGTTTCATGTTTTATGTTCCTTGTTTCCAAGACACTAAACCTTAAAGATTCTCAGTTCCGTGTAATGGAATGAAAGTTATGTTATAAAAAGACGGGATGCTATAGTTGGTATCAAAGGATGGTTTAGTTATTTGTGGAAATTAGGATATGAAAACTATAGGAAGAACCCTATAGAAAATTTTAAATATAGGAAATCTTCCTGGTATTTTGGTGAGTATTGAGTAAGGGGTTGCCAAGGAAATACATCCCTGTCTGGATACGAGCAGGTAGAGGTGGCTTTGGCACAGATGTACATAGGGGTAAAACCTGAAAACACCGCTTTGATCTAGACTCAAACGGGAACTGGTAGACAACAACGGGCCTTACTGCACTCTTGGTTACGACACTCCCAGGGGATATGCTTTGGTAAATTCATAAGCTTGGTATGGACCATTGTTAAAGGAACAAAGATAAAATAAAATAAAGATTCACATAATAATATATGACCATGTATAACCTAGATGGTAACCTAGGGGATCACAAGTTAGGGTATACTTTTATTCTACAAGTTATCCTTATACGCTTTAAGTTCCTTTTCTTGATTATTGGTTAAGTATTTAAGCCCATAATTATACTTTCTCTTCTTAGTTAATGGTGGGAAATGGAATAACGTGTCCCAACAACCAATGTGATAGGAAATGTGACGATTTCCGTATTAATATAACAGAGATGATTAGGGGATTAAAAGATTATTATTATTTTGGAAGACGTTCACTATTTTGGGGACCCTATATGATCGAGGTAGATATATTACTATAGTATTTTCATTGAGGAGTAAGGTTGACTTATATTTTGAGTAATTGATGAATTTGAGGTGGACTTATAGTAATTTAGGTTACTTATGGGAATGATTAACCTATCTTGGGTAAAATATGTTTATGTTAGCTACTTTTGTTATAAGATGTTAGGAGTGGTTGATGTTGTCTGGAGATGAACAATGAAGTTGTTTTGGAAGACTATGTTATCAAATCCTTCTTGTATTTGGGTTTCAATCTTAGTTGATTTATTTTGAGGAATTTTAAGGACCGTTATTTATGGAATAGTCTATGATGAACTTTGGGTAGTACCATGGAACTTTGAAGATTTAAAAGTAGTTTCCATTCCTATGGGATTCTTTCTTTTTGAAGTGTTGTTTTACCTTAACCTTTCTATTTTTGGGATAATGTTTAAAGATAGAAGAAATAGATAGTTAATCTTTTGTAGATTATGTGATTCTATAGAAGATGATTCTTGTGCTTTTATGAGACCAAGTGTTTTTGAATTCTCATCATTTGGAGAAAAGATTAGTGTTGGTAGGGACTTATTAAAGGATGAAACTCTACTTGAAGGTAGGTATATTTTCTTATGTTTTTGTTCTATGTAGTAAATGAATTCTTCAAAATTATGAAAAGAAACGTAAAACAAAAATGTTGTTGGTTTACGTTTCCTACTAGGTAATCAAAGACCGTTTACACACATTATAAGTTTGGGATTTTCTTATGGTTAAATTTCTCCTAATCATGTTCACTATCACTCTCCCTCAAAACATGACCCTTTGTTTTCTCCTCCATGTCCATATTTTCCTACATGGAATCCTAGAGTGGGTGAACTCGGGTGACCTTTGTACTTCCCTTTCTTTCTTTTAAAGTAATAGTTTTATTGACTCCTTTTACTATGTGGGACTTTCAATGAAATTTCAATACCCAATTTTAAAAATTGCGAGGACGCAATTTCTTAAGGGGGGAAGATTGTAACGACCCGAAATTTTAAATAAATATTGTTTCCTAATTTTATGTGTTATTTAATTTTATTTTTATACTCAAAAAAAATGTTTCATTTGATAACATGAGTATAATTAAAATGAGACTGTTGGGTTTTGACTGTTATTTGACCATTGGTCAATATGACCGCTGGAAACTAAACGTTGTGACTATTGTCTCTAAATACAAGAAATCTTGGTTAATTAATATAGAAAGAAGCTTCGATGGCTCACCCAGTAGTCTTGGACCGATCGAAGCCCATCAAACAGAACTGGGGAAGAAGGTAGCACCACTGGGCTTTGCTCTGGACCAAACCCAAGTTGAACTTCATCATATAAAGCTAGAACGGGATCGCCTTCGCGAGAAATTCAAACTGATAGAAATTACTACTCGTGCGATGTTGGCCGAGCCTCCCTCAGATTCTCTCACCATAGCACACCTTACACTTAGGTCCTATGCTGGTGTGATAAGGGGCTATGTAAGGAGACCGTAACTGTCTTGTGTAATCCATTGTTTTAAATAAAAATTTCGATTCCTTTTATGAAATTTCAAATGACCGGATAAATATAGTATGCATATTTTTGATGAATTTTAGAAAAAGGATATTTTAAAAATGTTTATGTAAACCTTAAATAATTAAAAATGCATAATGATTTTCAAAAAAATGTCTTCTACAATTATGTTCAGTACGAAATTTAGAGTCTAATAAAATCAACTTGATTATTGATGAATAGTAAATTATGAATAGTGATTTTATGATTAGGATTAATAATGTGTCCAAATAGATTAGTAATCTCACTTAAAGAAAGTATTAAAATAAGCTAGGCACTTTGATTAAGTAATGTGACTCAATAAAATGGTTAAATAAGGGTTTCGTAAATTATTATTCAAGTATTAGTTTTTTCGGATGAATAGTGTTTTTTAATTAAAATTTTAATTAAAAATATTTAGAAAATTATTTTTATAAAATGGACTTCATTTTTGAACTCAGCGCATCGATATTATGTTAAGGTAATTTTTGGGGATTTTTCTGAAAAAAAATAAATTTTCAATGAATAGTGTTTTTAATTAAAAATTTAATTAAAGATATTTAGAAAATTATTTTTATAAAATGGATTTCATTTTTGAAATCAGAGCATTGATATTTGGTTAAGGTGAAATTTTGGGATTATTCTGAGAAAGTTGAATTTTCGATGAATAGTGAAAATACAGTTTTTAAGTTACGGGTGTTTAATGACATCATTAAATGATGTATTAAGTATGTAATCAATATGTTCGACTTATTAATAGTAAGATAAGGTATGAGGTGTCCCAAGTGGCCAATACCATGGGCAAGCCCATGGTTTTTCCAAAACCACTAATGAGGTGTCCCTTGGCCATTAATGCCTTGTCCCCTCACTTTCCCTATAAAATATCAAGCCATCCTCTAATCCATTCGACTCCCCACTCTCCCCCAACGATGTTCTGGTCTCCTTACCTCCCAAGGAGTCCTCCCAAGGTGCCCCCAATCCCTCAAGGTCCAAACCTTTGAGTTTTAAGAGTTACGTTTTAAGGTAAGGGATCCTACACCTCTCTTTCTTTTTAAGTACACTCTTTTATGTCATTCCTTCTAAGCTCATATTTCTTGTTATTGGGATGTTATTATATATTACACTTACTGTAATTTTTATGTTCATGTTATGAGAGACCCTATTCTCTCTCATCAATCCATTTTGGGAGTTTTGAGTGGCGCCGTTAGGCTGCCGAATTTTCATAAGAGATCTAACCTCTCTTTTTCTTTTTATGTACTCCCCTTTATGTCACTTCTTTTAAGATCCTCTTTGTTATATTGGGGGATGTTCTTTTATATTCCTCTTTCTATAAACTTTATGTTAATATGATGAGATACCCTATTTTATCTCATCAATCGATTTTTGTAAGTTTTCTATGGCGTCGTTAGGCTGCCGAGTTTTCGCAAGGGATTTTTCATCTCACTTTTATTCCCATGAGATTTATGCTACATTTGTCACAATTTCCTTTGAGTGGTATATGTACTGCCCATTATTTTACTCATTGTGTAATATTCTTTCATTTATGAGTATTTACATCAATGTTGTATTGTCCTTCCTTCACGGGGCGTATGTTTTGAAAGATACCCAAGTCGGTAAGGGAACCTTTCACCCTCCTCTTTTTAAAAGACTTCTTTTGTTGGATCTTTTAATTTACATATTGTTATGTTGGGATATGTTCTCATATATCCTTATTGATGTAACTTTTATGTCCAAGTGATGAGATACACTTTTTATCTCTCATCAACTCATTTTGATGTGACACCGTTAGGCTGTCAAGAGAACTTCTTAACCCAATTTCGATTTCTTTGGGTTCAACATGTAGTTATTGAATATGTAATCCTTTGAATATGTGTGAATATCCTTTTATTACTTTACACTTAATATCCACTTATATTTTGTGTATTCATTTGTCACACATAATTATGTAATTGAATTATCCTTAAACCAAGGATACCGTCTTTGTAAGGGACTTCGTCTCAATCTCCTTTCATTGAGGCATATTTCGTTTTATACACAACTTTCTTTTATAACGGTGTATAAACCACTTTGACTTTTACTTTTATACAAAAGGAATCTTTTTCTATGAAGCGTTTTAAAAAATGAAAAAAGGAATGTTTCTTTTAACGTACGCGGTGACAACGACCTTTTCCGCCGCCGCGAGTATTATTTGGTCTTTGGCTTCCTCAACATGCCGTAATGTTTTTAAAATAGAATAAATACCATATACTCTTTTATGTATTTTGGTATTGAAAATGGTTTTGATAAAGGATTCTATTATGTCAATATACTTATGATATATTGTGATTGAAATGTGGGAATGTTATCTTTCCTTTATATTGGTTTTATGTTTTATGATTTTATATTGGTACTTGGACATTTTAATGGGTGGTTACATTATAAACCATATAACGGGTGGTGCCGTGAATACCAGGACGGGTGGTTACGTTATAACCTCCAATGCATTGGGTAATGATGTAACCACTAGAGATTACAATTTTCACGATACCTTGGTGAATAACCTTGGTAATTTTCAAATGACACCTTGGGGATGGACCTTGGTGATATGTTCATGATTGTCAATATTAAATGTTGTAGCCACATCTTCAAGTTATGAAAAAGTTTTATTTTTATTATGATATGCCTCATGATTTCATTTTCATGCCTTAAAGTTCTTTTCATGACTTTATTGATGTATCTAAAGTTCATATGTAGAATGTTTCACTTGTTTCCCTTGCTGGGCCTTCTGCTCACCCTTTCTTTTGATGTATATCCCCAGGTTATGAGATGCAGTAATGAGCCTAGGGTGAACATGAGGAGAATCCTTTCAAGTGTTTAAGAAGAATGTTTTGTTTTTGTTTCATGTTTTATGTTCCTTTTTTCCAAGACACTAAACCTTAAAGATCCTCAGTTCCGTGTAATGGAATGAAAGTTATGTTATAAAAAGACGGGATGCTATACCTCTCCTCCAAGGATCTTCATTTTGAGAAGTTGGTGGATAATAGGTTCTTAGCTGAGTTAGTTTCTAGAGCACATGCAGTTGGAAATCCAGTTTCTCTTATTTCTTGTGAAGGTTCCCCATATTGAAAGATGTGTGTGCTAGAGGAACCTATTTATAAAAAGTCTCCTTCATTGGGTTTGATCTCCAGTTCTTTAGAACATTTGGTTGTATTTGTAAAGACCTGTAAAATTCAAGGGAAATTTTTTCTTAATATTCTTTGAAATTTTACAAGAACGCGGTTTCTAACGGCACCTGATTCCGAGGCCCGGAGTGCCTGGAATCAATTTCCGAAGTTTGGCTCGGGTACGTTCAGTGAACGAACGAGCGGAAATTTCTATCTTTTGAACCGGTGCCCGGAATCAAATTCTGAGGGAACCGATGAACTCGCAGTGCCGATATTCGCTCAAGGATACCTTTTCTGAGGTTGCGTTTATTTCGGGTTGAGAGTTAGTTTTTGGGTTTTAGAATAAGTTAAATAAAATTTGTAGAATACAATTTTTATTTTAACTTGTTTTTTTTAAAACCTCCCGAAGGGAGTTATGGGTGGGACCCACAACCACTTAACCTCCCTTGGGAGGATTAAGTGTGGTGGGGCCCACACGAACCCCAACTCCTCAACTTCTCTCAAAACCACCCCTTTAACCCATTTCAATTAATGTTTGACAAATTGGTTTAATTAATTAAGGTGGGTTGTTTTGAATTTCAAACCTTTGAAATTAAAGTTGTTATTTGTGTAAATAAAATAAGCCTTAGCTTATTTTATTTTGGTTATCCATCTTGAGAGGATTTGAGAGCTCCTTCTTCTTCTTCAAACATTGACGAAGAACACGAAGAACATTCAAGCTCCGACGAAGAACGCAGCTCCTCTCTTCTTCGTAGCCGGTTGTTTCCGAAGATCGACGACGCCTTCCGTATCGACGAAAGGGAACGCCGCTTCCTCCTCAGACTTCCTTCGTCAGCTTACGAAGATTCACCAACGACGTACCTCTTCGGACGTACCTCTTCGTCAACGGAATTGACGAACGTTTACTGCGACGCCCGACCTCCGCGACGTTTGTCTTCCGCGGGTCGTTGACGAACATCGTACTTGAAACCAAGGTAGGGGTTAATTTATTACTTTTGTTCATGATTTATACCCGAGAATATTTCTTCGTGAAATTTATCCAATTGTTAGCAATTAACGCGAGGGGGCCGGACCGTATGAACACGGCTGACCCTCCTCCTTTTCATATTGATTTTGTTGTGGATTGAGACGGGTGAGGCGCGGTGCCGTCACACCGCGCAGGATCATACGACAAGGAATGCGCGGCGCCGTCGCGCCGCGTTGTAAAATAATGCAAGGACGCGACGCCGTCGCGCCGCGTCGAAGAGATTTGAAGACGCCGCGACCGGAGCGGGGCCGCGGCGGTGGGGCACGGTGCCGTCGCACCGCGCCGAACGACGAAGGGCGCGGCCGGTTCCGGGCCGCGGCGGGACGAGAGGACCGACGGCTAGCCGGGCCGCCGGTGTCGGAAGCCGGAAGGGGGGACCGGCCTTGCCGGTCCCGTTGAGGAAGAATCGGCCGGCCATGTTGGGCCGGTCGGAAGGGAGAAGGACCGGGGGAATAAATTCCCTTGGCTGGCCAAAACCGGCCCCCCATAATGGTGGGGCCGTGGTTACACCAAGGGGGGGCATCGCCCCCCGTTTTTTTCAAAAGCAGGCCCCCACGAGGGGGGGGGGGGGGGTTCTCCAAAGGCACGACTTTCAGCCGCACCGCCAGCAAAGAGGGGCGGGGGCCTTGCCCCCCACACGTGGCACCCGAGCGGTGCCCAGGCCGCGCAGCCGCGCCGGGCCATGCCGCCGCGCCGCCGGCCGGGCCGGGTCGGCTCGGACCCGGACCCCCCGTTTTCGAAACAACTTCGGTCTTTTGCCCATAACTTGAGCCACAGACCTCCGATTGACGAACCGTCAGCGGCGATGCGATCCTTGGATCGAGACGGTCGATTCGGTATATCGCACTCAAAGTTTCGGAATACTTTGAGTTTGTCCGGGTTGGTTCGTTCACGAAACCAATCGGGCCTTCGGAGCGGAAACACTCATATCTTGAGCTACGAACGTCCGATTGACGTGCCGTCAGCTTTGTTGTGTTCCTCTTAGTGAGACGGATATTTTGGAATACTCCGCCCGAGGTTTGGACGCAGGTGGAGTATGGTCGGGTTTGTTTTGCCTTAAAAACCAACCGGGCCCCTGGGACGAAAAAGCCAATAACTCTCAGACCGGGCGTCCGATCGACGCGCCGTCTGTTGCGTTGAGTTCCTGTTGACGATACGGAACTTTTGGATACATCAACTCTGGACTTTGTGACAGTTGATGTATCAGCCTCTCGGCTCGTGGAGCAGACCCTCCTGAACGAGCTTGCTGTGTGCGGGAACCCTAGTGCTGGCTGCGACTGTGACTGCTACTGCTACTGCTACTGCTACTGTGACTGCGACGACGACAGTACAGAGATCCTATGTGGATTCGACGATGACTACAACACTCAGCGATCCTACGTGGATCAGTGCTACAGGTCCTGTGTGGGCCCGATCCTGTGTGGGTCCGATCCTGTGTGGGTCTTTGCGCTCAGCGGTCCTGTGTGAACCAGCGCCAACAGGTCCTATGTGGGCCCGATCCTGTGTGGGTATTTTGCGGGGGTTAGTTACCTATCGATCCTTCATGGGTCCGACGACTTAGATGGACCAGAGATCATCTTTATCGTCTTTCGAAGAAGTATACCTGTGTGAGCTGAATCCTGTTGCTTTCCTATGTGGATTGTGTTGTGCTATCCTGTATGGATTTCGTTTTGCTTTCCTGTGTGGAATACGTATACTTTCCTGTGTGGACTGAGTTGTACTTGAGCTCGGAGGTTGGAGCGTATTGGAATTGATGACTTAAGTATATGTATGGGCATATACCTAAGCAGTGTCGGTTGTTACTTCGTGTTGTATCTATCCTTTGTGGTTTATCCTTTGTGGATTTTGGGAGACCTTCGGGGGTCTCGGGGTCCCTACTGAGTAGCTTATACTCACCCCTGCACGGGCTATGCCCGCACTACATTGTGTTGGTTGCAGACGACGGACAGCGTTGATCTTGGCTGAGGCTTGCAGAGCAGGATGGTACCTGGAGGTGGACCACTGGGCGGGACGTGCTCGGAGCGGACGGCGGGACCCGAGGAGCAGTGGAGCTATCTCTACCCACCCTTCAGGTGGGATTTCCAGTGGACAGCTTGGTGTAGCGGCTTTTACTTTACAGTTGTTGTTTTCCCTTACGAGTTGTACTTTACTTTCAGTTTGGGTTTGTATACTGGCCCATTTACTTTTCCGCACTTTTAGTTGTACTCTGTTTTCACTTAGTGTTTACTTTTCCGCTTGCTTACTCTGTGGTGCTTGTTTACTTTACAAAGGCAATGCCTTCCCTTTTTACTGGGATTTACGCCTTGGTGCTAGTCGCCAGCCCCTGGCCTATGGAAGGCGGGCTTGGGGTAGTCACGGCATGGGCCCCGAGGGCGGGTCGTGAAAAATTGGTATCAGAGGAGTTCGGTTCTACCGCGAACTCTGATCTTTTCTATGTGAAGCAATAATGTTTAGCGTGTTGAGTGTGGTTATCAGTCCAGGGAGTCCAGTGTTGGTGCGGCGGCCGACGTATCTGTACACCAGGACCCTGACTTCTGATTTCCGACTTAATGCACAAAAATATTGATTGCGTGTGTGTTTCAAAGTTTTCTTTGTGATTAATTTATATCAGCTCACCAGGTATACTGTTCTGACCGTGGCGCACCTGTTTCCTTTTCAGGATGGCCCCACGACGGCAGCCAGCTAGGGTTCCGAGAGTCGAGTGTGACGACAGCCCACCGAGCGACGAGGCCTCGGTGCAGGGCCCTCTATCAGCAGTGGCACCGGCGGTAGCTCTACCCGTCGAGCCACCGATACTTCCAGTACCAGCCGCTGACGATGCACGTCACCTCAGCGCACTGCATGAGTTTTAGCGCTAGCGACCACCCAGGTTTCGTGGGGAGATGGACCCCCAGGCAGCAGAGGACTGGCTGGAGGCAGTGGTACAAGTTTTTAGGCTAGTGAGGACACCTGCAGACCTCATGGTGATCCTCGCTGCGAGCCTACTGCACGCAGCAGCGGGGCGATGGTGGAGCTTGATTCTCCAGGTGCACGATGAGGCATATCTACTATGGACGGACTTTGAGAGCCTCTTACGCTCGGAGTTCATCCCAGCCACCCTTGTGCGGTGTGTATCCAGGAGCTTCTTCAGCTGCGGCAGGGCAGCATGACGGTCGCTCAGTACTCGGCGAGATTTACTGATCTCTCGCGCTACTCGACCGACATGGTACAGGACCCATTCTTCCGGGCCCGGACCTTCGAGCAGGGTTTGAGACACAAGATCAAGGCATCAATGATCTCCCTCAACATACCGACTCAGACAGGAGTACTGGAGCAGACCCTTTTGATCGAGAGCTTCCTTGCTGAGTCTACACCAGCGCCGAGACCCACCGCAGAGCGGCACGTGGCAGATTCATCTGCAGCAGGCAGTCGACGGATGACTCAGGGGTCCAGACAGACCAGACCTTCAGGCATACGAACTCAGGACACTGGCTCAGTAGTGCGGGGCACACAACGAGGAGCCAGTCTTTCGAGAGGCAGGCAGTGCTACTCGTGCGGCGGGCAGGGCCACATGGCTCGTGACTGCCCGACCCGCCATACCAAGGAGCATCAGACGATTGAGGGACCACCGAGGCAGAGGTAGAGGGTCGAACGTGGCGGTCCGCAGGGAGGAGGCGGACGAGGAAGAGGAGCTGGCCGAGCAGCAGGTGGTGGGTGACGCTTTGAGGCTCTGCCACCACCACCACCAGGAGGTCCACCCCGACCACAGGGAGCAGTCGGGCAGAGACAGACACAGCTCCAGGCAGCAGAGGACTACGAACACGGCGCACCCGAGATGATTCGAGGTACTATCTGTGTCTATTCCACCCTTGCTGCAGTACTTATAGACACAGGAGCGAGTCACTCTTTCATAGCCGCTTCCCTTGTTCGGAGCTCAGAGATTCCGACAGAGCCGTTGGCTCGATCCTTACGGCTAGAGACTCCTACGGGAGCAGACTCGACGATTAACCACTGGTGCCGACAGTGTGAGCTTACTCTGGGAGGCGAGAGCTTCGGTTGGGATCTTCTTGTAGCAGTGTCGAGGCCTTACGACGTCATCTTGGGCATGGATTGGTTATCTAAGGTCCATGCGCATATTGACTGTTTTAGGCACAAGGTGCGATGTGTACACACCGACGGGAGCAGGTTCACCTTCACCGGCGAGAAGGGAGCCTTTGCAGCACAGGATGGACTTCCGCGGAGGAGAGGACAGTCCATCACTCATTAGTTGGCTAGCCTCATTCTTGGAGCAGTTGACGTGCAGAGTCCTGGTTTTCCTGCAGTGGTGGATCAGTTTGCGGACGTTTTTCCTGACGACGTTCCAGGGCTACCTCCTCACAGAGAGTTAGAATTTTATATTGACCTGTACCTCGGGACAGCTCTGATATCGACTCCAGCATATCGGATGGCCCCCACCAAGCTTTGAGAGCTACGGGTATAGTTGGAGGACTTGCAGGGAAAGGGGTACATCTGACCCAGTGTTTCACCCTGGGCTTCCCCGATATTGTTCGCCAAGAAGGCGGACAGGAGCTTGCGACTTTGTGTTGACTATCATCGCCTGAACCAGGTGACAGTGAGGAACAAGTATCCGCTACCGAGGATTGATGACCTCTTTGATCAGCTCCAGGGAGCACGATGGTTCTCGAAGATAGACCTTAGGTCAGGCTATCATCAGCTCAGAGTCATAGACGAGGACGTGTAGAAGACAGCCTTCAGATGTCGGTATGACCACTATGAGTTCTTGGTTATGCCTTTCGGCGTAACCAATGCTCCAGCAGTGTTCATGGCCCTCATGAACAAGATCTTTCAGCCATACCTTGATCGATTTGTCGTGGTCTTCATCGACGACATTCTGATTTACTCTACGACTGAGGAGGAGCACGCCTATCACTTGCGAGTTGTACTAGACACACTCCGAGAACACCAGATTTATGGTAATCTCTCGAAGTGCCAGTTCTGGATACATGAGGTCCACTTCTTGGGACACGTTATCTATGAGGTGGGAGTTGCAGTGGATCCTGCGAAGATCGAGGCTATGTTAGCATGGGAGCCACCCATGAGCATGACTGAGGTTCGGAGTTTCTTGGGGCTAGATGGATACTATCAGAGATTCGTGCCAGACTTCTCTAGAGTTGTGGCACCACTCACAGCTTTGAAGAAGAAGGGGAAACCCTTCGTGTGGTCAGACAGATGTCAGCAGAGCTTCCAGGAGCTGAGACAGAGATTGACCAGCGCACCTATCTTGAGGTTGCCTGAGGAGGGAGTAGGGTACGTAGTCTAATGTGATGCATCAGGGACCGAACTCGGATGTGTTTTGATGCAGGAGCGGGCATTGATCGCCTATGGATCACGACAGTTGAGGCCGCATGAGCAGAACTACGCTACCCATGACTTGGAGTTAGCAGCAGTGGTCTTCGCTCTGAAGACATGGCGACATTACCTGATGGGCGAGCGTTTTATAGCCTTTTCTGATCATCAGAGTCTCAGGTATATCTTCTCACAGAAGGACCTGAACCTGAGACAGCGGCGATGGCTCGAGTTCCTCCAGGACTATGACTTTGAGATAGTCTATACTCCTGGGAAAGGGAACGTAGTAGCCGATGCCCTCTGCAGGAGGATGGGCATTCAGCTACTTGAGGAGGCGACGAAGCAGCTAGCCTCTTTGCAGATATCCTTCGTGGATAGAGATGGAGCAGCCTTCCTCCAGTCTCTCACAGTCACCCCTCCACTACTGCAGCGGGTCAGAGAGGCACAGCGTGAGGACGCTGACTGTGAGACACAGCGTGCACAGATATCCTCAGGACAGGCACCTGATGGTTTCTCCCTTGGAGCAGAGCACGAAATCCTTTTCAGAGGACGTACCATGGTACCAGTCGCTTTGTGAGAGGAGGTGTTGAGAGAGTTTCACACTTCTCCTTTGGCGGTACATCCTGGAGTGGCGAAGATGTACCAGGATCTCAGACGACAGCACTGGTGGCCGGGCATGAAGAAGGCTGTAGCAGAGTTCGTTTCTCGATGCCTCACCTGCCAGCAGGTGAAGGCATAGCATCAGGTACCAGCAGGCTTGGTACAGCCCTTGGAGGTCCCGGAGTGGAAGTGGGACGAGATATCTATGGACTTCGTGACTGGACTTCCACGCACCTCCAGAGGTCACGACTCCATTTGGCTGATTATTGACCGACTCACCAAGTCGGCACACTTCTTACCCATCAGAGAGCAGGGCTCAGTGGAGAGCTTGGGACGTCTCTACGTTCAGGAGATTGTGCGGCTCCACGGCGTGCCATCATCTATCATCTCCGATCGAGATGCTCGCTTTACTTCCCGGCTTTGGAAGGGGTTACAGGAGGTGTTCGGGACGCAACTACGTCTGAGCACAGCCTTTCACCCTCAGACGGATGGTCAGACGGAGAGGACCATCCAGACTCTCAAGGACATTCTCCTCGCATGTGTCCTCGACTTTGGTCATAGCTGGGAGGAACACCTACCCTTGGTGGAGTTTGCGTACAACAACAGCTACCACTCCACCATCGGGATGGCACCGTACGAGGCGTTGTACGGATGACCTTGTAGATCTCCTTTGTGCTGGACAGACCCAGGGGAGTTAGCACTTGTGAGACCGGAGATGGTCCAGGCCATGACAGAGAAGGTCCAGGTCATCCAGGAGTGGATGAGGACAGTTCAGAGCTGGCAGAAGTCATACGCTGACAGGAGGCGGAGGCCACTAGAGTTCGAGGATGGCGACCACGTCTTCTTGCGGGTCTAACCTCGACGTGGTATTCAGAGATTTGGCCGAGGCGGTAAGTTATCTCCGCGCTTCATTGGACTCTTCCAGGTCCTCAGCAGGATTGGAAAGGTGGCCTATCGCCTGGCTCTACCACCTCAGTTACACCGGGTGCACGACGTCTTCCACGTATCTCAGCTGAGGAGATACGTGCATGACCCGACGCACATCATTGACCATGGGGAGCTTGACATTGACGATGGGGCAACTTTTACGGAGGTCCCGGTGGAGATAGAGGATCGACATGAGAGGGTCCTACATGGGTGATCGATTCCTCTTGTGCGCATCAGATGGCAGCACGGGAACCTTCAGGAGAGCACTTGGGAGCGGGAGGCTCAGATGCGTGTTCAGTACCCTCATTTGTTTCCCTAGTTTTTGATGTATCTTTACGGGGACGTAAAGCCCTGAGGTGGGAGTAATGTAAAGACCCGTAAAATTCAAGGGAAATTTTTTCTTAATATTCTTTGTAATTTTACAAGAACACGGTTTCTGAAGGCACCTAATTCCGAGGCCCGGAGTGCCCGGAATCAATTTCCGAAGTTTGGCTCGGGTGCGTTCAGTGAACGAACGAGCGGGAATTTCTAACTTTTGAACCAGTGCCCGGAATAAAATTCTGAGGGCACCGATGAACTCGCAGCGCCGATATTATCTTAAGGAGACCTTTTCCGAGGTTGCGTTTATTTCGGGTTGAGAGTTAGTTTTTGGGTTTTAGAATAAGTTAAATAAAATTTGTAGAATACAATTTTTATTTTAACTTGTTTTGTTTTGTTTTGTTTTTTTTAAAACCTCCCAAAGGGAGTTAGGGGTGGGACCCACAAACACTTAACCTCCCTTGGGAGGATTAAGTGTGGTGGGGCCCACATGAACCCCAACTCCTCAACTTCTCTCAAAACCTCCCCTTTAACCCATTTCAATTAATGTTTGACAACTCGGTTTAATTAATTAAGGTGGGTTGTTTTGAATTTCAAACCTTTGAAATTCAAGTTGTTATTTGTGTAAATAAAATAATCCTTAGCTTATTTTATTTTGGTTAGCCATCTTGAGAGGATTTGAGAGCTCCTTCTTCTTCTTCAAACATTGACGAAGAACACGAAGAACATTCAAGCGTCGACGAAGAACGCCGCTCCTCTCTTCTTCGTAGCCGGTTGTTTCCGAAGATCGACGACGCCTTCCGTATCAACGAAAGGGAACGCCGCTTCCTCCTCGGACTTCCTTCGTCGGCTTACGAAGATTCACCAACGACGTACCTCTTCAGACGTACCTCTTCGTCAACGGAATTGATGAACATTTACCGCGACGCCCGACCTCCGCGACGTTTGTCTTCCGCGGGTTGTTGACGAACATCGTACTTGAAACCGAGGTAGGGGTTTATTTATTACTTTTGTTCCTGATTTATACCCGAGAATATTTCTTCGTGAAATTTATCCAATTGTTAGCAATTAACGCGAGGGGGCCGGACCGTACGAACACGGACGACCCTCCTCCTTTTCATATTGATTTTGTTGTGGATTGAGACGGGTGAGGCGCGGTGCCGTCGCACCGCGCAGGATCATACGACAAGGAATGCGTGGCGTCGTCGCGCCGTGTTGTAAAATAATGCAAGGACGCGACGCCGTCACGCCGCGTCGAAGAGAGTTGAAGGCGCCGCGGCCGGAGCGGGGCCGCGGCGGTGGGGCACGGTGACGTCGCACCGCGCCGAACGACGAAGGCCGCGGCCGGTTCCAGGCCGCGGCAGGATGAGAGGACCGGCGGCTAGCCGGGCCGCCGGTGTCGGAAGCCGGAAGGGGGGACCGGCCTTGCCGGTCCCGTTGAGGAAGAACCGGCCGGCCATGTTGGGCCGGCCGGAAGGGAGAAGGACCGGGGGAATAAATTCCCCCGGCTGGCCAAAACCGGCCCCCCATAATGGGGGGGCCGCGGTTACACCAAGGGGGGGCAGCGCCCCCCGTTTTTTTTTCAAAATCAGGCCCCCACGAGGGGGGGCCGGTTTCTCCAAAGGCGCGGCTTTCAGCCGCGCCGCCAGCAAAGAGGGGCGGGGGCCTTGCCCCCCGCACGGGGCACCCGAGCGGCGCCCAGGCTGCGCCGCCGCCGGCCGGGCCGCGCCGCCGGCCGGGCCGGGTCGGAACCGGGTCGGGTCGACCCGGTTCGGGTTGACCCGGGGGGGGGGGGGGGGGGGTTGGGCCGGGTCGGCCCGGACCCGGACCCCCCGTTTTCGAAACGACTTCGGTCTTTTGGCCATAACTTGAGTCACAGACCTCTGATTGACGAACCGTCAGCGGCGATGCGATCCTTCGATCAAGACGGTCGATTCGGTATATCGTACTCAAAGTTTAGGAATACTTTGAGTTCGGCCGGGTTGGTTCGTTCACGAAACCAACCGGGCCTTCGGAGCAGAAACACTCATATCTTGAGCTACGGACGTCCGATTGACGTGCCGTCAGCTTTGTTGTATTCCTCTTAGTGAGACGGATCTTTTGGCATACTCCGCCCGAGGTTTCGACGCAGGTGGAGTATGGTAGGGTTGGTTTTGCCTTAAAAACCAACCGGGCCCCTAGGACGAAAAAGCCAATAACTCTCAGACTGGACGTCCGATCGACGCGCCGTCTGTTGCGTTGAGTTCCTGTTGACGATACGGAACTTTTGGATACATCAACTCTGGACTTTGTGACAGTTGATGTATCAGCCTCTTGGCTCGTGGAGCGGACCCTCCTGAACGAGCTTGCTGTGTGCGGGAACCCTAGTGCTGGCTGCGACTGTGACTGCTACTGCTACTGCTACTGCTACTGTGACTGCGACGACGACAGTACAGAGATCCTATGTGGATTCGACGATGACTACAACACTCAGCGATCCTACGTGGATCAGTGCTACAGGTCCTATGTGGGCCCGATCCTGTGTGGGTCCGATCCTGTGTGGGTCTTTGCGCTCAGCGGTCCTGTGTGAACCAGCACCTACAGGTCCTATGTGGGCCCGATCCTGTGTGGGTATTTTGTGGGGGTTAGTTACCTATCGATCCTTCGTGGGTACGATGACTTAGATGGATCAGATATCATCTTTATCGTCTTTCGAAGAAGTATACCTGTGTGAGCTGAATCCTGTTGCTTTCCTGTGTGGATTGTGTTGTGCTATCCTGTGTGGATTTCGTTTTGCTTTCCTGTGTGGAATACGTATACTTTCCTGTGTGGACTGAGTTGTACTTGAGCTCGGAGGTTGGAGCGTATTGGAATTGATGACTTAGGTATATGTATGGGCATATACCTAAGCAGTGTCGGTTGTTACTTCGTGTTGTATCTATCCTTTGTGGTTTATCCTTTGTGGATTTTGGGAGACCTTCGGGGGTCTCGGGGTCCCTACTGAGTAGCTTATACTCACCCCTGCACGGGCTATGCCCGCACTACGTTGTGTTGGTTGCAGACGACGAACATCGTTGATCTTGGCTGAGGCTTGCAGAGCAGGACGGTACCTGGAGGTGGACCACTGGGCGGGACGTGTTTGGAGCGGACGGCGGGACCCGAGGAGCAGTGGAGCTATCTGTACCCACCCTTCAGGTGGGATTTCCAGTGGACAGCTTGGTGTAGCGGCTTTTACTTTACAGTTGCTATTTTCCATTTCGAGTTGTACTTTACTTTCAGTTTGGGTTTGTATACTGACCCATTTACTTTTCCGCACTTTCAGTTGTACTCTGTTTTCACTTAGTGTTTACTTTTCCGCTTGCTTACTCTGTGGTGCTTGTTTACTTTGCAAAGGCAATGCCTTCCCTTTTTACTGGGATTTACGCCTTGGTGCTAGTCACCAGCCCCTGGCCTATGGAAGGCAGGCTTGGGGTAGTCACGGCACGGGCCCCGAGGGCGGGTCGTGACAGTATTCCACCAATGTGGCCGATTCAAGAATTCTATGTCGTCTTGTCACAATCCTCCAAAAACATTTCATCATTGCGGCTATTTGGGTCATTTGTAGAAGTTTTATAGGAAGCGTTTCTCGAAGAAGATGTTGTGATTGGAGGATGTCAACACCTGAATGTGAGTCAGGAGATTCTTTGATCATCATGGTTCTAGTCACATGCCTCAGAGTGAATCTCGTGCATAGTTTGAATTATTTGGGGTAAGGAAAGCCTTGACCCAACTTTTGTCTCCCCTAATGAGGTAGAGATGTCCGAGGTTTCCTTTTTTTTGTTTTCTAACTATTGTAATTTCATATTTTATAAAAGTGAAATGAAAATGTTCATTCTTGATCTGAGATGTTTTTATCTGAATGCGAACCTTTAAAATGTTTAGCCTTTCATGAATCAGTTCTTCTCTTTCTGTCACATTTTTTTGGGGATATTCATGTCTGTGGAAAATTGACATTTTTAGTTATGTTTGAGTTTGTTGTTTGGTTCAAGTTAATTTCATGGGATTCCATTGTGTTGGGGAATTGGGTTTTTGTGGGAGGTTTCTTGTTCTTATTTTGAGTTCCCTTGTTCCCACGATAGACGACCCAGGGTAGAGTTGTTGAAGTTTTTGCTTAGGTGTTGTTATATTGGGGGTTTAAATGTTGATTGTGTTAGTTGATTTATTGAGGTGGAGAGAACCCTCTGATGTTTTCCCATTGCTTTTTTGATGTCGTTTCCTTTAGAGATTGTTAGGTGTGACATTTTCAGTAAAATTTCACCCTGAGGTTCATGTTTCCTTTGGTTTTTGATCGGGTATGGAACTGAGTTCTATTTACCTTTCTACTGGGTGACTTTATGGGAGAAGAAAGTGTTTTTAGTGGGGGATAATTGTCACACCCTGATATTGGAAATTATTTCATTTTATTCTTTTCTCTTGATTTTGGGTTCTTTGGATGAGTTTCAGATTGAGTCTTGGTTTAATGTTTTGAGTTTTGGTTTAAAAATAGAAGTCTTGGTCTTGGCATCAAGGGACACACGGGAAATGCACAGTTAGGGTAAATCGTGCGCCATTTCCTAAGTAACAATGCGACTAATTTTGGCGTCTTGGGGTAAGGCGCATGATTTGAACATGGTTTGGGAAACTTTATGAAAACCATGTGTGAGGTTTTATCCATTTGGATAGTGTCTTCTGCATAGTTTTCACACGGTTTGTTAAATCGTGTGGACTAACCGTGTGAGCTGTCCAATTTCTTAAAATTCCAAAATTCAAAGTTTTTTTCCTTAGTGTTTTTAAACATAAATCGGTATTCTTCTCCATTTCTTGGCCTAGGAATACCAGGAGTTCCTCCAAGTTCCCTCTCCTTTTCGCCCCTTCGATTTTTGAAGCCCCTTGAAGGTTCCTAAAGTGAGTTCTTGTGATTTTTGGTCAATTTATCCTTCTCTTCTCCCTTCTCTCATGATTCTTGGTTCTCTCTTGGTGGGTTCCTCTCTTGGCCGAACACTAGGGTTGGGGTTGGATAATCTTTTTCGATTTATTTGATGTTAGGGTGTTTGGATCGTCAGTGGGGTTTAGTTCTTCCTTGTTTTTAATTTTCATCGCATTCACACATCATTAAGGTAGGTTTTTCCATTATTTTCCATTCAAACTCATTCTATTAATTATTTTGGATTTTTAAATAATATAAAAATGTGTTTCACATGCTTGTAGTATGTTTTCCTTGATTGGTATTATGTTTTCATGTTGCTGAAAAATAGTGGAAGTGGTTTTTAAAAGGGTTCTCTAATTGTGACACACAATATGCACACTAGGTGTTTGTTAAAATGTCAATTGATCATTTTAAATAAAATTTTGTGTTTTGAGTGGTGTTTAACCTTGGTTATGTTATTATATCATTGTTATATTGTGAACTTATCATTTTGTGTGTGGTTTGTGGTGACTTTTATGGTTTGGAACTTATGAATGACTTGTTGTGTTGGTGGTGGAACATGTTTTGTTAATTAGAAATGGTTTGGGGAAAAAATTATTGTAGTATACCATTGGATGTGGGAAAACCCATGTGTTCCTAGAGTGCACACATGGATGGGAATAAAAATTATGATGACATTGTTTAACATAAAACCCAGTTTTCAAAACACTTGTATGTCACTTTTAAACTCTTGGTGTTTAACTAAACTCCTTTTATTTCCAAATGAGTTAAGTGTGATTTTAATTTGGTGTTCGAAGAATATGAACCATTTGGTACTTTGGAAGATGGTTGGTTTTTCTTGTGGTGTGAAATCCCATTTATAATCTTTAAGTGTGTTGTGTGTTTTCATACTAGTTTTGAAATAATGTTGTAATTTAAAATGGATTCGGTATAAAGTCCCATTGGGAATTTCTCTCTTGAAAGTGGTTATTTATATTGATTTTAAAAGTGGTTTAGAAATGTTTGAATGTGTATTTGGAATGAACATGGTATAAGGATCAGTTTTCACTTTATGATGTTTTGGAAATTAATGTGGTTTGGGAAATACAAATGGCCGGTTGGCACCTTGATATGTTTTGAGAAAATGATTTGAAAAATCATGTGATGCGACATCTTGGTTGGAACTTTTGATTGATTTGTTTCATGACAGACATCCCTATTAAGTATTTTCCCATTTGGGTTATCGTATAGGTGGTTTCAATGTTTGGGGTAGTCAAGTGCGGCAGTGGTAGGTAAGGTGAGTCACATGTGCAAGGAATTCCTCCTTTCACCAAATATCTTTACTATGGGTTTTATGAGAATCTTTTAGAGGGTCGAGTGACGATTTCTTATCAAACCTGATTAGATGGGTTGGTACCCCCTTGAATTAATAGGTATTGGTGGGATATGCCATTAGATTGGTCAGTTTAGGGAGGCTAATTGGTTATAGACTTTGGAGTTGCACCATATACTGGTAGGTGAGTCTGACCCAAGTATGTCTAGGGATTTCTCTAGGGATGTTTAGGAAGTTCCCATGGTTACTATATGCAATTTCTTGTTTTCATTTTGTTGTACATGGTTTTCTATTTATACTTATTATTTACTTTCAGCATAGATTGGTATAGATTTTCTTGATTTTTTTGGGATTTGGATTTTAAAATGGTAACCATTTTTGGAAACTAGTGATGTGGTGTGTAGTGTTATAAAAAGGAAAATAAGTGTTGTTTATTAAAATGAGAAAAACCTATTTTTTACATGTATTTCGAACTAGAGTTGATGGACTGTTTTTGGGAAAGGAAATATTTGGACTCTGTGGTGATTTCCTACTGATCCGTTAAACTCACTCCCTACTTGTACTATTATGTGTCAGTAAACCTGAGCTATTTTGAAGGTTCAAGTTTTTAGTTTGTGTGCTCGCAGTTGGAGTAGGTTGGCCTTGTGGTTGGTGGTGACCAAGAGGTCATGTGGAGATCGTGTAACATGGTTCAATCTCAGTTTTGTTTTCATCTTCTATTTTATTTTTCCATTGTTGTCTCTAGATAATTTTGTATATTTACTAATATTAATGTATTATTGGTTATTTTTGCATGCCCAGTGTATTTACTTGATACTATTTTATTGGGAAAAAATCATTCCCATAGTGATTATTTTGATGGTTGGTACTAGTTGCCAGCTCATGGGGATCGGGAACGCCCTTTGGGCCATGCCACAGACTGATTCGGGTGTCCAGGTTGGATGGAATCCCAGACTTGTTCATGAAAATTATAATCCCCACTGTTTATGCATATGGTACTTGAGAAATCACTATCCTCTCTTCTTCATTTCTTGGCCTCATCATATAATATAACATGAAATTACTACGAAGTGGGGTAAATATTGAATTAAATTATTACATATTGAATTATTTTAGGACATTTCTTGATTAATTCTTCTATGATATCCAAATCCTCCCATTATTTATATGTTGATAATTTTTTTCCCAAAAATCTTGTTTTCCAGTATCAAGTTCTTTATATCCAAATCCCTATCCAATTGTGCCTTAAATGCTAGATTTGATCATTATTGGGGCCTGAAACCAATATGCCATCCACATGAAACATAATAATGATGAAATCATTACTATATGAACCCATGAAATATACACAGGGATCTGAATGAAGTATATTTTATCCAAGGCTCATGATATAGGAATCAAATCTCTTGTAATAACACCTCAACTTCTGCTTGAGACCATACAAATATTTGTTCAACCTGAAAAACAAGTTCTCTTTAACCTCTTCTACAAACCTTATGGTTGGATCATATAGATTTCCTCATCATGATAACCCTGGAGAAAATAATTCTTCACATCTAGATGCTCCAAATGAAAACTGTATATAGCACACATCACTATAACTAATCAAAAAAATCATTTGTCTAACAACAGGAAAAAATATTTCATTTAAATAAATACCTTCCTTATGAGCATATAATTTGACCACTAGTATTTCATGATATATTTCCACCAAGTCATTTCCATCCCAATTAATCTTAAATACCCATTTTTTTGATATCCTTCATTTCATGAGGTAATGGAACAAGATCCCAAGTCTTTTTCTTGTGCAGGGATTTAAGTGCCTCTTTCATCACCACCATACTTGCAGATACTCATGGAATCTGGGTTATCTCCACAAAATAATATGGATCTTCATCCTATGTAAATAATTAGTATGTAATATTACTCTCAGTGATATAGTTTGAGTTCTATACCAGTTCTATTTTCTCCCGATTTGATCATTGTGGCCCAGACTCAATCGGTACTTGATCATGATGCTCTGGTAATGCTTAAGTGGAAATTAATTCTTCCATGAATTTTACCTGTACTTAGGCTCTTGTATTTTCCATATTATATTTATCCATGTCACTATGAATTTTCATATTCACCTTGTATTTTTTTAAAAATGAAATCTTTTCTAATGATAAGCTTGTGGACAATGGGGTCCCACAAGCGATACCCCTTCACAACATCTGCATATCCCAAGAAGATAAATTTCATAGATCTTGAATCTAACTTTGATATTTCCTATTAATTAAACAATGAATATATAAGGATTTAAAAATAATATAACCAAAAATATTCAACAAGTTTACCAGTCAACATCTCTATCAGTGTTTCCAGAGCAATCACCATTGAAGGAAATTAGTTGACCACATAACATGTTGTATTCACTACTTCTGCCCAAAATGCTTTGGTATTTCCTATAGTCTTTGACATCACCGTTGTTTTATCCAGCATAGTTATATTCATCTACTCTTCCACTCCATTCTACCAGGGACTGTACACCACTGTGAACTATCTCTTTATGTCTTCCCATCCATGTTGTTCCATTTCTCCTCCTTCACACATGCTATTCTTTCTCCAATTTCAAATAGGAAATTATCCTTCTATATAACCAACCACATATTCATTTTCCACAATGGAAAATTATTCATGCTGAATTTATTGATCTTGAATTTCACCATAATCTGGACATTCCATCTGTACAAAACCTCCACTATTTCATAACGCTGTATTTAATAATCTCAATATTTTTTTTCTAATGTGAAAGATCAAGCATAGTCATAATCATATACCATACTATAATTAATGAAAATTATTAATAAAAAAAATAGAAAAAGTGAACAGTATAGGGATGAAACCTTCAACTAATAACACATTTTGGGATAAAAAATTATTGACCCATTGGTGTGGTGACGATTTTGAGATATAATAAAGTACAAAAACATGAAAAAATGACACAAGATGTAATGTGGAAAACCCCCCAAAATAAAGGGGTAAAAACCATGGGTAAATAGAAGGATCACTATGGAAAAAATATAGGTATAGAAACTCTCTCACTATTATAAGAATAATACCCTCAATTATCTCTCTTGAACAATTGAGAAATAATCCTCACAAAACAACACAAAAAACTAATAGACATTATTGATTAAAGAGATAATTACTAATGAGAAAACTTGGGGAATCCACTGCCTTTTATAGGCAAGCCTCACCCCTACCTCCTTCCTCAGAAGGATGGTTGCTGGGGTTGGACACCCACCACTTCTACCACTGCGTGCCCCCATTGAAAAATCAAGGTAGTGGCATCCATCCAGAGAAAAAAACTGCCAACATGAAATGATGATCGTATTAGTTTGCAATCCTGCTATGCAAAGAAATATGATGTCTTCTAATTTAAAAAAATATAATTATGATTATTATTATTAATATAATGAAAAATATGAGAGTTATATAATGAAAATAATAATAAGTAAACAAGTAATAAAAAAATTTAAATTAGAAATTAGTTATTATTTAATAAAATAATGTACTAAAAATACTACTAAAATTTTTATTAAAAAATAATAATACTAATATTAATGAAACTACTATTAATAGTATTAAATAATAAATTTTAATACTATAAAAATTTAATATAAAATAATAATAATAATTACTATTATTAATATATAACGAAATAAAAATTATTCAAATAACTACACTACTGCAAAAATATAAAATTAACTATTTTTTTAAAAAAATTAAATTAATTAATTAAAAACAAGTTAAAAAAATTATTAAAAATTCAATGATTTATATGTGCATAAGACCCCCCACACTTAAAATGATTCACTCTTGGGTAAAAAAATCACCAAAAACACAAACAAATGAAGCCTTTTAATCTGGAACAACACAATCGCAAGTTGAATATTTTTTTAACCCTTTAGCATAAAATATATAAATAATTATTTAAAATCTCAATTTTCAGAAATATTTTCTCTTCCACTTACATTATTTAAAAATAAAATATCTGCACTCATGAATCATGTGGCCTACCTTTTCATCAATCTCATATCTCAAGACATTTTATGATCGAATTTATTCACAAATCTCATACACATGAATGTTTTCTATATGCTTCTAATTAATTTCACATATCCACTAGCGGAAATTGAAATATTACACCAATATTGAGGACTTCACATTAAGATCAATTGTCTCCGAGGCTATAGAAAAATGTTTCATAAAAAAATTATATAGTTTTGGGAAACCCCCCACACTTAAAATGATATTTATCTCTAAGCATATGATAATCCAATTCATCTAAAAAATGTGATGCTTTTTTCTTCTCTCTACCCCCTCTCTTTATCTATATTTTTCTTCTATTTTTTTAGGGTCATAACTGACTCAAATATAGTAGGTAGATAAGCAAGTGAGTATCAGTTTCAAAACCCCTTGAAATAGATATTAGATAATATCCCAAAGAAAGTGTACAAGGAAATCATATTATAATTAATATTATTAAAATTAGGTTATATAAAAACTCTCTAGCTCCTTGAGTAAGGATTTATCACTATTATAGGTATCTCTAAAGGTTAGGGTTGCAAATAATAACCACAAGTGTACTCTTTATTGGAACCAAAAAAGAATTTATACTCTCATATCAAAATAAGCATGCAATGAATGAAGCTACTATGAAAAGGGAAAAATATAAGATAATGATATAATGTATATCCATGTTTATAAAATGATTCACTATCCATTAAACAACCCTATATATGAATAACTCTCTTTATCAAATTTTTATTGAAAATCAACATGCATATATTTTTTATATGAGTAGGGAAGGGTATTTGATTTTGGATCATCCTAAATGGTATTATTCATTGCTTTTAAAGGCTATATAATGGAGAAAATTCAAGGGTGGATTAATGGGTCAAAGGGGAGGAATAAATCAAAAAAAAAAAATTCCTTAGTCATTTTAGTAAAAAATTAAAAATTACAAACACTTTGATTGGAAAAAATAGAATGTTCAAGAAGACATAAAATGGCTGATATTCCCTCATGAAAATTAGAAATAAGTTCTGTGAAAATTGGACTATATTCCTCATAGGTATTGAAATAAGAAGTTCTATCTAGGGAAAATGCATGTGGCCCAAAGGCCTTGAGGTGGCCTGAAGGCCTTAAAGGTGGCCTAAAATCCCTACTGACCTGAAGGCCTGGGTGGCCCAAAAGCCTTAAGAACTCCAAGCCCAAACCGGTGGCCCAAGGTGAATAGTTCCAACTGCTACAGTACCGAACAATACCTGCTACAGTAACTGCTATAGTACCTACTATAGTACCACACAATGTACAGTCTGCTACAGTACCCACACAGTGTAATAATGGGTTATTACAATTTCAGAACATGTGTTTTATCATATAGATAACCATGAGATTGAAAAGTGATTTTGCGACTATGTGATTAAAGTTATTTTAGAACAAGTTCACTATATTTTTGGGGAATATTATATGATTAAGTTATATGGAATATTATTTTCTAGAATGGGATTTAACTTGAGGGATGGATATTGAGTTAACTTGTAGAAGCATATATGTTTTCGTAGTGTTTATATGGTAATTTAGGTAATTTTGGGAAATAATTAATATATTATAAAGAATATATGATCAAGATATTCACATGTTTAGAATATGACATTATGATCTACTTTATGATATATGGGGATAAATGTTTGATCAAATATTTTGGATTTTTTGGTTAAAAATTTGGTCAGACATATAATGGTGCTGTCTTAAGGTTAACTATTTATGGAATGGATTAAGTTGAACCTGGGGGGTTATTATTGAGGTTTTAGAGATTAATGTATTATATTTTTTCATATTGGGTAACTTGTGCAAAACATTTTGGTTTTGTTAAATATTTAGAAAAATAAAGAATGACTTTTAATTATTTTAAGTGACTTATCATCAATTAAAAGTTAATTTTAGTGTCTTGGGCCTAAAAAATTCATCTTGAATATTCATTTCTCAAAATAAGAGATGAAGTGGAAATTCATCAAAGAAAAACCAAAAGATGAAATAATTATTAAGAAATAGAAGGAAATAAAGAAAGAATATTTTATCATGTTATCTATCTTGATAGTAAAATATTCCCTCAAATTTATGAAAAGTATCTTAAAATAAAACAATTTATCCTTTTACCTGTATTTCCTATGAGTTGATGGACTTTTTATCCCTCACTAACTTATATTTTTTTAGTCACTAAATTTATGATGACCATGTCCTCTATAACTCAATATTAGTCATTGGATGTTAATTTTATCCTCAATGTATATATTTTAACTTCCAAAAAATTTTCTCCTTATATGGGAACCTAAACTTATTATATTTCAGGTAACCATTATATTTTCCACTTTTTATTTTCAAAGGAAATTTTATTATCCCTCTGTATGATGTGGGTTTTCAACAAAGGTGGTGCCTTTGATAACCAAGATAAAATTTCAAGGGTGAAATTTATTTAAGGGGGTAGAATGTAAAAACTTGGAAATTTAGTTTTAAAGAATAATAATCTTGATAGTTTTCTTAAAACCCAACACTGATCTTTATACGAAATGCAATATACTATAAAAATATTATTATTTAAATATGACTATTATAACTAAGACATTAAATGGGCTAGTATAAATACTCATAAACACATTATGAAATATATGTATAATCATCCTTCTCAATAAAAATTTATCGATTAATTATTAGGAAATAAGAACTTAATTTTCATTAGTCATTTTTATTCTTCAAAAATATATTTTCTTAAAAAATGGTTTTTAGTTTATTTTTTGTATGGAAATTATAATTAATGTCATCCACTTTTAGAAGTTGTGTTTTAAATAATGAAGAATTTTTTTAAATCATTATATAAAAATCAATTTATGGTGAATTTTTGGGTTTTTTTTCTGAAATGATTGATTGTTTAGTAAATAGTGAAAAATACCGATTTTCAAACAATCATTTATTTTTATTAAAAAAAGTAATTTAAAAGTACCATTATATTTTATATTTTGTATTAAAGTTACATATGATACATTTTATTTTTAATAATATAATCAATTTCATTTGAATTATCAATATTCAAGATTTTTATATATGTTAATTTTTATGCTTAAAGTCACATTCATCTAAAAAAATGTTTTCATTGCATTTTACGTATTTATTTTAAAATTTATTTCTTATAATTATATATATTTAATAATGAAAAATAGATATAATATTTTTAATTTGTAGGTTTGAATTTGGTAAATAGGTACCTATATTTGTCATTATAAATATTAATCATGATAAATATTTGTCTCCTTAGTAAGAGTAAAATGGGTAAAATATGGTTAAAACTATGTGATAAGGCCTAAAAATCAACCCAAAACTTGACCATATTTTATTTAATGAGATTAATTCAACCATATAAATAAAAAATTAGAATATATTGAATTTTGGTGTCATTATTACTTGATAATGACATTTATATTATTCTATGAAAAGAAAAATACAAAATGTCACCCTCTTTCTTTTAAATTAATTTTATATGTTCATAAAGGGATAAAAATACATTATGAATGAATATTAAAGTTTTTTTAGAATAATGAAATTATATTTATGATGGGAATTTATTTATATTTTTTTGTGAATATATAATTACCTTAAACGCTTATACAATGCTGATACAATGCTTGTTCAAGCAGTAGAAAAATCAAAGTAAATGATTTTAATAACATAAAAGTAATATTTTTTGGATGACTTATGGTATAAGATGAAGTTTATGGATAATAATGTTGTATAAATTATAGTTAAAGTGTTCATATTGGTTTTTTTCTTGATGTATTTATATTCAAATTAAATGAGTAGTTTCAAAAATGGAATTAATGATATTTTATAAAAAATGATATTTTATTAAATTATTTAAAAATAAAAAATTATTTCAATAGTACAAGTAGGATGAGAAATTGTCTTTAATTTAATCTATTTTTCATTTATAATCCAATTGTTAACTTATAAGTAAAATTATAGCCCTTTAATATTGAAAAATTTGTTACCCCGGTCAAGGATAAATATAGTTAATGAAGGGGTTAAACCAAAAGATAAGAGTAAAAATAGAATAATTTTTTTAAACCTAATTGGTTGGTTTTATTTAAAAATTACCCTTATCACCTTATAATATGAGTAATCTCGGAACCATTTTTCCAATAAAGTGACTTAATAATATTTTAATGCTTTGAAAATTTATAATTGTGCCGCTCACCTCAATTATAAAATGACACCCCTACCCTCTGTAGTTTACATCACCTTGAGCCATATAGATTATAAAAACCATAAATAATTATCTTATAAACTTTCCTAGACACTATGTATAGGTTATTGTCATATTAAAATACCATTCCAAGGGTCATTAAGAAAGGATCTAAATATGGTCTACCAAAGAGGAGGTAATCAACTTTACTAACTCTTTCAAGTTTATTTCTTCTTATAATTACTCTAAATATGTTTTAACCATCCCAAAATAATAAATATAGAATAATAAATATAATAATATGTCTTTATAATTATTGCATATCCATTTAAACCTCTTTTCTATCTTACGAAAAGTGAAAACATCGCTCTTGCGTTTGTATGGCTTACCATCTCCATGTAGCAGTGTAATTAATTTTTCACAACCATTTTAATTGGATTTTTATAAATATTTAACTAATTATTATATATTATATTGATGAAATAATTATGGTTCTATAAATATAATTTATCATTTACCTTTTTACCTTCCAATCTGTTGGAAAATGATAATGTCACTCAAGCGTATGTGTAGACTACCACCCCCACGAAGTGATGTGATCTATTTTTCACTTACTATTTAAATGGATGGTAATGAGTATAAATTATATAACAATTATTCTATTAATTTTAATTATTATTTAACTTTATTTTGTTCCATCCTATGAAAAGTTAAAATAATGTTCATGTGTACGTACGACCTACCGCCTCAATGAATAGTGTAATTCATTTTTCTATATCAAAATTTTATATATGACCATATATAATGAACATATATTATATTTATATCATGATTAAAATTTTTGATATGTTGAAACCATAATCAAAGTATAATGAATGGCACTAAAGAACCAAAATTCTCATGAAAAACGGAGGCAATTAATACTTGGGACAATGATAATAATAAAAGATTAATAAAAATTGGGTAATAATATATTATAAATGAATCATATATGATATTATAGATAAGTATGTGGTTTTTTTGTTTAAGTATAATTTTATTATATAGGATTTTAAATTATGTTCAACAAAGTGGAAGCGTGATGTAAGAGATTTCTCAACTCAATTTCCATTCATTGGGTTGTACTTCTACTTCATTGACTATGTTAGGAAATGACTATGCCTAAAATTACCTTTGATTGTATTCAGTTTTATTTACCACTATTTTTTGGGAATTTAAATTTTTTACACATAATCACTTCATTGATTAATTCTCACTTCAATGATATGATATTTGTAATATATTTTTTATTAATTTCTACTTCATTGAGATATATTTGGTATTACTCACATATATATTTTTATACGATGTATATAATACCTAATTAATGTATTTAACATGAATATATATTTATTCATGATGATTAAAGTTTCAATTCATGTTTATTATTTCAAGGGGATACAATTTTAAAGTTATCAAAGAGGTAACAATTTATTTTAAAATATTATTTTTTGGGATTTCTCTTATTTTCATTAAAGGAATATTATAATATATCCTTAATAAAATTAATCTATTTTATTATCATCTAGATATTTAAGTTTTTTCTATGTTTTCTTTCAGTTTTCCTCTCTTTGGTACTTTAATCAATAAAAGTAAATGTTTAAAATAAAATTCGATCTTATTTATCTTTTTTATTAGGTATATTTTTCTTCCATTTCTGTATTTTTTTTTCAAATGTATTTGACAAAAAACCTTTTTTATTTACTCAAAGGATTTATTAAGAACATTTTAAGTTATCCTTGAATTTTTATACGGTTTTAAATGAAAATTTCTAATTTTTTAGGAATGTTTAATTTTTTAATTTCTTTATAAAAATTCAAAAGGAATATTCCTTTTTAATGTATATATTGTTTATGGATTTTACTACCTCTATAACCATTTTACATTATTTAGATTCTTATATAAGTTTTCAATGGGTTTACAAAGAAAAATATGTAATTAAATAATATTTTAATAATTCCTTTCAATATTTTTTATTTCTCCAAAGGATATGGTTTTAGTAAAAAACTTATTTTTCTGATGAATTGATGGCCATATTTTATCTCTTATTAATTTTGTGGTCATTAACTTTCTCTTGAAATGTTAAATTTCTTGTGATCATTAAAAATTAATTTTATCTAAAATATCCATATTATTTGTATCATGGATATGATTATTTTTTGAACGATAAAACATTTCTACATATAGTGTTTTACTTTTAATGTTATTTGATTGAATGGGGACATACTGATATTACATATTCTTTACACAACACACACATTTTTAAAAAAGGAATATTTTTTATAAGTTAAATTGATCATTCAGTATATGAGGAATGAATTGGAAGCGAACTAATGGATGTGGCCAAGTTTTAGATAAGATCTTGATGTATCAACATTTTTCATGAGACAAACCAGTTGACTAGACTTAAAAAATGGGGTTTTAGTAAAAAGATACCCATCAATTAAACTATCTTGGAATAAGGACTTGATGGTAATGATATCATGATTTCTAAGATCATGAAATCCAATATAAAACATTTCCTTTATTAATAATCTAGTTTTTCTTATCCATCATATTACTGCAATAATATTTTCCATGTATGCATTTCATGTTCAAGTTATTGATTAAATGGTATGAATTTTTAGTTATTTACCTTTCCATATTGATTATTCCTTATTACTCATGATAAATTAAAATTTACATAACCCTTACTGAGCATATGATATCACCCTTTATTTATTTTCCATTCCCTTGGTTATGAAGAAGGAATCTTCCATAGGGTTCCAGGATAAAAAATACTTACTTTCACTAAGTTTTTTATTTTATTACCAATGTAATATGTAAAGAATGTTTGTATCTAGTTATTCAAGAATACTAAACTATCTATTACTTTGAGATGCAATTACCTGTAGATTATTCCAATTTAATAATGTAACCACTGGCTCTGCACTACTGTAGTTAGGGTCTTTACAATTGGTATGAAAGCAAGTTTACTAAAAACCTTTGGATATAGATTTAGAAAAAACATATATTAGGGAACATAAAACTATGATAGAATTTTATAATAAGTCTAAGAATTGAATAAAATCATAAATTTTTTGATAAGGTATAGATTATATGGTTTTCCTAGAAATACATCCCTATCTAGATACTAAAAGTTGTTGTGATATTGGAAAAGATGCATCTTAGGGTGTAACGTCCCGACCCGGGATCCACTGAACGGTGCTTCGAGCCAGTTGGTCACAAGCCCTCAAGTGTGCCTCCCCGTACACTAGAGGGTTCTGACTAGTAGCGAGGGTCTAGTAAGTCAGTCTTGGGGAGACTATACCATCTGTTATCAGAATAAAATACCAGCGGAAGTAAATAAGAAATAGCGGAAGCATATATAATTATAATGGTACAATGTAGTAAGAATAACCAAGATAGGAAATACAATACTCAACTGAAAGGTAAAACATGCTATGACTATGCAAGTTCCAAGTGTCTATAATGAAAATGAAAGTAAATACAAAGTGTCTCCAAACGGGTCACGACCCACATCCGGTTCCCTCTTCCATGCTCCTCTTCCATGCTCTAACCCCAAATAGCACTCTAACCAGGGCTCTTGCCCTTGTCCTGTCCTGCAACAACAAAGTCTATTCGGGTACCATTCAGGAAGCCCAAGTAGGGTGTGAGTACAACTCAGTAGATCACCACCAATAGTGTCAAAAATAAATCCAGTCATAATCAGTGTATGCAGTTGCATTAATAATAAAGCAAGACAATAAGGAAGACAATTATATTTATCCAATTAACCTTTCTTTAAAATGTTAAACATCCAGGTTCCCGAGAACACCCAAAATATAAAGCCTGCTTCGGCTCGTGTAGGAGCCTAAACCATTTCCCTTGTTCAATTCATAATTACTATGTCACAATATTAAGATTATGAAATATCAAAATGAAACCATAGTATAAAATAAATTAAATAGTTTAGAACGTCATGTCTAGCAGACATGTGAGTATTTGAAGCATCAGTCCCTATCTCACAACCCCATGGGTATTTGGAGCATCAGTCCTTGTCCCATAAAATATCAATTTCATGCATGTCATTGGTTCTAGAATGCCATGTTTAGAACCTATGTGGGTATTTGGAGCATCAGTCCGTGTCCCACAACCCTTTTTCAAATCAAATATCCAATTCACATAAACAACCATGTTCAAATGTTTAATCATCTTTATCCTTCCATCATAACTCTCACCCATATTCAACTAGATCCACAATTCACAAAGAACAACATAACCAAACCACCAATTAATTATTTATTACATGACATTTATAAAACTACATATGCCTAACAAGATAAGACTGTGGGATTGGATTTAGACCACCTACCTAGATTTATTGATAGAAGTTAGGCCGATGAAAAACCCCAAAATCCTAGCGTCACAACGTCGTCGATCAAGTTCTGGATCTAAATCCTTAAAACCAAAATAAGATCAAAGGCATCAAGATCTTGCAAAAATAGATCTAGATCCACAATTATAGATCTATACCTTAACTCATAGGTTTAGATTCATGGAAAGAATGGAAATATCCCATGAAAAGATCAAGGAAAGTTAAAGGAAAGAACGGAAGAACAACAGGATAAAATCCACTTACCAAAGGAGAGTGGATCTTCAATCCGAGCTTTCAATCTTGAGAAAAGGTGTTCATATCGCCTTGGAATCTCTCCAAGAGGCTCTGAAAACACCTAGAAATTTCCAAACCTGATCCAAGGACGGAAAATAAGGAAAACCTGAGGTTCGGGTGGTTTTAAAAAAGGATTTTCAGAATTAAAAAACCGCGCGAAAGGTTTCCTGGACAGGGGCGCACGGTTTGTCAAACTGTGCACAAACCGTGCAAACCTCACTATCCAGATTTTCATGATCCACACAGTTTGGTTTCACGATTTATCAAACCATGCTTAAACCGTGCGTACCTCTCTGTCTGGTTCTGCTTGGTTGGCACGATTTTGTCGCACAGTTTGTCAAACCGTGCGCAAACCTTGCACAACCCACTGCCCTTTTGTTTTACTTAAAGGTTCACCCAAACACACCCCAAGGCACTACTCCAAAATAGAGGTACTTAAAAACATCAAACGTACCTGAAAAGGTGCCCGAGATTGACTCCAGAAAAGGCCGAGATCTTATATAGGGTAATAGCTCTGAAAATTGTTTGTCAAGTAAATCTCTACTATGATTCAAGTACACGATGAGTATTCCCTTACTATGAACCAGGTTTAACACTCATATGGGATATTATTAGGTTAATTATATTTTATTTATAAACCATTAAGAAGTATTTGAATAGATAACGACCATGGATGACCTAGGTTAAACCTAAAGTGTCATATATTGAAAAGAAGGTGTCAAGACTTAGAAATAATATAAATTATTCTCATGAATATATGATTTCATACTATGATTATTGTTGAGTATTCTTTCTTTTTAGTTTCAGTCATTGAATGGAATCAAAAGGAACTATGTTAATGCTGAATGTGATGAATAATAAAATTATTGTCCTCCTAAGAAACTATTTTTTGTGGGTGATAGAATGTGAATTATTGTGATTAATACTAATAATATTTCTTATATCATAATTGAAAATATAAAATAGACCGAAATTTCCTAACATATTAGAAAAGAGAAAGATGCAGTTTTATGGAAGTTCACATGATAAGAACCATGGGAAGAAAAGTATTCAACATTCTATATGTCAAGAATGTCAGAAGTTGAACATGGGGAAATGTATTAAAGGAATATAAAGGTGGATTACATGTGGAGGAAGAGGTAACCGATCAATAAAATACCCTTTGAAAAGATCAGAGGATGAAATATCTGGAGAGGGATCAATAAATTCATATGAATAAAGTATTAGTAAAGTTATATGATATATATTGGAAGATGATGAATCTAAAAGTAATATATAAGTGTTATGAATTATTTTAGTAGTTACCATTAAAATAAAATATGATTACATTGAGATTGAGTAAATTTGTAATATGAGTAATATTTATAATTATAGAAAGGAAGTATTATGAAATAAAATAAAAAATCATGGTTAGAAGTTTATGAAGGAAGTTTAATGACTGATGTACCTATGTATTGGATTTTAAAAATTATGATGTACTGGTATTTATTGATGGTATTTTGACATTGAGGGATTATCCTACTGATATGTAATGTAATGAAGTTGTATGGAAGGGTTAGAAAATGTGAATTATAAGAATAGGTGATGAATAGTTTTGATAACCTTAAGGGTTAATATTATCTTTGATGTTGCGGTGATTATGAGTTATTACAATTTGGAAACATATGTTTTATCATATAGATAACCATGGGATTGAAAAGCGATTTTGTGACTAAGTGATTAAAGGTATTTTAGAAGAAGTTCACTATATTTTTGGGGAAAATTATATGATCATGTTAAAGGGAATGTTATTTTTTTGGACTAGATTTTATTTGAGGGATAAATATTGAGTTAACTTGTGGGAGAATATACTTTTTTGTAGTGGTTTTATGGAAATTTAGGTAATTTTGGGAAATTATTAGTATATTATAGATAATATATGATAAATATATTCATAGGTTTGGTATTTTACATAATGAGATAAATTATGTTGTCAGGGGATAAATTTTTGATAAAATCATTCATATTTTTGTGCTTTAAATCCAGCCAGACATATTTTGGAGGATTTTGAAGTTTAACTATTTATATAATGGATTAAGTTGATCTTGGGGGGTTATTTTTGATGTTTTAGATATTAATGTATTATATTTATCCATATAAGGTAACTTGTTCTAACCATTTTGGTTTTGTTAAATTTTTATAGAAACAATGAATGAATTTTAATTCATTTAGGGATCTTATGATCTGTTAAAATTTAATTTTAGTGCTTCAGGAAAGAAAAGTTTATCTTGAATAATCATTTCTTGGAATAAGAGATGAAGTGGGAATTTATTGAATAAAAACAAAAGGATAAAATTGTGCTTATGAAATAGAATAAAATTGAGTACATTTTATCATGTTATTTGTCTTCACTATAAAAGAATCCCTAAAATTTAGGAAAAGGATCTTGGAATATTTTTTTTATCATTTCACCTTTATTTCTAATGAATTGATGGACTTTTCATTCCTTACTAATTTATGGGGTTGTGGTCATTAAATTTCTATTGATCACATTCTACATCACTCTCTATTAGTCATTGGATGTTATTTTTCTCTACTATATCTATATTTTAAATTTCCACCAATGTTATCCTTATATGAGAACCCTAATGTGTGATGTTTTAGGTAACCATTATGTTTTCCACTTTTCCTTTTCAAAGGAAGTTTTATTATCCCTCTATATGATGTGGGTTTTCAAGAAAGGTTGAACCTTTGATGACTGAGATAAAATTTTGAAGGTGAAATTTAATTAAGGGGGTAAAATTTAACACCCCAAAAATTTATTTCAAAAGAATGATAATTTCAATAGCTCTGTCACCATGCATCACTAAGCATTAAGTGAATTTTGATATACTATAAAAATATTATTATTTTAATATTACTATTACAACCAAGCTGTTAAATTGGTGGGTATGAATATTAGTAACCACATTATGAAATATATGTATAATGGTCCTACTCAATAAAATTTTCTTGATTAATTTTTAGGAAATCAACCATCAATTTTTAGTGAAGTCATTTTTATGCTTCAAAGATATTTTTTCCGCAAAAATGGTTTTTATTGCATTTTGTGTTTGAAAATTATAATTAATTTATACCACTTTATAAAATGGTATTTTATAAAATAAAAATTATTTTTAAAATCATAATATCAAAATTAAATTAGGTTTTAAATTTTGTGATTTTTCTAAAATGATTGATTTTTAGTGAATATTGAAAAATGCCAACGTTTCAAATACTCTCATTTATTTTCATTAAATAAACTAATTTAAAAACCCATTATATTTTTTATTTGATCTCAAAGTAAAATATGCTATATTTAATTTTTTATAATCTAAATGATTCCATTTGAATTAGAAATATTCATGAATTTTATATTAGTTAATGTTTATGCATAAAACACATTTTTTCTGAAAAATTGGTTTTCATTGCATTTTATTAATTTATAATAAAATTGATTTCTACCACTTATAAAGATTGAATATTAGAAAATTTATATCATATTTAAAATCAAGTTTTTAAATTTGGTAAATAGTTCCATATTATTTTTTTATGAATAATTATCATGATAAATATTTGTCACCTATATAAGGGAAAATGGGTAAAACATCGTTAAAAATATGAGATAAGGTCTCAAAATCAACCAAAAAATTTATATTATATTATCATATGAGATTAATTCGGCCATATACAACAAAAATTATAATATATTTCATTTTAGTGCCATTTTTCCTTGATAATGACATTTACGTTATTTTAAGTAAAGAAAAATACAAAATATGCATCTCTTACGTTTAAATTTATTTTATATTTTCAAAATGGGATAAAATAGGATATGAAATAATATTAATTTTTATTTTGAGAATAATTAAATTATAATTACTATGGTAATTTGATTTATTTTTTGGTAAATATAAAATTACCTTAAATGCTTATACAATACTAATATAGTGCTTCTACAAGTAGTATAAAAATCAAAGTAAATGATTTCAAAAACATCAAAAGTAATATTTTTTGGATGAATTATGGTGTTAAAATTATTTTTTGGTTAATAATAATATATTTTTTATGGTTAAATAGTTTATATTATAATTTATTTTTTATATTTATGTCTTTAAATTCAAATTAAATGAATACTGTCAAAAATTTCATTAGTTATATTTTATGAAAAACAATATATTATTAAATTATTTAAAAATCATAAAAATATTGAAATAGGAATATTATGATGAAAAGTGGATAAAAATTTCAAAATTTTTCCATTTATAATCCAATTTTTAACTTATAAGTAAAATTATAACCCATTAAGATTGAAAAAGTTGTTACATCAGTTAAGGTAAAAATGGTTAATGAAGGGGTTAAATAAAAATATATGGGTAAAAATTATGTAAAAACTTTATTAAACCTCCTTGTTTCTTTTTATTTCAACATTACCCATATCAACTTCAAATATGAGTCATTTTGGATCACTTTTTCCAAGAAACTATCTTTATAATATTTTAAAACTATGAAAAATTATAAGCGAGTCACTCACTTAAATTATAATTGGAAACTCATCCTATATATTCTTCACACCAAATTGAGCCATATAGATCGACTAAAACATAAAAATTATATTCTAAACTTCCCTATCCATGAATTAGAGGTTTTGATCTTCTTAAAATGCCATTCCAAGGGTCCTTAAGAACATATCTAAAGGAGTTGTACCAAAAAAGAGGTAATCATATTTATCAGATATTTTACATTTATTTATTCTTCTACTTCCTCTAAATTTATTATAAATATACTAAAATAGTAAATCTAGAATCATAAATTTACTGAGATATTATTATGATTATGTGACATCCATTTTTCTTTGACCCTTATTATTCTTTAATCCTTCTTATTCTTAGATCCTTATTATTCTTGAATCCTTATTTCTTATAAATCCTCTAAAATCTCCTCCCTTGTATGACCACTCCACTTGGGTGACATAAAATGAAATTACACAATGTATAAAGAAATATATAACAAACCAACTTTCCCAATCATCTATCAAAACCAAGCTCCACTATCCTTTTTTCACTTTCCCATCTTCTCTCTTCATAGGATTGTTCTCCATCTATACCACATATATCGAGTGTTTATTGTAAGATATAGATATTTTAAAATATAATTACCTTTAAATAATCAAAATGTGTTTGATATCTTCCTCCACATGCAACATAAAACTAAAATAAAACTGATATATGCTTAGACTGTTAACAATTATTTATTTAATTAGTGGGAATAAATAGAAATAAACTATTTATAAAATATATATACAAAAAAATAAAGTCTACTTTTAATATGAATGAAATTAAATTAGTTTACCTAAAATGACTAATATGATCATTTATTGTTTTACTTTTTTTATTTCTAAAAATTTCCTTTTATGTGATATGCAATTCCATCTCAATAAAATTGTGATTAATAATGATAAAACATATTTTATATGAATAATTTTTGAATACTAATTTAATTAGTAGATAATAGTAAATATAAATGAGAGTGGATAATATTCCAAAAAAAATATTTTCCTATAAAAATATTTTTCATTATTTCTCACATTTTAATTTAAAATATAATTTTATCAAATTTAAATTTTGAATTTTAAAAAATTAAAATTATTTTTGGATACATCGTAGTAATATTTTATTACGGTTAATTTTTGGTATTTTTCAAAAAAGAAAGATTTTTAGGTGAGTAGTGAAAAATATAGTTTTTATAAATAACATGAATTTTATGAAATTATTAGCATTTAAGTACAAATTGGAATGTCACGACCCGTCCCAGTGGGTCCCACACCCTTACTCCCCAAGCCCGCCTCCAGTAGGCCAGGGGATGGAGACTAGCACTGAGTAGGCATATTACTAATCATGGGAGGCATTGCCTAAGTACCTGTACACACGAACACATCTCCAAGCCCACAAATGCTGAAAAGTAAAAAAACTAAGGGACAAAATGCATGCATACAACTAAACCCAACCAACAGAGTACGACGAAAGGTAAAGTACTGAAAGTAAAATGGGCCAGAATACAAGCCCACCAAAACAAAAGTCTAAAAACTGCAAAGTCCAACCTGTAAACACAAAAGGTACTGGGATTGCCGCTTGTAGCTGTAGGAATGCCTCGGCCTGTAGGGAACTCAGAAATATTAGTTCTGTTCTGGTCTGCCCAGGACTTTGTCAAAAGGCTGCTCATCTTCAAAAGACATGACATGTGCAGGCAAAGCCCATGCAGGAGTGAGTATAACAATACTCAGTAGAGGACCCTGAAAACCACAAAGCAGTACACAAAGTAAAGGTATATTCATCTATGCACAGTATATGTCTACAAAACATACATCACAAACCAGATATAATCAAAACCCAGTCCTGTAGTCTAGAGACAAGTCATACCACCGCATACCCCCAGCTAGGGGTTCAATTCGAAGATGCCACGAAGCACTCGTTTTGGGAGAACACACTCCACGAGTCTTATAGCTCTGATGATGTCTGTCCGAGAAGTACTTTTCATCAGGAATCGTCACGAGAGTTAGTTTACACTAATTATGGGAGACACACTTCTGAGTGAGAAGGTTACGGTAGATAGATGCACTCATTACGGGAGACACACTCCGGAGTGAGAAAGATAACGACACACAGATGAAGATCACTGCTAGGGCCATGGAGGATACCACGACTCATCCAGAATTCACCTGCTAGGTAGAGGATCGATGCCCGGTGGAGTTGTTAACATTGATGACAGACTCTACCTAGGGTCAAGAATGGATAAAAGATCTCAATCCGGGCCTCTCGGATGGAGGCCTGACTCTATCACAGAAATTCCTGCTGAAGGGATCATACTCTTGTAAAAGGAAACGATGCCTGACCTTCAGGGGAAAGAGAAGAAGGGGCACTAACCCAAACGAAAGATGTCCAAGATGCGGTGAACAAGAGGACCATGCCATTTTCCAAAAAGTACACGGTTTGTAGAAAAGTTACACGCCGTGTTGTCGGACCCCGGGTACTTCCCGTGTACAATGTCCTGTGTTGTAAGGCTGATCATGTAGAAAAAATGAGTATACGGTGTGGAGTACGGTGTACACACTGTGTCCGAGTGACTGGGGTTGGCTCCATGTATGCTAGCCATGAGCCCATACACGGTCATTGTAGAGACCCGAATCTTGACGTACATGGACATTACATTACTTTTGCGGAATACTTAGTACATAACAAAAACAGACACACAAGGACTGTAACAGTTTAGTGTCTTTGGAAACTCAGAATAAAATCTTCTAATCCTGGTGAAAGATCTTCAACATCTCCCAATAAAGATATTCCCCTTGTTTTTTCTTACCTAAAACCTTTATTTATATCCTGGGGAAAAGAAAACATAAAAGGGGTGATCTCAAATGCCCAGTAAGGGTAAACATAGAGAACATAAAACAATCCATAAAAATTTGAATGCAAAAACTTGAACATAAAATCTAAACATCAAAATCTTGAGCAAAGACATGAATCTTGGAAGTACGTAAGGCATATATCATAAGGTAACATCAATCATGATAAAATAGCATGGGAATAAAACATGTAATTGTGGAAACCATTCATCACTTGTTATGATTTCCATATTATCCAAGGCATTGCTGGAAAGACCATCTTAGTGGACAAAGTCTCTTTCTGAATCGAGTTCACTCCTCGATCCAGTCTTGTATCACTGAACCGGATTAACTTACCATTTCAGCCATGTCTATCTCATGAGATATATAATCTTTACCCAATGCATTGGAGGGAGATATAGGTCCCACCCATCTCATATTGAAATCATTCTTTCACATTCCACAATATAAACATAAATTATTCATCATAACCCAAGAATAAAATGGGTTTCATAAACATCATTCCATCATAACGTAATCCATAAAAAAAATTGGATATCATTTCATCATTAAAAAAGTTAAACCATGTAAGTCAAAGAGATATTATACTTGAAACATACACATATGAAATAATGTCATCTTAGATGAAAATGGTTTTGATAAAACACTTGAAATGAATTCTTGAGGAAAATATCCTTTTTTCTTCAAAATAATTTTATTTTCACAAAATGTCATGAAATTTTAAAAGAAAAGGATTTTGTTGAAAATAGTAATGAAATATTGTAGAGTAATCTTCATGAAAATTAGGCTTTATGAAACCGTAAAAATCCGTTCTTGCTGTATAAGTTTAAAAAAAACATTATTCTCGTACTTTTACCGGAAAAGTCAAAAAGTACCTTGTAAAAGAAAGATTCCATACATACCATGTAGTAAAAGTAAAAATGGGTAAAAAAGGACTTTAAACATACATGAAACCATTTTTAGAAAATAGGGACATGGATGATAAATATAACCCCAGTAAATACTTACGAATAAACAATCTCAGATAAAAAAAAACGAGATTGGAAAAGTTATCCCTTACCTTAGGTCCGATATGCTTCGTACGTATCCAAAACTCCTATATAATGATTTAAATAATATCATTGACTTATTACAGAATCATATTCATTGTTATTATATCATATATGGTTCACTTATGACTTTATATTACCCGTTCTTTTGTAAATTCATGTTAAAGTAGCGTTTTGGGTAAAAATGTTTCATTTTTCGTTCGTGTTTTAACTTGTAATTATTCATATGATTACTTAGATCATGATTACTTACATCCAGAATATAAAACATGATTTATATATAATATATATTCATAATATAAATATATATAATGGATTGATAAATGGAAAGAAATACACCGTTCATGGAGACGGTAGGCCGTACGTACGCTTGAACGCTGTTTTCGTTTCCTTATTGAAATGAATGGAATTAAGTAGATGAAATAAATATATATATACATAAATCTAGTAGCATTATTATGTCATATATTTCATGATTAATTGTTATATATACTTTATAATCATTCTTGAATGGTTATCATGGAGAGTGAATCTAATCGCGTCGTGGAGACGGTATTCTGTACGTACGCACGCGCGGTGATTTCATTTTCCGTAGGATCGATAGATGGAGAAATAGGGTTGTTTCATACTTATAATAACATATCTGTATATGATTTATAATGATGTTATTACTTCATAATGAAACAACTAAATAAGAAGAAGTGGAAGAAGAAATAAAGTTGAAAGAATCGGTAACGGACATTACCTCTTCTTTGAAGCGCTTCTTCGAGACCTCCTCTTAGGGCACTAAAATTGGTCTTTGAAGAACACCAGAACCTCTAGGATATTTCTATGGAAGTGGATAAGAGAATTGTTCAGGGGTTGGACGAGCTTGAAGGCCCAAGTGGTGTGAGGAATAGAGGGAGGAGGTGCCCTTTTATAAGGGAGGAGAGGGGCACCTTTGGAATAACTAAAAATATTATTTTATTATAAAGTCATATTCGGTTTTTAATAGCTCCAAATTGAGTTATTTCGAAGCTAAGGTGGGTATGGGTATAAATAATCTAATCCAATAGAATTTAGACAAGTTTAGGTTTCTATTTTAACCTTATCATTTAGATTTAACTTTAAGTTAGATAATTTAACTTTTACCGTGTCTTCTTGTTTTCTTACACTATAAGGTTAATTAACTTACTATAACAAGCCAAAAGAACCCCAAGTTGTTTATTATTAATATATATAACCTTATCTAAGTCATTTTTCCGAACCATAGATTTTTATGAATAAATTAACAATTAATAATATAATATTTGTTCTAAAAACAATTTTATGTCAATTTTGACACTATTTGCTAATGTATTTATGAGAAAATAATAACAGAATGATTAGTTAAAAAAAAGTTAATTAAATAAATAATAACATGTCATATTAACCTATAAAATTAGTTTTATTCATAAAAAGTCTTAAATTACATTTATTTGGGTATTTATAACATCAATTATGTCAATATTTCATTAATAAGATAACTACTTCATCATCTTTGTGTCATAAATAAATTAAATTATTTAATGTCTAAAAATTATAAATAAAATACCATTATGTAGTAAATCTTTTTATCTTTCTAATTAATATTTATAGTCGAATTTATCTTATGTATAACCCTATATTAAAAATGATTTACTTATTAAACATTGATGTTAACTATTTTAACCATTCTTTAAATAAATTAATATTAAATGTCCTAATCTAATTCAAGTGGGCCTAAATGGTCATATTTTATTCCTAAGGTTGTTTTTGGTCGAATTAAACTTATCCAATAGAATTAGTAAATGTGTTAGGGTAATAATAATATCATTTTTACCCTTAATTATCCTATTTACTTTTAACCGTGGTAAATAAAAGTAAAAAGTTAGTATTCACCAAAAATTATTTTCATCTCATTGAACCACATTTTAGTCCTTGATATTAACCGCGTCTCTTGTATTTTTGAAATTCAATTCACATAAGTGGTAAAAGTTAATTTAAATTAAAAAAAGTTAGTTTTTTAACTACCACTAAGTGGTTTCACTATTCATCGAAAATTGAAGTTTTTCAGAAAAATACCAAAAATTCAGCCTAAGCATTATTTGATATTCGGAATTCAAAATTGATGTTTATTTTTCCAAATTCATAACATATAAGTGGCATTAATTAATTTTAAATTTAATTCCCGTTATCAAAACAAATAGCGTGTTTTTAAGAAACAAAAACAATCAAAAGATTGATACTTGTTTATATCCAATTTCAAAGTGAAATTAATTCCAATGAACAACATTGGATTAATTGGTAAAAATATATTCTAATTACACTTTAAAACCAATTAAAAAGATAATCTGACCATATAAATTATTACGATGAAAAAAGTTATTTTTAATTAAAATATAGCGTGTTTTTACTATTCATTAAAATATGAAAGTTATCAGAATAATATGAAAAATTTATCCAAAGTAAATTTTTATATCATGATTCCAAAGAAGAATTTTATTTTGTCAAATTAAACTTATAGACATTTCAAAAACAGTATTTAAAGTGGGTACTCCATCAAAAGGTGGCAAAACTACATTTTTTGAAAAATACTTATTTTACTCGAAAAATTGATTTTGTTCTCATAAAAGGTTCTAGAAAATGTGTAAGATGAATAATAATGTTACAAAATTAAAAATGTAGTTGAAACTATTCATAACAGCTAGTTCATAATAATATTATAACCATATATCGTTGTTTAGTGAAACCTGGTATTGCGTACAACACGCGCTATCGGGGAAGGTCGCGATTGCATGTAATGCAAGCCAAGTCGGGGTTGCGTGTTGTGAAATACACCTACGTTGTTTCGTATAATAGAATCCAACAATATTTCATTTATACATTGAATATATATATATTTATATATATACACTCAATGTTTCGTAGAATAACTACTATCAAAATTGTGTGTAACATGATCCAAGAATAGTGTTGTGTATACTGCAAGCTCATAGGGTGTTGCGTATAGAGCGAGGTAATCTTGTTTTATCTTACAACACAAGACATAAATGAAATTAAAAGAATATGTTTCACAAAATCTTGGGGTGTTACATTCTACCCCCCTTAAAATGAATTTCCTCCTCGAAATTCGTCGGGGTTATAAATCGTTTACTATTTATAGAAACCCACATCGTAAAAAGGAATACTAAAATTATTTTTAAAAACTAAAGTATGAAATATAACGATTACCCAAAGTAACTCATCACTGGGTTTCCATATAGGAGAACATAGGTGAAAATATGGATATGGAAGAAAAATCTAACCATCAAGTTCTGATGGAGAGTGGTAGAGAACATGGCTATGAAAAATCCATCAATCACAAAGCCATAGATTTGTGATGATCTAATGTACCATCTGATTCATCGAATATAAGGGCACTAGGACAACATTTTTGGTTTTCAAGATCATTTCTGTAAAGTTGATGAAATTGGAATTAGAAGAAATACTTTTGTGATTTTGGTACAGTCTCACCGTTGGTCGTTCTTTGGAAAATTTACACTTCATATCTTAAAGAAATGAAGTTGAGTTTGTCATTCGTGAAGTGTTAGCAGATCATGTGATAGAATGATGGGTCATTCCATCTGTCTCAAACAAAAGGTTAGAAAAGTTATCAAAAATACATAAGTCCATCTATAGTGAGATTAATCATATATGGTTCCTAAAATGAACTTATACTTCATATATCATACTTCTTAATATAATAAAACTAGTTTCTACTAAATAGGGACTTCCTGTAGGCCAGTGGTAGGCGATAAAGGCCAGTCGCACTTCAGTTGTGGGTTCGATTCCCATAGCCTTTTCCGACGTGATGGGCTGTCGCCCATCCTGCAGGTTGTCCTTTTTCTAAAACTACATTACTATAACATCCCATCAATAATATTGAAAAAACTTCTATCCTTAAACAATACTAACTTATGTCCAACATAATCCATTCCAATCTTTAGTCTTATCCATAATACTGCAGTCTACTCTCATGTTATAGTGAAAATGATTACCATAGATTTCATATAACAAGCATGTTAATACCATCGTTGATCACCATATATCATAAGATATGTCTTGTTGGTCACATTCCAAACATTAGAAGGCCTTAATCATGTATTCTCTTGAAAAATTAATACCCATTGAATCTTAGTGAAAACATGAGTGCTGTCAAAATTTAACTCTTTCCGCATACCAAAACCCCAAAATTCTATACACTCAAACAATGATATAACTATTTCCTTATATAATTCATGAGCTCATGAATACTATCAAACATTTAATTTTCTCCTTATCCCTTCATTATGCGCATATCATATACTTTCCAAAAATATCTGAATAACCTTTCATGGTTACTGGTACCATTCATCATACACTTTCAAAACTTAAGGAAAGACAACAATGTAACAATCCTTAGATGTGTCTTTATTCCATAGTACCATGAGATTACTTATACAACATTACACTTGATAAACATGTAATCATTCCACTGCCTTCTTAAACCATTGACCGAGCTTCAACAATTATTTCATCTCACATATCATTTGTAGTCTCTTCATCATCATAAACATAAATACTACCCATACGACCATACTGATTCTCTTCATGAGACTTTACCTTAGGGAATTGGTTTTCATAATGCCCGTACATTCCACATTTAAAACATTTAACCATTGTTGATGTCATAGAAATACCATTATCCTCATCCATGGTGTTAACTGAACCTTTTACTTTGCACTTACTGAATTTGTGTCCTTCTTTTCCACACCCAAAGCATCTTCCAGTTCCTTTGAAACATTCTCCTTGACGCCTCTTCCCACATGATTTACATAGGGGAAATTGAACTTTGTTTCCCCTATGATCATCATGAAACTCTATCTTTCTCTTATTAACCGAGTCAAGAAACTTACCAAATTTGAGTTTATTGATCATATTATGAGATTGCTGATTCGACATAATAATGATGTTTGGACTTCCAAATCTCATTTCATTTGGTTGCTCATGAAGAATACCATTCCATTTTCCATTATATCCTCCATTATCGTGAATCATCTTGTTTCCAACCATTTTCTATAACCCAAAAAGAATAGTGTGAGAGGAAAAAATCATAATAAAGGGGGCTTAACTTCAATATCTAACATATTAGGTTTAATATAATATCTTTACCATAATTCTAGGACTATAAACTATACTTATACTTAACCTTAGGGACATCCCTAGACATAACTTAGAAATATCTCTAGGGATCTCACTAAAGTTTTTGCATCCTAGTTTCCAAAGGTTGACTAAACCTTTCCTCTGATACCAACTGTAGAGACCCAAATCTTGACATACATGGACATTACATTACTTTTGAGGAATACTTAGTACATAACAAAAACAGACACACAAGGACCGTAATAGTTTAGTGTCTTTGGAAACTCAGAATAAAATCTTCTAATCATGGTGAAAGATCTTCAACATCTCCCAATAAAGATCTTCCCCTTGTTTTTTTTACCTAAAACCTTTCTTTATATCCTGGGGAAAATAAAACATAAAAGGGGTGAGCTCAAATTCCCAGTAAGTGTAAACATAGAGAACATAAAACAATCCATAAACATTTGAATGCAAAAACTTGAACATAAAATCTAAACATCAAAATCTTTAGCAAAGACATGAATCTTGGAAGTACGTAAGGCATATATCGTAAGGGAACATCAATCATGATAAAATATCATGGGAATAAAACATGTAATTGTGGCAACCATTCATCACTTGTTATGATTTCCATAGTATCCAAGGCATTGCTTCCAAGACCATCTTAGTGGACAAAGTCCCTTTCTGAATCGAGTTCACTCCTCGATCCAGTCCTGTATCACTGAACCAGATTAACTTACCATTTCAGCCATGTCTATCTCATGAGATATACAATCTTTACCCAATGCATTGGAGGGATATATAGGTCCCACCCATCTCATATTGAAATCATTCTTTCATGTGCCACAATATAAACATAAATCATTCACCATAACCCAAGAATAAAATGGGTTTCATAAACATCATTCCATCATAACGTAATCCATACAAAAAAATTGGATATCATTTCATAATTAGAAAAGTGAAACCATGTAAGTAAAAGAGACATGATACTTGAAACATACACATGTGAAATAATGTCATCTTATATGAAAATTGTTTTGATAAAACACTTGAAATGAATTCTTGAGGAAAATATCCTTTTTTATTCAGAATCATTTTCTATTCACAAAATGTCATGCAATTTTAAAAGAAAAGGATTTTGTTGAAAATATTCATGAAATATTGTAGAGTAAGCTTCATGAAAATTAGGCTTTATGAAACTGTAAAAATCCGTTCATGCCGTATAAGTTAAAAAACATTCTTCTTGTACTTTTGCCGGAAAAGTCAAAAAGTGCCTCGTAAAAGAAATATTCCATACATACCATGTAGTAAAAGTAAAAATGGGTAAAAAGGGACTTTAAACATACATGAAACCATTTTTAGAAAATAAGTACATGGATGATAAATATAACCCCAGTAAATACTTACGAATAAACAATCTCGGATAAAAAAACGAGATTGGAAAAGTTATCCCTTACCTTAGGTCCGATATGCTTCGTACATATCCAAACCTCATGTATAATGATTTAAATAATGTCATTGACTTATTAAATAATCATATTCATTGTTATTATATCATAAATGGTTCACTTATGACTTTATATTACCCGTTCTTTTGTAAATTCATGTTAAAGTAGCGTTTTGGGTAAAATTGTTTTATTTGTCGTTCGTGTTTTATCTTGTAATTATTAACATGATTACTTAGATCATGATTACTTAAATCCAGAATGTAAAACATGATTTATATATAATATATATTCATAATATACATATATATAATGGATCTATAAATGGAAAGAAATACACTGTTCATGGAGACGGTAGGCCGTACGTACGTATGAACGCTGTTTTCGTTTCCTTATTGAATTGAATGGAATTAAGTAGATGACATAAATATATATATACATAAATCCATTAGCATTATTATGTCATATATTTCATGATTACTTATTATATATACTTTATAATCATTCTTGAATGGTTATCATGGAGAGTGAATCTCATCGTGTCGTGGAGACTGTATTCCGTACGTACGCACGCGTGGTGATTTAGTTTTCCGTACGATGGATAGATAGTGAAATAGGGTTGTTTCATACTTATAATAACATATAAGTATATTATTTATACTGATGTTATTACTTCATAATGAAACAACTAAAGAAGAATAATTGGGAGAAGAAATAAAGTTGAAAGAATCGGTAACGGACATTACCTCTTCTTTGAAGCGCCTCTTTGAGACCTCCTCTTAGGGCACTAAAATTGGTATTTGAAAAATACCAGAACCTCTAGGATGTTTCTATGGAAGTGTAGAAGATAATTTGTCAGGGTTTGGCCGAGATTGAAGGCTCAAAGTGGCGTGAGGAAGAGAGGGAGGAGGTGCCCTTTTATAAGGGAGGAGAGGGGCACCTTTGGAATAACTAAAAATATTCTTTTATTATAAAGTCATATTCGATTTTTAATAGCTCTAAATTGAGTTATTTCGAAGATAAGGTGGGGATGGGTCAAAATACTCTAATACAATAGAATTTAGACAAGTTTAGGTTTCTATTTTAACCTTATCATTTAGATTTAACTTTAAGTTAGATAATTTAACTTTTACCGTGTCTTCTTATTTTCTTACACTATAAGGTTAATTAACTTACTATAACAAGCCAAACGAACCCCAATTTTTTTATTATTAATATATATAACCTTATCTAAGTCATTTTTCCTAACCATATATTTTTAGGAATAAATTAACAACTAATAATATAATATTTGTTTTAAAAACAATTTTATGTCAATTTTGACACTATTTGGTAATTGATTTTTGTGAAAATCATAACAGAATTATTAGTTCGAAAAAAGTTAATTAAATCAATACTAACATGTCATATTAACCTATAAAATTAGTTTAATTCATAAAAATACTCAAATTACATTTATTTGGGTATTTATAACATCAATTATGTCAATATTTCATTAATAAGATAATTACTGCATCATCTTTGTGTCAAAAATAAATTAAATTATTTAATGTCTAAAAATTATAAATAAAATACAATTATGTATGAAATCTTTTTATCTTTATAATTAATATTTATAGTCGAATTTATCTTATGTATAACCCTATATTAATGATGATTTACTTATTAAACTTTGATTTTAACTATTTTAACCCTTCTTTAAATAAATTTATATTAAATGTCCTAATCTAATCCAAGTGGGCCTAAATGGTCATATTTTATTCCTAAGGTTGTTTTGGGTCGAGTTACACTTATCCAATAGAATTAGGACATGTGTTAGAGTAATAATAATATCATTTTTACCCTTAATTATCCTATTTACTTTTAACCGTGGAAAATAAAAGTAAAAACTTACTATTCACCAAAAATTATTTTTATCTCATTGAACCACATTTTAGTCCTTGATATTAACTGTTTCTCTCGGATTTTTGAAATTCAATTCACAGAAGTGGTAAAATTTAATTTAAATTAAAAAAAGTCAGTTTTTTAACTACCACTAAGTGGTTTCACTATTCATCGAAAATTGAAGTTTTTCAGACAAATACAAAAAATTCAGCCTAAGAATTATTTGATATTCCAAATTCAAAATTGATGTCTATTTTTACAAATTCATAACATATAAGTGGCATTAATTAATTTTAAATTTAATTCCCGTTATCAAAACAAATAGCATGTTTTTAAGAAACAAAAACAATCAAAAGATTGATACTTGTTTATATCCAATTTCAAAGTAAAATTAATTCCAATGAACAACATTGGATTAATTGGTAAAAATATATTCTAATTACACTTTAAAACCAATTAAAAAGATAATCTGACCATATAAATTATTGCGATGAAAAAATTTGTTTTTAATTAAAATATAGCGTGTTTTTACTATTCATTAAAATATGAAAGTTATCAGAATAATATGAAAAATTTATCCAAAGTAAATTTTTATATCCGGATTCAAAATAAGAATATTATTTTTTCAAATTAAACTTATAGACATTTCAAAAACAAGATTTAAAGTGGGTGCGCCATCAAAAGGCAGCAAAACTACATTTTTTGAAAAATATTTATTTTAATTGAAAAATTGATTTTGTTCTCATACCATGTTCTACAAATGTGTAAGATGAATAATAATGTTATAAAATTCAAAATTTAGTTGAAACTATTCATAACGGCTAGTTCATAATAATATTATAACCATATATCATTGTTTAGGGAAACCTGGTATTGCGTACAACACGTGCTATCGAGGAAGGTCGCGATTGCGTGTAATGTAAGCCAAGTTAGGGTTGCGTGTATTGAAAGTCTCCTCTGTTGTTTCGTATAACAGAATCCAACCATATTTCATTTATACATTGAATATATATATATTTATATATATACACAATGTTTCGTAGAATAACTACAATCAAAATTTTGTGTAACATGATCCAAGAATAGTGTTGTGTATACTGCAAGCTCATACGGTGTTGCGTATAGTGCAATGTAATATTGTTTTAGCTTACAACACAAGACATAAATGAAATTAAAAGAATATTTTTCATAAAATCTCGGGGTGTTACAGTCATCAACCCGTGTAATCCAACCCGTGTAATCGGTACACGGGGTGGCCCGCGTTACTGGCCTCGCCTGGCCATGTGATGGAGTACAAGGTCGTGTACTCCATCCCGTGTCCGTGTACCCCCTGGATACATGTCGAGTTCCTCGTAGCTGCCTCTATCATGCTGTACAAGCCGTGTTTCCTGAAGTCGTGTAGTCCAACCCGTGTCCGTGTACTTCCCAAAATACACGCCAAAATTCGGGGAAAGTCTAACACGCCGTGGGATTCCTCTCTGACCCCCAAAACCCTAGACACCACTGCCAGTACTACACGGCGTGTTCTTCAGAGGTACACGTCATGTATTCTGAAAATTTCCAGAAACACGGACCTCCACCATTGCGCTTCCAGCAATTCTCCTTTCGTCGATCCGGCCATCTGATCGCCACGAAACTCCTGGGTTTTGGTCGCCCTAACACCGCGAAACTGCTTCCAGTGTTTTCGGACCTCCGATCGGCCTCAAAAACATGTTTTGATCTTCCTGCGTGAAGAACACTTGAAGAATGACCTCTTCTGATCCCAACCAATTCGTCTTCCGTCATGGACGTCGCGCCTCCGTAGGGTCGTTGCGATGTCGGATCTCCAGTTTGGGATCGTTTCATTGCAAGATTGGTACGCAACGATCCGTTGTTCGTCACCCCGTGAAGAATGCGAAGAACGTGAAGAACTTGTGAGAAGAAAAGGGGGAAGGAAAACCAATCGAACAAATTGAGGAACGAACCTCCACCATCATTCATCACGACGTTGATTCACTCCCATTAATAGGCTTAAACGGAGCAGAAATCAACAACAGAAACCAAAAAAAAACCAACATGGTTTAATTCCCCTATAATCATCCCAAAGAAAATCCCTCCTGCAAGAACGTATGAATCCACAGATCAACTTGTTCGTGGTTGATCCGCGTTCATCGTTTAAATCAAAAGTGGGGAAAAAAAATTAAATAAAAAACCCGTACCTTTAAGGAAGGATCGATCGTTGACGAAAGGGTCATGATGCCGTCATCATTGAGATCCTTTAACTTCGTTGGAGCCGTGATTTGCAGCTTCGATCCGTCGTCATTCGTTACTGAGAATTTACTCCAACAGTCCGCGGATTCTCCAGAGATTTTTTCTCAATCGTCGCCAACGAGTAAAAATCGATTATCCTAATAAAAAGGGAAAGGTTTTTGACATCCCATAATGTTGCGGCATTAATGAGTAATCGTTGTTGTTTCTGAGTCATTATGACATGACATTAATGACTGAAACAGCTGCCCCATTGCCGCGCTGCAGTGGATGTTTCCATAAAAGAAATAAAATAAACTTGGGAATTTATTTTATTTTATTTTACTTAAAACGTATGAAAATTAACATTTTCCCTCGACCTGCGCTGGTCGAGGTTAGGCTTGTTCTTAGGTAAATTCATCACTCCAGACGCAACAGTGCCCTTAGATTTTTAATCTGGGCATCCGTTTGGAAGCTTCCACAACCGCGTACAAGTGATGACTCACTTAACTTAAAAAAAGTTCAAACCACCATTCTGGGTTCACTGGGACTCAGAATGATGTTCCCTTTTCACACCCAGTCTCGAAATAATTCCATATAATATTTGAAAATAATACATGAAAAATATGAGACATTACATTCTCCCCCCTTGGGGCTTTACGTCCCCAAAAATCCAAAACAAGACTACTAAAAAAGATGAGGGTAATGGGAACGGATCTGAGCCTCCTGCTCCCATGTGCTCTCCTGAAGATTCCCGTACTGCCAATGAATGTGCACCAAGGGAATCATTCTCCCATGAAGTATCCTCTCTTTCCGATCCTCGATCTCCACTGGGTACTCCACAATGGTCACTCCAGCCTCAATGTTCAGCTTGCCCCAGTCGATGACGTGCGATGGATCATGCATGTACCTCCTCAGCTGCGACACGTGGAAGAAATCATGTACCCGATGCAACTATGGTGGTAGAGATAGGTTGTATGCCACTTCACCAAATCTGCATAGTATTTGGAAAGGTCCAATGAACCTCAGAGATAGCTTTCCGCCCCGGCCAAATCTCCGCAACCCTCGTCGAGGTGAGACCCAAAGAAAGACGTGGTCTCCCTCTTCGAACTCCAGAGGTCTCTGTCCTCTGTCAGTATAAGACTTCTGCCGGCTCTGTGCAGTCTTCATCTGCTCTCAGATGACCTTTAACTTCTCAGTGGTCGCTCGCACCAACTCTGGACCCATGAGTGCTGACTCTCCGGGGTCGGTCCAGCAAAGCGGCGACCGTCAAGGTCTCCCATACAAGCCTTCGAACGGTTCCATACCAATGGTGGAGTGGTAGATATTTTTGTACACAAACTACACTAGTGGTAGGTGGTCCTCCCAACTACAACCAAAGTCCAAGACACAGGCTCGCAAAATATCCTCTAGAACCTGAATGGTCCTCTCTGTCTCGCCATCTATCTGGGGATGAAATGCTATGATCAAATGTAGATAACTCCCAAAAACCTCTTGTAATCCCTTCCACAGCTGTGATGTGAAACGTGCCTCTCGGTCTGAGACTATTTTCGAGGGGACTCCATGAAGCCGAACTATCTCCTGCACGTAGAGGTATCCCAAGCTCTCTACGGAACTCTGCTCCCTGATAGGTAGGAAGTGGGCCGACTTGGTGAGTCGGTCAATGATCAACCAGATGGAATCATTCCCCTTAGACTTATGTGGTAAGCCTGTCACAAAGTCCATCGATATTCCATCCCACTTACACTCTGGAACTTCCAGGGGTGAGCTAATCCCGCTGGAACCTGGTGCTAGGCCTTCACCTACTGGCATGTAAGGCATCGAGAAACGAACTCTGCTACTGCCTCAGGACCTCCTCCTACAACGCCACCGGTACAACAGTGCATCCTCTAAAAAGAAGTAAATGCTCTCCACCTTGTGAATATCCATCAGGAGCATGTCTTATGGATAACTGAGCACGTAAAGCCACACAGTCGACATCTCCTAGATGAACCTACCTAACCCGATATAAGAGTGGAGGGGCGACAACCATCGACTGTAGGTAGGCTGCATCCTCTCCGTCCACGAAGGATAACTGCAACACGGCTAACTACTATATCGCCTCACCCAACAGCCGTGAGCTCGACCTTCTTCTAAGAGCATCCGATACCTTGTTCCCCTTCGCAGGAGTATAGATGATCTCAAAATCATAATCCTAGAGAAACTCTATCCAATGCCTCTGCCTCATATTCAGATCCTTTTGTGAGAATATGTACTTGAGGCTCTTGTGGTCAGAGTAGATGATAAACCGCTCACCCATAAGGTAGTGTCGCCACATCTTCAATGTGAAGACTACCGCAACCAACCCAAGATCATGGGTCGCATAGTTATTCTCATGTGGACTAAGCTAGGGCGAACCATAAGCAATCACTTCCTACCTCTGCATTTGGATACAACCGAGCCTGGTCCCTGATGCATCATAGAAAACTATGTACTCGACACCCTCCTCCAACATTATCAAGATTGGGGCGCTCGTCAAACTCTATCTCAACTGCTCGAAATCCCACTGGAACTCCTCCGTCCATACAAAGGATTTCCCCTTCTTGGCCAAGGCTGTCATCGGTGCTGATATCTAGGAGAAGTTAGGAATGAACCTCCGGTAATATCCTTCCAATCCAAGGAAGCTTCGCACCTCCGTCACACTCCGAGGTGGATCCCATGCTAACACAACCTCCACCTTGGCTGGGTCTATAGCTACTCCATCTTCTGAGATGACATGTCCCAGAAAGTGGACCTCCTGAATCCATAACTAGCACTTTGATAGATTCTTATAAAGCTGGTGCTCCCGAAGTACGTCTAGAACCATATGTAGGTGTCTCACATGCTCCTCTTCTGACGCCAAGTACACAAGTATGTCATCGATGAAGAACACTACGAACCGTTCCATGTATGGTTGGAAAATCCAATTCATCAGTCCCATGAATACTGTAGGGGCGTTCGTCACGCCGAAAGGCATCTCCAAGTACTCATAGTGACCGTAGCAGCATCTAAAATCCATCTTCGGTATATCCTCATCCTGTACTCATAACTGGTGATATCCTGTTCAAAGGTCAACCTTAGAGAACCACTGTGCCCCTATTAGCTGATCGAAGAGGTCATCGATCCTTGGTAGTGGATACTTGTTCTTCACCGTCACCTAGTTCAGGCACTGGTAATCCACACACAACCTCAGACTCCCGTATGCCTTCTTGGAAAACAAGACTGGGGCCGCCCAGGGTGAAACGATGGGTCTCAAAAAACCCTTTCTCTGCAAATCCTCTAACTGAACCCTTAGTTCATGAAGCTCTACATGAGCCATCCGATATGCTGATGAAGAAATCAGTTCCATCCCGGGTTGTAAGTCGATGCAGAAGTCGATTTACCAGTGGGGAGGTAATCCTGGAATATCTTTGAGAAATAAGTCCTCGTACTTCGCCACTACTGCTAGGAACTGGGAGCTCGTCACATCTACTACTCTGAGGGCTAGGCTAGACAACTCATGAGTGACTGGATGCACCCTCCTATGGATGATCCCGTTATGTGTTTCCTGGGTCTCCTTTTCTTCGACAAAGGAAAACCTCATCCCATCACTACAGACACACCACACTCTTCGCCCAAAACATTCAATCTGGGCATAGACCGAAGATAAACAATCCATACCAAGAATGACATCGTAAGGCCTTGACGCTACCACCAAGAGGTTCCAACCAAAACTCTCACCTCTAAGTGTAAGATCACACTTCCTGTAAAGGTGCGTGATCGTTGAGTATCCTCCCATAGGTGTCTCCAAGCGTAAGGATCGAGTCAACGGTTCTACCGGAATCTCGAGGTTTCGTACAAGACATGTGTCTATGAAGGAATGACTGGAACCTATGTCTATAAGTACGGTAACTAAGGTAGAAAAGACACAGATCGTACCTCGAATCATCCCTAGAGCCCCTGGGTCGTAAGCCTCGACCGCATGCAGCTATCCTCATACCTGTCCTCTAGCTCTCTGAGCCTGGTGGAGGCCTCCTAGGGGTGGTGGTGGAAGTAAGTCTAAACATCTGCCAACACCCACAACTCTCGCTGCTCCTCTGCCATGTCTGCCGCCTAGAAGGTCTGTCTTCTCTACTCTCTGCCTCTGCCTCGGTGGTCCATCCACCACTTCCCTGTCAGCAGCTCGATGGGTCAGACAATCTCCTGTGAGATGTCCCCTACCGTCACATGCATAGCATTGCTTCTCCCTAGGCTGACTGCATCCAGCCTGAGAGCCCTGGACTGTCGATCCTTTGTCCTGGGTCCTCCTATGATTCCTCCCGCATCTAGATCCCTATGTCTGACGCCGACTCCCTGCTGTCGGGGTCTCCGCACTTGTCTACCTGCTGCTGACTATCGTTGGCTGTCTCTGCTCCGCCAAGAATCTCTCGATGACCAAGGCTTGCTCGAGCACTCCAACATAAGTCGATATGCATAGAGGAACTACACTAGCTCAGATGTCCCACCGTAGACCTCGCTCGGAGGTCCAAGCTCTGAAGTACGGATCCCTGGCCATATCCATCAAGTATCGGGCGAGGTTGGTGAACCTCAATGAATAGTCATCTACTGTCATACTACCCTGCTAGAGCTGGAGAAGCTCCTGGATGCGCACAGCTCTCAGCATAACCAGAGATAACTCCTCCCTAAAGAGTCGCTTGAACTCCGTCCACGAAAGAGTCTCCTCATCGTGAGTCTATGTGGTCAAACTCTACCATCGTCCTACCAAACCATGAAGAAGTTTCACTCATAGGATCACCATCTGGTCTACTGGTGTCCTCACTAGACGAAAAACTCTGGTCACCGCCTCAAGACAGTCCTCAGCCGCCTGAGGATTGGGCTTGCCTCAGAACCTGAGGGGTATCTGTCTCTGGAACTCATGGAGTGAACTAAGACTGCGCTCGTCATCGGTCGGTACTGCAGGTACCACGGGTTGCTCCATTGGTGGTGGCATAGCAGGTGCACCACCTAGTGGCAATGCCTGGGGGACTGGACCCTGTATCGAAGCCTCGTAACTGAGGGGGTCATCCTCGTGATCGCACTGCTGAACCCTAGAGGGTATGCATCACGACGGCGTCCTGTAAACACAAGATGTACCATGGTCAATGAGTATATCTGGATAGCTAACACAAAGGATATGGAAAACACAACCCATTCCTATATGATGCATTTACCATTCTTTTATTTCCCCACAACCAGTGTCTTCGTGTACCGAGTTGAAAGGCAGGTTATCGGAGTCCTGGTGTATGGATACGTCGGTTGCCGCACCAACACTGGAGTCTCTGGCCTAAAAGCCGAACTCGAAACACTTAACACTATTTCCCCAAACCAATATCATAGACTCTTGGTCCTAAGGTAGAACTGACCACCTCTGATACCACTCTATCACGACCCGTCCCAGTGGGTCCCGCACCGTGACTCCCCAAGCCCACCTCCAATAGGCCGGGATCTGGTGACTAGCACCGAGTAGGCATATTACTAATCATGGGAGGCATTGACTAAGTACCTATACACACACACACACACACACACACACACACACACATCTCCAAGCCCAAAAATGCTGAAAAGTAAAAACACTAAGGGACAAAATGCATGCATACAACTAAACCCAACCAACAGAGTACGACAGAAGGTAACATACTGAAAGTAAACTGGTCCAGAATATAAGCCCACCAAAAAAAAAGTCTGAAAACTGCAAAGTCCAACCTGTAAACAAAAAAGGTACTGAGACTGTCGCTCCTAGCCGTAGGAATGACTCGGCCTGTAGGGAACTCAGAAAGCTTGGTCCTTTCTTGGTCCACCCTGGACTCTGTCAAAAGGCTGCTTATCTGCACAAGACATGACACATGTGGGCAAATCCTGTGCAGGGGTGAGTATAACAATACTCAGTAGAGGACCCCGAAAATCACAAAGCAGTACAAAAAGTAAAGGTACAGTCAGTTATGCATAGTATATGTCTACAAAACATATAGCAAAAACCAGATATACTCAAAACCCAGACCTGTAGTCTAGAGACAAGTCATACCATCGCATACCCTCAGCTAGGGGTTCAGTTTGAAGATTCCACGAAGCACTCGTTCCGGGATAACACACTCCATGAGTCTTATAGCTCTGATGATGTCTTTCCGAGAAGTACTGTTTGTTGGGAAACGTCAGGAGATGTAGTTACACTCATTACATGAGGCACACTCCTGAGTGAGAAGGTTATGGTATATAGATGCACTCATTATAGGAGACACACTCCTAAGTGGGAAAGATCACGATACATAGATGAGGATCACTGCCAGGGCCATGGCCGATACCGTGACTCATCCGGAATTCACCTGCTAGGTAGAGGATCAATGCCCGGTGGAGTTGGTCACATCGATGCCGGACTCTACCTAGGGTTAAGAATGGATAGAGGATCTCAATTCGGGCCTCTCGGATGGATTCCTGACTCTATCACAGAAAGTCCTGCTGAAGGGATCATACTATTGTAAAAGGAAACGATGCTTGACCTTCAGGAAAACAAGAATAAGGGGAACTAACCCAAACTAAATATGTCCAAGATGTGGTGAACAAGAGGACTATGATGTTTTCCAAAAAGTACACGACGTGTAGAAAAGTTACACGCCGTGTTGTCTGACCCCGGGTACTGCCTATGTACAACAGACCATGTCGTAAGGATGGTTGTGTAGAAAAACTGAGTACACGGTGTGTAGTACGGTGTACATGCCGTGTCCGAGTGACTGGGGTTGGCTCCGTGTACGCTAGCCATGTGCCTATACACGGTCATCAACCCGTGTATTCCAACCCTTGTAATCGGTACACAGGGTGGCCCGCATTACTGGCCTCGCCTGGGCATGTGATGGAGTACATGGTCATGTACTCCATCCCGTGTCCGTGTACCCCCTGAATACACACCAAGTTTTGCGTAACCGCCTCTGCCATGCTATACACTCCGTGTCGCCTGAAGCCGTGTAGTCTAACCCGTGTCCGTGTACTTCCCAAAATACACATTGAGCTTTGGGGAAAGTCTAACATTCCGTGTGATTCATCTCTGACCCCAGAAACCCTAGATGCCGCCTCCAGTACTACACATCATGTTCTTCGGAGGTACACGCCTTGTATTCTGTAAATTTCCAGAAACGCGGACCTCCGCCATTTCACTTCTGGAGATGCTCCGTTCATCGATCTGGCCATCTGATCGCCAAAAAACTCCCGCATTTTGGTTGCCCTGATTCTGCGAAGCTGCTTCCTGTGTTTCCAGACCTCCGATCGGCCCCAAAAACAAGTTTTGATCTTCCCGTGTGAAGAATGCTCGAAGAACGACCTCTTCTGATCCGAGCCGATTCGTCGTCTGTCATGGCCGTCACACCTCTGTAGGGTCGTTGCGATGTCATATCTCAAGTTTGGGATCATTACATTGCAAGATGGGTGCGCAATGATCCGTTGTTTGTCGTCCCGTGAAAAACGCGAAGAAGGCGAAGAACGCGTGAGAAGAAAAGGGGGAAGGAAAACCTATCGAACAAATTGAGGAATGAACCTCCACCATAGTTCGTCACGGCGTTGATCTCCTCCTGTTAATAGGATTAAATGGAGCATAAATCTATAACAAAAACCAACAACAAAAATCAACATGGATTAATTCCCCCATAATCATCCCAAAGAAGATCCCTCCCGAAAGAACGTACGAATCCGCGGATCAACTTGTTCGTGGTTGATCCGCATTCGTCATTTAAATCAAAAGTGGGGAAAATAAAATTAAATAACCAACCCCTAACTTTAAGTAAGGATCGATCGTTGACGAAAGGGTCACGCTGCCATCGTCGTTGAGATCTTTCAACTTCGTTGGCGCCGCGATTCACAGCTTTGATCCGCCGTCGTTCGTCACTGAGAATTTACTTCAACGCTTTGTGGATTCTCCAGATATTTTTTCTCAATCGTCGCTAACAAGAAAAAATCGATTATCCTAATAAAAATGGAAAGGTATTTAACATCCCATCACTCTGCGTCATTAATGAGTCAGTGTTGCTGTTTCTGAGTCATTATGACATGACATTAATGACTGAAATAGCTGACCCATTTCCGCGCTGTAGCGGATGTTTCCATAAAATAAATTAAATAAACTTGTGAATTTATTTTATTTTATTTTACTTAAAATGTATGAAAATTAACTTTTTCCATTGACCCATGCCGGTCGAGGTTAGACTCGTTCTTAGGTAAAGTCGTCGCCCCGAACACAATGGTGCCCTCTGATTTTTAATCTGGGCATCCATTTGGAAACTGCCACAACCGCGCACAAGTGCCGACTCACTTAACTTAAAAAAAGTTTAAACCACCATTCCGGGCTCATGGGGCCTCGGAATGATGTGCCATTTTCACGCCCAGTCTTGAAATAATTCCATATAATATTTAAAAATAATACACGGTAAATCTAAGACATTACATGGAAACTCATGAAGAATTTTTATAAGACCAATTATGTTCTTTATAAGTGAATTTATAATTTTAAAAAAGTTGTTTTTAATTTTCAAACCCAAATTTGATATTTTAGAACAAAAGAGATATTTTATCAAAAGTTATTTTATTACACTGTAAATTTTTATTTTAAGTTTAATTTTTATCACATTTATAAATTCAATAAAATGGAATGGATTTTAAATTTATAATCATTGGGTCCAAATTATATAATAATGAAAATTTTATTTGTGTTCATAAAGGATAAGTTACCTTAGGTAAAAAATTGTTACCATGGTAAAAGCTAAAATGGTCAAAGTGAATAATATTAGAGTAAAAAACCTAAAAAATGTCTAAAAAATGTTTTATAATGTTTTTAAAAGGCATTTATTGACCTTTTCACTTAACCTCTCCATTAGTTATCAAATTTTGTCTCATTTTTCATGATAGTGACTTCCCATTTTTGAAAACTCTTTTTTATTTACAAAAATTCTATACCTTTTCACTTATAAAAGGGTCTCTCATATACTCACTTCCATTAAAAAAACCCATTAGTTAAGACCAATATCTACCCAATAATATCCTAAAAACACCTATATTCCTTAAGTAGGTTCTAATATTCTCAAAAGACCATCCCTCAAAGGATTAACTACCTTTGGAAAGGAGATAATTCAAGAAGTGAGGTATACATTTCTAACCACTCCTTTCTTTTTCTATTTATTTATTTCCATTTATTATTCCTCAAATTTAATTTAACCATATTAAAATTATAAAATCAGTACAATTATTATACCTTTATTATATTTTAATGATGGTACAATCATTAAACACCCCCATTTTCTATTAAGAAAAATGAAAACTTAAATAGTGTGTTGTTTGGACTACCACCTCTGAGACGCAACATGATTCATTTTATGTCACCACCTTAAAATGATGGATCTAAAAATTATTTTAATATATAATTATAATATTTATGAAATATTTTACATTCTAAAATAATAAACCATATTATTCCTATATCTCGTTTTATGGAAGATGAAATCATTATCCTTGCGTACGTGTAGACCATTACCTCCCTGGTACAATTGATTTCCATTTTTATTTTTTTATCACCATTCATGGATAGTAATAATTATGTTTTTAATAAATAAGTATGATATTATGATATAATCAAGTTTATTTTATTAAAAATTTGATAAACTATTAATGATATGATCAATAAACAATTATCATTAATTCAATCATTTAAAATAAGCGAACTAAGATGAAAATGATTTCATTTTCATAAGTAATGAATTTATAAAAATTATATTAACTTTATAATTCATTATAATTATGATATATAACACTAATAAACTTTAAATAATATCATTATTCTTATGGTGTAATAATATTATAACTAAACCATCTCATAATCATCCATTAATCATGGCAGGTCCATGTCTGTGTCAGTTTAATCAACTAAATGAAATATATTATAAATTTATGTCATAGATGACTATGAGAACATATTTAATAGTATAATATGATACAAATATGTAATTTTTTATTGGTTATATTAAGTTTATACCAACATTTAACTCATTAATTAAGGTAACAACTTTCGTTCATTAAGAATCACCAAAAAATAATCATCATCAATTTCATCTTCATGGTTCGTAATAAAAAATAATGTGAAATTAAATTATATATTTATAAAATATCTTATAAAATAGTTTAATGTAACTTATATTATATAATAGTTATGGGATTTTTAAAAATAATATAGATTAACATGACCTTTACCAAGCTATTTCAAAATGATAAAGATTACTTACACTCGATGTTGAAAATAGGTAAAAATTAGATAATATATATAATGATTATAAATGATAAGTATAAATGGTTATAGTAATGAATAAGGTTCTTGGGTATATATTTAATGTGATTAATTTAATTATTCTAGACATTTTGTGCAAGTGAAGAATAAATCTGGACTGAGGTAAGGGTTTTCATCTCAAATTCCTCTCTTTAATAAATGTTTGTCATTATACACCTAATTTCATTTATGTGGTGTATATACTGACTATTTGAGATATAATATCATGAATTATATTTTAATAATTTTATTTTAAGTTCAATTATTTTCCCTCTATTTCAAGGGGGATTGATTCAAAAGTTTCTAAATCCAAAAGTGTTTTCATCCCAAATACCTCTCTTTGAGACATGTTTGGTATTATGAACCTAATTTCATTTATGTGGTGTATATACTACATATTTGATCTATCATTTAAGGGATTATCTTTTAATCATTGTATTCTAAGTTCAATTTCATGATCAATCTTTCATGGTGATTTAATTAAAGTGTTACTGAAGCTACAAAGGTTTTCTTGGTCTCGATTCTAATTCTTTGAGACATTTTACATGTTATGAACCATGTTTAATTTGTACGGTTCTATATTGATTTACTATTACATTAATATTATATAAATTATTTACTTTTATTCATTGGATAAACTAATCCAAATCAAGTTCTTTTCTTCAAATTTATTTTGACTCAATTGTTACCCCGATAATTATAGTTTTTGGTAACTCAATTTTCATTCATTGAGTTATGATCATTCACTTGAAATTATTTCACATAAGTTAGTTACATTATACCAATTGATTGTATTATGTTTTATTCTCTCATTGTTTACATTTTTACCATATATACCACATTTTAAGTGTTCTATGCTTCATAAAGTATGTTTCCTGTAAGGTATATTGATAACTGAAGTCTCATTTCCTTGAGTTATATTGTCTTTTCATGAATTTATTTATTACATGCTTGGGTTATACAACCATAATATTTTATTAAATGGTATTTTATAATCCTACTTGGGAAAATTATGTTTTTATATAGATTATTTTTTTACTCTTCTTATAATGTGAGTTTTGAACAAATGTATTTTGAAAATAATAAAAAGGGTTTTTCCTTTCACTTTCATAGGTTTTACCCCTATCCAAATTTCTCCAAAATAAACTTTATGTCATATTAATTCCTAATTATTATAGATTATTTTTAAAATTAATGTTTTTCAAAAGATTTCACACCACGTTTTCAAAATTTACCTTTAAAAGTGACATGTAAATTTGAATTTTATGTCAAAGTTAAATTTTTTATATAAAAGATATTTTATGTTTTCATTTCCACTTCACTTTTTATTTTCAAAAGGATTTACCAAAATGGGCTTTAATGTTCATGATTTTTCATCCAATATATATATTTTATCATTTAGTGGGATTGAACTCATGATATCAAAAAAATTATTCTTGATCCCTTGTTTTGTGATACCATTTGAAGCATTTCTTTTCCAGGGATGTTTTTAATCTATTTCAACACTTTCTATGTTTCTTTTGTTACAATGATGTTATGTTCCTTTGAAACTATCCACCTTATTTATCTAGATGTTTTATGATCATTTTATTCTGGTACTGACTTAATTGTATACTAATTTATCTATATTGTGTGAACATCACATTTTTACATAATTTAGATTGGATTATGTTCTACTAGAATGAATGTTATTATATTAACGTGGGGAAAAGTATTGTCATTATATATGTTGTTATTAAAAGATAGATAATTATTAGAAAGTTGAATATGTATTATATGACCACACTCTGTATTTCTCTAGATGGGTTATGATAATGTTATCCATTTTATTGAAATTTGGAAAAGTTTTTATATTCTTGATGATTATTAACTACAAACAGATGTTGATCATGTATTGAAATTTTGTATCTTTTATTATATGGGTATCCATATTTTATTCAGTAAGTGGTTCCTTAGAGAATTGTATGAAAAGTCTTATTGACTCTTATAGTGAATGAATTAGACTTAATCAGGTAATAGGTGGTTCTAAGAATTATATATCTCCTCGATGCATCGAAAAATCTCATGGGACAAAACGGGTTGGGTTTTGGTGTATACATATTCCCATAAAAGGATAGTGTCTTAGCATAAGGCCTTGATGATATTTGTTTTGATATATGACATTATGAATTACATAAATATGAGATTGGTATTATCTATATCCATTTTTTAATTATTTTTATGGATATATCATGATCTCTGTTTCAATTTGATTATGGATTCTTATTATATACTTATTATTTATATAGTATGTATGCCATGTTTATACCATGATTTACTTGGTTATATGTTTTCCCTTACTGAGTATTTGAGATCACCCCATTTTATGTTATCATTTCTCCATGTTTTGAAGAAATTAAGTGCACATGACATGTTTATAACGATAACATGTGTGAATGAATTTATGGGAGATGTTAAAGACTCATTATGGATTAAGTAGTTTCATATATATAGTGGAAAAAATATCTTATTGATAAAAAGAATATAATATTTTTTAGTTTTTGTTTTTTCCTAATTCTTCAAAGATTTAAACCTGAAATGATATTTGGTATATAAGAGATATAATAATAGTTATTTATTTTTTAATTAGGGATAGTTACATCCCATAATTTATAGATTCTATCAAGTGAGTATGTAAATTATGTGTCTATAGAACTAGATTTAGGAGTGAGGGTTTTGTGTGTCCCATTTCTTGATTTGGTTAGATAATATATTCTAGATATTCCCTTCATTTCATGTCTTCCATGTGTTCTTGTACTTCATTAATGGATAAAAGGCTCAAGATTCCTCCCATACTTTTGTATTACTTGTCACATATCTTCTATAGTGATCATGATTTGTTATAAAAATTATTGAGACTAATTAGATCATTTTTTACTCTCTCTATATATTTTTTAGAAATTCCTAGATTTAACTCCCATTGATGGAAAAGTCTGTCTAGGTTATAGAGACATATATTGTTAGAATAGTGTTGCTGTATTGGGAATGAAACACGAACAACATCTCCTAAACTAAAATATCTAATTTTTGTCACATAGGAATTGTGATACTATAATGATATTCTTTTCCATGATATAAAATGTTATTTTTTCTCTATGTGTTGTGTCATAACACAACAACATTGGCTTTTATCACTATCATTAACACTTGACTATTCAACTTCTCTGAAAATAAGCAACTATAATGCTACATCATTTCCCTAAATTTTTATATATAAGGAATACAAAATTATGGAATTGTGTTACTTTTATAACTTTATGGAACAATGCTTATATAATTGACATGAAAATAGTTTATGTGGGCATCCTTCAATTCTCACACACTTAGAGTCATCCTCCATCACTATCCCAATGTTTTTTTACACAAGCTTTCACAGGTTGTCAGCATCCTAGTATGTCAATCTACACATTTTCTTGAATTAATACACAATTGAGAGGAAATGTAGGATAAATTGGGTTTTAAAATACTCTTGAGTTCTGATGTAGATGGTGTTGGTGTGACAATGAAAACTCAAATTTCACCATCTTCCAAAAGTATGACACACATATTGAACTTTTGAGTTCATATGATTAGATTATGATAAGGAGAGTATATTAATATTGTGTCTTTTTATGTGGATTATTAAATTCACATAAATATATATATACAACATTTTTCCTCCTTTAATTTCACATGATAAACAATTCCAAATTAATTCAACACACAAATTTTTGTTAAATTAATCATATGAATCATGTTTTAATTCATTCACTTGAAATTAACTCGAATGAATAAATTACCCATCATGAATCATAAAAATGAATTTCTTATTCCAATAACATCAAAATACCTATTTTCTTCTATATTACTATATATTTAAAATAAAATACACCAAATAGTGCTAAATATTCTAAAAAACATAAAAATTTTATGCCTATCAAATTGAACATTCAAAAGAAGAAAAACATAAATATTAGAGGATTGGTAAAACATTTCTATGTGTACATTAACCAAATTGATGCCCAAATCACACAGTTAGAGATAGTTGTGAAAGATTAAGATGTTGTTCAAGAAAAAAAATATAATTTATATAAACTAAATATTTAAGAATATGTAATGTTAATCAATGAACATAAATCATGTATTGAAGATTAATTCAAAAATATTTATTCTCTTAAAGAAGAGATGTTTTCCCCCAAAAATAAGCTAGAATGAAAATCAAAATCTTGAAACTATAAGAAAAACTTACAATTTGAGAAGTTTATTTATGATTAGGTTAAGGAGAGATTTGAAAGTGACATGATGTGTTTTGAGAATTTTTTGAAATATCTGAGATCCAACACCATGGGAAAAATCAGACTTAGATATGAGATTAAATCATTAAAGACCAAAAAGGAAATCATAATATAGAATGGAAAGAATATGGTTATTGGAAAATATAGAACTCAATATTCAAGAGTTATCTAAAAATATGAAAGCTAATTAGTGTTAATAAACACATAGATTTATGAGGATATGATATTCCCAATAATAAAGTGATAATTATGTGGTTACTTAGGACATACCATGTCCTATTGTAATGAGGAAGGGAGTTATATACAAGTTAAGACACCCAAAAGTTAGAAAAGGGGGGATGAGATAATATCTTTCACCATAATGAAGAAATTATTATTTTTGGATATTGTTTTCACTGATCTAATTTTACTCATAAGTATTAAGATTATAGCTTTAAAATAAAAAGAAAATAAATTAAATGATGATTTTTGAATTATGAAGATAAAAATAATGAACACTATCCCATTAGAAAACAAAATTTTCCTTATTAGAATATGTGGAAGATTTCATAATTGATTATATTTAAAGGGATAAGGAGAGACCCATTATTATCTTAGACTGATCTATGGTCTCTTAGAGAGAAAATAAGAATAATATTGATATCTTATCTAAAATTTTTCACAAGGTGAGCAAGAACAGTAATATACAAATACTTGATAGTTTATGTTCATCCAACAAAATGGTAATTTAGTGTTAATTAGATAATATAAAGATCTATATATATTAAATAGCTCATTTTGGAAGTTATGGAACATAATAGATTAAGTGTAGTTGAAAATTAAGGCTAGATGAAGAGGAATTTAAGAATTCCAACCTGCTATTTGTGGATAGAATCTAGAACAATATCTTGGGAAAAATTTTACCTTTATAAATAAAGGTATGAAGAAAATTCAATCATAATTTAGTTTTAATAAAATGAAATATTAGAAATTCATTGATACAAAGATGAAGGATAAATGATAATTTATATTAGGTGGATAACAAATTCAACTCATGTTTTTTTATTTTGGAAGAGCAAAATAACTTCTAGAATCAATGTCTTGGAAATATACATAAAAAAGAATAAAAAATATATCAAATATTAATGTGGATATAAATATTACAAATCTAAAGTTATATAGGGAAAATAAAATATATTCTTAAATGAGAATGAATATGTCATACTTTCTTTATTTGGTTTAAGCTAATGTTTGTGGTCCCTTGACACAAATTATAATATTATGATAAAGGTATTTCATATTTTTTTGTATATGAATACATAAATATGGGATGAATAATGTTTATAAAAACAAATAAATAAGTAATATAGTGATTTAAAAGATATTAGATGCGTGATAAAAATGAAATAAGAAGAAAAATCAAGATCTTATAATCGATTAATGATATAGAGTAAACTTCATTAATGTATAGAATTATTTGGAGAAACATTGATTAAGGAATGAATTTTTAGTGGTGATAATTATATAAAAGAATGGAGTTGTTAAAATATTAAATAACATGGTAAATATCATAGAGAATACACTACTTATCAAGAGTGGTATCTTAAGTAACTATTAGAATATAGAAGTATAATCCATGATTTACACAAAAAAAGGATTTGTTAAGTCCCAAAGAGAAGATAAATATATATAATATATTTCATGGAATAAATACCATATGAAAAAAATTTATTATATTTTGAAGAAATTTACTTTTTCAAGACAAAGAAGTTACATAAGGGAAGTATGAAGACATAATAAATGAAGTTGTTTTTCTTGGTTATTCAACCATGAGTGAATATTATAAATTATTTAGTAATATAATCAACCAAATAATTGAAATTATAAATGTTAAATCATTTTGGATAATTTATAAATAAATATAAAAATTTAAAATTTGATGAAATATATAATAAAGTTTATAATCCTGACACAAATTCTAGAGAAATTAAAATCTTAGTATATGATAAAGATTCGGAGGTTAAATAAAAAGAATGAAAAAGTGATTAAGTGATTTAATTACTGTCTTAATAGAGGATAAAGACGGATGATATTGATGATTCTATCTTCATTGGTGATGATATTGATCCAAATTGTTTTGAAGAATAATAAGTGTCGATCAAACTATTTTGTCATCATGGATGGAGGAAATATCATTCAAAGAAGTAATAAAGGAAGAGTCATGGTTTATGGTTATTTATGAATAAATTTTTCAAACCAAGAAGAATGAAACATGGAATAATGTGAAGAGGTTGAGTGATCGCAAAATAATTGGAATAAAATGGGTGTTCAAAAATAAATATGAAGATCATGGGAATGTGATCTAGAATAATGAAATTTTTGGTTTTGAAGGACAATGTAAAATTTAATGCATGGATTTTGAGAACAAATTTCCTTAATGGAAAGACTTAAGCCAATTTGACTATTTTTTTAGTTAAAAATTCATATAGGTTTCAAGATAGATCAAATATATTTAGGGCCTATATTATTTAATTTAATACTCAAATAATAAGTTTATTTTGAACAACTAGTGATATTTTAACCTAATTTTTTTGAAGGAAATATATATTATTTAGAGAAAGATTTATATGAGTTATAGAAGGATCCATAATATTTTTATACTTATGTGAGTTAATACTTGAAGAAGATATAATTCAAGAGTATCAATTTTGATCCCAACCTCTACATGAAGTCATTAAAGGGAAGAAAAATCATGGTACACATCTATGTTGATAATATAACATTTGGTATAAATTATAAGTAATAAATGAATTAATTTTAAAACAAGATGTGATTAGGGTTTGAGATTTAAATAATTGGAAGACTCACATGTTTTCTTAGGCTGTAAGTCTATCCAAAATGTGAATATACTTTTATCTCTTAATCCAAGTGTGATAAGGAATTATTAAATAAACTTGATATATAAGAACACAATTAATTTCAACACCAATCACTATTGGAACCAAAATTAGTAAGCATGATAATTATTTATATATTTATACCTTTTTTATAGATGAGGATGGATATTATTTATAAAACTTGTTTGGAAACTCAATTTTAAAGAAACTTGAAATAATATGATCTCAATGAAGTAAAATACATCCTCTGGTATGTTTAAGGAAGCCTTTTTATGGGATAATATATGATATAGGAAAAAAAATGATTTAATGTAATATTCAGATATTTATTGGGTGATATACATTTTGTACAAAAAATATACATGTGGAGAGAATTTTTTGTAGGGAGAAAGTGTTCCAATGGGACCAATAAGAATCATGATATTACTTTAATTATCAAAGTTTAAGGGGATCAAATTTCAGTCAAAAAGGAATATTTATAACTTATTTGGATAAATAAATAGTTAAGAATCCTTGTTAATGATGTGAATATACCTTTGGTGATATTATAAAAAAATAAAAGTTAAATTTAGCTAATAAAAAATCTAGTAAAAAATCAATGCATAAAGATCATTGAAATCAGATATCATTTTATCAAGTAAAAGGTAAAAATCATAGTTTTAAAAAGGTAATATATTTGAATAAATCAATAATTTATAGACATTTTCCTTAATCCATTATCCACATCAACATTTGAAAAGTATTGGTTGAACCTTAGTGTTCAACCATCCACTAAATCTTAAGGAGGTTTGGTATATCCTCTATACTAATTTTTATCTATTTAATAATATTTTTGTTTTTGTATGAATAGTTTAATACCCCGTGGGTTTATTTACAAAGGGGGAGAAATTAGTGAAATATAATTAGTTAAGGACAGATTAATGAAATTGGAAAAGTATTTGACAATAAGTGGTAGACAAACCAATTGAATCATTCATTTTTTAATGAGTGAAATTAAATCACAAATATTAAATCAAGGGATATAGTCTTATCTTTAGTGGGTTTATTTTTTTTTTATAATAATTATGGGTTATATAATCCATGGGAACTAGTATAAATAAGTGATGAAGGATAGGGGAGTTAAATACAAGCAATTGTTTAAAGATTTTATGATTCAAGGTAAGTATAGAAAAATTTATAGAACTATTTTATTCTACATTAAGGATTTATTATATAGAATAGGAGTAATATATGAGAATTTATTTTTATTTATATTTTATATAGAGTGAATAATTGTTTATTTTATATCTGTTTTCTAAAAATCAAAATGGGGTAGAATTTTGGAATATAGGACGATCAAGTGATCAAATAATGAAATAAGTTTCAAAAGTGGTTATGTTACTTAGAAATAGGTTTTATTTGATAATATATGTTGATATTGAAGTTTAAAATAATTTAAAATAATTTATGATAAACTTTTTATTTTATTTGCTGGAGTAGTAAAAAATCATACTATAATTAATATGGTCATTATATAATTATTTATAGAGTTTTTGATAGGTTTCTAAAATAAATATTGTATCATGAATAGGAAATATTACACCATTATTTGTGTTATATAAGGTTTAAGTTTATGTAATTAGTGTAATAATCCTTTTTGTGACTTATTAATTATTTCCTAAATACAGTCTGTGATTTAGATCCTTTTTTAGCACACTGTAATAAGTTGTCCTGATCAATGTAGATGGATTTTTTCAAGAATATGAGTGTATGAATACTCATTATGGGGATACGGTTTATTTAATAACAAAAATCTATAATTTGGTATGGTAAATTTTATTATTCTATAATGATTATTAATATTATGTAATGTTTTTAGTTGGCGAGTAACTCAAAGTTTTAAGAGTGAAATCTTCATGATGTATAAAAAAGTATTTTCCATGTTTTTTAAGAGATATGATAATCATGTTATGACAAATTTTATTGAACTCTATTACTCCATGATTTTCACAGTTTATATATAATTTAAAATATTGATTTTATTTCAAAATAAGAAATTATTGAAGTTTCTATATGAGGTGTTGAATAAAACATAGTGGAAATTTTTGGAGAACAATAATGGTGTTACACATAGAAAAAAGAAGTTAAATAATTTTTAGTATGTTAATTGATAAAATTGAATTTTTCATAATATGGATAAAGAAAAGTCGAGATAATAAAAAAATGGGGATATAATAAATAAGGGAGTGAATTTCATATCTAAAAAGATTGTGCGAGCTGCTATAAAGAACTTGAGTATTCTTGAAGATCTAGATTTGTTCATGTTGTTGAAGCTGAAGAGGAACACCCACTTTGGTATAGTGTATTAATTTTAATTAGACATAATCATTAAAGGTGACCTATGAGTTATGCTATTATTCCCTTAACTTAAATTAGTGGGTAGAGGTATAAGTAGAGGGAGGGACCCTTAAATTCACCAATGGGTTGATCGAAAAAATGTATAATAATGCAATGGTGATATAGTGATTTCTTTATTCCATCATCACACTAATAATGTATGATCCATAAATGTAAAAATTTATATTTAAATAAGTAAAACCCTCAAGACACAAAATTTTGTTTTTCATATTTTCATGTTGGGCATGTTTAATTTGAGTTTGAAAGTTTAAGTGTTCTTTCTAGTTTGAAAACAATATCTTTATAAAAAAATAATTTTAAACACCCAATTCACCTATTTTTTGGGGTTTTTTGGGTCTTTTGGTTATAATAAGTTTGATGAATTATATTCACTTAAAAATTTCATATGTTCATAACATTACATTATAATAAAAAATCAATAAATATTTATATTATATTTAAAATTTATTAGAGAAAAGAAATTTCCACTTCTAGTTTCAATAATTATTTATATAATTATTTAAATTATTTAGTTTCATTTTTGAATGATTAAGGCTATCAAAAATGAACTAACCCTTGAAATTTCATTATTAAATATCCATCTACTAATTGAAACCAATTAACTAGTTTAATTTAGTTTATTTCAATCAATTTTTCTTAGTTTGAATAATCCTACACACCTATTGATATCAAACCATTAACCTTATTAGGATCTATAAAGACTCATTTATCAAAAAAATTCCTATACATCTCACATGTTGAATATAAAAGTTACATTTAGAGAAATTATCCTAAAAATAATACCCACACAATATCTCCAAAACAATATCCAAATGACTTTTTTGATTCACTTATGATCTTGAGTGAATCAAAATATCATTCAATAACACTACCACAAAAGTATCAAGATATTTGTGGAATATTAAATTAATCAATTCCATGAACCCTTTAGAAGAATTAGTGACTCTGAAAGGCATAATTATAAATTAATAATAACTATAATGACTCAAAAAAGTTTTTTTAGAATGTCATTTTAAATTCCCATATTTTAGAAAAAATGGGATCGTGTTTTAAATGATTATTAGATAGTTTTTTCTTTACATTTTAAAAATTTAAAGGGAATGTGAACATAATGGGATCATGTGTAGAGTGAGATGACATGGTGGAAACTCTCTTATTTTGTAGAAAAGTTTCATTGAGTACTTCATGTCATAGAACCAGTTACCCGATGAGGAAATACTTTGGGTGACAGTAGTAACTACCCTCAAAAAGTGAGACATAAAAAGAAAAATTAGTACTTACCATGTCAATAAGGTGAACCTTTATTTTCAGATTCCACCTTATTAGAACTTATTAGTTAATCATGCTTATCTTGGAGTTTTTTCCGGATGGTTAACATCATTGGATGTTTCTTAGGGCCTGTGTGAGTGGGGATAAATCACATTGAAGGAATATGTGTTAGCATAATGGAATAATCGGTAATATGATGAGTGTCCATTTAATCATGTGGGTACACAAATAGAAGGGATGAAACATCTTTTCTGGGTAACTGGTGGTTCCTGATGGACCAAGACTGTAACACCCAAAGTTTTTATAGACCTTTTTCAAAAAAATTAAATATTCATTTGTGTCTTGCAATGCATTAATCCAAATATTCCTTTCACATGACACCAAATCAGTGTATGTTACACACAACACTGAATGGGCATATGTTAAATGCAACACCAAATCAATGTATGTTACATTCAACACCGACTTGGTGTAAAATACACACAACACTGACTTATCATACAACACACACAACACAGAGTTTCTACGAAACATAATTTTAATGATATAATTATTTAAATGAGATAATTATAACCTAGCCATTAAAATTAGTAATATGAATAGTAATAAATTCTTTTCAAAAAAAAAATATAATTGTTTTATATAAATAAAACATATTTATATTTAAAGATATGATTTTTGGTAAAGTCCTTTAATGTTTAAAAATAATGTTTTCTCAAATAAACTGCTTTTAATATCCTTCTACGAAAAATAATAAAATAAATTTTAAACAAATTTGGAAATTTAAATTGATAAAATAAAATTAATTTTTTGATTTATAATGTTGAAATTATATTAGGGTTACTTTTTGGGTTTTTTTCTGAGAAACTTAATTTTTTTGATGAATAGTGAAACTTACAACTTTTTAGTTAAAAACAGCCTTTTTGTTTAATTAATTATTAACTCTGGATGATATTATATTTTTTTAATGGTCACATTAAATAAATATTAAATCTATTAATACAATGAAATTCACTATAGTCAATTTCACTTTGAAATTGAATATAAAATCTTAACAAACTTTTGCAAATTTTTCTACTATAAAAACCCGTTATTTCGTCCCATCTGCAGGATTAAAATTAATCTTAATTTTACCTCATCTATGATTTGAATTTATAAAAACCAAAATAAATCATTATATTCAGTATAATATTTAGAGTCTAATAAAACCAAGTTAAATTTTGACCAAAATGATTAGTAAAAGTGATTAAAATTAATCACAGTGATTAAAGGCAAATTAAACTTAGTTAGGGACTAAAACTTAAAATTAAGGGCACAAATGACCTAGCCACTTTTCCAACACCCATTGGATGTCCATAGTTCTCCATACACATTCAATTCCTGAGTTTTTTGGTTTGGTATGACTTTTTTTTGGTAAGAACATGTGTACACCTAACTTGTTTCTTAAAATTCCAAGTGAGTCTTTTTTACTTCCCTATAAAAAGAAACCACCTCTACCACTTCCTCAAACCTCTAAAACATCTTAAATGCAACATACCAGACCTGAATTCCACTCAATAGTGACCTGATCCCAATTGGCTACATGGACTCAAGCACATCTCCCCAAACGCTATAGGCGGCCGACTAGCAGCGAGGGCCTAGTTGAGTTAATGGGGAGACTATGCCCTCATTACCAAAGTATCATAGAGGAATAACAATACATACAATAGCAGATGAAAATAGATAAATAGTCGCTAAAATGTAAGACAAGAAAAAAATACATATCTAATCCAGTAACGTCAAGTATATAATGTTGCAGATGATACATGTGTCTAGAAAGCTTCCAAAATAGTACTGACAATACAACATAGTACAGGTACCCAAAAAGTACAAAAGACCAAAAGGTGCCCATAGCATCACAAGCCTTAGCTTGGTCCTATGCTCCCCTGCTCCGAATCTATAATCAACAACCTATACTATGTCACTTTTCCTTATCATTACCTGCAATAGTATAATCTATTTGTGTCCCCAAGGAGGCCCAAATAGGGTGGGAGATAAACATCCCTGTAGGTAACCACCCAACTTCTATACAGTTCTATCAACAATATGTAAAGTGATAGAATGTGTAAGTAAAGTAGTAACATAAAGGGAATTCCTATGGAATATGTCTACTGTAATAATTAAAACCAAATAGCCTCTCAAGGGTACCTGTATTAAGAGCCAGCTCCTAAAAAAGTAGCTATAACAAGTACCAGTCACACAACAATACTGTACATCCATTGATATCAAGTAACCCGCAACCACGCTGTATAAATAAGTGTAGAACCCAAGGGTCAGATCCAAGGTGTCACATACCAGGGCATCCATGTAAGAAGTGTAGACCACGAAGGGTTAGATCCAAGGTGTAGCAGACCAAGGCATCCACAATGAGTCCCATGGGCATCCTAGTGGAAACTTGGTCTAGGCACTGGTTAGAGTCCTAGGAGCATGTATACTGATATGTCCTATACAAGTCCATGAAGCTATATCCACAAGGTAGCAGGGCCCAAGGAAACCCTTGGAATCAAGACCCAAGGGGAAAAGTCAACCCAAGGCATCCACTATGGAATTCCAGATCCATAGAGAGATGTTTATGGAATCTATCAAACCATTCATCCAATTCATTCAAATTAAGAAATTCAAAACCATGTGATTATACCCACTCACATAACTAGAAACAAGACATGAGTATACCGTATTCTATTTATCCTTCACATTTCATATGGTCCTACCCTCCCATACTATCTATTTAACATGTGATTATTAAAATCATATATGTATACCCACCCATATTATTCAGTTTACATTTTAACAAGTCATGTCAGTATACCCTCTAACATAACCCCATTTCCCATTATACCATTTAATAAATCTAGAAATTACTAACAAGTATACCCATTTGTGTTAAATAAATACATTTAGATCGTTTATTCCAAAGGACATGGAATAACAAGATATATGGAGGTGGTACATCTCTTAGTTATTCATTCAAACCATTAAGGAAATAAATGGGCTCCCTCTAACCGAGAAAGCATGAGCACACACCCCATGGGTGGATTAAACAAAAATAAATGTGTTAAATCCATAATTAACACCCCATGGGTGACCTTACATCGAGAAACAAGTGCCAATGAATCTAAATGGAACCTACAAACATCCTAACTAGGTCCGACTAAGCCTAATACAAGTAGATCGCTCAAAAATAGGGTTGTGCTCGAATTTCCAACAGGAGGCATATCGGCTGAACACCAGAAAATCACTAGAAAAGATGAAGAAAAGTATAGACCAACTTCATCGTCTTGGTATTAGAGAGATCATCTTGTATCAAGTCATGTTTCATCCTAGTTTAGGAGAAATATGAAGAACAAATGAATAATGGAATATTAGGGCAAATGACCCTAAAATCAAATAGTGAAATTGTTGTTCCGAAGAAATAATAATAGCCAAAAAAGGAATGTAGGACTTATAGATATGGAATTGATGAGACGATCCACGGTCAAAATGGATATCAGACGACAAATTGGGATTAAATCCTAGCTTAGGCGCCTAAAGGGAAAGCTCCATAGAGAGGGTTGCTGTCCGTTTGAAGGAAAACCCAAAATGGGTTTAAAAAGGAATTTTAATATTAATTAATATTTTTTTAAAAAAATCTAGTAGGCTCGCATGGTTTACCCACATGGTTTCCCAAACCATGTGGAAACTGTGCACAACTTACTGTCACCAAGGGGTACATCACACACTTACTCTGAACAATTTGACTAACCGTGTGGTAATCATGCAAAAAATTTTCTATCAAAAGTCTGCAACTTTTTAGACTTACCGCACGGTTGTGTGACTTCTACCACACAGTATCCCTAACAGTGTAGCTACTATTTCCTCCTCTCATACGATTAGTCGAATTGTGCAAAAGTCATGTGCAAACCATGAACCATACCATTTTTATCCCAAAACACGGTTTTGGGCTCCAAAAAAGACCCAGACACCTCCAAAATAACCGTGATCAAGAGGGGTACATATTTAAGGCCATAACAAGGAATTTAAACCCAAAGGAAAAGGATCTGTACCTCGTACGAAAAACTGAGTTCTTAAAATCTTCCCCCATATAGCAATTCTTCCCCAAATTGTTCTCTGAAGGGTGGTCAATATTCATATGAGAATAACTCTATCCACTGAGCACGCACTTTGGCCTCCCTCCCTAAAGTCTCATCATGAAAACATCATTTTTTCCATAGCACCCATACTATAGGAACCGATCGGCCTCAGAGAACCTTCATTCTCCTGTCAACAACACGTATCAGATGATCCTCAAAGGACACATCAACCTGAAGCTCAAACTTATCAGGATGAAAAATGTGAGACGAGTCTGATTGATAGTAGCATAGATAAGATACATGAAAGACACCATTCATGGATCAATACCTATGAGGTAACTATAATCGATAGACAACCCACCAGACTCTCTAGAATCTCGAACGACCTGACATATCATTGTGAAATTTTACCCTGTCTCCCGATCCACCTATGTCCCAACCATGGTGATACACACAAGAAATCATGATCCCCAACATCAAAATCTAGAGGTTATCTATGGTGATCGGCGTATGATTTCTTAGGATACTATGAAATATACATCCACTTTTTAATCAACTGGACCTGCTTAGTAGTCTCCTGCATGAGATGAAGTCACAATAAATATGCCTCTCCTGCCTCTATCCAGCATAGGGGAGAACGACATAGCCTACCATATAAATCATCGTAAGGTTCCATCTATATAGTCTCATGAAAATTTTTATTGTAGTAGAATTCAACCATGGTAATGTTCCTCTCCCAAGATCCTACAAAATCTAGGACGCATGCTCGCAGCATGTCCTTAATCCCCTATATCGTATGATCTGACTGGCCATCAGTCTGAGGGTGATATTTTGTGCTCAGAAGTAACTATGTACCCAGTTCCCTCTGGAAACTCTTCTAGAAATGAGGAGTAATGTGGTAGTTCCTATCCAAAACCATAGAATGATGGACCCCATGAATTTGTATAGTCTCTTAGATATACAACTTTATGAACTCATCCACACTAAAGGTCTCCTTGATCAACAAGAAATGGGAAACCTTCATAAGACTATCCACAATAACCCACACAAAATCATTACCTCTAGGTGACCTCAGTAATACAGTCACAAAATCCATCGTGATATCATCCCATTTCCACTCTGGAATAGGTAGCTACTATAAGAGCCTAGCTGGTTGTCGGTGATCTTCCTTCACCTCTTGATATATGGAACATCTCGTAACAAAACTAGCTAAATCTTGCTTCATACCCAACCACTAGTACTGACATCATAAGTCACAGTACATCTTGGTGATCCCAGTATACACTACCTAAGCTGAATCATGAAACTCCTACATCAACTCTTCACATATATCCCCTGGAACCCAAACACGTCCATGAATATATGGGATCTCATCATCACCTACCGTCCATCTAGAAAGTGGATCATCACCTACTACACCCTCTCTCAGGACTAGGCCCTTAGAATCCGATAGCCACCTCTTCCTCACTCTATCAAGGAGGGTAGAAGTTAGAGCTAAAGATGATAGAAAATTCTATCCCTGACTGTCGTGCACCTCCAGATGCATATCAGAGAACAACACTATAAGCTGCAACTCATTACTGGCCTATTGCATCTCATCAGCACTTCCCCCTACCCCACAACCAAATCATCACAGTACACCATGTAACTCTTTCCCTGCTTTGGAAGTATCATAAGTGTTGTTGACTTCAACCTTCCATTCAGATCCTAAAAGGCTGTCTCACAAGAATCTAACCACACAAACTTCATGCCCTTCTTAGTCATGCCCATCAATGGCACTGCTAAGCATGATAATTATTTTATAAAATTTATGTAGTAAAAATATATCCCTAAGAAACTCCATATGTTAAAGATGTTCTTGGGATGCTCCTAGGAAACTACCTCTCTAAATTTATCTAGGTCCACTGATACTCCTGTCTCTGAGATGATGTGACCCATGAAGTGAATATGATCCATAAAAAAGTGGAACTTTTTGATATTATCATATAACTGATTCTATATCTATGTATTCAAGATGATATCAATAATATTCGAATGGGTGTATTGATTGTGATAAATAACCAAGATATCATCCACAAAAACCACCACAAAAGAATCCAAGTTAAGGATGGAAGAATCGATTCATCAGCATCATTAAAACCACTAGTGAATTTTTGAGACCGAATGGCATAACCAGATACTCATATAGACTATACCTTCTACAAAAGGCTATATGAGGTATGTCTGTAGGTCGAACATGAACCTGATGATATCCTGACCTCATGTCAATCTTCAAGAACACTCGAGCTCATCGAAGTTGATCAAACATGTCATCTATCTATAGCAAGGGATATCGGTTTTTAATCGTCAACTAGTTTAGTTTCCAATAGTCCACACATGGGATAAGGGTACCATACAACTTTTTCACAAAAAGGACTGATGAACCCCAGGGAGAAGTACTGGGTTTGAATAAACCCCTTCACCTCAAAATCCTCTAGCTGCTTCTTGAGATCCTACAACTCTGTCATAGCCATCCTATAAGGAGGAATGAATACCGATGTAGATCTTGACGCCAGCTCAATGGATAACTAATCCTCTCTCTCTGGAGGTAAACTAGAAAACTCATCGGGAAACACATACTTGAAGTGCTCAACCATTGGAGAAAGGTCCGCCTTACTCACTCCCTGATCATCTAGATACAAACTAGCAATCTAGGTTGTAATCCCACCCAACCCATGATGCTCGGGTCCATATCAGATTGCCTGGACATCCCATTCACCCTTTTGAATGAACACTATACCCTCCGGTGATGTGAAAGTCACCCTCTGGTGGTAGTAGTCAATATACACTCAATAAAAAGCTAAATAGTCTATATCGAGAATGACATCAAACCCTGTCATCTCGAGGACATATAACTCCTGAAGAAGTGGTGCCCACCAACCTCAAGGGGACACTCAAAACACTTGTGGACATCACCCGTTCTAATTCCCAGTGTTGTTTCTAGCATCAAAACACCCTCATAAAGAAAAACCACAAGCCTGAGGATTTTAACCATCCATGTAGATATAAAACTATTCAATTCACCTGTATCGAAAAGAGATAATGAAATAGTAGAATCTAATAAGATCGTACATCTCACTATATATTGTTCAATATCATGATCTTGTTGGTTATGTTTCACTACATAATTTTGGCCTATACCATGGCCCTGTGACACTACCTGGCTACCCTGAGCTGATCCACCCTACTACCTCTGAGAATCTGGTGTCTGGCTACCCTGGCCACGACCACCACTACCTTGGCCTGATCGGCCTACGCTGCTCCAGCTCCCTACTTGAAATAGAGTTGAAGAACCTTCTCTTGAACTTGATGTTGGAGATGACACCCTACAACTAATAGTTGGAGGGATGGTCTTGTAAAATCACCGCATGTTCCCCATACTTCTACAACATCATAACTCAACTGAGTCGCGGTCACACTGATTCTTCATGTGGCCTCACCTACCACAATGATGGAAAAACACTAGGCTTCCTACACCCATAAACTAACAAGCACTCATGTCTTGGGAATCCTCAAAACAACACTTCCTACTTGAAGACATAGATCCACCGAGTCGAGAAACAACACTCCCATGTTTTATACCCCCAACTTCTCTCATATTCTTCTCTGTAATTAGAACCTGATTCATAATCTCAGTGATTGAAGTCAACCTGAAAATTTTGACCTGAGATTTGATAGCATGTATGAGGCCTTCCTCGAAGTGTCTCACCCTCGACAGCTCATCAGTAAGATACATCGACAAACAATACTGCAGATCTATAAATCCTTCCAAGTATTCCATAATTGTCACCCCACTCTTCTGAAGACACATGAACTCACTAGCCCGCTCTACTCGTAGAGTCTTAGGGTAAAAGTAGTCAAAGAAGAGGGTTTTAGAATTATCCCAACCCATATTCCACGAATCATCATCCTGGTTAAAAATTCCACACCAACACTTCGCTCCTCCACATAGAATGTATGTCACGAGCTTGACCCTCCTCTTAGGAGGAGTCTCCCGATACTCAAAAATTTCTAACATGGTTTATAGCCATATCTCTATAGCCTATGGTCCACCATCCCCTAAAAACATGGGAGGATGATACTACTGGAACACCCATGCCATATTAGCCATTATTAAGGCTGGATACAATGCTCCCTATAATGTCTGCATATAGTGAAAGAAGACCTCATAGAACTGTGCCTCAACACCTATGTCTGGAACAACCTCCAGTACTGCAGTTGGCACTAAAGGAGGATCAACTGGTAGCCCATGGACCACCATCTCTAAAGTATGGTCATCTCCTCCCTCAAGGCGTACCACTAGAGTTTTTCATGGAGGAATATCTCTTCAATTACAAAAATTCACCTCATAAAGGAACAACATCAAAGCGAACAACTCAAAAGCATAAGACATGTCAAAACCCTCCTAAAAACCAATTCAAACCACAACCTAATCCTAAATACAAGGCTGTATAAGGAATAACCATCAAACCACTAGAAACTATGCCTCTTTCCCACTCAAAATACGAATATAGGTCTAGTCACTATTCTCATATCATTCACATTCAGTTATTGAGGAAAATTTCATCAAGGGTTTACCAATTCCAAATCCACGAGGGGCCATAACCCCTCATGAACTTAAAACCTAGTTCCTATTCCAAGTCACAGATGTATTAATTTTCATTATAACTTTTTATTAATTACGCATCATTTCCCAATCCATAAGTTCCCATACTCCTTATGAATTAAAAAATGATGTCACTCTATCCACCACACCCCAACTAACACAACAACAGGAACAAATATCACATTAACTATCACAACAACATGTAATAACTAATTCATCCTAAATGATATGCCATAATTCATGGAATGTGATTTTTCAAAAAATTTATCATATAATAAATTGTATGCAATATCCTAATATCATTAGGTTGCAACTAAAATAGAACCCACAATTACATTAATAGTAGTAGAATAAATCAAGTTTATCACCCAATGATGAAGTCAAATCAACTATAATAGTCAGAAAATAGAAAAAGAAATACATTCGAGGTTATTTGGATTTTCCCTGTACAAGAGGTAGCAAATCTTAGGCAGACATTGTTACTAAATTATATTTCCTTACTGTCTCTATCTATTTTCGCCAAACAGTAAGTCAAACCAGAAAAGAAATACCTATAATACAACTTTGTAATATCCTAGACCCGGATTCCACTCAATAGTACCCCGATCTTAGTTGGCTACATGGAATCAAGCACATCTCCCCAAACTCTAGAGGCTTCTAACTAGTAGGGAGGGCCTAGATGAGTCCATAGGGATACTATTCTCTCATTACCATAATATCATGACAGAATACCAATACCTACAATAACAGAAGAAAATAAATAAGCAGTCACTGAAAAGCGAGACAAGACAAGAATACATATATAATCCAGGAACATCACATATACAATGTTTCATATGATACATGTATCTAAAACGCATCCAAAATAGTACATGTAAATACAATACAATACAAGTACCCCAAAAAGAAAAAAACACCAAAAGTGCCTGTAGCATCGCAAGCCTCATCTTGGTCCTATACTCCCCTACTCCGAATCCACAATCAACAACCTGTACCAGGGAACTTTCCCTTATCATTACCAGTAACAATTTTATATGTTTTTGTCCCCAAGGAGGCCCAAAGAGGGTGTGATGTAAACATCCTAGTAGGTAACCACCAAAGGTCTATACAGTTATATCAACAATATGTGAAGTGGTAGAATGTGAAAGTAAAGAATTAACATAAAGTGAATGCCCATGGCATATTTCTACTACAAGAAGTAAAAATAAAGATCCTCTCATTGTTATATACAATAATATTAATCTCCTAACAAGGAAAATATAACAAGCACCAGTCACACGACCATGTCGTACATCCATCGATATCAAGTAACCCATATCCACGTTGTATAAAGAAGTGTAGAACCCAAGGGACGTATCCAAGGTGTCACATACCAGTGCATCCAAGTATGAAGTATAGACCACAAAGGGCCAGATGTAACATGTAGTAGAACAAGGAATCCATAATGAGTCCCATGGGTGTCCCAGTGGAAACTCAATCTAGGCACTGTTTGGAGTCTTATGATCATGTATACCGACATGTCCTATGCGAGTCCAAGCAAACCAAATCCACAGGGTATTAAGGCCCAAGTAATCCCATTGAATCAAGGACCAAGGAGAAGAGTCAACCCAAGTCATCCACTATTTTGTTCCAGATCCATTGAGAGTAGTCCATGGAATCTATCAAACCATTAATTCAAATTAAGAAATTCAGAACCATGTGAGTATACCCACTCACATAACTTGAAACAATCCATGAGGATACCCACTCATGCATTCCATTTATCCTTCACATTTTAAATGGGGATACCTTCCATATTATCCATTTAACATGCCAATAATAAAATTATATAGTTCTACCCAACCATATTATTCATTTTCCATTTTAACAAGTCATGTCAGTATACCCTCTCACATAACCCTATTAACCATTCAACAATTTAAGCAACCTAGAAATTACTGACAAGTATACCCACCTATGTTAAATAAATCTGTTTAGGCCCTTTATTAAAAAGGGAATGGTATAACAAGATACAAGGAGTTGGTACATCTCTTAAGCAGTTATTCAAACCATTAAGGAAATAAATGGGCTCCATCTGACCAAGAAAGCATTAGCACACACCCCATGGGTGGTTTAAACAAACAAAAATGGGTTAAATCCTTAATACTCACCCCATGGGTGACCTCTAATCAAGAAATAGGTTCCAAAACACCTAAATGGAACCTACGAACATGCTCACTAGGTCCAACTAAGCCTACCACAAGTGGCTCGATCAAAAATGGGGCTGTGCTGGAATGTCTAGCAGGAGTCATATCATCCAAACACCTGAAAAGCACCAGAAAATCTAAAGAAAAGTATAGAGCACCTACCTTAGCTTGGTAGTAGAGAGCTTGTCCAGTATCAAGTCCTGATTTTCCTCGGTTTAGGATAAATCTGATGAATGGATTAAGAATGAAATATTAGGGCATATGAGCCTAAAATCAAATAGCACAATAATTTTTTCGAATATATAAAAACAAATAAAAAGGAATGTAGGCATTACTATGGATTCGATGAGATGATCCATGGTTGAAACAGAGATCAGCTAGAAAATCAGGATCAAATCCTAGCTTAGGCACTTAAAGAGAGAGCACCACAGTGAGGGCTGTTATCCATTTGAAGGAAAACCCAAAATGGGTTTAAAAATGAATTTTAATTTTAATTAAAATTAAAAAAACACATACAACAAGCTCGCATGGTCTACCCACATGTTTTCCCAAACCATGTGGAAACTATGCACAACTCACTGTCTCCAAGGGTCACATTTCATGGTTACTCTACACGGTCTGACTAACTATTTGGTAACTATGTGAAAACTATCTATCAAAATTATGCAACTTTTTAGACTTACCACACGACTGTGCAACTTATATCACATGGTATCCCTAACCATTTGGACACTACTACCTCTTCTAGCATGGTTAGTCAAACTGTGCGCAAGTCGTGCACAAACCATCTTCCAAGACATTTATAGTCCAAAACTTGGTTTTGGTCTCCAAACAATCCCTGAACACCTCCAAAACACCCATGATCAAGATGGGTACATACGTAAAGCCATAAAAAGTAATTTAAACCGAAAGGAAAAGGATCTTTACCTCATAAAAAAACCCAAGTTCTTACATTACATTCATCCAATACCTAACCAATCAACTTATTAGAAATCCTCCCTTACTCTTAGAATCCTTCCCTTGGGTAGAAGGATACCCAATGAACCCTTTTGGAATAAACCAAAAGGATTTACCCAATTAATAGGTAACATCTTCTATCAAGCTCCGTTCTTTTATTTTACTTATCTACCCCTCCAATATATTTATTCCATTATTATATGAAAACAACAGTATCCTCAATATTCTAAGATTTTTTTATTCTAAGGGTTAAACCTACACTTACACACACCTCTATTTAATGGGTAAAAAACATACTATTTCTATGTACAACAAACTATTGCCTCATGAAATGATGATTGTTCATTTTTTCCTTTACCACCTATCATGGTGAAAATTATGATGGAATATCTGTTTATATATGTTATATATGATATTTATCATTTCTTAAAGATTATTTATTAATTTTTACAACACATACTTTTTTTACTTTCCATTTGGTGTTAATACGATAATCTCATTTGAGGAAGTGTGGACAACCGCCCCCACAAACCGATGTGATTCATTCACACACCACATAGAATGTATTAAGGATGAGTTTAGTGAACTTATATGATATATATGATACAATAATTATACTAATATAGATATAGATATAGATATACATATATATATATATATATGTCATTTACATACTTTCTTTCAATATGACAATAAAAACCGAAACAATGTTCATGCGTACGTACGGTTTACTGTCTCCACGAACAATGTATTCCATTTCATACTTCTATATTATATAGATTATTATTATATAAATATACTGAATATAAATGATATTTATATCATGGTTCATATTTTTTAATTATGATATATGTATAAGGACTAACGATATAACAAATTAAGGCACATGTGAAGAACAAAGTGAATATTACCCGAAGTGAAACCTTAACGTAGGACCGTTAACAGGAGGGTAATATAAGGTCATAATAAAAACAAATATGGTATCATATATAATTATATGGTTATATATAATATTTATAATAAATTTATATTTATTATAAATGTTGTTTGATTGAGTATGATGAGAGTCAAGACACAAGGTAAGGGGATTTCATATAACTTTTTATTTTTGTGAGATACATGCTATGTTTCCCACTCTTTCCTTTTGTGTGGTGTATGTAATTACCATGATTGTATTATATGTATATTATAATTAAATTTATGGTTATTTACATATCCATTTTGACATTTCTTTCATGGGGTTGATGTTTCAAAAGTTACGAGATCGGTAAAATAATTTTGTCTCAATTTTCCTTCATTGAGACTAGTGTTTTGTTTTGCACCTAAATTATTTTTAAAGGTTTATATAATTAAATTTTACATTTTATATCATAAAATTACTTATTTTAATGAAATTTTAAGTTTCAAGTAATTTCCTTTTCTTACAAGGAGAGTATGATTCCAATTTACCAATTTATAAGAGTTTATTGAGATAATCTAATTTCTTTTCAATATTGTTTATGTTTAGGCATCCTTTGATAAAATATTATGATATATCTCTCAATTAAACTCATTAGTTTCATTATAATTTGTTTATTCAAGATATATACATGTATTAGTACCATTTGTTTCACTCTTTTGTATTTAATATAACATTTTTGAGTAAAATCTAACTGTCTGTCTCTCCGTTTGAAAATCTATTGTATTCAAAAACCTTGTTTAAAAAAACGTTTTCAAAAGATATTTGTATCACATTTTCAAGTAAAAAGGATTTTAAAAACGTTTTATGGTTTTCAATGATTCCTTTATAAGTTTCAAATTATTTTTCAAATAATTATTTTTCAAAAGGTTTTATGTTTTAAATATAGTTTTCAATGTAGAAAGGATATTTTTCTCAAAAAATGTTTTTAAAATATATTTAAAAATTATTTCCCATCTAAGATAACATCCGTTGGTGTTAATTATGCCTTTATAGGGAAATTTATTCATTTTTTCCATTCATATTTTTTCTCTAAATAGATTATGTTTTGATGGCATGATGTTTATGAAACCCGTTTCTATTTCACGGGTTATATGCTTATGAAACCCATTGATCTTTCATGGGTTATATGCTTTTGAAAACCACTTCTTTTATTAGGTTATATTTATGATTAAATTATTTTAAAACCTATATTTTCCATAGGTTATGATATTATTACATGTTTATAATACCCTTTTCATTTCATGGGTCATGATATGATTACTTATGATCTTGTGGCACATGTATGTATGATTTCATTGTGAGATGGGTGGGACTGATATCTCCCTCCAATTCATTAGGTAAATATGTATATATCATGAGATAGACTATGATAAAATTGGTAATGAACCTTGACTACTAAGATGACCATGAGAGTGAACCATGACTGCCAAGATGGTATGAGGAGTGAAATCATGCAACTAATATGTCCATGGGAGTGAACCATGACTACCAATATGGTATGAGGAGTGAACCCATACTACCAATATGGTCTTGGAAGTGATGCCTTGGATACTATAGAAATCATATTATATTCTTATGTGTCTACCATAATTCCATGCTTCATTCTTAAGTTTTGCTTTCATGGATTATGTTCATTATTTCCTTATTATTCATGTCTTATAAACTTCCTAGATTTATGTCACGATTCATGTATATGATCTTTGATATGAATGGTATGATCTTCTATTTTCATGATTATGTTCTCATACCCTTATTCTCATGATTATGCTTACATGTATCCCTTGTTTACCCGTGATGAGCATTTGAGATCACACATTTTTATGTTTACTTCCCCATGTTATGAAGATATGTATTATGTTTGAGGTGTCTAAGAATGGTTCTAGTCACAAAGAACCTACTGGGATATAATTTAGATTTTTTATTTACCAGTGTTTATGTTTCTATGTTTTCAAAGGAACTAGACTAGTATGGTCTTCATGCATCTATTTGTGTAATGTTTTATGTATTCCGAAAAAAGTTATGTAATGTTAATGTATGTCAAGACTGGGTCTCTATAGTTGGTATTGGAGGAAAAGTTTAGTTAACCTTTGGAAACTAGGATAATAAAACCTTAGTGATAAACCTAAGGACATGTCTAATGATAAGTATAAGGATGAGTCTACATTTAGGAAAATGTTTGAGAATTTTAGTAAAGGATAGAGTGAGTGGTTTCTTAGTAATATATACCTTATTGGATACTATGAGTGTATGTGGCCCCAAAATAGATGTACCTAGGGGTAACGACTCCAATAAGATGTTCTGGGCCTGACTCAGGATAATCTGGTACACAACAATGGGCCTTGCTATACAACTAGTTTGATACTCCCAGGGGATATGCTTTGGATATTCACAAACTCTTCACAAACCATCATGAAGGATTTAAATATAAGTTTTCTATGAATAACCTTGTATAAACCTAAGGTTTCATAGAGGTTCCATGATTCAGACATCATATAAGTAACTTTTCATGATTATGTGGTTCTTGACTATGATAATTGTTTCTTACTCTATGATTTTGGTTTTAGTTGATGGATGGAACCTGATGGAATCTTGTTAATGATTATTGGAATGGATAATGAAATGGTTTTCCTCTTGAGAAACTGATTTCTATGGGAGCTAGAATGAAAAACCATGTTTCTATGCTCACAAAACTTTCTCAAACTATGAATCACAGTGGAATTATAAATGAGAAAAAATGGGAACAACATTATGTTGAGTCTTTCATGAGGAAACACCAAACTTCTTTTAGAAGGTCTTATGATCCACTTGTTTCTGAATAATGGATCATTACTACAAAAAAGATATTCTCCATTCTCTAGTGTTCAGAGCATAAAAAATTCATTATGGCCATCTCTTAGTTAGAAGGTGAAGCAGACCAGCGATTGAATCTAATAAAAAATATGAGGCAAAAAGGTGAGATTGAATCCATGTAATGAGACAAATTCATGAAATTATTTATCAATATTTACTTTACTCAGATTCTTCATACTAAGATGGATAAAGAGTTCATTGAGTTGAAGAAAAGGGATGATGGATCTATTAGTACTTAAAAGGATAATTTCATGAGACTTTCGAGGTACACTTTATGAATTATCATCCAACCTGAATGTAAAGTTTATAGGTTCTACAATGCATTAAAGACAAGTCTCATAAGGGTGTTGTCCATAAGTGACTTCAGTAGCTACGAAGATATTGTGTGCTGTGAAATCAAGGTTGAAATATAAGTTGGAGTCATGTATCAATCTCATGGTTTTTACAAGAAGAGGAAGATAGAGTTTAAATGAAAATAAAAAAACCATGAAGAAAATAAGAAGAGATTCCCTTTATTCTCTAAGTGTGGGAAGAATCATGAAGTAAATTGCCTTAATGGGTCCAATAAATGCTTTAAGTGTAGAAGGGATAGACATTGGGCATTTGATTACTGAAGTTATGGGAAGAATTTAGCTAATGCTGTGAATGGGGAAATGTGGAAAAGAATGAACCTCCCATGATTCAGTGCTAAAAGTTTAAGAAGAATGGTAATTCTTCTAACCACTTCCCAAACCCAAGGGCTGGTGATGATGATCGACTTCAACAACCTCTTAAGCTAAGGGATAAGGGGAAATCTAATGCAATCACCATTTCTAACAATGGGTTCATTAACAACATGATAAAAGTACACTTGCCATCCACTCTAGAACTTATAATGTCATTTTTGATTCTATATATACCCATTGTTTCATATATAAATAATTTTATAAGGGCGTTAAGATTCCACCAAAGTAATTAGATGTGGAATTAGCAGTGAAAACTGCTAATGGTATGATTATTGCATCTCACATCTATGATTCCTCTCTAGTTGAAGTATGTGGGAATGTGCTTCCTGTAAATATTTTCATTCTTCTTTTGGTTGATTTTGATGTCATCTTAGGCATGGATTGGATTTTTCTACATAAATCCCACATCAACTGTCAAGTAAGAGAAGTTACTTTTGATATTTCAAACCCTCCTATGATTATCCATACATGTGATGATAAGTATGAACTTCCTATGTAGATTACATCTAGTGTATGGGTGTTAATTCCTATTCAAAAGGTTTGTTTATCTCAAATGGTTGGGGAGAGAATTGATATTGATTATATGCCTATTGTTCGGGGTTTTGTGGATGTATTTTTAGAAGATCTTCCTATTCTTCCAGAAAATCGTGAAGTTGAGTTCTAAATAAAACTCATACCTGGTTCCACACAAATTTAAAAGACTCCTTATAGAATGGATCTTATTGAGTTGTAGGAATTGAATAAGAAACTCCAAGAAATCCTTAACAAGGGATTTATTCGGCCAAGTGTGTCACCTTGGGGTGCATCAGTTCTATTCGTTAAAAAGAAATACGGATCCATGCAACTCTACATTAATTATCAGGATTTGAACAAGATCACAATCGAGAACATGTATCTTATTCCCTATATTGATGACTTGTTTTATCAATTCCATGGAGATAAATAATTTTCCAATATTGAACTTCATTATAGATATCATCAATTGAGTGTCAAGAAAGAGGATATACCCAAGATAGAATTTCATATAAGGTATGAACACTATGAATATATAGTGATTCTTTTTGGTCTTACTAATTCCCCTTCTAGATTCATGGATTTAATGAATAGAGTCATTAGAAATTGCCTTAATATGTTTGTGGTAGTATTTATAAATGACATTATTATCTATTCATAGAGAAAGTAAGAGCATAAATATCACTTGATAATTGTATTAAAGTCCCTAAGGAGAAGCAATTTGAAAATTTTAAAATGTGTGAATTTTGGATGACTGTTTTTTTTTCATTTTTGGGTCACATGATCTCAATAAATGGTATAACAGTAGATTCATCAAATATTGAGGCTATTGAATGTTGGCCTAGACCAAACACGGTGTCTAAGATCCATATATTTCTTGGTTTAGATGGATATTATTGATATTTTCTGGAGAATTTCTCAAGAATATCTAATCCTCTAACCAAGTTAACTCTAAAGGGTGTTAAGTTCCTTTGGACAGATGTATATGATGAAAATTTCAATGAACTCAATAGAAGTTTGGTCATCACACCAGTGCTTACATTATCTTTTAGTGGAGAAGGGTTTGTAATATATCATGAGGCATCCAAGAAGGGTTTGGTATTTTTTCTTATACAGAATAAAATGGTTATCCCTTATTCCTCGCAACAGTTGAAATTCATGAGCAGGATTATCCAACTCATGATATGGAGTTAGTAGTTTTAATTGTTTCATTAAAGGTATGGAGTCTTTATATTTATGGAGAAAAGTGTGATATATATACCAATCATAAAAGTTTGAAATATATATTCAAATAGAAGGAGTTGAAAATGCGCTAGAGAAGATGGTTAGAGTTGATAAAGGATTATGACTGCTTATTACATTACCACCCTGGGAAAGTTAAAAAGGTTCCCAATGTTTTATGTTAGAATAATCATGCTATATTATCCATGATGAGGATAAAAAAGATCAAATATTTTTGGATTTTCAAAGAATAGAGCTAGAAATTCTAAAGGAAGGGGAAAATCATATATTTCTCAAATAAATTTTCAACCCTATATCCAAGTGAAGATTAAAAAGGTGTAGAAGGAAGATGAAGAGATGAAAGGAAAGTCAGAAATGTTCTTGAGTTTAACCTTGATTAGTATGGAATGATAAGGTTTATGAACAATGTATGTGTTTGTTCCATACCAGATTTGAAGGATCTATTAGAGGAAGATCATAGTTCTTTAATCTCTATTCATCCTGGAAGTAAAAATATGTATAGAGACTTGAAAGAATACTTATGGTGGGATGGAATGAAGAGAGATATCACAGAGTTTGTATCTCGGTGCTTTTTATACCAAAAAGTTAAGGCTGAAAGACAAAATTCAAAGGGGATGTTTCATCCACTACCCATACCAGAATGGAAATGGGAAAACATGACTATGTATTTTGTAGTTGGGCTAACCAGAACTTCTAAAGGGTTTCATGCTATATGGGTGGTAGTCGATTGCCTTGCTAAGTCAGCACACTTCATCACTCTTAGATAACACTTCTATCTAGACCGGATTTCCAATATATATATTAAAGATGTGGTAAGGTTTTATGGAGTACCACATTCCATTGTATTAGATTGGGATTTGAGGTTTACCTCAAATTTTGGGTGAAGTCTTCAGCAAGAACTTGATATAGAATTGAGTTTCAGAACTTCTTATCATACTCATATATATAGTTAGTCTGAAATAACAATTCAAGCCCTAGAGGATATGTTGAGTTATTGTTCTCTGGATTTAAAAGGTGGTTGGTACCAATACCTTCCATTAGTTGAGTTTTCATACAATAATAGCTTTCAATCAAGCTTTCAGATGGAACCTTTTGAATACATTTATGGGAATAAATGTAGAGCTACAACATGTTGGGATGAAGTTGAAGAAGGAAAGATATTAAAACCTATGATTGTTGATGAAATGGTTGAGAATGTTTAAACCATTCAACAACATATCAAGGCTGCTCAAAGTTTGCAGAAAATTTATGCTGATAACCGTCAGTGCAATCTGGAATTTAAAGTTGGTAAAAATGTGTTTTTATGAATCTCAATGATGTTACTAATATTTTAATAACTTTTTATATACTCCCTATACTGATTTTATATGAAATGTGCATAATTTGTGTGAAATATTAATGTTTAAATATTAATTATAATTTTTGAGCACTATTCGAATTCATCCAGATTCAAGTATGTTTAATGTTTTAATAATAAATATAACCCTACTTATAAAAATTTCAAGATTCTTGTTTTTTAGGGTTACTCAAATTAAAACATTTCATTAGAAGGAACCGTGGCCAAATCTTCCATTTGAAGGGTCATATGATCCACACAAAAAGGCTCAAATAATCTATGAAGAAACTAGAACATCCATGCAGAAAGAATTATTGGGCTCACTCCAGAAGTCCAAATACTTTAATTCTTCTCCAAAGGTCTGGGGACAATTCAATTCATCTTGGATAAAACTTTCAAGGCCCAAATCCACAAATAAGGGGCCCAAATGAAGCTTTAATTTCCAGCCCACAATTCTGTCCGAGAATTGACTTCAACAAACCAATTTTGATATTTATCCTGATAGAGACATTCATTAGAGCTGAGATTTTGCAGTGTAAAATAGAAGATATATATGGATGATGTTTTTGAAAAAAGAATTTGGATTTGAAGGCATCTTACTGTTCTAAAACCCATTCACATTTTGGAATTTGAAACGTCTGGATTGAAATGGAAAGATTAAAATTGTTTACTAAAACCACCATAACATTGGCTCATTAAATCCAATGGCCGCCAAAATTTGAGGGTAGTCGGAAAACATTATTATATACAACTTTGAAGAAGGATATATCTCTAGATTCAGCTGTTTGAATGTCTAAATCATTGAGAAAAATGTAGGGGTAGTTTTGGAATGCAAACAATCCACCACCTTGGGCTATAAATACATCCCCTCCTCTCCTTTCAAAATGGTTGGAATTTCAGAAGAGAGGAGAATATATTGGCATGAAAAAAGCCTTGAAAAAGACTTGGTAGGACTTTCCATACTCAAGTTTTAACTTGAGAGACCTTTCCTCCCCTCTTTGTTTTCATTTACTTTTGTGTTCTTCATTGTTGTAATCTTGTAAGTCTCTTTCTTTATAATTCTATTTTAATGAAAGTTTCTTCTTAAATATCTCTTATTCTCATCCATATTTTGTAATTTAATATTAATGTTCTTAAAATATTTTAAATCAAGTTAAAACCCTTTCCCTTATTTTGATTTATCACTCAATATAAAGTCAGTATTTAATTACCTTCACTGTTTGTGTGTGTGTGTTCGACGCACAACTCTTTTCTTATCCCTTTCTTTTTCTTCACTTATTAATTCATCACCTTAAATATATTTAACTGTATTAATAATAATTTAAATGGATGAGTAAATATACCATTGTTTTGAGTTGTTATTTAGATATGTTAAGTGATTGAGAGATTTTGCTCGATGAATATTTTTTAACTTAACATTGTGTATGTTGGACTTAACATGTCATGGATTAATGACTTGTTTTGTTTAACACATGGTTTCCATGGATTATTGGAACCATAAATACACTACCATAAACAATATCTGATTGATATTAGAACCCTAAGTTAAGTTAAGGATTGTATTAAATCCTTAAAACTTTTGAATTCCAATCAACGTCATCTTGTGAAGTGGGTGTTAATTTAATGAAATATAAAGAAAAACTCAAGGATATCACAAGCTTAACTCCCTAATAATGAACCCACCCCAATTTTTATTAAATTTTTAAATCAATAAATCATTTCAATTATGATCTGAAAACAAAACCCCAAATCAAAATACAATCAAGTAAAAAAAATCGCCTATTAAAAGGTATCCTCACCGAGGATTCGACCCGAGTGCTGCTATATACATTAGCAGAGCACCAGAAAATTGAATTGTAGATAGGAGACAATCAACCATGCTTTCAAATGGAACTATTTTCGAGTATGGTGAAATTAATTATTCATTACTTTCTGGTTATTAAAAAAAATCAAAATTTAAAAAAAAATGAAAAAAAAAAACACAAAGAAAAACCCACCTTCTCATAAAAATCATAAACGGAAAAAAACACAAAAAAAACCCATATTCCTTTTTCTTAAAAAATCTCTCTAAATGCCCTGTAGCCTCCCAAAAAATCCATCAGATTTGTTTGACCCTGAAATTGCGCGAACACTTCACCAACTTAGGAGGAATATAAGATATAATCAACTCATTCATGAACTTGTCCTTGTCCAACCAATTGAATTACATATGGCCAATCCTAGGAAAAAAAACTTAAAGAAATTGATGCCCCTGATATGAATTTTGAACCTATTGGTATACAATATCCAAATATAGAGGTTGAATTTGAACTCAAATCAGGTTTTATTCATCTTCTCCCTTATTTCCACGGGCTAGCTGGTGAGGATCCACATATCCACCTTAAAGAGTTCCAAGTGGTGTGCTCTACCATGAAGCCTCAAGGGGTTTATAAAGAAAAAATCAAACTCCAGGAATTCCCTTTATCCCTAGATGACACAACTATGTCATGTATTTACTACCTCCCTCCTTGTTCCATAACCACATGGAATAAAATGAAGTGACCCTTATTAGAGAAATTTTTTCTTGCTTATCATACTGCTTCTATACGAAAGGAAATAAGTGGTATTTGTAAATTCCAAAATGAATCACTCCATGAGTACTGGGAGAGGTTCAAAAAGCTGGTGGAAAACTACCCACACCACCAAATCCCTGACCAACTCTTGATCCAATACTTCTATGAGGGGTTATTGGCTATGGAGAGAACTCTCATTGATGCCACAAGTGGCAGTGCTCTTGTTGATAAAACTCTTACTTCTTTAAGAGACATCCTAAGAAACATGGCTAAAAATACACAACAATTCCATACTCGAGCACATGATCAAGTCAAAAAATCTCAAGATAATCAATCTATAGAGCCAAACAAGATGACATTCACTATAGTAGGCACTATAGAAGTATCTCCGAGTTACTATAGCAATACTGTAGTAGGTACTGTTCAGTACTATAGCAGCCAAATCTATTCATAAATTTGGGCCGTTGGGCCACCGGTTTGGCCCTCGAGTCCTACAAGGATTTTGGGCCACCCAAGGCCTTCAGGCCAGTTGATTCTCAAGGCCTTCAGGCCACCTTAAGGCCTTAGGGACACCCTAAGGCCTTTAGGTCACTTGAATTCAGATGTACCAGTTTGACTACAAGGAACAAGGCTTCAGATGAGGATTTAGGGAAGGCACATTCACTAGAGAAGAGCTAACATAATTTGGAAGAATGAGAGGGTATGGATTTTCCATCGATACCAGGCCTATGCAGCTTTGCATAGGACAACTAGCCAACCAGCCCTGCGAAGGTGGAGTGCCGATATCATGACATATGCTGGGGAGGAGCAGTTCCAAGTTGTCTTGTCTGGGTGATTCCCTCTAAGACCTACAGGTCATGTAATTGTCTCTAAGACTTTGGCCTTGTAAGGGTTCCACCTTACCCCTTGAAAGGTGTATTATCAAAAATAAAAAAAATTAAGGCCTTCGGGACATTCTGACTGATAGAGTGGATGAGTGAACTTACAGGCATTGTGCAAAAACTAGCTATGGCTACCAAATCCCCAACCTCATCTTCTCCATAGTCTCTATTCCCTGGACCTATCATGAACTGTGGAATCTACAGCTCCCTGTCTCATCCAACTGACACATGTCCACAACTTCAAGAGGATACATCTGATTCATTGGGACCAATGGAGATCAATGCAGCATATTCTTAGAGGAACACCAAACCTCAAAAATCAGTTTAGTTCATTAGAAACTTCAACCAACCCTACTCTGATCCCTTCTCTTCTACCTTCAACCAAGGCTTGAGGTATGGTAATCCCATTTCTCATCCCCCTCAATTACCTCCTCAAAACCCAAACCAATCCCAATATGGTCAAGGTGTTGGTAACTTCCAATAACCTTACCATTTTTTTCCTAAACCTCAAAGGATAAATCCTCCTCTTCCTCCTCCTGGATTCCACTATCCTAGTGAGCCTTCCCAATTCCCAAACCAATACAATCGCTTTCCCAAGAACCAAAATCAAGGAAATCCCAATTCGGGACAAGCCTCTTCTTCCAAGAAACTATGGGAAAGTGCAGTGGAAGATCTTGCCTCCTTCACCCATTCCATTCTTAAAAATATTTAAACACAAATTGGTCAACTTGCATCCCACCTTAGTCAGCAGCAACCATCCAATTCTTCCCAACCCCCAACTTAACCATTACCCAACCCCAAGGGTAATGTAAGTGAAATTACACTTAGATCGGGGAAGAAAATTAATATTGCTCAAGATAAGTCTTCCAACCCACCTTTGAATGTTTCACTAGAAAATGAAAAGAAAAAGAAACATGGAAAGGAATCTGAATCCATTCCCTAACCTCCTTCCATTCCACTTAGGAACCCAATTCATTTTCCTCAAGCCATTTCAAATCCAAAAAAGTATTTTGATCCTGATCCTAAAATGATCGACATGTTTAGATGTGTTGAAGTAAATATACTCCCTTTAGATTCCATAAAATAAATCCCTAAGTACACCAAGTTTTTGAAGGAATTTTGTACCCACAAGAGGCAACTTAGGACCTTCAAAAGTGTTTCCACCCAACAGTCTATTCCCATAAAGTGAAAAGATCCAGGGACCTTTATGGTTCCATGCCAAATTGGAAGTTCCAACTTTGATGATGCACTCATAGACCTAGGAGCCACAATTATGTCATGCCAAAATCCATCTTCTACAACCTTGGTCTTGGTCCCTTAAATCCAACGAGTGTTGTAATTTAGTTATCCAATTAAATCACAACCAGTCCTGAGGGAATAATTGAGGATGTCCTTGTTTATGTCAATGATATTATCTTCCCTGCTGATTTCTATATCCTTGACATGGAAGGTGAGATGAACTCTTCTCGATCTCCCATAATTCTAGGAAGACTATTCCTAATGATAGTGAGAACCAAGATTGATTTCCATTCAGGCATCTTATCCATGGAATTTGGTGACCAACTGGTCAATTTCAACATTTTCCAAGCCATGAGATACCCATATAAGAATCACTCTCCATTTTCAATCCATGCTTCTGAGGACACTTCTAAGAGTCAATTGAAACCCAATTAATCATGTTCTTCATGTTCTAATGCCAAAGGATCTTGTGAAATCTACACCATGATTAACCAAGTAATAAATGGTGAAGTTGATATGGACCTCTCATTCATAGACTCCATCAATCTAGAGGATCTTGAAAAATCTCTTGAATTCCACATCAAATCTGATCTCTACTTCTCCACATTGAACAATATTAAGGAAAATGAATCTGAATTAACTGAATCCCCTTCCTTCATTCCTGAGTTGTCTAACCCAAAAATGAAATATGAGACTGATTTGAAACTTCTTCCCACATACCTGGAATATGCATTCCTTTTCCATTATCACACTTATCCTATCATTATCTCTGCTTCACTTACAGAAACTGAGGAGTCCAAACTTGTTCAGGTGTTATAGGAAAACAAAAATTACTTAGGTTGGACCCTAGATGACATACCAGGAATCAACCTTGCTCTTTGCATGCATCACATAAATCTTGAGAAATCATCAAAACCAATTAGACAACCACAAAGAAGACTCAATCCACTCATACTTGAGGTAGTTAGGGAAGAGATCACCAAGCTTCCTCAAGCTGGTATTATCTAACCTATTTCTGATAGTGAATGGGTTAGTCCAATTAAAGTTATGCCTAAGAAGGGTGGGATAACTATTGTCACAAATAAACATGTATAGGTAGTCACAACTCGAGTGAAGAATAAATGGCGTGCATGTATCGATTATAGGAAATTGAATGTTGAAACAATAAAAGATCACTACCCTCTTCCATTCCTTGATCAAATGATAGAATGATTAGTCGAAAAGTCACACTATTGCTTTCTTGATGGATACACCGGCTACTTCCAAATCCCAATCACACCTCAGGACCAAGAAATGAATAATTTCACTTACCCCTTTGGAACATATGCATATAAAAGAATTCCATTTTTCCTTTGTAATGCTCCTGCAACATTTCAGAGGTGTGTGATGAGTATCTTTTCTTAATTCATCAAACAATGCATGGAAGTCTTAATGGACGACTTTACCATTTATGGTGAGTCATTTGAATCTTTCTTGAATTCACTCTCTCTAGTACTTCAAAAGTGGGTCAAGTGTAACCTTGTGTTAAATTTTGAAAAATGTCACTTCATGGTTGCTAATGGGATTGTTCTAGGGAACATAGTTTCAAAAGAGGGTATTGTAACAACCCAAAATTTTGAATAAATTTTGTTACCTAACTTTGTGTGTTATTTTATTTTATACTCAACAAAAATATTTCATTTAAGAAAATGAGTATAATTAAAATAAGACCATTGGGTTTCGACAATTATATGGCCGTTGGTCAATATGACCATTGGAAACTAAATGTTGCGATTATTGTCTATAAATACAAGTGATCTTGATTAATTAATAAGAAAGAAGATTCGATGGCCCTATCCAGTAGTCTCGGGCTGATCGAAACCCATCTGACAGAACTTGGGAAGGAGGTAGCACCTTTGGGCTTTCCTCTAGACCAAACCCAAGCCGAACTTCGTCATGTGAAGTTGGAACGGAATCGCCTTCGCGAGAAGTTCAAGCTGATAGAAATAACTACTCAGGAAATGTTAGCCGAGCTGACCCAAAATTCTATTACCCTAGCACACCTTACTCTTAGGTCCTATTCTGGTGTTATAAGGGGTTATGTAACGAGACCGTAACTGCCTTGTGTAATCCTTTGATTTAAATAAAAATTGTGTTTTCTTCTTATGGCGAAGTTTGTGAATTTTCGAATGTCCGGATAAATATAGTATGCATATTATTGATTAATTTTAGAAAAAACATATGTTAAAAATATTTATGTAAACCTTAAATAATTAATAATGTGTAATGATTTTCAAAAAATGGTCTTCTATAGTTATGTTCAGTAAGAAATTTAGAGTCTGATAAGATCAACTTAATTTTTGGTGAATAGTAAATTATAAATAGTGATTTTATGCTTATGATTAGTAATGTGATCAAATGGATTAAGTAACATCACTTAAGAAAGTATTAATATAATTTAGACACCTTGATTAAGTAATGTGATTCAATAAAATAGGTAAATAACTATTTCAAAAATTATTTGTTAAGTATTAGTTTTTTCAGGTGAATAATGTTTTTTATTTAAAAAAATTAAATTAAAAATATTTAGAAATTTTTTTTCATAAAATGGAGCTCATTTTTGAAATCATAGCATCGATATTTGGTTAATGTGATTTTTTGGGATTTTTCTAAAACAGTTGAATTTTCAGTGAATAGTGTTTTTATTTAAAAATTAAATTAAAAATATTTAGTAAATTATTTTTATAAAATGGAGTTAATTTTTGAAATTAGATCATAGATATTTGGTTAAGGTGAAATTTTGGGATTTTTCTGAGAAAGTTGAATTTTCAGTGAATAGTGAAAATACAGTTTTTGAGTTTCGAGTGTTTAATGACATCATTAAGGATATAATAATTATGAAATAATTCTGGTAGACTTATGAATAGTAAGATAAGGTATGAGGTGTCCCAAGTGGCCAATACCATGGGAAAATACCCTGGTCAAGCCCATGGGTTTTCCAGTACCACCGATGAGGTGTCCCTTGGCAATTAATGCTTTGTCCCCTCACTTATCCTATAAATACCAGGCGTTTCCCTCATTAATTTCATTTAAAAATCCTCCCCAACGAAGTTATGGTCTATTTACCTCCCAAGAAGTCCTTACAAGGAGACCTCAAGCCTCCCAAGGTCCCGACCTTCAAGCTTTCAAAGTTACTCTTCAAGGTAAGGGATTCTTTCACCCTCCTCTTTTAAGTCATGACTTCCTTTATGTTATGTCTTATATTTTCCATATCTTTATGCTGAGGGAATGTTATTATATGTTCTTATTACTATCCATTTTATGTACAAATTATGATATACCCTTTCTTCTCTCATCAATTTGTTTTCTTAATTTTCAAGTGATGCTGTTAGGCTGCCGAATTTCTTGTAAAAGGAATTGCGTCTTCTCTTTTCTTTCATGTTTTGCTTTTTATGTGGTATGTCATTAAAATTTCCATAACATGTTCTTATCTACATTTTTGTATATATTTATACTTTATTATAAGTTATTTATGAGTGGGTTACTCTTGTACCCTCTATTTCCAATATTTTCTGAAACCATGTTATATAGCCGTTAAGCTGTAGTAATTTTGTCTCAAAATTTCTATCTCTTTCTCTCAAGAAATCCCCTTGTTTATTTATGTGAATACCTAGACCTATTTAATTTATATGGGTGTTCATAAATATATAAATATGATATATTTATTCTAGAATTGACATACATATAACCCTCACTCCCTTTCCATGGGTTATAAATGACATAATGATCTTATTTTTTAGCTCTTTTTAAAAGTCATGATTTTGACATGAAACCCACTTCTTTGATTCCATTTGGGTTATTTATGAAATTTTTTATTATGATCTATGTGTATCACATGTAAGTAAAGAAATATTAAGGGTACGCCCTGATAGCACTCCAATTCATTGGGTAAAGAATTAATCTCTAGAGATGACAAGTTTTACGATACATTGGTGAATAACCTTGGTAATTTTTATGACACCCTGGGGATGGACCTTGGTGATATGTTCATGAATGTATAAATGAAATGTTGTAGCCACATATTCAAGTTATGTTCCAAGTTATTTTCTTTATGATATTCCTATTATTCCATTCCTCCTGTCTTCATGTTTTTATTCAAGTTCTTATTGATATCACAAGTACATTGACTCCCTTGTTTACCCTTACTGGGCTTTATGCTCACCATTTCCTTTGAATGTATGTCGCCAGGTTATGAGATGTAGTAAATGTACTTAGGATGAACCTTTGATGAAGCCTTACAGGTGGTTTAAAATAGTTTTTATGTTGTTTTCATGTATTATGTTCCTGATTTACAAGACACTAGACTTTAAATATCCTCTGTATGTAAAATGTAATGAAAAGTTATGTAATAAAAAGGCGGGATGCAATAGTTGGTATCAAAGGATAGTTTAGTTATTTCTGGAAATTAGGATATGAAAAATTTAGGAAGAACACTATAGAAAATTTTAAATATTGGAAATATTCCTGGTATTTTGGTGAGTATTGAGTAAGTGGTTTATCAAGCAAATACATCCTTGTCTGGATATGAGTAGGTAGAGGCGGCTCTGACACAGATGTACATAGGGGTAAAACCCGAATACACCACTTTGAGCTAGACTCGAACGGGAACTGGTACAAGACAACGAGCCTTGCTGCACTCTTGGTTATGAAACTCCCGAGGGATATGTTTGGTTAATCGCAAGTTTTTTATGAATCATTATGATGGAATTATAGAAAAATATAATTGTCTAAGAATGAAGTTTTAAGACATAAAATCCTTTTTAGTTAAAAGATTCGTAAATGAAATAAGTTTCTCACGAAGGATTTATTCTTTTATAAAATGCCCCCATCGTCTAGGAATACGTTGACGTATTTCCTGAAGAGTTACCTAGACCTCCCCCAGAAAGAGAGGTAGAGTTCTCTATTGAACTCATACCTGGATCTCATCTGATGTCAAATACCCCCTATAGGATGGAAAATGTGGAGTTGGAGGATTTAAATAAACAAATCCAAGATCTTTTGGAGAATGGGTTTATCCAAACAAGTGTGTCTCCTTGGGGAGAACCAGTTCTCTTTGTGAAGAAGAAGGATTGATTGATGCAGCTATGCATTGATTATAGAGAACCGAATGGGATCATAGTGAAGAACAAATACCCTCTTCCAAGAATTGATGACTTATTTGAACAACTTCATGGGGATCAATTCTTCTCTAAGATTGATCTTCATTCTGGTTATTATCAATTGAGGGTGAGGAATGATGATATTCCAAAAACTACCTTCCAATCAAGATGTGGTCATTATGAGTTTGTGGTTATGCCCTTCAGACTGACTAATGCACCTGCTATTTTTATGGATCAAGAATAAGTTGATTTTGGAAAATTATGTTTTATCAAATGGATATCCTCTGTATAGGAAAATGATTTTGTGATTAAATGATAAATGTTATTTTGGACGATGTTTTCTCTTTTGGAGTACTATATTCCTAAGGGAAATAAAATACTACAGGATTTAAATTGAGGAAGAATGGTTAATTTTTTTTTGTAAGAATTTATGTATTTATTGTGGATATATGGTGATTTGGGTTATTTTTGTAAAATGATGAACCTAACACAGAGAATATGTGAATAGGTTAATTACACTTTATTATGAGACTTTAATAGTGGTCAATGTTATTTGGAGATAAATGTTGAGATTTATTGGGGAAGACTATGTGATTAAATCCTTCTGAGTTTTGGGTTCCAATCTTAGTTTGGATTATTCTGAAGAATTTTAAGGATGATCGTGTATTGAATGGTCTTTCTAGAACTTTGGGTACTTTTTCTGAATTTTGGAGATTAATAGTCATATTTCTTTTTATAAAGGATTATCCTTTTTGGGGATTATATGATCTCACAATAACCATTTTAGTTTTAGTTGATGACTAAAGACAAGGGAAAAATATAGTTATTCTTTTGTGGATTATGTGATTCTCTAGAAGATAATTCTTGTGCTTTTGATGAGACCAAGTCTTTTTGAATGCTCATTGTTTGGAGAAAAGATTGGTCTTGGTGGAAAATTATTAAGGGATGAAACTCTACTTAAAGGTAAGTATATTTCCTTATGTTTTTATTCTATGTAGTAAATTAATTCCTCAAAATTAAGAAAAGGAACATAAAACAAAAACATTATTGGTTTACGTTTCCTACTGGGTAATCAAAGACCGTTTAACACATCATAAGTTTGTGATCTTCTTGTGGTTAATCTTCTCCTAATCATGTTTTCTATCACTCTCCATCAGAACTTGACCCTTTGTTTTCTCTTCCATATTCATGTTTTCCTACATGGAATCCTCGTATGGGTTAACTCGGGTGACCTTTGTAATTACCTTTCTTTCTTTTAAAGTAATATTTTTACTGACTCTTTTTCTGATGTGGGACTTTCAACAAAATTTCCAAGCCCAATTTTAAAATTGCGAGGACGCAATTTCTTAAGGGGGAAGAATGTAACAACCCGAAATTTTGAATAAATTTTGTTTCCTAACTTTGTGTGTTATTTTATTTTATACTCAACAAAACTATTTCATTTAATAAAATGAGTATAATTAAAATAAGACCATTGGGTTTTGATTATTATATGATCGTTGGTCAATATGATCATTGGAAACTAAATGTTGTGATTATTGTCTATAAATACAAGTGATCTTGATTAATTAATATAGAAAGAAGATTCGATGGCCCCATCCAGTAGTCTTGGGCCGATCGAAGCCCATCTAACGGAACTCAGAAAGGAGGTAGCACCTTTGGGCTTTCCTATGGACCAAACCCAAGACGAACTTCATCATGTGAAGTTGGAATGGAATCACCTTCGTGAGAAGTTCAAGCTGATAAAAATCACTACTCGGGCAATGTTGGATGAGCCGCCCCAAGATTCTATCACCCTGGCACACCTTACTCTTAGGTCCTATGCTGGTGTTATAAGGGTCTATGTAACGAGACCATAACTTCCTTATGTAATCCTTTGATTTAAAGAAAAATTGTGATTCCTTCTTATGGTGATGTTTTTGAATTTTCAAATGTCCAGATAAATATAGTATGCATATTATTGATTAATTTTAGAAAAAGGATATTTTAAAAATATATATGTAAACCTTAAATAATTAATAATGTGTAATGATTTTCAAAAAATGGTCTTCTACAGTTTTGTTTAGTAAGAAATTTAGAGTCTAATAAGATCAAAATAATTTTTGGTGAATAGTAAATTATGAATAGTGATTTTTTGCTTATGATTAGTAATGTGATCAAATGGATTAAGTAACCTCGATTAAAAAAGTATTAATATAATTTAGGCACCTTGATTAAGTAATGTGATTCAATAAAATAGGTAAATAACTATTTCAGAAATTATTGGTTAAATATTAGTTTTTTCAGGTGAATAGTTTTTTTTTATTTTAAAAAATTAAATTAAAAATATCTAGGAAATTATTTTTATAAAATGGAGTTCATTTTTGAAATCAGAGCATCAATATTTGGTTAAGGTGAATTTTTGGGATTTTTCTGAAACAGTTGAACTTTTAGTGAATAGTGTTTTTATTTAAAAATTAAATTAAAAATATTTAGAAAATTATTTTCATAAAATGGAGTTCATTTTTTAAATCAGAGCATCGATATTTGGTTAAGGTGAAATTTTGGGATTTTTCTGAGAAAGTTGAATTTTCGGTGAATAGTGAAAATACAGTTTTTGAGTTTTAGGTGTTTAATGACATCATTAAGGATGTAATAATTATGCAATAATTCTGGTTGAATTATGAATAATAATATAAGGTATGAGTTGTCCCAAGTGGCCAATACCATGGGAAAACCCATGGTTTTGCCAATACCACTAATGAGGTGTCCCTTGGCAATTAATGCTTTGTCCCCTCACTTCTCCTATAAATACCAAGCCTTTCCTTCATTCATTTCTTTTCCAAATCATCCCCAAAAAGGTTCTGGTCTCTTTACCTCCCAAGGAGTCCTCCTAAGGATCTCTCAAGCCTCCCAAGGTCCCGAACTTCAAGCTTTTGATGTTACTTTTCAAGGTAAGAGATTCTTTCACCCTCATCTTTTAAGTCATGACTTCCTTTATGTTGTGTCTTATACTTTCCATCTCTTTATACTGAGGGTATGTTCTTATATGTTCTTATTACTGTCCATTTTATGCACAAATGATGAGAGACCCTTTCTTCTCTCATCAATTTGTTTTCTGAATTTTCAAGTGACGCCGTTAGGCTGCCGAATTTCTCGTAAAAGGAATCACGTCTTCTCTTTTCTTTCATGTTTTCTTTTTTATGTGGTATGGAATTGAAATTTCCATACCATGTTCTTATCTACATGTTGTTCTATATTTATACTGTATTATAAGTTATTTATGAGTGGGTTACTCTTGTACCCTATCTTTCCAATGTTTTCTAAAACCATGTTATACAGCCATTAGGCTGCAGAAATTTCATCTCAAAATTTCTATCTCTTTCTCTTAAGAAATCCCCTTGTTTATTTATGTGAATAACCAGACCTATTTCATTTATATGGGTGTTAATAAATATATAAATATGAGATATTTGATTCTGGAATTTACATACATATAACCCTCACTCCCTTTCCATGGGTTATAAATGACATAATGATCTTATTTTTTAGCTCTTTTTAAACGTCGCGATTTTGACATGAAACCCACTTCTTTGATTCCATTTGGGTTATTTATGAAATGTTTGATTATGATCTATGTGGATCACATTTAATTAAATAAATATTAAGTGTGCGCCCTGATAGCGCTCTAATGCATTGGGTAAGGAATTAATCTCTAGAGATGACAATGTTTACGATACCTTGGTGAATAACCTTGGTAATTTTTATGACACCTTGGGGATGAACCTTGGTGATATTTTCATGAATGTCTAAATGAAATGTTGTATCCACATATTCAAGTTATGTTCCAAGTTCTTTTCTTTATGATATTAATATTCTTCTATTGCTCGTGTCTTCATGTTTTTATTCAAGTTCTTATTGATATCACAAGTACATTGACTCCCTTGTTTACCCTTACTGGGATTTATGCTCAACCTTTCCTTTGAATGTATGTCTCCAGGTTATGAGATGCAGTAAATGTACTTAGGATGAACCTTTGATGAAGCCTTACAAGTGTTTTAGAGGAATTTTTATGTTGTTTTCATGTATTATGTTCCGGATTTCCAAGACACTAGACTTTAAAGATCTTCTGTTTGTAAAATGTAATGAAAAGTTATGTAATAAAAAGGCGGGATGATATAGGTATTGAAGTTGATCCTACCAAAATTGAAGTGATCCAATCACTTCCTGAACCCACCTCTGTTCGAGACATCCATTCATTCCTTGGTCATGCCGGTTTCTATTGGCAATTCATCCATAACTTTAGTAGGATTTCCCTCCCACTCACTCGGTTTCTCCAAAATGATTTCACTTTCCATTTCAACATGGTTTGAAAGAGAGCCTTCATTTAACTCAAAAATGCTCTTACATCTACCCCAATAATACAACTCATAGATTGGTCCTTACCCTTTGAGTTGATGTGTGGTGCTTCTGATAGAGCTGGTGGGGCTTTTCTTGGTCAAAGAAGAGAAAAAATTCCTTACGTCATCTATTATGCCTCAAAAACATTGGATGAAACTAAATATCACTACACTATGATTGAAAAGGAACTTTTAGCAGTGGTTTTTTCCTTAGATAAATTCCGAACCTATCTCTTAGGTGCCAAAATCATCATCTTCATAAACCATTCTGATATAATGTTCTTACTCAAGAAAAGTGATTCCAAACTAAGGATAATAAGATGGATCCTAATTATCCAAGAGTTTGACCTTGAAATTAAATATAGACCAGGAAAATAAAAAACTGTGGTTGATCAATTGATTAGAATTTATAATTCTTCTCATTTTGAAATAATTGATCCAGAATTTCCAACAAAGCACCTTTTATCTCTCACTCCAAAAATACCATGGTATGCCCCAATTGTAAATAACTTTGTTTATGGTGTTTTTCCTGAATTTTTTTTCAAAATAACAGAAAACGAATTTGGAAAGTGATTCAAAATACTATTTTTGGGAAGAAAATAAACTTTGGAAAACTGGGTAAAACATGGTAATTAGGAGATGTATTGATGAAGATGAACATTTTTCCATCTTATAATTCTGTCACTCACTTCCTGGAGGTGGACATTTTGGACCACAAAGGACTTCTAGAAAGGTCCTAGACTCTGAATTCTTCTGGCCTTTACTCTTCAAGTACTCACATGAATTATTTCAATAATGTCCCACTTTCCAAAAGTTTGGCACAATTTCAGAGATAAATGAAATGCACCAAAAGCCTTTAATTTTCTGTGAGATATTTGATGTTTGGGGAATCGATTTCATGGGACCATTTCCCCCTTCCAATGGATTCTCATACATCATTCTTGCGGTCGATTATGTTTCTAGTTGGGTCGAGGCCAAAAACACTAGAATGGATGATTCAAATACTATTAGTGAGTTCCTAAAGACACATATATTCCACCGATTTGGCACACCATGTGCCTTGATAAGTGACTTAGGAACCCATTTTTTGTAATAAAACCATGGAATATCTTTTGAAAAATGTGTTGTACATAAAACTTCAACTGCATATCACCCCTAAACAAATGGAATGGATGAACTTTCTAATAGAGAAGTCGAAAGAGTTCTTGAGAGAATTGTTAAGCCCACCAAAAAATATTAGCCTGAAAGACTTGGTGAAACACTTTGGTCTTATCAAACTCCATATAAAACAGCCATTGGGATGTCTCCTTTTAGGAAAGTTTTTGGTAAAGCATGTCATTTTCTAGTTGAAATCCAACATAAGTCATTTTGGGCTATGATAAATTGTAATTTTGATCTTGAAAAACATGGTGAAGAAAGATTGTTGCAATTGGATGAACTGGAAAAGATTTGACTCGATTCATATGAGAATTCTAATCTCTAAAAATAAAAATCCAAGGAACTCCATCATAAACACATCCTGAGAAAGGTATTTCATGATGGTGAAAAGGCAATGCTCTTCAATTCTCAGTTTCAACTTCACCTGGGTAAGATTAATTCTCGTTGGGAAGGTCCTTTTGTTATTACTAATGTTTACCCATTTGGTGCAGTGCAAGTCCAAGACCCCTCTTCCAAAAGGACATTCACAGTTAATGGACATCGGTTAAAGCATCACCCTGAGAGGACACACAATCCTAGAACAACATCGACTTCCACTAGATCCACAAATTCTATAGTAAACACACCACTGTCTAGAAATGGTGACCCACCAAATCAAAACTAGGGGGAACCTCTTTCCCTTTAACTTCTCCCCCTCTCTTTCTTCTTATTCCCCTCTCTTTTATTTTTTACAACTTTCCTCATCATAGTTTTTATTCACTATTTTTTGTGGGTGTGTCTTTAGAAATAACTAAAAAAACCTAAAAAAACTAAAAAACCAAAAAAAAAACTCATTTAAAGAAAATATAAAAAATCAAGAGTCATACTTACTCATGTTCTAATTTTCAAAATTTTTCCAACCATTTTGGGGAGTCAAAAGACATGGTTTCATCTCAAAAATTTTGCTCTTTCTTCATAAATTTGGATAAATAATATTTTTTCAAAACCAAAAAATTTTGAATGCTCATTTTTTTATTTGGAAAATGATTTTCCCCACCCATTAGGAACAACATTAGCTTTCATGCCAAGGTCACCTATGTACATCTTTTCAAAATGTGTGTTTTCACCCCCATTTTTGAATCTTGATTTTGTGGACCTTCAAGCTGAATTTCCTACTTTGTCATGCAATAGTATGATAGATGAATTTTCTGAACCACATGAGAATCACAATAGCCAAATAGCCTCCCATTTCCCTTACATTAATCCTCCTTTTTAAATCCCCTTGGAGCCTATGAAAACTTTTTCTTTGATTGAAACATTACAAGCCCAATACCTTATCCCACCCAATATCTACATGGATTTACATTGCATTATTTATTGAAATTTAAGTGTGGGGGGAATGGATTTCATTTTTTGGGTGCCCTTTTATTGATTTTCAATGAGTTATTATATTCTTGGGGGAAAGAATCCATTTTAGTGTGGGGGAGAGGTTGTCATTCAGTGAGTTTTGGGGAATTAAATGTACTTTCATTTATTTAATTTTGTACATGTTATTGAAATTTGTTAAAAAAATCAAAAAAAATCAAAAAAATAAAAAATAAAAAAAAGAACAAAAAAATGGGTTGTGTCTTGGGTAGGTCAAAAATCATTCTTTCTTAACCTTTGATCTTGTTATAACTATTACAATTAGTGTCATGAGGAGATTAATCATTGGTTGAGATATGAGTGTGAAATCCTTTTCAAGTTCAAATTTAGAAAAAAGGAAGAAAAGAAAAGAAAGAAAAGAACACTTATTTCATTGGGAGAAGTTTTTGTGTTTTGTAAATATTTCATCTGCTCATCCACTTCATATTTCCTTACTATTTTGTGTCTTATTTCACATTTTCATTCCCTCATAAATATGTGTTTCCATTTCCTTTCATGTCTCATTTAAAAAAAACTATGCATTTCTTTTTCCATGTTGGTGTTTACCCCATTTTTCTTATCTTTTGGATATCATCTTCATACCATCCCATAACCACATGAAAAACCCTTAAAAAGACATCTTGATTTTTGAGCACTTTAGGATAGGGAGTGGAAGCTGATATCTCTTACAAACTCTAATATCTTCACTTTTGGTTGGTGAATGAGAGAAGCTCCATAAATTAATTTTGTCATCTTTAGAGGAGTAAGTTTTGTCTGCCACCATTTTCCATTTCTAAATGTGACCATGAAAAAATGAATTGTTTTTGGAACATTGTTTCTATAGAAACTTTTGGTGGAATTCTATATGGATGATTAAAATTGTCTAAACTCTCCTGATTGGGGAAAACAAAATTTTAATATTTATTGGTGAATAAAAATGATTTTGTTATGTTTTTATATTTATTGCACATGAGGACATGAATAAGACTAAGTGTGGGGGAGTTCATGTTACTAATATTTTCATAACTTTTTATATACTCCCTTTACTAATTTTATATTAAATGTTCATAATTTTTGTGAAATATTAATGTTTAAATATTAATTATAATTTTTGAGCACTATTCAAATTCAACCAAATTCAAGTCAGTTTAATTTTTTAGTAATAAATCTCACCCTACTGATCTAAATTTCATGTTTTTTATTTTTTATGGTTACTTACTAAAATTAAAACATTTCATTAGAAGGAACCTTTTGCCCAATCATCAATTTGAAGGGTCATATGATCCACACCAAAAGGCTCAAATAATCTGTGAAGAAACTGGACCATCCTTGAAGAAAGAATTATTGGGCTCACTCCAGAAGTCCAAATCCTTTTATTATACTCCAAAGGTCAGGTTAAAATTCAATTCATCTTGGATAAAAAGTTGAAGTCCCAAATCCATAAAAAGGGGCCCAAATGAATATTTAATTTCCAGCCCACAATTTTGTCCGGGAATTGAGTTCACCACACCAAATTTAATATTTATCCTGATAGAGACATTCATTCGAGCTGAGATTTTTCATAGTGAAAGAGAGGATATAGGCGACCGACTTTGTTGAAGAAAGAATTTGTATTTTAAGGAATATTCCTATTCAAAAACCCATTCACATTTTGGACTTTAAAAAGTTTGGATTGAAATGGACAGATTAAAATTGTTTAATAAAACTACCATAACATTGGATGTCCAAATCATTGATCCAAGTGTAGGGGTAGTTTTGGAATGCAAACAGTCCACCACCTGGGATATAAATACATCCCCTCATCTCATTTCAAAAGGGTTGGAATTTTAGAAGAGAGGAGAATATATTGGCATGAACAAAGCCTTTCCGAAGTCTTGGGAGGACCTTCCATACTAAATTTTTCACTTGAGAGACCTTGACTCCTCTCTTTGTTTTCATTTACTTTTGTGTTCTTCATTGTTGTAATCTTGTAAGTCTCTTTATTTTTAATTATGTTTTAATGAAAGTTTGTTCTTCAATATCTCTTATTCTCATCCATCTTCTGTAATTTAATATTAATATTATTAAAATAGATTAAATAAAGTCAAAACCCTTTCCCTTATTTTGATTTCTCATTCAATATAAAGTTAGTATTTAATTCCCTCTACTGTTTGTGTGTGTGTGTTCGACGCACAACTCTTTTCTTATGATTTTATTTTTATTAAATTATTAATTAATCACCTTAAAAATATTTAACTATATTAATAATAATTTCAATTTCTGAGTAAATCTACCATTGGGGTGAGTCATTATTTAGATATGTTGAGCAATTGAGAGCTTTTTCTCGATGAGTATTCTTTAATTTAACATTGTGTATGTTGGACTTAACATGTCATGGATTAATGACTTGTTTTGTTTAAGACGTGGTTTCCATGGATTATTGGAACCATAAATACACTACCATCAACAAGCTTTGATTGATATTAGAACCCTATGTTAAGTTAAGGCTTGTATTAAATCCTTAACACTTAGGAATTCCAATCAATGTCATCTTGTGAAGTGGGTGTTAATTTAATGCAATATAAAGCAAAGCTCAAGGATATCACAAGCTTAACTCCATAATAATGAACTCACCCCAATATTTATTAAATTGTTAAATCAATCAATAATTTCAATTAAGATCTGAAAAAATCCCCCTAATCAAAATACAATCAACAAAAAAACAATTGACTATTAAAAAGTATCATTGTTGAGGATTCGACCCGAGTACTTCTATACACATTAGCAGAGCACCGGAACCTTGAACAGTCGATAGCCGACAATCGGCCACGCTTTCACTCAACCTAGAAGAAATTTATGAGATTCTGTAAGAAATAGAAACTAATCCCAAGGTATATTATTCCCTTTTATATTCTTGATCATATCGGGATTATAACACATCGCTTGTTACTTCCTCCAAATCTCTCTCAAGTCCATGATGTGTTCCATGTATCTCTCCTGAGGAAGTCTATACCTAAACCTTCACATGTACTGAACTCAGAGGTCATACTACTAGAGTGGGATCTATCTTATGAATAACAACTAGTTGAAATTCTAGACTGATCAGATAAATTTCTATGAAATAATACCACTCACCTGGTCAAAGTTTTGTGGAGAAATCACCAGTTAGAGGAAGCTCTGTGGGAACTTAAGGATATGATTAAGTAGAAGTATCCTCATTTATTTTTACATAAGTGACAAATTTCAAGGGTGAAATTAATTTTAAGGGGGGTATAATGTAACACCTTGAGTTTTTATGGACCTTTTTTTTCGATTAAATTAAATATTCATTTGTTTCTTAGAATGCAGTAAGTCAAACATTCCTTTCACACTAACCCAAATTGGCGTATGTTACATGAATAAATAAAATGGCATATGTTACACTTAACACTTACTTGGAATATTATACATGAAACACTGAAATGGCATACGATGCACGAAACATTGACTTAGCATACATCACATGCAACATAGAGTTTCTATGAAACATCATTTTAGTGATATAATTATTTTAGTGATATAATTATAACCTAGGCATTAAACGTAGTAATATGAAAATTAATAAATACTTTTCAAATATTTTTTAAAATTTTATTATATAAATAAAACATATTGATAATGAAATATTTTTTTGGAAAATTCCTTTTATGTTTAAAAATATCATTTTCTCAAATAAACTGCTTTTAATGTCCTTTTGTGAAAAATAATAAAATTAATTTTAGACGCATTTTGAAATTGAACTTGATAAAATAAAATTTATTTCTTAATTTATAATGATGAAATTATATTAGGGTTATTTTTTTGGTTTTTTCTAAGAAACTTCATTTTTTGATGAATACTGAAAAATACATCTTTTTAGTTAAAAATTGACTTTTTGTTTAATTAATTATTAATGTTAAATGTTATTATAAATTTTTTTTATGGTAAAATTAGATAAATATTAAATCTATTAATAAAATTTAATTCACTATAATCAATTTCACTTTGAAATTGAATATAAAATCTTAACAAACTTTTGAACATTTTTCTCCTATAAAAACCTGTTATTTCGTTCCGTCTGTGGGAATAACATTAATATTTATTTTACCTCTTATATGATTTGAATTTATAAAAACTAACATAAAAAATTTTATTCAGTATTTTATTTATATTCTAATAAGACCAAGTTAATTTTTGACCAGAATTATCATTAAAAGTAATTAAAATTAATCACATCGATTAAGGCCAAATTAAGCTTAATTTGGGAATAAACCTTAAAATTAAGGGAACAAATGACCTATAAACTTTTAAAATACCCATTGGATGTCTATATTTCTTCCATACACCTTCCATTATTTTGGTTTTTTGGTTTTTATGACTTTTTTAGGTAAGAACATGTGTACACCTAACTTGTTTCTAAATAATCCAAGTGAGTCGTTTTCCTTCCCTATAAAAATCCACCTCCTCTCCCGCTTCCTCACACCTATAAAACCTATTAAGTTCAGAGAATACATGCCCAATACACTTCCCATAAATCCTAACTTTCTTATAGAATCCTTAAATTGTGAATAAGGAAACCCAAGGAAGCCTTTTGGCACAAACCAAAGGCAGTTACCCGATTAAGAGGTAACGTCTTCTCTCAAGCTCCTTTTTTTTATTTTCCTTCTCCACCCCTCCACTCTGTGTTTTACATTATTGTATGAAAACTCCAGTACCATAAATATAATAGTATTTTTTTATTCTAAGGTTTTAACCTACACTTACACACACCTACATCTAATGGGTAACGAACATACTTTTTTTGTGTACGATGAACTACTGCCTCACGAAACGATGATTGTTCATTTTTCATTTACCACCTATCACGATGGACATTATGATGGTAAATATGTTTATATATGCTATATATGATATTTATTATGTATTTAATCTTATTTATTCCTTTTTAAAACCCATACCTTTTTTTACTTTCCATTTGCTGTTAATACGATAATCTCGTTTGAGGAAGTGTGGACTACCGCCCCCACAAAGCAATGTGATTCGTTCACAAACCACATGGAATGTATTATGGATGGGTTTTTTGAACTTATATGATATATATTATATATTAATTATACTTTAATAATGATATATATATATATACATATGTCATTTACATACTTTCTTTCAATATAACAATAAAAACGGAAACATCGTTCATGCGTACGTACGAATTACTGTCTCCTGGAATAGTGTATTCCATTGCATACTTGTATATTATATAGATTATTATAATATAAATATAATTAATATACAAAATATTTGTATAAGTGTTCAAATTATGTAATCATGATATAAGTATAAGGACCAACGATATGACAAATTAAGACACATGTGAAGAACAAAGAGAATATTACCCGACGTGAAACCCTAACAGAGGATCATTAACAAACAGTTAATATAAAGTCATAATAAAAACATATACGGTATTCGATATAATTATATGGTTCTTTAAAATATTTATAATAAATGTATATTTATTATACAGGTGGTTTGATCAAGTACGATGAGAATCAAGACACAAGGCAAGATGATTTCATCTCACTTTTTTATTTTTTTGAGATACAGTCTATGATTTCCACTCTTTGCTTTTGAGTGGTGTATGTACTGACCATGATTGTATTCTATTTATATTATAATTAAATTTATGGGTATTAAAAAATCCATTTTATGACCTTTATTTCATGGTGTTTAAGTTTCAAATGTTACCAGAACTGTAAAATAGTTTTGTCTCAATTTTTCTTCCTTGAGACTTGTGTTTTGTTATACACCTAAATTATTCTTCGTGGTGTATATAATTATTTTTTAAATTTTATATCATGTAATTAATTGTTTTCATTATATTTTAAGATTCATTTAATTTAATTTTATTACATGGAGAGTATGATTCAAATTTACCAAATTATAAGAGTTTATTGAGGCAATCTCATTGCTTTTCAAGACTGTTTATGTTTATGCTTCCTTCGATGAAATATTATGATCTATATCTCAATAAAACTCATGAATTTCCTTATAATTTTTTATTCAATATATATACATGTATTAGTACTATTTTTTCACTCTTGGGTACTTAAGATAACATTTTTTGGGTAAAATCTGACCAACTCTCTCTCTCCAGTAAGAAATCTATTGTATTCAAAAATCATGTTTTCAAAAAAATGTTTTAAAAAATTATTTGAAAAGATCTTTGTATCCCATTTTCAAGGAAAAAATATTTTTAAATTTTTTATGGTTTTAAATGATTCATTTATATGTTTCGAATATATTTTCAAAGAAAAATGTTTTCAAAAGGTTTTATGTTTTAAAGATCATTTTCAATGCAGAAAGGATATTTTACCCATAAAAAGTTATTAAAATATCTTTCAAAATTATTTCCCATATTAGATAAATTCCGTTGGTGTTACTCATTGTTTTCTGTGGAAATTTATTCAATTTTTCTATTCATAATATTTCTCTGAATGGATTATATTTTTATTGCATGATATTTATGAAACCTGTTTCTCTTTCACAGGTTATATTCTTATGAAACCTATTTCTATTTCAGGGGCTATACTCTTTTGAAACCTACTTATTCACATAGGTTATGTGTTTGATTAAATGATTATGAAACCTATATTTTTCCATAGGTTATGATATGATTACATGTTTATAATACCCATTAAATTTAATGGGTCATGATATGATTTTTTATAATCTTGTGGAATATATATGTATGATTTCATTAGGAGATGGGTGGGACCTATATCTCCTTCAAATTCATTGGGTAAAGATTTATATCTCATGATATAGACTAAGATGGTATTGGGAATAAATCTTGACTACTAAGATTTTCATGGGAGTGAACTATGACTACCAAGATGGTTTGAGGAGTGAACTCATGCTACTAAGATGGCCATGGGAGTGAAACATGACTACCAAGATGTTATGGGGAGTGAAACCATACTACCAATATGGTCTTGGAAGTGATGCCTTAGATACTATGGAAATCATATTATATACTTATGTTTCTACCAAAATTACATGTTTCATTCCTAAGTTATGCTTTCATGGATTATGTTCTTTATTTACTTATTATTCATGTCTTATCACTACAAGAGAAACACTATTTAGTGGCAGTTATTTTTGCGTTTAGTGGCGGTTTAAACCACCGCCACATGGTTTGGCGGTGGTTTCTGTAAACCGCTGCCTAATACGGCGTCGCCAATCTATTAGCGGCGGTTATGTCCGTTTTGTGTCGGTTTAAGGAAAGCGTCATAGCTGCCTCATTTCATGGTGGTTTTACTGAGTTTAGAGGTGGTTTTTATGAGCCCTTGACATCAGTTTATTTGCGGTGGTTAAAACCGCCGCGAATAAACTGAAATCTAGCGGCCATAAAACTGCTGCTGAAGTTACGAGAACCACCTTAGAATGAGCCGCTACGATGCGACTATGTAGCGGCGGTTAAAACCGCGCAAAACATATTTTTTTTTTACATTTCGCGGTGGTTTTCACCATTTAGCAGCGGTTTAAACCGCTGCCAATGTACATTTCGCAGCGGTTTAAACCACCGCTAAAAGTTGACCAGAATTTTTTTTTCTTCCGCTGCACCACTACCCTGAAAGACAAATCAAACCAGAAATACCATATTGTACATACCAATAGAAAACAAGAAACATCAACCTAGGAAATCAGTATAGAATAAATTGAAAAAAATAAGTAAACATTGACATGCTATATAAGAATGAACCATATTGTACATACCAATATACAACAATAAACATAAACCTAGGAAATCAATATATAATAAATTGAGAAAAAATGATAGAATCAACTATAAAACATAGGTCCATTATTTGACTACTCTCCAAACATACATCTAGCCGATCCTTCTTGATCCCCCATAATATATATCACTTGAAAATGAAACATTAGATCTACATGTGTATCAGTGTTCCCATATAGGGAGTGAGCGTAAAACACAGTTAGATTTACCATGTGTGGGCCTCATACTTGGTTTAATACCCCAAATATACCATCACCACACACATATACTATACCAAGTGTCTTAGAGAAGCTCGTGTGTTAGCGTCACTCAATAGCTTATTTTTCACTTTTATGTAACACAACTAATCTTCTATTAACTTATTTCTTAAAAAAATCGTGATACACAAAAACATTATGTTCTATTTGATCATAATTTAAAATAATTATTGAGATACATTATAGTAATCACCTTCTAAACCTGGTAGGATGACTCTAAAATTCATTACACATGTCATTTCAACACAATTTTAATCTATGATGAATCATGTCACATTACCTTAAAATTCATGCCTTCAATTATATTGCATTTTATTCCTCTTAACTAGGATACAATATATTCCCCTATGAGGTTCAATCCCAACATCAAGAAACATGCTATTATTCTTATACAATAAGAATAATATGAATCAATTTTACAAAATACCATACTTAAAGACTCTAGTATTAGATTCTTTGTATAGTCCTTAATTTTAGATACCCCTCCTAGTATCACAATATCATATCCACCTTCAATTTGTATGCCCCAGCCTCTTAAGCATTCATCCATTATCATCATACCAACATATATGATATTGAAAAAAATATATGGGCCCTCTAATAGGTGTAATCCACAACCATACCTTCTCCAAATTAGTCATTGAAGACCAAGATGAAACTAAAATGGAAACTCATGATAAATTCAAACACTATCTATTTCTAGGTACCTTTCACAAAGTGTTACCCTTCACAAAAAGTTAAGATTCTTGAAATATTTCTAGTTAAATTGAACATAAATGGTATGATGTATCCCACTAATCATTAATAAACTATGTGTGTTATGATTCTATTTATAGATATTCATATGATGGTCATCGCATGGGCCTGATTCCAACAATGTAAACACCTACGACCTCTTTGTATGGTGAAAAATGAATAATTTCCTAACTATGTGGCCTTAAAAAAATGAATCATAAGCATGTATTATATGTATGATTAACCTAAAAATCATATATTTTCATATCTACACAGATTCAGAGAGATCATAGTAATAGGGGTAACTCGTTAACCACTAGTATTTTGATATTATTCATTAAAAAAATCATAAATCTCTAAGGGAATCCAATAATTCAAATGATTCCACCCAAAGAATATTTGTTGATCCCAAAATCTCACACCTTTTACCAATACCTATTTTGAAGAATCTATAGTATGAATCACTAGTGAACACTTTCATTGTAATTTAATTCTAAAAAGACATCCATACCCAATATTCATATACATGGAAGCCCATTGGAGGTTCTCATCAAAAAATAGATAACCTAATGTGAATCCATTAACATGGAATTGGATTGGTAAACTATGAACTCTTACATTTGATGATGTATTGATGGGTTTCTTCATTTTGTTTCCTTTTCAATACCTTCATCACATCCTTCAATTAAAATTGAATCACCAAATACACCAATTATGTTCAAGGCCAAAAACAAGATGATAGTACCCATAAGGAACACAATGGTGAGGCATGAAAACAATTGTTATATCATACATAGGACTCAATTTCTATGAATATATGTTCCCCATACCCTGACATACATTGTCTCCTACCCTTGTAAAATGAGTGCATGCTGGTTCACACCTTATTTCAGGAATACCATCTAAATGGATCTATCCTGACATTATATGACACTCATGGTAATATATAGGGAATAATTCCCCACATGTTTTCCAACGAAAAATATTCTATGGAAAAACCATTGGTCCATAATTTCACATCCAAAGTTTTTGAATCCTTTCAATAGATCATGAGAACACGTTCTTCTCTTATCATATTGATTTGGATAAATATCTCCACCATAAAGTAGAAATCACCTTAGAACATAATTATGAGTATCATGTTCACTATAGTCATTTTTATTAACATGTGACCTTGAGTACTCAAGAAGATATATAGGATGTTTTCCCTATTGTCTATACTCAAGCATTTAAAAGTTGATCCTACTGGGGATATCCGACCACTGATACTCAAGATTATATTTATACCCCTACTAGTTTAAACAACCTTGAGGCCCATTAGAATATCTAGATAATATACTAGGGATGGTTACAATGCTCTAATATCTAAAATCATCAGAATCTATCCTAAGTGGCGTTTTTGACTATAAAATTACAATGGAAAACATAACCCACATGGGTGGGGGAATTTTTTATCATTTTTTCCTCATGGTCATCTATAGTATCATTCATCCTATGGGATCACACCCAAATTAATAATATCCCTCTTATAATGTAAATATGTGTTTTTTATTGGTGGTAACACATTAGTATATTTCTTCAATGTTAACCCAATTGATGTTGGGAAACATGATTCTATTGAGTATGAAATAGGTGTGGATGAATCCACTACCCCCTCACCACTAAAAAATAGTAAAACCATCGCAACATAAGAGAATATTACTTAGTTCAAATTCAAAATAGTATAACATGTGAAAATCAATATTAAATTTCAAGGGCCTCCCAGTAAGACAAATTACAAGGGCCTCACCAAAGTGTCCACAACACTATCCCCTTGATCACTATGAAATGACCCAATTTGTTCAACACATCAACAATGGGTTTAAATCCTAGTCATCAAAAATCTCGACTACCAATTCAAACACATGCCTAAATGGAATGATGTATACCACACTCGAGAAATCAAGACATAAAAAGAATCATCATAAATTAATAAAACACATAAAAGGAAACATGAGAAATCAAGGAAATTTTAGGACATGAAAATGTTTGGTGGAAAATATGTGCCACAAATGTTACATACACAAACCAAATGTTCCCATATTTGTTCAACACATGAACAATACAACTAATCACGGTCTGATGATGCATCGTCACCCTCACCACCTTCATCACCACTTTCTGTTGTCACCTGTAAGAACATTATATTGAAAATTAAATATGGTTTCATATTTATATTAAAACTTAAAACCAATGAAAGTTAAAAAACTAAATGATTTTGATTTTTTTTTGATTTACCCGCATACCACCAGTCGATGCACTACCACCGGGGGCATATCTGCTCATATACTGGCGCATTTCAATCAACTCTTTCTACAAAGTAGATATCTGATCCCCCTGCTGGTGAACTGTGTTTCATAGAGAAACAATATCTTTATGAGAATATCTGTGTATGGTCTGACTAAATCCAGGGGTAGATGCAGCTTCCATCCCTTGTGTTCTTCTAAAAACCTCAGATGGTACGGTTCCAAAACCCATCCCGCGAACTCTAACAGGATGCTCCTTCTGAAGGACTTTAGCAACCGGGTCATCTTGGGAGACTGAGTAGGACTGCGCAGGATTGACATCCCATAGTTCTTTAATTTTTACCTATAAATCAAAAATAAATATATACTAACATAGTAAAAACTGATAATAAGTTATTATAATAAAAAATTGACTTCGTACCCCCACTTCTTTAGCAGGATCATTAAAAAAACTACCATCTGATTTCCTGTGAACATCCTACCATAGTTCAGTTCGGGATGCTTCGTGCCCTAAACTCTGTGACTGCATTAAGAAAATATAAATCAACAATTCAATATATTAAACTGATAATATTGTCTTATAAATATTTAAAATAATTAAAAGATTACCAATGTCGTTCGACTTCTAGAAAATCTTTTTGAGCCCGCAGTGTGAGGGATGACTTGCTTAGCCCTGTTTGATGCATTCTGTCTTGAGAGATCCTGAAATAAATAAAATGAAATTTAATAGTAATGTATTCAATGTAATTTCCTATTCATATACATGTATAAATGTAAAATGTGGATAATATAATAATATATATTTCAATACCATCTGCTTCTCATCACGATGTCTGTCAATAAAAACTTTCCACTGTTCTTTCGGTACCCCACTGGGTAGCTTCTCATGCATTTGTTTCATAGTCAATGAGGTATCATTGACATCACACCACAATCTCCATTTTAAATCTTTCCATTTCTTACCTAGATTTTTCAACATCCACTTCCGTGCTATCACATCAGCAACTGTAAAGTGGAAGAACATATGTATACAGAAATTCATTTTGAACATATTAGTAACATGACATTCAATTAAACCATAATGTAATAAATTTAACTTTATTTGAGAATCAAAAACTTCATTTTTCCAGCTTGGAGGCATATGTCTCAAATCATCATATGAAATAGGAAGGGAAATGGGCTCCGCTGCCAGCTGGCCTAGAATCTGGCCAAGTAACCCCGCAACGTCATCCGTCGGGACCCCATAATAATCAAATGGCATGACTATTTTTTCTCTAGTAATATTCCAAACATCTACAATTTTTATGTTTTTCTCCACGGTTGAATTTTTTTCATCTTCAATGAGCAAAAAATTAGTATAAACAAAATGCAATAAATTTATTTAATTAAAATTTGTACCTATGAAAATGACACTCCAGTATGCCCGTGATGAACTGGAAGGGGCATGTCGCTGCCCCACTGCTGAGGCTTCTAAATGGGGAGTCGATGACTCAACCTCTAATGGGACATCCAAAGATGGTGTGAGAGATGGTGCAGGGGGAGATGGTGCAGGGGTGTAGGAAGCTGGTGCCTCAGATGTCATGGGGAGGGAGCCAGATGGATCGTCATATGTTGCAGAACTAGATGAAATAGTGTACCGCTTCCTCTTTGGAATTACTATCATTTAATCAAATAAAATTAAGTTCAGAATATATATTTCAAAAAAATTATACAGAAAAAAATTAAAAATGACAATAGATTCCCAGTACTAACTGACAAAATATATATAATAATGATAATGAATGACTGCATAAATGAAACAAGTGGTTGCTGAATAAATAAATAATTGTACATAAAATCATTTCCCCCTTCAAAAATGTCAGTTTCCTGCTCCATTTCTTCATCCACTTCATTCATCCTTTCTATACTAATATTTTCAATATCATGATGGACAAATAATTCTGCTTCCTATTGATGATTAAATTCAATTTTAGAGGTCAAATTACCCACTTCATCACCCATATCATACAAATCTCTTTGTATTATGTGAGAAACTACACTCCACCCTTCATCGACAACAGAATTCACATAATATACCATTTTTTCTTGTGATTCTAAGATATATGGATCATGTAGTTCACGATCACCAACATCCATCAAGCGAGAGAAGTTCACAGAAGTAAATTGAAAGGAATCTCTTTTAACACCTCTGATAATATCAACACATTTGAATTTGAATAAAAAAACAGAAAAATGTTCGTGGTAGTTTAATTCAATAATATTATGTAGCTTTCCGTAGTATTCCACTTCAGAAAATGTAAATATACCACTATTCTGTTTTTTCAAACCCACTTCTCGACCGACTGTACGAAATCTAAATCCATTCACATTATAAGCGTCGAACTTTCTAACTTGTTTTAGAGGACCTCTAGAAAGAAAATTCAAATCTTCTAACACCTCTACTCGAGTATCAGTATTCATGATCTGAAAAAATAAATATACTTTATTAGATTTACAAAATGTATGTGCAAACTAATATTCTTACTTATTGCAATATTTATGAACTTACACATCGTGAAAACCATTCTACAAGATCTTTATTAAAAGCTTTCGTTATATCTTTCTCAATTTGTGTTCAGCCTCTCATTCATCTCTTTGTTTGTATCCTCAACTCTTCAATAAATGGATCTGCAATTTCACTATTCAGCATCACATATCTATGTGCTTGTAATAATTCCAATTCAGTCAGTGTCACATTTGAGGTCCTCCCAACTGATCGGCCAATAGCAAGAAATATTTTCAATTTCTGATGTATTTGAGATTGAGTCGATGTGTCGTCAACATGTACAACTCGATTAAATCTTGTCTAAATATCATCCAAGTATCGAGAACAAAAGGTAAGACACTCCTCAGCCAAATAGCCTTCAGTAATAGAGCCTTATGGCTGAGCTTTATTTCTCACGTATGATTTCAAATGCCCAAGATATTTCTGAAATAAAATAAACATAATTATACATTTAATTAAGTACAAAAAATTGTTTACTTAACTGAGAAACATATAAATAAAGTACCTATCAATTGGATACATCCATCGATAATGAACGGGGCATCCTAATTTAGCTTCCTCAACCAAACACACAGTTAAATGCATCATTACAGTAAAAAATGATAGAGGAAAGATCATATCCATTGCACAAAGGGTCAATACAAACCTCTCCTAGAGGTTGTCAAGCTGAAATGGATGTAGATATTTCTCACATAGTTGTCTGAAAAATGTGCAGAATTGGAGTACACCAACAGTAATTATTTCAGGTAATAATGTACGCAATGCCAATGGTAGTAACTGTTGTAACAAAATATGTGAATCGTGACTTTTCAATCCATGTAACTTATGATTCTTCAAGTCAACACACCTCGATATGTTACTTGAATACCCATCAGATACCTTAACATTCTTTAAAATTCGAAGGAATGTATCTTTATCACTATTTCTCATTGAAAAAATTGACGGAGGATACTTTTCATTCTCATCTGGCTAGAGATCGCGTTTTATGTTCATTGCTTGTAAGTCTTTACGAGCATTGAGATGATCCTTCAACTTTCCATGCTCATTAAGAAATATGAAAATCAAATTGTCACAGGCATTCTTCTCAATATGCATCACATCAGGATTATGCCGCAAAAAATTAAATTCCCAATACGGAAGTTTGAAGAACATACTTTTTTTCTTCCATTATTGCGTTCCGATTTCGCTTGACGATGCACTTCAGACCCATTTTCTGCTATCATTCAAATGATGAACCTTCCCAAATTCTATTTCAACATTTTCAAGCTGTGTCAATATTTCCGAACCAGTTAAACAACTTTGGAGGTGGTCTACGATCAATAGAACCATTAAATTTTGATCTGTTCAGCCGAAATCTATGAGATGCATTGAGAAATATTCGATGACACAAGAAACACCATTTTCTACTGTGAGGTAGCCATTTGATCTCAAAATAAAAGTGAAAAATGGGACAAGCCAAACCCGTGTAAGTGTTCCAACCAGATAAATTTCCAAACCCAAGGAAGTCACTAATGGTCCACATTAAAGCAGCATGCATTTTGAACATTGTTTTAGAAGAAGCATCAAATGTCTCAACACCGTTGCTCCATAAATCCTGAAATTCTTCAATCAAAGGCTGCAAGTATACATCAATATCATTTCCAGGTATTTGTTTTCTAGGAATAATCATCGAAAAGATAAAAGATGTTTGTTTCATACACATCCAAAGAGGAAAATTATAAGGGATCAAAACAACTGGACAAATGCTATAACTGGTACTCCAAGTCCCAAATGGGTTGAATCCATCGACATCCAATCCCAATCGAACATTCTTAGGATCAGCTGAGAAATCTAGATGTAATGAATCAAATGTATTCCATGATTGGGAATCTTGTGGATGTCTCATTAACCCATCATTGTTATTATCTACAGAATTCCACTTCATGTATTCAGCGGTTTTCGATGACATGAATAATCTTTGCAATCGAGGCTTCAAAGGAAAGTAACGCAAAACCTTTGCAGGTGTGTTCCTTTTCTTATTCTCCATGAAATTATGTTCATTCAGACTTCCAACATCACCCTTTTACTACCATCTAGAAGAAGAACATTTCTTGAAATTCTGTCTACTTGAATCCTCTCCCCAATAAAGCATACAATCATTGGGACAAACATGTATTTTTGTATAATTCAGACCAAGATTTTTAACAAATTTTTTCATATCATAAAAATATTCTGGGATTTTTTCTTCAGGAAATGCATCACGAATCAATTACAATATCATGGACGTTGCCTTATTTATAATTCCACGTAGACATTTGATATGGTAGAACTTCAGTATAAATGAATGCTTTGAATATTTCAAACACCCACTATATAACTCTTGATTTCCATCTTCAACTAAATCATGGAACACATTTTCCTCAGTGAAGTTTTCTATTACATTTGGCTCCACATAATCAAGAGGAGGATCCAATGATATGTTACAATCTTGATCTTCCTGTGTTATATTCTCAAAAACATCACTTGTAACGTTGCAATATGTATCACCCTCTTCTGGTTGTTCTGATATGTTTTGATGCTGATAGTGGTGTCTTACAGTGCCGAATGAATCATTTATGAGGTTTTTCATTTCATTTTCCATTGTTGATGAACTTGGGACCTCATTATATGGATTAACATCAGTGCTCAATCTTTCTGTAACGTTCGATTCTCCATGCCAAATCCAACACAAATATTGACCAGGGAATTGCTTCACTATTAAATGTTCATAAACTTCATCTCTCTTCAACCATGTTCTAAATTTACATTTAGGACATGGAAATTTTATTCTCCCTTCAACAGATCGATTAGAATTTTCAAAATCTAAAAACTCATTCAATCCCTTAACATACGGAGGTGTGTTCCTCAGTAATGTGATCCTGCTTTTATCTATGTATATCACAATGTTCCTACACAATAATAAAAAAAATTAAAACACATAGTTACTACTAAATATATAAAGAGATTCATATATACAATAGTATAAGATTACAGAAACATAATATAATAAAGATGAGACCCTGAGTTAGATATGAACACTCTAGTGTTTGGGATAGGGGAAGTTTCTTTGGTAAAGAGAAACAGTGTGCTAACAATTTGGTATCTACTTTACCATAAAAACCAAATCACATTGTTAATTTGGAATAACCCCAACCTAAGTTCTCTATAGACTCTTCATATAAAAATCTAATATCGAATAAATCTATTATAAATAATGTTTAGGGAAAACCTTATGATGCTTACAAAACTCAACACATTGTTAATTTGGAGTGACAAGAACCACGTGAGGGATGGTAGTCTTGAGGCATGATAAGTGGTGGTGTTCATGGAAATGCATGATGAAATAACTTGGGAGATTAGGTTTTGAGGTTCTACGAACCTTGTGTGGATTGAATTCCTAGACCTCTCTTTGGTGTATTCACATAGAAAAGAGTGGTGGCATGACTTGAGGGTGATTTGGATCATATATGTGTTAGTGCTCATGAGTGGAGAATTATGGTTAAATGGGACGATCGAGTATCTGACCATGGAGTTGAACTAAGAGTCAGATTCAGACTTTGGTGTGTGCATTGAACATTTTTGTTATTCCTTGAAGTGGCCTAATATTTATTGGGAGATATGATCCATTGAGTGGATGTGCTAATAATGTACATGTTATTCAACTAAATGAAGAACTGATTAAATAAAAAAAATGCATGAAATAAGTGATGTAATAATTATTTCAAGTCTCATTTGATATAAAATATTATCAAAACTTGTCATTGCTGATCATGAATCAGAAAGTGGTGTTATGAAACCACTTTTTTTCTTCAAAACGTGATCTAGAAGTTTCATGCTGAAGTAAATTCACTTGTTGAATCTATAAATACATAAAAAAGGGATTATTCTAGAATAAAAAGTGGTTTCCAAGTCTAAACTAAGAGAATTAATGATGTCATATTGAATCTGGTTTATAACAAGGGATATCAAGCACTAAATTTAGTAGAATCATACCACTAATAAGAATAAAAATTTAGAGGAAGTAGTTATTACCTTACTATCATTAGTGTGGTTTCAGTGTGATTGGTAAGTTTTTATTGACATGATAAATCTAATTTTGAAGTTATATTGATATTGTGCAATTTTATTAATGTGGATGATAAAGACACCACTTACAGTTCTATTCCCTAGGTACCTAAGGGATAAATTTCTGTCAAGGGCCATATTCCCAACTCATAAGGTTTTAGAACCTATCATTATCCATATAGTCCATATTGATTGCTCATCGAGCAAAGGAACCCAACTTGTTTCCATACTGGGTCATTCATATGTTCTCATAGATTATCATACCATAGATGACCATTACCACACCATCCCATAGCCTCGCCCCTAGACATTTCTTTAGGAGATACTCAATTACCTAAAACAAGACCTTTATAGATAACTTGACCCATAAATACATTATGGACACCCTATTGGGGTTTTAATTTCCCTATAGTTAAGCCTCTCATATATATAATATAGCCATCAATGGTTGTATAATCAATGCATCATACTAAAGGGAATTCTATTTACCCAACATGAATCTCTATCCTCATGTATCATAAGGTAAATAACTCATGGATCCCATTCATGTCACATACCCACCTATATGAAATTTCAATCCACACAATAAATGCATAACCATATCCTATGGTAATATTAGTCATAAAACACCTTGACCATAGAGTTATCCCCTTAAGAAATCTCATTCCATCCTCATCAAATCCATCTCTAGGAACCAAGACCATCTCAATACCCCAACTCATAAAATTAAAACATATATTATAAAGAAATAATTATTAATTAAGAGAATTAATCCATATTAATCCAATTAGTCATACTTTAGGGACATCTCATCAATTATGTATCCTCACTGTAACTTCAAGCAATGGGGTATGGATCACTCTTGGAACACCTCTGAGCTCATTTCTAAACAAAACCCAAATATATGAAGTCAATCCATTAAATTAATTTATCGAAATTTTATGATAAACCAAAATAAATTATGGCAATGACTCAACAATAATGAAACTACATAAAACCTTATGCATTTTTCCTCCACAAGATTCCTCTAACCATTACACACAAAAAATACACTGTAACAGGATGATCCCACTGACGGCAGGGGAGGGGAGCATACCTAGGGTACGGACTCTATGGGGTCGGGGGAGAATCTGGCATCGCGGGTGTCGGGGGAGAAGTGGGGTCAGCAGAGACCGGCGGCGAGGTCACCGATGGCACGGGAGGGTGGCGGAGGGGACCAGCGGTAGGGTTCACGATCATCGGGGTGAGAAGCTCGCAGGATCGGGGTTGGCTCAGGTGGGGGGGGGGGGGAGTGTCGCTAATGTAAAAAACTAAATAGGTTTCGCGACATTTTTTAATAAACCACCACTAAATCTTTTTAACGAAAGGTTTAGCGGTGGTTTTGTAAAACGCCACTACAAAACCGCCGGTAAAGGCGTTTTATATTGTAGTGTATGAACTACCAAGATTCATGCCATGATTGATGTATATGATCTTTGATATGTAGGTTATGATCTTCTATTTTCATGATCATGTTCTCATACCCTTATGCTCATTATTATGCTTACATGTCTCCCATGTTTACCCTTACTGATTGTTTGAGCTCACCCTTTTTTATTTTTCCTTCCCTAGGTTATGAAGATATGTATTATGTTTGTTATGTATAATAAGGGTGATAGTCAAGAAGAACCTAGTGGGAGATGATGTAGATCTTTTATGTACCAATTTTTATGTTTCTATGTTTCCAAAGGCACTAGACTAGTATGGTCTTCATGCGTCTGTGTGTGAGATATTTTATGTATTTTGAAATAGTTATGTAATGTTAATGTATGTCAAGACCGGGTCTCTATAAAGACCCAAGGCCAATATAATATGGTGGGGGTTATTTTATTGGTTAGTGGGAATTGGTTGTTACAAAGGCTATTAGAGCCAATACTCAACCAGAAGTGTGGAGGCATAAGATGGCTTTGAGGTGTCAGGTCTATAATGAGGACATCATGCTTTAATGGTGGGAGCATATAAAATCCATGAAAAAATATGACTTAAGATACACATTTGAATAACCCATGTTATCATGGTGAATTATTTTTTTCAGTATCATTATTGATTAGGAATCAATAGTTAAGTATTCTTGTCCTTGATCAATTTTAGGATGGGTGACATCCTAGAAATTTTCCCAGGGAGTTTTTGAATGAGGAAAAAGCACATTGGAAAAATATGTGTTGGACTATGTGTATAATAATTAGTATGATAAGTGAAATCTTGGGTATGTGGGTGGGATAATAGATGGGATGACACGTGTCCTCAGGGAAATTAGTGGTGCCTAATATTACAAGTACTTTTCCTTCATTACCTCCTCCAGTTCCCATGTTGCCTCTTCATACTTATGGTTCCATCATATTACATTGACTAGGTGAGTATTATTGTTGTGTAGAACATTATCTCTTCAATCCAAGATCTTCACTGGCTGCTCCTCACAAGAAAGATCATTCTCTAACTATATGACCTCTGAAGAGAGTACATGTGAAGGGTCTCATATGTACTTCCTTAAAAGGGATATGTGGAATAGATCATGTACTCTATACATGGTAGGTGAAAGTGATAGTTAATAGGACACAACTCCAACATGAACAAGAATATCAAAGTGGTCTATGTACCTGGGACTTAGATTTCCTTTCTTACCAAACCTCTTGACCTTCTTCCAGGGAGATATATAGAGGAATACCATGTATCCAACTTTGAACTCAAGGTCCCATTGATGATTGTCTGCATAACTATTTTTTCAACTTTGGGATACCTTGATGTGTTGCTGAATGGTTTTCACCTTCTCCACCATTTCTTATACCATTTCAGGTCCTAGCAGCTTACACTCACTGAATGCATCCCAACATGACATTGTTCTACACCTTTTCCCATTAAGGGCTTTATATAGCGCCATTCAGATTTAGGAGTGGAAACTATTTTTGTAAGATAATTCAACCAATGGAAGATGTTGTCCCCATCCTCCTTTAAAGTCCATATAATATGCTCTCAAAATATATTCTAGTGTCTGAATAGTTAGCTTAGATTGGCCATCATTTTGAGGATGATAGGCCGTACTAAAGTTTAGTTCAGTGCTTAGAGCATGCTGGACACTTTTCCAGAACTTCGAGGTAAATCTTGGATCTTTATCTAATACAATAAATATTGGTACCCTATGTAGCCTTACCACCTCTTGGATATATATCCATGAAAGTTGATCCAATGAGATGTCCTCTAAAATTGTGATAAAGTGATCTATCTTTGTAAGAGGGTCCACAATGACTGATATAGAATTTTTCCCTCTATATGTCCTTCGATGTCCAGTGTCAAAGTCCATGGTGATGTTCTCCCACTTCCATGTTAGTATGGGTAGTGTTTTCATCACCCCCTTATACTTTTTCCTTTCATCCTTCACTTTCTGATATACCTAGCACTTTGATGTATAATAAGAAATATTCTTCTTCTTCATATTGTCCCACCAAAAGTTCTCTTAGAGATCTCAATACATCTTTGTGCTCCCTGGGTGAATGGATAAGGTTGAGCTATGTGTGTCATTCAAAAGATCCTTCTTTATCTTTGGATCAGATGGTACACATAATTGTTTCCCAAATATTATGACTTCATTCTTTTCAATCTTGAACTCATAGGATTCCCCATTTCTAATAGATTCCACCCTTTTCTAAATTTCAACACCATTTCTTTGAGAATCCTTCATTTTATCCATGAGGGATGGTAGGGAAATCATTTGAGAAAGGAATGATGATGTTACTCCCTTAATGATTCCCATGTCCATCCTCTCCAAATCTAAGAAGAATGAATCTTGTTAAATTCTCATCATTAATAAAGATGAAGGATCCTTTCGACATAAAGAAGCTGCCACCTTATTTGGATTACCCGGATGGTAGTGGATTGAGAAATCATAATCCTTAATGAGCTCTAACCATCTTCACTGGTTCATATTAAGCTCTTTTTGTGATAATATATATTTCAGACTTTTTTGATCAGTATATATCTCACACTTTTCCCCATAGAGATAATGCCCCCCATATTTTCAATGTAAAGATCACAGCCACCAACTCCATATCATGCATGGGATAGTTTTTCTCATGGATTTTTATCTACCTTGAGGCATAAGCTATCACTATATCATTTTGTATCAGTACACAGACTAAGCCTTTCTTTGAATCATCGTTTTATGCCACAAAGAGTTCTCCACTTGTTGGGAGTGTGAGTACTGACAAAGTGATAAGACTATTTTTAAGATCCTTAAATCATTACTCACATTCTTGAGTCCAAAAAAATTAACCCCTTATGTGTTAGCTTGGTCAGTGGGTTTTACAATCATGAAAATTTCTCCATAAATTGTTAGTAATACCCAGCTAGACCAAGGAAGCTATTGATATCTGTTACAAATGTTGGCCTGGGCCATTCTTTGATTGCCTTTATCCTGGAAGAGTCTATAGATATCCCTTTTCTGGTGATTACATACCCCATGAATAATACTTCCTCCATCCAAAACTCACATTTACTATACTTTGCATATATTTTTTCCCTTTTGCAAACTATTTATAAAAGTATGAAAATTCTCCTCATGTTCCTCCTTACACTAGGAGAAAATTAGAATATCATCGATAAACACTTCCAAAAATTTGTTGAGGTAATATCTAAAGACTATATTAATTAGATCCATGAAAATTTATAGACCATTAGAGAGTATAAATGGAATCACTATGAACTCATAGTGTCCATACCTCATTCGAAAGGAAGTATTGGAAATATATTCCTTCCTCACCTCTAATTGGTGATATCCTGAATGAAGGTCAACCTTAGAGAAATAACCAGCCCCATGAAGATGATCTAACAAGTCATCTATACAAGGAAGGGGATAATTTTTCTTTATCATGATTTTGTTTATCTCGCAATAATTAATATAGAGGTGAATTGATCCATCATTCTTATTGGCAATGAGTACTGGCGCAACCCAAGGTGAAGCACTCAGGCATATAAAACCCCTCTCCAGATTCTCCTGTAACTGCTTCTTCAGCTCTTCAAACTCTATAATGGTCATTCTATATGGTTCCTTTGATATAAGAAAAGATCCAAGAATAATTTCAATTGATAACTCAACCACTTGATCAGAAGGAAGACCAAGAAACTCTTCAGGGAATACATTAGTGTAGTCCCCTACAATGGGCATGTCTTTGAGATTGATTCTATCATTTGTCTCAATAATTTGAGCTAGACATGATTATTCATAAGGAAGTAATATCCACACTTGAGACAATGATTCTAAATGAGATTCATCTTACTCCTTACACTTGTAAAGAATTAGAGGATACGTCAGGATGTCAAGAGTGATCTCCCTTTCCTGATAGTTGATGCTGTCTTTGCATAAAGATAGCCAATCCATGACCAAGATAACATCGAACTCCACTAAAGGAAGTATGAATATATTTTCTAGAAGTCTCAGTCCACAAATGTTAATTGGGGAGGAATTATATACTTTAGATGCAATAATTTTCATATTTTTTATTCTCATAGATAACTCAATCTCAAAAATTTGAGGTGGTGTTTGAATAGTTGTACTAAACTTGAAATATATAAAATAATCTTCAGAAGTAGAATAAAATAGTATGTTCGCTATTATTTAATGATTAACTAGCATACTTTTCACCACATCATTTTCCAGTTCCACCTCAACATTAGTGATATAATAATCCCTCCCTTGTTTCCTTGGATGTTATTTTGGATTTCCTTAGACAACCCTTGGCATATGGAAATTTTTCTCACAATTCCCATGTTCCTTACAATTGTAACACTACACTGTAGGCTGAGTGTTGATCCGAACCTTCCTTTCTTCTTGCATGTTAGTGTAATTCCATATATCCCTTCAACATTTTTTTTCCAGATGTCCCATTCTTCCACATTTGAAGAAATTTATTATTCCCTTTAGATAGTTACTAGGATGCTTCTTCCCACAATATTGACATGTGGGATGTTCGATATTCTTTGCATCATGGGATTTATTTTCTGAACCACCCATATTAGACTCAGTTTTCTTTTTTTTTTCACCATGCCCATGAGACCATTGAGAGTATTCGATCTCCATTTCAACCTTGAGAGCACAACATACAATCTATTCGTAACTATAGAAGTCACAAATCACCAACACTTTTCATATACTCAGCTTTAGTCCACTAATGAAGCGGTCCACCTTACTTTTGGTGTTCATGAAAAAGCCAAATACGTATCTTTCAAGCCTTGTGAAGTTTTCTTCATACACCTCAATTGACTCATCTTCCTTCTGCTTAAATCTGAGGAACTCTCTTTCCATATTAGGATAGAGTGTTAAGGGAAAATATTTATTTACAAAACATTTTCTTGAATTCCTCCTAATCCACAGAATCAATTTACTCCTAGGAATTATTCTTGATCAGTTTTCACTACTTATCAGATTTACCATCAAAATAATTGACCTCTAACACAACTTTATATTCTTCTAAGAAATAGAGGACATAGAAAATATTTTCAATGGAGTTAATCCCCTATTCCATGAGGAGGGGATCAGATGATCCAATAAACATGGGAGGCCTTTTCCACATGAATAATTATATGGAAAATTTATCTTTCCTTGGAGGAGGAGGGAATTCCACATGATTCAAGTTATTATTCATAACTTGATCCAGCTGATCAAGTACTGTCATAATGTTTTGAGCACCCATTCCCATCATATAAGGCATATAATTAAGGAAATCATCACATTGCCTATCACATTACTATTGGAACATGTTCTTATATTTCTATCAATTAACTAAGAAAAATAACATACAATTACAAGTTTAAATACTTAGTTGTTAAGCATAAAAAGGAAGCTTTAAACAAAAAAGGATAACCTATTAAAGGAAAAGTATATCCTAACTTGTGATTCCCTAGGTTTAAATCTAGGTTACCCATTATCCGTTTTGTCACATTTATTCTTATGGGATTCTTTTTTTATTCCCCTAATAATGGTTCATACTGTTATTATGAATTTACCAAACTATATCCCCTAGGAGTGTCAGAACAGGAGTGTAGCAAGCCCCATTTTCATGCACTAGGTCCCATTTGAGTCTATCTCAAAGTTGAGTTTTTAGGTTTTAATCCTAGATACATCTGTTCTAGATCCACATCCACTTGTTCGTATCTAGAAAAGGATGTATTTTCTTAATAAACCAATTAGTCTATACTTCCATAATTTGGGGATGTTTTCTTATACTTAGTCTTATCCCTAAGGTTATTCCCAAAGTACTCTATTCCTAATATCCAAAAATAACTAGACCTTGCTCTGATACCAACTATGGTGACCCTATCCTTTTTCACATATCATTACATGATTTTAAGCATAATAAAACATCATATTACAAGCCAAGGATCATAATGTCTAGTGTCTTGGAAGACTAGGTACATAAAACTGAAATCATGGGACTAAATAAACCATTTAATTATTAAATCTTCAAGAATAGCACCAAACTTCAATTGTGTTCATACAACTTCATAGGATAACTTGAGGATAACAAGAACAAATGTATGAGCTAAAAAACCCATTAATGGAATAAAAATAGGAATAAATCTTAAGCACATGGGTTAGAAGGCATGACATAATGATATAAAAAGGAATGGAGTATATGGAATCATGAAATATAAATATGGGATCATATAAACATAGATTCATAGTAATGTGGAAACAATATAAAACATTAATTTATCATGATTCAAGGATCGTTTCACATAGAGGAGAAAAATTCAAGGTTAACCACCAAGACCATTGTACATGGTACCATGAGTAATGGATTACCACCAAGACTGTTGCACATAACATCTCATGAGACTAAACTTTACCCCATGCATTGGAGTTCTATATGGTCACACCCATCATAACATGTTCATGAATATTCTTTCCATATATAGAATCATACATAAACATAAGGGTACCCATGGAAAGAAATAGGTATCATAATCATGTCATAAAGCACAATAAATGGGTGTATCATACAAGTGTCCATAAAAGAAATGAATTATAAAATACATGAAAAATACTAAAGAAAAATAGGTGTACATCATGGTAGGTGATTTCAAAAAGAAGCGACAACATATATGAAGAATGTTTACAAAATTTTAGCATTAAAACATTTTAGTACGATTTTAAGGAAAATACTAAAGACAATTTTAAACAGAGAAGAGAATAATATTTTATATAAAACCAGAATTGAACCAAAAAGGTTTTAATACAAGAAAGTAAAATTTTATAAAAACAATGGTGGATTAAAATATATGACATAGTGCACTTGAAATTGGGTAAGAATTCGTGAAGTTCCCTTAAAACAGGCTTGCTTATCGGGAATAATTTAGGAGGGAATCATTTAAAAACATATATATCCCCAAAAGAGAATGATTAATATATATTGATACATGATTTGGTATAATATACAAATAATTTATAATATGTTCATAAAAATAATAGATATTTTCTTTTGGATAAAAATAAAGATAGAAAAACCCGAAGGAATAATATAGGTTCAGGTAGAATCCCTTAGCTTAAGTCAGATGGTGTCTTTAAATTGATCTTAAAGTCTTAGATAAACAAATTACATTAATTAATTAATATTTCCAGAACCTATTCCTCATGTAATTTATTTATTATAACCTTATTAAGTTCATTCATGACCTTTTTGATGGGTTATGAGGTTTAGTTTCATTGTTTTTGAGCGTTTGTTTCCTCAGTTTTCATGATTGGTTTCCTTATATACATGTAAGGATAAACATGTAATATGAGAATGGTTGTAAAAAATTTAATTTGTATGTTATTTGTGAAAATACAAAATATTAAATGTTTATAAAATTAATTTGTTTATTTAGAGTGATGATGAATCATTTTATAAAACCTTAATGATAACCGTTTTGGTTAATTGGCAGTTTTTGATCACATCGAACACATTTTTATTTATAAGTTAATATCATGTGTAAAAAAGATTACAAAACTTTAAATTAAGAATAATACATATATTATATTCTGGTTCAACCATAAAAATGGTTTCATGACCAGAATTGAAGATGGTAATATAAATTGAAAACCCTTCATCCTTGAATGTGATAAATTAACACATCTCGAATGGTGTTTAGTTTCTAGTATAAAACGAGGAGAAAGGAGAGATAATGATGAATTATTCCATTTTCATAAAAAAAATTCCAATACATGTAATTTACTGTAGTTATCCTAACATTTGGATGAAAGGAGGTGAGAAGAGAAAAAGAAAGAAAGGAACTTGAATGAAAATAAATGAAATGAAAAGAGGAATTTACCTCTTAGATATATAATCCTTGAGAACATCCTTAGGGGAGAGGATTTGATATTTTGAAGAGAAAAAGGGATTTTGGACGTGGGAGAGGGGCTTAAGGAGAGATTTTAGAAGAATTTGGACTAGGAACAAGGCTTGAGAGGAGTGAAGAGAAGAGGGGGGTGAGGGAGGTTTTTATAGTGGTAGAGAGGAGATTTTTCACAATATTTAATTTGTTAATTTATTATTTGGGTCAATAAAAGCAATATTAATGATTTTGGAAACTAAAAATAGTAACTAGATCATGTGAATTTGAAACAAGGGTTCTTACGTCAGCAATGATGCTATGAATAGTGCATTTAACTCATAATGTAAATGTATGATAAATTACCGTATTTCACTATTCATAAAAAATTCTAGTATTTTAGAAAAAAACCAAAAAAATTCACTCCAACCATTTTTCTATGTGTATAATTTAAAAATTAATTCTTTTCTATGAAAATAATTTTCTAAATATGATAAATTTATTTTTTTATTAAAATCATAAATTAGTTGAAAAATACAAATTTTAAAATTAAAAATGCTTTTCTAACACTTTGAAAAATTACTTAAGGTCTCATAAAATTATCTTATAATCATAAGTTATAAAAATAATTATTTATTAATACATTTTATGAAAATAAATTTTCTTTTAACTTATTGAATTAATTAGAAAATTGTAATTAAATATACATGACTTACAAAAATACCAAGACTTTATTAATAATTTTTAAAATATTTATTTATTTATAATATTATATAATTAATCATAGTTTCACTTATAATATGGATAAATTTTATTTATACTTTCATTTTTGAGGTTACTATTACATTGGATGGTTTACTATTCATAGGGGTCACAATACCTTTCAAAAGTTCAAGTTTCTATTTCATTAGTATATGTTCCTAAACTTCAAGAGATACCTTTTAATTCCCCAATTATTTATTTATAAGGTTTTTATTGTGTTTTATTTGTAATATTTTATGATTATACTATAAGACATAACTATAAGAAGGTAATTTCATTGATAAAAAATGGGTCCTTACATATTACATATGGTTGGTGTTTTTTGGATGATGCTGAAAAATGTTTTATCTACTATTGTGACATTTTTTCTAATTATTTGGTCTAAATTATTAAATCCCCATTCATAAAAATTTAATCATATAAATACATCAATGAATTATTTTTTTTGGAACCAAAAATTGAAAAAATGTTTCTTGTGTGATAGATTTTGAATCAATGCGATGACATGATTTAAAATGGAATTATCAAAGTATTTTGGTTGCTATAATTTGGTTTTGTTTACTGTTGGTATACTTGTTATAATTATTTGAATAGTTTGGTTAGTAGTGGATTATCACAATTGGTTTTGGGGTGGTGGTATGGATTATGCATTGGGAATTGTGGCTAGTTTACCATGATTGACACTATAAGATATGATTGTTGATATTTTGATAATGGCATGGATAGTTGTGTAAAAAGGAAATATATATGTTGTGGATGTGAGAATTTATCAAATATGTTATGGGGAAGTTTGTGTAGTGATTGGTTGGTGTTTTTTGGGAAGTGTTATATTTTTCTGTATCTATGGATTGGAATAGTGATAATGAATGTGATAATATGAATGGAATAAAAATTAATAAGCGGTGGCAGTTGAAGAATTTTAAATACTTGTGAATAATTGCTTATGGTTGGTAATTAGCATGGTTTGTGGCTAATGAATGGATTTTCATTAAATATGTGTAAATTAATGACATAAATAATGTAACGTGTCTAGTAAAATAAGAATTTTTTAATTGTATAATTCATGGGATTAAATAGAAAATTTTATTTATATTATGGCTGTTTTATGTGGGTGAGTGGGCATGGTTGTGTTGTAATAATAAAAATAATTGTTAATGATTAGTAGCGATGATGTGATTATAGTTGAGAGTTATAGTAGTATTGTCTTGGAATGAAACACTTCATTTTGGATTGTTTATGACTATGTTATATGTTGTATTTTACTTATGATTTATTATGCACCCCAACCAAGTCATATAACCTTACTGATGACCTAATGTTTTGGGTTTAGTGTATTTTCTCTAAATATCTAGGTTAGTGAGAGAATAGATGGTTGACTACTCCCTTTTCCCCACTCTTAATTTTAGGTGTAGTACGAGACCTGATATCTTAATTTAGGTATAATAATATGGGTTGTAATGGATTAAAATTATATTATATGATATGCTGGTTATCTTAGTTTTATGGTTGATATGTTGATACATGGAAGGGGTCATGCATAGTAGGAGGGAAAAAATGTTATGTAATTGATGTTCATGATACCCTATTGTGATGAGGATGTGGGATGAGTTTGTGATATGTGCTTGTAATGTGATATGTGGTATATGGTTGTAATATTAGATACATATTGTGAGATTGCACGAATTCAGAATATATAGATGCATAATAATTTTTCCATTGGGGTTTGAGTGTGAAAACCATTGGGGAAATGATTTCAGGGTTCCTTCTTTATGTATTATTTGATTCTTTTCTTATACCTTGATGTGTTATTGGGTGAGCGAGCCTTGTTGTGAATGGGTGATAGATAACCAAGTATAGGTGTGATTGGGTCATATTATTTTTCATCAAGCCATTGGTATGATTTTTTCACATTTTGATGAGAGATCTTGATGAAGACCCTACTGAGTATACACGTATACTGACTTGTGTATATATAAATTATTGTTATTATTTTCTATGAGGAATTCGAAGATCGATCTGGTCATTATTGGTCAATGAATAGATCTATAGTTGGAGTTTCTCCTACAGTGCTTTTCATTTTTGTATTTCATTTTGGTGAGTTTGTATCTATATTACATTACATTAATTACGAGATATAGGTTTTATTTTATATCATCATGTTTATTGGTGGTTTATTTATATGATCTTAGGATTTATAAGGGTAATGTATCCCATTTTCATGTCTTAAACCCTTAGTGATAGTCTCTATCACTTGGAATATTGGATTTGAACCTCAAGGGTCACCCTCATCTTCTTTATAGGCCCATGAGGGGTTCCCAATGGGGGTGAGTCATGAAAAAGTGGTATTAGATCCATTTATGAGATTTAGGATGGATATTGGATTTAGGAACTGGTGATTATTGAGTAGGTTTAGTAGGGAAATAACATTAGTAGAAAATAACATGTGATGTAGAAAGGGAGACTGACTTGGAAATTGGAAATTAAGAGCCCTTATGATTTTATGTAAGGACCTTAATCTTATTGAACCCCCAAGGGGATGAAATTTATATACTAGGTTAGAGACCTAGGAATGGTACATGCATAATATTTATTTTCACTTTTATTTTAATCAAAGTAATTTTGGGGAAATTAAAATGAATCTAATTAAATAATGTTAAATTAATTCCATTATATTGGGTTTATGAGTTTCCTTTCCTTCTTGTAGAAATTATTATTGGTAATATTATTCATGTATATAAGGTTGGTGAGGTGGGGTGGGATGATCCATTCAACCATGGTAGGGTTGATCAAGATGAGGAGGAAATGTCATGGAGGAAGGTGTTGTGTGAGCTCTAACATTAGGGATTAGTGAAGTATGAGGTGGTTGTATCTGATTTGGATATGGAGTGATAGTTGGAAGAGATAGAGATCACCTTTAATTTGATGTATTCCAAGATGAAGTATTGGGTCTCTCTAGTTATTAGTCTACTGATAGGGGTCATGCACCAGTGGTGGATCCATATCCTTGGAGAACGTAAACAAAAATAGGTTTTGTGGTATTTTGATATAAAGTTACTTTTATCTATGATGTGTATAGAGAAGAGGTAGGATATTATATCCCTCCAGTAGGGGAGAATTATCATATAGGTTATTGAGATCATATTCAAGGATCTTCTTCACTTTTACCCTAATGTTTTACCAGATAAAATCCCAAAGGGTGGATGTTAGAGTAGGTGTTGTGTCTAACTATTTGGTATGTGGTTACTAAATTAATGTTACTTATGTAACTTGAGGTGTAGAAGAAGTATTAGGTATTGGGAGGATTCATGTGTTGTTAGGATCACCGTAGTAGGAGAGTCACTAAATATTCCTGAGGGGAAGGGTTTCTAGATAGATAATATTGGATGTTGGGGATGTGGAGCTTTTAACAGATGAGGAGTTTCCCTCTATAGTATTTCTCACATTTTTCTGGGGTTGTTAGTTCCTGTGCATCCACTGAGATATCCATGCCCTTGTGCTTTACTTTTTGAGCTCATGTACATTGGTGATTTTAGTGTCTATCTATTCTTGAAATCTAGTATGGTTTGGGTGTTCAGTTTCCATTCCAACCTCGACAAATTTTTTCACAGTTTCCTTATCAGTAGAAGAATTATCCAGTGTTTTTTAGTAGAGGGGAGATGGAAAAGGTAAAGTATAACCATGTGATATTCTTCATCCTTAGGGATAGATGGATGAGTGTGACCATGTATGTGGTGTTTTGAAGAACCAACGATGTAGAGGAGTAGGGAATGTCTGGTTTCATGCCATAGAAATTCCAATACTAGATGGGCCTAAAATTGTCTGAGGTTCCATTTGTTTATCACATAACCTCATTTTTATATTTATTTTAGTCTAGAGAAACTTATTCCTTCATTCCACATGCCTTGGGATATTCCTTAATAATCAAGGTGGAGAGGCTTATAGTGCCCCTAATGTTTACTACTCCTGTTGTAGGCCAGATAAGTTTTCTTGATACATGTTAGGGTTGTGAGCTAATTTTGTGGAAACCTATATAAGTTAGGGTTTTATTATTAACTATAGATTCAACCATACGATTTCTTTATTGTAATGAACCATTTTATTCTATGTATGAAATCACTTATTTCTTCTATAAGAGAGTTTTTTTCGATGATTTTGAAGGCCAACATAAAAAATTCATTGGTGAGTGGGATCATTAGATGGTTCATAGGAATTATGAGCCTATTTTGTATTAGTTAGTAGAATTTCCATTGGGTTTAATAGAGGTGTAGGTTGTGTATTTTTTAAGGAATTTATAGACATATTTCCTAAATAGGTGGTGACACTACCCCCTTAATATGATATCGAGTTCAGGATAGAGTTACAGACCAATACCTCCATAATTTTAATGGCACCTTATCAAGTGGGGAGTTGAGTATTCTGATTAATGATTTGATGAAAAAGGTTTCATCTAACCCAATGTGTCTTTGTGGGGTGTTGTAGTGTTGATCTCCAAGAAAGTGGTATTTTTTTATTTTTTGAATAGACTACTAGTGGTTGAATCATGTGATGGACACGAAATATTACATGCTTCTTTTTTAATACATAACTTTTAATTAAATTGTACAAACATAGGATCTCTTAAAGTTTAGTTTCTTGGTAAAAAGTTAATAATAAATGAAAAATAAAAGAATTCTTATAATCCACTTTAAAGGATTAATCATAGGTTCATCCTGAGTACATTTATTATATCTCATAACTTGGGGACATACATCAAATGACTGGGTGAGCATAAGGCTGAGTAAGGGAAAAATAAGGGAAACAATTTACTTGTGATCTTGAGAAATATCAATAAAAACATGAGTCATAATGATAAGTAATGATAAATAGGCATATAATAACAAAAATAAAATGAATCATAACATGTTAATGTGGCTACAAAATTTAATTTTGGCATTAATAAGAATATCACCAAGGCTTGTCATTGAGGTGTCATAACAATTACCTAGGTTATTCACCAAGGTATTGTAAATCATGTTATCTCTAGAGATTAAATTTTTTACCCAATGAATTGTAGCTCTATCAGGGTTCACCATTCATATGTATTAATTAATGAGATCCACATTGATCATAATAAAATATTTTATAAATAAATCATGGAGAATAAAAGAAATGGGTTTCATATAAAAATCATGGCATTTTAAAAAGTTCATAAAGACCATATCTTTTTGACATTTATAACCCATAGAATGGGAATGAGAGTTTTATGTATGTCACTAAAAGAATTAAATAAACCATTTTTAAATCTTGGGGAATACCCTTGTAAAATAAATATTTTTGGGTATTCACATAAAGAAAATAAAATGGAATTTATTGAGGTGAAGATAAAAATTTTAAGAAGTAAAATCAGCTGCATAATAGGTATAAAACATGGTTTTAGAAAAGAGTAAAAATAGAGGGGGAAAGGGTCTACCATTAATAAAATACTATTCATAAGTAATTTTATAGGATAAAATGGATAAGAGAACATAGTTTGTAAATTTTCAAATACATTCCACATAAAGAGGAAACTTGAATGGAAAAGAGAAGTGAAGATTTCCCATACCTTAAAGAGTAACTCATAAAACTAGAATATTGGGAACCTGGGGGATTGAGTACACCTTTTAAGTACTACTTGGGAGGTAAAATTATCATATATTCATGGATAAATAATTTTTAGTGAAATTAAATGGAGAAATGGGTGGGTATTTATATCAAAAGAGGAGGATTTTGTTTATTAATTTCCTTGGACACCTAGCTAGTGGTAAATGAAAAACCATGTACTTTCCCAAGGTATTTTCCCATGGTATTGGAAACTTGAGAAAACTATTATGTTATTTTAATCCAAAATAGTATACTATAATTTTATATTACATATTACTTTATTATGACATAATTATGAAGTCATTAAACATACCGAAAAACCCAAACTGTATTTTTACTATTCACTAAAAACTAAATTATTTTAGAAAATTATCATAAATTCACCCTAATATAATTTCAACAGAATTATTTCAAAAATGGTATTTATTGTGTCATAATAATTATCTAAATATGATAATTTTAACTTTTAAATATAAAAATCCTTATTTATTAAAAATAACAGCAGATAGAAAATGCATAGTGAAATTTCTAACACTTGAAAAAAAAAAATATTTTATCATTTATATATAAATATAAGTGTTTTAATCATACTATTTAATTAAAATAATAATTATTAATAATACAAAATTTTATTATATTAATTATATCTTTTTTTTAAAATTACAATTTCTGTCCAAAAAATCAATTTATCAAAATCATCATATTTTTAAGGAAAACTATTCTCAAAACGAAATTGATGGAATAAAAGTTTTATTTATAAAAATGGATTATACATTATGTAACTAAGGTATCAAAAAATAACCCCTTATAACACCCACATATGATCTAATAGTAAGGTGTGTGATGGGGATAGATTCATGGGGAGGCTCAGTTAACATCGCCTGAGTGGTAATTTCTACTAACTTGAACTTCCCCTGTAATAGATTTCATTCAAGATTCACTTGTTGAATCGCAAATTGGGATTGGCCAAGAGTGATTCCCATTGATGCTAAATACCTCCCAAGTTCTAAAAAATCAGCTTCATATGACATGACTCCACTAGTTGAGGCCATCATTCCTCCTTTCTGCATTAATTATCATTTATCATTTCTACTTATAATCACTAATTATATCACTAAATTTTTATCAAGATTATAGTTTCTAATGGTCATATTGACCAACTGTCTTAATTCACCAATGATCATATAATGATAAAAATCCAATGGTTACATTTCAAAATATACTCACTTCATTATTAAATAGATATCGTATTAATTAGTACACAATTATATAACACACAAATTTTGGAAAACGTTACCTTTCAAAAAGTTCGAGTCGTTAAATTCTTCCTCCATTATGAAATTTCATCCCCAAAATTTCAACGTGTTCTCTCAGTTGATAAAAGGTTTGGGTACTTCTGCCTCATTATTTCCTCTGTTTCCCACACTACTTATTCATATTTTTGGTTCTTACATAACACTTTGATGAGGTGGGTAGTATTTTTGCGTAGAACCTTGTCTCTACAGTCTAATATTTCCAGCGGATGATCCTCATGAAAGAGGTCATGTTCCAGTTGTAGCACCTTTAGATTCAGTACATGTAAAGGGTCAGGTTTGTACTTCCTCAAGAGAGATACATTGAAAACGTTATGAACTTGAACTAGGTTTCATGGAATTGCTAGCCAATAATCCACTTATCCTATGAAATCAAGGATTTCATAGGGGACAATTTACATGGGTATGAACTTCCCTTTATCCCCAAACCACATGACTCTCTTCCAATGTGAAATTTGAAGGAATAATTTGTCACTAAAATCAAACTCCAAGTCCCTTAGATGGTTGTCAGCAAAGCTCTTCTACCAAATATGAGCAGCCTTTATGTGTTGTTTCATGGAAAGAAACATTGTTATCATCTCTTGCACAAGATCATACCCAATAACATTTCTCTCACCATATTCATCCCAACAAGTAGGAGTTCTACATCACTTCCCATATAGCGATTCATAGGGTACCATTTGAATACTTGAATTTAAGATATTGTTGTATGAGATCTCAACTAATGGGAGATATTAATCCCATCCACCTTTAAATTTCATTGAGAATGTCTCAAAATTTCATCGAGTGTCTAAATAGTCCTTTCATATTGGCCATCTGTTTGGGGGTGACAGGTCATACTAAAATTCAATTTAGTATTCATATCATGTTTAAGACTTCTATATAATTTTTATGTGAGCCTTGAATCACAATAAAAAATGATATAAAGTAGCACTCTTTATAGATTTACCACTTCCTTTATATATATCATGTTGAGTTGGACAAGAGAGAAATCATCCGGGATAGAGTTAAAATGGAAAGTCTTGGTGAGACGACCCACTATAACCCATATCATATTGTTTCCTTTGGATGTTCTTGGGAGACCAGTGAAAAAGTCCATACTAATATTGTCCCACTTCTATGTTGGTATAGATAGTGGTTGTAATACCCCTTTAGGAAGCTCTCTCTCTACCTTCAATTTTTGACACACCAAGAACCTTATAGTGTAGTTGTAAATCTCCCTTTTAATGTTATCCTACCAATAATGATCACAAAGGTCCCTATAAATTTTAGTGCTTCCAGTATTTATAGAGAATGCAAAACTATGATCTTCATCCATCAACTCCTTATTTATTTATATAATAGATGGAACACATGACCTTATATGAAATTTTAGTATACCTTCTTGATCAGTATTGAACTCATGAAACTTCCCATTTTTTATATCCTCTATCTTCTTCTATAATAAAGGATATTCTATTTGATATTTCATGATCTTCTCTATTAATGATGGTTGAGAAATCATTTGGGACAGGGTTGATGATGTCCTTTCCTTATGATTCCCATGTATTGTTTTACTTGGTTTTTGATCAAAGGATCTCCTTGAATCCTCATCATTTCCAACAAAATAGGGTTTTTCCTACATAAACCATCAAGGACTTTGTTTTCTCTTCTAGGATGATAATTAATTGAACAATAATAGTATTTAAGAAGTTATAACCATCTCCTCTATCTCTTGTTAAATTTCTTTTGCATACTTCAAACATTGATGGTCTGTGTATATATCACATTTCTCCCCATGAAGATAGCTCCTCTATATCATCTTAGAAAAAACAATATCAGCAAAATCTAGGTCATGCGTTGGATTACTAAGCAATCACCTTGTTATTTTTCATGAGGATGAACCCAAGACCTTTCGTAGTTGCATAAATAAAAATAATGAATCCTTATCTGATAGAGGGTAGTTTTAACATGGGTGTAGTAACCAATCTCTTCTTCATCTCTTAGAAAATTTCTTCATACTCATTTGTCCAGATGAACTTGGACCCTTTTCGAGTTAACTTGGTTTGTGGATTATAAAGTCATGATTTTTTTTCAAAATCCTCCTATAATATCATGCTAAACCATGGAAACTATGAATCCCTATTACTATTATAGGATGAACCCACTCCCCACAACCTTTTTATTCGAATGATCAACTGATATTCCTTCATTGGTTACAATTTTCCCTAAGAAAGAAACTTGTTGTAACAAAAATTCACATTTACTTAACTTTCCAAATAACCTCTGCTTCCATAGAGTTTTCAATAAAACCTTTAGATGATCCTAATTCTTCTCATTAATTTTGGAATATTTCAAAATATCATCAATAGAAACTCTCACAAAGTTATAAAGGTTGTACTTAAAGAATCTATTCATCAAATTCATAAATATAGTAGGAGAATTAGTGTAGTTAAAGGCCATAAAAACTCATAATACCCATATATTGAACACGAAGGCATTATTTGGAATATATTCTTTCTTTTCCCTCAATTAATGATAACTAGACTAAAGATCAATCTTAGAGAATAATTGAGAACTAGGAAGCTAGTCAAATAAATCATCAATTCTTGGACGAGGTTACTTGTTCTTCACTGTGATCCCATTAAGTTCTCTATAATCAATTCATAGCCGCATCGATCCATCATTATTCTTCAAAAAGTGAACAAGTGCTCCCCAAGGATACACACTTGGTCAGATTAACAACTTCTCTAAAAGATCACGGAGTTGTTACTATAATTCCTCTAGATCCAAATTTTTCATTCTATATGCGGTCTTTGATATCTTCTTGGATCGAATAATGGGTTAAATAGAGAACTCTACCACTCTTTCTAGGGGAGGTCTAGGTAAATACTCATAAAATATATCAAAGTATTATTGAATGATTGGGACATTATCTATCTGTATACTTTCATTTCCTTCTTAATATTCACTGATCATTTTCATAAATAAGGCTATGGGAGGTGCTTATAGGGAAAATTCAGGTCGAGATATATCTCCTTTGAAAAAAAATTTAGGTTTTCCATTCATGACTACATATATTTCCTTGCTTCTACAGTTGATCTTAGCATTATCCTTTGAGAACCAATCTATCCCTAGTATAATGTCCAATTCTATCATGGGAATGACTACAAGATTTGGGATGAGATTGTGCTCGCCCAAGTTAATACTAGAGTTTCTATACACTGTTAAGGTTTGGATAATCCGGCCCAAATTCTTTACAGATAACTCTACTTCTAGAGGTTTGGGGATTAATCCTATATTCTTTGAAAACATGGTGGAAATAAAGTAACGTATAGAACCATAATCAAACAAATTACTTTCTAGAGTTGAGAGAACAAATAGAGTACTTACCACTACATCATTTGGATCTTCAAATTCACTTGTCATGATATCAAAAGCAAAAACTTTCTCTCTTATCCTATGCTGATTTTGATGGTGATTCCCATCCATTAACTTTGGATTTGGATTGTGATTAGAAAAATGAAAAATCTATCCACACTTGAAGCATTAGACTTCAGGTTGGGCCTGCACCATATTCCCTTTTTCTTTAGTGTTTAAAATATGAGGCTTCACCTCACTATGATAGCTCCAAGAAATATGGCCATCTCTTACACACTTGTAACATTTCCCGCTCCCAAGAAATTGATCCCCCAAATGTTTATTCCCACATTTTTTGCATGTGGGAAGTTTTACTTGATTTCCTACTGTTCCATGATCAAAGTTCCTCCCCAAGTTTTAATCAAAATATCACTTCTTTTCATTCGATTTATGAGACTACTATGTCTCACCAAAAATCCATTTCAACTTTCATAGCACTCTGAACAATCTCCTCATAGCTTTCATAGTCTCGATTGGCTAGATTCTTACGTAGATAGGGTCTTAGTCAACCAAAAAATCTATCAAACTTTCTGTTAAGATCCATGAAAAATCTATAGGTGTAAGAGGGATGTCTTGTGAATTTAATATCATATCTCCCCATTGATTCATTTTTTTATGCTTCAGCTCTAGGAATTCCTTCTCTATCTTCATTCTCATCGAATGAGTGAAATACGTATTGAAAAAGATTCCCCTAAACTCATTCCACTCCAAATAATCAATTTCCTCTCTTAGATTCATGTTTTTAATCAGTTCCCACCACTGATAAGATTCTCCCTCTACGTGGTACACCGCCACGATGAATTTCTCTTATTCTGAAAAACAGAGTACATAAAATATATTTTCTATAGAGCTTATCCATTGTTCATAAATAAATGGATCAGTTGATCCACTAAAAGAAGGTGGTCATTAATGCATGAAGGACTCAATAGAAAGTTTTTACATTTGAGTTGAAACTATTCTATCATCTTTATTCAAGTTGTTACTCATAACTCGAGTTGGTTGATTCATCATTCTCATGAATTTTTCCATTCAAACTTCTATCAGAGGGTCATTAGTGCCTAGTACATTTCTCTCACCATTTATGTGGTTCCTCTTATTTCCTCCCATTTTCTAAAAGAAGAAAACCTTAGAGATAAATGTGTTTCTTTTGATAATCTTATGATTCTAAAATAATTTTATGTCTTAAAAAATTAGTATGTTATTCTTTAATAATAATTACATTTTCTGTATATCCTTCCTAATGGTTTATAAAAATATTTTGATTAACCAAACATATCTAATAGGAGTCTCAAACCAAGTGAATAATAAGGCCTGTTTTCATGTACCAAGTTATTCTATGTTAGGCCCAACACACCTTGTTGGAGTTGTTACCCCTGGGTACATCTGTTCTAGAACCACGCCCACTTGTTCGTATTAAGACATGGATTTATTTTCTTGGAAACCACTTACTTATTACTTCACCAGAATACCAGGATGTTGTCCTATGTTTAAAATTGTCCCTAGGGTTCTTCCTATTATTTTAAAATACCAATTTCCATAAATAACTAAACCATACTTTGATACCAACTATGGAATTTTTCCGTTTTAATACATAACTTTTCATTACATTGTTCTAACAGAGGATCTTTTAACATTTATTTTCTTGAAAAAAGGTACATAATACATGAAAACTAAAAACATTCTTCTAATCACCTTGAAAGGATTCATCATAGGTTCATCATAAGTACAATTACTACATATCATAACCTGGGGATGTACATCAAAGTAATTTTTGAGCATAATTCCTAGTAAGGAACATATAAGGGAAACAATTTACTTTTGATCTTGAGAAATATCAATATGAACTTGAGTCATAATTATAAGGAATGAAAAATAGGAATATTATAACAAAAATAACATGAATCATAAATTGTTAATGTGGCTAAAATATTTAATTTTTACATTTATAATCATATCACAAAGGTTTTTTACTGAGGTTTCATAAAAATAACCAAGGTTATTCACCAAGGTATAATAAAACATGTCATATCTAGAGATTAAATTATTTACTCAATGTGTTGGAGCAATATTAGGGTTCAGACTTCATATATATTAATTAATATGATCCACATAGACCATAATAAAACATTTTATAAATAACTCATGGAGAATAAAATAAATGGGCTTTATATAAAAATCATGGCATTTTAAAAAGTTCTCAAAGACAAGATCTTTACGTCATTTATAAACCAAAAAAAAGGAATGAGGGTTTTATGTATGTCAATAACAGAATATAATAAATAATTATTACATTTTGGTGAATACCAATATAAAATAAATATGTTTGTTTATTCACAAAAAAAATAGGGAATTTCTTGAGGAGAAAAGAGAAATTTTGAGAAGTAAAATCGACAACATAACAGGTATAAAACATGGTTTTAGAAAAGAGTAAAAAGAGAGGGGAAATGGGTATCCCATTCATAAAAAAATATTAATAAAATAATGGGATAGAATAAAATGGATATAATAACATATTTAAGAAATTTTGAAATATGTATCACATAAAGAGGAAACTTGAATGGAAAAGAGAAGTGGAGATTTCTCATACCTTGAAGAGTAACTCATAAAAATCGAAGATAGGGAAATTGGGGGCTTGAGGACACTTAGGGATGTAAAAATATATGATATTTATGGACGAATAATTTTTAGTGAAAATAAATGGAGAAATGGTTGGGTATTTATATCAAAATAGGATGATTTTTTTATTAATTTCCTTGGACACCTTGTTAGTGGTAAATAAAAAACCATGGGATTTCCCATGGTATTTTCTCATGGTACTGGACACTTGGTACAACTATTATTTTATTTTAATCCAAAAGTTTCTAATAAAAATTTATATTACTTAATACATCATCATGACATCATTATTAAGTCATTAAACATAACGAAAAACCCAAACTATATTTTTACTATTCACAAAAACTAAAATATTTTAGAAAATTCTCATAAATTCACCCTAACATAATTTAGACATGTTTATTTAAAAAATTATATTTATTTTATAATAATAATTATATAAATATGATAATTTTAAATTTTAAAAATAAAAATCCTTATTTATTAAAAATAAAAATGGATAGAAAATGCATAGTGAAATTTCTGACACTTGAAAAAATAAAATTATTTTTTAATTTATATTTAAATAGAAGTGTTTTAATAATACTATTTATTTTAAATATTCATTATTCATAATAACTTAATTTATAATAATAATTATATCTTTTCTTAAAAGTACAATTTCTGTCCGAAAAATCAATTTATCAAATTCATTATATTTTTAGGGAAAACTATACTCAAAATAGAATTGATGAAATAAAAATTTTATTTAGGGATTATAAATTAAGTAAATAAGTTATTAACACATTACCCCTTATAACACCCGCATACTACCTAAGGGTGAAGTGTGCAATTGTGATAGATTTATGGGGAAGCTTGACTAACATCACCCAAGTGGTAATTTCCACTTATATGAACTTCTCTGATAGGTGATTTTGTTCAATATTTACTTGTTGTAGATCATATTGGGATTGGTCAAGGTGAATCCTAGTGATGCTAACTGCCTCCCATGTTTTGAAAAAAGGGATTTGTAGGACATGACTCTACTGTTTAAGGCCATCATTCCTTCTTTCAGTACTAATTATTGTTTTTCATTTCTACTTATAAACATTAATTATAATATTAAAACTTTATAAAAAGTATATTTTTTGATATACATATTGACCAATGGTTATAAATGAAAAATGGTCAAAACCCAATGGTCACATTTTAAATTATAATCACTTCATTATTAAAGAGATATAATTTTATTGAGTATAAAACAATTTAACACTAATTTTCAGGAAAACATTATCATTCAAAAAGTTCCTGTCATTACAAGAATAGTTATCCCCTTTTAAGGATTTAAGATTTGTTCAATCAGTTGAAGGGAACTAACTAGTTTTGAAAGACTAATCTGGGGTCAAGGTTTCATTAGATGAGTGTAATGGTAGAGGATTCACAAATAATTCTTTCAGGTGTTATTAAGGGAAATCGTTATGCATGGTTATATCATTCAATGTCATGAACATCATAGTTTTTTCATAGGACTTATAAACACTATGTTTTATGAGTTCTTAGACCAGTTCATGGTAGTTTTCATTGATGAAATCCTTGTATTCTCGAATTCATATAAATATCATTTTTTAATCATATTGATGTTTTACATGTACTTTAAAACCATCATCTATATGGTAAATTTCCAAACTGAAATGTTTATATGTGTGACGTGAAAATTCTTGTGCATGTAGTTTCTCAGCAGGGAGTAGGAGTCAATCCCTCAAAGATTTAGGTAGTTGTTTCTTATATAGATTTATAGAATATTTTACAGGTATGTAGTTTCCTTGGTATCATGGGATATTTCCATAGGTTTGTGCTCTATTTCTATTGGATTGTTTCCATGATTAAATCCTTTAACATAAAGGACTATTATTTTGTCTAGATTTATCAATTTTAGGATGCTTTTGACTACTTGAAGGGAAAGTTTATCGGTGTTCATATTCTTTGGTTTCTAGAAGAGGGAGTCATTTTTGATGTTTTCTATAGAACTTCATGTCTTGATTTGGGTTATGTATTGATTTTATAGATGGTGGTGATCTCATATTGGTCTAGGAGGTTACGTACCCATGAGCATATCTCCTCTACCCTTGATCTCAAGTTGGAAAGAGTGGTATTTTCCTTGAAGATAGGGAAACATTACGTCATAGGGGAGTACTTGTAGTTGTCATAAATCAAAATAGATTAAGGTATACCTTCTCTTAGTGAGATTTTAATTTGAATAATTGGACATGGATTGAGTACTTGTAGGACTATGACTTTTATATCTCTTACACCTCAAGGAAAGGGAATGCAGTTATTGATGCATTAAGTAGGAATTAATGAAGATATTTTGTTTGGGAGTCTGAATATTTTTACCTGGTGATGGAGGATATTTCAATGATGTATATTGATGCGAATAAGGATAGTGGTAGAGGTTTCTTATACTAGAAGATAGATTAATCATCCTTGTTGCAGAAGGTGGAGGTGTATTTGTGTGGAGACTCAAAGGTAGAGGTTATGAAAGTTATGTATTTCATGGAAATTTCCTAAAGGGATGGTTGGAAGATGATTGAAATAATATGTTTTTTTGGGGAAGATTTCTTTATTCCATTGGATATGCATGAAGTGGTTTATTGTGAGAGTTATATATCATACCCTTGGCAGTTCATATTGATATATCAACGATATATCAATTCTTGAGGAGTCAGTTCTAGGGGCCAGGGATGAAGTGTTCAATATTGAAGTTTTTTTCATGATGTTTAGTCTATCAGTGTGTGGAGGTATTTCATCATATCCTTCATGGTTTATTGCATCCATTATATATCCATGATTGGATGTGATAAGAAATTTTAATGGAATACATCATCAGTTTTCCATGATCTTAATGGGGATATGATCCTATTTGGAATATTATAGATAAGTTGATGAATTTATAAAATTCTTGATGAAAAATGATTTAAGTGATGCTGATGACTTATTGGGGCGGTATATAGATGAAATAGAGAATCATAAAGGGGTGATAAGGAATATCATCTATGATCATGAACTAAACTATACCTCATGATATTGGGGAGGTATTCAATGTGATTTTGGCTCTCAATTATGGCTTATCACTAATCACCTTTGTTAGATATATGGTTAGATGAAGTAGATCATCCACATTCTAAATGATATGTTTCATTCTTGTGTCTTTATATTTGGTGGATCATGTTTTATGCACCCGTTTTTGGTTGAATGTTCCTATTAAAATATCCATCACTCTTCCATTGACATTGATCTATTCAAAGAGTTGTATAAATGACCTTTTTATGTCATTATTCTAGACTATGTTTATAGATTTTAAAGTCCTTTAAACATTTAAAAAAAATGTCCAAAAGGTGTAGATGATTTTGGAGGGGATGAAATTGGTACACAAAAATTATAAATCTTCTTCTAGTTAGAGGAGGAGGCCTCTAGAGTTCATGGTTAGAGATCATGTGTTCCTAAGGGTTTCCCTTTTTTATAGGATATATAGGTTCGACTGATAGAATAATCTTTCTCCAAAATTCATTAGTCTATTTGAGTTGTTGGGGTGTATTGGTGAAGTTATGTATTGATTGGTACTTATACTATAGTTGGATCAGATCCACAATGTTTTCCATGTGTTATATTTTTTTTGATATCTCTATAATGGCTTCTGTGTTATCAGTTGAGGAGAGTTGGGTATAGAGGATTCCATGATATTTATGGGGAGGCTGGTTGAGATTTATGATCATTAAGAAAATGATAATAATGAGAGTTTCATTACCTTGGATAATGTTTTTATATGCATAGTGTCTTGAAGGAATGTATGTGGTAACATGAGTTAGATATGCACACTCAGTACCCGAAGATGTTTTAAAACCTATCTTTCTTTAAATATCATATGTTTAATCTATGCTAAATTGTTTTAGAATATTAATTTTCTCTGATACTTTATTCTTTTTTACTGGAATCATTTATTTTGAGAGTAATCTCCCATGGGAGTGTTTGTGTCCTTAGTTGTTGTTTTCCATTTAGGTTTGGTTTTGATTGTTGAGGTATTTTTTTAAATAGATATCTAATATAACATATTAGATATTATCATATTTTTATATTTAATTTTTGAGTGTTGTAAAAATTAAGATAGGATCATGGAAATGAATGTGGAATCACATATGAGATTTTATTTGGGAAGGAATGTGTCATGACATGGAATTACAGGCCTTAACATGAAGGGATGGAAGGTGAAATGGATGGTTTTTTAGTTTGGTGTCTCATGAAATAAAGGACTGAATCATAGTTTTGGGTTTTGGTGTTGTTATATAAATAAGTTCCACAACTTGGGGGTGTACACTGGGAGTGTTATGTATCACACTGTTTTGGGGATGTAAGTTTGGTTGTTATGTGAAGGATTTAAAATTATTATTTTAGAAAAGTTAAAACTTTATATTTCCATGAAAAAATTACATATAGAACTACTAACATGAAACATTTCCTTTTCCATTTTCTAGTCACAACATGAGGGGTACTGGTCTTGACATGAAATAGTTGGTTAGTTTAATAATTAGATGAGATTCTATCATGGAATGTTCATTCCTTTAATGATTTGATACATATAGATCAAGTTTTAGGGTTCTAACTTTTTGGGTGTCATCACATCAAAGTGTTCTTTTCATGGAGCGACCCTTATTCATTTTTTATCAAATTAGGTATTTGATCAAGTTTTAAATAGGGGATATATAGGGATTTGCAATTTCATTTTTTTGGGGAGGGGATAGTTCTCTTTATCCTCACCACAACATGACCATTGACTAAAATATTGTGATATATTTAATTTATAGTTTTAATATAAATTTGTTATCCCATCTAAATTATTTTATATCCCTTCATTTTTTCAAATCCTTGGGTTACTAGAGGCGTTACCTTGGAGAATCTTAAGTTCCATTTGATTAGTATTGGCCCTTAGTTTTGAGAGATTGACTATTTTTTATCTTAAGTGAGTGTATCCTCTCTTATTCTTAATTATCTCCTAGTTCTTATTACGAGAAGGTCATATCATATATTTTACTTGGTTTTTTCCTTGGTTCATGGGTTTTATGGAGATCATTGTGATATATATTATTGAGGATTCCCTTGCAAGATCTTAGTTTTGTGTTTATCTTCCTTGCATTATTATTGTACAATGGTTGTAAAGCTTCTATTGAGGTAGGGTATTTGTGACTTATCCATATTTATTTTGTTTAAATTGTGGAAGATACAAGTTTTTTTTCTTTGGTTTGATGGTAAGTTTTAACCTAATGAAGTAAATGAAATGGACAAAAGATAGATTTACGGGGGAGGGTGATCCACATGTTTTTATTTGATTTTTTGATATTCCATGTGATCAATGGTTATTTGATTATTTTTTTGAATGTTTTGCATGATTATTTGATATTTTTTTATTTATATGTTTTAAATGATGGAATCACCTTTTATTAAAGGTTAATCATATAAAAATGGTAATGAACTGGTTGTGTTGAACTTGAAATTAAAGTAATATTTCTTGTGTAGGAGATATTGAATCAAAGTGAAAGCATGATTTCAAAGGGGATTGTGGAAGTGTTTTGGTATCTAAAATTGGTTTTTTGTTTCTATTGGTATGATTTGTATGATATTATAAATCATATAGTCTTGGTAATGGATTTTTTTTTGTGGTTTGTTTGGGGGTGATGTGTGACATCCCAGACCTGGATTCCACTTAAGGGTGCCTCGAGCCCGGTGGGACACAAAGCCTGAAGTCCACCTTCCCAAACTCCAGAGGCTTTTGACTAGTAGAAAGGGACTTGGATGTGTCTGTGGAGAGACTATGCCATCATTACCAAAGTGTAGAACTATGAATGGAAGTAAATATTGATAAATAGTGGAACTAATATAAGTTAATGGAAGGCACAATGAAAAATAGATACAATAGTAACAATAACTGAAATAACTAGAATAACATCCCAGTATACAACAACTAATGATGATATGTCATGTCACTAGAAAACTAGAAAACACAAATATAAGAAAACATTCATAATATGTTCAATAAAGCATATAAGAATCAAAATATTATCCCAATAATCCCAACTTCTAACTCAGTCCTCTACTATCAAGATCCATACTAAACAACAAGCAATCAAGTGTTTAAAGCTGTATTTTTTCCTTGGTCTATACCAAAAACCATGTAATCTACTCCGTGTACTAAATGATTCCTAGAGAGGGTGTGAGATAAATCTCAGTGGGCCACCACCAATGGTTTCTATAACTTATAGCCCATGTAATAGAATTTTAATAGTGTGAAAGAATTCATATATAATATAAATCAATACAATGTAACTAAATACCCAATTACCTACTCCAGCCTTCAGTTGATGTTTGAACATGTAACCAGTTCATTAATTAAGTAATTACCAATTTATATTGATAGGTCAAGTGAGGCATATCCGGCACTAACATCACCTCGTGATGGTATAAATATTGAAGGTTCCAAGATGTAATAAGGAAACATGTAATGACATTTAATAATGAAGTCCCAAGGTAATAACTAAGGTGACACAGAACTCAACGGTCTCCAACTCAGTAGTAAATATATCTTGACATGGGGTAAGAGTGTAATCCAAGGAGTATAGTCCAAGTCATTCCATAATGAGGTTCCTACCGAGTCCAAGGTGGTCATCCAAGGTAAAACACGGCTAACAAATGATTGGGCCCGATAAGCTTTAACCATGGAACATACTTGTCAATTCTGGATCCAAGGAGTGTATCCAAGAAATCCTGTTTGTTAATGCTAGATCCAAGGAGTGTATCCAAGTCATCCCGTAGTACTACATGAGGTATCCTATAGTATCATACCGGGCATCCATAAATTAAAAAGGATCAAGATCTAGGTGTGTCTCATCCTAAGAAAGTCATATCCTTGAATCGGAATGGGGACCCCGAGTGCTCGTGGCATTCCCTGATCATAATCCAAGGTGATCTTGAGTCAGACCATTCCTATTTGATTATGAAGTCATGTAATATTTCATTTGGTTCAATCCTTTAATTTCATTAGTGTGATAAGGTCAAGTATCATGCAACTGTTGGTTCAAGCCTTTCCTTTCATTAGTGTGATAAGGTCAAGTAGCATGCAACCTTTTAATGAAGTCATAATTAATCAATAAGTCCATTTGGTTAAAAATTTCCTTTTATTAGTGTTACTAGTACAAGTAGAATGAAACCATTCATTTAATCCATTTAAATCATATTCCATATTCAAGGTTCATTCCATTACTTTCCATTAATGTGTTAATGGGTTCTATCTATATGCAACCTACTATTCATTTACATTTAAGGCCAAGTCATATTCTCAATATACTTTCCAATTTCAATTTTTCATTTAATTATCCATTGAATCACTTACCAAAGGTGGGTCAAGTGGTACCCATTCATGGTAATTTTCATTATTCAGTTCAAAATATAAATCAATCCATTTAATATAAGAAATCTTACCCTTAGAAAGGTCAATCCAAGGAACACTCGAATAGTGGTGAAAATGTGCCAAAACACTAAACAACAATTATATAATAGCCTTTGACATGGAAGGGATGTATTTGGGGTCATAACCACCAACAATTAATCACATATATGGAAAGATCATATTCATATAGTTCTAATGAGTATAATCATGGCATATAAATTCAAAGAACGACACCCAATGAAATTGGTGGGGCCCACACGACAAATAAAAAATCAATGAACTTGAGGGATGAGTTATAGAACACCCACCTTAGGCTTTTATGAATATCCTCATCCGATATTGGCCCTTGATTTGGCTTGGATCTAAGTAGATCTAAGAAAATGAGAAAAACTCACATACCCAGATAACTCGGTTGAGAGAAAGAGGGATGGAGAATAACTCAAGTGGACTCAATTTCACATCGTTGCACATCCAACATGATGAAAGAAATATCAATAGGATACAGATGAAGGAAACCTTTAAATCCCTTGATTTGGCCTTAAAAAAACTCCAATTTGAGAGAGAAAGGGGTTAATCCCACTGATTCTCAGATTAGGGAAGAAGAGAGGTTATAATTAGATCATTAAGGAAAAAATTGTCAAATTACCTAGGAAAATGGACTATGCATGGTTTGTCTACATGGTTTAACAAACCATGCACAAACTGCATGAGGTTTTTTTGGGTAGAAGGGGAATATTACACAGTTAGGTTTCATGGCCATGTGAAAAACGTTTGAAGTGGTTCTGTTTAGAAATTTCAATCTACATGGTTAACCAAACCATGTTCCAACCATGTGATAAACATGTGAAATGTCTAGTTATCCCAAAAATATGGGTTTCTAGATAGGAACTTTCCTCGGATACCCCTCAGACCTTTTATAACTCATTAGGAATCCATATTAGGTCCAAAGTAAATAATTAGAAATAAATTTTAAAGGATCCATACATGAGTGAAAAACAGGGTTCTTACAATCTTCCCCCCTAAAAATAACTCATCCATGAGTTCAAATTATAAGGGTGGAGAAAACCTTTCTAAGAAGAACTCTGGCCATTGGGAACGTGTGTTGGCTTCCCTCTCCCAATTTTCATCCTATACTCGGTCGTGCTGCCATAACACCCATACTAGAGGGACATGCCAACCTCATAGAGACTTTGTGCTCCAACCAATGATGTGTATTGGATACTACTCAAAATTATCTTCAAAATCTAATTAAACTTCCTTAGGATCAAAGTTATGATACAGATCGACATGATATTGGTGAAGCTGTGAGACATGGATGACATCGTGCGTGGCACGATACCTCTGAGGTAGTAGAAACTGATATGCTACCAGCCTAACTATATCTATAATCTAAAATGACCCTACATAACGAGGTGAAAAATTCCACTACTTTTGTAACCATCTATTACCTAGATTGGGTGATACCCGAAGAAAAAAATGATCCCCAACCTTGAACTCAAGGGGTCTTTGATGACGATTGACAACAGATTTTTTTCTAGAAATAACAATAGTCATACGTTTTTTTATCAGCTGAACCTATCATGAAGTCTCCTAAACAAGATGAGGACATAATAAGGTTACCTCACCTACCTCTATCTAGCATAGGTTTGAACAACATGGCCTACCATACATGGCCTCAAAATGAGCCATATGAATTGTTGCATGAAAGCTATTGTTATAGGTGAACTCGATTAGAGGGATATGCTTCTCCCAAGAACCACCAAAAATCAAGGACACATGCTCGAAGCATATCCTCTATAACCTATATTTGTCATTCTGATTGTCCATCGGTCTGAGGGTGAAAATATGTTTTTATAAGAACCCGAGTACCCATATCCTTCTGCAATCCCTGCTAGAACTATGACATGAAATAAGAATCCTGATATGAAATTATAGTATGAGGAAACCTGTGTAGTCATATGATATCATCGACATACAATCTTCCCATATCATCAACTGAGAAAGTCTCCCAAACAGAAATGAAGTGGGATGATTTCATTAGTCGAACAATGACTACCCATATATCATAGCTACCCCTCAACAACCTAGGTAAGCTGACTATAGAATCCATAGAAACATCTTCCCATTTCTAATCTGGGACTAGAAGTAGCTGTAACAAGCCTTCAGGTATTTGGTGATCCACCTTCACCTGTTGACAGTTAGAACACTGAGTGATAAAGCCTTCTATTTAATGTTTTATCCCAGGCCACCAATACTAGAATTTCCTATGTCGATACATATTTGAAATTCCTAGATGAACTTCCCACTAAGAAGCATGGGACACTTTCATCAACTCTATCATAACTATAGGAACCCTGATACATCCACATAGACATAGGACATCATCTCTCTCCACAAACCAATCTGGAGGTAGGTTATCTTTTAGTATACTCTCACGGAGTTCCAAGCCTTTAGGATTTGAAAACTTTCAACTCTTCACCTTCTCAAGGAGGGATGATGTAACTGTCAAGGATGAGAGGTTAGACTACTTATGACTATGATGAAACTCTAGATGAGGATCACAAAAGAGGTCCATTAACTTCCATTCATCACTGGCTTCCCATATGTCCTGTGTTTGAGTTTTCCGACTCAGTGCATCTACAACCACATTTCATTTCACAGGTGTATAGGAAATTTTAAAATAAAATGATTTTATATATTCGACCCATATCCACTATATGAGGTTCAATTAACAGTTTTAAAAGATATATTTAAGGATCTTGTGGTCTGTGTACACCACAAAGCGCTCACCCATCAGATAATGTCTCCAAAAATGTAAGGATTGGACAACTGCTACTAGATCAAGGTCATGCATTGGGTAGTTTCTCTCATCAAGCCTAAACTGTTGAGATCTGTATACAATGAATTTTTCTTCCTTCATCAGCACTACTCCTAGTATGATTTTTGATGCATCAAAAAAGATGGGATAACCTATGCCTGGCTCTAGAAGAGTCAGAATAGGTGCCGATACAAGCCTCCCTTTCTAATCCTGAAAGTATTTATCACATGCTTATGACCATATGAACTTGACACCCTTATTTGCAAGGATAGTAAGAGGCGATGAAGGTGAGAAAAGTATTGTATGAAATTCTTGTAATATCCATCTATCCCTAATAAACTTTGTATATCAAACACATTCTTGGTCTGCTCCGAGGAAACTACAATGCTAATCTTTTATGGGTCAATAGATAAACCTAATTATGACATAATATGACCCAATAAGTGAACTTTGTTGATCTAGAAGTGGAACTTAGCAATCTTGGAATAAATATGATGATCTATCAGTATAATCCGAATGATATCAAGATGTTTGGAATGGTCTCTATGAGTGTGAGAATACACTAATATGTCGTCCACAAATACCATGGAAAAAGAATCTAAATAGGGGTGGAAACCACTATTCATCAGATCCATGAAAATGGAGGGTGCGTTTGTAAGACCTAATGGAATAACAAGGTACTCATACAGACCATACCTGCTATGGAGAGCTGTACGAGGTATTTATAATGGGTTGACTCTCACCTGTTGATAACCCAATCTCATGTCAATCTTAGAGAATACCTTTTCTCCTCAGAGCTAGTCAAATAGATCATCTATTCTAGGAAGTGGATATCAGTTCTTAACCCTAAGATGGTTCAACCTTCTTTAATCCATTCATAGACATAAGGTTCCATCCACCTTCTTAGTGAAAAGCATGGGTGAACCCCAAGAGGATGTACTAGTCCCTAGAAAACCTTTGGCCTCAAAATCCTCTAAATATCACTTGATCTCTTGAAGCTCATTAGGTTCCATCCTATATGGAGGAATGAACACTAGATCTGCTCCTAGAACATGCTCGATTGTAAACTCTACCTCTCTCTTAAGTGGTAATCCAGAAAAATATTTTGGAAATACATCCCTGAAATGATCCACTACTGGAGAAAAATCATCTTGTTATAAACCCTAATCCTCTATGAAGAGATTTGGAATATGGGCAGTCACTCTACCTAGACCATGATGCTTTGGTCTATCTCTACCAGCCTGGATATCCCAGTCACCCTTATGTAGATAACTTCTACCCTCTACTGATGTAAAAGATACCGTTCGATGATACAAGTCTACAAAATCATGATAGTGAACCAACCAATCCATATCTAGTATGACATCGAATCCTATCATCTAAAAAAAAGAGGTTCCATAAGAAAGGGTAACTACCTACCTTATGGGTACCATCTCTACACTGGCATATTCCCTCTATTTATACCCCTAAGGATGTATCTAGGGTCATTACACCATAGTAATATTGTATCTCCAGTCTATGAATTTACATGATTTATATAGAGATAAAAGATTTTGAAGCACCTGTATCAAATAATGAAGATACTATAGTAGATGCTACTATAATAGTACCCTATACTATAGATGGTCCCACAACTTGATCCTTGGGTATCGACTATAGTGCATTCAACTAGCTTGATCTAAGACCCTATGTAATATATGAACTACCATGATCATAACTACTCTACCGGTGCTACAAGTGATTAGGGGTCTGGCTACCATGGCCAAGAACTCCTCCTTGGCCAGACTAGCTGGTACTATTCCAACTACCCACATGACACGGTGTAAAAGAACCCACTTCTGAAGTTGGATCCAGTTCTTATCCTTTTCCACTCAAAGCTGGTGGAAAGGTCCTACAAAAATGTTGAATATTCCCCATACAACCTCAATCACAACACTCTAGTGGGTCTCTATCATAATGGGGATTAAAATTGTCCCTTCATCCACACTAATTAAATGGAAAAGAGTTATCGAAATGGGTGATATGGTTGTCATTTCACTGATGAGAAACATTGAGGGAATGCATCCTTCCACCTGAATAACTACTGTCCTGACGCGACACCGATCCTTTAAACATAGTACTATTACCATCCCTTAGGTTATGCCTAGTGATAATGTCATGATTGAATATATCATAAAAATAAGTCTAGAAAAATACATTCACCTTTATATGAATGGCATACTAGAGCCTATACTTGAAGCATCTAGCACTCGAAAGCTCATCATCGGCTAGAAGCAGTGAAAAGCACTATAACTCCATGAAATGTGCTGAATATTCCATAACCTACACATAAAACTACTTGAGATACATGAACTCTATGGATCTATCATCTCTTAGCATCAGAGGAAAGAACTAATCATAGAAGTCAGTATGGAAATCAACCAATGACATGCCTAATAAAAAATGTCCTTGGTAATCACATCCCACCAATGATTAGCCGAGTCTCAAAGCATGTAAGTAGCAAGTTTGACCCTCTTCTCCAGAGGCATCTCTAGATTATCAAAGATAGAAAGAGTGGCTTCTATCCGAGACTCAGCAACCCATAGACCTCCATCCCTTGAGAAATTAGTAGGATGCTATTGTTGGAACTCATGAGTCAGATCGACCATCATAGGTGCAACTTATGGAGCACCATTCATGGACTGTATCAGACGTAGGAAACTATTGCAAACTTGGGAATCATTTCCCAAATCAGGTACAAAAGGCAATGCTTCAAGTTTCACTCCTGGAGGTAAGACTGGTGGCTCAAAGACCACCATGTCTATAGCATGGTCATCACCACATTACTGGCATATGATATGAGGATGTCATGGTAGCATTGGTCAAGAATTTCCAAGAACATGCCTCATAACAAGATTTAGCAAAAAAATATCATCACTAGCAGAAGCTGAACCCAAGAAAACGCACTACCCAAGGAATACTACCCTAACTACCCACTCAGACAGCTAGGTATCGACAATTTCCCAAGTACAAGTTTCATTTAATTATACATTTAATTTCCAAGTTCAATAATTTACCTTTCATAATCATGAAAAGGTGGGATAACGATTTGCAACCAATTCATTTTAGAATTCCTGATTCACTTTATAATGGATTTCCATTTCTGTTGAATCAGTTCCCATACACCTATCACTAGAAATGACACCCATTTATTTATATCATAATGACTCAACTTGGTAAATTACTCATCCCAACCGATGAGGGCCAATACAACTCATGAATTGAGACATTCAAACACTCAGTCACAACAAAAAGTAATATATATACAAGATAACTATCATAACATCACTCGATAATCATATGCATATCTAGAAATGAAAAGTAGTGAAATTCACCTATATGGCATGGAAATATGCATGAAATTTAAAATCTATGTGCCTAAGATTATGCATGTAACAATGATCATTGCCCTAAAATAATCAAGCCAAGGATGAAAGAAAATTATCAATCAGGGTAGTAATCAACAACTCCACACAACATGTTCATCACCAAATGGTGGAATAATATCAAATATATTAGGAAAATGGAGAAAAACAATTTTCATTTTAGACAACTTGGTTTTCACCCCGAACATGGGTTCACGACACCCAAGAACAAATTATGACCAAGTCCCAAGCATTCCTAATCTCCAATATATTATCTAAAAATAGTAAATGAAGAAAGGAAACTAGCTATGATACCACTTTGTGACGTCACACACCCAGATGCCACTTAAGGGTGACCCAAGCCCAGTGATCCACATAGCCTTAAGTGCATCTCCCTGAAAGCCAGAGGTTGCTGACAAGCAGTGAGGGCCTAGGGTTTATCTATGGGGAGACTATGCCCTCATTACCAAAGTGTAGCATAATAGATGGAAGTAAATATTAGAAAACAGAAGAATCAATATAAGTAAATAGAAGGAAAAATGGAAAATAAGACAACAATAACAATAAATAAAATAACTGGAATATCATCCAAGCATACAACAATAGATGATGATATTTCATGTCACTAGAAAACTGGAAAACATGGATAAAAGGCAACATGTCTAATATGTTCAACAAAGTATAAAGTAATTAAAAGACAATCCCAAGAATCCTGAGTTCCCACTCGGTCCTCTACTATCATGATCCATACTAAATAGTAATAAATCAAGTGTTTGAAGCCGTATGCTTCCCTTTTTTAACACCTATAACCATGTAATCTACTCCAAGTACCAAAAGTCTTTTAGAGAGGGTGTGAGATAAATCTCTATGGTCTACCACCAATGGTGTCTATAACATATAGCCTGTTTAATGGAAATGTAATAGTTTGAAAGTATGCATATGTAACGTCCCGGTTCCGGAATCCACCCAGAGGTGCCCCGTACCCGGTTGGTCACATATACTCAAGTGCATTTCCCCAAACGCCAGAGGCTGCCGACTAGCAGTGAGGGTCTTGGGTGTGATAGTGGGGAAACTATGCCCTCATTGGCAGAGTACATGTCAGAAACAGATAAACATGAAATAACGGAAGCAATGAATGACCAACAGTAATAAACAGCGGAAAACTAAATCAACAAACTAGAGCACATAGGTATATATGAAATGATGCAAGATACAACTCTAAGAAAACATCCAAACAAGTCACAATTCTGAAAACACCACAGTACCAAAACAAGTATAAAAGAAAAGTAAATAGTCCCTTAGCATCGCAAGCCAAAGCTCAGTCCGATGCTCTCCTTCTCCAAGCAATCAAGTAAAAGAAGTCGAAGGGAGGTTGCCCGTATCTATTCCTGCAACAACAAAGTCTGCTTGGGCCCAAAAGAATGGCCCAAACATGGTGTGAGATATAATCCTAGTAGGCAATCACATAAAGATCTGTTCCTAACAGTAAATGAATACAAGGCAAGTAAAAGTGCAGGAAGAAGTAAACATAAAAGCACATAGCAGCTACAATCCACAGTTCTAGCACATAAAGTGCACAAGTAAACAACCAAAAACGAGTAGAAAACTGGCAACCCTCTGGGTAGCTCTCACAGCCTAACCCCTATGGTTCATCCTACAAGTACTAGCAACCCTCTAGGAGGCACACACAGTCTCACCCCTCTGGTTCAGCTAAGAGTATACTTTCTGAGGAAGTACTCACCGTCAATTCCCCCTATAGTCTCGTATCGTGCTAAAGGCTCTCTGGGGAAGCACTCAACGTCTCATTCCCCCTGTGGCCCACGTCGAGGAACTCCAAACTCTCTGAGGAAGCACTCATCATCAATTCCCCCTGTGGTCTCGCATCGTATTAAAAGACACTATGGAGAAGCCCTTACGTCCATTCTCTCTATGGTCTAATACACTAGGTTCTCACAGTCCTGTGTGAAATTAACATACTCAGCGCGTGTGTATCGCCCAAGTAAACCACAAGAACTACTTGGCTATCATTCTATGGCACAACAACATAACAGTATAACAGTTCCACTATCCTACAACTAGGCATGGCAACTAGAAAACACCAAACAAGAAAAACAAGCATGGAAAACATCCAGAGTACATAAAAAACTACTCTATTCACAAGGGTAAACCTCTACTATAGCAATCAAGAAATCCGGCAATCAATCAAGGGAAAAACGGGAAAACTCACAATTCCCGTTCAAGGGAATTGGTGTAATTTCACAAAATATTCAAAGAATTTCTACATAAAGGCACAAACCACCTACCTCGATCCTAGGAGATCAATATACGTGAACAACGACAATAGATTCTCCTTATAATGTCATAGATCTGAGGAAACATACGAAACACATAAACCACGATAACTTGAGAAAGAGGAGGAATTGGAAAACAAGGCTCAAGAAGGAGGAATAAGTCACCGCTGCGATTCCAACGCAATCAACGGTGCTCGAATCGGAGAACAGTCGGAGAGGCGGGGGCTCGTCGAAGATTCGTAGATCCTTGGTGCACTCGGATGAACGAGACCTAAAAGAAGACGTTTATGTGCATCAGGTGCGACCCCGGACCATTTAATGAAAAAAAAAGTACACGGAGTGTACTTTTATAGTACACGGAGTGTACTAGGTCTTTCCGTACTCTGCCAAAATCGGCCTCCACATCTCCCCTACACACCGTGTGTGTGGCCCGGACACAGCCAGTACACGACTTCGAGTGGGAAAAGAGTACACGATGTGTACTCAGAAAGTACATGGCATGTACTTCAAAAATTTCTAGAAACTTTATTTTTCTCAAAAACTCCAGAAAAAGGAAAGGAATACCTAAAACGAAGATCCGGGTTCTTACAAACTTCCCCCCTTAAAGAAATTCGTCCCCGAATTTCCCTAGCGAGGCGTATAAGAAGAAACCCCGAACAGCTCCGGCCACTATGATCGTACATCGACCTCCCTCCTCCAGGTCTCATCCTGTACTCGCCCATGCTGCCATAGCACCTGTAAAAGAGGGACAAACCGCCCACAGAGAACCTTCGTATTGCGATTGAAAATATGGATGGGATGCTCATCAAACGATGCATCCGCTTCGAGCTCAACCTCCTCGGGCTAAAAGACATGATACAGGTATGAAAAGTAACGTCAGAGCTGAGAGACATAGAAGATGTCCTGCATGGCCCGATACCTCTGGGATAGCTATAACCGATAGGTGACCGACCCAACTCTCTCCAAAACCTCAAACGGCCCGACGTACCATGGTGAAAGCTTACCCTACTTCCAAATCCTCTTGTGTCCCAACCTCGATGTGACACGCAGGAAAACCTGGTCCCCAACCTCGAACTCTAGAGGTCGTCTCCGCTGATCAGCATAAGACTTCTGTCGAGACTGTGCTATAGCCATCCTCTTCCGAATCAACTCTATCTGCTCTGAAGTCTCCTGAACAAGACGAGGTCCTAGTAAAGATGCCTCTCCTACCTCCAGCCAGCATAAGGGTGATTGGAATGGCCTACCGTACAAAGCCTCATAAGGTGACATCTGAACAGTCGCCTGAAAACTGTTGTTGTAGGCGAACTCCACCAGAGTGATATGCTTCTCCCAAGCACCGCCAAAGTCCAAAATTCAAGCTCTAAGAGTATCCTCTAGCACCTGGATCATATGCTCGGACTAACCATCTGTCTGGGGATGGTATGCTGTACTCAAAAGTACCTTTGTACCCAAGGCCTTCTAAAGCCCCTACCAGAACCGAGACGTAATGCGCGCATCCCTGTCTGAAACAATGGAGTGTGGAACTCCATGAAAACGTACAATCTCCCGGATGTAAAGTCATCCTAGATCATTGACACTGAAGGTCTCTTTGATCGGCAAGAAGTGAGAAACCTTCGTGATCCTATCGACGACAACCCAAACAACATCGTTACCTCAGAGCGATCTTGGAAACCCTGTCATGAAGTCCATCGCGACATCATTCCACTTCCACTCTGGAATGGGTAACTGCTATAAAAGGCATTCTGGTCATTGATGCTCTGCCTTCACCTGTTGACAAGTAGAACATCTCATGACGCAACCAGCAACATCTTTCTTCATACCTGGCTAACAGTACTGGAGATGAAGATCTCGATACATCTTGGTGATGCCAGGATGAACTGCCCAAACCGAGGAATGAAAATCCCACATCATCTCCTCACATATTTCTGCTGGCACCCATACGCATCCCTAGAAATGCAAGATCTCATCCTCTCCCACTATCCATCCAAGAAGAGGGTCCTCTCCTGAAATGCTCTCCTACAGGACTAAGCCTTCTGAGTCTGATAGCTGCCTCATCCGCACCCGATCAAGAAGCATAGAGGTAACAGCTACATAAGATAGGTAAGTCTGTCCATGTCTGTCGTGCACCTCCAGATGCATCTCAGAGAACAGAGCCATCAGTTGCCACTCATGGTTGGCCTCCTGAACTGCCTGAATATGAGTTCTCCTACTCAACGCATCTTCCACTATGTTTCCCTTTCCCGGCGTATAGGCAAGCTCGAAATCAAAATACTGAAGATACTCGACCCACCTGCGCTACCTCAAATTCATATCATGCTGAGTGAAGATATAACTAAGACTCTTGTGGTTGGTGAAGACCACAAAGTGCTCTCCCAGAATATAGTGTCTCCAACAGCGTAAGGAATGAACAACAGTTGCCAACTCCAGATCGTACGTCGGGTAGTTCCTCTCATGTGGCCTCAACTGGTGAGACCCGTACGCAACGACTCTATCTCCCTACATAAGCACAACGCCCAACCTGATACCTGAGGCATCACAATAAACAATGTAGCTCTTTCCTGGCTCTGGAAAGACTAGTATCAGTGCTGACGTCAATCTTCCCTTCAGCTCCTGAAAGGCTGACTCACAAGAATCTGACCATAAGAACTTCGCCCCCTTCTTGGTCAGACCTGTCAAGGGTGCTTCTAGGCGTGAAAAGTCCTGAATGAAACGTCTTTAATATCCAGCTAGCCCTAGGAAACTCCGTACCTCAAAAACATTCTTCGGCTTCCCCCAGGAGACTACAGCTCTCACCTTCTCTGGGTCCACAGATACTCCTACCTCTGAGATGACGTGACCCCAGAAGTGAATCTATTCCATCCAAAGGTGGCACTTCGAGAGTTTAGAATAGAGCTGATGCTCTCTCAGTGTACTCGGAAGGATCTCATGATGTGTGTCATGGTCGTGTCGAGAGTGAGAGTACACCAAGATATCGTCCACGAAGACCACGACGAAAGAGTCCAAGTAAGGATGGAACACTCGGTTCATCAGTGCCATGAAAACTGCAGGCGCATTCATGAGACCGAACTGCATGACTGTATACTCGTATAGACCATACCTGCTCCTAAAGGCTGTCAGAGGTATATCTGATGGTCTAACGCGCAACTGATGATAACCGGACCTCAAGTCGATCTTCAAGAACACCCAGGCTCCTCGAAGCTGATCAAAGAGGTCATCGATCCTCGACAAGGGATATCGATTCTTGACCATCAACTGGTTCAAATTCCGATAATCCACATAAAGACGAAGGGTACCATCTACCTTCTTCGCAAACAAGACAGGCGAAACCCAAGGAGAAGTACTGGGTTGGATGAAACCCTTTGCCTGCAACTCCTCCAACTGCTTCTTGAGCTCCTGCAACTCAGGCGTAGCCATCCTATAAGGAGGAATGGACACCGGTGCTGCTCCTGGCACAAGATCAATAGAAAATTCTACCTCACACTCTGTAGGAAAGACCAAAAATTCCTCTGGAAAGACGTCCCTGAAATGATCCACCACTAGAGGAAAGTCCAACTGCTAAGTCCCCTGACAATCCAGATAAAGACTAGCAATCTGGGCGGTCACCCTTCCTAGCCCATGATTCTCGAGTCCTGCTCAACTCACCTGAACATCCCATTCGCCTCTATGAAGAAAAGAGTCACCCTCTAGTGAAACGAATCTCACTCTGTGGTGATAATAGTTGACGACTGCCTGGAAGGGAACCAACCACTCCATCCCGAGAATGACATCATAGCCTGTCATCTCTAGGATGTAGAGATCCCATAAGAAACGATACCCTGCAACCTTGAGAGGGAACTCTCTACACTGACGTACACTAGATGTCCTTGTCCCCAGTGGTGTGTCTAGTGTCAACAAGTCGGAAGAAGAAAAGATGAAGAGACCAAGGCTCTCCATGACAACAACAGAGATAAAGCTATGTGTAGCACCAGTATCGAAAAGAGATGAAGATAAAAATGAGGCTACTAAAATCGTACCTCGAACTATAGACGGGCCTGGATCCTTTTCCTGATAGGTCTGCTCCACGGCGAAAGACTGGCCTACACCGCGGCCCTACACCCCTGGCTGACCACTCTGAACTTATCCACCTTTCTGGTGCTGAGGGACTGGTGGCTGACCACCATGGCCTCAACCTCCACCTCGGCCCGAACGGCCGGAAGAACTCCAGTTCCCCGACTGGTGAGAAACTGGTGGTGCTGATCCTGAACGAGGAGTCATGGAAGAACCCCGGTCACCAGATGCTGGTGATAAAACCTGGCAGAAACGCTGAAGGTGACCCATCTTGCCGCAAGATCGGCACTCCACATGGTCTCTCTGGCACTATGGCCTCGTGTGCCCTGACCGACCACACTGGTAGCATATCACCTGGCTGCCTGATGATGCATCTCACTTCCTTGGATCATCGCGCGTAGACTCCCTACGACACTTCTTGCTGTCATCTAGAGGAAAACTATCTCTAGAAGCAGAACCGCCCTGGCTCGCAGCTCTGGAGTCTCTCAAATTGTGCTCCGCAATCAGTGTCTGGTTAACGATGGAAGTGATGGATGTCAACTGGAAGATATTCACCTGCGAGCGGATCTCCCGCCTGAGACCATCCTCAAACTTCCTTGATAAGAACACCCCACTCCCATCCCGGAGGGGTGTGAAACGCTGCAACACAGTGAAACGAGAGGAATAATCCATGACAGAAAGATTACCCTTCTCTAAGCTCATGAACTCCCTGGCTCGGTTGGCCCCCAGGGTCTCCGGGTAGAAGTAGTCATAAAAGACATGCTAGAACTCCTCCCAAGACATAACCTACTGGTGACCCGCCTGTGAGATCATGTCCCACCACCTCTTGGTAGAGTCTCGTAGCATATAGGTAGTGAGCTTGACCTGCCTCTCTGGAGGCGTCTCCAGATGCTCAAAGATGGTCAACATGGCTTCCGACCATGACTCTGCAGCCTGTGGTCCTCCTTCCCCAAAGAATGTGGGAGGAGGATGCTGCTGAAAAACCCGCGTCAAGTCTACCATAGTCGAGGCAGGAGGTGGTGCTACCTGAAAGGTCTGCATCATCCTCATAAAACCTTCCCTCAACTACGCATCGGTTCCTACATCTAGTATGACAGCCGGTGCCAAGGCTGGCCCGACTGGAGGATCGGCATGAAGTCCCTGATCAACCATATCTGGCATCTAATCACTACCTAATGACAGACGTACAGCCGGAGGACATCTCAGAGGCATATCTCTGAAAGATCAAAAGCACACCTTAGATAAGAATTAACAAATAAAGAGAACACAAGGGTACAAAACATGAACAGGGTAAGGAAAACACACAAGTTTACAAAACATTACTACACAACATGTCCTCTTAATCCACTGACATGGGCGTGTACCCCTGCCCTACAGGTCGTGTAACACCTCAAACTACACGACATGTTGAATCAACACACGGAGTGTACTTGAAAACTATTCCCCTGCCCAAGTCTCCTTACACGGCTAACCCATACGGTTCGACTTAACCCGAGACTACACAGCGTGTTCCGAACAAACACGACATGTACAAGAAAAGGCTTCGACCGCCCGTGTTGTTAAATACACGGCCTTCTACACGGCTAGACCTTACACGGTGTGTTCCGAACAAACACGTAGTGTATAGGTGAAGGTGACACCGTCCTGTGTTGTTCGTGACATGACCTGGTACCTGAACAAGACTACACGACGTGTTCCGAAAACAACACGCCATGTCTAAGAGAAGGTAACGCTGACCCGTGTTGTTCGTGACACGGCCGGGTACCTGGACGGGACTACACGACACGTTCCTTTACAACACGGCGTGTTCTACTCGAGCTTCCCTGACCCGTGTTGTTAGTGACACAGCGGGGTACACGGCTCCGAACTACACAGCGTGTACCAACCGTACACGACATGTTCCTGAAGTTATTTCTACAACAGCATGTCCCTGCTCACATGGTCAGTCACACAGTCTAAAAACTACACGACATGTAGCTAAAAAGTACATGTCGTGTATTCTGGGTTTTTATGGGCATTAGCTCAGAAACTGCACAGAAGCCCAGAAAACATAGAAAACAAGGCATAGAGGTGCCAATTTCTGATTCGTGGGGGCCCATACTCCCCGAGAATCAAAACGTGGAATTTATTTAAAGAAAATTAGAATACAAACAATCCTCTAACAAGTAAGCAGAGATTCTATCAAGTATCTATCATAACAACATGCATAATCTACACAAAGTCTATCACAACAGCATGAAATCACTAATGCACCCTAGATGGCATGGCAAAAATGCATGGCATGTGATTTCTACAAGTGCCTATATGATGCATGGGATGGAATACCCTCATCTCATCAGGTTGCGACAGAAATAGAACCGCAATAGTTAATACAGTAACAACACAAGGCATGTGGATCACTCTAGGTGAAATCAAATCAATCGTAAATCTCAAAACCAAAAAACTGCAATAAACTAGGTAGTATGGCTTTTACCTGTACATGGGTTAACTACTCCCGAGCATATATTAATACCAAGTACCGAATCTATCCTATCCCTAGCTAAAGGCCCCAAATAGTAATTCAAGAGAAAAGAACCTCCCTCTGATACCACTTTGTAATGTCCCAGTTCCGGAAGCCACCCAAAGGCGCCCCGTACCCGGTTGGTCACATGGACTCAAGTGCATTTCCCTAAATTCCAGAGGCTTCCGACTAGCAGCGAGGGCCTTGGGTGTGATAGTGGGGAAACTATGCCCTCATTGGCAGAGTACACGGCAGAAATAGATAAACATGAAATAGCAGAAGTAGTGAATAACCAACAGTAATAAATGGTGGAAAACTAAATCAACAAACTGGAGCACATAGGTATATATGAAATGATGCAAGATACAACTCTAAGAAAACAGAAAAACAAGTCACAATGCTGAAAACACCACAGTACCAAAACAAGTATAAAAGAAAAGTAAATAGCTCCTCAGCATCGCAAGCCAAATCTCGGTCCCATGCTCTCATGCTCCAACCAATCAAGTACCGGAAGTCGAAGGGAGCTTGCCCTTATATATTCCTGCAACAACAAAGTCTATTTGGGCCCAAAATAATGGCCTAAAAAGGGTGTGAGATACAATCCCAGTAGGAAATCACCCAAATATCTGTGCCTAACAGTCAATGAATACAAGGAAAGTAAAAGTGCAGGAAGCAGTAAATAGAAAAGCACACATCAGCTACAATCCACAGTTCTAGCACATAAAGTGCACAAGTAAACAACCAACAACAAGTAGAAAACAGGTAACTCTCTGGGTAGCTCTCACAGCCGAACCTCTATGGTTCAACCTACAAGTACTAGAAACCCTCTAAGAGGCACACACAGTCTCACCCATCTGGTTCAACTAGGAGTAGACTTTCTGAGGAAGCACTCACCGTTAATTCCCCCTATAGTCTCGTATCGTGCTAAAGGCTCTCTGGGGAAGCACTCAACGTCTCATTACCCCTATGGCCTGCGTCGAGGAACTACAGACTCTCTGAGGAATCACTCATCATCAATTACACCCTGTGGTCTCGCATCGTATTAAAAGAAACTCTAGAGAAGCCCTTATGTCCATTCTACCTATGGTCTACTACACTAGGTTCTCACAGTCCTGTGTGAAATTAACATGCTCAGCGCGAGTGTATCACCCAATTAAACCTCAAGAACTACTTGGCTATCATTCAAAGGCACAACAACATAACAATATAATAGTTCCACTATCCTACAACTAGTCATGGAAACTGGAAAACTCCAAACAAGAAAAACAAGCATTGAAAACATCTAGAGTACAAAAAAAACTACTCTATTCACAAGGGTAAACCTCTGCTATGGCAATCAAGCAAGGAGGCAATCAATCAAGGGAAAAACATGAAAAGACACAATTCCCGTTCAAGGGAATTGGTGTAATTGCACAAAATATTCAAAGAATTTCTACAGAAAGGCACAAACCACCTACCTCGATCCTAGGAGATCGATATACATGAACAATGACGAGAGATTCTCCTTAGAACGTTGTAGATCTGAGGAAACGTCTGAAACACATAAACCACGATAACTTGAGAAAGAGGAGGAATTGGAAAACAAGGCTCAAGCAGAAGGAAGAACTCACTATTGCGATTCCAATGAAATCAATGGTGCTCGAATCAGAGAACGGACGAAGAGGTGGGGGCTCATCGAAGATTCGTGGATCCTTGGTGCTCTCGGATGAATGTGACCTAGAAGAATACATTTCTGTGCGTCAGGTGTGACCCCGGTCCATTTAATAAAAAAAAAGTACACAGTGTGTACTTTTAGAGTACACGACGTGTACTAGGTCTTTCCGTACTCCACCAAAATCGGCCTCCACGTCACCCCTACACGTCGTGTGTGAGGCCCGGACATGGCCAGTACACGGCTTCGAGCAGGAAAAGAGTGTACGGCGTGTACTTCAAAAATTTCCAGAAACTTTATTTTTTTCAAAAACTCCAAAAAAAGGAAAGGCATACCTGAAACGAAGATCCAGGTTCTTACAACACATATAGTGTAAAGTAGTGCAATGTAACTAAATATACATATACCCACTTCATCCCTCGGTTGGTGTCGGAATATGTAACTAGTTCATTAATTAAGTAATTACCAATTTATATTGATAGGTCACATGAGGCATATCCTTCACCGACATCACCTCGTGATAGTATAAATAGTGAAGTTTCCAAGATATAACAAGGAAACCTGTAATGAAATTTAATAATGAAGTCCCAAGGTAATAACCAAGGAGATGTAGACCTCAAAGGTCACCAACTTAGTAGTAACTATATCCTAGAAAGAAGTAAGAATGTAATCCAAGGATCATACTCCAAGTCATTCCACAATGAGGTTCCTACCAAATCAAAGGTGATTGTCCAAGGTAAAATGGGACTAAGAAATGATTGGGACCAATGGGCTTTAACCATGGAACCTACTTGTAAATGCTGGATATGAAGAGTGTATCCAAGGAATCCTGTATGTTAATACTAGATCCAAGGATTGTATCCAATGTATCCTATAGTACTACATGAGGGATCCTATGGTATCATACCGATCATCCAAAAACATAAAAGGATTAGGATCTAGGTGGTTCTCAACCAAATAAAGTAGTATCCTTGAATCATAATGGGTTTCCAGAGTGCTCATGGCATTCCCCGATCGAAATACAAGGCGATCTTGAGTCAGGCTATTCCTATTTGATTATGAAATCATGTAATATTTCATTTGGTTCAAGTCTTCCCATTCATTAGTGTGATAAGTTCAAGTATAATGCAACCATTGGTTCAATCCTTTCATTTCATTAGTGTGATAAGGTCAAGTAGTATTCAACCTTTTAATCAAGTCATAATTAATCACTAAGTCCATTTGGTTCAAGCCTTTCCTCTTATTAGGGTTACTAGGATATATATCATGAAACCATTCATTTAATACCTTTTAATCATATTCCATATTCAATGTTTATTCTTCTACCTTCCCTTAATTTGGAAATGTGTTCCATGAATATGAAACCTACTATCCATTTACATTTATGGCCAAGTCAAATTCCCAATATACTTTCCAATTTCCATTTCACATTTAATTATCCTTTGATGCACTTACCTGAGGTAGGTCAAGTAGTACATATATATGGTAATTTTCATTATGAAATTAAAAATATAAACCAATTCATTTAAAATAGGGAATCATACCCTTAGAAAGTCCATGGTAAGACACACTTGAATGGTGGAAAAATGTGCTAAAACACCAAAAAAATAATGGCATAGCCTTTTCCATGTAAGGGATGGAGTTGTGGTCATAAACACCAAAAATTAATCACATATTTGGAAAGAGAATATCCATATGGTTCTAATGAGTATAAGCATGGAATATAAATTCAATGAATGACACCCGATGAAATCGGTGGTCCCCACATGAAAAATCCAAAATCAATGAACATGAGAGACAAGTTATAGACCACCCACCTTAGGCTTGTAAAAATATCCTCCTTTGGTATTGTCCTTTGATTTGGCTTGGATCGAAGTTGATCTAAGAAAATGAGAAAAACACTCATACCTCGATAAATCGGCCAAGAGAAAGAGATAAGGAGAATGGATCAAGGGGACCCAAGTACTTACCCTTGCACATCCAACGTGATGAACATAAGCTAGATTAGATCTCATAAAAAGGATATATTTGAATCCCTAGCTTTAGCCTTCAAAAATCTCTAATTTGAGAGAGAAATGGGTTAACCCTACTGGTTCTCAAATTAGGAAATAAGAAGGGTTCTAATTATATCATTAAGGGAAATTTTTCAAATTACCCAAAAATGGAATGTGCAAGGTTTTTTCTAATGGTTTGACATCTTGAGCACAAACTATGCAAGGTTTTCTGGGTAGAAGGGGCACCTTGCATAGTTAGGCTACATGACTGTGTGCAAACCGTGTGAAGTGGTTCAGTATATAAATTTCAATCTGCCCTGTTATCCAAACCGTATGCCAACCATGTGATAACCATTAAACCTATCCATTTTTCCCAAAAGATGTGTTTTAGGCTCTAAAATTTCCCTAGACACCCCTAAGAACTTTTCTAACTCATTAGGCATATATATTAGGTCCAAAGTAAAGATTTATACTGAAATCTTAAAGGATTCATACCTTCAAGAAAAACTAGGTTCTTACATGATGATATGGATTCTATAGAATTTAATATGCCTAGGTTTCCATGGTTTTCATGAATATATGTGGTTGTTGATGTTCCAATAGTGGAATGACTGGTTCTGTGGAAAGGAAATTCTTTTGTGGCGGTTGTCAGGGATGATGAAATGTTCTATGGGGATGTTTGTGTGGAGATTGGTTGGTGGTTGTGTGGATGTATTATAGTTTCCTGGTGGTGTATAATGTGAATGGTAATAATGAATGTGATAATGGGAATGGTCTAGAGATTAATAAGTGGTCATTATTAATGAATGGTAAATGCTTGTAAATAATGGGTAGTGGATAATAATTAACATATTTGACGGATAATTAATGGGGTTTTCATTAAATATTGGTAAATGAATGAAAAAATTAAGTTAATATGGCTAGTAAAATGATAATTCTAGAAATTGATAAATGGTGGAATTAAATTGAAAATTGAAAATTCCAATGTGGATGTTTTGAGTGGGAAATTGGGGATAGTTGTATTGTACAAATGGAAGTAGTTATTAGTGATCGATAGTGATTATGAAATGATATTTGATGGTCTTAGTAGTGTTATCATGGTATTAAAAACTTGTTTTTGGATTGTGTGTTACTGTGTTAAATGTTATATTTTACTTTTAATTTCTTACACACCCCACTCGAGTTGGATTACCTTACCTATGCCCAAATGTTTTGGGTTTCGTTAATTTTAACTAAACATTCAAGTTAGAGAGGGAATAAGTGGATGAATATTGCCTCTTCTCTGCCCTCACTTCCAGGTGTAGTACATGCTCTGATGCCTCAAAGTAGGTATAATAATATGGGTTGTAGAAGATTAAAGTAAAAGTTTGTGATATATTTATCTGGCTGAAATATTTATACATGATTGGGATTATGCATCATAGGATGAGGAAATGAGGTTGATCTCCTCCATTGTTATGATACTCTACTATGATGGGGTTCTGATATGGATTTGTGTTATGATATGTGGTATATGGTTGTAATAATAAATTCATATTTTTTTATTACACATCTACAAAATATATGGAAGTATTAGAATTTTTTTTGGGGCATAATATGGAAAAACTAGTCAGTATGTGGTTACAAGGTTCCTTATTACTATATTATTTTATATCATGTTATTATTCTTGGATTCATTATTGAGTGAGTGAGCCTTGGTGAGGATGGGTTATAGATGGACTAGTATAGGTGGGAGTCGAATTTAATGTTTATTAACTGAGGAATTAGTATACCTTTTCAAAATTTTCATAATATTTCCTAAGGATCCTTCAGAGTATGCATGTATGCTCCCCCTGGTATATAGATTTTTTTCTTCAGGTTTTTAGGAGGGATTTAGAGATCACCCTTTTCATTACTAGTTGGAATCTTGCAGCTGTGGTTGGTGTTACTACCTTTGGGTTTTTATTTTTGGTGTTTCATTTTGGATACTTCGTATATATAAGATATAATATGAATTATAGGATATTAGTTTTATTTTATATTATGGTGTTTATCGGTGGGTTTTTACATGATCCTGGGATTTGTGTGGATAATGCCTCCAATTTGTATGTTTTATACCCTCGGTGATGGTTTCTAATTTATTTCCTATTGAAGTCATGATTTATGGGTCACTCCCATATTCTTTATAGGTCTAAGATGGGTTCCTAAAGGGGAGATCCATTAAATATAGAGTATGTAACCCCATTAATCAAGGAGAATTATACACTATGAGGCATGTGTCCTCTATAGGGATTAGTACGCTCTTGATTTAAATACTCTATTTAGCAAGGTAGAGTTATCACACTATTAATTCAAAGGGGTAATATAGAAGTTATGGAAGTTAGTTAATTTTGGTTCCTTGATTTTGATGGTTATCTATGTAATTTGGGTTCCTTTTAGTAGATGAATTCTATAGAGCTAGGTTGTGAAGACTGAAATCCTTCATAACCTTGGTTGGATTTTCCTCTTATATCAAATTTGGGTTTATTCAATTTGAGGTAAATAGTTATCATGCGTTTCTCTTTCTATTACCGAGGAATCCTTTGGGTATTTTTATACTCATCTATGCATAGTATTTTCTCCCATACCTATTGTGTATGTATAGGCGATGAACTATTCGGTGATGATTTCAATGGGCATGGAATTGGGGGAGATGGTGATTATAGGATTTTGGTTTTATTAACTAATAGTGGTGTTTTTATGGTGTTGGTGAGACATGGAGTACTTTATATCCCAATCATTCGAGGTTGGTCTTTACTATAGGATATTGGGCCTTGTTCATTGCCTTTTTTTATTGGATTAGGAATTTGATACGTTTTTAGGATATTTATCATTGTCACATGCATGTTCTAGTATATTTTTATGTGGTTTGTGTTATATATATTTTATAGATATATTTCAATGTATGTAGTTTTATATTATAAGGATTTCCATATATTTGATATTCCTTCTTGGTGATTGTCACCAACCACTAGCCTATTCGAGGTGTGATTAGGGTGGTATACTCATCTTAGTTCTAGCCCAAGTAGGGTCTGGGTGGGTTGGGTTGTGTAAGAATTGGTTCCACTAGACACTTATTGGGCTTGTACCATCTACCTAATAACATTCTAGTGGATTTATTAATATTAATATAATTTTTTTTGTTATAAAAATTAATATTTTTATTATTGTTACAGTTATTCATATTTTTTTATTTTTACTAAATGTGGATATTTGATATATATTTAGTTATATAACTTGGGGTTTAATAGTTAATTTAATAATGATATTTATAATCTAAAAACAAGTAGATCAATGAGTCTTAATAAACTAAAGGAACCAATTAAATAAAAATTAATGTAATGAATTTCTATGGGATTCATCCTTATATAATTAGGTAATACAACTAACTTTAAAGGGATACAGTCTAACCCGATAAATTAATCACATAAAACATAAAATTTTTCAAGTGAGTTAGCTAAAAAATTAACTTATCTATAAATATGAATAATTACTTGTTCAATACCTGAGATAAATTCCATTATTCCCTCCCATTATGGAATGAGATTCCATGAGAATGATTCCCTCTAGATCAAATAACTTAAAATAGCTAACTGAATTCACACTCAATCTATAACCGGTTCCACTATTTTCTCCTCACTAAATTTGAAACAATGTTCACTGCCTATATTTTAGTTTTCATTGGAAAAAAGTCACAAAAAATATCATTGTATCACCCTAGAACTATACTACTCGAGTTTTTATATACATCAACATAGATTAGGATCCCCAAAAGTTTATTGGACGCACCATCAATATTCATCCCACTCTAGTTGTTCATAAGTTCCTTCCACACCACATCAATACAGCATTTATATTGATTGAAATTAATTTCAATTTACAATAAATTTTAAATAGATAAATCATGAATGGAGTCTCCTAAAAGTCCCTTTGGTATCTTTCTAGCATCCTTGTAAGAAGAAAAAATATATGAAATCAATGATTGGAAGGATAGATGCACACCACCATATATTTGTGAATTTTGGATCCAACAAACAAGGATGAATAAATTATTATCAACATCAGTGAATATATTTCACAGTTGGAACAAAATATTGACATTTAAATAATTCAAAACACGTCTAAGATAGAAACTTTATGTATATTTGTAAATATACATGTATGCGTTATTATTAGTATTATTAATGATATTATTTATATTATAAAATTAATTTATTAATTAAATATAATATTATAATAAATATTTTTATTAATAATAATATTAATAATATTAATTTATGGGTAATATAGTGATTCTATAGTGGTGGTGGACATTAAAAAGAGGCGATCAAGAAATTTTCCATGGAGGATATTCCAGGAATGGGTGTGTTGCTTTTATATCTTTTAAGAGCTCTAGATAAATGATTCACATGTTTATTGAGAAGTAAATCAGTTAGGTGACATGTTTTCAAACAAATATGTTATGGAAGAGATCTCATTTTAGTCATTTTCCACTCTTGAGTTTTTTTATTTACTTAGTAAATTTTAATAATTTAGGCATTTTGAATACAATAATTTGTAACCCTCCTTGTAACAGTGTTTTTAGTTTTTGAAAAAGTATCTTTGGACATGACCATTTTCTTAGACCAACATATTTTCTAATTATTATTAATATTATAATTATATATAAAATTTTTAAAAGTGAAAAATAAAAAAATACAAAAAATGATAAAAGGGGAAGGGGATAAATGGACTGGGGATTGAAAAAGGATCTGAGGGAATTCTCTCTCTCCCTATTATTTTTATTTACCTAAATAATAAAAGTATGAAAGCTTCAATAGGGGTTAATTGAAGTCTTAAATCAAACATTCAATTTTACCACTCAAGATAGTAATTTTGATAGAAGTTATAACCTCCAAAAAATCAGTGTATTTAAAAGTATATAATATAAAAGAAATAAAAATCTACGATGTTAAAATAATTAAATGGAGATGCAAACAATCGAATCCGGAATTAATACAAGAAGTCTAAAATTTAAAAAAAAAATTATTTGATAATATTCGAAATACTGCATTAATGGACATTATTATTGATAGTTCTAATCATGGTAACTCTTTTATTTTACCTTAAAGTGGAATGATATTTAGTAACTAGAACCTTGGTATACAAGATACACACTAGGAACTTTGTTAAAAAACTCATCAAAATATATATGTCTTTCCCCAAGAACTTCTTTGACAAACCATTTAGTAACATATAACTCTATCCCTAGGATATTATTCTATTAGGGTGGTTGAAAATAATTACATCACCCATATTTTTTTGAAATTATTATTTTAGAAGAAACTAGGTTCCAATACCTATAAACTCATCTATCATGAAGATCATACGAAAAAATTATAAGAATAAACCCAAAATATTTTACAATTAAATCCCTCACACAACACAAGAATTAAGAAAACACATTCCAAAAGATTAAAATCGTTAAATCTCAGAGAATTAAGGTAATTTCCTAAATGAATTAAGAATTTAGGTAATTTTAGTGTCACAACATCTTCCATTCCTCAAAAATTGATCTCCATTTATAGATTTCAACATATTCCCCCCAATTATAATATACAAGATATTTGGGTTCATCTTTAATAGAATCAAAATCAACTCAGATTCTTCCGTTCAAATATTCAGTGTGAATTAATGATTCTATAAAAATTAGATGGATCATTCAGCTCACTGAAACATAGAATCATAAGTTAATATTTCCAAAATAAAACTTCAAATAAGTTAAAGTAGACATGGTGTGTTTTTTAACTCATCAAAATAATAGATCAAGAAGTTATTATTTTTGGAAAAGGACACAAAATTCTCCCCCTTTTTGATAGTAGTAAGACACAATGTGATTAATAAAAAATTTAAATAAAAAAAATAATGTATATAAATAGTTATAGCTTCCATAGAACTTACCCCCTATTTAAGATATGAAATGGAAATTATAAAACATTTTTCCCCCATAAACGTTTTTCTAACTTCTCCCCAAGGCCTTTGATGAGATTCTCCCCCAAATAAAACTTTAATTTCCCTATTATATAAATAAAAAATACATTTCAACCATTTGGGATTATAAAATATAAATGAATAATAAAAATAAATGAATAATCATATTAATTTCAGAAAAATAAGTTCAATTCCCTATAACTTCCCTGAATAGATTTCCTAAAAAATTTCGAAAAAAATATAAAAATTTATTATTTGATATCTACCCATATAAATATAATTTATCCCCTTACCGAATCAATTTAATGAAATTAAAATTTCTCCCCTAAGGTAATGTAACTTTTCTAATGTAATATAACTTCTCTTACATTAAAAAACCTCCAAACAACCTCTCTATCTGAATCAATAATACACTCAAAATTTCACTCCCTTTTTGAGATAATAAGCGGGAAAAAAATATAATTTCAAGAAAAAATCCAAGTGTTATGTAAAAATATACCCTTATAAAATTCATCTCCTAATAAAAATGGATTATATTTTTATAATAAATATGATTTGGGAAGTTTCACTAAAAACATTTCCTGAACATTCATAAAATACGACAAAAAATGTAAAATTTATACAAAATATCTAGAATAAAAATTCAATCTCTTAAGGATTTAATCAAAATTAAACAACTAAAATAAAAAATGGGAAAACATTATGCACATAAGGGTCTATATATAAGAAACACATATATAAGAATATAATTTCAATAAGTATTCTCATACGTAAGAGGAAAACATAAAATTAAATATTATAAAAATTTAAAATCAAACTCAAAAATCATTGAGGGTGTATTATTATATGATTAAAGATCGCATAAAATAAAAATTACCTTATAGAATATAACTATAGTTAAGTTTAATAATACAAGGAAACTTCATTAATGTGAGGATTCAAAATATGTTTAAAGTACCCATATAGTTTTGATGAAATTTATTACTATAATATTTGATATACCTATGAAATATTTATTCTGGTTCAAAATAATGAATTCCCTCCCCATTTCTTGAGTAGTGTTTTAATGTGAGTAGAATTAAAAAAATAAGTTTAAAGTAACTTAAAATTTATTATACCCATATTTTTAATGTATTTGAATCATTGAGAATGTAAAATTTTCATAAATTGATTAGTAATATGATATTCAATTTCAAAAAATTCAAGAATAATATCTCCTTTTATTATATGATCCTAAATGATAAGTTGTTTTATATCTTTTTTTAGCTTGTGAATGATGTGCAAGGTTATTATAGGAAAAATGAAACTTGTGGTATCACAAAGAATCAAAGTATGAGTAAAAAAATTCCAAAATCAGTGAATGTGTGATGCATCCATAGAAATTGAGAACAAAAACTTCCATCTACCACAATTCAACTTTAATAGTGTAAAGTATAATAGAATATTGCTTCTTATTGGACCAAGAATAAAAAATTCTCCATGAAAATGACATGTTCTGGAAGTTCTCTTCTAATCCACTCTACAACCTCCAGAAGTTTCATCATAATAACTCTTATGAGTAAAATAAAATTTAAAAGAATAAAATATATTAAGTTATAAATTTCCTTTATTATAATGAAAAAATCATTTAATAACCTTGAGATGGGACTCTTTTATATTTTCATAGAATCTCACACCCAAGCACACTAGGTGCATAATGTAAAGTTGACAAGTTCTTATGTAAAGTAAAATTCTAATCCTCTATCTAATTTTTTTTGATCAAATAATTTCTTATATTCAGCAAGATAAAGTTTACATGAGGTACCTAATATAGTATTAACCTTTGAACCATTTTCAAAATAAAAACATTTAAGTAAATAAATAATGTACTTATACTAAAATGAATTTACAATTCATTAATTTGTTTTGGGTAGTGATTTAATTTTTTTAAAATATTCTTATAACTTAATGGGATAAGGAAGTTTGTGTTATATTATGTGGAATGTATGTTTGAATGATTTGTGACATTTTATCTTTACCAGTTTGATACTCTATCTTTATTATTTTCATTTAAAACTTTGTATGCTGTATAGTTTTAATAATTGTTATGATTGATGGTGAGAATTATATTCTAATTATGATTATATTATACTACCTAGAATGTTGATATTATTATTTATTCAAAGTTATTGTTGATGTAAAATTTTTATATTGACAAGAATGGTGTTGTGATTTGGTATTCCCTATATTATGTTTATTATATACTATATATCTGATTTGATTTTAAACAATTATACATGGAATGATACCTGGAATATGAAATTGTAGATTTTATGAGTCAAAATGGTGTATGATGGATAATGGGATGGGTATGTAGGTACCCTGCCTATTATGATTATTGGTTTCATTCCCTATAGAGTTGAAAAAATGATAATAATGAATTATTTTTATTCATGTAACAACTATTTAATATGGCCAAACAAATTGGGTTATTATAATTTGATGATTTTCAAGTCTGCCATGGTCTGGAACTATGGTGGTCTGACTGAACCATAAAAAACCTACTGTAATATTAATATTTATGATTTCAATATATTGTTTATGACTATAGTATATTATTGTTAACTATTATGTTCTTCTATTCCATATATGGTCTTAATTGAGTTATTCATTACATTTTAACTCACGACATGAAAATAACATACACCTGGATATCATTGCATTTTTTTAGGGTATTTTGGTGGTTCTTATTAAGTTTCATAATCACACTTCACATGTACATATTTTTCACATGTATTTTTCTTTTTCTTCATATCATGGTCAGACAAGTATCATAGAGAAGGAGAAGGGATGTTTTGTTGGTTAGTGATTCCACTATTTTATCTTATATTAGGATCACTGAGGATATTCTATCTATTCATTAATCTATTTACTGCATCATGATCAGACTAATGGTAATTTTTATTGTATGTTCCATGACATAACACTTTTTATTGTTAATATTTTTTATATATATTTTGTATAATACATGAAATAGGTGGTGGAGATGTCATAGGAGTTCCATGTTGGAACCAAAAAACAATTTATTTTATTTCTTCTAGTATTTTTATAACTGAGGGAATAATCTACCTAATAATATTTTCTAGACTTCATCATTTGTCAGTAGCATTTGGAACACATAGAAGACTTATTTAGATCATGTGATGAACTAGTTAGTTTTCTAGTTTGGTAAATTAGGGTTGCATCATTACAAAATGGAATCAAATCATTTTTGGGTTTCTAGGATTTTCTTGATTGGAGATAGGGTTAGTTTGATGTTTGATAGGTAACTTATAAATAAACATGACCGATCTATTTATAGTGTAAGATTATTTTACCATGGTAGTTTTAGGGAATTAAATAATAAATATTGTGCCCACTTAATTTGTATTTTGATTCTTTTTAATTACGAGCATCCATGGATAGATTTTGTTGAGTCACATGCATCATGATAGGCATATAGGCATTATGTAATATGCATTTGGGTGTTATTAATTCAGTACATTATGACACAATTATGAGATGGAACAAATATAGTGGGAGTTCTAGGTTAATTATATTTCAATAATAAAAATTTTATTCTTTCTATTATTCATTATTGAAACTTTAATTAACTGGATCAAATACAAATATATATATATATATATATGAGTTTTCTCCATCTAAAAGAATAAATATGATGTGATTTATTAAAAATATGATTTTATTTCAATTATTTATATATTATATGAACTCCTCAAAGATTGTTAAATATTTTTTATTTATTTAGGACTATATTGATAGTCATGAGTGATTTATTCCTTGAAGAATGAGTTGTATTTTAACAAAAAATATTTTAGAACGAATGATTTTGGAGAAAAGAGGGATTGTGTTTTGAAACAAAAATATAACTTTGAAATGGTGAAAAATATTTTGAATCATGTTTTAAAATGATTTAGTGATGTATTATTTTTAAAACAAAAATTTGAAAAATTTTGGGTAAAAGAACCAAGAATTTAAATATGTGTATATGGGTGTGAGTTTTAAGGAAGTGGGATTTTGTGTTTTGGATTTAAATTCAGAAAAAATATTTTTCTTAATTTATGAGGGTATTATAGAGAATGTGTATATGATGAAATTCTATGTTATATTTAGATTAATTTTGATGCTTGCTGACATAGTGGTATGACTGTTGTTGAAGCATTTTGGTTATTTTATTTCTTGATATATATTGAGAGATATTATAAATTATGACCGTTCTTATAAATATTTACACCACCATTCAACAATTTATTTTTAATTTAGAGGGTGGTCAATGATGATTAATTTGGCGAGCCCCTAAGAGGTCAGATTAAAATAAACTGATGAGTGTTTATTCATGTGCATGATTTTAACTTGTGAGTGGAATGATCGTATTTATATCTCAATATATTTGGGAATGTATGGATTCCGTGTTATGGGTATAAGGATTAATATTATGATCTATTAATTATATTCATAGGTAGATCATCGGTGGGGCCTATGATATAGGTCCTCTCACTGAGGCTGGTGATATGTAATGGATGTGGATTAGGGACATGCCAAGGGTTTCCTATTCATATGTTTTATTTTTATGACTTGTATTTATTGATAGGGAAATTAAATTAAGGGTGAGATAATAGGGATGTATACTATGTAATAATTAAAGTAAGGTGGTGGTGGCCCAACATTATGTTGGGATAAATATTGGAATTAAAATAGTGAGATCCATTTAGATCTACTATGGAATAGCTAGGATTCAACGAGAAGTTAATTCATGTTTCTTTGTATAGGAAGGAATATAATTATAGAGTAAAAAATTCTTATTTAGTGATGAAATTAATGAGTTTTAATGGACTCATTATGGTGGATTGGTTAAAGTATTATGGGACAATTCATCATGAAAAGAGTGGTCAAACAGATAGTATTGCATGAATTAGAAGGGTGATATGGATTAATACATTAAGAGAGTAAATTAATAAAGATTCATTTATGGGAACATCATGTTTATTATTAATCGGTTAAAGTGGGTAAGTACTTATGGTATTTCTTAGGATATGGTTGGATCAGTATCTTAAACTTGTAATTTCACATCCACTTAGTAGACATTGAGGGTTATATGGAAATATTAATGGTGAGAAGCACCATCAGTTTAATTTAGATGGTAAATCCATATATCATTATGAAGTTCTTGGAATTTAAATTTATTTATAGGTGATATTTAATTATAAAATTTCATGGGTGAATCAGCTATAAAAGTAGGGAATTCTACTAAATTGTGATAAGACTCACATATAACAATCAATTAGATCATATGAAATTAAAATTGAATGAGGAATTATTAATTGGATCAGGGGAATAGTATAAAAATGAGAATTGTATATTAGTTGAGTATTAGGATAATTATAACATGTTTTATAATGGATTTTCAATGCATTAATGATCGATGTGCATGAATTTTGTGTGCATTTAGAAAAATGATCATTATTTGAATTTTTCAACTATTAGTGGCTTTTTGGTTAAGGGTTTTTAGTAGATGAAGAAAATGTGTGGTTTTAGTGATCATCATGTCACTAGAAAAACATGATGATTCTTCACAAGTACAAGAAACCTAAATGTGTGGAGTTCACAACAACTTAAATTTTGATGAAAATAAGAACATGTTTTTCATGAAATTTAAAAGGAATTTTTATTTTCTTAGAAAAAGAATGCGAAAGAGAAAATAATGAGAATGAGTGTGGAGTGGAGTGGAAGGGCGGATAATTTTCTATTTTATATATGAGTGCCACATAGTACTAGGTGTCATAACATTGGGTACTTGGTGAGTGGAGATGAGGAGTAGCGATGGCGCCATCAGGAATCTGGTGGGTTTGTATTGAGTACCCAATAGCCTTATGGTGGATTGATTAAAATTAATAATTATTGTTTTTATATAATAATAATATATTATTATTATTATTGTTATAGATAATATTATTATTTATATTAAATGTAGGTTATTATATATATTTGGATATATGTAGTTTGGGTTAAATAATTAATGTGAATAATTGTACTATAGTTGGGGGAATGGGAATAATTAATGTTAATAATGACATTAATAATAATTATTAAAATATTATTAATCCCCCACACTCATCTTGGGTGGTAAGGGTGGGGAGGGGTTTGGGGTGTGGTCATGGTGTCAAGTCCCCAAACCAATAGTTTATTTACCTTTCTTTGTTGCATCATGTGCTTCTTTCGTAGTTGTACCCAATTTATAATAATATTATTAATGATACACACACACAGATATATATATATATATATATGTGTGTGTGTGTGTGTGTGTGTGTGTGTTTGTATGTATATATAAATATATATGTATGAGTTTTATCATCGTCATCATCATCATCATCATCATTGTTTTTATTTTATGATATAATTAATTTTATTATTAATAATAATAATATAATTAATATTGGAATTATTAATAATATTATGACAATTAATTTTTGGGTATCATAAATATATGAATATATCTATATATATAGATTTGTTATTAATATTAATAATGATAATAATAAGTTGTTTTTATTGTTGTTTTTTCTCACTTATCATCATCATCATCATCATCATCATCATCATCATCATCATCATCATCATCATCATCATCATCATCATCATCATCATCATCATCATCATCATCATCATCATCATCATCGTCGTCGTCGTCGTCATCATCATCATCATCATCATCATCATCATCATCACCACCACCACCACCACACCAAACATTAGCACATGTATGGTGGGGTGGGGTTTGGGTGTACGTCCTTAGGTTGAGCCCTGATATTTCTTCTCTTGAATGCATTATAAAATTAACTAGATCAGAATAATAATAATAATAATAATAATAATAATAATAATAATCATCATCATCATCATCATCCATGATATGTTAAAAGAAGGGTAAGAAAATAGAAGTGATAAATGGGGAAGGGGATAGATGGGTAGGGGGCATGACCAAAGAGGGGATGGGAATCTCTCCAACTCCTCCATATTATTCTCTCCTATACTGAGAAAACATCCAAAATAAAATTTAAAAACCATCTATAGAAGAATATTGTGATAAAGATTTTGCTGGATCTTCCTCTTTCTTGATTTAGATTGTTTACGGAAGGGTTTACAATTTTTTCCATAGGGTTTTCATATTCATGTTGTATGAGAAGATTAAATTGATAAAACTTGATGTGTAGGATATGATTTCTGTTCAAGGTAGGTGAACCTAATAATTTTCTTTATATTTCATGTTCTTCTTATATTCTTGTGTGATTGGGGTTGGGAACAGATATGGGGAACTCAAATTAGTAACCGAGGAATCCAAAAAATTATAAGATAAATCAAAGGGTACGAGGGAACCAATGTAGTGGCTCTTCTAACACAAGTTATTTTTTGGAGTCATAGGAAACATTTTCACATAGGAATCCTGAATGAGAAATGAAAAAATATATTCTCGAAACCTTAAGGTGTTTAGAGAATTATGAAATAATTCATGAGTAATGAGACTAGGTAAACAGATATTCTACCACTGGTGATATACAAATCAAGTTTCCCAATGATAACACTACAAAAGGAACCTATAACGGAAATAAATCCTAGGAACATAATTTAGGTATATTTTATATTATAAAAATATTAATGGGTTATTTTAGGACTAAAAAAATCATATTGTAATAGATAGAATATTTTCTTGACTATTAAACAATGTAGTTTCTTTATAATATAGAATAAAAAACTAGAAAAATGTATCATCACAGAAGATTCAAGTAACCAATAATATAATAGAATAAATCAAGGGTAACAAGAAGGGTGAGATGGATTTTTCAACACATTTAAAATATTTGTTAGTGACGTGGTGATGGTTTTATCTTTGGGATCCCGAAGGGTGCTTTCGTAAGTAACAACTTAGGGATATATAAAGTGATTTGAATATTCAAAAATATTTATAGAGCCTAATGGGATTAGGGTGTTCATATTTTATTAGGTTGAATTACTATTTGAATGCTTTGTGATATGTTTTCTATATTAGGAAAAAAAATTATCATTAAGAAGTTTTTTATTATGGCCTAGTATAGTACATAGTTTTTAGGATCAATGTTATTCCTTATGATTATGATATTCTAATTATTCTGTTATACTTCTTTGAATGCTGATATTATTGTTTATTCTATGTTCTAGATGATATTAGATGATTATAATATTGAGCTTGTTATTGTGAGTTGTAATGCCCTTAATTTTTTGATATATTGTATACATGATATGGTTATAAATTTTTATACACGAAATGATACCTATTTTAAGATATTATAATTATGTTGGGTTTCTTGTGAATACTATGGATAATGGGATGGGTATGTAGACACCATGAATCATATGATTACTGGTAATTTTACTTCTAGGCCTAGTCAGAAGATTCTTAGACAATATTTTCCCTCATGGTATGACCATTTATGATATCTAAACTATTTGAAAAAGTATCATCTGGTGGTTTTTGAGTCAAATATGGCATAGAACCATAGTGGCATTGTGAACATACAAGAAACTGACAGGTATATTATTGTAGATGATTGTCATAATTTCTTATGATTGTTACATATGAATGATGAATATTGTATATTTTTGTTTATTACTATGTGTTTTCATATTTCATGTGGGGTTCACTAAGTCATTTATTAAATGAAAACTCACAACATAAGAACATGAACACATAGATATCCATATATTTGTTTAGGGTATCGTAGTGGTGCATAAAAAGTTTTGTACTCACACAATACATGTTCATGTTAGTGTACATGAAATTATATTGGTTTTTTATTATAAGTCTAGATAGTTATCCTAACGCATAATGATAGAGATGCCATAGGTTTATAGTTCCACTGTGAGAGGAATATGAGCGTGAGTGAGCTGTTTGAATATGGAGATCATAAGGAACCCTAGATATGGTACTATCCTTGATTCAATATTGTCTCATAGAATTATTCAATCCAAAATTTTATTTTTTTGGGGGTAATTTGAAGGTCAATGAAATATCATACCTTGATTTGGAGTGTGACCACATTCCTTGAGTAATGGGGGTGACTTTTACAGATGTACTTCATAGTTCCTACCACAATGAAAATCTTAATGTATCACCTCCAATTATCAAAAATAGGTCATAGGATGGTATTCTTTCTATGGTGGAGGACCTGAAATACCTTTAGAAAATATTACATATTTTCATGTTTTCTGCACTAGGTCACATTACTCTGGCTAAAGGTTACAAACCATTGAGAAACAATGAATTTAAGGCCATACTATATTAGTGATGGGGTGAAAAAAATTGGGATATTATCCCAATTCAGATAGTTAACTTCCACATTGTCTTTATAAGTTAATAGTATCCAGTTAAATCCTAAAAAATTGGAAACATCCTTTGAAAACCTAGTGTTTTTATAATATCAGAGTGGGATCTGAATTTTAACATGTTCAACGAAAAGTAAAATTATACTCATATTTAGATCAAACTACATAGGATTAGTTGGGTTCTCTGTCATAAAAATATCCTTAGTGATTTAGTATCTCATGTTGTATCACCATTGAATATGAAAAAACACACTCTTCATGGTGATCGTGGATTCCATGCTCATATTTTGGTTGAAGTTGACATAGATTCCAAATTTTGAAAGGTGGTGAATATGGTTGTTAATGAGATGAGGTTTGAAATCAAGGTGGTTCATGAATATAATACTCCCTTTTATGATGTGTGAAAAGTTATTGGGAACTTTATTTCGAAATATAGGGTTATACAATGGTAGGTTAAATGGGAAAATGGTGACAAAGAGATAGCTTGGAAGGAGGTTGGGAGTTTGAAAAACAGGAGAAAATTTATTCTTGAAAAATGGGATCACTCAGGTAAGAAATTAAATTAATGTGAAGTTCTTAAATATTAAAAAACCCATATAATTGGCGAGGTGGTTTTAAATGAGTCCAATATTAGTGAGGTGGCTTCAAATGTGGTGGAGCATGAAGGCACTTTTATTAATCCTAGAGCTTTTTTGGATGATAGTGGAGGAACAAAGTTACTGTAGGAAGGGGTTGAGACTATCTGGTCTCCCCATCCATCTATATAGGCTAATATGGATGATTCCATGAGATATGTTAACAACTCACCTAATGATTATAACCCCTTGGAAGGCTAGAAGGGCTGTAGGGAGTTGGTAGATGGTTCCTAGACACGTCTATCTGTAAATATAAGCAATCCAATGACATTAAAGGCTAACAAAAATTGAAAAATATTCAATATCCACTGGAAAAATAGAATTTCCCATGATCTCTAGTAATGATACAATTTCCATGAAATATAAATCAAAAAATATTCTTTGTTTTTTTTTTGGTTGAAGAAGAAGAGGAGTTGGAAGCTCTTATTCCATCCCCTGGTTCATAGAGTTCCCCTCCAAGTTCTCTTGGACCAAAGGATACTTCAATGGGTAGTAAGGATTCCAACATGGGAAATCCATTAGTATATTAAGATAAGAATTCTATAGGTTAATTTAGAAAAATAAAAACCAATCCTACCTAACCTGGTTGGTGGTTCAAAGAAAACCTCGAGCAAGAAGAAAGAGAGAGGAAGAAGATTGATGGGAAATTTAAACTCAAAATCAAGTTCCAAATGAATACTAACTTTTTTAATTTTCAAGGATTGAAGAATACTACAATATTAAAAAAAATTAATAGACATATTCTGATTCACAAACCCAATTTTTTTTGAATTTTTTAACCAAAGGATTCATTCATTATTGGTTTTTCTAAGATTAAAAATGTTGGTAATCATTTTGTTGGTGAAAATAGTTCTTCAACCTCGATGAATGTAATTTAAAAAAAAATAATAATTTGAAAATGGTCTACAACAAAATTTATTCCATGAATATATTCTAGGATAGGAGTATCATATGTTAAATCATTTAAAATCCCAATGGATGCATTTATGATCCTTGGTTTCTCCTTGGAGACTTCAACAGCATTCTATTCCCCAGTGATAAAATTGGTTCCATTCACTCATTGATTTATCTCAAGGAATTAAAAGATTGTATTAATGGTAATTATTTGATTATAATTAATATGGTTGGTGAAAAATAAACTTGGTATAGGAGGCATCTCAATAGAATGTTTTCTAGAAAGCTATATCATGTCTTTACTAATGAGGAGTCTCTAGACCAATGGGACTCAATATCCAGCATAACCATTACCAAGATCAACTCTGATCACCTCCCTATACTTGTCAGTTTCAAGAAAAGGTATCTAAAAATGTTCCTCCCATTTATAATAAAAAATTCATGGGATTAATGCAACGAATGTGATAAGATCATAATGTAATTTTGGAGTAACATTTATTATGGAAATGAGGATACTGGTTTTATATTGAAGTTGAAAATTTTAAAGTTCAAACTGAAGATTTGGAGTAGAGATACATATAGTGGGATGGATAGTGAAATAACATCTCTTGAGGACTCTATTAAATATATTTAGGAGTAATATTACATCGATAACATTAACCAGTGTTTCTCCAAGGAGGTTAGAATTTATTCCAAATTGAATTATCTTCTCACAATAAATGAAAGGTTAAAAAAAGAAACCTTCAAAATGAAATTTCTCAGAGGGGATTGGAATAAAAAATTATTTAATAGTCTTCAGAGGGTTAGGATGTCTATTATACCTTTATGCTTATTAAAATTTGGGGATTAAGTCATTAATAATAAGGAGATTATTTATGATTGCATTGTTTCATATTAGTCTAATATCCTCAATGGTCTTGGAATTGAAGGGTATTTGATTAAGGGTATTATCCATAACATTATGACTCTTGAGGATAATAATTTTCTTACCATAATTCCTCCTTAATTTGAAATAAAATATGCAGTTGTCATCCTTAATACAAGTAGTGTCCCTATCCCAGATGCTTTCGACAATTTATTTTTCTAAAAACATTAGGATGTGATACAGGTTGATGTTTTCAAGTTGGTTAATACCTTCATAATTAATGGAACCATTCCTCAAGGTATGAATGCTCAAATTCTAAATTTTATTCCAAACATTTAAAATTATCACGATACTCATCATTTCATGTCATTTTATCTTATCAACATTATATACAAAGTGATTATCAATATTCTTTCAAAAATACTTTTTAGCATTACAAATAAAATAATCCAATGGAGTTAATTTGGATTAATCAAAGGTTGGTGTATATAAAATTTCATTAATACTGAATCAGAGCTTATCAATATGCCCAAGAAACCAATAATAGGGGGTAGTGTTTCTCCCAATATTAATATTAAAAAGGCACTTAAAAAATGTATTGGAATTTCTTATATAAAGTTCTATGAAGATTTGGATAGTGTATCACTTTCATCAATTGGGTACTGTCCCTTTTTGGCTTTGTTCATATCTCAGTGATCATAAATGGATCTCCCAAGGGATAATTTTAGCACTCTAGATGTGTTACATAATGTGATCCCCTATTAGTACTTATCTTCTATATTGATTAAGACCATCTTAGAAGGCTTATCTCTAACTTTGTTTCTCAAGGAAACCTCAAACTGATCCAAGATTCTAGGTCCCTCACTGTTCTAACTCATCTCTTTTATGTTGATGATATAATTATATTTATTTAGGGTACTAAAAGGAATATTTAAACACTTAAGAAATATTTACTTTATTAGGAAAGTATCAAAGGGAAAAATATCAGTTGGGAAAATTCATTCATTTATTTTAGAAAGATATTCCATATTGTTAGAAAATTAATATCCTATTGGTTATGGGAATTAAAGAGGGGTTTATTCCCTTAAAATACCTTAGAGTTAATTTATTCTAGGGGTGACCAAAATATTTCTACTTTATTAGACTCATTGATCAGAACAAAATACAAATTTCATCTCATAAAGGGAAGAATCTATCAATGGATGGAAAAATAAATCTAAAGAAATTCATAATTATCACCACACTTACTTTTTGTAGGACCCCGAGACACACTGAGAGGGGAGGGGTGAATCTGGGTGTCAACTTTTTCTTTTAAAATAAAGGATCTTGTTCCCATGTTGGTAGGAACTAGATGAACCTGTATGATGGATATGATCAGAAATCAAACATTCACATGCAAAGCAGAAGACACAACAATTTTTACTTGGTTCACCACTAAGGGCTACGTCCAAGGAGCATAGGCCGACAGGTTTCTGGTCATACCTAATTCCACTAATCTTTACTAGATGTGGATTTCAATGGTTTGCGCATAGTCACTCTGTCCCAGGCTCACTGCCTTTACAATTGTTCAGGGATAGCTCACTGCATCCCTCGGGTCACTCCCGTTGACTCTCCCTGGCTCACTGCCATTGGTGAAGTCCCACTCAGTTTATAGATGTGAATGTCTCTTCAATAGATGGACATGAAGTTATTTGTCTCCTGTTTAGCATGAGAATTTTCTTGCATCAGAGTCCTGAGTTGATGCTTTGTTAAAGTCCAAATTTCATCCACTGATAAGTACCTCTTTTCCCTTGTCCACAGGGCGAACGACCTTTAGAAAGGGCCTTCGCAAAGTACCCTACTTCACAAGGCTCCCAATTTTGAAAAGCTCAAATAAGCCTTCGCGGAGTCCCTGACTTTTCGCGAATCTCAATCGCGAAGAACTGTCGTGATGCACAAGCCTATGCAATGCTTGGCTGTCGCGGAGCTCCTGCATCTTCACGAAGCTCACTAAGCCAACGTGGGGTGCACAACTTTCACAGAGCTAGAATAGCCGCCGCGAAGCTCCTCTTTCGCGAAGCACACTGCCTTTGCAAGTGACCTTTGCGAACCGAGAGCAAAGGATTTTCATTGAGAGCACTCTCTCTTTCTCTCAAGGGGGTTGACCTGTATTTATAGGTGATTCCACCGACCACCGACCCTTCCACGCGAAGTCAGTTCCATGTCATCTCAAATCGCGAAGCTCTGAATTTCCCGCCGAAATTCTCTCAAAATCGCGAAGCACTACGACAATTTTCCATTTGCGGAGCTCTTCGTAATCGCAGAGTGTTCCGTCCTTTCCTTCGCCCCTTCGCCATGAAGCTCCCTCGCAAATCTCTTCATCGCTGTGATTCTCTTCATCCTCTGCTGTTCGCGAAGCTTTGACGTAATCGTGAAGAATCACCGCCTCCATAATTCTGTACTTCGTGAATTCCAAACCATTAAGCCACTCTTCGAGAAATTCATACCATTTCCATATTTAATTATGCTCTTCATGGAAATCCTATTTTTGCGATGCTCACCAACTTCCAAATTTTGGACCCCAAAAATTTGGAAAACACTGGGAAACGTTTCCACCTTCAATACTGTTGTCTGCTTGAACTATATGATCTCTTTTCTGGTACACATTCTAAATTTCCACTGATGATTGACAACAAACAAAAACCATACTCCAAATCATGCATAGAAGACCATGGTTCCAACAATCTCCCCCTTTGGGTTTGTTGGAAATCATAAAATAAATTGATTAGATCACCATTCATGTGTAAACCAGAAACACGAGAATCAACTCATCCAACACTCTAAGTCTACGTGAGCAATGCTCGGTGTAGAAAACAAGAGAGGAGGCTTGAATTGGTTTCCAGTGTTTTGGAATTCTCAATGATTCCCAAGAATCATTCCTTCTTATCCTTCTAATTTTATTCCTTTATCCCCCATTGACAATAAGCCCAAATCCTGGTAATTTGTTCAACGTTCAGCTCAAACCATACTCCCCTTGGATAGTATCTCCCCCACAAACCTTCATCATATCCATAAACAGATAAAAACAGTTATCATAATCAGGGAGAGGGGAAACCCGGAACCTCCTTATGCAGTAGGAGGTGGTTGAAAACCGAGGTTCAACCGATGCTTCTCAAACACAACCGCTGACAGTGGCTTTGTCAGGATATTAGCCACTTGCTCATCTGTTCCCACATGATCCATTCTAATCACGATTTGCTCAACTTTCTCTTTGATAAAGTGATACCTGATTTCAATATGTTTTGTATGAGAATGATGAACAAGATTCTTCATAAGATCAATTGTGCTCTTATTATCATAGTAAATCACCATTGGTTGCTTCACCTCATTGCCAATATCAGTTAATTACTGCTTCATCCATAGTAGTTCAGTGCATGCCTTTGTGGCGGAGATATACTCAGATTCAGCAGTACTAAGAGAAGTACTTTCTTGTTTCTTGCTTAACCAGCCAACACATTTCTGCCCAATATAGAAAGCTCCACCACTGGTGGACTTTCTGTCTACTACATCACCAGCCCAGTTAGCATCAGAAAACGCTGATAATTCACTATCCCTACATGCAGAAAAATATAACCCAAAGTTGTGTGTACCTTGAATGTACCTCATGATTATTTTGACTACCGCCATATATTCCTCCTTTGGACTACTCTGAAAGCGGGCTGCAAGACATGTGGAAAAGACAATATCTGGCCGTGTCGCTGTCAGGTACAGTAGGCTCCCAATGATTCTCCTGTACATGGTGGGATCTACAGATGTCCCTTCCTCATGCTTTCCAAGTTTGGTTCCAACTGCAATCGGAGTTGACATTGGTTTGGAGTCTTGCATATTAAACTTCTTCAGCAGCTCTCTGGCATACTTTTCCTGAGAGATAAAAGTGTTGTATTTCCTTTGAGTCACCTGCAGTCCCAAGAAATATGTGAGCTTCCCAATCATTGACATTTCAAATTCTGATTTCATATGATTGGCAAATTCATCCACTAATTTCTTCCTACTGCCACCAAATATAATGTCATCGACGTAAACTAGAACCATGAACTGTTCTTTCGAAGAATTCTTCACATAGAGATTGTGATATACTCCTCCTCTTTTGAATTCTAGCTTCTTGAGGTAAGAATACAATCTGGAGTACCACGCCCGTGGTGCTAGTTTCAAGCCATATAGTTCTTTCTTTAGCTTGAAGACCTTTGATTCATCAGAACCAAGAAGAAAACCCACGGGTTGTTCAATGTAGACTTCTTCTTCGAGTACACCATTTAAGAATGTGGTCTTGACATCCATTTGATATAATTTATATCCTCTTTGGAGATCCATGGAAAGGAACAACCTGATTGACTCCAGTCTAGCCACTGGAGCAAAGGTCTCTTCAACATCAACACCTTCAATCTGAAAATACCCTTTACATACAAGTCGAGCCTTGTTTCTGATAACACTTCCATGCTCATCAAACTTGTTCTTGAATATGCATTTTGTTCCAATCACATTGTGACCTTTTGGTATCTGGACAAGATCCCATGTCTGATTCTTGTCAATCTGATCTAACTCTTCATTCATGGCTTTCACCCAGGATTCATCCTTTGCAGCTTCTTCAAATGAGGATGGCTCCACAACTAATAGAAATACAGATGGTGTGTTATTCCTCATCCTCATTGTCTGTGTAGGTGCATTCCTGTCTCTAATTATGTTAGATGGATCAATTTCTGCTCTTCGATTTTTCTTGTGAGGTTCAGTTGCATTCTCGCCATCCAAGATTTCCACTTTAGATTCTTCGTCTGAGTCAACATCATGATGTGACCCCTGAGTGTTTTGTACACCATCCTCTATTTCTGTATTTGTATTTATTCCTTGTTCACATTCATTCTCATCTTCTATCTCATCAGCATAGGTACTATTTGAAGCATTTGGAGTTTTTCCTTCAATGATCTTAACATCATTGCTTTCCTCAATCCTCCCCAAGAGTTTATTGAAACACTTGTAAGCTTTGATGTTCATTGGATAACTAAGAAAAATTCCTTCATCAGCATTGTCACCAAACTTTCATTGGTTTCCTTCTTTATTACGGATGAAACATTTGCTTCCGAAAACACGAAAGTATTTCAATGAAGGCTTCCTTCCATGCCACAATTCATATGGTGTCTTCTTTTCTCCCATATAAAGCCCTGTTCGATTCTGAATGTGTACTGCAGCCTCAACAACTTCCTTCCAGTAATGGCGAGAGATACCAGTCTCAATCAGCATAGTCCGGGCCATATTGTTGACCTGTCGATTATGGCGCTCAACAACTACATTTTTTTGCGGAGTTCTCACAGCAGATACCTCATGCTGTATTCCATGTTTTTCTAAATAATTTTCAAAATCTATGGACGTGTATTCCCCTCCATTGTCAGATCGAAGGACTTTTATTGTCCGTCCATTATCATTCTCGGCAATCTGTCGATATGATTTCATACAATCAAGTACTTGTCACTTCCTGTGGATCACCATTACACAAGACATTATTCTATAATCATCAATGAAAAGGACGAAGTACCTTTCTCCATAGGTTCCAGCAAAATTTATTGGGCCACATACGTCTGTATGAATGAGATCAAGAAGATCTGATGTCCTTTTCTTCTTTGGCCGATATGAACTATAAACCAGTTTCCCAATAATAAAAGAATCACAAGACTTTTCCTGTTCACGTTTTAGAATGGGAATATCCATGACTATATTCAGATTAGATATCTTTTCCATGTCTTGTTGGTTAATGTGCCCCAACCTTCGATGCCACAAATTGTTTTCTTCTTCAACAGAAAAATAGCAAGAGTTCACTTTGCTGTCAACCTGATATAAGTTTCCATCTGTTCTACAGCCTTTCATAAGAGAATTTCCTGTTTTTCCTTTTATAGTGCATCCTTTTTGATTGAAGGTTACTATGAGCCCTGAGTCACAGAGTTGACTTACACTAAGGAGATTGTGGCGTAGACCGTCCACATAAAGAACTTCAGTCTTCTTCAGCTCCCCGTTGGCGAGAGTAGTATTACCACTACCTTTAATCTTCAAAGCACCATCATTACCAAAACGTACTGTTCCATCAACCTTATTTTCAATGTTTTTCAAAAGGTCATCATTTACCGTCATATGGGAAGAACATCCACTATCAAGGATCCAGGTGCTGCTTCTCTTTGTAGCTTTGAGTTCCACTTCTGTAAGATTGGATTTCTCGATCTTCTTCTTCTCTTTCCATGAGATATTGGATTGAGAATAGGATAGTGATGGACTTTTAATACTTTATTCCACATAATCTGATTCTTCATACCCATAATCTTCTTTCAGAGGGGGAAAACTATTTGTGTGAACAACATCATCAGGAGGATGAAAACTGGTCCGTCATTGAGTGCTGTATGAATTTCTCTTGTTGTATCGCTGCCTGCAATACATAGCTTTATGGCCAAAGTTATTACAATTTAAACAGTAACCATAGAGGCTATTTCTTCTATAATATGGAGGATATGAAATAGGTCTCCTTTGTTGACTTCCCAGATCTTCTCCATTCAAGTAGCTCCTTGCCTCTTCGCAATATGACATGGTATGGCCTAGATAGCCACAGAACTGACACTTCATGAGAGGAAATGTCTTCTCACCTGAATTTATCTTCATACCTTCATCCTTGGGAGAATAGTTGAACTGCCTGTCATTTCTAGATGTTTGATGAAAATTGTCAGTTCTCCTTCTAGTTTGGATTGAGTGTTTCTTTTTCAGCACTTCAGGCAATGTTTTAACATGTTCAACCTTCATTTTGTCTTTGTTTTGGATCTCTTTATTTCCATAAGTTGATGTCTCAACTTCACAGCCAATTACACTCTTTCCCATGCAAGTGAGTCTTTGAACACTCAAGATTTTTTCAATTCCATCTGAACCACACTTGGATCTTGACAGTAATTCTGCATCTGAGAATCTTCTAAACTGTATTTTCTTCATTGATTCTTTTGAAAATGATTCAGTCTCAAGTTTACTCCTAAGAGTAACAACTTCCTCCTCAATACCCTCAGCAGTCTTGGACTTTTCTTCCAGTATGGACGTGAGGTCATTGATGACCTTTCCCTGCTCTTCAATTCTCAGCTTTAGATCCACTAAATCATCATTGCTTTCAAGTATTTTTGACTAAAATTTCACAAATTCTTCCAGACGTTCAATTCCATCTTCAAGTTCATCAACATATTCCGATGATTCTTCCACCATTTCATTCCACTTATTACATCTCTTACATTTACTCTCAATCTTGGAGAAAGCATCCTTAATTTGAATCTTTAGATTACCAATAGCAGTAATCTGATTATCTCTACCTTTATTGATTAAGGATTCTGATATTTCAGTGGTATCCATCATGGATTCATGGTTTCCGGTTTTAAATTCTGGTTCTTCTTCCTCACAAAATTCAATATCATCATCATCTTCTTCACAGAAAAAACTCTTCCTCTGCATTTTATTTCCATATTTGAATTCACCCTTTTTGAAAAACCTTTTCCGAGGTTTCTCAATGTCTTCAGCTTCGCTCTCATCATCATCTAACTTTCTTTGGCATTTAGAGGCAATGTGCCCAACTCTTCCACAACGGAAACATACAAGAGGTAGCTTACCTCTAAATTTACCTTTCCCCTTTTTCAACTTCTTGGAGATGAGAGAAAGAATTTATTTTTCCTCATCATCTTCACCACCACTATCTTATAAAATCTTCAGATTGTCCATGGCTTTGAATTCCATTTCCTTGCTCACGCGAGTCGTGGCATCTTAGGGTTTGACTCTCATCTCATATGCCACTAAACTACTTAACAAACCATCCAGAGATAGTTTAGATAGATCTCTTTATTCAAGGGCTGACACCTTTGCATTGTACATGGGAGAAAGTATTCTCAATATTTTCTTTACGATATCAATGTCTTTGATTTCTTCTCCAAGACCTCGAATTTCTCCCACAACTTCAGTAATTCTATTGAAAAATGAATCTGCATTCTCATTAGGATGCATCTTTAGATCGTCAAACATGTTGTGTAAAACCTGAAGTTTTGCCTCCTTTACCTTGATATCTCCTTCATAAATGTTTTCAAGTTTATCCCACATAGACTTTGATGAAGCGCAACTCATCACCTTTAGATAGATCTGATCAGAAAGAGCTGCGGTGAGTGCATTTTGTGCTTTAGCATCTGCATCAAGAATTTTCCTGTCTGTGTCAGTCATAGCCAGGCCTGTTGGATCAGTGACTTGTATTCCTTGCACAGTGGAAAACAGAACTTCCATTCCAAGATATCTTAGATGATATCTCATCCGGTTCGTCCAGATATGAAAATTAATTCCATCGAATAGAGGGCCTCCCCTAACATTGACTGCATTTTCCATGGCGACAAAGGACAAAATCAACGCCAACAACCTCCCTCTGATACCACTTGTAGGACCCCAGGACACCCTGAGAGGGGAGGGGTGAATCAGGGTGTCAACTTTTTCTTTTAAAATAAAGGATCTTGTTCCCACGTTGGTAGGAACTAGATAAACCCGTATGATGGATATGATCAGAAATCAAACATTCGCATGCAAAGGAGAAGACACAACAATTTTTACTTGGTTCACCACTAAGGGCTACGTCTAAGGAGCATATGCCGACAAGTTTCCGGTGGTACCTAATTCCACTAATCTTCATTAGATGTGGATTACAATGGTTCAAGCATAGTCACTCTGTCCCAAGCTCACTGGACGTGAAGGTCTCTTCAATAGACAGACATGAATTTCTTTGTCTGCTGTTCATCATGAGACTTTTCTTGCATTAGAGTCCTGAGTTGATTCTCTATTAAAGTCCAAATTTCATCCACTGATAAATACCTCTTTTCCCTTGCCCACTGGGAAAACAACCTTTGGAAAAGGACTTCGCAAAGTACCCTACTTCGCAAGGCTCCCAATTTTGCAAAGCTCAAACAAGCCTTCGCGGAGTCCCGGCCTTTTCGCGAAGCTCAATCGGGAAGCACTCTGGCGATGCACAAGCCTATGCAATGCTTGGCTGTCTTGGAGCTCCTGCCTCTTCACTAAGCTCACCAAGACAACGCGGGGAACACGACTTTCACGGAGCTAGAATAGCCACCGCGAAACTCCTCTTTCGCGAAGCACACTGCCTTCGCGAGTGACCTTTGTGAACCGAGAGCAAAGGATTTTAGTTGAGAGCTATATCTCTTTCTCTCGAGGGGGTCGACCTGTATTTATAGGCGATTCCACCGACCCTCTACCCTTCCACGCAAAGTTAGCGCCATGTCAGCTCAAATCACAAATCTCCAAAGATTCCACCGAAATTCTCTCAAAATCGCGAAGCACTATGGAAATTTTCCATTTGCGGAGCTCGTTGTAATCTCAAATTGTTCCGTCATTTCCTTCGCCCCTTCGCCGCGAAGCTCCCTTGAAAATATCTTCATCGCCGAAATGCTCTTCATCCTATTCCGTTCGCGAAGCTTTGACGTAATCGTGAAGAATCACCGCCCCCATAATTCTGGACTTTGCGAATTCCAAACCATTAAGCCACTCTTCGCAAAATTCATGCCATTTCCATATTTAATTATGCTCTTCATGGAAATCATATTTTCGCGATGCTCACCAACTTCCAAATTTTGGACCCCAAAAATTTAGCAAACACTAGGAAACGGCGCCACCTTCAATACTATTGTCTGCTTGAACTGTATGATCTCTTTGCTGGTACACATTCTGAATTTCCACTGATGATTGACAACAAACACAAACCAAACTCCAAATCATGCATAGAAGACCATGGTTCCATCACTTTTTACTTCATGATCTATTAATGGAGTAAGGGTTTGGTAAATCCATTGAAAATTAGTTTAAAAAATTTCATCTATAATGCTAGTATTATGGAATGGTATACAGTCACTATCCCTTGAAAAAAAATGTTGTAGAGAATTACCCAATGGGGGTATGATAATCAAGAACATCAACTGTTTTAATGAGTCTCTTCATGATCCATTCACCTGGAACCTCATTAATAGAAATTCGACTACACTAGGCCTCCTTAGAGATATATTTATATAATTTCTTAAATAATGGAATATCACTTACCTGGATTCATCCATTCGGACAACTATCAAGGCCACTTACTACAAATTCATGGCTTCTTCAATATGGATTGATAATAAGAGATTATATCTCAAATATTGTCTTGAAAAATGGACTAGATATACTCTCGTTGATAACTGCCAGCCTCATAACTCCTCTTTTGATTATCATATATCTATCATAGAATTTTTTGACATCTCTCAACCACATATATTTGATAAGGTTAAAAATATTTTATGAGGATAGAACTTTGCATATTTCCCAGATGTAATGGTATTGGAACCCGCCAAGAATGGTATTTTGAGTTGTTTATAATTATAAAATCAAAATACTAGTGACATAAATGGTGATTTTTATTTGTTCAAAAAATTTAAGAAATATTAGATCAGACCCTCTTGATTAACCCTAATATGGAGACTGGTTCATAACAGATTACCCACTGATAATTTCATATAATTATTTGTTATATCTATTTATTCTTTGTGTTATATGTGAAACAAAAATAGGGAAGACATAGAGACTCTATTTCTTAGCTCCGAGACTTCCTCATTGATCGTGATTTTGAGCGTATCAAATTAGAAATAGTTTTTTACTAGAATTTCTACTGTATTTATGGAACCTTAGGCCGTATCTCAATGGAGACTTAGATCATTAATTAAAAAATATGGATTTAATTTATAAAAGGGTAATGTTATTTTATGAAATTTGGGTTTTTTTGATTTATGATTAAAGCATATAAAATCAAGCGATATAAGAAAGAAAAAAATTAATAGATTTGATTAAGCATGATAAACCCAGGGAAATATCATGATGCTTTTCCTTAATCGATTCAAATGATAGGGTTTATATAGATTAATAAATTTTTTGTAACACCTAGAACCATAATTTTATGTAGTTTATAATAGGATTACCGGTAGGTTTTGTTCGAAAACAAAAAAGGATTCACAGACAACCATCGATGATAGGGTGATTTGTGTCCAACTTTATAACCAAAACTCACCAACGAAATACATGAGGAACTCAACATGTTGTCTAAGTTTGTATTTTATTTCAGTGGGATTCCATGAAATAAAAGTACATGTCCATGAGAGTGTTTATGAGAGTTCAATTGGAAAATATCAACCACACAAACACTATAATTGAAAGATAAAAGAAAAAGTGGTGAATTGTGTGTGAAACATCACATGAATGGGTACTCCCAAACATGATCATATGTGTTGAGTATGAAATACCAATACATAAATACATTAAATAATAATATATGATGAAGAAAACATACAAACCTAGAAATAAATTTTTTATTCAAATATTAAAAACAAGAATCTGAGGATTTACATCACGTTCCTCTCCGGGTGACCACAAAGAGTTTAGAACTCCATGGAAATGGAAGAGGTCATATATGTTGAATAAGAACATAGAATGCCTAAAATTTTACCATCTAGTCAATAAATTATAGAAAATTAGGATGAGTTGTGTTTTTATTGGAACATTCATCATAATTTCAACAATAGAAATCAAGTGCCTAAGGGAATAGGTCACTATTAATGCTAAACTTTTTCTGCCTTATTTATCTGGCAGGTTGACTGACCAAAACACATGAAAATATATTACAATTTTATGTAGAGGTTTTTATTCTATTTTTATGTCCAATGAGGGTATAATAATACCAATTAGAGATTCTGGACCAATGTTATGGCCCAAATGCAGAAGGGTGGTCTAATCTACCTAACCCAGAATTTCTTCACATTATGGGCCTATTTTGGGAAACCAAATGGATGAATTGGGATCCATGCTCTTATAGAGAAATGTATCCCAAAACTTTCTTCACTCTCCCACCAATTATCATACCAATTAGATATATATATTATACAGAGTAAAAATTGAAGTCCACATGGGTGCTTGGGATATTGCACAGTTTGGCATGTTTTACTCAAATTCCATCATGGGATCTCCCAATAACCTCCTCCTACAAAGGAATCATTAAAAACAAATAAAATTCCCCTATTTAATAGTGATAAAAATTAAATTATTGAATAAAAAATGAAGTGAAATTTTTTATTATATTTTTAATTTTCAATAAAAAACCAGTTTAATACAGAGGTTTAAGGGAGGAAATGAATAGTGAATCTCTACACAATCAAACCCCCACACCTAAAAATTTGAACTCCTAAGAAAAGTCACATTTCTAAAAAAAATGATGCATGTAGATATTCCCAAATTCATGAAAATTTAACAGTCAACTAAATTTTAATTCATTACAGCAATTTAATCAAATCAAAAACCACACAAATGAGTTATTCCCAATGATAATGAAAAAACATGTCTCATTAATTTTATCAGAACAAAATTCATTGAGATGCATAATAGAAATCTGAGAAAGGAATTAAAAAATAGACCATTCCACTGACTCTCCATGTGGGTGTGTGAAATCCATTTCATTATATTCTTTCCACTTTCTATCTAGTAAATATAGGTTGTTTTAAATTTTTTTCTTATATGATTCTTTCCACTGAAACTACCTTATATCCTTAGCAATAGAATACTAAGAACCAATCACTTAATCATTACCAAAATTCAAAACTTAAGCTCCTGTCCTCGATATCCCCATACATTTTACATTTCATCACCCCATAATTAGTTATTATAATTAATATTTTTTTTAATTTTTTTTGTTTCACTTTTTGAGGGAATACAATAGTTAGATAACAGGTACAGACACGTAGGTCAATCCATTACAGTAATGAAATAGATTGGATAAAGAATGAATTTATGGAAAAATCATTTTATAAATCTGATAAAAATTAACCTAATTTATATTTAACTTATATTAGGTAATAAATATTCACACTTTATGGTTTGGTGAAAAGATGTTTTGTGATATTGAGTGACATAATTTCCCAAAAACCACACACAAAGAGGGTATAAATAATCTCATAGGTTTCATAGAGATAAAACCATTTATACCATCAAAAAAAAATTAATTTACTAAAAATCACCCCCAATGTTAAATTCTTACAAAAAATCATATTCCATAACTGAGAAAAATATTCATTAAATGTTAAAAAAATGAAATTAGGAATTTCGACATGAATTTTAAGTAATTTCAAATATTTGGTGACCATAAGGGGGGATGAGATGATACTATTAAAAAAGAAAAAAAATTAAAATAATATGAAAGATGATGAAAATTATAATGAAATCAGAAAGGTGGGGAAATGTCAAAATACTGTGTAGAAAGAAAAAAAAAGAATAAAGAAAAAAGATGATGAAAATCCTAACAAACTCATAAAGGTCGGGAAAAGTAAAAATACTATGCAAAAAATCAAAAAAGATATTAAAGAATAAAGGTGATGAAAATCATAATGTAGCAACTCAGGTTTTGACCTGTAAGGCTTTGGAATATTCTTAACAATATTTCCAAACCTAGGTGTTGATTCAGTGTGTAGTTATGGGGCTCGGAGTGCCCCAGTGTAGTGATAATAAAAAAATATATTTAATGTTGTTTGGGTCTCTTAGGATGAGGTATATTTCTTTAATTTTTATTATAAAAAACATCCTTCAGTTATACCTTGGATTCAGGACCTCGAGTATCCTATACTGAGTAGTTTTCGACATAGAATAGGATGGTGGACACTGTTCAGGCCTAGAAGGTTATATTTATAGGTAATTTTGTGTGGGTCTCTTGGGTTAGAAACACCTAGACTAGCAGTGGTTGAGTGAGCTCCCTTGGTTAGACCCTATAATGCTTGGTGTGGCATTATGTCCTTGGTACAAGATAGTGATCCCCTTGATAGGATAAGCATGAATGGAGTTTTAGTATCCCTCTAGAGAGGTTAGGGTGGGATCCCCTATCATATAATTAGAGTTGCGGTATCCATCCAGAGAGGTTGGGGTGGAATCCTCTAGCATATCATTTTCCTAGATTGGTTTGTTTGAATCGTTGTGACCAAAACTACATGAGCAGCTATCCCCTATCGAACAGGATAACCCTGTAGGGTTTGAGGTATTATCAGGTATATGATCCCCTACATAGTGAGATATGATAATAGGAAGGAAGAATCATCAGTTATTCAATCCCTACTCATTATATAGTTTATATAAGGTTCATGCAATTTTCGGGAGTATGATCCTCTACTTTACAAATTATACCAGATGGAGTCTCAAAATCATCATGACCAACACTACAGGAACAACAATCCTCTATTTGGGTGATGTGATCTCGAGGAAAACAGATTGGATTGTGGAATCCCCCAGAAGATCTTGGGTGTGATCCCCTATCTGAGAGAGACCCTTTTATTACTGTATTGGGTTGTGGTATCCCCTAGTGGATCCTAGGAGTGATCCTATATTTGAAGAAATTTGGTTTTCAGTTTTCGAGAATCAGTTCATTGTGTCCCCCCATTGGATCCTCGGAGGTATCCCCTTTTCGAGGTTTGAGACCTTTCATAGTTCCAATAGGGTTCATAGCATCCCCTAGAGGTTCCTAGGAGGGATCCCCTCTCTAATTATCGAGATCCACTAAGTTCCAGCATGGCGTGCTTGCAGGAAACATCCGACGAGCATGTTCTCTTAGATGTATGCCCTTGGAATGGAGGTGTTTCTATTGGATTGTGATACCAAATTAAGTGTTATCTCTTAGTGTTTTAATCAGGGATAGTTGTGTTGTAACCTATGGATTATATCTCTCAAACTACTGTCATCTTGGATGAATCATCTTGTAGAGTCTGTGCTTCTAGTGGTGTTTCTTTAGAGCCTCAAGTAGGAACCTATCGCTATTGATGAGGTTGGAACCTCATGAGGAATGGTTCTTGAGATGAATATATCTAGGTTTTGTTTTCTGGGTTTATATCATGGTGTTATCAAATCTTAGACAACACACTCTATGGTATGAGATGAATAGTCATGTTTAGCCGTGGATGGTCTTGAGATGAAGTTTCTTTCTCATTTGGGTTCCCTCTGGCTAGATCTAGCTGACTATTTCCTTTCAGTTACTCCCTTTCCTTTTGGGGGTTTTGGGGTTCCTACTAAGTATCTTTATACTCACACCTACACAGGATTTTCTCGCATGTGTTGTGTCTTTTTAAGACCATGTTTCATTCGACAGAGTCCTAGGAGGACCTAGAGTAGGTGGATCTTAGTGAGCTTGAACGACCAAGGTTTTTACCAGAGCTGGACTGAGGATATTTCTAGTAAGTGAATTTGACAGTAATCCATTACTATGGAGCAGGTTGGAAAATTTCAATGTTTTTTTTGGTGGGCCCTATATTTTCCCTTTTTGTATTGTTGTTGTACTCTGGTTGGGATAGATGTATGGATGAATTTCTTTACATTTTTGTATATATATTTTCACTGTTTCATGGAGGTGTATGTGGGTGTGTGCATACATGTATGATAGTATAATAGATACCATGTGTGTGATATCCTACTTGGTGCTAGACACCAGCCCTTGTCATTGGAAGTTGGTCTTGGGCAGTTGTGGCTTGAGACCTGTTGGGTTGGTTCGTGACAGAGTGGTATCAGAGCGGGTTCCACTTTGGGACCGTAGTTTCATGAGCTTGGTTTGGGTTGCATAGAGACAATGTTATGATGTTTTGAGATCATATTTCAGGCTAAAAAATCCATTGTTGGTGCAATGGATGACGTATCCATTCACTAGGACTCTGATAACATTATTTTTGACTCGATACAATAGGACACTGGCCAGAGGTAAATAATGGTACATGCATCATATATGACCAGGTTCTTAGTTTTTCCTATCCTTCTTGAGATAGGTCCCCAGATATAATCTTTGACTGTGGGGAATATTGATTTCATTTTAGGATGCCTCCACGATGATAGCCATATATGTTTCCATGGTGGTATTGTGGTGATGATCTTCCCTTAGATGTGGCTTCAGTGAAGGGCACTGGTTCTGAGGCTGGACCACCAGATGGTTAGCTTATTGTGCCACCAACCATCGAGCAGTTGGTTGTTTTGGAAGTGTATACTGAGGATGCACATAAGCTAAGTTCACTACATAGGTTCTATAGGAAGCGACCTATCAGGTTCCAGGGTGACCCAGACCCCCATGTATATGATGATTGGATCGAGGCAATCAAGCATATTTTTTGCCTTGTTTGGACACTTCCTGTTTAAAGGGTGGTCCTAGGGGAGAGCCATTTTCATAGTTAGTCTGGGAGATAGTGTATTATTGTGTCATAGACCCATGATTAGGATATTCTCTCATAGGCAGAGATTGAGAAGCTCTTTTGGGAGGAGTTTTATCTAGCCATGTTGAGTTTAGTATGTATCCTAGACCTTGTACAACTTTGGTAGGATATTAGGGCCATGGAAGATTAATCCGATAGGTTCACAAACTTGTTGAGTTACTCCCTAGATATTGTTTGATATCTGTTCATTAGAGAATGGAACTTTAAGAAAGGCTTTCATTGAGAGATCAGGGCATCATTGGTGCTTCTGTGCATTCCCACCTATACTAGAGTTCTGGATCAGGCCCTGGTGGTGGAGATATTTTTGGATGAGTAGACTCTGAAAATTAGTGCTCGACATGTGGGAGATAAGACCTCATCAATAGGTTTAGAAGCTAGTATATGATGGAAGGATCTAGGATCCGGTCATTCTCAATGCTTTAGGAGGCGATCCTAGGATGGGGGATCTGATGCTCAGTGATCTTAGGAAGGTTTTAGTTAGATGTAGGATAGGTAGTGCTACGTTGGTGATGGTTGAGGACATCTTTCAAGGGATTTTACAACCCATCATGCTGCTAAGATGGATATGGTTGATGAACCACCTTGGAAGAGGCATTTTTTCAATTAGGGAGGTCCGTAGGTTGGAGGATGTGGTAGAGGAGCAGGTGGAGCATTAGGAGGTGGAAGATCGTATGAGTTTCCAACACCACCCCTAGGTGTTCCATGCCATGATTAGGGAGTTGGAGGATGTGGGTAAGGATAAATATAGTTCACAAATGCCTTGGACCTAGAATTTCCAAGGGATAGAGGTACTCGCTGCATCCTTTATACATTCTACAGTAGTTTTTATATACACTGTTAGGAGTTACTATTTCTTTCCACTTCTTGCTTAAGGTTTGTTCAGGGTGTTGGTAAGACCTTGTGTTGGTGTGGTTTTATGTAGATTTGAATGAATGGAGAATAGGAATCAATACCCCCATTGAGATGTTTTTTTGGCATGATTAAAACCATGAGGGAGAGATAGTGCTTCCCAAATAGGATAGTGTCACGACAGGGTGGATGAGTACCACTAACTTGTGTGTTCGGTGTGGGGTTGAGTGTTTTTTAGTTTGTGCACACAACCTAGTAAGACCCAGTGTGGGTACTTGGGAGCCCTATTTTTTGGTTAGTACCCTCAAGTGATTGGTTTTATCTTGTACACAAAACTCTCGAGGAGGGTGTGGTTCAGTTTGACGTGGATTTGAACTCATAAGTATAAGAGATTCTTTCCCCACTAAGATGTGTTCTTGAGACATGATCCAAAACCATATATGCGATACAGTGCCACCAAAATTGGATAGTATTGAGGTGTGGTGGATGATTACCTTTGACTTGTGGGTTTGGAGCAGGGTTTCATTGGTCTCTACGTCAAGTTAGTGGGGGGGGGGTGTTCCTCCAGACCCCATGAATGTAGATAGACTAGGTGATTTCTATTTTCCACCTATCATTGCTAAAGAGACTGTGATCGCTAGTTGCACGATGTCGAACTAGTTAAGAAGAAATTAGGTGTGGAAGCCCTTATGGTTCCCCTGAGTGTGTGGTTATTAGCAACAAGAGAACCCTTGGTGGACTTTGTGGTGGTATTAGCGAGCTTGATAGTGTGGGAGTCCCAGTTGAGAGCTTAGTTTAGTTTCATGAGTCTAGAATTTCACTTTTCTTGGAAAAAAATAACTAAGGTGGGGAGGATGTAGCAACTTAGGTTTTTAACAGTAATACTTTGGAATATTCTTAACTATATTTTTGATGCTAGGTGATGAGTTAGAGCAGAGTTTTGGGGCCCAGAGTGGCTCAATGTGGTGATAATAAAAATAATAAATATATTTTATCACCTGAGCATAGTTTATCGTGAAACATTGAATAAATCTTGAGAGGAGTATTATATCATATTACTGAGATCACTATTGAGTTCAAAACATCATGTTTACCCTAGGTGCGACATAAAATTTGTTGGCACCGGGTGTTGGTTTGGAGACGAGTTAGCAGTAGTGTGTCAAGTGAAGGATATCGTTTTAATAAAAATTAAAATAATATCGCTCCCCTCCTACCCCCTCTACCTTGGTGAGAATTAAATATGGAGAAACTCCCCATATTCCCCTTTGTAAATAGATGAAACAATGGTCAAATAAAATAAATGAAGCTTTGTTAGACTCATATCTTGATAGCGATCACTCTCGAATCATGCATCAGCAGCTTCTGAGTGCTGATATGACCGTGAAGCTTCAGGATTTCACCTGTGAGATATGCGGTTTGAGTTTTAAGTTCCAGTACCCTTGTTTATGATTTTTTTAAGGTTTTAGAGCCCTCAGACTCTTATTAGGGACCCCTTTGAGGGTTGATCTGTATGTTTTGGGGTGAACAGGGGTGATTCGGTCCATTTGTAGGGAATTTTTGATGGATTTGTTTTTTCTACATGATGTGTAGACTAGTGGGACATGCCATGTTTTCTTCCCATTCAGGGAAGATGACTTTTTTGGACTAAAATCTATGTACTATGGGTTACACATAGTGTAGAGACCCCAAGTCATGTGGCCTGAGTACATGACTAGGGAATCCGTGTGATGTACACAACCATGTAAATGCACATGACCAGAGTACATGGAAATGGGGTACTGAACATGATCATGGGAAAGAGACATGACTAAGGGGTTGTGTAGTCGGGACACACTGTGTACTAGGGGGTACACATTGTGTGGTGTACATGGCTGACTGAGCTGTGTGAAGGGAATACACGGCTGGGGCTTTGGTGAAGCAAGACATGTCGTGTACCACTGGTACATTCCATGTGGTTCTACATTCCCAGCCAAGTCGTGTGGCAGGGGACACCACTGGGTGTTCAGGTTGTGTCACATGCCATGTAGACCCCCCTTATATTCCATGTAGTCTCCCCTTCGATGAGTTTCCACCTTTCATATCTCCTCCTTCTTATCTCATATTTAGGCCCGCAAGTAGGTTATCCTGAGCAGATTTTTATATAGAACTTGATAGTGTCAAAAATTCGAGCATAGCAGGTGCGATGTGCATGTGATGTTTTGTGGGTCCCTTGGGTTAGTGATACTTATACCAGAAGTGGTTGAGTGATCTCCCTTGGTTGTCCATATGAGGTTTGTTGTGGAATTATATTCTCAAAACAGGATAGTGACCCCCTCGATAGGATGAGTGTGGATAGATTTTTTGTATCCCTATAGAGAGGCCAGGGTGGGATCCTCTATTGTATCATTAGAGTTGTAGTATATATCCAGAGAGTCCAGGTTGGGATCCTATAGAATATCATTTCCATAGATTGGGTTCTTATAATTTCCATGATCAATACTACATATGAGGTGATCCCCTATCTTATAGGACAACCCAATAGGGTTTGAGTTATCTACGGGTATACAATCCCCCATGCAGTGGGCAACGATAATAGGGCTGCTTTATCTTCAATTATACAATCCCCTACTTATTAGATAGTTTATGTAGGGTTTGTGGAATCATTAGTATTATGATCCCATACTACAAAGATTATACCATATGGAGTCTCAAAACCATTGTGACCAACACTACACGGATGAAAATCCTTTATCTGAGTGATGTGATCTCCAGGATGACATATTGGGTTGTGGAATCCCCCAACAGATCATGGTAGAGATCCCATGTCTGAGAGATACCCTTGGATTACCATATTGGGATGTGCTATCACTTAAGAGATCCTAGATGTGATATTCTATATGAGGGGATTTGGTTTTACATTTTACATACTCGGTTCATTGTGTCCCCCAGAGGATCCTAGGAGGGATCCCCTTTTCTATGGTTTGAGACCTTTCATGTTTCCATCAGGGTTCATAGCATCCCCCATCGGATCCTGGGAGAGATCCCTTATCTGAGTATTGAGATCCGATGAGTTACAGTGTAATGTTATTAGTGGAAATATCCGATGAACATGTTCTCTCATATGTATTATCTTGGAATGGTGGTGTTTCCATTTGATTATGATACCCAATTTAGTGGTTTCTCTCGGTGGTTCCATCAGGGATGGTTATATTGTACCAAATTGATTATATCTCTTGTACGAGTGTCATCTAGGATGACTCTGATTATGGAGTGTGTGCTTCCAGTGGTGTTTATTTAGATCATTGAGTAGGAAGCTGTCACTGGTGATGAGTTTAGAATCTCATGAGGCTTGGTGCTTGAGTTGAGTATATATATGTGTTGTTTTCTGGTTTCACCTTATAGTGTTGTCACATCATGGATGAAACACCCTATGCAATGATCTGACTAGTCATGTTTAGTTGAGGATGGTCTCAAGATGGTGTTTCTCTCTTAATTGGGTTCTCTCTGGATGGGTTGAGTTGACTAATGCCTTTAGGTTTCTCCCTTTTCTTTTTGGACTTTTGGAGACCCTAATGAGTTTGTTTATACTCACCCATGCATGGGATTTTCCCACACGGGTTGTGTTTTGTGAAGACCACATGTATTTTGAAGTAGTCCTGGGAGGACCTAGAGTATGCAGAGTTTAGTGAGATAGATCGACAAGGGTGTTTACTAGAGCTGGACTAAGGATATTTCTAGCGGGTACATTTTACTGTGATTCCCTTATACTGAATAGGTTGGATTCTTTTGCAGTTTTCTTTTGGTGGGCCTATATTTTCCTTTTTTATTTACACTATACTCTAGTTGTGATAAATGTATGCATGAATTTATTTTTAGTTTTGTATATATCTCAACACCGTTGAATGGAAGTGTATGTGGGTGAATGCATACAGGTATGATAGGCTAAGGCCTCCCATGTGTGTGATATCCTACTCAGTGCTAGATGCTAGTCCCTAAACTATGAAGGTAGGATTGGGGAGTTTCAGTTCAATCCCATCAAGTCGGATCATAATACCTAACTAACCTAGGAATGTAACCACCCCCACACATATAGTGTGCAATTTTCACACTATAATAAAAGAGAATATGGGAAGGAATGATAAAATATGGTGGGTTTCACTGGTATTTTATCTCTTGAATGTGGATTTACTCCACCATATTATTTGGAAAATCCTCATAAAAGTTTTTAAGTCTCTTTACATTAATAGTAATACTTCATCCACTTTACTCATAAAAAACCTATATTGCACCAAAAGAGTAAATATTAGTAATAGTTAAAGGACTGAGCCATCAGGAAAAAAGCTTACCTGGGTGGATCTTTATCCTAGAATTGTACATAAGGACCTTATAACCAATATTAAACTTTCACTGATTAATCATGTCTTCAAGGATATCCTTTTTTGTCTCTCTATATATTTAGGTGTTCTCATATGCGTCACATAAAATTTCTTCCAACTCCTGAATCTAAAAATTTCTATGCTCACCTTTATCTAAAAGTTTCATGTTGCATTTTTTAACATACCAATATGCACAATGATCTATCTCCAATGGGTGGTTAAAAGCCTTTTCAAACACAATCATATATGGTGTAATTCTAATTGAGGTTTTAAAAGCATTATGGTATACCCAAAGTGCATCATCAAAATGACAAATCCAATCTTTCCTACCGAGTTGTACCATTTTTTCTAAGAGTATATTAACATCATAATATGATCTTTATTCTTATAAATTAGTTTGGGGGTGATATGAAATGGAGAATTTATGAACAACCCCATACTTATAAATCAATTTTTTATGTTTCTATTGGAAAAATGTGAACCCTGATCACTAATGATGAACCTTGGAAAAAAACCTACTAAAAATATGAGGCCTCAAAAAATAAACTACTCGAGAGTCATCAAAACTGGTATCCTTTTATTCCACCCATTTAGAGACATAATAAATATCTAGTAATATATACATTAATCCAAATTAATTTTGAAAAGGCCACATGAATTCAATTCCCTAGGCATCGAAGTTTTAAAAAAATAAGATGGGTTTTTCAAGGAATTTCTTTCCTTTTGGAGATATTCCCTGTGAATTGATATTATGTGAATGTATTGTAAAAATGATGAGAATCTATATAAAATTTTGAAAATAAATTCCTGAGTCAAGGACCTTTCAAGCTATACATTGAGATCCAATGTGGATCCCACAATCCAAATTGTGGTAAATGCTCAAAACAGAGGTGAACTCATGGACAAGGACACAACAATGAACAAATTGGCCACCATAAATTCTCTACAAATATGGTTCATACCAAATATACCATCATGAATTATTCTTAAGTCTCTAGGGCTGTGAAGTGTTGAAATAAGTGGGGACCCGAGATTTTTTTAGAAAATTCATAATGTTTATATACCAGAAGGAAGGTCCAAAACATAAAAAATGTTATCATGAGGGAAGAATTATCCAATAGGGAGGAGAGAATAAACATGATAGTCCAATGGTTGGGAAATACTATAAATGTGTCTAGCTACCACATTTTGAACTCCTCTCTTATCTCAAATATCAAGGTGAAAATCCTGGCGGAGGATCATCCACCGAATGAGGTAGGGATTATCTTCGGGTTTCTTTTTTGAGAAAATAGAGGAAAAAATGATCATAAAACACAATTATTTTTGACCAAATAAGATATAAATTAAAACTCTCCATGGGAAAAACATTATAAATATGTTCTTTTTAGTGGTTGTGTAGTTTTTCTTGGAATGTTCAAGGGTACATGGGGCATACATAATTACATGAGGATCATTCTCAACACTTTGTGATAAAACCTCCTCAAATTCAAAGTAATAGGCATCACACATAAGTTCAAAGGGGAGATACCAGTTTGGTGGTTGGTTAATTAGAGGTAACTCTAGACTAATTTTTAGTGAAATGAATTTATCCTCACAATTTGTATAAAAAAAATCAAAATTCCTTTTTTTTAATAATAGAGACATGGGAAGTGTGATATTAATAAATTATTTAATGAATCAGAGGTACAAACCAACATGATCCAAGAAAGATCACACCCCATGAATAAATTTTGGATATAGAAGGGATGAAATTAATTTAATTTTTTATTTATACACCTAAATTACCTAATATGAAATAACATTCCCAAGAACTATCCCTCACTCAACCATGAAATGAAATTTTTTATAATTTAATATGAGATATTTTTCAATGAAATGGTGAAGTATATAACCTAGGTGTTCCAAATAGTCATCAAAGGAAGATCCATAAACTGTGACATCAAACAAAAAAAATTCCATATAATTCTCATGGTACTTAGAAAAAGTACTCAACATACATTGATGAAAAGTACTAGGATTATTACAGAGACCAAAAGGCATACTTCTATAAGAAATTTTCCAAATAGATAGGTAAATGTTATCTTTTCCTAATCCTTTGGGGATATTTGGATTTGAAAATAGCCCTAATATCCATCAAGGAAACAATAATGGGACTTAACATCCAATGTTTCTAACATTTTTCCATTAAAACAAAGGGTAAATTGGTTCTTTATCATGGATTGATTTAGTCGATGGTAGTCAATATAGTCTTTACAACTATTTTTCACTTGTTTTGGAACCAATTAAACCCTTTCATTTGACACTACTATTATTCTAGTTTTTAGGAACAATTTTTAGTAGGCTAAACCAATTACTACCATAAATGGGATAGATGATCCCAATAGAAACTATTTTACTAACTTCCAATTTTAAAACATTGTGGAGGGTGGGATTAAAATAACGTTGGGATTCCCTTACAGGTTTATTCTCATCATATAAAATTATATGGTGCATAAAAATAGATGGGGTAATACTGATAATATTATCTAATGTCCATACTATCACCTTTTTACACTCTCTAAAAAGGTCTATAAGTTTTGATTCCTACATTGGAAAGAGGTTGTTGGAAAAAATAATGGAAAATTGGTCAATACCCACAATATATGATCATATTAAAATATATGGAAGTGGATTTAATTTCCACACCAGTAGTTTTTGGATTGGGAGTGGTGATTTATGGGGAGTGAGGTCCATGAAACTATCTATCCACTCTTTCTTATTCTCTAAGGAAGGAGAATAAATGGAAATGATATTTGTAGAATAATTGACAGTCATGGGTACCTCAGAATGAACACACTGATCAATTAAAGCATAATATTGACACTTTTTTGAACCCACACAACACTCAAAACATGAATCAAAACTCAATTCAACAAATAGTGGAGAAGAGGAAAATGAATTAGACTATGGGTTAAGGAGAGAATGTTTTGTGTGTGTGTCAGTAGTGAGAACTTCCATAGAATATAAAAGAAGATTGGTGTGATATTCAATGAGGTGTTTCATAGAATTAGGGATATTGAAAATTACCTTTTTTTCACCAAAGTTTGTGGACATTATACCATTGTGAACATTGATGACCATATTTTCCATTTTAAGGAATGCACTTCCAAGGATGGGAGAATCCTATCCTTGGGTTTAGGTTTCTTATCTCTCAAGAATATAGAAGTCTATTGGGAAGATGAAGTTATTTAATCAAATGAGGATATCCTCGATCACTCCTAATGGTTGTGTTGCGCTCTGGTTGTCACGTTGCACGAAAATGACCGATTATTGATGCTCTCCAACCTACTGAGAAGTATATAAAGAGTGAGGAATTACTTTAATTGAAGCACCTAAATCTTGCATTAAATTAGAGAAAAGGTGTCCCTTATGGTGCATGGTATAGTAGAAATTTTAAAATCTATAAATTTAGTTAGAATCACTGATGTTATAAAATATAAGAAATTAATTCCAAGGTTGACACTCTCATTCCCCTTCAGTCACCATCTATGGGTGAAATGTTCTTTAAGAAATTTTGTATAGTGATGAATTTTTTAACTACACCCAATAGATTAATATTAACTTGTATATTTTTAAATTTATCCATTATTTCTTTAGCAGCCTAATTATAAAATTTTTTCTTAAATCGAGAGAGTATTTTGGTGAATGTTATAGGAATGGATTTCTTCAGTGGATCCTTGATTATACTTTTTTTCACCATTTTTGTATTGTTTTTCTTCACATGAAACATTAGAGGGTAGGAAAACAAATTTTTCAAGAGGGGGACATACTGGTTGGGTAGAATCAGTTAAAGAAGAATATTATTTTCCACTATAAAGTGTTATTTCACATATATTTCCTTTTTCTTTTGGATTAACAATAGGTTGGGATGGTAGTTGTCTATAACCTTTCATATTTATCTCGCTGATGGTTTTTTACAATTGTACAACTTGAGTTTTTAGGTCTTAAATAGGTGATTGTGTGGTCTGTAGGAACTAAAGGTTCTAAGATTCCATTTTCTTCACCATGTCCTTAGGGATTGGTTTAGATTTGGGAGGATGAGGGTTATCCCAAGAAGTTATAGGATAAGAAGTTTGAATAAATTGTCCTTGTTGAAACCAATTCTATTTGGGGTATCTTGAGTTGCCTCCTTGTCAATAATGTGGTTGTGCTTTCCACCCAGGGTTTGGATTTTTTCTAAATGATTCTTTCCTGAAGGTCGGTGCTTGTTGGAATAAAATCCTAGGAAATAATACTACATAACACTCAAATGAATCCAAATGTTAGAATAACTAGTTAGAAAAATTATTATTATCATAAAAAATACCACAATATAATGGAATGCAAGGCGAGTGTGAATTACCTTAAGCTTGAGATAATTGTATTAGAAGGGTATTAATATCAACATATTTTTTATCTACCTTTTGTTGTAGGGATGAATGACTTACCTCATTAACTCCTTGAGTGGGTGCAACTACTCTTGTAGCAAATTGTTTTGCATTTTGATCCATGTTATCTATTTAGTCTAGAACTAAGGAAAGAGTTTTATCCACTAGGGAACCACTAGCTGAATCATATATCATACCATGATCCATGGGGAAAAGTCCCTCATAGATGTATTGATTTATAAATTTTTCACTAATTTGGTTATGGTGTCAACTTGAATAATATCTTTTGATTATTTCCCAGTATTCATGAAGGGTCCCTCCTTGGGATTGTCTAAATAAAAAAATTTATTTTCCAATGGATGATGTTCTAGAGGTAGGGAAGAAGTTCTCTTGAAAGGGTCATTTAAGTTCATTATAGCCCCCAATCACAGTAGGCAGATAGTATATCCAATGTTTGGCTACACTATCAAGGGAGAAAGGGAAGGCCCTAAACTTTATAAGGCCCTCAGTCACATTTTGGGGTTTCATGATGGGTCACACTATATGAAACTCATTGATATGTTTATGAGGGCACTCACTAGGAAGACCACAGAATTTGGAAATGAGGTGGATGAGTACTGATATCATCTCAAAGTTGTATACTTCCTCAGGATATTGGATATACTCCTATTGGTACTCCACATCTTGGGTGGTTAGTTATTTTAAGGTATGATTATTCACATCCATGTTTTTAGAAATTTTATTTGGTTCAAATTTAGATTTTGTAGGACCACTTGAGGTTCTATCAGGGGTCTCTTAATGTTACCCAAATTTCCTACTTTAGATGACCTAGTATTTCAGTCAAGTGTCTTGTCAATTTCAGGGTCTATTTCAAATTGTTTTTCTTTCCTTGATCGGGTCATGAAAATAAGCTGTGATGTTTTTTTTGTTTTTATGGAATATTTAGAAAATAAATATACTTACTAATTATTAATTCATAAAAGAAAATATAATTCTAAATTACATAATAGAGAGTTAGAAGAAGGGATATAAGTGATAAAAGACACAAAAAAAAGGAAAAAAGAGAAACAAAAACATAAAAAAAACAAAAACATAAAAAAATAACAAAAAAATTAAAGGGGAAAATATTGAAAAGAATAAGAAATAAAAAAATAATAGAATTAAATAGAATGAAAATATGATCTTGGATCCTTTATAGTGATGCAAAAATTTGATCGCGTTTTCAAGTGCATCAAATTAGAAATTGTTTTTTTACTAGAATTTTTAAAGTATAGTAGGAACCCTATGTCATCACTCAATGGATCTTTAGATCATTAATTTCAATTTATGTGTTTGATTTAAAAAATGGGAATGGGATTGTAAGAAACTTTTTTTTGATTTAATATGAAATAATATAAAAGTAAGCAATAAAATATTTCATAAATTAATAGACTTGATTAAACATGATCAACCCGTGGAAATCTCACGATTTCCATCCTTCATCGCTTCAAAAGATAAGTTTTAGATCTTCTAATAACTGGTTTTTAACATCTAGAACAATAATTTTACTATGTTTATACTTGGATAACTCATAGATTTTGGTTGGAAACAGAAAATTATTTACTAACTATCATCGATGATAGAGTGATTTGTGTCTTAATTCATAACCAAAACCCACTGAGGCAACACATGAAGAACTCGACAAGTTGTTGAAGTTTGTATGATAGTGTGATACCATGAAATAAATTTAAATTTACATGAGATTGTTTATGATATTTAAATTTAACAATATGAACCACACAAACACCACAATTGAAATAGAGATGAAAAAGTGGTGAATGATGTGTGAAACATCACATGAATTGGTACCCCGAATCATGATCATATGAGTTGAGTATGGTATAATAGTACTTAAATCAATAAAATAAAAATATAAGATCAATAAAAACAACATAAAAACAAAGAAATAAAATGATAATTCAAATATTAAAAACAAGAATCTCAAGATTTATATCACCTACCTTCCCAGGTGATCATAATGACTTTAGAACTCCATGGAAAGGGAGAAAGCCATATACTTTTAAGAATAACTCTCCAAGACTAAAATATTACAATATGGTTGATAAATAATAGATAATGAGGGTGAGGGGTGTTTTTATGGTCAAATAAATTACAATTTTTACAAAAGAAGTCAAGTTCCTAAGGGACTAGGTCACTATTCATGATTAACTTTTTCTCCCTTATTTATCCAGCTAGTTGACAAAACATAACATATGAAATGTCTTAAAATTATATGGAGATGGTGTTTATTAGAGTTTTATGTCCAATTAAGGAGGAATAATACCAATTGGAGGTATGGGGCCTGAGTTATGGCCTAAATAAAGAAGGGTGGTCAAATCTGCCTCACCCATAATTGGATTACATTGTGGGCCTCTAAATGGATGAATTTGGATCCATGTCTTCTAGAGAAATTTATCCCACACCTTTCTCACTCACGCACCAATTTTTACCTCAATTGGATGTATAGATTATCCACAATAAAAAATTGATTCCACATGTGTGCTCATGCTCTCAATATTTTTGACCTATTTTTCTAAAATTCCATTATGGGTACTTCAAATCACCTCCACCTACAATTTAATAATTTAAAAAGTAAAATTAACTTTTTTAATAGTGATAAAAACTAAGTTATTCAATCAAACATGAAGTGAAGTTTTTTATTATATTTTGAATTTTAAATAAAAAACTAGTTTAATATAGTGGTGTAAGGGTGGAAATGAATAGTGAATCACTATGCGATCACACCCCAACACATAAACATTTTCAATCCTGAGAAATTCCACATTTCAAAAAAAACTATACATGTAGATATTCCAAAATTTATGAAATTTTAACATTTAATGAAATTTTAATTCATTATAGAAATGTAATCAATGAAAACCCACACTAAGGAGTGTTTCCTAGTGATCATGGAAAAATATGTCTCATAAATTACATCAGAAGAGATGAATGATACCAATATGATCATGGAATTAAAATTTAATTCATTCCACCAACTCTTCATGTGTTTATGTGAAAACCATTTCATGTTACTCTTTCCACTTTATATCTAGTAAATATAGGTTATTTTAATTTTTTTTGGTTTACCTGATTCTTTCCACTGAACCTACCATATATCCTTTGTAATTAAATTTCAAGACCCTCTCACTTAATCATTACCGAAAGTCAAACCTTCAAATAATAATCAAGATATCCCTATATTTTTTACATTTCATCACTTCCCTCATTTTTTTATTATTATTTATGTTTTTTTGATTTTTTTATTTTATTTTTTGAGGGAATACAATAGTCAGATAATACATACCCACATGTAGGTTAATCTGGTATAGTAATGGAATAGATCAGATAAGGAACAAAAGTATGGAAAAGTGATTTTACAAAGATGATAATAATAAACCTAAATTATATTTACCTTCTATTAAGTAATAAATATTCATACTTCATGGTTTTTGAAAATATGTGTGGAGATATTAAGTGGAACAATTTACCAAAAACCACTCACACAAAGGTTATCAATTGTCTTAAAGGTTTCATGGAGATAGAATAATTTATATCTATTTCCAACCCTTTATAAGGTCGGAATGCACATCGGCATGGTGACACATAATTTTGACTCTGTGTTCCTACTTTCCAATGGTTGGTGACATTAATAACTTCTTCAGTGATGTTTATCCTTGATCAAAATATAATGATGGGTTGTCGGTCTCTACTTATTTGGATTCCTCCTCGGAATTCATCACCTAGTATGGATCTCCCTCATTGATTTGACTTTTTGTTCATGAATATCATTCCTAGTTCCTTCTCTTTGTGGATGTAGGTTAATTACGATGCTTCTGTTGGGTCATTCCAATTGGTCTTGACATAGAGGCAACCTTCAATCAAATTGGATAGTAACATTAGGCATTTAGGGACATGTTTGGATTCTTGAATAGTATTCACATGTATTCTTCCTCATAAGAGGGCTTCTTGAGGTCACAGAAACCCAAGGAATCCCATCTCAATCACAGGGTACCCTATGCTTGAGGTATATCTATGAGGTTTTACTTGGCTTCTAGGTTTAACATGGGGTATATTGAGATTATAATATCTGGAGGAGATAGATCAGACTGATCAGAACAATGAAAAGAGTGGATCAGGTAGGTACATCCCTAGGATGGAGAAATTAGATGGTTTACCGAATGGATGGATCATAATGCCTGATGAGGACAGACCCAAGGTGGTGCATCTCAAAAAGATGAGATTTTACACCATGAAGGATGATCTGAAAACCACTGAGGGTGGTTCAGGGTGGTGGACCCCAAAGAGGGGGACATCAGTTGGATGGATCAAAATGCCCAATTAGAGTGGACCTAGGGTGGTGTGTCCTATAAAGGGAATATGTCACATCGTGAAGGCTAATCAGGACACCACAAAGTTAGGATCAAGAAAAGTTCACCCAAGAAAGGGGGAAACCAAGGATTACCCTTGTCTAGGATTGAGCCTCAAGGAGGCTACCTATTTACCATATGTAGAAAATAGGGATCAAAACCCATGTAGTTTGAATGGTTGGTTTGGGGATTACACATGGTTAACTTCCCATTGTAAGAGGGACACTCTTGGTTGGATGAATATGATGTACGAGGATTATGCATGGTTAGATGCCCAGTTTCTGCTAAAAGTAGCGATGAAGTAGGTTTCATGATCTCACTAGGATGTGACGGCCTAGGTAGGAATCAGGATGGATGATGGATTCTTTGAATGTAGTGGGTGAAATGAAAGGGGTGGAATCGACATAAAAGATGACGATGTTGGTATTGAACCTCATGGAGGATTCCTACATATCCTAATGGATAGTAATCAAAGTCCTCATAGTTCGGTGGGGTGATGGGACAACTAAGGCGGTGTCCCGCGAGAATGAAGTGCATGGATAAGGACCTGAAGGAAGTAGAACCTCCTGTTTCAGGAATGATCTTCTCAAGACACAAAGGCTCAAAGGAATGACCAGGATGGAAAATTGGTGATGGGATTGAACCTCAGGGAGGCTTCCTATGTATCCCAGTGACATGGAATCAAAGTCCACATAGTTTAGTATAGAGGTAATAATTGGGGCGTACATAATGGACTTCGACCGAGAGACGCGCCAGGGGCTTATGCATGGTTAGAGTCCCTTTGCAAGAGGGTCACTCTTGGTTGGAGGAGTATGGTGAAATGGGGGGATTATGCATGGTTAGCTACCTAGGTGGATCAGAACACCTTATGGAGGAGGACCTAGGAGATGCATCTCAAAAAGGGTATATGTCACATCACGAGGGTGAATCTCGGTAAGGGATCACCAGAGTTACCATTGGTTGGGATTGAACCTCAAAAAAGATTCCTACGTACCCGAAAGGGATCAAAACCCATTTAATTTGAAAGGGTAATACAATTTAACATCACGTGGGATGAAAGTGAATGAACATGAAGAATTCGAAATAGATGGATTGGGAGGAGTGAATAGATTTAACTCCAGAGAGGCTTCCTACAGACCTTGTTTAGAAGACATGGATCAAAGTACACATAGTTTAGGATGAGATGGGCATGGGGATTATAAAATGAGGCAGTGAAAAGAATGGAGGTGGACGAGTTTTAAGAAACTACTAGGTTTTGGAGGCCTAGGGAGAATCTGGGTTGATGATGAACAATGGAAGATGGATCAGGACACCATATGGAGGTGGATCTGAGGGGATGTGTCCCATAAAGGTAATATGTCACATCATGAGGGTACATCCATAAGAGGGTGAAAAATATTTACCAATAGTCGGGTTATAATACCCTATGAGAGAGGACTCAGGGTGGTGTGTCCCATAAAGGGAATATGTCACACTATTAATGATGATCTAGACACCGATGGAGGTGGATTAGGGAGGGTGCACCCCTAGGAGGGGGCAACAATGTTTACTATTGTTCAATATTGAACCTCAAGAAGGTTTCCTACATACCATGTGTAGAATATAGGGATCGAATACAATGTATTTCGATTTTTCAAGGCTTACAGAAGGTTATAAACCAATGAAGGTGGAAGTTGAGGCTTACTCCAGGATGGATGCCCAAGTGAATGACATCATAGTCACTATTAACATCTATGCACATGTGAGTCATGTTCAGTTTGAGAAACAAGAGGAAGTAGTAGACCATACGAATGTGTCATGGAAGGTACGTGCATATGGGATAATGTGGGGATTACGTATGGAAGTGGACCATGTGCTACTATGGAGTGACAATGGTGAATGAGTATTACATGTGGAATTGGATCGAGTGTTTCTATGGAGCGGAAAATATGGATGTGGATTATTTGTGGAGGTTTCCTGGGTGCCACTATGGAGCGACAATGGTGGATGGAGTTTATGCATGGAAGCTACCTAGGTGTCACTATAGAGAATCAACAATGGATGGGGTTTATGTGTGGAATCTTATCAGGTGATTCTATGTAGAGAAAATGGTGGATGGATCTTATGTGTTGAAGCTGGCCGAGTGACGCTATGGAGCAACAATATTGGATTGGGATAACATGTGGAAGCTGCCAGTGTGTCACTATGGAGAGGCAATGGTGGATGGGACTTATACATGGAAGCTTCCCAGGTTCCACTATAGATTGAAAATAGTGGATGGGGCTTATGCGTGGAGGCTTCTCATGTGTCACTATAGAGCAACAATTGTAGATGGGGCTTATGCATGGAAGATGCCCAGGTGGGTATTATGCGTGGAAGCTTCCTAGGTGCCTTGGGGATTATGCGTTGAATATACCTATGATATCCTCCTAATGTCAGGTCACAACGGCATCCCATGTCTGTTTCAAGGGGTAAGGATTCAGTTTAATGTCATGTGATTGGAAGAGAATTTTCAGGCTTATGTAATGAGCTACATGTTCTTTATTCCTCGTGTAAGGCCATGAGGGAATCTCACCATGATTATTGGCTAAGGGAAAATTTTTGGGGCATCACACCTTGAGATGAGACCCATAGTGGTTATTTTCTATTCATCTCACGATGAGTCATCTTATGCCTAATTCATAAGGCTTCTGATTCTTAAATAATAGGGTATGCTATAGTTTAAAGTCTTGTAGTGAAGACTATTGACATCTTATGCTTTATGCATAAGGAATATTTTTTTGGGACAAGAGGCATCCTTTGTTTTTTATATATGGTTTACTACAGTTTATAGTCATGTATTGATAACTATTAGGCAGAAGGTTCCTAGAAATATTAGGTGTTGGGTTTTATGCAAGAGCATCCCTTTCTGGTTCAACACAGTATAAAATCATGGTGGGGAGGTTTGAGGAGTTTATAGAGGAATGGTTTGACTAAAGGAACTTTATGAATTGAAGATGAGAATCTGAACTCCCAACATGGGAAAGGGACCAAGAGGAATATGTCAACTCAAGGTGTTTTAAGGGGTTTAGAAGACTATCTCAAATCATGGTATTCCATAGGTGGAAGTGAGGTGCACAAGGTAAAATTTCACCATCCCAACCTGAAAAGTTCATGATGTGACACTCCATTTTTAAAGAGGGTCGGTGATGGTAGTGAAGGGACCAACCCAGATGGCTGGGGCCGTAACCCGACACTGATCCTGAGGGGTGTGTGTGGGATGCACCCCTACGGTATGGACTGGTGGGTGTGATGGTAGGATCTTTGCGAAGGATAGGGATTCATGAATTAGAGGGTTTTTTTTGAAATTAGGGTCTCTTGAAGGATGGGGTTTCATGGATCTCAGGACCTTGCAAAGGATAGGGATTCATGGAGTTTAGGGTCTCATGAAGCATGACCTAATTCATAGGGGGTGTACTTTGTGATGGCTAAATGCTTCAAAAATCCTCAAGTGACTCAAAGGGATTTCTTCCTTCATGAAGGGTGTAGGCCTTCACAAAGGGCATCTCCACTTGGGGAGGAGGATCTCAAGAACATAAGAAAGGTGGATTCACAGAGCATGGGATCTCTACAAAAGAGTATCTCACGGAGAACATGAGATCTGTGAATTGAGAGCACGAGGGTGAAAGAAAATGGTGTCTCCTTTGAAATAAAGGCATGAATGGATATTTAAAGGATAAGGGGGTCTCATGATGCTCAGTGGTTCATCGTGAAGGAAATAAAACTTCCCAAATAGAGGTAGATCCATCGGACTCACGGAGCATTCCGTCACTACTCTATGACATATGCAGAGATCTTCGGACTTGTAGAGGAATCCATCACTACTTTTCAATCATTGAGGGAGCTCCAAAACTACTTTTCTAGCCTAACTTTGAATGGAAAAAACATCTATTTTTTAAATTCGTTATGGATCTATGACTATTCAATTCAAAGCATGTGAAATGGTATCCTCTATGAGATCATGTATGAAATCATTCAGTGAATCCTGTGGATGTGTATTCCAATGCAAACAAATGCCCCCTAAGAATGGGGTACAAAGAGTATGAGGAGGGTGAGGCAGACCACATTCTGAGGGAACCATAATGGAAAATGACTACCTTAGGGTCCACTGTATCTCGATTTCATTGAGTAAATAACCAACTAAATCTCTAATCCCACATGAGTCACTATAGATGTGGGAAACATGAGACAAAAGAAGATCATTCACCTGCATGAGAGTGGTAGAGAGAGAGGAATATATGTTGAGTTCAGAATGAGACATTGATCACATTTGGTAGTGTTCTCAACAAGAGGGGTCGAAGTTGGAGAATATGGCTCTCTAGATAGCCAAATTTCTTCTCCCATGGTACACTAGTGTATGAATGCAGTAACACTAGGGGCATTGGAATCAATCCAAACAAATCAGAATGAAAAATATGAATCACAATTCCTAAAATTCAGAACACAATGAGAATGACATCATGATATAGGATAACTATTGACCATTTTCAAAAATAATTATCCATATTTATTAGCCTGAAATAGGATCCAAAAAATGAGGTCCAAACATTGAACATATTCACAAACATGGGGCCTAACTTGAAATGTTGTCCAAAGTATTCTAGGTCATTGGCCCAGGATTGTAGGTGACCTGAAGCGGCATGGGACCAGGCCATTAGGGGTGCCTTCAGATGTGAAAGAGGATGAAGATCCAAATAAGGGTCACACAAAGCATGGGGTGGAGTGATGGAATGTTTGAATGGATTAAAAAACTCATGGAGTAATTCCACAATAGATTGGAGAACATTGAGTGTGGGAATATCAGTCTAAACAAATAAAACCTATCTTCTAAGAGAGTTTCGTCTTGTAAGTCAGGTGACAATTGAAGATACGAACAATGTGGTGAATGTCCGACATTATGGGAGAGGACTACTCAAGATGAGGGTCTGGGATGAATTTCAATTTTACTTCATGAAATTTAGGATGATGAACATGTAGTTTAAAATAATATGGTGAGGAAAATACATGGTACAATTTAACGTTGTGTGATCAAGACATGTTTCGCAGTTTAACATCGGGTGACTAAGATGTTGCACATAGTTTAAGTTCATACTACTTGGACCCTAGAAAACAATTTAAAGTCATGTTATATGAACTATGATTTCTATCCCTATAATATTTTCATGGAACAAATGATATGAACCTGATGTGAATAATCTAAAAGAAGGATCATCCACCATATGAATACCAAGGAACAAACCGAAATGAGGCATATGTGATGTGGTGATGAATAAAACATGATATAAACAAAGGCCAAGGAGATCTCATCCATTCCACATATCCCAGTAAGGCTCCTAGTATAAGGTCATAGATTTTGGACTGAGAGATAGAAAATATCAAAGGTCTGATGAGCTCATGACTGGGCTTGAGAAAACATGTTTGGGCATTGCTATGTATCATGTGAGGGTTGGAATCATACCACATGTAGTTCTTGGATTCTATGTAGTTTAATGTCATGTTATAGGGATGAAGGCATCACACATTTTATTTCCATGAAATAAGGAAAATGGGGATATTAGATATTATCATAAATCTCAGACCTTCCTAGAGAGGAAACATGTAGTGTGGTGCTATAATGTAACCTGACATGAATAAGATCAAGGAGATACACATTGGACCAAACATTCTTGAGGACGTAACCTCATATCTTAAGGTCTTATAGTTTAGCCTATGAAAATACAACTCTTTCATATGGGTAAAAACCTTATCAAGACCCCTAATCCCACGTGATCCATGATCTGTGTGGGAAAGAAGGAGTGGAGAAGATCTTTATGACACATGGAAGTTCATGATAATGGAATGGAGGTATGGATTCAAGGATGATCCCATAATGTTGGTCCCCCCTGCTCAACACGCAAAGGTTCACGAAGGGATAAAACTGAGGGTATTGATGTTTCCCTTGGACATAAAGATGTTAAAAGGGATATGAATCACAACATCCAATATTTGGGACACAATGAGGGTGGAATAACAATGGAGGATAATCACTGATCATATTCAAGATACAACATCCATATTTTTTAGCCTAGAATGGGAATAAACAAATGAGGGTCAGCTGATAACCATATTTGAAGTGCGATACTTGTCTCAAAAAAACATTTGAAATACTCAGGGACATTGGCCTAGTATGGTAGGTGAACCATGAGGATGAGAATATATACCATTAGGGGGGCCCTTCAGACATGAAGGATGATAAATACCCAAATAAAGGGACACATAAAACATGGAAATGAAATGAGGAAATGTCCATGTAGAATCTAACACTCTAGATCCTATGCCACAGTACATCTAAGGACATTAATGGGGAATAAAATAGGTTGAGGGATTCAATTAAGGGAAGATGACTAGAGATGATGAGTGGAGGAAACTGACAATTTTTTTGATGATCCTGTGGATGGAGCCGAAGACAAAATGTCTGGGCGTTCCTATGTATCCTGTAGGTATGGAAATCAAGAAATACATATTTATTGAAGATAATGTAGTTTAACATCATGTGATAAGGACATAGGGAGGAAATGGTATCCTAAATGAGTTGTGTGTGGTGTGGTACAAATTAACCCGATGAAAATGAGGACATCATATGTTCACACATCAAACCACACATTCCCAGGAGAGAACTCAGGACAAAGGGGGCGAGAAGGAGGGAAGAAATTGGGGCTGGGCCCAATGAAAAAATGTTCAGGAGTTCCTACATATCATATAAGTATGGAAATCAATACATATGTATTTATTGAAGTTATTTTTGGTTAGAGACCAACACTGGTGTGGGAAATCCTATCTGGTGGTGAGGAAGCTGAAATATCCTATAATTATTACGGGGTATCCTGAACTTGTTTTGGGTATGGTCATAGTTTTATGTCATGCATTGAGGATGAAGAAAGGGGAAATAATACCGAGGATAGACCCAAGATCTATGATCCAAGAATCACTATGTATCCCATAAGGATGGGAATCAGGGCATATATAGTTTTCTAAGGGAAAATTTGGTCATCCAGGTCAGACCCATGCACAAATAGAAATGATATTAGATATTTCTTGTTTTTCATTTTGTTACATTGTTTTGAGTGAAAGGAATATAATAAAAAGTATAGGTGTCACTGTGAGAATAAATCCATTTGTGGGTCTTGAAAAGTGGAATGATGGATGACCAGTGCCAAAGGTGATGCCCTCTCAAATAAAAACACCACAATATTGTATCATTTTTCATCATGTAGTTAGGATGATGATTTCATAGAATAAGGTCATATGATAGGAATGAACCATGCATTTTAACATCATACAACAAGGATGAAATAGTTTAAATTCATTAGGTAAAATTAAACATAGTTTAACATTATATTTCTTCGATGGAAAAATATTTTAGTTTAAGGTCGTAGAACTCGGACCATAAGGTTTCACAACTTATTATGCGGGCATAACCCTATCAAGATTCCTAATCCCAAGAGAGATATTCTTGGTGTGGAAAATAATGAGTAATTTTAGGATTTCTCCATCACATGGGAGTGCACAACATGGGAAATGAAGCACTAGGTGAGAGAAATCAACCATCCCAACATTCCTACTTGACATGAGCAGATGTGTGGATGGACAACATTAGGGGCATTGGAGATCCATAAGAACCTGATAGGGAATTAAAATATAAATCACAAAATTTTATATCTGGGATTCAATGGGAGTGGAATTACGATAGAGAATAATTGTTGACTGTATTCAAGACATATCATCTATATCTTGTAGCCAGGGATGGGAACAAACAAATGAGTTTCAACCAATAACCAAATTCTATGCGCATGACCTATCTCAAACTTTCATTCAAAATCCTTCCAAGGTGTTGAACCAAGATGGTGAGGTATCCATAAGTCCAATTATCCATACCATTAGTGGGTACCTTCAAACATTAAAGATGATAAATGCACAAATAAAGGGAGGCGTGAATCATGAATGTGGAGTTAGGGAAATATATATGTGGAATCCAATTCCCTATGTCTTGCACCACTAAATATTCAAGAACGCTGGTGCAGAACATCCATAGGAAGGATAAGACCCATACTCAAGGATCAAGTTCCCAAGGGGCATTGCAAATAGTTTAGAGGTCATGTCAATTGGACCTAAAGCTCTCAGTTTAAGGCCATACAGAGTGGACCATAGGTGCCTACTTTAATTTCATGCAGTGAGGATGATGATGTCATGTAGTTTATCATAAAGAAACTAGGACAGAGGAGAAATGAGTGGTATGGGAAATAAACCCAATTTGAATGAGGACCAAGGAGGACTCAACCACACCACACATTCTTAACAGGAAACCCAGGACAAGAGGGGCCAAAAAGGGTGAATGCGTGATTCTATAGCTAGGCATAGGTATAATATGTTCAGGTGTCGCTACATATTCTGTGAGGGTAGGAATCAATTCATACGTAGTTCTTCGATTTCATGCATTTTAACGTCATACAGTAAGGATGAAATAATAATTTAACATCATGTGGGATGGGGAAATTTAATGTCATGCAGGAAAAAAGGGAACTTTCCTTTTAATGTCATACAAAAAGTACTATAATTCAATGTAGTTTAATATCTTGTAAGAAGGATTCAATAGTTTAACGTCATGTGGGGAAAAAGAGATCTTAGTTTAAGGTTGTAGAACTCAGACCATAAGGGAAGGCCAAAAGGGCTGGAATGGTTGGGTAACATGGTGGATGGAACCAAAGATGAAATGTACAGGTATTCTTACATATACCATAAGTATGGAAATCAAGGAACACACAGTTCTTGAATGTCATGCAGTTTAACATCATGCGGTAAGGACGATGCAAGAGATGAATGCTCTCAAGGGGAGTGCACAATGTGGCTAATGTAAACCCAATATGAATGAGGCCAAAGATTTTGCAACCATAACACGTACTATACCTAGAGAGAACTAATGAAAAGGGGGATAAATAAATGAATATATTTGTGGAACTCAGGGCTGGACCCGAATACAAAATGTTGGGCATTTATACATACACTACTAGGGAAATAATCAAGACACACATAGTTCTTAAATTTCATGTAGTTTAATGTCATGTGGTAAGGATGTAGATGGAGGACTATTCCTAGGGGAGGTAAATGGTGCGATCATTATAGCCTGACATGAATGAGAACCAAGGAGGTATCAACCACACCACGTACTTCTAGGAGGAACTTATGCAAAGAGGTCTAAAAGGTGAGGCTCTCTCAGATGAGGTGATTGAGGTGTTGCGCATTTTATCATCATGAGACCATGAAAAAAGGAAAGTTAAAAGTCATGTAGAATGTGGTAGTTAAATGTCATGTTGGAAAAAGGTGCTAGGTAGTTTAATGTCTACAGATCGGATGAGGGTGAGTAGTTTAACGTCATGTAGGATGAAACAATAGTTTAACATCATGTGATATGGGACAAAAAATACTTACATTTTAATATTATGTGGGGACCCTGATGTCATATAGTTTAACATCATGTAGGATGACGATGTTGGGCAATATTACATCCTGTAGCTCAGACATGGTTAAGTAGTTTAACATCGTGCAGGACGATGATGCTAGGCAGTTTTATGTCCTCCATCCCAGACGATGTGGACTAGTTTAACATCCTGAAAGAAAATGTTGAGTAGTTTAACATAATGCAGGACAAGGATGAGTAGTTTAACATCACACAGGATGAATATGAGATGTTTAAAATCATTCAAGATGAAGAAGATCATTTTAATATCTTGTAGGACAAAGATGAGCAGTTTAACATCATGAATGATGTGGTTGTTAAATTTAACATCATGAAGGAAAATATAACAATTTAACATCATGTGGGACGAAGATGAGAATATTAACATCATTCAAGATGAATATGAGTAGTTTAACATGATGTAGGATGATGTTGTTTAGTTTAGAATCATACAGGATGATGATGATCAGTTTCACATCATAAAGGATGAAGATGAGCTGTTTATCATCATGCAGCATGATGATGTATGGTTTAACATCATGCAAAATGATAAAACAATTTAATGTCATGTAGGATGATACAAACAGTTTAACATTATGTGGGATGATAGAGCACTTTAATATTATGTGGTATGGCACATCAGTTTAAAGTCATGTAGGATGATATTGTATTTGTGGATCAACCGTATCAGTACACATCCTTCCAAAATTACTAAGCCCACATGAGTCGTGCTCAGTGTAGGAAATAAGGAGTAGTGGTGGGATTTTACTGACACATGGAATAACACATCAATGGAAAGGGAATGATGGGTGAATAATGTTTCAATGACACTAACCTTCCTACTCAATGCACAAACATGAAAAGTGGAGTAACACCAAGGGTGTTGGAGTTCCACTTAAACATAAGGAAGTAGAAGGATGTGAAGAATGGTGCCTAATATCTGAATCACAATGGAGGTGACATGATGATGGAGGATAACTTATGATCATATTTTCGACATAGAATCCACACCAAGTTATCCTGAAATGGAAACAACAAATGACAGCCAACCACTGGTCGCATTTGAAAACACAGGTCCAAACTCAAAGTCTCATCCAAAGTATTTTGTGGCGTTGGCCCAAAATGATAAGTGAGCCAAAGTGGCATGAGACCATTCCAACAGGGGTCCCTTCAGACCTAGAAGAGGATGATTATCCAAACAAAGAGACACTTCCAAGCATGGAAATGGACTGAGGGAATGTCCATGTGGAATCAAACACTTTATGTTCTAGGCCATAATGAATTTGAGTACATAAATGAGACATTCTAGATAGAGGTAGACATACCCCTTATCAAGGAAGAGGGTCCTGAGGATGTACAATTCTAGTTTAAAGTCATATAGTGGAACCTAAACTCTTAGTTTAGGGTCATAGAGTTGGGACCATTTCGAAGGGACTTGGTTCAAGGGAATATACGCAGGGTGGCGAAGTATAAAAACCCGATGTGAATGAGGTCCAAGGGGTCCTTCCACCTTATAAAACATTCCAATGAAAATATACACAAATTTAAGGTCGTGATTCTTGGAATATGGATAAGTAGTTTAAATTCATAAAACTAGGACTATAGAAACATAGTTTAGTGTCATGTTGTAGGGATAAGAGGGGACTTTCCTTTTTAGGTTGTTAAAAAAGACCATAAATTCTATGTAATTTAACATCTTATAGGTAGAATGTGACAATTTGACATCATGTGGGATGGGGAAGAAATGTTTAATTTCATGTTTCTTGGATGAGAGAGATCTTAGTTTAAGGTAATAGAGATCGAACTATAAAAAGGTGACTATCCAGTTTATCATCATGTAGGATGAATCTGATTGTTATTTTTAAGGTCGTAGAATTCATACCATTAACTTGTAGTTTAAGGTCATAGAGTTTGGGCCATCATGGTGGGTCTATTGGATGGACATGAATAGTGTGGTTGAGTGAAAAACCCAATATGAATGAGGCTTAGGAGGCCTAATTCTACACAACACATCCCTAAGAGAACACATATACAATTTGAATTCATAATGTTTGGACTTAAATGACTAGTTTAAAATCATGTTACAGTGATTTATAAAGTATATTTTAAAGTCATTTTGCGAGGAACACATATGATTCTTAGTTTAACATCGTAGAATTCAGACCATAATGTCGTACATTTTAACATCATGTGACCAAGATGAGGATGTTAAGCAGTTTTACATCCTATATCTCAAATGGAGTAGCAGTTTAATGTCATGTGAGATGAGATAGTTGTTTAGCATCATGCAGGATGCTGAAGTCTGTAACACTCAAACATATCAGTACACATCCTACAAAAACTACTAATCCCATGTGAATCATGCTCGATGTGGGAAACAATGTGTAGTGATGGGATTTTCATGACACATGGAAGCACACAAAAAGGGGCATGGAGATATCAGGTTGGGAATTTCCAAGAAACACTGGCCCGCTTACTCTATGTGCAAAGATACACAAAAGGGTAACACCAAGGGTGTTGGAGTTCCACCTAAACATAATGATGTGGAACGATGTGAATCACAACGCCCGAGATCTGGATCACAATGAGTGTGACATGACGATGGAGGTTAAATTATGACCGTGTTCAAGACACATCATCTATACCATGTTATCCTGAAATAGAAACAACAAATGAGGGCCAACCGTTGACCATATTTGAAAACATATGGCCAAAATCGAAGTGTCATATAATGTCTTCTGGGGAGTTGGCCCAAAATGTTATTTGAGACAAAGTGGCATGAGACTAGGCTATTATGGGGTCCCTTTAGACATAAAGATGATGTGGATCCAAATAAGGGGACATTGTGAATCATGTAAATGGATTAGGAGTATGTCCATTTGGATTACCACACTCGAGGTTCTATTCCATAACACATTTGACCACGTCAGCAGGGTGTATCAGATGGAGGGAGTTGAACCCCTTCTCAAGGATGAGGGTCTTGAGGTATCTTTTGAATGTTTAATGGTAGTAGACAAGTGATGAACGAAGAACACTCTCTCATTTGGGAGCTCATGGAATTACATAGTTTTACATCATGCTATTGGGATGTGAAGTCATCTCATACTTAGCGTATGATGAATCCTATGATATTGACATTGGGTAAGGCTACAGTTTAATGTTGTGTGATGAGGACGATAAACATGTAGTTTAATTTCATAATGTATGGACATTGCATTGTACAGTTTAATATCATGTTATTAGTACAAGAAGTTGTTTTTGTTTAATGTTTCATATCTTTAACCATGGTTTCTATGGTTTTAGGTCTCATAGATTTGACCAAAATGTCACCCGGTTTAACGTCATGTGACCCGGATGATAGTTGTTATGCAGTTTAATGTCATGAAACTTGGACTTAGAACCATATGGATTTTGTCGGTAGATGTATGCTCATCTCTACCACATTATAATGGTTTGGCATCTTTTAGGATGAGGGGGAATCCATATGATGGTATTTCCCTAAAATTCCCCTAATGTATTCATGGATGTTCTTCATACGTAAGTTGGGCTATGTCATGTTGAACATTCCACGAGCTGGTGTTGAATCCATCGGGATGACCTCTGTGGTTGATGAAATATAGTAATGGGATGACACAGAGTGTCATAAGGGTGGTAGGGATGATAGCACGCCCTTAGTCCTAAGGAGAGATAGAGCCCAGAATGTATTGAATCATGAATCATCGATATTATGAGGGTGATGGATCCTGGATGGTGTGGAAGCTTGGAACATAGTTACAACGACACAATAGATCCTGGAAGTCAGGGAAGCTTAGAGTGTCGGTACGAAGTGGTGATGGATCCTGGAAGGTGTGCAATCTCAGAGCGTCGGTACGAGGTGGAGATGGTGCCCAGAAGGTGTGGAATCCCAGAGTGTCGGTACAATGGGGCCACGGAGCCCAGAAGGTGTGGAAGCCTAGAGTATCGGTACAATGACGAGATGGATCCCAGAATACGTGGAAACCTGAAGCATCGATACGATAGGGAGATGAATCCCAGAAGGTGTGGAAGCTTGGAGAGTTAGTACGACAGGGAGATAGAGCTCCAAAGGTGTGGAAGCCTGGAGTGACATCTCAAAATGTTGAGTAACTAGTGTAAGGATATAATCAACATGTTCCCATTGTTTCTTCTTCAGAGAAAGGCATGGATTCGACACGGGGGATCCTCCATAACATCCTGTGGTAGCTGCATGGGGAGTAACTCCATGATGGTTGATGATGGTGATGGGGAGGACCTCCATACTAGATGATTTCATGTGTGGGTAGTACAACTATAACATCTTATGAGGGATACAGGGAGGACCTCCATGCTTGGATATAAATGTAGTGCGGGGAGGACCTCTATAATGGATGATGATGTTGTCGGTGAGGAGCCGATGGAGTTAGGGGGAGGATTCCTCCTGTTCGGATGATGATGATGGAGGAGTCAGCGAGGATCCGATGGAGTAGGAAGAGGATTCCCCTTGTGAATCCCATGAGGGTGAAGGTGTTGGTGAGGATCGATGGAGTTGGTGAGAGGATTCCCCCTGCACGAACAATGAAGGAAACAATGTCGGTGAAGAGATGATGGAGTCGGGAGGAGGATTACCCCTACACGGCCCATGAGGGCTGCGGTGTTGGAAAAGAGATAATGGAATCAGGGAGAGGATTCCCCCAACATGGACAATGAAGAGGCAATGTTGGTGAAGAGCCAATGGATTCAGGGGAAAGATGCCCCCTGCATGGCTCATGTGGGTGGCAGTTTCGGTGAAGAGCTGATGAAGTCGGGGGAAGGATTCCCCCTGCACGGCCCATGATGGTGGTGGTGTTGGCAAAGAGCTGATGAAGTTTTGTGGAGGGTGCCCCCTGCATGACCAATGAAGGTAGAAGAGTCTGCGATGAGAAGATGGATTCAGGGGGGAGGATGCCCCTTGTGTGTCCCATGAGGGTGGTGGCATTGGTGAAGAGCCAATGGAGTCAAGGAGAGGATCCCACCTTCACGACCAATGAAGGAGGTAGTGTTGGTGAAGACCCGATGGAGTAGGGGGGAGGATGAAACCTGAGAGGACAATGAAGGTGGTTGTGTCGATTCCCCCCTATGCATCCCATGAGGGTAGTGGTGTTGGAAAAGAGACGATGGATTCGGGGAGAGGGTACCCCCCGTGCGGCCAATGATGCTGGCGGTGTCGGAAAATAGCCGATAGAGTCGGGGGAAGATTCCCCATGCATGGCTCATGAGGGTAGTGGATTTAGAAAGGAGCTGATGGAGCCTAGGGGAGGATGCCCCCTATATAGCCCATCAAGGCAGTAGAGTCGGCAATGATCCAATGGAGTTAGAGGGATGGTTCCCCTACGAGGCCCATGAGGGCAACAGTGTTGGCAAGGAGCCGATGGAGTCAGGGGAGGATTCCCCTTGTGAGTCCCATGAGGGAAACGAGGTCGACATGGATCCAATGGAGTTGGGGGGAAGATGCCCCCTATGTGGCCCATTAGGGTGGAAGAGTTAGCAAGGAGCCAATGAAGTCCGGAGGGGGGGGGGATTCCTCCTATTCCACCCATGAAGGCAGTGGGGTCAGTGAGGAGCTGATGGAGTTGGGGGTCGAATGCCCTATATGCGGCCCATGAGGGAGTCAAAGTGGAGAAAAAGCCGATGGAGTTGGGGGGAGGATTCCTCTACATGGACCATGAGGGTGATGGTGTCAGCGAGGAGCCAATGGAGTTGGCGGGATGGTTCCCCCTGTGCAGCCAATGAGGGTGGTGGAGTCGGCGAGGAGCCAATGATCCCTTGTATTTACACACCCATTGTTACTTATCCTCCCACACATGAAGGAGAGGGGATTTACATGGGTGATTCCTCAATTCGATCATGCCCAACATTTTTCACCTGCTCATAGTCAAAAGAGAAGACATTCACTTCGGGTTCACCATTTTTGTTTTGATGTTTTTTGTGGCTGGTGTGTGCATCATCATGGAGGCATGTGCTTGTGTCCTCGTGTTCCTATTTTTCAAAGGTGGGAAACATTCATCACTTCTTCATCGATGTTTTATCCTTGATAAAAATAGGATGATGGGATGCTGGTCTCTCCTTATGTAGATTCTACCTCTAAATTCATCGCCTATTATGGGTCTCCCTCATATATTTTGAGTCATTGTCTATGAATCTCATTACTGATTCCATCTCTTTGTGGATGTCAGTAAATTATGATGCTTCTTCTTAGATGTTCCAAGGGGTCTTGACATGGGAGAAACCTTTGGTCGGAGAATATGGTAACATCAGGCATGTCGGGGCATCTTTGGATGCTTGAATATAAGTCACTTATATTCTTCCTCATAAGATGACTTATCGATGGCACCAAAACTCGAGGCATACCACATTGATCACAGGGTATCCTATTCCATAGGCATATCTATGATGTTTTCCGCGGCTTCCGATATTTAACATGGGGTATTCCATTAGTTTAACATCTGGTGAAGATGGATCATATAGATCAGAACACTGATGATAGTGGATCAGGTTGGTACATCCCTAGTAGGGAGAAACTGGAGGGTTTACCAGATGGATGCATCAGAACACCCTATGAGGACGGACCCATTGGGGTGCATCTTGAAAAGAAAAGGTTTCACACTGTGAAGGATGATTTAAGCACCATTGAGGGCAGATCAGGGAGGTGGACCCTAAAGAGGGGGACACTATATGTATGGATCAAAATGCCCAATTAGAGCTGACACATGGTGGTGTATCCCATAAAGGGAAGATGTCACACCATGAAGGATGGTTTGGACACCACAAATGGAGGATCAGGAAAAGTGCACTCCAGAAAGGGGGACACCAAGGTTTACCATTGGTTGGAATTGAACCTCAGGGAGGATTCCTACATACCTTGTGTAGAAGATAGGGATCAAAACACACATAAATTGAATTGGTGGTTTGGGGATTACACATGGTTAGCTACCCATTGCAAGAGGGACACTCTTGGTAAGATGAATATGATGTACAAGTCTTATTCATGGTTAGTTACCTGAGTTCTACTAGAAGAAGTGATGAATAAGGTGGCATGATCTCACTGGGATGTGGTGGCCTAGGTAGGAATCAGGATGGATGATGGAGGATTTGAATGATGTGGGTGAAATGAAAGGGGTGAAACAGATGTAAAGATGACGATGTTGGTATTTAACCTAAGGGAGGCTTTCTATGTATCCTGGTGGATGGGAATATAAGTCTATGTAGTTTGGTGGGGTGATGGGACACCTAAGACGATGACCCATGATAATGGAGAACAATGATAAAGACCCGATGGAAGTAGAACCTTCAGTTTAGGGAATGATCATCCTGTGACACAAAGTCCCGAAGGAAAGATTGTGATGGGAAATTGGTGAGGGTCTTCAACCTTGGGGGGATTCTTATGTATCCTTGTTTCTGAGAATCAAAGTCCATGTAGTTCAAGATGGAGGCAAGAATCAGGGCGTACATAAAGGACTACAACCTAGAGACGCATCAGGGGATTATGCATGGTTATAAATCCTTCGCAATAGGGGCACTCTTGGTTGGAGGAGTATGGTGAAATGTGGGGATTATGCATGGCTAGCTCCCCAGGTGGATCAGAACACCTCAGGGAGGTGAATCATGGAGATGTGTCCCAAAAAGAAAAGATGTCACATCTGGAGGGTGCATCCCAAGAAGGGGCCTCAAAGTTAACATTGGTTGGGATTAAACCTCAAAGAGTCTTCCTACATACCGAAAAGGGATAAAAAACAATGTAGTTATATAGGGGAATATAATTTAACGTCAGGTGGGATGAAAGTGAACCGGCGTGAAGTAGTTATAATGGATGGATTGGGTGGAGTAAATGGATCAAACCTCAGAGAGGATTCCTCCATACACTATTTAGAGAAAACATGGATTGAAGTATATGTATTTTAGGATTATAGGGTCCTGGGGATTATGCACTGAGGTGACCAAATGAATAGAGGTTGAAGAGTGTCAAGATCCTACTAGGTCATGGTGGCCTGGGGAGAATCAGGGTGGATGATGAATGATGGTAGATGGAACAAGACACCATATGGGGGTGGATCCAGGGGGATATGTCCCATATAATGAAAATGTAGCATCATGAGTGTTTATCCCTAGGAGGTTCCAACAGATTTTACCAACAGTTGGGTCAGAACACCCTATAAGAGAAGACCGAGGGTGGTGTGTCCCATAAAGGGACGATGTCACACAATGAAGGCTAATCTGGACACCGATGGAGGTGGATCAGGGATGGTGAACCCCTATGAGGGGGCAATAATTTTTACCATTATTTGGAAGGAGGTTTCCTATGTTCCATGTGTAGAAGATAAGGATCAAATTCACATAGTTCGGTTGTTCGGGGCCTACGAATGGTTAGCAGCCTATGAAGGTGGAAGCTGGAGATTACTTCAGGATGGATGCCTGAGTGAATAACATCATGGTCCCTACTAACCTCTAAGACCATTTGAGATATGATTAGTGTGATAAACAAGAGGAAGTAGTAGACCAGACAGACGTTTTGTGAAAGGTATGTGCATGAGTGATGATGTTGGGTTTACACGGGGAAGCGGTCCATGTGCTCCTATGGAGAAGTAACGGTGAATGGGGGTTAGACATGGAAGCATCCTAGGTTCTTTTATAGAGAAAAAATGATGTATGGGGATTATGCATGGAGGATTTCCGGTTGCCACTATGGAGTGGCAACAATGGATGGGGATTACACGTGGAAGCTGATGAGGTGCTGTTATAGAGTATAAACAGTACTTGGGGCTTATGTGTGGAAGCTTCCCAGGTGCCACTATAGAGTGAAAATGGTGGATGGGGGTTACATTTGGAAGCTTCTTGAGTTATTCTATGGAGAGGAAATGGTGGATGGGGCTTACACATCAAAGCTACCTATGTGCCGCTATGGAGCTGTAAGGGTGGATGTGGATTACAGGTGGAAACTGCCAGGGTGCCGCTATGGAGAGAAAATGGGGGATGGAGATTATGTGTGGAGGCTATCCATGTGCCGGTATATAGTGGAAACAATTGTTGGGGCTTACATGTGGAGGATACCAAATTCCCTCTATGGAGTGGCAATGGTGGATGGGGCTTACTCGTGGATGCTGCCCTGGTGCCACTATGGAGCAGAAATGGTGCATGGGGATTATTTGTTGATGCTACCTAGGTGCTGCTATAGAGAGAAAATGGTGGATGTGTCTTACGCATAGAGGATTTTTGGGTGCCACTATATAATGAAAATGGTTAATAGGTTTAACATGTGGAAGTGGGCTAGGTGTAGTTATAGAGTGGCAATGGTGGATGGGGCTTATGCGTGGAGGCTACCCAGGTACCGCTATTGATAAAAAATGGTGGATGGGGATTACATGTGGAAGCTACTCATGTGCTACTATAGAGTGGAAATGGTGAATGGGGATTACACATGGAAGCTTCTCGGGTGCCACTATGGAGAGGAAATGGTGTTTGGGGCTTACGCGTTGAATCTACCCAAGTGCCGCTATGGATCCATAATGGTGGATGAGGCTTATACGTGGAAGATTCCTATTTTCGGCTATAGAATGGAAATTATGGATGGGGATTACATGTGGAAGCTACCCAAATGCTGTTATAGAGAGACAATGATGGATGAGGCTTATGCGTGGAGGCTTCTCGGGTGCCACTATGGAATGACAATGGGGGATGGGGCTTACGTGTGGAAGCTGCTCGGGTGCCGCTATGGAGTAGAAATGGTAGATGGGGCTTACGCATTGAAGATTTCCGTGATATAATCCTCATGTTAGGTCACAAGGGAATCCCTTGTATTTTTAAAGGGGTAAGTATTAAGTTTAACATCATGTTAATGGATGAGGTGTGCAAGGCTTATTCAATGAGCTTCCAATTTTATCTTTCTCATGTCAAGCCATGAGGCCATATCTCCATGTTGATTGGATAAGGGAAAAGGTTTGGAGATTAAAACTTGAGAGGAGGCCCATAGTGGTTGTTTTCTATTCATCTCATGATGAGGAATCTTATGCTTAATGCATAAGGCATCTGATTCTTTAATCATATGGTATGATACAGTTTAAAGTCATATAGCGAGGACTATTGGTATATTATGCTTGATGCATAAGGAATATCTTGTTTGGAACAAGAGGCATCCTATGTTTTTCATATAGGGTGTACTACAGTTTATTGTCATATATTGAGGACAATTAGGAAGAAGGTGACTAGAAATGGTAGGTGTTGAGACTTATGCAAGATCATCCATTTCTTGTTCAACCCGACATAGAACCACAGTGAGGAGGTTTGATATGTTTCTAGAGGAGTGGTTCAACTCAAGGCATTCAGGGAATTGAAGATGAGAATCTGAACTCACGACATGGGAAATGGACCAAGAGGAATATGTCGACTCAAGGTGTTTCAAGGGGTTTAGAGGAGTATCTCAAATAGTGGTATTCCATTGGTAAAAGTGGGGTGCACCTAATGGTTCAAGGTAAAATTTCTCCGATTCGGCCTAAAAGGTTCATGGTGAGACTCTCCATTTTCAAGGTGGTCAGTGATGGTAGCAAAGGGACCAGCCCGGAGGGCCAATACTGTAGCCCGACACTGATCCTGAGGGGGGTTCGGGGGCTGTGCCCCCATCTTATGGACCAATCGGTGTGAGTAGGATCTTTGTAAAGGAGAAGGCTTCACTAAGTGGAGGGGTTTATGAATCTTAGGTTCTAGGGAAGGATGGGATTTCATGGAGCTCAAGACCTCATGAAAGGGAGGTATTTGTAGATATTAGGGTCTCACAAAGCATTCCCTGGTTCATAGGGGGTGTACTTCGCAAAGGTTGAATGCTTCATGAAGTCTCAAGTTCCTCAAAGGGCCTTCTTCCTTCCCGAAGGGCCTAGGCCATCCTAAAGGGCATCTTCACTTGGGGCAGAGGCTCTCAAGAACATAATAAATGTGGTTTCATGGAGTATAGGGGATCCGAAGAAGATGATCACACAGAGCTCATGAGCTTCTCGAATTGAGAGTGCGAGGGTGAAACGCTACGGTGACTCCTTTGAAACGAAGGCACGAAGGGGGGGGGGTATTTATAGGCTAAGGGGGTCCCTCCATGCTTAGAGGTGATCCATGAAGGAAATGAAAGTTCATGAACAAAGGAAAATCTTCCAGACTCATGGATCATTCTATAACTACTCTACGAAATTCACAGAGTCATCCGTCACTACTTTGCAATTGTAGAGGGAGCTCCATAAACCAGTTTTCTAGACTGACTTCGAAAAACTGTAACTTCTAATCTGTAACTCTATTCGGGTTCTACGACCATTCAAATCGAAGCTTGTGAAATGATTTAAACTATGAGATCATGTATGGTATCATTTAGTGAATTTTGTGGAAAAGTTTTCTGGTTCCAACAATATCATTGACAAACAACCAATTCAATAAAAATCACTCCCCAATGTTAAATTCATGAAAAAATTAATATTCCATAACCAAGTAAAATTTTCATTAATTTTTTAAACAACCTAGAATCAGAAAGTAATTAGTAATTTCTACATGGAATTTCAGTAATTTCCATGATTTTGTGAGAAAAATAAGGGGAAAAATGTAAAATACTATACAGTAAGAAAAATAAAAAAAATAAGAAATACGATGAAATTCCTAATGAACTCAGAAAGGTGGGGAAAATTAAAAGTACTTTGCAGCAAGAAAAAAAGAGAAGAAATAATAAATATGAATAAAATACTTATAAACTCAGAAGGGCATGGAAAAGTAAAAATACTATATAGTAAGAGAAAAATAGAATAAGGAAGAAAGATGATGAAAATATTAAGAAACCCAAGAATGTACCCACGCTTACACCTAGAGTGAATAGCGTCCTCACTGTAATAAAAGAGAATGTGGGAATGAAGGATAAAATTTGGTGGGTTTCACTAGGATGTTGCTTATTGAAGGTGTATGCAATCCACCATATGATTTTCAAAATCCTCATTCAAGTGTTTATGTATCTTCCCATTTATGGTAATACATTGGCTACTATGCCTAGGAAAAACCAATATTGCACAAAAAGGGTAAACATTAGTAACAGTGTAAGGACCAAGCCACCATGAATGAATCTTACTTGGGTAGATCCTTATCCTGGAATTGTACATGAGGACCTTCTCACCAATACGAAACTTTCACAAATGAATCATATCATCATGGATATCATTTGTATTATATTTATAGATTAATAAGTTCTTATATGAATCATGATAAATTTCTTACAACTCCCGAATATGTAACTTCATATTCTCCCTTTATCTGAAAGATTCAATTTAGATTTTTAATACCCCAATATGAATGGTACTCTAACTCCACTAGGAGGTGAAAAAACATTCCAAAAAACAAATATATATGTAAATATTCTGATTGAGGTTTTAAAATCTCTATGGTATGCCCAAAGTGCATCATCCAAGTGAAAAAACAAATATTTTCTATTGGGGTGTATTGATTTTGTCCATGATTCTCCTAAATTCCTGATTTGAGATTTCTTTTTTTTATGTTAGTTTGAGGGTGATATGAAGTGGAGACTTTATGAACAACCCCATACTTATAGAGACAAGTTTTCATGTTTTGGTTATTAAAATGTGATCTCTAACCAGAAATGATGAATCTTGGAAAACCGAACCTACTAAAAATCTGGGACCCTAAAAAATCAATAACCACTCAAGAGTCATCGAACCTGGTAGCATTTTCTTACAACCATTTAGAGACGTAGTCACAAACTAGTAAGATGTACATGAATCCAAATGAATTTGGAATAGGACCCATGAAGTCAATGCCCCATGCATCAAATATTTCACAAAATAACACGGGTTTTTTGGGCATTTCATCCCACTTGGATATATTCCCTAAGAGTTGACATCGTGTGAAAGTATTACAAACCGATGCACATATATATAAAATATTGGCCAATAAATTATTCAATAATGGAACATTAGAGCTATATGTTGAGAGGAAAAGGTTCCCCCACAATCCAAAGTGATGTCGACTCTCAAAACAGAGGTGAACTCATGGTTATGGAGACACCTATGAACAACTTGGTCACTAAAAATTCTCTATAAATATGGTTCAAAATAAATGCACCATCATGAATCTAAATAATGTAGTTGGTACTGTGAAGTGCTGAAATCAGTGTGGAACCAATATGTTTCTAGAAAATTTCCAATGTATGCATACCGTGGGTAAGGTCTACAACATACCATAGGTTCTCATGAGGTAACAATTCCTCAATTGTGAGGGGAGAATGAAAATGTTGGTACAATGTTGGAGAAATTATACTAATGTGGTTAGATACCAAATTTTCCACTCTCATTTTATCTCAAATATCAATGTCAAACTCCTGGAGTAGGAACATCTACTGAATGAGGTGGGGCTTAGATCCAAGATACATTTGGATAAAATGATGGGAAACATGATCCGAAAACACAACTTTTTTTGACCTAATATGATATAAATGGAATTTTTCAAAGGGGGAAAAATAAAAAGAAGTTATTTTCAATGGTTTTTTAGTTTTCCTAGGAAGGTTCAAGGGTACATGAGTTATACTCAATGACATGAGGATCCTTCTCAACCCTTTGTGATAAAACATCCCCAACTGAAAAGTTAGAGGCATCACATGAAGGGTAGATCCCACATTTGTGGTTTGATTATGGAAGAGAAATGAGAATCCATTTTAGTTAATTGAATTCATCCTGAAAATTTTTATCAAATAAAATTTATAATCCTTTTGTAATGATTGAGACAAGGCATATTAATTCTTACTAAAGATTTTAGTGAATTGGCAGTAAAAACCGGCATGATCCAAGAATTATCGCACCTCATAGACACATTTTGGATATGGAAGGGATGAAATTAATTATTTTTTATTGATCCAATTGATTTTACTAATTTTAAATAACATTCCCAAGAATTATCCCCCACTAAACTATGAAATGGAATTTCTTGTAACCCCCTGAAAATTATAAAAGAGGTACTTTTATTTAATAGCATGTATGAAACGCAACATCAAATGTAGAAATGAATATAACCTATTGAAAAATTATGGTATAATTATTATTTTAAATAAATTTAATATATTATATAGCTTTCAATTCATCAAATACTGAGTTATATTGCATCACCCACAATAATGATTTTCTTCAATGACTTTCCTTACACGCAAGATCGAGTTTTACTGAAAAAATATATTATTAAAACATTATTATTTAATATAATAATAATTTAAATTAGTAGTTATGAATATAATTAAATAACTTATGAAAACATGTTATTTATAAAAATATAAAATGAAATTTTGGTTACTAATTAATTTGAAATGACTATAAAAACCAATTGAATATAAATGAAATGTTTTAATGCTCAAAAAGGTATTTTATCCTAATAATTTAAATTAATTAATTTTATTAAATGATATTAATGAAATATAAAAATTATATATTATATAAAATATTTCTTATATTCATCAATGTTTTTTGATAATCATAGGATAAGAAAAAATACGAGTTTATGTTTAAAAATTGTATTTTTCTAAAATGACAATTTTGCCACATTTTAATGGTGTACTTATTTTAAATATAAATTTTGACTATTTTATAAATTTATAACGAAAAAATAACTTAATTTTTAAAATATTAATGTCATAATTATATGATGGTGAATTTTTTATATTTTTCAATGAAGTTTCATTTTTCGATGAATAGTGAAAAATGCTGAAATTTAATTGAAAATTGACATTTCATCTAATCTATTTATATAGTTAAATTATTTTTTAATTTGGTTTTAAAGTATATTTATTTAAATTATACATTAATTATTAAAATTTAGGACATTTTAGTAAAATTTACTTTGAAATTTGATATAAAAAATTAGCAAACTTTTGAACATTTTCCCTTTAAAAACCCACTATATCGTCTCGACTGTAGAATTAATTTTAAATTAATTTATGCCACTTATTTGATTAAAATTTGAAAAAATGGATTCCATATTTTGAATTATAATAATATATAATATCTAATAATTTATACTATGTTTTTACCAAAAACATTAGTGGAAGTAATTTAAATTAATTATAGCTATTAAGAGAAAAAACATCTTAACAAGGGACTGAACCTTAAACCTAAAGGCCAAAATGACCTAGAAACATGTTACAAACCTTGGTTATGAAAATATATTGACCATATCCTCCATTGAGTCGTTTTTTCAATATTTTAGGCACATTATATAGGGAATACCTCTCAATAGTGTTTAGCTTTTTATATTTATATGAATTCCACTACTACTCCACTATAAAAAGGAACTCACCCATCCCACTTATTCACACCTCTCATGAAATTTGGCTCATAAAACCCTTACCAAATAAGCTCCAAAATTACCTTCAATCATCCTAGATTCCCCAAATTTGGAATAAATCAAACCAAAAAAGTATTTTGGTATAAACCAAAAGGAGTTACCCAAATAAGAGGTAACATTCTTCAACGATCACTTTTGTTTCAATTACTTATCCATCCATTAAAATTTTTATATAATTATTATATAATAAAGAAATTATCTTAAATATACTGATATTTTTATTATTATAAGAGTTTGATGAATAATTTCACCGAAATCCATCAAATGGGATACTCAATCATCGTTCATGTGTACGATGAACTACCGCCTCGCGAACCCATGTTATTCTTTCTTCCATTACCACCTTTCATGGTTAGAATATTGATAGATTTATTGTTTATATATGATATATATTATATTTAAGATGTATTTATGCTTATTTAATTCTTATATAACACATACCATTATTCTTTCCATTTTTTGGGAATATGATAACTTTGTTTGTGGATATGTGGACTACCGCCTTCTCAGAACGAAGTGATTCACTCATGCTATACATGGCACATATTACAGATAGTTATAATAAAAATATGTGAAATATATGACATAAATATGATACTAGAATTATAAAAAACACACAAACACACAGATATATATATATTATTTACTTTTAATTATTTAAATACGACAAGGAAATGAAAGTAGTGTCCATGCGCACGTACAACCTAACATCTCCATGAATAGTGAATTTCATTTCTTATCTCCAAATTTTATGGATTATTATAAATAAATATATACTGAATATATATTATATTTACATCACTATTTAGATTAGAGAGATGATGAAATCATGATCGATGTTATAAGAACAAAAATATCATGTCAAAATATACTCGAAAAACTAGGCATTAACACCTGAAATAGTGAGAATAATGAAATATTATTAACAAACAGGTAATAATATATTATAATATGATAATATATGATATTATAAATATTATTATGGTTATGTTAAAATTTATTTACATTCTTAAAACTATTCTATAGGTGGGTAAGGGATGTTCACCTGAAAGGGAACACAAGGTAAAGGATTTCGTCTCAATTTCATTTCATTAAGGAATATTATAATGTTATGCACATAGTTTATTTTATATGGTGTATATAATTCCAAATTTACATTTAATATCATGAATAATAAATTAATTATTTTATTTTGAGCTGAAATTTGAATTATATCATCTAAGGTTATTTGATCATAATGTTACCAAGTGGTAATGAAATTTCATAACTGAATTCCTTTCCATTGGGTTATATTACTACCTCATTATCGTTAACATTATATTATTATGTATATAATGAATTTTAATATATATTTATGTATTTAAAATTATTATATTTTTATTTTAATTTGATACACATAACCAATTCATTGATTAATTCTCACTTCAATTTTATGATCATTTTAATGGTTTATAACACAATATCATTTTATTCGATATTGTTTATTCCCGAATTTAAACTAAAGTAAATTATATGAAAATTGATCACTAAAAACTTTAATTTTATTCTAATCCTGTTATTCATGACCTTTTTCATGTACCAATATCAATTCCCCACTCTTTGGTACTAAAAAGGTTTTATAAAATGTTTTGATGAAAACCCGACTTCATTTCTCTCATCGACCGAAGATCAGTTTTCTCTAAAAATAATGCTTTAGAAAAAAAATACAAATTTTTTTTATACATTTTAAAAACTATATATCCAAGGAATTTTCATCCTTTAATTTTTTTATGTTTTTAAAAGTTTTTTTCAAAGGAAAGATTTTTCCAAATGAAAAAAATGATATTTTACCCAAGAATATTTTTAAAGTTATTCCTTTATTACATCAACTAAAAAAACCCTTATTATTACTCTAATGGGTATATTTCATATTTATACCATCTTTATTCTTACTCAGGATGGTTTTTGATTGATTTTTCTAAGGATAGTACTAACATTCACTTTATTTTTTTATAGTTACTTTGAAATATTCACTATCCTACTATCATTAGACATTGAATTTCCCCTAATTATCCATATAATTTATCAAATATATGTTCATAGACTAAATCATATACCATTTTAACATATGGTAATTACTTTTATAGATATTTTATTATCTTAGAAAATATTGATAAATCCATATTATTTACTCAATATAGATATTTTATAAGGCACATTTTTCAATAATTAAATCGATTATTCAATATATGAGGAATGTATTAGAAATATACTACATAGGTTGGGTACTATTAGAAATAATACCCTTTATGCATTATTAATCTCATGAGATGAAATTAGTTGGAAAAAATCTACCAGAGTTTGTTTCCAAGTAGAATAGATGGGTTTATACCCACAAATTTAAACTATCTTGAGAATAGATATTGACAGTAAAGGTATAATGTTCCTAGGAAACATAACATCCAATAATTAAGTATTAAATTTATTGAAAATTAAGTTATTATTATTATACTTGATATTTTTTCTTTTAAATTATATATGGATGCATTTCATTATAATTTTATTGATTAAATGGCATGTGTTTCAGTTATTTTCCTTTCCATATTGATTATTCCTTATTCAATTATTTAAATGGAATGGGTTTTCAATTATTTACCTTTCTATATTATTTACACACTCCCTTATTAGTTTATTGATTACATGGAATGTGAATTAAGCTATCACCTTTCCAAATTTTATATTCACATTGATTCATTATTTCTTCCACTTTACTTAACCCTTACTAAGCATTTGAGCTCACCCTTTTTTCCCCAAGAATCCATGAAGTGTACTAGGAAATCTATGAAAGGATATCCTAAGTGGGAATAAAGTTATTATTTATAAAAAAATATGTTTTAATTAATGTATTCATATATAATGTAAGAATCATGTATGTATTTGGTTGACTATGAATACTAAACTCTTTAGTCCTTTAGGATTTTATTCCTCGTAATCATGCCAATGTAATGGTAGTAGACACCAGATCTGATATTTTTGGGCCCAGGGCACTATAGTTGGTATCAAAGGAATTTTAGTAGAAAACTTGTAAACTATATTTAGGAAAACATATATTAGGGAACATAACCATAAGATATAATTTTAAGATAATTATAGAAGTGAATCCTAAAGTTTTAGTTAGATAAAATTTATGTGATTTTCCTATAAATTCTTCCCTACCTGGATACTAAAAGTGTACATGGTTCTAGAATTGATGTACCTAGGGGTAATAAAATTAAAAAGATACATCGGTCTTGACTCGACCATAACCCAGTACACAATAACGATCCTTACCACACAATTGCTTTGACATTCCTAGGGGATATTCTTAGGATTATTAAAATTTTCTTTACAAACCATTATGAAGGATTTGAATAGATAATGAAAATGAATGAACTAGGTTAAAAATATAGTATCTTAGATTAAAAATACTTTGTCTAGATTTAGAGACCCCAAAAATGATTATACAGTTTTTCTACTATAATAATTGTTTCAAAAACTATTATTTTTGGTTTTAGTCAATGGATGGAACACAAAGGAAACATGTTAAAATTAAAAATAAAGGACAAGGTGGTGTTAATGAGAAACAATATGGGATGTTTAATTTAGTGAAAGATATCTTATTATTTCTGAATCTTTTTTATAGAAATATGATTAGCATCATATACTTAACCAACTCTCAGAATCCCCAAATAAGAGAAGGATGAGGTTTTATAAGAGCTCAGGTGGTTGAGACCATAGAAAAAATAAGGCTCAATTTATATCATGAAATAAATTTGGATGGAGAAACAAAGTAAAGTGTTTCAAAAAAATATTTAAATTCTTTATTTTTGGAAAAAGACCGTAAATCAAAGAATTGTTGAGGAAAAATGAAGAGTACGATGTAAAGAAATAAAAACCATCATAAGGATCCATTTTTAGTTTTTTGACATAAATGTGGGGAACCTATGAATTAACCAAGTCAAGGCCCTATTATATATGATAAACTCTAGAAGAATAAAGGACCTATGTGGAAATAAATGGATGAAGTATTTATGTATTGGGGTTGTATTAAAAACCTTGGTTAAAAGGCTATTTAGTGATTATTCTTATTTCAAGGATGTCCATCATACTTATTGTGGGAATTATATTGATATGTTTTTAGGAAAAGTACAAATTTTATGTTGGGTAGAAACCCATAAAATATTGAAAGGAGGTGGGGCTTGAATCCATGTTTGAAGGATGATAAGGGTTTTTCACTTAACACTAGCCTCTGTAGTGTCTTGGTTAAGGTGAAAGTATTTTTAGTTAAACAATTTGATGAATAAATGTTAATGATGAACCCATGGTATCACTTTTATATATTAATTTCTTGACCATATTGGTTTTGTAAAAAATTTATAAGTAATTATAATTACTTGTTTTATGGGTTTTAAGATCCATTAAAAGAAACTTTTAGTGCTTCTAAAAAGGGTTCATTTTAGGATATCCATTTCATGGAGTGAGGTATGAATTAGAATTTGATTAAAGAAAAAACAAAATATGGAATTTTTCATATGAAATTTAAAGGTATAATTTATGTATATTTCCTTATAATATTGGTCCATAAAATAATTCCTTAACTTTAGGAAAATTATCTTAATACAAAAATGTTATCATAATACCTTCAGTTTTGTTGAACCAATAACCTTTTAAATCATCATAGATTTATGGATTTAAGACCCTAAACTTTACATTGATCATCCACTTGTTTGTGATTGATGACCTCAATAAATCCCCATAAATATTTACACTTTTCCTCTAAGTCCATATTTTCACTTTCCACTAATGTTCTCCTACTTAGAAACGTAGTTATATATTATTCCATGTGACCTTTGTACTCCTAATAATCTCTTATTTAGATGATATTTTATAAAAAAAATTTATGATATGGGTTTAAAAAAAATTAATTTTCAAATATCCAACCTTTGACTACAAATATCGAGTTTAAATTGTGTGGACCCAATTTATTTAAGGTGGGTAGAATGTAACACCTTGAAAATTCTAAAAGAGTAATTTTTTTTCGATAGCATATATGACACACAAAACAAAAAGTAGAAAGTAATATAACCTCTTAATACATTATGGAATATTTAAAATATTAAATAAATTTAATCTATTATATAGTTTGAAATTCTTGAAATTTTGAGTTAGCTTGCGTCATACGCAATAATGACTTTCTTCGATTACTTGCATTACACGCAAGGCTGAGTTTTACTGAACAACAATATATTATTAAAACATTATCATTTAATATTATAAGTTTTTAAATTATACTTTATGAATATTATTAACTAAATTATGAAAATATATGGTTTATAAAAATATAAAATTAATTTAAAGGTTACTAATTAATTAGAAATGACTATAAAAACCAATTGAATATAAATGAAATGTTTTTATGCTCACAAAGTTGTTTTATCTAAATAATTTAAATTAATTACTATTAGTGAATAATAATAATGAAATATATATACTATATATTCAATAAAATATTTTTTATATTCATATAATTGATTTTATAAGCATAAGTTATGGATAAATATAGTTTTAAGCTTAAAAATTGTATTTTTTCTAAAAAGGCTATTTTTCCGCCTTTCAACGGAACACTTCATTTAAATTTAATATTTGAAACTTTTATAAATTTAATATGGTAGAATTAAATTCATTTTTGAAAGAATAACATAAAAATTATCTTATGGTTATTCTTTTTCTATTTTTCTGTGATGTTTCATTTTTGACGAATAATGAAAAATATTGAATTTTAATTGAAAACCACTTTTTAATTTAATATATTTATATAGTTAAATTATAATTTAATTTGGGTTTGAAGTATATTTATTTCAATTATACAAAAAATAATCCTATTTATATCATTTTAATCAATTTTAATTTGAAATTGGATAAAAAAACATTGTAAACATTTGAATATTTTCACTTTAAAAACTGTCTTTTTCTTCCCAAATGGGGGATTCATTTTTAATTAACTTCTAACAATTATGTCATTGAAATTTGTAAAATTGGATTAAATATTTTATGTCATCATAATTTATAATTTATAATAATTTTAACTTATTTTTTGACCAAAAATTTTATTGAAAGTAATTAAAATTAATTAGAGCGAATAAGAGAAAAATTACATTAACAAGGGACTAAACCTTAAAATTAAGGGTCAAAATGAACTTTAAACATGTAAAAAACATATTAAGTGGCCATATTTCTACCATATCTCCCATTTTATAGAATGTTTTTCATTATTGGTAGCATATGATGTAAGGGAGAGCTCTTAATAGTGTTTACCTTTTTATATTTACAAGAATGTCACTCGTCATCCACTATAAAAAGACACTCACCCCTCCCACTTATTCGCACCTATCAAGCCCTTTTAATCTTAAAAAAGTTGAAAAAATAATCTCCCAAGCTTCCTCCCCTAATAATAGAAGCCTAAATTTGGGCATAAAGAAAACCAAGAATGTATTTTGTTCTAAACAAAAAGGAGTAACCCTAATAAGAGGTAACATTCTTCAATGATCACTTTTATTTCAATTACTTATCCACCCCTTAAATTATTTTTATATAATTATTATTTAACATCACGTTACTTTTTCAGGTACTTTTGATGTTTCTAAGTACTTTTGTTTTGGAGAAGTGACTTGGGGGTGCGTTTGGGTGAACTTTTAAATGAAAATAAAAGGGAAATGGCTGGTGCACGGTTTGCACACGGTTTGAAAAACCATACGACCAAACCATGCCAACCAAGCAGCATTGGACAGGGGGGTACACATAGTGTGTGCACTGTTTATCAAACCCTGCGCCTCTGCCCAGGTAAACTATGCACGCGGTTTTTAATTCTGAAAATTCCTTTTAAAACCACCCGAACCCTCGGGACTACCATATGTTCGACCTTGGCTCGGGATTGACTCATTTTAGGTCTTTCCGAAGCTTCCTAGAGAGATTCCAAGGAGATCCAAACATCTTGCTTTGAGATTGAAGGCTCAGATTGAAGTTACGCTCTCCTCCCAGTAAGTAGATTTCATCCCGTTGCGTTTCTCATTTATTCCTCTATCTTTCCTTGATCTTTTCATGGGAGATTTCATTTGTTTCCATGGATCTAAACCTATGAGTTGAGGTATAGATCTAGGACTGTGAATCTAGATCTATTTTTACAATGTTTTATTCCTTTGATCTTAATTTTGGTTTTAAGGATTTCGATCCAGTTTTTGATCGACATCGTTGTGTCGCTCATCTTTTGGGGTTTCTCGTTGGGCTAAATCTCGTCAATAAATTAAGGTAGGTGGTTCCATCCCAACCTTCCAAATTTTTTATCTTTGTATTTCTTGATTTATTTCAGTAGTTTATTTAAATTAAATTTCTTTAATATACTTTCAATTAAATTGATAAAAACTCGATTCCATTGAATCGAGATATTTTTAATGGTTTTGGCATGGATAATTGGAAAACCCCAATTCCATTGAATTGGGTGTGTTTATGAAAATTGGATGATTTAAATTGTTTAATTTAAATGATGGACTTGATGGAAATGATTTCAAATAAATTGTTGAGTTTATTTGTGGGAATGAATTTGTGAATTGTTGGAATTGGTTTTAAAAGGATTTTCAAACTGGTGAAAATGGATTAAAATGATTTGATAGAAATCCATTGGTTTTATCTTGTGAAAAAGGCATGTTTTGAATGAAACCTGTTTTGGTTTTAAATGGAATGATATTGGCACTTTTGAAATGGAAGAATGGTATTGATCATATTTTAAGAATTCTTAAAATAGTTCGCCCATCACGTAAGAGAACATGCAAGCCTTAGATAGTTAGTGAGTTATTTGGATACACTCTACGATACGACAACGTTCTAAAACATACATGCGGTGGGTCACATCCCCGATGGGTTGGTGACGAGTCTCCTTTGGCCAGTGTCATAGGGATGTGTGTATACACATCTTTCTGAGTTCACATAGAGAGTGCATAATCCTATAACTAGTTAATACTACCGTATCTTTCGGAAGATGACCATGTTGCTTGCCTGAATATTTATATTTGTGATAATAATGAATGCCAATTCTTTTGAACTGTTTTACATGCCTTCTGAACTTATATAAACTGTTTTATATAAATGTTTTATTTAAGCCATTATTTTAGAAATATTCCATCATTTGTAAAGTCTTTTCTTAAGGTATTTGTTTCTATCATTTGAAAATGTTTAGCATGTTTTGTTAAAATATGATTTTGAATTGCCAAACTTGTTTATTTGAAAATTGAAAGTTTTCTTTGGATAATCTATATTTGGCATTTGTTATGGAATATTTGGTGGTAACCTACTGAGATTAGGCTCACACCCTACTTTTGTCTTCGGGTGTTTGTAGACTTTCTTCTTCCAGGATCGAGAAAAGGGAAGGGACCAATTGAAGGTGGTTCTAGATGCTGATCTTTGGAATTGGTGAGTTGTGTCCTTAGGGACCTTGGGACTATTTTCCCTTTATGGTACTTGGGTTGTAGTACTTTGGCCTTTTGTGCCTCTTTGTTTTCTGGTACATTACTCCCAGTGGAGTTTCTTTTGTTATGAATACTGTTTTGTTTCACTCTTTCTTCCACATTATTGTGGAAAATTTGTTCCCACTTGTATGTGGTATGATGCCAGGTGCTAGTCGCTGACTCGTGGGGATCGGGAACGCCCTTCGGGCAATGTCAGGGCTGGCTCGATTATCGGGTTACCAGGGTACCCGGGCTGGTTCGTGACAGATTATATAATGAACTAATTATAATCAATATACTGATATGTTGTTATTATAATATTTTTACCTACACTTTCACACACATTTATTAAATGAGATACACAATCAAAGTTTGTGTGTACGATAAACTACCTCCTCATGAACCAATACTGTTCATTCTTCAATTTCCATCTTTCAAGGTTGGAATAATGATAGATTTATAGTTTATATATGATATATATGATATATATGATATTTATGATGTATTTATTCTATTTTATTTTTATATAACACATACATTTATGCTTTACATTTTTTAGGAATACAATAACATCGTTTATAGATGTGTTGACTACCACCTCCTCATAGCGATGTGATTTATTCACGCAATACATGGAAAGTATTAAGGATGGTTTTAATAAAAATATGATAAATATATGAAATAAATATGATATTATAATTATTGTACACAAACTAACACAAATATATCATTTACATTTAATCATTTTAAATACGATAAGGAAATTGAAGTAGTGTTCATGCACACGTACGACCTACTATCTCCATGAACGGTGCATTTCATTTCCTATATCCAAATTTTATGGATTATTATAAATAAATATATACTGAATATATATTATATTTATATCATTTTTTACATTGTGGATATGTTGAAATCACGATTTACGTTGGACTAATAAAAATAATAAGTCAAAAATTACTTAAAAAACTAGGCAATTAAAACCTGAAATAGTTAAAATAATGAAATATTATTAACAAATGGGTAATAATATATTATAATAATATCATATATGATATGATAAATTTTATTATGGTTATTTTATTATTTAGTTACATGATTAAAACCATTTCACATGATGTTAAACAACGTTAACCCAAATGGAAACACAAGGCAAGGGATTTCATCTCAATTTCATTTCATTAAGGCATATTGTAATGTTATGAACCTAGTTTATTTTATAAGGTTTATATACTACCCCATTTAAATTTAATATAATTAATACTTCATTAATCATGGTATTTTGAGTCTCAATTTTAATTATTTCAGATATTTTTATTTGAAATTAAAGTTACCAAGTGGTAAATAAATTTCACAACTCAATTCCTTTCCATTGAGTTATGTCACTTCCACATTATCATAAATATTCTATGATTTTTTGTATAATTAATTTTAATATCTATTTATGTATTTAAACTTATTATATTCACATTTAAGGTTTATATATACAATAAATTCATTTATTAATTCTCACATAAATTATATGTTCATTTTAAGGGTTTATTTCACAATCTCACTATATTCGAGATTGTTTATTTTTGAATTTCCAATAAAGGAAATTATATGATAATTGTTCATTAAACACATTAATTTTATTCTCCTCTGGTTATTCATGAATGTTTTCAAGTAATATTACAATTTTCCACTCTTTGGTACTCAAAATTTTTTATAAAATATTTTTAAGGAAACCCAACTTCATTTTTCTCTTCGTTGGGAGATTTGTTTTCTCTCAAAACAATGTCTTATAAAAATGTTTTAGAATATATTTTTAACCTTTTCAAAATGATTTATCAAATAAATTTTCACCCTTTATAACATGTTTTAGGATTTTAAAATTAATTCTCAACGAAACAGTTTTTCAATATGTTTTTCAAAATAAAAAAGGACATTTTACTCAAGAATGTTTTAAAAGATCTTACTTTATTTCATCAAGTAAAATAACCCTTATTATTAATATAATTGGTTTATGTCATATTTATTCAATAATTATGATTGAACTAGATAGTTTTTGATTTATTTTTTCAATGATAGTTTTGAAATTCACTTCCTTGTTTCATTTTTGTAGTCCCCTTCAAATATTCACTTTCCTACGATTATTAGACATTGAATTTACCCTAATTATCCATATAATTTATCATGGATATATTAACTTCCTAAACCATATAATTTTTTTTACATATGGTAATTAATTTTGTATTTATTTGATTATCTTGGGAATTATTGATAAATATGTATTCTTTACTCAATATGAATATTTGATAAGGGGTATTTTTTCATAATTAAATCGATTTTTCAATACATGAGGAATTATTTGAAAATGTGGTACACTGGTTGGGGACTACTGGAAATAATCCCATCAATGCATCAGTAGTATCATGATATGAAATCCATTAGAGAAAAACCCTTCTTGTTTTTACAAGTAAAATAGATGGGTATCTACCCATATATTTAAACTGTCTTGGGAATAGATCTTGACGGTAATGGAATCATGTTATTGGGAAATATGATGTCCAATAATTAAGATTTTCCTTTATTGATAATTCAGTTATTATTTTTATTCATTATTTTTTTTAGAAATTATATATGGATGTATTTAATTCTCATTTTATTGATTAAATGACATGTGTTTTAGTTATTTACCTTTCCATATTGATTATTCCATGTTATATTATTTAAATGGAATATGTTTTAATTTTTTTACCTTGGCATATAGTTTACACACTTCCTTCTCCGTTTATTGATTTCATGGAATGTGTCTTCAGCTATTACCTATCTATATTGACTATTCTCATTGATTCATTAATTCTTCTGATATACTTAACCCTTATTGATCATTTGAGCTGAAAATTATTGTATTTCCTTTCCCCAGGAATCCAAGAAGTGAACTAAGAAAGATATTCCATGATACACAAAGTGGGACTAAATTTAATATTAAATTTTTTGTTATTGTATTCACTATATTCATTTTTAATGTAAGACTCATGCATGTATCTGGTTTACGAGGAATAATAAACCCTTCTATCCTTCGGGAGTTGATTCCTTGCAATAATAACAATGTAATGGTAGTAGACACCAGTTCTAGGCTTCCTAGGGTTGGTGGGATACATTTCTCATAATTTAATATGAGATATTTCTAAATGAAATAGTGGAGAACATAACCTAGGTGTTTAAAATAGTCATCAATGGTAGGTTCGTTAATTTTGAAATCATCTATAATAACTTTAAAAAAATTCCCAAGGTACATAGAAAAAATACTCAACATATATCACTCAAAATTTCCAGGAGCATTACATAGACTAAAAGGTATCCTTCTATATTAAAATGAACTGATTGGATAGGTAAATATTTTATTTTTTTAATCCTCAAAAGCTATATGGATTTAAAAATAACCCTAATATCTTTCAAAGACACAATAATGGGACTTACTAGTCAATATTTATGAAATTTAGTCAATTAAAGGTAGAGGAAAGTGGTCCTTTCACATTGTTAGATTCAGTTGATGGTAGCCATTATAGAATCTCCAATTATTTTTCACACGTGTTGGAACCAATTGATTCCTTTCATTCAACACTAATGTTATTCCAATTTTTAGGCATAATTTTCAGTGGTCAAACCCATTTACTATAAAAAATGGGATTGATTTTTTCCAACAATAATCATTTTACTAACTTGAAATTCTACAACTTCAAGGAGGGTTGGATTCAACCGACATTGAGCTTTCCTTATAGGTTTAGCCTCATCATCTAAAAGTATATTGTGTTTAAAAATAGATAGGATAATACCAGGAATATCATAAAATGTCTATAGTATCACCTTTTACCCTCTCTAAAAAGGTCTATTAGTTTTGATTCCTGTTTTGGAGAGAGGTTCCTCCTAAAAATGATGGGCAATTGGTCAATACCCAAAAGATAAGACTATTTTATATGAGATGGAAGTGAATTTAATTTAAAAAATGTGGGTTTTTGGATGAAGGGAGGGGATTTATGGAGACTGAGGTATGTGAAACTCTCTATCTCCTCATATTTATTCTAAAAGGAAATATAATCAATGAAATTGAGATCTTTAGAATCATCGATGGTAATGGGTACCTCATAATGAACATACTCATCAATTAAATCATAAAATTTACACTTTAACGAACCCACAAAAAACTCAAAACATAAGTCACAACTCGAATCATCCATGTGTAAATAATAGGAAAATGAATCAGAGAATGGGTTGAGGAGAGAATGTTGTGTCTGTGTGTGTGTTGTTAGAGATCACTTCCATCGAATAGTCATAAAGAGTGGAGTTCTCTTAAATGGGGTTTTTATAACATATAAGATATTAAAGCTTACCTTTTATCCACCAAACTCCATGTAATGTGTACCATTGTGAGTTTTTATGATCTCATTTTCTATTTTAAGGAATATACTTCCAAGTATTAGTGGATCGTGTCCTTGGGTTTAGGTTTATACCATTTTAAGAATATATAATTAAATAGGGAAGATGAAATTTTTCACTCTAATGAGGATGTCCTAGATAAATATTGATAGGTGTGTTGTGATTTGGTTGGAAATTCTCACAACAATGCTCATTGGTTGAAGCTCTTTAACCGAAAAATAAGTATACACAAAGTGATGAATTATACTAATTGAAGAACCTAAAAATATAATTGCATCAGAAAAGAAGATATACCCTATGGTGAAAGGTATAGTAAAAGTTCTTGGATACTTGAATTTGGTTGGAATCACTGGTTCTATTAATAGTGAGAAATTCCGTCCAAGGTTGAATCTCTCATTCCCCTTAAACTATCATCTATAGGTGAAAGGTTATTTATAATATTAAGAGCAATGAGTAATTTTTTTAACTAAATCCAATAGAGGAATATTAACTTGTAACTTTTTAAATGTATCCATGATTTTTTATCAATCTCATTATCAAAATATTTCTTATATTTAGAGAGTATTTGGGGGAAATTAATATTAATGGATTGTTTACAGTAATCCTCAATGATATATATTTTAAAATTTTTGTTTTTTTTATTTGTATGAAAGATTTGATTGTAAGGAAAGAGATTTTTCAAGAGGGTTCATATCTGTTGGGTAGAATCAGTGGAAGAAGAAACTTCTTTACCACTACGAAGTGTTATTTCATATACATTAACTTTCTATTTTGTATTATCAATTGGTTGGGATGGTAGTTGTCCAAAACCCTGCATCTTTATCTCACTGATGGATTTTTCTAATTGTTTCACTTGAGTTCACATGTCTTGAATAGATTATTGTGTGGTCTACTAGAATTGGAGGTTCTGAGAAGCTATTTACTTCACCATGTCCTCAAGTATTGGTTCATATTTGGGATGATGAGGGTTATTCTGAGAAGGAAAAGGGTAAGAAAGTTGCATACCTTTGACATGTTGAAACCAATACTATTTGGGGTAGCTTGAGTTTCCTCCTTGTTAGCATTGTGGTTATGCTTTCCACTCAGGGTTTTTATTTGGCATGAATGGTTATTTCTAGAAGGTTTTCTCTTATTGGAATAGAATCCTAGGAAATAATATTTCACAACACTTAGATGAATCCAAAAGTTGGGGGAAGCAGTCTGAAATATGAGTATTACCAGAAAAAATTCCATAATGAAATTGAATGGGGGTATAGTGTGAATTTACTTGAGCATGGGATAATTTTCTTTTAAGGTATGATTCTTATCAATTTCATTATCTACCTTTTTTCTATGGTTTAATGGCTTACCTCATGAGCTCCTCGAGTGGGTGAAATTTCTTGTGTACCAAATTGTTTTTCATTTTGTGCCATGTTGACTATTAAGTCATGAGAAATGACAAGAGTTTTATCCACTAGGGATACACTACCTACAACATCTATAATACCATGATCCATGGGGACAATTCCTTCATAGAAGCATTGAATTAGAAATTGTTCACTAATTTGGTGGTGGGGTCAACTTGAAAAAATTATTTTGAATCTTTCCCAATATTCATGAAGGGTCTCTCTTTGTGATTGTGTAATTCCAAAAATTTCATTTCTATTGAATGTTGTTTAGGTGGTAGAGAATAAATTATATAAAAGTAGTCATTTAGGGTCATTCTAACCCCCAATTTTGGTAGGTAGATATTATAGCCAATCTTTGGTTACACTATCAAGGGAGAAAGAGAAGACCCTAATCTTTAAAAGGTCCCCAGTCACATTTTTGGGTTTCATAGTGGATAAAACTATGTGAAAATATTGGATATGTTTATAAGGGTACTCACTAGGAAGGCCATTTAATTTTTTAAGGAGGTGGATGAGGCCCAATATTAGCTCAAAGATGGATTCTTCCTCATGATATTCGATGTACACGCGTAGATACTCCACATCTGTGGTGGTCATCTCTTTTAAGGTTTGGTTATTTATATCCATGGTTTTAAGAATTTGTTTTGGTTTACTTTTAGATTGTTTTAGGACCAAATGAGGTTCCATAAGGGGTTATTCAATGTTACCATACTCTCCTACTTTAGATGACCTAATTTGTGAGTGAAGTGTCTTTTCAATATCAGGGTTTGTTTCGAACAATTTTTCTTTTCCCGACCGAGTCATGAAAATAAGTTAGGAAGTTTGTTTTTTTGATGGAATATGGATAAAATAAAAACACTTAAGTATAATGAAATGATAAAAAAAGAGAATTCTGTATTATATAATAGAGATATAAGAATAGAGAGAGGAGATAAAAAACACAAAAAGAATAAAAAATAAAAACAAAACTAAAAAAAGGCAAGGGAAAAATATTTAAAGGGGTATGAAATAAAAAATAAAATAATAAAAGGTAAAAATTAGGTTGTATCCAAAAAAATGGGACCAAAAATTGATCATGGTGTCGAGTTCATCAAGATAGAATTTTTTTTACAAGAATATTTTCAATATAACATGAATCCTCAATCATATCTCAATGGAGCCTTAGAAAATTAATTAAAAAATATGGGTTTTATTTAAAAAATGGGAATTTTATTTTAAGAAATTTTTGTTTCTTAATTTAATATGAAAAAATGTAAAATCAAGTGATACAATAAAGAAGAAATTAACAGGTTTTATTAAGAGTGATCAACCCAGGAAAATCACATGATGATCATCCTTTATCAATTCAAGAGAATGGGTTTAGATATTTTAATCCCCAATTTATAATAATAGAACCATAATATTACTTATTTTTAATATTATATTTTCTAGGTATTGGTTGGAAACACAAAATTATTCACCGACTACCGCCGATGATATGGTGATTTGTGTCTGACTTCACAACCAAAACTCTTCGAGGTAAAACACAAAGAACATGACATGTTGTCCAATTTTGTATGTTATTTAATAATTATACCATGAGATAAATGTAAATATATATGATGGTATTTATAACAGTTCAATTTACCAATATGAATCACACAAATACCGCAATTGAAAGAGAGAAGAAATAATGGTGAATGGTGTGTGGAACATCACATGAATGGGTGCTCCCAAACATGACCATATGAGTTGAGTTTGACATACCAGCACATAACTCAATTAAATAATAAGATATTATGAATAAAAAAACATAAGACCTTGAAACAAAATTATCATTCAAAATATTACAAACAAGATTCTCAGAATTTACATCAGGTTCCTCCTCGAGTGATTATAAGGAGTTGAGAACTCTATGGAAAGGGAGGAATCCATTGATGTTTAATAAGCACTGAAAAAACTAAAATCTTACCCTTTTAACTATAAATTACATAAAATGAGATTAAGGGGTATTTTTATGGGAAAATTCATCACAATTTCCAAAAAAATTAGTCAAGTGCCTAAGGGACTAGGTCACTATTCATGGAAGAATTTTTCTCCCTTGTTTATCTAAATTGTTGACTGACCAAAATGCATGAAAATTTCCTCAAATTATGTGGAGTGGTGGGATGTGGAAATATATATCAAATTGAGTTATAATAAGGAAAATTGGGGTCTGATTCACATGTTATGGCACAAATATAGAAGTGTGTTCCAATCGGTATCACCCAGAATTACTTCACATTATGGGCCTCTTTTGGGCTTCTAAATGGATGAATTGGGATCCATTTCCTCTAGAGAAATGTATCCCACATAGTTTTTAATTGTGTAATTTTTTATACCCATTGGATATATGAATTATCCACATAAAAAATTTAAGTCCACATGTGTAGTTGTGATCTCATGTAGTTTTACCCGTTTTTCACAAATTCCATCATGGGCTCTCCAAATCACCTACTACTAAAATAAAATAATTAAAACAAGTAAAAATTACCTATTTAATAGTGATAAACATTATATTATTGAATAAAATATGAGGATCATTTTTTTTATATTTTTAATTTTCAATATATAACTAGTTTAATACAGTGATGTAAGGGTGGAAATGAATAGTGAATCAATACGTGATCACTTAATACTATGGAAGGATATCTTTGATATATTCAATTTATAGGGATCTATCACGATATGTATGATCTGAATTTTTTAGAACTCTTTGAACATATTTCTTTCTACCCAGCTGTGCAATCTGTTTCAGTTGGAAGTGGAAAACTACTGCACACATTATGGTTTGACTGTAATGCATTAATTCATGACATATTTGATTTCAATCCCTGTTCATAACTTATGGGGATCATGTTGATAGTAATGGAGTCAAATGAGGTGTATAAAGGATATTTTAATTATAGTGTACATGACTTCATTGTCATAAGAATATTTAGAATTTTTGGAAATTATAAACCGTTGTGGGAATGTTAGAAGTTTTTTAGCAGCCTCATCCACCTAATTAGATTAAAGTAAAATAAAATGGTGCCTCAAAAGGTAACTTAGGACCCTCGAGGTGGGATGTGGTATTTCATGATCATAATGAAAAAATTAGGGGATTATTATATGGCTCATGTGGTGTTCCATCATCACATGAAGCAGAGATGCAAGGATTCATTAATGATGTTACCTTAAAAAAAAGGATTGAATAATTTACATTTGGAGAGTGAATCCACTACTATCATGCATGCTATTAATAATGGTACAAAAAACCCTTCTTGTAAACTCACTTCTCGATGTATGGAATGCATGGAATTCCTCAAGATCCTTAATTTCATTGTCACACATGTATTTTGGGAGGTGAACATTGTGGAAGATGGGCTTTCTAACATAGTTGTAGGTATGAATCTCACTTGGTCAGATATTATTCTACCTAATTTGGCTATACATTATGAAATATATTTTAATAAAATCCATCTTTTCAAACACTAGTAACATTTCTTTTTTATTAACATATTCTTTGACCACCTTGGTATAGGAACCCTACTTACAAAAATAGTCCCAGTGTGGAGTCATATTTGAGGATCACTGGGGAACTATTTATTCATTCATCTATTTATTTCATCAGTATCAATTAGAGGGTTATTTGAATCATTTTTAGTATGAAATAATTTTTTTAATTATTCATATATTTTTGTTTCCCTTTTATTTTTTTATGCCATAGGTGGAAAAGATTTCAAAGTGGTTCCACGTGGGAATATATATACTATTTATTTTTATATTTAATATACTAATGGAATAGTCTCCTGTGTGATATTTATAATCCCTCACTATTAGTTATAATCCTATTTTATATTGATAGGCATGACTAAGGTCATGTGATGAACTGGTTTAGGTCTTGGTTCATGAAATTCATGTTGATTTATTACAGTCATGAACCCTTACCCTCACCTGACGATATCTAAACTAAAGGTCAATTTTTAAAAACCACTAAGATTCATTCAACTGATAAAATAGATAATCAATATTAGTGAAAATATATTGTTTTTTCACCATTACTTTATTTATATTTAGTTTTTCAATGTAGAAAAATAAATTATCACTGATCATCTTGTAAAATAACATTGGAGCTACCCATGGAGAGTCACATTGTAGAATAAATCATTTCTTATTGAGATTAAATAATTGAAACTTAAATCCTCACAACTTCACTAGTTCCATATAATAATATGGTATAGATATCAAGCTTGTAATATGAAAGAGATCAATAGATAATTCTAAATATCTTCTTATAGGTAATCCAAAAAAACAAATTCTAGAAAAAAATCAAGGTATCTATATATAATTTATGGTAATTTGGAATGATTTATTATCTTTATAGATTCAATAACTAGTACCTCAATCTAGTAGGATATGGAACAAATATATCAAATTATATGTCTATACCTACTTATGTTAAAATAAAATTCTCCTTGGAAAGTGTAGTTAACAATATCTAGAGGGAAGGAAAGAAATATTTAGGTATAACAGTTGCTTTTTGATTATATATCACCAAATAATCCATTACAATGAAAAATTCAAATGTTTTTATCTTTAGAACCTCAAAATACCATAATATTTCCGTGTCACCTATTATAAAATAGTTTTATGGACATTTTAACCTGCCCTCACACCTTTCTCCCAACAAAAAAGTGATTCTCATTTAATAATGTATGATCTCAATTGGAAATACTAGACAATCTAATATTTATAAAAATATAAAATAATTTGATGGAAAAATATTTAATAATAAAGTAATCACAATATATGTCTTAAGAATAGTACCTCAAATTGTGAATAATCCTACCATATATTTAGGCTTAGGTATATTCTATGTAGTAGGGAGTCTTCTAAGATCTTTCAAAAGTGGAAGAATACATTCTTTCCAAGGTCAACCCACTCTACCATAGACACCTGATCTAGATTGCTTCATTATATCAACTAGAATCCACGATCCCTTCATAAAAATTTTATCTCCTCTACCAGATCCTGTATGTAAGAATTAAAAAAACCTCTTAAAATAACATATATTTCCACACTAATGATAGGGTATATGCACAACTATACAATTAATCTTTATATAGTACACTCCAACACACTAGTAGTGTACCAGTGAGTTCTATACTTGAAAAAAATCAATAAAATTCCATTATATTTATATTTTGAGACTTTATAAATACTATTTTGTCTTTAAAAGTATTCATTTTCTATAACATGCTATAAAAAAGTAATTACATTGTGTTTATATTCCATGTCATACCTCCCCATCACTTCTTTAATAAAAACCTCTATAGAGGTAGGTAAATTTGACATGACAATCCTCAACCAAATATTTATTCACAGTATTATATTAAATATATGAGCCTTTATACTTTCATTCTTCACTAAATCTAATGAAAAATTAATGATATATACCAAATGAGAGGTATATTGTCTGATAGTTTGATTCCTTTATTCCATACTAAGAAATTTATGAGCCTCAATGAACATCAACACTTCAGGTAAAAAATAATCATTAAACATCTACTAAAAATAAACCCAAGTAATAAATTTATATAGTTTATATTCTATTATATTATCCCATTAATTTTTCATTGGCCCTCCCAACATAAATGTCATAAAACCAACCTTATAAACCTCATGTGTTTGAAAAAACTAGAAATTTTGATTTATTTTCTTAAACCAACCCTCTTGATGTACAATGTTACCCTAGAAAGATAGTGGATTCTACATCTAGAACATTGAAACTCTATTTTAATATCTAGGTCCATCATGATGGGATTTCATAATAATTTATTATATAAATTATATTATTTTTTTAAAAGATGAGGATCCATTATAGAATACTCCATAGCTCCCCTATATTGACCAACAAGATTTCTCTTTGATAACATTGTATTATACAATAATTATTTTTTTTTTGAAAAAAATATAATCATATATTATTATCATCACCCATATTCCAAAATATATCTAGTAATCACTATAAATTACCTTATCCATTAATTTTCAATCAAATTTCAAGAATATTTTAAAATTTTATTTCCCACCATAACTTTTTCAAAGACACATTTTGAAAATTGTAAACCAATGGATTCATTTGAATTCCATTTCCATAAAATAAAATCATTTAAAAAATGGTCTCATGTGATATAAAAACTATCATTACTTAAATGATGCATCAAAACATGGACATATTAACCCACCGTCATTCAATACACCTAGATGAAATAATAGATAAAACATCTTATAAGAGATTATCCAACCTCTTTCTTTACTTTAATTCCCTTGTAGATCAATGTTTTCTATAAAATTATAAGATACACATTTTTTATTTACATTTCAAGTAATAAGCATTCTATTTCCATTCATACTGTATACTTCTCAAACTCAATTTAAATCACTAGTTCTGATACCATTTTGTAATGGCCTAACTTTAATAATTGAATCTCAATACCCGAGTTGGTTTGTCACAAAACATCAAACTTGTTAAGAAATTACTAGAAGATGGACGCTAATATTGAGGGATAAAAAAACCAAGGGGAATGATTTCAAATCAAGAATAAAACTAAACCAACTATATTAAAATAAAACTTCAAAACCTACTTATATAATAAAATATATCAAAAAACATTATCATAAAAAAGTGACAAAAATAAGAATCCAATAACTAGGTTTTCAGATAAAAATTATCATAAATGAAAAAAATTAATACAAACCTAACATCATTATCTAGAACCAAAATCGTATATCAATCCATGGATATACGATTCTATGATAAAAAACAGTAATTTACTCCTTTTACTTGCATAATGTACATAAATATTTTCTTATACATTATAGTGTATATGTTGTGGGAGAGTACAAAAATCAATAATATTTTAACAAATGAACCCCATGTAATCTCAGGCTTGAGTAATTTAAAAGTATATAGTTAATTAAATAAAAAATACATGAAAATGAGTATTTTATCAAAAATAATTTTGAAACCAACATTTATCCAAACATGGCATGGAAAATTACATTTTCTAACCATAGTTGTAAATAATAAGAAACCCATTATTTCATATTTATAAATTTGATTTTGAAAACTAAAAATTTTCATTTAAAATTATTATTTTGATAACCCGTAATTTATTCAAATGATCTATACCAAAACCCACAAATGAATAATATGAAAACCTATATAAAAACTCCCATTTCATGATCATAAAACTATTATATGAAATAAATATCATATAAATTTTTTATTCTCATAAAAATATTTATTTTATCAAATAATAACATCCTTTGGTGATTAGAATTATATTGAGCATAATTCAAAACAAAAAATATATTCATCTAATCCTCACTAAAATGATTTTTCACTTGAATAACCCATTTCATGGGAATTTTTTTACCTATTATACACACATAACCAATAACCCTTAATAAAATAGTATAGAACCTAGTCCAAAAAACTTGGTCCATGGCCATTGATCATGAATTTAATATAAAATAAACCAAATATATTTAATAAAGAAAATAGAAAGAAAAATAGTAGAAATATCGCTTCTTGTTTTTGAATAAAATAGAAACAATTTACATAGATACATATCAAGGACCACATATTCAATAAAAATTGATATAAAAAATTATAAAACTTTTATTTAAATTATTTAAATGAAATAAAACACATTTAAAAAATAATTTTAATATAAAATACTATTTCACATGACAATATGTACATATACTATGAAATTTTATTTCAAGGGAGAAAATACATTTTGGTTATTTTTTCTTTACACACAAAATAATTTCAAATTTTATTATGAGCGTAAAAACAATAAACGAGAATCGAGGGAGGTTTGAAATTGTGGAGATCCTAGGAATCCCCCCAAACAATATTGAAACATTATATAGGTAGGGAACCAACACCTGTAAACCGCTTAATTGAGTTATCTGGGTTACCAATAGATGCCAATAAGTTTGATACTTTGTCTCTCTCATGCTACATATGAATAATCATGACCTTCTAGTTAATGAAACTTGTGTAATACCTAGGAATATACTAAAAGGACTAGTGGGATGGAAAAATTATTTTTAAAAAATTAAAGAGAATATCCAAATCCGAATCTAATCCACATAAGAGAGGTAGATATTGTAGAGTTTGAAAATAAGAATCCCTCTTAGAATAACACATCCTTTTGCGATGAGTGAATGATATTACCTATAGAATGAGATAAAATACAACACCACAGACTCTCATAAATCATGAATGATACCCCCCACATTATACAACTGTCACAAGTTCCATTATAGTTCATTTTGAAACCCCTGATTGGTGCCTTCCAAGTTACCCAGTAGCCCTACACCATCCAACATAAACCTATGTAGGGATGGGAGACATGAGTAGGATGATTCCACAAATAGGATGGATACCAAGTGCATAGGGAACACAAATTAGCTATCAATATAAGGATTTTATTTTTATTTAATCTAAGTTAACATGAGTGCTCATGTGACTAGCCTCATTTTGCACTTCCAAAATGACCAAAAAACCAACCGCATAACTCACATTGTGAGCCTTCCTTTCACTATAGAATACATCCAAATTGTAAAAATTGGTTGATAAAAAACCTTAAGAGAACTAAGGCGTAATGAGATTCTCAAATTTCCCCTAATGAACTTCCATATGAAGTCAACACTGTCACTAGCTAGAAAGAGGCAATTTACAATTTTCAATTTGGTGTTAGTAAAACACAATAATTTCAAGTTAAATGGAATAAAATTGCATTGGATATGATTTTTATTTGGGATAGATATATGTCTGATTAACATAAAAGAAATTTTCATTTGGATGTGGATGGTTTAATCCATAACACCTTAGTCAATGGATCTGTGCCTTGCAAAATATGTGTGATTTTATGATAGTTATAAGTGCATAAAGAGACCACACTTGGAGTAAGAGCTCATAGATCTATCTTATTGAGAAGTCTTATGCTGGAAATGGATTTTTTATCCCAGTCTAATATGATATTTAGAAATCTGAGTTAATCCACTGGCTCATAAAATCTCATACAAGGATGTACATACCTTGAAAAGAAGGGATACCATAAAAACAAGTTTTCATCTTGAAATGATATGTCCATGTGACATATGATCTATCTTTAGTGTAAAAAACGAACCTGATCATCTATCTTTCTCAGAACCTGATCTTTCCTGAAACAAGTACCAAAGGCCATTCCTGGTCCCCAAGAGATATCGATAATCCCCTAGGAATCATTAAAACTACTTTGGGAATGTTTTTTTCTTCCAAAACTAAGATAAAGTAGTAGAATAAATAAATACAGGTTCCAAAATAAATGAACATGAAATATAGGTCATAACCAACTTCCACGATCCAATCTAATTGAATATACAATATCAACATCCATAAAAAATAGATATAGATTGGTAGAAAAGATAAAAACCTACCAAAATTGAAATAATAAAAAACTAAATCAAGCCAAACCCAAACCATCTCCATGAAACTTATGATTGCACACCACCATCCAAATCACCCCACATTGGCTATGATGAACAAAAAGGATCTAACTGAAAAAATAGAACCTGAAATATATATGTGTGAGCTAAAAATACCATAAGGTGACCAAATCCTATAGAAACGATGAATTATGTTTCGTAAGGGAATTCATCAATGATAGTTTGAAAATAAAAAAAGGCTTTTTGAATTTAACATATAAGGAAAACTAAAGTGATCCATAATCTCAATACAAAACATTTCACTTTGTTTTCCAAAACCAAACACATATTTTTTGAAAACAAATTCGATAGCATAATTTTTTTCACAATAACACACACCCATTCCCATTTATTAAAAAACATACAATTTTCTCTATTAAAATTAAACAAATACCATTTTTGAACATGAAACTGGCCATAACCCTTTATAAATCACAACACCCATTTTAAAATCCATTCAAAGTACTCATAGACCAGAGCCTTTAAATTCAAAAATGATTATCACAAACACATTTGAAAAATCATTTTAAAAGGAAATCAACACAACACCCACATGGGTCACACACAACAAACAGGAACCGTACATCACAAGATTATAACAATGAAATACAAGGAATACAAGAGGAGGTTCAATAAAAACAAAAACATGGGAAATGATACGATCAAGAAATATATAAAAAACCCCTCAATAAATATCCAACAAAGTAATTAAGTTTTTCATGGGCTCTACCCTAGGAATCCTAATGTAAAAAGAATATAACTATATAAGGATATAACCAATCGAACTAGCTACCAACATGTGCTAAGTTTGTCCCTCCACCCCATTATCCCACACAAGCCTCGTAGTGACAAAAACACCCCACATAGCCCTTTTTCCAAGCATGAATAGTGGGAAACTAGCAATGTGTAAACTAACTAGAAGAACAATATAGATCTTTGACTTAGTACCTGACATCCCATGCCCAATAAAGAAAGTGAGGCATAAAATTAAACAAGCTAAGTCTACCCACAAGTAATAAACATAACTATCCTCACCCTTAACACCCAATGATGTGAAGCATGATACCCACACATAGAAATCACTCAAGTAATTATAAGAACATTCCCACACAAGGGGAGAAAATAAGAATCATATAGTGATTATAAACCCACATGATGGATAACAAGAAACATAAAATCATGGTGAATCTCTCACCATTTAAAAACCAAAGTTCCAACTGGGCCTTTAAAACAAAAACACAAATCATAATTACATGCCCTTTATCATTTTATAAAATAATTTCCCAACACCATTTGGAAAATAATTGGAAAAACCCAACAATTTAAAGCATTTCAAAGTCACCCGTACACAAGGGATCTCTTATTTAAAATTAAAAAACATGGAAAAAGGACTTTATTTCCATCATACTTTCAAAAACCACCACTTAAAACATTTTACGAGGTTCAAGAAAATCACCCATTTCTTTTAAAACATTTCAAAGATACCCTTAAATAAGGGCATTACTCTTTAAAAACCAAAATAAGGCCAAAAGTTCAACCAGTTCCCATCAAACTATTTAAAAAAAATCCACCATGGTATTTTAAAATGGGTATACCATAAAAACATTTTAAATAACAATTTAAAAATATCCCAAGAACCCATTTCATAAAACAATATGATGTCCACACCTCAATTTAAAACCATATTCCCATTAAAACTTTTTTTTTCACTCATTGAAAACCAAACTGGTTGAAAATCCCTTTACACAAAATGTAAACCATTTAAAAAGACATATGAGTACTTAAAAAAGGCTTATCATCTTTAAAAATTCAATTTAAAACATGAAAACAAGGAATTCGCATTAAAAACAAATTATTCCAAGATCAAAACAATAATAAATGGTTTCCAAACACCACAAATCCATCATGTTTAATAATAATTTCATAAAAATGTGATGTTAGAAAGATCAATCATCCTTAGAATTCCAGAATGAAAAAAGTTCATAGTAATACCTACATCAAAGGGAATAAAACAAATCTGAATCACCTCAAAACACATTGCCTTCAATAGTGGCCACACCCATATGACATGCAATAAGTTTTACCACCCCAAGACATGAAAATACCTATCATTATATCCATTTGAAACTCTAAAATCAAATCACATGATAACTAGGGTTGATAGGGGAATCAAAAAACGATAGAGAAGAGATGGATAAGTAATGAAGAGATAAATGGAGGAACAACTCAATATAAATATCTTGGAAAACACCAAAGGAATATCAAGAATATAAGGTGTGGGAGGTTGGATCTCCCAAAATAACTCCCAAGGGGTTGGCTAACATATGGATGAGGAAATGGTGGTGAAAAAAATTAATATTTAAGTGTAGAAAATTGGAAATTCCCAATTTTTAAGCACCTAGACATGTCGAAAAGCTTGGCATTATGCTTTTATAAACCGTACACCAACCATATGCTAGCCACTGCCTAAGATAGGTACCATCTCACTTGGTTACACTAAAGAGGCCACACAGATTGGAAAAACCATTAACCTCTTCCTTGAAACACCCTAGACATTTTATGAATTCTTTGAGTTCCCCATATGGTTTAAAAAATCATGTAGGAGCCACAAAAATAACTCTATCACCACCCACACGATTACTCCAAACTACGCTCGATAATCATGATCCTACCAAAAAGGCCTCCAAAACATGAAATTCTAGCCCTAAACCTACTAAAAATCATTTCACCTTGAGGAAAGATAAAAATAAATGAAAATAAAGACACTGTGACTTGTGGGTTGTCAAAAACTCTCTACAATACCCCTATCCCCTAGAAAGTCCTGGTCAAAACAAAAGGCAAATGAAAATGAAAGGTTTAAAAATAACCTATCAAAATAACCACTCAAGATCACATTCACTCAAAACCAAAAGTTGAAATCCTAAAATATGAATAGACTAGTCCACCACAAGGAAGGAAACCTCTCTAATCATAACTAAAATGGGAACCTCAAACAAGAGGTCTTACAAAATAAGGGAGAACTAAAATGGTCTTCCCCCTATTTAGAGTCCCTATAATATAGTCTCCCCACCATTAAGAGTTCATCTAACATGAGGTCATGAAAGATATATTACCAATAAAAAATCCTTGAAAAATTGAGGGACCATGAGAGGATCATACTCTCCACCACAAATGCTTCAAAAAATACATTGGAAAGAATAACCATAAAGAGCCTCAAAAGAAAATGAAAAGAGCACTCACCTTGGGACATGACATGCATAGATGACCTAGGGGAAACAATGGAACATCCTCACATGGTGTATCCCACAAAGTCTCATAGCCAAGGACTATTTATTATACCACACTCATCTGGTGTATCACACACACTAGTGATTCAATTATGCACTAAACATCTTATGCCAAGTCTAAGAAATAAGCACCACTAATGTCAACCAAAAGAATTGGTGCAACCCACAATCACCAAGAAATATTTTCCTAGATAATGAGGGTTAATGAAATGAAACTCACAACCCATCCACAAAACACCAAATTGGTCAGGGGGAAACATTCCACAACTGAATAAAACATGCCATAAGCCAGCAATAAAACCACCTATCAAGGAATTCCAAAGAGGAACAATCCACAAGAAACATACCAAGAAAGGGGAAACCATATACAAAAACCAACCACAATAGATGAAGCTCCAATGATAAGGGAAAGTACCAAAGTAACACATATCACCATTAAGAAGATCAACTATAAGAAAATTTCCAAAAACTTAGATAAAAAACTTCAAAGTATTACCTAAAGGCTACAGTAGAGGAAACCCCAAAGAAAATCAAGAAAAATTTCTCTTTTCACACTCCCTAGAAGAAGCACTAAATGAAATCCACCCAAAAAATTCCCAGGAAAAAATATATGTAGAAAAAGAGGAACCAACATCCCTCCAACTGAGCTAGATCTAACCAAACATATATCAATAGATCTCAGCTAAGAAACCTTAGGTTTCCCAAGAGAATTGAGGATCACCCCAATTTTTTCTAACCACCACCTTGATTCCAATCTCAATGGAGGTTCCATGTCTATAACACTACTAGGATTATGGGTAGAAAAAAAAACTAAAAACCTTTTAAACCATTCCAGGAGACATCTAGAATAAGGAAATGAACTACCTCATTTCATTTCCCAAAATAGAAACCAAATGATTCATCCCTAATATAGGAATCATGGCCACAACAACATGACTTAAAACGAGGCACACCACAATCACATCAAAAGAAACATTTCATTTAAAAAACAACATTTCACTAAGGAATTTTGAAACCACTTTCCACCAAGGTGTGCATTAAAAAACCAAGACAACATAATATTTAAAACAAAAAAACATTGGTGGAATAGGAACATTTCCTAAAACAAGTAAATCCAAAATATTCCTTTCAAAACACCATTTAAATTTGAAAAAAAGCATCCAAAATTATTATCAAAGCCCATTTCCACTTTTTAAAACACTTTACAGATAATTTTTAAACACAAAACATCAAAATATAGCTAGGGAAACCACCAATTTATAAAACAATTCACAAAACCAAGGTAATTCACTCTTCCCATTTATTAAAAAACCATGTTTGGATTTTTTTTTCAAAAAACACTTTTATTTTCCAAAACAATGTTTAAAAAACTAGTAAAAAAAATAACTACAAAAATAATCCCCGAAAGGATCACACGAACCATATCCCAAATAGGGTAACAAAAAAATCTTCTTTACACCTCTAATAAGTGAAACCATTTATAGAGAAATCCAGAATCAAGAGGATTTCAAATAGGATAATCGGTGAGAAATAGTGTTATGCATTCCTTGACCACCACGCATTGGGAAAATGAGTGTTAAATATGTAATAAAACCTGTAAAGAAGGTTGAATCAACCGCATGAGCACCACATGGTTTCTCAGGCTGTGTGATCCAATTATATTGCTTGAGTTTCCTTACACTTCACACCATAACCAAAGAGTGCTCCCAAATATCACATACATAATCAAAGGGGATCTAAGAAATTCCAATCATATCAAAATAAACAAGAAAAAACTAAAATGAACTTGAGTTCACAATTAGAAACCCAACAACCCAAGGAAGATTGAGGTTTAGGACAAGAAAGATCTAGATAGACTCTCCCCATCCTTACCTCTCAAGTTCTAACAACCTTAACATCCTTTCTACCAGGACATAACCAAATAAAAATGGTATCTCAAGAAGAATAGGTTACTAATAGAGGAAATACCAAGGCTCTGATACCATTTTTTAATAAACCAACTTAGGCTATCATCCTATCAGACACCTAATTTGGCTTATCACATGGCCCAAAGGGTGTTCTCGAACCCCACGGGCTGGAAACAAGTTCTCAGGAATCATAATAAATCATTTGGGAATGATTTTTCCCAAAGTAGATATAAAAAATGAAATAAATAAATATATGATCCAAAATAAATAATCATTCCAAATACGTCATAACCAACTACCATGATCCAAACCATTTTCATATACAAGATCAACATCCATAAACAAATATATACAAATAGGGATAACCGATACAAAATAATCAAAACTAAAACAACTGACCAACTCTAGCCAATCCTGAACCATCTCCATGCAAAATCTTGTTGTAAAACACCACTCAACTCACCCTACGTCATCCATGTTGAACAAGAAGGATCTAGCTGAAAAAATGGAACCTGGAATATATAGGCATGAACTAAAAATCCTAGTACATCACCAAAACCCACCAAAACCATGAAATATATTTCATAAGGTAATTTATCATCAATATTTTAAAAATAAACTAAAAAATATACTATCCAAATCTAATAAAAGGAAAACTAAATAAGTCCATAATCTCAATACAAAACATTTCAATTTGTTTTCCAAAACCAAAGACACACATTTTGAAAAAAAATCCACCAGACTAAGCTATTTCACAAACACACACACATTATTATTTATTTGAAAAAACATAATTTATTAAAATAAAACAGATAAAATTTATAACATGAAACTAGATGAATCCCTTTATAAAGAGAAAAGGAAATTTAAAAACATTTTAAGTGCTCATAGACCAGATCCTTTAAATCCAAAATCATGTTTTCAAAAATGTAATTTGAAAAATCATTTTCAAAGGAAAAACATGAACACCCACATGAGTCACACACAAAAAGAAAGAAATATACATCACAAACTTATAATAATTTAATACAAGAAACATAAGAGGAGGTTTCATAAAAATGAAAGCAGGGAAAATGATATAATAAAGAACTAGATTGAAATACACTCAATATATACTGTACCAAGTAATAAAATGCATCATGGTCTCTACCCTAGGAATCATAACATATAATTAATCTAACCATATAATGGTATAACCACCATAACTATCTATCAGCATAGGCTAATTCCATCATGTCATCCAACTGGCCCACACAAGCTTCACAGGGATGAAAATCCCCCACCTAGACCTTGTTCCCAGCATGAATTGTGGGAAACTAGTGGTGTGTGAACCAACTAGTGAAAAAATATTAATATTCCAATTAGTACTCAGCATACCATGTCTAATAAGGAAGTGAGGAATAGAATAAAACAATCCAAGTATTACCAAAAGGCATAACCATAACTAACCTTATCCATAAAATCCAATGATGTCAAGAATCATACCAACACATATCATGCAATCAAGGAATAATAAGAATATTCCCAAAAAAAGGGATAAAAAAAGAATCACACAGTGATTATAAAACCATATGAGGGGTAACAAGAAAGGGTAAATCAAGGGGAGTTTCTCAACATTTTAAAAAAAGTTTCAATTGGACCATTAACACCATAAAATATATTTGAATACTGTAAAAACTCGGATTTTCCATGTAATTTTTTTAATTATATGGAATTATTACGAGTTTGAAAAAATTGACGGCGTCTGATTTTGAGGCCTGGTGTGCCCAGAATGAATTTCATAACTTCTTTTAAGGTATGTTCAGTGAATTCAAGAGTTTCATTTTCAAACTTTTGAATCGGTTCTTGGAATAAAAATCTGAGGCCACCGTTGAATCTGTAGCGCCAATATTTTCTCAAGGGAGGATTTACTTCAACCGTAGTAGGTCAAGAGAAAAATATAGATTTTGGGACTTTTAAAAGAATAATAAAATAACTTAGCTATTTTATTTTCTTTCTATATTTTCCTCTAACGGACAAGAGACAACATGTGACTAACGATGTGTCAAGCCATTAAATGAATTGACCCTTCAAATCCAAAGTAACAACATCATTGGGAATTAGGAAGGTTCCTAATTAATGAACCCTCATCAATCCCATGAATTTTAGACACCCTCCCCCTCTTCTATTTATATGGAGTTTGTGGAGAGGTATTGAAAATGCTTCACCAAGCAATGAAGTGCTGAAAAAGTGCCACAATTCCAAACCCTTGGAGGATTGAGTCAATTCCAATGAGCTATAATGGGTGACACCGAACCACAAACCGAAGGATGATGTATGAGCAGTGTCATTGGAATCTTGTTGCGGGAAGAACGAACACCAACCCACTTCCTCAATCACGGGAGTTTTCCATCGTTCTTGAGGTAGGGATTTGATTTTTGTTTAATTCAAGTGATTATGGAATCCTTTAATCCTACCTTATGATTAAAAGCTAACACAGAGGGCACGAGCCTAACAAACTCAGCCTGGACCATCTGCTACCTTTCAATCCTTGTGTTCTTTGTGGAAGACCTCTGGTGCAGCGACATAGACCGGCTACGTTGGAGGCGGCAGACCGTCACACACCGCCGGTGAGCAAGGTACCACGGCCAAAGCTGCGGCAGGTGATAGAGGCGGTGCACCCATGCCATAGGAGGAACTGGCCACAGATCATCAGCTGCGGCGGTCAGAGGAGGTGGCCGACACACTGTCTAGCCGTAGGAAAGGAGGGCGGGGCGACTTGTGCACTGTCAGTGGATGTAGGACACGACCCATCAACTGCGGTTGACTTGGGGAGAAATCCGACACACCAGACGACCATGGGTGGCAGAGTAGCACGCTGTCGTGTGCCACTAGAGATGGCGGCCTACACCGGCTGGCTATGACGGGAAGCAAGACCCACTCCAGCAGGTCCGGCTTTCCACCTGGCGCTGCCGATGCGGAGGAAACCGAACGACCCTCACGAACTTTCTGGAAAACCGGGGGTCAAACCCCTGGGTGGTGGCTCAGGCAGACCCCACCACAATGGGCCGCTCCACCCAGCTGTGGGCCACGCCTCACGCGGTCAGGCTGCATACCCAGTGGGCCGCTTGACCTGTGGGCCGCGCCCCCTTGCGGGCTTGGGCGCCCCCTTTCGGGCCGGACCGTTGCCCAGTCCATCTGGGTCGGACCCGGACCTGGTCGGGTTGGCCCAAACCGGGTCGGGTCGGCCCAAACAAGGTCGGGTCAGCCCAGGCTGGGTCGGGTCAAGTGGGTTGGACTGGACCCGGGGCCAACCGGACCCAGAAACACTTAAAGGGTCATATCTTGAGAACCAGGCATCCATTTGACGAATTGTCTATGGCACTAGGATCTCTGGATCGAGACGATCCTTCTGTTATACTACACTAGAGTTTTTGAAAACATTTGTAGTATGGCTGGGTTGGATCGAAGCTGTATCCAACCGGGACCTTATAACTAAAACACTTATAACTCACAGACCCGACGTCTGATTGACGCACCGTCTGTCACGTTGGAACCCTTACGACATGGCAATCCTTTGGGTTACCCGTTTGTGGAGATTAGTGGTGGTCAAGGTAATACCGATATCTCGAGGGGAAAATTCTATGGAACTTGAGAACACCAGGTGCGAGGAATCCTGTGGCAGGCTATAACGTGAAGAACAAACATCGATCCTAAGTGGGTTAGCATCTATTGATCCTGTGTGGGTCAGAATATATCATATCCTATGTGTTCCAGTGCTTAGAAATCTTGTGTGGGTCCGCACATTCCGATCCTGTGTGGGTCAGATCCTGTGTGGGACAGTGGGGGTTATTACCTATCGATCCTGTGTGGGTCAGTAGCAGTGCTTCTTAACAGAATAAGTTGATCTAGCTTATGACCAATCATCTGTTCTTCTGTACTTATGTTATACCATATTGTGAGATGCGTCTTTTACCTTCTTGGTGTTATCTTCATGGTGTTACCTGTGCGGTACTACTATCTTCATGGTGTTACCTATGTGGTACTTCTACCTTAGTGGTGTTGTTTTCGTGGTGTTACCTGTGTGGTACTTCTACCTTCAGGGTGTTATCTTCATGGTGTTACCAGTGTGATACTTCTACCATCGTGGTGTTACCTTTGTGGTATTCTTCCATCATGTATGAGATGAGTATATCTTGATAACTTAGGTATATGTATGGGCATATACCTACGTAGATTTGAAGTCTATCGCTTCGTGCTTTGAGTTGTGGTATCGATTTGTGGTATTTCCTTTGTGGGAATATGGGAGAACTTCAGGGGTCTCGGGGTCCCTACTGAGTAATTTTATACTCACCCCTTCACGGGCTTTTCCTGCACCTTGTTGTGTCTTGGGTAGATGACGAACAAAATTGATCGAGGCTAAGGGAGCCAGGACTGGACGGTGCATGAAGGTGGATCATTTGGGGTGATATGACGTAGAGACTAATGATCGTGAGTTGTACCTACCCTTTAGGTAGGATCCTCGGTGGATGATTCATGAGATGTTTTTCACTTTTTAGTTATACTTGTACTTTTCAGTTGGGCATGTATTCTGGCCCCTTTACATTCATCAAAATTTTACTACAACAGTTTACTTCGTGGTTGCTTCTTGTTGTGTTCTTAGACTGTGTGTCTATATTGTTTAAAAGGAAATTCCTTCCCGTTTTAGGAATACACCTTTCTGAAGCTAGTTGCTAGCCCCTGGCCTGTGGATGGCGGGCTTGGGGTAGTCACAACACGGGCCCCAGGGGACGGTTCGTAACAAAGTGGTATTAGAGGAGTTTGTTCTACTGAAGAACCAGGACTCTGATATTTTCTACGTGGAAATAGTGTTAAGTTTTATGAGTGTGGTTTTCGATTTGGGTAATCCAGTGTTGGTGTGGTGGCCGACATATCCATACATCGGGACCCTGAATTCTGATTTTTGACTATGTGCATAGAAACACTGATTGCGTGTGTTTTTGAATTTTTTTTATTATGATCTCTTTGAGTCATCTCACCAGGTATAAATTATTGATCATGGAACACCTGTATTGTTTTCAGGATTCCCCCACATAGACAGCCAACCAAAATTCCCAAGAGAGTACATGATGATGGCCCACTGAGCGATGAGGCCTCGGCGCATGGCCCTCTTACGATGATAACACCTTCGGGTGGTGTACTAGCAACACCACTACCCATTAGACAGCCATTGACACCAACCCCACTAGCAGAGGATACACATCGACTGAGCTTGTTGCACGAGTTTCAGCGGTAGAGGCATCCGAGGATCTGAGGCAAGATGGACCCGCATACAGTTGAGGACTGGATGGAGGCTGTGGCTAGTGTTTTTCGCTTAGTGGGAACACTATCTGATCTGATGGTGATCCTAGCTTCCAGTCTCTTCCAAGGAGTAGCTGGGTGATGGTGGAGTCTGAAACTCCAGTTACACAATGAGGTGAACCTCATCTGGGTAGACTTTGAGGGCCTTTTCATGGCAGAGTTCATCCCAGCAACTCTACGATCAATGTATACACGGGAGCTGCTGCATTTATAGAAGGGTAGCATGACTGTTTCCCAGTACACAATGAGATTCACTGATCTCTCCCTCTACTCCACCGACATGGTACAAGACCCTTTTTTAGGGACCATACCTTTGAGTAGGGTATCTGACAGGAGATCTAAGCATCGATGATATCGCTCAGCATATTGACACAGGATGGGGTGCTAGAGTAAGCACTTTTGGTAGATAGATTCCTAGCTAAGTAGGCACTGATAATGAGAGTCACCACCAAACGTTAGGTAGATGAGTCATCTGCAGCAGGTGGTAGACGGATGATGCGGGTTCCCAAGAGGGTCATACCTTCTGGTGGATGACCTCAGGATACAAGTTCGGTGGTGCAGGGCTCACAGAACAGTGGAGGGAAGATTAGGAACATGTAGTGCTACTCGTGTGGCAAGTATGGTCACATGGCTTGAAACAGCCCAAACCACTATACGGATGACCAGTAGATGGTCGATGGACCACCGAGGCAAAGGCATAGATTTGATCAGGGAGGTCTGCAGGAAGAAGGCAGACGTGGCAGAGGAGCTGGCTGTGTAGAAGGTGGTGGGTGACGATTCGAGGTTCTATTTCCACCACCTCTAGGTGGTCCACCCCAACCATAGGGAGTAGGTGGACAAGGACGAGCTCAGCTCCAGGAAGCTGAGGCCTATGACCACGAAAATCCAGAGATGATTAAAGGTACTATATGTGTCTACTCCACCTTAGATTGAGTAATTATAGATGGAGGTTCTAGTCACTCTTTTATTTCCACAACCCTCATTCGGAGCTCGGAGATTCCGGTGGAGCCGTTGGCTCGATCATTTCAGCTAGAGACTCCTACAAGAGATGATTCAATGATTACACACTGGTGATGGCATTGTGAGATTACTCTAGGAGGCGATAGATTCATATGGGAACTTCTTGTAGAGGCCTCGAGGCCTTATGGCGTCATCTTGGGTATGGAATGGTTGTCCACAGTCCATGCTCAGATTGACTGTATTAGGGGAAAAGTGCGGTGTGTCCACAAGGATGAGACCAAGTTTTCCTTCACCGATGAGAAGTGAACATTTGCAACATAGGATGCACTTACTCAAAGGAGGGTGCAGATGATCACACATCAGTTGGCTAGCCTTACCCTCAGAGCAGTAGATGTTGAGAGTCCGAGCTATCCTTTAGTGGTTGACCAGTATGTCGATGTCTTTATTGATGATGTTCCGAGAATACCTCTACACAGAGAGGTATACTTTTACATCAAAATATACCTCGGGATGGAACTGATATCTACCCTAGTATATCAGATGGATCCTGTGGTGTTTTGTGAGGTACGAGTACAGTTTGAGGACTTTTAGAGGAAGGGGTTCATAGGGCCATGTGTTCCTCCTTGGGTAGCCCCGATTTTGTTCCCCAAGAAGGTATATGGGAGTTTGAGACTCTGTGTGGACTACCGATGCCTAAGCTAGGTGACCGTGAAGAACAAGTATCCACTTCCGAGGATTGATGATCTTTTCAATCATCCAAAAGGAGCTCATTGGTTTTCAAAGATAGACCTTAGATTAGGCTGTCATCAGCTCTAGGTATGAGATGAGGAGGTGCAGAAGACGACCTTTAGATGTCGGTATGGACACTATGAGTTCTTGGTTATGCTATTCAGCATAACAAATTCCCCAGTAGTGTTTATGGGACTCATGAAAAGGATCTTCCAGCCATACCTTGATCACTCTGTGGTGGTCTTCATCAATGGAATTTTGAAATACTTAGCGATGGAGGAGGAGCGTGCCTATCATCTGAAGATAGTTATGAATACACTCCAAGAGCACCAAAATTATGGTAATCTATTGAAGTTCCAGTTCTGGATCCGATAGGTCCACTTTCTGGGAAATTTTATCTCACAGGATGGAGTTGCAGTGGATCCAGTGAAGATAGATGCTGTACTTTCTTGGGAGGCACCTTGGAGTGTGACCGAGGTGCAAAGTTTCTTGGGGTTGGATGGATACATGATAAAACACTATTTTATTGAATATTTTATTGATAATAAATGAAATAATTTCCTCACATTGTGTTAAATATGTTTATTTATAAAATATTTGGGATTTGATCATCCATTTGAAAATTTGGTGAAAATTCCAGTTTTACCCTTAATAGTGCACTGTAGTATTTCAAAGATAAATATTTTTATATTTATTATATGAATTTGAAATTTTGTAAAAGTGTTCCTAAATTCATTTTATACAACTTTCATTCAGTACACTAGAGCTAAAGAGTGCATTTGGATGGAGTAAATGAGACATTAATCCAATGGTGGGCTGGACTCGGCAGAATGGACATGGGTTCTGTATTTGGGCCATATCTTCTACATACGGGCTTGGATTGAGCCCAAATTTGAGGAAAGATCAGGGAAATGATTTGGCACAAATCATCATTCTGGAAGGACTGTCAATTCACGCGTTTTGGAGGTCAAATGGGTGGTGAAAGTTGGAATAAAATATTTGGATGAGTTTTTCATTTCACACTTAAAAAGTTATGTATCCCTAGCCCTCACAAACTCTATTTAAAGGGGTTTTTAACTCTTTGATAGGGCTGGTTGAGGATTTGGGAAGGTGGTCCCGAAAGGGTGTCTCTTGGGAGCCCCTCACAACTCTTATAAGAAGTAAGCCTTTGTGCAAACCTCTCTTCCAAAAAGGCTCTCCTCTCTCACCTCTTCTTTGTATTTATTTTCTTTCATGTTTGTTTCTTGAATTTTTCTTCAAATAATCTTCTGTGTTCATCCCTCTTCTTCTTATCTTAATCATCTTAATTGGGTTGGAATCATGAGTGGAGACAATATTGGGTTCTACCCTTTCAATCTGTTGCTTATGCAAAACGTCTCCACGATGACTACACTACCCATGTAAGAGTAGTTCTTTTTAGTAATCGATCAACCTCTATCCTTCTTCATTCATTTATTTTGAATCAATGAGATACTATAATTCACATATTATGATCTATTAATTGAGTTTTTAATTTAAATGAAACTAAGCAAGCAATTTAATAGTTAACACAAAACATGCGAGGTCGGGAATTGTGTGAACTCTGAGAGCGCAACCTTAACCGGTAATTCAAAACCACACGGGATCAATTTGTAGAGTTCAAATATAATCCCTAAACTCAATTAATCCTCATTTCTAGAGTTGTTATGTGACTTAATTTACCACTAACCATAAGCTAATTTTAGAACATCAATCAAAGCAGGGTGTTGCGATTGCATGTTCCGAAGTTAGCCTAAGGTTAAATTCACTTCAATCTTCGTGGTAAAGTTAATTCTCGCAGGGTTCGGGATTTAACAAATTAATGGATCATAATTAAGTGAATATTAATTTAAATGATAATGATTAATAAATGATTGAAGAGGTAGAGTTAGATCGATTACGTCTTTTAAATATTGTCTAAACAAACATCTTTTTGTTGTGTCATTTTAATCAAACTTCATTTCAAAACAAAAAACAAAAAAAATACAATCTTCTTCCAGCAAACATCTTCTAGATTCATAAACTATAAACAACCACCCTAATCATTTCAAGTAGTGTTTTTATTCTCTTTTATTTTATTTCTATAATACCTCTAAAAATTGTTTTAATTCACTTCCTCCTTCGAGAGACGACCTTGGTCAGCCACGCTGCTTCACCTAAGTACCCCAAAATCATACTAATCATTTGAGGGTGCCCACGATAGCGCTCTACCAAATTGGCGCCGTTTCCGGGGAGGAAAGTAATTATTTCAACCAATTAGAGGTATTTATTTTATTTTACATTTTATTTTCTTCCTCTCTTCTTTCTTCCTTCTTTACCCAATCTGATTTTTCTTCTTCTTCTTTTATTTTCTTCTACTTCTTTTTGGACCATCAACTCAAACATGTCATTTTTATTTTACTATGGTCCACTTTCTTTCTTTTCAATTTTAGTTAATCTATGACACGAATTAATCCCGAAGATCTCTTAGATCTTGACCCTGATATTGAACGTAGCCTTAGGGCACGAATCAGAAATTCTCAATCTACGGGAAGTTTCAATATTCAACCAGTTGGTGAATTCCTCTCTTCTAGACACATTGAAATTGGAAGCAATTCAAATTCAAACATAAAAGAGGAACAAATGGCTGGAAATAATGGAAATGAACTTAATAGAACCATTCGAGAATTGGCTGCACCTGATATTAACTATCAACCAAATTGTATTGCATACCCAAATCTCGAATCAGACATTGAATTGAAATCTAGATTAATTCACCTTCTTCCAAAGTTTCATGGCTTATCTGGTGAGGATCCCAAAAAACACCTTAAGGAATTTAATGTGGTTTGCTCAACTTTAAAACCAAGAAATGTTTCTGAAGATCAAATTAAATTAAGAGCATTCCCATTCTCACTTGATGGAGCTGCAAAAGACTGGATGTATTATTTTCAACCTGTAGATGTAACCTGTTAGAATGATTTGAAACGTCTTTTCTTGCAAAGATTTTTTCCATCATCAAGGACAACATCCATTCTAAAGGAGATATCTGGGATCAAGCAAGCCCAAGGGGAGTCAATGTATGAGTACTGGGAGCGATTCAAGAAGTTGTGTGCAAGCTACCCACATCACCAATTCAGTGAGAAATTACTCATCCAGTACTTCTATGAAGGACTCACACCTATGGAGAGAAGCATGGTAGATGCTGCGGCTGGAGGAGCATTGGTGGACAAGACACCAGTAGCTGCACGTGCATTGATCGACAAGATGGACCAAAACTCCCAACAATTTGGTGATAGAGGTACACCACATGTCAGGGGAGTACATCAGGTAAGTCCTTCTTCTCTTGAATGTCATTTGATTGATACTAAGTTGGAAGAATTGACCACTATGGTGAGGCAAATTGCTTTGGCACAAAAGACATCTCTACCCCCTCCTTCAAGGCCTTGTGGTATTTGCACTGAGACAAGCCACCCAACTGACTGTTGCCCACAACTCCAAGAAACAGAAGATTGTGCAGCAGTGTTCCCTGGGAGACCATTTCAGCAGCAGAAACAACAACCATATCCCCAAAATAAGTTTGATCCAATATACAACCAAGGGTGGAAAGATCAGTCAGACATGAGGTATGGCTCTGGACAACAACAAATGCCACCCTTTCAACAAAACTTCCACCAGCCTCCGCCTTACCAGCAAGGTTTCCAACAACCCCAAAGGAGATTTGAAGCTCAAACATCAACAAGTCAGCAACAAGGGAATCATCCACCAAAGGTAGATTCTAATACTGATGATCTTTTGAAGCAGATTTTTCTTAATCAACAGAAGGAGATGAAGAGTCAATGTTCGGAGCTGAGGGAGTTGAAGACTCAAATGAGCCAGATTGCCACCGCCCTCCATGAACTTGTGAGTAAAAATTCTGGAAATCTACCTTCCCAACCCACTCCAAATCCAAAGGGGAATGTTAGTGCCATCACATTGAGAAGTGGGAAGCAAATGAACGATACATCTGCACCTACCATTCCACCGGGATTCACCTCAACTTCAGAGAAGCCGCATTCCATACCAACTGATGAGCAATCCAAGGAGAAAGATAAAGGTAAGAAAAAGATTGATGATGTTCCTTCTAAACCCCTTCCTTTTCCAAACAGGGTTGTTCAAACCAAGAAGATGGCTGAAGAAGCAATGCAAAAGGAGGTTTTGGACACATTCAAGCGTGTGGAGATCGACATTCCTCTATGTGAAGCCATTAAGAAAATCCCAAGGTATGCCAAATTCTTAAAAGAACTCTGCACCAATCGAAGAGGGCTCAAGGGGAATGAGAGGATCAACCTTGGAAGAAATGTATCAGCACTCATTACACCAACTCTAGCATTGCCAACAAAGTGCAAGGATCCCGGGACATTCACCATCCCATGTACCATAGGGGAGTTGCACTTCTTTGATGCTCTTTGTGATTTGGGAGCTTCCATAAATGTGATGCCTCACTCTATATTCTCTTCCTTGCAGGTTGGTGAGTTGAAGCCAACAAGAGTAGTGGTGCAATTAGAGAATAGAGCTACGGAATATCCAGCAGGAGTCCTTGAGGATGTACTTGTCTGGGTAAGAGACATGATCTTTCCAGCGGATTTCTATGTTCTTAACATGGAGGATGATCAGGTAAGTTCTCATGCCCCCATTATCTTAGGTAGACCCTTCCTCAAAACTGAAAAAACTATCATAAATGTCAATGAGGGTACACTTTCCATGGAGTTTGGAGATGAAGTTGTGATATTTAATGTTATGGATTCCATGAAGTACCCCTAAGAGGACCATTCTGCTTTTGTTATCTCCCATTTTGAACCACCAAATAAAAACTCCATAGAATTTGATTATCCTATGATTAGGGAGATTATGAGTATTGGTTCGAGTTTGATGTCTAAGAGCACTTCTGCACATGTTTCTGATACACAATCCTATCTTGGATTTGATTTTGATGTGGATTCATATTCTGATTTTGAACATGTTCACTCTGATTATGAAATGGCTATTGAGTATGCTGATGGATTTGATGCTTTATTCTATGATTTTGATGATGTCTATTCTGATACTGATGCTCTTTGTGCACATATTTCAGTTCCTTCAATGTCTCCATCCATACTACACCCTCCTTCATTAGAACTCAATCCATTGCCACCAAATCTGAAATACTCATACTTGTTGAGTGGTGAGAGATTACCTATTATCATTGCTAACAATATCCCTTTTGAACATGAAGAAAAGCTTTTGAATATTTTGAGGGAGAACATCAGGGAGATTGGGTGGACCTTGGCAGACATATCAGGTATTAGCCCCTCCATTTGCATGCATAGTATTCTCTTGGAGGATGGGGCTAAACCGGTGAGACAACCACAAAGGAGACTCAATCCCACCCTCCTGGAAGTTGTTAAAAAAGAAGTTGAGAAATTGCTCAAGGCAGGTATAATATTTCCCATTTCAGATTCTCAGTGGGTAAGTCCAATTCAGGTTGTGCCTAAGAAAATTGGTTTTACTGTTGTTAAAAATGAGAAAGATGATTTAGTTCCAATGAGGGTGCAAAACAGTTGGCGTGTGTGTATTGATTATAGGAAACTAAATCAGACCACTCGCAAGGACCATTTCCCCCTCCCATTTATTGATCAAATAATCGAGAGCCTAGCTGGGAAAATAGACTATTGTTTCTTGGATGGATTTTCTGGATATTTTCAGGTTCCTATAGCTCTAGAGGATCAGGAGAAGACTACATTCACCTATCCCTTTGGCACATTTGCCTACCGAAGGATGCCATTTGGACTTTGCAACGCCCCAGGTACCTTCCAGAGATGTATGGTGAGTATTTTTTCTGATTTTATTGAGACCTTCATGGAGGTATTTATGGATGATTTTACAGTGTATGAGTCTTCATTTGATGAATGTCTAATTAGTTTGGGAAAGGTGTTGAATCGTTGTATTGAGAAGAATCTGGTCCGGAACTTTGAAAAGTGTCATTTCATGGTAGAGCATGGCATTGTCTTAGGGCATGTAGTGTCAAAACATGGGATAGAGGTTGATAGATCAAAGGTAGATATTATTTCATCCTTACCATATCCTTCATGTGTGCGTGATGTTAGATCTTTCCTAGGCCATGTAGGATTTTATCGGCGCTTTATCAAAGATTTTAGTAAGATTGCTCTTCCTATGTCAAGATTACTTCAAAAGGATTCTGATTCTGTGTTTGATGTTTCTTGAAGGAATTCATTCGATGAGCTAAAACAACGTCTGACCACTCCACCTATCATACAACCCCCAAGGTGGGAGATTCCTTTTGAGCTTATGTGTGACGCCTCCAACTTCGCGGTTGGAGCTATCTTATCTCAGAGGGTGGAAGGACGTTCACATGTGATTGCCTATGCATCGAGGACACTGGATTCAGCCCAATCAAATTACACAACTACGGAAAAGGAGTTTCTTACTGTCATATTTTCTTTAGATAAATTCCTTTCATATTTATTGGGCTCTAAAGTAGTTGTTTTTTCTGACCATGCAGCTTTGAGGTACCTCCTAAAGAAGCCAGATGCAAAGACACGACTTATCCGTTGGATGCTCCTTCTTCAAGAGTTTGACCTTGAGATAAAGGATAAGAAGGGGTCAGAGAATTTGGTGGCAGACCACATGAGTAGGCTTACTCACACACTAGAGGGTGACACCTTGGACCAGGTACCACTTCAGGACACTTTCCCCGATGAGCATCTCTATACCATCTCAGGTAAGCATCCTTGGTATGCTGATTTAGTTAATTACATTGTTGCCTATGAAATCCCAGTAAATTTGAAGAAGCATAAAGTCCAAAAATTAAAAAGTGAGTCTAGGTATTATGTGTGGGATGATCCTTACCTCTGGCGCATGTGTAGTGACCAAGTCATTAGGAGGTGTGTTCCCGATCATGAGTTTGAGTCTGCTTTGCATTTCTGTCATACACTTGCTTGTGGTGGACACTTTGGACCCCAACAGACAGCTAGGAAGGTTTTGGACTCTGGATTATATTGGCCTAGCTTGTTCCATGATGCCCATTTGTTTTGTAAGTCATGCTCTCATTGCCAACACACTGGGAACATTTCTAGGAGACATGAGATGCCCCAACAACCCATACTATTTTGTGAGATTTTTGATGTATGGGGTATCGAATTTATGGGTCCTTTTCCTAGTTCATTTTGATTTTTTTATATTTTGGTTGCTGTTGATTATGTGAGTAAATGGGTGGAGGCCAAGGCCACCAGGACTGACGATTCTCATGTTGTTGTGGACTTTGTCAAAGCACAGATTTTTTGCAGGTTTGGAGTACCAAAGGCCATCATCAGTGACCAAGAGACACACTTTTGCAATAGGAATTTTTCTTCCCTCCTTCGAAAGTATGGGGTGACACACAAAACATCAACACCATACCACCCCCAAACAAATGGCCAGGCTGAGGTTTCAAATCATGAGTTGAAACAAATCTTGGAGAAAACCGTGCAGCCAAATAGGAAGGATTGAAGCAAGTGCTTGGATGATGCATTGTGGGCTTATAGGACAGCATACAAGACCCCCATTGGTATGTCCCCATTTCGGATTGTTTTTGGGAAAGCGTGTCATCTCCTCGTGGAAGTAGAGCATCGGGCATATTGGGCTATAAAGAAATGCAACATGGATTTGGCCCAAGATAGAATTCAAAGGAAGTTGCAAATTCAAGATCTTGAGGAGATTCGACTATCATAATATGAGAACTCAAGGCTCTACAAGGAAAGATCAAAAGCATCTCATGACAAAATGATCCAACAAAGGGAGTTTCATGTTGGAGAGAAAGTCCTTATCTATAGTTCACGACTGAAGTTGATGCCTGGTAAGTTGCGTTCCAGATGGTTAGGTCCTTATATTGTGTCTAATGTTTTTCCTTATGGTGCAGTGGAGATCACACAGGAGGACACTGGAAGGAGATTTACAGTCAATGGGCAATGTTTGAAGAGATACATTGAGGGACATCCTACTGATGCAGTGGATTTTATCACACTGCATGACCCCATCATCACTTGATCACATTAAGCTGTTCTTAACCCTTTCACCTTTATATTATTTGTCCTATTTAAAAATTCTGCATTTCATGTGCATATATCATCTCACGGGTTCACATTGTGGACAATACAATATTTTATGTGTGGGGGAGGGAACCTTTTAGTTTAGTAATTTCAATTGTTTTCCTGTTTAAAAAAAACCAAAAAAAAAATTGCGTGTTTTTCAAAAAAAAATTCTGTGTTTTTCAAATTTTGTGTGTTTATTTTACAATTTTCTGTGTTTTTTGAAACATTTTGAGCTAAAATGATTCTCATCACCATTTTTAAATCCATATCAATAAGTGAAACAATTTACCCCTTGAAACTAAGATTAAATGAATACTGATATGACTTTTTTTCAAGTTCAAATATTTAGTAATTTCATGAAAAGTACGCTGAATTTTGAATCCCATGCCAATATCACAGTCTTTATATTTGAAATAACTTTCCTGTGAGGCTTCTAAACCATTATTTTCATATTCTTTACATTCACCTCACTTCTTGAGAGAACCAAACCATGCTTGATTTAACCAGAATTTGATCTATTCATGTGAAAACTTGAGGGTTTGAGGTACATATGTTTAAATGATTGAGGAATTTGTTTGGTATTAAAGCCCCTATTTCAAAGAATCATTTTTTATAATGGCCTACCTTGAATATTTAATCCTTGTATCCCTTAGAAGCCATGCACAACCTATTAAGTTAAGCCACATTACAAGCCAATTTTCCCTATCCAACCAACTCTTGAAGTGAAATTGCATAATCTAGTTGAGATTAAGTGTGGGGGAAGTTGTCTTGGGTTTTTCCACCACATTCTGTGATACTTTGGGTGGAAAATTAAATTCTGAAGAGATGTGTTTGCTACTAAAGAAAGTCATTATATTGAAAGTTGTGCCTTTCTAAAGCTTTCTTGACAAGTGAAGCTGTGCCTTTTCTGGAGCTTCTAATTGAGGTGGAAAGTTGTGCCCATATGGAGCTTTCAAGAAAATCATGTTTGAGAAGATTGACATTTTTTATGCTGAAATGATGAATGGTGTAAAACTTTCATGAGTTTTCATGATGATGGAGCTGAATTGATACTATGGGGATTGAATATAAGACCATATTTAAGTGAAAATTAGATTAATGCAATTTTGCTTCAAAAGAGTCAAGCCCTCCTCATTCAGCCTCAGAGTTTTTCACATCTTAATCCTACCAACCGAAAGCCATAGAACAACCCTAAAAAGTCCTCATGATAAACATATGTCATTGACTCACATCGGGTAGCGATGTAGGAATCTATCAAGCCTATGGTGACCCTTGTATGAGTTTGGATGAGAAAGACATTGCAAAAAAATTGATATTTGAGTGATGAGAGAAAATCCAAGCGAGGTAAGTGTTTTGTGAATGGGCGGATAAATGAAGTGGAAATATATTGAATGATATAAATGGAGAACTTGAAATAAGGTTTTTTATGAGGCATGATATCTTTTGATTCTTGGTGTGAAATTGATTGATCTTAAGGATATGTGTTTTAAAATTGGTTTTGATTTGATATTGATGTTTACTTGATATGAGGTTTTGCCCAGGTGTGCAAAAGGGTAAGTGTGGGGGAGTAGATAAAACACTATTTTATTGAATATTTTATTGATAATAAATGAAATAATTTCCTCACATTGTGTTAAATATGTTTATTTATAAAATATTTTGGATTTGATCATTCATTTGAAAATTTGGTGAAAATTCCAGTTTTAACCTTAATAGTGCACTGTAGTATTTCGAAGATAAATATTTTTATATTTATTATTTGAATTTGAAATTTTGTAAATGTCTTCCTAAATGCATTTTATACAACTTTCATTCAGGACACTAGAGCTAATAAGTGCATTTGGATGGAGTAAATGAGCCATTAATCCAATGGTGGGCTGGACTCGGCAGAATGGACATGGGTTCTTTATTTGGGCCATATCATCTACATACGGGCTTGGATTGAGCCCAGAGTTTGAGGAAACCTCAGGGAAATGATTTGGAAGAAATCATCCTTCTGGAAGGCCTGTCAATTCACGCGTGTGGGAGGTCCAATGGGCGGTGCAATTGGGAATAAAATATTTGACCGAGTTTTTCATTTCACACTTAAAAAGTTATGTATCCCTAGCCCTAAAAAACTCTATTTAAAGGGGGTTTTAACTCTTTGAGAGGGCTGGTTGAGGCTTTGGGAAGGTGTGGCCGAAAGGGTGTCTCTTGGGAGCCCTTCACAACTCTTAGAAGAAGTAAGCCTTTGTTCAAACCTCTCTTCCAAAAAGGCCCTCCTCTCTCACCTCTTCTTTGTATTTCTTTTCTTTCATGTTTGTTTCTTGAATTTTTCTTCAAATAATCTTCTGTGTTCATCCCTCTTCTTCTTCTCTTAATCTTCTTAATTGTGTTGGAATCAAGAGTGGAGACAAGATTGGGTTCTACCCTTTCAATCCGTTTCTTATGCAAAACGTCTCCACGATGACTACACCACCCATGGAAGAGTAGTTCTTTTTTGTAATCGATCAACCTATATCCTTATTCATTCATTTATTTTGAATCAATGAGCTACTCTAATTCACATATTATGATCTATTAATTGAGTTTTTAATTTAAGTGAAACTATGTAAGCAATTTAATAGTTAACACAAAACATGCGAGGTCGGGAATTGTGTGAACTGTGAGAGCGCAACCTTAACCGGTAATTCAAAACCACACGGGATCAATTTGTAGAGTTCAAATATAATCCCTAAACTCAATTAATCCCCATTTCCAGAGTGGTTATGTGCCTTAATTTACCACCGACCATAAGCTAATTTTAGAACATCAATCAAAGCAGGGTGTTGCGATTGCATGTTCCGAAGTTAGCCTAAGGTTAAATTCACTTCAATCTTTGTGGTAAAGTTAATTCTCGTAGGGTTCGGGATTTAACAAATTAAGGGATCATAATTAAGTGAATATTAATTTAAATGATAATGATTAATAAATGATTGAAGAGGTAGAGTTAGATCGATTACGTCTTTTAAATATTGTCTAAACAAACATCTTTTTGTTGTGTCATTTTAATCAAACTTCATTTCAAAACTAAAAACAAAAAAAATACAATATTCTTCCAGCAAACATCTTCTAGATTCATAAACTATAAACAAAAACCCTCATCCTTTCAAGTAGTGTTTTTATTCTCTTTTATTTTATTTCTATAATACCTCTAAAAATTGTTTTAATTCACTTCCTCCTTTGAGATACGACCTTGGTCAGCCACTCTGCTGCACCTAAGTACCCCAAAATCATACTAATAATTCGAGGGAGCCCACGACAGCACTCTTTCAATACTATTGGAGATTCGTTCCTGAATTTTCTAGAGTTGTGGCACCCTTTTCAGCATTGAATAAGAAGGGAAATCCCTTAGTATGGATAGATATATGCGAGAAGATTTTTCCGGAGCTAAGGCATAAACTGATGAGTTACCCTATCTTGAGGCTACTAGAAGAGGGAATTGGGTATGTAGTCTACTATGAAACATCAAAGACCGGACTTGGATGTGTCTTGATGCAGGAGTGAGCAGTGATTTCTTATGGTTCGTGACATTTGAGTTATCATTAGAAGAACTACACTACCAATGACCTAGAGTCAGTAGCAGTGGTCTTCGCCTTGAAGATGTGGCGACATTACTTGATGGGCGAACGTTTTACAGTATACTCTGATCACAAGAGTCTCAGGTATATCTTCTCTTAGAGTACCTAAACCTGAGATAACAACGATGTCTATACTTCCTCTAGGACTATGACTTTGAGATAGTCTATACTCTTGGAAAGGGGAACGTGGTAGCCGATGCACTCAGCAGGTGATCTGGTCTGCTGTTGCCGAGTGAGGCGACAAAGCAGATAGCTGCGTTGCATATATCCTCTATGGATAGAGATTGAGAAGCTTACCTCCAGTCAATGACAGTCACTCCCACACTCCTTCAGCGAGTCAAGGAGGCACATCTTGGGGACATTGACTGAGAGGCTCTACATGCTCAGATATCCTCAGGACATGCACATGAAGGATTTTATGAAGGTGGAGAGCACATCATCCTCTTCAGAGGACATTCCATGGTACCAGTGGAACTACGAGAGGAGGTGTTGATGGAGTTCCATACATCCCCTATAACATTACATCAGGGTGTGGAAAAGATGTACCAAGACCTCTGACGTCAGCATTGGTGTCTAGGGATGAAGAAAGTAGTTACAGAGTTTGTTTCTCGATTCCTCACTTGTCAGCAAGTGATGGTCGAGCATCAGGTTTCAGCAAGCTTAGCGCCGCCACTAGAGGTGCCATAGTGGAAGTGTAATGGAATATCCATAGACTTTGTGACAGGGCTTCCACATACATCTAGGGGACATGATTCCATCTGGGTGTTCGTTGACCGACTCACCAAGTCATCCCACTTCCTACCTATCATAGAGCAGGGATCCGTAGAGGGCTTGGGACACCTATACGTACAGGAGATTGTGTGACTCTATGGGGTGCCATCGGCGATCGTCTCTGATCGTGATGTGGGTTTCACTTCCCAATTGTGGAATGGATTGCAAGAGGTGTTCTGGACTCAACTACATTTCAGAACCACCTTTCATACTTAGACATATGGTTAGATGGAGTGGACCAATAAGATGCTGGAGGACATGCTTTGTGCATGCGTCCTAGATTTTGTCTATAGTTGGGAGGATCACTTTCCCTTGTTGGAGTTCTCATAAAACAACAGTTATCACTCCACCATCGGTATGACACCATTTGAGGCCTTGTAAGGTCTACCATGCATATCACCTCTATGCTGGAAAGACCAAGGGGAGTCAGCACTTATGGGTCCAGATTTGATATGGGATACCACTAAGAAGGTGCAGATCATCCAGGAGCAGATGAAGACTACCCAGAGCAGAAAAAAGTCTTATGCTGATAGGAGGTAGAGACCTTTGGAGTTCTAGGAGGGAGACCATGTCTTCCCATGGGTCTCACCTCGACTAGGTTTATAGAGATTTGGCTGAGGTGAAAAACTCTCACTGAGGTTTATCAGACCATTTCTGATACTTTGTAGGATTGGAGAGGTGGGATACCGCTTAGCACTTCCACCGTAGTTGGAGATGGTGCACGAAGTCTTCCATGTATCCCAGCTTAGGAGATACATGCATGAACCATCTCACATCATCAACCATGGAGAGCTAGACTTTGATGATGGGGCGACATTTATATAGGTTATAGTAGAGATTGAGGATCGACAGGAGAGAGTCCTTCATGGGCGACCGATACCTCTGGTGCACGTTCGCTGGCAGCACATGAACCTCTAAGAGAGAGCTTGGGAGTGGGAGGCTCGGATTTGTGCTCAGTACCCCCATTTGTTTTCTTAGTCTATGTTGTGGATTTCGGGGAAGAAAGACCCTAATGTTGGGAGAGTGTAAAGACCCAGATTTTCCATGTAATTTTGTTTTTGATTATATGGAATTTTTATGAGTCTACAAAAATTGATGGCGCATGATTCCAGGCCCAGTGTGCCAAAAATGAATTTATGAACATTTTTTAAGGTATGTTCATTAAACACGTGAACAAAATTTTCTAACTTTTGAACCAGTGCTTGGATTAAAAATCTGAGGGCACCGTTGAATCTGCAGTTCCGTGATTCACTTAAGGGAGGCTTCACTTGAACCGCAGTAGGTCAGGAGAAAAAGGTAGATTTTGGGACTTTTAAAAGAATAATAAAATAACTTAGCTATTTTATTTACTTTCTATCTTTTCCCCTAACGGACAAGCGGTAGTGTGGGACCAGTGATGTGTGAAGCCATTAAATGGCTTGACCCTTCAAATACTAAGTATCTGCGTAGTTGGGAATTAGGAAGGTTCCTAATTAATGAACCCTCATCAATCCCACGAATGTTAGACACCCTCTCCCTCTCTTATGTATATGGAGCTTGGGAAGAGATATCAACACTGCTTCACCAAGCAATGAAGTGCTGAAAAAGTGTTATAAAACCAAACCCTTGGAGGATGAAGCCGGTTCTTGTGAGCGGTGATGGTTGATGCCAAACCCCGAACCGAAGGATGACGTACGAGTGGCGTCGTTGGAATCATGTTGCGGGAAGGACGAACACTGATCCACTTCCTCAATCGAAGGAATTATACATCGTTCTTGATGCAGGGATTTGATTTCTGTTTATTTTAAGTGATTATTGAATCCTTTAATCCCCCCTCATAATTATAAGCTAACACGGAGGGTGCGGGCCTAACAAACCCAGCTCAGACCCTTTACTACCTTTCAACCTTGGCGTTCTCCATGGAAGACCGTCGGTGCGGCGACACCGAACGACTAGGATGGAAGCGGCGCGCTGTCGTACACCGCTGGTGAGAAAGAGGCTGCGACCAAAGCCGCAGCGGGTGAAGGAGGTGGCACACCCACGTCGCCGGAGGAACTGGCCGTGGCTCATAAGCCAAGGTGGTTGGAGGAGGCGACCGACACACCGGCTGGCCGCATAAGAGAAGGGTGGTGTGACCAACGCACTTCCGGAGGACACTGGCCACGACTCGTTAGCTGCTGCGGACCATAGAATGTGGTCGGCACATCGGTCGACCGCAGGTGGCGGAGGGGCTCACTGTCGCACGCCGTTGGAGACGACGACCGACACTGGTTGGCCGTGACGGGAGGAAGGACCTGCTCTAGCGGGTCCCGCATTCCACCTGGCGGCACCATGTGGCACCACTGCAGAGTAAACTGAACGGGCCTCACGGCTGTTCAGGAAAACTGAGGGTCACTCCCCCGGGTGGCGGCTAGCGTGGGCCTCGCCACAACGGGTCACTCCACCTAACCGTGGGCCACGCCTCATGCGGCCAGAACACGTGCCCAGTGGGCCGCATCCTAGTAGGCCGAGCCCACCACGGCCCAGTCCAGTCGGTTCGAACCTGGACCAGGTTTGGTCCGCCCAGGCCGGGTCGGGTCGGGTCAGTCCGACTGGGTCGAACCGGACCCGGGCCCAACCAGACCTCGGAAGCACTTAAAGGGCCATATCTTGAGAACCGAAAATCTATTTGAAAAACCATCTATGGAGATGTTATCTTTGGATAAATATGGTCCTTTTGTTATACTCCACTAGAGTTTTGGAAACAGTTGGAGTACGGCCGGGTTGGATCAAAACCGAATCCAACCGGGCCCTCAGAACCAAAACACTTATAACTTACAGACCGGGTGTCCAATTGACGCACCATCTGTTATGTTGGAACCATTAAGACATGGCAGTACTTTGGTTTACTCCTTTTTGGAGTTTAGTGGTGGTCAAGGTATGACTGATACCTCGAGGGGCAGATTCTATGGAACTTGAGTTCACCGGGTGCGAGGAATCCTGTGGCAGGCTGTAACGTGAAGAAAGAACATCGATCCTAAGTGGGTCAGCATCTATCAATCTTGCGTGGGTCAACATCTGTCAGATCCTGTGTGGTTCATCACTTAGCGATCCTGTGTGGGTTAGCGCATTCCAGTCCTATGTGGGTCAGATCCTGTGTGGGTCAGCGGGGGTTATTACTTATCAATCCTGTGTGGGTCAGCAGCAGTACTTCTTAATAGAATAAGATAATATAGCTTATTACTAATCATCTGTACTTATGTACTTAAGTTATAACTGATTTTGAGATTAGTCTTTTACCTTCGTGGTGTTATCTTTGTGGTGTTACCTCTATAGTACTTCTATCCTTGTGGTGTTACCTATGTGGTATTTCTACCTTTGTGGTGTTCTATTCATGGTGTTACCTGTGTGGTACTTCTAACTTCATGGTGTTATCTTTGTGGTGATACCTGTGTGGTACTTATACCTTCGTGGTGTTGCCTATGAGGTAATTCTACCTACATGGTGTTACCTTTCTGGTATTCTTCCCTCATGTATGAGATGGGTATATCTTGATAACTTAGGTATATGTATGGTCATATACCTAATTATAGTTGATGTATATCACTTCATGATTTAAGTTGTGGTCTTATTTTGTGTTATTCACTTTGTGGAACTCTGGGATACCTTCGGGGGTCTTAGGGTCCCAACTGAGAGTTGTTATACTCACCCTTGCGCGAGCTTCACCCACACCTTGTTGTGTCTTGTGTAGATGATGGACAACATTGATCGAGGCTAAGGGAGCCGGGACTAGACGGTGCACAGAGGTGGATCATTTGGTGTGACGTGACGTGATGTAGGGACTACTAATCGTGAGCTGAACCTACCCTTCAGGTAGGATCCTCAGTGGACTATCCCGAAGCCATTTTTCAATTTTCATTTGTACTTTTACTTTTCAGTTGGGCTTGTATTCCATCCCCTTTACTTTTAGCAAACTTTTACTGCAGCTGTTTACTTCGTGGTGGCTTGTTGTGTTTTTAGACTGTGTGTCTATATAGGTTAAAAGGTAATGCCTTCCCGTTTTAGGGATATGCATTTCCAGTGCTAGTCGTCCACCCCTAGCCTGTGGAAGGCATGATTTAGGTAGTCACGACATGGGCCCCAGGGGATGGGTCGTGACAATTACCAATCCATTTTTATTCCATAAAATAAGTTCTGAACACCATTTGGAAAATGATGGAAAACACCCAAGATTTTAAAACTATTCAATAGAACTCTTACATAAGGGATATCTTCTTGTAAAGTTAAAAATATAGACAAAGGCCTTTATTTCCATCACACTTTCACAAATAACCACTTAAAATATTTTAAGAGGTTCAAGGAAATCACCTATTTATTTTAATATGTTTCAAAGCTAACCCTCAACAAGGGAATTCCTCTTTAAAAACCGAAATAAGGCCAAAATTCCAAACATTTCCCATTAGAATATTTAAATTAAGACACCATAGAATTTTAATAGGGGTAAACCACACACTCACTTCAAATAACTATTAGAAATTACCCCAAGAACCCATTTCACAAAAAATCTGAGGTAAACACCTTAATTTAAAACAAAATTCCCATTAAAACCTTTATTTTAACTCATTGAAAACCAAACTGTGTCAAAATACCTTTACACAATGTGGAAACCATTTAAAATTCTATACATACCTTTCATAAAATTTTAGAATCTTTAAAAATTCAATTTCAACCCTGAAAATATGAAATTCACTTGAAGAACAAGTTATGCTAAGATCAAAACACAAAGTAATAGTTTTAAAACACTACAAATCTATCATCTATAATCATAATTTCATAAAAAGGGAATTTAGAAAGCACAAGCATGATTATAATTCCATAATGAAATAGTTTAATAGTAACACCAATCTCAAAGAGAATAAAATCAATCTGAATCACCAAAAAACTCATTTCCTTCAATGATGACCAAACCCAAATGACAGGAAACATTTTCCACCACTGTTAGAAACAAAAATCCCTATCATTATATCAACTCAAAACCCTAAAATCAAACCACATGATAAATAGGATTCTTGGGAGAATCAAAAACCTAGAGATGAAAGAGGGAGAAGGAAAAAAGTGAGAATGATAGGAAGAACACATCACAAATTTCTTGTAAAACACTAATGGAAGATCTAGAATGCATGGTGGAGGGGGTTTGAATTCCTCCAAAACTTAATAATGGGTCTTCCAATTTATTCAGGATTTAATCAGGGTGAAAACTCTTCACATAAAAAAGATAAAAAAGGGAATTACCAATTTTTAAACACCTAGAAAGGCTGCATAGTTTTCCAAACCATGCGCCAACCATGTGATATCCATTACCTATGACATACACCAACTTGAACGATTTCCTTTAACAGGATTCATAGTTTAGAAAAACCATGAACCTCACCCCTATCACATCCCCAGATCTTGTACAACCTAATGGTGTTCCCAAAAACAGTTTGAAAAATCACACATGAGACATTCAAACACCTCTATCACCACCCAAATGAGCATTGCATGGTTAGTAAAAATCATGCATGCTAACTGTTATATACAAAAAAGGCCTAAAAAACATTAAATTCTATCCCAAAACCAACCCAAAATTAATTTACATCTCAAAAATATAAAAATGCACCAAAAAACTACAGTGTGACATGTGGGTTGTGACATTGAGTGCCAATGAAGAGAATACCCTGAAGGTAGCACCATATTTGAGAGGATATAACATTTCTATTATGCACCATACAATGGATGTTGATATATTTTCCTTTAGTTATGTTTTATCATAGTTACTTACCTTCCAATGTGCCCCATCCATGTTTATATCACATATATTACATGCATTTTGTTATCCTTCTTACATCAATACCACATTTTTTTGAAAGGTTTCTCCTAAGATGTACAACACACCCCATGGAAAAAACCCTCTTGGTGGGAGTGCCACAAGAATACATTGATTAAAGAATTTATTTTCTATAATAGAATATTAAGGACCCAAATAAATGATAAAATAGGAATTTTAATAAAGTAAAAATAGTAGATATGATAAATATATTACCACCGCTATATATGAACCTTCTTTTCTAGTTAGTAATTAAATATATGATCCTATTTATTAGTCCTTCAAAATTGAGGATATTAATACTCCAAGAATCTATTGGTTCCCCCAAATATATCAAAGTAAATCTAACCTTGGAAAACTAATACATATTTTAATTAGTTTAGAGACTAACCAAGAAACTACTAGATATCATCATGATGAATTTATTTGTACTGAAACTTTACCACTCCGAAATAGTAGGAATTAAAAATGTTCAAGTAGTTTTGAATAGACTAGGGAATACCATTGAGTAATAAAACCATATAATCTACAAAAAATATATTTTACATACCTATGAATCCATACCCACCTTTGATAGAGAGCACATCCCCATTGTTTATAGCTTTGCTGGGGTTCTTACTGCGTAGATATCATGATTGAATAAAGAGATTCTGAGAAAGGGGATCCTCTTGAAAAAAGACTCATGTTGAATTAAAGAAGACAACCTTATTTCCCATGAGAATAATTTAAAACCACATAGATGAGTAGATATAGAAGAACATCTCAAAAAACCAATCCCAGAAACCACAATGTATCAAAATATTTAAAATAAAATTGCACTCCATTTTATCATAATCCTTTTCTATACTAATTTTAACCATGATGTTGGTACGGATTGATTTTCATTCGAGGTACACTATCATCTCATCTACTCAACCTATTGAACCTTATACATCCCTCCTTTAAAAAAACATTTTATTTTTCTCATGATATTAGATTGGGAAAGATAAGGGATAATCTATCATTCAAAATCCTAGAAAGGAATTTATAGGATAAGTTACAAAAAATGATATGTTGAAACTTGTTAAAAAATATTAGATGTTTTACATTGATTATAAACACAAAATTTATAGTAAAAGTGTATGTTGGTAGCATTCCTCCTAGAAAGTAGTCATGAAAAGACTCCATAAAATCACTTTTGATAATATTCCAAGATATATTATAAAATGAACCTAGGAAGACTTTGGGGTCTAGAGCACTATCTAATGGATTTTTTATGATTTTATGATAATAATTTGAAACCAAAGAATACTAAAATCACAGGAGATATCTATCTAATAATTAAAAATCAAAAAATACCATAAAACAAAGTACCTGGAAATAAGCTGTAGTAATAGCTATCCTCCTTCTGCAAAGAGTGATTGAGAAAGATCACAAGGATCATTGAACAAAGAACCATTTATATGAGGTTGTACATTGGCCACTTGGACAATTGATCATATCAAGAGGATTCCAAAAAACTAAACGGGGTGTTGGTTACTTTATTGAGAATTATGATTAACCATTCATTTAGGAGAGAGGATTGATAGTGGATTAAAAGTATCACACACACCACTAGAGAGGATCAAATCCTCTTATATAGCCTTCCATTATGCTATTAATTTCATCAAGAGTGTAAACTATATCATAATATCCAATTAAATCATTGATCTCATTAATAGGATACCTAAAAAATGAAATGAGTGATAAATCCTTCATTGAGAATGATGAACAAACTTTTAGGATAAAGAGACATTCGATGGTGGATTATAATTTTCATCCACACCATAGGGGAGGATATAATCCTATTATATATCCTTCCTTTACTCTCTTCATGAAATGAAGAGAATTTTCTATATCATAAAGGATTGAGTTCCATCATATGGAACCTAATATTTTCATCCTATTAATTCCCATTCATTGAACAACTTCAATGAATGTGTATTTTCCAACTAGTATAATCTATCTTATAGAATATAAATGATGTAGAACCATCTAGGAGTGGAGGTGGGAGACACATACATCAAATTCACATAGGACATACATGAATATATTTTCTACAGAAAGGAATTAGGAAACCAAAAATTGAGTATAAAAAAGACCCTATAAAAACTAGTGTTTGTGTGAATGGTATTTATAAAAATATATATTTTTCATAAACGGGGGATATAGAAACTATAATAAAACTACCCAAAGTTTATATATTAAATTGGGAATCATTAATTTGATAAAAAAAGATATTTATGAGCCTCTAATTATGGTGTAAAAAAGTTTATTCCACAATTTTTAGGAATATTCTGATGAAATTGTGAGAACAATTTATTTGAGAGAGTAGTGAGTTATCAAATCATGAATTATTGTAAACTGGGAGGGATAATGAGTATACTCCAAACATTGTAAACAACAGTGAAGACAAGTTATTTGGGCATGTATACACAGAACCATTGTATACTCCTTAGATTATTCTAGTTTTGATGAACTGAGAAAAAATTATTATGTTTCTTTCAAATTTCCTTTCCATCATATATTACTATGAGAAAAGGTGAGAAGAGTGTTTTTTATCATCATTAAACATGATCAGTCGAAGGATTTATACATTCCACCATAACATAAATCACCCCTCCCTAGGTATTTAAACTAGTGTGTTCAATAAGTTGTATCATGTCTAAAGGTTTTATTTGGTAAAATTATTCTCTTAGTGGAAGTCATGGTAGTGGTAAATCACAAAGGGATTTTGATCTCTGATAAAAATAAATTTCAGCTATAGAATAATAAAATTAACAGTATTTTTGATCATTAGTCATGGAGTTTTATGCAGTTCATATTCATGTAATTTAAGTTGGGATAAACAATATAGATTTATCAAAAAGAGATTATAATAAACTAGGTATCGATATCAGACGAATTCATGGATTAATGGATGCCTTAACCAACACAATATACATAAAGGTGATGTTGTGTAAACCCTCACTATCTCTATGGGAGAAGCTAGTTAATATATATGAAGGAGACTCAAAGGTATGAGATGTTAAATTTTAGGTTCCATTAAACAATTATGAGGAATCAAACATGTTCCCTAATGAATATATTAATGTATTCTTAGATTGGGTAAATTTGATTTTGGTGGTTTTGAAGTGACCTTGAAAAACCCTCAATTATGTGAGGATCATCATGAACATCTTGATAAGACGAACACCTTGGTTTAATCCAAAAGCTTTTATACTTGGGCATAATGATCTGAATGAAACCTTGGATAGTTTTCATATTTCTATTAGTTCATAAAAATGAGGAATGATGATAATAACGGTATTAAAAATTGAATTATAAGGAATTGAATTTAAAGGCATTCAAGAATCATACCATGGAGAATGATCGAGAAGAAGAATTGGTTGGTGAAGTTATGTAATTCCTTTACTCAAATATAAAACGGGGAAAGGAATGTGTATAGGGATATTTATACTCACATGATTTTTATGTGAAATGGTAGTACACCTTCCAGTAAAGTGTTCCAAGGTGTTTCAATAAAAATATGAGGATTATGAAGTTCCCATGAAGAAAGCCTCAACTAATGTGAAACGAATGAGTATTAATAAAGAAAACATCTCCAAGAAGGTGAATCTACTTTCACAAGAGGATAATAGCTTAAAATAAATAAAAACAAAAAAAATTAAGATGATAAATAAATCAAATAATATGTTTTTGTGGCTATTTTGGAAAAGTCAAAATCAAGGGAAGATAATGACAATGAGAATACAAAATTAAAAGGCAGTGTTGATCTCAAAGTAAATATAGAGGCCACACATGATGAGATAAATTTTTGGAGATAAGGAAAAGAAATAAAATTGAGTTTATTGAGATTAAAAACTCTCTATATAATATAATTAATAATTGGATCCTAAGTTGATGGAGGAAATTGAAAAGATAAAATCTAAAAATCTAAGAATCTCAGAGAAATTTAGTAATTATAAGATCAAGATCAAAGATTAGACCCAAATTTTTTATGGTTTTAATAACATAGTAAATTATTGATTCAAAAACATCAATGCCATTGTGAAATAAATCATCGATATATAATATAAAATCAAATATTGGGCAAGATTAATCACTCCTGGCATGACATAAAGAATCATATTGAATGGGTTGTATAAAAGTAAATTAGAAGAAGGAAGGTCCACCAAGAACATTAAATAATTATTCATAAAACAAATTCACATAAAAATGTAAAATCCAATATGGGTCATCAACACAAGTAAAAGGAAACATTGGTTGATTATATGATATATTAACCCACTAAAATTTGAAGGTTTATTTGAGTGTGACTCAGCATCAGAACCCTCAATGAACCGAAAAGACCATAAATATTGTATCAAAGACACATAAGAGTAAACCAAAAATAAAATGTTATTGTTGAAGAAATATTGGACACTATAAAAATATGAGATAAAAATACAATAGGTACTATAGATCACACAATAAATTATGGTATCCAAGTAAAGATCAATATTCTAGGAAATAACTCAATGGATACAACATCTAGTGTGGTTCATATGGTCATATAGTTAGGTATTTATCATTTATGATGTAGAGAAGCATTCCTATATATACCCAAAGAGGTTTTATATAATATCTCAAGGATTCATCAAGTGGGATAAGAATTTAAACTTAATTTATAACCTTTAAATATGAAGTTGGTCCCTCATATTCCAAGGAATATCAAGTGTACCGATCAACACTAAATTTTCTGTCAAAGAAATGGATCAAAAATAAAATAGTTGTGAATAAAATGTTTGTGGAGATTTTACTAAAGGTAATAGATCAAGATAGATTATGGTTTCTTAACAGTGGATGCACAACACATATTAAAGTAAATAAGGACCTTGTCACATACATTTATTACAATAAAGAATATGTCATCAAATTTTGAAATGATGAAGGCTTAATGTTCATTAGCTTAATAAAATCAAAATTTGGGAAAAAATACATGCGACACATGGATGTATAGGTTATTGAAGGTATTGATGACAAAATAATGAGTGTAATTAAATTTTGTGTCTTGGGACATGAAATGAATTTTACCATGAATAATTACATCGTCAATGGGTAGTATGGTACAACTATGATGAAATGTAAGGACAAAAAAGATAATCTGCATCTCATCTATGGAGAATAAAATATATGGTTTCTATGAAAGGAAGAAGAAAACATTTTTAGAATAAAAGGATTTGAAACTTGAGTGAACATTCCTTAGAAGATTGGTGAATAAGTAAAGAGCTTGTGATATCCCTATATTGTCACATGATCATATACAAACATGCAATGCTTGCAAATAGGGAAAGATTATTCAGAATATATATAAACTAAAATAACAAAGTTTAATATGGTTGCATGATTTGGTACATTTTTATATGTGTTGACCAATATCACAAAGGCCCATTAATGTGAAGTTATACTATATGTTGTTCATTGATAATTATAGTATGATTGCATAGTTGATGTTCATCACCTATAAGTTAGAGGTATTCAATTGCATTACATAGAGGAAAATGAAGGATAAAGGATTCTCGGTAAAAATATTATCAAATTACAAATGGAAAATGGATTGAAGTTTACCAAAAACCTAGTTAAGGTTTTTTTTTCGAGAGGCTTGGGACAAAGAACCATGTTTTAGCTATGAAAACTCATAAAAAATGTGTTATTTAGAGGAGAAATTAGAATATAATTTTTTTTCCTGAATAATGATTATTGATAAATACGTACCTAAGAATTTATGGAAGGTGGTAGTCATGATATTGGTCTATATTTATAATAGAGCATTTTTGTGTCCAGGATAAGAAAATACAAAATAAAATAAGGATAAAAATTGTGGTATTGGAAGATTCCAATGTTAAAATACTTTCAAATCTTCAGAATTTTGTTCATTAATATCAATAAGGAGAGACATTGGATGTTATAGTCTCATGAAGATGAAGGTATTTTACCTCTAAATTCATCCAAGATATAGGAATATAAGTTTTTCAATAAATAAATTAGAATGATTGTTAAAACCTAGTAAATCAATATAGTGGAAAATGAGGAGATATTTAGTAAAATAGTGATCCAATTATGTAATAAAATGATAAGGAGTTGAGTATCTCATGGGGATCACAAGGGGCTGAAGTAGATTATAAATAAGACATTGGTGATGAGTAGGGTGAAGTTAGATCAATAGATTCCCAAATTCTGAATAATTTGGCCAAAATTTATCAACAAAATATCATTTATGGCCAGAAAATTATAATTTATTTGAGAAGAATGATTTATCTAAAGAAAAATTTACTCTTATCTCATTTATATCCGGTTTTTTTGAAGAGTATATTAATAATGGGAATTTTATTTAGGTGATGCATGAAGAGATTGACCAAATTTATAAGAATCAGAAAAGAGAGATTATTTTGAGCCTGATAGATAAGAACATCAATATGAAAAAATAAGGTTTCTAAAAAAACTAAATGAAGATAAAATAGTGATTTAGAACCAGACATGTATTGTGTGAAATGGATACTCAAATTTTGAAGGTATTGATATAGATGAAACATTTTATCTTGTGGCTAGATTGGAAACAATTTTATTATTCTTGGTTATAATAATGAAAATGAGAATCTATGTTTTCTAGATGGATGTAAAATAAATATTTAATAATGGATGAATTTAAGAATAGGTGTACATAGAATAAACATATGGTTTTCATAGGGATGAATATGAGAAAAAATTTTATCGACTGAAAGAGGAAACTTATCAGCTTAAGCAAGCACTATGAGAATGGTTTTCTAGAATAGATCAAAACTTGAAGATATATAGTTTTCAAGGTGGAGGAGTTGATCATAATATATATATCAATAAGTTTACTATATATTATAATGACATGATATTTAGTGAATCTAATGAAGAATAATGGAAATAGTTTGCAGAATACTTGGGGAGTGATATTGAAATGTCACTAGCTGTAGAGTTAATTTTTTTCTTTGGTTTTAAGGTTTTATAAGTAAGTCATTGAATATTCATATCATAATCCATATATTTCAAGGATGTTATATAAATATTTTTATTGCAAGATTCCAAAGTAACAAAAACTATAGTTGCTACCAGGTTGAGGTTATCAAGGTATAATAATGAATAAAAGGTCAATATCACTGAGTATAGGAAAATAATTAGAAGCCCCTATTAATAATGACCTGAAATGAATTTTTTTATATTTATCAATAAAAATGTTACTAGAGTAACCCTAAGTAAACCCTCTTAAAATAAGTGAAGAGAATACTATGGTGTATCTAAGGCATGTTGGATTCTGGATTACATTACAATTAAAAATCCGAGCATGATCTATTAGGATATAGGGATATAGATTGGGTTAGTTTAGTAAATGATAGAAAATAAATATCATTGAGTGAATTATAATTAGAGTATTTTTCATGTCATATCTTCAAAAGGAAAAAATCAGCTCATTGATCATTATAGAATATGAATATATTACATCTAATCAATCCTGTATGCAACTATTATTAACAAAACAATGACTTGAGGATATTGGGGTTGAAGTGATGTTTTATATTGGAATAAACTATGGTAATTCAAGTGATATCAATCTTATAAAAAAATTCCATCCATTACTCAAGTATAAAGAACATTTAAATCAAGTATAACTTCATGAAGTAGAAAGTTCAACATTAGTTAGTGAAATTGGAGTATGTTCCTGCCAAGCTTCACGTAATAGATATAATGAAAAAGGCATAATACAAGAAGATATTTGAGACGTATTAACTAGATATTAGAGCCATGTCAACCACTAAATTAAATAGTGTGGATGTGGAATCCCCACTCCCCAAGGTATGTTATGTATTTTCCTTATTCATTGGTAGTTTTTCTTAATCTTACTCACCATAAAGTGACCTTTGGGTTTATTAACAAATGAGAAGATATGTTATTTAATAATGAATGAGACATTATTTCTTAAATATTCAATTAGGTATGCATCTAGAAAATTTTTATAAAATGGGGAGATATCTTCAATGTTAAATTAGTAGAATAGATGATATAGTTGTAGAAGAAAAGATATGGGGAGGAGAATGGATTTCATCATTGAGTGGTGATCAAGGGACGAATGAAGTGACGCATCGATAATATTTTCATGTTACTATTGTTTCTCACGCTGAGTTTGACACATGTGAGATTATATTTTGTATAAATCAAGTCTTTGATCATTGTATAGAGTTATAGAGAGATAATGGTGATTAATAAAGAAAGTCTAAAAGATTTTTCAATAATATGATTAAAATTTTTAAACTATTTTCAATAAACCTAAAGGGGAATATAGTTGGAAAATATTCCTCAAGTTTATTTTTTAGAGAATTTGGGTAGTTTTTATTGAAAAATATTTTTGAAAACATTAAAGAGTGGATAAGATCATTGGGTACTCTTGAAGGAATGGAACTAATAGGGTTTGAATTATTCACAAGAATATTTCACAAATATTCAGAGAAAATGGAGGATTATCATGTAAATCTGGTAGACTCACTTGAAAAGAAGATGGAATCACAGAGTCAGTTTCATAAACATGATAAAAATTATGAACTCAATGTTATTTTTTTCGAATCATGAAAGGGTTTGATGACACATTATTTATAAATTGATTTTTCATATAAATAGGTTAATCATCCCATAATTATGGATGAGGAATAACTAGAGAGATATCATAGATTTAAGTGCCTCTATTATTACAAAGGACTTAAAAGTATGTATTTATTTTTAAAATTATTTATGTGACCAAAAATTTTGCATAGAAAGGATATAACATGAAACTATGCTTGTGTGAACGTTCATTACATGAACATCAACGGTGAAAAAAGTGGGTTTCATAAAATTTAAAAAATTTACTATAATTACTCTGGTAATGTGGGAATCATCAGTTTGAGAAAATAATAATTTCCTAAAAAAACTGATTATGGTGAAAAAATTGATTTTGTATGTATGAGGAATCTTTTGAAGGAACAGTGAGTAAAATTTAGTTAAAGGAGTAGTGAGTTCTTAAATTGTGAGTGGTTGTAAACTAGGATGGACCATGAGTCTTCTCTAAATATTATAATCAGTATTTCACTCTAGTTATTCTAGTACACCAAAAATTCCCCATTTTATGCACCTTGAATTATCCCAATTTGGTTAAAGAAACTAAAAATTAATTTCTCTTTCATTATTTCATTTCCATCATATATTTATTTGAGGAATGGATAGAAAAGTATTTTGTATCACTAATAAATAAGATTTTTTAGAGGTTTTTTTCAATCAAACATACACTAATTCACACTTCTTAGGGGTTTTTAAACTAATGGGGGAAAATAAGGTATTATTTCATGTTTCATTAATGATTTTAGAGTGTTTGGGTTTTATTTCATATTGAGGTTTAATAATTTTTTTCTATGGTAGTATCTTTTTTCCATTTTGGTTATGTGGTATGTTATTCAAGAAATACACATTTTTATGATATTAATTAGTCATAAATTTTTTCCATGTTTTAGTGATTTGAATTTTATTTTATAGTTTTATTTTTTGTCATTTAAAGTATAACACCTACTATTTGTGTTATCTATACCCCCAACTCTAGTCACCAACCGATGACCTATTTGAGGTAGGATTTAGGGGTTCACACTCAATACTACCATTTATCAAGGTAGATATCATGATGGGTTTTGATTTATAAAGTAATATAAGATCATTGGGTTTATATTAGGTTAGAGGTCAATGTTAAAAAATTTGAGTTTTTTAGTTAATTTTGGAAAACTAGGGAAACACCATTGGAGGTATTAGAGATTAACCTGATAGAACATAGAACACTTATATGGTGTTATAATCAACACATTACTGATAGGGAAAATATTTTAAATAATTTTACTGTGAATTTCAATTTTTTAAATCCCACAAAAGTGTTATTTTATGAGAAATTGGCACATTTTATGATTTTAGTGGTATTTTGAGCTTAATTGTAAAAATGGCCCATTTTGGATTTTTAACAGTTTTAAATTATTTCTATTTTCAGTCATAACATTTTATGTACTGATCCAAATTGTGAAATTATTTTTTTGATGATTATATACATCTTGTAAATCATTTAATTCTAATAGACCCAAAGCTAAATCGTCCATTTGGAAGTTCAAAACAAGCGCACAAGTTGGTCCTTGAAAACTGTTTACAGATCTAGAAATTTTTGGTTTTGTGCCAATATCTCATTCTTGAAGGGACCAATTACTCATAAATTCAGAAATTGTACCCAACTGACGTTGGGGAACAACATTCATGAAGTATTATATGCATTAATTTTCCATTTTCATGGTCATTAATGAATGATAATCCATAGGTTTGAAATATGGGGTGTTTGACTGTGCATAATAAATTTTCTGAGTAAAATAGACATAACTCTCACTAATCATAGAAACATTTGTTTAAATTTGGAGGGGATATGGTAATGATATTTATGCACAACTTTTATGAAGGATTGAACATGTGAATCGGTATTTTATTAGAGATAAATAATGTAAAAGTTTGAAGGAAAATTATGATCTATAAAAGGAGGAGAGCTCCACCCTCCCAAAGCATTCCATTACATCGCATTCCATCAGAGGCACCAAGGATCATATCTCCACTGAGGGAGGCCAGCCACAAATATCACCCTTTCTTCTTCTTCATTTATTTTTTCTTTATTTTTTTTAGTTTCCAATTGTAATTTATATTTTTAATAAATTCATGCATTGTTTTTATTTTTTTGTCCATATTATTCATCCTTATTTTTCTTCCATTATTATTCTTATTTTCATTTATTATTCTCATATTACCATTGTGAAATATTATACTCAAGATTATGAGTAACTAAACCGAGAAATATCTCATTGGGATTAATCTAGAGCTTGAACTCAAGGCCATGTTTTTTATCTTCTTTGAGTTATTTATAAGTATAATTTATAGAGGGTGTAATACTCACTATGGTTGTCTAAAGTTTAAGTTCTTAATCTCTAACCATTTCCCCTCGATTGAGGTGGTGGATGGAGGGCGTGTTTAGTGATATATAAGTACACTTTGTATTTACAACCAATTTAGGTTGAGGTGTGCACACATATGATGGAGTGTGTTTACTAATTATATTTGAAGATGGTCAATAAAGGTGCTCCCTGAAAATTATCTTAGGAGAACTTCCTATCTTCTCTAATTCCATTCTATTTAGAAATGCATAGTAATTTTGAATGGAATGTTATTTTTGTATTATTTTTTAAATTAATTTATTTTATTATTTTCATTTCTTTAATTCCACATAAAACAAAAAAAATAATTAGTTCTTAAGTGAATTAGATTATGTAGCTAAAAAAACTGAGAAAGCTCCTGAAGTGAGATGATCCCATTCATCCACTGTACTGTAATAGGAAAACAAATAAATTTTATTTTACCATGCCCTATGAAAAGAGTGTGTCAAAAATGGAACCATTGTTGGGGAGCTAATTGGTTGTTTATTATACTTTTTTTATTTTCAAATTTTAGATAGTTTTCAATGATTTTCAAATGTAAAAAATCCATTAAAAAAATTAATTTTCCATGATGTATCCAAACTATAGTTACTCTGCATGTAATAAATATTCATAGGTGCACCATCAATAAGAGTAAGTTATTATAGAGTACAATAGAGCTCACTTAAAGTAACTTAAAGATTTTATAGAAGGACTAAAAGGAAAAATTGGATTTCTAACAGAATATTTCCATACTATACAAGAGAAACCAGAGAATGAGCTATATATCACAGATCAAAAAATTTTAGATGAATTTTGGAATGATATTTAAGAACAAAACAATCTCCCCATTCATTATAATGAACCTAGGCTAGTAGTGGAATAAATTTCGCCACTCATCGTTGAAATTGAAGAAAGACTAGAGAAGCCCAACTACCTACCTCCATCAACTGAGAATAAACTCCAAGTGGCACTCAGAACTGAAGAAGATATTGAAACAGAATATACCTAGGGATTTGAATCCTTCTTTAACTCAAAATATTTTTATTTTATCGAAACTAGATTGTCTATCACTCCTTTCTATTTTGATTTTACAAATTCAGATGACTCTTATTATACCCTAGAGGATGATAAGGAAAAAGAACATGAAACTATTGAGGAACACATGGAATTCCCTAATTTTAACGAACATACATTTGAGGAAGACCATGAAGAGGTACAAGAAGCTGAGTTTTGGGAAATTTTTGTAAAGGCTGCTCATTTTTAAAGGTAGAATATTTTTTCAATTTCAAATTTAAATTTTATTCTAGAAAAATTACCTTCTTACTTTCCCATTGAATATTCAATTCATAAAACCCATGTTAAACCAAAAATTGAAAATAAGGATAAGGTTGAACAAGTATAAATCACGTAATAGTATGATCCATACATTATCTTACCCCTACCATTGAAGCTAGTTGTGACGTCCTGAAACATGATTCCATGAAAAAGTGCTCTGAGCCCGGTTGGCCACATGGCCTCAAGCGCACATCCAAAAATTCTAGAGGATTTAGGATAGTAGTGAGGGACTTGGTGTGATAGTGGGGATATTATTCCCTCATTAGTTATGTGTAACATCACAAAATATAATAACAATTCAATAGTATAAGTAATAATACCATGCAATAGAAGTAAACAGTAGAAAACCAATTGTATAATTAACCCAGAATCATATCATAAACAAGATGATGATACATGTCACATATTCTAGAAAACATCCAAAATAGGTTACACTATATTCATATAGAATATAATTTACAAATGTACAAATGACCAAAGAGAAAGTCAGAATCATCGCAAGCCTCTTCTTGGTGCCATACTCTCCTGCTCCTAAGCATCATGTTATGAAACTGTAGGAGGGTGCTTCCCCATATCGATACCAATAATCATATAATCTATTTGGGTCCAAAAAATGACCCAAACAGGGTGTGAGACTAAATCCTAGTAGGCAACCACCCATGGTCCGTACCAATTTTTCAATGAATATATATAACAGGTAGTGTGTAACAATGAAAGCAATAAGTTAGGAAGTACTCAAAATTAAACAACCTACCATCAATAGTTTCCATTTACATTTCATTACATAAACCATTTAACAATTCAATTACCTTTAATTCATAAGTATTGAGATCTTTCTCAATCCCTACATCACCCATATTACTGTAATCACAACAAATACCTCAGAAGGAAAACTATACAAGTACGAGTGAAGACTGAATTAGAGCTTGTGCTTTGTCTTGACAGACACATCATAATTAATTCTAATTTTATATTCAATTTATAACATGAGCCCTTCCTTAACATTCCAATGTTTTAATTCCATTATCACTCTAGGTTCAAATCCACCAACACCCTACCAGTCTGTCCCAACAAACCTCTCTAGAACCCGATATCACTCTAGGTGCGGTATAAGTCCATATCAACAAATCCTATCCTTGGAAATCCTATAGGGAATCCCCATGTATCACACATGACAAAAATTCAAATTCATATTGAGCCCATCCATGGTAGTACTATATGGATCCATGATTCCCTCGGCATTTAAGTCAGCCTCTATAAGCCCATCAATGGCATCCATGGTTCAATCAGAGCTTAAAAATAATAAACCGTTTGAGACTATCCTCATAATTCTAACCGAATCCAAGGTTCACTCAAGGAACAATGAAAAATAGTATCTGATCCCATCTATGGAATTCTAATCTGAATCCATGATTCACTCAGGTTTATTCACAATTTCATCATAACAGATCCAATTAAACATTTCTTTAGCCTTGCTAAGGTAAAAACCATAAGAATCTAATATAAATCACCATAAAAGGGTGTATCAAACAATGAAAAACCTCAAATTCATGGCCTTTCATTTACTCACATGGTAAAATTACTCATAACAAGAATCACATGTAAATTGAACTATTACATGGCCTTAACATTGATCAACTCACATGGGAAAGTTCACAAAAGGAACAATTTATTCCAAACTTGCTTAAACACGCATTGGAATACAAGGGTCAAGGGGAATGTCAACCTTCCCATTCCCTTAACCAATTAAATTACAATATATCACTATTCTAAATCGATTAATAACCAATATCATTTTTAACAACCCATGAATGGGAATAAAAGGCATGCCTCATAGGCATCCAAGGCCAAACAACATTAAAAGGTCATCCAAGGGAAATCACCCATGGTGTGGCCATTATTCTAGGTTCATAACCTAATAAATGTGATAAAAAACCTATTACATTACCCAAAAAACAATATAAAACAATAGGATTCAATTATAATTCAAGGCAACAACCAAAAAATGGATGTACAACACTCCGATATATATAATCAACTTGATGATTAGTAAAATGCACGAGACCACCTACCTTAGGATCGTGAAAGATATCTAGTCTAGTACCAGGCTTCGATTAACCCTAGTTTGAGAGAAATCTAAAGAATGGACAAAAAATGTGATATTAGGGCATATAAAACCCAGTCAAAATAGCACAAATGATATCCAAAAGAATCGATAAAGGCTAAAAAGGAATTGAGGACTTACCATTGTAGATCCAAGGAGATGAACGACACTAGATTTAGAGGTTAGATAGAGAATGTATATCAAATAATAGATTAATATCAATAAGGTATACTTTCCATAGGTGGGATACTATCAATTAGAAGAAAACCTCATTTAGGTTTTATAAGTCTTTTATTTCAAACCTAAAATATTAAAAATCCTACATAGCAGGTCTCACACGGTTTATTTGCACAGTTTGACAAACCATGTGGAAACTGTGTAAGGATTCCTATAAGCCTTGGGAATAGAATACGGTTACCTTGAATAGATTTTATGAACCATTCGGTAACCATGATAAAGACTTTGTCAAAGTCTTCTAAACTTGCAGAGCTTCCGCACAGTTGTTCGACCCAACCAGCATGGTTTTCACAAATCGCACGACCTCCTCTTTTCACACAAAACATGGGTTCTAAGCTCTAGAACAACATCATACACCCCATATACCTCCATGAACCCAACATAAATTCATAAAATTCCATTATTAAGAAATTAAATAGAGAGTTAATTGAAAAAAAAAGATCCATACCTCAATGAAGAATCAGGTTCTTACAAACTTCCCCCTTAGTGAAATGTGTCCCTGAATTTCCCTCCCAAGGGTGGTAAAGAAACAACTGAGAATAACTCTGAACACTACTATATCACATCCTTCTCCCTCTCATAGGTCTCATTTTTCACCCAGTCATGCTTCCATAGCACCCATACTAGAGGATGAAAATGGCCCTGGAGAACCTTTATGCAACGATCCACAATTCGTATAGGATGCTCCTCAAAGGACTCCAATACCTGTAACTCAAAAACCTCAAGCTGAAAATCATCATATAGGTCTCAATAGTGACATTTTAGGTAAGAAACATGTAATATGTTGTGAATAACCTGTTACCTTTGAGGTAACTGCAATCGATATGCTATCGACCTGACCCTCTCTAGAATCTCGAATGACCTGATGTATCCCTGTGAAATCTTACCCTATCTCCAAATCCTATTATATCCCATCCTTAGTGAAACAAATAGAAATATCTGATCCATGAACTCAAACTCTATAATTTTTCTATGGTGATTGGTGTATGATTTCTAATGAGACTACATAGTAGCCATCCAATTCTGAATCAACTAAACCTGTTCCGTGGTCTCCTGGACAAGATGAGGTCCCAGCATAGCTGACTCTCCTGCCTCCAGCCAACACAGAGGTGATTGGCATGGCATAAGATAAAAAATATTCATATGGAACCATATAAATAGTGTCCTGAAATCTATTGTTATAGGTGAACTCAAATAGGGGTATATTCCTCTCCTAAGAACCCTAGAAATCTATGACACATGCCCGTAGCATTTCCTCAAGCACCAGGATCATGAACTCTCACTAGATATCTGTATAGGGGTGGTAAGTTGGTCTCAAAAGCACCTATGTACCCAAAATCCTCTATATCCCTTTACGGAAATTAGAAGTAAAATGGGTGTCCCTATCCAAAATGATAGATTATGGGACCCCGTATAGTCATAAAATCTCATGGATGTAAAACCTCCCAAGCTCATCAACACTGAAGTATTCCTTGATTGGTAGGAAATGTGAAAAAATTGTGATCCTATCAACAAAAACCCAAATGGAATCATTACCTCTTGCTGACCTTGATAAAACCATCATGAAATACATCACGACATCATTCCATTTCAACTCAAGAATGGGTAACAACTGCAAAACTTCGATTGATCACTGGTGTTCCGCCCTCACTTGCTAATAGGTGGAACACCTCATGAAAAAACTAGCTACATCCTTTTTCATACCCTTACACCAATATTTAGGATGTAATTCCAAATACATCATAGTGACACCAAGATGCACTTCCCATACAATGGCACGAAATTCCTACATCATCTCCTCACTCATCTCTGATGAGACCCAAACACGGCCATGTAAATGCATAACTTCATCCCCACCTATGGTTTAACCAGTAGGAGGGTCCTCAACTACCAAACTCTCCCATATAACTAGACCTTCAGAATATGATAGCATCCTCACCCTCACTCTGTCCATTAGGGTAGAGGTAACAACTATGGATGAAAGAAAATTTTCCCCTATCTATCAAGCACCTCCAAGTGTATCTTAGAGAACAATTCCATAAACTACCACTCACTATTTTCCTACTACACTGCATGTATCTGAGTCCTCCTGCTGAGTGCACCAGCCACTGAATTTCCCTTACCATTGATGTAGGATATATCAAATCCAAAAGACTGAAGGTATTCCACCCACCTCTGCTGCCTCATATTCATATCACACTATGTAAATATGTACTTGAGGATTTTGTGGTCTGTGAACACAAAAAATTCTATCCTAATATGTAATATATCAAATAGTGTACTAAAGGAACAACCGAAACCAACTTGAGATCATGCGGCGTGTAATTCCTCTCATGTGGCCTAAACTGTTGACACCCGTACACAATGAGTCAACCCCCTGTATAAGAACTGCTCCTCTTCAGATACATGATGCATCTTAGTACACCGTGTAACTCCTACCTGGATGTAGAAAAATCAATATCATTACCGAATTAAATCTCTCTTTCATCTCCTAAAAGGTCATCTCATAGGAATCTGTCCATATATACTTCACACCCTTATTAGTCAAGCCCATCAACGACACCACTAAGCATGAGAAGTCCTATATGAAATGACTATAATAACTCATTATACATAAGAAAATCCACACCCCAAAGATGTTCTTGGGATGCTCCTAGGAAACAACTACTCTCACCTACTATGGATCCACTGATACCCCTATCTCTAAGATAATGTGACCTAGGAAGTGAATCTGATTCATCCAGAAATGACACTTTTTGAGCATAACATATAACTGATGCTCTCTCAATGTATTCAAAATTATCTCCAGATGTTTGGCATGGTCATGTATATTGTGAGAATTCACCAAGATATCATCCATGAAAACCAAGAAAAATGAGTCAATATAAGGATGGAACATAGGGTTCATCAGTTCCCTAAAGACTGTTGGCACATTCTTGAGACCAAAAAATATTACCAAGTATTTATATAGATCATACCTACTCTAAATTGTCGTACGAGGTATTTCTGATGATCTAACATTCCCCTAATGATAACCAGATCTCAAATAAATATTTGAGAAAACCCAAGCTCCACATATCTGGTCAAAGAGATCATCTATCTTTGGCAGAGGATACCAGTTCTTAATAGTCAACTGGTTCAATTTTTGATAATCAACAGATAGCCTAAGGGTAATACCGGCCTTTTTCTCAAAAAATACTAATTAATACCACAAATAAGTATTGTTTCATATGAAACCATCTTACTCTAATTCCTCTAGCTACCTTTTGAGCTCTTGAAACTCCATCATAGCTATCCTATAAGGAGGAATAGATACTATTGAAACTCCTAGCACTAGATTGATAGAGAAATTTACCTCTCTCGCTGGGGGTAAACCTAAAAAGTCATCCGAGAAGACATCCCCAAAATGATCAACTATATGAGGGAAATCAATTTGTGGTGTTTCCTAGTCATCTAGATATAAACTCGCAATTTGAGCTATTATCATGCCTAACCCATGATGTTTGAGTCCATCTCAGCTCGCCTGGACATCCCATTCACCCTTGTATAGAAATGACCATCCCTATGGTGACATAAAACTCACCTTGTGATGATACCAATCAAAAAATTTCTGAAAGGAAACAAACCAATCCATCCCAATAATGATATCAAATCCTGTCATCTCCAGGCTGTAGAGGTCCCATAAGAAGTGACACCCACCAAACTCAAGGAGGAACTCTCTAAAATGATGCACAACTTCTATTCATATCCCTAATAGAGTATCTAGAATAATAACACCATTAGATGTAGAAACATAGAGCCAAAGTCTCTCCACATCAGGAAAATATATGAAACTATGTGATTCCCTTAAATCAAAAAGTATAGGAGATAAAACAAAGGCTACTCGAATAGTAGCTCTTATAGTAGGGGGTCTGGTTCCTGCTCCAGCTAGGTCTATTGCACTACATAAGTCTGGCTTGTACCATGACCCTGTGACACTGCCTAGATACTCTGAGCTGATCTACCCTACTGTCTCTATGAACCTAGGGTCTGGCTACCATGGCCATTACCACCAACATGGCCTAAATGACTTGATGTACTTCAGCTTCATGTCTGGTGAGAAGTTGAAGACCCCGCTCCTAAATGTGGAGTCAGTGAAAACCCTCTCTCACTAGATTCTAGTGGAAACTTCCTACAAAATCACTATATATGGCCCATATTTTCGCAAGATCGGTAGACAACTGGGTCCAACAGACACTACAACATTGAATTCCCCAACCTACCACACTGGTAGCACCTAACTTGGCTACCTGAAGATACATTCTGACTACTAACCTCATTGTGAGGAAGATTTAGATGACACTTCTTACTACCGATCAAGAAAATACCAGATCTTGGTACCAAACTGCCCTGGCTCGCACCTCCATATTCCCTCAGGTTACACTTTGTGATCAGTTCTTGAATCATTATAGAAGATAAAATAGTGAACCTGAATACATTTACCTATGATCAGATGTCATAATTAAGGCCACATTCAAATTTCCTAGATTTTGATACATTGTCACCCATCCAAATTTGTGTGAACCACTAGAGCTCAATAAAATAGGCGAGTAGTCATTAAATGACAGTGTTCCCTACTCCAGATATATAAACTCTCAAGCTTTATCAGTCCTTAGTGTCTCGATATTGTATAAATAATTGAAGAATGTTTGAAAATATCCACATTCCATATCCTGATGACAGTTCAGCTAAGTTACAACATCCCATCGTATCTTTGCGGAATCACACAACATGTATGTAGAGAGATTTACCCTCCTTTAAAGAGGCATCTCTAAATGATAAAAATCATAAACATGGACTCAAGCCATGACTCCGTATCATATGTTCTACCATCCCCCTTAAACATTGGTGGATTCTGCATTTGGAACACCTATGTCAGCTCTTCCATAGATGTGGTAGGATGTGGTGCTCCCTGAAATGTTTGAATGTACCTCATAATGCCTCCATGGAACTCTGCATCCGTACCTACATTTGGTATAATAGATGGTTCCAAAATTATCAAAAATGGAGGAACTGTTGATTTCGTATGGCCTACAATCTCTGGGGTATGATCATCACCACCTTTTAGGCACACAGCTTGAGGTCGTTGTGGTGGCATGACTCTAAAATTCCAAACACACGCCTTAGTTCGGGATCATATTCATGGTTCACTTCTTAAAAGAACATTTATCAAAATGGTATAGGTCAAAACCTTCCTATAAGAACTCACCCCTTTGACTTCCCCATGGGTCAAGTTTAGGTGTCAACCAAATGAGAGAGACTACCAAAACCCCACTACTAAGGTCATCTCTAGTAATGTTATCTATCAAAAACCATTTTTGAATCACTTTATTTCCATGTTCATTTAATCTTTATCACATCCCCTTTTATAAGGGTAAACCAATGGTATGTTGAGTTCTGATCCATGGGGTCCCATACTCCCAATGAATCAAATCTTGGTATCCACATACAGAACATTGTAAAAGAATTCACTTTAATACTGCACCATGATCCACCAAATTCTGATCCAAGAAGTCCCATACACCTCCGGGACTAAATATTTGCACCCATCCAATCCGTGCCATAATATATAAAAATATACCTATCATACAATAGACATATCTATCATGTAATATCTATCACAAAATCTATCATAACATCATGCAATCAGTAATTCTCTCTAAATGGAATGAATATTATGCTTGACATTTGATTTATAATAAGTGCCATATGATTAATGAGATTTCATACCCTCATATCATCAGATCTCAATGTAATTGAATCCATAATAATATTGATAATAATAATTGAAAACAAGTGAATCACCCAACAATGAAATCGAATGAACTATAATAGCTCAAAACCCAGAAATCAATAATTGAATTCGAGGAAATTTGGATTTCCCCTATACATGAGGTAGTTACTCCTAGGCTCAATTTATTACCAAATTCAATTTCCTTTCTATCCATTTCTATAATATCTAAATCATAAATCAAATTAGGGAAAATAACCAATGATACCACTTTGTAATGTCATGAACCTGGATGCCATGAAACAATGCTCCGTGCCTGGTTAGCCACATGGCCTCAAGTGCATCTCCCCAAATTCCAGAGGATGCTGACAAGAATAGAGGACCTATGTTTGATAGGGAGAGACTATACCCTCATTAGAAGATTGTAACAAAGTATAATACAATAACAATTCATTAGAAGAAGTAATAATACCATTCAATAGAAGAAAATAGTTAAAGACTGGTTGTATAATTAAACAATAATGATATCATACACAAGATGATGATACCTAACACATGTTCTATAAAATATCCAAAATAGGATAATCTAAATTCATATACAATACATGTTCCAAAAGTACGAAATACATAAAACAATCTCAGAAGCATCGCAAGCCTCAGCATGGTCCCATACTCTCTTGCTCTTAAGCAGTATTTCAAGTACCTATAGCAGGGTGCTTTCCCTTGCTGACACCTGCAATAATATAATCTTTTGGGGTCCAAAACATGACCCAAATATGGTGTGAGACTATGTCCCAGTAGGCAACCATACAAGGTCTGTGCCAATCTATCAGTGAATATATATAATAGGCAGTGTGTAATAATGGAAGCAGTAAGCTAGGAAGTATTCAAAAGTAAACAACCTACAAGAACAAGTTTCCATTTACATTCCATTTAATTATCCATTTAACAATTAAATTACCTTGAATTCATAAGTCTTGAGATCCAACTCAATCTCGACATAACCTGTATGTTTGTAAGCACAACAGATACCTCAGAAGGCAAACTATACAAGTACGAGTGAAGACCGAATCCAAGCATGTGATTTGGCTTGGTAGATGCATCATAAGTCATTACAATTTGATATTCAATTTATAACCCAATCTCATCTTTTACATTCCTATGTTTGAATTCATATATCACTCTAGGTGAAAATCGACTAACACCCTAGAAGCTCATCCTGGTGAACCTCTCAGTAACCTGATACCACTCTAGGTGTGGTATAAGTACATGACAACTGATCCCGTCCTTGGAGGCACTATAGAGAATCCCCAAGTATCACTCATGACATAAATTTAAATTTCTATTGATCCCATCCATGAAAATATTATAGGGATCCATGATTCACTAGAAATTTAAGTCAACCTCTATGAGCCCGTTTATGACATCCATGGTTCACTCAGGGACCATCATTGGAATTCTAACTGAATCCAATGTTCACTCAAGGAAAAAGTTACAATAGTCTATGATCCCATCCATGTAAATATAATATGATTCCTTAATTCACTCAAGGATATTTACCATTTCACTACAACACATTCAATTAAACATTTCATTGGCCATGCTAATGTCAAAACTAGAAGCATCTAATATAACTCATAAGTAAGGGGTGTCTGAAGAAAGGACCAACCTCAAAGGCTTGGAGTTTCGTTTACCCACATGGTAACATTCCTCATAATAAAAATCACATTTAAATTAAACTATTAAATGGAATTAACATTGGTTAACTCATATGGGAAGGTTCACATATGGAGAAATTAATTCCAAACATGCTTAAACAATAATTAGATTACAAGGGTCAATGGTCATGTCCACCATCCCACGACCTTAACCAATTTAACTAAAATTTATCATTATCATAATTCCATTAACAACCAGTTTCATTTTTAACAACCCATTAAAGGGAATCGAAGGCATGCCTTAGAGTCTTCCTAGTACAAATTACCTTAAAAGGTCATCCAAGGGAACTCACACATGGGACGACCCTTAATCTAGGATTTGAACCTAATACATGCATTAAAACACATATTCCATTACCTAAACCACAATAAGAATCAACATGGTTCAATTATAATTTAATAAGACACCACAAAAGGGGTGCGCAACACTTTGACATATATAATCAACACAACTGTTAGCAAAAGGCATGATACCACCTATGTTAGGCTCATTTTAGATAGCTCGTTCAGTATTAGGCTCTAATTCCCACTGATTTTCAAGAAATATGAATAAAATATGAAGAATGGGATATTAGGGCTTATGATACCAAATCCAAATAGTGCAATATCTAGAAGAATAAATAAATTCTTAAAAACAATAGAGGATATACTATTGCAGATCCAAGGAGTTGAATGACACTTGATTTTGAGGTCAGACGGAGAACATCGATCAAATCCTAGATTAGGCTCAAATATGGATTTTTCCATGGGAGTTCTATTGTCCATTTTATTAAAACATAATTTAGGTTTTATAAGTGTTTTATTTTAAATTTACAATATTAAAAATCCTACATAGCAGGTCTCACACGGTTTATCTTCATTGTTTTTCAAGCGTGTGAAAACCGTGCAAGGATTATAGAAAGTATGTGGAATAACACATGGTTACCCCACATGTTTTTCAAGAACCATGAAGTAGCCATGATAAGTCATTTATCAAAGTATGCTAAAATTTCAGAGCTGCTACATGACTATGTGACCCAACCTGAATAGTTTTCACTAACCACGTGGACTCCTTTTTTCACGCAAAACTCGAGTTCCGGGATCAAGTCCATCCCCAAACATGCTAGATACCTCCATGACATCAATGAGAATTTATAAAAGTCAATTCTTAATCAAATAAACTAATAATTGATGGAAAAGAAAATATTCTTACCTCAACGAAGAACCATGTTCTTACACTATACTTAATTGTGAAGGGGGTGGATTTTGTAAAATATATCCATGGATCATTTATCACCACCAATAAATAAGAACAAGCTAGGAAAATTCACATGTGTTGGTTCTTGTTAAAGAATCCCAAAACACAATCAGACTTTGGATAATATCTGGTACTGCCCTCTGGAGGGAGTAAAAAATTCAGGACCCACATGGGGGATCATACCAAGACGTATCCCTTAACATCTTTTCTAGGAATTTAGATTTAAATTTCATTTCATAATAATTAGTTTAGCTTGAATCCCACTCCCTATTATCCTTTTGAGCATTAATGACATGATCCTTGTGCTTAATTGATTTTTTGTTCTATTATAGGTTCATGATGGTAGAAGGTAATCCCCAAATAAATTTTCAAGGAAGAGGACTAAGATTCATTTTAAAAGGGAGTTAGATTTTAGTTTTTATCTTTTAAACTCCTTAAATTTTTATCCAAAAACATATTTTAATATTAAAATTGTATCCACATGCTTGAATTCAGGATTTACTTGACTTATCTAGGATACATTAGTTTCTTTGAAATCTAACGATGCCTTGTTTTATATTTCAATGTTAATGAAATTGAATGAGTAAAATTGATAATTTAATGTTTCAATTGATGCATGGATATTGAAATGAGGACTCATGATTTGAGGGAATTAATCCATTCATGAAAATGAAATTCCCCTTCAATTTTTCAAGATTTTAATTTTTAAAATTAATGTGAATTAATTTCTGATTTTTAATCATTCATTGAGTGATTTTCCCAAATCATATGTCTCTTCCGGGGAGGATTTACAAACGAAATTATTCACATTTTATCTTGATCATATTTCTTGAGTGATCTTTTGACATTCCACCTGCTAGAAATTGAAATTGAAATTTTCAAATTTTTTCCTGTGCAAAAACACATTTAAAATTATTGATTCATAATTTAAAAAGAAAAATATACTTAAAATACTACATTTATATCAATTCTTCTTTATCCCATATAGACTATTATTAACCTTGTTAGGGATTATCTATGTTTTAAGCCATTTTTATCCATTCCAACCCTACTCTTAGTAATTTCATGATATTTTAAAGTTTAATTGTGGGGGTAAAGGGAATAATGGTAAATGGGATGAATTACATTATAAGGTAGATGTGTGGGGTTTCTATTGTGGTAATTGTAACAGTTTGTGGAATAATTCATCACACTTTATTGTTTTCCCCTCTTTAATATACAAAAAAAAGAGAATTACAAAAATGAGAGAAATGTGATGTGATTTGAGGAAACCAAAAAGAAATATTACTAGACCAATGATTTATTATCATACATGGTTAGGTAGTTTTTTTAGGCTTATTATAATGATAACTTTAAAAAAAATAAAAAAAATATTATTTTAAAAACAAAAAAAATTATAAAAATAAAAAAAATCAAGAGGGTGCACAAATCATTCATTATGAATAATTTGATCATGACCTTACTTTGTGTTTGGGGGAAGTGGGAGTTGATACTTGGAAGGGGATAATTTCATTACACTTTTATTTTTGATATCATGCATTTTACTTATGATATAAACCTCTTACATGAGCCTTAATTTTTAAATCATAAAAACCAACGAACCATAAGACTCACAGTCATTTGAACATTTAATACAAGACCTCATGAATTTATGTGTTTTTTTCCTTTAAAAAGTTTAGAAAGTAGTTCTTTTATACTCCTTTTGATAAGGATAATGTTCTCATGATATGATCATAACTCGAATTGAATTTTATTATGAGTGATGAGAGAAAATTTTGAAAATTTAGGTAAGTCATGATTTGGCATGTTTAAGAATAAAGAAAAGGAGAACTTGATTGAATGAGAAGAGAAGTTCCACCATTTTTAAAATGGAGAAAGTAAAATACATGAGTTTATTGATTATTTGAAAAATTTGAAATTTAATTGATAGTTTATGTGACATTTGATAATTTTTTTGACATTGAAAATTGTTTGACTTTATTGTTTTGTAATTTGAATATTAGTAACACTCGTGCCCTCTAAATTCCATGTTGAGATTTTATGATTGAGGAAAAAAATGGCTTAAGTGTGGGGGAATTGATAGAGATAATATTTTAAATACTTTTATAGTGAATTTCAATGTTTTAAATCCCCAAATATTTTTATTTTATGAGAAATTGCCACATTTTTTTGATTTTAGTGGTATCTTGAGATTAATCGTAAAATTGGACCATTTTGGATTTTTAATAGTTATAAATTATTTATATTTTTCATTAATAAAATTTTATGTACTATTCAAAATTGTGAAATTTTTTATTTTTAGGATTCTATACATATTTTACTTAATTTAATTATTCATGATGCAAAGAAAAATCATCCATTTGGAATCTCAAAACAAGCTCAAAAGTTGGGACTTGTAAACTACTTACAGATTTGGAGATTATTTTTTTGGGCCCATATCTCGTGATTGGAGGGCGCAAATACTCTAAAATTCAGAACGTGGATGAGAAATACATTTAGGAACAATCTTTATAAAGGATTATACATGTGAATGTGCCATTTCCATGGTCATTAATGCCTGATAATCCAAAGGTTTGAATTATGGGGAGTCCGACTATACAGAATAAATTCTATGAGTAAAAAGGATATAAATATCAATAAGCATGAAAAAAACACTGAAATTTGGATGGGAGATGGTCCACACATTGATTCATAACTTTTATGAAGGATTTAATGCATTAATCAATAGTTTATTGGGGATAAATCATGTCAACATTAGAAGTTAAATTATTTACAATAAAAGTAGGAGAGCTCTTCCCTTCCAAATAATTACATTACATCCCATTCCATTCGATCCACCAAGGATGGGATCTCCACCAGGGGAGGCTGGCCAGAATTATCACCCCTTTATTCTTCTTCATTTATTTTTTTCTTTATTTTTGTTTTAGTTTCTAATTTTAATTTAGATTTCTAATGAATAAATGATTTTTTTTCATTTTTGTGTTCATATTCTTCACCATTATTTTTCCTCCATTCTTCTTATTCTTTTATTTTATTATTATCATATTACCATAATAAACTCTTATAATCATGATTATGAGTAAAAAACCTGAAGAATATTTTTGGGGGAGTAATCTGGTGCTTAAACCCAATGCCATGTTTTTGATATTCTTTGAGTTAATTCTAAGGATAATTTATAGTGGGTGTAATATTCACTATGGTTGTCTAAAGATTACCTTCTTAATCAGAAACCATTTTCCTTGATTGAGGAGGTGGATAAATAGTGTTATTAGTGATATATAAGTACTATTTTCATTCATAACTGGGGTATATTGATGTGAGCACACATACGATGGAGTGTGTTCACTAAGTAGATTTCAAGCTAGTCAATGATGGTGCTCCCTAAAAATTCTCTTAGGAGAACTTCATTTATTTTCTAATTATATTCTATTTTTCATTTCATTATAATTTATAATTGAATGTTAGTCTCATATATTTTTTAAAATTAATTCACATTATTATTTAAATTTATTTAATTTAACATAAAACAAAAAAATAGTTCTTAGGTGAATTGGATTAAGTATGTAAAAAAACTAAGAAATCTCCTCAAGTGAGATGAACCTGGTGAGCCACTATGTTGTAATAGGAAAACAAAGAAATTTTCTCTTTCTATTTCCTATAATAGGTGTGCATAAAAAATGATTCCCTTTGTGGGTAGCTAACCAGTTGCTTACTATACTTTTTTTTTTCTATTTTCACATTTTAGATAGTTTTCATTGTTTTCCAAATTAAAAAAAATATATAAAAAAATTATTTTTCCAGGATGTATCCAAACTGAAATTACTTTGCCTGGAATGAGTACTCTGAGGTGAAACACCAACAAGAGGAAGTTGTTTTAAAGTAAAATATAACTCAATTAAAGGAACTTTAAGATGGCGTAGAAGGACTATGGGGAAATTTTTTAAGGCTAACAGAATATGTCCATGCTACCTAAGAGTAACCAGAGCCTGAGTTTCATGTGGGAGATTAAAATGTTATGGATGCCTTTTCGAATGATTGTGAAGAAAAAAATGATCTTCTCATTACTTGTGATGAACCTCAGCCAGTGGTGGATGAAATTTCACCACTCATCTTTGAAATTGAAGATAGACAGGAGCAGCATGACTACCTGCCTTCATCAACTAAAAATTATCTCAAAGATGCACCCAGTACTAAATAAGATTTTTAAACCAAGCCTACTCAAGGATTTGAATCCTTCTTGAACTCAAAAACTTTTGATTTTATTGAAACTGAATTTTACGTCATTCCTTTTTATTTGGACTTTACATATTCAGATGAATCTAATTATGACTTAAAGAATGATAAGGAAAAGGAAGATGCACATATTGAGGAAAACATGGACCTCCCTAATTTTGATGAACATACATTTTAGGATGTCTATGAAGAAGTACAGGAAGATGAGTTTGAGGAAATTGAGATAGAGGCTGATCATTTTGAAAGGGAGAATATCTTTTCTAATTCAAATTTAAATTTTATTCTAGAAAAATTACCTTCTTACATTCCCTTTGAACATTCAATTCATACAGTCCATGTTTAACCGACACTTGAAAAGAAGGATAAGGGTTAACAAGAATCAACCAAAAGATGGGATGATCCATACTTCATTATACCCCCCATACAAGCTGTATGTAACATCTTGAACCCAGATGCCACAAAATAGTGCTCCCAGCTTGGTTGGACACATGGACTCAAGCACATCTATTCAAATGCTAGAGGTTACCAACTAGTTTCTAGGGCCTAGGTGTGATAGTGGATAGACTATTCCCTCATTATCAGAGTGTAACACAATAGAATACAAATAGAATTCCATAACAGAAGCATAAAAACCCTGCAATAGAAGTAAACAATAGAATACCAATAATATAATTAAACCATAATCAAATCATACATAATATGATGATACATGTAACATGTTCTAAAAAACATCCAAAATAGGTTACACTATAGTAATGTACAATACAAGTGAAAAATGTAAAAAAGTCCAAAAAGAATCTTAGAATCATCACAAGCCTCAGGTTAGTCCCATGCCATCCTACTCCTAAGCAGTATGTCAAGTTCCTATAGGAGGGAAAATTCCCTTATCGACACCTATAAACATATAATATATTTGGGGTACAAAACTTGACCCAAACAATATGTCAGAAAAAATACTAGTAGGAAACCACCCAATGTCTGTTCCAATCTATCAGTGAATATATATAACATGCAGTGTACTATAATGAAATCATTAAGGTAGGAAGTTATCAAAAATAATCAACCTATAATCACTAGTTTCCATTTACATTTCATTTGATTATCCATTTAAAAATTCAATTACCTTAAATTAATAGATTTCAAGATCTGGCTCAAGCTAGAAATCCCCCGTATGATAGTAACCACAAAAAATACCTCAGAAGGTAAACTATACAAGTACAAGTGAAGACTGAATCTAATCTTATGCTTTGGCTTGGAAGACGCGTCATAAGTCATTCCAATTCGACATTAAATTTATAAACCAAGCATGTCCATGACATTCTGAAGTTGGAATTAATGTATCACTCAAGGTGAAAATCCCCCAAAACCCTACAAGACCATCCCGATGAACCTCTCCGTAACCCAGTATCACTCTAGGTGTGGTATAATTCCATGTCAACTGAGCCCATACTTGGTGTTCCTATAGTTAATCCCCAAGTACCAATCATTACATAAAGTCAAATGCCTCTTGAGCCTATCCATGTCAGTCTAAAAGGGATCCATGATTCACTCGGCATTAAATTCAGCCTCTATGAGCCTATACATGAAATCCATGGTTCACTCATGGATTAAACATAATAAACCCTTTGAGCCCATCCTTGGTATTCTAATCAAATCCACGGTCCACTCAAGTAACAAGGTAAAATAGTCTATGAGCTCGTCCATGTAAATATAATCTAAATCCATGATTTACTCATGGACATTTACCATTTCATCATGACACATTCAATTAAACATTTCATTAGCCTTACTATGGTCAAAACTAGAATTATCTAATATAACTCACCACCAAGGGGTGTCTCAAGAAAGGACCAACCTCAAAGGATTTTACTTTCATTTAATCACATGGTAACATTCCTCATAATAAACATCACATGTAAATTAAACTATTACATGGCCTTAACATTTATCAACTCATGTGTGTAGGTTCACAAAAGAAGTAATTCATTCTGAACATGCTTAAAAAAGCATTGGAATACAAGGGTCAATGGGAAAGTGAACCATCCCATTCCATTAAACAATTAAATTTAAATTTATCACTATTTTAATTCCAGTAAAAACCAATTTCATTTTTATCAACCCATGAAAGGGATTCAAAGGCACGACTCATTGGAATCCTAGGCCCAACAACCTTAAAAGGCCATAAAAGGGAACTCACCCATGGGGAGGCCCTTAATCTAGGTTTATAACCTAATAAATGTGTTGAAACACCTTTTACATTACCTATACAACAATAGGAAACAATAGGGTTCAATTACAATTCAAGGCGACACCAAAAATTGGGCAAGTGACACTCTGACAAATATAATCTACCCGAAAATTCGAGAAAGGCACAAGACCACCTACCTTAGGCTCGCGCTATATAGATCGTCCAATATCTGGCTCTGATTCACCCTGGTATGGGAGAAATTTATAGAATGAATAGATAATGGGATATTAAGTCATATGATCCCAAATCCAAATAGCTCAAATGATAACCACAAGAATCAAGAAAGGATAAAAACGAATCAAGGACATACCATTAAAGATCCAAGGAGATGAATGACACTAGATTTAGAGGTCAGATAAAGAATGTAGCTCACATTCTATATTGGGATCAAAGAGGGAGGTTTTCCATGAGAGGGATACTGTCCATTTGATGAAAACATCATTTAGGTTTGATAATAATTTTATTTTAAAATTTAAATATTAAAAATCCTACACAGAATGTCTCGCACATTTTATCTGCAAGGATTGTTAACCATATAGAAATTGTGTGAGGTTTCCTATAATTCTAGGTAATAGCACATGTTTATCCCAAATGGTTTGCATGAACTATGTGGTAACCATGATCTAGTCTGTTCCAAAGTCTGGTAAACTTGCAGCATGACCATGCGACCCAACCCGCACGATTTTCACTAACCGTGAGGCCTCCTCTATTCACCAAAAACTTAGGTTCCGGGCTCCAAACCAACCCCAAACACCCCCAAGACCTCCATTACCTCAATAGTCATTCATTATAGTCCATGAATAACCAAATAAACTGAGAATTGACAAAAAACATAGGATCCATCATCAATGAAGTACCAGGTTCTTACAGTTTATTTAATTGTGAATGGGGTGGATCTGGTATAGTCTATCCATGGATCATTTCCCACCACCAATAAACAAGAAAATGCTAGGAAAATCCACATATGGTGGTTCATGTGAAATAATCCCCAACCACCATCATACTTTAGATAACATATGGTACCTCCCTTTGGAGGTAGTAAAAAATTCGGGGCCCACTTGGCGGATCATACCAAGAAATATCCCTTTATATGATTTCTAGGAATTTGGATTTCAATTTAATTTCTTAGGAAGTATTTCTACATGCATCACTCTCCCTCCTATCTTTTTGAACATTAATGACATGATCCTTGTGCTTAATTGAGTTGTTTTATTTTATAGTTTCATGATGGTAGAAGGAAATCCCAATATTAACAATGAAGTAATAGGACTAAGCTGCATTTCAAAAAAGAGTTAACCTTTAGTATTTATCTTTTAAACTCCATAAATTTTTGTCCAAAAACATGTTTTGAGCATTAAATTTCATTCCCATGCTTGAATTCATGCATTACATGACTTATCTAGGAGACATGAGTTTATTTGGAATTAAGTGATTAATTGTTTTAGATTTCAATATTAATGAAATTGAATGAGTTAAATGGATAATTTAATGTTTAAAGTGAAGCATGTATATTTAAATGAGGGCTCCTCATTTTAGGGAATTATTTTATTCATGTAAATAATATTTCCCTACCATTTTTCATGCTTTAAATTTTTGAACATTATGTGAATTGATTTATTATTGTAAATCATACCTTGAGTGATTGTACCAAATCATATGTCCATTTAGAAGAGGATTTCTAGACCAAATACTTCCTATTTAATCTTGATCATATTTCTTGAGTGATGTTGGGACATGCCACTTTCTATAACATGAATTTTAACTTTCTAAATCTATGACTATAAAAAAATACATTTAAAATGATTGAGGCATCCTTTAAAAATACACACATACTTAAAATACCACCATGAAATCAATCCTTCTTTAGTCCATAGAGACCATGATTGACCTTGTTTGGGATGAGCCATATTTCAAACCATTTTTATAAATTCCTATCATACTCTTATTAATTTGATGATATTTTAATTTTTAAGTGTAGGGGTAAAGGTAATCATGGTAAATGGGATGAATTAAATTGAAAGTAATAAGTGTGGATGTGTTATAGTGGGAATTTTAAAATGTTATGGAATCATTCATTATACGCTATTGGTTTCCCATCTTGAATATAAAAAAATGAAAATGAAAAAAGAACCAAAAAATGAGAAAAATGGGTTGTGATTTAGGGAAACCGAATATCACCATTACTATATATATGGTGTTTTATCATACATGGTTAGGTGGTGGATGTGAGGATTATTCTAATCTTAAATTTTAAAAAAAAAAGAAAAAAAATTAAATGGTTCTTTGAAAAATAAAAAAACCAAAAAAATTCAAGAGGGTGAAAAAATCATTCATTGTGTATAATTTGATCATGACCTCATTTTGAGTTTGGGGGAAGTGGGAGTTGATACTTTGAAGGGTATAATTTCATTACACTTTTATATTTTGTATCATGAGTTATACTTAATAGATAAACCTCCTCCTTGAGACTTAATTTTTAAAGCATCAAATCCTACCAACCTTAAGCCTCATAGTCATTTGAACCTTTAATGCATGACCTCATGATTTTATGTGCTTTTAGTCTTTAAAAATCTGATAAAGTAGTTCATTTATAATATTATGGATAAAGATCATTTTCTCATGATATGAGAATAAATCTATTTGAATTTTATCATGAGGGATGAGAGAAAATATTGAAAAGTGAGGTAAGTCATGATTTAACATGTTTAAAAATATTGAATAGAGGAACTTGAATGAATGAGCAGATAAGTTCCACTATTTTCCAAAGAGAGAAATTAAAATACATGTATTTATTGTTTCTTTAAAAAATGGGAAACTGAATTAATATTTTATGTGAAATTTTATAATTTTATTTTACATTGAAAATTTCTTGGTTTTATTTTTTTGGAATTTGAATATTAGTAACATTGGTACTCATTGAATTCCATGTTGATATTTTATGTTTGAGGAAAACATGGTTTATGTTTGGGGGAATTGATAGATAAAGTATTTTAAATAATTTTATAGTTAATTTCAATGTTTTAAATCCCAAAAACTGTTATTTTATGAGATATTTTTCCATTTTATGACTTTAGTGGTATTTTGAGCTTAATCGTAAAAATATCACATTTTAGATTTTTAACAATTTTAAATTATTTTTTTCTACCAAAAAATTTTATATACTAATCAAAATCATGAAATTATCTATTTCGGTATTATATAAATTTTGGACTTCATTTCATTCTTCTAGACCCAAAGCTAAATCCTCTATTTGGAAGCTCAAAACAAGTTCACAAGTTGGGCCTTGAAAACTATTTTTCGATCTGTAGATTTTTTTTATGGGCCCATATCCCCTGATTGGAGGGCCCAAATACTATAAAATTTGTAAGTTGGACATGAAAAATGTTTATTAATAACATTAATGAATTATTATACATGTGAATCTTCCGTTTTTAGGGTCATTAATGCATGATAATCCATAGGTTTGAAATATGGGGAGTATGACTCTGAAGAATAAATTCTCTGATTAAAATGGACATAAACCTCACTACATAGAAACTAATATGCCTAAATTTGTAGGGGATACATTTAAGATATTTATGAACAACATTAGTGAAGGATATAACATGTTTCTCTATTATTTATTATGGATAAAGTTCATAAACATTCAAAGGAAACTTTTATCCTATAAAAGGAGGATAACTCCTCCCTCCCAAATAATTCCATTCCATACCATTCCATCTGAGACACCAAGGAGGAGATCTACACCAAGGGAGGCTGGCTGAAAATATCCACCCATTATTCTTCTTCATTTATTTGTTTTCTTTATTTTTTTAAATTTTCAATTAAAATTTATATTTCTAATAAGTTCACGCATTGTTCTTATTTTTGTGTCCATCTTCATCACACTTATTTTTTTCATTCTTATTATTCTTTTATTTTCTTCTTTTCATCTTACAATCACAAAATCATATACTAATTATTATGAGTAACTGAACCAAGGAATATCCTAGGGAAGTAATCTTGTGACTTAACTCGAGGCCATGTTTTTGATATTTCATGAGTTAATTCTAAGGATTTTTTAAAGTAGGTTTAATCATCACCATGGTTGTCTAAATATTAACTTCTTAATTTGAAACCATTTTCTCTAGATTAATGAGTTGGATGGAGGGTGTGTTTAGAGATATATAAGTAAAAATTACGTTCATAACTAGGGTATAATGAGGTGTGCATAGAAATGACGAACTGTGTTAACTTAGTATATTTGAAGTTGGTCAATGATGGTGCTCCTAGAAAATTATCTCTAGAAAACTTCCTTTCTTCTCTAATTCCATTACGTTTAGCATTTCATAGTTATTTAAAATTGAATTTTAGTTTCATCTTATTTTTTCAATTAATTAATTTTATTATTTCATTTTATTTAATTCAATATAAAAGAATAAAAATAATTATTTATTAGGTGAATTAGATTATGTAGGTAAAAAACTGATAAAGGTCCTCAAATGAGATGACCCTAGTCAGTCACTGTGTTATAATAGGAAAACATAGAAATTTTCTTTTTCAATTCCCTATAATAGGAATGTGTCAATTACTAAATAAGGAATCCAATAATACACTAACCTAATTGAGTTCTTAGAGAATTTATTACTAGGCATATCTTGGTTGGTAGTGGCTGGGTCATGATCTATATTCATTCGTACTTATTACAGGGGAATCATGTTAGGATGAAAAATTCAAAAATTCTAATGATATTTTCTAAATTCCGTTTTTTTATATAAACTTAAATAGGATTTTAGATTCTTTTAAATACGATTTCATATCATGTTTCAAATTCTATTTAAATTCACAATCCAAGAATGATTAGGTCAACACCATTATAGTGAATCCTGTTTTTGACTATACAGATGTGAGTAATTAATCTATGGGATCATGTAAGTGGAGAATGAAGCTATTACTATATCACGTATTATGCATAATTTGGTGGCCACTATGGTGTCAGAGATAATATATATTTATGAATCATTGTATAATATTCATTACTTGATGCTACTTTTATAGTGGGTTGAGAGAGATTCTTGGTGGAAGATTCTTGTATGAATGATATTAACAGGATTTTATCCACTATGAAGATGTTTTCACATATGAGACCTTGTTTAATGATGATATTTCTTCATGGTTAGTGGGTATGTGGTGGATGATGTTTATTTAGGCTCATGATATTATTATCATAACCGGTAAATGGAAATTAATTATTGATTAGATCATTATTGGTTATTGATTTTGGGTTTATTTATCATTATATGTGATGTGTGATTGATACCTTGATGACTATAGATCACACATTCTGAGTAATGGTTTTTTGGTTTTTGTTAAGTGATAGGTGACAATGTTATGAAGACATATTTGTGTTAGAATTGGTTTTTAGTGGAGATTAGATTATGAAATTACTTCTCGATTTTATATGAAGTATCATGATATATGATCAATATTTGGGTTATTTTAGTAGTACATGGATTTATATTTTCATTCCACCTATATTAATTCAATGATCATCAATTCTGTAGGAAGAAAGATTCTAATGTGAGTTCTAGATTAGAGTATGTGGTTAAGAATTCTATAAATGGTAAGTTACCCCTGTTGTTTTTATAATAAATTTTAACTTATTATATATAGATGATAGTTTCCTTGAGGTTTTAATTTCATGGGTTTAAACCATAATTATATTGTTATGTGTAATATAGATAGATGGAAATAGGAAACCCATTTACCATTTATGCATATAAATGGATTTTTTGTAGATAAATTCCCTATGTTTTTTCATCATGAGGGATTGACATTTATTATTATTTTATAGTCTTTATTGGTGTTTCATGGTCGGTTAGATATAGTCCTAGTGTATGAAGAAAATAGATTGAGGTTTTAGTGGTGATAATGACGTTGCTTTATTTAGATTTTGGTGGCACAAGTCCTCAATATTCTACATGATTAAATAGGATGGTCACCTATATGTGATGTTCTGGTGAGGATTTCTCCTTATCAATTTATAAATTTTCTTCATAGACACTTTCATGAGATCATAGATAATGATTATACCATGGTACTTTTGTGATATATGATATATAAATAGAAGATGAAATTAAGTGGTTAGATGTTATGTGTCCATAGTGACTGTAAGGTAGAGGGAGAAAAACAAGAATTGATGATGTAATAAAGACCTAATTAAATCTTATGTAAGTATTATTGGTCGATTAATAAATTTTGTATGGTGAAATTTAAATTTCATTTACTTTAAATAATTTCATTACTTGGTATATCCTATGGAATTATGTTTGAGTAGAAGTATCTCAAGAGTATATTAAACTTGTGGATAAATATGTTTCTTAGTATGATAGATGTGGGAAAATTCATTACCCTAAGTTAATGATGTTGAATCCTATTATTCCTTCATTTTGTGATGGAGTACTAATTAGGATACAATATTCATGAGCCATTTTAAATGATAATACAATATGAGTTAATTATCTATATATATTTTCTCTTAAATGGTTAAAAACAAGATATTATCTCCTAAACCAAATGATTATATTTTCCATGTTATGTAAATGTGCTTGAAACCAATTTTACCATCCTAATTGGTTGTACAACCAAGAATTATAAGGTTTTACCGTGACTTTTGATGATGATTTTTGGGTTTACAAAAAACTAAGATAAATATATGGTAATGGTTTGAGTGATAAGTCATGAAACGAGCAATTTTTGAAGAAGAGGGATATATATAGTGACGAAACAATTGAAGTGATTGTTTAAGATTATTTTATTAATAATAATTATATATAATTTAGGTGTTATACAACATGTCCATATATAATTATATATAATTCAAATCAAACTACATTATTTACTATCATGCTCCATTTTTATGTTTCACTCTTAGGTTATTAAATGCTTTTCTCTAGAATGGATGGGGGTTTTAGGTGATACCCTATTGATAAATAAATATGATGTTGACCCAATTTTAAAATCTTGTTGAATTATAGTTATTTTTTATTTTACTCAAATATAATTAAGTGTTATTTTTTTTGTGATTTTTTCTTAACAAGGTTTCTTGTGGTTGTGATAATTAGGATGAGTGGAGTTCTTTTGATGATAGTATAAAATATTAATTTATTCTTTACTCTAAGGCTAGATTAGATTTTTTACTAGTAAGGAATGTTCTTATTAAGTTAATAAATGCTTTAAGATGATGGATTGGATTTTCAGTGTCATAATATAAGTGAATAGATCTATAACCCATAATTTATATTTGGGGGGATAATATCATTGTTTGTGAGTGTGATGAAGATATAGTGGTGAAGAGAAGTACTCTTGGGATAAGTAATTCTAGATTATGGTGTAATGAAATTATTTATATTATTCTACATGTTGTCTTAGTGAAATTAATTATTGAGGTAGTTTCCATAGATAATTAAATGAAATAAATGTTGTGAGTTGACTCTGGAATTTAGTCATGATCTACTTTGAATTATGTCTTGAGCCTTTTTGGATATTTATCTTTTATGAAAGTTCCTCTGCTGTGTTTAAAAAAGTAAAAATGTTTTAGGTTTTGAGTTTATAAAGACGTTTTTTTATTTTTATGGAGAAAAAGTTCTGAAGGTACATATATTGTTGAGGTTAGAAGATTTAAGTTATTTAGTTTGTAAATTTTAATTGTAATTTGGTTAATTTCACATATGATGGAAAAAATGTTAATTTTAACTTACTAAAAATCATAGAAAATTTTTATGATGGTTTAATTGATCTTGGAATATGGATCTTACCTTTGGGTGAAAATTTGGAATCAATCGAAAGAGTTTTTCTTTTTAATGCAATTTATAAATTAATTATTTAATTAATTAAATGTATTTCATACTATTATTTATTTTTGCAATGAAATAGTGAAATTTTTAAAATTTTAACTAGGTTCATATTATTTCTCTAAATATATATATTTATTTAAAATTCATAAAATTTTATACTGAACTCTAGGCCCAACATAGATCTATTTTTTAAAATATCAAATTTTGTAACCTTAATACTCATTCTAGACATTCTTTTCATGTTAATGTTGAAAATGGTTCTTTGGTTCTAATTGGTTTATTCGATGGTCCCTCTAGGTTGGATTTTTAAATTAATCTTGTAAATTTCATCATGCCACTAATAATTAATTACAATTTCTTTTTGATATATCTAATTAATGGATATGATGTTTTTTATTCTTTAGAATTATATAACTTTACTATTAGGATTAATGGAATTTTTCCATGGAGATAATGCCTTTATTTTTGGTTCATGAACTATTCTGAAGAACCATTATTTGAAATTTTTTATTTAAAATATATAAAATTATTATTATTGACCACTTTTGTGGCTATCCATCAACAATATTTGCCATCATGGACATTGGGGACTGTGACTATCATAACCAGAAGTTTGGTAATTTATTTCCACATCAGCCCGTAGAGTTTTGTTGATGGTGGGTGGTGAAGAGTATTATAATTACACAATTATTGAATGTTGGTAAATATGAAGGATTTATTAATAGTTTGATTAAAAAAAAGAATCTATTCACAAGAAATGGATTTTGAAAAAAAAATACTTGATTCAAATACCTCTTATGAAATTAGAAGAGATATATTTATTGGATGGCTATGGTCAGATGGAATTTTAATATTAGAAAGTGGAGACAATGGGTGGTGTGTGTAGTGGAGGTGGTTTGAACCCGATGATTAAGTTTTAATGAAAATGGTGGTCTGTAATGGAGGGTGAGATAATGGATAAAACAAGGGGGAATATAATTGTAGAGGGTACCCAATAAGATGATGACCAAAATTTGATGGAGTCAGTGACCCATTTTGTAGTAGATGGTGATGAATTTAGGTAGTCCCATCAAAAAATATGGTTTATGGTGAGTATATGACAATGTCTATGCCTGTGAGGTAGTGCATGGTGGCACCTATATGTTTGTGTTCAGGTGATTGGTGGAGGTGGTGAAACCATACCTTAGTGAATGATGTTTACAGTTCATACCCTAATAGGGGAAAATATATTTCTAGCTTTTTTTTGATAAATACTCATGTGAAGGTATAATTAGTCTGAGAAGTGGGAGATCATGACACCCATCTGGGACATGGTATAAGTGTCATTAAAACCTCAATAGGACAAAATTATCAATGAATCCCTATAGATTTGGTCAAGTAGGGTAGGGGCAACAATATTAGGGGGGAATAAATTCCCTTTATACACACACACATATCTATGTGGGTCTATGTAGTTTAGATTATGTATATATAATATAATATTCAATATATTATATACATAAATTTTTTGAGTATTTGATAAATAAGATAGATTAAAAGTTACTAAGGGAGAAAGTAACCCAACATGTGATGATCATGTATTTATTCATTACCTACTAAAAATAAAACATTTTATATTATTATTATTGTTATTATTTTATCATTTTATCTATATATATGTTTGTACATATTTAGATATATGTATATATTTAAAAATGGAGAAAAATATGGACTAGGTGGTTTTATAATAACATATTTTCAATAATATGTTTTGTTAATAGTGATTTTAATAGTTAGTTGTAGTAATATTAGTAACAATAGATATTATGTTCAAGGGATATTAGTAATAGAGATGATGATGATGATGATCATAATAAAAATAAAAATAATAATAACAACATTATTATTTTATAAGTGGTTTGGGATGCTACAAATATCGAAAGATATGGGTTTAAACCTATACTATCATATTATTTCCTCTTTTAAAATCAAGGTTAGGATTTCTGAGTGAATAAATGATTAGATGTTTGGTGGATGATCGATATAATAGGAGGTAGGTTGTGGGTGTTTCATGATAGGTGATACGTGTGACCTAGGTGGCATGTATTAGTTCATAGAATTTTATGTGGGAAACATCCACAAAATCAGTGTTAAAATAGATGATCAGGTGAATAGTCAGATGCAAATGTATGATATTTTATCACTTTATACAGTTTTAGTAGGGGTATTCAAAAAAAATCATAGATGGACATGCTTAAAAAAGGGATGATTTAATTCTAATGTGATATACCAAAAACAATATACGAGTGGATATTTTAGGCCATATATTATCAAATTTATTATATAGTCTGATAAAAAAGATATATATTGTAATTCTTAATAGATTTTTTCTCAATTTATAATATTTTTTATAAATGAGTTTCAACATGATTTATTTATTGAGATAAAAAACCAACACAATAACCGCATACAATTTATTCATTCATTTAATTATTCTTCAAAATTTTTACAAATTCTTCATTCATGAGCTCAACAGTTTTAATCATATATGATCCATAACATGAAAGATATGAGGCACCGAAATGATAAAAATGATTGAACCTTGACACGTTTGGACCCTTTGAGTGTATATGTTTTTTCTTTTTTTTTGTAATTTATTCACACCTAATAAGAATAATCATTTTCACAATCATAAAATATATAGACTCAAATAGATAAAATACAATTTTTCAGTTTGGTTTTTGATTTTAATAAGTGAATTGTTTGTATGTTTTCCACATATATCACGATGATGATATTTTAACAGAAAATAAATAATGTTAAGAGGGTGTTTTTAGAATTTTGATATATTTTAAATTGAGTCCATTAATGATGTATCCCTAAGAAATTTCAAAAGTACCTATTTATTATTTTTTTTCATGAGTAAATCATACTAGTTTCCTCAATTATGTGATTTGAAGCTACAACGATGGTGAAGTTTTTAAATGAGGATTTGGATGAAAGTGTAAACATGGATAATTTAAATAGTGTTATTATAATAGTGGTACATGAGGAGACTCTATTGGGACCCCAAATCATGTTCATAATTTTGATTTCTCATATCAATTAGTGCTTCAGTACAATATGAGTGTTTGATGATTTTATTTATGAAGGTGATCAGCAAAAAACCATAAAAAACATTTTAACTCAAGAAATGATTTGTGTGATTTTTATAAGGGATGAGGTGATTTGAAATTACCATTTTTGGTAATTTATATGATTTTTCTATTAATAATTATGCAAACGTCTCATGGAAATAACATGGAATGGGAATCATGATGAATTGGACCTTGTTGTATCACTAAGGTGTGATTACTATATAATATGAATTGATGTGGAGTCTAATCTTGGATGTTGTGTTTCGATGTAACATTGATAATTTCAATATTCGAATCTTTCTCATTATAAATTATAAGAGGGTAGGGAACATGGATTTTTTGTCTTATAATAAGTGGAAAATTATTCAATGGTTAGCTATTTCACTATGATAGTATGACCAATTTATGATTGATAATCGATAAACATGACATTGATCTACCTGCTTGATGGTATAAGATTCAATTAAAGGAATTTATTCTTAAAGATGTTTATTGTAGTGATTATGTGGAATATATCTAATAAATAAATTTAAGTGGGTACTCTTTAGAGGTGTCTTCCTAGGTGGAGGTTAGTGTTGTGATGGGATATTTAGATAGTCATGTTGACTAGTTTATCTAGTGTATTATCTTGAGATATTATTGTAAAGATTACTTTCACCATGTTATAGTTGTGAGTTGGAAGACTATGATGATGTGGACCTTATGATTATGGTGTGTATAATATAATTTTTGATGATGACTACATTGATTTTGTGATGATTGATTATGTTATTGACATGTTTATGAGACTGGTATTATACGAGTCACTTATTATTGTATTTATAATGTTATTTTAGTGATGGGGTACTATTCACTATGAAACTAGAACCTAGGGGGATTTTTTCTTTGGTGTGACCTAACAGTTAGATTGATGAGTGGGTTGACTGGATAAAATGACCATATGAACACTCTTACCCCATTTATTAGTACAGATTTGATGCAAATTAGATATTGATTAGTTTTTTTGTGTTTTTTCTCTTGGATTAATGTGGGAAAGGAGTGGTTAGGATAGTGGTTTAGTGATAGGATGTTGGATGCTAGAGATGTGGATGCTAACTGATGGTAGTTAGTTTTAAGAGACCCTTCTATATTTTAATGGTGGGTATTGTAATATAGATACTCTATTAGTTGGCGAGTAATGTTAATATTAATCTTAGGGAAAAATAATTTGTTGATTTAGACTAATGAACCCTGACATATAGATTACTATAATTTAATAGGATTATGCGTAGTATCTTTTGAGGCCTTAAAAATAATAAATATCACTAGTGAAGGTCTGACCTAGATTACCTTTGGTTGGTTTTTTTGTGAGGATATAACTATGTATTATGATTTTACTTCTTTTATTATTATTCATGCATGATATTGTTTTTGTTAACCATTCTTAAGGGATGGTCCACTGATTAAGTGTGTAATATCCCAACCATGAGATAAGGCACATCCCAGTTAGATTTGTTGGGGTTATGGAATGTTTATGGGGAGAAGGAAAATTTTGGTGGTGTTCCAGTTGTTCAAGGAACAAAAAATAAGAAATATAGGCCAATATATATCTCATGTAAACAGGGTGTGCACATTTAGGGAGACAATACTGGGTGGCCTAGGACATTGTGCAGCTTGAGATTCCCTTAGAAAGTGGTTAGAAAATGTCCACCACATGACTTGTCAAACTATGTGGGTGGTTAGCCAGACCATAAAGCTTGGTTCTTTATTAGACATAGGGAGACACATGGTTAGCGCACAGTTTTTCCAACCATGTGGCCAAACCATGTGCCTCTTGAAAATAGGGAAACTCCTATTTTACCTATCGATCATAAAATTTTCTTCCCCAATTTTTAACCCATTCGACCCCATACATCTAGGGTGACAAACCAGCAGCCTCCTCCTCCTCCATGGGTGTTTCTCCTTCAATTATTAGGTGTTTGGAGTGTCGTTAGTTGCGAATAGATTCTACGGGTAATTATCTTAATCCATTTCCTTAAATTATCTATAATATTAATGGTTAAAGTTGTTCTCTCATTATGAATCCAAAAAACCCACTTTTTCTAGAATATTCAATTTTTGGATGTGATAGGTTGTTTAGGATAGGATCTAGGGTCAATTTTGGATGATCGGTTGTCTGCGAGTATGAGGTAGGCGGTCTACAAGAACTTTCCTATAGTCTTAAGATTTTATATGTTCATGTGTTTGTTCCTATTTACTGCCTTGATGCATTTAATTTATTGGACTAATGGAAGTAATTTGGGCCTTTTATTGGGGTGATAAACTCATCATGGACCTTGTTGGGTTTGTAAATTATGTGAGACCGAACTGAGGTCAACCCATGGGTTATGAAAAACCCTTTGAAATGGAGTAATGAATTGGTAAACATTGAGTTAAGTAAATTTTGAGAGTGAATGGGTAAGACTTGGTACTTAGATAATGTGAATGGTTAAAGGGATGATTGAAATGTTCATACTTTGGCCTTTGTGAAATGCCTGGGAGGATTTTGAATTTTTTTTAAAGATGTGTTTGGATTTCAAATGGTTATGGTTTTTGATGAATTAAAATGATGGTTTAAATAGGGGTAATGTTTTAAAGGGGGTGTTGACCTCTAAGAATTTTTTAAAGGGGTTCTCATTATATTTAAAATGATGATTTCAAATTGGGGCATGGTTTTCCATTTTTTTGAAAATTATTTAATGGCTCTTTTTAATGGTTAGAAATGGGAATGAAATCCTAGGATAATTTCTTTGTTTTTCAAAGATAAGAACCATATTTAAATGGGGGGGGGGGTATTCTAGATAATTTTTATATGAGTGATTTTTTTTTGATGTTTTACTCCATATAAGGGTTGGGTTTTATTTATTTCATGACATGATTTTAAGAGTCTTTTGGGACCTTTGTACTTGAAATGACAATATTGTTAAATGTGATAAATGGGTAAAGAAGCATGATCATCTTGTAATTAGTATGAGTGGGGTATTGGGCCATGGATATACTCCCATGGTTCAAGCTATGTGGATAATCTAGGCCCTACATATGTATTATATAACAAGAGTATTGGTCCAAGTCTCCTCATTTATCGGGTCAGGATATATCTATGATCTAGGCCCCAAATCTGTTTTGACAGGATTAGGAAGTTGGACCAAGGCTCTATTCTTTTAAATATAGCATGATTTGGGATATCAAACTAAGGATCTATGATCCGAAAGTATGGATATTATATGGTTACATGTATTGATGCTCCAAGGTGCACGGTTAAATTGAATTGATTAATGAAAGATTGTTGTGACTAATTGTATGTAAAACCCCTTTGTGCTATGGATTAGGCTCCTGGAATGATCAGAGATAGTTGGTTGGTTATTTTAAACTATCTGAACTTAAAAGAAAAAATGGTTAATTAATAATTTTTTAAGTGTGAAACATGATTCCTTTGGTTACCCTTTTCATTTATTTCACCTTGATCATATTCATACTCTGATGTAAAAATTGGTTATGGATTTAGATAAATTTGGCAGTGGCCTACTGAGTTTAACTCACACCCTTCTTGGGCCTCCATGACACTTTGGTACCTAGGATAATGTTACTTGGTTTCTAGTATAGGTTCAGGACATGGACCTAGTGTATGGTTGGAGCACGATCTTAAGAGTTGGGGGCATGGAATATTAGGACTAGGTTCGTGTCGAGACCATGTTTGGGTATTTCAATAGTTTTAGTATTTTTGGAAATATTTTGTGATTTCCTAACATGTAGTGTATTCATCATATTCTTATAGAATATATTACTTTGTTACTTGTTGGATCTTTCTTTATGTTGTCTAGTTATTTTTTTGGCTAGTTATTACACTTTTTGTTATTACTTCTATTTAGTATTCACTATGATAAGTGAGTATAGTATCCCTATATTGTCTTTAGGTCTATGCTGCTACTCAGTAGCCTCAAGCACATGGGGATGCACGCCTGAGGTCATGTGGTGACCCAGCTTGGGGTACCAGTTATAGTGGCTCCCAGACTAGGAATTTTACAAATTGGTATCATAGGTGGTATCTTTTTACTTACAATATATGAAAGCTAGATAGGAGATTAGTAATTTGTCTAATATTGGTAATGAGCTTGTGCTTGGGTGCCTACATCCCTACACATGGGGTAAAACCAATTTTCTAGGGGAGGGAATAGATGTTCTATTTTGTGCTCTTATAGTTGATTGATACTTCCACCTCGAGTGTCGCACTTGGATGTGATATTACTTATTTATGAGGTTTTATCTATTGTATGGATATGGAAATAAAGGTTTTATGGGTTCATGCATCATTATATTCACATATGATTGATAGGCCATCTATATGTTTCCCGTGATTGATAGTTACTTAGGAATTATATACTAGTTGTGTTATTTTTAATGTGTGGTTTATACCTATTGATCTTTCCTGAAGTGGTTGTTAATAAAAATGTTTTGTAATATGAACCTGATTAAAGTGGTTATTTTTAAAATTAGTGGTTAATAGAATGGTTTCAAAAGTGAAAATCATTAGGTTTTAAAATTTTAAGGCCTTGAAATGTTAATTATAGGATTTTTAAATGGTAAAGTTAACTAAATAGGAATTTTTAATGATGGATATTTTAGGGAATCTAGTAGTGAGTATCCCCTGTTTTGTTTATTAACCCTATGAATGGGGGGTTTTAGTAGTGAGAGTGCCTTACTTTTGAGACCTTGGGTTATGAGTTGTGATACCTTAATAGGCTTGGTTTTTCGGGTTAGTGTAATTTTTCTTTTTGAACCTTCAGTTAGGTTGTGACCATGAGGCCGTGAAATGTTGACTTCAAATATAGATTCTATGACCATTGTGGGTTGATACCTTGCGAGTTGTGTTTTGGAACATATAGTGGGTGTTGGGTTCATAGCACTAATGGATGTGTGTGAATATATTTTGTGTGGAACATAGAGTATATTCTTTATTGGGTGCATTGGATGTAGTGTGTTTTGGAATGGGGGTAGGAGTGTCGCCTGTGGGTAGTGACTTGTTGAGGTTGATATAGATGACATAGAGAGAGAGAGAGAGAGAGAGCTTGTGAAATTTTCTGTATTTGAATCTAGTGTATGAAGTTGTTATCGTTTGATATGTGAGGGTGACCCATGAGAGGGGTCAACCAATTCTTTTATGCTTTTGGGTGCATATAGAAAAGGTATGAGTTTTGAACTTTGAAAGTGGTTCATTGAGAGTGATGCCTAGTGTAGGTCCAGCCTATAGAGCTAGGTGGGAAGGTCAATAGTGTTGAATATGAGACTTGTTTTGTGGTTACTCATTGTTGGTTTTTTGAAATATATGGTAGCCTTGATGGAGGTTATCCTAGTTTAGTAGGTGACTTGGAATGAAAAGAAATGATGGATGATTCAGAGGTGAAATCGATGCACAATGGGGGTCATCAAATATTGGAAAAATTGAATGGTTATGCCTTGGTTTCTTTCTTAGGGAACCATCTAAGTGCTTAAATTTTTTTAATGGTATGGTTTCAAAATAGGAAGGATTGTTGGGTGTCTTACCCATATGTTTTGATGACGATTAATGGGGGACATAATATTGAATTTGAGCAAACAAGAAATACATGACCAAAGAGTGGATATAAAATTTCATTATAGAAGTATCACCCGAGGTGAGGGGTGTTCACATGAATGATCTTGTTTGTGTGAAGGGTTGAGGTTATTATATGAATGTGGCGAATTCCTTGGGCATGATCAGGCTGAAAGATCAAGAGGCATGGTTGGTTGTCTAATCCGAAATTTGAGCCTAGTTCTCGTAACGATGCATCTCATGGGGTTTTGAGTCATGTTCAATGAGTGACTACCAAAAAGTGCATGACCTCAAGGGTTCTAAAAATGTCCTTATTTGGGAATGTAAATAAGATGCATGATCCTGTTAGGGATGTTTGAACTGGGGTATCTAGATAAGCGCCCGTCGTTTCCATGAAACTAAAGTCGGAAGCACTGGTTATGTGAGAGAATGTTTTGTTTTGGATTGGTGTGATGGACATTTGTGTTTCCATTTTGAACCAAAAGGATCATTCTAGAAAAAAATAAAGTGGGGTTATGGAACTAGTTTCAATAGAAATTATGTGCCATGATTTCTTGGTAGGGGGTCATGAATCAGTGGTGTGTTTTGATTGGAAATCTTACTCGAGCGGTGGTTCTTATGTGAGGATGAGATTCTTATGGATAGATAATATGTGTATTTAGATAGGTTAAGGTATCCCCATAGTGGTATGTGACATTAGTTATGAATCGTTCATGGTTTTATTAGTCAACCACATATTGGTCTACTTCCAAAATTGAGACGATCATGCTCAACATCTTAACATCATCCTGGGAACACTAGAGATAATTGGCTATACATTAGATATATAAGGTTTTATTCTCATAGGATAAAGGGTATTATTTAATTATTTTCTATGGGAGAAAGTTAAAAGTGTATTTTTGTGGTGGGTGGTGCACCACTGACCATTTCTAATTGAGGCTCATGCAGTAGTTGCATGTTGGAAAATTTTGGAGTTTCAATTATTGTAATCTGAGGATGGGTGATGGTTAATGTTTAGTTTTTCACTAAAATGTGGGTGATATGTACATGTATACTTATTAAAAATTTTCTTTATGGGATCAAGATACATGGTGGTTGTAATTTCTTGAGGAAAGTAGTGATAACAACACTCCAATAGTGGGGAGTGATATTTCAGTTGTAGATGTATGGAGTAGGCCATGAGTTGAATGTGATGGCACTGTGATACCAATAAGGAATATGGAGGTACATGTTTGGATTCCTATGGAAGGTATGCGTGCCTTGGATGTAGTGTTTGATTTAGATGAGAATTGATTTCAGGATTAGGGTGGTTCTTAAGAAAATATAGGGCATTGCATTAGAGAAATGTCAGCGGGTTCCATAGAGTGTAAGAATAGATTGGGGAGTAGTGGATGTATGAATAGTGTAGTTATACCAGAAGGTAGGGATAAAATCCAGTCGGTACATCATATTAAGGTGGTATTCCTTAAGTGATAAGGCAACATGTCTAGGAGAAGTGGTATTGTGACAATAGTGGGAGTTGGGCATTTCAGGACGAGTCAGTCAGGAATAGTCTGATACAACACGGTGAAAATGAACAATTGTGGTGATTATTAATCCACCTTGGATTGATACATGAAATTATAACTGTATTTTGGGAGTGGGAATGGGTTTTTAGGAAGAAAAAAGTTGTTTTAATTGATTAATGGATGGAAGAGGTGCATCTATTCTATATGGGTTCAATGATAGGAGAGGAAGCATGTGTTGGTTGGTGATCTTATGGATGTTTGGGAATGATGAGTTGGGAGGTGTTTCGGGTAGGTTATGGAAGTTTACTCGGGGTTATAATTGTCTATTTTTGGTGGTGGAGGCTTATAACACACTAAGTTAGTGGTTATGATACAAGCATATGGTGGGGATCCCTATAGTGGGCAAGTGGCAGGTTTATAACACAATTGGTGTTATGGGTTGGATGGGATCGGGTAATCACCATATTGGTGTTTTGGTTTTGATATTGTGAATAGTCTTAGGTTTGGACAAGCTAAGTGCCTTGAGATGAGTGTGGAACTTGGGATATATTTCGTGGTTTTGGATGTGGAATGAGTCCATTGGCCCTTGATTTTTGGAATGATGTAGGTTAGGAAATATGGTTGGAAAATTTATGTTCCTTCATTTGATTCTAGGTGTGTTGGGATTCTTGAGAGTTGTGGGAAGAATCGGGAAGAGGGTGTATTAATTGGATCTTCCAAGGTAGTTTAGTGCTCTCTTGATGTTCCCTTAAATCATAGTTTTAGTGGTGTTACTCTAGTTCTCTTAGGTTGTTTGTATGGTTAGTGTCCATGATGTTGAGTTGAGGTTGATGCATCCTTTAAAGAGTATCAAGTTCATGTTTTGGATCTTAGAAGGAAATTTATTAGTGTGTAAGTTTATTTTTTTGGGATCAATTGTTGGATGAAATGGCCTGGTTTAGGAGGAAACATGGGAGGTTAAAGTTGATGAGTGTGCCCAGTGGATCAATCATTTATCTTGGAGTCTTGGTAATGCTAGAGATTGCAACTCGAGGAATATTTTTTATAAGGTGGGTAGGCTGTAAGATCCCAACCCTGAGATAAGGTACACCCTGATTTGATTTTTTGTAGTTTATGGAATGTTTCTAAGGAGAATGACATGTCATAATGGAGTTTCAGGGGTTTAGTACATGAAAAATAATAAAAAGAGACCAATCTATGCTAAGAGTATGGTTGGATCATGGTTAGTAATAACCATGCACTATATTTGTGATGCCTATAGTTAGGGTGTTCATGGTTTGAGAAACCATGTAGGGTGGACTAGGAGGTCGTGAAGCTTGAGCTTCCATAAAACAGTGGAAAGAAAATAACCACAACATGGTTTTTGAAATCATGTGTGTGGCCAACCAGACTGTGCAACTTAGTTCTCTCATGGATAGAGGGACACCCTCTATTGGTACATAGTTAGCCAAACTGTACAGCCAAACCATGAACCTCTTAAAAATGTGTAAATGCCCATTTTTCCCTATCTAAAAAATAATTTTCTTCCTCTATTTTTCACCCCATTCAAATACCTTCAACCATAATGACTAACCAACAATCTCCTCCTCCTCCATGGGTGTTTCTCCTTCCATTCTCAGTCATTTGGAGTGACATTGATTGAAAATGAAAGATTCATGAAAGTCTCTAACGTTTTTCCTTACATTTTCTATAAGTGGAACGGTTGTAATTTTTATATCCTTCTGAATCCCTAAAAAAATATTTTCCCAAAAGATTATAATTTTGGATGTTAAAGTTTGTTTGGGTTAGGATAAAGGGACATGTTTGGATGAGCAGTTGTCTTTGAGTATGAGGAACATTGTCTACAATATTTTTCCCATAGTCTTAATGTTATATAAGTGTATGTGGTTGTTCTTATGTACTCACTTTAGTAATTTAATGTATTTCTATAAGGTAAGTAATTTGGAACTTAGATTGAGGCGTGAAACCCTTCATAGACCCCATTGAGTTCATTAATGATGTGAGACCAAACATAGGGATACCAATGGGGTATTCCAAACCCTTGTAAATGGTGCAATGAATCGGTAAACATTGAGTTAGGGAAACTTTGAGAGTTAATGGGTAGGATTTAGTTCATATATAATGGGAATGGTTAATGGGACGATTTAAATGTTCATACTTTGGCTTTTTTGAAATTCCTAAGAGATTTTGAAATGGTTTAGATGATGTTTTTGGATTTCATCTAGTTATGGTTTTCAATGAATGAAAATGTGAGTTTCAATGTGTGTAATGTTTTAAAGGGAGTTGAAATATATGTTTTTTGAAAAAGGGGTTCCCATTAGATTTGAAATGATGATTTGAAATAGTGTTGTGGTTTTCCTTTTCTGGGAAAATGATTTAATAGATCTTTTCTATGGTTGTAAATGGAAATGAAATCCATTGGGAATGGATTAGTTTTTCATAGAGAAGGTCCATGTTTTAAAGGGTGTGTTCTAGAATTTTTTTAAACGAGTGATTATATTTTGCGTTTTACACCATAAGAAAATGGTTTTTTATTTACACCATGATTTGGTTTTAAGGGTCTATTGGGATCATGGTAATTAAAATGATAATATGGGTAAATTTGATTAATGGTTAAAGAAGCATGTCCATGTGTTAATTAGTATGAGTGGGGTATTGGAATGAGGATATACTCCAACTAGTCAGACTACATGGATGTTCTAGGACCCATCGATGTATTGCATGACTAGATTATTGGAATGAGGCTCCTCATTTATTGGGTTTAGCTAGACTGATGCTCTAGGTCCCACCAAAGTTTTTACTTCATTAGGAAGTTGGACCAAGGATCTATGCTTCTAAAGATGGTATGGGTTGGGATGTCAAACTAAGGCTCTATGCTCCCAATAAATGGACATGATATGGTTACTTGGACTGATTCTCCAAGGTGAGTTGTTAAATTGAAAAGAATAATGAAATCCCATTGTGACTAAAATTATAAAAACTACATTTTTGTAATGGACTAGGCTCCCGGCGTGAGTGAAGTTATCCAGTTGGTTGAAACTATCTAAACTTAAAATAATAAATGGTTAATTAATTATTTCTTAATTGTGAAACATCCTTCGTTTGATTAGATCATTCATTTATTTCACCTTGATCTTTTTCATAAAATATTTTATGTATTGGTAATGGATTTTGACAACACTGGTGGTGGCCTACAGAGCTGTACTCACACCATGATCCGTCTTCCATGACACTTGGATACCTGAGAATACATTACTTGTTTTCTAGAACATGTTTTGGATAAAAACCTGGTGTTTGTTTGTTATATGGGCTTCTGGGTTGGATCATGGGGTCTCCGGACTTATTCAGGCTTGAGACCATGTTTATGGATTTCCATAGTTGTGGTATTTTGGTTTATATTGTATGACTTCCTAACATGTAGTGTATTCATAATATTATTATAGAATGTGTTACTTTTTAACTTGTTGGCTATATCTATATGTTTTCCAATTATTGTTCTTGTTAGTTATTACACTTTTTGATGTTACATCTATTGTGGCTTCACTATGATAAGCGGGTATAGTCTCCCCATGTTTTCTTTAGACTTGTGCTGATAGTATTCAGCCTCTGGCATATGGGGAGGTACACAAGAGTTTATTTGGTGACCCATCTTGGGGTACCTATTATAGTTTCTCCTGGGCCAAGGACATTACCAAGTTGATATACTCACCCCTACTTTTATTTACATTGTTAAAATATTTTGTTAATAGAGTTATTGAGTTGGAATTTCCTGATGACTAGTTTCGATATAAGGAGATTGATATTTGGGGACTGTTTCATGTAACATTGTGGTATACATGGTGTTTAGGATTTATTGCATGTTGGGAGTTAATTATTGTGTATTCTTAATTGTTGTTGTTTTATAATTTGGTTATAATATTAATAAAATATACATTGTTATGATAAAATTTATCTTTTATTCTTCATTTTTCATGATTTAGCCATTTTTAGTTTTTTGTTTTCATTCATTATATAATTTCAAGGGTAATGTCTCCATTTTTTTTATTTATTCCCTCAACACTAGTCCCAAAATTATGACTAGTTATAAGTGGGCCTTGTGGGATATACTCCATCTCACCACTTATCACAGGGGGTCTGAATGGGATTTTTTCATGACATTAAATTTGATTCAATGTTTATTCTTTTAACCAATGAGTGATAATTATTGAATAATGATATATAATACACAAAATGACCTTATAGAGTCCCTAAACCTAGTTAAATGATTTTTAGGAAAATAATTAGGGCTAATAAAGGGAAAAAACATATTTTAAAATGAAATTGTGTAATAAAAACTCATCAGTACCATTTTTACTCCAAGTTAGTAAATTTTGTGATAAAATATGTATAGATATCCCATAAAAAATATCTTTCATGGTTAACACACAAAATTAACTAAATATACTAAAAACTATATAATGCTACTATCCATGTTCCCTCACCCTTCCTAGTTTGAAATATGTTTTGGAAACCATTCCCATTAACTATGCTTGAGGAAAAATTATTCCAAATTTATATTTTCATTCCTCAAAATTAAAATTAAAAAATACCAAATGAATACTAAATTGAGAGTGTTACACTACCAATATTCATTCTTAATACTTTATTTTAGTTTTTCTATTCATCAAATAGAATAGAAGTGGTTGTATTATTACATGAAACAGTATTGATAAATGTGTTGTGCATGTTATAAATGTGGGGGATGTGTAGTCATTATTTACAAGGTAGAGTAGGTTGTGATTTTTAGTGATTTTTATGGTACATGGTAGCATGAGGTAAAATTGAAGAAGAATAGGAAGGGGGCTATAATGTGATACCAATTTCATCCTCACAAATGATACATTTTTTCTTTTTTTTTTACTTTCATTTGACTATATTATACTATATACATATAACATATAAATATATACAAGGAAGAGAGGATATACTAAAGTGGGGAGGGATGAGAGAAGTGACAGCTTCTCACTCTAGAAATTGTTTCAGCTAGGGTTTTTGACATTCGGCGCCTCCGATGTCTACTGCGGATCTCCTTCCTCGGGGTAGATTCGACTGCTACAGTTCTTCGGCGGTGAGTGTGCATGTTGGGACAAAGATGTGTAAACCATAGATGTTGTCTGGAACTCAAGATGACGATAGGACCTTGGGTGTTGCAGATGGAAATGTTGAAATGGAGGTAGGGGTTTTTGATGCTGTGAAGAAGAAAATCTCTACCGCAGATGCAAAGATCAGACAGATATTGACCTCTGGCCCTATGAAGTTGAAGCCTAGTTTTCACGATGGTGGGTCCTCGGGTGATACGAATGGAACAGAGGGTAGGGAGCCAGTGATGTATGATGGTGTGAGGATGATGCACCCTACTGCGAATGTAGAGATCGTCCGATGTTTGAACTCTGGTTCTATGGAGGCTATTGCGATTCGTGATGGCAAGTTGAAAGAGATGATGGAGATTGCGGGTGTACCATCTACAGTGGGCAGAGATTCTTCGCTCACTAAGCCGTTTCAGGGTTTCAATGGAGTGGACTCCAAGGTGGCATCTGTTAGAACAGGCTACACTGATCCTATTACGGAGTCGGGTAAGGCAGTTCACCAGGAAGGAAATCACGTCTGCTCCTTTTCCACCCTCAAAGGAGGAATTGATTCTACTATTCGAAGAAAAGCAAATATTGCTCACATTAAAGAGGATCCTGTTGCGGTCTCTGAATGGCTCAAAATGGGTGAGTTCTCTATCATTGCTCGACTCTTCCTTCCTAAAGGTTTACAACCTATCAAAACAGGATAACTCACAGATCATGTTTCATTGATTTGGGGATTTTCCTCATGGAAGTGTGTCTCACTCAGTCGAGGATACTTTCATATGATTTTACCTATGGAGGAATTGAAAACCCGAGCATGGGGCTTTGGATCCATTTCCCTAAAACCGGGAATTATTCACCTGCGTGAATGGGATAAAAAGTTCAATCCCGTGGAGGTTGGTCACACTACTACAAAAATTTGGGTTAGAGTGTATGGCTTAAACTGGATACTTTGGAATCCCAGAATATTGTATGATATTGCCTTATCCATTGGTATTCCAATCAAAATTGATAAGGAAACTGAGGTTTCTCCTTTTTCTCACTTTTCTAGGTTTATGGTAGAGGTTTAGCTGGGTTCACCTCATATTGAAAAGGTAATGCTTGCGATTGATGATGATATAATTGAGCTTAAGATTGTTTATGAAAAAATGCCTAAATTCTGTAAGGATTGCAATGTCATTGGTCATGACTTAGCTTCTTGTCGACGGTCTTTAGTCTGCAGCTTCTGTGCTTTGCGTGGTCACAATGAGAATAATTTTCTCAAGAAGAGAAAATATGCCTATAATTTGAAATCTGACCCTCAGGTATTACATGAAGATACTAGGCATGTGGAAGACTTGGTCAATGTTGCTTATCCTACTGAGAAAGAGGCACAAGATATTACTCATGTAGAGGCTTCTAAAGTTAAAACAAAGGAAGAATACCCCGTCTCACCCAAGGTTGGTGATCCCTCTTCTTGAAACAAAAAGAAATATTTGGTTGATATTTGTACGGAAGAAGAAAACCATTAGGTTGTTGCTCCTCCGGGAAAGGAACAAGTTAGGTAAGAAGAAGCTCAACTATAGGAAACTATGGTTGACTCGGTGATTCGAAAAGGTAAGAAAATATTAGATTCTGACTCCCCGGTCATCTCTACAGCTCATCATTCTACTTTAAAGCCTATTGTGGATAATGAGGGCTTCAAACTGTTTTCTTATAAGAAGAAAATGCCCTCAGTTGCTTCCCCAATGGCGTTTGAGCATCCTATTGTTGAGGAAATGAAGCTGCCAGTTTGTAAAAATGTATCTACTGACAAATGTAAGGATGAATCAAAGGATATCTCAGATTATGAGAGCACTAATGCCGAGACAATTCAGGAAAGACTCCAAGTGCTCTCGAATAGGGCAAGTGAAAGAAGAGGGAAGATGAGAGGTCGGGGACACAGGAGTGGAAGGGTGGAGCTGGATGCTATTAGAGATGAAGAACGAAGTCTTACCAAGCGGCTACTGAAGAAGATAAACATATAGTTTCTTTTATCTTGGCTGTTCCATGTATTCCCTTTCCCTTGTCAATTGGTACTTTCATTTTCTTGCTTCCAATAAAAGGTTTCACCTTTACCCTTTTGAAAAAATATATTCATGGAACTACATGTTTCCAATTATTTTTTCTATCATGATGGTACCCTGTAGTGTGGGGGTCCGACCTCCCATTGGTGCACAATTTTCTCCCTATTTTAGATGTGTTTGTTTTTTGTCTTATTTTTGCCCAATCCTTATCACACATATAGATTCCAAAAAAAATTCATGGCTCCTTCATCTCAATTTACTGCTATATTTTCATGCACCCCATCTTACCAGCGTGGATGTCATTGATTATATACTTCAAATCCATTCAGGAATTCTAGTCCTCTGTTTTCCCTAGGGTCCTTGACCTGGATTTTTTTCCTTGGATTCCTTACTTTGGCCTACTAGCTCTAGGTCCCATCCCTGTCCCACTACCTCTAGACCCCTATCTAACCCATTATTTATAGGATCCATTATATAACATATAGTACATCAAGATTCCTATCCTAGTCTGAGTTCTTCTTAGTAACTTGATTTCAATTTTGACCCATATAATTCCAAATATTAAAAATTAATTCCTTTATATTTAAAATAGAATTATAAAATATTATGGGTATTTGAATAATAATTCAAAAAATATTATTAAATCTTAATAAATTCCTATCATGAAATGAATTCAATACAAAACTAAAAAATGACCAAAACGTTATAAAATTTTGACAAAACAATAATGAATATTTTAAACTCTAATTTTCAATGCTATTTTAAAATTTAAGCACCTAAAATATGTGAAAAATGATTAGAAAAAAATGTATAAATGTACAAAAATAAAATTCCATCACACTTATGATTTTTTAATCATTAAATAAATTATTCAACAATTATTTACAAAGGAAACATAATTTGATAAGACTAAACATCACAACCAATTAAAATCATGTAAATACCAAGTATAGAAACCAATTTCATGAAAAATATTAATGACATTTTTCACATCCCCATTTCTCGAATAAATAAAATTAAATGAATGTTAAAGAATTCCCATTCTATATTTATAATTTTTATTAATAATAATAAATAAATTTATATATTTAAAATATAATAATACCTCATTTTCTATTACCTCATATTCCTAGACACACACAAACTACAATATGTTATTCAAGATATACACACATATGTTTATTTAACATTTTTTTATAATATAGAGCTAAAACTATAACCACTATTTAATCCCACTTACAATTATATTTTTTAATTTTTTTATATTTATAAAAAAATGGAATACCATAGTTACATTTGTTCATTCAAATTCATATAATTTTAATCAACAAAAAACTATGAAATCAAACCCTGAACAACTCTTAAGACTATTTTTATAGTCAGGACTTGAAAGGGAAAATGTTATCTCACATTAAGTTAACCATGTATTTTAATGTAGGTTTTTTTTGTTTTCATACTTGTTTTTATAGATTAATGTATCTAGATTATATTTTAAAACATAAAATTATGTTTATAAATTACTCAAACTTCTCTAAATAATTACCACACCAGTATCAATTTAAGATCAAATTTTGAAAAATTTATTTGTAAATACTTATAAACTCATCCAAATAATGTATAATAAATTATATTCCTGATTTACTCAAAATAAATCATAAATTTTAATGTATGATAGTTTATTATTAGGTTTAATTTCAATTTTAAAAGTAAAATGATAAAATTTTAAAAAATAAAAATTGAATAGAATGCAATGAAAATAAATAAAGAGATCAACATCTGATATAAGAGTTTGATAAAAAACTCTTTCACACTATATATGACTCATTTTCTCATTTCATTGAGGGATTTTTAATCTATTGGCTTATGTGGGATCCAACTCGGCCCTTATTATGGAAAAAATTACTTTTTATTGGGTGTATCAAGAAACCCACAATCCGTTAATTGAATGGTAGTGGGAAACCAAATAAAATAAGAATATGAGAGATTATTTTTAGAACAAAACAAATGATTAAAAACACAAATATCATAGAAAAATAAATATTATAATCTTATAAATGAGTGAAAATGGTAGATAATGGAAATAGAGTACAAGAATGATCGATACGGCTCAAATATGAGTGATAAAAGTAACTGATACCTGGTAATTCTTATAGAGAATTATTTATTTCCTCTTATGATTTTTTATATCATTTAGAGTCATTGTAAGTCACATATATCTACTGGGAGGTAAATAGATCCATAGAGAGATAATAACACATGGGTGTTAGATTTTAGGAATTTCCAACCAAGTAGCTAATAGGAACTTAAAAACAAGATTTGGAGCAAAGAGAGGACACCAGGTAACCATTGATGTATTGAGTACCTAATGAGTGATATATCAAGTTAATGAACACTATATCCAATCCATTTTTACTCAATGGACATGTACTAGACTCTTAATATTTTATTTAACCATGAGGTCATCCTTTCACTCTAAAAAACTTCTTTTTAAAGTGTGAAATAGTTTGTTAATCTCACAAAAAAAATTAAAGAAAATTATCCTGGGTTAAAAATCAATGGAAACATTTGAAAATATAAAACTATTAGTGTTTATTAAAATAATATTAGGGGTGAGGGATGCAAAAATATCACACTTTTTTATGAACATAATCACTTAATCTACAATTTTAAAATATTCATTTCAAATCACATTCAAAGGTCGATAATAACAATAATATCATAAAATAAATTAAATACCAAAATTAAGAGGGGAGTAATAAGTTTAGGATTTAAAATACTATTATTATAAATGAATTTTTAAAATATATATATTTATAAATGAAATTTAAAAGGGGTGTTAGAATTTAAAAAAATGAACAACCAAAATAAAAGATAAATTAATAATTTAAAATTCATTTTTAAAGAACAAATATCTTAAAAATAAAAAATTCAAACAAAAAAATAGAGTGATTTAAGAATTAAATTTGTATTTAAGGAATGAAATCATAAAGGAAATACCTTAGCAATAAAGTTAAAAACAATAATGATATTTTAAAGGAATACACATAACTTATCCCCCTCTATGATTGTAAAAAATGGTCAAACAACATAAAAAAGTTATACAAGAGAATATTAAGTACATATATGAATTGGATATTAATGATAAATGAGAGGCAAATCATGACAAAAATGTTTAATTATGTAAATAAAAATAAATCTAGTAATTCATTATATAAGTTAACCAAAAGGTATAAATAGTGAATTATAACACAACTAGTAGTAAAAACATACACGTGAGCCTATGGATTAGGAAAAGGGGACCCTAAATGGTGGTGACGCGAAATACGATCAAGAAATAAGAATTATAAAAAATGGGTCCCTATAATGGATGCCTTAATCCAAGTAAGTCAATCATTAGTGAATATATAATATTGATGAACCTCCTAACAAAATTCATTTATGGTAACTTCCTAGATAAAAATAGATGGAGCATCTCTATCAGCACGATTGATATGATATTCCCCCTTTACCTAATTCTATGCTACCTCCATGGCATGTTGTTCATATTACTTTTCAACATCCTCTTCCTTATTATCAATAAGATAAGTTTATGCTATGATAGGAGGAATTCCATTATATGGTATGTATCAATAAATATTAGAGTAATAATCCTTATTAATCCCTCATATATCATAATTCTATTCTTATTGAAATGGATAAAAAATAATATATATCTATTATATATAGTGGAAAATAAGTGTTGTTTTAATTTGATATAACCTAGGAATTTTCAAGGAAATATTTATTACCAAAATTTAGTATAATCAATCACAAAACCTATATATATTATCTAACATAAGAGGAATTAGTTAAATGAAATAAATAATATAAAAATTTATACCTCACCATCCATAATGAATCGTATTCAAAAGAGAGTTCGATCATGTTCTCTTTGAATAAAAAAATGGGTTCTTATCTCTAAATGTATCCACCAACCACTAGAATCATCAAACACATTAGATATACCCCTAATACTTTATTTTTTTTCTAGAACCTACTCCTCATAGGAAAATAAAGAGAAGTTATGGGGGTGAGATTAAACTTTTATAACAGTTCCCAATGTAATAAATGAGGTGTATGGACTACATTAAATATAACTCTTTCATTTAATTAAGGATCCTATTAGAGTCCAATATTTCATATTCTATGAAATGGCCATCTTTTTTGTTTCTACTATTTAACCATTACAACAACCACCTCATTATTTAAGTGACATATTAAAACCTATTTTAATATTTACACGATCCACACATCATTATTAATTATGTCAAAATCTAAATAAACATGATAATCACAATAGTAAATTCATTCAAATGATATCATATATTATGATAATAAGAACACTAATATATGGAACCATCACCTAATAAAATTCATGAAACTGTGAATCTCACTATGCCATTGTTAATACTTTTTTTTTCATATTTCTAAAATTACCCCACTAGCACTAAAACTTCTTAGAATTCATGAAAAACATTAAAAACTATTTTTGAATCCATTCAAGTTCTTTTAGACATGATCAACATATAAATTATCATAAATTTGGGACAAAAAATTCATAATAGAATCAATCCTTATTATAGAGACTCCCACATAACCCTATAAGACTTTTTATCATTTAAAACAATATAAAATTCTACAATCTCTAATTTAAAAAAAGATAAGCCTCAATAAAAATCTTATTACTAATTAATATAAAAATTTCTGTGGTGTTATCTCGATCAAACATAATTATATCTATATATGAACTTGTATTCCACAAGATTATTCTATATATTTTATATACATGCTTATATAAACTCTTTATCAAATAAATTAACCGGAAATATAAATGAAATATTTTTCTCTAGTATAGGCCTATAAAGACCCATAATTTATAATTTTGAGTGTTTATTTATTTTTATATATGTTCATTTAATAAATATTAAATGGTAATTTTTAGTTACTGAAATGATATTTTAATCACACCACTAGATTCAAGATGTTTTGATTATCCTTGAGTGGTTATTTGTTAATTCTATAAGATAGTTGATTTATAATTTAGATATTGAGTGGAAAAGGGATTAATTAATTTATATTTTTCTAAATTATTTTGATTAAATACATAATGTGAAATATGAGATATTATATATTATGGTGGTGATATATAAAATTTTAGAAGGTGTGGAGCGAGATATTTATATAGATGGGAAGCCTTGTCAGATGAATTAAAAAGGCGTTTTTGAATAGGAATGAATGATAGATTTAATATGCGGTTATATATGTATTAATAGGGTTAGAGATAGACATAAAATTAATGGTGAAAATTGTGGGTAGATATATAGTGATGAATTTCTGGAATTCATTTTCCAATCAAAACATTTTTTATGGAATAATACCCCTATATTGTTTTGGTTATCTCAATATACAACTCTTGGTGATGGTGTTTGGTAGTGAATATAGAAGGTGGATGTCAATGAAAGAATTTTTTGTGAATGACTAGGGGTGATAATTAGTGGATTATGGACTTGAGTTCATCATGAGATCGAGGTAAAAAACCAAAAATTATTAAATCTTTATAATACATGTTATTTTTTCATGGAATTATTTTTGATACTAGGTAGATAATTAATAATAATTTTAATGAATTAATATGTGGTAAAATTAAATTTAAAGGGTTAATTATAATGAAATTGGTGAGACTATTAATATATATGAATAATAAAAATTGGATGATTTATGAATTGGTGGATTATTTATGTAATTGGAATATGAATATGGGTGAAAACATATTTCTATGATAATAGAAAGTGAATTAATAGAGTTTTAAATAGTTTAATGGAAGAAATTTGAAGAATGATGCTTATGTGCATGAAAGTTTTGGTTTGATATTGAATACTGATTATAATTAATGTGATAATTATTTTATAAGATGTTTATGGTGTGAAGTTGGTATGGATTACTAAATATGGTATTTATAAAATATTTACTAAGTCACTAAAATGAAATTTGAGTTCAGAAGAAAAAAAATCATATAAAATACTTTAACTGGTGATAGGGATGGTTTAAAATATTTATTATAGGAAATCACAATTGATAATAGAGTCCATTCTAATTTCTAGTAAATATGTATAAGTGTTGGTAATAAAAGGGAATTGAGTGGTAAAGAGATACATTGGGATAAATACTACTTTTTATAGGGTCTTGTCATATTTTGGAGTTGAGGGATATTTTTGGAAGTGACTTACATGAGGTGGGGTGATTTATACATGGGTCATTTGACCTTGTTATGGCACCATTCCAAATATAGTGAGGTCATACAACCATATTATTATCGGTACAATCATTTTTTGATTTTGTTTTTTGAATATGTGGAACACAAATATAGAATAAACTTTTAAATAACCTCTATAGTATGAATAGATAGAGTTGTGTAAGAAAAAAGGAATGATTTATTCTTTTATTAAAATGGGACTTTGATATGTTTTGGATTTACAATGAGGTTTTGGAACTTTTTTTATTCTAAATATGTGAGCAATATTAGAGGTGAATTACTCCCTAGGATCTTATGGTGATGAAACTAGGTGGGAGTATGATATATGAATATGATGTGATTATATTACCTAGTACCTTTGTATGTGTGGTGTCCTAGGATAGAGAATAAATTAATGATGAGAAAATTAATACATTTTTTATATGTAATAGTGAAGATGGAATTATGACTTTTTATGTGATAATTGTTTTTTATGCAAGATGATTATGATGAATAGGATTATTGTGATGATGTTCCGGATTATATAGATATCCATAGTGGATGTATGATATGATATGGTGATGATAAATATTGAGGAAGGTAGATCAATTGAAAGTTGACACCCAGTAATAGTGTGAGAGTCACCAGAGTGCAGAAAAATACCCAAATGTTGTGGCTTGTGGTAGGGAGAGTCTATGGGTGTGGAAACCCAGAAAACTAGTGAGAGTACCTATGGATTGATAGTGACCCAAAAAATAGATGTGGATGTGATGGAAAGTTCTCTATAGTTTGATAGATACTTTGTGATTTAGATGATATAGTGAGTTCATTATGGGTGGATAAATAAATTTTCATAGTGATTTTATATTGAGTTCTCTACTGGTGGATAAATAATTCATAAAGGTGAGGTTATAGTGATGTCTGTGGGTGGAAATCAACATGATAATATTAATGTGAGGTCCCTATGGGTAGAATAATGCATGGTATTTGATGCAGTTTAACAGTGTTTGTATGGTGACATGTGATGGGGTTTAAAAACAAAGTAATATGGTATATAATATAAGGGTTTGATAGGTTGAATCTTGAAAGATCCATGTTGTTTTATTGTTTTTTACCCCATACACTATTATATTAATATACATCATTTATATGGACACAAGGAATTTCATGGGAGGAAAATATTGAGTATATTTATATGCTCATGACCAAATAATATAATTTTTTTTTTAAATTATGTTGATATAGTTGGTGGCAGTTTTGTATAACCTTATCTTAGGACACAAGAGACTAATTGTTAGAGGTAGATTTTATTACACCTTGATTGATGCATAAAGGTGTTAATAATAATTTTGGTTTCTTTTCTATTTATTGTTTATTCTTTATATAAAATTTCATATATTCATATACATTATTCTTGTATTACGGTTGAGAAATTATTTTATCATTCATGGTAATGTATAGTTATCATTTATTAAGGGTAATTCCTTCATACCTTCCATATATATATATAATGATATACACATGGTTATAGTTTCCAACATATGTCCTATTAAAGGTTGGATTTAGGGTGCACACTCTAACTTATTACCAGCTCAGTTGGACTAAAAAAAGGGTGGGTTTTAATAGAATGGTATTATAGTGAGTGTTTTAGGATGGATTTTATAGTGGGCACTATAGAGGATTGCATGGATTGTAAGGAAACGATATAACTTGAACCTGTATGCGATTTAAATTAGGGAAAATATATTGACGTTGAAAATAATACTATTATTTAAGATAGGACTCTATAACCAATAAATACATTAATATTAAAAACATACTGATCATAGGGTATCTTGATAGTCATGGATTCATACATCATGAAGTTTCATGTTTAGATGATTTCATTTGTGTTGTGCTTTGGGTGATTTTATATATGGCGTAAATAATGTGGAGGTATGGTTAATCATGTAAATGATAAAATAGTGTGGCTAAAAATTCCTCATATATATATATATGTATATATCCTTAGGTTGAGTGTGATTCATATATTTATATTTATTCTAGTTATACGATTCCATTATGAGGTTCAATAATAGGAAATACCATAAGCACCTATGGATATGTGTTAAAGGGTAGACTCATAGGATATATAGGCTTAGAAGATATCCTTGAGTGAAGTTGAGAAGTATTAGTTTCTTAAGTATAAGGGTTATAGAATTATTCATGAGTCTGAGCAATTGTTAAAGGAGGTAGAGATATCTTTTCACCTTATCTGAATAGGATATAAGAAAAGTGTTTCTATGGCAGGGATTTCATAATGGGGTTTGACGCATCAATGGTGAAAAATATGTTTGGGAGATCATTATGTATCTATGATAAGATGTAATTAGTTTCAAGAGTTATTTATATAAGTGTTATTATCATAAATTCTTAGGGTTGTGATACAATATGAGGTGTTAGTTATACAACAGGGGAGTTCTTCTATTTTAGAGTATAGTTTGCAGTTTTTCAAGATGATGTGATATTATACCAATTTTATGACCATTGGGAAGTTAAGATATCATATTTTATAGAAATATTTTTTAAACCCTAGTTTTATTTACAAGATAATTTATTCATGTATTTTGAGTCTATATAATGTTCGGTTTCTATTTTTGGGATACTTTTAGGGGTTTTGACATGTTTTGTAGGCATTTATAGATGTGCACAGTTTGTGAATGGTTAATAGAAACTGTTAACCAACTCTTGGAAATTGTGTAAGGGAAGATAGTGGGAACTGGGAAGGTTCACATTTGGAAAATGATTTTTTCAATCCATGAAAGTTCCTAGGGGAAACCATGATTTTTTAAATAGAGGAAAACAATGTTGGAGCATAGTTTGTCTAACTGTACGAGGTGTGGCCTTAAGAAAATAGCATTGTACTATTGGGACATGATTTGAAAAACCATGAGAAGTATTCTTATACCTCCATAAATTGTGGACCTAATCTGAATTAATCCTCCAAACCCCCTCTAATCCCATATTCTCTCCATAACCCAAATCCCTTTTGCTCCTTTGGCTCGAGATACATTCTTGTTTGATATGGGAGTGATTATTAGGCAAATCAAAGTGAGTTGAAGGACCAGATTCGTTAGTATGTATATGTTATTCCTTTTTCTTCTTATATAAAATGTTATTTTACCTATAATAACCATATATATATATATTCATTTATGGATAGAACTATGTATTATGAATATTTTTATGAAGAAATATGGTTAGATCTAGTGAAGGCAGCAAGAGTTGTGATCAGATATTGAATTTTTGTAGTGTCATTATTTGTTTTCACTAATTTTTATGAGGTAGGTGGATTATATGTGGACTAAAAGTGATTTAAAACATGGAATATTAGTTTTAATTAAATAATTTTATTGAAATGGAGGGGAAATCCTGGGGTGTTTTTTGTTATAAAATCCTATTTTGGTTATGGATTGGAAACTATGAAAATTTGATTTGGTTTCATAAGACTCATTGGTTATAATTATAAAAGTATGGTTTTAAAATTATGGTTGGTTTTGGATGTAGGTAAATTTATTTTTGAAATGATTTAAATAAGAACATGTTTTCAAAGTGGAAAGGATTTTTATGATTTTGGTATAACTGGTTTGACATGTGTTAAGTGAGATGGATTTTGGTTGTGAAGTACCACCATCAAAGTTAGAATAGAGTATAAACATGAATTTATAACATCAATCACAACACCAAGATTGTGTGAGTGTGTGTTTGTGTCTGTGGACATGAGATTGAATCTATAAAAAGAACATTAAATGGTTTTGGAACTTGTTGATTGTATTTCCTTCGAACTTGTTTATTATTTTGATATAAATTGTTTTTACTAAATAAAAATATTTAATAAATTTTACTAATTAGTTTTTTTCTAGTGGCGTGAGTTGGGAAGTCATTGTAAGAAATCATACTATGTTTATAATCACCCCCTTATTGGTAATAGTGGTGTGTTTGGTTGGTTATTGTTGATGGAAGTTCATTGTTTTATCTTTCAAAGGGAAAATCATCCCCCAATGTTCTAGAGGCATGTGGAATTTATTTCAAACCTTTGGTGTCATGAGGATATAACCTGAGACCTAGTATCACACCCATCACTTCAAAATCTAACGATGAGGGGTGGGATGTTACAATTAGTATCATCTTATTCGATCCTTGATATAAGAGATTGTATCACCCCTGGTCAATTTGTCTATGTTTTGGAAAAAATGGTGTCATTTTTTTGTTCCTAAAGCTAAAAAAGTTATTATTAAGTATGTTGGGATGGTATTAAGGAGATAGGATTGGGGTAAATTGAAATATAAATAATAAAAAGGTGTATCTAAAATCTTTATGATGAACTTCAAGTTACCAGGGTGTTTGGGTACATGAGTTTTTTGATACACTTCTTGGTGAGTTATCCCCTCATAGTTATGGGTGTAGCTGATGAGAGTTTCTTGAAATTAATTGATAGTAATAATTCCTAATAGGACTTCATTTTTTCTTTTGAGTTAAATAGTTCATGAAATAGAAAAAAATGTTGTTTTTTTAAAATAATTCAAATTATTGTTTTAGAATGCTTGGTTGTAGTTCTCTAAAAAATGATTGAAATGTTGAAGATGGTATAATTGTGGAAAGAAGTGTTGTGATATGAATTGATATCATAAATGATAATTTATAGGCCTTCAATTCCCAATGGGTGATACAAAATGGAGTTTTTTTTGGTTAAATTGAATGGTATCTAGTAGCCATCAATGAAACCAACTAGAGGAGGCCGTTGAGAATGTGGATACTCCTAAACCACAGGTGAACCAAGAGATGGTCCAAAACATTGGCTATGCTTTTTCGGATATGGGAAGTGGCAACGAGAATGATGATCCTTAGAAAGTGAACCATTCAGTTCAGTTCAAAAAGAAAAAACAACCAATATATTGTGGGGATTATAAATTATAGAAACAATAAGTCTAGTTGAATAAGATGAACCGAATCTATAATTTCCTTGGGACACAAAAAGATTTGAAAGTAATTTTTACAACATAAATGATGGAGGATTCAACACACCAATAGTGAGAATTAGTAGTTCATGATAAATTAGAACAAGGAATGTCATGGGAGGATTTAAAATAAATTTTTAATAAGAAATTCTATTCTCATAAATTTCAGATTTATAGAACAATGAAATTATTTAGTTTGAAGAAAGAAAATATCTCAATGATAGAGTTTGTGGAGAAATTTATGAACTTACTCTACTTTCCCTAGAAGATTCTACAAGTGCATCCTTGAAGAAACTCATTTTTTAATTTGGGTTTGAGGCTAGATATTAATTAAATTATTTATATTCTATGTATTATGGATTATATAGAAATCTTTGATAGAGAGATGGTGGAAGAAAGGGACATCTTAGGAAATATAGTTGCAGGGAATATGTTTATTCCTACAGGAACATGGGGGAACTCTAATTTAGTGAATAAGTGGAAGTGGTACACCTACATTTAGATTGGTGGGACACATAATAATTAGACCTTGTGATAAGTAAACATTCCTCCTCAACTGAAAAGTAATATGGGATATTTTTATCTTGGTTCACTAGATCACATCAAGTGAGATTTTATGTCACTACCTAGAGCATGTCACAATTGAAAAAAATGCAGCATCTTCAGTGATATTGTAACTATTATCAATGTTAAGGTTATAGGAACTCATCCCATGTTTCTTAGGAATATTATTATTCAATGTGATGAGTGCAGTAGAATAACACTCATCATTGGTGTACACTGACCATGGGGATTCTAATATCACACCCTGACACCTCAACTAGTGCGATCTTAACAGGGTAACCAAGAGCAAAGTACAACGAGTAATAAATTGTATGGATCTGAGATGGTAATCATGGATGATCAATCAATTCATTCTATAGTGAGAGGTAAAATTATTTTGAATTATACTATTATGAAATATTTTTTTGATATAGGTGTTTCCAAATCATTTATTTATTCTCATGTTGTTGATCATATGGTTTACATGTTTAGATGATTCCTTTTATGTTGAAACCTCAAACTCTTCTTGGTAAAAGCAAATTTCCAGACTTTATGGGTAGTTATTGTTCTATAACCATCGATGGGGTTGAGCTTCTTAGGTATTTCTCTATGATTGATATGGATGTCCACGAATTGATTTTGGGTATGAATTGGTTGACATCATTCAACACCCACATCTACTATTATGCATGAATAGTGGGTTTCACATCTCAAGATGGTGTCACTTATCTATTTAATGAATATTGGGATATGAAGACCAGTAGAACATGAAATTTGGAATTTGTGGTTAAAAAAATATCTTATTAGTTTATAATGATTACCTTGTAACCTATAAATTATATTGGGACTAGAGATATTCTTATAGTGTTAACCAAATTCATAATGTTTTTCCTAAAAAAATCATATGGTTTCAACCAAAAAGAGAGGTGGAGGTTGTAGCAAACCTAACCTTTGTAACATGGAGTCAGTGTCTAAATTAAAATATTTTTAAATAGATATATAAAATAATATCTTAAAGGATGAAATATTTTTATAGGCTTGGTAAACTAGATACATACTTGAAATTCACATTTCATTTAAAAACACAAAATACAAAAAATATTTTCTTTGAGAACACCATTATTCCACTTAGTGTATCCCTACATATAAATCAAAAAATACTTCTTGGTATCTTGGGTAAAATAAAATAGACGAATGGGGTGAGATCAGATGCTTATTAAGGGTAAGAGTAAAATATAATCTATCCAGAATAAAAAATAATAATCAATAAGGAAAGGTAAATAACATAAACACATGCGATTTAATCAATAATATAAGTATAATATGGAAGGAATAAATGATGATCAAATGAAACCATATAAATAATAACATAAGCATGAAACTTATCCATGGATATTTTAAATAATTGAATAATCATATGAAAATGAATAATCTCATAATTACAGAATTCATAACACTGGACATGTGAATCATACTGTCAAGACCATTTACAAGACAATTTAAATATTTGGGTAGTAACTTGTCTAATTTTTCCAACTGATTTGATTCAAGAGACCTAACAATGCATTGATTGGTATCGATAACCAGGCCCTACCTTTCACATAATAAGTCTAATTAATTCCTCATATAAAAGGGATGAAATATAATAAAACTAAAAATTAGTATTGAAAAAAAAATACAATATTTTTAATAATTACACTAATAAAATAAACATAATCATAAACCGTCCATAGTAATATGTTGAATGGTAATAAAATTTTACATCCTTGGTCAAAATAATCATAAACCATCCAATTAAATAATAATGATGATATAAATATAAAATATCTCTAGTGAATTATAATTAAAATAAAGGTTTGATGTTGTTGATGAATAGAAATACCATAAGAATTTCATTAAATACATTTTTGAGGAAAAATAATTTCACTTTGAAAATAAATTTTTTTAGTACAAGACAAATGGGCCTTATTTGTTAAAATGACATGAAGATTTATTTTCAATAAAATTTTTAAAATTTAAAAATGGGTAAAAATTCCTTTAATAATTCATTTATAAATGTTTAAAAACAGTTTTTATTCATTTTTAGATAACATGGATTTTGAGGAAAAAGAATTTCTAACTAAATAGAGAAATAAAGTCATATTTTATTAAAAAAATTTTCTCAATAATTTTAAGTATAAAAGAAACAAAAAATGGTACTATTAATTGATTTTTTTATGAATAAAAAAATAATAATAAATCAGATTTATTTTATGATATAAATATGAAATAATTCCCCTAAGGTCAACTTAAACATAAATAATCCTGAATAATGAAGTGGTTGTAAAATAAACCCTTACCACTTTGGTATTGTTTGGATCATTAGCCCCATTAATGAAATAACCTCAAATAAAAATTTGAATACCATGAAGTGAAATGTTTTCATTATATAACATATCAAATGGGTTGTATATACAATACAAAATGGAATAAGTTGTGAATATGGCATATGTCTCCTAGAAGTAAAAGTGAGACAAGAAACCCTTACGTTAGGTTCAACTTCTTTTATATGAGTCTGAACCTGTTGTATAATAAATATAGTTTTTTTTATAAATATATTATAGAACCATAATAATATATATAATACCATATAATGTTTACTTATAGTATTTTATAACTTGTTTATTAACAGTTCTTTGATAAAATCACTACTTCGAGTGATAATTGCTTCATTTTTTATGTGTGTTTTTGTTCTATAATTGTTTTCCATTTAATTTTTCATGGATACATAACATAAAATTTTCATACATGATATAAATATCATATATATTCATTATATATATTTCCATATTAATATATTAAAGTTAGATATTGAAAATGGATTACACCGTTTATGGAGACGGTATGCCGTACATCCACATGAACATTGATTCCATTTTCCTTGACTGATAGAATGAAAGGGAAATAAATATTAAATAAACTTTACATAATCATTATTATTTAATATATTTAATTTTTATTAATCAAATACATCCTTATTACCATCCATGTAAAAATTAAATGAAAAACATTTCATATCGCTACCTGGAGGGAGTAGTCCCCACATACACATGAGCGACATTATATTTTTCCAACTGATTGATTGGTAAGAAGTTATATATGATATTATATTTCTATAAGTATGTTTAGATAATAAATATACCATATATTCCTTAACTTTAACCTCAATACCTTTCATGTGAATCATAAGTGAATCAGATCACATTGCTTCAGAGGTAGCAGTCCACCGTACACATGAACAACATTATAATATCCCCAACAAAATATAAAGTAAGAAGTTATATGTGATATAATAATTAAATAATAATAATAATTTCATAAATATAATATAAATAAGATAAATCCATCATTATATATAGCCTTTTAATTTGGTGATGGAAAATGAATTAGATCGGTTTGTGAGGCGGTAGTCCACTTTACACATGACCGATAACTTAGTTTCCCATTTGGTGTAAGTGGAGATGTATCTTGGTTATTTCATTAACATAATAACTTATAAGTATAACAGATATAATTATATTAATATATTATCATTTTTTAATATTTTTACAAGGATTTGGAAGAATAAATAAAACAAATACAAAAGTATACGAACTTTACAACTTCTTTGGAGTGCCTCTTTAGATATACACATAAATCCTTCATAGGATGGATTCATAAAAAAACTATTACCTGTAAGAAGTTTATAAGTAATTAAGTAATGTATTTTTGATGGGTAATTATGAACCAAAGTGTTTTGGAAGTGTAAATAGGGGAGGAGAGGGGGTGGCCTTTTATAAGTGGGGGAGATGACACACATAGAATTTTTGAAAAGATAAAGTGATACCCATGTCTTTATCATGCCAAAAAACACAAAAAATGGTACATTATCAATATTTATAGGTTATAAGGTATAAAAATGGTTATAAAATGGGTTTTGACCATGTTTTAGGTCGTTTTAATCCCTATGTTGTAAGTTTAACCCCGATAGTAAACCAATTTTTACCTTAACTACAATAATTAAAATTTTCTATTTTCACTATTACTTATGGTCAAAAATTAAGTTGAACATATTAGATAATATAAATTATTATGATTAAAAATTTGGAATCCATTTTTCAAAATTAAATTCACATAAGTGGTATAATGAAATTTAAAATTAAATCGAAGACATGATGAAAGAGTGGTTTTCCAAAGGGAAAACTCTTATAAGTATAAAATGCTTTAATATAAGAATTTGATATGCAATTGTTTACAATAAACTGAATTAGTTAAATTGTAATATAATTTTACTAATTTTACTTTCAATCAAATTTAAAATATATTTTAAATTTTTAATTAATTTAAATGAAAAGGTTGTTTTCAATAAAAATAAGTATTTTTCACTATTCATCAATAATTAATGCATTTGGAAAATTATCAAAAAATAAAGAAAATTTAATTTTGAAATTTAAATTTCAAAAATTATTTTTATTTTTTCAAATAAATTTTCAAAAATTGGTAAAAATTAATTTTAAATTATGTGTAAAAAACATGACCAATCCACCTTTCAGAAAAATTCTATTTTTTAGAAAAAAAATATTTCTCTTTGATATGGTTATTATTTTATTTATAATAAATATATAATCATTTAATTTATTTTATAAATGTATAAATCATATAATTTTTATAATATTGTTATTAATATTAATACCATCCATCTCAAAGAAAAAGTTATAATAGTCATGTTTAAATAATAATATTTTAATAGAGTATAGTGTTTCATTCAAAACTAGTGTCACATACATCACAAGATATCAATGATGTTGAATTCAAAGAAATAAATTATAAACTCTTAGTGTGTTATATTATCATTAAATATTGATGTTTCATTTTATGTATGCTATTGAACATGATGTTCCTATTTTAAAATCTTATGGTGTTACATTTTATTCCCTTAAATAAATTTTCTCCTCATAATTTAATCTTGTTCTCAATAATCAAGGGTTTAAAATTTGAAAAAATCTTTGTTGGAATAAAACATAAAAAAAGGGGTTAATAAAAATAACTCTTTATAATAGAGAAAGGGAAGTATGATGGTCATCAAAAATAAAACATTACTTGGTTTCCAAGTAGTAGAACATTTGTGGGAAATGAAAACACATACATGGATGAGAATACTAACACAAAAGGATTAATAGAGAGTGATAAAGAACATGGTTTTGAGAAATTTAACCTCCAAAAAACCATAAATATGTGATGAGTTAAAATACCGTTGATTCAATAGAAATTAATGTAATAAGACACCATTTTTGTCTAAATATCCATTCCCTAAAGTTTAGGGATTCTGTTACCTTTATGATAGAGAACACTAGAAAATATACTTACCATTCCATAAATTTTTATGAATATATCAATTATTATGTCATATATTACTCCAAGAAATGAATTTGCAACAGTAATTTTTATTCCCAAATCACTAAAATTTACATTTAACATATCATTATATCAATAATATAATTAAAAGTCATTACTCAGGTCTCTATATATTTTCCATGACCAAAATTGTTAGGATAATTTGTCCAATAGAACAAAAAATTCAACTTAATCCATTCCATAAATAGTTAACTTTTAGAATCATCTAAAATATGTCTGAACAAATTAAAATTCTAGTGGTAAATAAATCAACATTATATTCCCAAAGACAATATAAAGTGGATCTTAAATTCAAATTTAAAATAAGTGAATACCTTGATCACCACAATACCTTAATAAAAACATGAATTCTTCTAAAAAAATATTAGGGTGTTGAATATATTCCTTAAATACAAAAAATGTAGTAAACTCCAACAAAGATAACATAAACCATCAAATCAATAACCAATTTCAAGGTCATTAATACTATCCTATAAACATATATTTGTCATTATTATCTCAACATATACCACATATTAAGGGTTATATTCCCTCAATCATGTGTTTTCTAAAAAGATCAACTTTCGGCAGAATCAGATTTATTGGTTATCGGTACTATATGATTTATAATCCTTAAAGTAAATATACTATAGTAAAATAATTATATATTTCCTAATTTTTATACCCAAAAATATCATTGATAAAATACATATACAACATAATTATCGAATCCAACTACCTAATCACTTTAATTATTCCACTTCAGTTGTATTAATAGCATAAGCTTGATGTTGACCCCTTAGCTTATTTTGAGGAACATTCTATTGATTATTGGAGTATCCATTTGTGTAGTCCCCAATATACTTATAGTTTTTGCATTGAGAATTGGAATCTTATTTATTTCCCTTGAAATCATGAGTATGGTATAATTTATCTCTATACCTATAGAAAACTCCCAATCCCATTATGCAAGTACCATAATGTTTCTTTCCAAAATTATCACATGGAGGAAAATATATCTTTCCCTTATTCCCTTCACCTGTACATTTCACTATCATTATCTTCTTCTTTTTCTTCCCATCGAACCCATAAGACTTGGAGAATTATTTTTCTATCTTTATACTACATGATATTATTCCCTCATATAATGAGAATGTATAGGAGACTAGTTCCATTTGAATAATTGGATTAATCCCATCAAAGAAATTATAAATATTTCCCTTTAGATTATATACATAGTCTGTAACATGCCTTTTTAACATTGTAAATTTAGATTCAGAAATAGAAACATTTTCATCTTCTTTTTGTCGTAGATTCATGAATTGTCTCTCCATATCCTCTTGTTTATTATGAGGTGAATAATTTTCCATTAAAAGTTCCATAAAATCCCTCAATTCTATGTTTTACATTACTTATTCATCCTTAGTGTTTTGAATCAATGACCACCATTGATCCACATATAGTGATAGATAATAAACTACCACGACAACTTTCTCTCTTTCATTTCTTCCCAAATCGTAAAATATATTCTCTAAAAAACATTTCAATTTCTCAACTATAAATAGATTTTTAGTTCCATTGAATGATTGAGGTTGATGACACGCGAATCATTCTAACGTTATTATACTACATGATGGATGATCATTCTGCTCTATAAAGGAAAGGTTATTGCTCATAACCTAGGTCAGATACCCCAATATAGTTATAATTTCATCATTTATAGCTACATATCTATCTCTAACTTCATTAACTTTCCAAGGTTGGAAATCCCTACATGGATTATTTACATTGATATGGTTCTAATTACATTCACTATAATTCATTTCTAAATAATGGTATACACTAGACCATGTCACAAAATTGTGAAACATAATATATAATCCCAATACTAGTGAAATACTTAACATAAAATGAAATATTTATGAATATCTAATCACATAATCATAAACATGGTTTCTTTGGGAATGTTTTTAAATAATAAAAATATTTTAAAACCCTTCATAATGGTTTGTAAATAAAATTTGAATTATCCTAAGAATATCCCCTATGAGTGTTAAACCTAGTACGTAGTAAGTACCTTTATTATGAACTAGTTAATGGTCGAGTCATGTCTGACTTAAATTTTTCAGAGTTATTACCTATAGGTATATATATTCTAGAACCATTTCCACTTATAATATCTTATTAGGGATATATTTTTAGAAAAAACCACATAATCTATACTGTACCAAAACATTAAGATGTTATTGTATAATTATCCTCAATTTTTATCATAGGGTAATGTTCCATAATTTATGCTTCCTAAAACTAGTTCCAAAGGTTTCTATTAAAATTTCCTTGATACCAATTGTAGTGACCCCAAACCCAGTAACTCAAAGATGGTTTCCACTACATTACATTTAACATTAGATAAAAAATAACATCCCAAAGGAAAAAATAGTTTATTAGTATTGGTATCTAAGATAAAAACTTTTAATTAATATTAAATTTTAAAAAATAAAATAAAAAGTATATTATTTTAAAATGATATTATTTTCTTTTGTGTATACTTTCATATCAATCACAAAACACTTCCTAGTATCCTGATAAAAATAAAACATGATAAAGTTGTTAGCTTAGATGCTCAGGAAGGGTAAGTTTACAATAGAATATATCATGAATAAATAATCATAATCAATATAGAAAGGAAAATAACTAAAACAAATTACATTTAATCAATAAGCTTAGAATAATATGGTAGAAATATATGATGATCAAATAAATCTATATAACTAATCACATATGATTGAAACTTATCCATAGATATTCTAACTAATCAAATAATCATATGGAAATAACTGATCTCATGATGATGGAATGCATAATTTCAGATATCTGAAACATACTATCAAAACCTTTATATAGATAGTTAAAATCTGTTGGTAGAAACCCATCTAATTTGGCCAACATATTTGTATGATGAGACATTTCAATACATCAAGGGGTATCAATAATTAGGAAACACCCATCATTTAATAAGTCCAATGAATTTCTCAAATGAATGGGGTGAAAAATAATCATCATAAAAATTTATATTGAAAAACTAATATATTAAATGTTAGTAATTACCCTAATCAAACAAACATAATCATAAATCATCTAGGTTAATATGGTGAATGGTTATAAAAATTTACATACTCAGTAAAACTACTCATAAACCACACATATAAATAATAATATGATATCAATAAAACATATCCCTAGTGGATAATATTTACAATAATGAGTTTATATCATGGATGAATAGAAATAGCATAACAATGTCATTATTTTTTTGTTTAAAATAATCTTTTCACTATAAAAATATATTTTCTTAAAACAAAAATTTTAAAAAATGGTTTGAAAATAATTTTCCTAAAAAATATAATTTGAAAACTTGTAAAATATTATTTAAAACATTGAGTGGTCGTGATTATGGAAAATTTTATTCATGGAATGAATGTTAAAACAAAGATTCCTTTCACATTTTCAAAAAATCTAAACATGAATTATTTTGAAAAAGACATTTATATTTCTTTCAAAACTTTTTTTAAAAATAAAAAATGGGTAAAATTTTATTTAATAAATTATTTTCAAATTTTTAGAAAATGTTGGAAAAAAATGTTCGAAAAATGGATTTTGATGAAAAATGATTTTATACAGAAGAGAGAAACAAAGTATAATTTTATTAAATACATTTTCTCAATAATTATAAGTAACAAAGAAAGGGAAAATGGTTCTATTACTTTAAAATTTCATGAATAACCAGAATATAAGAAAATATATTTATTTTAAGATATAAATATCAAATAATTACCCTAATGGAGACTTAAACATAAATAATCCTCAACATTGATGATGTAGTAAAATTCACCCTTACCACATTGATTACATTTGAATCAGAAGTCCCAAGAATGAAATAACTTTAAAATTTTAATTATCAGACTTTAGAAATTATAAGGTCTAAATATTTCCATTTAATTTGGGTTGGAAATGTTTTAGGTCATTTCTAATTCTTATCTTCTTAGATTAAACCCCTCAATAAACCCATTTTTAACTTAACTACGATAATTAATTTTTACTATTTTTAATATTAATTATATTAAAAAATTAATTAAACCTTATTAGATAATATAAATTATCTAATTTGAAATTTGGAATCCATGTTTTTAAATTAAATTCATATAAGTAGAAGAATTCAATATAAAATTAAACTGTAGATTCGACGAAAGAGCGGTTCTCTAAAGAGAAAATTCTAATTATTATAGAATGTTTTAATATAAAAATTCAATATTAAATTGATTAAAATGACATAAATTAATTAAATTATAATAATTTTGAATTAATATTAATTTAAAACAAATTTAAAATGTAATTTAACTTTAAAAATAATTTAAATGAAGAGGAAGTTTTCAATAAAAATCAGTATTTTCCACTATTCATAAATAATTGACCTTTTCAAAAAAATATCAAAAATTCTCTTGAGGATAATTTTTAAATGTATATTACAATTTTTTTTAAAAATAAATTTTTAATAAGTGATAAAACTAATTTTAATTTTGTGCTCAAAGCACAACTAATCCACCTTTCAGAAAAATATAGTTTTTCAGAAAACATTTTTTCTCTTTCAAATGGTTCTTATTTTATTTATAATCAATAGATAACAATTGAATTTATTTTTTACATGTGTAAATCATATATTTTTCATAATTTAGTTATTATTATTCAAACCTTCTATCTTAACATCTTTGTTATAACCTTCATGTTCAAATAATAATATTTAAATAGAGTATTATGGTTAATTAAAACTCAGTGTTGCATGAATCACAAGATATCAAAGAGAATGAATTTAAAGAAATATATCATAAAGTCTTGGGGTGTTAAATTTTCTTATAATATTGATTTTTCATGTCATATAGGCTATCAAACATGACATTTTAAAATATTTGGGTGTTACAAATTTTATAATTGATCTACTATTAGGGAAAAATCCAATATCACTTTCATCTTATGGGATGAAACCAAGAAAATTATGGTATTGAAATATCAATTGGATTAATTTGAAATAAAAGGGTTCCTTTAACCAATCATATCTCCTTGAGAATCACTAATTCTTTTGGTGAAGAAGGTGGATTAAACTTTTAGACTTTGTGTGGATTATCATAAGCCTAACTAAGTTATGATAAAGAATATGTATCCTCTAATAGGAATTGACGATCTATTTTGTCAATTTAATATATCCCAATGTATATCTAAAACTTACTTACATTCAGTATCTCACCAACTACAAGTTCATTTAGAGGATATTCAAAAAATATATTTCAGAAGAAGATATGGCCATTACAAATTTTTCGTTATAGATTTTGGTCTTATGAATGCACTAGCCATATTTATGGAATTGATTGATTGAATATTTTAGAGGTATAAATATTCTTTCATGGTTGTTTTATTGATGATATATTGGTGTATTCAAGGAAATAAGATGATCATGGGAAAAACTCGGCTATAGTGTTGGGTATCTTTTGGGAGAATCATTTGTATACCAAATTATAGAAGTGTGATTTATTAATATAATAGGTGTGTTTCTGTGACCATTTAATTTATAATTTTTTTATATGGATAATGGAAATATAGAACCTATTACCTCTTTTAAACTACCAAATAATGTCTTTGAGATACATAGTTTTCTTGTCTTAGCATAATACTACAAACATTTTGTGTGTGATTTGTTATGTTTGGAATCAACAATGACAACTTTGATAAGGAAAGGTGTTCCTTTTTAATGGAATGATGAACTCCAGAAATCCTTTCAAGAACTTAAGGTTATAATTACATATACTCCTATCCTCACATTTCTAGAGTCTAGATAGGTCTATATAGTCTATTGTGATTCATCAAGATCTAGGTTGGGATATGTTCTCATGCCAGAAAATCATCTTATTTCTTATGGGTCATGGAATTTATAGTTTCATGTGAATAATTTCATAGAAAAGTATTTAAAATTTGAGTTTGTGTTCTATGATTTGAAAAATTAGAATCAATACATATTTTGTGATAAATTCATAGTGTTTATAGATCATAAGAGTTTGAATTTTTTTTCACAATCAGATTTGAATTTAAGTTATTACAGATGGATGGAGTATCTGCATATGTTTGAATTAGACTTGATGTATACACTGGGTAAAGAGAACTCTGTGGAAAATGGGTTGAGTGGGAAGTCATATGATTATTTTTATAAAGATGATTCTAACCAGTGGAAACTAATGTCATTCATAATAGATATGCACGTAGATTTCTCGGAACAAGGGTATGTTGTAGTTTTATTTCAAGTTTCGTTTGATTGTAATTTGGTTGCGTAGGTTAGAGTTTCTTAGATATTTGATCCTGAATGTGTTACTTTGTGGTCAAAAAATAATAGTCGGGAGACCATTGAGGAATGATATCTGAATGAGAGTTTATTATTGAAGTTTAGAAATTATATAGACATACATTTGGCTTGTCATAAATAACTTATTAGTGCAAGCCACCATTTGATATGGGATGTTCTCCCTCAAATTCCAAATATGTATAAAGTGATGAAAGCTTAGTTTTTTAATGTTTTCATGAAAAGATCTATAGTGGAGTATTTCTCGATAATCATCACCAATCAGTAGGTGAAGGAGGATCACCAATGACTATTAGGTATGTTGTAATCTTTACCAATTACCATGTGAAAATGGGAGAAAATAGCCATGGATTTATCAATAGTTCTAGAAAGGAATATTATGAAACATGATCCCATATGGGAGATTGTGGATAATCTCACAAAGCCAGCTCACATCATCTTGATTTGTGAAAAAATTAATTGGAAGACCTATCAAAAATCCACATTTGGGAAATTATAAATATGAATGGTGTTCCAGTATAAATTATATCAGACTAATATCCTATGTTTATGTCTTGTTTTTTGAAATACTTACAAAAAGACCTTGGAACACAATTTACTATGTATACAACATATCATCCTAAAATGTATGGAAAGTTCGAACAAAAAATACCAATGTTGGAGGACATGCTTAAGGATTATGTGATGGATTTTGGGGGATCTTTGGAGAATCATATACCTTTAGTAGAGTTATTATAAAATAACATATATCAATACTCAATACATATTTCTCCTTTTGAAGCACTGTTTAGACATCCTTATTATTCTCTATTTTTGTGTGTGGAAACATGTGATAATTTTCTAATTGGACCCAACCTTGTGTAAGAGACAACATAGAAGATTCACTTGATCACAAAGATAATTTTGATGGATTAGAGTCTTCATAAATTTTACGTTGATCATCATCAATGAATGTTATAATTTGTGTTGAGTGATCACATGTTTTTGAGAATTTCTCCAAGGATTGGGAATCATTATTTTGGTATGCAGGGAAGGTTATCTCCTCGATACATAGACCCCTTTTAGATACTTGAATATTTTTTTGAGATTTAATATCAATTTGAATTTCTAATGATGTTCAATTAAGCGCACAATGTGTTTCATGTTTATCAGTTGAAGAATTACTAACCCGATCTTAACCATGTGATTTTATGGGATCATGTTGAACTAGAACTAGATTCGATTTGATTAATGTGTCTATATAGATTGAGGATAGGAAAGAGAATATATTTCAAGGGAAAATCATTGGTCTATAGTATTTCTTATGGAAACATGATTATATTTTGGAAGAAACATAGGTGCGTGAAATAGAACTGTTAGAGCAGTGGCCGAAACCCTTCCAGAACAAAATGGGTTTTCTACATTCTTGAGACAAAATGGAAAATGAGGGGGAGTATCTAGATCTACTTTTTTCTTGTAAATAAACCTTTATTCTGGTATTTGGAGTCTATATAATTTTGAAGTTATGTTTTAGAGGGCTATGAGGGGTTTCTATATTGTTTTGGAGGAATTTATAGAGGTTCACAGTTTGTGTGCAGTTAGTAGAAACTGTGCACTGCCTATAAGAAACCATAAAAGGGAAGAAAATAGGGACATGGAAGGATCATGGTTGGTGAAATGTCTGTCTAAAACTTGTGATTCTCCTTAGGAAACAATTCTTCTTGAAGTTTAAGAAAAACATGATTGGTACATGTGTTGTATAACCGTGTGAGCCAACTGTACAGGGTGCGACCTTAAGTTTCTAGCACCACACTATTGGTTCACAGTTTAACAAACTGTGTGGCCTAACCATGATGAGTGCAGTTATACAATCTTAAAATTTTTATTTAATATTAATTAATCCTCCAAATACCCTCTATTCCCCTATTTTCTCTATATCCTAAATTTCTTTCTCACTAGGATTAAGAGATTAAACCTTCAATCCAAGAGATATTATTTGTGGAATAAAAGTTCATCCGAGGAATAAATTCATTATTAAGTACCCATCCATCTATCCTTCTTCTTTTTATATCCAAGGTTATTATCCCTCTAGGAACTATTGGGGTAGTTTTATTCTCTATTCACTCTACTGGATTTATAAGTTAAAGTATTAGTTTTAAATAAACTATTTGAATGAAATGGTGGGGAAACACTTGTATAATTTTTATTGGAAAATATTATTTTTGGTTATGGATTAGAAACTATGGACAATTGATTTGGTTTCAAAATAATCTTTAGATATAATTTTAATAGGATGGTTTTGAAAACATTGTTAGTTTTGGATTCATGTAAAATGTTTACTGACATTCTTTAATGAAAGAGTTTTTTTCAAAATGGAATGGCCTAGTATGGTTTTGGAATAAATAGTTTGGCATGTGTTAAGTGGGATAGATTATGGTGATGATGTTCTATACTATCAAATTTTAGATGGATTTTGGATGTGAAGTTTCACCTTCAATGGTAACACCAAGATTAATTGTGTGTGTGTGACTCTCTATGTGGAAATGGGATTCAATTTTCCAAATGATCAGGAAATGGTTTTTGAAATTATTGATTTTTATTCCTTGGAACATGTTTTTTGTTTTGATATAAAATATTTTTACTATTTATAAATATTTATAAAATTATGGAAAAATTTTTTTTCACAGTGGTTTGATTTGATATATTATTATATAAATCCTACTAAGTTTAGAGTCACCCCCTGACTGGGTACTATTGATCATTTTTTTTCAATTGAGAGACATGTAAAGGAAAGATATCTAGGTTATTTAATAATGCTTCTTTATAAATGTGGGCATGGAATGTGGTGTTGAATCTTGGAGCTAGTTGGGTGTTTCAAGTTGATGTGTCGCAACCTGAACCAATTGGGCTTGAGCCGTGACTCCCCAAGCCCACATCCAATAGGCCAGGGGCTGGTGACTAGCATCGATTTGGCTATCACACACATGGGAGGCCGTAGATTATTATACCTATACACATGCACCACAATACACCTCCATGAAATAGTGCTTGGATATATAAAAACTAAAAAGATATGGATGGATTCATCTATCCCAACCAGAGTACAATAAAAGTAAAAAAGGGAAAAATACATGGACCACTAAAAGAAAACTGTAAAACAGTCCAACCTTCTAAGTAGGAGGAGAATGCTATAAAATGATCCCACTGGAAAGATCCCCGGACAAGCTTTTCTAAACACCCTAATCGGTCTAGCTCAATAAGCTCCACCTACTCCAGGTCCTCCTGAGTCTCTATTGAAAGGCCAATGGTATGAACAAGACACAACACATGTGGGTAAACCCCATGCAGGGTTGAGTATAAAGATACTTAGTAGGTGCACCAAAAACTCCAAAAAAAAGGGACTAACTAAAATGAAACAATCAGATCGACCCAGTTAGAGGTAACCCAAATGAGATATATACTCCATAATGATACCATCCTTAAAAAATATGACTAGTCAACTCATAAAACTCAGTGTCTCCACCCAACCTTGTCAATACTTCAAGGAAGCCTAGAAATAAAACACCCAAATATACTATTCTGAGGCACTAAGCCTCACAAGGTTCTGACCTCATCACCAGCAACATGTTCCTAAGTGATACCCTACCACGTCACTAGACCAAGATCACACATTCCATGAGCCCAGTCAACCCAGATGACACATTTATGATACACTCTGTTAGGTGCTACCCTACCATCCCTGATGGAATCTCTGAGAGATGAAACTTAATGAGGCATCACAAAGATGATGGAAACTCTTCCATCCAAAGGGCATACATCCAAGAGAACATGATCATTTGATATCTCCATTAAAACCACCATGCTGGTACATAGTGAATCTCAAACATCAGAAATGGGATCCCTCTTAGGATCCACATGGATGATGCTACAAACCCTGATAGAAAACTAAGACCCACAAATCATCTTCTAGGGCATCACTCCTAGGATCTTTAAGGGGACACTAAAAAAACAAACTGGTATCCCTATGATCTCATATAGAAAGGGGATCACACCTAGGATCCATTGGGGAACACCCTAACCCAATATAATGTCTAGGATATCATATCAATTTTATAGAAGAGCATCTCCCATGTATTGTTGGTCATAACAATTCCACAAACCCAATCTGGTATAACATGTGAAGGTGGGGATCATATCACTAATGATTCCAAAAACCCTACCCATGTAAGGTGTCACAGAAGAATGATGAAAGTTGACATCTCGATGCATAACTAGAGGTTCAATTCCTAGGGATCTGTCCCCTACTGGAATATCCTCCTCGGTAGAATTTATTCCTGCAGAAATAATGGTCATATAGATTCCAAGAACCATACTAGGAAAACATGAAGGCACGTGAGGATCACACATGGATACTCAGGGAGATACGTGCTCCAAATCCACTATGTATGTAGTCAAAGAAAACTGAGATGACATACTATAGAAACTGGAAACACAACTACGCAACACATACGCAAAGCAAAAGAATAGGGGTCACAATCCTATGATGAGGATGTGATACCAAAACCCTCATAAAGAAATTACTAAGGGTACCAAATCAACCCTTTCAGTATAGAATTATCTAATAGAAGAAACTCACACAATTTCCCATACACCCCACATCTCCCAGTCCCAAACAAAAGACAACATCACATTCTATATGGAAAACTACTTAGGATAGGTTATTCAAAAGACAGAATTTGAGTCCTAATGAAGAAGATAAGAAAGGTGAAAGATTTCATGAAGACATTTAAGGAGTACACGACATGCACTGGGGGCTACACGGTGTGTGAACCCACCCAATAACCCAATACATTATCCTATCTACATGTATTTCCAACCCATGTAGGGGTACATGGCATGTAGAGGCGGTACATTCCATGCCCCACTTCACCCATCCCTTGGCCGTGTTCATCCTTCACATGGACCAACCAATAATGTCACTTACACATCATGTATCCCATATTATAAGACGTGTTTAGATGATATGAGCTCCTGGCAATGTGTTTTACCCATGCTCGTATCAGGAACCATGTATTCGTGTACTATGGTTGTGTAATTTTACATAGCCATGTATGCTCACACAACTTCCCTATCCATGTCCTTAGGACACATAACTTGGGGAAACTACATGGTGTGTAACCCTCGATACATGGTGTGTAGTCCCCAAACATCATCTTCCCTAAATGGGAAGAACATAGGGAATGCCCCTCTAGTCTACACACCATGTAGGCAGGAAAATATGACGGGATTTCCCTAAAAACAGCCAAGATCACCCACTATTCACACCAAAACACATAGATCAACCCTCAAGGGGTCTTTATAAAGTGTCTAAGGGATCTAAAAGCTTAAAATGATGAATAAATATAGGGATCAGGACTTAAAACTCAAGCCTCCTACCTCGTGGATAAATGTCGAAGCTTCAGTGTCAAATTAGTGCCCGAAGCTGCTGATGCATGATCTGGGAGTGACCTTCATCATTATCTGAGACCGATGACGCTTTGTTTCTTTGATCCAACTTTTATGTCATTCTTCACTAAAAGGGGAAGAGTGGAGGTTCTCCTACCATCATGCAGACCAAGGATGAGGGAGGATGATTTTTTGTTTAATTTTTATTAAACTATTATCCTCCATTTAACATCGCACTCATGATACGTCTCCCACCCATCACCCAGTTCCAACAAATTTTATGTCACACCTAGGGTAAAAGTACTATTCTAAAGTCATCAAAATTCTCTGATATATGATCTGATACACTGCTTAGGAGTTATTCCATGTTTCCAAAGAAAATGTGAATAGGTGATAAATTTTTTTTAATATTTTTAAAATCATAGCACCGATATTATCCAAGCCCTAGAACTCCATGAAAACCCAACACTTGGCTTCATAAATATCCATATAAATATTCCAAAGTCTTATAGGTCAAAAATTGAGTCACTAAAGTCTCCCAACCTTAGGGATTTTCATCCCCCAAAAGAGAAAGGCTAGGCACATAGAAATAAGTAGAGCTCTCAACTGGGACTCCCACACCAACAAGCTCACCAAAACCACTAAAAATCCACCAAGGTTATCTGTGAATCTAATGAGAATTCACTATGGGAAAAATCTAGGGTTACCTCACCCATGTCCAACTAAACTATCTCAACATTATGCAACTAGCGACACATGTCTCCTCTGCTATGATGGGTGGAATAGAAAAAATCACCTAGTCCACCTATAGTTATATGGTCTAGTAGTACATCCCCTATCTAACCTAAAATAGAGACCATTGAGACCCTACACTGAACACATATGTCAACAGAACTCATCCACCACACCTCGATACTATCCTTTTTGGGTGACACTATCTTGACCACATGGTTTAATACATCTTAGTGGGGAAAGTGTTTCTCATTATCATGAGTTCGAAGTCACATCAAACCAAACCACACCCTCCATAATAATATTGCAGACATAGATCACAACAAACACATGTGCGTACCAGTGAACCCATAGGGCTACCCAATCATACACACTGGTTCTTACCAGGACCTTTATGAAAACCACCTGACACACAAACCAAACCTAAACACCCAAGTTAGAGAGACGCATCCACCAAACCTTGACACTGTCCACTTTGGGTGGAAATGGCTCACCCTCAATGTTTTAGAACACATTACAAAAAAAAATCTTGGTGGGGGAAGGATCCATCTTCCTCATTCATTTGAAGCTACATTGAAAAACACTAACACATGTTCTTACTGATTCCCTAAACAATCCTCAAGAAATAAGCAGAATGAAAAGAGTAAATCCTAACATATTTTATCAAAACTACTGTAGAAAGTAGAAAGTATATAGAGAGTACCTCTATCCATTCGTGGATCCTCTGGGTCAAAGGCCTCTATGACCTGTAGTTTTTATCACCCCCATACTCCTGCTCCCTGAGTCGGGCATGGATCAACTGGGGGTGATGGTGGAAAATCATACCGTCTACCACCTCCTACTACTACACCCACTGATATGCCTCATCTATTGCCCTATGAACCTTCATTCTTTAAACACTTACTCTTACAAGGTGTTCCATCGACCATATACCTCTCAGCAGCATGGTGGGTTGTAAAATCAATACCAAGATATCCTTGGTCGTCGCAAGAGTAACACCGCCTCTCCTATGGCTGAACAAAATTAGCATGAGATCCCTAAGACTTAGATCCCCCATACTAGGAACAACTTCTGAAACATCACAAATTACCAGATCCCTAAGCCTTCCATAGGAGACCAACTACTGAATCAACTGCCTAGGTCTTAGATCCCATGTGCCCAACATTAACGGCCAGAGTCAACATAGATAGAAGGATCTCAATAACCATGGACCAATCCAGCACTCCAGTATAGGTGGGAATGTACAACAGCACAACCGATGCCCTAATCTCTCCGTGGAAGCCCTTATATGAGGTTCAGGATTAGAATATCTTATCCCGAACCATATCTGGGGAGTAATGTACCAGTTCTGTGAACTTTTCAGAGTACTCTGCCATAGTCTTTCAATCCTACTAAAGCTATAGATGCTCTTGGATAGGAACTGACCCTAGCGTGGCTAGATTGAACTCCTCCCTGAAGGGAAACTCAATCATTTCCCAAGATAGTGTCTCCCGGTCATGGGTCTACACCACAATACTACACCATCTCCCGACCAAACCATACAAAAGGATCACCACTAGGACCACCATCTGATTGGAGGGAGGTAGAAAATATGTGTAACTATCTCAAGCCAGTCATCAGCTACCTAGGGTACTAGGTCACCCTGAAACCTTAGAGGCCATTTCCTCCTCATCCAGAACCACTGGAACAAAGTACTGCTCAATAGGTGGAAATAAAACATGCCGACTTCCTAGAGGTCTAGACATAGAACTAGTTCCCTACACTGAAACCTCATCTCAGTGCATATCTTCACCATAATCCCACCATGGAACCCAGTCTGGCTATCGTCACAAAGACATACTGAAATAAAATAAAGATGCACCATAGTCATAGCGTATATCTGGGGAGCTGACTAAAGGATAGTAAAAACCAAAAACCCAGTCCTATATGATTCTTGTACCATTATTACCCATAAAACTAGTTTCCTAATGTACCACATCAAAAATCAAGTCATCAGAGTCCTGAGGAATGTCTATGTTGGCTACAGAACCAACACTAGACTCTCTAGACTGGAAGACTACATTCAAACATACTAACACTACAACTATGAAAGCCAAACCAAGCTCATAATTGTGGTCCCAAAGGTAGAACCTCCTCTAATACCACTCTATCACGACCTGACCCAATGGGGCTTGAGCTACAACTCCCTAAGCCTAACTCAAATAGGCTATGGGATGGAGACTAGTGTTGAGTAAGCTATCACACACATGGGAGGCCATAAACTATCATACATGTACACAAGAACCCACATACATCTCTACAAAACAGTGTACGGATATATAAAAATAGAAAATATTTTCATTCATACATCTATATCAACCAATGTACAACAGAAGTACAAAACGGGAAAATACATAGCCCAACAAAAGTAAACTGTAAAAACATAAAACCTGATCAGTAGGAGGAGAACACTGTCAAATGAGAAAGGGGATCCCTCCTAGGATCTTCTAGGGGATGCTACAAATCTTGCTGGAAAACCAAAACACACAACTCCTTGGTTAGGGGATCACTTATAGGATCCACTAGGGGAAACTAAAAATACAAACTAGTAACCCCATGATCTCAATCAAAAAGGGGATCACACCTAGGGTCCTCTAGGGAGCACCACAACCCAATTTTACATCTAGGATATCATATCACCCAGATAGAGGATCCTCGCTCATGTAGTGTAGGTCAAGATGATTTCAAAAACCCCATCTGGTATAACTCATGAAGTATGGGATCATATCACTAAAAATTACACAAACCATGCCAATAGAACATGTCATGGATGAACAACAGAAGGAGAGACCTCAATACACAGCTAGTGGGTCTGTGCCCAAGGCTCACTAGGGCTCTGTCTCCTACTGAAACATCCTCCTGGATAGAGGATCAATTCCCATGTAAATATTTGTCACAATGATTTCAAGAGTCCTACTAAAGAAACACTAAGGGATGTGAGGATCACTCAGGACCTCTCATGGAGATACGTGCTCCAAATCCACTAATTTTTTAGTTGAAGAGGATTGAGATGACTCACTTCATAAAATGGGAACACACCCCCACTACATGTACGTGAAGGAACTGAAGAGGGGTTAGAATCTAGTGATGAGGATTTGATACTAAATACCTCATAGAAAATGGACCAGGGTGACCCATTCAACCTGTCGGTTTAGATGTCAGTAACAAAAGTACTAGGGGGAACCACTCAACCCTAACCATCTGAGTGTCACTAATAGAATCAACTCACACAACTCCACATACATGACATATCTCCCAGTCCCAAACTAAGGCCACCATTTCATTGTATGTAGAAAACTACTCAGGTTAGGCTATTCAAAATTCTGTATCTGAGTCCCATAGAAGGAGATAAGAAGGGTGAAAGATTTCATTAATACTTTTAAAGATTACATGATGTGCACTGGGGGCCACATGATGTGGGAACCTACCCATGCACCTGACTGTGTATCATGTCTACATGGATTACCAAAACATGTAGGGGTACATGATGTGTTGATATAGTACACACTGTTTCCCACTTCACGCACCCCTAGTTCTGTTCCAAATTCACCTGGCCTAAACAACCGTTTACCTTACAATCCATGTATTACAAACTACTTTGTGTGTTTGGGTGATACAACCACCTAGAAATTTGGTTTACCCATTCCTATATCTAGAAACCTGTGTTCATGTACTTCTACATGGTTTTGTACATTCACACGACTTCTCGATCCATGTCCTTAGGCCACACAACTCAGGGTCATAACATTACATTAATCCCTCAAAACATGGCCTGTAGACCCAAAACACCATCTTACTCGAACATGAAGAACACACGACATGTCCCACTGGTCTACACATCTTGGAGATGGAAAAATCTGATGGGATATCCCTACAAATAGCCTAGATCACCCCCTTTCACCATGAAACACACATATCAACCCTCAAGGGGTCCATAATAAGCATTTAAGGGATCTAAAACCTAAAACAATGCATAAAAAGAGGGATCATGACTTAAAATTCAAACCTCCTACCTCATGAAGAAACTTCAATGATTTGGGTTTGAATCAGTGCTCAGAAGATACTGTTGTATGATCCGGGAGTGATCATCATCAATATCTGAGACAGACGATGCTTTGTATCTTTAATTCGGAATTTGAGTCATTTTTCACCAAAGGGGAAGAGGGGGAGGGGTCCTCCCATCGCACATACCAAGGATGAGGGAGGAGTAATTATTGTTTATTATTTATTAAACCAATACGCTCTATTTAACACCTCGCTCACAATATGACTCCAACCTATCGCCTAGCGCCGATAATATTTTTGTCATGCCTATGTTAAACACAGTGTTTTTAGCTCAAACAAAATCTCAGAAATATGATATGTGACTCCACTCAAGAGTTATTCCATGTTTCCAATAAACTAGGTACATGTGATAAAATATATTTAATATTTTTAGATTCACCATGCTGAGGCTCTCTGGGCCCCTGAACTCTAAAGTGACTCAGTTCCTAGATTTGGAAATATCCTTAGGAATATTCCAAAGTCTTACAATTAAAAACCTGATTTCCTATAGGATTTATCTTTGGAGTTTGAGTTTTGTGGTTTTTGGTTCTCCTTGAGTATGTATTTTGGTTTCCACTTTTACAATGATATGGTTTATTGGTTTGATTTTTTGAGTTTTATTTTGTACTCATGCATTATATAAATGTTTGGTTGGTTATTTTTTATATAGATTTGATATTTTATCTTTAAAAGGTAATTTTTTACACAAATGTTCTTAAATAATTTGGCATTTATTGCTAGCTTTCGGTTTCATGGGGACATCTCCTAAGGCCAAGTAGCACACACATAACTTCTCAATCCAACGAGGAGGGGTGAAATATTATAGCTTTGAGGTCTGAGATCTAGAGGTTTTTGGGGATGTATTATTTGAGTTATTTTATGTAAATATCAGATATTAATGAGATGAAAGGGAATTTTTTGTTGATGAAATGGTTATTTCTAGAAAATTATTAGTAGAGTGTTACTTATAGTGGAGTTTGAGGTGGAATTTATCACCTGAAACACAATAGTAAGAGCTAGTTTCTACATTATTACATTAGAATAAGATATATGGAATTGGATCATGAAGGATTTAATAGTTTAGTAGTCTTGGTAAACTAGATACATGCTTGAAATTCACATCACATTTTAAAACATAAAATACACAAAGAAATTTCTTTGATAATTTCATTATTACCCATATAATATACATGCATATAAATCAAAAAAACATTCCTTGTGTCCTTGAAAAAATAAAACATAAGAAAGTGGTGAGATCATATGCTAAGTAAGGGTAAGCATACTTTATAAGCTATGAATAAATAATGTACAATCAATATGGAAGGGTAGATAACTGAAACATATTCCATTTAATTAATAACTTGAGAATAATATGAGGTTTGAATCATGGACCACCTGACGAGAGGTTTCTCCATGTGGGCTGAGGTGATTAATATTGTCCCGATGTTGCAGCATTGTTCTCAATGGATTATCGGGGATGGGAGGATCCGGTTCTGGAATTAAAACTAGTCAGAGAGGGTGCATGCTTTCCCGGGGTGTCCGGTCCCTCTTATTTACTTTAGGGAGGCCAAGTTGCATCCCCTGTTCTTCAGATCAGTGCTGGATGTGGATTCTTAGAGGGTCTTTGATTAGGTTGTGATAAACTAGTTGAAGGATAGGCGTGTATTCATGCCTTCGGCATCAGGTAGGTTCAATCTGAAAGACTTTCATCGGAGTTCCAATGCTCAGCAGCTTTAGGAGTCTAGAAATAGAGTGGAGTGGAGTAGAAGTGTTCCTACCAAAATGAACTTTCTAACATGGCAGATGAAGCATAAGTCCATCCCTTCAAATTATAACATCAAACGACTAGGTATTAGCCTGGTGTCTTGTTGTCAGTGTTGTAAACAGAGGAGGGAGGAGAGTATGGATCATATTTTCTTTGAGGGGGACCGTGCTCGTGTGGTGTGGAGCTTTCTGGGAACGAACACATGTTACTCTTCTAACGCCGACACATGCGATCGGTTCTTGGGGAAATGGTTTCGGGGGTGTGATGGAAACGAGAAGGAGACAGAGTCCCGGGCTGTGTTTTACAATGCGGGTTGTTGGGTACTATGGGAAGCGAGGAATTGCGCCAGGTACGAGGGTACTGTGTCTACTGGGAGGGCGGTGGTGGCAAGAATAAGGTGTATGCTGATTGAGATGGTGGGTATTGTGGGCTTTGGGGCGGATGTTCCATCCATTCAGGTGTTGAAGTCCCCTGGGTTGGTGGGTAGGTAGAGGATCTCCCGGGAGAGGGGAAGTTGGAGGGTAATAAGCTGAACGTGGATGGAGCCTGCACTGGGGAAACCATGCGAGGAGGGGGGGGGGGGGGGTGCTACGCGATGGCAGCGGTAGTGTGATGATGGCCTTCTCTACCAATTATGGTAGGGGGAGCTCAGTTCAGGCAGAGGCATTGGCTCTCCTATCAGGGTTGTCATTTTGTATTGATAGAGGGATTGTTGTGTAGCAGATTGAAACAGACTCGAAGATTGTTCACGATGCATTGTATGGTTGAGGTACGATGCCATGTAAGATTTCCTACACTATAAGGAAATGCAAGGCAATTATGGGGAACAACGTCAGGGTAACTCACACTTGGCGGGAAGGTAATAAAGTAGCAGACTACTTTGCATCTCTTGGGGTCCCTGGGGTTACTATGGTCTGGGTGGATAATGTGTTGCATATTAGACCCGAGGGGGTCAATTTGATTAGGGGATATGCCCTTGGGTTACATTATTTTCGTCCACCTTAGGGGGGCTCTCGTCGATTGTTTGTAGTTGGGTGTTTCTGGAATAAAAATCGTAATTTTGGATGGAAAGGTTAATAATTACCCTAATCAATAAATATAACCATAAACTATATAGAGTAAAATAGTGAACAAAATTAAAATTATATATCCCCAATCAAACTGATCATCAATAATATAGATAAATAATAAGGATTGTATCATTATAGTATATCCCCCTTGAGTAATAAGTAACATTAAAATTATGTATTCTTAGATGAAAAATGATTTTGAAAGATCACATGGAATATTACTTTTGGGAAAATACCCTATGAAAATCACTTTTTCCATTATAAGACTAAACAATTCATATAATATTATCCAAACACTTTTCATTGAAGATCATTTAAAAAAACTAAGAATTTCTATAATATCGGGGAAAATTATTTAAAAAGAACCTTGTAAAATTTTAAAGGAAGATTCAAATAAATGACCATCGTGATGGTGGGTAATTAAGTATATTCCATATAAGTTAAAAAGAACATTAATTTTTCACTGTAGAAAGGTTAAAAAAGTACATCATTCAAAAAATAAAAAGAAGATTCATTTTAAACAATTTTATAAAAAGAAAAACTTGGGTAAATATATATTTAATAAAGCATTTTGATAATGATAGAAAAATTTAAAAACATTTTTAGAAATCCTGGTTTTGTAAGAAAATGAATTTTCTTTTGAAGATATAATTAAATTCAGATTTTATTAAAAATATTGTCTTTATCATTTTAAGTACCAAACATTGGAAAAATGGTACTATCACATGAAAAAGTTCATGAATAAATATTTAATAATAACATATATTTATTTTAAGATTTAAATATCAAATAATTCCCCTAAGGAAGTCTTAATAAAAAACAATACTGAATAATGAGGAGATTGTGAAATAAAACCTTACCATTTAAGTAAATTTTGAATCATAAGACCCATGAAAGAAATAAATTAAAATGAAACATTAAATACCATTATGATAAATTAATTCCTTATATAATATAAAAAACGGTTAGTATATATTCCACAGAAAACAAATAACTGGTGAATATGGTGTTTGTCTCACGGAAGTAAAAGTGAGATAAGAAACCCTTGCCTCGAGTTCGGCTCACCACGTACATTATTTATATTTATAAATACTAAACTTATGTTAATTATTTACCTGAATAAGAATAATTTTAATATTTTTTTCCTTTTATATCACTTATTACCATGTTAAATGTGATTACATAATCAATTAAGTCTACGTGAGTTGTTTCCATGATATTTTACTTATATGTTAAAAATTACATCAGTAGGATGAATATGGTCAAATAGGTCATTATTTTAACATATGTATAACAATAATAATGCAAAGATTCACAATATTTATACATAAATTATACATTTAAAACCAATCATAAAATATGGTTATGAAAAATGAAGTATTTTATGATCATGGAGACGGTAGGTCGTACACATGCATGAGTAACATTTCTATTTTTTCAATGATCATAATGGAAAGGTGGTAAGTAATATTTTATCTTTAAATAATAATAATAATATCATAAATACCATATTATTTATTTAAATAGAGTTATATATTTCTTCCAGGTGGTGTGGGGATGAAATGAGAGTCACATCACTTCGTGAAGTTGGTAGTCCACACTTACCCGAACACCATTATGGTTTTTTTAGTGAAAGAAATAAATTAATATATTGTATTTTTATAATGATAAATATATCATGAATATAACAATCATGTAATTTATATCACATATATTCATTAAAATTAACCATATTACCTTCCATGTAAAGTGTTAGTGAAAAAGGAATCACATCACTTCGTGAGGTGATAGTCCACTGTACACACGAGCGGCGTTATCATATCCCATATGAAATGGAAATAAAACGTTATATATGATATAATGACTCCATAGGTATAATTATGTTAGAAATTTCATGTATATACTTTATATACACCATCATACCCAACTGTGAGAGGTTTTAATGGAAAAAATGAATGACATCAGTTCGCAAGGTGGTAGTATAATGTACAGAAGAGCAACATTATCGTTTCCCATTAGAGGGAAGAGGAGATTGGTATTTTTAATTCACTTAAAATAATTATATATCATTACATCAGATGTAATATTTTTATTATATGATCAAAACTGAATAATATATGAAGGAGGTGGAATAATTAAGAAAACAAAAATGAATAATTTGGAATTTTACCTCTTCTCAGACCACTTCTTCGGAATTATACATAGAGTATTCCTTGAATGTATTTTTGAAAAAACCAAGGATTCTAGGATGAGGATATGGAGGTTATGAAGTTATTTGGATAGGTATTTTCCAAACAAAAATGGGTTTAAGGTGTGAATAATGGAGGATATGTGGTGAACTTTTATAAGTGAGGTGAGTAGAACACTTGTATTTTTTTAAAATAAAAACGTTCACCCACATTTTTTACATTCCATAAGGGTTACAAATAGAGTATTATAAAGACTTAGAAATTATATAAGTTAAGGTTTATTTATAATTCTTCTATAGTATTCATCTATTGTTGGTTATCTTCTTTCTTCATCCTTCTGAATTAGATTAGCTCTATGAAATCGGTGGCTCTACACTAATAATATCAGATCAACTTTCTCACCTTAGAGTATTCAACGAACAATATTTTTGAAAACTAATCTCATGTAACATGGTATTATAAATACCACACTATTAATTATTATTATAAATCTATTCACTACCTTCTAAAACTCACTTCTCTATAACAAAACTAAGAGTATATTTTTCTTAGAGGTTAAATTATTGAACATAGTATCAAAATCATTCTTGGTGATATTCACTTGAATAAATGGGTCTTCAATTTATCACTCACATATCCATTTTAAATGTTATAAAAGCTTAACCTCCTTATTAATTTTCACTAATTGGTTCAATGTATTTTCTTCCTAATTTCTCAAGTTATACATTTCTCTTAGAAACTCCATTATCATCTCTCTTAGTAAAGTTACACTTTAAGTGGATGCTTCGTTTTTATTTTCTTCTCATAGATCAACTCAATATCTCATGTGTACATATAGCCACATAAAATAAATTTCTTTTCTTTTTAAATTATCATAAATGGTATATTGAGAATAAAAAATGACTTTTAGTGTAAAGACACCATAATATAATACCTAGTTTTGGTTCCCATGATTTTTTGTTCTCTCCTTTTTCAACTGAGGGTGTATTCCAAGAATACCCTTATTAAATTCTCCTAAAATTTAAGACATAGTAAAATAAAATAACATTTTATTATTTAATAGGGATAAAGTATTATTCTCAAAATAATCCATAAAATCGATACTCCATATATTCTAGTTGTATGAAGATCATACAACAAATAATTTCTTCTATGGTGTGGAACATGTCTCATTTTTTAGTATTGGGAAAATTCATATACTTCCTTATTATCTCCAATAAAACACTCAAAAATACTCATATAAAATGATGTAGTATTTTATAAATAACATCTCGAACTTTGATGGTTATTCACCTACTTTATTCTTGAAAACCAGATAAAAACAATTTTATTATTAAAAAAACATACAGTGGATGTATCCTTTTAATCTTCTCAAAAAAAGTTTAGATCATGGATTATAAAATGTTCCTAATGTTCTGAACTCAAAATAATGACATAATAATCTTTAGATTTTCATTTCTTTTGGATTCACAAATTGGGGAAACTGTATTTATCATTGATCTTTGATATTCCCATTATATGGATAATGATCAGATTAAAGTTCTTTCAAGATTGGTTCCCAAAAATTTCTAGGTGCTTATGATTTTATTCCATGAAGGAAAAATGCTTTCATAATTCCAGTAAATTTCAAATTCATCAAATTCAAAATCTAGAAACATGATTTTTATACTAGAAGAACATCAAAATTTTCCTATGTGTTAAAGTCTTACAGTAGAAACTTTAAATATTTATGCTCACCAAGAAATCTGTTTAATTCCTACAATGGTCCAATAAATTTATAAAACAATTTCAAAGTGATGAATATTTATACTAGGGACTTAAAATATTTAGGCTCAGTGGTATAGGACTTACAATCATTCCTTTTTCAATTTTAAATAGACTCTAGAGCCTTACAATGATGTCAATAATTTAGAAAATTTATACGATGGATAAATTAATTTGATAAAGCACAATATTTTATGATCACATCAAAGTGTTATGTTCAACACCTAAAGTCTTATTATTGGAATAATATTTACAATCACAATATGAAAAAACGTTTTCTGAGGACTTATCTATATTTTTATAAATTCCAAAATCCATATTTTTTGCATGTTTCTTTAAATAAACTTCTATTTACTCCATGATTTCACTAAAATTCATAAAATCATCCTATAACTTCATAAAATTATTGTTGTAATTATTAAAATAATTCCACTATCCTTCAAAAATATTTTTTAGGTGTTGTAGTAAATTAAAAAAAATCATATAATAGTATGTTATTGAATATTACTACTAGTTCTGGTGTGTCTCTTATTCAACAAATTATGAGACATATCTAATCAACCATAGCCTTCATCTATGATTTTTATAAAACTAATTATAGTATCCAACATGATTTTTTAATCCTCACATGTGTTCTCCTTTAGTATCTAAGGAATTTGTCCATCCAAATATTTTAAGGGCATATAGTATTCTTCATTACCATTTATTATTCATGGTATTAACATTTCTTTTATGGGTGGATAATTAATTCTTTACACAATTCATCATATTAATTTGAAATCATATCATTGAATTGATCTGAGAAAAAAAATAAAACAACCACAAAAATATACATTTTTTGTTTGTTTTCATAAGACTTATCACATAAAATTAAATAATATTTACTCCCTTATTTTCACATTAAATTAAATGGGAAGGATAGTATCCCCATTTTCTACATAAATTGGTTCATTATTTCAGTTTATTATCCCCTTTTAAGCCTTATATCACCTGATATTGATACCACTAGAAGTATCAGTTGAGATTCCAACTGACACGAATTAAAATAAAATGGTTGTCACATATTCAAATTCCTATACCTTTTATGATTACATCAGGATTACTATTTAAATGAATCATTGGTTTCCAACTGCATGTGACTATAGGAATTTCAGAACAATACAACATCATCTATAATTAACTTTTAATCCCATTTTCCTTATTAACATTCATTAAAAAATAAAAAATAAGTCTACATGGGATAACCAGTTGTAAAAAAAAGTGATAAGTTTAGACAATAATGCTATCCATATTTTTACCTCATGTGGTACCAGTTTATATACTTTTATAAATTTGGGAAAACATATATAGATTTTAAAGTATTTTAAGAACCCATACTCAATTAAACAAATATATCAAAACATTTCAAATTCTAGTTCTTCCCCAGTCAGTAATATAATCACCACCTTGATAAAAATAATAAATACATGTTAAAAAAGTGTTTAGAGAATAAAATCATATACTATCCTTAAAATTTTTGAGGGGATATAAAAAATTTTATTCAAGAATATTTTATAAATATTTGGAATCTTCACACATTTTTGAGATCCCCCTCAAGGGATACTCCCATTCCTTCATCACTTTCTATGACTATCATTGAAATACCATAAAAAAATATGGGGTGATAGTGGATATTATAGAATCTTATCATATTGAGTAACTAGGATGAGATAGATTTATAGACCTAGAAACTTTTTTTCTTAAAGGTATAACTTTTCAGGACCTATTCATTCTTGCACTATTTTTTGATTTCCAAATTTGGACACATTTGGAAAACATGGTCTTCTCTCTATCTTGTATTTCCTTCTTATATGTAAAGGTTGTATCTACTTTATAATATAGATAACATCCTTTATTTTTATTTTTCTCTAGATTTCAAGATAATTCTAACTTATCTAGAAATATGTTTAGACAAACATTGGGAATATGATCAACATTATATTTGTATGGGGATACTATTTTTGAAATAACATCTTTCGAAAATGAGCATATTGGTTCTTTCCCTTTGGACTTCATCAACTTTTATTATCGAGTATTCCTTGTCATATATCTAAAAACAATATTCCCTACCTTATTGCACCTTCCACACACTTCTTCGTCATATTTTACCTTTCCCTTATTGGATAGCCTATCCACTTAATCACTAGGAGTTTCAACCACAAATATAATCCTAGAATCGTTGTCATCAATGAATTATTTTATATCACTCATCATGTAACCATTTTCCTTGAAATTAATGGAAAACATGAAATGATCCATGGTGCAGACTCTCTTTCCACAATTAAATCACATTTCTTATCCATCGGTGTAGAATCCTTATAATTCTTATTCATTACTTTCTTGGGAGTGGTTTGTTTAATAACATTATTCACCGATTTTTTCTTTAAGGTAGACTCAATACCTTTCTCAACCCACTTCTTATTGTGTGGTTATTTCTAATGATCAATATATTTGTAATACCCAGAAGGGTTGTAGCATTATTCATCAAAGTAGTGAAAATCTATTCTGCAGAACTCACAAAAGTTTTGAAATATATGAAATTTTTTCATCATGGATATATTCTTCATCATTTTTGTAATTATTTTCAAAAGAGTAAGAAATATACTTTCATCAAATTTAACCCCTAGATTTAGTAATTATTTTATTTCCACATATTGAAATATTATTTTAGAATAGATATCCCTATACCTGAATCTATAAAAAAACCAAAACCATTTAATAAACCTTATTCATTTAACCATAGGTGCATACTATCCATTATAACAAGATTTATATTTTTAGATTGAACCCTAAACCATTTAAGAAACATTTGGGGAAAAGTGTTTCTTCTAAATGCTCACATATTTCTACGACATATTGGTATATATTCTAATTTTTGTCTCCTTTCTCATTTTTATAGATTTAAATTATGTATTACACTTCTATATAATCCATATTCAGTGTAAGAAACATTATTAGTATTACGGGTTACCTTTTTTCCATGATATTATTGTGTAATATTATCTGGATGATCTCAAGATATTTGATTTACTATTGTGATCCTTATTTGAGGTATGTAGGACTTTTCATGTTTGCATGGTATTATTTATTTTTCAACTATTTTGGAAGAATAACCTTTCATTGAATAAAAATTTCATAGTTTTAATTCCAGTTCCAAATACTTCAAACTGAGAGTAATATTTTTCATCCATTATTGATTTTAGTATTTCTTCTCATTCCTCATTCATCTTTTTATTTTTTTCCTCATTCTTTTTATTTATCTCAAAAAGAGAGATATCTAACTCTTTAACTCTTGTTGACTTATATTACCATTAAGAAGATTTTACATTCATGGAGATGTTATGTTGTTTATATAATTCATGGAATAACTCCTTTACAATATTTTCAAAAATTTATTTCTCACAAATAACTCCTATAATTCATCATTATTTAGATAAACCATTTCATTTAAAAGTGTGAAATATTTTTCTTTAACTTTAATAATATTTGCGAGAGTATTGTAGGATCTAAAATTATTTCCAAGTGTGTCCTCCATTGAATCATATTATTTATCTAGATTTTACGTTTAGACAATCAATCCCATGATGTATAAAAAACTATATAAAAAAATTATTAGGATAATTTTTTTGGTAATCATTGAATTTTGAATAAATATAACTAATTAATTCATATAATTACTCTTCTTCACCACTTGAACATTTAAAACTAGAGGAGTATTTATCAATGGATTTTTAATAACATTTACTACTATGAATACATTCAGTTAGTGTTGTTTTCATATTGCACTCCCACATTCTTCCACAGATTATTTACTTCCTTCAATTTATTATTTCTTAAGGTATTGGCCCAAACATCTATTATAGTAGTGACCAAACTAGAAACATTCTCTTCCATCATTGGGGATTATTCAAATATCTGAAATTTTTCACTTCATGAATTCAATAAACCCAATTTCCAATTGGGGTAACCAATTTTACCATAAAATGAAAGAAATTCCAAAAGAGGCAAACAACGGGAACCCTGGCACTGATGCGACTTACAGTGCCTAATGGTCAGTGTAGACACACATTGGCGGCGGGGGGGGGGGGGGGGTGATGTCGTCAGTGACCGATTTTACCAAAAACTAATTCTTATTTTATCTTCAAAACCACTTTTATTTTAATCTCATTTAATTATTTATATGTAAAATAATCAATTTATATTTTACCCTTTGAAATAATTAGATGCAGTGAAGATGATTAATGTAAAAATATGACATGTATTTTAACATAGTTTGTCCCTGGTTTGGGTAAAATGATTCTTACCATTTGAACTCCCATCGAGTCATGTATTCTTTGATATAATTGAATCACCAATTATAATTGGTGGATAAAGAGGATCCTAGATCCTGCATCACACATCATTACACTTGTGTGGTAGCCATATTACACAGGTGAAAGTACTACACTATATAATTCAAGTAAAGGGGTATTTATAATTCTTCCATAGTTATCATCTCTTACTAGATATATTCTTCCATCATCCTTCTAAAGTAGATATGATCTATGAACTGGGTGGATCAACACCAATAACATCAGATCATCTTCCTCACCTTAGAGTCCTCAATTTCTAAAATTTCTACAAACTCATCTCATACAACTCAATATCTAAAAGTCTTCATAGTTCATAGTTATTTTGAATATATTCATTTCCTTCTCAAACTCACTTCTCATGAATGTTACCTAGAATGCATTTTCACCAATTTTTAATCTCTTGAACACAATCTCCAAACCCCTCCTAGAGATATTCACTTAAACACATGGGTTTTCTATTACATACTCACTTATTCCTCACTATATACTACAATTACATCACTTTAATCTATTATTTGATATATGTTACAATAGCTTCTACTCATACATTTTTGAGAGATACAGTTCTCTAAAACCATCGGTTCTAAACTCTCTTAATATAACCACGCTTCTAGTGGTTAATTCTTATTTTCCTTTCTTCTTCTTGATGAACTTAGTTGCTCACATGCATTGGAGGTCACATTAATTTCATTATTTCCTTTTTAAATACCAATGGTATATTGAGAATACAAAATATCCACCATTTCAAAAGTACCATAATATAATAACCAATTAGGTTTCCTATGATTTATTATGTGATCTTTTATCAAATGAAGAAACATTACTAGAATACTCTCATTAAATTATCATCAATTTTAAAATATGTCCAAATAAAAAATCATTTTATTCATTAATAGACTCAAATTATTCTTCTCAAAAGCATCAAAAAAAATTTCCCTATATATATTCTTTTTGTATAAATATCACACAGCAAATCATTTCTTCTATGACATAGAATGAATCTCATTTTTTAGTCATAAATTAGTTTTCAAAATTCCCTCTCGACTTCCATTTAACACTAAAATAGTGTTAAATAAAAATGGAATATGATTTGATAAATATAATATTTATTTTCGGTGGTTCATCATCTACATTATTCTTTAAAACCTGATAAAATCAATTTTAGTTTAAAAAATACATACAATGGAAATATCCATTCAATCATCTCAAGAAAACATCAGATCTTTACATATACAATCTTAATGATATTCTAAACTCAAAATCACGACACAAGCATCTTCAAATTTACTTTTCTTCATATTTCAAAAATTATGGAAACTTCATGTATAATTTTTCTTCGATCTCCCCTTTACATAAATAAAGATCAGATTTTTTTCTTTTAGGATTGGATCACATAACTTTCTAGGTATTTATGTTTTTTTACCAAGAATGAATAATAATTTCATCATCCCATTACATTTCATCTTCATTATTTTCTAATTATGTAAAATCTATTTTTATTCCAGAAGAATGTTAAAATTTTCCAAAGTGTTGAAGTATTTTTATAAGAACAACAAATATTTATGCTCACTAAGAAAACATCAAAGGTATTATAATTATCTAATATCTTTGTAAAATTTTTATTAAATTTTAAAGCTTTCTACAAAGCTAAATCTTTATAATAAGGACTTAAAAGAAACATCCTCAATGAAAGAAGACTTATGATCATGCCTTTGTCGATATTCAATAGACTTCATATCCTTATATTTAAGTCAAACAATTGGTAAATAACTATGATTGGAAAATTTATTTGATTAAGATCAAAGTCTTACAATCTCTTTAATTTCTTATATTTAGCCCCTAAAGACTTATGTTTGGCCCAAGATTTATGATCACAGTAGTAAAATCCTTATGGACATGGCTTATAAATTTTTCTATGAACTCCTAAATCAATATTTATGTATATTTCTTCAAATATAATTATAATTTATCTATAAGTTCTCTAAACTTCATAAAATTATAATGAATTTTTTTCAAATAATTGTTGGAATTATTAAAATAAATATCCAATCCATCAAATATATTTCTATGCTGTTTCAGAAAATAAGACCCTCGTATAATTGTATGTTAGTGAATATTACTACTAGATCAGGTGATAATCTTCTTCAATTAACCTTGAGTCATCTATGATCATATTCAAACTTCATCCATGAGTTATATAACCCTGATTTATGTAGTTAACTTTATTTTTTCTTCTCAAATAGGTTATCCTTTAGGATCCAAGGAATTTTTCTAGCCTGCTATTCCTATCAACAAAAGTATTATTTTTTCCAGTTTTTCCTCATAAAAGAATCTCCTCTTTAATGGGTGGATACTCACTTATTCAAGTGAGAACTAATAATCATTTGAACTCATATCACTAACTTGAAATGGGACAAAAAATATAATAAAAATAACCTCTTTCCACAATACTTCTATTATGATTGATATTGGTGGCTAAAATTTGTTTATCAACCCTTACCTAGTTTATGGGTTATAACTTCTAGTAGAGAATACTTAGTGGCCATTGGAGTTGATTACTTCTATAGAGGTTTGGTTTTGGTTTTATGAGATATGTAATTGTGATTTGGTCCTGGGATGAGATCAAATTTATCAGAACCAATCCTTATTAACGATGTAGCCATATGATGCTATCCTAGTGATAGATTGTTATACTATATTCAAGAATAGGTCAATTGTTTAGATGAAGGGTAATTTTCTCTATTTTGGATGAAGATCATGTGATATTTTTCTAGGAAAGTGATTTTTTTATTTGGAGAAAGATGGATTGATTTTTACAGTATTACATCTCAATAAGATAATTTGTTTCATTATACATATAATTTAGAAATGGATAAGATTCCTTGATTTTTAATGGATTAGGAAGTTCTTTTTAGAGGATGTTATATTTTTACCTTTGAGGTGAGAGATTGAGTTTGGGATTGAACAAATCCAGCTATTTCTTCTATTCCTTTGGGGACTTATTGTATAGTCATTGAAAATATTTATAAGTTAAGGATTCATATTTATTAGTAATTACAATAATGATATATCCATCATAATGTTTCACCTTGGGAAACTCCAATGTAGTTTGTAATAAAGGTGAATAGTTTAAGATTATTTACAGATTAATGGAGTTTTAATCAGGTGACAATAAAGTATATCTATCCAGTTATAAGGATATATGATTTATTTGAAGAATTAATGGGTGAAAATGGGTTTTTAAGATCAAACCATGATCTATATACCACCATATGAGAGTTAAGGATGAAATTTGGAATGGAACATAAATTATAAAGGGAGAAATAGATTTCCCACCTAGCTTGAAGAATGCACCTCATGCACTATCTTGTATTCAAAAAATTTCGACCATTGGTTTGTGCTTGGCCATTTCACCTCACTCGGTTTGTCCTCCTCCACCATCTATACACAACCTCATGTATTTCTTGTTTTGTCATGTTTATGGGTTTCCATCTCCCCTGTCCCCCAGATCTATGCATTCTGAACTATTGGGATATACCTCATTAACTGATGAGAGAGAAAATTATATTAATGGGGAGATTTATGGAATCATTAATTTGGGATTTTCTCCCAACATTAATGGAGTGTTATTGTCAGTATTAGTGGATAGAAAAGGTATGCTCACTTCATTTATTGGTGATATTGACTTGGGGTCTATATATAAGGATATAGTATCATATTTTATGAGGAGTGTTAGGAGTGTGACCATAATATAGCTGGTGAGAGAGAATCGGGATGGGGCTACCATGTTGGAAGTAGCATGTGGAGTGAAATCACAATGTAGAAATTAAGAGGGAACCGAGTAGGGGTTTCCGTATTTTTGGTGGCTCATGTGGCACGATGATGACGATGTAATTATCTTGTATGTGTAGAGTGGTTCTTAGAAGGATGTTTAAGATTTCATCCATCAGATGTAAGAAGGGGGATACTATGTTGGCAATAGAACATGTGGCGCATCAACGTTTAACAGGTGCAGAGAAGGAGCAATGAAATTTATGATTAGGGCCATATATTGAAAGTCTCCCTAATAGTGGTGATCAGGTGGTGTGTCCCAGTTTATGATTGACAGTACATCATTATGGCGAGATCATGAGAGAAAAATCTTTCAGGTGTCACAAGATGGTGTGAGGAGGACACATATTTGGATGAAGATATCTGAGGTTGTAATGTTTCATTGATAGAAGGGTGATGTTTAGACATATATTGATCTTTTGATACATGGAATTAGAAGGATTATTTTCAAAGAAGATGAAGGCATATAGAGGTGTAGTTTTCACATAGGTTTTTCTACACCATCATTGTAATTCATGTTTGGGCATTACTTGGATTCTTTTTATTCTATGATTTATAGTGGATATTTCTAGAATTAACCTGTGGTTTTTTAATCCTTATAATGGGAGGAATTTCATTGTAAAAAAATATTACACGCTGAATTATTTATTCTACATATACCACCTCTATATTTCATTGGTTTCCACACAAGTTAATTTTTCCATGAAAATTTCCACTCGAAATCAGGATTCTACCCCAAAAAGTGGTATGAGAGTAAGTTTGGCCCTTCAATTATTTTGATGAGAATTATGGAACTTTCAAAGAGGATCGTAGATGAGTGCATGAAGAAGAATATGTTTTGGAAATAAAATCATGATGAGAGAGGTTATGCACTAGCTGCTAAAGGGATTTTGAGCAAGGGGAGAAATATTTATGGGGGTGCTTCAGATTGGGTAAAGATCATGATTATGGGAGAGCCATATGTTTTTGGTTTGGGTCTTTTTTAGAATTATGGTGCATATACATATGTGAGGAAGATTTTTTCATTTGGTTTTCTTTTTGTAGGGAGAGATTATTTTTTATTTAGAAGTACAAAAGTATGTTGTCATATTTTGTATAGATGATGATGGTTGGTGTGATACCAATTTTTTTTTCAATCTAGATATGTTGGATGTTTCCATTAATTAATGTGTTGAAGGGGGATATTTTTGGGATTCATCATGTTAATTGATGAGAGAGAAAATTATATTAATGGAGATATTTATGGAAACATTAATTGAGGATTTTATCCCAACATTAATGGAGTGTTATTCTTAATATTAATCGATGAAAAAGGTATGTTGACTGCATTTGTTGGAGATATGTAATTGGTGTCTATATAATGGGATTCAATAACATATTTTAGGGAGAGTGTCAGAAATTTTTCCAAAATGTAGTTAGTGAGAGAGAACTGGGAAGGGGATACCGCGTCGGTGGTAGCATGTGGAGTGCCAACACAATGTAGCAAGCAAGAGGGAATTGAGAAGGGGTTACCAAATTTGTGGTGGATCATGTGGAATGATGATGATGATGTAATTATCTTGTATCTGTGGAGAGGTTCTTGGAAGGATGTTCAAGATGTTATCCACCAGGAGTAAGAAGGGGGCTACTGCGTCGATGGTAGCATGTGCGGCGCATCGATGTTTAATAGGTGCAGAGTAGTAGCAACCCAATTTATGATCATGTAAATTTATCAAAATTCACCCATATAGTGGTGATCATGTGGCATGTACCTATTTATGATCAATGGTACATCATGATGGAAAGCTCCTGAGAGAGAAATCCTTCAGGTGTCACAAGATGGTGAGAGGCTGACGCATGTTCGGATGAAGATCTCTAAGATATTGATGTTTCATTGATAGAAGGGTGATGTTTTGTCATAGATTGATCTTTCAATACATGACATTGGAAATATGATTTTAAGAGAATATGGAGGTGTATCCGAGTGTGGTTTTCACATAGGTTTTTCTGTGCCATCATTATAATTAATGTTGGTGAATTACTTGCATTCATTGTATTCTATGATTTGTATTGGATATTTTCAGAATTGCCCTGTGGGTTTTTAATCATCTGTATGGGAGGGTTTTTTAACATTAAAAAATATTGTGTGCGGATTTATTTATTCTACTTATATCTCCTACATATTTTATTAGGTTTCTCACAAATTATTTTTGCAAACATTTTTTTAGTCTGGAATGAGGATTATCCCAATACTTGAACCTTCCTTGAAAGAGGTCATCATTAGAATTCATTGACTAGAGTCCCTCTAGTATATCACAAAAATATCGATGGAGGAGATGTAGAGGTTCTTTGTAGATGGAGCACTGACATTGGATTTCCTGGGAGATGCCTTCTAATCAACTATATATTTCCATAAATGGATTCTAGTGACTCGCTTGGGTTTGGAGCACCACTCACTTTTGAAGTTCCAGGTGTTTGTCAGTTTTTGGGGTTTATATTCTAAGTATTTGGTTTTTATTCTATATTATAAGGATTTATGTATGGTTCTAGGTTCCAGGGAATACTTGATGTTATCCTTGTTGTGATCTCCACGCTTATTGGGAAAATGCCATTTTTCCCTCTTGTGGCGGTCTATATAGGATCATACTGTCCGGTAATCATCCCAAGCTACAATTTGGCTCCATCTCCTTGGTCTTCCCTTACCATTCATCATCCATTCCACACTTTCAACTATCGTAGATTCTATGGGATCCTTTATGTATGTTTATGATCACTTTATTAGCTTTACATATTCTTCTATATCCAACATTTTGATGGATTCAGACCTATCCAGACTGCTTCTATACCACATCCTTCTCAGTGTAGCTGGTTCGATTTCTGAGTGGCAACATATCTTCTACACTTATCTAGATTACATATTCTCAGATTTTCATATCTATGGGCACTTTTTGTCTAATTATATAAAGTCTCATTTTGATTTTAAGGCCAATTTATTGGTTTCCTCTCTAGATCAAGATGTCAGTAAGATGAAGGGGCCTGTTTAATGGGATGCTTGGATTATGTTTCCAAGGATTCTCTAGAAAATGACTGCAAGCCTGTCCCTCTCCATCCCTCTCCTCCAACGGTTCTCTCTATTACCTCTAGGATTACCTATTTATACAACCTTATTCCTCCTACCAATGTTTATTCCAACATGGATATGGTGTTATTCTGTTATAGGCATGCTCCTATGATCTCTGTGGATTTTGCAACGCCTACCACTCCTCCGTCATCTAGCTTCAAGTCTTGTCATGGAATAGAAAAAGATTCTTCTCCTTATTTTAAAGTAGGGTATGTCACTAAGTTATCTAGAACCCTAGGTAACCCTATTATTCATATTTCCAACTCTTTTTATATACTTTCAGATCCACAAATTTTCTCTTCATGGGTGAAGGTTTATCATGTTTTTGCTCATGCAGATTTGTCTTCTCCTCATGGGGTATGTACCCACTCTAAATCGAGAAGAATACTGGATGGTATCCAACAAATCTATCCCCTGCGACTGTAAAATCCTTCATAAGGTGTATGGTAATAAAATTATTTCCTTCATCACATGGAATTATCTAAGCCTTGGTGGTCAAGTGAAAATAGATTTTTTTCCTCCGAATTTCATCACAACAATATCTCCCTTGTAGAGGTTTTGGAACATAAAAAGGATGACTTGATGATCTCAGAGTTTTTGGTAAGACAGGGAGTCATTAATTATATTCATGGTGAACCTCTTAACCATTATATTTGGATCTTTTGAAATAGATTTATCACAATGAAAATTTTCATCTCCTTAAATCGATTTATTACTATCAGGGTCATTTTTGGTTCTATAACGATGCTTTATATTTTTCTATATTCAAAGTTATAGGTGCTTGAAAGGGTAAGGTTTTGGTTTGATCATGGATACATTGACTCAAGATCATATTCAGGGATCATTAGGGGTGATTTTAATGCAAATTTATAGGCTTCTGAAAATAGAGGGTGAGGGGTGTATTAGATAAAGGAAAGGTATGATTTTGATGGTTTTATATAATGTGATATCTTGGTGGATATAGGATTCATAGGTGATAATTTCACATGGTGTAACTATGATGGGAGATAGGAAGATGTGTTGTAGGATGGATAGATTCATAGCTAATATTCATGATATTTATCAATATCCAAATTCTATTGTGGAACACCTCACCTAATATTTATCAAAACATCATCTTCTTAACATTATGTTAGCTGATGTAAGAAGTTATAGGGGATACCTTTTCTTCTCTAATCACCCATCCTTAGATCCTAGTTTCCTTGTTGAGGTTTGGGCAGCATGGGAGAAGCACTTACATGGTATCCTATGTTTTTTTAATATTAAATTGATTAACTTAAAAGGCACCATACTGACATGGAATTTTAAGAAGCCCTCCAGAGGGCTTGACCTTGATTTTATTATGGCTAAGAATAGTCTCTTTGAGTCTCAGAATGAGTACGATTGGGATGAGGATATCTTTTAATCTATTATAGTCAAGAAAAACCAAATGGTGGAGATCTCATTTGATCAAGAGAATGAGGCTTCAATTCTGTTAGGGGATACACGGTTCAAAGAAGGGGGCTAAAATAAAACTTACTTCCATGCTTTCATCGTGGAGATGAGACATTTAAATAATCTTAATATTATACTAAAATATGTATCTTTTAATAATGATCCAAAATTTGTTGGGGGTATGGTCGAGACTTGTTTTAAATCACCTCTTGATGATATTAATCCATGCATTAAGGAAGGATATCCATGCGTACATGCATGAATTTTAGACCCTATTTCACAGGTGGTGTCTGACTCTAACAATGAGATTCTTGGACAAGTACCACCATAAAATGAGATATGGGAAGTGGTCATGTGATTCAATCTAAAGAGCTTCTCAAGACCAGATGGGTTCCTGGTCTCCTTCTACGTGGATGCATTGGATTTGGTGAAGAAATAACTTATTGGTTTGATTCTAGAATTTTTCCAAGATGGTAGTTTCCCTTGAGTGGCCTATGCCACCATGCTGGTTCTTATCCCCAAGGTGAAGAACCCTTTACCTATTTTCTACTCTTACCCCATTAGTATGTGTAATTTTTCCTATAAAGTTTTTCCATGTGTTCTCAACAAAAGGAAACATAGTCTTCTTCCCCATTGGATATCTGGGGAGAAGCATGAGTTTATCAAGGGCCTCTCTATCCAAAATTCTATTTGTATTTCCCAAAATATTATAGGGGACATCAATATGAAATATTCTGGTGAACAAATTGTCATTAAATTGGACAGGGATAAATCATACAACAAACTCGAGTATAGCTTCATTCTCAAGGTCATGGGTTGTATGAGAATCTCTAATTAGGTCACAAATCTTCCCTTTAGGTGCTACATATCTACTTGGCTTTCCATATATTTCATGGGATGGAATTATGGCTCCTGAAAGTTGGTTAGGGGGCTGAGGAAAGGGGGCCTAATTTCTCAGAGCTTATTTATCTTGGTGTAGTTTTTCATTAGGAAATTCATGGTTCAAAGCATGCTTCATGGATATATATATCCTTTTTTCTATAGTAAGGGAGGATATATGAGTGTTTTCACCTCAAGTTTTCCAAGGACATGGTGTTTTTTAATGTAAATAATAGATATCTTCAAGTAATTAATATGGTGTTGGAAGAATATTACAAATGGAGCAGCCAAAAAATCAACCTAGAGATGATAAACATCTATCTTTTGTATTGTTTCTTGATTGGGAATGTTAAGATGATTAGGTATTCTCTCAGGAATCACATGAGATGCTTTCCCATGGAGTACCAAGGAGCACCCCTATCTCCTAGATGGATCTTCTTCCACAATTTTCACGTGTTAGTTGATAGAATATCAAGAAGAATTAATAATTGAAAAATTTGTTTCCTCTCTTTTGGTTGAAGGATCATTCTGGTCAATTTCATCCTCAGTTCCATTCCCATGTATGTACTCTCAGTGTGTAAGGTTACCAGTGAAGTTATTAAAGAGATTGAAAAACACATGTCTTCATTCATCTAGGATGCTCATACTGATGGGAAAAATCATTGGGCTTCTTGGATGATGATTTCATGGTCCTAGGAAGAATGTGGAATCAACTTGAGAGATATTTCAGGCACAGTGAATACCGTGTAAGTCATATTGTTTTGGGAGGTTGTTGAAGGATGAACTCTATGGTGAAACACCATCACTAATAAATATGTGTAGGATTTGAGGCTCTTAATGGGGAAGATTTTTGGTTTCTAGAAATATCTACAATAACATGTCAAAATCATTCTTCATAACTCTAATTGGATCATTAGTGGTGGTGAGATTAGGTTCTAGAGCCATAAATGGGCTAGTAACACACTAGCATTTTGGGGGTGCCCGATTCTAGATGTCTGGTTCAGGAAATCTAGTAGATTTGCAAACATCATCAGCACTACCCTGAACCCCTAGAAATGTGATATTTTTAACAATATCCACATGAATGAAGATCTTTATTTTTGTGTGTTTATAGGACCTTTGTGGGGTGTGTTTTTAGTGAAAACGTAACATAGTCTCTTTCATGATACTTTGATTCATGATTCTTGGGGGACCATATTTTGGTGCAAATACATCCCACCCAAATACAATTTTTTTGATATTGTTAATCTAGAACCATACCTCTCCATGTATAAGTAAATAAAATGAAAAGGAATTCGTATTTCCAATAAATTCTACCATTGTAGGAACCCTCATGCGGAAACCACCACACACCTCTTCTACAAAAGTGAATAATAAAAAATGATCTGGAGTATGTATAGATATTTCATAGGGTTCTAACTATTTGATTAGAGTGGATAGATATTTCATCACCTATGGTTCAAGGGGGCTATAAGAAATAGTATGGTGAAGAAGGAGTGGGTGCTCCTCATGGTGGAAAGATATTGGTGTATATGGGGAGAAAAGAATATCCCAATGAGAGGGTTTCTTTGGCTAGTGTAGGATGGTGGTGTCCAAGACCCTCTCTTTGGAGATCGATCTAGAACATCTTAACAAATAATGGGAGAATTCCCCAACTCTCATAATTATTATTCATAAATGTGATCCCCATATTCCTAGGATGCATATCTCTTCCTAGGGGCACTGGATATGCTGGGTTCCCTCCGCCAGTGGTAAAAAACATAATTTCATTGATTCTTGCTGCAATGGATTCATCCATGGTGGTGGTATCATTCAGAATCATGATGATTTGATCCTCACTGCCATCAGTGTATCTTACATGAAATGTGACTCTCTTTGTTCAGAATCTTATTCTATGTGTGATGGATTGGAAATGTGTAGGAGGGAGAACATTATTATGTCCCTTGTGGAAACTAATTCTGATTATATCCTCCACTCTTCATAAGGTCAGATCAGTGTTCCATAGAATTTCACATACCCTATCCAGAGATACAAAACATTGATCATTACAGGAAATGATTTTCTAGATACATGGTGTGATAATAGTTAGGTATCATACTATATGGCTTCATGATTTCAATTGTACAACATGTGTACATATGTTTCTAGACTTGGATATCCCCCTTCTAATTGCATGGACATAATTAAAGGTGATTCTCTTGGTCTTCATTAATTTAGGACTCCTTGAGCATGTTTCCCCTATTTTTTCCTTTTTATAATAATAAAATGTTATTTCTAGTGGTGTTTGGACAATTAGGGATGTAAAAAATTCCTAAGCTTTTCCTTTAGTGTTAGTATGGGGATTTTGAGTTTTTGGTAATTATGTTTGGATTTATGAATAAACTGTCAATGTTTATAGGGATTATGAGTATGGTTTTTTATTTATATCATCATAATTTTTTGGTTGTATTAGTCAATAAAAATTTTGTTTTACTCAAAGGTAAAGGAATATCATGTATATCATCATAGGATGGTGTTATAGTTTCTTAGATAGAATCAATTGTGGCATTCCAATTGTTCATGTGAGGACACTGGGAGGGGGTGCAGTGAATCATTGTACTCATATTGTACCTAGTTTTACTATTTTATAATTTTTAGCATGTCCAAAATCCTCTATCCTAGTTAAGATATGTGTATCCATAAATTCACACTTAACTTTCACTTCAGTATGTAATATAGAATGAGTAATAATATCAACACACATGGTCTTTACAAGGTTTAACTTTAATAAGTAAAGCTACTCCTTTCCATGTTCAGATCATTCATTTAGGCACAAATTTTATTATAATTACAGATTTGTACTTATTATAAGTGCAGATCAAGTCAGACATAATGGTTGGACACGTATAATCCATATTCCCTAGGGGTAGGTATTATTGACTTCCATTACTCAACTATATAACACAAGTTAAGAGTTATTCATAATGAATCTCATAGTACTACAATAATGTTATTTATATCAATACAACTGGTCTTTATTATCTTATCCTTCACTGGGTGAATAAATCCTTCTTATTTCTACTTAATATATCATTAGATCATCATAACAGGATATAATACCTTAAGTAATATGTCTTCAAACACTAGTGGATGATCAAAAACTCCACATGAATGTTTTACTTTTTCATCCACTAGATCACACAATAAAATTTATTCATAGTGGATCATTATTCATTAAGTAATTCAATACAATGATGAAAAGATAGTAGTTCCTACTAATCCTCTTCTCAATTTCACTCTATAATACAGTTGAATTGTAAGCCTCCTTATTGTCATTATTCTTCTACCCATATGTTCTCTTAGATGTCTTAGTTTATTCCTTCGATATAGAGATGATATACCTATATGAAATAGTATTAATTTTAATTTATTATTCAAATTGATGTATTTATTCAGCATGATCTCACTATCGAAGGTTCCAATCTCTAATTAAAAACTATTTTTATCTAAATTTATTTTTATATTCACAATATATCATGTGAATATTTTTTCAATATTTTTGATATAGAAACTCCATGATTTTTTCCAGAACCTTCTCATTAAATTCTTCATCAAATATTTATTAAGGTATCCCTTTTGAATCATCCTTAAGACTTGGGTGTTTTGTTTCTCACATGATATTTGAATACCGCATATTCTATATCTCCACAAAATAATCACATCTAATTTTTGTTTTAATCTTATACATGTGAAAGAAACATATGTGGCACAACAACATGAGGGGTAGACCTATTCTTAGCATGAGAAAAAAATACACTTGAATAATCATGATGTTTTAATCCATATAGAATAGGTTTTTCATTATATAAATTAAATTTCCAATAGCTACCTTTATTAGTTATTATTTCCTATTTTTCCTCAAAGTGAGATATATTATAAATTAATCATACCTTAAAAATGACTATATTTTATGATATTTTGATATCTTATAAACCCTTATCTTACATGATCCTTACATATTATGAAGCACTTGTATCTTAAAAAAATTCCTGATGCGGAAATGCTGGGAGTCGTAATGATAAAACAATGATTCAAAGAAGAGTAAAAGGGAAAAAATAAACACCCATGACACAAGGATTTACATGGTTCAGGAATAATAACTACGTCCAAGGAGAGGCAGAATTTCACTATATGTCAGGAGAATAATTTACAGAAGATATCTTAGAGTTTCTCACTAATAACCCTTTCCCAAAATGGGCTACAAAAGGAGGAAGTTGATCCACCGTTCCACTATCTGCATTGGATGTCATCATTTATATAGTGAAAGGTTGACATCAATGTCAATGGTGCTACTGTGGCTGCTGGATGGAAGTCACAGGAGCTTTAGTGAATGGCGTATGGATGTCCGCATCGCTACAGTGACCTATCGGTGTTGGTCTGTCAGATTTTCTACATTGTTCATCATTGCTACAGCCCCTAAAATTTGGGCCTGGGGCCTTCACTCTATGGACCCATGTAGTATGTATGCGTTTCCCCTTTCAACCCCCAACAACCTCGCAACAAAGCTTGAACCGTGAAGGTTGCATCTTGGTGCACAATATGTGTCAGAAGCATTTGGCCGAACCATATCCAAAGATGATTGGGCTACACTAAATCGAACAATTCTCATATCCTATAAAAAATTATATCATATGATACAAAATCATATTACTTGTTATTTCTATATTATTAAATCAGCATTTATTATGAAATTTTATGCATCTTATGAACATCCAAGCATCATATAGAGTTCCATTTCATAAAAATGATTCTTAAAAAGTTAGATAATTTCTTGTAAGTTTTCTATAATGAATTGTACATAGGTCAAAATGACTCTTATGTGAATCCATATGACTCATATGTAGTATGAAATGACTCATACAAGATCTAGATGACACAAAAATAGTTAATTTGGTAATTTATATTCAATCACCACACTTCCAAATTCTCAAATATCAGCTTGGAAATGACTACTTCATAGTCCGCATCCATGTACTTGTGAATTTTCAACTCCAATTTTTATATTCCAAAAATCACTCAAATAGATTTTGAACCTCTTCAAATTTTTATTGAACTTTTTCAAAAACATTAAATCAACTCAAAACACCAACAAATGGTTCTCTCTCACTTAATATATATGTGTTCATGTTTAGGTCTCCAAGGATGGACTCTTCATAACATAAACTAGTAATTATTCCTTGAATAATTACTCTTTAATATCCTCTCTAGATGGTTTCATTTAAATCATCTTCCAAACTATTATAGACAATGTTTCTTCATCCATAAAAACATCTCCATGATTTTATGGATTATTTAAAATCATTTTCCATATTTTTGTGGATAATGTTTCATAATCCATGAACACTTTTCCATGTTTTTATTGAATATAAAATCCACAATCATCATAAATAAATTACTAATACTTGAATATGTCAAACCAAGATATTCAAGATAGAAATGTTTTTTCCCTATTTTATTTTCCCATAAATACATAGAAAATAGCTCTTGAAGAATTAAAATATATAGATAATAGTATAAAATTATCTACTTATTTTCCCATAAATGAATATATAACATCTCTAACAACTTTAACACATGTTGGTTGTTTTTAAAACCTCATTATAGCCTTTCTTATTGACAATAAATACAACATTATTACTATGCTCTTCAATCTATCCCATTGTTATTGTTTTCAATACCCTCAAATAAAATTGTGTCAATATTTTTGCATGATAACACTTATTCCACTCCCCCTTATTGACAATAAATACAAAACATATATAAGAAAATTTAATCCTCAATTTTTATGCTTCTTCCATGAATTCAAGAATATTTCGCAATTTCCATTCATAATTCCTACTAGATCCTCTTATTAATAGAAGGATGGTTTAAAATTATTTCTTAGAAATCAGCCTTTAGTTAGTTGAATCTATCTCTATGTGGGACAACAAGGTTTAGAAGACAATAGTGACTTAAAAAAACATCAAAGGTGTCTATCAATCACTTGAACTTGTGATAATTGTTTTAATTTCTATTTTAGGGGATATTTGAGTAGTTTTATCAATAAATAATGTATCCTACACTCATCTCAATAAACATATCAAAACAATTAATGTAAATGATAGATAAATAGATCCTTTATTATCTTTCAACTCAACTAATACCCCCTTTATATACATGGTTGATAATATCGGAATAAAATAAATAATTTTGAATAACATACATTAAACTTCAGTTTTAATTATCCAACCATAAATTCTATATTTCATTAATTAACACAGTTATTATTAACGCATCTTCATGTTAGATCCCCCTTAAGGGATGAAATAATTTCTTTATCATGGTTTAATTTCTCTATAATAACTCCATGATGTATAAATTATTTTACTATCTAACTCTATTAGCCTTATCTTACTCCCCATTCATTTGAACTCCTTCAATTACAAACAATTTTTTTAACTTAAAAAATATAAAATAATAATAAGGGTTTATAAATTAGTTACTCAGTTATAGAAGTTGGGATTATTCTTTTACCTCAACCCAAAAAACTCTTCTTTTAAGCTCTAAAGTGTAGAATACTCTTCATGATAGCCCCCTTTGATTCACCTATCCTAATTACATTTATACTACATGGTATTCCTTTTATATTTTAGCTATTTTATTTTTTGGTATAGTTTAGTTCACATTTGATAATAATAAAATTTCATCCACATGTTCATTAAAATTGTCTTCAATACTCTTAATCATTTCCTTTTGGTCTAGAAGATGATCCATAGGTTTTCATAATTATGAACAACATATTTACACCTTTCACACAAGCCATTTAAAAATATTGGGTTTTGCAACCTTGGAAAACATCTCATGAAATTTAACTTCCTTTTAAAATTGAAAACCCTTTTTTCATTCATCACATTCTTTCTAATCCTCCATTTGTTTATACATTTTAAATTTGTTTTTTATTATTAGCTAGACACTCCCTCTTAACATAGTCTAATTTATTGATGTTTTCACATGGATTATTCACAACATTTGTGTTAACACTTGTTTGAAACTTCTTTACATATTCATCTAGGATATCTTTAATCAATCCAATATTTTTTCTCTCTCCTAGTTTTATTCCCTTTTTAGATTCATCGATATTCATTTAATTTTAATCTCCAAATAAAATCTAAAATAGACTATGGTGTGACCCTTTTCCCAAAAATAAAAGCATATTAACTTCTTTAAAGTGGAATACTATATAAATTTATTCTTTTAATTATTATAAATGTTTTTCTCAATTTTTTCTTTTAACAAACAACTTTATTTACTTGACTTCCTCTAAAAAAGTTTTCTCTCATTTTTTCTCTTCTACCTTTTACTATTGTGGTTTTCAATTCTCATTTTCATATGAATTATGATTGATGGGTAAATAAAATAACTTATAATATATATTAATACTAATTAAAAAATAATCATAGAAAATATATATCAAATTAAATATGTTATTGGGGAACATATTTTTTTGTGAATTCTTATTTTGAACTGAATGCATTCTCTTCACATCAGCTCTACTACCCCTTTCATCAGACACCTTGAAGAATCTATATGTTATCATTTAGTTCTAAAAATAAGTTTTATTATGAAAAAACCCATATAAACAGAAACATTACCAATGATCCTCCTTCCCTAACTTATAGATGTAAAATTTTCTAGTTTCATACCTTGATATTATTTGGTAGATGTACTATGTACCCAATTGGGACATTCAAGGGATGATTATTTTTTCAGAAATACCAACATCCACCATTCATGTTTTGGTGGATTTATTGAAAATTTGACCCCACCATTTTGTACATTTTTTTAGAAAATCCACTCACACATGATACAATATTAGGGCATCCAAAATTATGAGGACAATGGGTTTCATTTTTTCTAGAATCTTACTGAAATCTAATTTGATGATGGTTTTAAGATCTAATTTAAAATGATATGAGTCACTTTTGATGGTTGAGTCTATTATTATTCTATGGTAGTTACTTTCTCCTAAATATTTTGGGAATTTCCAACTTGTGCTAATTCCATATTTCTTAAGTTTACCTCAAGACGAGGACACTTCATGTTGGGGGAGTTCTTATCATCTTAAAAAATTCTCAATATTTTATTCCATTAACTATACAACACTCTTATTTTATCCCCATGATTTTTGTTTGATTATTATAAAGATTTATTAATAAAAATTATTCATTATTTTCTTTAACCTTCAATTGAGTATATTTATCATTGATGAATATTTTGTATGATTTTTTCTGTGCATGGATAACTTCTTCAAGATTTTTTTACAACATTCTCATAATCAATGAATTGAAAATTTTCTTTCATAAAGGATATATTTTAATTCCAAGGTAAGAGTAATTATTTATTTTAATACACATGGTTTGTGAGTGAAATTCACTTTCTAAATTTTCTTCTTAGTGCATCCTCTATTTATTCAACTTCTTCTTCTAGATATGTTTTATCGTCATGAAGTCCCAAAAAAACCAATTATATATAAAAATACTTCAATAAGTAATTTTTTTATATAACTTTCATTTTTATATTTTAATTATTTAATTTATTCGATAAAATTATCCTCATAAAACTCACAATAGATTTAGCTAGTTTCTTCAAAAAGTTCACTCTAAAATGATATGATAGATGAAATCTTACCACCATGATCATATTTATTTATTTGTTGATAGTTATTGACCATTCAAATTGTTATTTAACTATTTTCCTCTTATTTCTTATTATTCCATAGGGGTTTTATAAGACTTTATTTTACCATTACCAAAAATAATTTCCTTTTTATCTATCTAAATAATATCACGAATCTTTGGAAATATTTACTTTATATAAGATATTAATACAATTTAGGAAATAAAAATAGATCCAATTAGAGGTAGACCTAGTTAGCTCTAATATCACTTTATGTTCTCGAAACTAGGGGGTGAATCAATATACCCTACTTTTTCTGAGTTTTACTTTGATTATTTGTTTTCCCATATTGCGCTCAAAATTATGCCCTAATCATGAAATAAGGATACATAAATGGGAAATCAAACCTTACCTTGGAATACAATATAGAATGAATAATAAAAAAACATATGGTTTTTAAAAGTGTTGAATTTGATAAGGAAAACTAATCCTTTACATGTTTAAATATTTTTTGAGACACATATTTTATTACCTGTAAAGATTTGTAGTGATTAAATGTGTAGTTCAAGTCACAAAAAATAGTTGGGAAGTTTTTATATACATTTCTTAGTGTTAGGTATCATTCAATTACCTTTATCTACTATATGATGCAAGGGAAGAGATTTTTATAATTCATCCCAAAATACATCAACAGATTTATTTATGCTGGTACCACAGGTTTTTAGTGGCCTAGAACTATGTGTATTATACCATCTTCTTTCCACTTAGTATTTCAAAACATCTATATAATAAGATCTTTATCCCTAATGAACTAGTCATAAACCACCAAGGAATTATAAACAACTCCACATGAATGATTTCCTTGTTCTGTAAATCAATCACACTGTGATATTCAATCATAGTGAATCATCATTCTTTAAGAAACATAATGAAATGATATACTACAACATTAGTTCCAACTACTTATCTTCTAAACATCATTCCATAATACTATTGTATTGTATATATAATTATTCTACATCATTAATACACATGTTTTCTTAGATATATCAGGTTATTCAGTTGATATATAGATGATATCCCTAGAAGATGTAGTATCAAAGTCTATTTATTCTATGAATGAAATTATCTATTCAGTATGGTTTCACTATTTAAGGGTTCTCTCTCCAATTAAAAACTAATTTTAATCTCCCTATTTTTATTTTTATATTCACAAAATTTAATGTGAATATTTTTTTTAATATTTGCGATACAGAAAATATATGATTTGGGGAAGGGTTTTCTAATTAAAATATTCCTTAAATACTAGTAAAGGTATCCTTTTTAGATGATATTTAAGAGTAAGGTGTTACCTTACTATCGTGAAATTTGAATATCACATATTCATTATCTCCAAAAAGATGAAAATTTAGTTTATTTTTAAATATTCCATGTGTATGTGATAACATGTGTGAAATAGTTGGTCACATTGTAAAGATCTTATCAACTTGAATCACAGTCTACTTTAATAATCCCGATGTTTAAGACTTTTGGAGTCTGCATACCACATCATAATTATGGTATGATGTGGTATTTAGGATTCATTATAAAATAACATCAAGGAACACTTTAAAGAGAAACCAGGGGTATTGGGTTCACTCTCTTTTATCATTCTTAAATGATATCAGAGGGGGTTATGCAAACCCCACACCTCCCAATATATTTTCCCCTTCTTAGAGGAAACTTTAGAATTTCCACCCACTAGGGGGCCCTCAGTGCTAGGGTACTCATCCACCCCTCATCAACCTGTGCATTGCCCTCTATCCTATAATGGTATCCTCAAGATGTAGTCTCCTGGCTACATCCGGCCTCTCGCCCTCCCACGGTGCTTTTTCTGCCGCTCTTGTTGTGTATTCCCATCTACGTCCAGCCTTGCCTATGTCATCAACCTCCTATACAGATTCCCCTCATCACTTCTAGCCGTCCCACTGCACCCTCACTGGCAGATCAATCCCCACTGGAACTCCTCCCACTAGATCGAGCCCCACCAGCCCTCCTCCTGGTAGATCAAGACCCACCGACCCATTTGTTATTGCTCCTTCCCATCACACGATGATCATAGGTGCTCCTCCTTACTACATTGATGGTCCTCCTCAGTATCTTCCCCGCCTCCCTATGCGTGATGCCTACCTTCCAGATATGGACCATTGAGCGGAGGTCCTTTTTCGTCTCCTACTCTGTGCGAATCGCGCCCAAATGGAATCTCTATCACGACCGTTTCTGTCCAAAAACCTATTCTCCAGGTGGATTTCACCCCTCCCTCAAGGAATATAGGAAGAACCCTCTTTCCCACTTAGTGGAATCCAAAATTCATTCACCCCTACCCTCCTGTGGCATGTCCCAGCCTTCTGCTAACGCGGACGACCAACACCGCCCTCCCATAGTGATCTCCCAGCCCCACTCTACACGCAACTTCCCAGTTATGTGCGACACCCATTTACCAACTCCTCCATGGTCTCCTGGTACTCATCGACCATCCCCGCCCGTGCGACTTTCCCGGTGCTTCGATGACCTACCTTCCAATGACCAGTCCACCAGTGTGGATTACCCAGCGCTTTGTTTTCCAGCCCTACCTATGCGGCTTTCCTGGCGCCTCATTGGAACATCCTTTTTAGCATCTTCTTACATCATCCATCACATTCTCAAGGGGGACTAGTAGCCATGGTAGTTTGTGTTTCCTAATTTTTATTGTTTTGTCTTTTTTTAATAAAGATGGGCATGTCTATCTTGAGGGGGAGTGTTTGCAGCATCTATTGATTTATTTTTTTATTTATGTGTTCAAGTTAAGTACACCTCGCTTGAGAGGGAGTGTTGGAGTCTGCATCCAACATCAAACTTATGGTATGAAATGGTCTTTAGGATTCGTTATAATATAACCTCAAGGACTCCTTTAGAGATATACCTTGGGTTTTGGGTCATCACCTTTGTTTTATCATTCTAAAACACCCATGAGGAATTGGTCTTGTATCATATGAATTAGATTCCCAAATGATTCCTTAGGCAGTTCACATTTCTCAGTTTTCCCTAAATTATGATATCTTGGGAAGAAATGATATCTTACAAAATGATTGTATCTTATGCGATCCTAGTATCTTACGATACCCATATCTTATGCAGGTTGACTATCTTATGAAGCACCAACATCTTATAAAATGACCTTTTATTATGAAAAATTGTATATTATGAAGTGGTAGAATCATATGTGGGCTTGATATATTACATAATATACATGTATTATGAAATTATAAGTATCTTATAAACATAATGTTATCTTAGGAAGATCAATTGTTAAAAAATTATTCTTATAGAGTCATAGAATGAATCATATATGGGTTATAATGACTCATACATTGGTCATGATTGATCATACATGAATCCAACTGACTAATATAAAGTATCAAATAACTAATATATTAGATGGTTGACACATGCGTGACTCAGAAGATGACTCATATTGAGTCCTCCTTTTTCTAAAATCTCAATGATTAGACTAGAAATGACACTTACATAGTCTACATCTGATTATTTCCTTGTGAATTATCAACTTCAGTCAATATATTCTATAATTCACTCAAACAGATTTAGAACCTCTTCAAATATCTAGATCACTTTCTCAAAGAACTAAAATAAATAAAAAATAGTCTAAGGGTTATTATTTACCTAATATAGTAGTGTGAATGTTTAGGGATCGATGAATGGATTCTTCACATCTTTATCTAGAAATTATTCCTTGAATAAATAATCCTTAATCTCCACACCAAATCATATTTCAAACTACTATAGGAAGTGTTTCTTCATCCATCAACACTTGTCCATGATTTATTGGCTTCATCCAAATCATCTTATTAACTATTTTAGAAAACATTTATCCATCCATCCACACTTGTACATGGTTTCCTTGGAGTTCAGCTCCATAACCATCCTATATAAGGTATTTATACACGAATCTATCCATAAAATATATTTAAGATAACAGAAAAAACGTATCTATTTTATTTACCCATGAATACATGGAGAACAACTCCAACAACTTAACATAGATAGATTGTTGTAACAAATTCTCTATTTTATTTTCCAATAAATACATAGAAAATAGATCCAAAAAATTCAATATATATTTATAAATTATCCATCCTCGTTACACTATGGTTTATTGATAAAAAATACAACCTTCAACATGGGATATTCAAATTGTATGGGTAGAATTAAAGTGACAGTTTTGGCCATGTGATGTGAATTTCAAGGGTAATTTTATTTCAATCCATTGTGTTTCAGGGGACCTAGTAAATATTTTTGTGGTTGTTTTTTGGAATCCATTAAAGAATATTTTCAAATTAAGTATTTAGTAGGATTATATTTTTATTATAGGAGGTTTATAAATAGGTTATCTATAATTGTGACTCTATTATCATCATTAAATAAGAAAGGCGATGATTTTTCTTGTATATAGGAGTGAAAAGATTCTTTTGAAAATTTAAAGGAGAATTTAATGAGTATGCCAATTATTTGATTTCCCAAGGTGGGTATTATATATGTGGTATATTGGTATGCATCTAATCATGTAATTGGATATGTTTTGATATAAGATAGAGTAGTCATTGCATATGGGTCTAGGTTTTCATTTTTCTATTCACACCCAAAACAAGATGCACCATGCACATTACTGTGACGACCATAATATGAGCGTCACTCAAATGATATAAGTTAGGTTGAATATGTAGTAGTGTCACACTCAATATAGAATAATCAAGTAGGATATCCATGTATTACATTATTACTCACACAATGAGTGTTGGAGAACCATAAAAAATACCTAATATGGTGATGTGGTGATGAGAACCCATCACCAGAAGTAGGATCTGTATTTCATCCATTATTGGAAACAATGTTGATCTAGTATGCATATGAATTTTTAGGCCTCTTTTTTTTTGTAAAAAATATACTACATATAAGATATATATTAATAGGCATGGATCATTCAATATTATTTTATTTGTTAGCTCATGGAAGAAAAATAGATTTATGGATAAAATTTTATAGTTTTTTAAAGATGGAAAGATTTTTTCCCAATCATAGTTAGTTCATGGGAGGGTGAACTTGGCGCACAAAATTCCTTGAATTCCATGTCTTTAACCTAGGTGAAATTCATGCACACAAACAACCTAATCCATTTTCATGCTACCATTCATTCCAAGATCCAAACATGCCAAGACGGTTCCCTTCTTTTGGAAACTTTCTCTAGGTGTCCTATTGTGCACACCTAGATGATATTTCACATGCACTGTGTGTGCTCCAAAACCACATCTTGGACCCAAGCTGGTCACAAACCCTGATCAAGAACCTAGGATATGGTTTTCCTATAATAGGATTTCTATAATCCCATATTTTGGGAACTAATGAGGACCATGTGTAGACTTGAGTGCTATAAAAACCAAAACACTATTATATTTGAGTTCACAAAATCCTTCTTAAGGTGATTTTAGAATTCAATCCTAATGAGAAGGGATACATGGATTCATTCCCAAGAACTCCAAACTCACGCCATGCCTTGGGTTCCTAAACACCTAAGTAGTGGACCACATATGCATCAACCAATTGGTCACCTAACGTCCTTACTACCAAAATAAATTGGTTATAGACCATCTGAGTTCCTGATCACTTAACCAATTGACCACCAAAACTATTCACCACCTGATCACCAGTCCAATTAGGTGGATTAATACTTTAGTTCTGAATTATTTAGGTGCTTACTACCTGAGAGTGACTTTAACCAAGCCTAATACATGGTCTCCCGCTTCACCCATGTCATCTACCTAGGTTCCTATATTTCACAATTACTTGTTTGGGTGCCCACTTTTCCTTGGTCACCTTCTTGGGTTACCATTCACCCATGCCTCATGTATGGGTTCCCATTTTTCTCAAACCACATACCACGGTGCACTTCCCTACGATGTAGATCCATAACATTGGGGCTCTACCTCCATGCCACCCAATTTGCATTAGTGACCAACTATAATCTTTAGTATTTGGATTAATACCCCCTCTTCTATCAATGACCCCACGTGAAAAATCAAGGCTCACACTATCAAACTTTTATGCCAGTTTAAACATGATTTGGGTTTCAATACCTATAACCCCAAACACTATCCCAAGACACCTTGAGTCGAGATCCTACTCTTTGTTTCCCAAAACAACATGAGTTTGGATACTTCTTTGGGTTTCCTCATACACCTTGAGTTGATATTCTCTTTTTATATTCCATATAGTTATTGATTTAAGATTCATATCTTTGTTTCCTTATATGCCTTTAGTCGTGATTCTTCTTTTGGTTTCCTCATAAACCACGATTCAAAATTCTTATATTACTTCCTAAGATTCATTCAATTGAATCATATATTCAGTTAAACTCGAATGGTTCGATTATGTATAAGTCTCACACTAACCATTTCTAGGTAGCTTTCACATAATATTACACTCCACATAAATTTAAATTACATAGAAAAGGTCATAGATATAAAAACATAAGAAGATCTAATTTGGTCCTTATTAAATGACCTTAAAAGGTATTAAATTACTCATTAAGTGGCATCGAACTACATGGGATATAATTACCTTCACAAGGATACATAAGAAGTACTTCTCATGGGCCCAGTCCTAACTCCAAAAAAACTCCTACCTTCACAAGAGCCTAATACCGTCCAAGATAGAAATAAATTACAGAGTTCTAACTTATATATATACAAACAATAGAGTTTTTAAATAATTAGATCCTATGTGAGATAGAGTAATTCCCACATACATTTTCCACTTGAATGCAAGCTGCGAGTTAATCAATTTCACTAGAATATATCCAATATTGTTATTTATAAGGATTCATTTGTTGGTATGGAAGAAAAATACCTTTTAAAATATAATATAAATAACTTTTAGTCGATCCTTGTGTTCACCAAAAGTTTATATCTATCAATAGTTCACCACAATGGTAATTTAATCTATAAAATTTTCCACCTCGGTCTTAGATAACTAGGATTTATAAATTAAACACCACTATAATGACTTCTAAAAAGTTAATTCACACACACATAAATGCATTCAAAAAACAAAAAAAGATAGAATTATTATTTTATATCGTTAAACCATTCACCCCACATACATGAGGGAACACTACTAACTATTTATATTACCGAAATTTAATGTTTTACAAAAAATTTAACTTAATAAAATAATAGTACACTTATCATAATGTTGTACGATACAATACTATAGATCGCCACCTTAGAATTTGGCACTACATCCTTTATAAATTTGTTTTGTTGTTCAAACAAGTATCACTTACCTCCAGCATTTATGGTCATCCATTTTTTGAATTATTAACTCAGTTCAGGATTCCACTAACTCAACCATTCCATCAAACACACCTTTCAAAAAACCCAAATAACAATTTTCTCAACATCCATCAGAAGGTTAAAATAATTTTGTGTTTTGACCTATATGATGATGTCTCTATTACTGCTATTCCAAAATGGATTAAGTGAACAATATTACATTAAATGTTTTAGGTGAAAAATTCTAGTGACTCGAAGTAAACTTCATGACCCCTACAATATCCCACATAAATATTTCATTAAGTAACCTCACCAATATCCTTCGACACTTCGGAAAACTAACTGCTTATTCCATGATCATCTCAGTGTTATCCAATATTATCTCATAAATTTGAGTCCCACTATGGGACAATAAAACCTTAGGATATATTGGATTAACATACTTGTGATCATGTTAGTTGGATTTTTATTTTCTATGATCTTATGAAGCTTAAACACATTGTTCTACAAAAGATCACATATGAAATGGAATTCAGGTCAATATAATTCATTCATTCATAAAATTCCAGATTCTAGGTAAGTTGGATATAAGTCTAACTATTATAGAATAATGTTCCTCCTTGTGATGATTTTTTATGTTATTTCAACAAGAACAATAACATAATAAACTACTTCCCATCTTCTTTAGCTACAATATACTATACATGAATTATATACATATCCACCATCGACTATAACTATGACATCCAACTAATAACCTTTACACAAAAAGTACCCAAAATACCTATTTTAATTTTTTGGAGTATTAGAATCACCAAAAACATCTACATTAGAAAAAACATATAAAATAATTGACTTTCTGAAAAAACAATGTCATATCTATTTATCTCTTTAAGTATAAGATGATACAAATCATAGTTTCCAAGTACTCCTTTCCAAGTTTAGACCTGAAATGACTTACCACTCCCATTTCCAAAGAGATGTAAGACTGTGTACATATCATCTCATATATCAAAATTCCAAAATTTGAAGTATATAATAGTTTTTCTATATACAAGATATTATATTCCTTTGTAGGTGCCTATGCTTTGGATAATTTGAAGTTTCTAGTAAGTTAAGTTTTGAAATATTTACATCAGATCATTTGAAAACTTTTAATAATATTTGGATGAATTATTTCTAGGATAACACTAGATTACATGATTTATGACCCCTCCCAATCCTCATCCCCTACATTTTCTTATCTTGAACAAGATCATTTATTTAAAATATTCAAGATAAATTATTCTTCATCTCCTCATTCTTCTGAATTTATGTCCCTTATAGTAACATCCCTTGGCTCGACACTATCTCACATGGCTAAACTAAATTGGTTATGTGATGTTAGGAAATCCTACAAATACACAAAAGGCTATTGAATAGTAGTAGGGGTGTGGTGAATGTAGTGGGAGACCATACCCCCTAGTTTAGGGCCACACTAAAATGGAAAATAAATAAATATCCGAGTGTGGAAATAATTGAAAACATACAACACAATAGGTAAAAAAACAATAAATACAAACTGAATTATATAATAAATAATAAAATAATTACATTATGAAAATATTGAATGTAACTAAAATTAACATTGGATGTAATGCATATAAAAGACAAGAAGACTCAAATGATGACTTAAATGACCCCGGTATCGAACCCCATGTCGGTCATGTCTCCAAGCTCTAACCCATCTAGCAAGAAACAATAAACTACAAGGTTGTTTTCCCTTGTCCAAACCCCCATCCATGTAATCTACTCGGGTACCAAACAACAGTTTGATTAGGGTGTGATTACAACTCTATAGGTTGAAACCACCATTTCTAAATAAATGATTCTAATAATAAGTTCATGCAATAATGTGATAAATTGGTGTATAAATTAATTCAATAATTCATATAATACATCAAGAAACCTGATTCATAACCATATGAGAATGTCACCGATCTTGTAGTATAACCATGCCAATGATAATTGTATACACATTGTATAACATATCATTGGAACAAACCTACTATTTAATCATCTCAACATGTGTTAGGGCCTTGCTTAGTATATATGAATCATATAATGTGTTAGGTCATAGCCTTGTATATAAGAATCATAACATGTGTGAGGGCCTAGACTGGTATATAAGAATCACACAATGTTCCTAGGCCTAGCTTGGTATATAAGTACGACAACATGTTTTAGGGCCTATCATGGTAAATAAGGATTATATAAAGTGTTAGGTCCTAGATCGATATATAAGCATCACAACATGTTTTAGGGCCTAAACTGATATATAAGAATCACAACATGTGTTTGAAGTGCATATCACAACAATAGGTATATCACAATATATCAATATAAGACCAAATGGTTAATTTTACAAATTACCATTTGTCTTTCAATTTAATAATTTATTAAATTAATCTAATAATACATTTTCCCAGGAAAATCTATAAAAACCTTTCTCTTGAAACACATGATATGCTAAAATCATATGTAATCCATTGAAAATTAATTTTTTAAAAAAGGAAACTACAAGCTAGGTCACATCTAAACATAAAAAAGGGATACTCCAAGGAGTGGTCATATTATTTGACGATCATTTACAATTAATGTACACATTGCGTCAGTGAAATAACATATATTTTACACATTTTAGTAATTGAAATCAGAACACAGGGTTAGGTTTTGAACCCACTTCCATTGTTTGGTGATCAATGAAAAACATCCAATGACAAATTACAACATGGATGAAGACACAAATAATCAAAATAATAACATATATCAATCCAGATCAAGATCAAAAAGATTCCATACTGAAGATCAATAGAAAACACCACTTCAGTTAAAAAATGAATAATGTGAAATAAGGCCAAAGAAAAGATACCTACTAGGGATTTAACACAAAACTGTGACATCTGAAGGTGATGAAATTACCTCAGAATCCCCAAGAGTCACCAAGGGATTGAGAGTTGGAAAGGCTACATAGATGTAATGAAGGAATAATATGCTTGGTAGCCTTAAAACCATTGTGGTTGAGACATACATGACATGTAGCCATTCCACATCACGTATTTCTCAATTGATGAGATACGCCAAAAAACACATCACCTTAGGTTAATACTTATCCCAATCGACATTTACATGATGTGAATTAGGTTCAAAATGTGTGACCACTTCACACAATGAACCGGTTCATAATATACGTATGGAGGCAGTTACATGTTGTGTAACATGTACATAGCGTGAAAATGATTTTCAAACAAAATTTATCCCATCTACTGTGAAAATTCCCTGACCACCTTTGAAGCCTTACAAACTCATTAAAACCATCATAATCCCATTGAACATATTTATACCCCATCTCTATTAATTCAAAAAACGTACATAGCAATATATTAGGTTATTTTTTACAACATGGATCTCCTTACCTGAACAAGACTCAGTCTCTATGGTCCCCAAAAAAACTCAATGAGGGATGCACCGGGAAAAAGATGAGATCTTACAACCTCCCCACAATATAACATATCATCCCCGATCTTCTTTAAGAATCACTATAGGGTCCTGGCGGACACGTATGGCCACTATGATTTCATATTAGTCTCACTCTCCTAGCCATCCTCCTGAACACACCCAGGATGACACCACTCTAGAACCATAGGTATAATCCTACCATGGAGATACTTCTCACTATGGTCAAAAATTTGTATCAGATTCTCCTCAAAGGAAGCATCCACATAAAGCTCGACATCCTCTACGTCTACCACATGATAAGGTTTAGGATAATATCTCCAAAGTTGTGACAGATGAAAAACTTTTTATACTGAATTGTAGCATAATGAAAGGGATAATTATTATTCCACTGGATATAACCTATCCACTATCTCAAAAAACCCAACAAAAATAGGTGTTATCTTTGCCTATTTCTTGATACGGTGTTTCCCCAACCTAGGCGACACCCAAACGAAAACATGATGTCCAAAATTAATCTCCAGAGGTATTCTCCAATGGTTAGAAAAATATTTCATCTTACTCAGCATGGTTACCAACCACCACCAAATTAAATAGACCTTCTTAGATGTCTCCTGAATTAGACAATGCCCTACAAGAACTGAATGACTAGCCTCCAACCAACTAATTGGTGACCAGAATGTCCTACCATAAAAAGCCTAGAAAGTTTCCATCTAGATCTCTTTCTAGAAGATTTTATTATATTAAAACTACAGGATTTCCATAATATACTCCCATGAACCACCAAAATAAAAAACACAAGATCAAAACATATCCTCTAGAACTCTAATAGTCTGCTCAAATTGACTTTCAGTTTCAGGATGATAGGATATGCTCAAATGAAACTATGATCCTGGAGACTTCTAGCGACCATACCATAACCAAAATGTGAAATTAGGATCTCAATCTGAAATGATACTCCTCAGAACAATGTGCAACAGTACTATCTCGTGCATGTAAAGACTACCCATATCATTGAATGTGAAGGTTTCCTCAATATGTAAGTAGTTGAATACCATTTTTTTGATCAATTATCACCCATATTACATTGTTATAATAGTTTTACCTATGTAATCCTATCACAAATTACATAGTGAAATTATCCCATTTCCACTCAAGAATGGGTAAAGGCCGAAAAATCCCAGCTAACCTATGATGCTCGGCTTTATCTTGCAGACAAGTGAAACATATTTCTACAAATCCTGCTACCTCATTCTTCATTCTTGACCACCAACACTACCTATAGAGATCATGATACATCTTTTTCAAAATATTATGTACCGCACATATAGAAGCATGAAACTCTCTCATCATCTTCTCATGAAATCCCATATGAACCCATACTTGACCACATAAAATATGGGATTTCCCACTACCAAGATACCACCATAATGATTTCTCCCCACCATATAAGTTGTCACTTAGAACTAAGAAATTTATATCATATAACATCTCTATCTAGATCCAGTCCAAAAGAATGGATATAACTGATGTAAAAGTTAGAACTTCTCATCCCTGAGACTCCTAACCATCTTGATGCATGTCCATAAAGAGTCTCGTCATCTCCCACTCATCTCAAGACACCCATACTACCTCCATATTTATAATACAACTCAAATAATATAAATTAAGTTGAACTTTCCAGGAATATAATCCAACTCAATATAGAAATACTTCAGATACTCAACCCACATCCTATAAATAAGGATCAAGTCTCGCTGAAAAAAGATACACCTAAGACTCTTGTGGTCCATGTACACCACAAACCTCTCACCCATGAGATAATGTCTCCAAAAATTCCAGGCATGTACCACCTCAAATAAATCTATATCATGATTAGTGTAATTCCTCTCATGCCATCTCAGATATCTAGAGCCATAAGAAACAACTTGATCCTCTTTTATCAAAACTACCCTGAGTCCAACTCTGGATGCATCATAGTACACGATATATGATTTAACCGGTACATATAAACTGAGGATCAGTGCTGAGGTTATAATTCCCTTAAATTCTTGAAAATATATCTCATAAGAATATGATCAAAAAGAATTCACCAATTTTTTGGTCATCCCAGATATTGGTGCTTCCAGATGGGAGAAGTCCTGGATATAATGTTGATAATAATCGGATAAACCCAGAAGGTTCTTAATATCAAAAAAATTATTTGTTTGATCCCATGATTCAATGGATACTTCTTTATCTAGGTCCACTAACACTACTACCTCTGAGATGACATGACCTTAGAAGTTCACTTTGTCGACCCCAAAAATGCTTTTGGTTATCGTTTAATAATTTCTATTCTCTCTTAATGTAATCAAGATGTTGTCAAGATGTTGGGAATGATATTCTTAAGAGTGGGATTAAACTAAGATATCATCAATAAAAACTACCAAAAAATGATAAAAAAACAATGAAATATTTTATTCATGAAGGCCATGAATACAATCAGTGGACTTTTCAAACCAAACAGCATCATTATGAACTCATTCAAGCTATACATACTCCTAAAAGTAGTCTGAGGTATGTTCGATGGTCTCACATTGAACTGGTGGTACCCTGATCTCAAATCAATATGAGAGAAGATTTTATCACCTCTCAGCTGATCAAATAGATTTTCAATTCATGGAAGATCATGTCGGTTGTTGGCTTTCATCTAGTTTAACCTCTGCTAATAAAAACACAAGAACAAGGTACCATTTTATTTTTTGGAGAAAAGAACTAGATAACCCCATGGAGATGTATTAGGCCATATGAAACCCTTATATTATAGGCATTTTAACTAAACTTTCAACTCCCGAGGCATTATTGGTTCAATCTTATTTGGTAGGATAGAAACTATCTCTGCTCCCGAAACTAACTTGATCGTCAAATCAATCTACTGCTTGGGTGTAATGATAGATAAATTTTCAAGAAAGAAGTCCTAAAAATCGTCCACCTATAGAGGAAAAGTATCCTATTGGATCCCTCCATCATCCATAATTAGTCTTTCTATATGAGGTGTGAGGCAATTCAATCTGCACCGAATTGGTCCTGCACGATGAGCCTGAAGATCTCACTCACCCTGGTGAGTATATATTTATTAGGACACGACCTTAAACATTACATAATCTTGAATTAAATGAATAATTCATATTGAGGATATTTTTAGGTTTAGAGTTTTAGAGAATTAGGCCAAAAATATTACAAATCAACTTGAAATTTACAATTAGACACTACTACTCAGTATCCATTTTTTTATAAAATAAAAAATAAACATGTCTAGTTCCATGTTTTAGACCGCATGACTTTTCCTTGATCTCATCCTTGACCCTTATTCATCTTTAATTCCTATAGAAAACATTTCAAAAAGATGGGATGAGCATAAAAATCTCAGTAAGGGATATAAAATAAGGAATGGAAATATTAGACAATCAATAAATACAAAATAATGAAACCGTAATTTTCAATCATAACATACCTTATGAAATCATAAGATTTATGAATAACACACAAGAAATCATAAATCATAGAGGTAACCTATGGAAGACATAAAATACATACATTTTAGCTATCAAAACTGCATAGGGAGTCACATTTAGAATACTCATCACAGTATATTCCCTAAATCTCTTAAGAGAAACATTAATGTTTACCTCTATCACGTTACCCAATGCATTAGAGAGCTATCTCGGGCTCACCCACCCTAAATTTATCATGGAACCACCCGTATACGTAAACTATGACCAATAACCATAAAAAATTCATAACACAAAACAAAATCACAAAGGAAAGATAACATTTCCACATCCCAATCACAATATATCAAATCAAGATATTGAAATAAACAATTCCTTATCAAATCATTTTCAAAACAATTTTAAACATTTAATAAAGAGATTTTTGAATCAAAGTGTCCCATAACACTTTAAAATTTTTAAATAAATTATAATTTGAAAACATTAATGTCCATATAAATAAATAATTAAAACCATTTTTAAAACATTGACATTAATGAGAAATATTTATAAGAATAAATCATTAAAAATTTTAAAATGATATTTTAGTTAAAGAGTTTTTAATAAAATGAGAGACGCTTGAATACAAATAATTGAGGAATAACATTTAATCAGAACTTTATAAAATCATGAGAATAAAGGGACCCATGATATAATATTCCAAAGTACATCTATACACCATATAAGAGTGAATTGGTGAAAAACAACATTAAAGTCTCAATGGAATGTAAATTGAGATGAAATCCCATATAAAGAAAGTATCCTTAGATTAAGGATAAATCAATGACATAATTATGCGTGACAAATAATAATACATTCAATATAATTGGATATTATGTGTAAAAAAATCAGAGGTTATTCACACATATTCATATCACGACATAATGAATAAGTATATGTTTAACATAATGAATTGAAATTGGGTAAAGATGTTTCCTTATAGAAATTTGACAGCCTAACAACGTCACATTAAAATTCAGAAAATGAGTTGATGAGAGAGAAAAAGGTTATATCATCACTTGGACATAAAATTTACAGAAATAAGGATATATAAGAACATATCCCAACATATGAAGGTGTAAATTAATAGACATAACAAAATAGAAGTCTTTTCGAAATAATAGGGTGAAAGGTTCCCTTACCGATTTGGTAACTTATGAAATATACACCCCATGAAAGAAGGATCATACAATGAAGATGTAAATACCCATAAATTAAATTATATTCCACAAGTAATACAATCATGGGTAGTACATACTCCACACAAAAGTAAATAGTGGCAAATATAGAATGAATCTCACGGGAATAAAAAGTGAGATGAAAACCCCTTACCACGTTGTAGTTCAGTGGAGTCGTATGAACAAAAGTTAATAACCATCAAATTAATAACATAACACCATGAATATAAATAGTATCATGATAGTATATATCAGATGGACGTACACAATACACCACATAAAATAAACAAGTGGCGAACAATGGAAATATCATGGAATTAAAAGTTAGATAAGAAATCCCTTACCTCATGTTCGACTTGACTCGTTTGTTCCTTGTTCTTCCAGAATAATAAACATAAGTTTATTTATACTTGCTTAATAACCTTTTTCAAGTTTATTATTACTTTTATATCACATATTACCATGTTATAAACATTATTTAATCATTTAAGTTAATAACGGTCGTTTTGTCGATATTTGGTACTTGAGTCAAAAATGAACTTATTATATTTAAAAATTGTCAATGTGGTCAAAAATCCATTTTCTACAGAATTATATTAATTATTTAGATATAATACATATAATACATATCTACTATATATATTTATTTATAATAGTACATAACATTTAGAGGTAAGAAATGAAATGCACCGTTCATGGAGACAGTAAGACGTACGTACACATGAACACTTCTTTAATTTATATTTCATTTATAATGGAATGAATTCATAATGATAAATAGTTATATTATAATTCATGTATATTATAATATATAATTTCATTGTATACATCCTTTATTTGTCCCATGTATGGCATGAATGAGTCATATCACTTTGAGGGGGCGGTAGTCCGCACTTCCTCAAATGAAATTATCACGTTTACCCATAATGAAAACCATAAAGGTATGATATAAATTAAAAATACAGAAGAATAAATAAATCATAAACATAATATATATCATATATAAATATAGTTCTATCATAATGTCCACCATTAGAGGCAGTAGGATATAATTGAACAATCATCATTTCGTGAGGCATTAGTTTGCCATCCACAGAAACAGTATGTTCTTTACCCATTAAATGGAGGTGTGTGTAAGTGTAGTTAGAATAATTCTCATAAAACATCCTGGTATATTGAGGATAATGTTTTTTTATAAAATAAAGTAATAAAAAGAGATTAGGGGTTGGAGATGTAAAGTAAAACAAAAGGACTTAAGAGAAGACGTTACCTTTAAATTGGGTATCTTCCTTTGGTTTGAACCAAAAGGATTATTTGAAGTGCCTTATGCCTAATTTAAGGGTTCTAGAAGTAATATATGGATCTTGAGAGCTTATTTGGGAAGGTTTTGGATGAGACAAGGGGATTTTGATGTGTGAGGAATGGGTTATAAGTGAGATATTTTTATAAGGTGGAGGAGGGGCTCTTTAGGAAAGTGTGAAACTATTATTTTATTATATAATGATTTTCGATTTATAAAGATCCAAAACATATTAAAGTCAAATATAAGATTAATAATGATCTAAATAAAATAATACAATAATAATTGGACATTTTTTGGACATTATTTTAATCTTTATAATCTTATTTATTTAAATCTTTTATCAATGAGGTAAACATTGCATCATTATTGTGTTATAAATAATTTAATTAATATGATTTCTAAAAATTATAAAACAATTACCATGATGTTGGAAATATTTTCATCTTTCCAAATAATATTTATAGTTGAAAAGAGAACATATATAACACTATAAAAAAATTAATTTACAAAAAGATATTTGTTTATGTCATTTTTGTCTTTACTTTATGTTAATTAAAATAAAGTGTCATTATCACTCTTATGTAGCTCCATGGGATCCCAAAATCGTCACAAAGATTCCCATGGTCAGTTATGACTCATCGAATAAGGGTTATACAAGTTTAAAGGTAATTTTTTATTACTATGATATTCTTTTTACCTTGAATTACCCTATTTAACTTTAACCGCCATAAATAAAATTTAAAAGTAACTTTTCACGATAAATTATTTTCATTATATTGAAGAAAATTTTACTTACTAATAACAACCATGTATCTATGATTTTTTAAATTTCATTCACAGAAGTGTTAAAATTTCATTTAAATGAAAAATTCATTTTTTAACTATTACTTAGTGGTTTCACTATTCATTGAAAATTGAAGTTTTTCAGAAAACTACCAAAAATTAAGCCTAAGCTATATTTTATATTTTTAATTAAAAAATGATTTCTATTTTTCCAAATTCAAAACATAGAAGTTGGATTAATTAAATTAAAATTAATTCCCGTTGTCAAAACAAAAAGCGCATTTTTTAAGAAATATTAACTATCTAAAGATTGTCACTTGTTTAATCCCAATTTCAAAGTGAAATTAATTTCAATGACCAAAATTGGATTAGAAGTTAAAAATATAATCTAATTACACTTTTAAAACAACTAAAAATATAATCAAACCATATAAATAAATTATTTTAAAAGGCAGTTTTGAATTAATATACAATATTTTCCACTATTCATCAAAAATTGAATTTTATCAGAAAAATACAAAAATTTTACCGAAAGTGAATTTTGATGTCCTGATTCTAAAGAAGAATTTTATTTTTTCAAAAATAACATATAAATGTGACCAAAACTAGATTTAAATAGGGGTCTCCATTAAAATGCGGTAAATCAACCTTTTAATGTAAATTAGTTTCATTAACATTTTAAGCCTCTAACTTTTATTGGGTAAATTTAAAAACATGTATATTCATATTATAGTTATTTATTTACATTCCTTACAATAAAATGTCTAGGAATTTACTACCATTTAAAATAATAATATTATTATAATATTTTTTAGTACAACTCAACATTATATGCAACATAAGATTTCAAAGAAACACGTTGTTGTGTATCAGGTATGCCATCAAACATAACATCCCATTTAAATTAAAATTAATAATTAATTTACAAATATTAATAATTTTGAAAATATCATATTCTTTATTTACCTGGGATGTTACATCGTTCCCCCTTTTTTGGAATTGCTTCCTCCCAGTTTTAAAATTGGGCTCGGAAACTTTATTGAAAGTCCGACATCAGAAAAAGAGTCAACAAATATATCAATTTAAAATAAAGAAAGAGAAGTACCAAGGTCACCCAATACAAAAGATAATGAGATTCCATGAAAACATGGATATGGAGGAGATAAAAAACCATCATGTTCTGATGGAGAGTGATAGAAAACATGGTTAGGGTAAAGTTAACCACAAGAAAATCATGAACTTGTGATGGGTTAAATTCTCTTTGATTCCCCAGTAGAAAAAGTTAACATACAACATTTTTGTTTTAATTTACTTTTCATAATGTTGAGAATTTATTTATGAGCTTGACTAAAAACATAAGGAAACATACTTACTTGTCATATAGACTTTCATCCTTTAATAAAATTCGACCACAAACTCTTCAAACGATGTGTATTCAAGATGACTTGTTCACATTCAAAGCGCTATAATCAACTTCTATAGAATCAAATAATCCACAAAAGATGAACTATATTTTTCCCATGTCTTTAGACATTAACCAAAACCAAAATGGTTAGTAGAAGATCAATAATCCCTAAAAAGGATAATCCTTTACAAAAAGAAAAACTACTCTTAATCTCCAAAATTTGTCAAACAATACCCAAAGTTCAACAAAGACCATTCCATAAACAACTGTCCATAAAATTCTTCAATGTAATCAAAACTAAGATTGGAACCCAAATCTCAGAAGGAGTTAATCACATAGTCATTCAAGATAAATCTTAACATTTATCTCCAAATAACGTCAGTTACTCTTAAAGTCTCATATTGAAAAGTAATTAACTCAATCACATATTCTCCATGATAGGTTAGTCATTTCCATAGATAACCCAAAATCAACTTATTTTTTATTCATAAAATCATCTAACTAAAAATAATTAGTCATAAAAACTAGGGATTTCATTTATTCCAGTGGCAGGCGATAAATCCCAGTCACACTTTGGTTGTGGGTTTGATTCCTGCAGCTTTGTCCGACGTGATGGGTTGTCACGCGGTTTTCATGTTGTCCTATTTTAAAAACTATATAATTTTATAACATTCCAAAAAAATAAATTCATCAAAAATAACCATAACATATTTTAACCACAAAGGTTATCTAATAACTTTCATTTTTCATCCCAAAATGTATTAACATGTAGTTTCCTCAAATTCAAGGATCATATAGACCGAAATGGTTCTTTATAATTATATCCACAAAATAAAAGATAATTATTCCTTGAATAAAATTTTCATATATCAAACATCAGGGTTACACATAGTATAAAAAGTATTCTAATGTAATCCAATCATCAAAAGAGAATTAATACATTAAATCATTTCACCATCCTAAAATCTACCGTAACACTTGAATCCCTTATATGTTGACTTCTTACTCATTCAACATTCTTCATGATCCATTAACCATTCCTTTACAAATTAATCAGAAATACTTATTTCCTATATAAAAAATCATGATTCATATCCTAAGATTAAATAATGTCTAAACATTAGTTAAGAAATAATCCATACCTTTCATTGGTCATTATCAGTTTCCTCATCATCAATTAGAATGGCATTAGGTATTGGTAAACATATATTTTTATGATCCTGGTGATCCCATTCCCAAAACTTCTTTGTAGGAAATCTATTTGTATAATGACCATGCACAACACATTTAAAACATTCAATCGACCCCTCATAAAGAAATTATTTCCCTTTCTTAGAGTCAACTGGATGCTTCCTTTTTCCATGGAAGGTTCTTACTTTATTACCTTCACTTAAACATCTATAGCATCTTCCCATCGCTTTGAAAAATTTTCATACGTGTTTCTTTCAACATCTTTGACACATAGGTTTTTGAATATACATACCTTTATGATTATTACTTGAACTTCTGTGGGGATTTTCTTATCACATATATGATGCCTTATAAAAATCACTAAGGTTTAGTAGGTTAATCATGACTCTAGATAGTTGGTTGAGAATAACCACAAGGGTTCTCATTTCATCTCTCATTTTATTCAATTTCGCATTCAGAAAACTATCATAGTTTTATTCACATCCTCTGTTACTTTGGTTCCTGCTAGATCCAGCCATTTACTAAAACCAAAAAGGTAAGTTTGAGTATATCAGTAAAATCATCATATAATATCTTATGAGGAGGGTAAATACTAAGATATACTTATTCATGTTATCTTAAAATCATTCACTTTATCTAAAATAACTATGACTCTTTCTAAAATCCTAATCATTATAGTGATGTCACTTATTCACAAAGAAAACCCTAACCTTTAATGTTATCTAAACCGACCTCTCATACCAACTATAAGGACCCAACCTTAATCATTAAATAATCTTGAATTAAATGAATAATTCACATTGAGGATCTTTTCATGTTTAGAGTTTTAGAGAATTAGGCCATAAATATTACATATCAACTTGAAAATTACAATTATACACTACTACTCAGTCTCTATTTTTTCATAAAAGAAAAAAGAAAATGTTTAGTTCCATGTTTTAGATAGCATGACTTTTCCTAAATCTCATCCTTGTCCCTTATTTATCTTTAATTCCTATGGGAATCTTTTTAAAAACATGATATGAGCATAAAAAGCTGAGTAAGGGATATAAAATAAGAAGAGAAAATATTCTCCATCAATAAATACAAAACAATGAAACCATACTTTTCAATCATAACACAGCTTATGAAATCCCAAGATTTATGAATAAAACACAGAAATAATAAATCATAAAGGTAACTTATAGAATACATAAAATACTTACATTGTAGTTATCACAGTTACAAAGGGAGTCACATTTGGAATACCCATCACAGTATATTCCCAAAATCTCTTAGGAGAAACATTAATGTTTACCTCTGTCACGTTACCCAATGCATTGGAAAGCTATCTTGGGCTCACCCGCCCCAGGATTATTACGGAACCACCCATATATGTAAACTATGCCAAATAACCATAACATATTCATAACAAATAACACAAGCATAAAGGAAAGATAAAATTTACACATGCCAATCAAAATATATCCAATCAAGATAATGAAATAAATAATGCTTTATCAAATCATTTCAAAAACATTTAAACATTTAATTAATATATTTTTGAATCAAAGTGTCCCATACCACTTTGAAACTTTTAAATAAATTATAATTTGAAAACATAAATCTCCATATAAATAAATCATTAAAACCATATTTAAAACATGGACATTAATGAGATATATTTAGAATAATAAATCATTAAAACATTTAAAATGATATTTTAGTTAACTTTTTTTTAATAAAATGAGAGACACTTGAATACAAATACTTGAAGAATAAAATTTAATCAGAACATTATAATATCATGAGAATAAAGATATTCATGAGATAATATTCCAAAGGATAGTTTATACACCATATAAGATTGAATTGGTGTATAACAACATTGAAGTGTCAATGGAATGTAAATTGGGATGAAATCCCATATAAAGACGGTATCCTTAGATTGTGGATAAATCAATGACATAATTATGTGTGAAAAATAATAATACACCCAATATAAGTGGATATTACATGTAAAACAATATGAGGTTATTCACACATATTCATAGTACAACATAAGGAATAAATAGATGTTTAACCCAAATAATTGAAATTGGGTAAATGAGTTTCCTTACAGAAATTCGACAGCTTAACATCATCACATTAAAATTCAGAAAATGACTTGATGAAAGAGAAAAAAGGTATCTCATCACTTGGAAATAAAATTTACGTCAATAAGGATATAGAAGAACATATCCCAACATAGGAAAATGTAAATTAAAATACATAACAAAAAATAAGTCTTTTAGAAAGAATTGGGTGAAAGGTTCCCTTACCGATTTGGTAACTTATGAATCATACACCCCATGAAAGAAGGATCGTACAATGAATATGTAAATAACCATAAATTAAATTATATTACACAAGTAATACAATCATGTGTAGTACATATTCCACACAAAAGGAAATAGTAGCTAATATAGCATGAATCTCACAGGAATAAAAAGTGAGATGAAAACCCCTTACCACGTTGTAGTTCAGTGGAGTCGTATGACCAAAAGATAATAACCACCAAATTAACCACAGAATAACATTAATATAAAGATAATCATGATAGTATATATCAAATGGAAGTACACAATACACCACATTCAATAAATAAGTGGTGAACAATGGAAATATCACAGAATTAAAAGTGAGATAAGAAATCCCTTACCTCGTGTCTGACTTGACTCATTTGTTCCTTTTTTATTCATGAATAATAATATTAAGTTAATTTATACTTGCTTAGGAACCTTTTTAAAGTTTATTATTCCTTTTATATCACATATTACCATGTAATAAAAATTATGTAATCATTTAAGTTAATAATGGTCGTTTTGTCGATATTTGGTACTTGAGTCAAAAATGAACTTATTATATTTACAAGTTGTCAATGTGGTCCAAATTCCATGGTATCTTGAATGATATTAATTATTTAGATATCATATATATCTTATATATCTATTAAATATTTGTATTTATAATAGTACATGACATTTAGAGGTAAGAAATGAAATGCACCGTTCATAGAGACGGTAAGCCGTACATACGCATGAACGCTACTTTCATTTATATTTCATATTTAATGGAATGAAAACAAAATTATATATAGGTATATTATAATTAAATTATAATATAATATATAATTTCATTAACTTCATCCTTTATTCATCCCATGTATGGCATGAACGAGTCATATCACTTTGAGGGGGCAGTAGTCCACACTTCCTCAAATGAAATTATCGCGTTTACGCATAATGGAAACCATAAAGGTATGATATAAATGAAAAATACAGAATAATAAATAAAATATAAACATAATATATATCATATATAAATAAATTTCTATCATAATGGCCACCATGAGAGGCGGTAGGAAATAATTGAACAATCATTGTTTCGTGAGGTGTTAGTTTGCCATCCACAGAAATAGTATGTTCTTTACCCATTAGATGGAGGTGTGTGTAAGTGTATTTATAATACTTCTTATAACAACAACCTTGTATATTTAGGATACTGGTGTTGTTATAAAATAAAGAAATAAAAAGAGTTTATGGGGTTGGATATGTAAAATAAAACAAAAGGACTTAAGAGAAGACGTTACCTTTAAATTGGGTATCTCCCTTTTGTTTGAAACAAAAGGATTACTTGAAGTGAATTATGCCTAATGTAATGATTATAGGAGGAAGAGTGGGATCTTGAGAGTTTATTTTTCCAGGGTTTGGTGGATCAAATGGGCTTTATAGGTGTGAGGAATGGGTTAGAAGTGAGGGCTTTTTATAAGGGGGGGGAGGGGCTCTTTAGGAAAGTGTGAAACTATTGTTTTTATTATAAACTGATATTTGGTTTATAAAGGTCAAAAACTTATTAAAGTAAAATATAAGATGATTCATGGTCGAAATAAAATCATCAAATAATAATTGGACAGGTTTTGGACATTATTTTAATCTCTATAATCTTGTTTATTTAAATATTTTATTATTGAGGTAAACACTGCATCATTATTGTGTCATAGATAATTTAATTTTCTTGGTGTCTAAAAATTATAAAAAAATTACTATGATGTAGTAAATATTTGAATCTTTAAAAATAATATTTATAGTCTAAAATATAACTTACATAAACCTTTGTAAAAATTAATTTACACAAAGATATTTGTTTATGTCATTTTTTTCTTTATTTTAAGTTAATTAAATAAAGTGTTATTATTACTCTTATGTGGATCCATGGGTTTCTAAAATCGACCCAAAGATGCCCATGGTCGTCCATGACTCATCCCATAAGGTTAGGACAAGTGTTAAGGTAATTTGGTATCATTATGAAATTCTTTTTACCTTGAATTAGCCTATTTACCTTTAACCGCGGTAAATAAAAGTCAAAAGTTACTATTCACCAAAAATTATTTTCATCTTATTGAACCACATTTGACTTATTAATGACAACCATGTATGTAGTATTTTATAAATTAAATTAAAAAAAGCGGTAAAATTTCATTTAAATGAAAAATTCAGTTTATAACTACTACTTAGTGGTTTCATTATTCATCGAAAATTGAAGTTTTTCAGAAAACTACCACAAATTAAGCCAAAGATATATTTGATATTCTGAATTAAAAAATTATGTCTATTTTGAAAAATTAAAAACATATAATTTGGATTAACTAATTTAAAATTAATTCCCATTATTAGAACAAAAACTGTGTTTTTTAAGAAATATTAACTATAAAAAGATTGACACTTGTTTATGCCAAATTTTAAAATGAAATTAAATCCAATGACCAAAATTGGATTAAAATTTAAAAATATAATCTAATTATACTTTAAAACCAATTAAAAATATAATATATCCATATAAATAAATTATATTAAAAGGCAGTTCTGAATTAAAATACAATATTTTCCACTATTCATCAAAAATTGAATTTTATCAGAAAAATACAAATATTTTACCCAAAGTGAATTTTTAAGTCCCGATTCTAGAGAAGAAATTTATTTTCTCAAAAAAATATATAAATGTGACCAAAATTAGATTTAAATAGGGTTCTCCATTAAAAGGCTGTAAATCAACCTTTTAAAGTAAATTAAAGTCATTAACTTTTTAAGCCTCTAACTTTTATTGGGTAAATTTTAAAACATGTACATTCATATTATAGTTATTTATGTCCATTATTGCCAATAAAATGGCTAGGCATTAACTACCATTTAAAATAATAATATTATTATTATATTTTTCAGTACAACTCAACATTATGAGCAACACATGATTTAAAAGAATCACATTGTTGTGTATGAGGTATGCCATCAAACATAGAATCCCCTTTAAAGTAAAATTAATAATTAATTATAAAAAAATAATAAATATGAAAATGTCATATTCTTTATTTACTTACGATGTAACAATATTCCCCTATCTAGATAGATAGAAAGGTAACTCTTCTATAATAAAATTTGATATGATCCTGGAATAGAATATTCAATCCATTCCAAGAATCAAATCGAATCCTATAATTTCAATCCGAAAAAGTTCCCAAATGAATCGATGAAAACCAATTTCAAGAGAACACTCCTTGCAGAGCCTGATACCCTCATACTAAAAACCCAATGGTGCCTTAATTTTATTGAACCCATCAATGAAAACTAAATATAAAACCAAACCATTTGAAAAAATATTAGATATAAAGGAACACAATGCTTTTATATCAAACAAAACACATGCTAAGGTAGATGATAAAATAATCATACTTCTAATGATGGAAAGTCATGCATCCAAACTGGCTAGAGAATACTACATAGAATGAAGATGGATTTCCCCTCTTCCTTGGGATCTAGTTTGACTCCCTTTTTCTTTTCCCTTTGAGTGGTACTACCACTCCTGTACTAGGGTATCACATCCCCTACCTTGGCCTGAATGACCAGGGGAATTCTAGATACATATATGCTAATGGGTAGTTGAGACCCTCCTAGATTCTGGTATATATCCTAATTCCATAACTATAACCTATTATAGATTGTGCCCCTGTAACCTCAAAATATGTCCCTATCCGCCACAAGCACGAAACTCTAAAGTATGGTATGGAAACTGAGGCATCTTGTGGTTAATCATTCCATATAGATATTACTACATCAGAACATGATCCTAAGATCGATATCCACTTCTCTAACTCCTATTTCCACTATTTCCATAGTTATAAGAGTCATAATGACACTTCTTGTTAAATTAATAAGAGCTACTAGTTCACCCTGCTAAAATAGCATGGCCACTACTCAGGGACTCTCTCAAATTACCTTTAGTGATGAGTGCCTGATTCATTATTCCCTCAAAACTACTCAAATGAATAACGTTCACATGTGAAATTATCTCATAATGAATCCCATATTGAAAACACCTCACCATGAAGACATCATCAGTTATTTGATATGGTAAAAATTGTTGTGGGTCAGTGAAACATCTTTCATAGTCTAGCACTAACATTACCTCTTGTGTTTGATGCATGAACTTGTGAGTCTTCTCATCCCTCAATTCCTTCTCATTAGCTCAGATTCCTTCATAGATAACTTCTATTACTAGCCCTCATTATCTATAGGGTCCCACCAATGCTTGGATGTTCCTTGAATAATGTAAGAAGAAAGCTTCACCCTCGTGAATATTGGTTTTTTGAGGTGTTTGAAGATCATCTGGACTAACTTTATCTAGAATTTGACTACCAGGGTCCTCCATCCCCTGTGAAAGTAGGTGGATGCAATAGATTAAACTCTCTGTCTAGCCAAGACATCGAAGGCATGGTGAGAAAATTCTCTCTTTCCATGGATCACATGACCCTCAATCATTTGTCGCACAAATGAAGATTCATCTAATCCTCATGATCTATGGGAATCTAAAAATAAAATGTGCTAAGAGAATGATAATTTCCACTCCCCTAACACTCAATTTGAAGACGATGTGGTGGAATCTTATCTACAAGACAAACACACTCCTTATAACACAAGATAATAATAAGTTCAAACTCAACAGGTGACAACACTAGAGAAACACCAGATCATTGGTATCTATAAACATGGATTAGGAATTGAATTAGAAAAAAATAACTTCTCATTTATTCCATTTATTCATCAGATATAACAGTTATCTCATTTCACAGTCCATATAGGAAAATATACCACAATCCATAATTATGTCCATATAATGAACAATTCATGTCAATATGTTTCCCAGTGTTCCTAAAATGATGCATTCATACTCATCTCACACCATAGAAAACCTTGATTATAAACCTAAAGAAATAATAACATCACACAACATGTGAATCACCCAAGGTGAAATAACATTATACCGTAACACGGAAACATCATAAACAATAATCCCATCTCTGGGAAAGGTCATTACCCAGTCCCGACACATCCAAGTATATTTTATACCATTCCAAAAAGTAAATAAATATTAAATAAACATTGCTATTATACCACCTTTTAACATCCCTCGACCGAAAACCCTCTCATGTTTCCAAACCGGGTTGGTTATGTGACCTCAAAAATTCCTCCATATATGAAAGAGGCTACCAACTAGAAGTGAGGGTATGGTGAATATAGTGGGAGACTACATATCATAGTATAGAGTCCCAATTTAATGGAAAATACATAAATATCAGAGTATGGAAATAATAGAAACCATATATCACAAAAGATAAACCAAACAATAAATTCTGACTGAATAATCCAATAAATTATAATAGAATAATGCAAAGACAAGATGTAAAGTAACTAAAATTCATGATGTAAGTAATATAGATACAATACTAATAGACACAAATAATGGATCAAATGACCATTGCCCTGAACCCATATTGGTCCCATCTCCATGCTCTAACCCATCCATAATGAAAAAATCAACGACAAGGTCCCTTTCCCTTTTCCAAACGTGCATCCATGTAATTTGATCAGGTACCAAACAGTGAACTATGTAGCATGTGAGTAAAACTCAGTAGGCCGAAACCATCATGTCTAAAAAAAAAGTTTGATAATAATTTCTTGAAATAATGCAGTAGAAAATTTTATAAAATAATTCATGAATTAATATAATACATCAATTAACCTACTTCACCACCATGCCAGAATGTCTCTGAGCTTGTAACACAACCATGCAGACCACAATCGTATACATGTGATATAAAATATAATCTGGACAAACCTTATATATAAGCATCTCAACATGTGTTAGGGCCTAGCCTGATATATAAGAATCAAATCATGTGTCAGGTCCTAGCCCGATTTATAAACATTTCAGCATTTGTTAGGGCTTAACTTAATACATGTACATCACAACATATGTTGGGGTTTATCCTAGTATATAAGAATCATAGCATGTGTTAGAGCCCAACCCATTATATAATAATCCTAGCAAGTGTTAGGTCCTAGACTAGTATATAACCACCACAACATGTGTTAAGGATTGACCTGCTATATAAGTGTCACTTCATGTATCACAAGTGAATATCATAATAGTAATAATATCGCAATAAAAAATCATAAGAAAAAATAGTTAATTATCCATATTACCATTTTTCTTTTAATTTACCCAGTCATCCAATTAATCAAATTATCCATTTTCCATGGTGTATCTATAACATGAAATATGATGAAATAATGACATGTTAAAATCATTTGTAAGCCATTAGAAATTCATTATTTTCAAAGGATACTGAAATCCAGGTCATATCTCAACATACCCAAAGGTATCTAAGGAGTGATCGAATTACATGATGATCATTTACAATTAATCCATTTATTAATTATCATGTTGCATCCGTGAAATCACATATATTGAAAAAACATTAGTAATTGAAATCATACCATAGGGTAAGGTTTTAGACCACCTACCTTTATTTGGTGATCAACATAATGTTTCCAATGGTAAACACCAACACATACGATGGAATAAATGATCAATATAAGAACCTAGATCAAATTAGATCAAGATCAACCTTATTCCACAATGGAGACCAAAGAAAAAAACAATTCTTCGATAGATGAATGGGGAATGGGGAATAATACCAAAGAAAGGAGACCAATATGGGATCAAACACCAAACTATGACATCCATAGTTGATGAAATCACCTAAGAATCACCATGAGTCTCTTAGGGATTTAGAGGAGGAATTTCATAACCAAAAAAATGAAAAAATCATATTCAAAAAATCCTTCAAACTTCTAGGGTAGAGGCTTACACAACATGAAATTCATTAATATTGTGTATTTCTCAATTGATGAAATATGCTGAAAAATGTGTCACCTCAGTTTAATATTTATCCCGATTGACATTTATAAAACATTAGATTGGTTGACGATGTGTAACCACTTAATGTTATCAACCTATTCATGAAATTTTTCTGGTGGAAGTTACACATCATATAATATTTACATAGTGCGTAAATTATCTATAGACCATTTTAATCCCAAATTTTGTAAAAATTCCCAAACCCCCAAGGAAGACATCCAAACTCACTGAAGAGTCTCTTAATCCCATTTAACATGATTATACCCAGATTAAATTAATTCAAAGAAACATATATCACTAAAAAATAGCTCATTTTCCCCAATAAGTATAACACCCCAAGCTTTCACGGTACACTTCTCTTTGAATAATACAATAGCGTGTGTTATACGCAACTTCGAGTTCTAACACACCACAACCAATCATACTAGCCGTTAATAATAGTAATAACCACTTTTTGAATTTTTTTTTACATTTTATCTTTCAAAATTAACTTTATTTTTGGATTCAGAATATCGAAATTATCTTACGGTGAAATTTTGGTACTTTTCGGATAACTTTCATATTTTGATGAATAATGAGAATTACTAAATTTTAATTAAAAACAACTTTTTTAATAGAAATAATTTGTAGTGATAACTTATGAATTTTAGTGGTTTTAAAGTATATTTAAAATATATTTTTACCGTTTAACACAATTTTGGTCATTGGACATAATTTCACATTTAAACTGGACATAAGTAAGTGTCAATCTTTTGATAGTTATTATTTCTTAAAAACACGCTATTTGTTTTGACAACGTGAATTAATTTAAATTAATTAATGAAACTTATATGTTTTGAATTTGGTAAAATAGGCATAATTTTTGAATTCATAATATGTAATATAACATAGGCCGAATTTTTGGTATTTTTCTGAGAAACATCAATTTTTGATGAATAGTGAAAACACTGAGTTATTGGTTAAAACCGATTTTTTTATTTAAATAATTATTTTTTTATTTAAATTAATTTATGTCAAAATAAATACATAATATTTATATAATATCCTTTTAATTCATTGGATTCAGTTTATAATAATTTTAGATATATACAAAGTTTATTGAACTTTTCACCGTCTTTTACCCACCTCCTAGGAGAATTTGAAAATTCCCATAAAACTTAATTTTACCGATTCTGTGAGTTGAATTTCGAAAATCCGAGAGACACGGTTAATATCAAGGAGTAAAATGTGTTTCAATGAGATGAAAATAATTTTTGGTGAATAATAACTTTTTTACTTTTATTTACCATGGTTAAAAGTAAATAGGGTAATTAAGGGTAAATATGATATTAATATTACCCTCAAACATGTCCTAATTCTGTTGGACAAGTTTATCTCGACCCAAAACAACCTTAGTAATAAAATATTATCATTTAGGTCCACTTGGATTAGATTAGAACATTTATTATTATTTAATTCAAAAAAGAGTTAAAAGAGTAATTTAAAATTTTTATAGCTAACACATTTTTAATATAGGGTTTTACATATGAGAAATTAGATTATAAATATTCATTAGAAATCTGTAAATAATTCCTACACCATGGTATTTTATTTATAATTTTTATACATTAAATAAATAAATTTATTTGTGACACAATGATGATGTAGTAATTACCTTATTCATGAAAGAATCAAATTAATGGTATTATAAATATTAAAATAAATATAATTTCAATTTTTTTATGACATCCAAGAATTTTCTAGGTGAATATGACATGTTAAGATAGATTAAATGTATTGTTTTTGAAGTAATCATGTTGTTATTATTTTAACAAAAAACAAATACCAAATAGTGTAAAAAATGACATAAAATAGTTTTTAAAACAAATATTATATTGTTAATTGATATAATGGTCCTAAAAATATATGGTTCGGCAGAAAGACTTATATAATAATTTATATGACATTAATGAACCAATTGGGGTTCGATTGGCACTATATGGTATGTTCACTAACCATATAGTGTAAGAATACACGAAGACACGGTAAAAGTTAAATTATTTAACTTAGAGTTAAATCATAATGATAAGGTTACAATGGTAACCTAAACTTGTCTAAAACTATTGGTTGAGTTTTTTTCGACCTATCCCCACCTTAGAATTTAAATAATCAACTTTGGAGCCATTATAAACTGAATATGAATTTATCATAAAATAATATTTTAAGTTTTTTCTAAGGTTCCCCTCACCCCTCTTATAAAAGGGCACTCCCCCTTCTCTCTAATTCACACCTTCTAAGAAATTTGGATCGGCCAACCCCTGACCAAATACCCTCTCAAATATCTTACCTTCAACCTAGAGGCCTTAGTTTGATCAGAAAGCCAACCTATGAAGCCCTTTTGATCAAATCAAAAGGAAGAACCCGAAGAAGAGGTAATGATTTCACCACCCTCTTTCAAGTTCATTTCTTCTTCCACTTCCTTTTTATTTGTTGTTTCCATTCTAAAATAATAACTCCAGTATATTCTATATAATATTATGTTATTATAATTATGGTACAACCAAATTAGTTATTCTATCCACCCTTTGAATGACATGTCACCATACGTGCGTACGTACGACTTACCGTCTCCACGTCGTGGTGTAATTGTTATTCAATACATTATTATATGGATGGGTATAATAATGATGTGTATTTTATAAATATAACATGATAAGTATTATGTATAAATTATATAGCATCCAATTATATATTCTATTAATATCAAAAGAATGATATTTTTGCTCGTGCGTACGTGCGGATTACCGTCTCCACGACGTGATGAGATTCATTTCCATGTTCACCATTCATCGAAGATTATAAAAATATATATTACTAATGAGTATGTAATATATGACATAATAATGCTACTGGAGATATATATATTTATATATATAATTATTTTTGTACTTACATATATCTTATTCACTTACTTCCGTTCAATACTATATAAAAACAGAAACAACGTTTATGCGTACATACGGACTACCGTCTCCATAAACGGTGTTTTCCATTTCATATATACGTCTTTTATAAATTTTTATATTCTAAATATATATGATAAATAAATCATGTTTTATATTCTGGAAGTATTTAAATCATGATCTACGTGATACAATGAAGATTAAAAAGTTAAACCATGTACGATAAAGAAAGCGATTATTACCCGAAATATTAACATAACATGGAAATTATTATTAATTTGATAGTATAAAGTCATAAATGAATAATGTATGATATCATAAATATTAATATGGTTCTGGTATAATTTAATAACATACTATAGTCTTCATACAGGAGGCTAAACGTACCCTCGACTAAAGGAAAGTGCAAGGTAAGGGGTTTTCATCTCACTCCTTATTTCCGTGAGATTCGTGCCATATTGCCACTATTACCATTTTTGTGGTGTATGTACTTCACATTATTGTATTCATTGTGTAATAAACTTTAATTTATGTGTATTTACAAATTAATTTTTTGATACCTCTTTCATGGGGTGTATGTTTCTTAGGTTACCAAATTGGTACGAGTTAATTCTTCAATCTCATTATTATCCGAGATTGTTTATTTGTAAGTATTTACTGGGACATTTTTATCATCCATGTCCATTTTTCATAAAAATGATTTCAAAATAAATATTTTAAGGATTTGTGAAAGTTACTCTTTATCAAGACCAGAATTTTAAATGTTTTAATGATTTATCTTTCTAAATATTTTTAATTAATGTCCATGTTTTCAAAATGATTGTAAAGATTTATTTATATGGACATAAATGTTTTGAAATGATATTTATTTTCAAAAGTTTCAAAGTGGTATGGGACAATTTGATTCAATAATATCTTTTAAATTACTTCCTTTATAAATGTGTGACTTTTCAATGATTTCAAAAAAACAGATATTTCTCTCAAATAGTTTTGATTTCATCTATGTCAACATCCTTTGATAAATTTTAAAATTTTTTGAAGTTGATTTATTATGATAAAAATATTCCATATTGTATTTAAGGTTTTTTGATATGTTTGACTATGGATGAGTTATTTTTATGCCATTAATGGTTTATTATTACTGTTTTGGTATTTCGTATGCTAGTTTTAATACGATTGTTTATGTTATATTTCATCCTCTTCTTAAGATGAATGTGTTGGAATAGTATGTTCCGGGTTTGGGACCGGTAAAAGTAAGACCTCCGAGTTGGGGTCTGGTTACAGAAGACCCTCCGAGTTGGTGTCCGGTTATTAGAGGCACTCCAGGTTGGTTTCCAGTTATTAGAGGCACTCCGGATTGGTGTCCGGTTATTAGAGGAACTCCGGTTTGGTGTCCGGTTATTAGAGGAACTTCGGGTTGGAGTCCGGTTATAGAGGCTCTATGGGATGGAGTCCGATTACAGAGGCTCTCCGGGTTGGGTTCCGGTTACAGTTATCCCTTAGGTCTTGGCACGAGGCCTTGACACAGAAATTAAAGTTCGGCATTATGCATTCCATCATTATTAAAGTAGTTATTGATATTGAATGTGATTATTTGATTAGTAGACTATCCATGTGAATAAGTAAATGGAATTATTTCATTTTATTTCTTCTATATTATGCTGAAGTTCCGGTTTAAAAGGATTTTGTTTTAGTTTTATACATTTCCTTAAATGTTTATGCTTATTTTTGAAAGTTTCCTCTGTATTGTTATCCTTACTGAGCATCTGAGCACACCCGTTTCTATGTTTTATTTTTCCCAGGATTCCAAGGAGTGTTTTGTGATTGATATGTAGGGTTAAGCCAAGGGAATAATGGCATTCCTAAAGTATTATTTATGTTTTTTTGTATGTTATAACGTGTAATGTAACATTCATGTATGTAATCTATTTTCCAAGACTGCTAAATCGATCGGTCCTTCAGGACTTTATTCCTTATAATCATGCCAATTTATTAAAATAACGCACCGACTCTAGGTAACTTGGGTCGGGTAGTTACAGTTGGTATTAGAGGAAGTTTAGCAATAACCTTGGAAACTATATTTAGATAAAATCTGATTAGATCACATAGCCCTAAGATAGACTTTGAGGATTAGTATAGAAGAACTTCCTAGAATTTTGTTATCGTAGAGATTTTGTCATTTTTCTAAGAAATACATCCCTGTCTGGATACGAGCAGGTAAAGGCGGCTCTGGCACAGATGTACCTAGGGGTAAAACCCAAAAACACTACTTTGAGCTAGACTGAAACGGGAACTGGTGCACGACAATGGGCCTTGTTGAACTCTTGGTTACGATACTCCAGAGGGATATGCTTAGGATAATTCTTATTTTCATTACAAACCATTATGAAGGGCTTATAAGTATATACATACTTAGAGAAATTTCTTTTATGATTATGGATTATATCCATAAACTGTTAAATTTACGTTAGGTATTTTACAAGTTGGGAATTATTCATTGCAATTCATAAACTAACCTAGTGTATGCCATTGTATAGAAATGGTGCCCAATAGAAGAAATGTGAACTCCAGAAATACATATGATCCAAAGAGTAAGAAAGATCATATCTTCCATGGTATTAAGCTGACATTTAGAAGGTAAATATCTCTCATGTTTTCTCAACATATGAAGAAATAGTATCATGTGTTAATACGATAAGTAAATAATTCTTTGAGTCCTATGGCTTTGAAGGGAAGCAAGAGAAGAAAAGGATGGAAGAGAGAAAGTTGGATAAAGGGAACAGGGAAAAGAAGAATTTTTCCATATGTGATAATTGTGGGAAGAAACACATTCGAACTTGCCTGAAGGGAATGGGAGTTCGTTATAAGTGTGGAGAAAAAGGACACCAAGTACGTGACTGCAAGGGTAAGAAAAAGGTTTCAAATGTACAATGCTTCATCTGTAAGAAGTTGGGACACTACACAAACTAATTTTCAAATCATCAGAGTATTCCCCAAATGACGCTATTGGATAATAATCAAGTTATGATACTACCACAGATGAAGAGGAATGACTAGTGTTCTTATGTTGTTATTTTGGGATTATTTCATTGAAGTGTTATGTCAATGATGTAATGGAAATAAAAAATGATTGTACTGCAGTACTATTTCATTGAAGATTTGAGATTTTATGGTACTAAGAAATGTGACTCAAAAACGAGTTAATCCTTTTGGATATTACATGGTTGATGGAAAGTAAAATTTTAATATGGTCCTAATATTGAGGTACTGATTTTGGAATAAGATATGGTTGATTTGGGTAAATTATATTAGATATTCTTGACTGCCTTGAAATTGATTAAAGATTTGTATATTCCATCATTATTGGAGTTTACAACATTTTTGGATGGATTAAGTATATCCAGTATTCTATAAGGAATAAGGGAGCATGAATGTAATCAATAAGGTTTTATGGTAATTCAGGATGTTTTAGTGTTTTAAAAGAATACATGATGAAGGTATTCACATGCTTTTATGGGGTAAAAACGATCTAAATTTTGTTTACCTTTCATATAAATTTTGGACTAAGAGTTTACAGAAGTATTTTAGATAATTATAAAGGTTGGAATGGATTAAGTTTGAAAGGTTATTTTTGGATTTTTATAAAAGGACAACACGCAGACCGTGTGATGACCCGTCGCATCGGACAAAGCTGTGGGAATCGAACCCAAAACCATAGTGTAATTGGGATTTATCGCCTACCACTAGACTACGTGAAGTTCCTGTATGGTATAATGTAGTTTTTTAAAGGGTCTGATATGTGAATTATAAATTCATTATATTTGGAACCCTATACGATGAGGATAAATAGAGTATTTTTGAGTTGTATTATGTTTTGGGGTGAAAGATGAGTTTGTGGTAGAAATTTATTAATGGATAAAACTCTAATTATAAAGTAATTATATCTCCTTATGATCTTATCCAATCTCATAAATAAATTCCTCAACATTAAGAAAAGGAACTTAGAACAAAAATGTTGTCCTAGATGGTACCTTAGATCATCACAAATTTATGGCTTTGTGATTGTTGGACTTTTCATAGACATGTTCTCTACCACTCTCCATCAGATATTGATGGTTAGATTTTTCTTCCATATCCATATTTTCCTACATGGAACCCTAGTATGTGTTATTTTTGGTAACCTTCATACTTACCACTCTTTATTTTAAATAGAGGCCTCATTAATCCATTTTTTGATGTGGGATTTCAACTATGATATTTTCAAATGTCAAACCCAAGTTTCCAACACAGAGCACAAATTGTGAGGACGAAATTTATTGATGGAGGGGGGAATGTAACACCTCACGATTTAACGGTATGCTTCTCTTTGAATAATATAATAGTGTGTGTTATACGCAACTTTGAGTTCTAACACACCAAAACCAATCATACTAGCCGTTAAGAATAGTAATACCCACTTTTTGGAATTTTATACATTTTATATTTCAAAATGAACTTCATTTTTGGATTCGGAATATCAGAATTATCTTAGGGTGACATTTTGGCACTTTCCAGATAACTTTCATATTTTGATGAATAGTGAAAAGTACTAAATTTTAATTAAAAACAACGTTTTTAATCGAAATAATTAATAGTGATAAATTATGAATTTGAGTGGTTTTAAAGTATATTTAGAATATATTTTTACCATTTAAAATAATGTTGGTAATTGGACATAATTTCACATTTAAACTGGACATAAGTAAGTGTCAATCTTTTGATAATTATTATTTCTTAAAAACATGCTATTTGTTTTGACAATGGGAATTAATTTAAATTAATTAATGAAACTTATATGTTTTTAATTTGGTATTATAGACATAATTTTTGAATTCATAATATAAAATATATCTTAGGCCAAATTTTTGGTATTTTTCTGAGAAACATCAATTTTTGATGAATAGTGAAAAACACTGAGTTATTGGTTAAAACTGATTTTTTATTTAAATAATTATTTATTTTATTTAAATTAAATTATGTCAAAATAAATACATAATACTTATATAAGATCATTTTAATTCATTGGAGTCAGTTTATAATAATTTTAGATATATAAAAATTTTATTGAACTTTTCACCGTCTTTTACCCACCTCCTAGGAGAATTTAAAAATTCTCATAAAACATAATTTTACCGCTTATGTGAGTTGAATTTCGAAAATCCGAGAGACACGGTTAATATCAAGGAGTAAAATATGGTTTAATGAGATGAAAATAATTTTTGGTGAATAGTATGTTTTTACTTTTATTTACCACGGTTAAAAGTAAGTAGGATAATTAAGGGTAAAAATGATATTAATATTACCCTCACACATGTCCTAATTCTGTTGTACAAGTTTATCTTGACCAAAAACTACCTTAGGAATAAAACATTATCATTTAGGTCCACTTGGATTAGATTAGGACATTTATTATTATTTAATTCAAAAAAGAGTTAAAGGATTTAAAATCAATGTTTAATACCTAAAACATTTTTAATATAGGGTTTTACAAAAGATAAATAAGATTATAAATATTCATTAGAAATATGAAAATAATTCCTACACCATGGTATTTTATTTATAATTTTTAGACATTAAATAAATAAATTTATTTATGACACAATGATGATGCAGTAATTACCTTATTCATGAAAGAATCAAATAAATGGTATTATAAATATTAAAATAAATATAATTTCAATGTTTTTATGAAATACACGAATTTTATAGGTTAATATGACATGTTAGGATAGATTAAATGTATTGTTTTTGAAGTAATCATGTTGTTATTATTTTAACAAAAAACAAATACCAAATAGTGTCAAAATTGACATAAAATAGTTTTTAAAACAAATATTATATTATTAATTGATATAATGGTCCTAAAAATCTAACGTTCATCCAAAAGACTTATATAATAATATATATGACATTAATGAATCAATAGGGGTTCGATTGTCAGAATATAGTGAGTTTATTAACCATATAGTGTAATAATACAAGAAGACACGATAAAAGTTAAATTATTTAACTTAGAGTTAAATCTAAATGATAAGGCTAAAATGGTAACCTAAACTTGTCTAAAATCTATTGGATGAGTTGTTTTTGACCTATACCCACCATAGACTTTAAATAATAAAATTTGGAGCCATTAGAAACCGAATATGAGTTTATTATAAAATAATATTTTAAGTTTTTCCTAAGGTGCCCCTCACCCCTCTTATAAAAGGGCACACCCCCTTATCTCTAATTCACACCTTCTAAGCCATTTGGCTCGGCCAACCCCTGCCAAAATACCCTATCAACTATCGTAACTTCATCCTAGAGGCCTTAGTTCGATCATAAAGCCAACCTAAGGAGCCCTTTTGATCAAATCAAAAGGAAGTACCCGAAGAAGAGGTAATTATTTCACCACCCTCTTTCAAGTTCCTTTCTTCTTCCACTTCCTTTTTCTTTGTTGTTTCCATTATAAAATAATAACTCCAGTATATTACATATACTGTAATTTTATTATAATTATGGTATAACCAAATTCATTATTCTATCCACCCTTTCAATGAAATTTCACCATACGTGCGTACGTACAGCCTACCGTCTCCACGTCGTGGTGTAATTGTTATTCAATACATTATTATTTGGAGGGGTATAATAATGATGTGTATTTGATATATATAACATGATAAGTATTATGTATATATTATATACCACCCAATTATATATTATATTAATATCAAAAGAATGATATTTTTGCTCGTACATACGTACGGATTACCGTCTCCACGATGTGATGAGATTCATTTCCAAGTTCACAATTCATCGATGATTATAAAAATATATATTACTAATAAGTATGTAATATAAGAAATAATAATTCTACTGGAGATATATATATGTATATATATAAGTATTTATGTACTTACATATATATTTTTCACTTACTTCCGTTCAATACTATATAAAAACAGAAACAACGTTTATGCGTACGTATGAACTACCGTCTCCATAAACGGTGTTTTCTATTTCATATATACGTCTATTATAAATTTTTATATTCTAAATATATATGATAAATAAATCATGGTTTACATTCTTGAGGTATTTAAATCATGATCTAAGTGATACAATCAAGAGTAACAAGTTAAAACACGTACGATAAAGAAAGTGATTATTACCCGAAATATCAACATAACATGGAAATTATTATTAAATGGATAGTATAAATTCATAAATGAATAATGTATGATATCATAAATATTAATATGGTTCTGGTATAATTTAATAACATACTATAGTCTTCATAGAGGAGGGTAAACGTACCCTCGACTAAAGGAAAGTGCAAGGTAATGGGTTTTCATCTCACTCCTTATTTCTGTGAGATTCGTTCCATATTGCCACTGTTACCTTTTGTGTGGTGTATGTACTGCCAATTATTGTATTCATTGTGTAATACACTTTAATTTATGTGTATTTAAATATTAATTGTTTTATACCTCTTTCATGGGGTGTATGTTTCGTAAGTTACCAAATTGGTACGTGTTAATTCCTCAATCTCATTATTATCCGAGATTGTTTATGTGTAAGTATTTACTGGAACATTTTTATCACACATGTCCATTTTTCATAAAAACGATTTCAAAATAAATATTTTAAGGATTTGTTAATGTTAATCTTTATCAATATCATAATTTTAAATGTTTTAAAGATTTATCTTTCTAAATATTTTTAATTAATGTCCATGTTTTCAAAATGATTTTAAAGATTTATTTCTATGGAAATGAATGTTTTGAAATGATATTTCTTTTAAAAATTTTAAAAGTGGTATGGGAAACTTTGATTCAATAATCGCTTTTAAATTACTTCCTTTATAAATGTGTGACTTTTCAATGATTTCAAAAAAATAGATATTTCTCTCAAATAGTTTTTATTTAATCTATGTCAACATCCTTTTATAAATTTTACACTTGTTTGAAGTTGATTTATTATGATAAAAATCTTCCAAATTGTATTTAAGGTTTTTTGATATGTTTAACTATGTATGAGTTATTTTTATGCCATTAATGGTTTATGATTAATGTTTTGTCATTTTTATGCTAGTTTTAATACGAATGTTTATGTTATATTTCATCCTCTTCTTAAGATGAATGTGTTGGACTAGTATGTTCCGGGTTAGGGATTGGTAAAATTAAGCCCTCTGGGTTGGGGTCCGGTTACAGCAGACCCTTCGGGTTGGTGTCCGGTTATTATAGGCACTCGAGGTTGGTGTTATGTTATTAGAGGCACTCCGGGTTGGTGTCCGGTTATTTGAGGCACTCCGGGTTGGATTCCGGTTATAGAGGCTCTCCAGGATAGAGTCCGGTTACAGAGGATCTCTGGGTTGGGTTCTGGTTACAGTTATCCTTTAGGTCTTGGCATGAGGACTTGAAACAGAAATTAAAGTTCGGCATTATGCATTTCATCATTATTAAATTATTTATTGATATTTCTTGTGATTATTTGATTAGTAGAATATCCATGTGAATAAGTAAATGGCATTATTTCATTTTATTTATTCCATATTATGCTGAAGTTTAGGTTTAAAGGGATTTTGTTTTAGTTTTATACATTTCCTTAAATGTTTATGCTTATTTTTGAAAGTTTCCACTATATTATTATCCTTACTGAGCATCTGATCTCACCCTTTTCTATGTTTTATTTTTCCCAGGATCCCATAAAGTGTATTGTAGTTGATATGCAGGCTTAAGGCAAGGGAATAAGGGCATTAATAAAGGATTATTTATGTTGTTTTGTATATTATAAAGTGTAATGTAACATTCATTTATGTAATGTATTTTCTAAGACTGCTAAATCGATCGGTCCTTCAGGACTTGATTCATTGTAATCATGCCAATGTATTAAAATAATGCACCGACTCTGGCTAACTGGGGTCGGGGCATTACAATAAGGATATATGACTCCAAACTAGTCTATGCCACCGAGGTCTAATAAAAAACTCAAAGTGGAAAGTACCTAAAAAATATGGGATATTACACATACAGTAGCATATCATCCATTTAAATTAATAGAACTATGTATATTCCATTATTACATGACTTATAATAAAAACAGTGATCATATTTACTCCTTATGAAACCTTCCTCATTCATGAATGTTTTAAAATTTTTACTTCCATTATTGAGCTTCCAATTTCATGTTATATAGACTTCAATATAGTTTTCAAATAACATTATATCCTAGATTCCAAAAACCTATAAATAGATCTCATATTCCATTATTGGAATAAATTATAGGTCTTCCTGAATGATTAAATAGTTTAGTAGTATTGGAAGACTAAATAAATACATACAATGCATTTCAAAACAAAACATACAACATGAAAATATTTTAGGAACATGAATAAACCTTCTATCATATCCTAAAAATTACACATAGTCTTCCAATAGGATTGAAATGGAAAGGAAAAAAACAAAGGTGAGATTAGATACTCAGTAAAGAGTGGAATAAAATTAAATATTACATAACACAAATATGGATTATGTTATATGGAAATGATCAATGAACATCATGAAGCTATAATCAACTAAAATTGAGGGCATTCTATATTCCTGAAAATAAATGAAAACATGGATAACAATAATCACTGTTCATATAATGATGTAATTTATACTACCAAACATGAAATATTTTATATCAAGTCCTTATATGAAGAGACTTTAATATCTTGGGAAAATGTATGAACAAAAATCTAACATGTTTTATCTTATGATACCTATTGATTCATTAATAGGATATATAGTTTATTTCCTTACCATTCACATGATTAAGTCTAATGAATTCACCAAAATAGTCATCAAAACCTTTCATACTAATTATTGTGGAGTCTCATACTGAATAAAACACGGATATCTATAAAACAAATTAAATACTTATCAATTCAATAAAATAATGTGGATTTCTAAGAGAATATCCCTTAATCAACTTGGATGTTACGTGGTATCATGAAAGTAACATGTAGTATTCTATCAAATAAATATAGTGGAGAGGGTACATACAATTTTCTAGGTCATCCAAGGAATATAATAATTGGATTTAATATATTTAATTAGCATGAGACCAAGGAAGTGGTAGAAAATATCATTCATCTTTGTTCATTAAGAGTGTGTGCATATTTCAAAGTATATCCACTGGGAGTGTCTCACCCAATGTGTATCCTCTAGCCCAATCATAGTAAATCATGGTGACAAATAAATGAATGGTCTAAAAAACCTATTATGGGAGATTAACCCTAGGAAAATTAGTTACAAAACTATGTTCACATTCTAGTATCTATATATGGTTGTATTTTTCAGGAAATTACACATGCTTTTACATTACCAAAACATAGAATGGGTTTTCCACCCTGGAAAATGAAACTCTTGAATAAATAGAGGGAAAGAGTGAGAAAAATGAAGACATTCAAATCCATTAAATTTCTGGAGTAACTTGGAAAGAATAATTTTATGAAAATATATGAACCACACAAAATAAAACAGGTGGTGATTATAACCTGAGCCCCAAGGAATGAAAATTAAGATGGAAAACCCCCACTTATGGCTTGGGAAGAAATTAAATCGTAACCCCTTGAAAGAGAAGGTAAAAAATTTAACTTAAAATACCATGAATAAAGTTATTTTATGATATAAAGAATAAAATAGGTAGTATATACAACATATAAAGTAAATTAGGTGCATAATATAAAACTTGTATCAAAGATATCAATTTAGGATGGAAACCCATTACCTCTTATCCTAAATTTGATGGACATATGTTAACATCATATATCATAAACATATATATCTTAATAACTTAATTCATGACCTTATTAATATATATTTTAATTTATATACTTCATAAATACTCATTATCTATATGAATTCTTTCAATTTTCCAGAGTTGTGTTTATAATTTTTATCGTTTATACTAGTTACATAATAATGATGTCTGTATTCATTATTATTCCAAATTAAATTATTAATAGATTATTAAATTTACTTTTTTGGATGATTTAATATAATTTATTATGTATCAAATTCCTTTCAGGAGTGTTTTGGACTTTATTATTAAAGGTGAAGTTGATAATAAACATGTTTTGGAGATTTTTGAAGAATAGAGGGTATTTCCTTAATTGATGAATTAGGTTTTTATATAATATCATTAAATAAATAAAAACAAATATTTACACATTTATATTATATTATATCATTAAATATTTTTTCATAGTCATAAATGATATAAATGCAAAGTATTTTTCACGTAGGTGGTTAAACCAACCCAAACATGAATATTCCCTAGTTTAATGAATGATTATGAGGTGAATTTGTTGTAATATCAATATATCAAAAGTTTAATAATATTATTTTTTGTTTATTAGTGTGGTATATTATAATTTTAAGGAATTAGAAGAAGAATTAATGGATATGAAAATCTTACATGATTTGAATAAAAATTTAACTTCATAGCAAGCTTATTTTAAATGATTAAATTAAAAATGATCACTTGTTGATCATATCATTAGTATGTTCTCTAATTTTCCATACCAATACAATAATTACATCATAAAAATAATTTATACTTTAATTAAATCCTTATATCTAACATTGTAAAAAATTTACCCCTCTAACATTCAAAGGGGATTATCAAAAATTAAGAAAAAATATATATAAAGCCTTCGAGCGTTCATGCAGGATAATAATCTTGTAGAGGAAATGAATTTTACAAGGAAATATATTTGAATTTTATGGTATTAGGGCAACTTTGAGTGAAAATATAATAATTTTAGTTGGGTAGGGTTCTAGGGAGAGTAAATTGGAATATTTTAAAGGATAAATTCAAATAATAGGTTAGTCTTTATCGAGTAAATATGTTACCCTTTTATATGTGAAGGGAAGTATAGTTTTGGGAGTAACCCTTACATTTGCAATAATGTAAAATTACAATTCAAGGGTAAAAGGAAAAAAATAGACATAAGTTTTGTGGAAAATTTTCTTACTCAATAAAAAGCTAAAAAATTCAAACAAATCCATGTTATTTGAATTTGTTTATACATTTACAGCTGGATAAACTCAATTTAAGACTTTTAATTTTACCAAAACAATTAAATTTTAACACCAATTTTAATAAAAAAGATTAAGATTTATTTTTGAAAAAAAATTTATAATTATAATTTTAAATTTAAATATAATTTTATCGAATAAAATTTCTAAAGGTTTGAAACATTATTTTTAAAATAAATATACCTAATTGCATTAATATTTTTTTAGAGATTTTTTTAAAATATAAATTTATATATAAGGTAAAATTATATTTGATACATGTTTTAATGATATAAATTTATTTATTATAAAATATTTAAGGTATGAGGCTTAACTGTTAATCCAAAATTGAACTTCTCTTGAAAATACATGATTTAAAGAAAATATCAAAAGTAGTTTTTTATTCGAGTCACATATTAATGAATTCTTAAAATGTTGGGCATAAGATTTATAAATTACAAGAACATTTTAAAATGTATATTTTTATTCCATAAATTAATATTTGATTATTTAAATGTGTTTCTAAACATATAGGTCATTATTATGTAGTGGTAATGTTATATAAATTAAAATTTATGTGAAAACCGTATTTTTCAATTAAAAATGATCATTTTCAAAAAAAAGATCAAAAATTAATAATAAGGTAATTTCAATATGTTGAATTAAAAAATAAATTTACTTTGGTAAATTTCAATTTAGTAAATTAATCGATTAAATGAATTCATGAATAAAGGATCCTTAGAAGGTGCATTGCATGATATTTCAGGATATGGTGTTTACCTGTTACAGTAGAGTCTCAAGTTTTACAAACAAGTAACTAATTATAATGGTATTGAAAACCCTTAGACTTCATCATGTATACCTATTCCTCTAAGTAAATATTAATAAATTAATTCTCAACATCCATATTCTCCAAGTGTAACCCATATGATTCAAAAACGCTTAACACTATTTGAAATGTTGAATGATTTACTACAAGGGAATAAATTTTTGAGAAATTGATTCCTTCCTTATGTTGGAATCCATTCACCCCTCACCGTATATTATATATTCTACTGTTTTCATCTTCTTATTTCAAATAATGAATCCATTTTATTCAATTTCTTATTTCCCCTTTAGCAATTTAGTTAGCTCCCATGTTCTGTTAAACTTTAATGAATTCATATAATCCTCTATGGATGACTCCCACTACATGGTGTCACTGAGTATTTCTACCTCTTCATGAAATTTAGGTTCCCTATATTCCATTAGATGTAGGAATTTAATTTCAAACATATGTCGCTAGACTAGTCATCATATTCTAAAATCTATTCTCAGATAAGTTTCAACATTCAACATAGCTTTATTTTCTAGCACTTGAACTACTGATGCTCCTACGGCAGATTGTTCTACTACAAGAGATTTTCCTCAAAAATCTATAGTTCTTGAGAATTATGTAGAATATACCATTGGTTGAAATAATGATTCATTTTTCTTGAATTTAGGTATCACTCGTAATTTTTAATTATTGTGTTTTCATCTAGACGAACTTGTACTTGAATAGATGATCACATTTCCACAACTTATAATTCATCATAGTTTCAATCCTTCCAAAGTATATTCTCATCAAATAGAAAATATATACTTCTAATGATCTTATATTGATCATCACTCCAGATTTGGTTTCTAAACTCATGATTTATCTAACCTATAAGAAAATATTCTTTATAAATTACCTCCAACTTATCGTTATCCTAGGCATTAACAAGTGCATAAGAAATGAAACTGCATATTTCAAGGTGTAAAACATATGAAAGCTTATCTAACAGATGTTCTTTAGGTAGAATTTATTCAACTATAAAAGATGGTCTTATATGGAGTAAGTATATGGTATTTTAGTTTCTTTCTTCCTTGATGGTCTTGGACATACCATAGGGAACACACATGAATCTATCCTTATTGTTCAAATTATGGACCATCCCCTAAAACTCCATTTTATTTTAGAGTTCTAGGAACTATTCTCTCAAACCTTACCCCATCCTTTTAATTCCACTATATAAAGGCATCAAACACCTATGATTTATTTTTAAGAAAATAAACCACCACAATCCACATGTAATCAATGAGTGTGACAAATTACAATGATCCTCCAAGAGATTAAAAAAGATAAGTTCCCCAAAAATCTATATGAACAAGATCTAGTTTCTAGGATCTAAAATTATTTCAATTTATATTGAATGAGACCCTATTTTTCTTTCCAAGCACACAAATTTCAAAAATTATGATATTTCTATTGTTGGGGTTCTGAATTACCTTCCATGCAAGAACCTTTAGGTTATTCTCACAATGGTAACCCAAGTTTACAATGCTAGACATATTGATTTTCAAAGGATTAAATTATGGACATTACACTCACATATGTTCTTCTTAACCGATAAAGGGTTCTATCCTTCACTCCTCATGCCACATCCATGGATTCCTGAGTCACCTTCTATAAACCATTTTTGAAATTATTTTTGAAACCTTCATCATCAAACTGCCCCATTGAAATAAAAATACTCCCATGACATGGTATATGTTTCACTCCTTTAAAATTAATAATACTTCCAATCTACTTATAAATATTTTTAAATGCATTTACAATCACTTCCAAAACATCATTATATATCAGAAAAAAATTACCAATGATTCCAAATACCTAGATTATCATGCATCTTCAATCTAGTGATGAGTATAAGGATTCATCATAGTTAAATACCAATGAATCCATCTGGTTATTAATAGTGAGTAGAAGATCACTACCATCTTCCGTTGTATTAATGTATTTCAAACTTTTGAAATAAATTCTTTTGATATTTACCTTATGATTTCTACAATTCCTCTATATAATTACTCACTTACCACAATGCTTTTAGATAAGCCCTGGACCAGTTGAACATCCAAGACTCCACTCTCTAATTTTTTCTACCAATCTTCGATGATTCTTTGGATGATGTGGTCCTCACCTACTGTAAGTATTGTATGCACTATTAAAATGTTCTTGGAACTCTATTATCATAAGCTCACCATTGAGGATCAAATTAAATATTTATTCAAAAAATAATATTCATAATAGGAATTACTTACCATAGTAACCATTTCATCTCAAGATTATGATCAATATAGGAGTAGTAATATGGCCCACACATTATCAGTAAAAGTAACTTCCATTGACTCGAGTTGAATTTTTCTCAAGTTTAAATCATTCAGATAATCTTCCGTTAACCATCCTTATGATAACTTCAAGATAAAAATGTTCCTCATTAGGAATAATTTGAATAAACTTATCAATTTTTCAAACATCACTTCTAGGGACATCATAAGTGTATTTGTTGTATTCTTCTACCAATTGTTGAAGGTAACATTCTATGCCAGCACCATTCTAACAAAAAATAGTAATTTTTTTTGTAAAATATTTATCACTATAAAATCTCTTTATTGTCATATTTTTCACCCAATAGAAGTCAAATATCCTTATGGATAAGATATTACTCTATTTTAATCTTCCAGATACCAAATTCAGTTCTGTTGAACTAACGGATCCAAAACATACTTTCATTTGCTTCCATTTCATCCAATGAATGTAACTAACTAAAATTTAGTATAACATTGAGGAATGTGATAATGATACCTGAATTACTATGTTTTTTTCAACTAAAGTATCCTTTAATACAACTTGTTGGTATGGAATAATCCACTTTTTAAAAATCTGATTTAAAATAATGTTTAGTTGAACCTTGAGTTCACCAAAAGTTAGTACCCATCAATAGTTCATTATCACATAACTTCAAGCTATCAAATCGTCCACCTATATCTTAAAGAACCAAAATTAGGAATTCAAGTGGCACTATAATAAATTATAAAAATATGAATCATGCAAACAAAATAATTATAAAAATAAATAACAATGGTTTAATGTTGTTCATTCTTTTTTCTTATGTCTATAAGAGAACACTTCTAACTCTTTCTATCACTAGAAGTTCAAACTTTTAAAACACTATAGCTTAGTAAGCTAGTGTTACACTTTTAATAATTCATTAAAGTACAATAATACATATCACTACCATTGAATCTCATTCCACATCCTTTATAGAGGCTCTTAGTCAATCATATAGGTAAACATCACCTTCAACATTTGATGTCATCCATCCATTGTCTTCTTCTTTCGGTTGAGGCTTCCATCGACTCAACCATACCAACCGGTACTCTATTGACCACTCACAAATAACAATATACTCAACATCCATTGGAGTTTTACAAACTTATGGTTATTTGACCCATATTCTGAAGTTTATTCTTCTTTTATTCAATCATGGATAGAATCAACTACAAGTGACTGAACTTTTAATATGAAAAATTCTGATGAATTGAAGAAAAATCATGATCCCAACATCATAAACTTGTATTAAATACATAAGAGATTACTAAAAATGGAAATATATCCCGTTAATGTATGATCCAACTTTCCATCATCTCATTTTACAAAAGGTTCCATCATCAACACCATGGGCCTTGAAATCGTCACCCACTATTGGAAACTGAGAGAGCTACGTAAGTCCTAAAAAACCAAAATGGCTCATGGGTGGCATATGCCATTATAAATATAATGATGAACCTAAATTAAAATCTATATATAGGAATGAAGTTGGTAGAAACTACATCATTATTAGTGATAACATATTGATGGGTTTCTTTTTCCCCTTCAGAATTCAAATTGAATCCACGATGAACAAACCCTAAGGTGTAATGAAATTTAGATAGTTTGGTAAAAAACACATAACTATAAGGGTTTACATGAACTTTTAGCTTATAACACCTCAATCATATATTGTTTAATTACTAAAAATACCTCATATTAGTGGTACAGATAACCACTATCACTGATTCAGTTCATGAAACACTAGATGTTGAATGCAATAGTGAAAAGGTACCTCTATGAAGGTATAATTCCATCTGTGCAAATATATTGTTCTATTTAGAGAGGATGAAACCATTAAGGATAAAACCATATAGATAAGTAATAATCGGAAAGGGGGATCTATCTCAATAATAAACCACTTTTAGGTTCTCTACCATAGGTAAGTCAATTCTTACCTTTCTTATATTAAAGAGGTGGAGGGGGATGTAAACGACATCCTTATAACAATATGAGATCCATCCAATAGGGATACCACTATTTTATATTTTCTCTAGTGTCATAAAAATTATAATAATAAAGAATAAGATGGGGATTCTATCATAGAGATCCCAACAATAATTTTCTAAACAAAAATACACAAAAGAAAGGAATTTAGGGAGAAATTGATTACTATCACTCATAAGGTGGTTCACACCCTTATTACTATTAATACTTATGAAGATATCTAATATATCCCAATGAAAACTGAGGCATATATTATTAGGGATCCTTCTCATTAAGTCAACTACCCACATCACATGGAACCAATTATAGTTGGTGTTCTGACCCTTGTCTCCCATTCAAAAGTATCTCTAAGAAATGACTACTAGTTGAAAACCATAACCAATGAGTAGGTCTTTACCTCCATGTAAACCAACACCCCTGAGGACCTTTGATGTATCCAGAGAGTGGTCTATGTAAAATTATAAATAAATATTATCTAAAATCATGAAACTTCATTGATGTCAGAATTGGTTTCCAATTCAATAGACTCCTCTCCAATAAGGGAGAACATTCACTAGAATAGAGTTCCTCAAAGTGGTATCCTACAAAAATTCTTCACTTGGAAGAATATAATGTTATGAAGCAATCATAGCAGAAAATAAAGCTAAAAAATCCTAGGGGAAACCCTATCTCATAGAGATGGTGTAATTTTACACTCATATTCATCTATAGTATCATCCATTGATAATGAAGATACTCAGATTATAGAAATACCTCTTATAGGGAAATCTATATTTATTGTTTAAGGTTTCACATATGAAAATTTCATCACTACTGACCCTAACAATCTTATAGATCAATGCTAATATTTAATAACACATTGAGTATGATCTTAAATCATAATTTACCATGTATCTTTTAGCTAAACCATCTCAAAGGGAGGAGATTTCTCAACCCATAGAGGCAGAATCAATCCACCCTATAAATTTATGATTGCATAAAATAACCCATTTAATTGTAGTAATGACTTATTGTAAATAGTTCTCACTACTATGAAAACATCATCCATTAGTCTAGGAAAATACTTAGAAGTTAAATCAAGAGAGTCGTTGATCATTCATTCAAACAAGTTAGAAATACCAAGCCTGAGTAGATATTCTGATTCACATGTCATATCTATTTTGTTTTGCATAACTAATAACCTCAAGGTTTAGTTTCAATGGATTTTAGCTATATAAAAATATTATTGTGAACATTTCTCCATAATCCCATAATACTAGATCCCATTTTAGATATATCATTGTTAATACTCATATCCATAACCTATGGAATGAAAACATAAGAAAGGGTTTAGATAAGATGATTAGTAAAGGTAAATATGGGAGATATCAATTGATAATCATAAGTGAGCATAAGATAATGGAAAAATTTTCCCTTATGATTATCAATCGATATCTCCCATTTTTAACCTTATTAAGTACCTTATCTCACCCCATTATTATATTTCCATTCCATAGGTTATGGAAATGAGTATGAACAAGGATATGTCTAAAAGGGGATCTAGTATAGTGAGATTATGGAGAAATTTTCACAATATGATTTTTATATAGATAATATCCAATGAAATTAAACCTATGGGTTCTTAGAAATTAATAATATTATTGAGATATGTAATATTAATGTGAAACATATGAAATTTTATCTTGGGTCATCTCACTTGGTATCGAAGCCAGTGTTTAAAGAATGTGTTTTCACAACTAGATAATGGGGTGTTGGTCAGGTTCACCTTAGTTATTATCAAAGCGAGGGTAAGTTATTTTTGGGGATTATTTTAGTAATTTTTTAGATTAGTATTATTGAAATTTAGAAAAAATCATAGATATAAGTCTATGTATAGGATAATAACCTATAATTTTAGTAAAGTGGAGATTTTCTTGTTTTAGAACAATAACATCCTTGTATGTATATAAACAAGTAGATGGATGGTCTGGTAGAGATTCTCCCAAGGGTAATGACCCTGAAATAGATGAATGGGTATTAAATATTTCTTTACTAGGTGCATGATAAAGAGTCCTAATGGAACACTTGGTTTGATACACCTGTTAGATATTCTTTAGATATTCACATATCCTTCATGAACCATTTTAAAGAATTTGAGAACATTTTAAGGTATGATTATAGAAAATAATAGGAAATAGACATGGAAGAACCTATGTTTAAACTTATAAATTTATAATAGAGTGTATACATTTAATTGGATACATAACCACATGATTTGTTTTTTATAATTCTATTAGTGGTTATTATAACCTGATTGGTTATTATTTTTGAATGGGAACATGATCATGAAAATGAAGTTATGAATGGTATGTATTTGAGATATCCTATGAATTATAGATACATAATGTGGCATATTTGGAACAAATGGTTGATAATTTAATTGTATTCCTCTTATAATGTAAAATATATGTTGTATAGCCATATTTATGATAGTGAGTTGGATATTATATTTTTAGTCACACCATCAGCCACTTTTCATTTTTAAGTGAAAATTAAAATTTTGAGGATGAAATTTATTTAGGGGGTTGGGAGAGAATGTAACACCACAAGATTTTAGTATAAATTTACTATTAAATAAATAAAATTTTGAATATCTTATTTCATACACAACACCAAATTAAAATGAATTATGGAAGATTTTATTCTCATAAATATATCTATTATAAAATAGTTATTGAATTAGAATGTATAAATTTATGTAATGACATTATAAAAAATATTTATATTTAATATTAAAATTTAATTTGAATACTAATGTTCTGATTAAATCCAATTAGTATAGAAAACCATATAATAAGATCATTTTATGCAAAAAAGTATTTTTTCTAAAATTGGATTTTTATATGCTATGAATTATAATTTAAAAAATAAAAATATTTAGTTAGATAATGATAAAATAAATTGTTTATGTAAATAATATATTAACACTAATTTAATTATAAATTCATAGGAAATAATAGTAAGAGTAGTTAATAGTTCGAAAATCCATTTTCCTATAAAAACATTTTTAATGATATTTTATGATTCCACTGAAAAAATATATTCAATTTTTTATCTCAATTTCATAAAATGAATTTAGAATTTCATTCATAAAAATTTTATCTTATAATGAATTTTATAATTTTACGAAAATATAGATTTTTAGGTGAATAGTGGAAAACAATAGTTTTATAAATATTGTGACTTTTATGTGATCAATAGAATATATACATGGCATAAAATTTAATGAAACATTTTTTCAATCACAATATTTATTTTATCTAAGTAAAATTACACATTTTAAAATATTATGTTTAATTTAGAAACCAATTTATAACATTTTGGAAGGTTATTTTTATCTTTTATAAAAATGTTTTATGTGTTATACATTTATTACTTTAAAATTATATTTTATTGCTATTTTAAAATTTAGTATTATAATTTTTTATCTGATTTGAGTAATAAGATAAAAATTAGCTATTATATTTAGTTTTATTTTTAGAGATGAAAATATGTTTCCAAAGTAAAAAAATAAGTTTTCATAAAAAATGTAAATTTTGGTAAAAACTAAAATAAAGTGTAAAAGTCCAAAAATATCTAAAAGCATTTCCATTATTTGTGTGTTTGAGAGGTTAATCAACAATGGGTTACCCACTCTCCATTACATTACACTTTTTCAATCGCATTCCTTTAAAATTGAAATGTCATTAACATAATGTTTTGGGTCTTTACAAAAGTATCAACCCTATCATTTATAAAAGGATCCCCTCACAACCCCACTTCTTCTAAAATTTAAAGCCTATAGGATCACACAAATCCTACCCAAAACCCTTTCCAACACTCTTTACCAAATTCCAGAGGTCATAGTGTCACTAAAAGAACAAAATAATATGGCTTAAAGTTTAATAAAAAGGATGATATCCAATGAAAATTAGGTTAAAGAGATTTTATGGAAGTTGGGAGTTAAGGTAAGGGTTTTCTGTCTCAAACTTAATTTTTGAGACATGTTTTGTATTATGCCTATATTTTTGTTCATATGTTGTATATACTACCTATGGGGAATATTTTATCATGATTCCCTTTTATTCATGTAAATTAATGTTCTATTTCATGTTTCCTATCTCAAAGTGTTATGATTTAAAGGTTAGTAAATCCAAAATGCTTTCCTCATCTCAATTTCCCTTTATTAGAAAATGATCTATATTAACCACTATATTTATTTTGTGTGGTGTATATACTTACCATGAATGTATTTTATGACACTTTTCATGGAAATTATGAGTAATTACTTATCCATATAAGGTTCTCTATTTTATGAGGTTTTAATTCAAAGGCTTCCAAAGTTGTAAGGGATTACGTTACAATCACACTTTTTATTGTGGTTATTTGTATTTCAATTATTATTAGTAGAATTATATGATATTTCTCTATTAAAACATATATATTTTATTATCCTATGTTTTTACATATGGTTTATATGTTTCCTAATCATGTCATACCCATTTTTTTCAAGAACCAACTGAAGAAAGGTTTATAAGAAAATCCAACATTAATTCTCTTCTATTGACATGAATCATTCTCCTCCACATGTCGGTTCTTTAAACTATTTTATATATTTTTTTATCTGTGAATAAATTTTTGATGAAGGTATCTTATACCACCTTTCACTTTCCTCACAACGGATTAAAATTATTCTTTTCAAATGTTCTCTCTATGAATTAATTTTTCATTATGAAAGTGTGAAAAGCATGTTTTTTAATGTATATGAAATAAAAAATTTAACAAATGTCACTTGTCTTATTAATAATTTAAATTTCATTCCAATTTTTCATGCACTTTTAAATAAATTCATATTTTTATTATTATATGATTGTTTAGATTTTAAAAGTTACCAAAAGAAAAATTTAATTCTAATTATTTTTTCAGTGATATTTTCTAATGATTTTATAAAATTATTTTTAATTTATTTAAACAAACTTTAATAAGTTTTATCCATACTTGTGATATGTTATTATGATATCATCCAATTTCTTTCTTTTCATGATGAATGTTTTTTTGATCTTATGTCACACATATGTATGAGTTTTATTATCTAACAGGAAATATTGAAATTATATTTCCTTTCTGTTAAATGGGTAAATCTTGACATCTCAAGAGATAATAATGTAGGTAATGGGGATTCAATCCCATCACATATGATATAATTTACACTATGCTTAAGGTAATGGAGAGTGAGCCCAATCCATGGTGGGACTATATCAACTATGTTATGATGGTCTTGACAGTTATCCTTGAGTAAGGAAATGATTTTATATGCTTATTTTTTAACCAATATCATATTTATTATGATTATAATATTATTTCATGGATAAAGGTTGATTATTTGTTATTAATTTCTCTTATGAATAATATATTTTTTATAACAAATCCTTTTTCCATGACTCATGATTTATGTTCTCTAAAGTTTTGGTTATGATTTTATATGTTATGATCGTGTTCTCATTCCTTATTATTATCTTATGATCACTTATGAACATTAACAAATATATCCCATATTCAACCTTACTGAGCATCCAATCTCACCCCATTATTATTTTTCCATTCCCTTGGTTATGGATGTGAGTATGACCAATAAGTTGTATACAAAGGTATGTAGTGTGGTATCAATATAGAGAAATTTTCATAATAATATTTTTATGAAGCTAATTTCTAAATACACTAATCCTTTGGGTTCTCATGATTAAATGGTATTATTTTGATATGTAATATTAATGTTAAATATATGCAATTTTATCTTGGGTTATCTAATTTGGTATCTTGTATTGTTTTTAATGAATGTTTTTTTATCATCAGATCTTAGGGTGTGGGTTTGGGGAACCTCAATTGGAAGATTTGATTTCTTCTCTGACTGAATTTGAGAAGTATATCATCTCATCATTCAATGTATTGGGATATTTAGAGAATTGTCTCACCCAATTTTTTCTAGTACGACCCATAGTTGGGAAACCGAAAACAACAAGAGGTTGGCAAACATAGATGCATCATCCATACCTTAGAGAGTCCCATATTTGTTTGGTATAATAACCTTGTAGCTCGGTCTACTATAAGTGGGGATTATCTCTATTAGAAATTACTCTACCGATTCAGTTCCACACTAAGGTAAATAACAATCCTTGACCTCTCTAATTACATCCAGTGAAAGAATGAGAGAGTTTTGTATTTAATTACAAGATATAAGGTTCTAACATTGTCCTTGAAAATATATATTCCCTAGGTGAAATTACTAGATATTTGTGTCAAGAATCTACAAGATGAGTTTTCAAACATGATCACCCCCCTGAAGTACCCTGGTTGGTTTTGAATGTTTTTGACTACAACACAACTTCTAGATGATGATATTTGGAGAATCAATGAAAGATCTCATCAAGAACTATTATCACAGATACAAAATTAAGGTAATACAGAATAAACTTCTATCACCCTAAATTCAAAAAGGTTTAGGTGATTTAAATTTGAAATATAGAAAGAATATTGTTTATTCGTTCAAAAATTATCAGGTTTTAAAGTACTTTATCTCTACCTTATAGAATAACCTATTAACATTGCTAAAAATCAATAATACAAAATAATTAGAGAAGAATTATTGCTACCATCTCCATCATATGATGAGTAACATAATCTAGAAATGATTTATCTTCAAAGATTATCTTCAAAGGATGGTTGATGATAGTTAAGTACCATTGGAATATACCAACACACATGTTATATGTCTCTTAGACATTATTCTGAAAGAAAGATAAGAATGATAAATTGCCTTGTATGGGAACTTAGAAAAGTTTCATGACTTTATGGTTTGTGATATAGTAAATGATACACATTCCATCATTCATGCATGACTAAGTGAACCGGTCCTGACCATATTTACCTCCATACCTATGATTGAATCACCTAGTACTTATGATCATGTTAATATTCAATAGAATCAAATTTATAAATATAAAGATCTATAGGTATCTCCAAGGATTATAAATGTACTCCAAGATTTCATGCACTTGATTCCCTTATCATTTGAATAATGGGAACTATCCAAAAAAATGAGACAATGGGAACTATCCCACAAATCGATATAATATTTTGATTAGGAGAACATGCTTAAAACTATTAATTTTATTTGGTTAAAAGAAAAGTATGCTAAAAAATAATAGTTTTACGAAATGGGATCCTCTATTTACATTAATATGTTATCATATGAGGAGGAACATGGAGATTCACTACATTCCTCTAAAAAACGTGTTTACATCAATTCTAATGGTTCAAAATGTGATGTTTAAATTATTTCAGGAAGTGATGAATTATCTATTAAAAACATCAGTCATAAAAATGTATATGAAGAAGGACAATGTTCTCTATGTCAAAGGAAGATCCAATTACTAGGGCCCCAAACTAGAATTACATTATCAGCTCCCTATCATACCCTTGGGAATATACTGGGTGTTATTATGTATTCTAACTATCAACAACCTGAAGCTATCAAGGCCATCTCTGTTGAAGAACATATTTATCAATTTCAACAAAAAATGAAAATTTTTGGTAAATAATTACAAATTTACCATGGGAATGAACACCCCTTTATAAGGATTTTTAGGATAAACCCACCAATTCACTAGTTGGACCCATATAATATCATCCCATTCAACTAAAAACTATTATGGTAGATATTAATGGATTTAATATCAATTATTAGATTCTAACATCATCTAACAATGTATTTAATATAGTGATGTAAACCGGCCTATAGGGATAGGGAAATTTTCATATTATTCACCACTGCATGGGTTGTATTCTAGACATTGTTTAACCTCAGTGATCACCACACAATCCATAAAATAGTTAGATTTCTCCAGTTTAGGGGTGGAAAATTTGATGTACCATTCATAAATATATCCAAAATTTACCAATTAATTGATCAAGACCATGTATTTATTACCCAATACCTCAAATTCAAACATTTTACTATACTAATCAAATCAATTGTGGCATTCATGGGAAACTATATTGTGAACCTATAAGAGGTAGATGATGTAAGGTATATTCCATTTAATCAAATAAAGATTTTGGGTATTTCTTTTATACCATAAAGAATAATTTGATCAATATCAAAAGGATCAAGAGCCCTATGTAGGTACATTTGAGATATCATTCCAATTACCACCCTACCATTGGTTTTTGAGATGTATGATTGAGAAGTGGTTCGTATTTAATAATTGGATTCAAAATATATAGAGAAAGGGATAATGGAGTATATGAAACCCAATTATATACTTCCTCTACTTGAACACTATAAAAAACTCAAATTGTGTGTGAAAGAATCAGGGTATCCCATCTCTCAACAATATAAGAAACAAGGCATATATGTTAATCCATAGAAATATATATATCCTATCTATTCATTAAAGAATAAATTTATTGAGATTTAAAAGATTAAGAGACCTAAGGAAGAATTTATGAAATATCATCCCAATTATCATCCTTACAAAAAAAAATTTGGATATACAATTAAAGTATGATTTATCTTTAAATATTGGCTCTAGAAGTAGATAAAGGAAGGTTCAATAGAGTTAGAGAATCCCCAGACACCTGCAACTTTCATGAGAGTCATTATTATTAAAACATAATATCATCATGCCTAAAAGTATAAATCCGATATAATGACCTTGTGACATGATATTAAAATTCATTACATTTAAGTCCATATCATGTGATATTAAACTAAATAACACATTTACTTATTGCATTTATATAAACTACACAACACAATGTCTTATCTCAATAATTTATACTATATGATATATGGTCCTCACTATGTGATCCTAAAATATATTGTGTAATTTAAATCACATATAAATTTCAAATATATAGAGGGGGAAATCATAGATGACCTTAAAATGTGTTCCAAATCCCTCACATAAGGGCTCATTACTTATAAGACCATATTGTTTTATTTATGGGAATTAAAAGCCATGTTGATATCGAAAAACTATCTAAGAAATTATATGGTTTATAAAAAAATGACTAGTATTTACCTAGTATATCTTGATACACCAATCTAATTCTTGTGAAATTTTATTTACTCTCCATGGAATCCCGATCTATTACTTTTTTCCCAAGTGTCCTATCTAGAAAATGATGGTATAACCACACATTTTTATAAAACCTTTGGAAAATATTTCCATACACTGAACCTATATCATATAAATGATGTTTGAATAACTATCATCCAAAAATAAATAAGTCAAGATTCTCCTCTTAGAAACCCAAATCATTGAGTCTATATAATACTCTTGTCACCCACATTTATTTTGAGAGAATCCTCTCATTTTTAAATTCCATATTAACTAGTAATGAGTGTATTCAACTGTAAAGGGACACCATTTTTTAGTAATGTCATATGTTCCATGTATCCAACATTTTATCTAGAGGTATGTTTTAATCATAAGGATAATATCCTCTAATCACATGCATTATTTTTTGACGGTGTAGTGGTGGTATCTCTATTACTAATGGTCATCTTATTCCAACCCGTTAACATTACATTATCTAAAATTAAAGAAAATTATGAAATTATATACCTCATACACTTCCCCATGTTCAATTAGATCATAATTATATCTAAATTTTATATCCTTTTGAATTGTAGAATGTATTGAGAAGGCTCTAAGTCATATGACCTTAAACTGCATGACACTTTTGTCATAGCATTATGACCATAAACTATATGAAAATGTGATCCAAACCACATGAAATTAAACTTCTTGTAGTGTTCTATTCCGTGACGAATAGAATAATGAAATTCCCCCTCATGTAAGAGAACAATATATGTAAAAGTCATCTATCATATGATATTTGGGGGATATGGAATCATTTTCCTACCCTAATGTAATAGTTTACCTATTATACAAAACATTCCTCTTTACAAAAACTACATGTGGATTGATTCTCATTACCGTGGGATACATAGTGATATATGGATTAATTTTCCAAGATCAAAAACATATTCCATTTCCATTCCCAATTTGACCCCAATAATGAGACATTTACTAGCTCATTTTAGGTCTTTTCATGAACATGAATGAGGATGGAAAATATTTATTTCTATATTGGTGTTGAGACTCATTAATGGTAGTTTTCCTCCATTATTACACCTGGATAATTATATATTTAAATACCATGAGTCCCATGTATGATCCTAATATACACATAGAATCTCTATTAAGAACTATATTTGGATTTATTCATGGTATTCCATGATATGTAGAGATAAATATATTTTCTTTTTCTAGTCTAAAGGAATATATCACTAGATATAATTCTTTTTCTCAGGGTTTTACTTATTTATATAGTGTCTACCACCCCAAATTGACACCAGAATAAAGCCACCCTATTTTCAATTATATAAAAGAATGATCTTCACATAGATTATCCAAAACTTTTAATGGATGGATTCTTATTATCACAGGAGACATAGTGATACATATAAATCTTATCTTGGTATTACCTAAGATAACCACCTTCCCATACAATCCTATACTCTATCCTTATGTATGGGTCTTAAAAGTCACCCCGACATTCCATCAATGACCCTATTCCAGGATAAAACCATCTTATCAAGAACTATATATTTATTGATTATTATTACTATATGACATATAGTGATGCCCAGATTTCTCATTAAGGGATCAACCATAAACATCATTATGATTAAATAGTCTTATAAAATATGGTCAAATAATTCATGTTAGGTATTTATATTATATACTCAATTAAAGGATGAAATATTTTCTTAAAGAGATACATGTGTCTTGATTCTTGTTACCATAATATTCACAATGAATCTTGGATCTCATATCCTTAGACCACCCAAAAATTTACTTCACAAGTTTATTATCAATTTATTCCCATAATTATTATATTTAAGGATAGAGTAATTAGTGTTGGGATTAGAGAATAAATGTTAATCAGCTAATTCCAATTCAGGGATCACTCCCTTGTCTTATTCATTAAAAAAAGTTCCAAATTTCTTGAATATTCTATTTTGAAATATGGAATATCAATTTGAAAAATTGTTTCAAAATTTTTTGAATTATAATTTCCTAGTTTTTTTCTCTTCCAAAGGTTCCATGATTCCTAGTTCTAACTCATTTCCAAATGTTTTAAAAATGTAGATAGATAATATTTTATCATTTAAATAGTCAATATGTAGTTTCTCCTTAACCCAGGGTGCTATTTTCACAAAGATTATAAATTTTATAGATTTAGGTTGCATTATAAAAATGAGATATCCATTCTATTACACATCTAAATCCTTTTAAATACATTGTTTTTTTCTTAAAAATCCCATCAATGTTATGATACATTTAACTAATTTTTTCATTCCCTTTATTTTTAATCATATTTTCATTCTCATGATTTGAAAATTCATTGTCCACACCAATTGAATTGATTATTAGGAATAATATTTCTTCATTATTTGGGATTTATTAAAAATTTTCAAAATATTTAATATTTTTTTTAATCTCCCAAATTTTAGTTTTTGATTCTAGAATTATATCTTCTTCTTATGTTGGTCAAACATTGAAATTAATTTCAACATCATTTCTTTTAATATAAATTGATAAGCAGGTTTAGATTCATAAAAATATTATATTTATTCATAATGATATGAATATTATGGTTGGTTATAGATACAATACTGAGTAGTGTCCCCTTAAAAATTAGAATAAAGGTAAAAAGTGTGATATTGTGATGATCCATTCATAACATGATAACAAGAATAGAAATTTTACAAAAATAGTCTCAAACTCAGCATCATAAGTAGTGATATTCATTTGACATATCAAACTATAAAAATTTCATATATCCTAAGAAATTACATTCAAAAGGAAAAATAATGTTTTATAGTTGAAAAACACATAATAAGTAGAAAAATTTAAAATTCATCACTTCTAGCAGATTCAAACATGAATAATTGTTTTCTTCTTTTTATTTGATTTTTTAGAAACCTAAGAAACTCACTTCCAACCTTCCATGAAAAGGGCATATAATTTTCATATCTTTTCGTCTAAAATATTAAAATAAAAATGTATATCTCTTACTACACACTAGGATAAGGGTGAGAAAGGTCAAACCCCAGGTAAGTGGGTGAATTGGACTACGGGCCAATTTAGAACTAATTTACTAATAAAAGAATTAAATGATGAAAACATGGAACAAATTTGGACATATATATTAAATATGAATGAAGTGCATTAAATGTTAGAAAAAGTTTTAAATTTTAGTGTCTAAACAAATGGTCATGGGAATGAAACTTGAAAAGTGGTAAAAGAGAACGAATAAGACTAAAGTGTCCAATTGAAAGGATAATATTCTAAGAATTTTTTTAAATAAGAAGAGTCACTAAATAACAAAACTATCATTCTGTATCTAATTTTAATTATCTATACTAAGAATTTATCAATATATTAGCATGTTTCAATGGATGAAATGGTTCAAACAGTCTTGAATATGGTTTTCATCCATAGATTAATCAACTGAAATTTAGAACTAGTTTATAGAAGGAAAATCCTAAGAGGAATGAATTAAAAATACGAAGAACATAAATCTAGAATAGAAATTGAAAATATACCTTAGAAATTTCATTTCACCAAAAAAATTCTATTACAATTCAAATTTAATAAAGGGATACAAAAATAAGTAATATAAATTCAACAAGAAATTGAAAAATAAGAGAAATACTTTTCTGATGGGAGTAAAAATCCACTCCCTAATTCATCTCAAGTATCATTCTTCATTGATGTAAAACCAATATGTCCTACTACTACCCTCTTATCTAGAGATTTTTTTCATAATATTCATATCCCAGAAATTTTAGAATAAATTCATCACGTTTTCCCAATCCATTTTCTTTGGATTATTCCATTTATTTTTTCCCTCTAGCTCACTGAACAAATTCAATGATTTTGTCATCTGATAAAAAATAGGAGAGAAAGTTCTCAATAATTAAGTCACTGAAATATTCAATTTAGAAAATATCCCCAAAAAACATTTACACTTACAAAATCCATCAATTTTTACATCTTTCTTCAACATAATATGAGTCTATTACTCTAATTGTTAATTAATTATATTGACTTATCTACTTATATATTATAACAATCCTCTGGTCCATGACCTAACCATCCATATTATTCTCTAAAATATCCATTCAAAAATGGTCCTCATTATTCTAAACCAATATAAAATTAATGTTCTTAATCACTGTGAACAATCATCAACTTCAACACCATATAAATGACATCAAAATCTATTTTAGTGCATGATTGATTGTCTTCTCTAAAGATTAGGTTCATAAAATATTCATACACATATCTTCAAACACAATTTCAATATCAAGAAACCCCATAATCATCTTCCTTTATATTTAAAAAGTCACTCAATGGACAAAGAACTCCTCACCTTTTCATTTAGTTGAACTAAGTCTTAACTACAACTCTCGGTACTTGTTTTTCTCTACTCTGTGAGGAAATGATATTTGAACTTATGTACTCCCAAAATCATCTCTACTGTAGTATAAAATTTTAACTCAATCCATCGTTTCTCTCAATAATCAGACTTGCAATCAAATATAACAGTAGTAATAAAAATCATCTTCTCTAGAGATACCTTCAAGGAATTGTTTCCTCATTGTGATCATTCCTTAACAAAAATTATAGGTAAGGCTTAGATTCCCCCAAAAATCAAAATCCTCACTAATTTCTTATATTTGGTTAATCAATATTCTTCCTTAATTTGATCTATTATTACCTTCAACATCCATGAGCTCACATATAGGTACACCATCATAGAAATTAGACTAACATTAACTATTAAATTCAAGACATCATCCATTTGTCGATATGGTTCTAGAATTTACCGTAGCATTAATCATTTCACCCATTAGTCTCATTAGGACTCATCAGAGTAAAAGAACACTCACAATCATAATTCCATCTTGTATGATTTGATCCATGAAAATTGGAAGAAACCAATGACACTATATCTTTAATCTCATGTATTCAATAGTTTCAGAATAAGTTTGGGAGTACTTCATTAGGATAGGGTGTGGTTATCTATTTTAAATTTCCTTAAAAAAATATTAAAATCCAATTAAAATATTTTAATTTAGATCTATTGTCTCTAATGGGTGAATCTTGGTTAGTATCTCATAAGAAATAATTATCCTAGAATGATTGAAAAATCATGTTATATAGCTAGAGGGAAGAAAGCAATTATCTTACAAGCTTACTCCAAAAATTTATCTTATATAGTGGAGAGTTCAATTTATCTTACTTTTATTCTTCTAAATACCCTATAAAACTGGTAGAAACTACTGTGTGGGATAGATTTTAAAACTATCATATCCCCCTACTATATATCCTCTTATATGGGTTCTACAAGTAAAAACAATCACGCACCCCTTTAAAATATCTTAAGGGGGTGGTGTATTAATATCTATTATGATTTATTTTCTACAATAAAATATATATAAATAAATTTAATGTAGTTAAATAAAATGATTTCATAATCAAAATGAAACTCCACATATGAATTATTCATGAATTTTAGATTGAAAATTTTAATTGAAAATAGTTCCAACAAATTTTATTTAAAAACATAACATTGATATCTTAAATAATTAATTCCAAAATCAAAACCATTATAAAACCACATAAAGATATAATTTCAATTAAAATTCACTCAAATGAATGAATTTTTTTCTAAAAGGTTTTGTGGATAAAAGCAAGAAAAATTAATCAATCAAGCTACTGAAATTCACATTTTCAAATATTAACATAATGAATTTAATTTTAATACACAAGATATTTAATGGTAAACAATCCTACAATTCAAGAACATTAAATCATTAAAAAATCAATTTTTATCTGGATAAGATGTGTAAAAAAGGTATCAAAATTTGACCACATCAATAAAAAATATCTTTTTATCCATATGATTATGATATCTTAATTAGAATGGCTTGTAGGAGTTTCTTAGCTAGGATATTATAATTTTTAAGTGTTTAGAGATCAGATTTTGAATGGTGATGCTTCTTTTTAGTTATTCATAAGATGGGTAACATTATGTATTATACTATGGGAAGTTATTAATTCACCATTCTTTGTTAGAAATGGGTAAACTCATGTGTTAGAAATGGAGTTTAATATAAGTGATACAAAGATGTATCATGCTTTGAAGTGGTATTTTAGGTGGTTTGGGATGAAGAGTTTTGAATACAAATTTTTATCTAGATTTATTTTGTTCCAATAGTTAATATTCAACCATCATATTTTAGTGAGTTTTTTTGTATCCTTTAGAAATTCCCTAGTGGATGTGGGAGGATATATCTATGGATTTTATTATAAAATTTCCTTATAAGATTAAATGGTTTGATTCTATTTGTATTATCATAGATCAATTAATTTGGTAACCTCATTTCTTCTTTATTAAGGAATCTAGATTAGTGGGTAGTTTAGTAAAACTATTGTGACCCATGTTTTTTCTATGAGAACAAATTTTCTTGTACGCAAATTTTGAAACTCATTACATTTTTAGAGGTTTGATTAAGAGTTATTAAACTTAAATTGGGGTTATAGAGTATCATAGTTTATTTCCATAATAACATTTAAGGGTAAATATTAATTTCATTCCAAAACGGGTAAAAATAATAATTTCATTTTAAATAGAATTTAGGATTGGGAAGTAAACTTTTCCATTGAATATTGATAGGGGTGTTTTATTTATGATGATATTTTGGAAGTCGTTTAGCAATATTTTATGTTTTCATAGTTGGTGGAATGATTCTAGGAGAATAAATAATGTTTTCTAGAAATAATATTTGAACTAAAATTATATATATTTATGTAATATTTAAGATAATTTAAAGAGGGATAATGGGATGGAAAATTACATGGATATGAAGCCCACAACTATAGGGAGTATCAATATTAAATAATGATGAAATTAATTGATATAAGGTATGATTATTTTACATTGAAACTCCGATTTTTATGATTTAATTCCTTGAAATCTCAATTTTCTTGTTTATTATTGAAATGATTGATTCATACTATGATATTTACATATGAGAAACTACATTTCAACCTAGTCCTAATATACTAAGAACATAAAAATTTTGTGAACATATTTCAATAAATCAAAGAGAAAATATTGATTAATAAATGCATATATCTTTATTTTGATAAAATAAATGATTGATATCACAAACCCCTTTTTATATTATTCTGTGAATCAAAATGTTGCTAACATAGTTTGAATAAATCAAAACAGAGGTTATGAATCCATGAATTGTTAGAAATAAGTTTTATGTCCATTTTTATAATTCATTAATAATTCATTAATTTGAATAATTCATACATTATACTGTATACCATTGAAAATATCTAAAAAAGTGAATCAAATTTATCTATAACCACCTTGAATAGATATGTAGTTTAATAGAAAATATTTAGATATTGTTTTAATATTTATAAATTCTTTATTAATTTTAAAGCCATTATATTTTTAATTTTATGAAAAGAGTCCATTTAGGACTCATGATAGTGATATTTATGGCCCATGATGTTTGAAGGGAATAAAAATAATTCATTCTTTAGGGTTTCACCATGCAAGTGGATGTAGTGGTGAGCACCGATGGTGATACACCAGAGAAATTAGGTTTTTTTATTAAAGGTTTCGATAAATTATAAGGGGCTATATATCCCCAAGGTTTAGTGGAAATGGAATATGTGGGAGAAAAATTGGAGATATGATTCATTTTATTGGATACTGAAATTAGGGTAATGTTTCCCTACCTGATTAGCATAAGGTGATGGATATGAGACATTCACATATCTATATCAGATGAGATACTAATATTCCAGCTTACCCATTTTCCTATAGAAATGGTGGATATCTACCCTAACAAAATTAGTCATAAGTATATGTAGGGATCAGATGAATCATAAACTATTGATCCATACTATCTGATCAGACATATGGTGTGATCATTTTGTAGAGAAACTCCTCACATGTTAAGCATTGAGTGGAATATGTGTGGTGTATTTTGGGGTTCCAAATAAAACCCCATAGATGAATGAGGCCTATTAAATTCATGTTTCTGCATGTTGGGACTAATTTGGATCTGATTTTTTTCCTTCATCTTTAAATTTTAGATGAGATAAAATCCTTTCTAGAAAAATTTGGGGAAGTTTGGAAGACTCTTTTGACTATTGAATTTAAAATAAGGGATCTAGTGATATTGTTAGTGTATAAATTTAAATTATTGAAACATACTTCATTGATATTTTATGAAGATCATATAAACAATAAGGACCAATATTTACGCTATATTAAATTCAGGTTTCTATAGAGACATCCTAATTTGAAAACAATGTAACACCCTCTAGTAACTTAAACAGGCCTTCTGTAAATGTTTGAATGTAAGTTATAATTAAACATAGTATTTACTAGCATAAAATAATCCCAACAACCTAGAATTTAATTAATAAAGGGCAATAAATATATCCTTATAATATGATATTTATAAAAATGAGTAAGTTTACCTACCAACTGGATGACTACTAAAGTGACACATATGTAACTATTTTTTGAGATGGTGATGTAATAATCTGAGACTTGTTTTATCAGGTAGTGGATTAAGAGATATGACCATATGAGATTGGATTTTCATGTTATTACTTTGAAGATGCATCATTTTGATATTCTTTAGGCTTTATTATTATTTCAGCGATGACACTATATTGAACCGCCCCTACCCTAGGGATTCATTCTTAGAGTAATCTCTAACATATCACAAGGGTATTGATGGCCATGGGTTGGGTATCAAGTAGATATATAGGATTATATACTTCCTCAATAAAATTTATTCTTGATGGTGAAAATGTATTCTATATTAGGAATTGTATTTGGGTATTCTGAAAACATATATTTTTTATAGGGCACAGGACCTCAAAATTAGGATATAGGGTTTTGATACCCTGTTTTGAAACTATCATCACTTGGGGTATAGGTTCCACATATGAGGTAGGGTTAAGTACTCCCCTGATTTACAATATCATTGATAGGGAATAGGTTCACAATAATTCTAATAGAATCTAATTCTCTCTGAACTAGTATATTCTCTATGGAAGAGTGTTGGTCATCTACATTGATTCCATTGTTAGTGGGAGTAGTTTTTAACAATATGTGGATTTATCAACCATTACGGAAGATGTTGTGGCTAGTTCTTAGGCCCTTATTAGGTGATCATAACCTAAGTATCTAATTAAGACTTATGTGACTTAATAGTTTAAATATACATTTATATGGTGTTAGAAAAGATCATATTGATATACTATTCATTCTTATGAAAGTGTCTCCATTTAGTGAATACGCTAAAAGTGAGTTATATATAGTTTAATATTTATTGAATAAAATAACTTTGTGATTAATTAATGATATTATGTTTTTTCTACATAATTTATTTTTGATGAATGTAGACACAAGATGCTCTTAGGGTCAACTCATTACTTGGAACAACCATATTAAGTATTATTTCTTACCATTGAATGTGAAAATGTATTTTATCTACCTTGGGTCCAAGAAAATCCAAGGATAACAATTTTGGATGTTCATATAGGATGGTGATAGGTAGTTGATTCAATGTATATGGGAATTGAGTTTCCTTTATAACAATTATAATCATGTAATTAGTGTTTATCTAATATTTGTTTTTGATGTGTTAACACCCATGTTGAATTTTTAAGGTTCCTCACCTTATTTCATGAAGATGGACCAAATACATGGTGGTGGATAAATTAAAATATTTATGAATGATTTCATGATAGGTTTTCAGATTTTCTATTTTCGTTGTATCTCTAGTGTTAAACATGTGTTATTATATTGTTTTATAACACTTCATATTCAATATAAATATTTTTTTTCAGTTACATGATATATATTCATATTATTTTATATTCTAACATTTATAGATGTTGTATGTTATATTACGGATGGAGTTACATGTTAGAAGGTGAAATGTTTCGCATGGATGCAATAGATCCCATTTCATTATGTGTATGTTATAGTCACTAGCCCCTGGATTATTAGAGGAGGTCTTGGGGTGTTCACATACTTGTGATATTGGTCTAATTTGGTGGAGCCCCAATAGAGAGGATATGTGAGAAAGTGTTGTAGGTGTGTGTTTTCGATAGAGATGTATTTTGGATTTAGACACATCCGTGGTTTTGGTTTGTGAATTAATGCATAAAATATTAAGGGTATTAAGGAAACAATGTTTTAAATATTTGAGTCATGTTTTTTGACAAGAAATACCAACTATAAGATGTGGTAGATAATTAATTCCTATGAAAGGACTAGGATAATCCACTGAATTACTTAATTATTTAAAAATTTGTTCACAATATATAGTTATGTTAGTTTATACAAATTATAATGGTTAGGGAAGTACCATTTTAATGACATAGAATCCTAATAATTGTGGATTCACTGTATGATGGGGATTTATAACTTCTCTTGATAATAAAATAGTTAAAATCAAGTTATGAAACTTCTACAGTTAATTTAAGTGTTAGAAACTACTTACATCAATGTGAGTATTTGTGGTTTTTGTTTTCTTGATATTCTAGTGAACTTTAACTTCAATTTTTTTACTTAATATATCAATAACACTGGTATATAGATTATATAGGCCATGATTATTCTGAGTAGGCATGGTTCCAAATTTTACCTTCTCAATTTATAATCGATAAGGTGAAGGTACTGTATACTCTAAATAGGGTTGGATACTCCCTTGTTTGATATATCAACGATAAGGTGTGAGTCCCATTAAGGATGGATAAGTTTAGTTAATCTATTGATAAATGAGATGAGGGTCCTCCATCATTAGAGTATGTACTTCCTCGATGATAGTGGTGTTATTACTCCAACGATGGATTAATTACTCACCCAATGATTGAGTAATAGGTCCTCCAACATTAGAGTTGGAACTTCATTGGAGAAAGTGGGGAAATTCCTCCATTACTATTGTGTGAACTCCTCCAACTAATAAAGAGAATTTTTCCATAAATAAAAATGTTACTTCCTAGATGATAGAGGTGTGAGTCTTTCCCCAGTGGGGTTTTATTCTCCATCAACCAATACTCATTTCCTCATTGGGCATAGGTCACCCACCAGAGCTCAATTACTATGTAGAACTTATCTAATAAATCATAATTATCATATAACTCATATTTGAGGGTGTATTAAAAGAAATTAAAATGTTTATAGTATTGTGACTTATCAGGATTTATATTTTTTTGGGGAATTATGAATTTGGAAATGTTAATTCTAGTAAGGGGATTCTTTGTTGGGTAGGGACCAACTAGATTTTTTTGTATTGAGATGCACGAGACATCCTTCTTTGATGAGATTTTACTCTGAGGGGAAGGTATATGATAGATAATTATCATTAGTAAAATATTTTCCAGTTATTGAGATATATTTATTTCCCCTTTTCGATAAACATGGCATGGTTAAAATCATTTAAGACATTTGAGGACTAGAGATTTATAGTCACGCGATCAGTGATGATTACTTATTTTTCATGGAGGTTTAAAAAACATTTCTAGTAAATATCAATACTCACTATTAGACCTTTATATTTTCTCTTTTCTTACCCTAAATTTTTTTCCACTTGAAAATTTTTGGAGTCCCCATATTTGAAGTAAGGAAATGATGTAGTTCCTAAGATAAGTTGAGTAACATATAACTATAGGCATGTTAGCATGAGTTTTTTTTATTAATATAGGTTTTAAATAGTTTTATTCCATGTTGATTTATATTGAGGTATCATTACTATGAATTTCATAGGCTACCAGATAGATTACAAACCATCCTAACCTTTGTTCTTTTCGATTCAGAGGCCCCATTGTGAGATCTCCACCTCTTTGGGTATGTATTTTCTTCCCATTTATATATATATATATATCCCTCTCCACTTCCAAGATAAAATGGGTATTTTTATCCTTTTGAGTTCTATATATTGATTTAGGTTTGTTAGGTCTTGATTAATTTGATCTTGGATCAATTTTTTAGATCTAGATCATGTTCTTTGTTGTGGGATTGACCTATTCATTCCAAATTAGGGATTTCCGTTGGGAGATCACTCATCAATGAATTGAGTTAGGTGGTAAATTATTTAAGTCCCCAAGTCATGATTTCAATTACATGTATGTAATTTTATAATTTGCATTGGATGATTATCAATTGGGTTTGTTTAATTAAATTAATTACATAAATGATTATAAAATTGGGGATATTTGGATTATTGAACTAGATTAATTAATTATTTAATTAATTAATGGGAATTGTTGTGTTTATGAATTGTTGAATTGGAATAATTAATTTTTGAATTAATTATGTGGATACTGGGATTGTTGAATTTGATTAATTAATTATTGAATTAATTAAGGGGAATCAATGTGGTTATGAATTTATTGAATTGGAGTAATTAATTGTAGAATTAATTATGAAGATATTCGTATTTTTGAATTGGATTAATTATTTTTGAATTAATTAATGGATATTGTTGTGTTTATGAAGTCGATTGAATTGGATTGATTAATTTTTGAATTAATTAATGGAATTGATTTGATTAATTAATTGTTGAATTAATTAATGGAATGATGTATATATGAATTTTTCGAGTTGGATTAATTAATTATTGAATTAATTTAAGGGATGTTGTGGGACATGTGATATTGTGAAACATGTAAAATATTGATATGGTGATATATGTGATAGATTGACATTCATGTGTGGGACATAGTCTGCTATATCCAAAGACTATAGAGATAAATATTGATATTGTGATATATCTGATAGTTGATATTTTTGTGTGGTATAGGGTATGCTGCATCAAAATCCCATAATGATACATATTGATATTCATGCATGGGAAAAGGTCTACTTCATAAAATTCCCATAATGATAAATCGATATTATTGATGTATGGGATAGGGACTAAGGATCCAAATACCCACAGGGTGTTAGAAAAGATATTCTACTACCATGAGTTGGCATTGGAATATAGATCCAAATGATTGTGATATGAATTAATATTGTAACACCCCAAGCTTCTACAGTACGTTTCCCTTCGAATAATGCGATAACGTGTGTTGTACGCAACCTCGAGTTCTAACACACACCACAACTAATTAAACTAGCCGTTGTGAATAGTAATACCTACTTTTTGAAATCATATATATTCTATATTTCAAAATGGACTTCATTTTTGGATTCAGAATATCAAAATTAGCCTAGGGTGAAATTTTGGTACATTTCGGACAACTTTCATATTTTGATGAATAGTGAAAATTTCTAAATTTTAATTAAAAACAACTTTTTTAATCAAAATAATTAATAGTGATAAATTATGAATTTGAGTGGTTTTAAAGTATATTTAGAATATATTTTTACCATTTAATATAATGTTGGTCATTGGACATAATTTTACAATTAAACCGAACATAAACAAGTGTCAATCTTTCGATAGTTATTATCTCTTAAAAACACGCTTTTTGTTTTGACAGCGGGAATTAATTTTAAATTAATTTCTGCCACTTATGTGTTTTGAATTTAGAAAAATGGATTACATATTTGGAATCAGGATGTTCAAATTGTGTAAATAGGTAACTTTTATTTTTAGACATTTTGAATAATTACTGTGGTAAATATTTTATTTACCATGGTTAAGGGTAAATCCGGTAAATAATGGTTAAAAAATAATATTATAATAATACCAAATTAACCGAAAACGTGTCCTAACCTTATTGGTGGACACATACCCGACCATGAGCATCCTTGGGTCAATTTGGGGACCCCTTGGAGCCACTTGTATGTGGTAGGGACACTTTATATTAATAAAGTTAAAATAAAAATAAAAATGGCATAAGCTTACATCTTTTAGAAGAACAATTTTTACATTGGGTTATACATGTTGTATTTTCGATTATAAATATTCATTAGAAAGATAAAAAGATTTCCTACATAATGATATTTTATTTATAATTTTTATACATCAAATAATTTAAATTATTAAAGACACAATAATGATGCAATGTTTACCTCATTAATAAATCATTTAAATAAATAAGATTATAATGATTAAAATATTATCTAAAACCTGTCCAATTATTATTGGTTGATGTTATTTAGAATATGAGTCATCTTATCTTCGACCTCAATGATTTTTGGACCATTATAAACCGAATATAATTATATTATAAAGTAATACTTTCACTCTTTCCTAAAGAGCCCCTCTTCTCCCTTATAAAAGGAGACCACTTATACTCATTCCTCACACCTCTCAAGCCACTTGGCTCGTCCAAACTCTGCCCAACTAAGATCCCCACATCCCTCTCCTCCTCCTTGAAGCTTCCCCTTAGGCAGAAAGCATTTCAATAAGTCCTTTGGTTCCAACCAAAGTGAGTTACCTAAATTAAAGGTAACGATTTCTCTTAAATTATTTTCATTTATTTTGCTTCTTCAACCCCCAAACTCTTTTTATTTCCTTTCTTTTGTAACAACAACAGTATATTAAATATACTAGGATGTTGTTATAATAAGGATTCAAACTACACATACACACAACTCCATCTAATGGATGATGAACATAATGTTTCTGTGGATGGAAAACTAACGCCTCACGAAACGATGATTGTTCAAATACATCTTACCACCTCTCATGGTGGCCATTATGATGGAACTATAATTAAATATGATATTAATGATATATATTTTATATATAAGCTTCTGTAATTCCATTTTATTTCATACCATTATTCTTTTCATGTTGTATATACATACGATAATTTCATTTGAGGAAGTGCGGACTACCGCCCCCTTAAAATGATATGACTCGTTCATACCACACATGGAACGTATAAAGGATGGTGTTAATGAACTTAAGTAACATATATAAAATATTATATTATACTTTAATAGTAATATACCTATGTATCATTTGGATTCAATTCTTTTAAAATAAAAATTAAATGGAAGTAGCGTTCGTGCGTACGTACGGACTACCGTCTCCACGAACGCGGTGAGATCCATCCTCCATCGTATCCATTCAAGTCTTATTCTCATTTTAGGGTTAAAAATAATGTTAATATCATTCTGATTATTAATAAGATTTAATCTATCCATTACAAACATGTCTTACGTAACCAAACATTTAAGAAGAACGAATCGATTATCACCTGAAACGACGATAATACTAAGATATTATTAATAAAGCAATGTTAAAAGATCATATATGATATCATATTAATGTATATGATTCTTGTATAATTTAATAACAATTATTTCACCATTATACAGGAGGTTAACTGACCCCAACAAAGGAAAAGTACAAGGTAAGGGTTATTTCACAATCTCTTCATTATCCGGGGTTGTTTATACGTAATAATCTACTGGGATCTCTTTATCATCCACATCCATGTTTCTTAAAAATGTATTTCAAAACATTTTTACTATTTACTAAAATATGAGTTAAAGTCATTTATACCCTTTTTGACTTTTATAAGTGGTTTATAAAGTAATCTTTCCGTCATTTTCAAAACAAGGTCCTTTTTAACCTTTTCGACAGAATTGAGGTAAGAATGTTTTTTTAACTTATACGGCGGGTGCGGTTATTTTACGCCATTATAAAATCTTCAAAGATTTCCTTACAAGCTTATAAGAATATTTTCAAAGAAATTTTTTTATTTTATATGGATCTTAAATGATTTCAAAATAAAAGGAGATATTTATTTAAAAAGAATTTTGATTTCATCTATGTCAACATCCTTTGATGGATTTTAAGATTATTTGAAGTTGATTTATTATGATACAAAACTTCTATATTGTATTGAAGGTTTTGTGATATGTTTGACTATGGATGTGCTATTTTTATACCATTCATAGTTTATGGTGAAATTATTGACATTTCGTATGCTAGTTTTAATACGAATGTTTATGTTATGTTTAAACCTTTTCATATGGGAATGCATTGGACTTAATAAGTGACGGGTGGAGCCCGCTATAGCTCCTCGATGCATCGGTAGGTCTCATGAGACAAACTAGTGTCTTGGCACAAGGCCTTGATAAAATCTTATTTGTAGTCTTGGCACGAGGCCTTGACTATGTGGTTATGATAGTCTGGCATTATGCATTCCAACAATATGAAAGTGGTTATTGATTTTTGCATGTGATTATTCGATTAGTAGAATATCCATGTGAATAAGTAAATGGCATTATTTCATTTTATTTATGCCATACCATGTTGAAAGTTCATGTTTAAAAGGCTTTTGTTTTAGTTATACATTGCCTTAAATGTTTATTCTTATTGATGAAAGTTTCCGCTATATTGTTATCCTTACTGGGCATTTGAGCTCACCCCTTTTCTATGTTTTATTTTTCCCAGGAAGTGAAGATGTAAGTTATGAATGACCTGTAGGGATATTATGAGGGGATTATAGTGTGGACTGTGGAAACATTATGTTGTTGTAGTAGTTTTTCATTTTATGATGTAATGTAAAACTTATGAATATATCTAGTGTTTCCAAGGCTACTAAACCAATCGTTCTTTCGAGATTTGATCTTTCTTGTGATCATGCCAATGTTATGTAATTAATGCACCGACTCTGGGCAACTGGGGTCGGGGCGTTACAAATATGATGAATGGTAACATGAAATTATATTATATTATAACCCTTGGGGATATTTTAGACTCCGGTATGGGAAAAAGTAGGTATTGAGAGTTAGGGTTTACAAAGGAGCCTGAAGTATTATGTGGTTAAATAAAGAATAATTGAATAAATGTAAACTATATACCTTATTGTTTGTATTTTTTTTCATTAAACAACTAGAGACATTGTTATTGTTTAGATATTGCTTTTGACGTCATTTTTGGTGGCCTACTGAGTGGTACTGACACACTACTTGGGACGCTAGATCAGTGCTCAAATAGATTTCATTGTTGCAGGACATATTAAGGATAAAATCCCTGTGTTAGTTGGATGAAATGGAATAGGTCATGGATGAGGAAACTAGACATGGTGTGAGGAATATCTTGGTATTTTTCAATTCCTTTATTTATTTTGGGTTTTTCATATTGACACTTGAAATGTATTTAGAATGACATGTCTAAAATTTAGTTATGGATATTGTAATCCCTGTTTTGTTCATATTGTGATATTGGGTTGTTCTGGTTATGGTTATATCATTTGGATATTATTGATTATTTATTTTCTCATATGGTTTTACTCTGATAAAGAGATTATAGTCTCCCCGTGATCAATATTATACACTCTCTTCTATTTGGTAGGCACTAACATACGAGGAGGCATGTTTGAGGTCATGCAACAGACTATCTCGGGGTACCAATGCGTGGTACATAGGTTGGGATGTTACAAATTGGTATTAGAGCCGAGTTTTATTTTTTATATTCTTTTGTATTACTATTTGGTAAATATAGACATGAGACTAAGAATATTAGTCCATTGGTTGTGATCTTGTTCATTGGAGTAGCTAACCCATGTATAGGGGGAAAACCCAAGTACCTAGGGTGGGATTTTTGTTATTGGTATTTGTTGTTATAGTAGGATGTTATTTCACCTTGGGTGATGCACTTGTTGTGCGATGTGATTTTTTTTGAGATTTTCTAATATTTTATTCATGTATTGGAATGGAATGAGAGTTGAGTATGCATGTATAATTCCTGGAACTCAGTATTATTTTGTAATATGATTCATTTTAAGAACTTATGAGAAAATGGGTTTTGGGGTATGTTTTTAAAATTGAACTATTTTTCCTTTCCGGTGAAATTGAACTTAAAATGGTGCCTAATATGAAATTTATAACTTTTCAAATGATTAAAAATATGAATAATGGGTGTCTAATAAGAAACTTCAATATGATAATGTTCTTACCCTTTGTTAAACATGACCTTGATGTAGAATGGTTAAGGGTAGTGATACATACTTGGTTTTTACTGTGTGGTGGGATTTGGGGAAGAGACTTGTTGCACCTTATTGTGATTTCCTATTATGTAATCATGTTAAAGTGGTGTTATGCACCCTAAGATTTGTTTTTGGAATTGTAAAGAGATACCTCTGTGAGGATTCATATTGAGAGGATGACATGAGAATATGGCTGGAGATGATCTACCCATAGTAGAACCTAATGCACCGATATTGCTAGGTGAGGAAGTAGGAGATCAATTATGTGAGAAATGTTCTTTAATCATATAGTTTATAAAGATATACTGAGAGTGGGAGGTGAAGAGTATTTATGACATAACACTGGAGTTTTAGTTACAACACCCTCCAACTTTCACTAAAGTGGGTGGACCTGAGGCAGAAGGGTTAGGGATTGAGTACATCTAGACAATACTTGTCAATTTGGAAACTCCTACTAAAAATATGGTCAATTTGGATGCTTATATGTTATTAGGATCAGTGAAGCACTGGTGGGATATTCCGGCATAGAGTGAATAGACTACTGGTATGCTATAGAAGGAATGTTTAGAGAAGTTCATGGACAACTTTTATCAATAGATGCTGAGGTATGAGAGAGAAACAGAGTTAATGGGGTTGAATCAGGGGATTATGTTCATGATGGACTATGTTGGATGCTTTAAATATTTTCAATTCATTACTCCAGCATTGGTAGGGGATTGGAAAACTATGAAAAGATGTCTATAGGACACACTTAATTTTGAGATTATGTCCCAAGTAAACATATATCAATATAACAAATTTACTGAGGTGATTGATTAGGCTCTCATAGCTGAGGGAAAACCTGAAGGAGGATTCCAATGCCGGATAGGTGGTGTCTTCTAGATGATCAAGAGGTAAGTCTTCTGAAATTAGGATGTATCTCTATGAGAATGTTATCTAGGGAGATGGTAGGAACAATGGATAGGGGTAATGATCAGTTAGTTAAGATCATACCCGAGTTCTTTACCACTAGTGTAGTAGGCCGGGTAACTATCTTAGAAACTTATCCCAACCACCAGTAGAATGATGATCTTGATAAAGGATGTGATATCAACATAACTTCTGTAGGAACCCATGATGAGTGGGTAGTGATGAATGAGCAAGATAGAACCATAGTATTGGGAGGGGATCTTCTGCCTCATATCAGTCTAGAAGTTGGTGTAATAATGGATTTGGAGGTTGAGGTAGTATATGAGTTTCTTTTAGGAAAGAGAACCCATATTAGAATAGAGGTGTTTCTCAAGGATCTCGTACTACATCATAGGGAATGGGATTAGGGTAGTTACATGTAGTTTAGCCTATACTTATGGATAACGAGACATGACCATTGAAAGATTGAGGTATAATTATTGTATCTTCTATATTATCTAGTGCATTATTTGATATTGGTGACTCTCATTATTTTATATCTACACAACTTGTGAATGGTTTGAGATTGGCGGTGGAATTCATGAGGTGGGTGATGAAGATAGACACACCTTTTGGAGGATAGCTAAGAGGCATCTTCTTGGGGAAAGGGTGCTCTCTCATGGTTGGGGAATATCATATCATATAGGATATTTACATTATCGACATGTAATGTTTTGAACTAATTCTTGGTTTAGACCATTTATTAGCATACTAAGGCCACACAGATTGTTACCAGATGATAGTTAATTTTACATCTCTTAAGGGTGACAGTTATATTCAATGTGGAGAGTGGGATATCCTTGCGGGACATGCATGTCTAGTTCATAAACAATTGGGGGAGCTTACCACCTCGGTTTCTAGTTTTGTGGGGTGATGGGGGTGTGAAGCATGTTTTCTTTCCACCCATAGTGAATAGGTTACATGACATGTTTCCTAAGGACTTATTAGGTCTTCCACCTAAGAGATACATGGAGTTTAAAATTGAGTTTCATTCAGGGGAATAAACAGTTTCAATTCCAAAATACATAATCTAATCAATAGAGTATCTAGTTCAAAATACTTAGTTGGAGGAGTTAGAGGACTAGGGGTTTATCTGACCGAGTTCATCACCTTGGGGTTATCTATTATTTTTTGAGAATAAGGATGATAGAACTATGAAATCGTGTGTTGATTTCTGGAATTTGATCTAGATGAATATGAAGAATTGATATCCTCTTCAATGTATCGAGGATCTTTTTAAAAAGTTGAGAGGAGTTTATGTTTTTTCAGAGATTAACTTGAGATCTGGGTATCACCAATTGAGGGTTGGATTTCAGATATACCTCAAACTACTTTTAGAAGAAGGTATGGCCTTATGAGTTCATCATAATGTTTTTTGGGTTAAAAAACACACCAATAGTGTTGATTCCCTTGATGAAAAGAACTTCCATCCTTACCTGGATCAGTTTGTGGTAGTGTTTCTAGATTACATATTAGTGTACTCCAAGACTCATGATGACCTTCCCAACATCTTAAAACTATCCCAAGTACACTGAGAGATAAATATCTATAATAAAATATATCTAAATTTCAGTTTTGGATTGATCAGACACACTTTTTTTGTAACATAATCTTAGAGGAAGGTGTGTCAGTGGTCCTAGAGAAGGTTCAAGTGGGTTTTTATTGGGATCATATGATGAATGATTTTAATGTTTGTTTCTTTTTTGGGGTTAGTAAGATATTATCATAAGTTAATCTAGGTATTTTCCATTTATAGGAACCTATTTTAGGCTTGACCTTGAAGGAGATAATGTTTAATTGGTCAGAAGCCTGTGATAATTCCTCCAAGGAGTTGAAGAATCACATGACATCAGCACCAATCTTGATCCTACCCAATCCAGGGGAAGAGTACATGGTTCTTGTTAACACCTATGGGAATGGAATTAGAGAAGTGTTGATATAAGGATATTGAGCTGTAGAGTATGAGTCTTGATAGTTGAGGCCACATGAACAAAACTACCCATTGCAAGAACTCAAGTTAGAAGCAATGGGTTATGTTATTATGTGTTTAAGGAATTATCTGTTTGGAAAAACATTTAATTTTATACTGATCACAAGAACTTGAAGTACATATTTTCGAATAGATATTTGAATCTTCGACAGTAGTCATGGGTTGATTATAGGCATTCATTTTACATTGAGTAAGAATATATACCCGGGAATGGAAATTTTTTTACTGATGCATTAGGAAGGAAATCTTAGACTCAAGGAGTTTAGGAGTCTAGTGATGGGGGTAAGATGATGACCTTATGGGCTGAGATGCATGTTGTGGTTTAGGAGAGTCAGGAGTATATGACTATCATATATAATTTATCAGAGTCTACACTAGTGGATTAGGGATAAAAAAATATGTATATCTAGAATGTTTGGAGATTTAGGGAAGGCCTTGATGGTGTAAAGGAACCTTTATATTGGAGCACAAATGAGAACGAGATCATCTTGGTTTTTCACGACCCGAACCTACCAGGGCTCGAGCTGCAACTACCCCAAGCCCGCCTCCATAGGCCAGGGGTTGGCGACCAGCGCCAAAGGCACAACAACTCGGGGAGGCCTTTGCCTAAGTACCTGTACACACACAAACACATCACACTCAATGAAAATGTGGAGAGCAAAAGAAATGACAAGAAGAGTAAAAGAACAACTACTATATATATATATATAAACCACAGATGTGAATCGACCTCTAAATAGTACAAAGTACAAGCGAAAGGTAAACTGAAAAGAAAAGGGGAAAAACACGCGCCCAACCAAAATGTTCCAGAACCCGGCAATAGGTAAAACAACAGTAAATAGCTGGGAGGGTCCCACACCTCGAACCCGACAACGACCATCGCACGCGGTCCAAGCTCCCGACTCCTAAGCTCTGCTGAAGTCACAACCAACCTGTTCGTCGTCTGCAAGGGCACACCAAGTGCAGGAAAAGACCAAGAAGGGGTGAGTATAAAAATACTCATTAGGATACCCCGAAGGCTCGAGGGAGAAACAAAGGAGGTACCGAAGGGTGGGCAGTAGAGAGAATAGGGATAAGTAAAGGAGTGCTACTGAAAGTGTAGTAAAGTGTACATTAGAGAGTCCAGATCAACCCAACAATAAGAATGAAGGTAGAATCGTCCAGATACAAGGAGCTGGAAACGGTGAGAAGACGAACTTCTTGTCGAGTCTTCGCTACCTATAGCAGGAGAGTAGACTCGACCAACCACGAGAAGCTAGACACGGAAAGCACATGGCATACCCCGCGCATCTTTGCCTCTCCTGGAAGGAGATTAACCAAACCCAAGAAGTGGGTACTAGAAAAGGTATATACAAATACATATGCTCAAAAAGAAGCCCGAACAAGGTCATAAGGGGATCTCCATCCCCTAGATCAGCCCAAGAAAGTGAGTCACCAACAGTCCCAGAAGAAAGCACCATCGATGCCCAGCATCCCGCACGTCTGCCCCGAACTACAAGTCATGGGGATCAAACCACCGCACCTAGACATTATCCTCTTTGGGCGACACTGACTCGCCCGCATGGTTTTAGGTCACGTCACAAGGACGCGTCTCGGTGGGGAAAGTTCCCCTCGTACTTGAGAGTTCCGGGTTAAGTCAAACCACACCTCATCACTGCCCCGCAGTCGAGAGGTCTCCTCAAAGTCAAAGCTGTCACATCACTGACCCGTACAAACAAGGGTCCCGCTCCAGTGGTCATAGAGTAAAGCCAAATACTAGCATAGTATAATGGATTGAGTCTGAAATACCAACACGTGACCCACTGCTCAGCCCTGCTGGAGGGTAATTCATAATATGATATCGGGTGACCCACTAACTAGCCCTACTGGTGGGTAAACATTAATAAATCATCAGACAACCCACTTCCCAGCCCTGCTGGAGGGTGGACATGGAATAAGCCGACAGGCGACCGACTGCCCAGCCCTGCTGGAGGGTAGAACTGGAATAAGTCGACGGGTGACCCACTGCCCTGCCCTGCTGGAGGGTAAACTCGGAATAAGACAACAAGCGACCCACTGCCCAGCCCTGCTGGAGGGTAGACCTGAAACAAGACGAAGAGCGACCCACTGCCCAGCCCTGCTAGAGGGTAGACCCTCAAGAGTCGTCGGCTGACCCACTGCCTAGTCTCTACTAGAAGGTAAAACCTGAGAAGTCAATAAGAAACCCACTACCCAGCCCTACTGGAGGGTAAACCTGAAGAAGTTGATGAGTAACCCACTGCCCCGCCCCGCTGGAGGGTAAAACTCAGAACTGCTCTGGACATCTCTACTGGAGGGTTCAATGCTGGCCAACCGAACATGGAGTGGGTATTGTGCAACCACCCAAATCCAAAACAACTCACCTAATAGAGGTTCAACACCTATTCCATCACTGGGTTCCACTAGCACCGCTACCGGCCAAACCATCGATAATAGAACTAGGGGAAAACTCAACCCTGCTGGTCAGCCCACGAGAACAGAGGAACCCTCTACGTCACGAGAGGTCAAAAGTACGTAAAGCAGCACATGGCACACACATGGGGCCCACACGACGTGTGGCCCCAAGTTAACCTCAACCAAGCACACAAAAATTCTCAGGTAAGACCATCCACATGTACCTCCCATCATTCTCGCATAATCCCAGAGTATGCCATGTCTCTAGCCCAAAGGCTAACATGCACACGGCACCCAAAGTCCACACGAAGGGCATAAACGTAACAACTCCAAATTGCCGCCTCTTTGGCCCAGGAACAGCCAACTACATCTCTTCAATCATATACATCACTCACACGAGAGTGCACGCGATCACACGCCAAGGGTACACTACAAACACGGTAGAAGAACCGCCACCAGGGCACCTTCACAATTCCACATTTAATAAGATCACGCAAGAGGCTCCGCACAACCAAAAATATCATGCCGTTGTAATCCTCTCGGAAAAACATGCGAGATAGACTACTTACTCACCTCAAACGGATATCCGAAAGAAAGGTCACCAACACCACCTCACGCCCGAACGACGTCCCGTGATCCTGAGCCTTGGCCCCGAAAATAGTTGGTGCATCGCACCATCGTGATCCCCTCGGGAAAACACGTCAAAAGGGCTTCTCACTTGAGTGCAACAGATATCTGGAGAAAAAGATGCATTCTGGCGCACTGCACACGAGCGGTGCTACGTGGGACCTGCATCCCGGTCCGGAAGTGCTACCAACGGATCGCACCATTGTCATCTTCTGGAAAACGTACACAAGATAGACTATTCACTTGTACAGAATGGTCGCCCGGTGATAGAGATGGAAAATCACCGTCAATGCCCAAACGACCCTCATGGGGCCCGCACCATCGTGCCAAAATAGAGCGGGTGGATTGCACCATTGCAATGCCCTCGAAAAAACACTAAAAAATGATTACTCAAACACCCCAAACAGATGTCGGGTGGAAAAGTGGCATTTTACCGTAAAACGTGCGAACTAAGCCCCATGGGGCCCGCACATTGTCTCCAACCTGAACAATTTGGAAATCTCCTCAAAAATTCCGCACGAGGACTGGGGTCACGCTGCCGATGACGACGCGTCAATCCTACATCCCAAGCGGGAGTTAGGTCTGATGCATCAATTAATTAATTAAACAATTAATTAATTAATTGTTCTTATAAAGCGTTTCATGCCACCGAGCAACGAAACCAAACCGCAAGTCTCCAAACCAACATTGGAAGGATCGGCTCAGCTCCGGGGCCACTGCGCCTCTGACGGCGCTTCAAACGGACGTCCGTATGCAGAGCCACATCCGTCGAAACATTAATAATAAATTTATTATTATTAAAGTAACGCGTTTCGGTCACCCTCCTTCAGGTACGAAACCCAAAAAAACCCGGAACCCACCTCAACAAATCCGCCTCACCGACACGATCCCGCTCCTGTTAACGGCGCATCAAACGGACACGCCGTTTGCAAGTTACGGCCCCCCGAACGCAGGGGGGCCCAAAATGGGCCAATCCAGACCGGCAGACCCAGTCCAGACCGACGGTCCGGACCAACTTGTCGCGGCCCGTCTAAACCCACTGGACCCGAGCGGGTCCGGTTCTCCAGCACAGACTGGAAAAATAGGCCGGTCTCCCCGCGTTGCGCCGGCAGGACCCGCGTTCGGCGGGTCCTTGCCCACGCCGCACGCCTGAGGCGGTCAGTGCCTCGGGCTCCTTCACCGAGCACGACAGCGCCACCCCCCTACCGCCTGGCTGCGCTCCTCGCTGCACTGTCAGCCGCTTGAAGCCGCCTGTGCGCCGCCGGAGCCACCGCCTGGTGCCGCGCCGGCCTCCGTTGCTGAACCCCCAAATTCCCGCAAACTTCGGCGAGCGCCCTCGGACCCGTCAGAACTCGGTTTTCAATTCCGAAATGAGCGTTTGAAAGCTCAAAATATGTTCTACACCAACATGGGATTTGATTGCAAATTCGATGGCAAACCAATGTTAGAAAATGAGTTCAACGGTAGATGCAGAATTAAAAATGCAACGTAATCTCCTACCTGTTGGGGCGTTGCCCGAAGCTTCGCTGCGAGGGATCCGCCGGTGCACCATGCCTCGCCGGAGCTGCCTCACCGGTGTGGAGGAGGAGAGGAAGGTTTGAGGGAGGTTCCTCCAGGGGAGAAAAAGGGAGGGGAGGGGAAGAAGAAGGGTTTAAATAAAAAAAGGAATTTTATTAATTTAAACCCATTATTTTCCTCACATCCGAAACCTTTGGCGAGGTCAAAATTAAACCTCCCCTAAGGTAAAAACCACCTTCCGAGCACAACGGTGGTCTCTAAATTTGATTCTGAGCTTCCATTTGAAAGTTATAAAGCTGAACGCCCAAAGCTGCCAAATTACGAAAACGCCCATGGGTCCATTTTTCACAAACGGCCCGCGCCCGCGAAGATTACAACCCTTATAGTGTAAAAGGCACACTCCAAACATAATGGTGCCCTCGGTTTTCCCATCCAAGCCACCGTTTAAGAGATTAATTAGTTTCACCATTAAACGAATAAATTAATTAACTTAATTATCCATTTAACGTTCTGAAAGCGAGCGAGGTGTCCAACCGTCCCGCGCCGACAAACTTTATGTCATTCCTAAGGTAAAATACCCATTCCGGACCCATCCGTACACTCAGATATCTGATCTGAAGCACCGTTTAGGAGTTATCCCATTTATTTGGCGTTCTCAGTGTGAACGCACTGAAAATTTAATTCCGGCCACACCGGGGCTCAGAATCGCACGCCGTCTGAAGGCGCTGCTCTAGAATAATATCAAGAATATTCCAAAGTCTTTCGCAACAAAAAATGGGTTCTTAAATCATTCCATTTTTCAAGATTTTCATCATCGAAAAGAAAAACCAGAGAACAACTCAGGGTACTAAGCCCACACCTGGCTCTCCTGTACCCAGAAGAACCTTTGCACAGTTCTGTGTCACCGCACACAGACCAAAGGATTTGATCTATTCACGTGAGGTCTTCCCTCACTGATGACGTGTATGGGAGCACGCACACATCTCCTCAGGTGAGTCACGTGCGATACGCTATGCACCTAAACCAGCCTTTGGGGTTAGGGAAAGGCGGTAGGGAACCTCGCCATGCCTTCGCATGGTCCCAAATGACCCGAAGGCTCTCGGGGGTATCTCAACTCCCCTACCGAACCCCTACGTCGCACGCCGTGACTAGAATCACCGCCCAAAACTGGAAAAGGCCTACTGATTCCCTCCTTCAGAATATTCATATGGCGAAACACCCAAGGATATCTGGTCATGCAATATTTCACCGTTGATGTCTCGCAACCAAGACTCTCTTACACGCTCAGAAAGAGATGGAGTCGACACCATTGTCTAAATAAAATGGTCCCACACCTTTTATCATACCAACACAGGGTTACACCGACGCCCCATGCCACCCTGGTAACAACTCAATCAAGGAGAAGTGAGAAAATAATTCCACTCACAGGGCCTAACAATTCTACTGAAAAAAGGTAGAATATCCATAGACCGTACCTCTTATCACCTATTGCTCTGCAGGGTCGTAGACATCCAAAGCTTGTGGCTGTCTGTGGTCCCAACTGTCAGCTCCCAGAGCCTGACGTGGACTGCCTAGTGGTAATGGGATGACCTCGTAATGTCATCCCCCACTACCAGCTCCTCCCGCTCCTCTTCTAGAACCACCTCTCTGGGTACTAATCCGATCACGGTGATGCCTCTGTCGTGGTGGTACACCTGCTGCCTGCCCGAAGAGCTCCGCATGCCTGGTCAAGAAGTCTCGTGCCAAGTAACCTCGCCCATCACAAGCATAGAACCGACTCTCTCTGGGCTGAACTGGTTCCCTCCGGCACCACTGTGGTGTACGACCACGCCCCTGAGCCTGGTTATCAGAAAGACACCTGCGTCGAGGTTTTGCTTGTCGACACCCGCTAGCTGCGGCAGACGTCTCGGCTCCGACGTGCCTGCTGCCACCACCAACTCTAGAACGTGACAGGAAGCCCTCTGTCACCAGTGCCTTCTCTAGCACCACGACATATCTGGAAATTCCCAAGGCACTATGACAGCATGAATCTCTCAGTGGATACCCTGCTCAAACTTCCATGCTCGGATGTTGTCGTCATGGACCAAGTCCGGGTAAAAGCGTGCATGGTCTGTGAAACTAGCCGCGTACTTGGCCACCGTCATCCCTCCCTACTGAAACTACAAGAGATCCTGAATCCGAACGGAGCGCAAGCAGGAGGGGAAAAAATCCTCACGAAACAACAACTGAAAGTCACCCCAAGAAAGAGAAGACTCATCAAGAAACTAAGTCACCAGACTCCACCAATGCCAAGCTGCTCCATTAAAAAGGATGTCTTCCAAAGCCACTCTCTGATCTATCAGTGTCAGCACAAGCCTGAAAAGGTGAACCAATGCCTCCTGCCAAACCTCTACTGCCTGAGGGTTTGGCTCACCACTAAACCTCAACGGTCTCTGCCACTGGAACTCACGGAGCGCGCTCAACCTACGCTCAAGCCCCGTCTGCTCTGCTGAAGCTGTCTGCTGCTCAACAGGTGGGGGTGATGCTACCGGCCCACCCGGAGAAAGGGGCTCGCATGATGGGTCCGGGACTGAGGCCTCGTAGCTCACAAGGTCATCGTCATGAACTAAAGCTGGTATCTTGGCTAGCTATCTTCGCGAAGACATCATGAATATTATCAAGGAGTGCCGCGGTCAGATGAGCATATATGTATATACCAATAACAACTATGGGGAGCCGACTAAAGAAGCACAGTCAAAGACTCAATCCGTTGTGATGCACAAACCAAATTTTCCCTGCAACAAGTGTCTCAACATGATGAGTTGAAAAGCGGGTTATCAAGGACCTGGTGAATGGATACGTCGGCCGACGCACCATCACTGGACTCTCTGACCTAAGAGCCGCTCTCAAGACACATTAACACTATTTACCTAAATCCCAACCAATTCCTTTTATTTTAGGGACATCCGAACAACGTCCCAAGGAACAAACCACCTCTGATACCACTTTCTCACGACCCGACCCTACCCAGGCTCGAGCCGCAACTACCCCAAGCCCGCCTCCATAGGCCAGGGGCTAGCGACCAGCGCCGAAGGCACAATAACTCGGGGAGGCCTTTGCCTAAGTACCTATACACACACACACGCAACACACTCAATGAAAAAGTGCAGAGTAAAATAAAGGACAAGCAGAGTAAAAGAACAACTGCTACATATATATAAACCACAGATGTGCAACGACCTATAAACAGTAAAAAGTACAAGCTGAAGGTAAACTGAAAATAAAAGGGAAAAAACACGCACCCAACCTAAAAGTTCCACAACCCAGCAACAGGTAAAACAACAGTAAAAAATGGGAGGGTCCCACACCTAGAACTCGACAACGACCACCGCACGCGGTCCAAGATCCCGGCTCCTAAGCTCCGCTGAAGTCACGACCAACCTGTCCGTCGTTTTCAAGGTCACACCAAGTGTGGGCAAAGCCCAAGCAGGGGTGAGTATAAAAATACTCAGTAGGATACCCTGAAGGCTCGAGGGAGAAACAAAGGAGGTACCAAAGGGTGAGAATTAGAGCAAACATGGATAAGTAAAGGAGTTCAACCAAAAGTGCAGTAAAGAGTATAGTAGAGAGTCCAGCTCAACCCAACAAGAGGAAAGAAGGTAGACTCATCCAGACACAAGGAGCTAGAAATGGTGAGAAGACGAACTTCCCATCGAGTCTTCGCTACATATAGTAGGAGAGTAGACTCGACCAACCACGAGAAGCTTGACACGGAAAGCACGTGGCATACCCCGCGCGTCTTCGCCTCTCATGGAAGGAGAGTAACCAAACCCAAGAAGTGGGTACTGGAACAAGGTATATACAAATACATATGCTCAAGAAGAATTCCGAACAATGTCATAAGGGGGTCTCCATCACATAGCTCAGCCCAATAAAGTGAGTCACCAACAGTCCCAGAAGAAAGCACCATCGATGCCCAGCATCCCACACGTCTGCCCCGAACTACAAGTCAAGGGGCTCAAACCACCGCACCTCGACACTATCCGCTTTGGGCGACACTGACTCGCCCGCACGATTTTAGGTCGCATCACAAGTACGCGTCTCAGTGGGGAAAGAACCCCTCGTACTTGAGAGTTCCGGGTTAAGTCAAACCACACCTCATCACTACCCCACAGTCGAGAGGTCTCCTCAAAGTCAAAGCTATCACATCACTGAATCGTACAATCAAGGGTCTCGCTCTGGTGGTCACGGAGTAAAGACACTGACTAGCCTAGTATGAAGGACTGAGTTTGAAATACCAACAGGTGACCCACTTTCCAACCCTTCTGGAGGGTAATTCATAATGTGATATCAGGTGACCCTCTGCCCAGCCCTGCTGGAGGGTAAACCATAATACATCATCAGGTGACCCACTGCCCAGCCCTGTGGGAGGGTAGACCATGAATAAGTCGACGGGTGACCCACTGCGCAACCCTGCTGGAGGGTAAACCCGGAACAAGACAACATGCGACCCACTGCCCAACCCTACTGGAGGGTAGACCTGAAACAAGACAACGGGCAACCCACTGCCCAGCCATGCTGGAGGGTAGACCCTCAAGAGTCGTCGGGTGACCCACTGCCTAGTCTCTACTAGAGGGTAAACCCTGAGAATTCAATAAGCAACCCACTGCCTAGCCCTGCTGGAGGGTAAACCCGAAGAATTAAATGAGTAACCCACTTCCTAGCCCCACTGGAGGGTAAAACTCAGAACTACTATGGCCATATCTACTAGAGGGTACAACGCTGGCCAACCGAACACGAAGTGGGTATCGTTCAACCACCCAACTCCAGAACAACTCACCTAATAGAAGATCACGCTCGTTCCATCACTGGGTTCCACTAGCACAGGTACCGGCCAAACCATCAAGAATAGAACCAGGGGAAAACTCAACCCTGCTTGTCAACCCACAGGAACAGAGGAACCCTCTATGTCGCGAGAGGTCAAAAGTACGTAAAGCAGCACATGACACACACATGAGGACCACACGACGTGTGGCCCCAATTTAACCTCAACCAAGTGCACAAACATTTTCAGGTACGACCATCCACATGTACATCCCAGTGTTCTCACATACTCCCAGAGTATTCCACGTCTCCAGCCCAAAGGCTAACATGCACACGACACCCAACGTCCACACGAAGGGCTTAAATGTAACAAGTCCAACTTGCCACCTATTTGGCCCAAGCACGACCAACTACATCTCTTCAAGTATACACATCACTCACACAGGAGTGCAAGCGATCACACGCCAAGGGTCTGCTACAAACACGGTAGAAGAACCGCCACTCAGGCACCTTCACAATTCCACATTTAATAAGATCACGCAGGAGGCTCCACACAACTAAATGGATCGTGTCGTTGTAATCCTCGTAGAAAAACACGTGAGATAGTCTACTTACTCGCCTCAAACGGATATCCGACGGAAAGGTCACTAACACCGCCTCACGCCCGAACGACGTCCTATGATCCCAAGCCTCGGCCCCGAAAACAGTCGGCGCATCACACCATCGCGATCCCCTCAGGAAAACATGTCAAAAGGGATGCTCACTTGAGCGCAACAGATATCCGGAGAAAAAGATGAATTCCGGCGCACCACACACGAACGGTGCTACGTGGGACCTGCATCCCAGTCCTGAAGTGCTGCCCATGGATCGCACTATTGCGATCCTCTCGAAAAAGTACAGAAGATGGACTATTCACTTGTCCAGAACGGTCGCCCGGTGATAGAGATGGAAAATCACCGTCAACGCCCAAATGGCCCTCATGGGGGCCGCACCATCGTGCCGAAATAGAGCGGGTGGATTGCACCATTGCAATCCCCTCGAAAAAACACTCAGAAACAAGTACTCAAACACCCCAAACAGATGTCGGGTGGAAAAGTGGCATTTCACCGTAAAACATGCGAACTAAGCCCCATGGGGACCGCATCTCATCTCCAACCCGAAAACTTTGGAAATCTCCTCAAACAGTCCGCACGATGACTTGGGTCACGCTGCCGCTGACGGCGCGTCAATCGTACATCCCAAGCGGGAGTGAGGTCCGATGCCGCAATTAATTAACTAAACAATTAATTAATTAATTGTTTGTATAATGTGTTTTGTGCCACCGAGCAACAAAACCAAACCTCAAGGCTCCAAACCAACTTTAGAAGGGTCATCTCAGCTCCGGGGCCACTGCGCCTCTGACGGCGCTTCAAACGGGTGTCCGGATGCAGAGCCACGTCCGTCGCAACATTAATAATAAATTCATTATTATTAAAGTAACATGTTTTGGTCACCCTCCTTCGGGAACGAAACATAAAAAAACCCCGGATCCCACTTCAACAAAGGCTCCTCGCCGAAACGATCTCACGGCCGCTGACGGCGCGTCAAACGGACGCGCCGTTTGCAAGTTACGGCCCCCCGAATGCAGGGGGGCCCAAAATGGGCCTGTCCGGACCGGCCGGCCCGGTCCCGACCGGCGGTCCGGACCAACCAGCCACAGCCCACTGGCCACAGCCCGTCTCAACCCACCAGACCTGAGCAGGTCCGGTTCTCCAGCACAGACCGGCCAAATAGGCCGGTCTCCCCGCGTTGTGTCGGCATGACCCGCGTTCGGCGGGTCCTTGCCCACGCCGCACGCCCAAGGAGGTCAGCACGTTGGGCTCCTCCACTGATCATGAAAGCCCCCCCCCCCCCCCCCCCGCGCCACCTGGCGACACTCCTCGCTGCACGGGCTGCCTCCTGAAGCTGCGCACGTGCCGCCGGAGCCACCACCTGGAGCCGCGCCGGCCTCCGCTGCCAAACCCCCAAATTCCCGCAATCTTCAGCGAACGCCCCAGGACCCGTCAGAACTGGGATTTCAATTCCGAAATGAGCGTTTGAAAGCCCAAAATATGTTCTTCACAAACATGGTCTTTTATTGCAAATTAGATGGAAAATCTATGCTAGAAAATGAGTTCAAAGGTAGATGCAGAATTAAAAACGCAATGTTACCTCCTACCTGTTGGGGCGTTGCCCGATGCTTCGATGCGAGGGATCCGTCGGTGCGCCATGCCTCGCCGAAGATTCCTCTCTGGAGTGGAGGGGGAGAGGGAGGTTTGAGGGAGGTTCCACCAGGGGAGAACAAGGGAGGGGTGGGGAAAAAGAAGGGTTTAAATAAAAAAAGGAATTTTAATTAATTTAAACCCATAATTTTCCTCGCATCTGAAACCTTTGACTAGGTCAAAATTAAACCCCCCTAGGGTAAAAAACACCTCCCGAGCAGAATGGTGGTCTCAGAATTTGATTCTGAGCTTTTGTATGAAAGTTATAAAGTTGAACGCCCAAAGCCGCCAAATTATGAAAAATCCCCTGGGGCCATTTTTCACAAACGGCCTGCGCCCGCGAAGATTACACCCCTCATAGGGTAAACAACACACTACGAACTCAACGGTGCCCTCGGGTTTCCCATCCGAGCCACATTTTAATAGATACTTGAGTTTCAACATTAAACGAATAAATTAATTAACTTAACTATCCGTTTAACGTTCTGCAAGTGAGTGAGGGGTCCAAACATCCCGCGTCGACATACTTTATGTCATTCCTAGGATAAAATACCCATTCCGGACCCATCTGTACACTCTGATCTCTGATACGATGCACCATTTAGTAGTTATCCTATTTATTTGGCGTTCTTAGTGTGAATGCACTGAAAATATAATTCCGGCCACCCCGGGGCTCGGAATCGCACGCCGTCTGAAGGCGCTGCTCTGGAATAATATCAAGAATATTTCAAAGTCTTCCACAGATAAAACTGGGTTCTTACATGGTTAGGGATTGGGTTTTTTCCTAAGAGAATGTGAGAATATCTAATGAATGAATTTCATTCCTCAAAGTGGCCGGTGGATATAGGTGTGACCAAAATGTACCATGACCTATGATGAAATTTAAAGTGTTTAGGCATGAAAAATGAGGTAGAAAGGTTTGTGACAAGATTATACAATTATTAACAGGTTAAGGTTGAGCATTAATGACCAAGTGGTTTACTATATACATTTCCCATTAATCATTGGAACTAGGAAAAATTTACTATGGACATTATGGTGGTTCTCCCAAGGAAACCACAGAAGAATGATTATATTAGGGATTTTTTTGAACTGTTTGAAGAAGGTAGTGAATTTAATGCCTATACAAGATACATTCATAGTGGATCTATTGGGAGACTTATATGTCCAGGATATATTCCATCTTCATGGGGTTCCTTGAACTACAGTTTCAGACCATGACTCATGCTTTACTTAAAACTTCTTTCAAGTCTTGTAGAAGGCACCAAGTATATAGGTATTTTTATGTATGGATTTCATCCCAAAGATGGATGGATAAACAAAAGGTACCATACATGTGATTTACTATATGCTTCAGACGTGTGTCCCCGACTTTGGTGGGACTTGGGGAAATCACCTAGATTTGGTGGAGTTTACCTACAACAATAGGTATAAGGAAACTAAATAGATGAAACCATAAAAGACTCTTTATAGTAGGCCATGCAAATCACCTCTATGCTAGATAGAGGCATGTGAGTCAGTGTTTCTAGGACCGTGTCTCATGCAAGATATGTCAGAGAATGTTTAAATAATTTCGAGTCATATGGATACATATTAGCGTAAGAGGAATATGTATGATGATAGGAATTGATAGGCCCTAGAGTTTTCCAAGGATAATTGTGTATTCCTTTGGGTGTTTCCACGATTGGGACACCACAAGCTACTGAGGTAGGGCAAGTTGGATCCCAGGCTTATTGGAAAATTATAGGTTTTGGATAGATTTGGTTCAGTGGCATACTGATTGGATCTCCCAAAATGATAAAGTGTTATGCATGATGTTTTCCATTTGTCACAACATCGATGGTATCACCTTGACCAATCCCATGCGATCGATGTGGATGATGTTTATATTGAGATAAATAGTCTCTCAATTAGAATATACATGTGTTGGATCATAGTGATAATGTTTTGCAGGGAAAGACAGTGATGATAGTTCATATACTGTGGAAACATGGGAATGTGTAGGAGGAAACATGGGGGGGAGAAGAAGATATATGAGCTCAATGGTCTAATCTTTTTACTTAGAATCATTGTGATATTTGGGAGTACATCTCAGGGATGAGCTATTATAATGTGGGGAGATTGTAATATCCTAAAAATTTATAGAAATGTCTAAATCTAATTTTAGTTATTACTTTTCCTTATTTTGAACATATATTGTTTGCGTTGTACCTTGGGTGGTTTATAGCTGAAATTTGGAAAATTTGGATGGAATGTGGGAAGTTCACAGTTGGAACACAATTTTCTGAAACTGTGTGCCCTGGCCCATCAAACCATGAAACCCTAGATATATGGGGATTTCAAAATTGGTGCATGGTGTTTAAAACCATTCACCCTATTAGGAGACATAGTGAGTCACCCCTAGGTGAGGCACATAGCTAGTGTGCACATCTAGGGGAAACTATGTTCCATGTATAGGAAATTGAGAACACAAAAATTAAATCCCTTGAAAATTAGTTTTAAAATACAAATCTCCCTGGTATTAATCCCTAATAACCCATACTTGAACCTAAACTCATTAATATGAATTTTATAGGCTAAAAAAATTATAAGACATCCTATCCTCTATTATTTATGATTCAAATGCCAAATTGTTAGATCTGAACCTCTTTGGGTATGTATTTTCATACTGTTTAGATCTCCCTCTCTATCTCTCATACTCCTCTTCCCAGATAAAAGAGGGATGCTTATCTGATATTGGTTTAGATATAGATCTTATATAGTTTGATCTTGATTTTTTGGATAATATATCTAGGTTTAAGGGCTTGTCTATGTTATTAATCACGTTTCAGACCTATCCATTCTAAATTTAGGATTTTCGTTGCGAGATCGCTCATCAAAAAATTATGGTAGGTGGTCTATTATTCAAATCCCAAAGTCATGATTTTAATTACATTTATGTAATTATATAATTTTTATTAGATGATTAGAAATTGAGTTGCGTTAATTGAATTAATTAATTGGTTAAATTAATTAATAAAGTGATTTTAAAATAGTGGATAATGAGATTGTTGAATTGGATAATTAATTATCAAATTAATTAAGCGTGTTTTTTTATAAATTTTTGAATTGGAATAATTAATTATTTAATTAATTATGGGGATATTTGGATTGTTGAATTTGAGTAACTAATTTTTGAAATAATTAATGGGAATTGATGTGTTTATGAATTGATTCAATTGGAATAATTAATTTTTGAATTAATTATAGGGATTTTGAGATTTTTGAATTTGATTAATTAATTATTGAATTAAATAATGGAGATTATTTTGTTTATGAAATTGATTTAATTGGATTAATTAATATTTTAACTAATTAGTTGAATGATGTACATATGCAATTGTTGAGTTGGATTAATTAATTGGGGAATTAATTAAAGTGATTTAGGATATATGTGATATTGTGATACATGTGAAATTTTTATATGGTGATACATGTGAATGATTAATATTTGTGTGTGCGACATGGTCTACTATATCAAAAGGCAATAGTGATAAATATTGATATTGTGATATATGCGATTGTGGATATTGATGTGTGGGATAGGGTCTTATGCATCAAAAGTCCATAGTGATAAATATTTATTTTCATTTGTGGGACATGGTATGCTGAATCAAAATACCATAGTGTTTAATTGATATAACTGAGGTTTGGGATAGAGAGTAGGCCTCCAAATACCCATAGGGTGTTAGACATGACATTCTACTCCCATGAGTTGGCATTGGACTATGGTTCCAATTGTCCATGATATGAATTGAGATGATGAATGATAACAATAGAATTATGTTATATTGTGTCCCTTGGGGATATTTAATAGTCTTGCATGGTTTGAAGTAGGTATTGAGAGTTCAGGTGTCTAAAGGAACCTGGTGGATTATGTGGTTAAATAAAGAGTAATTGAATAAATGTAAAATGATTATTTTATTATTAATAAAACTGTATAAACTATCATTGACTGGATATTGATTTGGACACCATTGGTGGTATCCTAACAAATTTGTGTCCGCACCTTACTTTGGATTCCTGATTGGTACCTGAATAGATTTCATGGTTGTAGGATAGGTTAACGGAAAATGCCCTGTGTTAGATGGTTGATATGGGATGAAGAATGTATGAGGGAATCATGCATGGTGTTGGGACCCACATGGGAGTTTCCAATGTACTTATTTATTTTGGGATTTGTACATTAACACATGAAACATATTTAATATGACATGATTACTATTTAGTTTTGGATATTATATTTCCTATTTTGGCCATCTTGTGATGTTCGGTAGTATTAGTTATGGTAATATCATTTGGTTATTATTTTTTATTTGTTTTCAGAAATGGTGTTACTCTAATAAAGAGGGTATAGTTTCCCCATGATTGATATTAGACCCTCACCGAATTTTAGAAGCCTCAGACATATGGGGAGGGAAGCTTGATGTCATGTAGTAGACCAACTTAGGCCATAGGTGTGTGGAACCCGGATCTGGATGTTACATATTGGGATCAAGAATTTCTATTGGGTTCCTTTGTTAATTCATGAAAACATAAATCATATCATTGATAAATAAGAAACATGTTATGGCCCTAAATGTTGGGGTTATGGTCCCTCATGTTTTGTGGAGTGTTATACTAGGGTTTTGGAAAAAAATATTTGGGTTATCTGAGAGGGATATGATTATTGAATTTAAATTAGTTTGGAATAGTTCACAGGTGATTTTGTAGTCATTTAATTGATATTTTTGGAGGTGTATTTTATTTATTACTATTCTCTTATATATCATTCATGAGAGGGAAACAAATAACTAACCATGTTATCCATGATAGTGGATGATACCCTAATATGATTCAGAGGAATTGGAGTTATTGCCTTTCAAATATTATATTGAAGTTGAAATGTGAAGGTTTGTATTGTATTTGTGTTTTGAGTTCGTGACATTGATATATGAACTATGTAAGGAGAAAAATAAAACTAATGATATACATAAAGGGAAAAATACCTTTAAATATCTTATTGGTAAGGTTCTATGTTATATTTAAAGAATTAATGTTGGAGTTTGATATGGTTAAATAAGAAATCATGAAACAATCCTTTTGTTTTCTCTTTAAAAGTGGTAAGTATAATTATCTATCTATATTTTATATTTATTAATGAACCATTTCAATGTTGATATTGATGGTTTATGGTTCTACTATGTTTTTTTGATAAGGAATAACCTAGTATGTGAAAGGTGTTGGTTGAAAAGTTTTTGAAAAGGTTTCTGAAATATGATATTTTTCATATATTGATGAATTGACTTGGAGGGAATTTACAATAATTATTTGTTTTTGGTAGTGAGATATTTGGAAACATAAGTACAAATTAATGTGATAAGAAGAATATTAATTACCTAAGTTATTTTGTTTTGGGTCTATGTAGATTTTAGACTGCCAGAATATTTGAATTACAGGTGGAAGTATATCATCCTTTAATATGATTCTTATTTATTAGCTTCTTATATAAGAAACTTTAATTTTTATCTTTTCATGGATGAAAAGTATAAAAGGTGGGAATAATAAAGTAACCAAGTTTTTTTCCTTTGAGAATGGATTTTACTATACTCAAATTTCAACACTGTTTAAAGTGTTAGAGGTTTGATTCACATTTATTCAAAGTAAAGTGTTGTGTCTAAATAGGCTTAGTTGATCTCCATGGTAAGATTTATGAGTAAATATTAAATTTAGGATTAAAAGGGGTAAAATTATAATTTTTTGTTGAATGGAATGTATGCTTCCGAATCATATTTTTCAATTGAGTTTAGAGTTGGGTGTTTTCTTTATGTTGATATTTTTACCATTTTCAATTTATCTTTTATGTCTGTGTAATCGATAGTGAGAATATAAAAGAGAATGAAAAATATTTTTTAAAAATATAATTTGATATAAAATTCTCTCTACAAGTAATATTTTGGAAAATTTTTAATGGATCTAGGGTTGAAAATTCCTTTTTGATAGAGTCCACTACCAAAGGGTGGATCATTGATAGAGAATGATTGATTTTATTGGGGAAATGTTCGGTTATTTGATTTCAAAACTCCCATATTGATAATTTGATGCTTATAAATATCTCCCTTCTAGTTTATTGTATAAATGGTATGTTCATGAAATGATATTTACATAAGTGAAAATATGTTTCAATATAGTCCTAATCGAATATGAATCTAAAAAATAAAAGACTTTGATTTTGAGATATCAAAGAGAAATTTTTTAGTGATCAAAACATCTCTCTTCAACTAAAGAGAATAAAAATTGAAATTCACAAAAATATTTTTATATTGTTTTTCGAATGAAAAAATAGCCAATTCCCTTAGAATCAACTAAAATAATTTTTTTTTTCAAACAAATTATATATATAAGTTTTTAGGTGAGGTTTGATATTTTTTTATAAATATTTCAACAAGATGATTCACAATTTCTACTATATAGCGTTGTAAATATCGTGAATAGATGAATCAAATTCTAATAGGTTAACTTTGATCTGATTCATATTTAAAGAGAAATGATAATGAAAACATTTTAGGGGTTTAAAATTCAAGGTTAATTTTAATGACCTTAATATTTGAATTATATTTAAATGTGTATAGAATAAAAATCATGTGATTTTTATTTACTAAAACCTAAAAATTTTATGGAATAAAAATATATCTCAATCTAAGTTCCTATTATGCATAATGGAAACCCACTAGAGAAATCAGGGTCATCTGATCAAATGATCGAATGGTGGATAAAGGGAAAAATTTCTCCTTGGGGTTTCCAAAAATGACATTAATGGGAGAAAAATGAAATGTCTAATTTGTTCCTTAAAATGAAACAAAGAGGGTGATGCTTACATCCTTGATCAGTGTGAGGGGAAAACTATGGGTTGTCAGACCACATCTTTCTATACCATGTCACCTAATAACAAGGTAAAATGTGTTCTGTTCAATCCTACTAGATCATAAGACAATATAAGTAGGAATATTTTTCATTGATTAAGACCTTTCAATTATATAGATTACATGATCTAATGGTGGAGTGAAAACCCACATCCCGAGCAAAGTGTTTCATTCATACAGCTTGTGCGGGGGTGCCTCATGGTACCCTTGGATGGATGAGATCTACAATATATTTTAGGGTTCATGTAGAGTCCAATTGGGATATGAAATATTTTTTTTCATTAATATTATCATTCAAAAAATAATGAAAACTTCTATAGATCAATTTGGATATGGATGATAGTTTTGTTGACTATTGAAGTTATAATATGGTATTTAGTTATCTTATTAGAATAAAAATTCATATTATTTAAATAATAACTCTTTTGATAATATAAAAAGGTCATGATAGAGACACATACTACTATTTTTTCTTTAAGTATTTCATTTTTTCATATGGACCTCTTGATAAGAATTACAATGTAATATCATCCTATTTAATTGATACCTACTACTTTAAATGTATGTATCAAAATTTGGGTTAAACTAAATATTAACGTGATAAAATACTTATATTCATCAAGAATTAAATTAATAAATGGTAATTGGTGTTATCTCCCTACATAGGACTTTTGATAGTATGTTGGTAAATTTAAAAACTAGATGATTGATAATGCAACACATATAAACTTTTTAATGATTATAGTAATGTAATGGAATTATATTGTTTCCTCGATATACAGCTCATATTTAATAACCCTAAATGATTTTATTAATGGGTTATATCTTAAAATACTGTCTTGTGTATGATTGTTGATGAATCATTATTATTTTATTGATAACACTATAGTGAACCACCCAAACCAATGGAATCATTCTCAGCATAATACCTAACATTATAATGGGGGGATTGATTTCTATAAGTTGGGTTCTAGGTGAAACATGGTATTAAGAACTCCCACAATCATCCTAATTTTTAATGATGATATTGGTATTCCATATTATGAATTGAATTTGGTTAATTCGTGATAAACTATCACCAAAAGGTCATAGATCCTCTAAATGAGGAAATATAAATTGGATAATATTTCTTGAGAAAATGTGACAGATAGATTTTCCTGAGGGATTGATTATAAGTTTTTGATGTATGTATAATCATTTACATTGGGTTCACCATTTCTATCTCTCATAGAAACTCCCTAAATATCCCATATCCATAACTGGGTATAGAACTACTTTCGAAAGGCAGCTGATCAATTGGGATTTTAGAACCAACAAAACATTAGGAGCTCACATTGGTTGTGGGGATGGGAGGATAGGCTTATCAAAACCTTTTGGGAAGAACTCTTTCCTACTTACATAGTCTCTTATATATTTAAGATATGTTTTTGAATCTATTTCTAATACTGATACTAGACTAGTTTCCCTCACAAAATGATCAAGTGTTGAATCCATCCATGATAAAAGTGAGGTCTATTAATGAGTCCATTAGTATGTATATGAGGTTCATCATTAGATTATTATTAACATTTATCTAATTATATTTTTAATAAATATAATGTGGAACTTTGAAATTTACTTCCGTCTAGGTAGACGATTAATATCTCATGGATGGGATTTAACCATTATGAGATGTCCTACGTATCATGTTTATAATTGGAATCAATACCCACATTCTTCATTGAACCAGTACAGTTTAACGTCATGAAAAAAAGGATTTATATGAGGGAACATAGGGACCAGGCATTGAGCTCAACCCCCAGGGATGAATTCAATGTATCATGTTTATGGAAGAAACCAGATTCATCGCAATTCGGTAACACCCCCATGACTTACCCGGAGTTATATTCCCCTATATGGGAGCAGTCATATCATACTGTTGAAATGATTTTACATGATGAGGTTTCCCAAGAGGTTATAGGTTCATTATATGGGTGATATGACTATTGAGAACCCCTAAGACCATGTAATCCATGCATATTGTGAGAACCAAGGGGTAGAGATAAATCATTCTCACTACATACAGATGTAGTATATATGAACCAAGGAGTCCCTTATGGGGTGTTTAATATATATATATAGATTTGGAATTATGATGGTATCCTACATATACTAGTTATGGAAGGAATTAGAGTCATAAAAGTTCAGTTTTCTCTATAATCTACCAATGGAAGAGGAAGAGTGATAATCCCTCGGGAAAGATTGGGACCCGATGATTGGAATGTTAGAGACATAGAGAGGCTTAAACTGAGGTAAAAGACTATTTGATATCAGGCCTTAATAAAGTGTCCTACATATCTTATTTATTTGAGGAATCATTGATATTTTAGTTCATTTTAGGGTATGGCCGAGTATATCCCCCATGCAGCGTTATCATATCTTGGGTTGGCTACTTGACTTGTATAGAGTGACTACCTAACATATACTGAGTGTTTGACTGTCATATACTAATTTTTTTTCCATAAATGTCTTGGTTTCCTAGGGGATATTCCCAAATAAAATTTCAAGATCCATTTTTAATTTTCGTAGGACATAAAATGATCTGAATGGTATGATTAGAAGGCACTGCATGATCAATGATGAATTTTCCGGAAGGTGTTTCGAGATATGGGAGATGTTCTTGGAGGGATTAAAAAGACATGAAGGAAATAATTGGGAAGTTGTCACATGATCTAAGTGGAAAGCTTGGAGAACTTTCCAAATCCCAGGGGATATATATGGATAATTTCTCATAATCAAAGATGACTTGTTCGGAGGACATCTCATGATCATGGATGACATGTCTGGAGGGAACCATATGACCTAGATGACCTGTCTAGAGGTAATTGTATGGCCGAGGCTGAAATTTTTAAAGGGTGCTTCATGATCAAGGATGAAATTTATCAGTGAAATCATGATTCCTAGATAAAAATTTTTGGTGACATCATGAGTCCTAGCCATCATGTCCTTTTATTCCCACAAAACTTTGGTGACATGCCTGGAGGTCATCGAAAGATTTGGTTGGAAATCTCGGATGACTTTATAAGACTTTAGTGGCATTCCTAAGTTTCACCATTTGTCTTTATTAACTTTTAAAAGGATATCAAATAATCCCAATGGAATTTTGAGGGAGAGTATGATGACTTGAGTGACCTGTCCTTGTGTTCTTACATGATCTGGGTGGATCATGAGAAGCATATGAAGATAAAAGAATCCATATTCGAAAAAGAATCCCGTATTTTTTCATTTTTTATTCTTTTATTCATTAACCTCAATTTTACCGATTGTTATATTTTTTTAGCTTTTATATGACCCATTAAACATGTAGGACCTCCTTCATATGATCCTATTGACATGCCAAGAGTCCTTCATATGATCTCAAGTGATTACACATAGAACCTATGCATTCCAGATGATCCCTTATGTCATTCAATAAATTTTACCTAGTGAATTTCCTTTTCGATCACATGATTAGAAACTCCTGTAATACCTCTCATGTGCTCCCATGTGATATTGATGTAATCATTTGTTGTTATGAGGGGGAGTGATTTATAGCCATCACCTCCCTAGTTATACACCACCTTGTTCACTGAAAATATTGTGGATTTGAGTTTTAGTAGGTCGATGGTTTTAGTATCACACGCTTACCATGATCCTACCATGGGACATCCAGGGTGTAGTGTGATATTCTATGACTGTGAGGATGTTCCACATTTTCCATTTTTATTGGAACATGGCCGATAAAATGTATTTTTCATTACCATGTGGACATGTCAAGGAGCTTCCATAGGGACAGGATGACATGTTTAGGGGTCTTTGTGAGATGAAGATGATTGCGGAGAGTAATTTACGTGATTTAAGTCTACTTTTATTGGATTATTCATGATATTAAGGAATATTGGTAAGGTAACCTTCCCAATAGTAGGACGGCATGTCTAAGGGCCTTTGTGAGATTATGATGGCTTGTCGAGGGGAGCCTTATGTGATTAATGGTGATCGTATGAGGCATATGAACCATTTCTCATGAATTCCATCATTTCCTTACTCCCCAATAAGCTTCCAAATTTCCCCCTTTCTATTTTACTTCATTATACATAAAGGATTTGATATCTCGTACAACTGTGCGAGTTTTGTTGAAGAAAATCACTTTCCTTTCCCATGAAGATTCATGTGACCAATAATGTGTCCTACGGGGATGCATGATTATTTTTATGGACATACCCTCTACTTTTCTATAGATTCATAGGCATATCTCATGATTTAAGGGAGATTTCCGAAGCCCTTCACATGAGAATGGTGACCTATCAGCATGGACTTACATGATAAGAGGGATATGCCTCTAGAGACTTTATGAGATCTTTCAAACCGCATGACAGCATCACATAAATATCAATGACCACATAAGGTCTCCATCTTTTATATATTTTCATCCTCTATTTTATGAGGGTTTTGTATCATTATCAGGCACCTTCCAATTAACAAGTCATAGGATTAGAGGAGATCACTTGGAATCCTTCATTCGACCAACAACGTGTACCAAGATATCTTCACAAGAGTAGAGGAGGCCTATTAAAGTGGATCCATGTGATCTCAACCAGGCCATGGACTATGTGTGACCCATTTTCATGACCTTCTAAAGGTAATGCGATTGTGTGTCCTTTTCAAGGTTACACGATTGTGTATTTTGGACACCTTCTAATCCTTTTATTTTTGGAGAAAATAATACCCATACTTAGGGTATTTGTTCTATTATAGATTTATATATTCTCATTTAGAGGGAATTAAAAAATTCCAACCCACTAAAGAGTGATATCAGTAGGGACAAGGGATCACTTTTGAGGAATGTAAATGCATGCCTGAGCCTTTGGGGATTTTATAAAATGAGGTCTTGGGAAACCTTTGTTCTTATAGATTTCCCTTGGTATTCTAGAAAGTTCTATATAAATAGGGTAGTGTATGGGTGATAATTTATTAGTTACCTCAACTATCTAGATATCTTTTGATCGCTTCTGTCATGTGACCATTTTGTGAGACCTGATCACAAGACTATATTCTCAAGAATCTGTTTGAAAGATCACTCCACAAGGGATATTCACGAGACCTATTTTTCAAGATTCTATCAGAATACTATATTTTCCTCATCAATTATTTATAGAAACATAGAAATCACTTATCAATAATATCTTGATCTTTTGCCCAGATCCTTCCCTACATGGCTATCTTTCAGGGTCTGCATGATCTAATTTCTCTATTGTGACCCATGACAAACATACATGGAAATTAAATCATTTTAGATGAATATTCATTACATTTAAAAAATACATTCCTAAGGACCATAACAAATTATTTTCTTTGGAAACTAGGAAAGAAAATCTTCTACCCTTGTGAAATATATTCAAAATCTCCCATAAAGATCTCCACCTTTATTACTTCTACCTCACATCATTCTTAATAACCTGGGGAAGGAAGCATAAAAAGGGGTGAGATCAAATGCTCAGTAAGGGTAAATAATGGAGACATGTGAGAATAATTTTGAGCATAATGGTATGATAAAATGATCGTGAAAATAATATATCATACCCTACATTTCAAATATCATAGTCATGAACCATGGAATAAATATTGATAGTTTATAAGACATGAATCACAGGTAAATAAAGGACATAATATATGAAAACATAACATAAGAATAAACCATGGAATTGTGGAAAACACAAAAGAATATAATGATTTTCATAATAGCCAAGGTATCACTGCCAAGACCATATTAGTAGTATGGGTTCACTCCACACACCATTTGGTAGTCATGGTTCACTCCCTCAGCCATATTAGTAGCATGATTTTACTCCTCATACAATCTTGGTAGTCATGGTTCACTATAATAACTATCTTAATAGTCAAGGTTCACTCCAAAGAATATATTAGTTTATCTCATTAAAAATATTTACCCAATGCATTGTATAGAGATATAGGTCCAAACCTGTAAATAATAAAATCACAAATACATATTCCACAAGATAATAAATAATCATATCATAACCCATGAAATAAAATGGGTTTCATAAACATTTAACCATATCAGAACCTATGTGAAAAGATATATTTTTCATAAAAATTTCATAATAAACTTAACGTGTGAAAATAAGTGGGTTTCAAAAGAATTTAACCCATGGAGGAGAAACGAGTTTTATAGAAATATAACGTATGGAAGAGAAATAGGTTTTATAAAGACCATGAAATTAAAATTAACCCATTAATAGAAACGATATTAATGTAATAATTATATCATATCCTGGAATGTCTTGAGTAACATGAACAGATGTCATCTTAGATGGAAAATAATTTTAAAATTACTTTCATGAATACTTCTTGAGGAGAATATAATTTCTTATTTTAAGAAAGAACATTTAAATATATAAAACCATTTCAAAATAATTTTCCTAGATAATAACTTTCAAAATATATAAACAAATCGTGAAATCATTCTGAAAACCTTTTTCCTTGAAAACTTATTAAATAAGATTCAAATAATTAAAAAAAATTCAATCTTTAAAAACACTTTGAAAACATTTAAAGAAATATTGAAGACGTTTTTAAAACCATTTCATTGAAAATTCATTGAAAATTCATAAAAAAATCTTGAATTTTTTTTCAAAACCTTTTTACTTGAAAACATATGAATATAGCTAGAAAATGTTTTAAAACAATTTATTTGAAAATAGTTTTAAAACATGAAAATATGGATTTAGAACATTTTGAAAAAAAAATTCCTTGAAAAATACTTTTAAAAACATTTTCATAAATATTATTCTTTTAAAAATGAAAAGGAAATTTAAATAAATGACAATGGGTAAATCAGTACATGTTGTTTGAGGTAAAAAGGTCTTTCCTTTTTCATGGTAAAATGGTTAGAAAAATGATTTGTCTGAATAGAGACAAGAATATTCCTATGAAGATATTAGTAAAAGAAAATTGGGTAAAATTTTATTTTAAAAATTATAGGATAACAATACAAAATTCTTGGAACCATTTTTAGAAAACATAGATTTTTTATTGAAAAGAGGGTAAAATCCGGCATTCAAAAGAAACACTTTCTTCACTATCTTATGTACCAAAGTGTAGGAATATGGTATGAATACAATAATATATTATTAATAAACATAGTGTAATAAAAGTCATGAATTTATTTATAGATGGATCATAATATTTTGTCAAATGAAGCATAAGCATAAACAATATTTCAAATTGATGAGATTGTTTGAATAAACACTTATCACTTGGTAACTTGGGATCATACTCTCAATGTAATAAAATGGAATTAAATGAAGCTTAAAATATCATTAAAAGATATATATTCTTTATATAACATGTAAAATTGTAGTATATACACCTTAAAAAAGAATTTAGGTGCATAACAAAACATGAGTCTCAAAGAAGGCTAATTGAGACCAAACTATTTTAACAATTAGGTAACATTTGAAAAATAAAACCACATGAAAGAAGGATAATAAGATGAAAATGTGAATAAAATTAAATTTAAGTATAATATACATATAATACAATCATTTTATGTACATACACCACAAAAAATGCAAGAGTGTAGAACATAACATGTATCTCACTAAAATACAAAGTGAGATGAAAACCCACTGCCTTGAGTCTTGAATCTCGTCATACTCATTCAAGACACCTATATATTAATTGTAAATTTATTATAAATATTTTTTATATCCATATTATTATATATTATACCATATATGGATTTATTATGTCTTTATATTACTCACTTTTTAACCATCCTATGTTAAGGTTTCACTACGGATAATATTCGCTTTGTTTTTCTCATGTGTCATAATTTGTTATATTATTGATTCTTATACTTATATAATGATTAAAGAATGTAAAAAATGTTATCAGTATAATTTATATCCAGTATATGTGTATTATAATAATACTTATAATATAGTATTATCAAACAAAATATTCCAGTCATGGAGATGTTAAGTCGTACGTATGCATGAATGATATTTCCATTTAATTGTCGTGTTAAAAGAAAGAAAGAAAAAGACATATATATACATGTATATATATAATTATTAAATTAGATTTATTATATCATATTATATATATATATATATTCACTAAACCCATCATTAATACATTCCATGTAGTGTATGAACAAATCACATCACTTTGAGGGGTCGGTAGTCCACACTTCCTCAAATGAAAATATTTTATTAGCAACAAATGAAAAGTATAACGATATGTGTCTTAAAATAATTAAATAATATTAAAGACATAATAATTATTATATATAACTTATATAAACAATGTTTCCATCATAATGGACATAATGATAGGTAGAAAAGGAAAATTTAACAATCATTTCTTAGCAAGGCGATAGTCCGCCTACACATAAATATTATGTTCATTAGTCATTAGATAAAAGTGTGTGAAAGTGTAGGTTTAATCCTCATAATAAAAAATAATAGTATATTTAGGATAATTTTGTTTTTATTCATTCATTTAAAAATAATATTTGATGGATTGGAGAAAGGAAATAAAAGAAAGGACTTTGAGGGAGAGTGTTACCTCTTAATCAGGTAACTCCTTTTGGATTGAGCCAAAAGGATTCCTTGGATGGCTTTATGAACATGGGTGGGATTCATGTTCTCTGATATGAATGTTTTTGATCTATTTAGGAAGAGGTTATCTTAACCTATGTGGATTTAGAGGCGTGAATAAGAGGAATTGAAGGAGGCCTTTTATAATAGAGGAGGGGTGGAATCTCTTGTATTATTTTAAAGGAAAGGAACCCCAACCACTTTTTTATTATTCAATGTGGTTAAATAATTGTAAAAAGTCGCTAAAATGGAGGAAAGTGTCCATATATCTCCATAATATAGATTTAGGATAATGTTATAGGTCATTTTGGCCCTTAATGTTATTGTTTAGTCCCAAATTATACTAAATTTTAACCTTAATCATTGTAATTAATTTAAATTACTTCACTAATATTTTTTTTTCAAAATCATAGTTGATATGATTATACATTATAAATTATTAATATTATAAATAAGGAATCCATATTTCAAAATTTGATATATAGAAGTGGTAGAAACTAATTTAAATTTATTCTTGCAGTTGGGTTGATAATGCAGGTTTCTAACGAAAAATATTCAAATGTTTGCTATGTTTTTATAGTCAATTTAAAAATGAAATTTATTCCAATGACCTTAATTGGATTTATTGATAAAAATATTATCTAATTAGACATTTAAAATAATTAAAAATATAATTTATCCTTGTAAATAAATTAGACTAAAAATTAGTTTTTGAATTAAAATCTAGTATTTTAAAATATTTATTAAAAAAATGAAAACTTACATAAAAATACCAAAAATTTATCCTAAGTTAATTTTTATTTTTATTTTTCAACAATTAAGTTTATTTTGACATATTTAATCTATAAAATTTTCAAAATTTACATTTAAAATAAATTTTCCATTAAAAAGCGGTAAAACTACCTTTATTAAAATATAGGTTTTTAAACATAAAATTGTGTTTGTTCCTCTCTTATGCCTATAGAATCTATTAGATGAATATAAAAAATATTTTATGGAATATATTATTAATATACTAGATTTATATCCTTAATTAATTGTAAATAATTTAATTTATTAGGATAAATCAACTTTTTGAGCAAAAAAATAATTTTCTATAAAAATACTCGATATATTCTATTTTATTTTTCTGTTTATTTTTAAATAATTAATTCATATTATGTTTTTTTAAAACCATATACTTACATAACTTATTCAATAATATTCATAAAATCTAATTTAATAGTTAGGGTATATATTATCATATTATTAGTATTACTATAATTTTAATAATATATTATTGTTTGTAACACTAAGTTATGCATGTTATGAATTCCATTGATGAAAGTATTTTTTGTGTTTATCTCAAGCTAACCTTAGTTCTACATGTATATAAATATAAAATTTATGTTTTTTATAGTTTATATAAGACAAACATAGTACTTTAATATAAAATAAACTATTTTCAGTGTTGTATGAAATGTAGAATATCAAAAGATTAAATTAATTAGAAAAAATGGTATAAAAAATATCAAGGTGTTAGATTATACCCCCCTTAAAATTAATTTCTCCCATGAAATTAATTTGGGTTGTCAATGGTTTAATACTTGAAAGTTTCATTTATAGAAATCCAAAATGTAAAAACAAAAACAGAAACTTCCTTTTAAAAAGGAATGTTGGAAAAATAATAGTTACCCAAGTCCCTCATAATGAGATTACCACATAGGAGAACATAGGTGGTAAGTAAAAACATGGAAAAGGAAGAGAAATTGAACCATCAAGCTCTAACAGAGAGTGATATTGAATAATATTAGGAGAAAGTTGACAATAAAAAAACTATAAATATATGATGACCTAAGGGACCTTCTGATTCATTAGAGACGTAGGTATTAGAAAACATTTTTGGTTCCAAGATCCTTTTTTCTAAAGTAGAAGAATGTTCATGAAAATATATACTATCAGGATTTTGGAACAATTTGACCCTTTATTGTTCGTTGATCCACTCAACCTCTTTCTTTAAAAAAGAAGGCGACTTTTTCATTCCTGAAGTACTAAAAAATCATGAGATCCATGATATTCCATCCCATTTATCATCATTTATCATAAAAAAAATTTAGTTTGAACAAGCTATACAATATGAATAAATCCACTTGTGTTGAGATATTGCATTATTTCTCAAACATTATCCAAAGTGTAACTTAATTTCTCCACAAATGGTTAACCTTATAACCCTTATGAATGATGAAAAATTAGAAAAATTAGAAATAAAATCAGGAAATCATCTTAACATTGATCCCTGTATATCACAAAGAATCTCTCAGTTGTCACATTCCAAACATGTGAATACCCAAATCATTTAATCTCTTAAAACATGGTAATAACCTGAATTACCATAAATACTTCTGGAAAACATTCAAGATTCCTTATTCCATAGATTGATAGATATATTAATAAGTCCAAGAAGTTGTAAACATAATCCAAGTGACATATACCACTTTTCAGCAAATCAATAATCCAATACACGGTAATCAGTACTGTCCAATCAACTTATTTATATCCAACATGTATCTTATCCAAAAATCATTATCTAAACATTTGGAACACATTAAGGTTTATATTTCTCTTAATCTCATGTTTCTTATGAATATTACATTGTCATTAAATCAATTTTATTTTCCATTATAACGATTCGACATAATTATAAAAATCATTAGTGGAAAACATAAATTGAATAATCCTTATATATTTCACTATTCATATTACACAATTATTCAATCCCAATAAATAAAAACTTTTATTCTTCCACTTCATCCTTATTCCATTAACAAGGATACCTCATCCAATTACACAATACCTCTTTCCTTTTACATTTCATTGGCAGCCTCGTCATCATATGCAACATAACCATTACTCGCACCAGCTTATTGGTTCCCTTAAGTAGCTTTCATCTTGGGACATGGAGTAGCATAATGAACGTTTAATACACACTTAAAACACATATCCTTAGATTATTTCTTAGGGAGGATAATATTTTCATTGTTTTCATTAATCGAGCTCTTTATTTTTCTCTCATTTACACTTTCTTTGATTCCTTCTTTTCCATAGAAAAAACATCTTCTTATTCCTCTAAGATATTCACTTATGTGATTCTTTCCACATTATTAACATAAAGAAAACTAAATCTTCTTTACTCTATGGTCTCAATTACTTGAACTCTCAAAAAATTATTCTTTCTCTTTATTGGTGTGTTCCAGAGTTGGTTAAGGTACACATTGTTGATCACATTCATAGAAAACTAATTAGGCATTGTCTCAACATCCTTCAATCTAGTTATTATCCCACTATAATTGTGATAAAAAAATTTCCATCACTTTCTATGTTAATCTAGTTCCTTCCAGTTCCTTCTATTGACTAAAACCAGAAGCATAATGTAATCATTACGAATCATAAAATAAAAACTACATAGTCATGAAAATATTTACTTATACGATGTCTAAATTATGATACCTTTAATAATATAAGACACCCTAGAGTCAAACTAGTCTATTCATATCCATATTATACGTAAATACTTCATGATAGTTATGGAAGTTTTTTGTGCATTTACAAATCATATTCCCCATGAGTTTCATACTAGGTGTGCAGTAAGGCCAGTTTTCATGTAACAGATTACCCCGATTCAGGACTAGAACATATTTTCAGAGTTGTTACCCCTAGATACATCTATGCTAGAGCCACATCCACTTGTAGTATCCAAAAAGAGATGTATTTCTAGGAAACCACTCACTATATCCTTCACCAAAATTCCATGTCCTTTTAATAAAATTTGACACTTCCTTATAATCATCCTTAAAGACATCCCTAGATATATCCTTATAAATATAGCTCAGAATCTCCTAAATGTTTTCTCATCCTAGTTTCCCATTATTGAATAACCTTTCCTATAATACCAACTATAACAACGTTGATCTTTACATACATAGACACAACATCATTTTAAATGAATATCTAGTAAATTATAAAAATACATGCCTGATGACCATAATAGTTTATTATCTTTAGAAGCATGGAATAAAATCTTCAATCCTGGGGAAATATCTTCCTCATATCCCAAAAACATCTCCTCCTTTATTACTTATACGTAAAACATTTCTTCATGACATGTGGAAGGAAACATAAAAAGGTGTGAGCTCAAATACTATGTAAGAGTAAATAAGGGAGACATGTAAGAATAATTGTGAGCATAATGTTATGATAAAACCATAATGAAAATAGGAGATCATACCCTACATGTCAAAGATCATAATCATGAATCATGGAATAATGATTGGAAGTTTATAATATATATATCATAAATAAATAAAGGACATAAGCAATGAAAGAATAATGTAGGAATAAAATATGTAATTGTGTAAAACACAGAAGTATATAATTACTTCCATAGTATCCAATAAATCACTTACAAGACCATCTTTGGAGTTTGGGTTCACAATGCATACCATATTGATAGTCATGGTTTACTCCCATGGCCATCTTAGTAGTTCACACCTCATACCATTTTGGTAGTCATGGTTCACTCACATGTCCATCTTAGTAGTCAAGGTTCACTCCAAAGACCATATTAGTCTATCTCATGAGATATAAATCATTACGCAATGAATTAGAGGGAGAAATAGGTCCCACCCATCACATAATAAAATCATACATACATGTGCCACAAGATCATAAATAAAAATATCATAACCCATGAAATGAAATGGGTTTCATAAACATGAAATCATATCATAAGTTATGGAAAAATATATAGGTTTCATAATCATTTCATTATAAACATAACCCTTTAAAAGTAGAGGGTTTCAAAAGAATTTAACCCATGAAAGATAAATGAGTTTCATAAACATATAACCTATGGATGTGAAATAGTATTCATAAAGACCATGATATTAATCGTAACCCATCCATATAAATTATATGAATGTAATCTTTAGATCATATCCTAGAAGTTCATGAGTGACATCAACATATGTCATCGTATATGGAAAATAATTTTGAAAATAATATTAAAAGAATTTATTGCGGGAAATATCCTTTCTTATTTGAAAAAAAATTAACACATTAAAATTGTTAAAAATATTTTTCTTAGAAAATACCTTGAAAATTTATAATGATGTGTTGAAATCATTCTGGAAATTCGTTTCCTTAAAACATAAAAAATATGTTTCAAAACAATTTTAAATCCATTTTCTTTTAAAACTCATTAAAAAAAATTGAATGAAAAATTTAAAATGTTTTGAAAACCATTTCATTTAAAATACATTAAAAAATCATAAGGAAACCATGATATTTTTTTGAAAACCTTTTTACTTTAAAAAATATGAAAGAATATTGAAAATGTTTTAAAAATTGTTTCCTTGAAAATATTTTGAAAACATGTAAGTAAGTATTGAAAATAATTTTAAATCAATTTTCATTGAACATTACTTTTAAAAAAAATTTCATAATGTTTTAACTTTTAAAAATTCCATGGAATATTCGAAGAAATGACGGAGGGTAAATATATACATATCATACGAGGTAAAAATACCATTCCTTTTGCATGGTAGATAGGTTATAAAAAATGCCTTGTTTGAAAAGAGATGAGAATATTTATTTGAAGAGATTTATAACAGGAAAAAATCATAAAAATTTATTTTAATGATTACAATACAATGATATAATATTCGTGGAACCCTTTTTAGAAAACATATATTTCTTACCGAAGAGAGAGTAAAGTCGAGATTTCTTAAAAAACACTTTCATAACTATATTATGTACCAAAGTGTAGGAATATGTTACCATTACATTAACATATAATGAATAAATATAGGGTAATAAAATTAATGAATTTATTGAGTGATGAATCATAATATTAACTCATAGGAATCATAAGCATAAACAATCATGAAATGTGATGATATTGTTTCAATAAACTCTTATGAATTGGTATCTTGGGATCATAATATCTATGTAAGAAATGTGAATTAAAGGAAGAATAAAATATCATGAAAGGAAAATTATTCATCACATAACATGTAAATTGTATGTATATACACCTTGAAGAAATTTAGGTTCACAATAAAACATGAGTCTCAAAGAAGGAAAATTGAGAAAACACTATTTTACAGATTTGGTATCTTTTGGAACTTAAAACCCCTTTAATGAAGTATCATAAAATGGAAATTTTAATACACATAAATTTAATTATAAAATAAATATAATTCAATTATGGGTAGTACATATACTACACAAAATGAAAGAGTGGCGAATAGAGCATGTATCTCATAGAAATAAAGAGTGAGATGAAAACCCATTACCTTGAGTCTTGACTCTCATCATAATCATTCAAACCACCTGTAAAAGAAATATAAATTTATTATAAATCTTTTAAATAACCATATTCTTATATCTTATACCATATATTGTTCGATTGTGACCTTATATTACTCACATTTTGACCATCCTATGTTAAGGTTTCACTTCAGATAATTTTCGCTTTGTTTTTCGCATGTATCTTAATTTGTTATACTGTTGGTCCTTATACATATATCATGATTCTAAAATGTAAAACATTATATAAATATCATATATATATATATATTATATTTTTATTATAATAATCCTTATAATATATAAGTGTCAAACAAAATACACTGTTCATGGAAACAGTAAGTTGTAAGTACGCTTGAATGCAATTTTCGGTTAACTGTCATGTTGAAAGAAAGAAAGAAAAAAATATATAAAAAAATAAATAAATAAATATCATTATTATAATAGATTTATTTTATCATATATATCATATATGTTTACTAAATCCATCATTAATATATTTCATGTAGTGTATGAATGAATCACATCACTTTGAGGGGGTGGGGGGGTAATACACTCTTCCTCAAACGAAATTATCATATTAACATAAAATGAAAAATATAAATAAATGAGTTTTAAAATAATTAAATAAGATTAAATACATAATAAATATTATATTTAACATATATAAACGATTTTTCTTTCATAATGGCCACCGTGAGAGGTGGTAATGTAAAATTGAACAATTATCATTTAGCGAGGCGGTAGTTCGCCAACATGTAAAAATTATGTTCGTCACCCATTATATGGGTGTGTATGAAATTGTAGGTACAATACTTAATATAAAAACATACTAGTATATTTAGGATACTATTTTTGTTATAAAACCATGGAATTGGAATATTTTAGGGATTTGGTAATGGAAATAAAAGAACAAACTTTGAGGGAGGGTGTTACCTCTTAATTAGGTAAATCCTTTTGGTTTGGGAAAAAAGGATTCCTTGGTTGATTTTATACCCAATGGGAGGATTCAAGGTCCAATTTACGAAATTTGGGTATCCATTTGGGAATATTCTGGATGAACCTTTGGGGCTCGATAGGTGTGAGGAAGTGAAAGTGAAGGAGGACTTTTATAATGGAGGAGGGGGTGTAATCGCCAGTATTATTTTAAATGAAAGAAACCCCACTAACGTTTTTTATGGAAAGTGGTTCTATAATCGTCTAAATTGAATACAATGGAGGATATAATCTAAATATGTCCATATAATGGATTTAGGACAAGTTTATAGGTCGTTTTGGGCCTTAATGTTATGGTTTTGTCCTTTATTGTGATAAATTTTAACCTTAATCGTTGTAATTAATTTTAGTTACTTCACTAATATTTTTGGTAAAATACTAATTTTACATTATTAAAAATTATAAATTATTTTGAATAAAAATATGGGATCCATTTTTCCAAATTCTAAATACATAAGTGGTGGAAAATAATTTAAATTTAATCTCATTGTCGGGTTGATAATGCAGGTTTCTAATATAAAAATGTTCCAAAGTTTGCTTTGTTTTTATAGTCAATTTCAAAATGAAATTGATTAAAATGACCTAAATTCGATTGATTGATAAAAATATTATAAAATTAAACTTTTAAACCAATTAAAAATATAATTTATCATTGTAAATAAAATAGATCAAAAAGAAATTTTCAATTGAAATCTAGTATTATTAATTATTTATTAAAAAAATGAAACAATACAAAAAAATACAATTATTTTCCTAAGATTGTTTTTATGTTTTGATTTCAGATATTAAGTTTATTTTGACATATTTAATCTATAAAAGATCGAAAAATTGCATTCAAAATGGGTTCTCCACTCGAAGTCGGTGAAATGAAATTTATAAAAATACAAGTTTTTAAGCATAAAATTTGGATTGTTCTTATGTTATGCCTATCAAATCTATTGGATGAATATCAAAAATATTTTATTGAATATATTTTTTATATACTATATTTCTAGGACTCACTAATTGTAATTAACGTAACTTATTAGGACAAAAAATCTTGGTAATCATAAAAATATTTTTCTATAAAAACACACCCTTTATATGTAATTTGATTATTATATTTATTTATAAATAATTAGTTTATCTTATATTTTGTGAAAACCATATATTTAAATAATTTAGATAATAATATTCATAATGTCTAATTTGATGGATAGGTTATATATTGTTATTATATTATTATTATTATCTTAATAATCTATTTTTTTTTGTAACACTTGGTCCTGCGTGTTTTGCAAGACATCAAGGAAAGTCTTTTTTACATGTAACATAAGATAACCTCGGTGTTTTGTATATATTAAGATAAAATTTACGTTTTTTTAGTTCAAATAAGCCAAACATAGTGGTTTAATATAAAATAAACCATTTTTAGTGTTTCTTGAAATGTATAATATCAAAATATTCAATTAATTTGAAAAAAATAATTCACAAAATCTCAGGGTGTTACATGATAGATCATTATGTGGTTCACGATATCATTTCAAAGTCATTAAATCAAGGATATTATAACCAATATCATGGTGGATAGATTCATCCTAAGTCATGAAATTCAAAAATCCTCTATGAGTAACATGATTCATGTGACTGATATCAAGTCACATGATCCTGAATCCCTTCATTCTTCATGAAATCTGCTTGATTTCACTAGAGTTATGAATTTATTTTTAAAATACTTATCAATTTTCCAACATATTCTTATTTCTTTTATACGTATGGCTTATATAATTCTATATAGTTCTTCTACCATATATTACCAGAGGGCCATGATCATTGGGAATCATAATATCGATCCTTGCTATCTTGTATATTATGAAAATGTGGTTCTGACGAGGATTATCCCATCCAATCTCCATAGATACTGCTTATCGCACTGACATCCACTGTATGGATTCAAGTTGTTAGATGATGCATCCATCCCTTACCCTGATCATAATACGTGGTCTTTATAGTTATCATCATCCCTAGATTGCATTCAAGAAATGATTTCTTAAGCTAGTAAGTAGGACATTGTATGGTCTTAAGGGCTATCCTATGTACATGTTAACTCCCCTTATAGCCTAGATGGTTGTGATTTCTCCCACCAAATGATCACTCAAAGATATTAAATTGTATTTTCATTTTTCAGGAATTATTTATGAAGTATCTAGAGATCTAAATGAGACTTTTTTAGGTTTAAATTTATCTACTGAATGGGTATGATCATTCTGGGTTGGGAAGACCTGCTTATAATTTCCTAATTGGATACAAGATATTAAACTTTAAGAAACATCGTGGGTTTCTCAATTTATCATTTATCTATAATCAGATCTTCTCAAAGAGATGATTAGTTATTGGTGAACTGTCACTAACTCCTTCCATTTATCCCATGGAGAATTAGGAATCAACCTTTGGGATATTTATCAACTGAACAAAATATCTCATCTACGGGAGATCCATGATGAATATGGTTATACATCCGACATTTCAGATAACCCCAAAAAACACCACTAATGTCCAGGGAGATGCATGAAATTGTGAAATAGAAATTAAAGAAGGATTGGAATATGCGCTCACTAATTTCCTTCGATGACTAGATTAATATCCTTATTTCCCATAGAAGAGTTTGACCGATTACTATATGGCATCACTGATTTCATTCTCTGTAGGTCCATGATAACATGAACTCCTTCTAGTAAATATTTGAATCTAGAGAATATACCTCATGGGTCTACTAGGTGAGGCCATAGATATCCCCAAACATTAGGTTGGGGGGGGGGGGGTCATGGCCATGTTATTGAATGGGTGGATTTTCCTGGATGGTGATTCACACTTGAGAATCTAGGTTAACACATTAGTGGAGGACACTTGGTGAGCTAAGGGACAACATTTTAATATATATGTATTGACTCTTTCATGACATTACCAACTTCTAGGACATATTCAATAAGAGAATTTCCCTTATAGCATTGGTTATCATTTTATGTTTTTATTCAGCTGGATAGGGGAGCATTTTCACAACTAAAAATACAAAAACACTATCGATATCCCTGGGTCCTTGTTCTGCCCTAGGATACTAATCATATCTGGGGTAATGGAAATACTGTCAGGACGTGAAGAGGTTACTAACATGCTGAGCTAGTGTGATCATTTTCATTTCACTCCTTATCCTGTACCGACTAGGCCGATTTTTTATAATGGAAATGATTTTATTGATGAATAGAAAAATAATATTTCTCTTCAGGATGGGGTTCTCACGACTAGGAGAGATGAGTTGATTATTTTTTATCCTCACAACCTTTATTGGTTTTCCCATCAATTCAGATACATCAAAAGGGTTTTTCCTCTTCCTTCTACTGGCATGTTGGGAGAACAAAATCTTGATATTATCCACCAATTTTGGATTATATATGCATGTGACAATACCAGTGCTGAGATTACCCCCCAACTATTGGTTCCCTTATTTTTGTATCTTATGATTATGCCTAGGATTGGGAGGAAGCCTACCCAGGTGGTGTGTTGATTTTACTATTCCCTCAAGTGGATTTACCATGTTATTTAGAAACCCATTTGTCCTTATTAACAATGTATCTAATTCAAAAGTTGGGAAAGTATTCAAGGAAGCATCCCAATATTAGCAGCAACCAACCCATTAGTGTGGAAAAATATTTCAAGGAAGCTATTCATTCAATACGAGAAATGGATGATGCATCTTTTGAGAGAAGAGTTTTTAGGGATTCTTAAATTTCTTCTTCATTGGATCATTCTATTTTCCCCCTTACGAGGAATCTAACCCAACAATTGAAGAGGATTAGACAAATTTCAGGATATTTTAGTGGTAAATTCATACATTGATTATAGAGACTCCTCTAGAAAAATTTTCTAATCTATAAGAACATCTTCACCAACTCTTTCATGATTTGGGGGTGGGCACCTTTGATCACAATCCATTATGTGAATTCATTATCCAAGTTGTCCTAACTCAGCAATAGTTCGCTACCCACGAGAAGGGATTTCATGATTTCATTTATGGGACACCTTTGGATGAACTAATGAGTGGAGACTCGGAGGCATTGGAATAGATTCGTTAGATAATATCTGAGCTACACACCCAAAAAGATTCCTTGAATACATAGATATCGAAACATGAGGAGATCATAGCGCACTCAAGGTATGATATTTTGGAAACATCATCCTTATTAACATATACGTAGAAAATAGTGAAGGTGAATTATTCTCTTATTGATAATCTCTATTTTTAGGAAGGAGTGGAATAGGTGGGGTGACTGACAGTTCAATGCTCAATCGATGCTTCTCATCAAAATCTGATAGACTTAGAAAAGTAATATGATCAAATATTGTTGTAGTCTAGCCGCCAAATATTTTTTTTTCAAAAACATATTCTGAGAGGCTCTAGAATGTGTAGATTCATCCAATAGTTTTTTGTGCTTGCCTTATCAATGAATGAATCTTCTGAACTCTTACATATCATTTCATAGGTTTTTATTCATGAAATTCATCATACTTAATTGACTCCATGTTTTTTGAATCTTCAATGATACCCATCATTCACATAATATTAGGTCAACCTAAATGCATGGATTTGGATACTTAAATCACATCAGATTTTCCTTGATGAATACTCATGAATTCCCACCTACATGAGATTCCTTACCGATATACGTTCTCTAGTTATTTTAAGAATAAAAAAATTTAAAAAAGTATAATATGGGTAAATTATATGTCCCAGATGAATATTTCTCTTCCTATTGCTAAATTTAGTGGACTTAAAGAACATAACATGGTTTTTAAGGCTATATAGTAGGAACCACAACTTTTTATCTATTTATTTATCTCTACCTAATTTTTTACTATGCTTTATATAGGGGAAGACATGGATGATGTGGAATTGGATTTTCCTTAGGCTTCCCTTTGAAAGGTTTTTGGCCTGATGAATTTTATTCCCTTTTCTGGTCTTATAAACTAGAACATTGTAGTGATTTAGTATAGGGTCTTTTAGATTTTACATCATGTTTATAGTAGTTTAGAGTCTTCTATCTTAGAATTTATACTATTTCTAATATACTGTTTTTGGAGTACCATTCTTCATGACATTTAATGTCATCTAGTGAATAAATCATCCATGTATTTTAAAATCATGTGTAAAGGATATCTTTTGTGTAGTTTAACACGATGTAGTGAGTACATTCTCCATTTAGATTAGTATAAAGTGGTAAGGAAATTATTAATGAATATTGATTATGAGGCAGACTTTCCAAGGACAACCCAAACACCCTAAGGCTCTGAGTTCCACTGTAGTGTTTCCAAGGATCATGATGATTGGAGCTCCTTTCCCGAAAGAAGGAAATTTATTTTGTAGGTAGTTCAAATACCCTATGCATTAATTAAATTATCAAGAAAGAGGATCCTTACTCTTTCCCGTGGGCCATGGAAGATTTATGGGGGTAGAATTGGCTAGGGGTAAAAAATTAGCGAATTCGGTTACACATGGATAGTTGGAATATGGTTTGAGTAAGTCATAAACCAAAATTTTATATCAATGTATATGGAATGTGGAAGAAAATCCAGGGACGACCCAAAGCACCCTAATGTGATTAGTTCCATTATATAATTATGAGAGATCACTAGGATTGGTGTTCCTTTCTTATAAGGGAAAGTTGACATTATTTAGTGGATCAATGCCCTTATGAATCAATAGCTTGGTCAAGAAAAGATAATTCCTACTCTTTCCTAGGGGCCATGAATATTTACAAATAATTAAAAGTCTAGAAGATGAAGTGGGGTTTCAGTAAAAGGAATATTTAAGAAGGGTTCTAGCACCCTAGGGAAGTTTAACTCTTTTTCGAAAATCTCAACTCCTTTGACTTGTGGTTTTGAGTAACAGGGTGTAAGCCGTCAAAAGGTTTGAGAATGGAGTGTTACATTCCTCCTTCGATAAATGGTATAAAACATGATGAATTAACATTAAAGATATCAAGCCTTATTTAATAATTTGGTTACATGGACTATACATAATGGACAAAATTTCCTAGGTTATGTCTAGTGATATGGGAAAATCATACTGTGGATGACCCAAAACACCCTAAGATGCTGAGTTCTTCCATGGTGACGTCAGGGATCAAAAGGAATAGAAGGACCATCTTTCAAGGTATGAAACATTTGTTTTATGATCATATGAACATATAAAGAATCCATATTCATACATGCATAGTCAAACATAGGGCCTCTTAAATCTGGGCATCCTTTTCTACGGACTATGAAAAAATGTGGTGATCTGAGGTGCTCAAATCACAATGTTTGATTTGTGGTAGATGTCATATTCAATAAGGGTTCGGACACCCTAAAAGTTGTACCACATCCAAGTGAACACAATATCAAGGTGAGGGAATGTGAAATATCTTTACTCTAACTTTTTCATAGACCAGGGGGTCCATCGAGAAGGGATAGAGTTTTAATAGGGACAGAAGTTGGCCATATTATTTTTCTTCATTATTTATTTGTGCTATAACATTTTCTTAAACTCAAGTGATGAAGAGTTTAGAGAGTGGAGAATTGACTTTTTCCTATTATGCCCTTTATGGGTTTTTGACCAGACAAGTTTCATGTCTCTCTCACTAGCATTTTTAGTGTCTTGAAATTTTGACCGTCAAAGGATAAAGATTAAGGTTATACAAATTTCAGAAAAGTAAATATAGTTTATGGTCGTGATGCACATGGTCCTAGTTTGAGGGGTGTATTGCACAATTTCCTAATTGGGATACACAAGGTCTAGGGTAATCCAATATCTTTCTATGTGAGAGATTAAAACATTGTTAATCATTGCTCAAGGTTCCCAGGTCATGGGTAATGATATGAGATAATAATTCTAGGGATGACCCAAAACACTCTAAGGTGATGAGTTCCACCACAATGATGTTAGGGCTCACAAGGTTCATAAATCCATTTTTTCATGTTATGAAACATTTAGTTGACGACCCTAGGTGCATATGCAGGATCCATAAGAATAAATGCATAGTAAAAAAGGGTCTCTTGAAACAAGGTATCATTTTCTAAGGTCCATGGAAGGTTGCGATGATATGAGGTTCTCAAATCATGAAGTGTGATTTATGGGTTGAGGGGCTGATAAGATAGATGATGCACCCTGTACATTTATTGACCAAGGTCAATCTATTTTGTTCTTTTGATAAGAGATGATGATGGGTGATGGTCTGCACCTTTTAACATTATGCATTATGGTCACATTTTTTATACAATTTTAATTTCATGTGACTAGGATGTTTTCCATGTATTTTAACATCACGTGTTAAAGACATTTTCATTTCCTTGTAGTTTAACATCTTGGGGTTAGGATGTAGGGAATGACATGAATGTTGTGTAAGATATCCTTGGGGATACATCACACTTGTTGAAGGATATTAGATGTGGGGAGAATATTTTATCGATGCATAGGTTTATTGGTGGGTAACCGTATGCTTGGGATTTTTTTGCGTAGATCTATCACATTCTCAATAAATATATATGTAGATCTGACTAATGCGTAGGAAATGTGGGCATGTATGACATGTACCTCTTTAAAAATGAAATATGCTAGTTTTTTCATGTTGTTTAATATCATGAAACTAGGAAATTCAATTCATAGGTCTACCCCATATGTAGTTAAGGGTGTATTTTTATTATATTATATGTTGCAGATATACCCATGATTGGGGGTCTGGGTGTCACTATGTATCCTGTGATAATTAGAATCAATCCCTACATAGTTATTTCATGAATATTCCATAATCTGGTTTGACCTATACATAGATATGGGGTAATGTTTTTTTATCCTGTCTAGTCCCAAGAATCATATAATTAGGTGGCACTACATATCCTACGATAATAATAATCAAGTCACACATAATTCTTGAATGAGAATCTCTCTACATAGGTCTAAACCATACATAGAGGGGGGAAAGGTTCCCATTGATTGTTGTAGCAGGACCCATGATTGGAGATCTGGGCATCACTATGTGTCATGTGATAATAGGAATAAATCCACACATAGTTCTTGATAGGTGGTTTGGTGGGAGACCAACACCAATGAAAGTGGTCATCTCATGTAAGGTCCATGGACATGCACTATTTTATGTTAGGAAATAGACATCAACTGTGTTGTTTAACATCATGTGGATAGGATTCATAGTGTTCCTTTTAAGGTCTTACATTCAAGACCATGCTAACCCTATTGTGGTACGATATTTCCTGATAAAAAATGGAACCCCTATCAAAATTCCTTAGCTCATGTGAGCTATGATCAATGTCTGAAACAAGGAATAAAAAAGGTTACCCTTAAAACATAAAGGAAATTAGGGAAAGGACATTGGAATTTTGAATCATTTTTTGTATATTCAACGATATTGTATCTAAGTATCCCTACATATCTCATTAGAATGAGAATCAAGCCTATACATGGTTCTAGAAAATCATTCAATTTATTTTCACATATTAGGGACATTAAACATTGATTTTAACATTTTGCGGTAAGGATAAAGGTGTTCCGTCATGAAGGTAGAGGAATAATCTGGATGAATCTAATAATAGTGGTATGTGAATCACTTTTTATATTGTGAAGGAAAGAATCAATCCACACAATGATCTTGGAAATCATGTGGTTTAGTTTCATGTGGTGATGACAACAGCCAAAGAGTTTAACATCATGTGGTAAGGAAATGATTCATACAATTTAATTTCATGTGGTTATAATGTGAGAGTTTTTCCTGTTTGAAATATATCTTTTAGGACATCAACCATGTAGTTTAGCATCTTGTATTAAGGATGAGTTTTCTCTATTTAACATCATGCGACTAGGATGAGGTTCGTACAATTTAACATCACATAGTTAGGATGTGGAAGGATTTGTTGATGAATATGAAAAGATTTTCTTAAGAAAACTTTCATTTTTAGGGGGTGTGACATGATCTCTATATATTATTACTGGTGAGTAAGCCCTATTGTGATTGACCCTATGTAAGATATTAGTTCTTTCCCATTTGGGTTCTAGCTTCAGAGGCCTATTTTCTGGTATCATTGGGGTTTTGAGAACCAATACCAGTTCTCCTTTAAGGAATGAACATAGGGTAACCTTCTTATTAAAGGCTTGAGTGATTTATTATTATGGAAATAAAGGTTATGTAATGAACCCAACATTTTCTCATCGATCTATTATAGTCCATTCTACGGATTTTGTGATTTCTCATCATCTGAGAGTTTTCTATAGATGGATATTCTGAGTGAGGGAAATTGGATTTCAATGGGTAGTACTTCCTAGGTTACATATGCAAATGAATATGTATATTATTATGTATCAATACGTGTAGTGGTATGGTAGTCCCATAAAGCATGAGTAAGATTTTTTATCCATGACTTCTTGTCCTTATTCACTATATTCTATAGTATATTTTTTATATTCTTTTTTAAGGGCCCTATTTTTTCCATTTTCCAATGTATAATAGTGGGTTGAGTGATTGGACTCAATTTTCTACTGATGGTATAATTTTCTCAACTCTGTAGTATAGAAATTTTTGTCATTGTTTGTCAGTATCTTGTGAGGGAATCCAAACCTGATGAATATATTAGACTTTATGAAATTTATGATATTCTCTTTCCTCACATCCTTGCTGGGTATTTCCTCATATCACTTGTAAATGAATTTTGTAGCAGTAAGGATGTACTTAACTCGATAGCTTTGGATGTGGGATATGGAACCACAATATCCATTCCCCATATAACAAAAGACCATGAATATTTAGCTCTATGTAGTAATTATATAGGTTTATCTATGAAGATTTCATGAATATGGAATGAATAAAATTTACCTGTAAAATCTATATAGTCTTGTATCATGGTTTTCCAGTTGAAATATAGCCTCTTGATATTGTGGGAGAGTCCAGTCTCAATCTTCTGAGCCCCATAAGATCCTACTTGGTCTTTTTACATGATAGAGGGAATCACTCTATCTATCATATAATTGAGTAGGATTCTGTTGATGCCTCTCTTATAGAGGTATTTTTCCCATTTTCCCATCCTGAAGGGTGATGTTCTCTTATTAGAGAAGAATTTATTTCCTTCAAACTCGGTATACTAGGAGAGAACCATTTTAGAGCTAATTAATTATGGGATCCACCATTCAAGTGTGGATATCAGATCATCACGCTCTGAGGTAGTGTTTATTTTTTTTTTATTTCATCAATATCATTGATGATGACTGATGAGACCATTCTTCGGTGCATGATGTGATATATTACTTCATCTTGATTTGGGTACACAAGAATTGTTACTACATTATCTAGTGTATTGTAATAAGTATTTTTTTTATTAGAGGACATGATGTATTGTGGGTTTAAAAGGGAACTCTTCCATTGGTACTTTGACATAGATGGTTAGAAAGGAAATTATTGTTTTTAATGGTATATTCTCCATTGATATTATTTATCACTAACAATGAATCCCCCTTTTTAGGTAGGATATTTTAAGTAGTAGGGCTCGTTCCCAGATAGTTATGATGTCTTGGTATTCTACCTCATTATTAGTGCATCCATTGGATAGTGCTAAAGGGTAGGGAAAATTTTCTGTCTGTAGAAACAAATACAATCTGTAAGAACACCAGATTGAGTTTCAAGATTTCCAATATATTTTTTATAGTAATTTTGGAGGCATAATCAAAATACATCTCCAATGTTTGGGTAGTTTTATATACATAAATGACATCCTCATCTAGAAACTTAGTGTCCATTGGTGTACTTTCACGGCCAGGATGTTCCATGAGGAAATTAGCTGGGGGATTCCCTTTCATTAAATTCTATGAAACGATATGAATATCATAATATTGAAGAATGAATTTCCATCAGGAAAAACACCTAGAGAACATAGGTAAACCAATGATGTACTTGACCGAATGAATACGAGATACCATGTAGACTTAGTGGTGCTTCATGTAATGTCTCAAATTTTGAACTACAAAGATGAGTGACAGAAAGTTTGTCTCGAGAAAATAATATTGAGTCTTAGTTCCTAGAATATTTTAGATGATGAAGTATAGACTATTCTAAATCCCTACGTCATTATTCTATGTAATTAGTTCTCCAAGTGATCTCTCCATGGTAGAAACTTATAAGATGGGTGGATTTCATTTCATCGACAGAACTAGAATTGGTTGTTGCAATAGGTACTACTTGAGACTCTAGAAGTATTCATGGCAGTCCTAATCCCATTGATAGGAAATTCCCTTTATTAATTTGATTGGTAAAGGGGAAAGTTTTTATGGCTAGATTGGATATGAAACATAGATTTTATGTGAAGTGACCTTGAATCCACCTCAGTTCTTTTAGATTTATCGGGGGTGACATTGCTAAAATAGTACTAGTCTTTTCAGGTTCAACCTCAATGCCATATTGGTGTACAAAAAATCAAAGGAACTTTTATACTGTTACCCTAAAAGTGAATTTCCTCGTATTAATCATTAGATTATGATGCTGAAACTTGTGAAAGATTTATTGAATATCCATGAATTTATTACACCTCTATCGAGATATGAACACCGTGTCATCGACATAACATTGATCTAGTAATCCAACTAAGGGTTTAAATATTAGATTCATGGAGATTTTATATGTATTGATAATTTTCTTTAATCCAATGCGAATTAAATTAATGAAAAATATCCCCTGGGGTGCTCTGGATATAGCAGCTTCTTCATCTTTAAGGTCCAACATTATTTTATTGTACCTTGAGTACCCATCCATAAAGTAAAGGGCTTGGAAGCCAACTATTGCATTGATCAAGAGTTATGTGATTTTTAATGAGATTTCATCCATTGGGAAGTATCTACTAAGATCTATGAAATCAATATAGAATCTAATCTACCAAATATTTTTCTTGAAAGGGATGATGTTGGTGATATATCTTGGATATTTCACATCCCAAAAAAACAATCTTTGATCAATTTTTCAACATCTGTGTAAAGACCCGTAAATTTTAAGGAATTTTTTTTCTTAATTTTATTTGGAATTTTACAAGAATGCAGTTTCTGACGGCACCTAATTCTGAGGCCCGGTGTGCCCGGAATCATTTTCCGAAGTTTGGCTCGGGTACGTTCAGTGAACGGACGAGCGTGTTTTTCTAACTTTTGAACTGGTGCCCGGAATCAAATTCTGAGGGCACCGATGAAATCGAAGCACCGATATTCGCTTAGAAACGCCTCTTCCGGAGTTGCGTTTGCTCGTGTGTGGTTTTTAATTTTCGGGCATAAAGTTAAGAAATAAAATAATTTTACGACAACTTTATTTTATTTCACTTAATCCACTTGGAAGCCACTTGAAGCCACTTAAAAGTGGCTTAAACTGAGTTGAAACGGATAGGCTGATATCCAAAAAATATCCTACCCTCTTGGTAGGATATTTGCGAGGTAGGCCCCGCACGAGCCCCGCCGTTTCTTTTCATCTAAGTAACGCATCCGCGAAAACCCGTCATTATGAAAGTCAACTGACGCGTTTTCTTAAATTCTTAACGCACCATTTAACTGGGCGGTTTTATTCGTGAATTAAATGGGCGGTTTCTTTCGTTAAATTAATTCAACGAATTGATGGGTCATTACTTACCCTTTTTCGTTTGTTGGTGTAATAATAAAATAAGACCAACACGACATTTGAAGGATTACACGTTGAGAGGCTTGACAGAATCCTTGAGCCTTCATCCTCCTTCACGAAGAACGCGAAGAACGCCGACCTACGACGAAGAATGCCGAAACTGCGGAAATCGACGACGCGACGCCGTGTTCCGCGACGCCGACGTTCCCTTCCTGCAACGTTCTTCTGCGACGTCTCTTTCTCTGCAACGAATCCTCGATCAGCTGTTTGAGGTAAGATACTTCGGGTTTCTCTTAAATCTCCCTTGTGTTTTTTAACAAAACACGGATTTAATTTTATATAATTAAATTAAATCTGTTGTTTCTTGGTCTGTTGAGTTCACCGACTCAATGCCGGATTCCGTGATGACGCGATGCCCTTCCGCGACGACGCGACGATCCCCTCCTTCCGTGACGAGCAATTCCTCGAAGAACGCTCATGCACGACGACTTGTCAAAGTAGGGGTTGTTGTGAATAATTCCTTTTTCCCGTGATCGTTTCTTTTGAAAGTGAAGAACCGGACAATAAGAACAATTTTAATCCATTAAAATTGTTGATTCGTGTGTTGAATATATTTCTCCTGTTGTTTATCTCTAACGCGGAGGGTGCGGGCCAAACGAACACGGCCCGACAACCTTCCGCCGTTCTTCGTTGTTGTGCGGATTTGACGGGCGACGACGGAACGTGCCGCAACGGAAGTTTGATGGTTCCGCAGTGAAGAACGAGTCCCGGGAAGAGCAGTGGCGCAGACGAGAACGGAATCGGACCACTGGAGCGACTCCGGTGGCCCGTGGAAGCCGGCGGCGGCGTGATGGCGCTGGCGGCCGGAGGTGGCGGCGCGCTGCCGGAAGAACCGCCATGGCTTCGGCCGGAGGCGGCGGCGCCCGCTGACCCGCGGCCGCGTGGGTCTGACGCGCGTGGGACATGGCTGAAGCCGCATCCGGCTATCCAGGGCGACACCCTGCGGGTGCCGCGGGGTTGTCACGCGGGGACGGCGGCTCCCCCCCCCCCCCCGCGTCGCTCGAGTCATCCAGGGCGACACAACGCGGGTTCCGCGGGGGTGTCACGCGGGGGCGGCGGCTCCCCCCCGCGTCGCTCGACCTCTCGGCCGAGCCGGGCCGGGCTGGCTGAGCTAGGCCGGTCCGACCGGGTCCGGCCGGGTCGGCCTGGGCCCGGACCCCCCGTCTTCGTACCGTTTTCGGTCCAATGCCAGTAACATGAGCTACGGGCCTCCAAACGACTCTCCGTCAGCGGCAACGTGATCCTTGGATCAAGACGGTCGTTGTGGTATATCGCACTCAAGGTTTCGGGATACTTTGGGTTCGGCCGGGTTGGTTCGTACACGAAACCAACCAGGCCCTCGGAGCGGAAACGCTCATATCTTGAGCTACGGACGTCCGATTGACGTGCCGTCAGCTTTGGTGTATTCCTCTAAGTGAGATGGATATTTTGACATACTCCGCCTGAGGTTTGGACGCAGGTGGAGTACGGTCGGGTTGGTTTTTCTTTAAAAACCAACCGGGCCCCTGGGACGAAAAAGCCAATAACTCTCAGACCGGGCGTCCGATTGATGTGCCGTCTGCGACGTTGAGTTCCTGTTGACGATACGGAAATTTTGGATACATCAACCTCAGACTTTGTGTTAGTTGATGTATCAGCCTCTAGGCTCATGGAGCGGACCCTCTCGAACGAGCTTGCTGTGTGCGAGAACCCTAGTGCTGGTTGCGACTTCGACGACCACGACTGTGCAGAGATCCTCGGTGGACTGCGACGATGAAGAGTGATGGTCTTGTATCCTATGTGGGTCCCAGCCTAGATGATTCAATACTATTCTTGTATCCTATGTGGGTCCCAGTATAGATGAATCAATGAAGTGTGCTGGTCTTGTATCCTATGTGGGTCCCAGCCTAGATGATTCAACACTGGTCTTGTATCCTATGTGGGTCCCAGTATAGATGAATCAACGAAGAGTGCTGGTCATTTATCCTATGTGGGTCCCAGCTGTGCTGGTCTTGTATCCTATGTGGGTCCCAGCTTAGATGACTCTGTGCTGGTCTTGTATCCTATGTGGGTCCCAGCCTAGGTGATTCAATACTGGTCTTGTATCCTATGTGGGTCCCAGTATAGATGAATCAATGAAGAGTGCTGGTCTTGTATCCTATGTGGGTCCCAGCCGTGCTAGTCTTGTATCCTATGTGGGTCCCAGCTTAGATGATTTAGTATCTATACTTGATCACCCCTTTCACCTTTTCGACGAAGTATACCTGTGTGAACTGAATCATGTTTACTCTCCTTTGCGGATTGTGTTGGACTATCCTATGTGGATTTACTGTTTCCTCTCCTTTGTGGATTGTGATGAACTATCCTGTGTGGATTTACTATTTTACTCTCCCTTGTGGAGTGTGTTGAGCTATCCTTTGTGGGTATACGTTTTGCTTTCCTGTGTGGACTGGGTTGTGCTTGGGCTCAGACGTTGGAGCCGAACGGGAATTTATGACTTAGGTATATGTATGGGCATATACCTAAGTAGTGTCGGTTGTTACTTCGTGATTGTATCTTTCCGTTGTGGTTTATCCTTTGTGGATTTCAGGAGACCTTCGGGGGTCTCGAGGTCCCTACTGAGTAGCTTATACTCACCCCTGCACGGGCTTTGCCTGCACTTCATTGTGTTGGTTGCAGACGACGGACAACGCTGATCGTGGTGGAGGCGTGCGGAGCATGACGGTACCTGGAGGTAGACCACTGGGCGGGACGTACTTGGAGCGGTCAGGTGAACCTGAGAAGCAGTGGAGGCTATCTGTACCCACCCTTCAGGTGGGACTTCCAGAGGACGGCTCGACGCTGCGGCTTTTTTTTTCAGTTGCTGTTTTCCCCTTCAGTTGTACATTACAGTTGGGCTTGTATTTCCGGCCCCTTTTTACTTTCAGCACAGTTTGTTACAGTTTTTACTTACTGTGTACTTTTCTTCTTGCTTACTCTGTGGTGCTTGTTTACTTTTTAAAGGCAATGGCTTCCCTTTTTTTTTTGGGATTTACGCCTTGGTGCTAGTCGCCAGCCCCTGGCCTATGGAAGGCGGGTTTGGGGTAGTCACGGCACGGGCCCCGAGGACGGGTCGTGACAATCTGCCTCTACTATCATAGCATGGGATAGGTCCATTTTCTTTTCCACCTTTTAAAACCTCTATGGTCATCTATTATGATGATATGGGGCATAGAAACATTTGGATTTATCCCATGAATTTTTGTATAATTCCAAATAAACACATATCATTGTTTGTATATAAATGAAATATACATCTATTGATCTTTGAGAGTCATGTCAGAAAACAAAATTTGTCAGTTGTTGGTCTTCTTATGTTCCAAGATTTATCTTAAAAATCTCATAAATTTTTGTGGAGATGCCTTCCTCAAATGTTGGAGGGTATCTCCTAAGGTCATCCTCTTCTTCTTCCACCTCTAAGTCCATAGAGTCATTTTCAGGTGTGGTAGATGATCTAAGGGAAACTCTGTCACTATCAGGATGAGCGAGGCCAAGGGAAGAGTCATTGTTTCCTTCTTCTAATATATTCGTTATAGAGATATTAAATATATGATTTATTCATTTTATACATTTTCAAGGGATAGAAGGATCCATGACATTTACTATTGAGTCAATTCCTTTAATCATATTATGGGTAGCACATAATCACTGTCGACCAAAATCTAGGTATTTTATAGGGTGGTACCCAAAACATTGGGATCTAAAACCTATATTTATTTATACTTCATTAGTTGTTTTACTTTCATTTTATAGAAAAAAGATTCAACATATATGTCTTCATAAGACTCAAAGGGAGTGTTATCACCATGTTTCATTATGACTTTCCCATCTATGGGGTATTTCAAGCATTGATGGAATGTTGAAGGTACCACCACATGGCTATGAAGGAAATGTATTTTGAGTAGAAAATTATATGTAGAATCTTGGTAGATAACTATGAACTCAGTGTTGTATTTGAGATCCCCAAAATGAACATTAAGATAATCTTTCGGAGAGGTCTTTGTTCGCTTTTATCATACCCATGAATGGTTATCTTGGTAGAATACAATCCCCCTTACCTGTATCTTAATTTTTGGAGCATCCAAAATGGGATGTCGTTGTGAAAAAAATCATTGTTAATTAGAGAACATTATATATTGACATTATTGAGTCTACCTGGAACATATAGGGGTCTGATGTATCCATAGATGACCTATTCTCAACCCTTTCTCTATAAATGCGATGGTGGCATGAATTTATAATGGTATTATATCCACATGATAAACCTTGAATACAGTGGCTTCTATATCAAACTCCTATGGGATCTTTAGCTATTCGATGAGTTCCTCTTTGAGTTATTTTGAAATATGGGGCACATCTTGGATTGCAATCTTGGCCAGGACAACCACAAACTATTTTACAATGTAATACTTTTGTTCCAGGGGTTAGTGTCTACCAATGTGGGGTTGGTCATAGTTATATGGATTTGGTGTAGAGGTATTTGAGGTAGATGGTCCTGTTTATTGTTAAGAGGTTGGGGGATAATTTTATTCTAGTGCATACATTACACCATCTTTCCCCCTGGTTAGGGATGATCAAAAAATCGAATCCCCGCAAGATGGTCATGTATGATGACTAGACTGGGGCGACTACTAGAGGGATCTAGGGAACCTCTATGATTATTTTGAGGTTATTGGAATTCTTTACCAGGGGTATCATATTCACACACACACACACACACACATATATATATCCTATTTGGGGATGTGACAATATTATTATGTCTGACTACATCCATGTTTTCCCTTGTACCATCGGCTCTAATGTCTATGGCCTTTTACTCCCCAGTCAGGTATAAGGAACTCATACTCAAAATCATATTCATCATTAGTGAAGGGATCCACCAGGTGTATTAAATTTATAGAACCAAATATGAGATATTTCTTCAATGGGGTTTTTTTTGTGGGGTGGTGCCCTTGTTTCAGATGTTTCATGGAAAAAATCTATAAGATTCTGACCTTGCATCAGAGCTGAATATAAATCTTCCTTTTCTTCCTGTTCCTACATAAGATAGTTTCATTCACCCCTAAGAGTTGTATTTCTCACATCCCTATGTTATGGGACCATTATGTATTTTTGAATATGTGATCTCATGGTGGCATGTGCTTGATACACATTCTTTAAAATAATCTAATTGTCGAACTTCTGACCATGCCTGGCAAGACACTTCTTCTAATCACCTTCTTCTCATGACTGGGAATTGGTAACATAGGTCACATGTTATAGGTGATTTTACCACATTACCTACCTATAATCAACCATTCCATGTAGAATGTCTTCATGGATAATGAAATCCTATATGGTGTGACCCAAGTTCATATGAAAAGGGAAATAATTGGGTAAATTAGTGAGGATGACCTCATCAGGTTTCTTGGGTCGTGACATCTTGAGTATGACATTTTACATGGCTTTATGTAAATAACTAGGATCCTTATCATTTCATAAGAAGTATTATTTATTCATATGTTCCTAAAATCTTGGGAAACCCTAATGTATTTTCCGTATTGAATCGACGGAGATTTTTAAACTGAATCCACTCGACAAGAGGAAATAAGAGATTAAGGACATAACTAGGTGATTGAATAGGAACTGCTACTAGTTTAAGGGTAAAATAGGAAGTCTATTACCTTATGATCAATTTAAATTATGATGAGGTAATGAGTTGAGACTTAGCATAGTCCAACTAAATGGATATTTCTAGACATTGTTTCATTTCCTCAAAATCCTGGAATCCACCAGGATCCTTCATCAGGATCAAGGGTGTCTAAAACTCATCCCGAAAATTTGCATCATAGTGATCCAACAATTTCTACTATAAGAGATGGAAGATGATGGAATTGTTTAATCCTTAATATCTCATAATGATATCAGACAACCACTGGTTTTTCCATTTCTTTCAGTTCTTGAGGTAATTTTTTTTAATTTTCCTTAGTATAGAGATGAGCTAATAATGGAATTGATGAAGAAGGTCTTTACATCCTATAATGGATCCTGCATGAAGGATACTAAACTAAACAATGTTTGAACCTATTGTATTATACACAAAACACCTCATCTGGGTTGGATCTTGTTGATCTTGAGGTCCCATCAATGGACCGAATTCAAACACGAAGTGCGTGAGATGCTGATCTAGGTATCCTATGCCCGTAAATGCGGAAAAGGTAGGATTTCAAAAATTGGATGTGGGGAATGTGTCATCCACCCATTCATGTTGTGGTCATTTCTTTGGTTATATGGATTTGAGTCACCCTTCCATGAAATTAATTCATGTATATTGGGATTAAATGGTGTTGAGAAGTTATAGAGGAACTGTGTTATAAGCCACCTCACATATACAAGAAGTAGGTGAAGCATTATGAGGTGGAAAAATTTTCTTCTCCTAATGATTTTCAACCCATTTTAAGACTGAATGATCTCCTTGGAAATGGAGAGGCTATAAACATAATGGACGGAATTAATGATCATATTTGACTTCATCGTTTATATAGACCATCTAACTAGATCTGAAGTCGGTCTAATACTCAAATACTAATATTATTGGTGGATAAGCTCTATCCTTTTACACTAGTGGATTAATATCCAACTTAGGTTGAAGAATATTCCTATTAAGAATATTTTCCCTATGTAACTCCATATTGAGTTGTCTGGTATTTTGTATCTTATCCTCATACTATTCCAACTTCTCCTTTGTGGATGGAATATAAACTCTTCTGAGTGATGAGTGGGGTATGAACAATTATTTACCTTTATCATTGGAATTTATTGACTATGAAGGTGGAAACATGATATTCAAGGGTTCCAGACTTTGGACCCTCCTCTAGTTCCTCATTCGTGCAGCTTCAGTCGGTGCATCCAAATGACCTTCCTCTCGTGGTATGTTTTCAATAGCGTGTACTTATGCATTTGTGTCTTTATCAATATTATCCTTTTTTTATGATGAAAAAATTCATCTAGGGAATTAAATTTCCATGACAGTTCATGGAACCATTATAGGATAAGGACACTTCTATAAAACCATTATATTGGAAGGGTTAACTATGATTCCTTTATTGGTTACAGTGTTCCCAAAGAATAGAGCTTTTGTAACCAGAATGGAAATTTTATGAATTTTAAAAATTGATTCTCCGTTATAATAGTTTTCAATATAAACCATAGATGATCCTCATAATACTTGTGAATTTTTGAATATAGAATAATATCAAAAATAAAAACAAAAATTAATTTATCAAGATATTCAATATAGAATATATTCATGAAATCCATAAATATAGTTGGAGAATCAATCATTATAAAGTGTATAAAAAATATCATAATGACCATATATTATTTGGATGAAATTCATTAGAATATATTATTTATTCAACCTCAATTGATGATATCCAAATCAAAGGCAATATTAGAGAAGAGTTTATAACCATGAATGTAGTCAAATAAATCATCAATCCTTGGGAGGGGGTACTTTTTATTCACTATAATCACATTAAGTCTTCTACAATCAAAGAATAGATGCATTGATCCATCCTTATTATCCTTCATAAAGAGAACATATTCTCTATAAGGAGAGACACTTGGTGATAAATCCCTTCTCCATAAGATCTTGAAGATTTTTATTTAATTCCTCTAAATCCACATTTTATATTCTATATGGGGTCTTTGATATTAGCTTTAATCAATGTATGAGTTCAATGGATAATTATACCTTTCATTATAGGGGAGGTAGAGGTAACTATTATGGGAATATATCAATGTATTCCTAAATTATGGGGAAATTATATATATTTATACTCTCATTTCCTTTTCCCTATTCACTGATCCACTCGATAAAAAGGCTAGGGGAGGTTCTTCAAGACATAGCTCATGCTGAGATATCTCTCCATTGAAAATAACAATAAGTAACCCATTAGACTACTGAAATTGAATTTATTCTACTAGTTAATATTAGAATTATACTTTGAGAGCTAGTCCATCCCTAGTATAGTGTTAAAATCCATAACGAGAAAGACTACTAGATTTACGAAGTGATTATACTTTCCAGAGTTAATACTAGGGTTTCTATAAAATATCAATTCAAGGATATTACCTACAATATTCCTAGATAATAACTCTACTAATAGAAGCTCATATATTGATTGTATATTCTTTTCAAACTTGGATGAAATAATGGAATGCATAGAACCAGAATCAAACGAAGTAATTGCTATCTTTGAGAGCACAATGAGCATACCTTCCACTACATCAATTGTAGCCTCTACTTCAGCCATCATGATTTAAAAATCTCTAAATTTATCCATTTACCTATTCTAATGTTGATGGTGGTTTCACTCCATTATTTTATGATTTATAAATTGACTACAAAATTGCACAAGTGTTCTACATATGTAGAATTGGTCTTCCAGCTATCCCTACACTATATTCCCTCTTCATTAGTGGTGAGAATATTATGATTCACCTAACTACAAGATTTCCAATATATATTCCCATATATTTTACAATTTTAGTACTTCTTAAATCACAATAAAGTATTTCCTTGAATTATTATTCCCTCAGTTGTTTCATGTGGAATGTTGCACTTTATTTCCTCCTCTTCCATGATCAAGATTATTCCCTGAGTTTGGATATATTACTCTCATATTTTCATTATAACTATGTGAAAATTGTGTCTCTCCAAACTCTAATTATAAATTCATATAGGTACTCACTATATCATAATGTTCATGGAAATGATTTTCTAAATTTCTCAGTAGATGAGGCCTTAGTCCATAGAAGAATCTATCAACATTTCCTTTAGGATTCATAAGAAGTATTCAGGTGTACTAAAAATGTCTTGTAAAGTTAAACTAATTGCTTCCCATTGATTCATTTTTCGTCTATAACATCTCTACAAATTTCTTATACATTTTTTTCACATCAAATGGGGAAAATATTTATTAAAAAAGATTCACCTAAACCCTTCCCACTGTATAATATAAATATCACATCTTGGATTATTTTTTTAATGAGTGTCCATCATTGATCATATTCTCCTTTAAAGTGGTATACTAACATGGGGACATTATCTAACTAAAAACAATGAGTTATAGAAAAAAACTCTTCTATAGTTTAAATCAATTTTCAATAATCAATGTGTTGGTATATCAACTAAAAGAAGGTGGTTATTGATGTGTGAAGGACTCAATTGCAAGTTGTTCCCTTTGTGGTGAATATGGTCTCTCAAATTGATTCATGTAATTATTCATATCTAAAGTTAGTTTATTAATCTTCCTAATTAAGTTTTCCATTATAGAATCCATATTAAGTCCATTAGTACATCATTTGATACACTCATCATTTACAGAGTTCCTTATATTTACTGCATTTTTTCTAAAAAAAGAAAACCTTAGTGGGAAAAATGTTAATTTTAGTAATCTTATAGATATAAAGGGAGTTTATTTCATAAAAAATCATGATTAAATAAATTATCCATTAATCTCCTATAATTAAAATTTATATATATCCTTCATAATACGTCATAAAAATTTTGTGATTACCCTAAAATATCTTTATGGACTGTCATGCTAGGTGTGTATCAAGGCCTATTTCCATGTACCAGTTCTCAATTGAGTCTAGCTCAATGTGGGGTTTTAGGTTGTTATCCCTAGGTACATCTATGTCAGAGGCACATCCACTTGTAATATACAGAAAAAGATTCATTTTCATGGAAACCACTTACTTAATACTTAACAAAATTCCAAGATGTTTTCTTATATTTAGACACATATTTAAGGTTAATAGTAAATTTTTCAAGTCCTACTTTCTAAAAATAAATAAAACATACACTGGAACCAACTACAAAATACTGGATTCTTATTCCCTAAAATTTTCATTACATGAAGAACAAAACAAGACCTTTTAAAGTTTTGTTTCTTGGAAATTAGGAACATAATAGATGAAAACATACCAAACTCTTTCAATACACATATATGAAATATTTAGGGGTTCACCCTAGGTTTCTTTTATAGTATGTCATATCCCAAGGACATTCATAAAACGAAAGGGGTGAGAATGAATCCCAGTAAGGTAATAAAAATGGGAGACATATTTCTTGTGATTTTAGACATATTAATAAGAAAATGAAACATAAAAATCAGCCATGAAAAAATGGATAATAGTAATAATAAAATGAATCATAACATGAAAAATGTGTCTATAACATAAAAATGAGGCATTCATAATCATATCACCATGGTTTATCACCAAGGTGTAATAAATGAAAATTACCAAGTATATTTACCAAGGTATCATTAAACATGTCATCTTTAGAGATTAAATTCTTTATGTAATGAATTATAGTGATATCAAAGAAAAATATTAATATGTATTAATTTCATGTGATCCACATTGATCATAATAAAAAAATTCATTAAGAACCCACAGAAAAATAAATATTGGGTTTCACATCTAAATCATTAAAGAAAAAGTTATTTAAGACTGGACCATTTCATCATTTATAACCTACAAAATGTAATTTGGGTTTCATTTATATTAATACCTGAATCAATAAATAATTAATAAATATTTTTAATACACATTGAAAAGAAAATAGGTTTGGGCATTCAAATAAAAAGTAACAAATATTTTTTGTTGTAAAATATTAAAATTTTAGAAATAAATTCAGTAGTATTATAGGTATAAAACATAGATTAAGGAAAGTGATAAATGTGAGGAAACAATGGCATACCTTTTATAAATTACTATTATTACTTTAATTTTATTATTTAAAGTGAAAAAAGAATATAGTTCAACAATTAGAGAACAAACCCCAAAAGGCTACTTGAATGGAAAATAAGAGTGGAGATTTCCCTTACCTTGAAGAGTTACTCTTAAGTTATTAAGGATTGGAACCTTGGATATTAACAAAACCTTGAGGAGACACATGGGGAGAAAAAATCAGCATACATTTATGGAGGGTGGATTGGGAGTGTAGGGTAATTGTGAAGTGGTTAGGAATTTATATAAAAAGGGTATATTTTTTTAATAACTTTTAAATATAGGTCTTGGAAACATATATTGTGGAAAATGAAAATACATTAGCATTCCAATGGGGGTTTTCCGGGTTCTGGACATTTGAGTCCCATTTTATTATATTTTAATCCATGAAAACCAAATATATTATTTATTACTTATTTGGTCATGGAAGAGTAATGTTTGTAAAAAATAATATTTTTAAAATAAAATTTTCCATTTTAGACTTCGGAAAGTCACATATAGTTTTAAAAATTGATTAAAATTTATTAAAAGGCAAAAAAATAATAAAATAAAATATTTTATTTCTTTGATTTTGACTAATTAATTATTACATCATTATTCCATAAATATTATTTCATAAAACATACTGAAACTCCAAAACTGTATTGTTACTATTAATGAAAAAATTAATTATTTTAAAAAATTCTCATAAATTTACCCTAACATAAATTAGGAATTATTATTTCGTGTATAATGTAAATTTTAGCATAATATTTCAATAAAATTGATAATATTATTTTTTAAGTATAAAAATACTTATTTTTTGAAGAAATAGCAGTTTTTTAAGACAAGGTCAAATTTAAGACACTTAATTTTGTTCCTTGGACATTATTAAATTATTTAATATTTAATTATTAAATGATAGTGGTTTTAATAGAATATTTACTTAAAAAATGATTCAAAATAAATTAGTTTATTGTAAAAATGTATATATTTTCTAAAAACACTATTATGTTTTATTTATATCTAGAACCCAATTTATCATATTCTTCTAAGTTTTAAGTATATTTTATTAAGAAATAATATTTAAAATGAAATTGTGAAATAAATTATTTTTTATATAAAAAATTACACTTTAAGTAACTATGTCCCAGACATGTAACCCCTTATAACAACCACATATTCCCTAAGGGTAAGGTGTGACATGGACGTAGTTTCATGTAGTGGATTGAATGTCATTGACCAATTCATTTTCTCCACTAACTTGAACTTATCCCATAGTTGATTTCATTCAAGATTCACTTGTTGAATATCATAATAGGCTTGGTTAATGGAAAACCCCAATTTCAATACATCCCTCCAATGATTTGAAAAATGGGATTCAAACAACATGACTCTACTCTTTGAGGCTATCGTTTCTCTTTTCAGAATTATTTATATGTTTTCATTACTAATTATAAAAACTAATTATAATGGTAAAATTATCAACCATGGATATAGTTTCTAATATTAAAATTGAAAAATAGTTATATTGAACAAATGTTATATTTGACCAATGATTATATAATAGTTGAATACCAATGGTCACATTTCCTTTTATACACTATAAATACAACTTTATTAATCCAATAAATGTTAAATAAAATACCTCATAAGGTTATATTTTCATTTCATAATATGTTGATTTATTTAATAATATTTTTGTTCATTTCCATAGTGCTCTCCATGGGGGTGATGATTCATGCAGACTAGGGTAATCCATATTTCCCCATTTTAGCTTGTCTATTATATATATTTTTTTCTATTTGTAATGTTTGGAATTTTAATTGGTTTCATAACTAAATAATGTAACAATATTTATTAATGATATATAATTTTTTTGGTTTCTTTATATTTTGTACGTATATAATATCAAGCATTTATTTTGAAAAATATTAAAATTTAAAAAAACATGGGTCATTACATTCATGACTTCCTAGTGATCATTACATGGATTTACCATATAACAGACCATGGATCTCATTGAGAATGAAATGTCATGGTGAGTGAATACCATTGAATAAATTAAACATCCAACTAATAATGAAAATAGAACATTTTCATTTATCATACCATATCTTCCATTCATGGGGATTTCCCATTTAAAAAATTAAATCTCATGACCATTGGAGTTTAAAGTGATTTGTATATGATTATTGAAATCCACTCAATGAAAATTTTAATGTACTTGATTTGAGACAACCTTAAACTTTGAATGATTCTATCTGTTTCAATCCTCATACTAGTATTCTTCTTTACAACACTACTATCCTTCATTTCAAAAAATATGTATAAATCAAACTTTAAATCAAGAATCCATTGAAGGAATGGACCCACTAAAAGTATATAATCAACATATATGTGAATGATGATAAATAAATCATCCTTCCAACCCTTGAAGAAAATATTGGTATAATTATCTTTTCATGAAACCCTTTTCAACTATAACAAAATCAAATTTACATTACCATTAACGTGATTGTTGTCTCGAGCTTTACAGACTATGTTTAATCATACACACCAAATATTTTTTTATTATTAACTTAAAAAACTATTACATTCTTCCTAAAAATTACTTCCTCTAAATATTCATGATGGAATGTAGTCTTTACATCCCTTTATTACAAAAAACTCATCAGTATTAACTAAGATCAACACCATCTAGATGGTAGTATATTTTAATACATATGAAAATAGATCAGCGAAATAAATTTCATTTTTTTATTTCTATAATTTCACCCCAACCAAGTCTTATACCTCATAAATTAATAAAATTCTTCCATCAGTTTGAAAATACATTTATTCTGCATATGTTTCTCTCCTCATTGAAAATTTATTAGCTCTCATGTCTCATATAAATATAATGAATCCATTTTTTCCTTCCATATCTAACATCAAATTATCAAAATTGATGGGTGATTTCACTTATTATGGGATCTCAGGTTCTCCTATATCTATGTTAAGTTGAAAGTGCAATTCATGACTATATATTTCTATTGACTATTTGACTCTAGAAGACCTTCACAACTCAATATGCAATTCTACTCATTCTGATGATATATCTTTTGATGCAAGGAATTTTGGATTATGAAATTATAGAGATCCACTTTACACCATTGCGTCCCTTTAACATTCAACTATATCCTCTATTGGCCTATCATCTGGACTACTTTAACCAACAGCTGACTCATAAGAACTGGAGAACATTAGGTGCTCCCATCTAGATCAACCTAAGGATGACCTGTTGTTTCTTTGATCTCAAATTCTACCTATTTTAAATTCCATTATTTATATAAGACCCTATTATTAAATATTTTTTTTACATAGGAATACCTTATAATTATTATCATCCTAGAGTCAATAACCGATGTTCTAATCTCTATATACCATAATGAAACAAATTGGGGGTAGAGAATTGAGATTTTCCCTTTTCTTAACATCAAATCAAACATTTTATATACTTTTAAAAAAATTTAGTTATTGAATTTCTAATGTCTTATCAGACCACAAATTCTTAAGAATATTCTACCCCATTGGTGTGAATGGAATTTTGTTGATAACATAAACAATTCAATTCACTTCATCGACCCAAATTTCATTATACATTATGGATTGAAACATCACACTATTTTCCATTTTAGTTAGTGTTCTCTTCATCCATTCAATGAATCTATTTTTTTTTCTAATGTATATGGAAGAGTTTTTCCATCCCAAACTCCCTTTATTTGGAATCACTTTGTTTAACTATGTTATGTTTTATTTTCAACCATTATCTAACCTATGTCATTTGGTCCTCTTTCGGTATCCCTTTCAAAAATATATTTACACTGAGTGAAACTAATAAATATATTAGACATGTGATTTAGGAAATATACCCATATTTTTCTTATTTCATCATTAATAAATATGAGAAAGTATAAATAACCTTTGTTATGCTAAACTAGATATAGTCCCCAAACATTGGAATGAACAAGTTTAAGTTTCCAATAATGAGACTTCCTTCAATTAAAATTAAATGATCCTATCATATGTCTCCAAATTATAAATATATGAAATATTATGACATCAATATGATTGAGATTCATTATATCCTTTTCTACTAAAACATTTATATTATTATTACTGATATGACCAAGACAATTTTCCATGACTCTAAACTTCCAAATGATATATTTATGGATATCAAACTTCAATTTTAACTTTTAGTCAGATATGTGGTCCCATCCTTAACTCCAATATCCATGACCATTAAACCTCATTTATGTTTCCATACATAATTAGAAAATCTCATCCCATATCCTTCTCTATATAGTTTTCCCATAGAAATAATATTTTTCCATAAACCTGAGATGTGATTCACTTCCTTCAACATCAAGAAGTTTCCATTCAAAATATAGATATTCATATAAAATATTACAAAAACATAAAGTTCCTTATTATCCAAAATTTTTACCTTTCAAAATCTCTAGGATATGTAATTTTTCTTCACCCTTTATTTACTAGGGATTGGAATGATGCTTCAAAATCAACAACCAATTTTTCCACTTGAATGTAGATGTTTATTTCAAAAAACATTTATCTTCATCTTAATTTAATGAACTAGAATTTTTGGATAAAAATATTCCAAAAATAACTATATGATCACTAAAATATTTGTTAAGATTTTCCCACTTACTTATGTTTCAAGAATTAGGTCTAGGTTAGTTAGATTTAACTTTATTCTCATTATTGGATTTATTTCTTATGAATTTTATTCTGGTTGGGTGATGGTCCTAAAACTTCAACATTTAGTGCATTACCAATAGGTACCGGAACATCCATTCTCTAGAGATATTCATTTAGAATTAAATTTATGTCATCTTCAAATTCTAATTAAAATGCCTCGATCCAAGAATCCAAGGATCCAATGCCTTATTTTATTAAATTAACATGATTAAAAGGAATCAAATCCTAAAAGACAGATCGTATTAGTATTTTTTGAAAACCAGACTACATATATGATACCCACATTACATTGGGAATAGAAAATAAAGAATAACAAAAGTAAAATCATCACAACATTAAAACTCATTCTAATAATCCTTCTTTATATCTTTGTGAAAGAAAAAAACTATGGGTAAGATAAAATACTCAGTAAAGGTTAAGTACACCATAAGAAACAATGAATCAAAAATTAATAATCAATGTGTAAGGGTAAATAACAGAACACACATTCCATTTAAATAAATAGATATGACATAATAAATATCAAAAGATAAATAACTAAGAACACATGCCATTTAATCAAATAAGTTGATAATGAAATGAATCCATAGATTTTTTCATGTGAAAATATCTTAGTTAATAACATCTAAAATATTAATGTAGGAAATACTTAATTATTTTATTACATGTTTTCTAGATACATGTAACATTTATTTGAAAGATCTATTCTCAATACAATTTAAAACTATAGGGTGAAAAACCATGTGATTTGACCAACTGATTCACCTCATTTGACTATTGATGCATCAATGGGATATAATTTACCATGCCCCACCACATGAAATTAGGTCCATATAATTCCTAAAATTTCTAATAATATATTTAATAAGGTTCCTTATCAAAAAATATCCATGTTGATTAAATAATAGATATTTATCAGTATTTCCCCAGATATAAAAAATAACATTCAGATTATACCCCGTATGTAAACATGGTATTTATTTTATTAAATAATCATATCCATTAAAATAGAATATTTATATTTATGATAAATGAAATTTCTAATGAAAAATGTTTACAATGAAGTGATTTTATCACAGGAGAGTTAATAATCACAAATGAAATTGAGATTTCAAATATATATTTTACTACTTAGAAATTTTCAAGTCAAGACCACTTGGATGAGATAATTTGAGATTAAACATAAAATACCATTAATTTTGATGGAATCATGATATTAAATGAAAAATGGGTATTATACACCCCTCATTAAAGTGAATTGGTGCATAATAACAAATAAGTCTCAATGGAATGTTAATTGAAAAGAAATCCCTTACTACTTGACTAAGTTTTGAATAATGAGATACATGAAATATTAAAATCAATTAACACTTTTAATATCAATAAATAAATTAAATTCATGATATAAAATGTCATATTGATATATACACACCACACAAAAGAAATTAGTGTTTCATATGGCATAAGTCTCGCTGAAATAAAAGTGATAGTAGAAATCTCATTACCTTACACTTACTTTTGGTTGAATGCTATTTAACCTTATGTATATTGATATTAAGAATGTTATTAACTGGTAACATAACCATAATAATATTTATAAAATCATATATGATCTTATAATAATATCTTATTATGCTTTTATTAATAATCTTTCATTATTTTCACCTTTTTGGATGTTAATTGCCTAGTTATTTTAGTATGTTTTGAATTTTGTTTTTGTTCCTATTATGTAAATAAGAATTTCATTATATAAATAATGTAAACCATGATGTAATTATTCTATATATTCAGTATATATGTATTTATTTTAATCCATAATATTTAGTGATAAGAAATAAAATGCACCGTTAATGGAGACATTATGTTTTACTACGCAAGAACGATGCTTCCATTTTATTTTTGTGTTAAAAGAATGAAAAGTAAATGACAGATATGTATATTATAATTACATTATAATTTATATTTTATATATTTCAAATATTTCTATTAAACCCATACTTAATACATTCCAGGTAAATCGTGAATGAATAACGTCACTTTGAGGAGGGGGTAGTCCACACATCTACAAACCACACTATCATATTTTCTTACAAAATGGGAAGCATGGAGGTATGTGTTATATAATAATTACATAGGAATAAGTAAATTATAAATATCATATTTATCATATATAAACAATAAATAAATCATTATTCCCAACCTTGAAAACCGGTAATGGAAGAACAAATGACACTGGTTCACGGGGTTGTAGTTTACTATACACATGAATGATGATTATGTATCCCATTTGATGGAAGCGTGTGAAGTTGTAGATCATAACTATAACATAAAAAATATTATTATATATAATATAATTAATTTATTATATAATCATGTTATAAAAATAATTTAATGGGTGGATAAAGAAATAAAAGAAAAGTGTTCATTGAAGAACATCACCTCTTCATTGGGTAACTCCTTTTGGTTTTCACCAAAGGAATTCCTTGGTTTGATTTCATCGCAAATTGGGGATTTTAAACATAGTGTAGGTATTATAAGATCCTATTTGGGTAGGTTTTTTATGAACCATAAGGCTTTATATGTGTGAATAAGTGCAGGGGTGAGTTCCCTTTTATAGTATAGGAGTGACATTATTGTAAGTAAGAAAAGGTAAACACTATTGGGAGGTCTCCCATAAATCATGTGCCTCCAATAATAAACCATATTTTAAAAAGAGGGTATATGGTCAAAATATTTATAGAAAAGTATTTTTGGACCGGGGTTTAGGATATTTTCCCCCTTATGATTAATGTCTAACCACTAAGTAAGCTCAAATTTACCTTAATGAGTTTATTCATTTTTTATTATTTACACTAATATTTTTTAAAAGAATTTGTTGAAATAAATTTTAATTATATATTAGGATTATTAAAAATATGGAATAATTTTTTCAAAATTTAATTTAAAGAACTGGTAGAAATTAATTTAAAATTAATTCCAAAGACGCGATGAGAAATCTGGTTTTAAAAGTGAAAATGTTTAACACTTTACAATGTTTGTATATATAAATTCAATAAAATTTTTTAAAATTATCTAAATTGATTTAATATATGTATAATTAATATAACTTGAATTTGAAACGAATTAAAATCACAATTTAAGCTTATATATTATTTTAAATAACATTCAATTTTTAATTAAAATTCCGAATTATTCACTATTCATAAAAAATGAAACTTCTTAGGAAGATACAAAAAATTTAACCGAAGATAATTTTGATATTAGTATACCCAAAATTATTTTTATTTTTTCATATAATATTTATAAAAGATAAAAAATTAAGTTTTAAAATAAGTGGTCCATTAAAAGGATGCAAAATTGTCTTTAAAATAATATAGTTTTTTTACATAAAATTTGATTTTTTTCATATATTATACCTATAAAATATTTTCAATGAATGTAAAAACATTTTATTGAATATATAATATCTATATTTCAATAATATCATCCCATAATAGTAAATAATTTTATTTATTATAAAAAATTTACATTGGCATGTAAAGATAGGTTTTTATAAAAAACATTTCCTTTTTATTCAATTGGTTTTTATTTTAATTTATAATTAATTAGTTACCAATTATTTCCTCGATAAATTTCATAAGTTAGTAAATACAATTTATAAAATCCAATTTAATAGCTATGAGGTAATTTATATTGGAAATAATAATATTATTAGTATTAGGTATAACTCAATCTGGTGTGCCACACAAGGTATCGATGAAATTCGTTGTTGCGTGTAATATAGACTAACTCAATGTTACATGAATTGAAATATTTATCAGAGATTGAATTTATTTAAAATTATAAATATATTATAAGGTCTTGGGATATTATATTCCCTTATAATCTTGGTGTTGCGTTCCATATACACTATTGTATATGGTATTCATACTTTAAAATTCCAGGGTGTTACACTGATTTAATTGTTTCAGTAGAATTCCATAATGTAGTGACCATAAAATCCAAACATTCTGATAGGGATGAAAACAATAAATGATAATACATCATATGAGAAAGTGACTTTTACTAACTTAAGATTATTTCATATCATTATAAAGTCATTAACTTGGACTGTACATAGTCTTCCTTCCAATAATATCATGTTGAAATACATATGTATCAAAAAAACCATGTATAAAGAAGTCTGTTTTTCCTACATATTCATCTAGGAAACCATCAGTTATTCTATTTTTTTCTTTTATTTTATATTAAAATAAAAATTACTTACCAATGATATAATTATTAATCTGATTATCTTAGGATCCAACCATTCACTTTAATATTTCTCCATACTCTCTAGTTTTACTCCAATTAATGAAAATTAAAGGTTTATTGGAGTTGGATAATATTCCATCTATATCCTCAAGAAGACAAATCACCTTATTTAAATATTATTAGTCCCAGTATTTCAATCATTTAAACCTATTACACCAATTTAGTAACTCCTATAGAAAAAAAACAATTTCTCAAAAGAAACTGAGAAAAAGATAATTTAATATTATGATAATAATCCATTATCATGAACTAAGAATTGATAACAATTTTTGGAAAAAACTAGACAAAAATGTGAAATAATTAGACATAGGACAGTAGAAATAATATTCTGAATCCAAATAAATTTTAAATCCTAATATACATCACAATAAGTATCATCCCTCATCACCTTGTCTAAATTATCTAGAACTTTGCAAAATTGAATATACCATAAATCACTACAAATAGAGTCTATTGAAAAATAAATAGACATGAATACAAACAATTAATAGAAATCAAAAAAGTAAAGAACACTTTTTATTTACAATGTTCATATTTTCATCCAAAATCTATGAGAGATCAATAAAATGAGTATATTTATTTGGATGTTAAAAGATTAAAACTTATGACTCATTAGGCACATGAATCACACTTATTGAGTAATGACATTTCAAGTCAACTTGTGGTTCCACCCCAAATTTATAGTGGGGTATAACTGGTCATCTTATTTCGTTGACCTCCTACTTCTATGGTCATCTATATATTGTTAGTAGTAACCACTACACTCTATCTGAAATCATTAATATGTCAGGATACTTCTTATAGATAATGCACATTATAACCTTTTTTACATCCATTCTCAATGAGTGATCCATTTTCCGCAGAATAAATAATTCCATTAGAAATCCATACCCATAAAAATAAGGTTTGGCCTTCAAGTTAAATTAATTTAAATATTTGAGTATTATAATTGCACATATTATCTCTTGAAATCAATTAAAATATAATGAAAACAAAAAAATAATTAGTTATGGATTTGGTTCTACTATAATATAAATATTATTTGAAATATTTATCATTCCATTTGTGTCTTTATTAAATTTGAAAAAATAACCCCCAATAAATAATTAATTTATTTTGAGTTAATTATGGTATATATTGATATCCCTCATAAACTTATAAATCAAATTATCTTAGATAATACAGGAACATGGATTTTTATTTTAGTGGGATAAGAAAACATTCCATACCACTTTTTAATTTTCCAATGTGTTGGACATAATATCACCTCCTCCTGTGAGGTTAAGATAAAAGCTACTGACAAACCAAATTTGAACAAGGATAATAAAGTGTCTCTTAGAAATAATGTTGAAAATTTGGGGATTGTTGTTACTAATAACAAGGTACCAATCTTAGGTGAAGATACTATGTGTTCTAAAGCTTTAGATGAGGGAAACACCAAATAATTTTATTTGGATGACACTACAAAGTAAAATCAGGTACACATTGACACTCATTTCTCCGATTCTCATGGTTATAAGAAACTCAAAGAGTCTGATCATGATAAGTTACCTATATTTTTGTCTTGTGATGACAGTAAGAAAGATTTTTGTGGGAATTCTCATGATTATAATCTTGGAAGTTTTATGATACAAGCATTTTTCTTGTCAACACATGAATCATGTAGAGAATATAATTTTTGATGGTGATTCGACAATGTGTTGAGGACAACCACCAAGAAATGTTCAGAACTCTAAAAATGTTTGAAATAGACCCACCACTAGATATTTTAAATGATGAATTATTTGGATTTGTTATTTACCCAATTTATTCCGGTTACATACTCAAACAAGTATTGTACATGTTTATTTTTAATAAATTTTCTTAAGATCATGAGATTGTATTTCCAAATCCATGGGTAATTCCATTTATAATAAATATAAATAAAATATAAATATAATTGTTAATATATATATGTATAAATTAGGTATAAATATATATTATATATATAGGAATTAAAAATAATGAATCACTAATTACTAATTAAATTTAATTTCATTAATATTAATTACTAAATTAATAATTTTTGATTATTATATTTAAATTATTAAATATAATTTTTTTATTATTTATGAATTATTATATATATATATAAATTACTAATTTATATTTAATATTTTTTTGATAATATATATATATATATATGAACATATATATATTTATATATATATATTGATGTGTCAACACACACACACATAGATGCATACACACCAACCATCCAACCAACGTACCTACATACAAAGAGTCACACAAACAAAGACACAAAGACACATAAAATCATATTAATAATTATAAATAATTAAGTGAAAGTCATTAATTATTTATTACTTATTGTTTATATATTTATACAAAACTATATAAAAACATATTTTATGAATTAGGAATAATTAACTACTAATAATATAACATTTTTTTACTAATAATAATAAAATAATAATTAATAAAAAATAATTATAAATTATCAAATATGTTATTATTATTTTGTAATTGTTATTAATATATATAATTTAGTTATTATTTATTATTTATTATCATTATATATATGTTTGTTTGTGTATATATATGCATGTATTTATATATGAAGATATATATATATATAAATAAAAATATAAGTATATAAATTATTAATTAATATAAATATGTATATATGAATTTAGAAAATATTAATAAACATAAATATATCAATTATTTTTCAATGTAAATGTAAATATAAAAATAAATTTAAATATTATTTAAATGGTTTTTTTAATTTTCTTACGTAATATAAATATTTGAATGGTTAGAAAATTAAAAAAATTTGAAAATAAAAAAGCATCACAAACAAATGATAATTAGAAGAAAAATTTCAAAATAGAACCACCAATAAATAGTAAAACTACCACTTAAATACCATCACCACATACCATTTTCTATAATGTTTAATAATTGTTTTTAAAAGCACTACTAAATGTTATTATTTTTGTAGTGGTGAAATTTCAGATTTAGGTACACACTATCAAATTATTTAGTCACTCCCTAAGTTCCACAATATGAGTCATCAAAAATGTTTTTTGGACTCACTTACAAACCTAGAAGTTTTTTTCATTGAAAACCAATGAGGTATTTCTAGCTTCCTAGTTGTTTCCAGGGTCCAAAACCATAGATTTTCACTCATAGAAGAAATATAAAATTCTTTATAAAAGAGTGTATCTATAATGGGGGGTAGTATGATAGTTCATATCTTGGAACACAAGGAAATATATTCCAATTATTAGATAGTAAGTTCTCATTTCCTATATTTTCCCTTATTTCTATATCAATTCCCTAAAGAAGAAAAAACCATTTATATAGCTTTTATTATTCTTTATGTTTCGTCATGAGATATTTATTGGTAGATTTATTATTCGATAAACTAACATAAGAGCCCACCAGTCCAAACCTAAACATTTCAAGAGTAAATAAAATTTCCAAAAACCCTTTTTAGTTGTTTCATAGCTATCTTAGTAATAATATAGAGTTCTAGATGCATAATCTATTCCACAAGTTATCTTCTCCGCTCTCTAATTAACAAAACACTAATGGAAAACATATGTATTGATTATTTAGTGATTCAAAGGGAATATCTTATCTATGTTGGTGTATTATTATTGGATACATATGTTTTTGTTTCCTCTCCCAACCTTCTCTCTTATGAATCTAATCAAAAACAAATGTTGACTATTTTCGGATCAATTTGGCCAAAGGAAGAAAAATCTAGCTAAAAATCTAGCAAAATATTTTATAAAATATAGTATATATAAGGAAGGATCTCACCAATTTTAATATACTTGGGTAAGGTAAAAAATAAATGAAGTCTACTTTATACTTATTTACTTATATTCCCTCTTAATTCCCCACATGTCCAAACATAATTTCCTAATAAACCATGAAGTGACATTATCCAAAATTTTAACGATTTCCCATACACTATGAATCAATCGAAGAAGACTTCAATGAATTTATCTAAAATCATTGAAAAGATAATCCTCATATACCTTTGGAATGTTCCTAGAGTACTACACAATCGAAATTAAATTCCTCTATATTAAATGACATTAAATGGATAGGTATATATATGGTCTTTTACCATTCCATTGGGGTTTTTTTAATTTGGAAATAAATCAAGAATCTATCTATGAAACAATAATGGGATTCTCAAACTAGTATCTATAATTTTTTATCACAAAAAGGGTAATGGATTTTAATACATTCTTATCATGAGACTAGAATTTTTATATTCTATACTGAATTTCTATTTATTAGATACTCGATCTAGATGAAACACATCAAATTCCTTATTTATCATAGTCAAAGAAAACTTTTTATAGACTATTTACACAAGGGTAACCCCCTAAATATCTAAAACTGAAAGAATAATTCCTATAACAAATAATGTGGTGACTTCTTTTTTAATAACTTCTAAGTGTGTAAAATTTTCCATTCTCTGACACAACCAAGTGGAATTTTTATTTTTCTATAAAAGTATTCTAGGTAAGAATATTAATGGACATAAGACAAGTATATCAACAAACATCCATCCAAGGGATCTGTGTTTCATCCTAACATACTCTAAAAAATAAGTTTCATATTATAAAAATATACCCTTAATAATGAAATATGAGAACTTTTCAATCCCGTATAATAATGAATAATTGAGCATATAAAGATTATATTTAGGTTTATTATTGGTGGGATATATATACCTGGAGAAATAGATTTTATCTACTCTATGACACCTAATTTATCCCAAAAAACATTCCATACAGGCAAGTTAACTATAAAAAATATCAAAAAAGTTTATCATTCAATGTGAAAGATACATTCATATCATTCTTTACAAGTTCATTATAGAACCCAATAGGTTACTCATTTACATAATTTTTAGAATTTTTAATGAAATTAGTTGAAGATTCAAATTTATATGATTTACTAATTACACATTAAAAAAATAAATATAATAATTATGAAAAAAAAACACAAATAGGAAAATGAACATTTTGGAATTTTTAAACTGATGTTCATTGGATTCAGAATATGTTTAAAATTTAGTGGATAATTAGTTAATGAAATTGACATAGAAAGATGAGTGATCCTCCAATGGATGTTTTATAGGATCAAATATCTTTATTTGAATAATATTATTTCTAAATGACATTAATTGTGCACTCTTATAAACAATTATAATGTATTTTATAATTTCAAATAATCGACTACATAATATAAAAGGTGAATGTATAGTAAACATACCGTTCACTGTAAGAAAAACAATGAAATCAATAGAAAAAAAATCATCTTCCCTTAATAATATATTCTTAATAACTCCAACAATTCTAGAATCATTATTATTTTCTAACTGAATGATAATTCAAGAATATTTGAGTTTCAATACCTTTAATTTGGAGAAAATAAAAAACATCACATTTATTGAAGACCCTAAGTCAAAAATTGCATCTTATAACTGATTATTTTATATTATAAGTGGGATTTATAATCTTACAAGGGTATTATCACATGATAGAAAGATTATGATGTATCATAGAGGATTTATTCCTCCCAGAGTTAATTATTTCATATCTTTTCAAAATTCTCTTTTGTGTGAACATTTATTTTGTAATTTTTACATAATTTGGAATTTATTTACTATATATTGTAATGGTGTATTAGTTTGAAAAATTCAAAAGGTTTATAACATAAATATAACCATTTTAATTTAAACTAATTTATTTATTAGGTGGTAGGAAAAGGGTGGTATAGGAATTTATGTGTCATTATCCAAATTAGTTTTACTTTTCCATGGTAACATTAATTTTGTAATTTTTTTGAAATCATTTCAAGATATATACTTTCTTTTAACATATAATTATTTTTCATAGTGGAGTAAACAAGATTTAATAGTTCAATAATAATGTAATTATCATCTATAGGTTATATATTATGGATTAAAAATCTTGGTTTATTGATTTTAGTTCCACTAAAAAAATTTATTACCCTTAAATTTTATTTATCTTTAGGGATAATCTATAGATTCGATGTTAATCTATCACTTTTTAACTATTACGAATACTCATTTATATTCTATTTAGCCAATTTGAGTCATCAAAATAATTAGGGTTATTTTTTACTACTTATATAAATTTTTAAGAGGTATTAGAACTTTTATGGAGGGGGTGATGGTTGAAATGAATAGAAATTCTTAGCAACTTCTGTATTGTTTCCTACTATTAATATCTTGGTTTTCAAATTTATGATTTCCTTGAAAAGTCAGAATTGTTGTTCTATTTATCTAACCATATTAATTTGTTTATTATCCCATCCATGGTTAAATTTTTTATTACATCTAAACTTTTAATAATTCAAAAATTCACACCCACAAATAGAGAATTACAAGACTTAGTTGAGTCATTTAATTGTGTAAATTTGTCACTAAAATTATGTTGTGAAGTAAAAGGTTCATACAAAGTTTGAGGTAGAAAATTAGGTTCAGGTAGAGTTTGTTTTTTAATTGCTGAGACAATAAATGACATAACCGATACCATCATAGGGGAAAGGTAACTTAGTGGTCACAAAATGTCTTTGTTTATAGAATTGGAAATAGGGTCTTCGTAGAAATTTTTCAATTTTTTTAGTTACCAATTTTAAAATTATTTGGAATCTTCTTGGGTGTTCTTAAAATTAATTCTTTTAAAACAATATTTTTTTATCAACCAAATAACACATATAATGAAATATACCAATATCTTATCCATGGGTTATAAATCCCCATAAAAATATAAATTAGTATCTAAACATAAATATAATGTTGGAGGTAACTATACAAAATGTTTTTAACTCTTTTGTAATAAAAATATAAGTTTTATACCTATATTTAATTTAATTTATTCTATAAATTTACTTCATAATTGATGTCACCATAAAAGTATGATTTTTTTTCCAAAAACATTTTCTTGAGAACATGCTAATTCCTAATTTTTATTCCATTTTTTTATTTTATAAACAATCTTGAAAATTGATAAATAAGTGTAGCAAGGGAATATTTTATGGGAAGCATAGGAAAAGGGTAACAAAAAACAAATTGGAGAAGAATATTCAATTCCCAAAGTTGTTAATTCCCACATCCAAAACCACTAGATAAGCACATATTAAGAAAACTAAAACCCATTGTACCCTTCCCTAGAAATTCCTTAGATATCATTCTATCATCCTCAACCCAGATGATGGATTATGACACTAAAAATATTTTGTATCAAATAAGGGTTTCATAACATTATCCATCGAAAGGAATTAAAATTCAATTTCCTCTAAAATCCACATCACAACTAGGAATATAGATGAATAATGATAATAAAACTGTTGGGATTGAGAACTTTAGTGGACATTAGAGATGGAGGGACACTACCATTTTTAGAAAACGAGGATAGGTACCTAAGGAAGGAAATATGAAGGGGGATGACTCCTTGATAGATAAATCAAAACCATTTCTTTGATCCACTTTGAATATCACTTCCTAGAAAGAATCAAATGGGGGGAGGATAGTATCGACATCACCCATAAGAAAGAGAGGGCACTATAAATGGGAGAATGTTATTGTAGCGTTTTAAGTGATTAGAAATGAAAGATATGGGTAACTAAATCAACAAAAAATAGAAAAAAAATGAATCAACGAGATGGGAAGAATCATCATTAAAGGGGAAGAATAAGGAAACCCTAGGGAATGTGGGAATGTTGATATCTCAAAATCTATGTGGGAAAATCATTCAAGAGTAATTAGTTGGAGAAAATTGTGTTAAGAATCCCATTAACTTAATAGTCCTTCTAAAAACAATAAAAACTATCATTTGAAAACCATCCAGTGGAATTCCATTACAAAAGTTTCTTCCCCAAATTAATATTATAGAACTAGGTATAAAAAAGTTTCACCCAAATCACAACAATAATTTTTACAACCTCACTCCATCCCTGTTTACTAAAAAAATGTAATATTCATGAAATGCAAAATAAATATAACCAAATAAAAGAGAATTTTTTTTACATGGTTCATAATATTATCCACACATCCATGAGAGAAAATTTTCTACATTTAATTTATCTATAAGAATGATTAAAACATGGATCCCTATAAAAAAATTAATCACTTTTATGTTCAACATGCACATATTGATAAAAAAAATAGGTGGCCCCATACCCTTTTATAGATAGTGTCATCTAGTATTCCAGTTTCACTAAAAACCAAAACATTTTGGAGTCCATTTGTTACACTATGCCAACTTCCGATCTCCTATAGAAATCTATTGAGTGACTAATCCCTTTTAATAATAAAAAAATATAGTAGAACTGAGAACCCCACCTTTCTGATGTTAAAGTTGAAAACTTTTGGAAGAATACCACTTGAACCTGATCACACTTAGAATAAATCCTTCAAAAACCTCACCTCATAGAAATGTAATTTCAGAATGATGAAGGAAAAAACCAATACCGCTCCACAATATAAAAAGTAACTAAAATTTCTGAAACTACTCTTTATGGTGTCTCTTTCCGACTAACTAGAGTAGGATTGAAAATTCTAAAAAATATCCCACGTACTAATGGGGATTTATATTGCCTTAGTATTTTCAGACCCAAACTCTTGGTAAACATATCAATTGGATTTTTCATTACATCTACCCTTTATAATTATAACCGACCATCATCCAACATCAATTGTAAGTATTGTTACTCCAAATCTATTTTTTTATTTCTCAAAAGAAACACATGATTCATATTTAGAAGAATTTCACTATGACTATCACAATATATCAACCCTAAAATGCTACAAAACGGTCCTTTAACTAATCATTTTAACCATAAAATCTATATAATAGCTTCTATTACAGCCACATAATATTCTTCCATTGTAGAATTTTATTTATCCAGTTTTAACCAAGAAATCAAACTCAATTCAGTTATTATGAAGGTATAAACACATATAGTTATTCTCTTCAGAGAATCAGAATCACCCCTAAAGTTGGTATTAAGAAACCCGACTAATGAATCATCATCTACAAATCAAACAATTATTCATTCAATTAAATTTTTGTATCAAATAATCTATTTAAAAGATTCCCAATGAACCTTCCCTATATTTTCTATAAACTGGATGACCATTCCCATTTCATGACCAATATTAGGTTGTGTACACATCATAACATACATCAAGCTTCAAACCACTGAGGCATAAGGAAATCTTAACACGTACTTCTTTTCTTCAACCATTCATGGTGTGTTTTAACATTAAAAGTATACAGTGTCCAAAAAAATGAGTTGGAAATTGTTTAATTCTAGTCATTCATAATCTTTCAACAATCTTCTAGATGTAATCCTTTTAGGATAAAACAAAACATTCAATTTTCAGATCACAATAAATTATCATTACCAAGATGTTATTATATTAAACAAGATCATTCAGTAAAAACATTCCATAGAATTCCTACATCAAATTATAAATAATATAAATATTCTGACTTATAAGCATTATATCTTCCACATAAAAAAGTAATATTATACGGTCATTTTTAGTGAACTCCTAACTTACTCTATTGGAAACCCTTTTCTTCTATAAAAGAATAAAACAACTATTTTCAACATCTGGGTTCTTGTTTCTAAACATAGAAACCAATCCTAATATTCCACACCAAGCCCTAATTATGGCCATATTTTTGAAACCAATTGGTTGTTCATATAAATTTCTTCCTTCAAATCCCAATGATGAAATATCGTCTTCAAATCCATTTTTTCAATGAAAAATTTATCACAGCCACCAAACATAAAATAACTCATATGATAGTACGTTTTGGTAACAAACCAGGTAATTATAGAATAAATCAATTTCATATTTATTAGTATTATTGAATTTGAATGTTATATTCATTATAAATATATTACGTAATTCTTAAATTAAAAAAGGAAATGATTTTACTTCTTATAAAATATTATTTAAATTAAAGATTTAAAAATTAAAAAAATATTCATTTGAGATAATTAATTTCATTTTTTAATTCATCATGTAAAAATTATATTAAGATAAGTTTTTAGAATTTTCCAAAAAAAATTATTTTCCATTGAATAATGGAAAAAATTGATTTTTTTATTGAAAACTGTATTTTTTTGTTTAAAAAATTTTAAAAGTACCATTTTATTTTAAAATAGTTTAGATGAAATAATTGTTCTGTTATATTTTAAATAATTAAATTATATTAAATGTTTTAGTTGAATTTTAAAAAAAATCATTTTTCTACATAAATATGCATTTTTAAGAAAAACTATTTTTTTCTAAAGAGAGGTTTTCATCACATTTTATGTGATAATTTTAATATTACTTTACATATTTAATAGGAATTGAATTTAATTAAATGTTTTTTATTCATCATTCTAAATTTATCCTAGGATAATTTTATTACATTTTTTTGAAGAAGTTAAATTTTTAGTGAATTGTAAAAAATATTATTTTTAAGAAATACAGTATCTTTTATGATATTGTCAAGACATAGACGTAATTTAAAAATTTATGAAGCTTATGGAACTAATAAAATAAGATAAAATACTCAAATTATCACTCACAATTAATTTTAAAAATATGTATTATAATTTATTCCATAATAAATAAGAAAATCATTTTCAGTGCTAACATAGAGCCTATGTAGTGCTGGACAAGTAAAATTTGGAATCTTGAAAACTATAATTTATTTTAGTGATGTAATTTAATGAATTTTAAATTAAATATTTAGTATTATTGTATATTTTATTTCTAGACATGAATTTTAGGGTTATATGAGAAGTGACTTATCCAAATTCTTATGCAATGCTGGTGTAAGGCCAACAAATTAAAAATAAAACATTAAATGTGTTTTTGTGATATAAATGTATGTTTAAATAAATATTTAATAAATATAAATTGATATTTTTATTATGATAAACTTATTTTAATGATATAAAATTATTTATGACCTTTTGGGGCCATATGGATAAGATTATGATTCTTATAGTATTTTATTTAATTAAATTTCAATCATGTCATACTCTTGTTTATAATAAGTTTGAAATTTTTAATATTATATTATAAAGAGGATATTTTAGACTATAAATATTACCTTTAAATCTAAAATATTTATCTTTATCATGGTTATTTATTTTAACTTTTTATAGAAGAAATAATTACCTTAGATGCCTAAACAATGCTAAGGGAGTAATTATACAAACAATGGAATAATAAAATAAATGATATTAAAAATATTAAAATAAATATAATTTAAGATTATTAATGAAATAAAATATTTTATAAACTATCTTGAAATGTTATATATGTAAAAAAATTGTTTTTACAATTATATGTTTTATCTTGATATTAATAATGTCCTTGTAATGAATAGATATAAAAAATTAAATTATTGATATTTTATAATAAATATTATTTTATTTAATGATATAAAATTCATAAAAATCAAAAATCCATACTAGTAATAAGTATATGGTTTGAAATATCAACCATGGTCAATTTATTAGTCGTTTTCCATTTATAGTAACTATATTGATAATCAATGTATAAATATTCATATTCTCTTTATAAGAGATAAATTAGTTAAATAAGGGTTAAAACCTAAATATATGGGTCGAAATATAGTCAAAATTTTTGAAATTTTTATTTTATGAGTGTATTCAGGCCAATATTAATCTTAAATTATAAATAATTTACTTTTTATAAATTTTTAATTTAAAATCAATTTTTCTTAATTTAACATTTTGAGAAAATCCAATAATGCCCCTCCCAACTCTTACAAAGGGGCACATCTGCTTCTAAATTCTAAAAAATTAAAATCCCATATAGTACAACAAATACACACCAAAATATCTTAATAGAATATATAATTTTATTTTTTAGGTATTTGTTTATTAATAAAACTTATCTTGTAGGGATTAATGTGTTAATAAAAGGAGGTTTTCAAAATAAGAGGTATAGTTATCAAGTACATGATTTAGTTTTTTTTCTTAAAAATCTTTAATATAATATTTAACCATTACAAAATAATAAAAAACATAATATATATAATGATATTTCCTTAGGTAAATTTAATAACTCATATCTGTTTCATATTCAATCAAATGAGAAAAGAAATCATCATCCGTGTGTACGGAGGACAACTGCCTCCCAAACTAATGTGATTCATTTTCCATCAACGTCTCTCAGAACTAGTAATAATTATGGAATTAATTATTATATATTATATTTAAGAAATAATTTTAATTTCTAAAATAAAATATATCATTTACATTTTTACCATTCCATGTATTGGAAAATGATAACATCGTTCATGCGTATGTGTGGACTACCACCTCCACAGAGCGATGTGACTTTTTTTTCATCACCACATCACATGGATGATATTTATAAATATATTTTAAGAATTAATATGATATATATTATATTATTATCATTACATAGAGATAAAATAATACTCAAATTATTTCCATAATGATCATTGAAAAAAGGAAATGTTTCCCATGCATATATATGAACTATCATCTCAATGATTGTAAAATGGTTCTTTTTCATAACCATATGTAATGGTTGAATTTAAAATAATAATAGTGGTATAAAAATCATAACTATTTAATTATTATTATTTTTTATATGATGGAATAATGAACACTTTGACCATATTAAATGAACTAAATTCATTTTGGACTTAAGTACTGAATATCGTCAAAATGTCCTATGTGAACTTAAGTGATTAAGTAGTTTTATATCACATGGTAATAAGTTATAAAAAATAAATAATAAAAATGAAAAAATTTCTTAATCAAGTATAAAATTAACAAAATTTTATTATTCAGGAAGATAACTAACGTACATGATTTTCCTACTCGAGGTACGGGACTTTTGTTTTTAAAAATCAACTTTATTTTTTTATAAAAGTCAAAAAGATTAATTTTTAAACATATATGACATGGAAATATTTTTATGAATTATTGAATAACATTTTTGTGTAATCTTACATTATAATATTACATGGTTATTTTCAAAGAAATGTTTTATCTTTTTTTTTGCATGGTTTGTTTTTAAATATGTTATTTTCCTCAAGGAATGTTTTTATGATGCAAGATTTCATGTGTTATTATTATGTTATAATTCCTTGGAATTATTTATAATGATGGGTGGTTCCATTATAAACCAAATATAAGTTTTTCCATTATACATCTCAAATCCATTGGGTATATTTATGTTAAAAGTTGAACATGAGGGTTATTCCAAATGTAATTGTGATGGTCGCTCCATGTATAACTACAATGGTTATTTTATGTACATCTGTGAGGGTTATTTCATGTGTATCTATGAGGGTTAATCCTTATGTATGTGTGATAATAAAATTATTCCCCAAGTTAACTATAGGATTTATATATTATTACTATATGTTTATAGAAATATCAATTTTTTCACCAGGTAAGTTATTAAGTTTATGTTCAAAGAAAAGTAGAAGTTACTTTTTAAGGGTGGAAAATATAACATTGTGAAAATGTTTTCATTAGTTTATCATGTTTTGAATATGGGTTTTATTTTTCATTTAATATTTATTGGGTAATTTTTTATCAAATTATTTGGTTAGAAGAGGTGGTTTCTTGAGTAAGAAAATGTTTATTTTGAGCCATATGTTTATTTTTAAAATAGAAAATTTTTTAAGTATTATGGACTGACAGTTTATTACATTATTTTTAGGCCCCTTATTAATTATTTAGTGCTTATCCAAAATTTTTAAATTTTTTTAAAACTCATCAACCATTGTAAAGGAAAGTAAGAGCTAATTTTTAATTTCATGATGATTTTCCATGGAAATATAACATGATTTGTTTTAAAAGTTTTATATAGTGGAAAAAATAGATACTAATCAATGGTATCAAACATGTAATATTTTTTTTTATGTATTGAGTTATGAGACCTAATTCTCAAAACATCTAAAAATAAATTTCCATTGAGTGTAAGGGAATTAATTCATGACTTAAATATCAATATTATGTAATGTTTATAGATGAGTTCTTGTAGTTGGTATCAGATGAGAGTATAGAAAACTTTGGAGATTATGATGTTTTCATGAGAGTATATCTTAAGAGTGATGGATGCCATCAAAGGTTTATAATTTTATTGTATATTAAAAGAAAAATTTCTTATAAATCCCTTTTTATGAATTATGTTATGAAAATTTAAGGTGATTAATGATATTTTTGAAGAAATTTATTTTTTAGATAATTAATGGTTTTTACATTTTGGGATAAAAAATGAATAGAATAAGATAAATTGTGTGGTTATTTTTTTAAATGTTTAATATATTAAGGTTATTTTAATGATTTTATCATATTTTTTGGTAATTTTATAAGAATTATCTAGTTTTAGAAATGGACATCTCACTAACTGTGGGAAAACCTGTCACGTTCGACAAGGCCGTAGGATTGAACACAACTTAAAGGTGAACAGGGAGCACCAACTACCACTGACTGACCTGATTTACTAGTTAGTATGAAGTTTTATTTTATTTAAACTATATTATGGATAAAGGTAATGTTCATTTTTAGAAAATATGTTTTTATCATAAATTTATTTAGTGATTACAAGAATAATGTTATTTTGGAGGAAGATAATAGTAATTTTTGGAACCATACAAAATAATATGGGATTTTATTTTGGAAATAAAGGTTGGATTATATTTTGGAAGTATATATGATTATAAATTTGATTTAGGTTCATTAATGTGATTTATGTCAATTATTAGCATATCTTAGAGATTATATTATTTTGGAATTTTCATTTTCGGTATGTTACATTAAGAGTTAATGATATTATTTTTGGAGATAAATGTTAATAAAATATTCGATGATTATGTGATCAAATAATTTTTGGATTTAAATATTAGTCTAGAATGTTTTTGGGGAATTTTAAGGACATTTATTTTTTATTATCTATGATTAAATTTCAGTACAATAGTTTATTTTTTAGATTAAATAAGTTTTTATCTTATAAAGGGTTATTTTTTTTGGGAATTATTTTATCTTGAGCTAATAATTATGGGTTTGGTAAATACATAAATACTTAGGGAGTATATTGTTTTTCTTCTGTGGATTTTTTTATTTATATAAGTTGATTATAGTAATTCAATCATGAAATCTTTATGCTTATCATTTGGAGAAAATGATGGGGTTTTTTGTGGAAACTGATTAAAGGGTGAAACTCTAATTTTCAAGTAAATATATTTCCTTTTGAATTTGGTATAGATGGTAAAGTAATTCGTCAACAATAAGAAAATATTATTGAATTAAAAACATTTTTCATTAACATTCTTATTAAGATATAAATTACCAATGAACCCATCACAGATTTACAATTTTGTAATGGTTAACTTTTTCAACACCGTATTTTTTTTATCACTCTCTAACGATCCTTGGGAGGTAGTGTTATCTTCCATATCCATGATTTCCTTTATGGAAACCTATTATGTGTAATATCTTGTGAAAGTAATACTTTTTTTATCTCTTATCAATTGGGTGTTTTATTAATCTATTTTATGATACGAGAGTTCAACAATAGTATTTTGAAAAGTCAAACCATGGTTACCGTGACCTAGTTCAAAATTGCATGGAAACAATTTCCAAATGGGGGTGAGAGAATATAAAACCCTAGGAAACTTTTGAATAAATAATTTTAGTATTTTTTTATAATTCTAAAATTATGAGGTTATATTCAACATAAATATATTAAGTTATTCTTAAAATCAAAAAATAATTTATTTTTTTCTTATATGATTTTATTTTAAAGTAAAATTTACAAATTATAAAAATTTACTATAAAAATGAATTTAATTTTTGAATCAGCATGTAAAAGTTATCTTAAGATTAATTTTTGAGAAATTTCTAAAATTTTTGATTTTCCAGTGATTAGTGAAAATACATATTTTTATTGAAAACTAATTTTTTTGGTTACAATCATTCGTGATGTTCCATTTTATTTTAAATTATTGTAAATTAATGATTAGTTCTATAATATTATTAATTATTAAATTAGGTTCAAATTTATAATATAATTTGGTATAAAATCATATTTATACATACACATGAATTTATAAGAAAATGTATTTTTATACTAAAAAGTTGTTTCTTGTCACATTTTTTTTGTGGTTATTATAATATTAATTTATATCAGTTATGTTAATTTAATTTCATAAAATGGAATTTCTTTTTTTGAGTCAGTAATCAAAATTCATCCTTGGATGAGTTTATATACATTTTTTTGGAAGAAGTTAATTTTTTATTGAATTGAAAAATTCAATTTAGAAATATGATATCTTTTATGATATTGTGAATAAATTGACATAGTATAATATTTTTGAAACTTATGAATGAAAAAAGTACAATAAAATAATAATATTATCAATCATAAATGACTGAAAATGTAAATATTATAATTTATCCTATAATCAATATGAATATTATTTTTAGTGCAGACGTAGAGCCTGCGCAGGGCTAAAAAAGTAAAATTTGTTATGCTAAAAATTTTAATTGGTTTAAGAAAAATTATTTTAGGACTTTTATATTAAATATTTTGCATTTTTTGTAATTTTTATGGTTATAAATTAATTTTAGAGTTATATAACAAGTTTCTTATACAAATTCTTGTGCAATGGTTGCATAAGGCCGTCAAAACCAAAATAGTACATCAAATGTGTCGTCATGATATACATGTGTCGTAAAAAATAAATATTAAAAAAATATATTTTCATATTTTAATTTTAATAATGGTATTTTATTAATATTAAATTATTTATGACACTTTTTACTCTTGGATAAGATTATGACTTTTACTGTATTTTATTTTTGGAAATGTCAAACATGTCACAATGTAGTTTATAATAAGTAAATCATTTTTAATATGGTATTATCTAGAGCATATGTTTAACAATAAATATTATTTTTAAGGATTAAATATTTACCTTCATCATTTAAATTTTTTAAATTTTTATGGAAGAAATAATTACCTAAAATTCTTACACAACACTAATACAATAATTATTCAATTAAAGGAAAAATAAAATAAATGATATTAAAAATATAAAAATAAATATAAATTGAAATAATTTAAATAATTGAATACTTTTATAGATTATATTTACATTTTAGATATATAATAAAAAATTTAGTTGAAATTATAAGCATTACCATCATATTATTAAAGTCAAAGTGATGAATAGTTCAATATATTAGCATTATTGGTATTTTATAATAAATATTGGTTTATATAATGATATAAAATTCCTAAAAATATTAATTTCAAAAAACTGATTATAATTAGGTTCAAAATATCATTTATGGTCTATTTATGGGTCATTTTTCATTTTATAGTTACTATATTGATAATCAAAGTGTAAAAATTCAGGTTCTCTTGGTAAGAGTTAAATGGGTAAAATAAGGGATAAAACCAAAAAGATAATGGTAAAAATATAGTGAAAAATTATATTGTGTTTCTTATAAGAGTATATTTAGAACCATCATAATCCTATTTTTTAAATATCCCACTTTGGTGCCATTTTGAGATGAAATTTAATTTATATTAATTTATTTTTTTGAGAAATGCCAAGAGTGTGACTCCCCTCTCTTATAAAAGTTTACTTATTTTTCTTATTTATAACCAATTAAAATAAAATTTGTTTTATAAAATACATATAAAAATACCATCCTATAATCCCTTCCCATATTATTGAGTTATTTTTTAGGTAGAATACCAAACTTATAGGGAATAAGGTGTTATGAAATGGGCGTTTTCCAAATAAGATGAATAGTTTTAAACTGCATGTTTTAATTTTGTTTTTTCTTATACCTAATAAAAATATTATTAAAGGATGATAAAATAATATATAAAGTATAAAAAATATACTGAAATTTTATTTTGTTTCTGTATAACCCATATTCATCTCATATTCTATAAAATGAAATAGAAATCATGGTCCGTGTGTACGGAGAAATACCGTCTCACGAACCAATATAATTTTTTTTCCATCACCATCCCTCAAGACTGGTTATAATGGTTTGATTTATGTTTATATATTATATTCCTAAAATATTTATCATTTTTAAAGGATAATATATGATTTACATTTTTACCATTCGATACATTGAAAAATGAAAATGTAATTAAAGCGCATATGGGGACTACCACCTCCATAAAGTGATGTGATTTATATATGATATTATTATAATTCCGTAAATATAAAATAATACTTACCTTCATTACATAATGATCATTGGAAAATGGAAATTTTACTCATTCATACATACAAACTACTATATCCATTATTGTAACATGGTTCATTTTTCATAACCATATGTAATTGTTGAATTTTAAAGTATAATTACTGTAAAAAATGATAATTATTTCATGATTATTATTTTGGAGATTATGGAATTATGACCACTTTGACCATATTCAACTGACCAAATTCATTTTGACTTAAGTATCGAATATCATCAAAGCATCCATCATTAACTTAAGTGATTATGTAATTGTATATAACATGGTAATAAGTGATATAAAATGAAAAATAAACATGAAAATGATTTTTAATAAAAAATAAAATTTCAATATGTTTATTGTTCATGAAGAGAAAGAGCATACGTGATGTGTCGACTCAAGGTGAGATACATTCTTTTTAAAAACACTATTTTAAAGTTCCTCGTTAATTTTTTTAAAATGTGAAAAGAATATTTATTTAAATTATATTGAATGAATAGATTTTTACACCTCCAGGATTAATATTTTCATTGAATACTCCTTTACATTATTACATAGTTATTTTCAAAGTATTTTTTATTTTTATGTGTGTATTTTTTTTTTGAAATAAGTGATTTTCCTCAAATAATGTTTTTATGGTGCAAGAACACTTGTTTTATGATTATGTTATGGTTCTTGGGAATTATTTACAATGATGGGTACTTTTTTATAAAGAAAATATGGATGGGTCCATTATATTCCACCAACTAATTGGGTTTGTTTATGTTGGATGTTGAACATGATGGTTATTCTAAATTTAACTATAATGGTTACTTGATGTATAACCATGATTGTTTTTTCCTATGTAGCCATGGTGGTTACTCCTTAAGTATGTTTTTAAATAAAATTATAACCCATGTTACCATTATGATTTATTACTTCATGCTATCTTTTTAAAGATATATTATGTTTGTACAAGGTATGTTATTAGGTTTATGTTAAAAAAAATCATATGTTACTTTTTAAGGGTGAATAGTATAACTTTGTGAAAATGTTTCCATGAGTTTATAATTTTTTAAATATTGGTTTTATTTTTCCTTTAATATTTATTTTATGATGAGTTATTTGTATTTTCAGGAAGAAAAGGTGATTTATAGAGTTAGAAAATGTTTATTTTGATCCCAATATTTATTTTGAATAAGTAATTTCATTATAAATATCATGGACTAATGGTTTATTTCTTTTTTATATCCTTGAATAAACTTTTTTATGACCATACCATGTTTTAAAAATGTTCTTCATAGGATATAATGGTGGTTAATGTAAAAGAAGATGTCTAGTTGAATGTTGTGCAGATTTTTCAAGAAAAAAAATCATGTTTATTATTGAATGTTTTATATGGTAGTAAAAATGAATACTGATTAGAGGTGTTCACCTTATTTTATATTTTTTCGTTATGTATTCAGTTATGAACTAATTATATAAAAATAAAAACCTGAAAAGATCCTAAAATTTATTATAATTAATCCTTGACTTAAAATTCAAGATTATATAATGTTTATGTAATGGTTCTTGTAGTTTTACTTCTAGAAATAATATCCTTGATAATTATACACCCTTATTCTAATTAAATCATTTCACAACTATCTTAGATTTATATATTTTTATTACATATGATTCTTATTTCAAATGGAATTCCCACTTATTATCAATTTACTTCTTCCCCAATGATAATTCTATTAGATCAGATGTGTTATTCACGTTTAGTGAATCCAAATCCTCCTATACTATGAACTTAATTTTTTTTCAAATATCCCAATGTATCCCCTTTATCTAGAATCATTGGTTCTTTAACATCTATTAGTAGTAGGAATCTTAGATCAGTTCCATAAATATGCACTGACCATCCAATCCTTGATGTTCTTCCCATATTAAACAATGAATTAAATCCTTATCAAACTAAAACTTCTAGAAATTCTCATTCTAGAACTACTCCTTCTAGAACATATACTTTTAAAAATCAAGATTGATTATCCCATGTTTTTAAGGTTTATGATAGATCTTCTACTGGATGTACTTATTTAATTCTTACACTTTACTTTGTTCTTCCATCCAGAATGTCAATCCATTAATTATATGTGAGTACATATAAACATTTAAATACATGTGATCCTCTCGAACCACCATTCAGATCAACCTGAACTAAAGCTTTATCATGTTGGATCGTAATATAGAAGTATATGTATATTATATGGAACACTAAAAGGGGGGTGAATTTTATGTTAAAAAACTATATATTTAAACACTTAAGAAAGGAATTAGTTTAAGAGATGTTAAAATAATTCAATTCATAACCAATATAATAGACCATATAGGTCTTGCATTTGATGGAAATACTAATATTTAATACTACAAGTATTTTAAAACAATTGTATTTGAAATTTATACAATGATCAGAGTAATAAAAATGTTAATGATTCTATTGTATAACGTATAGAATCTCTTAACACAATATGAACCATAATTGAAATAATTACAATTGAATTGATTATGAAAAGAATAGAAAAACAATACAATTCCCTTTCTAATAAAAATAACAGCAGAAATGTAAAAGTATTACAATCCTTTTAACCCAAAGAGAAGGGTATCCTTTCACCTAGGATATAAGGTCTGTCTTACCACCAACATGGTTATCCCTTGATTCAATGATTGGTACATATGTATTGTTATCCCCGGAAGTCATCGATTAATAACATAATCGACACCTCTATCCTTCCAGCAATTGAAGGCCCTCGATATGATGATCGATATCACGTTTTCCTATACATGGAAGCCCTCGATTTTTATCATAATGATCATTAAAACAAAGAAGAAACAAACCACTTAAAGAAATACAAGACCATGGAAAAAGCTGTTCACTTCTTGTATCTTCAAGGATTTCACATTAAGTAAGAGAGAAGTAAAATTATTTCTCTCTAGAACATGATAGTAGTAAAAGTTATATATTCTAGTTTTAATGACCTCCTTTTTATAGGATTCCGGTTCCAACGGTCATATTTTATCTGACTATCATATTTCTCAGAAAAACTCAGAGAGATTTGGACACCTGACATTAAAATGGTCAAAACAAAATAGAATACACGACATCATTTTTATTGGTTAATAACCAACTCAAAAACATCATTTTGGTTAGAAACAGGTAATTACAAAAGAATAAAACAAATAGTATGTGATACATGCATTCAGTGTTGATTTTATGATAAGAGTGTTATGCATTTCATAAGTGCAATACCTAACTTGATTTCTAGGCTCATCCAAATAATGAATATCGTTTACAAATTATAACCTGGTTACGATTATTAACTTGGTTAAGATGCACGCTATTCAATATGTTTACAATGATTGGATACAAGGCATAATAAGACTATGGTACAAAACCTGGTTACAATGTATGTTTATGATACAATGGTTTACATGGTTACGATGCATAAATATGATGCACTACTTAACCTGGTTACGATGCATGATTACGATGCAGTACTTAACCTAGTTACGATGAATGATTACAATGAGGTGAATTACCTGGTTATGATGCAAAAAAAACGATGAAGTAATTTACTTAGTTACTATGGATGATTATGATGCAATACATAACCTGGTTACGGTGCATAATTACAATGTGTTATCTATCCTGGTTTTGTTTTTTGATTATAATGGAATTTACAGTCAGATTACGATTCCTGAATATGATGCAATGCATAATATGGTTATGATTATGAAAGAGAATATAAAACAATGTGAATGAACAACAAACACGACTTTCACAAGGTTACATAAAACATGAAAAACAAAGTGAGTGATTACGATTGTTAAAATAAAATACATGAAAAACAGTATGTGTGATTACGATTTGTGTGATTTGTGATTTCCAAAAAAAATGATTGATGGAAAAGTCGAAACATGTTTTGACTCAACAATCTACCCCTTTTTGGAAATCAAAAAACAAAACAAGAAACAAACAAGATAACAAAAATATAATATTTCTCCCCCTGAGTTTAATAACTATAGTTAATATATATAATTCCACCCTTGGTTTAAACAACCTATAAGGGATCATATTCTCCTTAATTTTTCTTATGAATTCTCCCCCTTAATCATACAATCATAAAAAACATTATTTTTAAATCCATTCTCCCCCGTTTTGATTTTTAAAAAGAGTAAGGGAAAGAATTTATTTCTTGTAAAAGGTTAGAGAAACAGAGTATGAAATAATAAATGTTACTTGAAACAAAATTTTATTACAAAAAGAGTTCAACCATCAATCTTTTAAATTTTTTTCCAAAAGATTAAACAACAAGAGTTTCAACTTCTTAAACTCTTTTCTATCCTCCACAATATTGTCAAGGTCTTCTCGATGTGCCTTCATCTTCTCATCCTATTCAGGAATAATTATTTCATGCTTCAGGAGATGATCTTCATGAAGCTGATTAGTAGCTTCCTGAGCTTTAAGTATTGATTCATTGTTGTTGTAATCATCCAATATGAGGTTGTAGGCTTTCTCAAGGATAATAACTCTATTTGAGAGTGAGACAACTTCATTATTATAATCTTGAAGCTTTTCTCTTAAAATATCAATCTCTTATCTCTCTTTTTTCTTTCAAAGTCTCTTCAGACCATACATTTAAATCCAAGGCTTCAAGTAGAACCAATCCAAATTAAGGATACCCTTATTTACTTTCTTGCCTTTTCATCCTCCATTTAGTAGGAACCTCATCAGATGCAGCCTTTTGTTTATTTTATGGTTTTGGATTTGCAGCCTTAACTACCTTTATTTTGTTCAAAGATGACTTGGATGTATTAAAATGTTTCTTACTACCTTCAGCAACTTCCTTTTCTTTCTCAACATCCAGATGTTTCTCAAACATTTTCAATTTAGTATTGAAATGTAAATTGAGCCTTCTTACTGTATCCTTACTAATTAAGGGATCTTTGATGAAAGTTGGATCTGACTTAATTCCAATATTACACAAACCCAAGTACACTTTCAAAAAACTACTAATAATGGTGGGAAACATGATCAATAGAGATTTTATAAAACCAGATTTGAGCTTCTTAACTGTTTGGAAAAAATACCATATGATTAAACTTCCTCATGTTCACCAAGTAGTCAAGAACATACATTAAAATACCTGAAAAATTCAAGGAAATTTTTTATTCTTAATTTTCATGAGAATTTTACAAGAATGTAGTTTCTGACGGCACCTGATTCTGAGGCCCGGTGTGCCCGGAATCATTTTCTGAAGTTTAGCTTGGGTACGTTCAGTGAACGAACGAGCGGGTTTTTCTAACTTTTGAACCGGTGCTCGGAATCAAATTCTGAGGGCACCGATGGAATCGCAGTGCCGATAATTGCTTAGAAACGCATTTTTAGAAGTTGCATTTGCTCAGGTGTGGTTTTTAATTTTTGGGGTTAAGTTAAGAAATAAAATAAAAGTGGTGCAACCGATTTTTATTTTATTTTTCTTAACTTAAGTTATGTGGATGATGTGGGACCCACAATATCCTACCCACTTGGTAGGATATTTTTGAGGTGGGGCCCACACGAACCCCACCATTTCTTTTCTTTTAAGTAACGCACCCACACCCCCTTTTTAATGAAGTTAACTCTTGCGTTTAATCTGGATATTAAACGCCACATTAATTGGGCAGTTTTAAACGCCTCAATTAATTGTTCATTTCGTTTCTTTTTGAAATTAAAATGTTGGATTGTGAATTAATAAAATAAGACAACTCTTATTTTATTTCTATTGGAACTTGTTTCGTGGAGAGGATTTGGAGAAAAGCCTTCTTCTTAGACAAAGAACACGAAGAACGCGAAGAACGCGAAGAACGCACTGATCTCCGACGAAGAACGAAAAATCCTCAGAGATCGACTACGTGACGTCGTGTACCACGATGTCAGTGACGCTTCTTCCGCGAAGCTTCTTCCACAATGCTTCTTCCGCGATGCTTCTCCGCGACACGACGTTCCTCCCTCCGCGACGCCTTCTTCCGCGACGGTTATTTCCGCGACGAATCCTTGCTCATCGAATTCGATGAGGTATGGGTTTATTTTAATTGTTTTTCATAAATTCTTATGTTGCCTTTCTTCTTTTCTATTGGAGCCGCTTGTTATCGCAACAATGGGAGGGGGGTCGGACCGTACGAACACGGCCGACCCTCCTCCCCCTTTTTGGTTGCTTGATATTGTTGCGGCACGAGCAAGGCAACGCGGTGCCGAAGCACCGCGCGAGAACTATTAAGGAAAGGGGGAGAAGCGCAGCGCCGTCGCGCCATGGCATTGAAGACGAACCAGAGATGCGGCGCCATCACGCCGCGCCGTTGAAGACGAACCAACGACGTGACACCGTCGCGCCATGCCGGAGAACCACAAAATCACCGTGGCTAGAGCGGGGCCACGGTGGAGGGGCGCGACGCCGTCGCACCAAGCCGAATGGACAAAGGCCGCGGCTAGGGCCGCGGCGAAGCAGGGAGACCGGCTGCCGGTTCCGGGCCACCGACATCGGAGCAGGGGGACCGGCCAGCGCCGGTCCCGTGGCGGCAGCAGCCGGCCGGCCGGTCAGCGGGAAATCCGGGGGTCCGTGACCCCCGATTGGCCAGCAAAGTGGCCCCCACATGGGCCCGCGGTTACAACAAAGCGGGGGTAAGCCCCCCCCCCCCCCCCCCCCCCCCGCGTCAATTGACTCGGCCGAAACGGCCGAGCCGCCTGGCTGGCTCCAGCGCGCCGGGCCGCGCCCAGGCCGGGCTGGGTCGTGCAAGCCGGGTTGCGCCGCGCCCAAGCGGGCTGGACCCAGAACTGGTTTGGGTCGACCCGGTTCGGGCCGACCCTGGGGGCATCGGCTGGGTCGGACCGGGCCCGAATCCCCTAATACCGAACCTCCATCGGTCTTCTGCCCATATCTTGGGATGAAGACCTCCAATCGATGCACCGTCAGCTGCAATGCGATCCTTGGATCGAGACGGTCTTTTTAGTATATTACACTAAGGGTTTCGGAGAACTGTGGGTTCGTCAGGGTTGGTTCGTACACGAAACCAACCGGTCCCTCGGAGCGGAAACGCTTATAACTTGAGCTTCGGACGTCCGATTGACGTGCCTTCGACTTTGTTGGATTCCTATTAGTGAGACGAACCTTTTGGCTTACTCCGCTCGAGGTTTGTATGAAGGTGGAGTACGGTCGGGTTGGTTTTGACTTAAAAACCAACCGGGCCCCTGGGATAAAAAAGCCAACAAATCTCAGACCGGGCGTCCGATTGACGCGCCGTCTATAACGTTGAGTTCCTGTTAGCGATACGGAACTTTTGGATACATCAAATCCAGACATTGTGTCAGTTGATGTATCAGTCCTTCGGCTCGTGGAGTAGACCCTCCCAAACGAGCTGGCTGTGTGCGGGAACCTTAGAGCTGGCTGTGAATGCGACGACGACGACGACTGTACAGAAATCCTTCATGGATTCGACGACAATGACTATAGCACTCAGGGATCCTACGTTGATCAGTGCTACTACACCTTTGTGGGTCAGCGCTTAGCGGTCCTGTGTGGGCCAGTGCCTACAGATCTTATGTTGGTCCGATCCTGTGTGGGTCATTGCGGGGGTTAGTTACCTATCGATCCTTTGTGGGGCATTGTGGGGGTTAGTACCTATCGATCCTGTGTGGGTCTGACGGCTTAGATGAATCAGTGGCTATATCTGATCATCTCTATCGTCATATGAAGAAGTATACCTGTGTGAGCTGAATCTTGACATTCAATCCTTATCTTCGATAAGTTTGACTTGATATCCTGTGTGGATTACGTTATGCTTTCCTGTGTGGATTGGGTTGTGATTTCCTATGTGGACTGGGTTGTACTTGAGCTCGGATGTTGGAGCCGAATGAGAATTGATGACTTAGGTATATGTATGGTCATATACCTAAGTAGTGTTGGATGTTAATTTGTGATTGTATCTTTCCTTTTTGGATTATCCTTTGTGGATTCTGGGAGACCTTCGGGGGTCTCGCAGTCCCTACTGAGTAGCTTATACTCACCCCTACATGGGATATGCCCACACTATGTTGTGTTGGTTGCAGACAATGGACAGCGCTGATCGCGGTTGAGGTTTGCGAAGTAGGTCGGTACCCGGAGGTGGACCACTGGGCGGGACGTACTCGGAGCAGACGGCTGGACTCGAGGAGTTGTGGAGGCTATCTGTACCCACCCTTCTGGTGGGACTTCCAGTGGACGGCTCGAGGCTTCGGCTTTAATTTTCAGTTGTTGTACTCCCTTTTTTAGTTGTACTTTACTTTCAGTTTGGGTTTGTATTCTGGCCCACTTACATTTCTGCACTTACTATTGTACCCAGTTTTTACTTAGTGTTTACTTCTGTTTTCTTGCTCAGTGGTGTTTGTTTACTTTACAAAGGAAATTCCTTCCCTTTTTACCGGGAATTATGCCTTGGTGATAGTTTCCAGCCCCTGGCCTATGGAAGGTGGGCTTGGGGTAGTAATGGCACGGGCCCCGAGGATGGGTCGTGACAAATTGGTATCAGAGGAGTTCGGTTCTACCGCAGAACTCAAGACACTGATATTTCTTCTATGTGAAGAAATAGTGTTAAGATTATTGAGTGTGGTTATCAGTCCAGGGAGACCAGTGTTGGTGCGATGGCCAACGTATCCGTACACCAGGACTCTGACTTCTGATTTCCGACTTAATGCACGAAAACATTAATTGCATGTGTGTTTCAAGTTTTCTTTGTGTTTACTTTGCATCAGCTCACCAGGTATACTATTCTGACCGTGGCACACTTGTCTCTTTCTAGGATTTCCCCAAGATAGCAGCTAGCTAGGGTTCCGAGCGTTGTTCATGACGACAGCCCACAGAGCAACGAGGCCTCGGTACAAAGCCCTTTGACAGCAAAGGCACCGGCGGTACCTCTACCCGCCGAGCCACTGATGCTACCAGCCCCAGCCGCTGATGATGCACGTCGCCTTAGGGAACTTCACGAGTTTTAGCGCCAATGACCGCCCAGGTTCTGCGGGGAGACGGACCCTCAGGAATCCGAGGATTGGCTGGAGGCAGTTGTAAGAGTTTTCAGGTTAGTGAGGACACTAGCAGACCTCATGGCGATCCTCACAGCGAGCCTACTGCACGCAGTAGCAGGCAGATGGTGGAGCTTGATGCTCCAGGTGCACGATGAGGCATCTCTTCTCTGCACTTACTTTGAGAGACTCTTCGGCTCAGAGTTCTTCCCAGCCACCCTCCGTGCGGTGCGCATCCAGGAGCTTCTACAGCTGCGGCAGGGCAGCTTGACGGTCGTCCAGTACTCGGAGGGATTTACCGATCTCTCGCGCTACTCGACAGACATGGTATGAGACCCATTCTTCCGGGCCCGGAACTTTGAGCAGAGATTGAGGCATGAGATCAGGGCATCGCTAATCTCCCTAAGAATTCCAACTCAGGTAGGGGTACTGGAGGGAGCCCTTCTCATCGAGAGCTTTCTTGGTGAGTCTAGACAAGCTGTGAGACCTACCGCAGGGCGGCACGTAGCAGAGACTTCTGCAGCAGGAAGTCGACGGATGACTCATGGGTCCAGACAGACCAGACACTCAGGCAGACGACCTCAGGACACTAGCTCAGTAGTGCGGGGTAGTCGTCCTCTCTGAGTACGTCCCGCCTAGTGGTCCACCATCAGGTATCGTCCTGCTCAACAAGCCTCAACCACGATCAGCATTGTCCGCCGTCTGCAACCAAAACAACATAGTGCGGGCATAGACTGTGCAGTGGTGAGTATAAGCTACTCAGTAGGGACCCCGAGACCCCCGAAGGTCTCCCAAAATCCACAAAGGATAATACAATCACGAAGTAACATCCGTCACCACTTAGTTATATGCCCATACATATACCTAAGTCATCAATTCTCATTCGGTTCCAACATCTGAGCCCATGTACAACCCAGTCCACACAGGAAAACGCAACCCATTCCACACATGATGACAAAACGTAATCCACATAGGATATTAAGTAAAACATATCGATGATAAGGATTGAAAGTCAAGATTCAGCTCATACATGTATACTTCTTCGTAAGACGATAGAGATGATAAGATATTGCCACTGATTTATCTAAGCCGTCAGACCCACACATGATCGATAGGTACTAACCCCTGCAATGACCCATAAAGGATCGATAGGTAACTAACCCCCACAATGACCCACACAAGATCGGACCCACACATGATCTGTAGGCGCTGGCCCACACAGGACTGCTGAGCGCTGACCCCCACAGGATCTGAACCACACAGGATCGGTAGCACTGATCCACATAGGATAACTGAGTGTTGTAGTCTTCGTCGTCGAATCCACGGAGGATTTCTGCACAGTCGTCATCGTCGTCACAGTCGCAGCCAGCTCTAGGGTTCCCGCACACAGCATGCTCGTTCGGGAGGGTCCGCTCCACGAGCTGAAGGGCTGATACATCAACTGATGCATAGTCCAGAGTTGATGTATCTAAAAGTTCCATATCTTCAAGAGTAACTCAACGTCATAGACGGTGCGTCATTCGGACGCCCGTTCTGAGAGTTATTGGCTTTTTCGTTACAGGGGCCCGATAGGTTTTTAAGTCAAAAACCACATGACCGTACTCCAACTGCATCCAAACCTCGAGCGGAGTAATCCAAAAGGTCTGTCTCACAAAGAGGAATCCAACAAAGTCGACGGCACGTCAATTGGATGTCCAGAGCTCAAGTTATAAGTGTTTCCGCTCTGAGGGCCCGGTTGGTTTTGTGTACGAACCATCCCGGCCGAAACCAAAGTACTCTGAAACATTGAGTGTAATATACCTAAATGACCGTCGCGATCCAAGGATCACTACGCAACTGACGGTGCGTCGATCGGAGGTCCGCAGCTCATGTTATGGGCAACTGACCGAAAGAGGTTCGGTATTATGGGGTTCGGGCCCGGTCTGACCCGGCCCGATACCCCCAGGGTCGGCCCGAACCGGGTCGACCCAAACCGGGTCCGAGTCCGGCCCGCTTGGGCACGGCGCGACCCGGCTAGCGCGGCGCGGCCCAGCTCGGCGACCCGGTGCACTGGCCAGGTGGCTCGGCCGAACGACCGAACCGTTCGGCATGCGGGGGGGGGGGGGGGGGGGGGGTTGCCCCCCGCTTGTTATAATCGCGGCCCCATAATGGGGGCCGCTCATGTCCGGCCAGACGGGGGTTTCGAACCCCCGGATCTTCCACTGTACGGCCGGCTGGCTGCTGCCGACTTGGGACCGACAAGGGCCGGTCCTCCTGCTCTGACGCCGGCGGCCCGGAACGGGACGCTGGTTCCCCTGCTCCACCGCGGCTTATGCCGCGGCCTTGGAATGTTCGGTGTGGCGCGACGGCACCGCGCCCCTCCGCCGCGGCCCCGCTCCGGCCGTGGTGTTTTTCGGGGTTCTCCGGCGCGGCGCGATGGCGCCGCGTTCTTGTTCAACATCATCGGCGCGGCGTGATGGCGACACTCATCCTTGCCACACGATCCTGCGCGGTGCGTTGGCACCGCATCATTTTCCTTCGAACCACAACAATACAAGAATAAGGGAGGAGGGTTGGCCATGTTTTTGCGGTCCGGACCCCTCCCGTTAATCGATAGAAAGCGACAAAGTTTCACAAAGAACGACAATAGAAGTAATCAGGAACAACAATTTAAATAAACCCCTACCTCATCGAAATTGTTGAGCGAGGGTTCGTCGCAGAAATAACCGTCGCGGAAAAAGACGTCGCGGAAGGAGAGAGCCGCGTCGCGGAGAAATGATTAGTCGGTGTCGCGTCGTCGATCCCCGAGGAATCTGGCATTCTTCGCATTCTTCGTCGGAGAAGAAGAAGAAGTTCTTCAAGCTCCTCAACTTTTCTCCAAAGACTCAGACAACCAGATTCCAACCCAAAATAAAATAAGTTCATCACTTATTTTATTAACATAACTTAAGTATTTGAATTTCAAAAGTTGAATTAATTCCCTCAATTAATTAACTCAACTTGACTTAAAAAATGGAGGGTTATGGAAGGTTAGGGAAGATGAAGGGGTGGGGTTCGTGTGGGCCCCACCACTCTCATAAACTCACATGGGAAGTTGGGTGGTTACGCCAAATTCCACTCAATGGATAAACCAATTAAAAGAAATACAAATTGTAACTCAATTTTTATTTTATCTTCCACAAATTTTTAACAACTCCTCCCGTGAAAATGCAACTCCGGAAAAGGTGTTCCTAAGAAAATACCGGCGCTGCGAGTTCATCGGTGCCCTCGGAATTCGATTCCGAGCACCGGTTCAAAAGTTAGAAAACCCCGCTTGTTCGTTCACTGAACGTACCCGAGCTAAAATTCGGATGGAAATTCCGGGCACACCGGGCCTCGAAATCAAGTGCCGTCAGAAACCGCGTTCTTGTAAAATCCCAAAGAAAATTAAGAAAAAATTTCCCTTGAATTTTACGGGCTTTTAAATTACTCCCACCACAGGGCTTTATGTCCCCGTAAAGATACATAATAAACTAGGGGAACAAATGTGGGTACTGGGCACGCATCTGAGCCCCCCGCTCCCAAGTGCTCTCCTGGAGTTTCTCGTACTTCCATCTGATGCACACTAGAGGAATCGACCATCCACGTAGGACCCTCTCCAGTCGATCCTCGATCTCCACTGGGACCTCTGCAAAAGTCACCCCATCATCAATGTCCATCTCCCCATGGTCAATGATATGCATCGGGTCGTGCACGTATCTCCTCAGCTGGGATACGTGGAAGACGCCGTGCACCTGGTGCAACTAAGGTGGTAGAGCCAGGAGATAAGCCACCTCGCCAATCCTGCTGAGGACCTGGAATGGTTCGATGAAGCGTGGAGACAACTTGCCGCCTCCTCTAAATATCTGTAATCCACATTGAGGTGAGACATGCAAGAAGACGTGGTCGCCATACTCGAACTCAAGTGGCCTCCGCCTCCTGTCAGCATAAGACTTCTGCCGACTCTGAGCTCTCCTCATCCGCTCCTGGATGACCTGGACCTTCTCTGTCATGGCCTGGACCATCTCTGGTCCCACAAGTGCTGACTCCCCAGGGTCTTTCCAGCACAGAGGAGATCTTCAAGGTCGGTCGTACAACGCCTCGTATGGTGCCATCCCGATGGTGGAGTGGTAGCTGTTGTTGTACGCAAACTCCACCAAGGGTAGGTGGTCCTCCCAGCTGCAACCAAAGTCGAGGACACATGCGCGGAGCATTCCCTCGAGTGTCTGAATGGTCCTCTCCATCTGACCATCTGTCTGAGGGTGAAAGGCGGTACTCAGACGTAGCTGCGTCCCGAATGCCTCCTACAACCCCTTCCAAAGTTGGTAAGTAAAGCAAGCATATCGATCGGAGACGATAGATGATGTCACACCATGAAACCGCACAATCTCCCGAATGTAGAGACTTCCCAAGCTCTCCACTGACCCCTACTCTCTGATGGGTAAGAAGTGTGCCGACTTGGTGAGTTGGTCGACAATCACCCAAATGGAGTCGTGACCTCTGGAAGTGCGTGGGAGTCCAGTCACGAAGTCCATAGATATCCCGTCCCACTTCCACTCTGGGACCTCCAAGGGTTGTACCAGGCCGGCTGGTACCTGGTGCTCTGCCTTCACCTATTGGCAGGTGAGGCATCGAGAGACTAACTCTTCCACAACCTTCTTCATGCTCGGCCACCAGTGCTGTCGTCTGAGATCCTGGTACATCTTCACCACTCCAGGATGTACTGCCAAAGGGGAAGTGTGAAACTCTCTCAGCACCTCCCCTAGTAAAGAAACTGGTACCAAGGTACGTCCTCTGAAAAGGACGTCATGCTCTCCTCCTACAGAGAAACCATCAGGTGCCTGTCTTGAGGATATTTGCACACGCGACGTCTCATAGTCAGCGTCCCCATGTTGTGCCTCTCTGACCCACTGTAGTAGTGGAAGAGTGACTGTGAGTGACTGAAGGAAGGCTGGTCTATCTCTATCCATGAAGGATACCTGCAAAGCGGCTAGCTGATCTGTCGCCTCCCCAAGTAGCTGAATGACCGTCCTCCTGCTGAGAGCATCAGCTACCACGTTCCCCTTTCTAGGAGTATAGTCTATCTCAAAGTCATAGTCCTGGAGGAACTCGAGCCATCACCGATGTCTCAGGTTTAGGTCCTTCTGTGAGAACATGTACCTGAGACTCTGGTGGTCAGAATAGACTGTAAAGCGCTCACACATCAGATAGTGTCGCCACATCTTCAGAGCGAAGACCACTGCTGCTAACTCTAGGTCATGGGTAGCGTAGTTCTGCTCATGCTGCCTGAACTGAAGTGATCCATAGGCGATCACTGCCCGATCCTGCACCAGGAAACATCAGTGTCCAGTCCCTAATGAATCACAGTAGACTACGTACCCTACTCCCTCCTTCGGTAGCCTCAAGATAGGTGCGCTGGTCAATATCTGTCTCATCTCCTGGAAGCTCTACTGACAACTGTCTGACCACACAAAGGGTTTCCCCTTCTTCTTCAAGGCTGAGAGTGGTGCGGAAACTCTGGAGAAGTCTGGCACAAATCTCCGGTAGTATCTAGCTAGTCCCAGGAAACTCCGCACCTCCGTCATGCTCCTGGGTGGCTCCCAAGCTAGCACTGCCTCGATCTTCGCAGGATCCACCGCAACTCCCACCTCAGAGATGACATGTCCCAAGAAGTGGACCTCACGTATCCATAACTGACACATCAAGAGCTTTCCTTAAAGCTGGTGCTCTCAGAGTGTGTCGAGTACAACCCGCAAGTGGTAGGCGTGCTCCTCCTCAGTCTTCGAGTTTATCAAAATGTTGTCGATGAAGACCACGACAAATCAATCAAGGTATGGCTGAAAGATCCTGTTCATGAGGGCCGTAAACACTGCTGGAGAATTGGTTACGCCGAATGGCATAACCAAGAACTCATAGTGGCTATACCGACATCTGAAGGAGGTCTTCTGCACGTCCTCGTCCCGAACTCTGAGCTGATGATAGCCTGACCTGAGGTCTATCTTCGAGAACCACCGTGCTCCCTTGAGATGATCGAAGAGGTCATCAATTCTTGGTAGTGGATACTTTCACCTCGCTGTCACCTGGTTCAAGCGTCGATAGTCAACACAATGTCGCAAGCTCCCGTCCGCCTTCTTGGCGAACAATATTGGGGATGCCCAGGGTGAAACACTGGGTCGGATGAATCCCTTGCCCTGCAAGTCCTCCAACTGTACCCGTATCTCTCGAATCTCAGTGGGGGCCATCCGATATGCTGGAGTGGATATCGGGGCTATCCCAAGGTACATGTCAATATAAAAGTCTACCTCTCTACGAGGAGGTAGTCCTGGAACGTCGTCGGGGAAAACGTCCGCATACTGATCCACCACTACAAGAAAAACTAGGACTCCGCACGTCAACTGCTCCTAGGATGAGGCTATCCAATTGATGATTGATGGGTTGTCCTCTCCTCTGCGTGAGTCCATCCTATGCTACGAAGGCTCCCTTCTCGCCGGTGAAGGTGAACCTGCTCCCTTCGGTGCGTACACATCGCACCTTGCACCTAATACAGTAAATCTGAGCATGAACTGTAGATAACCAATCCATGCCCAAGATGACGTCGTAAGGCCTCGATGCCGCTACAAGAAGATCACAGCCGAAGCTCTCACCTCCTAGAGTAATCTCACACTGCCGGCACCGGTGCGTAATCGTCAAGTCTACTCCCGTAGGCGTCTCTAGCTGTAAGGATCGAGCCAACAACTCTTTTGGAATCTCTGAGCTCCGAACAAGGGCAGCGACTATGAAATAATGACTCGCTCCTGTGTCAACTAGTGCGTTTATTCGGGTTAAGAAACGCCTCATTAATGTGGCAGTTTAAGCGTTGCAATTAATTCACTTAATTGTTTCTTTTGTTTTTGAATTTTTTAAAACTCAAGGCTTGTGAAATAAAAATAAGACAACTCTTATTTTTATTAGATTGGTGGTGTTGAGAGGCTAGGGAGAATTCTCAGGCTCTTGAAGTTCTTCCTCCTCGACGAAGAATGAAAAGAATGCAAAGAACGTGAAGAACGCGAAGAACGCCGTCCTCCAACGAAGGTCGACAAGAACGCCGGATCCTCGGAGATTGACGACGCAAAGCGACAGATACTTTATTTGCGATGCGACGACCCTTCTTCCGCGATGCTTCTTCCGTGACGTTCCTTCTTCCGTGACGTGCAATTCTGCGACGAATCCTTGCTCATCGAATTCGATGAGGTAGGGATTTATTTAAACTATTGTTCGTGAATTTTTCCATTGCCTTTCTTCATTTCTATTGGAGCCGCCTGATACCGCAATAACGGGAGGGGGTCGGACCGCATGAACACGGCCGAACCTCATCTCCCCTTTGGTTGTTTGATGTTCTTTTCGGCACGAACAAGGCAACGCGGTGCCGAAGCACTGCACAGAAATATTAAAGAAAGGAGGAGAAGCGGCGCCATCGCACCGCGCCATTGAAGATGTACCAAAGACGCTGCACGGTCATGCCACATTCAAGAAATGAAAAAGCGCCGTGGCCAGAGCGGGGCCGCGACGGAGGGGCGCGGTGCCGTTGCGCCGCTCCGGAAGGACCAAGGCCGCGGCGGAGCGGGGAGACCGGCGGCCGTGGCCGGGCCGCCGACGTCGGAGAAGGGGGACTGGCCCTTACCAGTCCCATGGCGGCAGCAGCCGGCTGGCCAGAGCGGGCCGACCGGTCAGGGGAAAACCGGGGGTTTGTAACCCTCGTTCGGCCAGCAGGTGCGGCCCCCCACATGGGGGCCGCGGGTTCTCAACGCGGGGGGGGGGGGGGGGGGCAGTGCCCCCCCGCCCTTCACCGCTCGACCGTTATGGCCGAGCCACCCAGCCGCTGGCCGCGCCAGCCGGGCCGGCCCCGCCCAAGCGGGCCGACACTGTGGGTATCGTCCAGGTCAGACCGGGCCTGAACCCCCTAATACCGAACCTCCATCGGTCTTTTGCCCATATCTTGGGATGCAGACCTCTGATCGATGCACCGTCAGCTGCGATGCAATCCATGGATCGAGACGGTCTTTTCGGTATATTACACTCAGGGTTTCAGAGAACTTTGGGTTTGACCGGGTTGGTTCGTACATGAAACCAACCGGGCCCTCGGAGCGGAAACGCTTATAACTTGAGCTACGGAAGTCCGATTCACGTGTCATCAACTTTGTTGGATTCCTCTTAGTGAGACGGAACTTTTGTCTTACTCTGCTCGGGGTTTGGATGCAGGTGGAGTACGGTCGGGTTGGTTTTGACTTAAAAACCAACTGGGCCCTTGGGACGAAAATGCGAATAACTCTCAGACCGGGCGTCCGATTGACGCGCCGTCTATAACGTTGAGTTCCTATTGGCGATGCAGAACTTTTGGATACATCAACTCCAGACATTGTGTCAGTTGATGTATCAGCCCTTCGGCTCGTGGAGCGGAGCCTCCCGAACAAGCTTGCTGAGTGCGGGAACCCTAGATCTAGCTGCGAATGCGACGACTATGACTTTATAGAAATCCTCCGTGGATTCGACGACGATGACTACATCCCTCATCGATATTACATGGATCAGTGCTACAGATCCTATGTGGGTCAGTGCTTAGCGGTCCTGTGTGGGCCAGCGCCTACATATCCTATGTGGGTCCGATCCTGTGGGGGTCATTGCGGGGGTTAGTACCTATCGATCCTATGTGGGTCCGACGGCTTAGATGAATCAGTGGCTATATCTGATCATCTCTATCGTCATATGAAGAAGTATAACTGTGTGAGATGAATCTTGACATCCTTTATTATGTGGATTCTATGGTGCTATCCTGTGTGGATGTGATGGAACTTGGGCTCAGATGTTGGAGCGAACTGGAATTGATGACTTAGGTATATGTTTGGGCACATACCTAAGTAGTGTCGGATGTTACTTCGTGATTGTATCTTTACTTTGTGGATTTCCTTTGTGGATTCTGGGAGACCTTCGGGGGTCTCAGGGTCCCTACCGAGTAGCTTATTCTCACCCCTGCATGAGCTATGCCCGCACTACGTTGTGTTGGTTGCAGACGACAGACAACGCTGATCGTGGTTGAGGCACGAGGAGCATGTCGGTACCTGGAGGTGGACCATTGGGCGGGACGTACTCAAAGCGGACGGCTGGACCTGAGGAGCTGTGGAGGCTATCTGTACCCACCCTTCAGGTGGGACTTCCAGTGGACGGCTCGAGGCTGCGGCTTTACTTTTCAGTTGCTGTACTCCCTTTTTCAGTTGTACTTTACTTTCAGTTTGGGTTTGTATTCCGGCTCACTTACTTTTCCGCACTTACTATGGTACCCAGTTTTTACATAGTGTTTACTTCTGCTTGCTTGCTCTGTGGTTTTTGTTTACTTTACAAAGGCAATGCCTTCCCTTTTTACCGAGAATTACGTCTTGGTGCTAGTCACCAGCCCCTGGCCTATTGAAGGCGGGCTTGGGGTAGTCACGACACGGGCAGCGTGCCTGTGTGGATTACGTTATGCTTTCTTGTGTGGGTCCGATCCTGTGTGGGTCCGATCCAGTGTGGGTCATTGCAGGGGTTAGTTACCTATTGATCCTGTGTGGGTCATTATGGGGGTTAGTACCTATCGATCCTTTGTGGGTCATTGCGGGGGTTAGTACCTATCGATCCTGTGTGGGTACGACAGCTTAGATGAATTAGTGGCTATATTTGATCATCTCTATCTTCATACGAAGAAGTATACATGTGTGATATGAATCTTGACTTTCTTTCCTATGTGGATTCTATTGTGCTACCCTGTGTGGATGTGATCGAACTTGGGCTCAGATGTTGGAGCGAACTGGAATTGATGACTTAGGTATATGTATGGGCATATACCTAAGTAGTGTCGGATGTTACTTAGTGATTGTATCGTTCCTTTGTGGATTATCCTTTGTGGATTATGGGAGACCTTCAGGGGTCTCGGGGTCCCAAATGAGTAGCTTATACTCACCCCTGCACGGGCTATGCCCGCACTACGTTGTGTTGGTTGCAGACGACGGACAACGCTGATCGCAGTTGAGGCTTGCGGAGCAGGTCAGTACCCGGAGGTGGACCACTGTACGGGACGTACTCGAAGCGGACGGATGGACCTGAGGAGCTGTGGAGGCTATCTATAATCACCCTTCAGGTGGGACTTCTAGTGGACGGCTTGAGGCTGCGGATTTGCTTTCAATTGCTGTTTTCCCTTTCCGGTTGTACTTTACTTTCAGTTTGGGTTTGTATACTGGCCCACTTACTTTTCCGCGCGTACATTTGTATCAGTTTTTACTTAGTGTTTACTTCTACTAGCTTGCTCTGTGGTGTTTTTTTACTTTACAAAGGCAATGCATTCCCTTTTTACCAGGAATCACGCCTTGGTGCTAGTCGCCAGCCCCTGGCCTATGGAAGGCGGGCTTGGGGTAGTCACGGCACGAGCTTGGGGTAAAAAAATTGGCTTGTACGTTAATAAAATAAGACAACTCTTATTTTATTTCTGTTGGAACTTGTTGCATGTAGAGGATTTGGAGAAAAGCCTTCTTCTTCGATGAAGAACGCGAATAACACGAAGAACGCGGAGAACGCGAAGAACGCACCGATCTCCGATGAAGAACGCCAAATCCTCGGAGATCGACTACGCGATGCCGTGTACCGCGACGCCAGCGACGCTTCTTCCGCGTCCCTTCTCCGTGACACGACGATCCTCCCTCCGCGATGCCTTCTTCCGCGACGGTTATTTCCGCGATGAATCCTCGCTCATTGAATTCGACGAGGTAGGGGTTTACTTTAATTTTTGTTCATGAATTCTTCTGTTGACTTCTTTTTTATTGGAGCCGCTTGTTACCGCGATAACGGGAGGGGGTCGGACCGCACGAACACGTCCGACCCTCCTCTACCTTTTGGTTGTTTGATATTGTTGCGGCACGAGCAAGGCAACGTGGTGCCGAAGCACCGCGCGAGAATTATTAAGGAAAGGGGGAGAAGTTCAGCCCCGTCGCGCCGCGCCGTTGAAGAAGAACTAAAGACGTGGTTCCATCGCGCCGCGCCGGAGAACCACGAAAGCATCGCGGCCGGAGCGGGGCCACGGCGGAGGGGCGCGGTGCCGTTGCGCCGCGCCAGACAGACCAAGGCCGCGGCCGGTTCCGGGCCGCGGCGGAGCAGGGGGACCGGCGGCCGGTTCCGGGCCGCCTGCGTCGGAATAGAGGGATCGGCCCTTGCCGGTCCCGTGGTGGCAGCAGCCGGCTGGCCGGAGAGGGTCGACCGGTTAGGGGGAAATCCAGGGGTCCGTAACCCCCGGTTGGCCAGCAAAGCGGCCCCCCCCCCCCACGTGGGGCCATGGTTACAACAAAGCGGGGGGCATCGCCCCCCCCCCCCCCCCCCCCCCCGCATCTCTTCGCTCGGCCGAAACGGCCGAGCCACCCGGCTGCCCAGGCCGGGACGAGCCGCGCCCAAGTTGTCCGGACCCGGACCCGGTTCGAGTCGACACAGTTCGGGCTAACCCTGGGGGTATCGGCCGGGTCGGACCAGGCCCGAACCCCCTAATACCGAACCTCCATCGGTCTTCTTCCCATATCTTGAGCTGCAGACCTCCAATCGATGCACCATTAGCTACGATTCGATCCTTGGATTGAGACGGTTTTTTCGGTATATTGCACTCATGGTTTCGGAGAACTTTGGGTTCAGGCGGGTTGGTTCGTACACGAAACCAACCGGGCCCTCAAAGAGGAAATGCTTATAACTTGAGCTCCGGACGTCCGATTGACGTGCTGTAGACTTTGTTGGATTCCACTTAGTGAGACAGACCTTTTGGCTTACTCCGCTCGAGGTTTGGACACAGGTGGAGTAAAGTCGGGTTGGTTTTGACTTAAAAACCAACTGGGCCCCTGGGACGAAAAAGCCAATAACTCTCAGACCGGGCGTCCGATTGACGCGCCGTCTGTAACGTTGAGTTCCTGTTGGAAATTCAGAAATTTTGGTTACATCAAATCCGGACTTTTTGTCAGTTGATGTATGAGACCTTCGGCTCGTGGAGCGGACCCTCCCGAACGAGCATGCTGTGTGCGGGAACCCTAGAGCTGGCTGCGAATGCGATGACGACGGCTGTACAAAAATCCTCCGTGGATTCGATGGCGATGACTACAACACTCAACGATCCGATGTGGATCAGTGCTACCGATCCTGTGTGAGTCAGCGCTCAGCGGTCCTGTGTGGGCCAACACCTACAGATCATGTGTGGGTCTGATCCTTTGTGGGTCATTGTGGGGGTTAGTTACTTATCGATCCTGTGTGGGTCATACCCTATGTGGGTCATTACGGGGGTTAGTTATCTATCGATCCTTTGTGGGTAATTACAGGGGTTAGTACCTATATATCCTATGTGGGTCCAACGGCTTAGATGAATCAATGGCTATATCTGATCATCTCTATCATCATACAAAGAAGTATACCTGTGTGAGCTGAATCTTGACTTTCAATCCTTATCTTCGATAAGTTTTACTTGATATCCTATGTGGATTATGTTATGCTTTCCTGTGTGGATTGGGTTGTGATTTCCTGTGTGGACTGGGCTGTACTTGAGCTCGTATGTTGGAGCCAAATGAGAATTGATGACTTAGGTATATGTATGAGCATATACCTAAGTAGTTTCGGATGTTATTTCGTGATTGTATCTTTCCTTTGTGGATTATCCTTTGTGGATTCTGGGAGACCTTCGGGGGTCTCGGGGTCCCAACTGAGTATCTTATACTCACCCCTGCACGGGCTATGCCTGCACTACATTGTGTTGGTTGCAGACGACGGACAGCGCTGATCGCAGTTGAGGTTTGCGGAGCAGGTCGGTACCCGGAGGTGGACCACTGGGTGGGACGTACTCGGAGCAGACGGCTGGACCCGAGGAGCTGTGGAGGCTATCTGTACCCACCCTTCAGGTGGGACTTCCAGTGGACGGCTCGAGGCTGCGACTTTACTTTTCAGTTGATGTACTCCCTTTTTCAGTTGTACTTTACTTTCAGTTTGGGTTTGTATTCTGGCCCACATACTTTTCTGCACTTACTATTGTACCCAATTTTTACTTAGTGTTTACTTGTGCTTGCTTGCTTTGTGGTGTTTGTTTACTTTACAAAGGCAATGCCGTCCCTTTTTACCGGGAATTACGCCTTGGTGCTAATCGCCTGCCCCTGACCTATGGAAGGCGGGATTGGGGTAGTCAAGGAACGAGCCTAGAGGACGGCCAACCCTCCACCTCCCTTTTGGTTGTTTGATATTGTTGTGGCACGAGCAAGGCAACGTGGTGCCGAAGCACTGCGCGAGAATTATTAAGGAAAGGGGGAGAAGCGCAGCGCCATCACGCCGCGCCATTGAAGACGAACCAAAGACGTGGCACCGTCGCGCCGCGCCGGAGAACCACAAAAGAACTGTGGATGGAGCGGGGCCGCGGCGGAGGGGCGCGGCACTGTCGCGTTGCGCAGGACGGACCAAGGTCGCGGCCAGTTCCGGGCCGCGGCGGAGCAGGGGGACCGACGGCCGGTTCCGGGCCGCCGGCGTCGGAACAGAGGGACCGACCCTTGACGGTCCCGTGGCGGCAGCAGCCGGCAGGCCGGAGCGGGCCGGCCGGTCAGGGGGAAATCCGGGGGTCTGTTACCCCCGGTAGGCCAGAAAAGCGGCCCCCCACGTGGGGTCGCGGTTAAAACAAAGTGGGGGGATCACCCCCCCCTCGTCTCTTCGCTCGGCTGAAACGGCCGAGCCGCCCGGCCGGCGCCAGCCCACCGGGGCCCGAGGCAGGGTCTCCCAAGCTGGGCCGGGCCGCGCCCAAGCGGGCCGGACCCAGACCCGGTTCGTGTCGACCTGGTTCGGGCCGACCCTGGAGGTATCGGCCGGGTCGGACCGGGCTCGAACCCCCTAATACCGAACCTCCATCGGTCTTCTGCCCATATATTGGGATGCGGACCTCCGATCGACACACCTTCAGTTGCAATGAGATCCTTGGATCGAGACGGTCTTTTCGGTATATTACAATCTGGGTTTCGGAGAACTTTGGTTTTAGCCAGGTTGGTTCGTACACGAAACCAACCGGGCCCTCGGAGCGGAAACGCTTATAACTTGAGCTCCGGACGTCCGATTGACATGCCGTCGACTTTGTTGGATTTATCTTAGTGAGATGGACCTTTTTTCTTACTCTGCTCGAGGATTGGACATAGGTGGAGTACGGTCGGGTTGGTTTTGACTTAAAAACCAACAGGGCCCCTGCGACGAAAAATCCAATAACTCTCAGACCGGGCGTCCGATTGACGCACCGTCAGTAACGTTGAGTTCCTGTTGGCGATACAGAACTTTTGGATACATCAACTCCGAACTTTGTGTCAGTTGATGTATCAGCCATTCGGCTCGTGGAGCGGTCCCTCCCGAATGAGCTTGCTGTGTGCGGGAACCCTAGAGCTGGCTGCGAATGCGACGACGAAGAAGACTATACAGAAATCCTCCGTGGATTCGATAGTGATGACTACAGCACTCAGCGATCCTACGTGGATTAGTGCTACCGATCCTGTGTGGGTCAACGCTCAACGGTCTTGTGTGGGCCAGCGCCTACAGATCCTGTGTGGGTCCGATCCTATGTGGGTCATTGTGGGGGTTAGTTACATATCGATCCTGTGTGGGTCAGATCCTGTGTGGGTAATTGCGGGGGTTAGTTACCTATCGATCCTTTATGGTTCATTGCGGGGGTTAGTACCTATCGATCCTGTGTGGGTCCGACGGCTTAGATGAATCAGTGGATATATCTGATCATCTCTATCGTCATACGAAGAAGTATACCTATGTGAGCTGAATATTGATCTTCAATCCTTATCTTACGCCTTGGTGCTAGTCGCCAGCCCCTGGCCTATGGAAGGCGGGCTTGGGGTAGTCACGACACGGGCCCCGAGGACGGGTCGTGACAATACACATTTGAAACTTTCAAAGTTTCCTTATCACCAATTCTCAGAACCAAAAACCGTGACATCTAAAGGGATATTAGTATATTATCTCTGGATAAATGACATACTTTCCTTTTGTCCTCATGTATTTCAAAAAAAGTTTCTTCAGTATTAGACCTATCAAAGGTTCCCTCAGCTTCCAGAAACTTATTGGAAAGAAAAAATGCATCTCCTTCAAATGGAATATCTAGGAACACAATATCTCGTATTGAAGAGGTTGTATAAGTCTCGTCATACATATTAAATTAAATATTAAGATCCTTGTCTCTCTCTACTAATTTGTAAAATTGTAACACTTCATCATGATTTATATGATCCTAATCAGAACCTGGTCTTTCCACACAAATTGATTCCTAGCCTTGAAAAAATATAATTATTCTCAAAGAAGAATCAAAAGACTCTTAAAAATCTCAGGAGACCAACATTTCACCACATAAATTCATGTAATAGAAATTTTTTGAGGCATTTATTTCAATCATGAAATAGAATACACGTACATGAAATACTTTCTTGCACCCTGAAGAACCTGCTAATTATGAAAGCTAAGAAGTTCTCTAATTATGAAAACTAGGTTGAGAACCGATAGAACATTAATGACTATTTATAGAGAAGCTTGACATGGAAGAGAACATTGATCAAATCTATGTGGGATATATTCTTTTAAAGGTAATTCATGGTCAGGATTAGACCTGAGAGATCAAATTGGAATGAATGATTTTGAACTCTTGAGGTTTTCTTTAAAAGAAAATTGTATTCAGAGTGAAACTAATTTAGAAGTAAAAGAATTAAATTAGAAACAACCATTAAAAAAAACCAAGTTATAGTTTTATAAAATGTATTTCATAGAGTAATAGGATAGATATTATGGTTTCAGTATATTGTTCTTATGAAAACAAAACAAACAAAAAAATGATAAAGAATCCAAAACTGATAAAATCAAATAGGCTAATACCGATTATTTAGAACTGATAGAATAATCTAAAATTATAGTCCAATATTGATATTGATATTTTAGTAACGAAAAGGTAATCCAATACCTATTTCTCAATACCAATAAAGTAATGAAATATCGATATTTTATAATTTACTAGATGATTCAATACTGATAGTCTAAATCTAGTACTGAATTTTTTTGAAACTTAAACATAAAACCGATAAAATTCAGAAACCTATAAAAGAACATTAAAGAGTAAAACCGATTAACTATATAAAAATTGAAACTGATAAACTATAAAATAAAAATTTAAACCAATAAACTGTAATACCAAAAGTTAATATGATAAACTGTAAAAAAAAGTGAAACCGATAAATTGTAAAACAAAAAGTGAAATAGATAAACTGTAAAACAAAAAGTTAAATAAATGTATACCCCCCATTTGAAAAAAGAGTAACTCAATATAAGTAGATGTTCTAAACAAGAAATATATATGAATGATTACTTTACAATGATCATTTCTAGTTTTTGTTTAATGTATTCCAATCTATCAGAAGATAATGGTTTTGTGAAAATGTGAGCAAGTTGTTCTTGCATTACGATGAATTGTAAAACAATATCCCATTTTTGTGTGTAATACCTATGAAAGTGATGCCTAATATCTATGTGTTTTTCACGTGAGTGTTGTGCAGAGTTTTTACTAAGTGTAATGGAACTAGTATTTTCACTTAGTATTTGAGATTTTGAGAAACCCATTCTATAGTCAGTGAGTGTGTGTTGAATCCACAACACTTGAGCATAACAACTTCCAACTGCTACATATTCTGCTTCAGCTGTGGAGAGTTCTACTAAGTGTTGTTTCTTTCATGAACAAGAAACCAAATAATCAAATAAAAAATGACATGTTCTAGATGTACTCTTTCTATCCATTCTACATCCACCGAAGTCAGCATCTAGAAAAATTTTCAAAACACAATCCTTTCTAGAAGAATAGAATTGTCCTAAATCCATAGTTCCCTTTACATTGCGAAAAATTCTTTTCAGTACTTTTAAATGGGATTATTTTGGATTAGATTGGTATCTTTCACATATGAACACCAAAAAAACTAAGTCTAGATGACTAGATGTTATGTATAAAAGACTTCCTATAATACCTCTAAAATTTGTTTGATCCACAAGTTTCCCATCTTTGTCAAGATCAAGTGTATTCGCGGTTTCGATTGGAGTGATAATACTTTTAGTATTGTCATATCCATACTTTTTGAGAAGGTATTTGATGTAATTATGTTGGGATACATAGGTTCTTTCTAGTTTTTTAGATATTTGATAACATAAAAAGAATGTTAACTCAACCATCATACTCATTCCAAACTCAGATTTCATTAGATTATAAAAATAATTAGTTAAGAATTGGTGATTTGAGCCAAATATAATGTCATAAAAATAAATTTTAATAATCAAAACATCTTTGTTTTCGATTTTTATAAAAATAGTTGTGCCAGAAGTACATTTTTCATAATTGTTTTGTAAAAGAAAACCTATGAGTTTATCATACCATGCTCTTGGGGATTATTCAAGGCCATAAAAATCATTGGTAAGTTTAAACACATGATCAGGATGTTTTGGATCTTCAAAACTAGGGGTTGATCTACAAAAAATTATTCTTGAACAAAACCATTGAGAAAAGCACATTTTACATCCATTTGAAAAAGATTGAAATTGAAGTATGCTACAAAGGCTAATAGAATTCGAATAAATTCAATTATAGCTACCGGAGAATATATTTCTTTATAGTCTATTCCCTATTTTTGATGGTATCCTTTAGCAACAAGTATTGATTTATTTCTTATTATGACTCCATTTTCATCACATTTGTTTTAGAAAACCAAATTTCACACCAATTACAGTTGTTCCTTTAGTTATTTCACCCAAGGTCCAGACTTTATTCCTCTCATATTCATTTAGTTCATCTGACATTAATTGTATCCAATATTCATCACCTAAGGCTTCATTCCAAGTGTTAGATTCAAATTGAGAAATAATGGTAAGATGTTATACTTCATTTCTCAAGGAATTTTTGGTCCTTAGAGGTTGATTTACATATCCAATGATATTATTTTTGGGAAGATTCCTAAGAAACAATTGATTAGGGTTTTATAAAACATGTTCTTCCACAAATGATAGAAAGGATTTTGGGGTAAATGTTTCAGGAACATTTTCTTGAGCATTTCCCTTTTAGAAGAGTTTTTAGTCAAAGGATGATAATTAGTTTGTGAAAATACATTAGTGGATGTCGGTAAAGATTTTTTAAAAATAAAGGGGTTAGTTTCATCAAATTTAACATGCACTATTTCTTCAACAGTACAAGAGTTTTATTGAAAAGCCTATAAGCCTTAAATGTTGTGGAATACCCTAGAATGATTCTTTCATCATATTTGGGTGCAAAAATATGTAATTTTTTTGTATTCAATATGAATAATTTGCATCCAAATACTCTGTAGTATGAAACATAAGGTTTTTGGCTAGTCCAAAATTCATAAGGTTCTTTATTAAGAAAAGGTCTAGTTAAAACACAATTTATAGTATAAAATACATTACTAATAGTTTCAGCCCAAAAATTATTAGCAATTGAGTATTCACTCAACATTATTATTATTATTTACCAAATAATGTGATTCCTTATTTCAACAACACCATTTTACTGATGGGTTCTTGGAGCTGAAAAATTGCGAGTAATACCTTTCTTACATTAAAAGGTTTCAAAATCCAAATTTTGAAATTCTCTGCCATGATCACTACATATAGTTATCAATGGTAGACTTTTTCTCATTTTTAACATGGGCTCTAAAAGTTTTGAAATAGAAAGAGGCTTCATATTTCTTTGTTAGAAAATATACCCATGTAAATCTAGTATAGTCATCAACTAAAATAAATACATAGCATTTTCCTCCGATGCTTCCAGTTTTTGTATGAATGAAGAGATCCATGTGCAGTAACTGTAATTCATTTGAATTTGAAACCTCATTGATTAATTTAATGATATCTTTATGTTACTTTCTATATTGAAAAGGGTCACAAACCTTTGACGAATAAAACCTCAGATTCAATAGATCCTTAACAATTCTTTTCTTTAAAAGTTTAAAAAGGTTCCTTAAGTTGCAGTATCCTAACCTTCTATGACATAACCAAGATTGGTCTTCCATTTCACTTAAGAAAGGTATGTCTTGTCTCGTAAGGTCTTCTAAGATGATTGTGTATACATTATCATGCCTATGAGATGAAATAATGAATTCATCCTTGGGGTTGTGAACTAAAAATTTATCATTCCTAAAATTCACAAGGTAATATTCATCACATAATTGAATTATGATTATAAGGTTGTGCTTAAGACCTTTGAAAAAACATTTGAAATTAAAACTTTTCTTAAAAGAAAAATATTACCTATACCAATGATCTTTCCCTAAGAATTATCTCTAAAGGCCACTCTTCCACCTTTCATTTCAATAATCTTTCCAAATAAATCTGTGTTTCCCATAATGTGTAAAGAACAACCACTATCCATGTACCAAATGTTCTTGTTGTTGGTACACTTATTATTTTCCTAAAAAATTAATATTTTTTTGGAACCCAAACATGTTTGGATCCATAAATGTTAGATAAAATAATTTTAGGTATCCACATTTTTTTTTTGCAAAATGGGATTTTTGAAATCCTAAATAATGAGTTTTATTAAGAGAACTACATCTTTTCCAATGTCCACCACATTGACATTTTGTAAAAAATGTACAACTTTGAGTAACAAAATAGGTATTACTAAAAATTGGTTTCGAGTAAGTGTATCCAAATACCAAATTATTCTTTAAAGGAAGAATTTGAGAATATATCTTATTAATTTTTTCCTTAACACTGGTAAAATTTGATAAAAGTTTCTTAAGATAATAGATTTCAAATTTCAGTCTAATGACTAAATTATCATTCTCACAAGAAAATATTTTGTAATTATTTTTCGTTTTAGAAGAAGTATTCATAAAAAAAAGTTATTCAAGGTATTTAGAAAGTCTATCCTTCTTAGAAAATACTTCGTTAAGATACTTTGAAGTATTTTAAAAATCAACAGTTTTATTATAAATATCTTCGGATAGATCTAATACATATTTTGTAATAATAGATATTCTATAATTTTTCTTATCATGTTTTTTCTCGAGTTTTGAATTTTCATTCTCATATAATTTGGAAAATATTCAAACTTCTTTAAAGGAAGGTAAATTTTCTTCTACTGAGTAAAATTCTTCATCAAAAAAGTAAGAATGTTTCCCATCAGGGTAATTTTCATTAAAAGATACATTTTTAAGATATTTATCATTATGTACCTTAACCATGTAGCAATGATTTTCAATTGGTAGTCTAGCTATGAGTCATATATTTCTCTGAGAAAAAGATTCGTAATATGAGGATTTTTTTGATGAACCACAACCACTTTCACTCCAAGTATCATTTTATTTTAAAAACTTTCTTTGTCTTTGCCTTGAAATAATTTTTCTTGTTTGTTTTTGAATGTTTATTCTTTCTATCTATTCTTTTTAGTAACTGAAAATCTGGTCTAATATGACCTTCTCTTTTGCATTCATAACAAGTGACCTCAGAATCTTTCTTTTCTTTTCAATACTTATTTTTGAATATGTATTGAAAATATTTCTTTCCAACAATCTTGTTCATCCTTCGAGAAATATTGGATAATTCATTATCTATCTGATAACTATCAATTGATTCTATTATCACAATAGCTTTCTTGGATTTTGATCTTGTTATCCATTCTGGTTTCTTATCTTTAGTAGTAGTAAATTATATACTCCCATTACCATTATTCTTATTATTGAAATCAAAATCTCTTTTCATTCTAGTCTCATGTAGAAGTAGAGTTCCAAATAACTCATCAAGAGTGATTTGAGTAAGTTTTCGGATTTCATCAATAACTGTTCTTTTTTATTCCCACTCATTAGTCACAATATGAATAATATTGTCTATAAGTGTTTCATCAGCAATACCTTTATCTCCTATAGATTGTTGACTGTTGACGATTGTTATAAACCATTTTTAAACCTTGCAAACTGGTTCTCCATAAGGAAAAATAAACCAATGATATTATTCTCGAAGCATTACTCTTGTTGTTTCAATGACTTTGGATGTACCAAAATGTTTGACTTCCAATTTCTTCAAGATAAAATTGTATGCTTCACAAGATGATATCTAACTATATATATTCCTAGTCATGGAACACAAAATATTATTGCATACATTGTAATTTAGTTGATATTTTTATTTCTCTTGATTGGTGAAGGTACTGACTTCCTTTTCTGGATTTCATAACCTCAAGTAAGAATGATAAAGTTTTACACACTACTATTAATAAAAAAATATCTTCATTTGATCTCTCTAGTAATCATAATCATTCCCACCAAATATAGGTGGTCTGGATGGATTTAGATAGTCAATTGATCCTATACTCATTCCCTCCATCTTATAAAACAATACTTTTCCACTCAACACGTTAGTGTAGTATGTAGTTATGAACAAAAGATTTGTAAAATAAATACAATTGTATTTCCAAAACAAATAAAGAAATTAATAAAAAATAGTGGAATTTCCCTCTGATACCAATTGTTAGATCACAATATAAATGTATATGTATATTAGATGGCACACAATAATATGGGGGGGGGGAATTGTATGTAAAAAAAACTATTTATTTAAACACTAAATAAGGGACTTAGTTAAAGAGATATTAAACTAATTCAATTCAGAACCAATAAAATAGACTATATAGGTCTTAGATTCGATGGAAATACTAAGATGTAATTATAAAAGTATTTTAAAAAAATTTCATTTGAAATGAATATAATTATCAGAGTAATATAAATGTTAATGATTCTACGATATAGCGTATATAATTCCTTAACACAATATGAATCTTAATGGAAACTATTACAACAGAATTGATTGTTAAAAGAAAGGGGAAACAATACAATTCCATTTCCAATACAAATAACAGTGGAAATGTAAAAGTTTTACAATAATTTTATCCCAAAGAGAGGGGAATCCTTTCACCTAGGACAAATGGTCTGTCTTACTACCACCTTGGTAAGCCCTTGATACGATGATAAGTACGATTGTCTTCATATCCCTAGAAGTCCTCAATTAAGAATGTAATTGACACCTCTATAATTCAAGAAATTTAAGACCCTTAATATGATGATCAGAATCTTGTCATCCTATCCTCGTAAGCCCTAAATTTTTATCGCAATGATCAGTCGCACAAAGAAAAATCAAAGCACTAAATGAAATACAAGACAACAAAACAATTTTTTCACTTGTTGTATCTTCAAGGATTTCACACGAAGCAAAAGGGAAGTCACAAAATCTATTTCTAGAACCTGATAGTAGTAAAAGTTGTACATTCTGGTTCGAATGACCTCCTATTTATAGGCTTTCGGTTTCAATAGTCATATTTTCTCTAATGGTAATATTTCTCTGAAAAACCCCAAAGGGAATTGGACACTAGGAATTACAACGGTCAAAAAAATAGAATACATGAAATTTTATTGATTGGTAAATAACCAATTCAACGACATAGTTTTAGTTAGAAAGAAGTAAGTATAAAAGAATAAATCAAAGAGTATGAGATACATGCAATCTGTATTGAAGTTATGATAAGAGTGTAATGCATAAGTGAAATAGGTAACATGTTTTTGAGGATCATCATAACAATGAATATTAATTATAAGTTATAACCCAGTTACGATTCTTAACTTGGTTACAATGCCCGATATTTAATCTGGTTAGGATTCTTGGATACGAAGCATAATAATAGAATGATATATAACCTGATTATAATGTATTTTTATGATATGATGCTTTACCTCTTTACAATGTATAAATATGATTCAGTACATAACCTGTTTATGATGAATGATTACAATGAGGTACTTAACCTGGTTATGATGCATGATTACGATGTGGCATTTTACCTAGTTACGATGCATAAAAACGATGTAGTATTTAACCTGATTACGATACATGATTATGATGTAGTACTTAACATCATTACAATGCATGATTACAATGCGGTATTTATCAGTATTATTATTTCTGATAATAATGAAATTTACAATCAGATTATGATTCTTGAATACAATTCAATGAATAATCATGTTATGATTATAAAAAAAACATATAAAACAATGTGAATGAAAAATAGACACGAATTTCACAAGGATACATCAAACTTGAAAAACCAAGTGAGTGATTACGATTATTAAAACAACATACATGACAAACAATATGTGTGATTACAATATCTATGATTTTTGATATAAAAAACTGATTTATGGAAAATTCGAAACATGTTTTGACTCAACATATCATTATCATTTGATTCCTTTTCCATAATGTTCTAATCTCTCCAAAATATCTTATAATTAAAGAGAACATTTTGGATACTAAGAAATTTCTTCATTTCTTTACCCAAATCCAATAACCAACAAATACATCTTTATATCCTATTAAAAAAAATTCCCATGACATTAATTCGTTATTATCTCTTCCTTTTCCTTCCACTTGAAAATTGCATAATATTCTAAAAATATTGAGGTGGAATCTTATAGAACCTCACCAAACCAAAGTTCTTCAAGTATATTTAATCCAACTGGTACTAAAAGAATTAATTTATTATGTTATTTACTTTTCTTACTACTTCTTCCCAGAACTACATAGGAATTATAGAATTTAGAAACATACTTATTTTCTTATCCATCAACATCTTATTCCTTTCTCAGCTACACCATTTTGTTCAGGTGTACCTGGAATAATATTCTCATATTGGATTCATCTTTTATTATAATAATTCCAAAAAATCCCTTGGTAACCTCACCACCATTTTATGGTCTTATATATTCCACCTTGATTCTAGTTTCTCTTTACACCATATCTTTCCATTAAATAATGATTCTAAAAAAATAACTTTTATGTCTTAGAAATTAAACAGAAAATTTTCTTTTAGAAGCGTCAATGAAGGTAAAAAAAGTACCCAGATATTCTCCTAAGAAGGTACTATGGTAGGTCCCTAAACATCTATATGTACTAACTCTAGCTTTTAAAATTTTGGCTTCCATATAGAAATATTAAAATAAAATATCCATTACATATTGTGTATAAAACGATTTCACCTTCAAAATTTTGATTGTTTAAAATTTATTGAGCATTTTTCTTCTAGAACCATCATTACCTAAACACCATGGTTCCCTAAATTGTTATTCAAATGTTATGAACTTTAAGAAGATATCTTTCTAGAAATGATTACTCCCACTAACCTTTCAGTCAGGTGAAAATACCAATATTTTATACCTTTATCTGTGGAAAGTTAACCCAAAGTAATCTTCCATAATAATTCCAAAAATATCATTCCAAAACAAACATTATCCTAATGAACCCGTGAAATTAAGTTATTTTGATGTCCTATAACCTATCAGAACAACTTTTTTATATGAAAACATTATTATTCAGTTGAACATTCACTTCTCCCTCTCCCACAATATCATGAAATTTTTCACTAACATGATTAACATTACCAAATTTTCTAGAAACATATTTTTATAAACAACCGTTTTCTCATGTGGAATGGAATAGAGATCCAAAATACATAATACAAGAGTCCATATTTATAGAAAAATTTTCAAGTAGGTTTACCCTACCTTCTATTTCAATAATTAGTTCTGTAGAAGAAGTTATTCCTGAAGTCGTATTCCTATCACAAAAATATTTATTAAGGTAATCACTCTTTCCATAGTGACAACATGCATGCCTACTTTTGGAAAACTTTAATATACTTATTTCACAAGGTTTACTCTATAAAAACATACGATTATTCCTATAAGGTGAGGATCCCATTACTTCCTTATATAATATATCTCTATATGACATTTTTCTCTCTTTCCTTCAAATATACTAATTAAAAATCAAGTTTCAAACATCAGTGATGACCAAGTATTTATTTCTTCATATAATACACACAACTTTGACCATATCCCCCAAAGACTCTGGTAAAGATGATAAATCAACCAATCATCATTATTAAATGTAAAATTTATTGAATCTAGTTATCTTTGGATTAAGTTGAAATCATTTAATAGATTGGATGAATGTATTTCTTTTGATAACCTCATACTAAATTACCACCACATTAGGAACAATTTTTTCAGTTTGAAGGGTTTTATATATATATCTTCGAGATTTTTGATCAACTCTACATTGATTTTATTATATTTAATGTTTAAATCCACATTTTAGACTAATAAAACATGTATCATGCCCAGTGGCTTAAAATATATCTTTTCCCATTAACCATTTCCTATTTCATCTAGTTTGAAACCCTTCAATGAAGTGATAGATATCTCTAAATGAGATAATATTCAATCTGTATTTTCCAAAAACTAGAATATATTCCATTAAAATTTTAAAAAAACCCTTACCTTCATTTGAAACTATCAATCTATAAAACAATAAATTTGACAAAATTTCAAAATACAATATAAGCAAAAGGATCTTAATTAAACTAATATAACTATTGAGCCTCTTGAGAATGAGTGGATAAAGGTTGAAGATTCAGAAAAAGTGGCCCAACCCCCATTTTATTGAATGTTTCATTTTGTTTTCTATCTTCAATAACATCTAAAAAATTATTGATTCCATTTAATCCAATATTCAAACCACTGATCACCTATTACAATATCTCGAGTGATTTCCCCTTTCGGTAATTGAAAAACACATCAGAACTGAAAACCCCACCTAATAGAATTATAAGATGAAAACTTATAGAATAATTCGGCTTGAAAATGTTAACATCAAGAAGAAATGGTTCACAACCATCTTTTTTTAGAAACATTATTCTGAAATTATCATAGAAAAAACTACCATTTCTTCCACCACATTAAAAAATCAGAAGAATTTTCTGAACAACTTATTCCATCCATCTACTTCTAATCAACTAAATAAGGCTTCATAATTCCCAATAAATATAATTTAGGACATTAAGATACTCCATTATCACTATAGTGAGGTCTAAAAAAATAAAAAACATACATAATTTAACTCCAATGAAATAACCTCTAGAGAACCATGATATTAAAAAAATGAAAACCATCACACTAAACATCAAAAAGAATTATATTGAGGATGATAATTTTCTGATAATAGATTATTAAATCAATATAAATTGAAACAATCATTAATAAATACATATGTTCAATGGAAGATAAATACTAGACATGAAAGGTGGCACCTGAGATACTGATGAACTTATATACCATGAAAACTAGTGTAGAATGAGTGGATAAAGGTTGAAGATAAAATATATAATGGAATATGATGTCTAAAACACTTAAATTTACCCATTATAGTATCTAACATCCTCTTAAGAGATAATATCTTACAGTAGAAACCTTAGTGATTCATCCAAATATACCCCAACAACCACCAATTCCCTATCAAAGTTTACCAAGAGTAGTAAAACCACTATTTAGACACTCTATTTAGAGAAAATATAAAAGGATAAAATTTATATTTGATCGTCACATACAACTTATGGTTTAATATAACACAAAAAATATTAAATTCTTTGAGGTATTTATGTGTGTCCTCCATTGGAAGTCCCTAAAACTCAAAAAAGGGAATGAGTCCCGAACCCAATTTAAATACAACTAATATTGAAGGTTATTATATATACTTATATTTATTTTATTCATGTGGTGAAAACAATTACTTTAATGTAATTTGATATATTGTCATCTTAATAGGTTCTTAACACTAAATTTTGGAAAATTAAGTTTTTATAACTTAAATGTATTTGTTTTTATAAAAACCTCAATGTTATTAAGCCTAACAATATAAATAATTATTTAATAATATCTAAATTTCACTAATATCTTATAAAATGGTTCATGTTTAGCATTTTTTTGTAATTGAATTTTAATCAATGGAAAAAACTGTAAACCAAATTTAATGAGTTAAAATAAACAACAATTATGGAGATTAAGTAATCAAACCTAACAAAAACAATTAATTAATTAGAAGAACATGTCATAAGGATCCTAATCAATGTATTTAATCATAAATGATATATTAAAATGACTTTAAATATATCACTCACAATGATTTTAATATAGTTTTATATATATATATTTTTTATTAATTAATTATTAAAAGATAATGAAATTTTCTATGTGTGTGATTTTGAATTAATGTGAACATTAATAATGAATAAATAATAAATTTAATAATAAAGCAAGATAGGTGGATATAAATCAAATATGAATAATGAAAGAGTATGAAAATAGTAGCTGGATCTTGTTTGGCCATCTTATTAGTATCTCAGTTATTATATAAAAATTCTATCCTAACTATAATTTTTTAACGGGATGTTTATAATTTTTTATACACATCTTACACTATTTTAAATATGATTATTCTTCTTTAGAATTATAGTGGAATAATTTTTTATTTTGATGAATAATCATTGTAGTTAGATATTACTGAATATATAGGTATAATCAAGAAAAACTATCCTCAAAACTCTATATCAAGAGAATAATGTTTCCGTACAATATTTTGGATTTAATCTACTCTCATATTAGGTAAAAACAAACTATTTCATTCAATAGTTAAAAATATTCCATCCTATAAAATTAAACAATTAAATGTGAATGAATCAATAATAGTTCAGATGAATTATTCACTTATAAAAAAACAATAGTATCTATTCATTAAAAAGAAAATTTACCAAGAATGAATACAATAATAATAATAGAAATTAGAAATAGACTAAATGGAAATGACTAGTGGAGCTCCCTATATCTAACCACTAAAGACTTATCCTTCTATGGTTTTGAAACATGAACCCTCCATCTTTATTTTATTGTCTCTATAATTTATATATGGATACCTCAAGTATCAGTTTGTATAAAATAGAATAAATATATATAATTTCATGTAAACATATTTTTAAATAAAACCTTTAGAGTAACTCCTAAGAACATATCATTTTAGCTTCACAGTGATGAGTTCCACATAGCATATTGAAGATCTTCAAATCCACCTCTAGTGAAATCATAGTGACTTAGAAATACATATCCCATCAAATACACTCTTACACAATTTCTCTATCTCACAGAAATCTCAATTTTTTTAAGAAAGGAAAAAAATCCATCCTATAGTGAAAATCCAAAATTTATTCTACTCTAAATGGGTTGAACATTATTACAAGGACTGAATTCAAAAAAATTATATTTTTCAAGATTATGGTAATGTTAAAAAAAACATTTTTTAGGACACATATCCTAATCAATAGCCTAATAATCATAAAAAATATAATTAATAAAATCACTTAACAAAATTGATTCTTACCTTATATAAGTTTGTGTTGAATAATATCTAGAAATTGGGGGTTTAGTCAAGAAATATACATTACAAGTAAAAAATTAATGCTTTATAGATCAAATGAATACAAAAAACTATTCCCTGCTTCATCATCAAATGAAATCCATTCTATAACATTAATTTTCAAACATAAATCATGGTAGTGAATCGATATCATGGCTCATACTACAATAAACAGTGGAAATTAAATAAATTAGTAATAAAAGTGCATCTCTATCCCAAATCAATTTTTGAATTAATTCAACTTATCTATAACTCACATATAAATATTGACCAAAACATAAATAATATAAAATAATAACCAACTTCATCTTGAGTATTAGTGAAAATAAACTCCAATTAATCTTGATTTTGGACGATCAAATCATTTACAATGAAACAATGGATGAAATTGATCCCTTTATTTTTATAATTTAGCTTCATAAAGTGTTTTTAGAGAAGATATAATATATCCTCAGATGATATGATAAACTAATCTTTGTAGTAACCCTCAAGATGTTTTTTTAGAAGACATAAAATGGAGATAAGTTATTAACATTATATTTTCTCTTCCATAAAAAAAAGATAAATAACCCAGGTCCTCCATTTATGATTTATTAAATTAAAATTTATCATCGATTGATCTATTTGTTATGGGAGAATATAGATCTCAATATCTGAGTGGCTCATACCAATGTTCAAGGCTCAATGTAATTATTAGTCTATCATGGTTTTATCAAATGCCTAATCATATATCATCCTCCATTGTTAGCTAAATACTCATTTTCAACAAAATTAAAAATATTTTTAAAGAAAAATTAAATTCAAATGATTATTAAGGAATCATTAAAATGAATATTTAAATATATTTTATCATTTTAATTTAAAAATATCTATGAATATAAGAACACATATATTTTCAAGAATTAATCAAATATTGGCAGCTATTTTCTGATAAAAATCAGTGAAAAATATAGAAATCAAGATCTTGATCATACTCTAAATTGAATGTTTTATTTATATGGGAATTTTTCATATATTTGTAACACATGAACTATTCTTGTCAAATTATATTCCTCCTTTTTGTACTAATGAATGTATTTTTTTACTTCTCAATTTTTTTATATTATAATCTAAGACTTTAATTTTAATATCACTTTACTAAGATCCTTATTCTATTTCCTTGAGTAAAATGAACTTAATTTCCATTACTTAATTATAATTACTTTTAATTTTCCCTTTTATATTAATATCATTGGTCACATGTGACCCAATGAGTTCCTCCACAATCATGTTTTTGATATCTCTTACTTCTTGGCTTTCTATTACCTTAAATGAACACGAACTTTAAAATACCCTAATTATATTATTTAAATATATTTATATAAAAAATACACCACTATTTAAAATGTTTTTAAACCAAGTAAACATTAGTAATTTAATAATTATAATATATGTTGTAAATTTCATAATTTTATCTAGATGTATCATGTCTAATGACCTTAACATTATTTGTGCCTTTGTGAGTGACCTTAATATGTTTCAAAATGTCATGGGAAATTTATAAAGTATAAATATGATAAAATAATTATTATATAACCTATAATGAATATCATTAATGGATTTTTGATATAGTTCAAATGGTACAATATCTTTGGGAGTCAATATATATTGCACTTTGTTAATGGGAATGTAACCAAGATGGGCTATTTTCAAAATGAGATGACCAATGATTCTATGAAATTTAAATAAATGAGTTTTTAAATATCTATAAAATTTTCTATTAGAGAATGGATCAAGAACCGTTGTGAATCCCTTGAGATCACCTTGGGTGTTAGAGGTAGTGTCTATCCATTATAATTATTCCAAGAAACTCATTAAGGCTTGGATACCGAGGATAACTTTGATACCAAATGTTTTTTTATGATGATAGAAAATGGGTGGTGAATTTCATTTTTAATCCTCAAATGAAAAAATAAAATCCAAACATTTAAATAAACTATCGTAAAAATAATTAAATAAATCAATAATTGATATAGGATTGCATCTGAAAACTCTTTCCCAAGAACCTAAATCCAATCCCCTAAATATTTTAAGGGTTTCTTTAATCTATTCCATTTAATGGTTTCTATCTAACCCATTATAAAATAAATACACTTACTTTTTTTACAGATGTATCAAGGAACATTAAATTCCCAACTTTATCTATATAAAGATCTTAAATTAAACAAGATCATGAAATATGTTTAATTTAATATTCTCAATAACAAACACATAAAAATATCAAAAAAAATTAAAACATGATAAATGAGATAAAAATAGTGGACTAAGGATATATAGTACAATAATGATAAATATGGATCAACTATGAGTGATATTATTAACTAACATGTGATAGTACTTCCCAAAGGATTTTTCATCACCTCCCATCCTTGATCGTATGCTTTGGATAAAATTAAATAAAAAGGTAACCATTTATTGGTAAATATATTTATTTTGAGATAATAAATCATGGGTTTTTACCTGAAATTTTTTATGTAGAGTAGTTTGAATGAAATCACTAAAAAATTGGTGAGTGTAAAGAGGAAAATAGGTACCCTTTCGACTTATACTAAGTGCTCGATGAGTGAGGAAAACAATTACTCAAATCTCTATACATCCAATCATGTACTCTATTGTCCTCTACAAGGTACCAAGTGGTTTATTAAATCTTGGGGTATTCAATTTAATTTAAAAAAATCTTCTTGAAAGTGAAGAATACTACGGAAATATCTAAAATTTTTATGAAGTAGTTATATTGAAAAAAACTAAATTAATGAATTAGAAAATAAAAGGGTGTTTTTTGTCACATAAATAATTATTAGAGAGAGTGATATAACATAATTATTATTAATATTAAATTACATAAAAATTTTATATATAAATCAATTATAGTGAAAATACCATGATAAACTTATATCCTTATTAGAAAATATTTAAAAAGCTGTCTTCCCATATACAATTCCCTCAAATTTTTCTCAAAAAAAATCCCTATGTGTTTACTAAGGTTAATGGTTTTTTTCATTATCCACTAAATATAACTAAATAATGACATGTAAAAAATATAAATCCATTCATGTGATATAACTCCCCCCAAGGATGTGTTGTTGCGATCATTTCCAACCCAAAAACATCTCCAATAAGAAATTTTTTTTTATCTATTTTTGGGGTTATATTATTTCTAGAATTTATGTAATAGATCTTATGAGTATAAATAAATATATAAATAAATGGAAATAAAATTTACAAAATCTATTAAAAATGTTGGTCTTCCTTTAATGATATTCTATATTTATCACTCTCACAACCTTACCTACATAAACCACACCTGGGATAGTAGATATGTTGAGTGTGCCCACCCAAGCACATATCCAATGGGACATGGAATAGTGACTAGAACCAATAAGGTATATCACACATATGGGATGAATTATCCTAATAATAACCCATAAAAAACCACATATATAAAAAAATATTTATGTATAACTACAAAAAAATGACATAAATAAACTAACAAGATATAGTATAATATGTATGCATGAAAAATTGGGAAAATAAAAAAATTACATAAAAGAAAAATACAAAGGAAAAGAAAAAAAATAGAAAAAATATAATAAAATTATAAAATACCAATAATAGAAAGGGAAAAATAACTAATTAAAATAAAAATTATAGGTATGGTTTCCAATAGTAACTGTCACCACTAAGCACCAACTCCACCAGCTCCATATCCATCAATGTATCCACTAAAGTATATGTAATTTAGATAGACATTCAATGTGTCTTAACAAAAAACCATATAGGGTTGAGTATAAAAATACCAAGTAGGATTCACCCAAAAACTAAGATAGATAGTGAGAAAATACATTTCAAAACCATAGATAGGTGAAAACCGTAATAACCGAGAATTTTATTAGTTGAATTTCACTTATAATTATATAATTGTATCATATATAGTAATATATTATGATATAATAACATGAACCACATGGTAAAACCAAAAATATTTTATTATAGTAATTTTAACATTATATTGAGTGAATAAATATGGCTCTAAGAATCGGAAATCTTAAAATGTGATAAAAAATAGAAAACAAAATAATTATAATATTAAAATTTAGATATACTTGATCCCCCAGAATAATCACACTAATGCACAACACTGTAGAAATGAAACAAAATATTAGTATTGAAATATTTTATTTTAAAATTAAAATATATATAAATTTGAGAGAAAATAGGAATGAATGAATAAAGAAAAAAATATGAGGTATTTATAGAAATTAGGGAACCCATATGAACATTAAAAATCAATATTTTAAAACATTAACCTGTTAGTTAGATATTTAATTTGACCATTTGGAATCGATAATTGACTGCTATAATTGTATTATCACCTTTGGATTTTTACAATAACATTTATGTATCTTATAGAGTGAAAATATGACATATTTACATCATGATAGAAGTAAATAAATGTTTTAAAAATGATAAATTTTGTGTTTGTATTTTTGAAAAACAAATATGTTTCATTTGAATTTTTAAAAATAAAATAAAGATATAAATTAAAATTGGTTTTAATATTTTTCATAAATTTATAGTATGTTATCCTATAATGATAATATAATTTTTTGAGGATATATGTAAATTTTCAAAGGATCAAAAAAGGATCATAATATTAATGTTGATATTTTTCCAAATAAATAATGTTTTTGTTTAAAATTTAAACTTTTCAACTTTTTAAAATTATTTTTGTAAAATGGATTTTAATATTTAATACTAAAAATTGAAAAATGGTTGGGGTTAATTTTTTTAATTTTCTCTAAAATAGACGATTTTTGGGGTGAATAATGAAATACAGTAAAATATTGAAATTTTAAAAATACGAAAAATACCTGAAGAAATGAGTCATGGATAATTTATGTGAACATTGGATTATCCTCACATGAACTAATTAATTTATATTGTCATAATAATCAATAATATTGAAATTTTTGTGATAAAAGAATAAACTAATCAATATTATATTAAAAAAAACTCCCCTCTCCTCCCCTTATAAATACCACCCCTCACAACCTATTTTTATTACGCCTTTTAAGCCTTGGATATTACCCTTAATAAAGATAATTATATCTCAATATCTATATATATATTTACCTATATGACTTAGTCTTATAAAAATACCAACCTAATTTTCCTTAAGGTGTATTTCAAGAGACGATAATCAAAAACTAATATTCTCAAACTATATTTTTTAAATTATTTTCATCTTCTACCTTCTCATCAACACCCCTATAAAAAATGAAATAATGTATCTAGTATTATAATTATATGATAATGTTATTTTTTCAATATAATATCAATTATTCATCATACTTTTTTAAAATTAAAATGTTGATCAAGTTATGGTGGGTCCACCATCTCTAAAAAAACATACTTTGTTTTTCACCACCACATTCATGGAAGGATTAAATTAAATTATTGTGGTTTAAAATAATATAAATATGTACATGTTTTACATTTTTAAGGTTTAAATATGTATAATTTTAAATGAAACACAATAAGTTTATCTTGATAAGAAAACTTACTTAAATGAATAGACCTTATAGCTTTAAAACCTATACACTCCAAATCATGACTATTTCTGAATATAACTGTGTATTAAGAATGTTTTGAGCTTCTATAAATATATCATATCATTATAATTAATCTTATAGAGTTAAATAACCCTACCAAAAAAATCTATAATTATTCATAAGTGATCCGCCCATGGAACTATGAAATGAAATCCCTAAAAAAAGAGAAATGAAACTTGATATCTCATTTAAATGGTTAAAAATTAACACAATATAATTATAGTAAATTAAATATAAATGTAAATGGTTATAAATTAGTTAATTTAAAAATATAATTTTATTATTCAAGATGTTTTGTGAATATGAAGAGTGATTCTGGATCTATGTTAAGGGATCCCGCTGAACCACTGAATTTTCATTTGGTTATGATCTCCCTCTCATTACCTCACTTTGTATACCAAATATGATTATTTTAATTCAAATTTTTTTTATATCCAAATAATACAAACAATGTTTTATTCATCTTTACTTGATGGGGATATACATGTTTTAAAGGTTACCTTTACCCACTTTAATGAATCTTTAACCTTTTTCCTAAGCCCCACTTAAAAGGAATATTTCCAAAATTATTTCTACACTCTATTTTATGTATGGATACTAAGAGTTCATAGTGATGCCCTTAAGACTAACTAATTCTCCAAAAATATTTTTGGAAGTAATGAATGGATTCATTATAGATTACCATTATTTTTATATACTTTATCGATTATACTATAATATACTTCAAAATCAAGGAGAATCATGAGAAGCATTTAAGTACTATGCTAAAGAATTTGCGAAAGGAGAATTTATATGAATCATATAGTAAATGTGATTTCTAGATGGTGGTAATATCAAGAAGAGTGAATGTTATCAACAAAAAAGGAATATATATAGAACCTTATAAGATAATAGATATTTAGGAGTATCCCAAACCATCATATTTGATGTATATATAGTTTTTTGGGAATATTTGGGTATTACTGATGATTTTTTAGAAACATATTACGCCTTTCAAAGACTCTAACCTAGCTAGAATTCAAGGGAGTGATGTTTTATGGTCCAATGAATGAATAGAGAGATTAAAGGAATTTAAAAAGAGGATTACCACTACACTATTACACAAAATATCCTCATGTGGGGAAATTTTAATGGTACAAAATGGTTTTTCATAAAAGGTATTGCGTTATGTACAGATGTAAAATGAGAAAGTGATAACTCATGCCTCATATAATTTTAACTTCCATTAACAGAATTGTCCATCACATGATCTAGACTAGGATTATGTGATCTTCCCATTGACGATTTGTAGAAATTATCTTTATTAGTAGAAATTTTAGATATATATAGATTATAACAGCTTCAAGTATATTTAGACATAAGAATCATAATATATGCCTTAGAATATACTTATAGATGATCAATGACTATAACTACTTAATACATATCTATCCCGGGAAGGAAAATAATGTGGTATATTCTCTATGTGTAAAGGATCATGAAATATTATCCATGATGATAATTGAGAAGGATTCAATCTTCTTAGATATAAAACAAATAGATATTAAAGTCATAAAGGTTGGGCCATCATCATTGTTTTCTCAAATGATTTCCTAGACATTCGTAATGTCTTGACCCGACCTACCACAAAACCAGTAGTTGGACCAATTAGGCCCATGGCCTCAAGCACATTTCTCCAAATTCCAGAGTCAGCCGACAAGAAGTGTGGGCCTAGGGTGTGGTAGTGGGAAAACTATCCTCTCATAGTCAGAGTGTAACACAATAGAATAAATAGTAACAAAAAGAAGAAGAAGTAAAAACCATGTAACTAAAACTAAAGAGAGGAAGTATGATAGATAAATATCCAAGTCTCAGCCATGCATATGACAATGTAGAATGTTACATGGTCTATAAAAAAACCAAAACATGACACACTACAATCAATACCAAAGTATGGTAAAAAAATGAAACTCAGATTCATCGCATGCCTTGGTTTAGTCCCATGCTCTCCTGCTCCTAAAAACAATCAAGTACATGTATAGGAAACCTTTACCCTATTGACACCAGCAAAAATATAGTCGGTTTGGGTGAAAAATAATGACCCAAACAGGGTGTGAGAAATAAATCCTAGTAGGAAACTACCAAAGGACTATTCTAATCTGTCAGTGAGTATATGAAACAGTTGTTTATAGTAATGAAATGAAGTAAAGTAGTATGAACTCATAGTTAAAAAATCGTACGAATACTGGTATTCATTTAAAGAGTTTACTATATTCATTAGTAGTTCATTTAATTATTTTATTTTAAATATCAAAACATGTCCTAAGCCTGACATTCCACGTAACAATGTATGAACAAAAGAAGTCTCAGAAGACCTCTTAACAAGTAGGTAAAATCTGAACTCAAACTTGTGATTTGGCTTGGTAGTCGTGTCACAATTCCTTCCATATCATAATCTAAGTATAATATTTGTCTGTTATTGAGATTACTAAGTTGGAATTCAAGTATCACTACATGTGTAATTCTATCGACATCCTACAAGTCCGTTCTCAGTGGTCATACTATGGAACCCGAGTATCACTCTTGATGTTGGTATAAGTTCAAATGAGTCTGTCCTCAGTGGTCCTACTAGGGATCCACAAGGTATCACTCTATGTGAAAATATGTTTATGTAAATTTAGTTCATCCCTGATGGTCCTAATTGGGAGCCCAAGTGTCACTAATGACATATAAATAAATACCTCTCTTGTACATCCATGGTGTTCTATGATGAAACCATGTATTAACCAAGGTGAAATGTACAATAGTCAAGCGATTCCATTCAAAACATTCTTAGATTAACCCATGTATCATCCAATTATATTTACCATTTATCCTTTAAAATTTAATATAACATTCCAACCTGGATAACAAGAAAAAACATTGCATGACAAAAAGGGGAAAACACAAACCCATATCCATAATCAAATACACACAATTATAACCCAAATTTCTACTTTAGACAATAACCAAGTTCATTTTAATCAAGGCCATCAACATCCTTGGAAAAAATAACCAAACCCAAAACTAAGGGAAACACACCTATGGGGTGGCCCTTAACAAATCAACAATACTAAACAAGAGTCAATTTATTGAGTTCATTATCACAACAACATTTGATAATAAGAAGGATCGATTTCCTTTGAAGGAAACACCTTAAACATGGGTGTGTGGAACAAAAACACATATAAACATCTCAGTAATTAATGAGAGGCATGAAACCACCTACCTCGATGTCGCACAAGCGATATAACTCGACACTGGCCCTTGAATCAGACTGGAGCGATGTAGATCTAACAATGAAGATAAGTCATTCAACCTTAAATAAATTCCTCGAGAACATAAATCATCAAGAACAGATCATGAAGAAGAAATCTCTTACCGAGAACAATCCTATGACACTGAAAACACTCGAATCAGGTTCTGGATGATGAAACAGGAGAAGAATTTGTTCCCGTGGCTCTTGGTTTTTCACCCAGTGGATGTTCTGTTTAGGAGAATAGAAAACAAGGCTACTTCCCATTTTATGCTGAAATTTTGGAGTACACGGAGTTTAAATCCATATACGTGGCATTTATATCAATTTATTGTTCATAACTTCACCGAAATACTTTATACATCCCACACCAACATTGATGACATGACTACACAATGTGTATATAGAAGTACATGGTGTGTAGTGGATTTTTCTTCTCTACTAGGCCAGAAACCTCACACGACGTGTTTTCCCATCTTACACGGCCAGATTACACATCGTGTACTTAGAAGTACAAAGCATGTTCTACTAAAACAAATCATTCTTTTCTAACTTTCCTTGTTTTCTCAAGAACAACACACAGGAAAAGAAAACAAGGAAGTAATACCTCATAAGAAGAACCAGGTTCTTACAAACTTCCCCCCTTAATGATATTCGTCCCCGAATTTCCCTTCCAAGGATGGTGAATAAATATCCAAGAATAACTCTAGCCATTGAGCATGTATGTCCTCCTCCCTTTCCCAAGTCTCATCCTGCACTCAGTCATGTTTTTATAGCACCTGTACAAGAGGAAATGTCTAGCCTTGAAGAAACTTCATGATCTTATCAACTATATGAATTAGATGCACCTCAAAAGATGCATCAACCTAAATCTCAACCTCATCAAGATGAAAAACGTGAGATGGGTCTGAATGATAGTGGTGTAGCTGAGATACAAGGAAGACGTCATGCATTTCTCGGTACCTCTGAGGTAACTATAAATGAGAGGAAACCTACCCAACTCATTCTAGAATCTGAAACAATCCTATATTTCATGGTGAAAAATTACCCTGTCTCTTGATCCTCTTGTGTCCCAACTTCGGTCCTACATGTTGGAAAAAATGATCCCTAACCTCAAACTCCAAAGGTCATCTATGAAGATCAGTGTGATATTTCTGACAAGACTGCACAGTAGTTGTATGCTTCTAGATCAAGTGGACCTGCTCAGTAGTATCCTAGACAAGATGAGGTCCCATCATAGCTGTCACTCCTGCCTCTAGCCAACATAGAGTTTATCAGAAAGACCTCCCGTATAAAGCCTCATATGGTTCCATCTGAATAGTAGTATAAAAGATATTATTATAGGCTAACTCAAAAATGGGTATCTGTTTCTCCCAAGATCCTACAAATTATAGGACACATACACGCTACATAACCTCTAGGGGATATAAAATCTGATAGATTCCTCATCATCACTTTGTCTAGAAGGGTAGAGGTAACAACCGATGATGAAAGCTAATCCTGTCCCTGACTATTGTGCACCTCTAAATTCATCTTAGAGAGCGAGGCCATGAGCTTCCAGTCAGCACTGGCCTCCTACACTTCTAGTATCCAAGTTCTCCTGCTCAGTGCATAAACCACTATATTACCTTTTCCAGGCGTATAGGCAAGCTCAAATTCGAATGACTGAAGGCATTCCAGCAATCGTCACTACCTCATATTCAAATCACATTGAGTGAATATGTATTTTTATGCTTTGTGGTTAGTGTACACCACAAAACGATCTCCCAAAAAATAATGTCTCTAACAGCACAAGGCATGAAAAACTACAACCAACTCAAGATCTTGCATTGGGTAATTTCCCTCATGCGGTCTCAACTACCATGATCTGTACACAAGTACTTGATCTCCCTACATAAGCACTGCTCCATGCCCGATACCCGATGCATCACAATACATAGTATAACTCTTACCTGGCTCTAGAAATATTAGTATCGACACTGATGTCAAATGTCCCTTCAAATCCTGAAAGGCTATGTTACAATAATATTACTATTCAAACATAACACCTTTCTTAGTTAATCCCGTAATCAGCGCTGCTAAGCATGAGAAGTCCTGAATAAAATTCTTGTAGTAACCAGCTATCCCCAAAAAACTCCATACCCCAAAAACATTCTTGGGACGCTCTTAGGAAACTATTTCTCTCACCTTCTATGGGTCTAATGATACTCCAGTCTATGAGATGATGTGACCTAATATGTGAATCTGATACATCTAGAAGTGGAATTTTGTGCGTTTGGCATATAACTGATGCTCCCTTGATGTATTCCAAATGATATAATGATATTTGGAATATTCATGTAGATAATGATAATTCACCAAGATATCATCCATGAAATATAAGACGAAGGAATCTAGGTAAGGGTGGAACACTCAGTTCATCAGTGCCATGAAAATTGCTGGCACATTCGTGTGACCAAACGACATAACCAAGTACTCATAGAGACCATACCTACTATGAAAGGCTGTACAAGGTATTTCTACTGATCGAACATGTTCCTGGTGATATCATGGCCTCAAGTCAATTTTTTAAGAACACCCGAGCTCCTCAAATATGATCAAATGGGTCATCAATCCATGGTAAAGGATATCAGTTCTTAAACATCAACTGGTTTAGTTTCCGATAATCCACTCATATCCTAAGATTACCATCATCATTTTTTGAAAACAGGACCAGCGAACCCCAAGGTGAAGTACTGGTTCAGATAAAACCCTTAGCTTCTATAACTTCCAACTGCCTCTTGAACTCTTGAAACTCCGTCGTAGCCATCCTATAAGGAGGGATGGATATCAGTGTAGCTCCTGGCACTAGATCGATAGTGAAATCCACTTCTCTAGCTTGAGGTAAGACTAAGAAGTCATTTAAGATAACATCCCTAAAATGATCAACCACTATAGGAAAATCTTCAAGACATGTACCCTAGTCATCTAGATATAATCATGAAATCTAGGTTGTCATCTCACCTGGCCTATAATTCTAAAGTCTAGCTCATCTCACCTGGATGTCCCACACACCTTTGTAAGGAAAAGACCCACCTTATGGCGAAATAAAACACACCCTACTGTAATAGCACTCAACATGGTCATGAAAAGAAACAAGACAGTCCATTCCAAGAATGAGATCAAATCCCTTTATCTCTAAGACATAGAGGTTCTATAGGAAGTGGAACCCACCAATCACAAGGGGGGAACTCCTGGAAAAGATGCACACCTTCCATTCTTATCTCTAACCAAGTGTCTAGAGTCATAATATTAGAATTAGTAGAATCAAAAACCCCAAGGATTTCCGCATTGGAAATAGATATAGAACTATGTGTTACACCAGTATCAAAAAGTACAGAAGATAAAATAGAGGTGACTATAATAGTACCTTTTACTATAGAAGGTCCGAGATCCTTCTCTTGTTGGGTCTATTGCACTGCATATATCTGACCAGTACTGCAGCTATGTGAAGTAGCTTGGCTACCCTAATCTAACATGCCCTTTTGTCATTGAGATCCTGGGGTTTGGATACCACAATGATGCCCACCGCCTTGGCCTGCATGCCCTATCATATTCTAGTTTCTAGACTGGTGAGAAGCTACCAAACCTACTCCTATACGTGGAGTCTGTATAGAACCTCTCTCACTAGACACTAGTGGAAACTTCTTGCAGAAGCGCTATAGATGGATCATATTGCATCATGTTCGGCAGTCAACTGGGTCCTTTGGGAACTACGACCACAGATGTCCCGACATACCGCAGTGGTTGCACCTTACCTGGCTACCAGAAGAAAAGTTCTGATTGCTTGTATCCCTGTGGTAAAACTATATACAATGCTTCTTGTTTCCAGTCAAAATAGTACTATATCTAAATGATGAACCACCCTGGTTCGTACCCCCAGATTCCCATAGGCTGCACTTGGTAATTAGCACTTGACTCACAATAGTAGAAATAGAAGGCATCCTAAAGACATTCACCTATGACCATATATCGTACCGAATTACATCCTTGAATCGTCTCGCTATCGATGCGTCATCACCCATTAAAATAGGTGAAAATTGTTGTAGATCAGTAAATTGGGTAGAATAATCGATAAATGATAGTGTTCTCTCCTCCAGGTTCATGAACTCCTGGGCTCAGTGGGCCCTTAGTGTATTGGGAAAATAATAATAATAGAAGGCCGCATAAAAGTTTTCCCATGTCATATCCCGATGACGCCTTGCCGGAGTGATAACATCCCACCATCTCTAGGTAGAATCACGTAGCATATACATCGCGAGCTTGACCCTCCTCTCAAGAGGTGTCTTCAGATGCTTGAAGATAGTCAGCATTGATTCCATCCATGATTCCACAGCCTGTGGTCCACCATCCCCTGAAAAGTTAGAATGGATGCTACTGCTGGAATATACGTGTCAGCTCTGTCATAGATGTGGCAGCCTACGGTGCTCCCTAGAAGGTTTGTATGAACCACAAAAAACCTTCTCGAAACCATGCATCTGCACCTGCATCCGGTATAACGGCTAGTGCCTCAGCTGGCACAACTGTAGGATCCATTGGTAGCCCATGTCCCACCACCTCTAGTGTATACTAATCACCACTCTCTTGGTAAACTACTTGAGTTCTTTGCAGTGGAATTTCTCTGTATGGTCTAGCGCACACACCTCAGTAAAAGTTTTATAAAGAGAAAACTATAACTCAGAAGTGAAAAGAGGGACAGAGAAAGAAAAAATCTCATGTTTTTTAAAATAGGAGTACACAGTGTGTATAACTCTTTACACGAGTGTTCTCCTAGGAATCTACATGGGCGTGTACTTCTTCCCAAAATGGCCATGTAATAACCCATGTACACGACATGTTCCCCGAGAGACACAACATATACTCGTGTTTCATTCCTACCCAAGTACTTCTATATAGATAGAACTACATGGTTCTTACACTACTAGAATACACAACTTTTTCACTCTCGACATAGTGTGTACAACTAATTTTTCATCCACCAGTGTCATTAGTCATATGGTTGGATACACGGTCGACTTCTATACAACGTGTACTCACATTACATGGAATACCCTACTCAAGGCTTGACAACCCATGTTCCCTTGTCACATGATATGTTACATGTTCAAGGACTAAACGACGTGTAAACTTGGTACACAATGTGTTCTTCTTAAAATTTAGAACACATTATTCCCCAAAAAGGAAGAACACACAACATGTTAGGATACAATACACACCATCTATACTGGGTTTTTTCAGGACAGAAACCCAAGAATTTGTAGAAAAACCATGTTTTGCATAAATACCAACAAGTGGGATTGAAAATTTCGACCAGTGAGGTCCCATACTCTCCATGAATCAATATTTGGCTTCCAACAATAATATATAATAATACAAGTACAGATAAAAAATGAATCATGATATTCCAAATTTTGGTCCAATAGGGCCCACATAACTTAGGAACCAAAGTTTGGCATTCATTCAATCCAAACCATAGCATGTATCAAAACACCTATCACAACAACAATCATAACTATCATATAATCTATCACAATAGCATGTTCTAACCAGTGCATTCTAGATGGAATGAAATAATGCAAGACATGTGATTCTAAAAATTTTCTTCATGATGCATGAGATGGAATAACCTCATCTCATTGGGTTCAAACTAAAATAGGACCCACAATTTCATCAATAGTAATAGAAGAAATCAAGTGCATTAACCAACAGTAAAATTGAATCCACTATAACCTATCAAAATCTAAAATCACAAGTCAATTCGAGCCCATTTGGATTTTCCCTGTACGAGGGGTAGCGACTTCCGAGCACAACTATTTACCAAAATCCATTCCTTCCTATCCATTATATTGCTTTAAATTATAAGTCAAATAAGAAAGAAATCCTCTAAAACCACTTTGTAACATCTCGACCCGACTTACCACTAAACTAGTGGCTAGACCGGTTGGACACATGGCCTCAAGCACATTTCTCCATACGTCAGAGGCTTCTGAATAATAGTGAGTTCCTAGGGTGTGGTAGTGGGGAAACTATTCCCTCATTGGTAGAGTGTAACTCAATGGAACAAATTGTAAAAAATAGAAGAAGTAGTAAAAAACATTCAACTGAAACTAAACAGAGTTAGTTTGATAGATAAATATCCAAGAATCAACCATACAAATGACAATGTGGCATGTTACATGTTCTAAGAAAACAACCTAAACATGATACACTGTAATCAAGTAACCAAGTATGGTAAAACAAAATGAAACTCAGCAGTATCACAAGATTTGGATTGGTCTCGTGCTCTCCAGCTCCTAAACAACAATCAAGTACCTGCATATGGATCCTTTCCCCTATGGACACCTACAACAATATTGTCTGTTGGGGCCCAAAGGCATTACCAAAATAGGGTGTGATAAATGAATCCCTGTATGCAACCACCAAAGGTATGTTCCAATCTATCAGTGAGTATATGAAATAGTTGTGTTTATTACTGAAATGCAGTAAACTAGTATGCAATCAGAGGTAAAGAAATCCTATGAATATCGGTATTCATTTATAGAGTTTACTATATTCATTAGTAGTTCATTTACTTAATGTATTTTAAATCTCAGAACCCATCCTAAGCATGACATTCCCCGTAACAAAGTATGAACATAAGAAGTCTCAGAAGACCCTCTAACAAGTAAGTAATGTCTGAAATCAATATTTTTCTTTGGCTTGGCAGACATTTCACAATTCCTGCCATTTCATAATTTATCTATAACCTGTGTCCATTCTAGATATTTATATATTGGAATTCAAGTATCACTATAAGTGTAATTCTACCGACATCCTATGAGTCCGTTATCAGTGGTCCTACTATGGAGCATGAGTATCAATCACGATGTTGGTATAAGTTCAAACGAGTCCATCATCAGTGGTCCTACTAGGGAGCCCCAAGGTATCACTCTATGTGAAAATAAGTTTATGCCAATTTAGTCCATCCCTGGTGGTCCTAATAGGAATCCCAAGTGTCACTAATGACATATATATAAATATTACTCAAGTCTGTCCATGGTGTTCTAAGCTGAACCCATGTATCACCCATGGTGTAAGGTAGAATAGTCAAGCGAGTCCATTCACGATGTTCTAAGATGAACCCATTCATTACCCAATGCTATTTACCATTGATCCATTAAAATTTAATACAAAATTCCAATCTTCTTAACAAGATAAAACACTACACGACCAAAAGGGTAAAACTCAAACCAAGAGACATAATCAAGTACTTACAATTATAACCCAATTGTAAATTCAGACAATAACAATGTTCATTTTAAACAACACTAAAAGTGAAAATGAAATAATTCTCATCAACATACTTTGGAAATACAACCAAACAAAAAACTTTGTGAAACACACCTGTTGGGTGGCCCTTAACCAATCAATGATGCTAAAAAAGATTCAATTCATTGAGTTCATTATCACAAAAACATTTTATAATAAGAAGTATCGATTTACTTTTGAGTAAACACCCTAAACATGCATCCATGGTACAATGTTACATATAAAAATATCGGAAATTAATGAAAGGCATGGAACCACCTACCTCGATGCCACACGAGCAATATAACTTGACGATGGCATTTGAATCAGCCTAGAACAACCCATATCTACGAATGAAGATAAGTCATTCAACCTTGAATAACTTCCTCAATAAAAAAATCATCAAGAGTGGATCAAGGATAAGAAATATCTTACCAAGAGGAATCCTATGAGACCAACGACACTCGAATAAGGTTCTGGACGGTGAAACCGGAGAAGAATTTGTTCTCACAACTCATAGTTTTTCACCAACATCTATTTTGTTCAAGAGAAGAGAAAAAAAGGATACTTCTCATTTTATGACAAAAAATAGGAGTACACGGCGTGTACATCCATATACTTGGAATATATATCATTTTACATTTCATAACTTCACTGAATTACTTTACACATCCCACCACGACCATGCCCACATGACTACATGGTGTGTACTTAGAAGTACACGATGTGTAGTGGCTTTTTCTTCTCTACTAGGCCAATAAACTCACACACCATTTCTTCCCATCTTACATGGCTAGATTAAACAACGTGCTCATAGGAGTACATGGTGTATTCTACTAAAACATATCATTTTTTCCAAATTTACTTGTTTTCTCAATAACAAGTCAAAGGAAAGGAAAAAGAAGAAACAATACCTCATAAGAAGAACTAGGTTCTTACAACATTGCTTCTGTAGAAGGAAAAGAATGATTAGATGGAAGATATGGAAATATAGAAGATGGTGGATTCTATAATAATAGAGAAATAATCAAAGATTATAATTTATGATGTAGTTTCATGAATTGGATCATGAATATGTGTACCATCAAATCTTATGATAAAGAAAAAACTATTTTATGATGCACATAGATCGACCTTCTACAACCACCCAAAGAGTACAAATATATATCAAGATATTTGAGAGAACTCTTAGTTTCACAATATAAGGAAAGAGATCACAAAAAATACATCAATGTTCCTAGCATGTCAGCAAGTGAATGGGGAGAGGAAAAAATCCAAGGGAATGATGAAACCATTAACCACACATACATGGAAATGGGAAAAAATAACATTAAACGTTTTTAGATATATTATATGGAAATATTGAGAAAATAATACCATATGTTTTATAGTGTATTATCATAAAATGATTGGTCACTTCATTATAATTGGATAAGACTTCTCACTTGATCAACTTGCAAGGTTATACATGAGAAAAGTGGTCAGAATACATGGAAAACCCCTATTTAGATTATCCAATTAAGATATAATATTTGTCTATATGTTTTTTAAAATTATTCAACATGATCTAAACCTAGATTTTATATTTAGAAAATCTTATAACACCTAAACTAAGGTCCAATTTTATTGTACTACCCTTAAACTTGTGGGCATGTTGAGAGCTTTCTCTATAGAAATCGAGGGTAGATGAGATCAATATATTCCTTTGGTCAGGTTTATAAACAATAATAGTTTCCAGTCAAGCATCCAAATGGTTCCATATGAATGTAGTTATGTGAATTCATGAGAAAAATAACATGTTTGGATGAAGTTGGTGAGTGTAAGCTATTGGGACCTGAAATGGTTGAATATATGGTAGAAAAATTTAAGGCCATTATACAACATAGTGAGGAATCTTAGAGTTGACAAAAGGGATATGCTGATAACAATTAGATTGAAATAGAGTTTTATAATGGAGATGAAGTGTTTCTAAACATATCTCTCTAGAAGAATTTCATGAGATTTATGATGAAAGGAAATCTATATCCCATGTACATCATCCCCTTTGAGATTATATATTTCATCAGAGTTGTGGCCTATCAACCACCATTAAAACCAAATCTATCTCAAGTACATGACATGTTCAACATATCCATTTTGAATAAGTACATACCAAATACCTAACATGTACTAAATCTATAGGTGGTCTAGATGAAAAATGATCTCCCTTACGAGGTGTAACTATTGAATATCATGGACTATAATGATACAACACTATGAAACAAGAAAAATCACCTTGTAAATTAGTTTGGAAGATCCATAAGTTTGAGGAGGTGACATGAAAACCAGTTGAAGTAATGAAATATAAGTACCCTCATAAGCTTTTATCTAAGGGGGTGGAATGAAATATATATTGTAAAATTTATTAATTGGGTATAGTATAATGACACAAAATTTTATCAATGGAATTATCCATCCAATTATATACCTGTGTCATATTTTGTAAAGTAGTGTTTTATAAAGAACACACACCACATGGTAAAACCACCAAATTTTTTTATATTAATTTGAAAATTACATTTATATATTAAATATGGAATGAAAAATTTAAAATATTACAATGGGATAAAAAATAGAAAAAAGATAACTATAATATGAAAATTTGGATATGATCAATCCCTTAGAAATATTACACTCATAAACAAAAAATTAGAAATGAAATAGAGTATTATTAATGAAATATTTATTTTGAAAATTAAAATATATATAAACATGAGAGAAAATAGAATTGAATTAATAATAAATGAAATATGAGGTATTTATAGAATATAGGAAACCTATAGGTCCGTTACAAATATGACCATTAAAATATTAATCTGACCACGTAGAATAGTAATAAAACCATTATAATAATATCCTCACCTATAGAAGTGTAAAATAATATTTAAATATCTTATAAAATTAAAATATGACATATTTACTCCATGAGACAAGTAAATATATGTTTTAAAAATAATAAATTACGTGTTTGTATTTTTTTAAAACATATATAACTTATTTTCATTTTCATAAGAAATGTAACGATTTAAATTATAATTTATTTTCATGAAATTGATTTATAAAAAAATATTATGTTTAATTATAATGATAATATAAATATATGTGACCATAATTAATTTTTAAAAGGTTAAGAAAAAGTATCATAATGTTAAAATATTTATTTTTAAAATAAATAAGGATTATATTTAAAAATTAAATATATATTATTTAAAACATTTGAAATGGTTTTTATTTCTTCACTATACCCATTAAAAAATGGTTATTGTGATTTTTTGTTTTTTCTATGATAGTTTATTTTTTTACTCAATAGTGAAATATGAAAAAACATGCTAATTTGAAAAATATGAATGATATATGTAGAAATGAGTGATGACTAATTTAAGTGACCATTTATCATCCACAAATGAAATAATATAGATATATTTTCATAATAATAAAAAATATTGGTAGTCTTGAGCAAAAATAATAAACTAATAAATATTACAATAAAAAACACCCATCTCCTCCCCTTATAAATTCCACCCCTCAACATCCCTTCTCATCAACCATTTTAATCCTTGAGATATAAAAAAATTCATCCCAAATATCACCTCATGTATCTATAATTTTCTTTAGTTTTCTTTTTCTTCTAATAAGACAAATATCAATGTTACTTAAGGTTTATTTTGAAGATACAATATTCAAGAGGTAATATTCTCAATCTTTTTATTTTAAATTATTTTATTATTTAAAATTATCCTCACCTACCCCATTTAAAATGACCTAATGAATCAATTTTCATAAATACAAGGTAATATTCATTTTTTTTATTTAATATCGATTATCCATTCTACTTTCTTCTGAAAATGAAAATATTGTTAATATTATGGTGGGTTCACCACCTCTATGAAAAAAAGACTTCATTTTTCTATACCACCTTAATGGAATATTTAAATCAACAAAATATAGTTTAAAATGATCCATATAGGAATATAATAGTTTATTTCACATTTTTAATGGTTATATAGCCAAAATATTAAAGTAACCAAAATATGTTATTCATATTCATAAAACCCACCTAAATAATTAAACTACGTATCTATAAAACCTATACTCTCCAAATCAAGAATATTTTTGAATTCTATTATGTATTAATAATTTTTGTAACTTTTATAACCATATTTACTCCTTTAAATCAAAATTTTGTAGTAATGGAACCATTCCTTAAGAACTTCCATAACTATTCACAACTGATCCCACTAAAGACCATGAAACAAACACCTTCAGAAAAAAAATTAATTTTATATCTCATTGAAATAGTTTTAGATTAACATAATAAAATTATTCTAGACTATATATAGACATAAAATATATAAATTAAGTTTTTAGGGAATTTAATTTTATTATTTATGATTCTAAGTGAATGTGAAGAAATATTCTAAACCTAAGGTAAAGTATATCACCAAACAAACCCTTTTTTATATTATGAATTCTATGTATTTACCTAACTTTATCACTTTGCTATAATTATCTTAATTGTTTTATATTTTTTATATATGAAACACATATATAATCAAATTTTAATTCACCTTTCCTTGATGAGGATATAAAAGTTTTATAGAATACCTTTTACATAACCTTTGTTAAGTTGATCAAATTAAAGTGATCTTCATAGTTTCTTACCCCTTATCAAGTAAAACACCATAAAGTGTTTTAAAAAATAAATTGAATCTAAAAATTTCCTTTTTATAGAAAATAATTTTTATCTCTTTTATGTATTTACTGATATTATTATACCCTTACAATCTTTAATGATTCTTTACCCATTTCCCTAAATCCCCACATAAAATAAATCTTTAAAAAATCATTTATCAAATCAATTTTATATCTTTAATTCCGATAGATAGTATTTTAATGAAATATTAAAATTTATATCTAGAAGCATTCCAGGATTATGTAATCACTTATTTCATGGAGTTCATTATGATATTCTATTTGGTTATGTTATAAGTCATGATTACGTAACCCATTTCCTTTATATGGGGTTTCTTGATTCTTTTTCCTTATATATGATCTAATTGTAGAGAATAAATATACAGAATCCTATTATTATAGGTGTTCATAGATAGTGGTCCAATGTATTGGGAAATATTTATGTCTCTTGATATTACATGCATGGGATTATAGAGTAAACCAAATATATAATGGGACTCTTTCTACCAGGTGATGATATCCTACTGGTTAGCCTTGACTTATGGTTATGTCATTTTTTATGTTACTACCAAATTCTTATGATGCCTTGATATTATTTTTCTTATGTACTTATATCATGCCTCCATGTCATCATTAATATACATGACCTCTTACGATATCTTGATATTTCCTTCAATTCATCTATTCTACTTATTTATCATATATATTACCTTACTAAGATTTATATCTCATCCCATTATTTAATATATTCCCTAGTTTATTCTTTATTTTTTTTGAATCTAAATGGGTTATAATAACACATTATAAAAACTAAAATAATGATGCCTTTTTTACTTTGAATTTCATATTGAAATTTTATCCAGATACTCTTTCAGAGACACTGGGCCTCTTGAACCTTTGGTTGTGTTTAGTGAATATTTAGGTTAAAATGACGTAATATATTTTCATAAAAGACATAGGTTTATGTATTTGGAATTATATGAAAGTTGAAGTTATTTTTTTTGGATTATGATAAGAACATATTAGTAAAAATACTAAGGATAATTCGATGTATATAAAAATATCCTAATGTTTTGGTGAAGTATAAATCATGTTGTGTCCATGAAATTATATCCATTTATGTATGACACAAGTGGATGTGCACTTGGAATATATGCACTAATTGATAATATCCCCAAAATGTATCATTGGGTATTAACAAGACATCTTCCTAGTGTATGACAAAGAGGCCTAGCTGCACACCTAGTTTGACTCTCCTAGGGGATAATATTTTGAAAATTCACAAACTATTTATGAACCATTATGAGTCACTTGAATATATTTATATATTAACAAACTTTATAGAATAATTACCATAGATAACCAAGATTTAAACCTAGAGACTTATATGTTAGGATATACATTTAATTAATATGTTATTTCTTCTAAGTTCATAGTTTCTCTTTTTATATTCTTAATTATTTAATTAATATCATAACTAAATTTTCTCTATATTATTCAATGATGGAAAATTAGAGTAATTTTTATAATAACCAATGCGATTGGTAATGTGACAATTTATCTAATGAGAATCCAAACAGGATGGGAGTGGGAGTTAATAATATATTGGAATTATTGGCTAAACTAAATCATGTTATGAATAATAACATCAATCACGTGGAACAACCTTTTTATAATAAGAAAGAGAAAGTAACAATCAAGTACTTTATTCAACAAAGGCCTCATACTGTTAGTGTATATTCTAATCCCCCCATCATAGAATAATTAGTTATCTCCATTGAGAAGATATTTTCTCACCTCCAATTCTAAAAATAAGGTACAATCTTATTGGTTGTCTATACTCATATAGGGTAGTCCAATCAATGGTAAACACTGATCAATAATATGATGCCCAAAGAAGAAATTTATTCCCTGGAATAGGAAGTATTCATGAAAATATTTTTTAATAAATATTTTCTTTGAACTATATATATATTAAAATAGATATAAAGGTCCTTGGACTGAAGAAAAAAGAAGATGAGACTATCCTAAAATATGAGGGAATCTTCACATGTAATTCACAATATGCCTCTAACTTTTTCATCAATACTAGATACAAGGAAATATGATTATTCAGTGGATTAAATCTAAGTATATAAAATTATTTTGTAATTCATGGCTTAAATATTTATAAATATATTATTTTTTGTGCTCTTATGGTCAAGATAGGGATCGAAGACTCCTAGTGGCCTTATAGGGATGGAGATAAAAAGTTAAAAATGGATTTCAATTTGGGAGGTTCAATAAATAAATCCCATGGAGTAAATAATACATAACTAACCACTTGTAAAAATTATTGGTAGAAGAATCATTAAAACCCTATCAAGGGAATTGGGGTATTTTTAATGTGTGAAAAATAAGGGTATTCGACTATTCAATTCTGAAGTGAGATGATGAATCCTACTAATGTGAATATAGAAATAAAGGTTTTTATCAACACCCATACTGTAGTTTAGTTATTAAACTACAAAGAATACATAAATTATTCAAGTCAATTCCTAAAGCTAAGGGTTGTAAGAGATATTTAACTATAACAACCTACATGTAATAGATATTAATGAAGGTAATATAATATCACTACTGTTGATGTGGATGATAAAAATGATGTGGTGAAAGGTAAACTTTCTATTCATTTAATAATAGAGAATATACCATTTTATTAAATTTTTATGTATTTTTCATATAACTTATTTTTATTATAACTATTCAAACACCACCTCAAAACATAAAGTTGGAGATAACTATGAGAACAAAAAATAGGGAAATTATTACATCCCAATTATATAACCGACCCAATCAATGTTTTTGGATGGAAATTCCATTTAAATATTTTCCAACTTCCTTTAATGTAATTTTATTCTATATTGGATTGAATTGGATATCATTATATAATGAAACACCAACTATCAATATAGGGAGATAATTCTCTATATCTTAAGTCTTTCCAAGATTCTATAAAAGTATATGGTGGGGGATGAATCTACTTTGGAATATTCTTCTCCAAGAATGAATATTATTTCCATATGAGAAAGTATATGCAAATTGAATGATTAAGACAAAGGATAGAATCATTCTTGAATAAATTTCCATAGATAGGGACTATACTGATGTATCCCCTTAAGAGTTTCTCGATCTTCCTCATGACTATGTGGTTGAGTTATTAATTGATCCTTTACCAAGGTACCTACCCATATCCATGATTCCATATAGAATGACCACAATTGGGTTTAGAGAAATGAATAAATAGTTACCAGATAATCTAGACAATGATTTTATTCACTCGAGTGCTTCACCATGGGGTTCACTGATCATCTTCATTAAAATTTGGGATTGGTCAATGTGACTTTGTGTTGATTATCACTAACATAATAAAATCTCAATAAATAAAAATAATCCCCTACTAGAGATTAATGACTTGTTTGATCAACTATGTGGGGTTGAATATATCTTTAAGGTGGACCTTCAGTTGAGATATCACTAATGAAATGTGATTATTGTAGATATTACCAAATATGGAATTCAAACAAGGTATGGACACTGTGATTTCATAATGATGACCATTATACTCATTATTTCTCCAAAAAGTATCTTATAATTAATAAATAGAGTATTTAATGATTACATTGGAAAAGTTGTGGTTTTCTTTATAGTTGATATTATGAATACTCCAAAATAAAGCAAGAGCATGGGGATCATTTTATTAGCATTTGAAATACATTTAAAATGTATAATTTATATGAAAAGTACAATAAATGTGAGTTCTAGATGGATAAATTATCATTCATGGGGCATTTTATCACGGGTAAGGGGATATTTGTAGACCCTTCTAAGATAAAGGAGACTGAGGAGTGGACCATACCAATATTTGCGATTGAGATATATTGTTTCCGTGGACCAGATGGGTATTATAGACTATTTTTTTAAAAAAATTTCATGTTTGCTATACTGTATATTTATGATTACTCATAAGGGAATGAATCTTTTCTTAACCAATTATTTTGAAAAGAGTTCTATGGAATTGAAAAATAGGCCTATCACTACACCAGTACTAACACTACCCTCAAGTGGGGAAATTTTTGGTGATATAAATTGATTCTTAAAGTAATGGATTGGGATGTGTATTGATGGAAAATGATAAAGTGATAGCCTAAAACACAAGGACATAAAAATTTTGTGAATAGAACTATCCAATGCATGGTCTGGAGTATACTATAATAATATTTACATTGATTAATAGTGTAAATTATATCTATGGGATGAAGTGTGATAAATATATAGCTCATTAGATTCAAAATTATATATTAACTGAAAATACACATAATGTGAACAATAGAATAAGGTTAGATATTATTAGAGACTATAACTAGTTAATCCATTAACATTAATGGATGGTGAATAATGTGGTACATGCTCTAAGTAGAAATGATATAAAAACCTTATACATGATGAGAATTGAGAAAGATAAAATCTTCTTAGAGTTTAAAGAGAAGGACTTGGATGAAATAAATAAAGTAACATCACCATTAATTTGTTAAATGATTACTCAACCTTCCCATCTATATAATATTGATGAAGAACAAACATAATTTTTGGAAATACAGAAGGTGAAGGAATCTATTAGAAAAGGGAAACACTCAATGTTCAAAATCGATGAAGAAATAGTTATAAGAACTAGCTCATGAATATAAGTACCATAAAATTATGGGAAAAAGAGGTAACTATTTAATGATGCATATAACTCAACATTACCCATTAACCTAGGGAGAATAATTAAGTTTTGGGATCTCTGAGATAACTATTCATGGGAAAAAATGAAGAAGGGTATCACATAATATACATCAATGTTCCTGGTTTTTTTAAAAGTAAATGTGGATATTAAAAAGTCAAATTGAATTATGCAACTATTAATCATACCTATATTTAAATAGAAAAACATAAAAATGGAATTCTTTATTGGTCTTCCAATGAAATTTAGAAGAAATAATGTCGTATGGGTTATAGTAGATCATCTTACAAATAATAATGACTTCATTAAAATTCAAGAATACATCTCAATCGATCAAATTTCATGGATATACATTAGATAAGTATTGAGGCTGCATGGAACACCATTATCTATTATATCCAATTGATACCCTAGATTTAACTCTAAAATCTAGAAAAGTATTCAACATATTCTAAATAATGAGTTGAAATTCAGTAAAACTAATTAACCCACAACTGATAACCAATCTATATAGACTATCTAATCACTTGAGGACATATTGTGATATTTCTACATGGAATTTAAATGTGGATGGGATCGATGCATTCCTTTGGTTGAGTTATCATAAAATAATAGTTTCCACTCAACCATCCAAATGGTTCCATATGAATCCCTTTATGAGAAGAGATATATAATACTTACATGATGGGATGAAGTTTGTGAATATAAGCTACTAGGATCTAAAATGTTCATAAAAATGGAATAAAAGATAAAGACAATTCCACAGTGCTTCTGGGAAGTCTAGAGTTAACAAAATTGTTATACTGATAATCACCGAAGAGACCTAGAGTTTGTTATTAGAGATAAATTGTTCATCTATATATCTCTAGGGAAGAGGGTCTTGAGATTTTGGAAAAGGTTAATGATAAGTCCTCGGTACATCTAACCCTATTATATTCTTGATCAAATCAGAGTTATACCCTTTCGACTACTATTAGAACCAACCGTGTCTCAAGTGCATGATGTGTTTCATTTATCCTTATTGATGAATTACATATTGGATCCCTCACATGTACTAAACATAGACGTATTATAGCTCTAAAATGATCTCTATTTTGAGGAGAAACTAGTGAAGATCATAGGCTATAGAGAAAAATTCCTACAAAATATGAAAACACAAGTAGAATTATGGAGAAAATATATGTATGGGGAGGTGATAAGGGAACTAAAGGAATCAATGTAACATAAGTATGCTCATCCATTTTCATCTAAGTGGGTGGTATTAAATTTCAAGGGTTAAATTTCTTAAGGGGTAAAATGTAAAGACATCAATTTTTATTAATGGAAATTACTTTCTAAATATTTTTTTTCCATATTTAGTAGTGTATTATTGTATAAAAAAAAAAATCATAGAACCAAAAAAAATAGTTATATTAATTTAATGAATAAATATATAGAATAAATATGCCTATAATAATTAAAAATATTATAGTGGGATTAATAATAGAAAAAAAGATAACTATAATATTAAAATTTTGATATGCTCGATCTCCCGAAATAATCACACTGACGAAAAAAACTGTATAAATGAAATAGAATATTAGTAATTCCATATTCATTTTGAAAATGAAAATATATATTAACTTGGGAGAAAATAAAATTGAATGAATAATGAATTAAATATTATGTATTTATAAAAATTATGGAACCAATATGGACATTAAAAATATGACAATTAGAATTGTAATGTAATCATTTAAATAGTAATACAAGCATTAGGAATAGTCATCTAGACAATAGAATAAAATCTTCTCATATTGAAGTGTAAATTCATATTTAATTATCTTATAAAATTAAAAAATGATATATTTACATCATGATAAACATAAATAAATTTTTTAAAAATGATAAATTGTGTGTTTGTATATTTGGAAAACATATTGTTTTATTTTAATTTTTATAAAAAAAATATTTAAAATAAAACATATTTTTTAAATACTGTTTTTTAAAACAATACAATGTTTTAGAATGATAATGTAATTTTATGTTACCATATGTAAATTTTTAAAGGTTGAAAAAAAGGATCATAATATTAGAATAAGTATTTTTTAAATAAATAAGGATTTTATAAACCATAACTCCAATATCCCTCTCCTTTCCATGATAAAAAATATTTTATTCTAAAAATATATATCAAGATATATTTTTAGAGTACCTAATGAGATCTTTAAACCTTGATGTTTACTCTATAATTTTAATGTTTCATTACTAAATATCAAACAACTCCTAAAATCTTATTATATTGAACATATTAAGATAATTAAAATAAATGAATAGTTCCTCAACCCGTGAATATGTTAGATTGGACTCATCATGAGTATGAGAAGTCAATATATACCAATGGGTAATCGTTATTTAAAGAATATTAATGTCACGACCCCTCCCACCAAAGATTCCACTCCTGAGATGGCAATGGTGAAAGGGGGATAATGACCCCCTAGTCTCGCCTCCAGTAGGCCCCGAAGTGGCGACTAGCACCAAGGGTATGAGTTTTCAAAAATATGGGAGGCATTACCCTTTTTATTATTTAAGATCGGGAAATAGGACAAGTCGACTACCAAAAAAAAGGGAAGAGAACAAGTGTATAGAAATAAACCCAAACCAATCCCACATGCATGTTTAATCTAAAACAAAGTACAAGTACAAGAAAGATCAAAAGTACAACACCAAAAGAAACAATAGTACAACAACTGCAACAAATCCAACTGTCCCAACTAGTAGGGTCCCACACAGCCCTGGTAGTCCTCTTGGAAACGTGAAAGTAAACGTAGGGTGAGCATAAAAGTATACTAAGTAGGGAAACCTAAATCTCTCGTGCACAGGTGGGGAGACATCCTAATGTATCGTGAGAACAACAGAAGAAACCAACCTAATAAGGAAATATATCCACCAAAACTCACCAGCCACGCTTACTAAAAACACATAAAAAAGGTAGTAGTATATAAGAACTAGAGTATTGGGTACCCCACACCATTTCCCACTAGTTAGCTACTCTTCCTAAAGGTGAACGTCCTGACGCTACCACACTCTTCCCGCCCGCACACACCTAGGCCTAAAGAACCACATATCCCGCCCGCACACACATGGGCCTCACAACCACAATCACATCCCCACCCGAACACAACTGGGCCTCATCCTGAAGATTCTTGTGAACAATAAACCTGCCCGAAGAGTCTTGGGCTAATACCACCCCAATCAAAACCTACCTGAAGAGTCTTGGGTGTAAGGTTGCCTCAAGCCATCACAGCCTATGGAAGAAGGAGCATGAAGGAGCTAGTATCTAAGGGGAAAACACCCTCTCCCATGAAATGAAATTGTTCGACACTAAGTGCTCGACATGGGTGTGGTGCGACAAAACACAAAGATACAGATATATATATGTATACCAAACACACAACAAAACCTATGGCTTCTAAATAGAAAAACTAAGAAAATACCCCGACACTGCTACTATGCAGCATGCATACAAAAATCAACCCCAACCCCATTTACGTTTTTAAGTTTCATCAGTAACAGTTTATTAGTTCCTTAACTACTGGGAAACTATCAAACCAGATCAAGCGATTCATAGAAAAAAATACCTTCCAACCACAAATCAAGTTAGATAAAACACAAGCAACACAACCCAACCTTTTATCATCAATCAAACCCAATTTATTGTTCCCGCGTTCATTATCTTCCCCCATAGTTCATTTATCAACTTTACACTTTCTTTTAATAACACAACCCATTACTGCAGCCCTGCTGCCCCTATAACCACATCTCCACCACCATATCACATAACAAGGCTCGTGCCACATCATCGATGCTTTAATATCATTTACCACAGCCCCACTGCTCGTTCTATTCGTAACAACTCAGTATCCACCCCCCCTTTCACACACCACGTGACCAACCAACACCCACATGTTCATTATTCCATTTTTTTCGACCGGGGTGATCACACACGGGTTCCAGATTTTAAATTAGCCAACTTTACGTGATTAACCGAATTCCACATTCCATAAATCTCCATCCACAAAAATGGTCTAGAAAGATAGGGAAACATTTAGTTGCATAAGAAAATGCCCCCAACGACCGTGATTTTTAGTAGGCATAAGCCTATTCAATTCACAAAATAATATCACAGGATATAAATAATGTAACTGCATTCACAAACTTCCCATCCCCGTTATACAATCCAGTTATTATCTTTATTAAACCGGTTCAAATGTGTTTCACATAAACAAGAGGACACCCACCCCGCATGATGTAGAATTTAGAGAGACGAAGGTAATTTCCCTACCTCATTAGGTTCTGATCACAACGCTCCTCTGGATCAGCTTTAGAAGACGTCTGTCGCTTCTGTCAAAACCCGGAAAAACCTCATCAGGTGAAAGCTGGGAAGGAAAGGCCGAAGTGAAAGCAAAATATCCAAGCTCAGAAGTTCCACCTCATCGTTATGATCCAGTGTCCATTGACAGATCATAAATCGGAGCTCGGATGAAGAAGTTATGGAGGAAAGGAGCTTTGGAGTCTCTCGGGAGAGCTCTGCTCGAAGGAGAGGGGAGGAGAGGAGTGCTTTGAAAATGATGAGAGTCCCCCTCCTTTTATATGTGAGAAAAACTAAAGTACACAGTGTGTACTTTCTAGTACACGGCATGTACTCAGCTATTCCACACGGTCTCCACGCGGCTTCCAACACAGAATTCAATGTGGCACACGGTCGTTGACTGTCAACGCACCATTTGAGGGTAACACATACGTGGGGAGGAACTACACAACGTGTACTCATTTATTTCACATATCAAAGACACTCCTTCAACACGGGGTATACCCGGAAAGGTGGTACACGACGTGTACTCACACTACATGGCGTGTAGTTACAAAATTCTGAAAAGTTTGGGAAAAGTCCATTCTACCCTCCAGAACACACCATGACCCTCTTTTCAACAAAGGAATGGGCCAGAGAGGTCCGAGCCATTTCATCAGATACCTCTTAAAACATTCTCGTCCCTGATAATTCAGAAACCAACCCAATGGAACCCAACAAGATACCTCTTAGGGCTCTCGTTATAATAGTAATGCAACCAACAACCCTAATCATATGTGTTAGGAATTCCCTCTCCTATGTTGATATATTATCTAATTTAGGCGGCACTGACTCACCTGCACGGTTTTAATTTCATCCACATTAATGCATATCGATTAATAATTGGGTCTTCCCATTTCCATATATTAGGATTTTTCAACTTACACTACCCCCAACACCATAAAACCAACACACTGTCCAAACATGTGGCTTGGGGAAATTCCTTCTCCCATGTCAAGATATTATCCGCTTCAGGCGGCACTGACTTTCCCACACTAGTTCAATCGAATCCGCATTAATGTGTCTCGATTAAGGATCATGTTTTTCCCCTTCCCCCACGTCTGGATACATAACACACTTCCAGAGAACAAGGAAACAAAACATCTCCCAACCAACAAGCCAAGCATTCCATATATCAAAGGCACATAGCATAACATCAAAACAAAGCTCAGAAGAACAAATCAAAACACAAGTCAAAACAACTCCGGGTACTGAGCATGCATCTAAGCCTCCCTCTCCCAAGTTCTCTCCTTGAGTCCTCCATAGCTCCACATCACACGAACCAAGGCGATGGTTTATCCACGAAGCACCTTCTCTTTATGATCCTTGATTCTGACTGGTCGTTCCTCGAAGGTCGCGTTGTCTCCAATATCTATCTCTCCCCAGTCAATAATGTGATAGTTTTCATGTAAGTATCGACGAAGCAGGGAGACGTGGAAGACGTCATGAACCTTCTCCAACTAAGGTTGTAGGGCCAACTGATATGCCACCTCGCTGACTCTCCTCAGCACCTCAAAAGGTCCAATGAACCTAGGGGAGAGTTTACTCCCCTTCCCAAACCTCCTCCACCCCCGACGTGGGGAAACCTTCAAGAACACATGATCTCCCACCTCGAACCCCAAGGGCCTCCTCCAACGATCATCATAAGACTTCTGTCGGTCCTGATCCGCTTTCATCATCTCACGCACAAAATGGACTTTCTCTGTGGTGCTCTGTACTACCTATGGCCCAAGATCACCTGTCTCACCAACCTATGCCCATAAAATGGGTGAATGACATGGCCTTCCATACAAATCCTTAAACGATGTCGTGCTAATAGTAGAGTGGAAGCTGTTGTTGTAGGCAAACTTTACTAAAGGCAAGTGCCGCACCCATGATCCTCCGAAATCCAGAACGCATGCCCGCAACATGTCCTCCAACGTCTGGATAGTCCGATCGGTATACCCATCGGTCTGGGGGTGGACAACAGTTCTAAGGCGTATATGGGTTCCAAAAGCATGTTGTAACCCCCTCAAGACTCGTGAGGTAAACCGAGTATCTTGATCTGAGATGATAGTCTTTGGAACTCCATGAAACCGCACCACCTCATCTATGTACCTCTGTGCTAAGGTACTCACCAGACCCGACTCCTAATTCCTAAGAAGTGAGATGATTTTTTTAGTCAATCCACCACTACCCAGATAGCTTCATAACCACCCTGAGCTCTGGGAAGTCCTGTGACGAATTCCATTGAGATGTCATCCCATTTCCACTCGGGGACATCTAAAGGATGCAACAAACCACTGGGAAAATGGTGTTCAACTTTTACTAACTGACACACTAGGCACTTATCCATAAACTCTGCCACTTCCCGTTTCACCCCAGGCCACCAAAACTCTTCCCTCAGGCCTCGGTACAATTTTGAAACTCTCGGATGCACCGCCAAGGCTGAGCTATGGAACTCACGGAGAACGCCCTCACGCATCACCTCAGGAACAAACAACCTTCCATAAAAGAGCATCTGATGTCGGCTGTCCTTTGACTATCCTTCTGGAGCATTCCCCAGATCGATACGATCCCGCATTACTTCCGCCTCAGAGTCTCCCCACTGAGACTCCTCCACCTGCTGCTGCAAGGAGAACTGCACCGTTATCTGAAACAAAAATCCTCTAACAACTTCTACCCTTGCATCAAAGTGCAAGGCAGCCAACTCTCCCATCGCTTTCCAAGCATTAGCGGATTCCCGAACCACTTCCTTATGTGACTTCCTACTCAGGGAATCAGCCACAACGTTTCCCTTACCTTCAGTGTAAGAGATCTCGAAGTCATAGTCTTGGAGAAACTTGACCCATCTCCGCTGCCGTAAGTTCAGGTCACACTGGGAGGAGATATAACGTAAGCTCTTGTGATCTGAGAAGACTACAAAGCGCTCCCAAAATAGGTAATGTCCCCACAACTTCAGTGCGAACACCACTGCTACAAGATCTAGGTCATGGGTGGTATAGTTACGCTTGTGAGGGTGCAACTGCCTAGAACCATTACAGATCACCCCCTTATTCTACTTCAGTACGTACCCCAAACCAAGGCTAGAAGCATCACAAAACACCTCATGCAACTACCCTTCCTCCGGAAACCTGAGTACTGGAGAACTGACCAACTTCTCCTTCAGGTATTCAAAAGCTTCTTAGCACTGCTCGCTCCATAGGAAGACCTGGTTCTTCCTAGTCAAAGGTGTCAATGGAGCAGCAACTCGAGAGAAGTCCGAAATGAACCTCCAATAATAGCCTCCAACCCCAAGAAACTACAAACGTCTACCACGCTCTTGGGTGCTTCCCAAGAAACAACTGCCTCCACCTTCGACGGGTCCACTGACACTCCATGCTGAGACACCACGTGCCCAAGGAAGTGTACTTCTTTTGTCAAGAACTTACACTTCGACAATTTCCTATAAAGATGGTGGTGTTGAAGGACTTCCAAGACTGCTCTGAGATGCTCAACATGCTCCTCCACTGATCTTGAGTAGATCAGGATGTCATCGATAAACACAATGACGAACTGGTCTAGAAAATCTCGTATTCCAAAGTTCATAAGTCCCATGAACACAACTTGTGCATTCATAACTCCAAACGACATCACTACAAACTCGATGTCCCCATACCTACACCTGAAAGCTGTCTTCGAGATTTCATTGTCCTTTACCCTCAACTGATGATATCCAGATCACAAATCAGTCTTAGAAAACCATCCTTCTCCCCTCAGCTGGTATAAGAGATCATCTATCCTTGGAAGGGGGTAACGGTTCTTGACCGTTACCCGATTCAACCTTTGGTAGTCTATGCATAACCTGAGACCACCATATGCCTTCTTCACGAACAAAACTGGAGCACCCCATGGCGACACGCTGGGTCGAACAAAATCCTTCTCCATCAGATCGTCAATCTGAATCCGCAACTCCCGCAACTCCGAAGGTGCCATTCGATAAGGGGCCATCAAAATTGGACGGGCACCAGGCTGTAAGTCTATCCCGAAATCAACGTCACGCTGGGGGGGTAGAGTCACAAACTCCATGGGAAAAACATTTTGGAACTCCCCAACAACCTCTAGAACATCCACCATCTCTGTATCAACTGAAACCCCTGATACCCCGCCTAGAAAGGAAAGGAGAGGCTTCACATGCCGACTTCCCACCTGATAGCTCCTCTCGCCAAAAAAAGCTACACGGGCACCATCCACGTCAAAGAACATGACTCTTCTTCAGAAGCATTTGATAATGACATTAACAGAAAAAATCTAGTCGATTTCTAGGATGACATCGTATGGCTGTATCTGTAGCAAAGAAGATATCCACTAGATCGATGTGGTCCCAATGTCAGCCCACATCCCCGAAAAACCCCAGATACGCTGGTCTGACCTCCAACTGGTGTACTCAGCACCAGGGGTATGGAAATTCTCTCTACGTCTATACACAAAGCATGGTCTAGACCTGGTGTAACAAAGGAGTACGAAGCTCCCGAATCGAACAAAGCAGAAACGAGAGTGCTAAACAAACAAATCGTACCTCGCACCACCTCTGGTCCTGCTGGAGCTGCCAACTCTGCTGCGTGAAACTGTCAACGCCTAGATCCTCTTCCTCTCTGATGTCAACCACCTCCCCGACCATGCCATGGTCGAGGTCCCTGAGGATCACCCTGAGGTCGGCCTCCTCCTGCAAATTCTACCATCGGAGGAGCCGGGTCCTGCTGCTGTGGGAAGGGCCTCACCGACAAATGGTGCTGCTGAGGCGGGCACTGAACCTACCCACCTCCACCATACTAAGCTCGGGTCGGGAACTGACTCTGGATGTGCCCAAAACCTCCACAAGAGAAACACTTCGGTCCTGGGATCGTGAAAAAAGGACGAGGACTAGATGATCTGAACTAGAACTGCTGGGGCCTACTCCCCACTGGCCAGAATCTGGAAGGTCCCATCGCAGGAGACCTACTGCTGACTGCCTTCCCTTTCAATGAACCCAGATGGATCCCCTCTCATGGTGCACCTCCCTATGAGTGCATCCTCTCTACAACATCTTCCTTCTTCTGTACGACCAAGTACATCAGAAGGGTGAAGAGGATGACAACATACTGGAGCGAAGGACGAAGCGCCTCCTCCAACTCTCGTACTGACATACTCCCCTGCTAGAGGGAGAGTAACTCCTACCACATTTCTTCCTTGATCATGGAAGAAAGGAATTCCTCTTGGAACTCCTTCTCAAAGTCAGCCCACGGAACCTCGGTCTCTGTCCTCTCCCAGAGGTAGAGTGTCCACCACTGGCACACCAAACCTCTCAACTGACTGACTGCTAGGGGAACCCAGTACTCCCTCGGAGCACGGATCAAAGTAAAAGTGATCCCTAGCTCCTCAAGCCACCCCTCTATCTCCATATCTGAAGTACTACCCTCGTACTTCTTGAGGGTTTGTCGTTGGAAGGAACATAGAGTCCTCTGCCACTGGCTATCTTCCTCCTCTCGGTCAATCCTCGACGGATCGACTGCCTAAATCTGCTGGGCCTTGGCTGTCTGAGCCACCTGAGGATGACGTCCAAGTTCTATAATTGTACAGTAAACAAAGATCACCTAAGCCCAAGTAGCAAGGAAATTTCTCAACGTTTCATTTTATCACTTTATTTCATTCCCAGAACACCCAAATCAAGTAAAACACAATCATGATGATGCATGTACCTTCCCTAGAGTCTCTACCCTACAATCAATTTGCTCTCACATGGTTGTTCGGTATGCTCAGATTCCATGAATCAGATCACGGGGGGCCCTAAAATCCCGTGTCCTAGCCGGTCTTCCCTGGCCTATGTCACGCACCAAGATCATCCAACACTGTCACCCTACCATCCCATGCAATCCTCACTATGCCTAACTCCAGACTCCATCATATCTCTCAACCTCCTTTGATACCATTCTGTCATGACCCCCTCCCACCAAAGATGCCCCTCCTGATCTGGAAATGGTGAAAGGGGGATAATGACCCCCGAGTCCTGCCTCCAGTTGGCCCCGGAGTGGCGACTAGAACCAAGGGTATTAGTTTTCAAAAATATAGGAGGCATTACCCTTTTTATTAATTATGATCGGGAAATAGGACAAGTCGACTACCAAAAAAAGGGAAGAGAACAAGTGTATAGAAATAAACCCAATCCAATCCCACATGCATGTTTAAACAATTCTAAAACAAAGTACAAGTACAAGAAAGCTCAAAAGTGCAATACCAAGAGAAACAAGATTACAACAACTGCAACAACTCTAATTTTCCCGACTAGTAGGGCCCCGCACGACCCTGGTAGTCCTCCTGGAAACCTAAAAGTAAACGTAGGGTGAGCATACAAGTATAATCAGTAGGGAAACCTAAAGCTCTCATGCACAGATGGGGAGACATCCTAATGTCCCGTGAGAACAAAAAAAGAAACCATCCTAACAAGGAAATATATCCACCCAACCTCACCAGCCACGCTCCCCAAAAACACATAACAATAGGTAGTAGTATATAAGAACAAGAGTATTGGGTACCCCACACTATTTCCCACTAGTTAGCTGCTCTTCCTAATGCTGAACGTCCTGAAGCTACCACACTCTTCCCGTCCGAACACACCTGGGCCTCAAGAACCACATATCCCGCCCGCACACACCTGGGCCTCACAACCACAATCACATCCCTACCCGAACACACCTGGGCCTTATCCCGAAGTTTCATAGGAACAATAAACCTACCCGAAGAGTCTTAGGCTAATACCAACCCAATCGAAACCTACCCGAAGAGTCTTGGGTGTAAGTTCGCCTCAAGACATCCCTACCAATGGAAGAAGGAGTCGGAAGGAGCTAGTAACTTAGGGGAAAAAAACTCTCCCATGAAATGGAAGTTTTCAGCAATAAGTGCTCGACATGGGTGGGGTACGACAAAACACAAAGATACAAATATATATATATATATATATATATATATATATATATATATCAAACACACAGCCCAACCTATGGCTTCTAAATAGAGAAACTGATCAAGTGCCTCGGCACTGCTACTACGAAGCATGCATACAACAAACAACTCCAACCCCATTTAGGTTTTTAAGTTTCATCAGCAATAGATTATTAGTTCCTTAACTACTGGGAAACTATCAAACCAGATCAAGAGTTTCGTAGAACAAAATCCCTGCCAACCACAAATCAAGTTAGATAAAACACAAGCTACAAAACCCAACCTTTTATCATCAATCAAACCCCATTGATTGTCCCTGCGTTCATTATCTTTCCAAAAAGTTAATTTATCAACTTTCCACTTTATTTTAATAACACAATCCATTACTACAGCCCTGCATCCACTATAACCACATCTCCACCACCGTATCATATAACAAGGCTCCTGCCACATCATCAACCCTTTAATATCATTTACCGCAGCCCCGCTACTCATCCTATTCATAACAACTCAGGATCCACCCCCCTTTCACACACCACATGTCCAACCACCACACACATGTTCATTATTCCATTTTTTTGACTGGGTTGATCACACATGAGTTCTGGATTTTAAATCAGCCAACTTTACGTGATTAACCGAATTCCACATTCCACAAATTTCCATCCACAAAACGGTCTAGAAAGATAGAAAAACATTTAATTGCACAAGAAAAGGACCCCAACGACCGTGATTTTTAGTAGGCATCAGCCTATTCAATTCACAACATAATATCACAGGATATAAATAATGTAACTGCATTCACAAAATTCCCATCCCCGTTATACAAGCCAGTTATTATCTTTATCAAAACGGTTCAAATGTGTTTCACGTAAACAAGAGGACACCCACCCCACATGGAGCACAATTTAGAGAGATGAAGGTAAGATCCCTACCTCAACAGGTTCTTATCAAAACACTCCCCCATATCAGCTTTAGAAGACGTCCGTCGGCGTCCGTCGCTTCTGTCAAAACCCGCAAAAACCACCTCGGGTGGAAATTGGGAAGGAAAGGCCAAAGGGAAAGCAACAGATCTAAGCTCAAAAGTTCCGCCTCGTCATTACGATCCTGTGGCCGCTGACGTATCGTAAATCGGAGCTCGTACGAGGAAGTTATGGAGGAAAGGAGCTTTGGAGTCTCTCGGGAGAGCTCTGCTCGAAGGAGAGGGGAGGAGATGAGTGCTTTGAAAAGGAGGAGAGGCCCCCTCCTTTTATAGGTGAGAAAAACTAAATTACACGGCATGTACTCATCCATTTCACACAGTCTCCATGCGGCTTCCAACATGACATTCAACGAGGCACACAGTCGTTGACTGGTCAACACACGGTTTGAGGGTAACACACACGCGGGGAGGAACTACACGACATGTAGTATGGGCTACACGGCGTGTACTCATTTATTTCACGCGGTAAAGACATGGCTTCAACATGGGGTATACCCGTAAAGGTGGTACATGGTGTGTAGTCACACTACACGGCGTGTAGTTACAAAATTCTGAAAAGTGTGGGAAAAGTCCATTCTACCCTCCCGAACACTTCATGACCCTCTTTTCGAAAAAGGAATGGGCCGGAGAGGTCCAAGACATTACAATTAAGTACAGGTACCACTATTTAGTTGATTGATGAAATATAAGACTCTTTGATTCCAACAAATCGTCTTCCTCTTACAGATCAAGCTCACCTGAAAACCTATAAGGCCTCTAATGGTAAAACTTATGAAGTGGATTCTTGCATTGTATAGAATAGTCATAATCAATGAAAATTAGTATATACGCAATAGGTGGAGGGTCTTCTCTCTTCACAATAGGTGAAGGATATTTTTTATTCTCAAGGAGTAGTGACACATCCTTATCATGTCCACATTATGACTCTTCACTTCTCAACTAATCAATGATTTGTTGTTGTGATAGGATTACATATGACTGTGTATACCACTGGGGGACAATGAATCAATGTTAGATTACTTTTAAAAAATTTAAACATTATCCCCTTGGAATCACATCATTTGTTCAATGTGTTGACCACTTTATTTCTTTACCTAATCTTTGATCAGTATGTCTGTAGATATAATAATGCAACGTAAGAGTGCACCGAGGTTTATTAACGAGGTTCACATCCTGGTAGATAGATATATCCTTATAATGTGGATGTTTTTTCCCATGCACACACAACCTAAATATTATTATTGAATAATGAATGAGAAAGATTATGATCTTGACCTCGCTATCATGTCACCAACCAAGTGTAAAGAAAGCACTACATTTCTATTTAATCTTAAACAACAACCATTCAATTCTCTCAAAGAATAAAAAATATTGGAATGATAATTATGATGTTGGTCAATAATAAACTCCATACCCCTCCTCGATAGTGTATTCAATCTCCTTCCACCAAAATAACAACCATGTGGGCTACCTCAAAACACATTAGACTTCTAAAACAAAATTCTATATTATAGAGATCCCAAAAATTCAGCCTATCTATTATTAGTTGATTTATTCCAATCCAATCACTTATTATTCCTTCTTATTATTCTTATTTTTATTTAATTCATGTGAATAACACTGAAACACCATATTTATTCACTTCGATACACAATATCTGTAATAGGTTGTTGTATCATTCATTCTTTTTTTTCATTCATATTCTTATTTTGACTCTTAGATTATCTTTGGTTCTTTCTTAGTAAATATTATCCAATATTTTCATTGATGTGAACATATATAGAGAATAATATAAGAAAATAATTCCTTTCTCACATTAAAACTCCCCAAAATATTGATTATGTTTAATCATTTATTTTAAATATTTGAGTAAATGATTCATTCAATGATTCTTGTAGAATTGGTTGAAGAGTCAGTTCTTTTTCTCTATATAGTATTTTAATTCCCATGAACATGTTTTTTATTTATGTTCTATAAAATTTAAAATTTTAGTACTCCTGATATTTACACACAATAAGGGATATGTGTCATTTCATTCTATATCATAAAACACCTATAAAAAATTTCTTCCACCTTGGTGGGTTAAACCTTTTACTTAAGATTTAACAATTATTCTACAATGATCATGATGATATTTTACAGGAAAATTGACACTTTTCAATGTCAAAATTTATTTTCAACTCAAATAACGAAATATAGAAACCCATATTTTTTTACCAAGGAAATATGGGAAATTTGGATAGATTAATTTCAAAATAACATATATTGAAATGGATAAATGATGGATTAACTTATATTTTTCTTCACATATCAGAATACATTAATTTATGGTGTCATTGGGTACCTAGAGCTTCCAATTTTTATAGAATTTTCTTACATGAGTTTTTCCTTCATGATGACTTGAATACATATATCAGTTTGACTATATGTTCTATAACGTTTTTCATTAAAAATTAAATACTTAATACATTTTTAACCAAGGCTCCAATATTTTATCTCCATCCATTTGAAATCATTTATAAACACTTTAAAATGCATTTGGGAATTTATTAAACTTATTAAACACTGCAAAAATATTCCCAAGAACATTAGAATCATATGAACTCACCTTTTTGAATATATCTAAGAACTCACATACCTTTATCCATGCGTGTTTCATCATTTCTTTTTATAGCTACATTTACAGGAACACATGGATGGAATCTTCATAGATTTATCTCTTCAATCAACCATAATGTTATCTTTAAATTATGATAAATAAAACTCCATTAATCTATTCACTTAACCATAATATCCAAAATTCTTAAACTAATGTAGATAGTACTTATCCATCTTATACACTTTTCATTGAAATGGGGATCAACTCAAAAAACATCACAACTGTAATACCAAGTAGAGTTCCCATCAAGTTAATTATTTTTCAATAATTTTAAAGTCAAAATCTGCAACACTCAAAAAATCATTTCCATACATGAATATATTTATATGAAACATTAGTGGAATTACATATACAATAATATAAATATAATGATATCTTAGAATTATTCCATGATATTTACATCCAATCTACATCTTTTGTTTACAGTTCAATTCATAGAAGTATATATAGTTAGAAAATCATATTCATTACCTATGTAAACTGTGGGAATAACTATGATTCTTGGAAAATTCACATTACTTCCAATATATACCTTTTCAACACATATTAACATTATACCTATTTAATAAAACTTAAATGAAATGGGGGTTCATCACCCCCCCATTGTATTAGTTATCAATACTAATTTTAAAAAATGGAATGTCAATATATAAAGTCATTTTATTCTCTCTCCCCATTATTGATAATAATTACGAAGCATAAGAGATGATGATATCAATTCATTCTTATGAAATGTGCCATCATCTATTCCACTCAAAGTACATGTAAATAATTCTCATAAAATAAATCAAGAGGGTTTGATTTAGACAAAAATGATGCCCATAATCTATAAAACATGATAAAAACTGTTACCTTTTTGAATATTCTTCCTCAACGGTTGATAAAATGTATCATGGAATGTAAAAATTGTTAACATAGTTTTTTGAAAATATTATAAAAAATTTTATAACCAAAATATCTTATACATACTCAATACATAGATTAAAAACATTCAACTTCAAGAAGCATTCCTTCATTTTGACCATTAGTAGAACACTTAACAATTCATGTAATTGTTTTTATTGATTAAACCCAATTTTAAACATTATAATTAGAACCATGTTTTTAAAAAACATGGATAATAGAATAGGAATTCATACCTTTTTTAATAACTATTAGTCAATAACCATCCCAAAATCATAGATTTATATGAATTGAATGATCCTAACAGTTTCTCAAGAACCCCCACCCCCTCAAGGGATGTATTAAAAATTTATATCATATATATTGATCTTCATAAAGTATGATCAATGAATACATTGATTGAGATATTACAAATATGGAATCATTATTTATTTATTTATCAAGGTATATTCAATTGATTAAGAACTCTTTAGGATATCATGTATTTAATTTTTACTAAGAGAGGTAATTTTATCATTCATCTTTTATTGTTTTTAAAGCCTCCTAACATTCACTAATTCTTATCTTTTATCATAAGGTTTCATAGATAAAAATTTGGAATATAAAACCAAGATGGTGTCTTTTTCAGATATGGAATAGTTATTCTTACTTTAGTTATTTCATTAGTCTCAATTTCAGAACTAGTACCCCAATAAATTAACTATATGGTTTGAATATAAATACAAAATAATAATAATAAGGAAAATGGGTTGAACCTATTTCTTCATCAATGTGAGTGGTTGTATTGAGAATTACAACTAAACTTGTTTTATATTTTGAATTTCTATCCATGTTTGTATGGACACTTATTGCAATAATAACAAGTTTTTAAATATGAATTTTCTATGGGTAGCATAGTTACTTTGATATTATAATAATGTGACATCTTCTTATTATCATGAACCATAAAGGTGCATACATCACCTAGTGAGACTTTTATGTTATTTATAATTTCATCTTGTGATGGAATGGTTATTAATGAATTATTTTAATTAAAACAAGCTAGCTTGAGCCACCCACATAGATCCTCATAAGAACTTTGTTTTTTACACTTTTATAACTTCTCATGAAATTAAAATTATTCTTAATATATAAACTTATCTTTATCACTGTCTCTTTACTTTTCTTGAGATTCTAAATCCCATTGTTTCCCTAAATTGTCTAGATATATTTCCAAAAAATATTTTGGAATAAGATCAACCCTATTGATTTTTTCACATGGATTATATATATAATTTTTATAAAATTATTTCTTCCATTAACCACTCCTTCATTTTGTACCCTCTTAAAACTTTAAACTTTTAATTTCATGGTCTGTTTTTATGTTTCCATGATGCAATAAAATTTTCTAAAAAATAAACAACTTCTCCCATTTGGTGAAACATCATACTTGTCTTCTTGGGATTTTTTAAACTTTATTTTTTTGTCATTTTCTTATTATCCAAGGATAAAAAACACCATTACTTATAGTCTTATTGTATTTTTTCATTTCAATATCATTCTCATTATTCTCTCTGAAAGTTAGATTTCCCTACTGTTCCTCTTATATGGTCGTTTCTTCTCAAATATTTTAGTTAAATTGATTAATGATTTATAATTTTTTCTTTATTTTGTGACTAATTCCATTATAGAATTAAAAGATATATTTTTTATTTTCAAATATGTTTTGAGTGTACATTTATTTTCCCCTTATCATTTATTTTTTCCTCAAATCCGAATTTACCCCCTTGATGTTAAATCTCGTTTTCTTCTTATGGTGGGAAAATTATTCCACCAGTCCACAATATTATGCCCAACATTTTTAGGAAACAAATAACCAAAAAAACTATGGTTTCATTATTTTATTCTCATACTATTAGTATTTTCTAATATTTATTTCCTGATACTTTTTATTTTTTTCAATAATCAAAATGGATTTTTTGGGGAAGAAATCCCTATACATATTCCCCTATTAACCTTGGATATTTTGGTGGTTCTCTCATCCGTTTTCTTCATCCAATTTTATACATAATTATGTTTTAAAACTGTAGAACACATATAAAAATATTTAGCACAAATATTATTTTTAAATGTGGAAGGTACTTTTCTATTTGAGGTTACTTCAAACTTATCATAGGATATTCTTAGAATATGTTTTCTTCTAAGAAGAGATATTCCATACTTTTTTCCTTTCTAGTTTTTTTGGGTGTAGATTTATTTTCAACTTTTTAGGAAGAAATTTATTGTATTTATTACAAAATATTTAATATAACATTAATATCTAATAATTTCATATTGAGAATTATTTTCCCATAATTTACTAATTTTAATTTTTCTCTTTAATATTATTTTATCTCTTTAACCTAGTTTTATGAAAATTGATTTTTTAAAATAGTAGATAGTCAAGATATTTAATCAACATGGAATTTAATACATGTTAATAAATTTTAATATAAATTTATTCTTTTGATATATCTATTATTTATTTGATGTTTTTATTAAATTCTTCACACTAGTGAATTGTAGTGATCCATTAATTCTCAAATTTGGAACATATTTCTTCAAGATTTTTATTTATGATTTTTTGGGATTTTATTTGTTTATAGAAATTAATATAGATCTATACCATTTATTTTATATAATTACCCATTATTTCATTTTCATCTTCATAGTGGGTAATCTATTTTTACATACTACCTAATTTACCCCAACTATATTATAAAATTTCTTAGGTGTTATTATATAGGATATATTTTATAACACTAATTGTTTCATATTGTGAATTCATAGAATTTTGAAAATTCCCATAGATTCATGTTTTTTTCAATAGTACAATTTTGAAAAGAGATATTTATTATCCCAATTTTATATAGAAATGATAAACTACCTGAGACCTGACAATGTTAAAATTACTTGGTGGTGGATTCAACCACTAGAAATTCATCTTCAATTCCCAATCAATATTTTTTTTGGTATTGCACCTTGTTTAAAATAACTTTTTTCTCCATAGATAAAATTATTATCTTATTTTTCCACCACTATAGAAAATTAATTGTTAATTTTTTTACTATAAATCACCTCATTTTGATTACCTTCAAATAATTGAATTCCCTCTTTCTTTGACGAGGATTTAATTGATATCTTACCATCAATTTTCTTCCTATTATTATGTGTCTTGGATGACAAATAATACATGATTTTATTGATAGGGAAGTAATAGGATTCATAAAATCCTCACCTCATAAAGCCTTTTCAAAGACATATTCGAAAAAACATCAAACAATATAAACAAAAGAGAAGTTTAACCTATACTTTAAAACCATTTGATAAGATCACATATGGATGAACATAGAACATTGAGGGTGGGGGAATCAATTTTAGAGAATATATAACTAAATTAAAAGATATTAATTTGCAACATATTAACTTGTTCTATGTGTGGATATCATTCTTTGTTGAACTATTCTTTGATCCTTATATAAGATGATATAAGATAAGTAGCAAAAAACAAATACTAGGGTATTTTAATAAGGGTTGCCTCCATATGGATAATTATGTCCCCTATGTGGGAATTTTTTTCCATTGCACAAACAAATTTCTTTTTATTATCAATGAGCACATGAGTAAGGGTGTGAACTTGAACTCACTGTCCTAGAACTAATTAGGTATAAAGAAAGAACCAACTTGTTATTCATAATTTAGAACATAGAAAGCCATTCTATCATAGATTACAAGATTTTGGCCTTCTCATTATGAAGTAGAACTATAATGAATCCATACATACATTAATAATAAAAATTTTATCTCATTCCTCAACTGAAATAATCATGTTGGCTACCCCAATATACTTCACAATTCCATAATATAATGCTACAGGATAGTTTTCTAAGAACATTTTCTTAAGAGTGATTAAATGATGTACATCACTCCCAAAATCTTGTTCTATTTTTTTGTTTGTCATATTTAGTGTATATAAATATAATTGTAACACCTTTTTCCTTATCATTGATATAAAAGATCTGGAACATGTTGATATATTGATACATATCTTATTCTTTATTTATTATTATTTAGACTTACATAATTTCTTTGGTGATCACCTAGTTGAGAGTCTTATACATTTTCTTCTACCTACAAACATATATATAGAATAACTATAACAACATAAGGTCTTTCGCACATTCAAACTCCCTCACATCTTGGATATGATTCTTATTTTCCTTAAAATATTTTATTAAATGTTCAAATGAAATCTTCCTTTAAAACTAGTAAAACACTTGGTTATTTTATACCATGTTATATTTTAATTCTCGCAGTATTATTATTTATTTAAGTTACAAAAAATAAATGCTTTTTTTATTGATATTTCAATGTAAGGAAGTTGATTGGGCATCATGTTCATTGTTCTGGATCTCTCATTGTAATTATACATCCCACCATGATAGGTTTAATATTTTTATTCTTATATAATAATTATATTTTTATGATCGTTGTGATTATTTACATGAAGAAGAATACATTGTATCATATGAATTTATTTTATCCTCAAACAAAGAAATATGAAACCCGTAATTTTCCACATAGGTCATATGAGAAATTTATTTATGTAAATTTTAGCTTTCCATATGTAGACTCTACAACATGATGGATTCCATTACATTGGTAAAAACCTTTATGAACATCTCTATATGTAAAAAATTTGGATACCTAGAGTCTCTTATGTCACGAGAATTTTCTTATGTGATTTTTGGATACATGTCCATTTGAATACAAGGATCACGTTGCTTGTAAATTCCCATACATGGTTCATTGAAAATTATAAAAGTTATCCATTTTCAACAAGATATCATCTATTATATCTTAAACCATTATCAATAATTCACAAACAATTTGAATAACTTTTAGGGACTTTATTAATCTTCATAAACACTTTAGTACTATTACTACGATCTTTGGAAGCATATGAAGTCACATTTTAGAATATATTTTATAACCATAACAACTTTATCCAACTGTGTTTCAAAACTAAAATTATTAGCTATAGTCATATGAACACATTGGTGGAATCTTCATAGCTCAATATCATCAATAAATTTTTAAGCTATTTTTTAACAATGATAATTATTGTACCTTTAATCCATTCAATTAGAAAACACTTCCAAGATTCCTAAATTATTTCATATAGTAATTATCCAACATCAAAACTTGACATGGACCTGAGGATCAGTTCAAAAAATGTCTAATTTAAAATTACAAAAATCTTTTCCATCAATTGAATGGTTTTACAATAATCAAATCACTTGCAAAAGAAATACTCAAAACATCATTCACATTCAAAAATATATATATATGAATAACAATGTATAGTACCTCAACATCCATATAAATATGATAATGAATCATAATTTATCATATATGTTCATATCCAATCCATATATATGTTTCATAGTTCATCATAAATAATCATATAGATTTTGTAACTATTATTTATTACCTATATAAACCCTGAAAAAATATAACATGATTAGGGAATTTAATTTCCTTCCAAGATATCCTTATTAATTATATATTTATATCATGGATATTACCTCCTTTTAAGAAACCATAATAATATAAAGACAAAGTGTCCCCACCGGGCTGTTATAGGCTTGGGATAATAATTGCCTTTCCTATAAATATAAGATGGTTATATGTGGAGTGCAATCATACATTTGATAAGATAAACCCATAGTTATAAAATCATATCTGGTTGGTCTAAATTAAAAATAAATTGAATAAAATCATATCTTACACACTAAATTATTCTTATATCATCCCATTTTTCATTGAATTTTTTACCTTAAAATTTTATGTTGATTAATAGATTATCAGAGTCTTTGGGAAATTATAATTTTTTTCTCAAACCTATACTTGATTGACTAGTCTAACCAAAATCAAGATAAACAGAAACACTTTACCATATAATTCCAAAATAATATATCATAATTATCTTAACACTAAAATATATCCCTATGTTTACCCACTCTGATACCATTTGACATGACGTGACTCATTGGGACACCACCTGGGCCAGTAGTTGGATTGAGTGTTCAACCCCAATAATTCCACCAACAAGTTAGGGGATGGTGAATAACACAAAGAAGGAATATCAGACATATATGAGGCCTAAAACTATTTATAACATGAATCAAACTAAATATCTTCAATGACATACAATATAACCAAAAAATCCAATAATAACATAAATAAACTACAAAGATGTAGTAAAATGTCCCTGAATGAGTCATTACATAAATAGAATAATGTCATAATGGTTGATTGTAAAGGAACACCAAAAACTTGAGAAAGATATAATTAGGGTACAAAAAATCTACAAAAGTAAAGGAAAAAACTCCTCATAAAAATTTATGTAGGTACGGTCTATAACATGAACTGTTATCACTATGGAAAAATAAGAACCATCTCCACCAACTTCACATCCATTGAATTATTCTTCGAACCATGTATTCTATATACAGGAACAAAAAGGTATAGGCATGAAGTCTCATTAAAGGGTGAATGTAGAAATACCTAGTAGGACACCTTGAAAGATAAAGTATGTTAGGAAGTAAATATAGTAAAAAAAAGAGAATTGAAAACACTAGAAATACCCTAAATTTTCATGGGGGATCCAAACAACTAATATCACAAAGAAAACCAAGTTGAAACACCTAATATAAGTCACAGCCTAGTGATAAATATGAATATATAATATGTAATAAGACATAAAGAATAAAAACAACCTAGATTCAAAAACAACTCTACCACCTCACAACATCTGTGGTAAGGGTATATGCCTTATTGAAGAATATGTATATTGATTGAGGGAGTACCTGATAGCTATGGGGGACTGTGTCTTGACACATAAGGGGGTAGAAAATATATTGACAAAATGCCACACCCTAATACATGAATGAGTATATAAACTCCATTAGTCATATGGTGGACTGTTACCTATCATCTATGTTAGTATAGGAGTACTTGAACCCTGATAGAGGACCATTCCTCAGTACACAGAGGTTTAAAAACTCCATGCCTCCTCTCAATGCCTTTCCCGATCCCTATCATCAACTCCAAAAATGAGATCCTAAAACTGACCAATATGACTCAAAAGTGGTTCCTAATTATGATAAGGACGACACTATGGTACTTTAAATTGAAAAAAACATAGAATGGGATTTTTATTTTTCAAATTCTTTGGCATTGGTGAGAAGATATGAAGAACACCTAATAACACATAGTATATGATATGCACTCAGAGAGACATGAAATGAGAGCCTTGGATATAATATTACTATGTACTAGAAATATTGTTTCTTGTAGGGTTTAATAATTTGGTGGGACCATTATGGATACATAATATATCTGATATAGAAGTTAGTTTTTTGTGTGCCCCTATATACTATGTCATATTGTTTACACGAACATGGAATTCCCCTTAGCCTACATTAAATTTATGGAAAGGGGGATAGATGATAATGTACTCTAGTGTATTATTTGTCTTGTTACACAGTTAAACAAACCATGGGTTTCAAAAATAATCATTTTTATATTAAAATCAACCATATAATCCCTAGATACAATGAAACTCTACATGACATATGTTTTAAATACCACATGACTTGTGATTTTGAATTTGATATTCATAATCCCCAACCACAAAACTAGATTGGTATATCATTTACCTTTGAATCATTCATTTTTTCACACCTCCCATGTCTATATTTCTACCATCTCCTTACCGACTAACCATCGAATTTTGTTCACACCGGTACACCATTAGTTGAATAACATTTTCCCTATACATGAAGTAATTCCTTTTATTAATTAAATGTATAAATTTATGATTCCCTCACCACATGATAATCTTACTTACTAAATAGGCTCAATTCAGTTAATAATTTTATAATTTTTATTACTAACCAAGATTGTTCGTTTAGAGGGGGATAAAGGGGCTTCTGAAAATGGGAGAGAAGAACATAAAATAAAGATTTTTCATCATTGAAAATCACATGAATTCGAAAAAAATAAATAATTATGATTTCAATGAAAAAGCTATTAATTCAAAAATTTATGTGAAAAAATAATTCAACAACTTGTAAACAAAATAAATTACTCAAATAATAAGGCACAAAATTAAAAGTAGATTCATGCCTCATTTGCTGGTAACAGACAATTCCTTGATTCACTCCTGATCCACATGTTCATCAGCTCTATGATGATCAATATTTAAAATCTCCACCTCAGTTAAATCCTTATATTGTAAAAAATGGATGATAACATAATTGTGATTTTAAAACACTATTTATCTTGTCATAATTAGGTTAATTAATGGTTAATATAAAAACTAAAAAAGGCCAAGTCCATGATCTACAAACCAGACACAAAAATGACAACTCTCCTAGGTAAAACCCCCAGTACCGACACCGCCATAGTATCCAAATTTATATTTGGGGCACTTTTTAAGAAATATTTTTTATTCAACTCACTCACGAGTGTGTGTGATGATAATAATATTTATTAATGGTAAAATATTTATCTAAATACCATGATATAGAATTGAAACAAACTTATTGTGTGACCTCATGTACAAGATTTTTAAAAATATTTTAAATAATAAAATGAAAAATACTTGTCTCTATAATCTTACACATCTATTTGTTTCTAAAAAAATATTTGAATTTGGAAAAATGTGTTGTTTCTTATCCCTAAACCATGACATGTTGGTTTTCACATGTTTCCATGTTAAAAATAGTTTTCCATGTATTCTGAAAGATATTTTGTAGTATCATCTACTCAAAAAAATTGAAATGTACTTATGGAGGTGTCACTGTTTAGTGAAATATAGTAGGTTTTCAATCATATTCAATAAATAATTAATAATTCATTTAATTCATGTGGTGGGTTGAATTTTATTAATACATATATATCTGTGGGGAAATGTCCTCACAACAGACCACCTCTGCTATAACATCATATTTAGCTATAACAACTATATATATTACTAAGTATTACATTTCAACTCTAAAAAAACACTTTCTTAAATATTCTTATGTATATTTTGAAACATTTATTTCCAGATTTATGGAATCTTCCATGATCTCACCATCTTTAAAAGAAATTAAACAATATTTTTTTAACATTAATACTAAAATGGGAAATAAAGTTTTTTAAATAATATTCTTATTAACATCCATAATAATAATATCCAAATTTTGTTGGACATAATGATAGTTAGTCCTCTTTTAAATAGTGTATATTATTTTTCACTCATGGAGTGAAAAATCTATTGATTTTTTTAAATTGATGATAAACATAACCAAATTTGTTTTTCCAAACATTGAATTACTTGTCAAGTGTTTGGAGTATTTTTGGAATTAAAAACCTTCAGAATAAGTCCATTGGTTAATTTATTCAATATTTAACTCAAATAAAATAAAACATAGCTCAGTACATCAAATATCATTTTCCACTAGTTTGGAATAATCGCTTTTTACTAACTGTGAAAGATAAAAAGAGTAGTGATTTTTTTTCATTCCATCCACAAATGTTTCAAATTATTCTTTTGAACTCATAGCTCCAAAGATTTTCATTTCATATACAATAATTGAAATAGTGAAAATAAATATTTTGGAATGAAAATGTAATAAAAATAATTAATGAAATTGATTATCAAAACTAACCTTAATAAAAAGGTAAATATTTAATCCAAATAAAAAAATAAGGATTATATAATTAATAATAATATTATTAAATTTCTTATTTTTAATGTTTACTATATTTTTTTTCATTCTAATATTTATAAGAACTTTTTCATTTTATATTTTTTTAATTATTTGTTTTATATTGTATTTTTTTTCTGAATATGATCAACATGAACCAAAATATCATTTTCCAAAAATTGACCATGTAGTGCATGTAATACCCTATAAGATTCTCAATTTAACTATAACACCAAAAAACATGTCACTTATAAGTAAAATCCATATAGACTAAAGGGTTTGAGTTATAGTTAGAATTATTTATTTTAAATTTAAAAAATAATGAATTATATGTAGTGATGTTTTAACTCATAAAAGATAAGTGGAAAAATTTATAAAGAAATAAAAATTGATCTAAATGAATTAAATATTTATGGATTTAGATTCTACTAGAGTGACATTTTTTATGGGAGAATTTTAATGAAAACAAATGTCACAACAATATTAAGAAATTATTTCTGTGGAATCAATTAGGAAATAAACTCCCAATGTCAATACACCCCATAGAGCTTGAACAGGCTCACTAAGTAGGTTACCTACCCACATCTGGTTAAAATAACTTTTAATTAAAGAAATTTAGAATAATTTTAAATTATATAATATTGTGTTATGACATATATCTTGTGTACCTATATCCTCTGATTATTTGGGTTCCTTCCCTAGTGTATGGATTGGATTTCTCTAGTAGAATCTTCAGCCAATCATAAAAGAAAAACTAAACTATTGGATATAAATAATAGTTTTCATGAAGGAAGTATTAAAAAATTAAAAAAACTATAAAATAATCAAAAAATATTAATCAAAAAATTTTATTTATAATTCCACAATAATAATTTACTAAATGTCTTAAAAAAAGAAATAATATTTAAAAAATAGTGATATACAATGTATTAGTATCATAATCATTATAAAATTCTTATCTGGATCCAATTAGATGCTCATATATCTTCAACCCAATCCCTTAGAGTACAATCCTTAATTTATATGTTATTCAATTATTCTCTCTTGTTGAATGGTCCTTGTATGCAGGACTCGATATAGTCACTTCAAAGTATTCAAAATCCTCTTGACAATTCCATAAATATTTTTTTAATTAGTTTGAATCATTGAAAGTAAATTTTTAATAGTTTAGCTACGTGAAAAGTTTAATCGAAATTACATTAGTTTAATTTTTGGATAATTTTTTCTTAGATTCCATTTTCTAGAAACCATCTCCTCTCTTTATTTTTCATATTTTCATATTCTATTTTTTATGTGTTCAGTATAGAGGAAATTCTTATACAAGTTCATAGAGTAGACATGGTAAATGTGTAATATGTGTGGTATGTATAGTGGATGTGTGAAAACTGAATATGTGGAATATTAGGTGGTGATCTAGAAATTCTTTCAAGGGAAATACTAGCATGATGTATGATTAAAGAAAATGGGGAAGGGGGAATATGACATGTTACCATTCACTTCACACAAATGTTATATTTTTTATTTTTATTTTGTATAATGTATATATATAATTTATTTTAGTACTGTTTAAATTAATATATATATATATATATTATGTTTTAAAAATGTAATAAAATAAGAAAACAATGTATTTTTACTGTTTTTTTAATAAAAAAATGTATTAAAAATAAAAAAAATAATCACACGAACAACAACATAACACCAGAAAATATTTATTATATTTCAATAATTCTTTATTTTTTTATTAGATTTTAATTAATTACTAGAATAAAATAAATTTATTTGAAAATAACGAAATCATAATAAAATTACATAATTATCTAAAATCAAAATGTAATTTATAAAGTAAATATTTATGGATATTTTGACGTTTAATCCCCAAAAAACATAAAAAATGATTTAAAATGATTCTATAAAAATATATTATATAGGGTGAATTATTCTTTATAATGTTATATGAAAGTTCCAAATTTATTTTCAGAATGGAATCTAAACATTATAGCATACGCTTTATTGATTGGGGAAAATGTTTTAAAATGCTGGATATGGGAGAATAATTCTATATACTAGTTATAAATTTATTTCATATAAGATAAAAAACTATATGTAATTTGATCCAAGCCACATAATTTCATAAAATTATTAAAAGGTTTAGTAAGGGGAATTCCAAAAAGGGTTTTCTATAAATATCACTTGGTAAGACCATTATGATGGATCGATTTCATTCTATTGAGATAGGAGACGAATACAAGAGTTATTTTCCTTATGCTTAAATGATAATATCAATCTTATATTATAAGTTATGTAATCAATTTTATGTTTTATATGATTTAATAAAAACTTTTTTTATCAATCATACCCTATTGAATGTATCTAAGTAAATATAAATAATATATTTAAATACTTAATAATAAATAAGGTTTCTTTCTTATTATTTAGGGGGTATCAATAACTCTTTATATATGGTTACACTAGTAGTTTTACCAAACTAATAATTATAATTCATGGTCTCAATGAAGTTTTTTTTTGGATAAATTAATTTTGTCCCAAGCCAGAAAATTTAAAAATATATATTTGTTCATATTTTATAAAAAGTATATATTAAAAAAATATTTGAAAAAGGAAACTATTGGGATTAGGAAGTTCAGTAAAGAACTAAAGTAGTCCCTAACTTAGAAAAATCTATATAGAATCATTATGAAAACAACAATGTTATATGTTTTTCTAAGGAATCATAATGTCTCTAATAATTCAAATATATCCTTCATTAATTCCGTATCATTAGTAAAATAATCGAGAAGCATGTTGTAATAATTTTTATTATTAATGAAAATTAAAATTTGGTATATTGTTTTCATTAAAACACTAACATAGAATAAACATGAAAATCATATAAATTCCTTAGTTGTTATTCATATTTTAACTAGAATATAGTTTTTTATGATTTTTTCAACATGTTTGTTCTAAAGAAGTTTAGTTTGTTGAAATATTAAGAATAAATTTTCTATAATAATATTATAATTAATGAAAATGTATAATATATTTATATTGCGAAACATGATATAATAATTAACTTCCTAGATGTAAAAATTTAATTTCTCCCTAATTAATCATCATCTTTAAAATTCATTGTTTTTGATGATATGCTAATATTTTCATAGATAGGGACTTGTGTATTAATATATAGTTTATTCATGAGGAAATAATTATAATTTTAGTTTGGATTAATAAACATTGATTATACTGTATGGAGTTTCATTCAAATATGTCATTAGAATATTTAAATTGTATGTTTCATATTAACTTCCATAGTTAAAGGTTACATGGTTCCCTATATAAGATCCTTCATACTTTGATAACAATATTAACCTATTCGTGAGAATGAGAAAAACCTGAAAAATTATTTTATTAGCCAATAAGTTATTTTTTATCATGTATTATAGGTATGACATATGGTCTCTTGATTATGTAAGATTGAAAAATTCATAGTCATTCTTAGCTAAGTGATATGTGATGTGATCATATATTTTGAAAAATAACACAAAATTTATTTACCTATTTGGTTATCATACGATGAGTCTAGAGAATGGATGAGTTTTTCAATATGAGGTTGGGATGATCCATGTCTTGGGTGTTGTGAAAATTACCCCTATAGCCTAAAGATGAATTAAAATTTATCATATTGGCACAAGATTCAAGGAATCACATCACAATGGACCAAATAGTTTAGTAGTCTTAGTAAATTAGATGCATACAAGATTCACATATTCATTTGAATAAACAAATTGACACATAGTACTTTTTTGTGTTGAATAACATTATTCCCAATTATATATCCTTGAATTCCAATCATAGTAAACATCATCGATTCTAGGGGAAAGGTAAAAAAATAAGGGTGAGATCAAATGCTCAACAAGGGTTAGGTACAATATAATTTATTATTAATTAATAAGGAATAATCAATAGGGAAGTGTAAATAACTAAACACATATTCCTTTTATGAAAAAAACATGTCTATCATAATTTGATAAGGAATAATCAATATGTAAAGGTAAATAACTAAGAATACTTGGAATTTAAATAATAAAATTAGAATAAAATGAATCTAGAGATAATATCATTATGAAAATCTCATGGAAAATAATAATTCAATTCTTAATGAAGGAAATGATAAATTGTTAGATTCCATGATCTCATGCATCATAATACATAAACTGTCAGGACTTTTCAAAAGATAGTACATAACAATTAGTAAACACCTGTTTAATATTAGTTTCTTTATTTGTATCATGAGACCTACTAATGCATTGATGAGTTATATTTTACTAGGCCACACTAATTACAGCAAGTCTAAATCATTCCTTATATATCAAATGACTTATTTAATTTATGAATCAATATTAATAACCATAAAATATCCATATTGAATAATTAATATAGGTTTTAAATATTTCCCCAGTCAATCAGATAAATTTCAATTTAAAATAATGAATAAATGATAGACAATTATAGGAGTAAGAATATCCATGATAAATAATTTTTATATTTAGGGTAAATTTTTAGTATAACAATCATAGTAAAGCAAATATTTCAAGGGAAATTTAATGAATAAAATTATAAATCTAGATACGGAATGTGAATACTTTCTTTATTGAAAAGGTCATAAACCATCAATAGAAGGAATAATATTGTACCAATTAAATATATACACATTCGAGTAAGAATAAATTGTTTTTTTCATTGATCAATATAACATCCATAAAATGATCGTCAAAAACATTATTGAGGAAAATATCAATTTCATTTTGATATCACTTTTTTTAAAAAATAATTTCAAATTTTTTTGAAAATAAATTTATTTTAAAAATAAATTTTAAACATATAAATTATGTTTTAAATTTTTTTATCAGTCATGATGTATGGAAGTTCCTTTAATACAGTACACATTAACAAATGATTCCTTTAGCTTTTTTAATAAAATCCAAAATTGAATTGTTTTGAAAATGACAAAAATATTCCTTTTAATAAATGTTCTAAAAATTAAATATTATGAAAATGTTTTTATTAATCCATTTTAAAAATTCAAAGAACGTTTTTGTGTTGAAAACATGTGTTTAAAAAAAAGGCTTCTGATCGAAGAGATAAATTAAGTATTATTTTATTAATAATATTTTCCCATTATTTTTAAGAACAAAATAGTTGAAATTTTTTACTATTAATTAAAAATATCATGAAAAAATAGGAGAATAAAATTAAATGGTTTTTTATGAGTGTGAGACTAGGTGTGTAGTATGTTCCATTATCATTAAATATGTAAAAATAAGGTCAAGTCCAGTGCACCATTTTCAGATTTATTACCCCGAGGTACATCTATTCTAGAACCACACCAACTTATAGTATCTATACATGGATGTATTTTATGGAAAATTACATAATATAAACCTCACCAAAACATTAGTAAGTTCTTTTATACTCATATTCAAAGTATTTCATATATAAATCTTCCATAATCTAGGATTTCCAAAATCTAGTTCCCAACATTTATACTAAACTTTATATGATACCAACTATATCGAACCTCACCCCATTATCCTAGATATGGTTTTTTATTTATTAAATTGACATATGATATAAGGAATCACATCCCAAATGACTAAGTAATTTGGTATTCTTGGTAAACTAGATATATATATATCATTCCCGAATTACTTTTGAATAAAAAATTACAATATAATTATTTTTTCTGAATAAAATTATTCCCTCTAGTATATCATTGCATTTCAATCATAATACACTTCATGGATTTTTGGTAAAATTAAACAAAATAAGGGTGATCTAAAATTCTTGGTAAGGTTTAAGATCAATAGAAGTTATCATGAATCAATAAATAATAATCAATATAAAAAGATAAATAATTTAAAACTCATTATATTTAATAAAAAACATGGATATCAAAACATGATAAGGAATAACCAATATGGAAATGTTAATAACTAACCACATATTCTATTTAAATAATTAATTGAGAATAAAATGAATCTAAAAATAATTTATTGTGAAAATATCATGGGTCATAATAAGTAAATTCTCAATGAAGGGAATTTATATTTGTTGGACTCTGTGATATCATGCGTCATAATACCTCTACTGGCAGGACCATTCACATAACAGTTTATAACTATAGGTAAAAAACCATTTAATTCTTGCCTTCTTATTTTATTCATGAGACCTACCAATGTTTTAAGGGGATATATTATACTAGGACCCACCCATCACTATAAGTCCAAATAATTCCTCGCATATTGATTGATCAATTTAATTCATGAATTAATATTCCTTACCATTAAATATCCACATTGATGAAATAATATGAACTTTCAATATTTTCCCATTCAATGAAATAACTTTAAAACTAAAACACCATATTTAGAAATGAGATATGGTTTAATTAATATGCATATAAATGATAAATAATATGGATATTTAGGGTAAAATTAATGTCCAATAATCATAAGAAAGTGAATATTTAAAGGGAAAGATAATTACTACATAAAATAATCATGAAAGAAAATGACAATAATTTCCAGGGTAAAATTATCACAAAAAATCAATATAAGGATTAAGGATGGTATCAATAAAACATAAATCCATTAGAGTAATAATAAGGGGTTGTTTTCATTGATGAATAGAAATAACATAAAATATATTTAAACCATTCTTAAGGGAAATATCCTATTCATTTGTAAAATAACTATTTTTTCAAAATAAAAGTACACAAAACATTTTGAAAATAATTTTATTTTAAAATATCCTCTAAAAATTATAAATAAATTTTAAAACATCTCAGTCATTATGACAGCTCGAAATTCCATTCATGTCGTACACATTTAAATGAAGATTATTTTCACTTTTTTAGTAAACACCAAACATGAATTGTTCGGAAAATTAAATTTATATTACTTTAAAAAAATTAGAAATTAAAAATGGTTAAAAATGTCTTTAATAAATAATTTTTAAATGGATAATTTTTTTTTCAAAAAAATCATTAAAACATATGTTTTGATGAAAAATGATTTCTAACTGAAGAGAGAAATAATGTCAGATATTCTAAAAAGCATATTCCAAATAATTGTATATACCAAAGAGAGAAATAATATTATTGTCACATGAAAATATCATGAATAACTATAATATAATAAAACAATTTTTTTTATTAAATGGAGAAATAATTTCCTTCAACTGAAATTAATGAATAAATAATCTCGATTAGACTGAGATAGTAAAGTATACCCTTACAAGAATCATAAATTTGATGTGATAATTAATCAATGAATTGATTATTTTTATAAAATTTAAATCCAGAAAAAAATAGAAATAGAATATTATATATTAAAAATTAATTTGAAAATATAATCTTCTAATATCAAAGATGATGAAGAAGTAATATAACCCCAAGAAGAGAAATTGAGTTATAAAATTATTCATCACTTGGTAAATATTAAGGGAAATTAAAATGGATGAAATAGATCAAATTTAAACTGAAATTACCAAGAATTATTAATGAATCATGATATTACCTTTCAATGGGAGGTATATACCCCATATAAAATAACTTGTTGAATAACATACAAATGTTCCTTAATGAAAGGAAATTGAGGCAGAATCATGTCCATCATTCTTATTTTTTGTTGAATGTGGTTTTAAGTCCTATATAATAGTCCTAAAAATGTTATAAACCTGCACTAAAACTTTATTAACATTTATAATGTCATATATAATTATTTTATAACATCTTATCACTCGTTCGTTAATAATGTTTCATTATTTTCATTATTATAGGTGTTAAATTACTTGTTTTCTAAATCATTATTTTTCCTGAAATTTATGGCTATTTATTATTTTATGTAGATATATAATTTCAAAAATTATATTTATATTTTAAATATCTTGTTTACTCATTAGATACATTATTAAAAGTTGTAAATGGAAGATGAGTTACATTGCCTTGTGGAGACGGTAGGCCGTATGTACGCATTAACGATGATATCATTCTCTTAAAGAGTGATTGGATAAGGAAGTGAGTGATATAATAACTTTAAATAATAAATATTGCCTTATATATATAATATAATAATTAATTTTATACTTATTACATACCATGTAAAGTATACGTGAAAAACGAATCCCATCGCTTTGTGAGGTGGTAATCCACTGTACACATGTGAAACGTTATCATATTTAAAATGTAATGGAATGTAAAATGGAATATTTGATATTAAAATTAAATAAGCATAAAAATATCATAAATATCATATATATGTGGTAAATCCATTATTATAACCATCCTTTAAGGGTGGATATGGAAATAAAACTACAGTGATCTACAAAGTTGTAGTTTATCATATACACAATCGATGATTTCATTTACCATTTGATTTAAGTGGATATAAATAATTATTATTCCATAAAAATAAAAAAATCTATGTATATGTTATATTATTTTTTTTATATTGAATGTGTTAATACATAAATTAATGTGGAAAAATTAGAATGAAAATGAAAGAGTTTTGTTGAGACAATTATCTTCTTTTAGAGAATGTTCATTTAGGTCTCTTATTAAGGACCCTAGAGATGGTTTTTTGGGGGAAAATAGATCTAGAATGATACTAAGTACATTTGGGAGGGAATATTTTAGGGGTTATTCATGAAAAATTTATTAGTATTTGTGATTAATTAATGGTATGGAGTTCACTTTTAGAAGTGGATAAAGGGAACATTCTTGGAAATTAAATGGAAATTTCCAAATAGAATCCAGAATGATAAAGTCATTCACATGAAACTATATTCAAAATGACCCTATATTAGAAATTGGGAAGGATAATATAGAAATATGGACATCCATTAATATTTTTACATGTTTTTATGCCATCTTAAAACCTTATCTTTTTCGTTTAACACAGATTAAATCCATATTTACCTTAAAGGTGGTAAATAATTTTTCTAGTTATCACATTTAATTTTGGTCAAAATTTAAGTTGAAATTATTTGATAATGTAAATTATGATGATTAAAAATTGGGAATTTAATTTTCCTAATAACATCCATATAATTGGGAAAATTTAATTTAAAAATAACCCCATAGAGGCGATGAGAAAGGGAATTTTCAAAGAGAATCAATTTAAATTTTTATAACAATTTTATATAAAACATAATTATAAAAAAGATTCAAATAATACAATAGATATATAATTTAATTAATTTTACATTAAAATGAAATAAAAAATAAAATTTAACTTTATAAAAAATTTAAACTAAATAGATGTTTTCAATTAAAATTTAGTATTTTTCTCTTATACATCGAAAAATAAAACATTTTCGAATAATCTAAAAAAATCACTCTAAGGTAATTTTTATATACTAATTTCAAAAATGAATTTTTTTTCAAATAATTTTTCAAAAATTAGTAAAACTTAATTTTAAATTATGTGTGTAATGTGGATGAAACTATCTTTTAGAAAAAATACATTTGTTCAGAGTACATATATTTTTTCATTCAAATGATATTATTTTTTTCCTATTCAAAAGATAAAAATAATTTTCGTAATTTAGCTAGTACTATTCACACTAACCAATTCAATAACTATGTTATAATAGTATACTATATTATGGTTCCTTATGACTCAGGGTAGTTTTTCTTATAAGTTATCAAAGAGATTAAATTTAATGAAATATATTTCCTGGGTCATATAAGATCGGTTTTATATGTCACATACTCAATCAAATACAATGTTCATATTTTAAATTCTCAGGGTTTTTTATTTTTTTCATGCTTCATGTCATGGAAAAAGTGATTATATAGTTATAATTTAGAGTATATGAATATATATATATATATTATAGAGATCAAACCAAAATCATATTTATCTTTAGTAATGAAAACATATTTAAAGATATTATGATTTTATTGCAGTTATAAATTCATAATTCATAATCATTATTACTAATCCAAATTCACACAGGTTTACATATATTACTATGTGAATGAACACTTATTTTTCTATAAAATAATCATAATAATTTTAACAAATATTCATGAGATAAATTTATTTAAATTTATTGGAGAAAAGTTTAGTAATTGGTAAATATTATGTAACATGTTAGGAAATATTCTTGAAATCTCTTAAGATTTTGTCTTATTTGGTAACTAAAACAAATATTCCTTAATATAAAAATTGTGTTTCTTGATATATAAGAATCTATAGTATAAAATTGTTTGTGATATTTTTTATAATATAAACATTTTATACTTATATTATTTTGATTTTTCCATGTTGGTAAAGATTTAATTAAGTAAAAAATAATTATTTTTTGTGTTAAGAAAAAATTATCCTGAATAAATATTAATTTATTTTCTATAATGGTTTTTACTTTATATTTTGTTGTACATGTTTAATAGAATATGAGTTATTTTTATTGATAGTATTTCAATTTCTCCCATTAATATCAATTAACACATAGTGAGATGATATGGAGTGGATTTACATGTTATATTGATTTCTTAAATACTAGTTAAATGTTAATTGGATACTTGGGTAGTCAATAGTGTATATTAGAAGTTCAACATTCGATTCCCTATGAACATGTGTAGTTTTGAGACAGTTAATCACCATAGAAGCCTTTTTTTATCCACTTTAATATAATTAAATACATTTCATGAATTTAGTGGGAATATGATATGACCTAATAAACATCTTATGATTGAATTATTTTTCCTTATTATTTTCACTTCTTTGTAGAGGTTGTAGAAATCAATTTATGTGAGAAAAAACACATCATATAGATCTGTGATCCCCATAGGTGATGGATCACAAGTGGAGTTATGATTTCATTTTTTAGTACATAGTGGTATTTATCATATACTAAAAGAATAAGATATGGTCTTCATAATATAATTATAAGCATTTACAATTTGAGTTTTCTTTTTTTTTCACTATTTCTAATCCCAACCAATCATTTGGTTGGGTTATTTATTTTATTCAACTAATGATTGGTGTAATAGTTAACTACAAAATCCATCTTTCATATTATATAATGTTCTAGAAAAGAATTAGTAGCATGTATATTTGAAAAACATAAGTCAATATAGTGTTATAATTATTTTTCTAAAAATATGTAGTGGTATATAAAATAAATTCATATTGAATTTATAAAAAACATCAGTGTGTTTATAAGAAAGAGAACATATAAATTATGATTAAAAAATAGGGCTATTGAAAATATTTTTTCCATGTTTTTGTTTGACCAAAATTAATACTATTTGGAAATAAAATTTTTAGAAAATTGTATGACATAATAAAATTACATTTCCGAGAAATGATATTTAAATAAAAAATTGTGTTTTTTTTCAAATGTTAAAAGTAAAATTTTATTACTATAAAATATATAAAATTGAACAATGAATAATTAAAGTTAATTTTTTAAAATGGATTAATTTAATTTTTATACCATTTATTTAAATATTTTCATTCTAGGTAGTTCATAAATATTTAATTTAGTTCAATATAATATAAATTTCTTCATTTCTATAATTCCATATTGAAAAATTTATTTTTTTATTATTATATCATATTTGTTGATAAAATTATATTATAATCCAAGATAATAGGAATTTGAGTTAGCCATCTCACTAGCATGATTGATTTATATTTTTCAAGAAAAGTGGGGATATCATAACTATCACACCTTATAATATATTGAGTATGATGTTTTTTCAAATTATTTTATGCTATTACGAAGAATATTTTCACATAACATTTTTATATAACACATTTGAAATTGTTTTTAACATTATAATTAATTTTTTATTATGATTTTTAAAATGTTTCATTTATTGTGTAAGAGTAATATATTAATGTGAATGAAATATATTAATTTAGGTGAAGTAATAATATATATAAGATAAATTTTTATAATAATATATACACAAATATGTATATATATAAGGAATTTAACGATATATATGTCAAAATAGATAGATCTATAATTCCCTTAAAATAAAAATGTGTTAGATTCCATATAAATTTATTACTCATTGAGACTATGATAATCAACATAGGTGACATTAGAAGTTTGGTTCCCATGGATTACCCTGTGTAAGGTGTATATGAGATGTATAACTCTAAAATTTTGGTTAATATATCTAACTATAATATTTATGTTTCACATAGATCAATAACCATAAAATTTAGGTACCAAGAGGAATGGAATTAATATGATTAATTATATAAATATAAGAAATTTATTACCTTCATTTCTATATAAGAGTATTATATGATATAATTTATGTGATTTTCAATCTAAATATCCATGTTTGGAGATAAAAATATATTGATAAAAATCATAGTGAAATATAGTTCATGAACCCCTAATAGATATGGTGTAATGTGTTATCATTTTAGTTGGATAATATTCAACAAAATTACATATTTAATATTAATGAAAACCATGATACTCACTCAATAAGTATCTATTGTTATATATTATAATTGAAATATAAAAAACATATTGTTGATATGAATTCTATATTGTTTTTTAACCCCCATCGATTAATATTATAACATCAAAAGTGTTCTCAATTATATAGCGAAGAATCATGAAAATAAATAATTTAATGTTATTGAAATCAATATTTTTTTATTTGATTATTGAGTAATAGATATGCATCACATATTTTATTTGATATACATACAGTTATAAATAAAGGTAAATAGATCTATGTGTTGGCATTGGAGTAAGGTTCATTGCATTAGAGGTAGAGGCATGAGATCTACTTCTTCAAATGTAATTGGATTTAGATATAGAAAATTAATATTATATATCTATTATAAATTAATTTTTTTTATGATTTTTGGTTATAAAATATAATATTTCCATTCATATTTGAGGCTAAAAGTAGTTATTCACATTTTTAACATTTTTATAGCAATTGGTATAAGATTAGATCATACACAAATATATATATATATATATATATATATATATATATATATATTATAGACATGGATGACTTCAATTATGAAAATAAAAATAACATGGTAATGTTCAATGATTCTGACATAAATTACAATGAGAACTATGACCATGGTAATAACAATGATAACCATATATAAATACATCATAATGATAGATAATTAGAATCATTTTATTACGATTTTTTTAGGTGTACCAATATTTTTTGTTTAGAGATTTAAATGATGGTTCATCAAGTAGAAAAGTAAAAAGATCTCATTGGTTATTGGGGTTTATAAATACAGATGTGTGTTGTCCAATGAAAAAAAAATTATAGTAGTGATTATAAATAATTTGTGTCATTTAATAATAAGTTTAATTAGTATAGTTTTTAATTTTATATAAAAATTGTTTGAAATGTGTGAAGTGATAAAATATTTCGAAATAAAATAAATAATAATATTTGTAAAAATATTAAAATACTTCAACTAAATAAATATAGTTAATTCATAATCCATGATGCTTTTTTCACATTATAGAATATGAATTTTTTTAACTATTTACTCCTCTATGTATTCCCTAATGTAATGGTGTATATAAAAGGTGGAATAATGAGTTTTTTGTATTGTTTGATTAATTATGAGTCAATATGAATTTCATTTATTCTAGTGGTGTCATCCAATTGATAATACTACATTCATATCAAAAAAATAATATTTAAATTATTTTTAATGGAACCATATGTGATATAAACTAGAAATTATCCCAAATTATTTTTCATATTGATTTTGGGTTTTAAAGATCATATGAAGTGTAATGATTCGGAATATTATGGACATAAATATGACATATTATTATATATTAGTTATATTAAGTAAAATATGGGTTATTTCTATTATAATAAATCAGAGAATAAATGATTATGGCTTAGTATTTATTTTTTTATTAGAAAAAAATATTTCTCAAAAAATAAGTTGAAGAAAAATATAGCTTTTTAATGCTCATTTTTTTTTCATATTATCATATAGTTGATAGTCCCATAACATGATTTGATAATTTAAACAACTCATTTATCTGAATAAATTTTCTTTTTTGAATGGAATCATTATAAGTATGATAGATATGAATTTCATGTGATAAAATAAGATTATGTTGAGTTTATACAAGGGGAATGTACTAACTATCACGATAATGAATATATTTTTCATTAAGTAGACGATATAGTCCATGAAGTTTGAATTTTTTTACATATAAATGAATTTAGTTTAAAACGTTTTGATCTATATAAAGGGATCAAAACCATAGGTGTAAGTGTATTTTATAAAATAAAACTAACATGGATAGTTGATTGTCTACTTTTAAGTCATTATTTATGATGAAAGGATATAAAAAATCATAGAACTGACTATTAAGAAACCTTTTTATCAATATCCATGATAAATTCCATATAAGAACCTAAATATTTCATAAACCATTCATTTATAATTTCTAGAGTACTGAGGGAGTTTGGGGATGTTTGATGTCAGCCTTGGTGTTGAGAGAAGAAGCATAAATAGTTTTCTAGTAAATAATAACATGTTGGGTTTTTTCATGGCATGATGCCATGTGTCATGGTGTGAAGATGTGTCAAAACTTATGGGTGTAGGCCAAGAATATTTAGTGTCAAACTATTTTGGGTTAGAAACCATTATATGGTGTGAAATTATTTTTTCATGGGATAATTTCTCTTGAGGTTATATTTGGAAAAGTGTGAAGATGATTACATATCAACCTTTTGATATTAACCAATACATATTGACCATTTATGACGGATGTGACCCTTATCTGTGGATATACTCCTACATATTGAATTCAATCAATTTATATCCTTAGCATAAAGAATTTATATCACACTATGATGGATCATAAGTAGAGAACCTTGGATTTATTTCCATGGGGGGTATTTTTCCACGACACAAATGTGTTGATGTGGTTTTGTTTTTAGGATGATCAAATAAAGAAAAAGGGATAAAAGTCATATTTGGATTTTTATTGGTTTAAATGAAATGGAGTGAAACCCTTCACTATAATATGAATCTATTTATATCTATCTAATTAAAGGTTTTTTATGTGATGAAAATGGGGATCCATGTTGGGAGATATCATAAGGTTTTTATGATCTAGGATTTTATTCTCTAAAAATAAGCTTTCAAACTATGATGAATTTTTTTTAATTTCATAGATATTTTTGAATTCATTTGATTTCATCCTTATTTTAAACCATATTTGGTTGAGATAGTATTTTGGATGATCCTATTCCTTTTTTATTGAGCCATAGTACTTTATATTTCTTAATAACTACCCCTAATCTAAGGAATCACTCTCTACATCATTTTTTGTTCACTATTATCTCATTTATTATTTCCAATTCATATAAATTCCACTGATATGGTTTTTGAGGATTTTATACTGATGATTTGTGGATGCTTTTTATTGTTATGATGTCTTTAATTTTATTGATATCATAATAAGGTATTATTTTATAATTCTTATTATTTCATTCCATTTTCATTTATTGAACGTTTTAGCTTAGTAAAATGGTAGGTAATTTGATTCTTTATATATTATTTACATATAAAAGACGGAATAACATGATTTGGTTTTAAATAGGAAAATATATGGGATTGATCTGAAAAAAATAATAATTTATAACTAATAATTGAAGGGTTGGTAGTGTTTTATCACATGTGATTATCAATATTCTTCATTTTATTGCCTTATATTATTTTTTAGATAGTGTGATATCTTATCAATGTGATTATCTATGATTCATTTTATTTTTTAACATGATAAAAACTATATAAGTAGCACAACAATCATAAGATAAGGAGTAAAATATTAGGTTTTCATTTTATTTATAATTCTTTCATAGAATTTTATAACAAGATAATGAATTAATTTTAGAAAATTATTTAGGTGATCATCAATACTTTTAGATGTTGTTTTCCTTGGATTTGTTTCTTGATGAAACCTCAACATAATGAAGTTATTGACCAAGATGGTAAATAATGACGAATATTGATTCAAATAATAATAATGGATGAAAACATTAATATAATTTATTATATAAAAATGCATTAATTTATTGAAGCATTGAATGGTCTTCGACATTATTATTAATAGAATTTAAGACTACTTTCATTTATATATGTTAGAATATAGATCCCCTTGTTCTGAATTCAATAAAAACATATTATATTTTGTTGGTATAAAAATGGTTGAATTGTGTTCTTTTTTAGTGTTATATTTATGTAATTGATTTTTGGTATAATATAAATGGTGGGGAATATTTTTGGGAATTATTTTGGTATAGTTGGATTACATTGGAAGCCTTTCTTAGTTTCATTATAATTATTTTTTCTTATCATATTATATTCTAGGAATATTATTTTTTGAACATGTATAATTGAGTCATAGAGATGAAACTTTTTGAGTGTTAATAATTAAGGAATTAATTATGGAATATTCTTCGTGAATTATATGACGACGTTGTAAATGGAATATAAATGAATACTTGAGATCTATTATTGAGGAATGTACCGAGATATGTTATGTTATTTAGTAGAATATTTTAATTGGGTAACTGATTAATTACCCCTGGATAATAAAACATTAATTTTTATATTGAAAAAAATGAAACTTGGATTAAGATGATTAATTTAAATATTAATCTAGAATTGACGAATGACTAGTGATTGATTTATTGAATATGATTAGTGATATTATTGAACCATTATGTTTAAACTCCATGGTATGTTTTTTATTCGCAGTTCTTAGTGATGGATGTTGGTAATTTATAATGGATGTATGGTATAGATTGAGACATAGGCTTCATATCTTATCTTATTATTATTTTTAGGATATATTCATTATGTTATATTATTTATTATTCTCCACCAATGAAGTCGGTAGGGTTATCTAATGGCCATATTTGTACTTGGGTTTCGAGTGTCTTCCCAGAATCCAAGTTATTGAGGATATGAATGTTAATCTAATCCCCCTAAAATGCAATATATTATAGAAATAAAATGATATGTAGGAATATTTAAAGTCTGGTGGATTATGTTTACAAGATATGACCTTATACATGGTTTTTAATGGCTTAAGTTTATTACATACACCTATATACGGGCTATGAAGATTTTGTTTCATATGGTATACATGTATATAATAAGTAATTCCTTATGGTTATTATATGTTTACTTTTTGATGGGATTCAATGGATTAAGGTATAATGACTATTTACAAGGGATGTGATGGATCTCATTTTATTATGTGATTAAAAATATATGATGGCGATGTGGCTCAAATTTGTGGTTATGGAAATGATTATGTGGATGATTCTATGATGTGAATTCATTTACATGTAGTATGATATATGAATTGGGTGAGATAATCATAACATGATAAATTAGATATTATGGCAACTTTTTTATCATAATTTGGTACTATGGTACTTTTATTATATATATGCCTTTGTTATTATGCTACTTAATTTTGTGCATTACTTGGAGAGAAATACTTGGTGAGGAAGGGTATGTAGTTATCGAATTCAATAAATGAGTTGATTTCATAACATATTAAATGGTGATTTAGTACAATTCTTCCCCATTTTTAGGAGAGGTTTTGGGGAGTTCCAAGTACGTATTATTGTTTTCTTACCTCCTCTCTCTATATATCATTTTTATATATACATGAGGGATCAGGAAATCAAGCTAGTGGTTACAAGATCATCTAGGATATTTGTGAGTTACTAATGTTTGTTTTCATTGCCTTAGGGGTTTTTATGGTATACGTCTACATGGTCTTACATTTTTTGTCATTTTGTGTATCAATATATATATATATATAAAAATATATATATATATATAATGGAGATAATTGGTGCATCATTTTTCCTTTATTTGTAATTTCAGGGTAATACCTCCCATATGTGTGTGCTTTATACCAGTGGTGCTAACCTCTAACCCATTTCCAGTTAGAGATAGTCTTTCCGAATCACTCTAGTATTCCTTGAGAATATATAAGAGATACTAATGGTGGTGGATCATTAAAATGTTCCATTAGAGGTTTTGGTTCAGAGATATGATCATGCATGGGGATAAACACCAGTTATGATTATATCGGTTAATAGGGGAATGTTTTTAATTGAGCATATTGCATGATGTATGAAAGGGAGACCAACTAGGACACGGAAGATTCGATCCACCTGTGATATGTCATTAAAAACTTATGATTCCTTAATGAACATGAGAAAATGATGTTTCTATGTGTGGATACATAGGAAAGGATATTTCATTATGATTATCCACACCTCTATTTTAATTAGGTAGATAATGCGAATTAGGATGAATCACAATTAATTAATCTTAAGTATTCCATATTCCGTGATTAAGAATTCCCTAATATTTTATATTTTACAAGTATGAAACTTGACTGAAACACCTGTTATGTTTTTGTTGGTGGTGTTAAATAAGATGAACTAGTAGATCACTATATATTTAAAGATTATGAAAATTATGCTTTGAGTAATATGCCACATGAGTTTCAGTATTTATGCCTATATAAGTGCAACAAATTTGATTATGATTATGAGAATGAGGCATGGTTAGAGGAGGTGGATATTTCTCTTTAGTTGATGCATGCTAGGAAGGGGCATTGGATTCCTCTATATACTAGTATCTTTTGAGTAAGTACTCATAAGTGGAGGGTTTTATTCCTTAGTGATCATGAGAAGGAATAATTTTTGTGGGAGATGTTTTGTGATCAGTTTCAGTGTAAGTTTATGTCTTCATTCAAGAATTTATCCCATTAATATTAAATGACCTCTATTCTTTAGGGGTTTTAATGTGCATGAGTTTAGTATTCAGTTTATGAACCTCCAACTTTATGCTTCATACATCATTCAGATAGAGAGTGTATTGAAAAATATTTCTAGTAGGAATTAAATCTATATAATCAATTCCAGTTCAACCCCATTCACATTTTCAATATACATTGAGATGCAGGCAAAGAATAGGTAATTGAGAAGATGCTGGATCAGAAAGGATCATCACATGAGATAACTCTCTAATACTACCAAAAGAGTATAAAAGATAAAAAGGGTTCTTTGATTTCTAGTCAATTTATGATTATCATAATCAAGAGTTGGATTCTGCTTTCATTATCACATTTCACTAGGGTTGGATGTTCTTAAACCCATACATCGATATTATATGTTGTTTATTTTTATTATATAGATCATGGACATCCAAATCATGTGTGTTTGATCTTCAATGGAAGTTGGCATGGGGATGGTGTCCCATTATAGGTGATTCCATTTCCTTAGTATCATATGAGACAATAGACCCATCAACAAAATGGTTCTCCATGTTTTTGTCAGTAGAGTGGAGATAGAGGATGTATAAGGGAATTACCATGATTCCCCACATACTCAAGGAAATAGGGAAGAGCATGACCATAGAGTTGGATAATATCATGTCTAGATAATTCTTGGAGTTGGACACAATTAGAATCACACAATTGAGTTTCCATCACTAGGTGTACCTTGTATCATGTGTGGCACCATCTATTTTTATTCAAACGAGGTGTATTATTTATTAGATTTAAGAGCAACATATTTATTTATTTCACCTGCCATAGTCTAGGAACTAGAAATCATAGTTCATAGGATTATAGTTCCCTTTTTTTAACTATGAAGTTTGATGGTCGAGTTAGCTTGCATGATGAATGAAAATATTATTATCCCATGTTAGTGTAGAATTGGTCTTCAAGAGACTTCCTATGTTTTTGGATACATGCATATAATTTCATCCTCAGAATTGAATTGTTTTTTGTAGTGTAGGATGTATTGATTTCATCAAGAGGAGAGTTATATTATTTGATATTAATAGAGACCATTCCAAATTCATTGGTGAGAGGGTCCATCAAATAGTTCACAGGTACGATGAGTTCATTTCATCTATAATATCAGAGAGAGTATTGATTTTAGAAAAAAAAAATTAGCTGGTATTTTCCCTATGTTTTATGGAATATTACCTTGAAATTTTACATAAAATGGTTGTGACACTACCACCTTGATGTGAAATCATGATTGGGGAAAGTGGTATAGTCAAATGTTTAAGATCCTGTCCCACCTCATTGAGGTGCAATGTTACTTGGCCTTAAAAGACATCCCAAAGTGCCAAAGGTTGGAAAAAATGCCAAGGGCCTCAATACAATTGGGGTTGATTTTACATTTGAGAATAAACCAACCCAAAAAAATATTACATAACCAAAAAACTACATGATATACGAATACGATGTAAATAAACTAAAAATTAATACCACTGATATCAAATCCAACTTCAAGAATGTACCATAGAAGAAGACTACCAAAATAAATGTATACAAAGGAAGAGAAAATAAACAAAACCAATGACTCCAAAGACATAAATCCATATCTCCCAACATTTTCTATGATACAACTCCACAGAATGACACATGTATCACAAAGAACCAATAATGTAATACAATGATTTACCTTTACCTAAATCATGATAGACAATATCTGTAAATCCACTAAAGTTCCAAAGCAAGGGGAGTAATGAAACTCAATAGGATTTCCACAAATGACTTACCTACTCATTACACTAGGATATAACATGTTAGAACATTTATATAAAACAATATATATAAAATAATTTCAAATATTCTATATCAAGTCGAGCCATTTCTATGTAAAACTCTGTTCATACAAAAATAGTTTTCCAAACCAAAGTCATTTACAAGGAATAAACCAAACAAGACATTACAAGAATTTCATGATTTAAATTGGAATTACCCATTCATTTTTACACTTCCACCCACACCCACACACATAATCATAGTGTTAAAATTGATGGTGTTACTTCACATCCAAAACCCATCACTTTGATGGTGGTACTTTACGATCATCACCTATCTTATTCAACTCATGCTTAATAATTTAGTTCAACCACATGGTTCTCTATATTTGAAAAAAAAATAAATAAAACCAATTTTTTTAAAAATGATTTTCCATTCATAATAACCAAATAAAAAATTTAAAATAATGTTAAAAATCCACTTTTTTCAAAAACACCCAATTTGCACAATTCCGTAAACCATCATCAAATAATGTTTCCATAAATCTATTACAAAACAATTTCATAATGAATTTCGAGAAAAAAAATAAATTATAAATTAATCCTTCAGTTTATAATAAGAGGAGTCGAGAGTGAAGCTACCTACCTTAGGAATTATAGAGAAAATGATGATTGACATGAAAATAACCACAAAAAACTAGTTGAATATCCCAGAAAACCACCTTATATTTATTCCCCTAACATAAAAAAAGGAAAATATAACCATTAATGGAATCAAATACCTTTGAGCTATCAAAATCAGACAAGATATAAGAAACTGAGAGAGGTAAAAAAAGTAAATCTAAGAAAACTTTGAAAAACTACCAGAAATGAGGACTTACCATGGGAATTAGGCTTTAATGCACCAAGGAACGCCTCTATATTGCGAACTATTTGATAGGGAATGGTTTCATAGCCTTTGATAGGAAGAAATTTTGAGTAAGGGCTGAAATATAGGGAAAAGGAGGTGTTGAAGTCTAATCCCAACCTATATCCACTATTTTATGATCTAGTTTTTAAACCAGGGACTATTAGTCACCTGGTTAAGAAAAATTATGTGCTAATCCTACCCCATCCTCTACCTTAAAGAGAATATCTCTTGGCTGGACCTCACAATTAGACAATTCATGTTCCAAACATGAAGAATCCCTCTATCCCAATTTGAACATCTTCTTCTTGGTGGCTGTACAATTTTTAAAAATCATGTGCCTAATTATGTGCCTTCCGTTTTCCATTGTATCATTGTGAACGAGTTCCAGTAGAAGTACCACAGTTTGTGAAAACTATTCTCCAACCTTGAAACTTTATAAAAGTAATGAAAATATTCCAAAAGTCTTCCAAACCCTCTGAAAAATCACTCAAACAATTTACATAATTTAAAATCATAAATAAAGGGTTACTTACTTGAAACCATTTGTGCTATATTCTCCCCACTATTTGTCTTTCCATCCTCATAATGTAGAAAACTATAAATTCCATAAAAGTGTTTGGTCCATTGCTCGATCAATTACTTATCCTGTTCCCAAGTGTCTTCTAGAAGCTAACTATTTTGGCAGAAAACCCGCACTAGACTGATGATTTTTTGATGCCAGAGTTTCTCCATCACATTAATAATCTATATATGAAGATGTACCAATGAATCATTTAGATCTAGGTCACTATTATCCAATCAAATCACATGGCTATGATTATTCTGAAACTTTTTCCACTATGATACAAGAAGAAAATTATACACTACACTAAACCATATAGGAAAATCCAATTGATATTCTACCTCAAAATCCCATTAAAGTATCTCAAAAGGGAAAATGTATTAAGGATATAACTTTACATGATTTCCAAAATGACAATTCCCAAGCCATGGAGAGATCCTCAAGAACAAACAGTCACTCACCTCAAATTAAAATGACCGTAAAAAATGATCCTCATATGCCTTATGAGGACTCTAAGATGTCTCCATTCATTTCTTGGTCAACTGAATCTTCTCCACTGTCTCTTGGATATGGATTATCTAAACTAAGGAAGTCTCACCTATTTCCACCCAGAGAAGTCTTGAACAAAAGGGATTCCTATATTATTCTTGAATAGGATCCATATGTATGGAGGCGTGAAAACAGTTTTTGTATGAGAGCTCTACTAACAGTACGTATTCCTCCCACGAGCCAGCAAAATCCATTACAAAGGCCATTATCATGTATCCCAACATTTGTATCTTCCTTTCTAATTTCCCATCCATCTTAGTATGATAATACCTAATAATGGTAAATTGAGACCCAAGGGTTTTTTATAATTATTTCTATAAATGTGATGAAAACATCTTATATCTATTGAACACTATCAAAACGGGTACGCTTAGCCTCATTTCAACTTCTAGGATAGAGATTTTGGAAAATTCCTCCACTGTATAGGATTCACAAATAGGGATGAAATGGGATAAATTTTTGATTCAATCCATGATCACCCATATGACATAATGATTTTGAATTGATCTTGGGAGACCTGTTACAAAATCATTAGCTATGTACTCCTATTTCCAAACATAAATAGGTAAAGACTACAACATGACTACTATTAGCTGATATTCTTCCACAACTAGTTGAATATTTTATCATTTAGAAACATACTCAGCCACATTCTATTTCAAAATGTATCACCAAAACTATACATTAAACACATTATACATCTTTTGTATTTGAGGATGAATAGTCCATCTTGAATGGTGGTAAGTATGTAGAATTATTTCCTAACAAGCCATAGGTACTACCATACTAGTGAAACAAAAAACCTAAACATCTATAAATTTTATATCCCTCAATGGTCTCCCCAATATTTAGTTTTATCCACATTGTGACACATTTTGAATAAGATGCATGTGAATCTTTAACTGTTATTACCAAATTTGGAGCCAAAGAAACTGGAAAGATAAACATGAAATATCAGGCTTCACATTCCAAGTGAAATTTTTCTTAAAACAACATCAAATACCACTAATTTGAATCCAATTTTTCCAAGAGATCATATAAATATCATCTTAATTCATCTTCCATCATATATCCTATATCTGGTGTATACATAAAGTCAATGTTGAACATTTAGAGATACTCATTCATTCTTCTTTTTATCAGATTCATCTTCTTTTGTGAAAAAATATTATTCAGTCTCTAAGGATCTATAATCTCTATAAATTTCTCACCAAGGAGTTAATGACACCAATTTTTCAAAGCATGGACAAAGGAAGGTAAATCCAAATTATGTGTTGGGTAGTTATTATCATGAAACCATAATTTTATTGATCCTTAAACAAAAACATGATCTCCCTATATGAGAACACATCCCAACAGAGAACCTGAAGTATCACAATACACCACATACCTCTGCCATGATTTCAGAAAACTAAAGATTGGTGTTCATGTACATAGAACCTTCGGATATTAAAAATGCATCTAACATTAATCACTCCATTGGAATGAAACATTTTCCTTGTTAAATCTATCCTAGGTGAGGTCGATCATTAGAAATAATGAACAAAAATGTTGGTAAAAACCATCCAGTCAAAGGAAACTATATATCTTGAAGACATTATTTGGTGGTTTACAAGAGATAACAACCTCTATCTTTTATGGATCCATGGAAATATGTTTTTAGAGATTACATAGATAAATAAATTTAGGTATTGTATCCAAAATTCACACATTAATAAATTTTCATATAGATGATGATCCCTCAATATTCCCAATACTATTGGAAAGTGTTGATCATTATCAACCCGTGTCATTGAATACAATAGTATTTCATCCACTAATACCATGAAAAATGAATCCATATTCCTCATAAATGTCTAGTTCATCAATTCCATTAATACTAGTAGTAAATTTATAAGACCTAAAGTAATTACCACATTTTCTTAATGGCCATATCTACTTCTAAAAGATGTTATTAGAATATCCCCCTTTTAAAGATGTAATTTTTGTTATCCTGATCCCAATTAAATCTTGTAAAACCATTGGGATCCCCTAAATTGGTTGAAAAGATCCCAAATTCTTGGAAGTGTATACTGATTCATTTTCATAACATGTTTAATCTTAAGATAATCGAAATATAGCTGAAGAATTATGCCTTCCTGTTTGACAAAAAATACGAGTTTTACCCAAATAGATGTGCTCAGATGAAAGAACCCTTTTTTCCAGTTCTTCCAATTTTAATTTCAATTCAATTAATTCTGTTGGTTTTATCCTGTAAGATGGAAGGGAAATTGGACTGGTCTTCTAATGGATATCAATAGTAAACTCTACTTCTCTTGTGGGATGAAACCCTGAGATGTTTTTGGGTAAAACTTCCGGAAACTGATCAACCACCACTGGGAAACTACTACCCTCAATCTTATCCATCAATCCCAAAGTCAATTCCACCAACATGTAGAAGATATTTCCAACTTATGGATAGAAAAAGCCTATTGGACTATCATTTACATTACGGTCTCCTCAAAAGAGATGCTCAATTCCATCATTAGTTGTTAAAATAACCATTCTCGTATAATAATAGATGTGGGAATAGAAAATATTCAACCAATCCATACCCAGTATTATGTCATATTCACCCATTTCAAGAAACATGAAATCCCATATCACATTAACTCTATCAATGGTTGTGGAACATGTTCAACACATAAAGTCTTGATATTTTCTTTGACCAAGAGGAGTTTGATGTTTCACATTAGAATGACTCGTCTCAATATTTAAACCCATAAGATCTATAGTATGATAAAAAATAAAAAAAATGAGATGAACCCATATAAAAAAACTTTCATTAGGGTAAAATTTAAAAGAATCATGCCCCGCATCGTCGATTGTCCAGATTGATCATCCATAATAACTAACTTAACTTCATATAATTTCTTACTTGAAGCAACTTGTTCCCTATTGCTCTATTTAGATTTCCATTTACATGGAGTCATGGTATACATGGAATCACAATGTCAAGATCTATTCAACTGATGAGAGGTATTTGTTTTCCCTCCTCCCATTAAAGCATATGATGTCGGTGACACATGAGAATTGTCCCAAACACAAAACCATAGAGAACTGTAAGAAATAAAGCTAAATATTTCCCATATGGTTTTAATTATAGAATGATCTAGGTGGTGTCGTATAATCCCACATTATGTGGTCCAAAGAACCACATTTGAAAAATATAGGTTTTCACTTGGTTCATTAAGGAAGATTCATAGAACTAGCTATTTCATTCTAAGTCATCCTAGCACCTTGGAAATAAGTGTCCCACTTCCCGTTTCTCCCGACATTAGGGTTCCCACTATTTCTTATAGGTAACAACATACTACCTCCACCCATAGCTCCTAAGGTGTCCCTTTCTCCCACCATCACTCTATTAACCATCTCTGCATAATTTTTTATACAAAGCATGAAAACATCAATAGAATCTATTTTCTTATCCATGATTAACAAATTTGTTCTTTCAAGGATGCAATAGCAACATCTTTTTGGTGAAAAGAGGACACAATTCATGAAATTAGCTTCATACTATGTTACTATGAGGCTATATTAGTTTAAAATGAATAATTCCATCATTATTGTAATCCAGAACAAATTAGGATATATTTATTTGTTAAAAAATTCTTAAAAATATTTCCATGAAATTCCATGTTCTTATTTATCCTATACTTCGAAATCCCACCATTGGTGTGCAAGATCCTCCAGAATAGATGATTCAAACATTAATTTCATCTCTACTATTGTACCAAATAAATAAAATATTTGATTCATCCTATTTAGCCTCATATATTCCTTCTATGGATTCGAATAACCCCGAAATATTGATATATTTTGCTTCTAGAACAATATAGAATGATGCACTTCCCTACGTTCATCCCATTGGTTCCCTATTTCCACAACATGAAAAGAATAGAATATATGTTGAACTTTCTATTAGTTCACCTCACATTATTAGTAGCTTTATCTTGTTGGTTTCTACTACACCTACCAGTTAGCTTATTCTATAAACACAACAAATTTCATAAGTCTCACTCTCCAGAAATAGAAAGCTTAACAATTTCAAATTATACCACATCATCTATCATAACATTGATTTCCAAAATTCAATATTTCCATGTTCAATAGTTTTTTAAAATTTCACAATACTTTTGAAAATCAAACCATTTTCAAAATATGATGACCATGTTATTTGAAAAATCTGAAATTTGAAAACAATTTACTCATTTTTAAAAAATTTACCCATTTTCAAAAAATCGTAAATCATTACTCAAATTGAAATACTCACTCTTTTTGGGAATCCATTTATATCATGCATGTCACACTCATCTCATTGGTTAATCCTAGTAAAATAAAATTACAAATCCTATAGTTTTCTCTAAAACACTTATTTACCCAACTCCTTGGTGAATTAAAGTTCAGTATAAAAATTTTAGCTTTGACTTTTTTTGCTCTATATTTTAAGTCCTAACCATACTACCCATTTCTACCAACCCAAATCAATGAATAAACTGAATGATTTGAAACTCAATGAACGAATAAATCATAAAAATTACTCCAAATGATATTAGGACCAACAAAGACTAATTTGTATCATATGGAAATGACTAAAAAAGATGATACCACTTGCAATTGTAATATCCCACCCCTCCTCATTGGTTTTACTGGGCAGTGGAATGCTAAGGAACCTTAAGTGACATCCCCAAACAGCCAATGGCTGATAATAAATACTAAAGGAATTAATTAAATTGAAGGATGATTTTACCTTTTAGAAAAACCAACCCAACCAATCATTCCATAATAAAAAAAATACTTCCTTATGCATTAAGACAATTTAAAATGACTCAATTTAAAAACATTGATATGAAATATAACTACAACAAAGTAAAACATAAAAATAATAAAAAATCAAAACAAAAAATGGAATATAAAACTAAAAAAACCCAAAGACTCATATACCAAAACTGAATATCTCCAAACATGATGCATGTTCCAACTCCACAAAAAAACCCAAGTATCCCAACGCTCCCCTAAATAAATGTGATGATTTAACTTTACCTATATCATGATAGACAATGTATGTAAAATATGAAAAGTTATAAAGAAGGGGTGAGTTTTGAAACTCAGTGAGATTTCCCCAAACGACTTATCAACTAATTTCACTAGGATAGAACATTATATCACATTTATGTAAAAAATTTAAGGAAATTTATATAATGTTGGTTCATTGCATAGAAAAAAGGTTTTCATACCAAACTATTTTTTCCAAAATAATGAAATTTACAAGAAAAACAATAAAACAAGTCATTAAAAAAATTTCATGAATTCAATTGGCATTACCCATTCCATTTCACATAGCCAAACACATGATAACACACAATCATGGGGTCACTATTGATGGTATAACGTCATGTCCATAACCTGTCCCTTGATGGTGGTAATTCACAATGATTATACATCTTGTTTAACTCACACATAACAATTTAAGACAACCACATACCTATCCATATTTTTCAACCCATTTAAATAAAACCATTTTTTTATTTAAAACACTTTTACATGCATCAAAACCAGCTAATCATTTAAAAATCATGTTACCAAATCCACTTTTTTCCAAAACACCCAATTTTCATAATTACATAATCCACAAACAATGAAGGTTTATATCAATCAATTTCACAAAAAATTTCATAGTTAATTTCATGAAAATAAATAAAATTTAAGTTAATCCTTTATATTCTAATAGTATGAGTTGATGGCGAAGCCACCTACATCGAGAATTATGATGAAAATGAAGAACGACATGAAAATGACCACAAAACCAGATTGAGTCTCTAATAACCCGCCATAGATCTCTTCTGATAACATAAAAAATTCCAAATCTATCCATTATTGGAATAAATCACAATATATCTATCCACATCTGACTAGATATATGAAACTGAGAGGGGGAAGAATGTAGATCTAAGAAAAACAATGAAAATTACTATAAACGAGGACATACTAAGGGAATCAGGCTTCAACACCCCCAATAAATGCCTCTATATCACTAAAAATTTGATAGGTAAAGGTTCCAAATCCTTTTAGGGGAAGAAATATCAAGTTATGGATGAAATTGATGAAAAAATAGGGAGTAAATATGAATCCAAATATAGATACACTTTTTTAGGATCTAGTTTTTAAACTATGCACAGTTAGTCGCACAGTTAGGAAGAAATGTGCACCAACCATACAAAAAGCACTGCCTCAAGGAGAACATCACATGTTTTACCCAAATGATTAGATAAATAATGCACCAAATAATGAAAATCTTTATATCCCACTTCACACAATTTCACTTAGGTGGCTACAAGGTTTGGAAATACCGTGCACCTAACTGCTTGCCTTCCTCTTTTCCCTTATCTCATTGTGTACAATTTACTATAGGATTTTAATAGTTTAAAAAGACCATGAACCAATTATACACCATTATAAAATCATAGAGACATTACAAAAGTATTCCAAACCCTCCCAAACTTCTCCAAAACACATTACACACATTAAAAACATAATGAAATGGTTACATATTCGAAACTAGGGGTGCCACAAAATGTATCTTTGATATTTATGCCTATAAATATGTTATTAGATTTTGAATTTTTATAAATTTAGATTCAGACTAATTATATTATATTTAGAGTATTTATTTATCTATATGTCCCCCCTTGGGTCGCTCAATATTTCTTTGTAAAGACAATGAATGGAAATCTCAATATCGGTATAAATTATCATCTCTCGAATTAGATGATAGTGAAGAATACATATACCCTTCCACATATTGATTATATATTTGTTTATTTGAAGGTAGAAAACTTGTTTTTTGAAAATTAAATTTGGGTTACAATATTATAATATGTTGGTGAAGGATGATGATATTTTGAAGAAATTTTTAAAGTGTGGTTATTTGTACTGTGAGTCGATGGTAATAGACATCAGTGTCACGAACATACGTGTAATATTCATTGCACAGATGAAATATATGTTTTATGAGTATTTGGTTCAATTTTTTTTGGATTTCATTCAATACTTACTTATATACTATAAATATTATAAAGTGCATAAAAGGTATATATAAGATATTTTTGGAGGTTCTTTGGAATTAGTAGATGTTTGGGAGGATATATAAATGTATTTCTAGGCCAGTGAGGTTTATTTATATGGAAATTTCATATCATAGAAAGGATTAGTAATGGATATTTTAACGATTCGGGTGATTATTTCATGGGTGAACCCCAATAATACGGTGAATATTCATAGTTACCTAGGTATCATAAGCTATTATAGGAGGGTCATCGTTGAAATTTCTAAAACTATGAATCATATGAAAACCATTAATTATAAGGAACATTGTTTTGTGTGTACTGATGAATTTTAGGTTTTTGTTTATAATTTTAAGGGAAAATAGTTATTTCTCTTGTTATTCATTTTATAGGGGCATGTGTTATGTTTACGGTTTTATGTAATGATTATCATATTTTTTGTGTGGTTTTTTGATGCACATGGGGTATTTATCTTCTACGGGTCTTGATATTTATGACCCCATGAACATAACTACACTACCATAATCTTTAGATATTTTAAATCATGAATTAATTAATATTATGGTGAAAATATATCATAAGAGAGTTCTTTGTGGTCTTCATATATTACAAAAAATATTAGATAAATCATATCTCATAGGATTTTAACATATGAAAACAATAGTGGAGGGAATTATTATAGGGATACAAATATAATATTTCGTATACAATGGGGAAATAGAATTTTTCTTCTGATGTGATGAGTAGGATATCATATGGTTATGTAGTTTTTCAATTTGGGGATTCATGAAGAATAATGGGGGAGGCTATGGTGATGTACCTTTATAAGGATGAATTTTATAGTTGATTGTGTATCTACTAAATGATAGTGAAATCATCCATAGCATGACATATGGAAATATAATAGTTAGAGTATTTTGAAGTGGAGTTTTGGTGTGATTTTTTTGTTTATTATGAAGCCACTAATGGAGGGTTAATGGATGACCCAAATTAGGTGTTATTCAAAGGAATGATCATCATTCTCTTAGTGATGCATGAGTTAGTTCTTCAAAAGTTCCCAAAAATTCCCTTGATATACATCCTTATGTGGATAATATGTATAGTGCCTTGATTGGTAAGTTCTAGTGGTCGAGGATGAAATTATCAGTCATAGAATTCATATCTTATTATTTTATCTACATGAAGATAAAGTAAAAAATCATGTTTTTGGTTGTTAATTCATCTATTTGATATTCCATTGTAGAATAGGGATGATATATTGATTGATTTTATGATTGGTTTACCTTGATAACTTAGAGGATATAATTCTATATTGGTGATTATAGACTATTTGATTAAGTTGGGTAACTTATTGTTGATTGAGGTTTTATGATAAGGGGATTTATTATTTAGGTAATATTTGAAGGATATTATGATACTCAATGGGGTTTCAGGGGAAATATATGATCCTAATACCTAGTTTACCTCATGAGTGTTTATAGATATCTAATATTATTTTGGATCATATTTACATCTCAATACATATTTTCATCCATATAATTATGTCTAGATAGAGTGGCTAATCTATAATACTATGGATATGTTTTCGGCCTGAATTATTTGTTTTATAGTTTCATGGGTGAATAATCTTACCTTGGCCATATTTTCCATTAATAAAATCTATCACTCCACCATTTGTATGGGTTAATATGAATCATTGTACTGATTAACTTGAAGATACCCATTATTTTAGACTAAGGTTATAGAGTGAATAATTCCTATATTGGAATTGGTCAAGATCATGATCGAGAAGGTGTATGTTATTTTTACAAGGATGAAGACATCTAAGGATAGATATATGTCATATACTTATCATTATAGGAGGCATCTAGAGTTTATTATTTGATATAATTTATTCTTGAATGTATTTCTTGGTTATGGTAAATGATGTTTTGGTTATGAGAGTATGATTTATCCCCTATTTGTTTTGATTTTGAGGTGTTCAAACACATAACTAAAATTTAAAATCGACTAGAACTTATTCTATAGAAGGATTAGACACACAAGTTTCTACGTTTGTGAAAGATTTATCAGTATCTACATGATTTATCCTATACCATTAACTGGGGTAAGTTGGATATTGAGGATGATGCAACATTCGAGGAATAAACTATCGAGATTTAGGGCCATAAGTAGAAAGTACTTGGTGGGAAGGATATTTATTTGGATCATGTAGTATGGAAAAAAGTGGATTAGAAGAGAGTATATAGGTAACCTAAGTCAGAGATAAATTATCAATACCTTGAGTTGTTTGATGACTAATTATCTTGAGACAATATTTATTACCTAGATTTTTTTAATGTGACATAGATGATACTGTGTGATTTCATGATTTTCCCTTATAATGAGTTTTTTGTTCTCTTATTACAGAGAGATCCTTGTTTTAGGGGAATTTTTTGAGGTTTTCATATTATAACTCCATTTATATTTCTTTATTAGGTATTATTTTTATTTTCGAGGATGAGAATCATTTTAGGGGTATCATAGTGGAGGATATAAATTCTTATAAAAAAATTCCTTTATCGTTTCTCTTATGTGGAGGAATTTTAGGGATGTTTGGTTTTAATGTTGGGATGAGATAAGAAGTTTGTATAGTTTAATAGGAAATAAAACCATGAAGGTTTGTTCATGTTATGATGGTATTTCTTGTGGAGAAAATATACTCTATAGCCCATGGTAATAAAAAGTGAGAGTTTAGTGTGATGCTATTTTTGATTACAGGACTGGTCATATTGAGACAATCATTAGTCATGGTGTGATGAGTCTTGAGGGGAAATTTAGAAATGGTGTAAGACCATTATATATCATCCTATTGGTATTTACCCATACGTATCAACCCTTTGAAATATAATTGAACCAAACATATGGATCGAATCCGATTTATTTACATTTCTAAATTTCCAATCATGACATGAAGGATATATGTTATGATGTGATGACCTGGAAGTCGAGAACTATGGGTTTTTTCTCTTTAGGGGTCATTATTATATGATATATTTTAATAAAAATTTCTATATGGTTTATCATATAATAATTAAGGACACAGAGTCATGTTGTGATTTCATGGGTTTTGAATATCATGACATGACACCCTTTACCACACCCTGAAACTCCTGGTTTTCATATAAGAAATGATTGTCAACATAAGGAGAAGGGGATTCCAAGTGATGAGATTTCACTATAATCTTTTAATCTAGGTATTCATGACATGAAAAATACCTATCAAATCATAATATATTTTTTCTATGATTTTCTATATATTCATAGTTCCTTTAAAACTTATTATATTTTATTCTTATTTCTTTGAACCCAAGGTATATGTGGGAGAATTTTGGATATACCATGGCCTTTGTGATGGATACATTAGAATTTATTTATTAAATAAACACCCACAATCTATTGTATTAACCTCTACTTGGATTATTTTATTTTTTTTATCTTATTCAACTTTTTTAATCAATGGAATTTATTTTTCTCTAGTTTATATGGGCTTTGTAATGATGACTGATGGTGCATTATTGGTGGGTTGATATATCTCGGAATTTTTGGTTCATCCTAAAAGGTCATGTATTGAAATTATTATTATTCATTCCTTTATAATTTAGTGAATGATGAGGCTTTATATTTAGGTAATATATTTCATAACTATCATATTATTTATGTGTAAATACATGGTTAACTTGCTTCAGTTTTTAATAGATAAATAGATGAGATTAATCTAATGGACATAATAATATATAATTAAGAAATAAAGTTATGTTATTGGTATTTAGAATATGATTTTAATATTCTTAACACTATTAACTCATCATATTTTGTAGATACCTTGATATCTTATTTCTATAAATTTCTATGATTTATTGTATTATTTAAAATACTGAAAACTGATTAAACAATATAAGTAGGTCATGATAAGTAATATAATGAATGGATTTTTTATTTGTATATTTAATATTCCATATAAAATGATTAACATGATAAATAATTACATTGAACAAATTATCTGGGTGATTATCACTTCTTTAAGATGTTGTTTCATTAGGTTTCATTATTTCCTAAAAACTAATCAAGTTAATTTTATTAACCAAAATTGTAAATAATGATTATTATTTTTATAATTAATAATATTAACCATATAAGTTCAGAATATTTTTTATAAATTTATATATAATGATTGAAGCATTGGCTAGACATTGAAATTTTTATTGTTGGAATAATTAACTTCGACAATTTATATATGTTAGAACATAGATCTATTTACTTTGAATTTTATAGATAGTTGGTATAATTGGTTCAAATTATGATCTTTGAGAAATGTTGATGTTATTATGGTGGTGACATGATGTGGTTAATGGTGGGATAGTGTGGAAATGTGTTAAGAATGATGCTGGGATGTATAGATCTGGTTCAGAGCCTTTCTTTGTTTCACTATGTTTATTTTTTCTTACCATTCACCTTTTCTATTCTAGGAATATAGTTCCTTGAGTATGTATAATTGAGTTTTAGTGCCTGAAAATTATATATTGTAATAATTGATAAATTTTTTATGGGGGATGGTTCAGGAATGTTTATGATGATTTTATCAATAAAAATTTAATAAATACATGAGGTTGATTAATGAGTAATTTAGTGGGGCAAGATATGTTGTTCAGTATAAGAAATATATTCTGTAAATGAGTACTGAACCATGTATAATAAAAATTTAATTTTTATATTGAATAAATGAAACTTGTAATTTGATGACTAATTAAAATATTAAGCTAGAATTGATGAATGATTGGTAATTGATTTGAAAAAGATTATTAGTGATATTATTAATCCTTAAATATTCGATTATTAGGATAGTATTAGATTCATAGTTCATAGTGATGGAAATGGGGATACCATGGAGAACATAAATTATATATTGAATCTTAGGTTGGATAACATCCCTTAGGATGGTTACGTGCTATGATATTAATTATATTGTATGATTTATTAAACTCCACCACCTGAGTTGGTAGGGGGAGCTAATGCCAATATTTTCTCCAAGGGTAAAGATTGTATTTCATAAATCATGGTTTCCAGGGATATAGATGGATGACTACACACCCAACCACACTCAATCATCTAGACATATAATGGTGTATATACCCATCTAGGCTACGATGGATTATTATTATAGGATATGTCTTCATACATGGGATGCAATGGATTTAGTTTATGATATTCGTATATATGTGGACAATAGTGGCTTAAGGATATAGTGTATACATGTATCCCTATTATAATGTCATATGATTATTATATGTGTACGTATGAATATTATATAATGGTTATCGTATAGTGTGTATTTACAAGGATTGCGATGACTCTCAACCTTACTATGGGATTATGGGGATGTGATCTTGATGTGGTTGGGATTTTTTGTTATGTAAGTGAATATGTGGATGTGGTTATTTTTTTTCAAGGATATGTATTATAAATTATGAATTGTGGGAGAACTAGGAAATGATAAATTAGGATTTATGACTACCAATTTATTAGGAAAGTGGTATTGGGGTACCTTTCATATATATATGTCATTGTTATTATGCTACCTACATTTGTGCATTAATTGGTGAGAAATACTTGGGTTGGAAGGGGATATAGTTGACTTGATTTAAGTAATGTTTTTCTTTTTCTATTTATTCATTATGGATTTAGTATTATTGTTCCTCATTTGTATGAGTGGTTTTTGGGAAGATCCTATTATTTATACTTTTGTTGATACTCATATATATATATATATATATATATATCTGTGTGTGTGTGTGTGTTTGTGTTTTTCTATATCAAAATATGTGGTAGGTGATCAAGCTAGGAATGACTCGCTCATATAGGTTCTTTGTGAGTTATTAGTGTTTTTTATCACCATTGTAGCTGTTTAGAAGGTATATTTTAGTTTATTCTTGAATTATATTTCATTCCAGGTATTTGGGATTTATTTATTTAAATATAATAGTGTTTATTGGATGAATTTTTATCAGTTTTATGAATTTTAGGGTAATTCTTCCGTTACATGTGTGATCTATACTGTTAGTCCTTTTTACCAACCCATGGACTATTAGAGATACACTTTGGGGGTAACTCTACCCTTTAGTAGTGGACCAAGAGGGGTACTGGTTGGGGGTATGATGTGAGAATCCACACAAATGTTTCTTCCTATTAAAATTTTATATGACAATAAAGTATACCGAATTGATGTCAAAAATTATCCTCATAATTATAATCTATTTAATGATTTTTATATGGTATAACCTAGATGTTTTTAGGATAAAAATGGTTAAAAAATGATTAAACAAGTAAATAATCTATTTATGGATTTAAAAAAGGTTCTCAAATATAGAATATCCTTTTGTGATAATGTTATTAATGAGTTTGGTTTCATCAGATTTTTAGTTGAATCATATATATGGATGTAGGGTTTGGGGAGAAATAATATATTTATAATGGTGCATATAGTTTTCATACTACTCATTAAAAATGAAATCCAAAAATTTAAGTATATAATGTTTGTGTTGGAAAGTGATTATCCATGAATTTTATAGAAGAAATAGCATATATATTGTGTATGAAGTTCTCAAGATTTTAGTAATATAAAAAATAATAACAGATGTTTGATGTCCCTAGCTCATTCATTATCAAATATATACATTTTGATCTATAAATTATAAAATGTTATAGAGGTAGATATTTCAAGTCCTCCAACCCCATAACTATTTTGAATATGATATTGGGAATCTCATATTTCTTTTTAAAAATTATTTTTGAGCATTTTCAGGGAAGAAGGATAGTGGTAGTGGTTATATGAGGGATGTTGGAAGGTTCTAATTGGAGAGGGATGGATGATATGTCACTGGAGAGAGAGGTTTCCTCTAATAGGGAGATAATGGTGAGTATATGGGGGAGAGGGGGTGTGGTAGGGTTTCTATAAGTAGGATGACATCACCAAGGGATGCATTGTCATTGATAGGGATATATTATCATGTTTGAGGGAGATAGGAAGGGAATTATGTTACTAGAAAGAATATTGTTTTATAGATAGAGGAATGATACCTACAAGGAGTTTAGCATTGATTAGGGGTAGATAATGTCTTTAGAATGAGGAAAACATGACAAAAGAAATTCTGGAATTGATGTTGGTAAGCATATGAGGGAGAGATGCATCACTGGAAGGAGGAATCTAAGGCTGAAAGAGACAAATGTACATGGTCAACATCACTAGAACTAGTATCCTAATGTAAACCACCATCCCTAGATAAGAGGTTATTGCATTAAATAAGGATATGGAATGAGGTGGAATCACTAGGATGGATTGTAACCAGATGTTGCTGGACAGAAGATGATAATTAGGGTGAGGGAGTTTGGTAATTAGTGGTGTGAAGGTGTGGGGTGTGGGTTGACATTGGGACTCAATTTTAGATTTGGTGGGGATTATGTGTGACATTTCTAGAAAGGATTGTGTAATGTTTATAAGATAAAATGGTTTGAAACATTTTATATTTATATATTTCTTATTTTCGTTGGACTTTAATTTACAAGTCTATAGGTTATCCAATATCCATATTGGCTAACCCATTCGAGATGAATACTTGAATTGGATTTCTATATTATACCATTTTAAATGCCATCATTTTTGAGGAAATTCACCCTACCCAAATCTCAGTTTCCCAAAAACTAGTGATATATTTTACATTACTGGAAAAGATAAATAGAAAAGGCTTACTAGACTATGTTAATGTAATTATATTAGTATATTGAAAAATAATATTAGGATAAAAAAACCTTAAAGGAATTTGTAATAGTGTCACATCATGTATCACACCTAAAAGATTAATATCTTTATATTAACATAATATTAGGACATATAAATGATATTACTCCTGATTCATTAATTGGATCCATTATATATTCATTATGTCATACTTAGCATAATGTATCTTTTGACTTGATTATAAAAAAATCATTACATTAAAATCAATATAAAAATAATTTGATCTCTTTTGAACATATCCTAAGTATTTAAGAAGTACTAAATATGTATTTCTAGTTTCTAGAGGTGAAGAAGTAATAATCATCTGGGGTTACATTTATACTAGTTTTCAAACGAATAAAATTTGAATCTAGTTATTAGTTTAGATTTTATTCCACAGTAATTATGGGTATTTGAGCTAGAATAGTTTGTGAAACCTACTATGACTGATTCAAAAATGGATATAGAGTATATAAATACATCATATTATATAAAGGAAACTATTTTGATCAATAATTTAATTACATAACAAGAGGCTGTTCTGAGAATTTAAAAAATAATAATGCATTATTTTGGCATAAAAAGAGTTATCATTTCGGATTGGGACCTAATTTGTACTGAAATCCCAAAAATGTTATTCCAAATTACCATATCATTATAGAAATTATTTCTTGGGGTGATGAAAATATTTATTGAGTGACAGGAATCATTTGATAAAACCATTATCATTTCATGAACGATGATTGACATATAAAGTCCTTTGGAATTAGATATAATAGAGACTGCCTCTAATATAATTTTTTCCATCACAACTTTATTTCATATGATATAAGGTTTTAATTTATATTACATATCACAGTTTTATTATTAATTAAAGTTTTCACATTATCATTCATTCATGCACACTATATTTTATTTAATAAAAAGATAATAATTTTATTCAGATTCTATGTTATAGAGGAGGAAAACCATAATAAAACATATCTTCAATATTAATAATGTGAGAATTTAATGATAGATAAACCCTCAGTAACGTTTTGACCCAATTTCCACATGCCGGTACCTCGATCCGGTTCATCACATGACCTTAGGTGTGCCTCCCCATACACTAGAGGCTACTTAATAGTATCAAGCGTCTAATATATATCTTTAGGAGACTATACCGTATTTATAAAAGTTTGAAAAAAATAATAAATCAATAAAAAAATATTCAGATGATAATAAAAAATAACCAGGATATTACCATAATCAATAAGACTAAAATTATAAGATAATATGAAATAATAGAAAAATTACTATAAATTAAAGTAGTAGATATGTAATTCCATATAATTGTCAAGTTTCAAGTGAATATGATAATAAATACAAAATAAAAACTACCCAAGTGGTCCCAACATCATGTTTGGTTCCCTCATCCATGCTCTATCCCATATCCTAACTAATCCATCTAATATAAGGCTCTTTCCCTTATCATGTGCTAAAAGCATGAAGTTTATTCAGGTACAGATCAAGCATCCCAAGTATGGTGTGATAACAACTCAGTATAATTCCACCAATGAAATCTAATGAAATAAATAGTCTATAACAGTTTAGGATCTTATATAAAGAATAATTTACATATGATAATGTAAATAATTTTAACATTAAATTATTCTTTATTAAGCTGTGTAGGTCCCCAGGTTTACAGTGACACCTGAACCGATAATACCTTCTTTGGCCCATGTGGGAGACTAAATCATCCACCCAAGATATGTAATGTTTCATTATATCTTGGGAATAATTATTAATTTAATTCCAATTTCACCCTCAAATAATGTGGGCCTAGAGCAGCAGTCTGACACCCCAGGGGTATTTGGCACAATAATCCCTATCTAAAAACTCTATGATCACATGAATATAAATTTATATCTTTGGGGTCCTAGAGTTGTTATATAGAACCCCATGGGTATTTTGATCAATAGTCCCAATCCCACAGATTAGTCACAAATATCACAACTCATTGTTCTACATTTACAACCAATTTATCTACCATTTCCATAATTCACCATTCCACCAATTTTATAAATTCATTTATCAACCATATTAACAACCTCATTTGTCAACCATCCATAATTAATAAATCATAGTATCAATTATATTGTCATACCCCATGGGTTTCCATCAATTATAGTCTCAAAATCATCAATGAGTCCAACAGGATTCGTGATGGGTCTCACAATCACATGGGAATTCAAATAATTAATTCAATTTCGAATGCAATTTCCCAACGAGAAAATTTAATTTTCACAATTACATACACAAAATTACTATTATGAAATTTAAAATTGACAAATAATACACATACATTAAGTTCATTGATTAAAATTCTCTAAATAAAAATCCCAAATTTTATGTGGAATGATCGAAATCACAATGGCCTGGATGATCTAGGAAAAAAATGATCATGATAGAATGAGGATCTAACCATTTAACCTGATCTATTATTCATTTAGAATGAGGTTTTTGGAACCCTTTAATCCTTCTAGGAGTCTCCTAGACCAATTATGAAAATACTATGCTGAGCTAGGTGGATTATGAAAAAAAACAAAGGGGTTCAGGAATTTTAATAAAATATTTTGGGGGGTTTGAAACCCATGTGCACAGTTTCCAAGGAGGAGGGACACGATTTCCCAAACCATGCACCTTAACCATGTTCCCATATTGATGGGGTACAAAGTTTCTTCTAATAAGTTAATGGTTTGAAAAAACATGCACCCACCATAAAAATAACCTTTGTTTGAGGGTGTAATGTTTATGGAGTGAGGCCACACAGTTTGGAAAAATTGTGTTCCAACCATGCACCACCTTCTATGCTTCAAAAAAGCGGTACACAATTTTTGGGGAAAACTGCATGGTTTTCCCTAACGATGTTTTAACCATGCATATCCCCATGGGCTTCCGAATCTCTTCAATTTCACTAAAATAACCCAAAAACCCCAAAGAAGGTATAAACAAAATTAGTATAAACGGTACCTTGAAATAAGCATAAGGCATTTTCAAATATTTTTGGATCTTATAATCTCCCCACCATATAATATATCATCCTCATGATGTACTCCAAAGAATATATAAGATTATGAGGTTAAAAGTTCAGGAAACTAAGGATGCATATCTTTTTCCCTCTCCCATGTTTCTTCTGGAACATACACATGTTTCCATAAAACATAGACTTTCGAAACATTGTTTTTCCATAACAATTTCTCGGTGTGATCCATAATATGAATCAGATGATACTAAAATGATGCATCTTCCAAAATCTCAACATCATCATCATTGATAACATGAGAAGGGTTAGGGTGATAATACTAAAGATGTAACACATGAAAAATATCTTTAAAATCACTTTAGATCTATGGGAGATGCAATAGGAATCATACCGGTCTAATAATCTCCATAATATCTATGGGAATAACAATCTCAACCACGAACATTCCCTACCTATTAATCCGATGGTGACCTAATCTTGGATAAACCCAAAGGAATACACAATTTCCCATTATAAACTCAAGAGGTTATTGACATCGATCTTCATATGAATTCTACCTACTTTCACCTATAGCCATACATTTCCATATTAGTTGAACCCAATCCAATGTATCCAATATGAGACTTGGTCCCAAAAACCCAAACTCACTCACCTCCATCAAGCATAGAGTTGATGTTCATGGCTTACTATAAAGTATCACATATGGTTCCATCTAAATAGATTCATGATAACTGTGATTATAGGAAAACTCCAAGAACACAAATTACTTCTCCCAAGGAAAACAAACATCAAGGATGCAGTACTATAGAATATTATTCAATAAATGTATATTATGTCTTAATTTCCTATCATTCTATAAGAGGAAATCCGTACTCAAGAATACCTAGGTACCTAATTCATTCTATAATACGTTCCGTAAGAGTGAAGTAAAGAATGAATCGTGATATGAAACGATACTCCTTAGTACCCCATGTAAACATAAAATCTCCCAAACATACATGTCCCCTAACTGATCCATTGTGACAGTCTTTCAAACAAGAAATAGATGGTCTAATTTCATTAATCAGTCCAAAATAACCCATATCGATTCACGATTTCTAGGTGTCTTAATAAGTCACTCCATGAGGTCCATGGAAACATCATCCCAATTCTATTCCATAATGGGTAATGGATGTAGTGAACAACAAGGTCATTAATGATCAGCCATTACCCATTGACATGTGTAGCATCATGTCACGAACCCTACAATCTATATTTTCATCACTATCTACTAATACTATTTACATAGGTCATGGAATATTTTTGTCAAAATAGGATGTGGAACCCACTTTGAGGAATGAAACTAACACATTATCTATTATTTCATACCCATTGGAACAATGACCTAGTTTCAAACATGGATTATATAACCCTATTATATAGTCAAATTAGATGGGAATTCCACAACTTCAAGGATTTCCCTCAAGGTGAGACACTCCAAATCCCTATATTGTCTCTCCCTGATACAACTCAGAAATGTAGACTCAATTGATAAAGATAAAATGATGATATACTTTGGGCCCTCCTGAACATTAATATTCATATTAGCTAGCAATTTTTTCATCTTCCACTCATAATTGGAATCTTGAAATGTATGATTTTTCTTAATCCTCCACAATGTGTTATAAAAACATTTCCCTTCCTCAGTGGATATACTAGCACAAAATCAAAGGATTGCATATACTTAACCCATCATTACTGTTAGAGATTCAAATATCACTGAAAAAAGATAGAATTTATTTGTTTTTGGTTGGTATACATAGTAAAATTTTCATAAAAAAGATAATACAACCAACACATTAAGTCATAATAAATGTAGGCAACTCGATATCATATTTTCATAAATTCCATTTAAGTGGAATCAAATATCATTACCTATACACAACAACTAAATCTTCCTTCATTAACACTAATCCATGTCTGATCCTTGATGAATAAAAAACAAGGTATACTCCTCACAAAATCATGTAGGATTGAAATAGGTATGGTAGTCATACAAATATTTAACACCTAGAAACTATTATCACATGATTCAGAACAATCTAATTTAATTTACGTACTTGTAAATACCGAATGTGGTGCATTCAAATGGGAAAGGTCCTAGAAGAACCTCTGATAACAACCTTCCATCCCCTAAAATCCTCAGATATCCAAAAAATATTTATCTTATCCCATGAAACCAATGCATGTGCATTCTCTAGGTCCACTGACACACCTTTCTCAAAGTTGATGTAACCCAAGAATTACACCCTGTAGATATATAATTAATACTGAGATAACATGTAATATATCTAATTATATATTAGTGTAGTTAGGGTGATGTCAGGATGTTGGGAATTATCATCACGAGTCATGGAGTACACCAAGATTTCATTCAAAAAAGAAACCACAAAATCATCCAAGCATGGGAGAAAGATTCGGATCATTGAGGACAGAAACACATCAGGAGCATTTTTTGTACCAAATGTTGTCATGATGAATTCATATAGTCTATAACAGAATTTGAATGATGTATACAGTATATCAAAAGTTTTAACTCTCAATTGTTGTTACTAAGGACTCAATTCAATCTTAGAGAAAAAACAAGCTCCTCTAAACTGGTTAAAGAGATCATTAATACATGGAAGTTGATACTGTTTATTCACCATTACCCGATTCCACTACTGCTAACCAAAAAAGAAACACAAGGTCCAATCAACCATATTAGAAAATAGGACTAGAGAACCCCAAGGTGATGTACTCAGACAAATAAATCTCTTATCCATCAATTATCACAATTGAGTCTTATGTTCCAAAAGATCTGTTAGTTTCTTTCTATAAGGTGGAATAGAAACTAGTTCATAACCTGGCATGAGATCAATTGTAAAATCAACTTATCTCTCAGGCGGGTCCCAGATAAGTCCTTAGGAAATAAAACCTATAACTAGTCCACTATGGGTTGAAAGACATCATTCATCACACACCCTTTATCTAGAAAATAAATTAAAACCTAGGTGGTGAGCTCCTCCAGTTGATGAGGAAATAGCCCTACATGGCCTTCCTAGATATCCCACTCTCGATGATGAACAAAAATATTACCCATAAGAGATTTAAAGGAAACTCCCATATAGAAACAATCGATATGGGATTGATATGATACTAAATAGTCCATACCCAAAATAAAGACAAATCCTGATATGTGAAGTATATAAAGATACCGATTGTAGTGAAACTCCTCATCCTTGAGAGAACACCCCTTACATAAATAGATATACCTCGACCATTCTCCCAGTATTGTGTTGATCATCATAACCCCACTCAAAAATAACATCACTAGACTAAAACTATTTAAAATTTGTGAAGATATGAAATAATTAGAGGCTCATGTACCAAATAAGGCACTAGAAATCATAGAATATATAATAATAATAAAACCTCTTACTATCTATGGACCAACCACGCTATCCACATGTGAAGGATGAAAGGGATGAAAATGTTATGCCCCTCTTTCTTGTGCTATAGTTTGAGTCCCTGGATCTGCATCACACTATTGTTATGGTCACTCCTTCCCTGATGTACCACATTCACCAGCTCAACCACCGTGAAAAAGATCTCCAACTACCCAAATGATATAGGGTTGAATAGCCCCTTATTTTACTATAACTCATCCCAGTTCCTCCATTACTACCCATCGATCAAGGGTTTTTACAATACCTGTGTATTTTACCCATACTTTTATATTATTGGCACTACACTGGAATTTTTGGACACATGATACTAATGTGTCCAAACCTACGACAATAGTTTCACTATATTCAGTTATAGTTTCGGTAAATGATCATCCTCCCTAGATGCTCCATATCCATGGTTGACATTCTCATAGAGATGCTTCTTACTCTCAAAATATATACATCTTGATCATCCAGAAGAAACCACCTACATTTCACTAGAAGGATGCATCGGTTTACCCTCATAAATGAGATCACGATTCACCACTTCAGAAAACATATTTATTTGAAATATTGTTACCTGAGACATAATCTCACATTTAATACAATCCTAAAAATGTTTCACCATAATTGTATTATATTTTGATAGAACTATAATAAAGTGCTGAAAAACGGTGAAGTGACTGACATAGTCCATTATGGAAATAGTCCGCTTGGTCTACCATATAAACTGTTATATTATATCCTATCGCAACGTATTTGTGAAAAATAATTCTAAAAATTTATCCTAAAATTCATTCCATGGAATATTCTCACGTTACTCATCCCAAGCCAGAATAACCCACCAGTGCTTCTCTGATCCTCACAAAATTTAATTATCCAACACAACTCTTTTCTCTACACGAATCTCCAAATATTCAAGGTATGTTTGGATATAATCAATCCCAAAATCAGTTCCTTAGGAAATCCCTCTCAGGTGAATGTTAAAGTGAGCGACATTTGGAACTCCCATGTTAGGTCAGACATATTTTTCATACCACACCATGGGTCTCTTTCTATAAACTATTTAAAGAGAGGAAATTTCTCAAGGATTTTCACTCCAGGTCCTTCACAAAGAACTATTAGCCTCTGGCTCTATTATTGGAAGCACATTTCTAGATATGTCCTCATATCATCCTATCAACAAGAGTAATAAAACTATCATATCTCTATAATTCCAAACACTCATATCTTGACACATTAAAAAAATTTACACATTTTAACATGATGTATTCACATAAATCTATTAATAGTCAACCTCCTTACCCAATTTCAGGGTCAAAACCAAGGAAATATCACTAAACTCAACCATCAATCATCTGGGTCATATATAACATATGGTAAATCAAATTCATAATTCAAATATTTCATTAGAATCCCATTTTATTCATTTTAAATTACCACATTTAACATCAATTTTAATTATCAATTTTTATATGGAACCATTTAATTTTTAGAACACTCAAATAAAGAAAATATTTTTCTTGACAACCACTACACAAAACCAACTTTTCCATGAACTCCTAAAATGATGAATGTCACATAAATTTTTGTGTTCCTAGAATGATGCATGTATAGAAAAATTTAGTGCCATTTTGTTCCATGAGTAAAATCTTAGAAATCAATAGCATGAGACAAAAAGTGCATCACCCAAGGTGAAATAACGTTAACATGTAATAGAAATCATCATAAACAATACTCCCATGATTGGTACTTGGGTTTACCCCAACACATGGGTTTGATACTCCCATGAACAAGCTCCTGGCCAAGGACCGAATCATCCTAGTCTCTTTTATACCATTCCTAAATAGTAAGACAACTAGAAAGAAAATAAAATCCCTATTATACAATATTGTAATGTCCCATCCAGGGTTCCACAGGTCGGTGCCCTAAGACAGTTCAACACATGACCTCTGGAGGGCCTCCGCATATTCCAGATGTTGCATACTAGAAGTGAGGTTCCAATATATATATATATATATATATATATATTGGGGATAATATACCCTATTTATCATGGTATATCCATAGAATAAATCAAAAGACAATATCCCAATGATAATAAACAACAAACAAGATAATACAATAATCAATAATACCAAAATCACATGATAATATGAAAACTTGTATAAATGACCACAACCAAAGTAGTAGATATGTCATGACATATGAATTTCAAGTGGAAACCAAATTGAAGGAAAACTAATAAACCCCCATGTGGGTCCTAACAACATGTCTAGTCCCCTCATTTATGCTCCACCCCACATCCTCACTCATCAATCTAACAGAGGGTACTTTTCGTTATCTTATTTTCCAAATATAAAGTCTATTTAGGTATTGATTAAGAAACCCAAGTAGGGTGTGATTACAACTTATTAGGCCAAAAACAACAATATATAATAAAATAAACAGTCTAAAATAGTGTATATTGTTGTATAAATAATATCATACTAATGATAATGTAAATAGTTTTCACATTAAATTATGGTTTTATAAACCACATAGGTCCTTGAGTTCATGATTATTCCCAAACAAAAATTACATACTTTAGCCTGTGTCAGAGTCAAAACCATCTAACAAAGGCATATCACATTTTATTCTACTATGGGCTTTCATTAATCATTCATTTCCAATGTCAAATTCAAAAAACAGGGGCCTAGAGAAGCAGTTTGGAACCCTATGGGTATTTGGAGCAGCAATCCCTTCCCCACAACTTAGGGATCACACAAAAACAAATATATATCTATGGGGGCCAAGAGAGGTAGTCTAGCACCCAATGGGTATTTGTAGTAGTATTCCATGTCCAAAAACTCAGTAAAAAATATCACATCCAACAGTTCCACATTCAGAACCCATTTATAATCCATTTCCATAATTTATTATTCAACCATTTTCATAAATTCATTTATCAACTATAATCAATACCCATTTATCTACCATAAATAATTCATAAATTAGCATTTCAATTATATTGGTACACCCCATGGGTTCCCATCATTTCCAATCTAAAAATCATCAATGGGCCCAACAAGATCTGTGAATGGTTTCACAAACACATGACAAGTCAATCGATCAATTCATTTTAGAATGTAATTTCTAAGCATGGAAATTGAGAATTTCACAATTATATACACACAATTAATATGAAGACTGAGAATTGTTAACTAGACCACCTACCTCATGTTTGTTGATGAACATTCGCTAAACTAAAATCCCCAATTTGATTCCAAAAGATCAAAATCACAATTGGATGGAAGATCTAGGATCAATACCTTGTACCAATATCCAAAAACCATGACCATCAAAACCAAGATCTGAACTAAAATAAAAATAATGAAAATCATCCCTCTTCATTAGGAAGGAGAGGTAAGAGAGAGAGAGAGAGAGAGGAAACCAAATTGGGAATAAATCACATACCAATGAGGAGTTGATCCTTCAATTAAATCTTCAATTCTTTCAGAAAGTGGTTTGTAGAGACTTGGAATCCTTATGAGAGCCTCCTAGGCCAAATGAAATTGTATTAGGTCAATAAGGGAGGATTATGAATAAAAAATCAAGGGATTTGGGATTTTAGTATGTTTTCAGGGGGTATAAAATCTATGTGCATGGTTTCCTGGGTGGTGGTACATAGTTTTCCAAGCCATGAACCTTAACTGTGTTTCCATACTCATTGGGTGCATATATTCTTCTATGTAGAACACCATTTGACAAACTGTGAACCCACCATAAAAATCCCATCTATTATTCGGTGCATGTCTTGGTGATAGTGGCCAAACAGTTTTTCAAAACACAATACTAACCATGCATCACCTTCAATGCCTCCAAAAAGGGGTTCACTGTTTCCTAGGAAAACTACATAGTTTTCTCTAACCATTTTCCAAGAATGAAAACCCAATGAGCATCCAAATTTCTATAATTTCACTTGAAACAGCCCCAAAACAAAACCCATCCACGGTATAACCAAATCAAGCATAATAGAGTACCTGAAAATGAGCATGAGGTATCTCTATAAAGGTAAGGATCTTACACCCTCATAGAAGGAGTCATAATTTTCTCTAATTATTGATATTCATAGAATGTCACGGGTTGTGATGGTAAGTTAAGATTAGTATAATTATTTTATTTTATAGAGATATAATGTTCACACATGGGATATAAGTTCAACATTGATTCTATATTTACCAAAATTTTGTATAATAAATTTTATTATATATATATTTATATATTTCACTAATAAACTTGGAGTATGAATTTTTTTATAACAACTAATTCATGAAATAATGAAGTATTTTAAATGATCACCTTTATTATTTGAGAGATTTATTAAAATATTCATATAGATTGAGCTAATTAGGGGGATGATGGTCATGTTTAAAAACATGTAGTTAAGTTTAATAAAATAAGATGATATTTTCCATCTTTTTGGATTGATATAAAATATAAGACCATCATTGATTTAAACTAAGGAAATGAATTTCCATACTTAGTTAAGTGGAATGCGACATTCTCAATGTGATTTGTTCTCCATGTTAGTTAGTCCATATCATAGAATTGATAAAACATGATCATAAATATAAACGAATTAATGGATCCACATCTCATCTCTATAATTGATTCCATGGATAAATTTATTATATGGGTATACATGTAATTTATATTAATACATAAATTATTTAGAATTATATGGATATATGGGAATTTTCAAGAGATCACTCTATATCTGTTATTAGTTTGAGTAGTAATAATATTTTTCGAGATGGTAATATTTTATAATGATTATAATATAGGTGTTTTCCATGACCTCCTCCATATATGGATACCCCTACAAAGATAAAAATGATTAAATGGAGATAACGACCCCCTGAGTCTCATCTCCAGCTGGCCCCAGTTTAGCAACTATCACCAAGGGTATACAAATCTCACAACATAAGAGGCATTACCCATTATAATGAAAAATGAGCGTGAGATAATAAGAATAATCCAATACTACTCCATGAGATATAAAAACGAGAAACCAAAACCATCTCACATGAACGTATAAATAGAACTGATAAGAATACAATAATTTAAGCAATTTAAATACCCAAAATAAAGCTAAAGTAGAGACCCAACAACTAATAAGGATCTGAGCTAGTAATGTCCAACACAGTTTGAATAATCCTCCCTGAAACCTGAAATGGGTTTTATATACATATGTTAGCAGACATGTATACTTAATAGGAAAAACAATGTCTCTTGTGCATATTTGAATGAATCATACCAATGATCCTATGAGAAAACAACATAACCAAACACCAAATAAACAGGTATACTAACCAAACCCAACAATAGCAAGGAATGGTTACCATGTAACACAACTCAAGTAATATAGTATAATATAAACCACATCTATGATAGTGTACCCCACACCGCTTTACCATTGGTATGAAACTCTCACTCAATATCGTATGTCATGACACTCCCATCCCTTCTGTATACCACATCACATCAAGCCTGCACACACCTGGGCCTCACAACACATCCCACCCACAGACCCCTAAGCCTCCCTACACATCCAACCCACACACACCTGGGCCTCACAACACATCCCTTCCACACACACCTACACCTCACAACACAACACATCACCTCTCATCTTGAAGAAAAATGTGAAATCACATTACAACTCATCCTAAAGACATATCGGAAACAAACCACCTCGCCTGAAAACACTCGGGCTATCACTACAACCATATTAAGAACTAAAAAAACACCATCCATCTTAGTATGTGCCATAAAAATCATACATGGAAGACAGAGTGGAGAAGATTGGGTACCTGACCATCTGTACTCCTCATCAGATATTAGGAAAAAACCCTACTTGACAATGTGAGGGTTCAACTCATAATGCTAAACATGGGTGGGGAGTATATAGAAACCACAATGGAAAATACAATTATATATATGTATGATACCAAACACTAAAAACCCACCTATGGGTTCTAAAAAAAACCACCAAATCACAACACTTTCACATTATTACTGCCTCTAAATGCACAACACCACACATCAATCCAAAAATCCCATTTCACATTCCCAACCAAATCATTTAACCATTTCCATTACGTTAATCGAACCAACCCAAGCCATTTAAAAATTTATTAAACAATTACTTATTCATTTCATCTCTACCCTGGCAATAATTAGGAATGATACACCTCAAGAAACATAGTAACAATCATTCAAGATGTGAAGATCCATGGTAAATTAATGTACGTAATATTAATGACACATCATACCATTACCTCTAGATATGGGTTAAATATTGTTGCATGTTATAAATGAAAAGACTCTAAACAATTACCCACACAAACACTACATTAATTATTCAAAATAATCCACCCAGTTCATCATATTAATCGAACCAACCCCTAAAACATAACAAAATACAACAACACACTACAGCACAACTAGTTTCACAGCTCGACTGCTTAATCATACCACAACCGTCACAACCCCACTATATGTCAATATGTCATCCACATCCCCACCCAGACTCAAACCAAAACAATCCCACACATCACATCACCACGTGTTCTATGGAAATACACATTTTTAGATTCAATAATGAATCCATTATTTAATTCCACTTATTAATTTAGTGGTTATCACAAAAACTTTATGATCCTAAGGAATCCATTTATTAGCTGAATATATATGGTTAACTAGTTTTAATATATATAAATTCAATAGAAACTGAACAAAATTAATTCTAAAAAGCATCATGTTCACAAACAAGGACCCCAATGGACGTGATTTTCATTGGGTAGTAGTCCTATACAAAAAAAATACAATAAACAAAAACCCTGTAAGATCATCTCTCACTTTTCCCAGCCCATGTATATTGATATTTTAATCAAATTTGATTATCCTTATTAATTCAGAATAAACTATATTTGTAATTTAAAACATATATATACCCAAATTGCATGATGTAGAATAATGAAAAATAAAGGAAATTGTACCTAGAATAATAACAATCAATAGTTCATAGTTGCACAAAAAATAGGGACGTGCATACAACAAGTAACCGTCTCGGGAATCATGAACCAAAAATAAGGAAACTCCCTAAGGAATAAGGTTTTGGGGATTTTTAAACTCAAGAAAAAGGATATGGTATGGATTAAGGGAAGGGTATCTAGACTTTGAGAACATCAATGCTGATTTAGTGGAAATTAGTTATAGTTTTAAAATGAAATTAAATGTAGATCAAACCTTGGTTATATAGTTTGACCATTTCAAAGACTCTGGACCCTTAGGGAAATAAGGATATAATTTATGTCCTTTTAGTTAGACTAAAACCCTATTTAATTTGGAATTAAATCTAATTTATGTCAATGAAAGACGTCAAAAGGGAAAAACTGGAAGAACTGGAAATACTGGTCACGAGGCACCACCCTCGAGACACCACTAGAAGAGGAACTGCTAGAGAGACGCTGTCGGACGAGCCCCCACCCATGATCCACTACTATATGAGGCACTGCAGGACAAGCGACCACTAGTGAGCCACCATCGGAAAGTGCCCACCAGTAGGGAACCACCGAGGTGAACTACCACCAACGAGCCACCTCTCCTGTGAGACATCGCCAGCAAGACACCTTCTGGGTGAGACACCTCCAGCAAGCCACCTTCTGGGTGAGACAATGCTAGGGTGATACACCACTAGCGAGCCACTTCCAAGGTGATACACCACCAGTGAGACACCTCCAGGCTGAGACATCACCAGTGATCCACTGTTAGGGTGAGATACTACTAGGGTGATCTACCATTAGCACGACAAATCCAGCGGAAGACACCATCGGGATGAGGCACCATTGGGAAACATGGGAAACTGAGAATTTTGAAATGTGTTGAAAAGAGTCACCATGAAATCCTATGACACCTAAAACACCATATTTCCCAAAAGGAAACAAAATAGAAAAGTCTAGGCCATTACATCAGATACCTCTCAACATATTCTTACTTTTGAGAATTCAAAACCAACCCAAAGGGAAAAGAGAGGAAGGGTTCGAAAAACCACCCCTTGATATACCTCTCAAGGATATCTTCACACATGAATCAATGATATCAACTAAATATATCAACCTTCAATGATAAACCACATAGTTTTGTATTAAAGCTAGAGGGGAAACCTCTACACCAAATAGAAATCCCCTTCTAAATGTTCTAATAAGACCTTATCATCATGGTTGTGGACACGTCAACCCAAATGACCAAAAAACACAGTGAACAACCACATCCTGCCTCCTATCACTCAACCACATTTCCAAAATACCACTACACAACCACAACAAACCACACTGTTCAAAACACATGAATTAGGGTATTCCGTCCTCTATGTCATGATACTATCTGATTTGGGCGGTACTGACTCTCCCACATGGGTTTAATCACCTCATAGTTAATGCGGCTTAATTTGGAATCTATTCATCCTTTTTTCACATGTAAGGACTTTATCACACATCACACCACACCCATAAAAAACCAAATAATATAGTACATTTCATAAAACATTATTTTTAAACATCACATTGAAAGGATAAATAGAGAAAAATAAACCTAAAACTACTCTAGGTACTAGTAACACATCTACGTCTCTTGCTCCCAAGTACTCTCCTCCTAGAAAACATGCTACAAAAACACAAAAACCAATGTAATGATCCATCTACCAAACAACTTATCTCAATTATCTTGTATCCATACAAGTAGTTCCTTAATTTTTGTGTTGTCCTTGATGCCCATATCTACCAATTCAATGACATGGGAGTCATCAGGAAGATACAGATGAAGCTAAGAGACATCAATGACATCATGGATCCCTTCCAACTATAGGGGAAATTCAAACTAATATGCCACCTCACCAACTCATCCCAACACCTCAATGGGTCCAATGAAACTAGGGGAAAGATTAAACCCTTTTCAAAAATTATGAAACACATCAAGGGGAATCATTCAGGAACATGTGGTCCCCAACTTTAAACTCCATGTGCCTCATCCTACGATCGATATAAGACTTCTTATAGTCCTATGATCTATTCATACTCTCATGAACAGGATGCACCTTCTCTATCGTACTCTACACCACATAGAGAATAAGAAGAAGTATCTCTCCAACCTCTATCCAGCACAATGGATAATGACATGGTCTTCCTTAAAAATCCTCAAATGGAGTCATGTCAATGAAAGGGTGATAAATATTAATATATTAAATCTCTACAAAAGGAAACATTTTTACCCAAGATCCAACAAATTCCAAGATTCATGACCGATGCATATCCTCCTACATCTGGATAGTCTGTTCTGTCTACCCATCTATTTTTGGGTGGAAAGTAGTGTTGAGGCATAACTGAGTGCCAAAATCTTGTAGAAATCTCATCCAGACTTGTGATGTAATCCCTACATCTAGATCTAAGATGACAGGCCTTGGAACTCCATGAAACCACAATACTTAATATATTTAACTCTTATCTAAGGTATCCACTACACCTGAATATTTAATTGCTAACATGTGTGACATTTTCATCAACTAATACCCTACCTCCCATGTAGAATCACATCCTCCCTAAACTCTGGGTAACCCTATGACAAAATACATGGATATTTCATCCCATTTTTACTCAAGAACACCCAATGGATGATGCAAAGTAGCATGAACATGATGCTCAGCCTTTACCTATGGGATAACCAAGCATTTTTTAACAGACTTCACTACTTACTGTTTCATCCTGAGAAACCAAAACTACATCCTCGTGCCATAGAAAAGATTATAAAATATTGGGTATACCACCAAAGGTGAGTTATTAAACTCAATAAGGACTCTATTTTACATTATAATATAAAAAAACCTTCCATAAAACAACATATAGTTTCGACCATCTCTTCAGAGCATCACCATAGAAAACAAGACTATGAATCTCCTCTACCATTGTGTCTCCCCACTGAGACACCTATACCTACTATAGTAGAAAAGACTATACTATTATTTGAAACAAATATCCTCTATCACTATCTACCATTACATCTATGTTTAGACCTACCAACTCCTCCACCACTCTCCAAGAATCCATAGATACCGAAACAACATACTTCCATGACTTTGTGCTCAAATAATTAGCCACAAAATTCCCCTTTCTTAATGTTCATGAGATGTAAAAAATCATAATATTGAATAAAATCTATCCACCTTTGATATCATTGATTCAAGTCACATTGGGAAATGATATACCTCAAACTCTTAGGAGATGTGAATACCACAAACCTCTCCCCATGTGGTAATGCCGCCAACAATTCATAAAAAACACAAGAAATGATCATTCAAGATCATCAGTGGTTTAGTTACGCTCATGAGTATATAACTTCCTAGAACAATAATAGATCACCATTTATTGCTCTATCAGGATGCATCCCAAACCCAGGTGGGAAGTGTCACAAAACACCTCATCCATTACCCATTCCTTAGGTAACTGGAGCACTGGGGCACTGACCAACTTCCCCTTTATAAAACCAAATGCTTCCTGGAACTAATTGATCCATGGAAAATATTGGTCCTTTACAATCAATGAATTAATTAGGGATGTAACTAGAGATAAATCGCGTATAAACCTCTACTAATAGACTATGAGACTAAGGAAACATAAAACCTACGATACGTTCTTATATCCTGTACAAGGAAAAAAATACCTCAAATTTTGTGAGTCTACTACCACAACCTGTTCAGACAAAACATTCCTAAGTAAATGAACCTTTTTTGTCCAGAACAAACACTTGGACAACATTCCAATGAGCTGGTGGTGTCGAAGAATATGCAAGAATATTCTGAGATGCTTGGAATGTGCCACCTATGATATTGATTATAATAATATATCAACAACAAATACGATGAAAAAAACATCCATAAACTCATAGAATGTGGAGTTCATAATCCCCATGAACACAGATGGGGAATTCATAACACTGAATGGTATGACTAAAACCTCAAAGTTCATATACCTACATCTAAAAACAATATTTGGGATTTATCCCACCTTCACCATAAACTGGTGACATCCAGACCATTGAGAAATCATAGAAAAAAAATACTTTCCCCTCTCTTCTAGTCAAAATTATCATCTATCATTGGAAGAGGGAAATAATTTTTGACTATCACCTAATTCAACCTCTGGTAGTCTATGCAGAACCTCAAACCATCATCTGCCTTCTTTGCAGACTACACTGCAACCCACCACAGTGACACACTAGGGTAGATAAAAACCTTCTACATCAGATCATATATCTAAAATATCATCTCCTGAAACTCATAGGGTTCTATCTGATAAGTTTCCATCGAAATCAGAGAAGCACCAAGCTACAAGTCTATCCCAAACTCAACCTCACATCGAGGGGGTAGCATCAAAACCTTCTCAGGAAAAAATACAGAAACTCCCCAATGACACTAGGGACCTTCACCATCGTCGCATCTAGTGATTCCATTGACAACTCAGCCAACAAGGAAATACGGGGCTCAACATGCTGACTTCCCACCGGATAACCCCACTCGCTAATGAAAACCACACATTAATCACCCACATTCAAAAACACGACTCTCCTTTGTAAGAAGTGGATAAAAACACATACCGAATACAACTAATCAATGATGAGGATGAAATCATATGGTTTTATCTATAGCAAGAAAATATACCTATTGTATTGATTTAGTTCCATCATCATTTTAGACCCCCAACACTCATAAAACAAGCTGGTCTTGCCTCCGACTGGCGTACTCAACACTAGGGGCATGAAAGGTTTCTCGTTTTCTAGTCCCAGATCTTGGGCTAGAGTGGGTGAAAAAAAGGAGTGAAGAACTCCAAAATCAAATATGGCACAGAAATTTTTACTAAACAAACTGATGATACCTCTGATGATCTTGGGCCTCACTGGAACTGCTACTTCCACTTCGTGAAACTGACTACGCCAAAATCATCTACCTCTCTACAGATGACCACCTCTACAACCATGCTCAGGTCGAAGTTCCTAAACAAGAGAAACAACCTGACATCATCCTCTACCAACTCAATATCCCCTAAAAATATTATAATCCTACATCCCCTAATGATGAAATGGTCTCATTGGAAACTAATACTGAGGCTAGCACTGAACCTATCATCTAACACCTAATTGAGAGCAAGGATCTAATGGTCACTTGCTATGATATGGCCACAAACCCCACAACCAAAATACACAAACACAAAGATCCTAGAAACATCATGAAACAATCTAGAACTAGAAATATAGAAGGTTATCTGCTGAGGTAGACTCCCTACAAGTCAAAACCTTGAAGGCCTCTGTGCCTTAGATCAGCCACTGATAACTCTGCCTCTTGAAGAACTCTGATGGCTCCCCTCTCATGGTATAAATGTTCACAATATCATCCGATCAATCTCTTCTTCCTTCTTCTAGAACTCCAAATACATTGGAAACATAAAAGGAGTACCAACATACTATATAGAAGGATGAAGTGCCTCCTCAAGACATCTCACACAGGGCTCCTCATCTGGAAAATGTTGTGGAAAAAATGTAGAAGGTCCATGAAATTGATTCCCAGCTTCTAAACTAACATAATCCTCTAAGGAAGGGATGTTAGCTCCTTCATCTTATCAAAATTCATTGTCGATGAAGGGAACTCTTCCTAGACCTCCTTATGGAATTCAACCCAAAAAATGTCTGCCTCCATCCATTATCATAGATATTCTTTCCACCAATAAAGTGCAGCACCCCACATTTGACTAACAACCAAAGGGACCAAATACACCGTTGGGGCCCAGATCAATCTAAAAACAATATCCATCTCCTCTAGCCAACTCTTTGTCTCCACATATGAAAAAAATTCACCTGTACTTCCCTAATTCTTTCCGCTATAAAGTTTGAAACGTCCTCTACAAATGATCATCCTCTTGGACTAGATCAACCCTATAATGATCGACCAGACCAGCCTACCAAACATCCACTACCTGAGCTAGACATGAATGTGGACTAGGAGACATACCTAAAATTTAAACAAATATTTACTAAGAATGAGTCATATAGAATGTTATTAATATTTATTTTAATTCATTTCATTCATTTTTATCCATTTTCACCTTCCCAAAACAACCTAAATTCAAATAAGAACACAATTCATTATGATGCATGTACCTTTACAAGGTCTCTACCATGAAAACAAGTCCATCTAACTTGGTCAAACAATAAGCTTAGAGCCCATGAACTAGATCATGTGTGGCCTTAAAATCATGTATCCTAGCTGGCCTTCTTGGACTATGTCATTCACCAAGGTCAACATGAATTATTTCCATACCACCCTATGTAATCCTCACTACGCCTAAATCCAAACTTCAAACTATCTCTCAACCATCACCTCTGATACCACTTTGTCACATCCCCTCCCTCCAAGGATACCCTTCCTAGGATGGAAATGAGGAAATGGAGATAATTCCCCCTGAGTCCCTCCTCCAGTAGGCTCCGAGTTGGAAACTGGCACTACGGGTATGCAAATATCAAAACATGGGAGGCATTACCTTTTATAATGAAAAAAGACTAGGAGATAAGATGAGTCATGAAAAAATACTCCAAGACTTATATAAAAGATAAACCCAAACCATTCCACATGGATTTATAAATAAAACTGATAGGAATACAATAATGTCTCCAAAGTAAATATGCAAAATAAAGCTAAAGTAGTAAACCATCTACTATCAAGGATACAGACAAGTAAGGTCCAACACGGTCCATGAAATCCTCTTGGAAACCTATAAATAGATATATATATATATATATATAGGGTGAGCATAGAGGTTTAATTATTAGGAAAACCAATGTCACTTATGAACATTTGAATGAAGTGTAGAAATGCACCTCTGAGAAAATAGAAGAACCAAACTCTACCTAAATAGGTGTACTAACCAAACCCAACCACACCACGACATGCTTACCAAGTAACACAAGTAAATTAATTTAATATAGACTAAAGAAAATCGATGATAGGGTACCCCACACCACTTTCCCACAGGTATTTCATTGTCTCCAAATTTTATTCATCCTGACACTCCCTTCCCTTCTATATACCAGATATAATCCTACTCAAACACACCTAGGATTCATAACATATCCCACCCGCACACACCTGGACCTCACAACACACCCCCCCCAACACATCCCACCAACACACACCTAGGAATCACAACACATCCTGGACACACACACCTAGGCCTCACATCACTTAACATCACTTATCATCCTGAATAAACCTAGGAAAGCACATCACAACTCATTACGAAGACACCATGGAAACAAACCACATCACTCAAAAACACATAGGCTATCACAAAAACCATCTAAAGAACTAACCGACCTACGGTAATCATTTATTGTGGCATACCTTCCACACCTGGAAGAGAATGTGGAAACGAGCATCTACCTAGACATTCGTACTCCAGAGTGAATGTTAGGAAAACACCCCCACATGACGATGCGGGTGTTCGACACACATTTCTCAACATGTGTGGGGTGCATATAGACACAAAGAGGGAAAATAAAATTATATATATATACATGATAAAAAAAATCAATCTCAACATCTGGGTTCTAAGAAAAACAACCAACTCAGAAAAAAAATCACCTTACTGCTACCTAAATATGCACAATAACACAAATCAAGCCACAAAACTGATTTCATAATCCAAACCAAATCATTTAACCATTTCAATTCCGTTAAAAAAACCAACCCAAGACTATCCAAACATTATTGAACAATTTTTTTATTCATTCCATCACTACCCGGGTAGATTTTAGGCATAACACACAGTAATAAACATAGTAACAATCATTTTAGAGGTGAAGTGCCATGGTAAATTAATGCAATTCAAATTAATGAAACATCATACCACATCCTATAGATATGGGATAAATATTTATTCATGTTATCAATGAAAATAATCTCATAAATTACCAATACAAATACTACTATCCTCCTTCAAACTCATCCAACTAGTTCATCATATTAACATTATTATCACCAAATCACAACAACATCCAAAAACACATTATAGCACGACCAGTTTTGGAACCCTTATGCTTAATCATACCACAACTATCAAAAACCCACCGTATGACCACATGTCATCAACTCCCCCCCCCCACAACAGAAAAACCAAAAAAATGCCAAAAAACACATCATTGTGGATGTCATGGAAAAATAAATTTTCAGATTTAATTAGGAATCCCATATTTAATTCCACTTCTTAATTTATGGGTTATCATAGAAAATGTATAATCATGGGAATCCATTTATAAACCAAATATACATGGTTCACTAGTTTTTATATATATGAATTCAACAGAAACCAAACAACGTGCATTCTACAAATCTTCTAGCATGAAAACAAGGAACCCCAATGGCATGATTTTCAGTGTGTAGTTAACCCATACAAAACACAGTATTATGAATATAAATAACATAGTATGATTATGTGTCACTTTTTTCAGCCCCTGTATATTTAGTTTTTAGACCAATTCGATTATATTTGTTAATATTGAATAAACATTCTTCGTAGGTGAAAAAATATACATACCCATACCACATGATGCATAATTAGGAAAAATGAATGAGATCCTACCTAAACTAATAATGATATACACTTCCTAGTTGATCCAAAAATTGGGTTGTCCATATAATAGGTAATCCTATAGGGAATAAAAAACCAAACATAGGAAAACTCCCAAAGGGAGAAGGTTTTGGGGATGTCCGGTCTCAAGATAACGGAGTAGGTATGGATGAAGGTCAGGGTATCACAACATTAGGAAGATCAGATCTAATTCAATGGAAATTAGATACAATTTTAAATTACCATTAAAGGCAGATCTGAACAAGACCACGTGGTTTGACCATTGAAAATCCTTCAGACCCTTAGTGAAATGAGGATATAATCTTTGGCCTCTGAATCAATCCTAAAATCATCAATATTTTTTCCATAAATCCATTTTTTTCAAGGAAATATGTTAAAAGGGAAAACTAGAAGAATTAGAAACACTACTCCTGAGGAACCTCCAGTAAGACACCGCCAGGAATGGAACCGCTAGATGTTGAACCACCAATGAGCCACCACCAGATGAGGAACTGCCAGACAAGTGACCGCCAAGGAGCCACCACGAACGAGAAACCACCAACGAGAAACCTGTAGTGATTCACCACCAGGGTGATCTACTGTCAGCGATCCACCACTAGGGTGAGCCACCAATAGTAAGACAACTTATGGGTGAGACAATTCTAGAAACCCATTGCTAGGATGAGACACCACCAGTGAGCCAACACCAGGGTAAGACACCACCAATGATCCACTTCCAAAGTGAGACACTTAAAGGGTGAGCTACCTTTAGGGAGGCACCGGTGGTATGAGACACTGTTGGGATGAGGCACTTTCGGGAAACATGGAATACAAGGAATTTCAAAATGTGTTTAAAAGTGTCGCCATGACATCCTAGGACACCTTAAATACCATATGTCCCATAATGTAATGGACGAGAAACGTCTGATCCATTAGAGAATTACTGATCATTTTCAATGTTACAAATACCAAAAGGTCACAATTAAGGCTTGGTGAATTGGGATTAGATTTAATATAAAGTATATTTATAAAATAGAAGAAGTTTACATGATTATATTATTTAATATATTTTGGAAATAGTTTCTCAATTTTTTTTAAAAATATATAAATTATATAATTCATTAATGTGAGGAGGATATTGAATGAATATTCATAAAATATAACCGCAATGTGATGAAGGTGACCATAATGTGATTATTTTATAGGAGATTATTTATACACCACATCATGGTGAACATGTTTTATGTAATATGATATATAAACATTAATAATGTTTAAATTTATATTATTAGCATCACACGGAGACATCTTGGATAATGTGATATGGTGTCATATGTGATGTTAATGTGTTTTTATGAGTTAAAATTTAATTTCATATTTGGTGATTTATTGGCGTATGTCATAAGTTTAACAATTAATTCAACACTACATGTGTGTTTTAGAGAGTCTGAATTTCATTATGAGTCTTAATCATATATTAAATTTATTATATAAAATGAGATATCTTCCCTAATTGTAGTGGGATTTAATATTATCATAAAACTTATTGTAAATAAAATAAATATCTATAATATTTTTCCTTTTCTATATGGTTATAAGAGGTCATGGAAGAGATAAAAATATTAAAATTTTGATTTATCATTCCAATATCCTTTGTATAACATAGAAATTCATTAACCCATTTGTTAGTTCTTAATGAAATTTATCAATTAATAATAATAACAATACTATATGGTCATTCTATAAGTATTTATATCTTATGTTTATATTTCCCTCATTATATTTATTATCTTGAATGATCTTGTAGTTGATATTTTTTTTCTTCTAATAGTTATTGGGATACTAAATACCCAAAAAAACCAATAAAAACAAATGTTCACAAATTTTTTATGAGTTTATTTAGTATTATTATATCATTGTTACAACATACATTAAAAAACAACAATACAAAATCACTCCTCAATAAAAATTTGATAATTATAGCATTATTTAATCCTTATAAATTAATTGAAGATAATATTTAAAATAGAATCCATGATTATTATCCAAATCTATCAAATATATATATATATATATATATACTTTTAGAATATCTATTATTATCATTATCATTTTCATGACAAGGTGCTAGGAAACCACTATGTTTTGATAGATTCTACTAATGTCAAATTATTATAGAGTTAGTAGAATTTAAATTCAGATAAAATCCTTTTAATTATTTTATTTCAATGCTTATCAAAGACATTAAATATATTCATATTAGAAATAACATAGGTCAATTATCTATATCTTCTTAATGAATTTTGTTCTAAAAATATATTTTTATGGCCACAAATTATGAAATTCTCAGAGGTAATTTTATTTATATTATAATTTTTTTATATTATGGAGTTAATAAGGTAAATGTATGGGTAAAAGAAAAATTTAATGATGAAACTATATAAAAATTGGCTTGGTTTAGAGTTGTATAAACGGCTGGGAATCTGGAGGAGGATCACTAGAGTTTTACTGGGCCTGAAAGAGGACATAAAGGAGACCAATTCCATAAGGGGTTTTTATAGAATATTATTACGAATATAGTGTCCTCTTGAATTCTGTAACTATGGTCTATTTTTTTAAGATCCAAATTTAAATATTTTTCTTCAGGTTTTTTTAAACATACATTGCTTTCTTTTTCATAATAAGAATCAACCAAGAATTATCCTATATCTTATTTATTATTTTCATCCACCTTTTATTTAATGATTATCCTATTTTGGGTGTTGTATTATGGAAATCTCTATGAATTTTTGAACAAGGAAGTATGGTGGATGTAACATTTGGGTTTATTTATTATTTTCATGCCATTTTTCATTGAATAACTATAAAAATACATGTTGTGTGTGTGTTTTTGGGTGGGGGTGTTCTAGGTTCATTATATTCAATATAATTAGTTTGTTTCATCCATAATACTAATATAAAAACTCTACTATACAAAATAAATTGGTGATTATTAGCTTCTCCAATATTAAATTATTATTTTGTATCATTGTGTGTAATATTTATTTGTATTTCCCATTATAGTATATCATATAGTAAATAAATCACTTTCACCTCATAAAAAAGAAATAATTTATTTATTCAATATAGAAAATTATATAAAAATGTTAAATAGATTTGATAAAATGCAAACATGTAAAATCAGATAATCAATGTAACAAAATTGCATGACTTGAATTTGGAAATATTTAGTGTTGTGGTGTTTTATAAATACTTTAATCATGAGCTGTAACATATTACGAAACTAAATAATTATTAAAAAGTCATTAATTTTATAAAATAAACATATAATACAATGAGAGGAAACTAAATGAACTATATATGAATGTGTAAAATGGTATATATAGGCCAGTGAATGGAAATATGATTTTTTGAAATATTACCATTAAAATAGTTACCGGTTAGTTGTAATAGTAGCATATCAATTAAGCTCGTAAAATAATAAATTTGATAGTTGTTTAAATCATTATATAATAAAATAAATACTAATATATAAATAGAAAACACCATAAATGAGTATTTATGTAATAATTTGAATGATTAATTAATTTGACAACAACACTGAAATTCTTTGAAGATTATTTTATTATTTATTTAAAATTATTATCTATATTTGGAATTAAATATTGAATTTACATAATTTAGAAATTTATTTTGATATAATGGATCATAAAGTACATAGAAATTAGTTAATATTTAAATGTTTTAAATTTTCAAAATAGTTGATTTTTAGGTAAATAGTAAAATATGCAAATCAAAATATGTAATAACATTTTATAAAAAATTCAAATTGATTTATTAGTTAAGTTAAATAAAGATAATTTTACAATTTATTAAAAGAATCAATAATGAAATTTACTAATCCTAGAATTATATTTTTAAGAGTTCAGAAAATGTATTACATAATAAAAACCAGGAATTTTAATATATTTAATGTTTCTTACAAATATTTTAATATAATTATAAATTTACTTTTATAATATAAGTTTGATATTTTGAATCGGTATTTAAAAAATTTATGGATGTGAAATATTTTAATTTTTTATAAAAATTAAAACAAATTGATAAATAGGTTTGTAGATATGATGCAATATAGATTTGATGATGATATAATTATGTAAAAATACCACCCACCATGTAATCATGACATAGGTTTTGAAAAAATAGTTTGGAATACTATTATTTTTTCCATATAAAACCACTATTTAAAATCATGGTAATTAATTAATTTTACAATCTATATGTTTCTCAAATACCCCTACCATTTTAATACTAATACTCCCTCTTATCCCATTAGAAAATTAGATAAAAAACTCTTCCATTGACCATGTTAATCCAATATTCCACTGTAAATACTACTTGGTATCTTGGAGACATTTTTATTTTACCCCACCCAAAGCCATCAAGGAATTTATACTTTAGAAAAGGGTAAATTATCAATGAAATTATATCTCCCATTTCTGTTCATTTAATTTTTTTTTCTTTTGCTATTCTTATATTTTCCTTTAGTATTTTAACCAATAAAACCTAAAGTAAATAAATATTATATCTATATGTAAATTTACTATTCAATTAAAAAATCATTATAAGATATTTCGAATATAGGTATATATTTACCCTCTCTCTCTCTCCCATGACCTATCTTAACAAAAAAGGTTTGACCACCTATAAGGTTGTTCTCTTTATTTATATATCACTAACTTCAAGTATGATTAGTATTAATTATATAACAAAAACACACAAAAAATAGCACATATAAATTAGTAAAATTTAATTTATGTTTGATCTAATGGTAATAATGGAATTCACTGATAAATGATAAATGCTAACAACCTGGCATTTAATTAAAATGAAATAAGTTAAAAAAATTAATCAAACTTTTTATATTTAATGACATGATAAAAAATAATTTCTATTAGTATTAATTAATAAAAAATATCATATATGAATTATAAATAGATTTATAATAATGATTTAATAAACCTGTGTAGTTTATATTAGAAGTGTAAATATTGAATCCCTCTTATTTAATATATTCCATTTAATGTAATCCATTGAGAAATATTACATTAATAACATTGAAGGATATTTTGAGGACTGGTTTTTTTGGAAAATTTGTACTGAATACGTGAATTATATATGGAAAACACAAACATAATGATTATTTTATTGTTTTGAAATACACTTTTATTAATCCTTTCTAGGTCATCTCATTATGAGTAATCTCTTAAGGGAATATATCAATTGAAAATCATGAGCATAAAAACTAGTAAAGGATAAAAAAGTAAATATAACATCAAAGATCATCATTGATAAAACATGAGGAATATCTAAAAAGAATAAGTATAAATACATGATACATAACCTAATAATATGGATAAAATATAAAAATGAGAAATTCAAAAGATTATCACTACAGTTTATCACCAAGGTTTTATAAAACATATTTACCAAGGTATTATAAAACATGTCATCATTAATGATTAATTATTTACCCAATACTTTAGCATGATGCTTGGGCACACCCTTCACATGTCTTAATTCATGTGACCGATATTGATAATAATAAATCATTTCATCAATAAACAAGGAGAATAAAGAACTATTTTCATATAAAATCATTACATACATATTAATTGCTCACAAACACATGAAAATTAATTTATTTTCAATACACAGAAAGGGAATATTGGTTTTGTACTAGTAAATCCAGATGGATATTAAAGGGTTTTTGGTATTCATAATATGATATTATTTCATGTAAAAGAGATAAATTTCAAAAAATATTTCTAAAGAATCAATGCATACAACATTGATTATAGAAAGGGTAAAATGAGAGGGAATGAACGTATACCATTGATAAAAAATTAATTTTGTTGAAATTAGATAATAAAAAGGGGTAAGAAAATACTGTAATTTATTAGGTTGAAAACATACCACAAATGTGGTACTTGAATAAAAAAGCAGAATTAGATAATTCAATTACCATGAAGAGTTTCTTCCTTGAAATTTAGGATGACACCTTAAGACCCTAGAGTCACCTTGGAGGGAATATTTAAATGTCAAAATGACCAAATAACATCATGGATATTGTAACTGTAGAGGAGAGTATTGGTGGTATTGGAGGGTATTTGTAATAAAAGAGGTGAAATAATTTAATAATTTATAAATATATGTCTTGGAATTCTAGGTTATAGAAAATGAGAAACCAATTTATTAACCATTGTTTTTTGTTATGGTTTTCAAAATTTACTTCATGTTTTATATTAATTTAATCTATTATAGATGAAATAAAATTCTTAATATTAAAATGAAAAAGGAATATTTAATTTTCCACAAAATATTTTTTTAAACCATAATTTCCATTTTATATTTTGAAATTCATTTGTAGGATTGTAAAATTATTTAAAACAATTAAAGTATATAATATAAATATAAAAATACATTTTTTGTTATGCATTATTTATAATTAATTATTTCATCATCATTAAATATATAAGATTTCCTAAAACGGACTGATAACAAGTACCTGTTTTTTTATTATTAAAATTAAATATAATGTATATTAGAATATTCTCATAATTTTACCCTAAAAAATAATAATAATTTATTTAAATAATAATTTTTATTTAATCAAAATTATTTTTTAAATATGATAATTCTAAATTAGAAAAAATCCTTATTTATTAAAAAGTAATAGTTTTAATGACATTGTCAATTTTTTTACACATATAAAAATTTCCTAGGACATTCGAAAAATAAATTATCATTTACATTTAAATAAATAGTATTTTAAGAGACTATTTTATGAGAATAATATATTATTTAGAATAATTTAATTTATTATAAATGTGTAAATATTTTCTAAAAATAAAATTATGTTTTATATTTATTAAAAAATATATCTCATCCCATATTCAAGTGTTCTGTATTAAATTATATTAAACAAAAAACGTGATTGACGAAATAAATATTGAATTAAAAATAGGAAATTAAACATTTAGGATACTATGTTCTACATATATAACCACTTATTATACCAGTATACACCTGAAGGGTAAGGTGTGTGATGATAAATGTTTCATGAGTTGACTTAGCTAACATTGAAAAATTATTGATGTCTACTTACTTGAACTTTTCCTGTATGAGATTTCATTCACGATTCAGTTGTTAAATAGTTTCAAGGGATTGGACAAGAGAGATCTGCATTGACAATACCTCCCTCCCAAGTTCTAACAAATTTGTTTCAAAAGTCATGAATCATATAATTTTTTCCATCATTTCTTATTTTTTTATCCACTATAATTTGACTTTAAACATTATAAACAATAATTCTAATGGTAATAATATTATTAATTTTTATATTATCCAACATTCATATTGATCAAAAATTATATTGAACAATGGTTTTATAAGACAACCATTAGATAAAAGACATATCCCAACTATCTATTTTATTTTTATAATCTATATATACTCAACCATTTATAAAAATTAAATATGTTATTCCTTGAGGTTTTTAAAATTCCATTTATAATATAGACTCTATTTGTATTTTTTTTTATTTTAATAGTTTTCATGGAAGGTTCAATTTAATTTACGTAGTTTGAAACTATGTTGTATACCATTGCATGGTGGATATTATTTTTTATTTATATCCTTGTACTAGAATTATCTATATTAATTGGAATAATTAATTAACATGAAATATTTTTTTTTGTAATAGTATATATATGTACTTCTATTGTAAAATATAATTTAGTAGCCACTATGAAAAGAGATTTCATTTATTAATCATAAAAGGAATTTTCAACACATTACCCTATCCCCCTTTAATAAATTTCATCCTCAAAATCGATGACCTACTTTAAAAAATGTTGGTATTTTTCCATTTTTTTCTTTTGGTTTCCATTTAGCCTCTTCTAACTTATTATTCCTCAACAAGACATTAAAAATTAAGGTTTTATTGTTTCTCAATACTTGTCCCCTTCGAATTAGGATCTTGATTTGTTCCTATTCACATGAAACATTAGGCTCCAAATCCACACCATTAGTATCAAGTAAATGTGTTGGTTTAGGCATATACATTCTTAGTAGGGACATGTGAATGAAATTTTGTATATTGGAATGATTTGGTGGTAGTGATAATAGATTATCAACCACTCCAGCACACTTGATAATTTCTAATGGTCTAATGTACCAAGGATTAAGTTTTCCCTTATTTCCAAATATCATAACTACTTTACATGGTGATATATTGATAAATACAAGATCTCTGACAAGAAATTATATATCTTTACTTTGGTTTTCATCATAACTTTTCTATCAACTATGAGTATCTATGATGTGATTCTAAATCACTAATTCATTTTAAATTTCCTCTATCGAAATTTACTTTCCCAATAGTTTCCCTTCCCTCACATTATCCCAAAATGATATATTTATACACATTTCCCCTAGAGATATTCAAAATCTATCATTCAAATACTTGGTTGTAAATTATTATTATAGGTAAATTTAATTAGTGTATGATTTTGGTACAAACTCCCTTGAAAATCAAGGGAGTTATCCCATAAAATGTCTTTAATTTTTTGAATAATACACTCATACTTCTAATAAATTTAATGATGATAGGATGTGCTTAAGTTCTCTTCTATATTCAATGGATTTTGAAGGATCCTTGAGAAATTAGAGGTAAATATTGGATCTCTATTAGAAACAATTAATAGTGGTACTCTATAGTGTCTCAATACTTCTTAAATATAGAGGTCGTCTTGGAGTTCTGTGGAGAAATCCACACTTATGGAAATAGAATGGTAAAAAATTTAAAATCTATCAATCTTTACCCATATTGGATTATGTCAATTATATTTCGTGAGAAGGATGATGATAAGTGATGTTATACAACATCCATATATGTATGGGTAGTTATTGAAATAAACCTTTAGGAAGTTCTTTCTCTACATTAACTTGTTTAAACCATAAGAACCATTTAATATAATTGGAAATATCCTATTATATATTATCCCACTAATAATTTGTTGGGTTTGGTGTCCAAGGTATAACTATTTATTATTTTATTACATGTATATTAAATGTGTTGAATATTAATAAGATTTTTATTACATAAGGTTTATTTTTCTTTATTACTATAATGTAATAATGTCTTTGAGTGTATGTCACATCAATAAGGTCATAGAAGTTCCCCACAACGATGACATCCTTGAAGTGCTATGATGATATTCTTAAAAAATTATATGGGGTAGGATAATTTACTATGATGAGACAAATAATACACAACATATTAGGTAAAATTACTCATAAGTGTATAAGTATTCTTCTACAGATATTCTATCTTTATATTATCTATGATGAGAGATTATAGGAACATACCCACCAGTCAAAATTCAACATGTTTTGGTGTTATAAAATATTCCTCTCTATGAGCATTTGTAATGGTCTTTAGATTTTATTATTATCATTAATACATGTCGTGACTAAGAACATAGATTTTTTTGATGAAAATAATGATGATAAATTCTAATGGTGGGGTCGTGTATGTTGGGTGCATCACGATTAACATGTTATCAAATGATATGTTCGAGATGGATTTGACTATTTTATCTTTATTGAAGCTGATATCTCAACCCTTTGATTATAATGGAACTATTACACTATATTATATGGACATTGTGAAATGAAATGTTTATTTTAAACAGTCCAATAATGGTGTATTGATTATATAGGTCACAGATACATATGTGAAGCCTTTTTATGAGATATTGTGAAAATGGGTTATATTACACTGTGAGTGTTCGTATGTCGTTGTCATCATTTAAAAAATTAATTTATTTTTCATGGAAGAATTGATATATTTTAAGATATTAATATTGTATTTTATCCAAGATTTAATAATTATAATGATAAATAATCGAAGTGGGTCAGACACACACTATTTCTGATGACCTCGATTAAATTCTCTAAAAATATAATTTGTTGAATAAATAATATTCTCAATACCAATGGATAATTTTTTTTTTCACTTTTTTAGATCTCATATATTTATTGATGAATGATATATTGAAATTAAATATTTATTTGTGTGTTGAATAAAATATATTGTTGTTCAAATGGACCAAGACCATGTCTGGTGAAAAATATTAATTGACAAGCTGGTAAAGTAATATTTTTTATTGAGAATGTTTGAATTCACTAAATATTAATAATAATAAGAATACGATTATTATTATGTGGATTAAAATAAATTAATGGTTATAATATTATTCAATGGTTGTGTTTTAATTAACTAATTATCTTAACCTAAATATTCGATCCCAGATTCTCATACATGGATATTACATCCTTTGAGATGAATATTCATTGTATTATATAGAAACCCACCTAAGACCAACAATAGTTTAGTGTATTTCTTAATGTGGATAAAAATATTCTAAATTAATGAATAATATTAATTTTCTACCTTTAATATCTTCCCCTTTAGTACTCTTCACAAACATACCCAACATAAATCCTTTATTCATAATTATGGTAAAGGAAACAAAATAATGGTTGAGCTCAGATTCTCAGTACAGGTAAACAAGGGGGATATATAATAATAACTTGATCATAAGTGTATGATAACATTATCATAACATTTTAAGACCAAGCCATGAATATAAAAGATCATAATCATAAGTTATCACATAAATATTGGTAGTTTATAAGAAATGAATGACAAGGAAATAAAAGAATGTGATACATTAGAGAATAAAATTTGTATAAGAAAAAGATTTGTTGGATATATATAATCTTATAAAATATAATATCAAGGACACTGACCAAGACATTTATAACACATTATGAATTTTCTAACCACCCATGTACCTACTTCAGGTTTGCGATAACCACAAATATACCCTATTTTTTGGACTTGGGATAACCCCATGTATACCCTCCATTTTGGTCCTCAGGTAACCAACCATGTATCTTCCATGTTGGGCTTGGGATAACCACCAATGTAACCTATGATATCATAGAAAATTTATCATAACCCGATGTATTGGGGGAGATATAGGTCCCATAGATCACTTTATGATAATCATACATATGTGTGAAGTAAGATTAGAAAATTTTCATTATATTAGAACCAATGAAATGAAATGGGTTTCATAATCATTTCATCATATAATAAAAATTAGAATAGAAAAAGTTATTATAATAATTTCAACATTTTTTAATAGAAAAACCCATTGAAAAGGAAGTCTGTATCATAAGAATTATGATATGGTATAAATAGTGGATGATAAATGATATTCATAAACATATTATCGCAATAAAAAATTGAAACTATAAATAAGAATGGAACCCTTGGTTTATATCCCCAGTAAAACATAAATTATATCAAAGGTCGTAATCTTATATTGAGAATGATTTCAAAAGATAACTCAATTGAATCATTTCTTATGCAAAATATTTCTTTTTGAAAAAAATATTTTAAAACATAATTATTTTTAGAAATATTTTCGTTGAAAAAAATCTTTTAAACGTATACTTTTTTTCAAAGGTTATTTAACACATTTCTTGAAGAAAATATCTTTTCATATTTAGAAAACTATTTTTAAAAAATAATTTTTTTTGAAAATTGTTTTATTTTAAAATAAACTTTAAAAAATTCAAAGAAATCTTTAAATATCATTTAAAAAACTCTTTTAGTAAAATAACCATTCCCATTTCAAAAATACATTTAAAAACATAAAAAATTATAAAAATACATTTATATTAAAATAACATCGATATCATATAAATGAATATTTAAAATTAATTTAAAACATTTCTTGAAAAAAATATCCATTCCACTAAAAAAATACTTTTAAAATAGAAAACTTTTTTGAAAATAGTTTTCTTTAAAAATTAAAAAGTAAGCATCAATGAAAATAAATTTCATGATAATGAGAATTTTTGTTCACATTTTACATGTTAAAATAATGATCTATTTCATATTTTCACTAAAATCAAAATGGGAATTGTTTTGAAAACAAAACGATTTTTTTAAAATGTAAAAAAACGGAAAAATATATTTTCAAAATCATAATAGAATAAAAAAATTGAGAAATTTTTTATAAAACATGGTATTGGAAGAAAACAGATTTCAGATCGAAGAGATAAATCATGTTAGATTTTCTTAAAAACACTTTATCAAGTATTTTAAGTACTGAAGAGTAGAAAATTGTAATATTATTTAAAATATAATTACTCACATGAGGAGAATAAGATTCATTAGTTTCATGAGATATGGGTCTTAAAATTTTATCATTAGAAACATAATCATATACAATCCTGATAAATGATGATATTGAAACATAAAATCATTACCACTTTGGTAACATTGAATCATAATACCCATGATGTAATAACATTAAATGGAAATTATAATATCCGTAGTATTAATAAATTCATGATGTTAAATGTCAAAGGGTTTTTATGTACACCCCCTAAAATAATATAAGTGCATATCATAATGTACATATCAATGAAAACAATTGAGATAAAAATCCCTTATCACTTTGATAAAATTTTAATAGTAAAACAAAATAAATATAGATCCTAAAATGTAAAATTAAATCACCATAATATTAAGTATAATAAAAATAATATAAATTATTGGGAAGTATATATATAACACATAATATAAATAGGTGTTGAATATGGAATGGGTCTTATAGAAGTATAAAGTGAGAAGGAAATAACACCCTTCTTTTGAAATGTTTTGAATTGTAACACCCAATAAATAATAACATAAAATGAAACAATAAATCTAATTTAATGGATGTGATTAATGATATAAAAATACAAAGTTTATGTATATACACCACATAAAATAAATGACTGGTGAATTTTCTTATGTATCTCAGAAATAAAATATAGACTAGAAATCCCAATCCTCAAGTCTTGTCGTTTTTCATACCTGTTCGAACCTCATGTATAATAAATATAATTTTATTAAAAATATATTAAATAATAATATTTATTTATCTCATACCATATGTTATTTTCTTATTAACTTTGATTACCGTTTTATAAAAAAATTGATATTAGAGTTTCATTTCTGGTAATAACTACTTTGTTTTCCATATATGTTTAGGTTTTTTATTTTTGGTTGTCTTAATTTGATCTTGGTTCAATCACATCAAAAATTTTAAGAATCATATAAATATAATATATATTAAGTATATATGTATTTATAGTAATATATAAAATATATGGACAGATTATGAAATAAACCTTTCTTAGAGATGGTAGGTTATACGTACGGATAAACGATGTTTCCAGTTTTTTGACACATTAAATGAACAAAAGTTAAAGGATACATTATCATGAAAGAATAATTTATATTTCATTTAAAGAAAATATCTTCATTATTAACATCATTTTTATAAAACATATACGTAATTAAAGAATCACATTGTTTCAGGAGGCGGTAGTTCGCAGTACACACAAGCGATGAGATTGTATTCTTGAAAAATAAAAATAATGACAGTGTGTGTGATATAATAATTTAATATATATAATAATAATATCATATATATACAAAAAATCCATAATTATATCCAAGCATTAGAGTAGGATATGGAAAAACCAATGAAATCATTTCATGAGGTAGTAATCTACCGTACACATGAACAGTGATTTCAGAACCCATTTGATGAAAGTGGAGATAGTTTTAATAATGAATATAACATAAAATAATATATTTATGTGGAATATATTGATGTTATTATATCATAATTTTATAATAAAAATTTAATCTTGTGTAGGATAAAATAACCCAAAAATCCTTATTGACGAACATTACCTCTTCTTCAGGTATACTCTTTAGGTTTTACACCAAAGGCCTTCCAAGGTTGGATTTATGCCCTAAACAAGGATTATAGTATTTTATTATAGTTATTAATATGTTATTTGGTATGATATTTACCGATAAAATGGGGTTTATAATGTGAATATGAGAGGTGAAGGGGTGTCCTTTAATAAGTGATGTGAGTGGAACCATTGTAATTTTTTTGAAACAATGAATTCCCCCAACATTTTTTCATTATAAAACACTCCAATAATAAATATTTATAGACAAAATAATTGATAAGGTATAAATATAATCATAAAATTGACTTTCTCCATGTTTTGGGTTATTTTTATCCATTTTCATTTTAGTTTAACCCCTAGAAACCCATTTTTACCTAAACTACTGTAAATAATTATTACTATTTTACTATTAATTATGGAAAAAAATTAATTTTATATTATTATATAATAAAACCAATTATCATTAAAAATATTAAATCAATTTTTCTAACATCCATTCATTTATATGGAAATTTTTAATTTAATATTAATCCCACAGATGCGATGTTAATACTCGTTTTTAAAATAAAAATGTTCAAAATATTAGAATGTTTTTATATATAAATTCAATATTAAATTGGTTCTAATGATCTAAATATGAATAATGTATATATAATTAAACTAATTTTACTTTGAAACTAATTTAAAAGAAAATTTACCTTTGTAAATAAATTAAAGAAAAAGGAATTTTTGAATAATAATTCAGTATCTTTTATATTCATCAAAAAATGAAATTTTTGATGAAAAGAAAGAAATTTACAATAATATAATTTTGACATGATCACTTCAAAAATTATGTTTATTTTCTAAAATTTATTTTATAAAATTGGGAAACATAATTTGATTAATGTTAACAAAAATAAATAAATAACATTTGTTTTTCAAAAAATGGTATTTTCTAATGTTATATAGACTTTATAAAAAATTATTTACCTTTTTATCAATATATCATTAATATAAAACCATTATAAGTAATATTTAATAATTAATAGTTACTATTAATATCATTTTGTTTAATGGATAGGATATAATAGTCTCATTTTAAAAAATATTTTTTTAATATATTGTTGTTTTGTTAAAACATAGTGTTGTGTTGAACAAAAGCTATCCCAATGTTTCATATAGTGAGGGATTAATTTGGTATTGTGTGTAATATAATATATCTATGAAATATAATTTATCCAAAAAATAATTTATAAAAACATGGTGTGTTACATTCTATTACCCTTAAAATGTATTTTCTCTAAAAATTCATTACTCTGATAAAAAAATGAGGATAAATTTTCCCCATCATTTACTTAGGTTACCACATTGATTCCTTAAATGGGTGGTTTCACTATAAAAAATATACTAGGTGAGTTTTATTGTTTCATATAACTCTCTATATAAAATATATAATCTTTACTAGTTGTTCTTCATAAAAATTTCAATACATCAGTGGTAAGACCTCTGAGTTCAATAAATGTGATGGATCCGTTATGTAATTCATCTATAGTGATACATGGAACACATAATAAGAAACTATCCCGATACGATAAATCATTTTAATGGGTCCAATATACGTTCGTCACAATTTCCCCATCTTTCTTACATGGATAAATTCATAGAAACAAATTCTTACCAACTTCAAATTCTAGATCACATGAACAATTATCAACACAAAATTTTTTTAAACATTGTCTCATTATTAAATTTTTCTAAATGTCTATAACATTATATACAAACCCATTAGTTTTCTCAAGTTACAATTTTTTTATTTTTACAACTTAATTCTAGTACATTGGAGTTCAACACTTATTTACTTAATGTTCTTTGTAAGGTGTCATCTAAATGATCAAGTGAAAGATATTGTTTCATAAAAACTCAACTTTATGAAGGTTTAGATCTCACCAAACTTTTAAATATATTGTAAAATATCTTAAAATATCCTTTATGTTTTTAATTATTCTCTCAAAATGACCATCTTTTTGGAGATGATCCATAGTGATGAAACATAACTTCTTATCAAGATATTGCTAATATCTACCCAAAACAACAAGGTAAAATCTAGATTATGATAATATATAATTTATCATGGTACTCCATTAAACCATACCAATTACATAATGTATATTATAAAATTGGGATCAAAATAAAAATATTCTCTTTTAGAAACGAAGTGTGATGACCTCATAATGTGGTCGAATATAACAAATAATTATCTAAAAATCAAAAATAAGATAAAACATAAAGGTTACCAGTACCTTTAATCATATTTTAATAAAGATTAAAGGTATTCCTCCTTAAATAAAAATTTATCTATAGATATAACAAAGGGATTAATTTACATAATTGTATCTTAATATATCCTTAATCTTGATGAACACCCATCACATAAATCATCAAAAGAGGTTTGAATGATTTGGAAATTATGATCAAACTTAAACTCATAAACCCATGATGTTATCCATAACTATTTAGTTTATATTACCTGGAGACATAAATGATTACAAAACATAATAAACCCTTTATTCCTTAAATTAGATCTTATCTTATAGAAAAATTATATAAGAATATTTGGTTCAACCTTATAGTAATTTAATACTATATGTAATTTCATTATTCAAAATTTCATATAGAGGGATATAATCTAGGAAATATCTGTAAATGATGAAAAAATAAGACTTTTTGGGGTTAGTTATACAAAATCAAAAATGAAATCTCCAACTCAGAAAGTAAGTAATATTATGTTTTAATTTTCTTGATTCACTTCAACAATAATTATTTCATAATTTTATGGTTTCTCCATTGACCATCACTATTAACCCTCAAATTTGGGAACCTATTAGAATAATTACCAAAATCTTAGATATTTAATAATTGTAGTGCGGGAGGTGCATTCTGTTGTTCATTCTCATTATTCACATCATTATCTCAAATTATCCCAATACTTTGGAATTCGGTTACTCGATGCCATTACTTTCCACAATTAAATCCTTTAGTAGTCCCCTTAGGAAAATTTCCTTCATACTTCATTCCACACTTTGATCATAAAGTAAATAGTATATTCTTATCTCCCTTATTCTTAAATTGTGATTAAAATTCCATTTTACTCTTATAATCAAAACCATGATATTGATATGTAACTCCAACATCAATTATCTACATGATATCACATTTAACAATATATTTATAGATATTGACATCCTATATGTCTAACACACATCACAGATTTGGTTTCAATCCATTGAAGAATTGATCAACTTTAATTTTTGGTTGGATGATAATACCAAAAAGCGTACCTCATAATTCTTGTAAAATTTTCCTCATAGATACCAATAGATTCATCATCAATTTTCTATAGATCAAGGAACTAATTCTCTGTCTTTATAAAAGGAACATAGAGAATGTACTTATTGGAAAATATGTTCTAGAAATCATCTCAATCCATGGTGTAAATTTTTATATGGTTTCCTCATAGTCTTGATAAGATTCCTCAATTTATCATATTCAACTTCAAAATGGTATATAGGAAAAATAGAACATTCGTGTTCCAAACACTGGAGAATGGGAAAATATATTTTTAGTGGCACTGATGCATTTTTTAGAAACTAGTTGATTATATGACCCATATAAAGAAGTTGGATATTGCATTGTGAAGGAAAAACTCAATAAAATAATGTTCCATACTTTGGCCATTTATAATTCTATAATGATTCATAGCTTGAGAAAGATTCATGTGAATAAAAAAATATTTTTCATTCTAGTCTAATAAAATTTGGATTCTTAGTAAGACAATAATTGCATTGTCTGATGCACTCCAAATTTCCATGGTTCCTGTATGTTGTATTTATTAACTAAAAAGGAAAATTATAAGAAAAAATAATAATTATGTGGACCAATATACATATGAAAAATCACTTATAGGATGTATAAATTATGATACCTTATTTAATCTATGACATTTTAGGATAATCCTAGGACATTTAGAGTCATCATCTATTTAAATCCTTCAATATTATTCATAAATAGTTTGTGAATTTTGAATGCATATCCCTTGAGAGTGTCAATTAAGGTGTGCCATAAGTCATGATTTTATACACCACATTATGATCGATTCTAGATCTATATTCTCTTTTCAAGGTTATTACCCCTAGGTACCTCTGTGGAAGAGACACATGCTACTATAGTATCTATACATGGATGTACATTCATGGAAACCACTCTCTCTATCCAATACCAGTAATCTAAGACATTTTCCTACTGTTTGAATCATCCGATGATATATCCTTAAAAATGTCCATAGGGATCTCTCTAAGGTTTTCTCATCCTAGTTTCCAAAGGTTAACTAAGCATATCCTCTGATATGAACTATACATAGATATTAAATATTTCTAGATAAATATTTATTACATTATAAAAACACATGCTTGAGTACTGTAATAGTTTAGTTCCTTTTGAAATGTGGAACACATTCTTCAGAATTAATGAAAAATTTTCAATGTCTCACATAAATATCCAACCCTTTTATACTCTTCAAAAACATAATATACATTAAACATTTCTTTATAGCTCGGGGAAAGGAAACATAATAAAGTGTGACATCAAATGCTCTGTAAGGGTAAACAAGAGAGATATAAAAGAATAAAATGATAATAAGGGTATGAGAACATGTTCATAACATTTGAAAACCATACCCTGAATATCATTGATCATAATCTTGAATCGTGGGATATTGATTGGAAGTTCATATGGCCTAAATCATAAAGAAATAAAAGAAAATGATCCACAATAGAATAAAATATTTATAATACAAAGATTTAAGGAATATATATAATCATAGAAATATTATTTCAAAGCTATACACCAAGAAATTCATAACATGTTCGGCTTGGGATAATCACATGTGTACTTATTTCTAGTCTAGACTAACAATAATTGTATACTATTTTATGGGATTTGGATAACCACCAATATACCCTCCTTTTCTGTCTTGGATAATCACCATGTACTATCCTTTTAAACAGGGGATAAACACCAGTGTACCCAATGATATTTTTGAATATTTATTATTACATAAGGAATTGGAGGAAGATATAGGTCCCACCAATCACATGATGAATATAATACATACATTTTCTATATGATCATAAAAAATTTACCTTATCAGAACTGATGAAATTAATATGGTTTCATAATAAATTTATTATATCATAACTTGTATAAGAGAGACATGATTCTTAATCTTTTGACCATTTCATTATAACATAACCTATAAAAAAGAACCGTGTTTCATAATAATTTTAACCTAATATAACCCATTGATGTGAAATGGGTTTCAAAACTTTTTTTTCAACATAAACAATTCAGAGTATGAAAAATAATTTTATCTTTAATTTATATAACTAATAAAGAATAAATTATATAAAATGATATCATCTTAGATGGAGAATTATTTCATAAGATAAATCACATGGAACATTTCATGTGGAAAATAACTTTTTTGAATTTTTTTACTTAAGACATTTTGAAAATATTTTTCATTGAAATTAACCATGATAACATATAAATTAATATTCAATGAAAATAATTTTCATGTTGACAAGAAGTTTCACCCCTAATATATAGGATAAAATAAATATTCCTTTCATTTTTTTGGTAAAAACCAAATGGGAAATGTGCGGAAAATGAGAATATTTTTTTTAAAAGTAAAAAAATGTTTAAAAATGTATTCTGAAAATAAAATTATAATAATAAAATATTGTTGAAAACATTTTTTGAAAAAATTATTTTCAGAGAAAATTGATTTATAACCAAATATGGGAAATAAAGTCAGGTTTTCTTAAAAATATATTTTAACATATTTTATGTACAAAAGAGTGAAAAAATGGTACTAGTACATGAAAATGTATTAAAAAAATAAGTGAAGAATAAATCATGAGTTAATTGATATATGTATCATAATATTTTATAATTGGAGACATAATCATAAATAAAACCTAAAAAATGTTATGATTGTTACTTAAAATCATTACAAATTATGTTACTTTGAATCATACTCCCCATGATGGAATAACATAAAATGGAACTTACAAAATAACAAGGATAAATATGTTCATGATATTAGATGTCAATGGGTTGGTATATATTCAAAATTATATAATATAGGTAAATAAAATAATACACATCTCAAAAACATAAAAATTGCGACAAAAAATTCATCATCACTTTGTTAACATTTGAATTGTAAACCCTATTTAGGAGAGATCAAAAAATGGTTATGTAAATCCCTATGATTTTATGGATAACATTAATAAAATACATTTATGGTTTGTATATACAACACATAAAATAAATATTTGTTCAATAAGGAATGTGTGTCATAGAAGTAAAAAGTGGGACGAAAATCCCTTACTACAGTAGAGTTTTTTGAAATATTATAAAAAATGAAGAATAATATCAAACTAAAAACTAAATATCATAGAAACTATTATATTAAAGATATAACTTGTCAAAGGGTAAGTATGTTCACAAAAAAAGAAATGATTGTGGAATTTTTTATGTCTCCCCGAAATAAAAGAGAGACGAGAAATCCCTTACCTTAAGTGTTGACTTCTTACCTACAAGTTCAAATGAAAAGTATAATAAATATAATTTTATCATAAATATATTATAGAAAAATTTATATATAAATAATACCATATATTATTTTATTATGACCTTTTATTATCCATTTATTAATGGTTCCATGTTAAAGTTACGTCTCAGTTAATAACAACTTTTTTCAGATATGTTTTGAATTTTTTTAGTCCCCTTTATTTGTTGATGGTTCCATTATCTCTAGAATTTTAACCATGATATAAATATCATATATACTCTGTATATTTTTATATATAGTAATATATAAAGTATATATATTGAAAATTCAATATGTTTTTCATGGAAATGTTAGTTTGTACATATTCTTGAACATAGCTTCCATTTTCTCTACATATTGAAGGAAAGAGAGGTAAACGATATATTATAATTCCATATTTTTTTATTTCATATATATCATATATTTTTATTAATACCTTCCTTAATACCGTCCAGTTAAATCTTGAATGAATCGAATCACCTCACATGGTGGTAGTCCGCCATACGAACGAGCGACGTTATCATATTCTCACAAAATTGAAAATCAGGAAGGTATGTGTGTTATAATTATTATAGAAGCATAATAATATCATAAATAAAATATATAAACAATAAATACATTATAGGATAGATATTGTTTAATGGAAAAATGAATGACATCGGTTCATGAGGTTCTAGTCCGATATACAAACAGACGATGAAATCAAAACCTATTTGATGGAAATTGAGATGGGGGTAGGTCATGACCTTAACACAAAAACAACTTAGTAAATAAAATTTACTAATTATATGAAATAATAATGAAATAATAATAATATATCTGTGTGGAGTTATAAATATAATAAAAATACACATTGATGAAAGTTAAATCATTTCCAATTATCCTCCTTAGGTTTTCACTTAAATGTTTCCCATGAAAGATTTATATCAAAAAAGGCTCCTATAATGAGAGGAGGTATGTTGGTAAGTACTTTGATGGGGTATTGGGTGAACCAAAATAGTTTTAAGGTTTCAATAGAAGAGGATAATGGGTTCTCTTTTACAAGTGAGGGTAGTGGCACACCTGTGATTTCATGAAAGAAATAATTAAAGCCACTTTTTTCTCATTTCAAAAGATTCCAATAATGGAAAATTGTAGATATAATAAGGTATACCGTAATATATGTCCATAAAGTGTAGTTTTACAAGTTTTGGGATATTTTTAACCCTTTTATTTTTATATTAAACCCATGTAAACACATTTTTACATTAACCGATGTAAATACTATTTCACGTTTTAAAAATAATTTCATAAAATAATAAATTTTACCTTGTTAGATAATATAAATAATTCTTATATAAAGTATATAATTCGTCTTTATAAAATAAATTCATGTAAATGAAAATTTTTAATTTAATATTAATTTCGTAGATGCAATGAGAACCCAGGTTTTGTTAGAGAAAAATTTCATTTTTTTTAAAAAATTTATCAAAATTCAATATGAAAATGATTCAAACAAATTAAATTTTATTAATTTATGTTTAATTAAACTAATTTTTTCATTAAAAAATAAAAATATAATTTATATTTATAAATACATTAAAAATAAATGTTGTTTTTAATTAATATTTTGTATTTTTCACTATTCATCCAAAAACAAAACTTTCTTGAAAAATCCAAAAAATCCACCATACAAAAATTTTGACATGATAATTTAAAAAAATAATTATATATTATAAATTATATTTTATAATGTTGTGAAAAATTAATTTTTCTAAGGTTCATGGAAATAAATAAAAAACATTTATTTTTAGAAAATAGTATTTTTGAAACATATAAAGTCTTTATCAAAAAATAAGTAAATTTTTACTAATATATTTAATTTATATAAATCCATTATAAGAAATATTTAAAAATCATTTATTACTTTTCATATCATTAATTTTAATAGCTAATTTATAATGATCTATTTTATTTAACTATATTAATAATATATCATTATTTTGTTAATACTCTGTGTTGTGTGTAACACAAGATAACCCAGTGTTGTGTACAAAGAAATCATAGCATTATATTTTGTATAATGAAAACATTCAAATTAATTTAATTTATTTTAAAAAATAATTGATAAAAACTCATGGCTTTACACTATCCCTACAAATAGGTTGTTTTGTCTGTTGTGTATAGTTTTTAGTTAAAAATAGAGAGTTAATGCAAGAAAAAATTTCTCTCTCAACAACTCTTTCTCTATACTTCTCAAGAACATGAAACATAAGATATATTCCTTCATGACTGAAGAATGAGAAATAAAAAAACAACCAAAGATAATCGATTCACCACTCTAGGACCCATAGACCGATTAGTATTTCTTGGAGTTGAAAAGAGCAAATACGGATCACCACTAGAGGGATTCTATCATTGGATCGTCACAAAACAACAAAGGCAATATGAAAGGGTCTTGATGGATGATCAATATTAACAAAAAAGAATGATCCTATGCTTAGGTATAGTTTTCTTTTGAAATTAAATAAATTTATTATAAATTTGATATTCAAGATCCTTGCTTGAGGTTTTGGGAAACTCAATATTAAAAAAATAAATATGTCTTCTACCACCTCATGTTTTCACTATGCTCAGAACCCAAAAGTGGTATCAAAGGGGTCCCGTTTAAATTTATAATTATTTATTTGACTATTTATCAATATGTATTCATGGTATAATTTTCATTTAATATAATTATTTTTTAAAACTGATTTGAATTTACATGTTATTGAAATATTAAGTATTTTTATTCAGTGTTTTATTTTATTAAAGGTCTAAGAATAGCTGAAAATGGCTAGAGATACCATCACAAACTATGAATTTTGGGCCAGTTTGATAATATTACACTACATGTAGTTAGTGCACACATCATGTACCCTAGTATATTTTATTTCGCCACACTATAAGATACATGACATGCCAAAAAAATTATTATATATGGTGTTTGATATTTGTTGACAAAAAACCTTGAAATGAATTGTTGGATTACACAAATTGTATATGGTGTACATGATGTGTAGTCTAAATGAGTTATCGGTGTAATTTTTAAAATAGATGGTTTCATTATACCTATTCAAAAAAGTGGGTCTAAAAATATAGAGAATATAGGATATACATGATATGTACATAGTGTACACAGTTTTATGTTCATGAAAACCATGTATAAGATATACACTCAGTCCTCAGTTATTTCATCCAGACACCCAAAATTAGAGATACACAGAGTGTATCTGGCCTATACACACCATTTAATCCACTGAGATACATGCTAAATACCAAGGTGAGTACTTCAGTCATATTAAAAGTGGGAACAAGAAGTGTAGAAAGTATATAAATGTGGTGTTGTGTTTCATAGTCAACACACTGAAGCCCCATTCAAGTGAACCAGATATAAATAAACTGAGGTACGTAGTGTGTAACCAGATAGTATATGCTGTATAGTATCCTAATTACTTGAAGAAATAAATTACCTTAAAATGAAAATTTCAAAAATTAAACCCTTATTTCTATGATTTATTATATACATTGTTTACAATTTAATAAGTATTTTATTGAATTTTAAATGGTATATTAATTTATTTCAACTAATCTACCAAAAAATTTTGTTTTGTTTATTTTAAAATAATTCTTTTATGATGGTTATCTCCAGTTTAATTTGGATTGTTTTTTTGATGAAAAGGAATTAATTAATTAATTAATGCAACAAATATTTACCTTATTAATAACGTACAGCTAAAAAAATGAATTCTAGCCACTTACTTGTTCACATATTTTACATATATGAACTTTCATGATCTTGACAAATACTTGTGTATGTGTAGGTTGTTTTAATTTAATCTATTTCTTATATTTTCAATTATTTGGTATTAAATTATATTTTAGGTCTTATTAGTCACTACTCCCTCCATTATTGTACAGGAATAGAGCATCCAAGAATATTTATGTCATCCCACTTTAATCAATCCTTTGGTTCCGTTGACCTACATGTGAGTTATAAATTGTTAAAATTATTTTAATTTCCCAAGGAATGTGGAGATAGTTTAATATGGAACCATTATGATACCAACCAAGGTGTTACATAGGTGGATAGGTAAAATTCTCTAACTCATTCCATAACAGGAATCCGTAGTTACTTCCCCTTAGTCATAGGTTGATTTAATATCCCCCATTATATAAAATATTATATAAATCTTATGAATGGGTAATTTTGTTATTTATTTATTTATATATATGAAATTACTTATTTTATTGATGCAGGAGAAAGATCACATAAATAAATAAATTATTAAGAAAATATGGAAGTAAAATAGCTGGATTATGAATAATTTTTTAATAAATAATGGTTAATTAATTAAGTGATATCCATATAATGTTGAAAATATATTTAGAGGATAAAATAAGACAAAATTTATGTATAATAAATTAAAATACATGAATTAAATATTACGTCAGACTTGGTCTTCCATTGCTTGATTATGAATGGAAGCCTCAGAATAATGTGTTTAACAACCCATCATTATGATTCTTACTTTTAATGTGGATTTATTATAAAGGTTATGTGTTAAATTAACTATATTACATAAATATAACTCTCCCTCTCTATACATGTTTTAGGTTGGAGACAATGGTTGAGGAAATCCAAGTCAGTATTTCAGAATATGGGAGTCCAGTCAAAGGATCATGGAGCTACAATCTCTCTATTGGCAATGAACTACAAACCAAAATATCATTAGCTTGAACGAAACTCAATGGGGTTATGTTAATGGGAATATGGATTATACTCACTAGAATATCCTAGAAACTTTACAGTTATAGTTCAATGGTGAGGGATATTGTGATTGGAGAAAATAGTGGGAGATTTATTAAAAATAAATTAATTTATTATTTCTAACATAATTTGTAATCATGATATGGATCTAAAAATCATCTCTATAATTAAATAATATAACCAAAATCTCATCATCCAAACTATCCCGATGATCAATATTGGAGAGAGACAACTTATTCACTAGTAGTAACTTTAAATAATGGTTTAGAGGATTTCAAGGGTTTCTATTCCATAAAAGTATGTATTACATTCGATAATCCTCAATATGTGATTCCACTTCAAAAGAGGCAATTGATGAATAGTTACTTTTATGTTAAATAAATTTTCAATATGTAGTCGACATTAAATATTTTATTCTTTCATCCATGTAAATTGAACTCATGAACTTTCATGAAAACATGGATGCATACTGCATTATTGGGAATATCCATAGTCTTTATAAAAAGAAATATTAAAAATAATAATGTGTGACTACTGAGAATCTCTTTCAATGAAATATTAGAGATGGTTTATATATTCAAGATAATTTCTTACATTGATAACCTAAGGGTTTTATGTTTTAAACTCCCATAAGAATTGGGAACTCATCTCCTTGTTACTCCACTCACTTAGATCTTACCAATCATTGTTGAAAATTTTAAAATGAACATAGTTTATAAGTGTCTTCCAGATCTTCAAACTCTCCATCACCATGTAGATTAGGATACAATGTGATTAAGGACTTCCATCCTTATGGTGAACAAATGTAAATGTAAAGAGAATATCTCTAAGTCTAAATCTAGTTTACTCCCTTACATGATGAGTAAGATCAATGGGAAGTCAAGGGAATATGATACAGTTTGTTTTTTCATGTAGAAAGAAGGTATACAAGAGAAAATAGTCACATCCAAGGAATCAAGGGGTAGTTTCAAGTGAATTTCATATCGATTGAATTTTAACGATTTATAAAAATTGGGTATTAGATACCTTTTTTGGTGCCCATATATGTTCTCAAATATAGTATCCAAGCATTTTTAGAAAGATTAACCAAGGGGATGTAGATCTATGAGCATACAACAAAGATAAACATGATCTTATACCTATTGAGGATTACCGCCTCCAATTTCCAACTAGAATGATCTTGGTTTCATAGAGTTTTTATTATATTTCGTTAGTTACCAAATAAGTTATATCTATATCCAAACATGATACAAATGAATATATTTTTATGTTCATAAATGAGAGTTTATTATTTAATAATGATAATTTTTTTGTGTATGGTGAATTTAAATAATGGTCTTTATGTGTTAGATTCGAAAAAATAAGTAATGGAAATTGATAATGAAACTACATTACATGACTTATACCAAACCCAACTATCGTATCACCAGATAGGTCATGTAAATGAAAAGTTCTTGAATAAATTATGTGAATATGGATAGTTAGATTCTTTTAAACTAAAACCACTTGGTCTATTTCATGAATGTTTATAAATAAAAATAACCAATGCCGCATTTAGTATAAAAGGTGAATGGGCCAAATATATTTTGGAATTAGTTCATAAATTTGTGTGTGGACCATTTCTTATTTAGTAAATGGGGGGGGGGTACTCATAAATTATAAATTTTATGATTATTTTAGTATATATGGATATGCATACTTTATGAGGTATATGTAAGATTCCTGTGATAAATTCAATTAATAGATGAATGATGTTGAGATCCATCTTGGTATGAAGATTATAAGCTCTACTCATACCACGGCGGACAATATCATAGTCAATACATCCATAATTTCTTATGGGATTTATGGATCCTATCTCAACTCACACCTCTACATACACATCAGGGAAATGGTTTAAGTGAATGGAGGAACCACACCTTGTTGGACACTATGAGATCAGTGATAAATCATTAATGTTTTCCATTATCCTTTTATGGACACACATTATAAATAGTAACACAAATACTAAACCATGTTCCGACTAAAGTTGACGATGGTATAAGATACCATTTATGGAATGAAAACAAACTCGTGTTATCATACTTATTATTTTGGGGTTGGAAAAATATTATTAAGGCTTATAAAGGTAAAAAACATGAACCAAAAGGAAAAATGTGTAAATTATAGGGTACGATAAATAATTAAGGGGACAGTACCTATATGAACCCTCATAAAAAAGGAATTAGCGGCAAGACACGCCATATAATGTGAGATAGAGAACATATACAAAATAAATAGTGAGAGTGAGATATACATCGATCATGTTAAGTATCAAGGTATTGAAGAGTTGGTATAAGAATATATTCCACAAATCACTGTGGAAGATGAAATAGTTCTAGAGACACAAGTACTAAGTAGGAGTACAAGAGAGGTTAGAGAACCATAATGGTATGGTTTTTTTTCACTGAGTATCTTGATTCAATATTTCATGACAATAATGATCCCCTAACATTCTTTTAAGAAGTAAGTGGAAAATATGATTCCATGTGGTAAGATTCGATGGATTCTAAAATGGATTCCATGAACCAAAACATAGTCTAAATTTTGGTAGATCTTAATGTGGGTGTAAAGCCCATTTCTTCAAATGGTTATTCAATAATTACTAGACATGGAATTACAATTTAGTACCTATAAGGTGATAATTGTTTCAAAAGGTCCTAAATAGTGTCAACGCATTTCCTTCAATGAAAAAATTTTAGTAGTTACAACGATAAAATCCATTAGAATTCTACTTTCCATTGTGGATTGACATGGCTACTAGATAGGCAAATGGATTTTCAAACTGCCTTACTTAATTGGAACCTTCAGGAAGATGTCTATATGACAAAAATTTAAGGGTTTTTGACTCCACATGATTCCAAAAATATATTAAAATTGAAAACAAATCCATTTATAGATTAAAGAAAGAATCCAGGTCATGGAATATTCATTTTTATGAATCTCTAATAAAATTATGTTTCATAATGAATGAATATGAGCCTTGTGTCTATGAAAATTTTAGTGGGAGGGCATTCATTTTCTTAGTAGTACATTTTGAGGACATATTACTCCATTGAAATGAAATACCAGTCTTAAATTCAGTTAAGGAATGGTTGAGTAATTGATTCTCTATAATAGAATTAGGTGAGGAAGCATATTTCTTGGGATCACGATCCATCATGATATATCTTAGAGGCTAATAGGCCTAAGTCAAACTACATACATTGATATGATATTAAAGATATTTAGTATGAAACAATATAATAGGTGATTGTTCCCAGTGTCACATTGAATTTATCTTTCCATGAAAATGTTTCCCAAAACAATTGAGGAATGAAATAGAATGGAAAGAATTACCTAAAAACTATTGAATGGTTCAGTCAAGTATGTTATTCTATGTACCTGGCAGATTTCACCTACAATATATGTATGGTAGGAAGATATCATGCTAACCCAGGTTATATCTATTGATGTAAAGTCAATACTATCCTTAAGTATCTGATGTGTACTAAGGATATGTTCCTAGTTTATCGAGGATATAAGGAACTAGTCATTAGAGGATAATAAAATTATAGTTTTTAAGTTGAACAGGATGTCATGAAGTCACAAATGGGATACATATTCTCTCTGAATAGAGGTTCCGTGAGATGGAAGAATTGAAGGAAGTTTGTGATCAAATATTCTATATTAAAGTTAGAGTATATTCTAGATTATGGGGAAGATAAATGATCATTATGCATGTCCAAATTAACCCAAGATATTTATGTGCTGCCTAGTAGTAATGATCTTACCACACTCTAATTTGATAATACTACAATGGTGGATCTTACAAATGTTCCATAGTCATATCAATGGATGAATCACATATATAGGAAGTATCATCTCTTGATGGATTTTTCTCAAAGAGATGAGTTTGTAGTGAGTATTATTTTAAAGGAGGAAAACATAATGGAGACCATACAGAAATACTTGACTCAGTAGAAACATTACTATTTTGTGAGTTCTAGCAAAGTAAAAGTTGTAGTTAGTTAAATTTAGTCCATGTGGGAGTTTTTTGGAGTTGGTGTCTAGGGATAAAGCATTTTTAATTTAATTACATTTATATTTGATGTATTGAATGTTAACAAAAAATATTATTACATATTGTTCATTGTTGTAAATGAATCTAATGTAATAATGTCCAAGAGTGTATGAAACATTGATAAGGTCATATAAGTGTCCCTCTATGATGAGAAACTTGACGTTATATGGAGATATTCTAAAATAATCTTATGTGGTTGGATAATTTACTATGCCTGGACACATAATACATAGGGTGTCATCAGTGATTACTCATAAATTGATGATTCTTATTCCGAGGAAGTTCCCAATTGGTAGTCTCCAATGTGAGAGATTATGGGAATAGACCAGTTAGTATGAATTTAAAATGCTATTGTGTCATCAGATATTCGGATCTACAACCGCATGTATTGGTCCCTAGACTTTATTATTAACATTAATGCATTTCATGAATTGCTCACTTATGTTTGATGTTGAAAACTATGAAGATGTATTTTCATGGTGATGTAGGGTTTGTTGGGTGTGTCAACATTGACATGTCATTAATAGATAAATCGAGGAAGGATTGGTCCCTTCCATCTTTATAGAAGCTAATATCCCGACATATTCATTTGAATAAAACTCTCTCCCTAAATTCCATGTAAATAGTGAAATGATGTGTTTATTTTTTGGTAGAAAAATAAAGTTACATCGAGAATATAAGTTATTCACATAAATGTGAAACCTGGTATATGAGATATTTCATTAAAGGGATTATAATATAGAGTGATCCTTCATATATGATTTTCTTTGTTGAATAATTAAGTTCATTTTCTTGGGTTCCTTGACTTGTTTTTAGATAGTAATGTTGGAATTTTGACAATCCCACTTAATTCCAATATGAAATAATTATATTGGTCCATACACTATGTGTTTCCAATTATCTTGATTTTATTATTTTGGAATTAAATGATATGAAGTACTATAATCCCTAGAACAAGGGATAATTTTTTCACAATTTATTGATAAGAAATATTTATTGATGAATGAAAATTTTAAATTAATATTTTTTGAAGTGTTAAATAATTTTTAGAGGAGTTCAAATGGACCAAGAAAATTTTCGGTGAAATATATTAATTAACAATATGGTTAAATAATATTTGTTATTAAAAATTTTGGCACAAAACAATTAATAATAATAAAATTTTTATTTTGTTTCAATGGGTTCATTAAAGGTTATAATATTATTTAAGGGATGACATGAAATTATATAATTATTTTAAACTAAACCCAATGACAATAAATTGATGGTTGTGTCTATTGTGTAGAGTATGCAATTGAAAATATAGAATTTTCACATGAAACAAATTCTATCTTGACTCATACATCTCTTTCCCTCTCAACAATAAGAAATAATTGACTCATTAAAGAAATGAGGATATGCAATAAAAAACAACAAAAGACAATTGATTATCTATGCTATCTCCAAGATCAATTATTTTTTCATGGATATCAAAGGATCATGTGTGGTCACATTTAGAGGGGTTATATCCTTGAATAATCATATCAAAATGTAGGCATTTCTAAAGGGTCTTGTCATTCGATCAATTTTCACATCAAGTAAAGGTCCTAATCCCATGTATTTTTTTCTTATTATTTTAAATAAATTTATTATGAATTTTGTGTGTAATAAAGTTTCTCAGTGTTTTATGAAACTCAATATTAAATGAAATTTTAATATATATTCCCCCACCTCAAGCTTCCATTACACCCATAACCAACATAATGATCATGAAGGTTCCTATATATTTGAGTACTTCCTAGATAAATAGAAAATGTATATCTATGGAATTCATATATAAGATCTTTATTTATCTCCAAAATATATGGAATATACATCCTTATACCAAATTTAATTACACCTTATTAATCAACATTGAATTCAAGAAACATAACATTTTTCATAACCTATGTCTTCTTTTTCATCAAAGGATCTTCACATTGATATTTCATGATTTTTTCAAGTAATGAATATTGAGAAATAATTTGGGACAAGATTGATTACTTCCATTATGTTATGTTTCCAATGTCCAACCTTACTAGGACCTTGAGAGATAGATACCCTTTAACCCTAAACATTGATAGAACACTGAGATCTTTCTTTCACAATAAATAGGTGACCTTGTTTTCACTTATTGGGTGATAATGAAATGAAAATTCATAGTTTTAAGAATATATAATCATCCCCTCCATCTCATGTTAAGTTTCCTTATGTTAGTATATTCTAAAATATTTGATTGTGTATTTATAAATCGCACTTCTCCCCATAAAGATAGTGTCTCATTATATTCAGAGAAAAAAATACTGTAGCTAACTCTAAGTCCTGAGTATGATAATTATTCTCCTGATGATTTAACTATCGATGTTAATAGGTGATAACCTTTTCATATTTCATGTGAAAAATCCAATTCCTTTTATAGACTCATAACTATAGATAAAAAATACTTCTCCTACAGAGGGTAGAATTTTCTCTAGTGCACTAACCATCTTCTACTCTAATTCATAGAATCATTGTTTGCACTTCTTTATCTAGATAAGCATAACTCCCTTTAGAGTTAACTTTCACAGTGGATTAGAAAATTGAGAAATGTTTTTCACATTGCTTCTTTAAAATCCTACTAGACCAAGGAAACTATGAATATTAGTTATAGTTTTATTATGTGGCTAGTCCACCATGACCTTTGCCTTTATTGAATCCACTGACATTACTTATCTTGTCCTGACATGCCTCCAGAATGTAACTTTTTGTAACCAAAATGAACATTTAATAAATTTAGGAAATAAGTTATCCTTTATCAGAGTTTTTAATCTGAAACTTTTATAATTCTCATTCTCTTCCTAGAATTTGTAATATATCAGAATATTAGTAGTAATGTCCACCACAAAATTATCAAGGTTGTCCCTAAATAATCTATCCATCAAAACCATTATATGAATGGAAAATTAGTCAATCCAAATGGTATAAAAATAAACATGAAATACCCATATCTTATTTGGAATTCAGTATTTGGGACATATTCTTTCTTTACCCTCAACTAATGATCCCTGAATGGAGGCCAATCTTGGAAAATAATTGAGCACCTCAAAGTTGTTCAAATGAATAATAAATACTTAGGAGAGGTTATTTTTCATTATTATGATCCCATTAATCTATGTATAGTAAATTACTAGCCTCATTAATCTTTATATCATTATTAAAAAGTGAATAAGTGCTCCCCAAGTGTATTCATGGGTAAAATGAAAACCTTTTCCAAAAGTTCTAGAAGTTTATTTTTTAATTCCAATAACTCTATATATGACATTCTATAGAGGGTATTTAATATTGTATTATATCTTGGTGTTATTTTAACTAATAAATATTCATCCAATTCATGGGTAGGTCTATTTAACACATTATGAAATACATCAATGCATTCCTAAAAAATCGTAACATCTCAAATATTTATAATTTCACATTCTAACCCTTATTTAACAATTATTTCCATAAAAAGGAAATAAGAGGTGGTTATTTGTCTGTCTTAGATAGAAATACCAATACATTAAAGATAAATACATTTTATCCATAACGGATAAATTAAATATCATTACTTCTACAATTTATCTTTATATTATAATTTCACATCCAATTCATCCCAAGTAGGATGTCAAATTAAACCACTATAAGAGCCACCAGGTTTTCAGTGAGATTTCACACACCAAATTTAATATGGAAAACCCTATTTACCTATGATGCTCGAATAGTTCCTCTAGTGATTTTATCTAAAAATTATACAACTAGAGGTTTACTGATTAACTATATGTTCTTTGCAAACATGAGTGAAATAAAAAATGTGTTTGAGTGTACGGTGAAATCAACTTTGAAAGCATCATTTAGAGCCTCTAATTCATCCATTGTGATTGAAAATGCATAACCTTTCAGCATTCAACTATAATATTTTTTATGGTGGTTAACCCCCATTATTTAATTATTTAGAAAATGGTTATTGAAAGTTCCATGCTCCCCTCACATGAAGCATTGCACAATAATTTTTTCTTTCACTATCTTCCCTTTTTCATTGGTATTCATATATAGAGGCTTAACATATTCATTAACGTATTGAGCTACAAAACCATATCTTCAACACTTATAGAACCTTATAATTCCTTATATTTAATTCTAAAAATTTGTATCCCATTATTTATTTTACATGGGATGTTATACTTTCTTACCTTCCAAATACGGTATGAAAATTTTCTTTATCCTTATCTTATTGTCATTCTACCCATGTGTCCAATGTTCATCTTTTAACTCCATTTAAACGTTGAGAGCACATTGTACTATAAATTTTTAACTACTAAATTATATGATTTCCAATTATTTTTGTAGATGTGGTATTATTACTCAAAATAATTGGTCTATCTTCCAATCAGAATCGATGAATATTATTGATGTTTACTGGGAAATCATTGTAAAGTGTATCTTTTAATTCATCAAAAAATCATTTTATATTTATTTAAACTTAATGAATTCTTTATCCTTCATAATGTGGAATGAATAAGAAAAATACTTTTTGAAAAATTATTTCATAATTCATACCATTCCATTTCTTTCACCTCAACCATTTTCATTGTGTTACTGATCAGTATCTGCCATGAATTTGTTTGTCCCTCTAAGAGATATTGTGGCTCCTCCAATCATCATGAGTTTTGAAAGTTAGGGGTAATTTGAAATTCTGATCCTGGAAGTTTTTAATGGAAAAATGGTAAATTATCCTATAATATGATCTCATATAATTTGTGAGACTACTCTGTTTGTATCAGAATTCATTTTTTACCCTAGGAAATGGGTTTGGTGGAAATCTGAACCATTCAAATTTTCATGCAGTATTTAATATTTAGTTAATTAAGTTTAGATCTCTTCACACATTTTTATTTTGTGATATATTTTTAAAATGGTTTTTTTTATTTTCATTCAATTTCTATGGTAGAGTTTGAAATGAGGTGTTTTTCCAAGGTAAGGCAGAAACCCTTTATAGGCATTGATGCTAGGTCGAAACCAATTTTCATTTCCTTTTCTTTATATTTTTTTCTTCCATTTTATTTTTTCCATTATTTTATCTCCTTTCCCATTTTCATTAGATGGAATTATTATTTAGGATACAATTACTGTAGCAGAGAGAGAGAGAGAGAGAGGTAATAGTGAGAGGTAGAGGAGGACACATCATCTGGGTTTCTTTTAAGGAATGGATCAGAGTGTGGAGGATATGGGTCATGGATTCAGCCTGATGTGTCAATAATTTATAATTGGATGAATGATAATTTTAATATTCCCACCCCATTACTCATAGTTCAAATTTTTTTATGTTATAAATCCTTTTATGTGTTTTTATGGGCCCATTGTGGGTCAATATGTGGCTTTTGAGAAAACTTCTCGCATTTCATGCTGTTTTGGGGGATTTTTGTTCAAGGAATCATATATACACAATGTGTAGTTTAGAAAACACACACAATGTGTCATTATTTTCTATAGAATATTATTTTTTTGGGTCTAACATATTCTAGTAGGGGTACACATTTTGTAGTGGAGAATTGGGGTGTTCCAAAGGAACCTTGAAGTGTTGGGTATAGGACTAGATCTTATGTGAGGTTCACAGTTAGTGGCCACAAACTATAATTGGACATTCACTATGTAGGGGTACATTGTGAGGTATATGGATGGGGACCCCATGTGGGGTACATACCATGTAATTTTTGGTACACACGATGGAGTCCGATGGTGTATACACCAAGTGGGGTTTATGTACACTAGAAGGTAACCATGAGCGGTTACACACCTTGCACGGGCTGGCACACCATGTACTTTTGAAAATTTCACACTAAGTCTCCTAGGGAATATATCTAGGGAATACCATTATTGGCCCTTCCACCATCCTAATGTACATTTTGTGTACTTTTCCATTCATGATAATTTTTTTCTACTTTCAACTTATAGTCAGAATTGTTCTTTTGAGTAGTATATTCTGATTTGTTTCAACGTATATCATGATGGTGGAATCCTTTTGGCATCTTGTGGCTATCGAGATAGTGTTTTGGATGAGAATTAATTTTTATGAGGTATTATTTGGGGTTTGGGTTTAGAATCTTCATTGGGTTGGGTTGTGAGATACAAGGCATGGGTGTGGGTTGTTAGCTCAATGATCATCCTTACTTAAGTGTTCCAAGGTGATATGTGGGGGATATTTTGGAAGGATTTCGGAATATGGGATTGAGTAGTTTTTCAATGGAGATCTTTGTTTTTCCCTGCTTGTTGGGAGTAGTTTCTAAAGGTTAGATATATTGAGTTCTAGATCCTAGGTCTATGGATTATAGATGTTAGAGCCTTTTGGATAGGTTGATTCGTTAGGTTAGTAGTTACAAAATCGTACAATTTTTATGTTGATATGTATCCAAGGGACTCTTTTGGATGCCCTTGTGGGTAGGTTTTTAATCATGTGATTATTGGGAGACATAGTATGTAGTTGAGGAATCCCATGTGGCATGGAATTTCATTGGATTCCCTTTGGGTGATATGTTGATCGAGGATCAATTGGAGTCCACCGAGGGCTACTTGGGATGATTCAATATTGGGTGTATTCTAGTCTTTGTATTACTGAGAGGAACTAATCATAGGGTTCCTTATTATTGATATGGCCTTTGTGGTAGTTGTGGATCTATGGATGACAATGGCCCAAGAGATTTGGTAAAATAGCAGAGTCCCTTAGAGGATGTCACTTTATGAAGTGACCGTAAGTATCGTGGGAGACTTGAAATTTGGTTTGGACTTGAGCAGTGTCTTGAAGATCCTAGGTAGAATTTTTATTGATAAAGAGATCTGGGGGGCTAATAGGGGTCCCATTTTTTGTTATATAATAATTGGTTGGGGATACTAGTTCAACAATTTCGAAAGTGGGTTGAGGGTTGGATCATCCGATATTCAGTTGGTCTTTGGATGTGACATTTTAGGTAGTTTCTACTTTGTTTTTTAGGAGAACCTTAGGATTTCATGGGAAAGAATTGGCCCTATGTTTGATTTATTTCTTCTATTTAGTGGATGGTTGTGGTTTTATAGGATTAGGGAAATAATAGACCATCTGAAAGGGTCCAACGCCCTCTAGTTGAGTGTGCACCCTTTTTATAGTTGTTTAAAGGTTGTGATGTTACTAGGGACTCACAGAGTGGGTTATGTGTTTTTTTAGATTCCTAAGTGGTCTCGAGTCCCAGGGATTTCGTCTACTCCCATTATTATGTATGGATCCATACATTTCAAGTCCATAGCTGGTGCCCTATTAATATTAAAAGACCATTGAGACTGATAGGCTATCAAGTTGTATTGACCTAGATGTTTATGTCACCAGTTAAGATCATAGTATTGGAGTCCTAGAGCTAGATAGATGTTCTCTATCATGCGGATTCCCATGTTTACACCACAGGGTATAGTATTCATTCATATTGAATTTATAAATCATGGATCATAATTGTAGATATAGTGGATTTTCAAGATGTTTTTTTTTGGAAAGGTGTAGCACATACTGTGAATCCTCTAATATAGGCTAGAGTGGGGGTATATTTACATCAAGTTTCATATAAGAACCTACATTTGGACGTTTTTCCTTAGTTACCTAATTTTGTATTTCTAATATTATTATTATGTCATTTGTTATTAATGTTTGAATAGGTTGGCCATATCAAATGTTCATAAACATGATAAGACAACTAATTCTAGTTTCACCATTGGGGGATGACTACTAATATTTATTTCTCACCACTATACATGAACCTCGATGTTCATGAAAACCTGATGTATGATTACTGGTTGGAGAATATGTTTCATTATGGATGGGTTTGAGTCCCATTTTTACTAGATCATATAGAGTCACTCATATTGAGTCTTAGGATTGTGCTGGTGTAGCTCAATATTCTTAGAGACCGAGTTTGTGGTTTAGATTGGTGTTATTAGTAGAGCATGCTGGATTTATTTTCATTTTTTTATTTTTTATATATGTTTAGTGTAGAGGGTGGCTAGATATGGTATGTATTTCATTATTGAGTGAGTCAATATGACTATGTAATTAATTTTGTTGATTTTTTCATCTTCCTTCTTTAGTTAATTTATTATTCTTACTATAATGTTTGTCCCCATGTATGAGTTCAGTTGTTTTCCACTGTTTCATCACTTTGAACAGAGGGTATAGTCTCTCCATTATGTCTATTAGACCCTCACTTGTAGTCGGTATCATATTACATTATGGGAGGCATTCTTGAGGACTTGTTGGGAGCCAGATCAGGTGATGTGTTTGGTTAACCTCATATTTTTCTTGAAAACATTATATTAGTGCTCCCAAGATTTATAATTCTGGGAGTTTGAAGATAGGTGGTACAAAATGTTCTATATATTTAGATTGATATTTTACATGTCTGTTTCAAACACCAATTCTAATATGACGTCCATGTTATCAGAGAATGTGATTTTTTTTTGGATTTCATGTTTATGGTGGTGTGATTTCACCTTTTCTGATGCATTTGATTTTTTGGATTAAGGATTTCATTGATTTTTTTTATCTAAGACCATGGGAAAGTGTCCAATGTTTATGAATCATTATAGTAATGTTGGATCCACTTGACATTACATATCTGTGGTGTTTTATTGATGATGGAGGTTTAGTTTCTTAATGATTCATGAACTACTAAAATAATGTTTTATCGTATAAATACTTTCTTAATTATACTCAACTAAATGACATGTTTATATTTATTTTGAATATTGGACATTTAGAACATATATTGGGAGGTTCATTGGTGATAAAGATATAGTCACTTAATTAAGGGATTAATGGAGACCCTTATAGGTTAGTTACGGGATCTGAGTACCCTATTGATGGATCAATGAGGGAAAGGATTACTGATAATTATTTGGATCAGACATGAGTTTCCCAGTGGCGGTGGTTCCCCTAAATTACATGTTTTTTTTTCATTTTTATGGATATGTTCTTTCCACATGTTTCCTTTTTTTATTTTTTTCACTAATGGCTTGGGAGGGTGTGGTAGATCTTCCTTGGTGGGACTGTTGAGGTCTTCTATCAAGATTATTTGGCTAGGCACAAGGATTCCTAGTGTTTGAGAAGTGGAGTGTGGGGAGTGGTCCTTGTCTCAAGGTTGGTTTGGTTGGAGACGAAACTATATTTGTTTTGGTTGTGCCCTTGGTAGCAGAACGATAACATGGTTGAATATTGGTGGTATTGGATCGACACCAGCCTATATATTGTGTGTGTGCATTATCATGGAATGAGATAAATGCCTTGTTTTAAAGAGGAGTTCAGAAGGTTCTCCAGTTTGATGGAAATCCCCTCTTTCAAGATCATGGTTAGTTGATTTAGACATGTTAGTCTTATTTCATTTGGACTTTTCCCACATGAGTTTGACTCATGTTTCTATATTGAGATAATTTTTAATAAATCCATGTCCTAGGGAGTCAAAATAAGTATATTTGAGGCTATGAGACACATTTTGATTGTTTTTTGGGCATGATGGTTTTTGTTCATGGTGATCCAGGAATGACCGTGGTTTCTTGATGTTTTCATGCTGGCACATTGGTGTGAGTTGTTTGTCTATTTCTATCCATTGAGTTCAATGATTTCTGTAGTGTGGGACATGTGGTTTTTCATTTAGGGAGTGGGGATATGATAAGGAAAATACTATGGTGGATTATATCAGATAAATCCTTATTGAACCTATATCATGTTGGTAGAGAGTTAGAAATCCTATTGGACCGGTAGTTAGATGATCGTGATAGATTAACTAGGCATGTTATTTAGGGAGATGATCGATGCTTCTTGGCCACCGAGGCTTATCATGGGTAATAAGTTTTTGTCATGGGTATTTTCTATTACCTCATGTTGTCATGGGTTATGAAATTCAAGAGAAATTTCAATTTTTTATCTCTAAACTATTTCAAGGGAGAAATGAAAATTTTCCTATATGATGATCTTAGATACTTTTTTGACCAATATTTTTTTCATGTAATATAGATTTTACCTTAGGATAGAAGTTTAGTGGAATATTTAGTCATTCAAATTTTCACATAATATTTAATATTTAATTAATTAAAAATTAATTAATTCACATAAGTTAATTTTGTGATATCATTTGAATGGATAGTTAGGTTGATGTTTTATCTCAATTTTTGAGTCTAGAACATGTTGTTTTTTATTGATAGAGGTAAAAATCATTAAATATCACCAGCCCTAAGCCCCATTTTTTTTATTTTTTTTCTTCCTATCTCATTTTCCCTTTCTTTCTCTCCATTCTCCTTTTGATTCTTTGTAATTACCTTTTGGGATCCCATTGTATAGTGAAGAGAGTAAGAGGGAGAGAATAAGGAGAGGGAGAGAAGACACCACTAGTGGTTCATCCATGGCCCATATTAGAGTGCAGTGAATGAGGATTGAAGATTGAACATGAAGCATTTGTGGTTTCCAACCGGAGGTAGGACATATTTAATTTTCTATACCTAATACTTTTAGGTTGATAATTTTTATCATTTAAATCCTTTTATTGGTTGATGTGGACTCCATATGGGTTGATCTATGTATATTGTCAAGAAATCACGGGTTTTGGTCCGTTTTGGAGGCTTTTCATTTAGGGAAACACATGTACACTTCATGTAGTTCTGAGAACATATGAATTTTTTTCCCATCCTGGGAAGTTTCGATAATAAATTACATGTTTGGAGGGAACTTATCATGTAGTGGTTACTTGGGGTCTATCTGCGGAACACTCACATCAAGGGTACACTACCAGATCCCAAGTGAGGTACATGGATATTGTAAATGTAATTCACTTTGATAGACCCTATATAGTGGCATATGTATAGGTAAATAGATAGGGAACCTCTATGTGGATAAAAAATATGTACTAGGAGAAACACACAATATAGTCTGATACTGTACACACCAAGTTGGGCTAATGTACTTGGGAATATACCCATGTGGGGTTACATGTCATGTACTAGGTTGATACACCCTGCAATTTGGAAAAGTAGAAAATAAGGGTCTTAGGGAACACTGATAGGGAGTAATTGTCAGTGAAAATCATGTAACCCAACTACATGTCATGTAATTTTCATTCCACGGTGTAATTTTCATGTTTTTCACCCTAGAGTTAGAATTGGACTTATTAGCAGTCCATTCTGAGAATTTTTTTTATATAGATCAGGATGCTGGAATCATTTTTGCCTCTAAAAGTATAAACGATTGTGTTTTTCTTGTGGGTGTATTTGTAGGAGGTGTTATTTAAATTTTGGGTTTAAAATTATCCCAAGGGTTGTATTATGAGTTGTGAGGCTCGAGTGGGGTTTATGAGATTAGTGATTGACCTGGTTCGTGTATGAAAAAGTGATCTTTTAGAGGATATATTGGATGGATTCTGTTAGTCATTATTAATTAGTATCTTTGAGGAGATCTTGGGGTTTTCCAATGTGTCAGGATTGATTGCTCCAGGTTAGAGAAATTGAGGTCCAGATCCATTGGATGAGGATCATAGTTTTTGGATCATTTTTGTTGGAGTGTTTTCATGGTTTATAGGTTACATATGACTATTTCTATGAAGATTAAATTAGTCTAAGGGACTCTTGTTAATTCCCTTAGGGTTGGGATTTTGGTCAATTGATTAGTGGGTTCTTTAGTTGGATGTTTTGTATGCATGTGTGGCATGAAATTTCATTAGATTCTGTTTGAGTGTGTTTGTAATGACTTGAAATTTTTAATTATATTTGTTTCATAATTTTGTGGGAATAATTAAAATGTGACAATTGTGTTTCAACTATTATATGACCGTTGGTGAATATGACCGTTAGAAACTATAATCTCAATGTTTTGTTTTTATAAATATGGTTATATTGGTTAATTAATATAGAAAGAAGACTGAATGGCCTCATCCAGTAGACTCGAGCCATATGAAGCCCATTTTTCGGAGCTTGGGAAGGAGGTAGCATCACATGGCTTTTCTCTGGACCAAGCCCAAGCCGAACTTCAACGTATGAAGCTAGAACGAAATCACCCAAGGGAGAAGTTCAAGCTAATAGAAATCACCACTCGGGAAATGTTGTCTGAGCCATACCTAGATTCTATCACCATAGCACACCTTACATGTAGGTCCTACGTTGGTGTTATAAGGGGATATGTAATGAGACCTTACCTGCTTTGTGTAATCCTTTTATATAAATAAAATTGTTATTTCTTCTTATGGTAAATTTTGTGAAATTTCAAATATCATGATAAATATAGGTTGTGTATTATCGATGAATTTAGAATAAAGGGGTATTTTAAAATATTTTTGTATTCATTAAATAATTAATAATGTGAAATGATTTTCAAAAAACAGTCTTCTATTGTTGTGAATAGTGAGAAATTTAGAGTCTAATAAGATCAACTTGGTTTTTAGTGAATAGTAAAGTAAGAATAGTAACATACCCATATGAATAGTAATTAATAGTAATGAATAGTAACTTGACCAAAAAAATAATAAACTTCGCCCCTGAATGTATAAATACATTTTAGACATCTTAAAATTGAAAAAACAACCATAGTTTAAGTTTTGAAATTTTTGTATGCAATAAATAATTTATTTAAAATTTTGTAATTAATTTAATAATTTAAAATGGAAATGAATTTTCATAAAATTTAATCATAAATTGTTACTTTATTGTCTTATGGTTATATGATAATTTTATGAGACCTTGATAACTTTTTTAAGGTGTTACAAAATGATTTATAGTTTTAAAGTTGTATTTTTGGAATAAATAAGGATTTTATTTGAAAATTAAATTCAAAATATTTAGAAAATTACTTTCAGGAAATGTAATTAATTTTTGATTTCTGAGCATCGATATTAGGTTAGGCTGAATTTTTGGGTTTTTTCTAAAACAATTGAATTTTCAGTGAATAGTAAAAATGCAGTTTGGAGTTTCGGGTGTTTAGTGAAATCGTTAATGATGTAATCTTTCTGGTCAACTTATTAACAGTGATATGTGCTATGAGGTGTCCCATGTGGCCAATCACATGGGAAAATACCATGGTAAAGACCATGTATTTGCAAATACCACCGATGAGGTATCCCTTGGAAATTAATAATTTATTCACTCACTTTTCCTATAAATACCTAGCCATTTCCCTCATTCATTTCCTTCCAAAATCATACTCAACGACGTTCTGGTCTCCTTACCTCCCAATGATTCTTCCTAAGGTTCCTCCAAACCTCCCAATGTCCCGACCTTTATGCTTTTGAAGTTACTCTTCAAGGTAAGGGATCCTTTCACCCTTCTATTTAAGTAAGGAATTCCTTTATGTTGTGTCTTATATTTCCCATCTATTTATTTGAGGTTATGTTCTTATATGTTATTATTACTATCAATTTCATGTAAAAATGATTAAAAACCCTTTCTTCTCTCATCAATTTGTTTTCAGAATTTTTATGTGACACTGTTAGGCTGCCGAATTTCTCATAAAAGAAATCACATCTTCTCTTTCCTTCCAAGTTTCCTTTTCTTATGGTCTGTCATTCAAATATCCATACCATGTTCTTATCTCCATGTTATTATGTATTTATATTTTAATATTATTTATTTATGAGCGGTTTACCTTTGTACCCTCTCTTTTTTATTATTTTCTAAAAGCTTGTTTGATAGCCGTTATGCTGCTGAAATTTCGTGTCAAAATTTCCATCTCTTTTTCTCAAGAAATTACCTTGTTTATTTATGTGAATACCGAGAAATATTTCATTTCTATGGGTGTTAATAAATAAATAAAAAGGATATATTTTATTATGGAATGGACATACATATAACCCTCATTCCCTTTCTATGGGTTATAAATGATATAATGATCTTATTTTTAAGAACTTTTAAAACGTCACGATTTTGACATGAAACCCATTTCTTTGATTCTATTTGGGTTTTTCATGAAATGTTTGATTATGATATATATGAATCACATGAAAGTAAATACATATTAATTGTGTTCCCTGATAGCACTCCAGTTCATTGGGTAAATAATTAATCTCTAGAGATGATAAGATTCACGATACCTTAGTGAATAACCTTGGTAATTTTTATGAAACCTTGGGGATGTACCTTGGTGATATGTTCATGAATGTCTAAATAAAATTTTGAAGCCACATATTCATGTTATGTTCCACGTTCTTTTCATTATGATACTCCTATACTTCCATTTCTCATGACTTTATGTTTTTATTCAAGTTCTTATTGTTATCACAAGTAAACTGATTCCCTTGTTTACCCTTACTGGGCCTTCTTCTCACCCTTTCCTTTAAATGTATGTGTCCAGGTTATAAATGAAGTAATTTTACATAGGATGAACCTATGATGAAGCCTTATGAGTGGTTTAGAAGAATGTTTTATGTTGTTTTCATGTATTATATTCTGGATTTCCAAGACACTAGACTTTAAAGATTTTTTATTTGTAAAATGTAATGAAATGTTATGTAATAAAAAGGCAGGATTCCATAGTTGGTGTAAAAGGATAGTTTAGTTATTTATGGAAATTTGGAAATGACATCTTTAGGATGAATCCTATAAAATAATTTAAATATACTAAATCTTCCTGGTATTTTGGTGAATATTGAGTAAGTGGTTTATCAAACAAATACATCCCTGTCTAGATACGAGCAAGTAGAGGCGGCTCTGGCATAGATGTACATAGGGGTAAAACCTGAAAACACCACTTTGAGCTAGACTCGAATTGGAACTTGTGCATAAAAATAGGCCTTGCTGCACTCTTGGATATGACACTCCCGGGGGATATGTTTGGTTAATCAAAAGCTTTTTATGAATCATTATTAAGGATTTATAGAGAAATGTAATTGTTTAAAAAAGTTGGAAGACATAAATCCTTTTTAGTTAAAAGATTCATAAATGAAATAAGTTTCTCATTAATGTTTTATTCTTTTATAAAATGGAAGGCTATAAGAGGAATCATGAAAATGATGACCACAATGGACCATGCGCTGATGGCTCTCCGATGGAAGTCGGAATGGAAACATTCATGTGAATAATGAACCAAGACTCAAGTTATGGGAAATAACTTGAATCAAGCTGAGAGACCGATCTAACTACGAAGGGAACAACATTCTGTTGAGTCCTTTATGATTCAAAGATCACCAACCTTTATTGGATCGAGTGACCCATTGATTGCTGAGCAATGGATAAGCTCTATCAAGAAGATCTTTTCTGTGCTCCGCTGTTCAGAGAAAGAGAAGGTCACCCTGGCGGTCTATTGCTTAGAAGGAGAATATGATCAATGGTGGGAGCTGATTAAAAACATGAGGCAGAGAGTGGAGTTTGATGTTATGGAGTGGGAATAGTTCAGAGGGATTTTCTTTAGTAAGTATTTCCCTCAATCTATGATAACAATAATGGAGAAAGAGTTTCTCGAGCTGAAGCAGAAGGAGAACGAATCTGTCGTAAGATATGAGATGAACTTCACCCGACATTCACGATATAACTATAGCTTTGTCAAGGATCCAAATGGTAAGGTTGATAGATTCTTCGGTGGACTGAGACCTCATCTACGGAAGAATCTAGCCAACCGAGACTATGATAGCTACAAGGAGATCGTGCGAAGTGCGATGAAAGTTGAACTGGAGTTTGGTGAGACACAATGGTCTCATAAATCAAGTGAAAAAAATAGATTGATGGAGCCTAGATTAGGGAGGACCTTTGGTCAGGAAAGAGGAGGAAAGTAAGTGCAATGTACCATGTGTAATTAATGTAGGCAGAAGCATTCATGGAATAGCCTGCTCGGGAGCAGGGAATTCTAAAAGTGTGGAAGAGATGACCATTTTGAGAGGAATTTTCATGGTGAGGTGAAACCTCAACTTCCAAACACTAAAGACAAGGGGAAGATGGTGCAGGATCTACCTGATGTCTGGTGATTTATGTGTGGACAACTTGGGAACTTTTCTAATCACTGTCCAAATCTGAGGGTAGTGGAGGGGAACCACCATCAGCCTCAGCAAAGGCCAAGGGAGAAAGGTCGTGATTTTTCTATCATGATAGCTAAAGTTGAAGCTCCAAACGATGTATTATCAAGTACTATTGTTGTTCTCTTAAAGCTATCAAGTAATTTGTTTGATTCTGGTTCTACGCATTCCTTTACTTCCTCCATGTTTGCAAAGAATTTATAATCTACCCTTGACATGGTAAAAGTAGAGTTATCAGTCAAGACTCATGGTGGGATTATCCAAGCATCATCAGTGTTTAGAAACATTAGTATTTACTTTGGTGAGAAAAATATTATCGAAAATTTTGTAGTCATTCCCATACTGGAATTCGACATTATACCAGGGATGGACTGGCTCTCAAAGTATAATGCTAAGATCAAATTCAGAAGTAAGGAAATCTCAGTAGTCTTGAATTAAAAACCAAGAGTTATCTTCCAAGGAGAGATATCTCAACCTGATATTTATCTAGAAGAACCTCTTATATCCTTATTTATGGAATTTATCGGTCAAGAAGAAGAAGGAAATGAGAGTTTGAGGATAGAAAATGTACACATCATCTAGGAATACATTGATGTATTTCCCAAGGAGTTTCCTGGACCGCCCCCAGAAAGAGAGGTAGAGTTATCTATTGAACTCATACCTAGATCTCATCCAATATCAGAGACCCCGTATAGGATGGAAAATGTGGAGCTGGAGGAATTAAAGACACAACTCCAAGATCTTTTGGAGAATGGGTTTATCTGACCGAGTGTGTCTCCTTGGGGAGCACATGTTCTCTTTATAAAGAAGAAGGATGGATCGATGCGGCTATGCATTGATTATAGCGAACTGAACAGAATCATAGTAAATAAAAAAATTCCCTTTTCCAAGAATTGATGACTTATTTGACCAAATTTGTGGGGTCAATTATTCTCTAAGATTGATCTTCGATCTGGTTATCAATAATTGAGGGTGAAGAAAGAAGATATTACAAAAACTGCCTTCCGATCAAGATATGGGCATTATGATTTTGTTTCTTTCCTTTTGGACTGACTAATGAACCTGCTATTTTTATGAATTTGATGAATAGAGACTTTAAATACTACCTTGATAACTTTGTGGTAGTTTTTATTAATGATATTATGATATATTCCAAAATTTGAGAGGATCATGCTGATCATATAAGGGTTATTTTGAAAACTCTATGAAAGGAGATACTTTTTGGAATGTTCAGTAAATATGAATTCTGGTCACAACAAGTTGCTTTCTTGGGGCACATTGTTACCAATGATGGAATCACAATTGACCCTGCAAAGATAGAAGTTTTAGAGGAGTGGCCTCAAACTAAAACAATAATGGAGATTCAAAGTTTCCTTGGATTGGTGGGATATTGTTGGAGGTTTGTGAAAAACTTTTCATGACTTTATAATCTAATAACCAAGTTAACTCGAAAAGGGGTCAAGTTCAGCTGGACAAAGGAGTGTGAGGAAAGTTCCCATTAGCTGAAGAAGAGATTGGTTACTACACCTATGTTAACTCTGCCCTCAAGTGGAGAAGGATTTGTTATTTTTAGCGATACATCTTGGAAAGGGCTTGGGTGCGTCCTCATGAAAAATGACAAGGTTATTGCTTATACATATCGATAGTTTAAGACTCATGAGAGGAACTGTCCTACGCATGATCTGGAGCTAGCGGCGGTCGTTTTTTGCTTTGATGATATGGAGGCACTATCCTTATGTGGATAAATTTGATATATACACAGACCATCAAAGTTTGAAGTATATTTTTCACACAAAAGGAATTGAACATGAGACAAAGAAGATTGTTGGAACTCCTTAAAGACTATGATTTTTAAATTCATTATCATCCCCGAAGAGAAAACAAAGTTTTAGATGCATTATGCAGGAAAGAAACAATTGTTATTTCCATGATAATGATTCAAAAATATCCTTTGATCAATGACCTAGTAAATATGGACATGGGAATTATAAAGGAAGGGACATCTTCAACCCAAACCCAAATGATTTATCAACTATCACTGCTAGAGAAGATCATGAAAGATCATAAATAAGATCCTTTATTACAAAATAAGTTTGAGGCTATGAAAGATGGGAAGTTTCTTGAGTTCAATAATGATCAAGAAGGTGTAATGAAATTTCGTACAAGACTTAGTGTTTCATCTATTCTGGAAATAAAGAAGGAGGTGATTGATGAAGCTCATAGCTCTACTTTCTCTATCATCCTAGAAGCAGAAAAATGTACAGGGAACTTCGTGATCATTATTGGTGGGATAATATGAAAAGGGAGATTTCTAAATACACTTCAAGGTGCCTGGTATGTCAGTAAGTGAAGGCAGAGAAATAACTTCCTAAAGGGGTATTGCAACAACTACCCATAGCAGCATGGAAGTGGGACAATATCACTATAGACTTTGTCACTAGTCTCTTGATAACATCCAAAGGAAATAATGCGATATGGGTTATTGTAGACCATCTTACCAAGACTGCCCATTTTATCTCCATTCAAGAAGATTTATCTTTTGATAAAATTTCAAGGATTTACGTGAAAGAAGTGGTAAGGTTTCATGGAGTTATACTTTCTTTCATATCTAATCATGATCCAAGGTTCACATCAAAGTTCTGAAGAAGTATTGAACAAGATCTGAGCACTAAATTGAATTTCAGTATGGCCTATCATGCCCAGACGGATGGAAAATCTTAAAGGAGTATTCAAACAATTGATAATATGCTGAGAACTTTCTCAATGGAATGCAAAGGTGGATGGGATCAACATCTCTCTTTAGTGGAGTTCTCTTACAACAACAGCTTCCACTCGAGCATTCAAGTGGGACCCTATGAATCTCAATATGAGAAGCGATGTAGAACTCTTACTTTTTGGGATTAAGCTGGTTTGATAAAGCTTCTTGGGCCTCATCTTGTGAAAGAGATGACAGAAAAGCTCCATGCCATCCAATAACACATTAGGGATGATCAGAGTTGGAAAAAGAGCTATGCCAACAACCATCGAAGGGACTAGGAGTTTGATGTTGGTGAAAAAATCTTTCTTCGGATTTCACCTTTAAAGAGTGTCACGAGGTTTGGGAAGAAAGGGAAGCTCATCCCTAGGTACATTGGCCCCTATGAAATCCTTTATCGCATTGGAGCAGTGGCCTATCGGCTTGCACTTCCTCCAAATCTAGCACAAGTTCATGATTTCCTCCATGTATCCCTCTTGAGGATGTACATACCTAACCCTTCACATGTACTAAATCCAGAGGTGGTACAACTAGAACATGATCTCTCTTATGAGGAGCAGCTGGTGGAGATCTTGGACCTTATAGACAAGGTTCTACGCAACAACACTACCCACCTGTTTAAGGTTTTGTGGAGGAACGACAAATATGAAGAAGCCACGTCGGAACCGGAGGAGTCTATGATTCCAAAGTACCCACAACTTTTCTCATCAGAGGGTACGAGATAAAATTTTGGGGGCGAAATTTTTTAAGGGGGAAGAATGTAACGACTGAAACTTTTTAGTTATATTTATTTCCTAATTTTGTGGGTATAATTAAAATGTGACCATTGGGTTTCAATTTTTATATGACCATTGGTCAATATGACCGTTGGAAACAATAATCTTTGTTGGGCGGAGAAGTGATGGAAAGAGGGGGGGTGAATTGCCTTTTAAAAAATAATTAACAATTTAAAATCAAAGTAAAAGTGTAGAGGAAATAAAAGAGGCAAGACACGCAACTTGATAACAGAGTTCGGCTTAAATCCAATCCTACGTCTCTGCTCCCAACTCAACCGTTGAGAGATTTACTTCCGCTTTCTTTTTAATGGTTTTAGCAAGAAACCCACTAGACTTTAAGGTTAGTCTAGAACCTATTACAGCTTGCTTTTATTGGTTGAGCAAGAACCCACTTGCTTTCAATGGTTGAGCAAGAACCCACTATCCTTCTTACAGGTGAAGGCTAGCTCACCTTTGATTCAAGCCTTTTAAAAGGAAAGATTTGACTAACCTCTTCACACCTTGAAGGTGGTGTGAAAACCCAAAAGAGAGGATGAGATAAAGAGATGGGGGTTTGTAGGCACAAACCCAAATTTAAGCTCAAAATGATAAAACAATAAAAACTGTAATGGGAGAAGCCTTGGGCGCCAAAGGATTGATGGACTTGATGAAGGGCGCTCCCAAGCTTCTTTGATGGTGCTCCTTGGATGTGGAAATGTGTTGGAGCAATTGGGGGTTCCTTGGAGGAATGCGCCGGAGGTTCGCCAAATGATCAAAAATGTTCCCGTGGGCTTCCTTTAGTTTCCGGGGCTTCCTAGTCCTTTATTTATAGAGGGGGAACCCTCAAATGGCCTTTGGGAGTCTTCGGAGCCGTTGGAGAGGCCTTCGGAGCTGTTGGGGGTCAAGTGGACAAGCCTGGTCAAAGCCCAACGGCTAGTTTGACTGGCTCCACCGGCGGACCGGTGCTAGGCCACCGGTTGGCCGGTGCTTTGAAAAAGGGAGAGGGCTCGGGCTCAGGCACCACCGGCTGGCCGGTGAGGAGGCCACCGGTTGGCCGGTGCTGAGGCAGTAGGAAACACTATTCGACTGGGTTCCACCGGCTGGCTGGTGGTGGGACACCGGTTGGCCGGTGGTCTGGACAGAAGGATGCCTTCTGTCCAGGCCTCCATCGGCCGGCCGGTGGTCTTCCATCGGTTGGCCGGTGGACAAAAATTCAGTCCACTATTGCTTCTTGCTTTCTTGGCCCAATTCCTTGGCCACCTGAAATCATGCCTATCAACAAAAACACTTAAAACAAGATTAGATAAATAAGAGAGTGATTGTGATCATCAAAATTAAACCATGAGGGATACGAGAGGTACAACAATCTCCCCCTATTTTGATGATCACAATCACCAAAACAATCAATGTAATAATGAAATGAAAGGAATGCTTTAAAGGATAAAATGAGAAAGTAAAGCAAAGCATGAGAGAAATATTTCTCCCCCAATCAACCAAGAATTTCTCCCCCTTTGTGATTATCAAAATAGAACGGGGCATAAAACTTGATTGAGGGAAAGAGTTGAAAAACAAGATAGAGATTTTAAACCAATTGACATTTTTGAAATTTGAATTGAAAGTTTTGAATTGAAAGTTTTGAAATGAAAGTTTTGAATTGAAATATTTTGAATTGAAGATTTTTGAATTGAAGATTTGAATTGAAAGTTTTTTTAATTGAAGATTTGAATTGAAAGTTTTGAAAGAAAAAAGTTTTGAAATAAAAACACAAAAAGGTTTAAACGATCCTAACTCCCCCTAAATAAAAACAACAAATCACCGGGGAGAGGATTTTAGAACCGAGACAAATTTTGGTCCGGTGAGACTCGCTAAAAGGGATTTTTCAATCCATACTTGTCTAGTGGCGGGTCTTCTCCTAAGAAAATCATCACTAAGGGAAATGGTTTTAGGCCTTCCATACCGGGCATTTTTGCAATTGCACTCATAAATTAAGTGCCCGGGTTTTTTGCAATAATTACAAAATTTAAATTGGGAGCTCCCCCTTACAAAAATAGTTGGAGCATGGGAATAGGAAGCTTGCTTGGAATAGCCAAGCCCTTCGGTGGTTCTAGATATGCGTTGGGAACCAAGCAATTTGGTCAAATTTTGTTCCCCTTGGGTGAACTTGGCTAGGGATTCCCTTAAATCCTTGATTGTTAATTCCATAGAATCAACATCGGGAAGGTTTTGGACTTTGAGGGACAACTCTTCCTTTTCTTTGAGAAGTTATTCCTTTTCGGAAGAGAGTTTTTTGAAATTCTTTTTCAAAGCAACAAATTTGGAAGAAAGTTCGTGAAAACCTTCCTCCAATTGATCTCTTGCATATTGGAGATCCTCATAAGAAAAATGATTGAAAGAATTAGAAGAACTAGAGGATGAGGAGTCGGAAGATGTTACCTCATGAAATGCCATTAGGCATTTTTTACCGTTGTCGCTTGTGGAGGAGGAGGAGGAGGATGTGGAGCTATCACTCCATGTGGCCTTGAATTCCTTCTTCTTTTCCTTTTGCTTGGCCTTTTTCTTGTTGAGTGGACAATCGGGTTTGTAATGGCCTTTCTTGCCACACCTGTAACATGTTACCTCGGGCTCGGATTTTTCGTTGGGTTGAGCCTTGCGAGATTTCTTCTTCTTGTGCTTCTTCATGAATTGGTGCATTTTTCGGGAAAGATTCTCCATTTCGGAATCGCCGCTTGAAGAGGAAGAAGAGGAGGAGGAGGAGCTTTCTTCTTGTTGAACTTTGAAGGCGATGTTCTTTGGGATTTTGATCAGTTTGCCTTCCTTTTCAGCTTACCTCCTCATGGTGATCTCGTAGGTCATGAGGGATCCGATGAGCTCTTCTACCGGCATGTTCTTGATGTCTTTAGCTTCTTGGATTGCCGTGACTTTTGGTGCCCATGAGCTTGGTAGGATCCAAAGGATCTTTTTGACCATCGTTTCTGCAGACACATCATCACCAATGGACTTTCTCCCATTGAAAACATCAGTAAAACGTGTAAACATTTCAGAAATTGATTCATGTGGGTGCATGGTGAAAGACTCAAAATCTTGACGGTACATGTCCAATCGAGTATCCTTAACTTTTTTGGTCCCCTCATGGGTAACCTCCAATAGTTTCCAGATTTCATGTGATGAGGTGCATGTGGAAACTCGATTGAACTCATTACGATCAAGGCCGCAATGTAGAGCGTTCATGGCTTTGCCATCAAGCTCGAAATTTTTAATATCGGCTTGAGTCCATTTGGATTCATCGGGAGAGGAATGAGAATAAAAATGCATGACAATTTTATAAATAGGGTATCCAATGCTTCTAAGAAAAGTGGTCATGCGGGTTTTCCAATAAGTATAGTCGGTTCCATCAAAGAATGGAGCACGACCCAATGAATAGCCTTCGGGGGCGAAAGAAGTTGAAGCCATCACAATGGATCTTAAATTTGAAACCGGTTAGGGTATTACTCAAATTTTGCCTCTGATACCAATTGTTGGGCGGAGAAGTGATGGCAAGAGGGGGGGTGAATTGCCTTTTAAAAAATAATTAACAATTTAAAATCAAAGTAAAAGTGCAGCGGAAATAAAAGAGGCAAGACACGCAACTTGATAACGGAGTTCGGCTTAAATCCAAGCCTACGCCTCCGCTCCCAACTCAACCGTTGAGAGATTTACTACCGCTTGATTTTTAATGGTTTTAGCAAGAAACCCACTAGACTTTAAGGTTAGTCTAGAACCTATTACAGCTTGCTTTTATTGGTTGAGAAAGAACCCACTTGCTTTCAATGGATGAGCAAGAACCCACTAGCCTTCTTACAGGTGAAGGCTAGCTCACCTTTGATTCAAGCCTTTTAAAAGGAAAGGCTTGACTAACCTCTTCACACCTTGAAGGTGGTGTGAAAACCCAAAAGAGGGGATGGGAGAAAGAGATGGGGGTTTGTAGGCACAAACCCAAATTTAAGCTCAAAATGATAAAACAATAAAAACCGTAATGGGAGAAGCCTTGGGCGCCAAAGGATTGATGGAGTTGATGAAGGGAGCTCCCAAGCTTCTTTGATGGTGCTCCTTGGATGTGGAAATGTGTTGGAGCAATTGGGGGTTCCTTGGAGGAATGCGCCGGAGGTTCGCCAAATGATCAAAAATGTTCCCGTGGGCTTCCTTTAGTTTCCGGGGCTTCCTAGTCCTTTATTTATAGAGGGGGAACCCTCAAATGGCCTTTGGGAGTCTTCGGAGCCATTGGAGAGGCCTTCGGAGCTGTTGGGGGTCAAGTGGACAAGTCTGGTCAAAGCCCAACATCTAGTTTGACTGGCTCCACCGGCTGACCGGTGCTAGGCCACCGGTTGGCCGGTGCTTTGAAAAAGGGAGAGGGCTCGGGCTCAGGCACCACCGGCTGGCCGGTGAGGAGGCCACCGGTTGGCCGGTGCTGAGGCAGTAGAAAACACTATTCGACTGGGTTCCACCGGCTGGCCGGTGGTGGGACACCGGTTGGCCGGTGGTCTGGACAGAGGGATTCCTTCTGTCCAGGCCTCCATCGGCTGGCCGGTGGTCTTCCATCGGTTGGCCGGTGGACTGAAATTCAGTCCACTTTTTCTTCTTGCTTTCTTGGCCCAATTCCTTGGCCACCTGAAATCATGCCTATCAACAAAAACACTTAAAACAAGATTAGATAAATAAGAGAGTGATTGTGATCATGAAAATTAAACCACGAGGGATACGAGAGGTACAACAATCTCCCCCTATTTTGATGATCACAATCACCAAAACAATCAATGTAAAAATGAAATGAAAGGCATGCTTCAAAGGATAAAATGAGAAAGTAAAGCAAAGCATGAGAGAAATATTTCTCCCCCAATTCCCCTCTGATACCAATTGTTGGGCGGAGAAGTGATGGCAAGAGGGGGGGTGAATTGCCTTTTAAAAAATAATTAACAATTTAAAATCGAAGTAAAAGTGCAGCGGAAATAAAAGAGGCAAGACACGCAACATGATAACGGAATTCGGCTTAAATCCAAGCCCACGTCTCCGCTCCCAACTCAACCGTTGAGAGATTTACTACCTCTTGATTTTTAATGGTTTTAGCAAGAAACCCACTAGACATTAAGGTTAGTCTAGAACCTATTACATCTTGCTTTTATTGGTTGAGAAAGAACCCACTTGCTTTCAATGGTTGAGCAAGAACCCACTAGCCTTCTTACAGGTGAAGGCTAGCTCACCTTTGATTCAAGCCTTTTAAAAGGAAAGGCTTGACTTACCTCTTCACACCTAGAAGGTGGTGTGAAAACCCAAAAGAGAGGATGAGAGAAAGAGATAGGGGTTTGTAGGCACAAACCCAAATTTAAGCTCAAAATGATAAAACAATAAAAACCGTAATGGGAGAAGCCTTGGGCGCCAAAGGATTGATGGAGTTGATGAAGGGTGCTCCCAAGATTCTTTGATGGTGCTCCTTGGATGTGGAAATGTGTTGGAGCAATTGGGGGTTCCTTGGAGGAATGCGCCGGAGGTTCTCCAAATGATCAAAAATGTTCCCGTGGGCTTCCTTTAGTTTCCGGGGCTTCCTAGTCCTTTATTTATAGAGGGGGAACCCTCAAATGGCCTTTGGGAGTCTTCGGAGCCATTGGAGAGGCCATCAGAGCCGTTGGGGGTCAAGTGGACAAGCCTGGTCAAAGCCCAACAGCTAGTTTGACTGGCTCCACCGGCTGACCGGTGCTGGGCCACCGGTTGGCCGGTGCTTTAAAAAAGGGAGAGGGCTCGGGCTCAGGCACCACCGGCTGGCCGGTGAGGAGGCCACCGGTTGGCCGGTGCTGAGGCAGTAGCAAACACTATTCAACTGGGTTCCACCATCTGGCCGGTGGTGGGACACCAGTTGGCCGGTGGTCTGGACAGAGGGATGCCTTCTGTCCAGGCCTCCATCGGCTGGCCGATGGTCTTCCATCAGTTGGCCGGTGGACTGAAATTCAGTCCACTTTTGGTTCTTGCTTTCTTGGCCCAATTCCTTGGCCACCTGAAATCATGCCTATCAACAAAAACACTTAAAACAAGATTAGATAAATAAGAGAGTGATTGTGATCATGAAAATTAAACCACGAGGGATACGAGAGGTACAACAATCTTGAAATTGTGTTTTTATAAATACGGTTATATTGGTTAATTAATACAGAAAGAAGACTGAATGGCATCATCCAGTAGACTCAAGCCATATGAAGCCCATCTATCGGAGCTTGGGAAGGAGGTAGCATCACTGGGCTTTTCTGTGGACCAAGCACAAGCCGTTCTTCAACGTATGAATCTTGAACTGAATCAGCTAAGAAAGAAGTTCAAGATGATAGAAATCGCCACTTGGGAAATGTTGTCCAAGCCACCCCAAGATTCTTTCACCATAGCACACCTTAAAATTATGTCCTATGCTGGTCTTATAAGGGGCTATGTAACGATACCATAGCTTCTTTGTGTAATCCTTTTATATAAATAAAAATGTTATTTCTTCTTATGGAAAAGTTTGTGAATTTCAAATATCTGGATAAATATAGGATGTGTATTATTGATGAATTTAGGAAAAAGGGGTATTTTAAAATATTTTTGTATTAATTATATAATTAATAATGTGAAATGATTTTCAAAAAAGGGTCTTCTATAGTTGTGATCAGTGAGAAATTTAGAGTCTAATAAGATCAACTTGGTTTTTAGTGAATAGTAAAGTAGAAATAGTAACATACCCATATGAATGGTAATGAATAATAATGAATAGTAACTTGACCTTAAAAATAGAAACTTCACCCATGGATGTATAAATACAGTTTAGACATCTTAAAAGTGAAAAAATGATCATAGTTTAAGTTTTGGTATTTTTGTATGCCATAAATATTTTATTTAAAATTATATAATTTATTTAATAATTTAAAATGGAAATTTATTTTCTTAAAATTTAATCATAAATTGTTACATTATTCTCTTATGGTTATACAATAATTTTATAGGACCTTGATTAAATTTTTAAGGTGTTACAAAATGAGTTATAGTTTTAAAGTTGTATTTTTGGAATAAATAATGATTTTATTTAAAAATTAAATTTAAAATATTTAGAAAATTATTTTCATGAAATGGAATTCATTTTTTTAAAGCATCGATATTAGGTTTGGGTGAATTTTAGGGTTTTTTCTAAAATAGTATAATTTTCGGTGAATAGTAAAATTGCACTTTTGAGTTTCGGGTGTTTAATGACATCATTAATGATGTCATAATGATGTAAGATTTTTGGTTGACTTGTGAATAGTGATATGTTCTATGAGGTGTCCCAAGTGGACAATTCCATGGGCAAATACCATGGGCAAGCCCATGGATTTGCGAACACCACCGATGAGGTGTCCCCTGGAAATTAAATATTTATTCACTCACTTTTCCTATAAATACCAAGCCATTTACCTCCTTCATTTCATTACAAAATCATCCTCAGCAATGTTCTGGTCTCCTTAACTCCCATGAAGTCCTCCTAATGTGACCTCAAGCCTCCCAATTTCCCGACCTTCAAGCATTCGAAGTTAATCTTCAAGGTAAGGGATCCTTTCACCCTCCCCTTTTAAGTCATGAATTCCTTTATGTTGTGTCTTATATTTCCCATATCTTTATGTTGAGGGTATGTTATTAGATGTTTTTATTACTTTCAATTTATTGTCCAAATGACGAGAGACCCTTTCTCCTATCATCAATTTGTTTTCTGAATTTTTAAGTGACACCGTTAGGCTACCGAATTTCTCGTAAAAGAAATCACATCTTCTCTTTCCTTTCAAGTTTCCCTTTCTTGTGGTATGTCATTAAAATATTCATACCATGTTTTTATCTACATTTTATTCTGTATTTATATTGTAATAAAATTTATTTATGAGTGGGTTACCCTTGTACCCTCTCTTTTTTATTATTTTCTAAAACCATGTTATATAGCCGTTATGATGCAGAAATTTCATCTCAAAATTTATATCCCTTTTTCTCAAGAAATTACCTTGATTATTTATGTGAATACCGAGTCATATTTCATTTCTATGTATGTTCATAAATATATAAAAAGGATATATTTTATTATTTAATGGACATACATATAACCCTCATTCCCTTTCCATGTGTTATAAATGATATAATGATCTTATTTTTAAGAACTTTTAAAACATCATGATTTTGACATGAAACCCATTTATTTGATTCTATTTGGGTTATTTATGAAATTTTTGATTATGATCTATGTGGATCACATGAAAGTAAAGATATATTAAGGGTGCACCCTGATATCACTCCAATGCATTGGGTAAAGAATTAATCTATAGAGATGACAAGTTTCATGATACCTTGGAGAATAACCTTGGTAATTTTTATGACACCATGGGGATGGACCTTGGTGATATGTTCATGAATGTCTAAATGAAATGTTGAAGCCACATATTCAAGTTATTTTCAAAGTTATTTTCATTATGATATGGTTATACTTCCATTTATCATGACTTTATGTTTTTATTCAAGTTCTTATTGTTAACACAAGTAAACTGATTCCCTTGTTTACCCTTACTGGGCAATCTGCTCACCCTTTCCATTAAATGTATGTCTCCAGGTTATGAATGTAGTAATTTTACGAAGGATGAACCTATGATGAAGCCTTATGAGTGGTTTAGAATAATTTTTTATGTTGTTTTCATGTATTATGTTCCCGATTTCCAAGACACTAGACTTTAAAGATACTCTGTTTGTAAAATGTAATGAAAAGTTATGTAATAAAAAGGTGGGATTCCATAGTGTTGATAATAGATAATATTTTGGAGTCCATTGAGGGATTCATTGGAAGTTTTCACATGATTTGTGTCTTGTGATTTGGATGAGCTAGAGGAACCCCTTATAGGGTGTCATAATATTTCATTGTACTTTTAGATGGTTTTGGATAATTAGATGGGTGTAACCTATGTTCTTAGGGGTAGAAAGGGAGTCCCTTATAGGATTTATCTTTGTGTTGTGACCTCAAGGAATATTGGAGACATGAGTTTTTGTTTGGCCCTGAGGAGTGTCAGGGAGAGCCTATAGTGTCTATTTAATAGATGAAGGGATCCAGGGTGTTGAGGGATTCCCTATTCTTTTTCTTCTTCTAAGAGATGATCATAAATGATAGTTCAACTGTTTAGATAATGGTTCAAGGTTGGATTATAAGATATTTTTTTACCTTTTTCCATAAAATTTGACACATATTCTACATAATATTTTTCACGAGAAGAAAAATGTTCCTTAACATCAGTATTTTAATGTTGGTTCCTCAAGAATGATGTTAATAGTCTTCATGGAAGACATTTAACACTATTTAATTAGTAAATGATGTCAAAAATTCATCATATAAAACATTTAATGTCATATTTTTTGAAAAACTGATGTTAAAATCGGATGTTTAATGTTGGTTTATAAAAAAGTGATGTCAAAAATGTTTTCCATATTGAATTTAATTTCCCAACCATCATTTTTATTTGTCTTAGAGATAAAATGGAATTGGTGATCAAAATTTAAGTTCATTGGAATTTTCACTTACCTAAGTGAAGTGTTATAGAAGTCCAACTTACCATGCCCTTGATATTTAATCTATATATATGTTTGAGCACACCGAGTAATCGAAACTAATCTTGAAAAAATGGAATAAAACATGAAAATTGGTTTTGACATCGTTTTTTAATTAAAACTGATTTTAAAAGTGGGTTGTAATGTTTGTTTTCAAAAAAATGATGTGAAAATTCTTTTATGAGCTTTTTTACGTCAGTTTTTTGTAAAAAATATCGTTAAAAGTTGTTTGAGCATCATTTTTTACTAAAATTGATGTGAAATTTTGTTTCCATGAATGTATTTTGTTTCAAAATATTCATTTTGAATACCTATTGAGATAAAAATAACATACAGATTAATGGTTATGATCAATTGATGATGGAATTATCTAAAAGTATATAGTTCAATTTTCTATATAAATCAACATCAATACTGGTTTTAATGTAGGTTTTTACAAAACACTAAATTTAAAAATGGTTTCCATATTTTATTTCATTTCACAATATTTTTTTTTGACTACTCATCGAGATCAAAAAGACTTATGGATTAAAAGTTATTCCCAATAGAATTTCTACTTCTCAAAGAGAAATCTTAGAGAAGTCCAAATTTCAACTACTATAACATTAATTCCAAAAGACCCTTTGAATTCCATGAGTATTGAAAATGAAAATTTGGAAACTATCTAAATCATGGGAAAAATGTTTGACATCAGTTATACAAAAAATATACTTTAAAATCCCAACACGAGAAGGTTTTTAACTTTAGTTATATATTTACCCAACACTAAAAGTAAAATTTCAAATATGCAGATTTAGTATTTAATTTTTTTCACAACGCATGTTTCAATTTTCAAAATACTTCTTCAATTTTAATACTTCACCACCACAAATATTTTCATTTTCAATATATAAATCCAAATTCTCTTTCATTCAATATTTTTGAAATCAACAATTCCAATTAAAATTTCAATACTTCTTCACTCGATGATTTGCATATGGTATTTTTTTCTCATAAGTTCATGTCATTATTATTGTTTTCCTTATCACTAAAAATATTGATAATTTTTCATATGATGAAGAAGAATTATTCTTATAAAGATACAATGATAAAACATCCACCTGTGATTTACCAACATAGGTGAAAAATTCTTTATCAATCACTATTTTATCAAAAAACATTTTATTAAACACCATTTTAATTACCACATGGGTTATTCCTTAAAAGAAAAAAAATAACAAAAAACAATATTTTGATTCGAAGGAAACCAATAATATAATTGAAATTAGGTTTATGCATTAAGTTAATTCTTTGTTGTTTTCATTTGGTTCCTATAACTTTTAGTTCTTGTTTCTCGTGTTTTCTTTAAAGTGAGTTGTATCTATCAAATCATAAATATGTTCAACTTACAACAACCATAACTTTTTAATCATAAGTCTATTTTATCTCTATGATAAATAAAAATGAATCTTGGGAAACCAAATATACTCTAATATTAATATTTTATTTTTTTATATTAGTTTTTAATAAAATTGACATGAAAAATATATTTTTTTAATTTTTTATTGTTTTTTTGTAAAACTGATGCTGAAGACTGAGGGAGCCTGCCTTTTATTGACTTCTAACATAGAAACCAATGCTTAAGTCCACATAGGCCCAAATTTTGGAATGATTTTTTATGAAAACGGATTCCAAAGACATAGGAGGGTCTGAGTTTCTGTGTCGGTGTTTGTAAAAACTAATGTTAAATGCCACTTTAGTAGAGGTTAGCTGTTTTGTTTTGTAAAACCAGTGGTAAAAATAAATCTAACCGGGTTTTTAATCGAGGTTTTATATGTCAAGGTTATAAAAAAATGTTTAATCATCAATTTTTAGTAATTCATTTTAAAAAATATTTTAAAAACTTATGTTAAAATGTAAAAAAACAATATGGAAATGCATTTATTCCTTTAGTTTTGGGTTGATGAGGAGACCCTAGGGATATCTTAGATCAAAAAAATTTCATTAGTTTGATCTGGTTATCTCGACCAGTTGATGGCTATGATTAGGAAGGATTAAGGAGCTAACAGATGATATGGATTAGTGTAACTCCCACTATTTTAGTGTGCACCACGAATATCATCGGTTCAGGTATATGAGGTTTTAATGCCCTCATAGAGTGGGTTATGTTTACAGTGGATGCATTAGTGATCCCAAGACCCATGAATTCCATTTGCTCCTGGGGTTATATACAGATAAATACGTGTTGTGTATATATATGGTGCTCTATTTATTTCTAAAAGATATTTAGGAGTGACAAGTTATCTAGTTTTTTTGACATAGATGTTCTTATTTCCAATTTAGATAATGTTATTGATGTCCTAGAGCCTGGTAGATGTACGTTTTTATGTAGATGTCTATGGTTATGAAATGGTGTTTGAAATTCATGTTTGTTTCATTTAGATGTCTTGGATATAATGTATAGATATGGATGATGAACATTATGTCATGTGTTAGGGTGATATAGGTGCTATAAATCCTCTAGTGTGGGTTAGTTTAGGGGTATATTTACCAGAGGTGTCAGACTTGAAGCCTTAAATGTCTATTATCATTATTTTTTCCCACATTATTTTATAAATTTTTTCTTTTCCTTCCAACACTTATTAGATTTTGATAATGATATTTATATTAAATGTGAAGTCACTTATTGTGATAATAGATTATAGGCTCACCATTTTTTCTAGGTAATTGAGATTTATTTCTCACCCCCAATACATGAACCTCCATGTGTGATGTATGTTTTCAAGTTTGGATCATATGTTTCATGGGTGAGGGGGTTGAGGCTCAGTTTAACTTGATCAATTTGACCCAATCATGTCTAATATCTTGATTGGGTTAGTAAAGACCAATCGTCATGTATACTGGGTTTGTGGTTTTGATTAGGGTTGGTAGTAGAGACTATTATATACATTTTTAGTTTGTTTATTTTTGATATATGGTTTCCCTAGTGGGTGAATGACTATTTTCTATTTTTCTTGCTTGAGAATCTATATGATTGTATGATGTATTTATTTTTATTCTAAAATTTTGTTTCATTAGTTAATTTATTATCTATACTCAGATTTTATCTATATGTATAAGTTTTGTTATTCTACTGTTACAACACTATGACTAGAGGGAATATTCTCTCCAAATATATATGTTAGAACTTAACCACCAGTCAAAAGCATATAGAATTTGGGGAGGTTCACTTGAGTCTTTTTGATGTGTAAGAAACAAGATCTTCATGTCAAGTATGGATGTTGTTTTCAGGTTGTTTTTTAGGAAAAGGAATAAAAGTTTATTTTATATGTACAAGCCATGTACTTTTGGGTACATTCTAGGTACCTAGATTTCTATACACATCCACATACTGGCCGGGTAACGGCCATGAACATGGCTGTGTGGTGACCTGGAAGACTGCTTAAGGAGGGGTCCAGTTATGGATACTACATGACATGTAGTTTTAATGAAAACATTGTGTACTTTTGTTTTTATTTGAAATATCAGAGTGGGGTTGCATATTATGTTCGGATATGTATTCTTGTCCCCGTAGTTTGTACAAGGGAGTGAGGGAAGAATTGAAGACTCCGAACCCCTCCCGATTCTCCGTTCAATCATTGATTGAGACACCATTAGGTGTGTTGGAATCCCACCAGTGAGTTCTAAAATCCTTAGAGACTTTCATCCTAATTCCTCCTCTCTTGTGAGTTATTCAAGGTTGGGAGTTTTTCACCATTTTCTAGATCTACACCGATTTATGTCGATTCAAGGGACGACGTTCAATTATATCAATCGTACAACATTGAGGTAGGTGTATTGTGCCTTTCGTTGTGTTGTATTGGATTATATAGGCTTAAAGTGTAACATAACCACGTTTGGGGTGTTTTTTGATTTGGAATTTGACCCTCTTATCACCTGCTATGGTTTATTTAATTTTTAAAGTGTAGTTTATTATGCATAAATTATAATGCCTTGTTTATGGGCCACCCCATGGGTGTGTTTCCCTTGTCTGATTAATTATGTCCATTTGGTCTAGGGTTCCTATTAGGCTTGCCTTGTTTTCCATGACTTCTATTGTTTGGATGGAGTACATGATTATATAAAATTCATGTGATATGAATTTTGAATGTTTATCCATGTAGTAGTTTTATAATGCCTGAGCTCCATTGATATAATACGCACACATGTTTTCCAATGGACTGTAAGAGCCTTAGACCAGGAAGACTAAGGGGACATCCATATTATTTACACCGGACAGTAAGATCCTTGGTGTAGATGTTTGACCCAGGGGTATTGACCATGAGAGCTGCCTAGGAGGTTATTTTTAATTTATTGATTCCATGTTGACACAGAGGTATTGACTGTGAGATATTCCCTTATGGTCGTTATAAAATGAATTTGTGCTATGTTAAATCAAAGGGGTTGTACCGTGAGAGAATTCACAAGGTATTTTTTATGAATAATTGAATGATTGTGATGAGTCTGCCAAGCAAAAGCATAGGCTTGGACTCAGTCATACATGACTGTTTAGATAGTCTTTTAAGACATCTTTTTTGTTACATACATTGGGGCTATAAAGCCTAGTATAGATCCCAATGTTTACATGGTTAAACAGATTTCATAATAAATGTAAATGAATGTAATTGAAAACTATAGGACTATTTACTTATGAGTAAATCCTAGTTTATTTCTTTATTCTTAGATATTACCTACTATATATATATATATATTAAATGATAGTTAGAAACATATATTTTGGTGGTTTCCTACTTGGATTCTTCTCACACCCAATTTGGGTCATGTGTTGGACCCCAGCAGATTATATTATTGTAGGTATAGATATGAGATATCATCCTTATTCATCAGATACATGATTTCTATTAAAGCTGGAGATCATGGGACCAAGCTGAGGCTTGCGATGTTGTTGGAGTAACATTCTTTTTTGTACATTGGTTTTCGTATTGTATTTCTAGCACAGTGACTTGTTTGTATGCTTTCCTAGACACATGTGACATAAATCACATATATATATATATATATGATCTTGTTGTTTTATTACTATTAGTATTCTGCTGTTTACATTTGTTATGTGGTATTACTACTTCTAGAATTGTTTACTATTTTCTTTCCACTATGCACACTCTACCAATGAGGGCCTATTTTCCCCATTATCACACCTTTCTTAACACTTCTAGTCGACAACCACTAGCATTTGTGGACATGCACTTGAGGTTCTGTGGCCAACCAGGTACAGGGAGCCTATGGGCAGCACCTGGATCCATGACGTTACAATGTGGCATCATTGGGGTTTTATTTTCTACCTTGCCTTACTATTTGGAGCCAGTAGACTAGGATATGAAGGAATAGGTAGTTGGTAATTAGTTGTTCCTAGGTGTAGCTGACCCATGCATAGGGAAAAGCCATGTTTCCTTTAATATTTCAATTTTTCTGTTTATGGAATTGTTACAGTTGACTTGATTTCACCATTGGATGATTCACTTGTTTTGTTCTGTAATGACTGATATCATTGTGGTTCTATTTTGGTTGTATCTCGATGATATGAGGGTGTTCCATATCATGTATCATATATTCACTTTCTAGATATCACATGTCATTCATTCTTGACATGCCATTTAGGGTGAATTACGGATTCCATGTCATTGTGATAGACATTATGCAAGATATGCAAGATGTTATGATAAATTTTGTGATAGAAATACCTACTATTTTGATTGGGTATTGGTATATATAATGTTTCAATTGGATGGACGCCATGATTTGGTCCCGAAGGTGTTATGGGCCCTGTTGGATCAGAATTTGGTGGATCATGATTGATATTTAATTAAATTTAGTTAAGATATGAGATGAATAAGGATTTGAAACATTGATTCGTGGGGAGTATGGGCTCTAATGGACTGGAACATTACATGCCTTGGCCAAATTTTAAGATTTTTGGGGTTCTGAAGATGTTTCATAGGAAAATAATCCAGAAAACCTAGAAAAACACAATGTGTGATGTCATGAACTCACACCATGTGTTCTTCTATTTTGAAAGACGTGACTTTTCATAAGTACACTCTTTGTACCATATGTACATTCCATGTAGTTTTTAACTATGTGAATGAATGTGTGAGAAGATACATCGTGTTGGTAAACCCTTGGTAGAACACACCCTATACTTGGATCTCATGCCGTGATGAAATCAAATATGTATCCGGACATGTGACTAATGAATTGGGTGGATGGAACATTAGTTCTACACGCTGTGTCTGGACTGTGCATGCTGTGTAGTGTTACACAAGTAGAACCATGTAGTTATATCCATGTAGAAGTGTCTGTGTATGAGTGAATGTTCATTTACACATGATGTCTCAGGAGGAACGCACTGTGTGTATGGGGTGTTACATGACCAGGTTCACAAAATAACACTCCCATGTTATGGTTTAAGGGAACACGCCGAGTAGTGGTTCTACATGCCGTGTAACCCCCTTTGGTAAAAAATGAATGTTTTACTTCTCATATTATGTTCCTGCACTTATAGGTTTCAGTAATAGATAATCTTATACTAAGGTGTGCACTTGACCTTGCAGAGTCATTCCAGCAAGACATTCTCTGATAGTACGCTAGGTACAGGGTGATGATCAGACACTTGAAATGGTAGATCGGGGACTACCAACAGATCCTCTAGTCGTGATCATCATATCACTAGAGGTTATAACAAACAAAGTTACTGATCCACTATTCTGTGATAGATTTTTGAGGATGATAGAGTCTTTTAAAGGAGCACCACATCTTTCCACGCCCATGGGAGAGTTGATGTGGGCGTTCCAGTAGTAGCATCCTCCCACTTTTTCAGGGAATGGAGGACCTCAGGCTGTAGTTTCATTGTTTGAGGTAGTGCTATAGAGATCCTTCACTTGGTGATTCCATTAGCAGGGACGTATATTAGGTAGCTATGAGAGGTGTTACCAGTGCAGGAAGAGTGCACACATGAGACCTCAATGCCTGATAGATCTAGTTGAGTGCTGATATTGCAGCAAAATGTTTCATCTTTAGTGTTTTTTCGGATGTTCTCACCAGTAGCTAGTGAGTGGGTAACTATTATGTCTGCATGATCTGGAGAAGGACCAAAAGATTCTCCTTAGTTTGGGGAGTAGAGTTTTTCAGGACGTTTTGGATAAGGAGGTGGTCATGGCCATTGAAGCCAGACAATAGGTTTTCAGGAACAATAGGGTGGATCAGCTCTAGGTATCCAGGAAGTGTTGTAGGGCCACAATATCTATCAGACTTTTATGATGGAGCAAACCCATCGGGAGAAGGATCCCGACACCTCTACAGTTAGAGTTATGATACAAGTTTCCATAGTTTTATCTTCTACTATTTTTGATACAAGTGCTTCCCATAAGTTTATATTTATTGGAGTTATGGAGAGCCTTGGGCATTGTATCTTTACTTCTAATGATTTTGTGATGCTAGAAACTCCATTGGGGTTTAAGATGAAAAATGTACGTTAGTTCATGGAGTTCCCTCTTGAGTTGGTGGGTTTCACTTATTATCATAACTTTATGTCTTAGAGATGATAGGCTTCGATTTCATTCTTGGAATGGACTGGTTGATCTCCTTTCAATCCATTATTGATTTCTATCACTATAGGGTGAGTTTCACATCACCAGAGGGTGAATATTTTCTATACATGGGTGAATGGGATGTCTAGGAGAGCATAGATGGACCCTAAAATCATGGTTTGGGTGGAGTTACATCCCATATTGCTGGTTTATATCTAGAAGACCAGGGAGCCTCACAGATAGAAATTCTGATAGTGGTGGATCAGTTCAGAGATGTCTTTCCAGTTGACTATTCAGGTTTACCTCTAGAGTTAGAGGTGGATTTATCTATTTATATTATTCTAGGAGTGGCATAAGTGTCCACTCATCCTTATAGGATGGCTATAATAGAGTTTCAGGAGCTTAAGAAGCAGTTTGAGGAGTAGCATGAAAAAGGTTTCATCCAACCCATTACTTCTCCTTGGGGTTCACCTTCCCTTTTTTCAAAGAAGGTGGATGGTAACCTCATAATTTTTGTTGATTATCAGAATCTAAATCAGTTTATGGTCATGAACCGATATCCCTTTTCGGGGATTGATAATCTCTTTGATCAGCTTCGAGGAGTCTAGGTGTTCTTAAAGATTAACTTGAGATACAGTTATCATCAGTTTCATGTTAGACCATAAGATATACCTCTTACATTATTTCAAAGCAAGCATGATCTATACAAGAATTAAGTTATGCCATTATATCTTATGAAAATGTTGATAGTTTTCATGATACTGATGAAGAGAGTGTTCCATAATTTCATGGATTCTATTTTGGTAGTCTTCATGGAAAATATCTTAGTTTACTCTCACACTCGACATGACCATGCTATCCGTCTTGAGATCGTATTGAGTACACTTAGAGATCATTAGTTATATGATAATATTTCTATGTGACACTTTTGGATGGACATGAATCATATATTGGGTAATGTCATCTCAGAGGATGGAGTATTAGTGGACCTAGAGAATGTTAGAGTAGTAGTTTCCTAAGAGTATCTGAAGAATGTCTTTTAAATATAGATATTTTTGTGGCTGGATGGTTACTAAATAAGATTTATTCCATTTTTTTCACACATATTAGTTCCAATAACAGGCCTAAATATGAAGGGTTCAATGTTATTGTGGACAGATTTCTGTGATTTATCTTTTCATGAGATGAAAGGGATATTGAATTCAACACCGATATAGATATTTCTATAATTGGGTAAGAGTTACACAATGTACTATTCTGCAACATGTATCAGGATGGGAGTAGTTCTTATATAGGGGAACGCATCATTTAATATAGGTCTCAATATTTGAGACCACATGTGAGGAACTACCATACGCACGATCTCAAGCTAGCGGTCGTTGTGCATGTTTTGCGCTATTGGAGACACTATCTTTTGGGGAAGCATTTTGTTGTCTATATAGGCCACAAAATCCTCATGTACATATTTAATCAGTATGATAAGAATTTGAGATAGAGAATGTGGATTGGTAACCTTTAGTCATTTGACTTTGTGCTTTCCTACATGCCTGTGAGAGGAGAAATAGTGATGTTGTATAGAAGGACTCAGATATAGGCATTTCAAGAGGCCGAAAGTGAGTGGAAGCTTATAGATCAATTCTTTAAGATGTATTTGGAGGTTCAAAAAAAATAGGGGTTGAAATTTATTTCTTCTGTAGCCGTTACCTCAAATCTATTGAATTGAGTGTGGATGAGGCAACTATATGATTCTGAAGGCCTATCCCTTTGTTAGAGTGTGTCAGGAGAGGACACTACTCCTGGTTGGGCCGTAGGTGAAGATGAGGTTTTTCATTTTCATGGGCATGTAAGGGTGTCAGCAAACATGTGTGAGGAGATTATATGATATTTTCATGCCTCCATATTGGATGTTTATCCTGGTGTCAACATGATGTATTTAGATCTACATCATCAGTACTGGTGCTTAGGTGTGAAGAGGGACGTAGCTGGTTTTGTTATGAGATGTTTCACCAGTCAATAGGTGAAAGTAGAGCATTAGTGACTGATAGGGATATTATAGTATTTACCTACCTGAGTGGAATAAAAATGATGCCACGATGTATTCTGTGATGGTTTTACCAATGTATCCTAGAGTAAATGATGTTTTTTTGGTTTTTGTTGAAAAAATCAGAAAGGTTTCACATTTCCTGTCAATCATGGAAACCTTTAGTGTTGATGAACTTGGGAAGTTTGTACATGTAATAGATTGTACATTTTTATGGGGTTCCCCACTCTAACATTTTTGACAGGGATACCTAGTTTTCTTCTCTTGTGTAGCAGGGAATACATGAGGATTTGGGTACATAATTAATTTGGAGTACAACTTACCATCCCTAGACAGATGGCCAGTCCAAGCCTACGATTTAGGTTTTTGGAGGACATTCTTTGAGCATGCGTCCTAGATTTGAGGAGCACTCGGGAGAGATATATACCCCTGGTGTTGTTTTCTTACAATAATAGTTTTCAGGAAATGATTCATATGGCTCCTTATGAGGCTTTTTATGATAGGCCGTACCGATTACCAATATGTTGGTTAGAGGTAGGAGAGGTAGCTTTTATGGGACCTTGTCTTGTCCAAGAGACCACTGAGTAGGTGAAGTTGATTTATAAAATTTTGGATACTCCATAATATTTCCATAAATATTATTATTATCGATATATACAACCTCAGGAGTTCAAGGTTAGAGTTTAGGTTTTCCTACATGTCACACCGAGGTCGGGAAATAGGAGGATTAAGAGATAGGGGAAGATTTCACCGAGATAGGTCAGGCTGTTTGACATTTTGTAAAGAGTCGGGAAAGTTTCCTATCTGTTGCAGTTACCTTAGAGGTACCAATATATGCATGACTTCTTTCATGTTTCTCAGCTAGAGTGTTACTTTTCATAACAATCTCATGTTTTTTAACCCGATCAGGTTGAGTTGGAGGTGGATGTATCCTTTGAGGAGCACCCTATTCAAATTATCGATCGCATCGTGAAGGTTCTCCATGGAAATTTTGTTCTTATGGTACGAGTGCTATTGAAGAATGGGAGAGTGAAGGATAAGAATTGGAAGAGGGAGGCTGATGTGTGATCGCAGTGGCTAGAGTTGTTACAAATTCTTCTTCACCACCCTTGGAAGGGAAATTCATGGACAAATTTCTTTAAATGGGGATGTTTATAAGAACCTAGATCATCATTTTTGGTATAGATATTGTTTTCGGGTTGTTTATAGAAATGGAAAAATGGGGATTTTCAATGTACAGACTGTGTACCTAGCTTTCCATGTATAACCGCATAAAATCCATGTAATAGCCGAGTACATGGTCATGTAGTGACCTATCAGACTGTTTAAGGTGGGTGCTGGTTAAGGCTACTACACGACTTATAATTTTAATGAACATTACAAGTACTTTTATTCTTATTTTATATATTGGATAGGGGTCACATCTTATGTCTGGATATGTTTTCTTATCCCTACGGTTCATATAGGAGAGTGACGGAAGGGATGATGAACTTCAAAGCCCTCCCAATTCTCCACCAAAAATCTGATTGAGACAATTTCAGGTGCATTATACTACCACCAGTGAGTTCTCAAATCATCTAGATCATTTCTTACTGATTCATCCTCTCTTGTGAGTTATTAAGAGTTGGGATTTCTCACCGTTTTATTGATCTACGATGATTTAGGCCAATTAAAGAGCCGACGTTCAAGTATATCGATCGTACGACATCGAGGTATGTGGTTTGTGCCTTTTTTTTATGTTTTCTTGCATTATATATTCTTAAATTATGCATACCCATGTTTTCTCCATTGCTTGATATGAAATTTAACCCTTTTATCATGTATTATGGTTTATTTAATTGATAAAGGGTAGTTTCTTCTGCATAATGTGGGATACCTTGTTTATGGGAAACCCCATGGGTGTGTTTCTCTTTCTTGATTAATTATGGACATTTGGTATATGATGCATATTAGGCTTGACTTTTTCCCCATTACTTTTATTGTTATGATAGAGTAGTTGATTATATTAAATTCCTATGATATGCATTGTGAATGTTTATCCATGTAGTAGTTTTAGATTACATAAGCTTCATTGATATAATATGCAAGCATGTTTTCCAATAGACTGTGCGAGCCTTGGTCCTAGAATACTTAGGGGACTTCTATTAAATTTACACAAGACTGTGAGAGCCTTGGTGTGGATGTTTAACCCAGTGGTATTGACCGTGAGAGCTACCTAGGAGTTCATTTATAATTTATTGATGCAATGTTGACCTAGGGGTATTGATCGTGAGAGATACCCTGGTGGTCGTTATTAAATGAATTAGTGCTATGTTAAACCAAAGGGGTTAGACTGTGAGAGATTTACCAAGGGGTTATTTATGAATTTTTGAATGATTGTAACAAGTCTTCTAATACAAATCACAAGCTTGGACTCGATCTTACATGATTGTTTAGATATTCTTCTGAGACAACCTTTTTTTACTTACATAGGGGATACAGAGCTTAGGCTTGATCCCAAGGATTACATGGTACAAAAAATTGAATAATAAATGTAAATGAATGCTGTTGAAATCTATGGGACTGTTTACTTTTGAGTAATTCCTAGTTTATTGCTTCATTATTTCATATTTCCTGTTATATATATTCATTGATAGTTAGGCAAAAAACTTGTGTTAGTTTCCTACTAGGATTCGTCTCACACCCAATTTGAGTCACATGTTGGACCCAAGAATATTATATGACTGAAGGTATAGATAAGGGAAATAACCATTATTCATCAGGTACTTGATTGCTCTTGGAGCTAGAGAGAATGGGAGCAAGATGAGGCTTATATTGCTACTGGAGTTACTTTTTTTCTATACTTTTGTCTCTGTATTATATTTAATGTATTGTGACTTGTTTGGATTCTTTCCTAGACACATGTTACATACATTATATATATATACATATGATCTAGATGTTTTATTACAATCAGTCTTATGTTGTTTACTTATGTTGAATGGTTTTACTACTTCCTCAATTGTTTACTATTTTCTTTCCACCATGTATACTCTGCCAATGATGGAATAGTTTTCCAATTATCACACCTTGTCCCTCACTTCTAGTCGAAAGCCTCCAGAATATGGGGAAATGCACTTAAGGTTTTGTGACCAACTGGGTTCGAGGAACCTTTAGGGGGCACCCAGATCCATGATGATACATGATGATTTAGAATAAGTGACATGTTAGGTTGACCATGAAAAATGTATTACAGATATAATTCAAACATATCATTCCCTTGGTCAAAAAATAGAGTTAAAAAATATCATTTTCCTATTATTGATCCATTGTTAAAAAATCATTGGAGTAGAGGCTATACTAAAAATAGATGGTTGTTAACAAATGAAATATCAATCTCTTAGTTGTGACTTCCTTAGTAAATTTGGAGGCTCTACATGGTTTGGTTATTATTCATGACATGAGTTAACTAATTTTTCATCATCATGAAAATTTCAATTCATTATCCCATGTATTTGGAAGGACATCATCACATTTTCCGTTTTATCTATTGTTTATATTAATACTTCTATTTTATTACATTTCTCTAGTATAATAAACACAAAGTGAGAAATTTTTTATTATTGGAAATATAATAATAAAAGAATTAATGAAAATAATAATACAAAAACATTATAATATCTTAATTCAAGGATGATATTCTTCAATCATGAAAGGATTACATATTATATATATCTTTTATAATGGGTTTTAAAAACCTTGTGATTATCAAAATCATATACCATGAGTGTGTCATACCATGTGTGCAACAAGGACACCATTTCATGAACTATGTGATAATATTTTGGAATCACAATGTTCCATTTTCAGGGTTTTTACTACCTTGTACAACTATTACTGATCCATATCCAGTTGTATCCGGATATGGATTTCATTTCATAGAAAACAAACAATTTATATTCTGACACAATTTAGTGATTTTTTTATTATTTATGCATATCCCAAGGGTTCATAATAATATTTCTATAATCATAATTCTCCAAAAATAACTAAACCATACCTCTGATACCAACTGTGGAACAATGACTTTTTAATACCTGACTTTTAACTTAATTCACTAAAAAATATTTCACCAATAACATTGATGGATATATTTTGTTCTAGTGACATGGAAATAAGGAACATAATGCATGAATTACATAAGTAAAACATAAACATATAGATTATTTAGTCATTTTGAATGACAAATTTATTAATAATTCCAAGTTCACATCACTGCAAGTAATTTCTTGGGGGAAGACATAATATAAAAGGGTGAGAATAAATCCCAACATGTAATAACAAAGAAAACAAAACATGATTGATCATCACAGAAAAAAGGGGCATAAAAAGAGAGATAAAATCAGTACTCAATATATAACATGGAAATGCTTCTTCAACATAAAAATGATACATTCCAAATCATATCACCATGGTGACATAAATTTTTTTACCAAGGTTATTTACCAAGGTATTGTAAAACAATTCATCTATAAAGATAAATTTTTTACCCTCTATATTGAAACAATATCAAGTAAAACCCTTCATATGTATTAATTTATATGAGCCACATCAATCATAATAAATCATTTCATCAATAAATAAATTAGAATAAATAATGAGTTTCATATAAAATAATTGAGTACATAATATGTGCTTAAAGACTTGAAAATTACATCATTTATAAACCAAAAAAATGGAAAGTGGGATTCATATAATTAAATCCCCAAATTGATAAATTATGTTTACATATAAGGGAATTCTCATAGATAAATAAGGGTTTTTGGTATTCATAATATTATAATATTTCATGTAAAAGAGGGAAATTTAACTAAATAATTTAAACACATGATGATATAAAATGTGAATTAAGGAAAGGGTATAATGGGGGAAAAATTTTTCTCACCTTGATAAAATATTATTTTGAAAGAAATGACATAGTAAAAAGTTTTAGGAAAATAATGTACTTAAACACTTAGAAAAAACCACAAAATTGGCACTTCAATGCATAAGGGGAAGAAACAAATTTCCATCTGTTGAAATGTTTCTTACTAGAAATTGAGGATAACACCTTAGAAACACTCTTGGAGAGGAAATATGACTAGAAATTTCTAGATAATGGATTTGGTGAGGAGAGTAATGATTGGATATGAGGGTATTTATTGTAAAATAGAAGGAAATGTTTCATAATTTTTAATTATTCTTCTTGGAATTATATGATGTGGAATCTAAAAAATCAATGGCATTCATAGTTTTTGTAAATTGGTGATATTTTGTAATATTTTGATGCATTTTAATGGTAATATAGTTTTTAATATTACTTTTTTACATGGAAAATTAAATTTTACCCAAAATAATGTTTTTAAAACTATAAATTTCATTTTTGACTTATTAAAGTCATTTATTGGTTTGGAAATTAATTTAATACCATAAAAATAAATAATATGAAAAAAATAATATATTTTTGGTTTGAATTGTATATAAATTGATATTATATCATTAATATATATATTTAAATTTATATATATGAATTCATCAAACACATGGATTACACAAAATTGTATTTCTCCATAATCATATTTTAATGCATTGATTTCAAATAAAATGTTTATTTTTGAAAAATAATTATTTAAATATGATAATTTTAGTTTTAAATAAAAAACAACATTTATTAAAAAATTAATAGTTTTTAAAATATAGTCAACTTTTTAATACTTATAATAACATACCAGAACACTATCAATTCATGTTATCATTTAAATTTAAATAAACAATGTTTTAAAATACTACTTCAAAAAATTAAATGGTTTATTTCAAATACTTTTTATTATTATTATGTTTTATATATTTTCATAAGATAAAATTGTGGTTTAGTTTTATCCAAAAAACTATCTATCTAAATCATACTATATTCATGTATATTTTAGTAAATGTCAAATAATATTAAATAGGGTTAATAAAATAACATTGTCATTTATAAAAATGAAATTATAGTTTAACAATACTATGGTCTACATGCATTACACTTTGTTTCACTAACATACATTCTAAGGGTAAGGTGTGTGATAATTGTAGTTTTATGGGGTGGATCATCTACCATTGAACTAATATCGATCTCCATTAACATGAACTTCTACCATAGGAATGTTCATTCACGAATAAATTATTTGAGGTCATATTGGGCTTGGTCTGGGGTTCACCCCAAAGATAATACGACCCTCCTAAGATCTAACAAATGGGATTTAAAAGGCATAAATATACTATTTGAATCTATCATTTTCCCATTCTATACTAGTTACAATTTTTCATTACCCATTATAAAAACTAATTATATCATTAATATCATTACCAGTGGTTATAAAACCAAATATTCATGTTGAACAATGATCGTACTGACTAGTGGTCTTATTGGCCAATGGTAGTACAATTCAATAGTCAATTAAGTGTCGTACCCAATAGACATTTTCCCTTGATACACTATTTATACTCCACCCACCATTCATTAAAAATTACCACTTGATTACTAATGGTTTTCATAATTCTTTTGAGAATGTCAATTATATTCCTAAGATTTATTTTTCTTTTAACAAATTTCCTTAAAAATTTAACTTTCATTATAAATATCAAAACTATGGAGTATTATATTGTGTGGTAATTATTATTTGGTTTTTATATCTATTTACAATTATTAGATTTAGAAATTTGTATTACAACATAACATACACTATTGTTTTGTAATATTATTTATATTTACTTCCATTGTGTAATAAAATAAAATTTTCATTTAAAAAAAAGAGAATTCTTTAATTAATCATAGAATATATTCTCATGCCATTATAGTATGTTTGAAAATGTTATTTAAGGCTAATGATAAGGGATCTCTTTGAATATTTATCTTATTTTCTGTTAGATCTCTCTATTCGATCATATTTTCTAAACATTTTTGTGTATTTTTACTTAAATTATAAATTTTTTATTATTTTTTCCATATTTACACACCCATTAATTATAATCTTAAACATTTATTCTCAATTGATATGAAATAATGTTTTTATGTGGTTCTCAAAATTGATTGTTTCTCTATTGGGTTATATTTTTTATTTCATTTCCTAATTTAATTCTTTATAATTTAATACATTCATGTGTATTGATATATTTATTATCTATTTTATGGATCCCATTTATTTCAAATAACTTGTTTATGTTGATTTTTATATTATTAGAAATTTATCTCTCTTGTATTGGAAAACCTCAATTTCCACTATCATCATTCATGAATTTTGAATAAAATTTTGATTATATATCCCCTTTTATTTTTAATTATTATTTTATTAGAATGTTCATAACCTTATCAAAATTTATAAATGACATATTATTATATAAATTATATCAATACTTTGGATGTGATATTTAAAAATTCATCCCTTGATTTCATCTCACTTTAAATTCTGAATTAATTTCCTTTATTTATAATAAAATTATTATTATTTTATGATAATTAAATACCTTTTAGTCTTTATGTTTTAATTAAACATTATTTACGTATATTTCTATCATTTTCTCAATTTTAAATTATATAAAATTAAATATATGATTACTATGAAACCCATTTCATTTTTGACATTTGTTATCCATGGATTTCTCATTGATTGATACATGAGTACTATACAATTTCTTTTTAATGTTGAATGAATAATTTTGAATATAATATCATGTGACTAGTGAGACTATAATTATTCAATATTTTATTGATTTTTTAATATTTTAATCTCATGAGATACTATGTATGGGGAATTGCTGGGGAGCCTAGTCCAACTATGTTTTGTTTTCGATGATGTAATCCCTAATATATGTTTGAGATAAATAATTATTTTGAATGATTTATATTCAATGTCACAATTATCTAAATGTTAAATCCTTATTGTTATTTTTCTATTCTAAAGATACAATAACAATCATTATAATCACCCATGTATGATAATAAATCATTCCTCTATTTTATTCATATTATTCCTCTCCTTATTGAGATTATAGATAAGTTTTTCATTGATTCTAATACCTAAGTGATAGAATATGTTAAGAAGGCCATTATTGGAATATATATTAGTACAGTGATGAAATTATTTAAATAAAGTGTAAAATTTAATGTGTGTTAATTTTTTATGGACATAATTTTCCAAGGAACTAATAATTTCATTTTTAGTACGTGTAATATTATAAAACAATTATATAATAATTAGGTATGGGACTCATATGTCACTATAGTTGTCATCAAAAATGATTTAGTTAATTTGTAAATTCTTCTAGATAATAAAATACTTAATATGTTGTAATAATATATTTTTTATGATAATTATATTAGACATAAACAATAATACCTAAGTAGTTCACCATTGTTTTTGATTTATGCCTTTTCATTTATCATTAATATTTTATAATTTAACAAATAGTGGGAACCATTAGGAATAAAATAAAGTGGTGTAAAGTACATTAACAATTTATTTGGTAATTATAAAATTATTATATGACTATGGTTCGATAAATTCCTTCATATATAGAGTGGTTTTTTTAAAATATTGAATCATTCCCTCGATAAATTGATGCCAAAATATTAGTGAAAAATCCAATTGGTACAATTTTTTCTTCCAATGTGTTTAAATAATACTAAATTAATATATTACATCTATGTAGGGTGGGAGTGAAATAATTAAAATAAATAATACTTGAGAAGGGGGAGGCTTGAAACTGATACTTCCAAAAAACCACAATAGGGACACAACAACTAGGTTATGACCATGGGGGTGTTCCTCCCAAATTAATACATATTGGAAGAATATTTTTAAAATATTTTAATCTATCCAATAGTGAATTTTGATGGTATATTGGTCATGATTTTTCTATATTTATATATTTATTGTAATAGGAACTAGTATAAAGAAATTTTATTTCAAATCCCAAACCATCACATCCTCTTATACAGTTATAATAAGAATTATAAATCTCCTCTATAATGTCCATGAAAACTAGGGTTGATATTTCCCATTGAAGAAACATATCATTATCAAAAATTTAGAAAAAATAAAATTTCACCCTTGAATACATTCCCATTGTTATATAATATAATAATTTATTTTTCAATGTTTTTCATGGTCTCTCCGTAAAAAATAAGGAAGAGTTATAAATTAATATTATAACTGGTGGAATAATTATACTAAAAATACCCTACATAATGGATATGATATAATTTGAGGAATTATATAAGTAATTGTTAGAAAAGTTTTACAAAGGGACTATATATCCAAGCACGTCACCATAGGTTCTGATATTTCTCTTTGTGAAGACGAATGATGAGTATATATAAATTTTCAACAATTTTCAAGAGCTTAGAAGGATAACCGTAATGAAATAGTATCCTCTAAAATGTATTTAGGATGTTTATAGTAAACATCATGGAGATCAATAAACCTTAATAGTTGACCATCATTATGGATATCAACAAAAAGGTGAATAGATGAGAAAATAAGAAGATAAAATTGCTCACGAAACATGGGCACTACAAGTTCATAATAATTCATTTTAGAATAATAAATTTATAGGATATATTTATGGAATTTATGAATACAGTATTTAGATACTACCTAAATTAATGATTTACATTTTATTAATAATAATATTATATATTTTAAGAGTAAATAAGAATATGAAGATTGTCTAAATATAGTTATAGAAAAATTAATTGAGGATAAACTATCCGAAAAATTCAACAAGTGTGCCTTTTGGAAGAATATAATAAATTTCATATGTCATATGATAAAATTAAATAGAATTTATATTAATCCTTTAATTTGAATGGTGATTTAGGAATTAACAAAAACAATAGTTGTCACAAAGACTTCTTTTTCTTAGATTAGCAGGGTACTACAACCACTTTTTGAGGGATTTATTATATTTTTTATAACTTTAATTAAGTTAAAATGGATGGTAGTAATGTATGTGTGGAAATAATTATGTTAAGAGAGATTAGTTTAGGTAAATAATAGTTTGGTAACTACATGTAACACCCCAATATGTTATATGTTTTTCCATGAAAATAAATATGAAGATTCAATAGATTTCTTTACATCCATCACCATTTCTATGTGAACCACAAAATAATAAACCATTATAAACTAGATGTTAAATTTTATGGTATAGATAATAATAAAATCTTTATAAAAAATATGTATAAATTTTTTAATTAGTAAATATTTATTAATTAAGGAATAACAAATAATTTCTCAATTTTCAGTAATTTCCTTTTATGCTTGAAAAATATATTTTCATTAGAAATGGGTTTTATCAAATTCATCAAATGAAAACATTATAATTTTTTAATAAAATATTTATAAATTTAATTTCTATAAATTGATTTCTTTTTCAAAATATAATTCCAATATTATATTTTTTTCATTTTGTTCAAAAAAGATATATTTTTTAGTGAATAGTTAAATTTTGGATTTTTATAAAATCTATCATTTAATTCCAAGTAAAATTTCCATTATAATTTTAATTTTATATGTAATTAAAATAATTTTCATTAAATCAAAAATAATTTAAATAATTATTTAATAATCATCATTATACTTTATTTTGGTATGAGTTTATTATTTTTATTTTTCAAAATATTTTTCTATACATGCATTGTGTATTTATATTAATAAATTATATTAATATATATTAATAATTAGTTTTAATAAAATTTATAGATTCTTTATTAAATATAATTATTTTAAATTCATTTTATGGATCTTACATCGAACGAAATGGAAGTAAATTACATTTTATGAAATAAAAACATATTTCTAAAACAGATTTTCATTGTGAGTTACATGATTGTTTAAAATAAAATTATACCACTTATAAAAAATGAATACTATAAAATGGATTCAATATTTCTAAAAAAATATTATTAGTATAATCTAATATGTTTACATTATCTTTTAGTCACAGTGAATAGTGAAAACATTAACATTTTGTTACCAGTTTTATAGTTCAGATGAGTTTACCAAGTAGGTGGTTAAACCAAGAGAAAAGGGTGGGATTGAATCCCGCACAAATATAATAATTATTTTTTGAAAAATTTTAAACATTATATTATCATTGCTTTCAATACCTATCCAGTAGGAGCTACTTTCCTAGGAAGGAGACCTTATGTAATTAAAATCTTATAAGAAATTCCATGTGTGTCCATCCTCTTACATATAAAAGGGAACATATTCTGCTCTATTATTCATAATAATTGGGATTTATAAGTCATAAAATATATAATAAAAACCACTATATTATCCTTCAAATTATCCTAGGTATTTTGGTCTTATCTTCGTACCAATCCTTCAAGGATTAATGTATACACAAAAGGAGGTCTCTCAAAGATGAGATATGGATATTAAACAAGAACTTCCTATTTTATTTCATCATCTGCTTATTGTGATCATTTTTATCCATAAAAATATGAATAATAAATTGTAATATTCACATATATATTTTATTGTGCCGATGGGAGAACCATTTAACACTTATTCTCAATCAAATGGGATATGGAAGTATCACTCATACATATGTGTAGACTAATACGTCCACGTAGCAATGCGATTAATTTTATAGCACAATCTTGGATGGATGTTAATTATGATAGATTTATTTTATATATAATATATTTTTGTTTTAATAATGTTTATGTATGTTTTAATTAGTATTTACCTTTCTTTCATTCAATTCATCATAAAATGGAAACATCACTCATGCATACGTATTAATTACCATCCCCACATGGTGATGCAAATCATTTTTCATTGTTGATTTATATAAATTAATATAATTATGTTTGTAATTAATATAATGGATATTTATATCTTGATTTAAATTATATATATTAAGGAACAATAATTTATGTTCATGGAATACAACTGTCGAAAAAAACATACAATAAAAATTAACTAGTAAAAACCTAAAATAATGATGATACTGAATGATTTTTAATGAAGCGGTGACAAGATGTTAGTAGTAAAATATATATGGGAATAAATGAACAATTATTGTTATGTTATATAATTATAAAAAAATTTAAATTCATTACATAAGAGGTTGAAGCTCTTATGAAACAATATAGACACGAGTTATGAGTTTTTTGGTAAAATATCATCATTACTAAGGTTGTCTATGCTTATATTTTCTAAGGATGAAATTAAATGTTATATATATACCATAAAATATTTATTTGATTATCCATTTTTTATTTCATTATATTTCATGTTTTCATTTATTTTACCTCTCTTTATGTTCTTATGAAACCAAAATAATGCTTTCAAGGAAAAGTAACTTTATTTCTGTTCTCGGTCGGTAATATTTTTCTTCACTATCCATATTTTATTCAATATGTTTTCAATAGTTTTTTTATTATTCTAAAATATTTACTTATGTAATTTTCTCCATATTTTACATTATATAAATATGGTTTAAAGGAAACATCTTTCCATTTTCAAAATGAGGTACTTCCAAATTTTTACCTAAAATGTGAAAGAAATTTGTTTTATTTTAACAAACCCCACATGAACGGATTACCCCACCATAATTAATACTATTTTCTTTAAATACTTATTTATATTATTCCTTGGTTCTTTTAAAATATTTTTTGTTAATATTTTTGATTTTTTTAAATAAGTGATTCAAAATGAAAGGGGTGTTTTCCTTAAAAAAATGTCACAGTGATCATTTAGTGGGATTCTCATCCTTATCAAAATAATTTTATGTTTATTTTGTTTCTTTGGGGATATTATCCATTTTTAACATATTAATTTCCCCATATATGGTTTATTATTATGGTGAATAATGTCTTATGAAGCTTATATCTTTTAAACGAGTTATGATATGGTGATATGATGATGTTTTATTCAATTTTCGAAAAAATTTGCATGATTTTCATTATATGAAGGATATAAAAATAATTATATATAATTCCAATTAATTGGGTAAATAATTATATCTCATCAGATAATAATGAAAATAATTGGGAGTAAACCCAGTTTAGTAAGGGAAGATTTCCAACAATAAAATCGTGGGAGTGAAACTTGACAACATAAATGATGGAATACAAAGTGATCGTAATCCACTATGATACTGTTAGTAGTGTGTATTGAATAGCAAAATAATTTTATATGGTTATGGGTTTACAAAAAATAATGTTGTTTTCTTAAGGTATGTTATAATGAAAGATGATTTGTTATTGATGATTACACACTCTTATGTCATATGTCTTTTAATTGATAAATAATTACGTATTGTTTCACGATTATGATATATGAATTGATGGTTATGATTCCTATTGTTAAGATCACGTACTTGTGCCATTATTATTATATTATTCCCCTTTTTATCATTGACTTCTCTCTCTTTTTCTTACCTATATAGAGAATCAATGATCACCATTTCTTATGTTTCACTTCCCCAGGTAATGGAGAATGTTATTAATTATGTCATGTCTAAGAAGAGAAATAGATGTGAAGAACATAATTATAAATGATACAAATCATTTATTTACTAGTTCTATATATATATATTTAAAAATACACAAAACCATTGTGATTGTTCTATGGATTCTATTAATATATAATTAATTTTATCACATATAATATTTAGGTATTATTTATGAAAATTACAGGTCTCCATTGTTTTTAAATGATAAAGGTTTAGTCACTTTGGTATAATTGGATGATGAATAATTAGTGAGAACCCTAACAATAAACCTATGTATAGGAGAAAATCCATGGTATGGAAATAAAGGAGCATAGTTTCCCTAAGACAACGCGTCCCTATTTGGATACTAAAAGTGAATGTGGTTTGGATCAAATGCATTTTGGGGTGATAAAAACAAAAATAGTTAGTCGAGTATATATCGACCAACATTATGGTTCATTGTGAATGGTTCCTTATTGGGCACCTATTTTGACAGTCCTAGGGGATATTCTTAGGTTTTTTAACATATTATTTAAGATCAATTATAAAGTATTTTAATAGATAATAAATGTGCATGTCTTAGGTTGAACATTATGTGTTATAGATTGAAAAATAAGAGACATTATTTAGAAATCCTATAAATTAAAATCAATATTATACAATTTCCCACAAAGATTATTGTTGATAATAAAATGTTTTTTATTTCAATCAATTGATAGAAACAAAATGATTCATGTAAAAAATGAATATTATGGAAAATAAAATGATTATCCTCATAATAAATTGAATTCTATAGGAGACGGAATGAAAAATAATTTTTTTTATTCTTATATAAACTTATCAAGACATAAATCAAGTTGATATTACAAATGATAAAAGAAATGAACAATGTACTCTTTATTCTTTCCTAAGGGAACATCTATCTTTTTATTTGGGACTTCTGACACACTAATTACAGAGTAATAGATTTTTTCCACCAAAAATATATATAAATTCAATTCCATAATGATTTAAACAAGTGATATTTATTATATAGATGGTTAATAGGATCAATAATTCACTCTTATCAAGAATATGAGGCCAGATGAATAATTTCACTCAATTTAGTGGGATGGTTTAGGGGATTATTTTTACATAAGTACATTCCCCATAATCATTATACGAATAATGAGAAATAAGTCACTTTGATTAAGAATAGGGATGATGACCCCATTTCTACCTACGAGGAAAATTTGTATAGACTTGTGAGGTATGCTTATGGTATTATTATTGAATCATAATGTAATAATTATTGATTCATTATTGTATTTAAACGTATTTTATTAAGGTTTTTATATAGTTGATAAATCTTTATCATTAAAGAAAACTTTTTAGGTGTTATCAATGTATAAATTGAGTTTTGAGTCTCCCATAAATCTCATCATTTTCAAAATAAAATAAAGATGGAATTAAATGAAAATTATAACTGAAAAAACGTTGTAGAAAAAAGATTACTTTTACTTTATTCTAGAATTATAGAATAAATCATGGATGTAATTAAATAAAGAGAGTTAGGAAAAAAATGTATTTAAAAGAATTATATTGAAAAATCAAAAGCTGATTTAATGGAAATTAGTTATCTAATGATGAATATAGAGGGAAATATCCACATAATGAACTTCCAACACCCCAATTATATTATTATAAGAAGTACAGAAATTATGCTAATAGGTTCTTTAAACCAATTTCTAATGACGATGATCAATGTCAGGAATCATTTAATACTAGATGCAAAGGGAAAATCTCATGCGATCAATGATTTTGTTATGGGGTGAAATAATAATTTGGTGAAATGTATACTTACTATCCAATCTAGAGCTACCAATTTCTTATTTTGTTTTAGTTCTTCCTAATATTTTATATCAGAATAGTTTTTCAAGGGTATAAAATTACCATATCAATAATTATATGTTGAAATATTTGTAAGATCTTTTAATATTATGATCATATCATCTCATTTATATGAATATTACCAAATTTAGGTCTATGGGAATGTGCTCCCTAAATATATTATTTTTCATACTCTAGTTGAATTTGATGTAATTTTGGGTAGAAATTTTCTTTCATTATATTAACCCCTTATCAATATTTGAGTAAGGGAAGTAAAATTTTATATTCCATACCAACCTATGATTTTAATTCATTGAAATGATAAATAGAAACTTTTAATAGAAATTTCTTCCATAAAATATGTCATGATTCCTATTTAATGTGGGCTTTATATGTTATTATTATGGAGAAACTCAACATCCAAGATATTCACATTGTATAAGACCTTATTAAATGTAATTATGGAAGAGTTAACTATTATTCATATGAATCATGAATTTGAGTTTTCTATAAAACTAATACTCGATGCCACACCTATTTTAATGTATCCATATATAAAGACCATGATCGAGTTGTATGAATTGAAGAAAATCATGGATAATTTTGATATGATATTCATTCATCTAGTCGTTTCACTGTGGGGTAAACCTATACTTTTTATTTAAAAAAAATATGGGTTAATCAAACTATGCATTACTTATTAATAGCATAAACAAGATCATGATAAGGGTTATGTATCCTTTTTCCCATATTGATTTTTTGATCATATTTTAAGTGATAAATATTTTTCCAAGATTGATCCTTGATCTTGATACTATTAGTTGAGGGTTAAAATTGAATATATACCCTAAACATACTTCCATTAATGTTATGGAAATATTGAGTTTATAATCATTCTATTTTGATGTTCTGTTTACCTCACTATCTTCATTGACTTAATGAATATAATATTTATAGACTACCGTGATCATTTTTTTGGTAGTATATATAGATAATATTATTTTATATTCCAAGAGTATATAATAACATGAATATCACTTAAGATTTTTTGAAAGACCCTATGGAATGAGAAGTTGTAATGAGAATTTACCAAGTGTGAATATTGGATACAAAAAACTTTTATTTTCAGGTTATATAATCTCAAGAGAGTGTATGTCTATGGATCTATAAAATGTGGAAGTTATTGAACATTGGCCTAGAACAACCATTGTGATGGAGATCCATCATTTTCTTCAATTTGATTGATATTATCAGTGCACTATGATATTTCTAATGACCACATAATCCACTAACAATGTTAACATAGAAAGGGATTTTTGTTTCTTTATAATGGTGAATGTGAACAAATTTCATGGAACTAAATAGAAGGTTATTCAGTGACCCTTTATCCATAACACCCTACAATAGAGATGTGTTTGTGATTTATACTAATGCCTCAAGGTGTTTTCTTATTTATAATGATATAGTGGTATATTATGACTCATTATAATTGAAGGTTCACAAGGAAAATTATATGCCTCATTATTTGGAGTTAGAATCAGTAATATTTTCATTAACGATCTAATGGAATTATCTATATTAAGATATGTGAGACATATATAATGATCATAAAAATTTAAAATATATATTAACCCTCGAAATTTTTAATATGAACTAAATAATATGGTTAGATTTAAATAAATATTATTATTTCTCCATACATTACCACTCTAGGAAAATGAACAAGGTGGCTAGTGCATTGAGTCTGATGGATTATAATAGCTTATCTATGATAAGGTCGAAAAAAGGTCTGATATTAATGGACTTTTAAAGGTTGGAATTTCAATTCTTGAATTAAGGGAAGAAATCATATCTTTATAAAATGAGTGTTCAACCATCTATCCATGTAAATACTAAAGAGGAAAATAAAGAGGATGAAGAGCTACAAAAAAGTTGAAAAATATTCCTATGTTTAACCTTGATTATGATGGAATGATAGGGTTCAAAAATCTAGTATGTGTCAAATCAATACCAGATTTGAAGAAGGAACTATTATAAGAATCTCATATCTCATCATTCTCTATTCATCCTAGAATTAAAAATATTTATAGGGATGTTAAAGAGTACTGTAACGACCCAATGTTTTATCCATGGAATTCCCTTCTTCAAATTATTTCATATAGTATAATAATATACGATTATATATAGAACACAATATAAACCTTATAAATGATGAATTACTGTAAGAAAGTGTATCTTTAAAGGTTATGGAATGTATACATATGAGATTGTAGCTTGAATTTGGAATAGTAATGTGACCATTATAAATAGTAAACCATCCATTTAAATAGTAACATCACTAATGAATGTATAAATGAAATTTATTCACTTTATAAGTGTCAATATGATATAATTATGTTGCAGTATATGTAAATAAATATTTCAAAAATTATTGATTAACTATTTGAATTTTTGTAAGTTATGTATATTTAATTAAAATTTTGAGATTAACTTAATACTTTAAAATAAAATTTACTTCCAAAAAATGTATTCATAATTTTTTATTTTTATGTCCTATGATCAAAAGAAAATATTATGAGACCATAATTAATTTTACAATTTTTTAGAAAAGATGTTTTAAATTTAAATTTTTTATTTTTTAAGTAAATTTTAATTTTAATTTAAAAATATATTTCTTTTATTTATAATTTTTTTGTAAAATGGAGTTCATTTTTGGATTTTACAAATCAAAAAATGGTTAAGGTGGATTTTTTTTATTTTCTAACCTACTTTAATTTTTGATGAATAGTGAAATACATTAATTTATGATAAATGATAAATGCATGAATTATGATGTCATCAAATGATGTAAATACATTATCATGAACTCACAAGCGCACATACTATTTTTTGTAATTGGAATCAAGACTATTCATTGTCTTTACCAAAACTGTTAAACTAGTGATTAACATAATAGGAAACCCCTCCTCTCCTCAACTATAAATACCAAACATCTTTACCTCCTCACCTCTCACATCTAAAGCCTTGTTCCTAGTCAAAATTCTACTCAAATATCTCTCTAATCACATATCCCACGTCCATAAGACCTTGGTCTCTTCATAGTATCAAATAATCTCCTCTAAATAGGTTTTGAAGGAAGATATATTCAAGAGGTAAATTCCTCGTTTCTTTTATTCTATTTCCGTTCAAGTTCCATTATTTCAGTTTATTTCCTCTCCTCCTTTCATCCAAATGTTATGATAACACCACTACCATACAAGTACTTTAATTTTTTTATGATAATGGAATAATTTGTCGTCATTTATCCTTTCTACTCCTGTTTATACTAGAAATGAAAACACCATCCAGGATGTGTTAATTCATTACATTCAAGGATGGCAGGTTTTCAATTTCTTTTACCATATTCAATTCAGTTCATGAATCCATTTTTACGGTTGAACCGGATTATAAGATATTTATTATGTCTTATTCATGTTTTTTGAATTATTTATACACATAATACTAATTTATAATGTAAAATGTGTTTGTTGTGATCCAAAAATCGCCAATTAACCAAAACTGTTATCATTAATGATTCATCTTCACTGAAAATAATCAAATGAATTTTATATCCATGTAATCTTATGGGAGTTCCATAATAAAATAAAATTTCAATTATGGTCATTCATTCTCATCTTAAATGTCTATCCTTAAATTCATATAAGTAAACTAATCCTGAAACCCAAGGAAGCAAACGCTTAAAAATAAATAAATTGAGCCTCTTAACCCATAAAAAGGTCGTGAATAAACATAATAAGGTTATAATAAATCAATTACATGTATAATAGTTTCTGGAAATATTATTTAATGAAATTAATTTGGTTATCCAGGACATGAAGATCATGTTAAGGACACATTTTGACTTACGGTACGTGATTCTACCCAAACCCTCATTATTCCTTCGTGTTGCTCTATCTATATTTTTACCCAAATGAAGTTATATATTATTTTTTTGAATTTATTCTAAATTATGTTTATATAATCAAAATTATTGTATCAAGGTCATCTGATCATTCGCTTTTGAGGATATACATGTTTTGAAATTAGTCCCCCCTCAATTCTTCTCGATAAGTGAACCCGTTTTAATTGAACTTTATGAATTATTACCAATTATCAAGTATAATATATAATTGTATTTAATCCACCATTACTTTTATAAAAAATATTTTTTTATTATGAAAATATTATTGGTTCACCTCATGTTTTATATAAAATATTATTCCATTTTATGTTCAAAATTACATTTGGTATTTTCCTTTAACCGCAATAAAATGTGGCAATTCTAATGTTTCGTAAGTACTCTTTTTTGATTTTAATACTTCATGTTCCCATGAAATTTCCTCATATATGACTATTAAACCCTATTATTTTCCATGATTTATCTAATTTGTTTCCTTCATGGACATTTTTATGATACTCCTATTTGTTATGCTTTGTGACATTTTAACGATACACAATTATTACCAAGGGAAACCCTTATGTTTTTGTATGATTGAATATGTTTGATTCTATATGTGGAAAAAATATTCATGAACATGTTATGATTGGTTATCCCAGATTTCACCATATTCCATTTGTAAAAATTGAGTCTCATGATATGTTATGTGAAATAGCCTTAGCAGTTATCCATGACTCATGCTACCATATACAATAGACTTGGTGGTAACCTTGAATTGTTCTCCTCTATGTGAAATGATCCTTGACTCATGATAAAGTAATGTGGTATGTTTATTTCACATTATTATGACTCCATGTTTATATGGCCCCATTTTATATGGTATGATTCCTTATGTTCCATTCCCTTTTATATCATTATGGCAAGCCTTCTAAACCATGTTCTAAAGCATTATTATTATGCTTATTCCCTTACTAGAATTTTAACTCCTCCCTTTTTCCATGATATCCCCAGGTTATCCTATGAATATGTACGAGCACTATATAAGTTAGGATAAATTTTTTGAATATTAAATTTAATAAATCTTTTATTTAGTCTAATGTTCTCAGTTTTATGTACCTTGACATCCAAAGAACCATACTTTATGATCCTTGGCTTGTAATATGATTCTTTATTTTGCATAAAATCATGTAATGACATGTGTAAAATGATAGGGTCCCTATAATAGGTATTAAATGAAGGTTTAGTTATTTTTTGAAATTAGGAAAAGTGCACTTCAGTAATAACCTTAGGGATGAGACTATGTATAAAATACATGCCTATATTTTGGGACGTATAGATTGAGTGGTTTATCAAAAAAATAAATCCTTATCTTGAAACAAAAAATTAGATGTAACTCTGGCACAAATGTATCTAGGGTAAACCCCAAAAATAATTCTTTGATCTAGACTCAAATGATAACTGGTGCACAAAAATGGGCCTTTCTAGACACCTGATTTGACACTCCCCATGGATATGCTTTGGTAAAATCATAAGCCTAGTACGAACCATTATTAAGGGAATAAAAAAATCCCATAAGAATAAATTTTAGGAAAAATATCTTGGATTCCCTTGATTGAAATATAGTGAATCAAAAATTAGGATATAATTTTCCATTAGGAGTTTATCCTTTTATGTTTAAAGATTGTTTTTTATTATTATCTAAGTAATCAAGCCCCCTAATTGTAAATTATTTTTCATAGTTAATGGAGGGAAATTTAATAACACATGCCAACAAACAATGTGATAGGGAATGTGACGATTGACCAAAAGATATTCAAAATATGATGGGAACATGTGATCATAAATTTATGATAGTACTTGCTCAGAAGGCTCATTTAATGAATAATAACTAAAATCATGTGAAATTACCTCCTCATCCAAGGAAAGATAAATTTGTTATCAAATCCTTTATGTGGAAAATACCTCCCATGATTAGTGGATATTATGATCCCCTCCTCATAGAATAGTGGATTAACTCCATTGAAAATTTACTCTCTATACTACAATTATAAGATGAAAATAAATTCATACTTGTGGTATTTCATTTTAATGGGGAAGCTGATCTGTGGTGGAAACTAATCAAGAATAAAAATTTCTAGGAGGAAATTAATTCCACGGATTGGGAGGAATTCAAGAATTTTTTTGACAAATATTTTCCCCAAACCCTCTATCTCAAGATGTAAAGAGAGTTCATTGGACATAAGAAGAAAGAAGATGAGTAAATTGGGGAATATGAAGAAACAATCATAGGTATTTAAAGATAAACCTACATCTATGTCATGAAAACCAAAATCAAGGTGGATTGCTTCTTTATTAGACTAAATCCAAGTCTATGAAAAGTGTTATCGATTCGAGACTTTGAAAGTTATGAGAAGATTGTCTGTTGTGCCCCTAAGGATGAAATTGAGATCAAAGAATCTTAATGGTATAGTGGTCCCAATTACAAAAATATTAAAGTGGTGTCTAATATGGGTGGTTCAGAAAATAAATACCATGATGGAAAGAAGGTCAAACACCCCACATGTCAAAATTGTGGGAAGAAGTGTATTGGGAACTGTCTAAAGGGAACTAGGATTTGATTCAATTGTGGAAGAATGTGACATTTGGCTAAAAACTACCGAATATATAGGAAGAATCTCACTAACATGGAATAAGAAAGGAAGGTTCAGATCAAAAATCTGCCTGTAGTGTAGTGTTAAAACTGTAAGGAACATGGGAATTTTTCCAAACATTTCACTAATCCATGGGTTGTTAGAGGAAATAAACAACAACAACCAATGAAACATCGAATGGATTATTCTATCACTATTAAAGAGGTAGATCTGGAAAATGATGTGGTGACACATATGCTAGTTATTCGTTCATTTATAGGGAACGCTCTATTTGATTCAAGTTATACGAATTCTTTCATATCATCCAAGATTAGTAGAACTTTTCAAGAACAACCTCAAAATTTAGATGTTGAGTTATATGTGAGAAAAATGAATGGGGTGATTATTGTATCCAATGTTTATAAATGATCCTCGGTAAATGTTTAAGGATTTAACCTCGCAAAAAACATTGTCATACTTCTATTGGTGTATTTCAATGATATTATTGGCATGGATTTCCTATCTTAATACAAATCCAACATTAATTATTAGGAATGGTAGATAAATATTCACATCCTAGAGTATCCTCTAATCCTATAAAAGTGTAAGGAGGGAGATGAATATTTTTCAAAATCATCATCTCAAGTGTGGATAATGTTTCTTTTTGAGCAGGAATGTCTTTCTCAAATGATTGAGACAAAGGAGATGATACTTTTTTAAGATATTCCCATCGTGAGGGATTACAATGATGTATTCCATGAATAATTTACTATTCTTCCTAATAATTTAGTGGTTGAGTTCTCAATTGAACTTATTTATGGATCCCTACCTATCAAAGAAAACTTATTGAATGGCCACTATTGATCTGGAAGAACTGAATAAGTAGTTACAAGAGATTCTGAAGAAGGGTTTTATATGCCCGAATGCATCACCATGGGGTAAACCAGTCCTCTTGATTAAGAAGAATGTTGGATCTATGCACCTCTAAATTGATTATAATGAGCTCAATAAAATCACAATAAAGAACAAGTATCCATTACCTAGGATAGATGAATGGTTTGATCATCTTCATGGGGACAATTATTTCTCTAAGGTGGACCTTCAGTCGGGATATCACCGATTAATAGTGAGGAAGGAAGATATTCCCAAAACTACCTTTCGACTGTGGTATGGAAACTAAGATTTCATAGTGATTCTGTTATAACTCACTAATTTTCTAGTAATATTCATGGATTTAATGAATAGAGTCTTTAGTGATTACATCGACAAATTTTCGGTAGTCTTTATTGATGATATTCTGATTTACTTAAAGAGAGATGAGGAACATGAGGCGTATTTTATTATCGTGCTGATGAATTTTCAAAGGGATATGACCTATTCAAAGTATAGTAATTGTGAGTTATAGATGGATGAAGTATCATACTTGGGGCATGACATCAATAGAAAAAGAATATCTGAGGACCCTTCCATGACAAAGGCAAGTGAAGAGTGTCCCAGACCAACAACTGTAACAGAGATCCACAGCTTTGTAGTCTAGCTGGGTGTTATCAGTAATTTTTGGAGAACTAATCCGGATTTTATAACCTAATGACCATTATTACATGGAAGGGAGAGAAGTTATTATCAACTCAATAATCTGAGTAAAGCATTAGGGAGATCAGAAGGAGGATTACCACTACACCAGTACTCACACCCCAGTTAAGTAGAGAACTATTTGTGGTGTAAAATTATTCTTTAAATAAGGTATTAGGATATTTTTTGAAGTAAAATGATAAAGTGATGGACTAAACCTCATGATAGCTGAAAATATATGAGAAAAACTATCCCACACATGATTTGGAGTGGGAAAATGTGATCTTTGTTTTGAAAATCTGGCAGCATTATCACTAGGGGGAGAAGTGTGAGATATATACTGATCACAAGAGTTTAAAATAAATATTCACATAGAAAGATATTAATATGTGACAATGAATATGGTTAGAGGTTTTCAAGGATTATGAATACTCAATAAACTACCATCCTTGTAATAAAATAATGTAGGAGATTCTCTAAGTAGAAATGATCCTATATCTTTATCAAGGATGAGAATTGAAAAGTATCCAATATTCATAGATTTTCATAGGATGGACATGGGAATAATTAAGGTAGGAATATCATATATTCTTTCTCAAATGATAGCTCAAACATCCCTCATGGAGAAAATAAAGGATTCCCAAAGAAATTTTGTGGAAATTTAGAAAAGAGGGAATACTATCAGAAATGGGAAATCCTCTGACTTCATGACAGGAAATGATGGAGTTATAATATTTTTGTCATGATTATATGTACCATATAATCCAGAGATAATGAAGGATAATTTATATGATGCACATAGATCAGTCTTCTATATTCAACCAAGGAGCACACAGATGTATCAAGATATTTGAGAGAATTATTAGTAGGACAATATTAAGATGTATGTTACTGAGTATACATCAAAGTGACCGGTATGTCAGCAAGTGAAGGATGAAATGAAATAATCTAAGGGGATGATGAAACCACTACCCATACCAATATGGAAGTGAGAGAACATCACCAAGGACGTTGTCGCTGAATTTCAAAGGAAATACAAAATAATCAATGCAATATGTGTCATTAAGAATCGTCTTACAAAGACATCCCACTTTATATAAATTAAAGAGGGTATCTAATTAGATCAACAATATAGGATATATATAAAAGAGGTGGTAAGGCCGTATGGAGTACCACTATCTATTGTATTCAATAGAGATATGATATTCACCTAGAAGTTCTAGAGAAGTCTCCAGTATGCTCTATGCATTGAACTGAACTTTATTATGACCTATCATCCTAAAACAGATGGCCAATCCCAGTCAACTATTCAGACATTGAAAGATATATTGAGAGAATATTCAACGAACTTCAAAGGACGGTGAGACCAACATCTTCCACTGGTCGAATTCTCTTACACTAATAGTTACCACTCCATCATCTAAATAGAACAATATGAATCCCTTTTTGGGAAAAGTTGCAGAACACTGGTATGCAAGGATGTTGTTGATGATAGTAAGATTATAGGACATGAAATGGTTTTACAAATGGTGGAGATGGTGAAAACCATTCAAAACCACACCTAGGAAGCCCAAAGTCGACAAACGAGTTATGGGGACAATCATAGTGAAGACCTTGAGATCAATGTTGGGGACATGGTATTCCTCCCCATATCTCTATGGAATAAGGTTGTGAGGTTTTGGAACAAAGTAAAGCTATGACCTAGGTACATCAGCCCCTTCATGATCCTTCATCATGTAGGATTTTTGGCCTATCGACTAGAACTTCTACCTACCATGTCTATAGTACATGATGTCTTTCACGTATCCCTATTAAGGAAGTACATAATATATCATTCACATGTACTCTTGTTAGAGGTGGTATAGTTGGAGAATGATCTTTCTTACAAGGAACAACCAGTGGAGATCTTGTATCATAATGATAATGTTTTATGCAACAAGACTACAAACCTGTTCAAATTACTATGGAAGAACCATAAGTACAAAGAGGCATCATGGGAAATCGAGGAATTAATGAAGGAAAAGTACCCACACTTATTTTTTACTTAGAATATAAAATGAAATTTTGAGGGTCAAATTTCATAAGGGGGAAGAATGTAATAACCTAATGTTTTACCAATGGAATTCCCTTCTTATAATAATGTCTTATAGTATAATAATATAATACTAGACATAAAATGAAAATACAAACCTTATAAAAAAACAATGCGAAAAACAAAGGGAATCTCTAGAAGTTAAGGAACAGATACCAATTAAATAGTACCTTGACCTTTAGAATAGTAATATTACCTTTATGAATAGTAAACTGGACAATTGAATAGTATCCTCACTAATTATTGTATAAATAAAATTTATCCACTTAATAATTGTTAATATGATATAATTATCTCATATAATAATTAAATAATTTTTTCAAAAATTGTTGATTAAGTATTGGTATTTTTTGTAAGTTATATTTATTTAATTAAAATATGTTGTATAATTTAATAATTTAAAATAAGATTTTTTTCATAAAATTAATTGATAAATTAATATTTTGATGTCTTATGATCCTAAAATAATTTTATTAGACCATAATTAATTTTTCAAAGTGTTTGAAAAACTGTTTTAATTTGAAAATTTTTATAATTCATTTAAATTATGATTTTAATTAAAAATTACATTTATTATATATATATAATTATTTTTGAAAAATGAATTTCATTTTTGGTTCTTACATGTTAAAAAATGGTAAGTGATAATTTTTGGGATTTTTCTCAAATACTTTAATTTTTTTAGGTATAGTGAAATACGATAATTTATAATAAAAGATAAATACATGAATTATGATGTCATAAGATAATGTAAGTCAATTATATCAATCTAACAAGACCAATTAATATTTTTTTGTTTATAAGAATCGAGACTATTCATTGTCATGAGAAAAAATATTAAACTAACGATTAAAATAATGGGAAACCCCTCCTCTCCTCTACTATAAATACCACCTCTCTTTACCTCCTCTCGTCACATCGATCAAGACTTATAGCTAATAATAATTCTTCTCATATCTCTCCTTAATCCCCTCTCCAACATCCATCAGCCCTTGGTCTCTTCAAAATAAAAAATCCTCTCCCCTAAAGAGGTTCTCAAGGAAGATATTTTCAAGAGGTAAATTCTTCTTTTCTTTTATTTTCTTTCAAGTTCCTTTGTTTATTTTTCTTTCATCACCTCCATTCATAAAAATTTTATGACAATTGTAGTACCTTAAATGAACTTTAATTTTATTATTATAATGTAATAATTCATCATCATATCTCCTTTCCCCCAGATTTATTCAAGAAATGAAAACACCATCTAAGATATGTCAATTCTTCACATTCAGGAAGATGGGTTTTCAATTTCTTTTACCACCTTCAATTCAGATAATGAAACCATTTTTTTTATTTAACCAGTCTATAATATATGTATTAGGTATTATTTAATGTTCTATAATAGTTTTTACACATTATATTAATGTATAATGTGAAATGTGTTTCTTGTGATCCAAAAACATCCAATTAACCAAAAAGATTATCATTAATGATTCATCTTCAATCCAAATAAAAAAATGAGTTTTATAAAAATTTATTATTATGTATGTTCACTAATAACATTAAAAATCATTTCTATAAAAACATTATCATCTTAAATTTTTATCCTTACATGTATATAAGTAAACCATTCCTAAAAACCATGGAACCAAACACTCCCAAATAGTTAAATTGAACCTCTTAACCCATCAAAAAGGTCATTAATGAACTTAATAAGGTTATAATAAATGAATGAAATGTATAATTAGTTATGAAAATATTAATTAATGAATTAAATTTGGTTATCTAGTACATAAAGATCATATTGAGGACACCTTCTGAATTAAGTTAAGTGATTCTACCCGAACAACAATTATTCCTTCGGGTTGCTCTAAATTTATTTTTCAATAATGAAGGTATCTGTTATTTTTATTAACATATTATAAATGATGTGTATATTCTCCAAACTCATGTATTAATATCCATTTAGTATTCCCTTTTAGGGATATATATATATTTAAATGATTCACTTCATAATTCTTCCAGATAAGCAAACCCAATTTAAAAGAACTTTATGAATTCTTACCCATTTTCAAGTAAACTATATAATATGTTTTTAAGACACAATTATTTTTATAAAAAAACTTTTTATAATGAAAATATTGTTTTCTTACTTATGGTTTTATATAAAATATTATTCCCTTTTATGTTTTAAATGACCATTGGTATGTTCTTTTAACCACACTAAAATGTTTTAATTCTAGTGTTTCTTAAGTACTCTTTTAACATGTTATGCTTCATGTTTTGATCATTATTTAGGATATATTCCTATTATAACCTATTATTTTCCATGAATGGTCTAATTACATTCCTTCATGGACAATTTTAGGTTAATCCCATTTTTTATTCTTTATGACATGATTACGATACCCAATTCCTACCATGGGTAACGCTTATATTTTTTGTATGATTGATTATGTATGATTCTATATGTGAAAATAATATTCATTAAAATGTTATGATTTGTGAGACTATATTGAAATACAATGAATTTGGTAAATTTTAGTCTCATGAAATTTTGTGTGCAACAGTCTTGGCGGTTTTCCTTGACTCATGCTACCATGGTTAACCTTGACTTGTGCTCCTCTATGTGAAATAAGCCTTGACTCATACAAGATTCATGTTTTACATTTATTACTGATTATTATGAATCTATGTTTATATGATACCATGTTTATATGTTATTATTCCTTATCTTACATTCCCTTTTATATCATTATGTCTTCTCTTCTAACCCATGTGTGAAAGCATTATTATTATGCTTAGTACCTTATTGGGCTTTTAGCTCATACATGTGCTCATGTTATCCCTAAGTTATCCTATGAATATGTATGGACACAATAGATGTTAGGATCTCTTTATTAATATTAAATAAGTGAATTTTTTATTTGGCCCCATAATTTCATTTTTATGTTCTTAATATTATATGACACTAGACTTTACGATCCCTTGCTTCTAATATGATGCTTTATTATAGGTAAAATCATGTAATGATATTTGTTAAAGGATAGGGTCACTATAAGTATTTATGGTGGGATATCATGAAGATAGATATTGTATTGTATGTGTCTTTGGGCTTGGTATGTATGAAAGATAGTGATGATTGATAGAAGTCTAAGAGGCTGTTCCAACCATTTTACATACCCAAATAGAAACAATAAAACATCTATATGGATTTCATCTTTGGACTCCCCAAAAAATTAGATTGAATAATAATATTTAAGTGTCATTCAAACACCTTATGAAGTCAACACACATAATTTATACTAGAGAATATTTTATAATAGATCTACTTTCTAGGATATACATTATGGACGTGATAAAATTTTCACATAGTACTAAATTCTATTGTATCAAATCCAGAATAGAGGTTTACCATGAAGTTATAGATACATCTTTAGAAATCCCAAGATATAGAGTACTACATTAGTATAAAATATCATCCTCAGAAATTTTTTCATAATAATAGAACCATTCAAACCCTAGAGATTATGTTGATGTCATGTTCTCTAGTTTTCAAAGGTTGTTGGATTCAACAACTCCCTCTTGTTGAGTTTTCATACAATAATAGTTTTCAATTGATAATTATGATGTCTCTTCACGAATACCTATATATAAAGAAGTGTAGAAATATGATATACCTGTATGATGTTTTAGAGTGAATTTTATTGCGGCCTGATATTAATGACAGATATGAATAATAGGTTTGATCTATCCAGTATCACATCAAGTAACTCAGAGTCGATAGAAGACTCGTGTTTAAAATTATTAGTGAGATCTGAAATTCAATGTCTGTGAGAAGGCATTCCTATGAATTTATACATGTAACATGTTTATGAGATTTGAAACTAATGGATAATTAATCACAATATATATTTTTCTTTTCAAAATTCATGGTCAAGTAAGGGTTATAGCTTGTCGCTAGACAATCCCACCAAACCTCTCTCAAGTTCATGATGTGTTACATGTATCTCTCTTGAGGAAGTATATAAATAATCCTTCAAATGTAGAAAAATCATAATATGTATTAATAGATAATTTTCATTCCAATTAAGAGGAACTAGTAGAAATATAGGATTTTAGAGACAAATTTCTATATAAAAACGATACTCTTTAGGTTAAAGTAATTTTGAGTCATCCAAAATTTGAGGAATCTACATGGGTACCTGAGGATGTGATGATAAATATATAATCTCAATTTTTTAAATTAGTGTGATGAAATATTGAGGGAAAATTCAATTTAATGGGGGGGGGGGGGTGGTGAATAATGTAACGCCTGAAGATTTTATATTTCCTTCCACTGAAATAAACTTTAAGTATTTGATAACTTGCCTTACACACAGTCCCGAGTCTATTAGGAACATGATATAGTATAATATTTTAACCTGAATGTTAAATTAGATGATTTGAATAGTAATAATGACTTTTGGAAACATATGTATAAATTTTTGAATGAGTACAATTCTGTTGAATAATTTATAATAAATAAGAACTCAATTTTCAGTAATGTCATTTTATGATTCAAAAATATGTTTTCATCAAAAATGAGTTTTATCATATTTTTTGATGAAATATTAATAATAAATTTATTTCATTTATGAGAATTTTATTTTATTAAAATAATATAATTTTTGAAATCATAATTTCAATATTATATTATGGTAATTTTTTATAATTTTTTTTAATATTTATTTTTCCGTGAATAATGAAAAATTAATTTTTTTTGGAAATGGCCTTTTATTTTCAAGTGAAAGTAATTTTTTTTTAAATTTCATCGTAATTATAAATATGTATCCATTATTTTTAAATAATATTATTAATTAAAATGTCACCATAATTATAACATATTTTGGTATAAGTTTATTTTTGGTCTTGAGAACACATTTTATAAAAACTTATCCCATGCGCACAATGTGTTTTTATCTTGATAAAATAATTTAATATCTATTGATAAATTGTGTTACTAAAATATTTATATTATATATTAAATAAAATAAATTAAAATTCATTTTATGGGTTTTACCTGGAAGTTAATCTAATTAAATTATGTTGTATTCATAAAAAGCATTTTTATAAATTGAGTTTTCATTATAGGCTGTATGTTTATTTCAAATTAAATTATAATACTTTTAGAAATTGAATCTATTAAAATAGATTAAATATTAGGAAGAATAATATTTAATATAATCTATTATATTAAACATAACTTTTGGTTAAACTGAACTGTAAAAATAGTAAAACAAATCACCATAGTTAAGTATAAAGCATGTTTACTTGGGTGGGGGGGGGGGGTGGGCTGGTTAAACCAATACATATGTGTAGTATTTTTATCAAAACCTATTAAATTATTATTTTTAAAATATAATTCAAAAATATCCTATAGTACTAACATCTATTATGAAATTCCATGTGTTCCCCTCCCCTAACTTATAAAAGGGAACATCATCTACATTTTTACAAAAAAATTGGACTGAATTTGTTTTATTTTAACATACACTAGATGAATGAATTTCACCACAATCATGAATTATTTTTTCATTAAAAATTAATTTATAAGTTTCCTTCCTTTTTTTTTCAAATACAATTTTTCTTTAGTATTTTGGATATTTTATATTTTTATTATGTTATTTAAAAATGAAATGGGTATTTTCCTAAATAAAAATCATAGCAATCATTCAGTTGTATTATTATATTTAAAAACATCCTTAATGCATCTTATGATTTACTAAGTATATTATCCAATTTTACCATATTTCCCTCGTTGTTTTATGAGTATGATGGTAAATGTTTTATGAAAGCCATATACTTTCCATTAGTTATGATATGATGATAATTTTATGATCTTGTGGAACACATATATATGGATTTCATTACATAATGGGTGAGACCACAATTAAATAACCCTATAATGTAGTGGGTAAATAGGTGTATCACATGAGATATTAAATAATGGAATGTGTATTGAAAAAAGTTATGTAAGGGAATTTGTATAAGGCCCAAACATTAAATGTTAAATAATCCTAAATTAAGTTAATAATTCATATTGAGGATCTTTTCAAGTTTAGAGTTTTAGAGAATTATGCCATAATTATTAAATTCCATCTCAAAATAATAAAAATTTGACACTTCTAATCAGTATCCATTTTTTTCATAAAATAAAAATTCATAAAGGAAAACAAGAATTATTTTCTGGATAGATATCTTTTTGAATTCTTCTTTTCTCTTACCTATACTTATACCCTATGAAAAACATTTCAAAATCTTGGGATGATCATAAAAAGATCAACAAGGGTTATAAAATAAAGAAAAAAAGCATTAGTCCATCAATACACACAAAACATAAGCTTTTTAACTTATCATATTAAGTCATAAGATTTACAAATTAATACATGGAAATCATAAATCATAAAGTTAACTTGTGGCATCCATATCAAACTTACGTTGTAGAAATCAAAACTATGTAGGGAGTTACATTTGGAATACCCATCACTGTATATTCCCTAAATCACATAGGATAAACATTAAAATATACCTCCATCATGTCACCCAATACATTGGAGAGATCTCCCGGGCTCATCCACCATAGGTTTATCGAATAATCACCCATATGTGAAAACAATGCCTAAGAAACATAACAAAATCATAACACAAGAACAAGCATAGCGGAAAGATAACATTTAACATTAGAATCAAAATAAAAAATTTCAATATATTGACATAATCAATCCATTATCAAAACAATTTTAAATACCAAAATACATAAAAAGTGTATATGATATTTATTTTTCTTTTAAAAACATTACGGCTTGGTAAGGAAGCCAAATATCAAATAATTCTCATATCGACAAAAAGGTCGTTGTCATCGCGTATGTTAAAAATAAAATAATATTTTTCCATTTAGTAAAAAACTTCATAAAGAAATATTACTTTTGAATAAAAATAAAAGCTAAAGGTGTTTATAACACATCTTATAAAATAAAATCGCGTGTAAATCGATGTATGAATCAATGAAAGGAGATTGAGACGAAGTCCCTTACCTCGTGTCCAACATGACCCGTTCATTCTTTAATCTCATGATTAATAAAATAATGTTAATTTATACTTACTTCAGAACTTTTTTCAAGTTTATTATTCCTTTTATATCACTGATTACTCTGTTATAAACATTATATAATAATTTATGTTAATAACTGTCGTTTTGTCGATATTTGGTACTTGAGTCAAAAATAAACTTCTTATAATTACAAGTTGTACATGTGGTCAAAAGTCCATTATCCCTAGGATGATATTCAGGATTTAGATATCATATATATCATATATATCCATTATATATACATATTTATAATAGTTCATAACAATTGGAGATAAGAAATGAAATGCACCATTCCTGGAGATGGTAAGCCGTACATACACATGAATGCTAATTTCATTTCTATTTAATATTTAATGGAATGAAAACTTAATGATACATAGGTATTCCAATATAATATCTTATATAATTTCATTAACTTTATTCTTTATACATTCCATGTGTGGCATGAACGAGTCATATCACTTTGAGGGGGTGGTAGTCCGCACTCCGTCAAATGAAATTATCGTATTTAGAAATTATGGAAACCATAAATGTATGATATAAATTGAAAATACTAATTCATAGAGACAATATAAATATAATATATATCATATATAAATATAGTTTCATTATAATGGCCTCCATGAGAGTTGGTAGGAGATAATTGAGAACTCATCATTTTGGTGAGGCAGTAGTTTTCCGTCAACATAAACATTTTGTTAATATCCATTAGATGGAGGTGTGTGAAAGTGTAGTTCGAATAATTCTCATAAATACATCCTAGTATATTTAAGATACTGGTTTTTTATTAAATAATGGAATAAATATATTTTATGGGTTGGTAGAAGGAAAATAAATGAAAATAACTTGAGAGAAGTCGTTGCCTTTAAGTTGCATAAATCCCATGTGTTTGAACCGTAGGTATTTATCGAAATGCCTTCTACCCAAATTAAGTCTTCTAGGTTGAATATAGGAATTTTGGGTGATTATTTGAAAATATTTTGGACAATCCAAGCAGCTTTAGAGGTGTTAGTAATGGGTTATAGGTGGTGTCCTTTTATAATATGGAGGAGGGGCTCTTTAAGAAAGCTTTTAAATATTATTTTATTATAAAAATATTTTTGGTTTCAAAAGGTCCAAAATTCATTAAATTCGAATATAAGATTAATATTTTTTGAAATCCTCCAAACCAATAGGATTTAGACAATTTTTGGTTTCCTATTTAACTTTATGATTTATCTTTAACCCTTAGTTAACTAATTTAACTCTTATCATGTCTTCTTGTATATTCATGCTATATGAATAATATATTTAATAAAAAATTCCAATTAACCCAAAATAGATCATTAATGAAGTTATTAACCTTATATATGTCAATTTTATGAATCTTAGATTTTTAGGACTATTTTATCATTTAATAAAATATTAAATGATTAAAAACTCATTTATATCAATTTTTTTACTATTCATATCAAGACTTTTTAAAAATCCATAACAAATTGATCAATTTGAAAGAAAATCATTAATTCAATGATAAAAAATATTAAGTATCTAAAAAATTCATGGATGGGATAAAAAAGTTTCAAAATAAATTTATTTTAATATAATTGTTATCATTTATTTAAAACATTCATTAATAAGGAAATCATTACATAATCATTGTTTCATATATAATTTTATTTATTTAATATCTAAAAATTATTAAAAAAATACCATGATGTAGACATCATTTTATGTTTATAATTACTATTTATATTAAATTATAAAACTTATAGGACCACAAAAAAATATTTTACTAAAAGATATATGTTTATGTTACATTTTCATTATCTTTTAATTAATTTTTATTACATGTCATCTTCACTTACAAGTGGCTCCATGGGGTACCCAAATCGACCAAAGGAAGCCTATGGACGAAAATGTATCATAAAATAGGGGTAGGAAATGTGTTAGGGTAATGTAATATTATTATAATATTATTTTTTACCCTTATTTACCTGATTTACCCTTTAACCATAGTAAATAAAATATTAACTGAAGTTACAATTCATAATGTTTAAAAATAAAATTTACGTATTTACATAATTTGGACCTTTTAATTCCAAACATGGAATCAATTTTTAAAAATTCAAAATAGATAATTTGCATAAATTAATTTAAAATTAATTCCCGTTTTCAAAACCAAAAAGCGTGTTTTTAATAAATTATAACTATCAAAAGATTGACACTATTATTCTCCAATTTCAAAGTGAAATTACTTCCAATGACCAAAATTGGATTAAATTATAAAAATATAATCCAATTAAACATTAAAACCAATTAAAAGTATAATCTAACTCTATAAATAAATCATATGAAAAGATAGTTTTGACTTAAAATGCAGTAATTTTTACTATTAATTTAAAAAATGAACTTTATCATAAAAATATAAAACATTTAACAAATGTAAATTTTGATTTCCCTATTAAAAATTAGAAGTATATTTTTTTTTAAAAATGGAACATATAAAAGTGGAAAAACTATATTTAAAAGGGGTTCCCCATCAAAAGGTGGTAAAACTACCTTTGAAAAAATATTAGAGTATTTATGCTTAAAATTGGATTCATTCTCATTTTATGCCTCTAAATTTTATTTCATAAATGTAAAAACATTTAACAATAATGTATAATAATATTGTAGTTAGTTCTATTAATTCCTGCTTATACAACGGCTAGATGTTAACTACCAATTAAAATAATATTGTATTATTATTTTTCAGAATGACTCCGCCTTGTGTGCAACATGAAATTTCAAAGAAACCCATTATTGCGTATTGGAAATTCCATCGAACATATCATCCCCTTTAATCTAAAATTAATATTTAACTCGCAAATATTAATCAATATGAAAATGTCAAATTATTTATTTACTTGGGATGTTACATCCTTCCCCCCTTTCCAAATTGCATCCTTAGAATTTTATTCACATATCAAATAAGCGGGGGTATTTATCCATCATAGCATTTTCAAATTCCCATGTTTCTTCTTCAACCATATGGTTTTTCAAAAAAACTTTACCTGATAAATTACCTTATTTCACAACACTTGATCTCTTTGGTCTCGAATATGGACTGGTTATTCCTCATAAGAAAGATTCTCTTCCAACTGAACTACCTCTAGTCTTAAAACATGGGATGGATTTGACATACACTTTCTCATCATTGAAACATAAAAAAAAATTTTGTACCTAGGATAAACATGGAGGTAAATCCACTCTATATACAACTGATCCAACGTTCTTCAGGATTCCATAGGGTCCAATGAACCTCGAACTCAGCATTCCCGTCTTACCAAAACACATCACACTTTTCCATGGAGAAACATTGATAAAAACTGATCACCTACCTCAAAAGAAAAATCCTTCCTCCAGTTATCCTCATAAATTTTCTGCCTTCTCTAAGCTGTTTTGATGTGATTTCAAATCAACTGAATTTTTTTCAGCCATCTATTCTACCAATTATGGTCCCATCAACTTTCTTTCACCTACTTCATCCAAAAAATATAGAGTTTGACATTGATTCCCGTATAATTCCTCGTATGGTCCCATCTATATACTGGAATTGAAACTATTATTTTAAGAAAATTCAACCAATGAAAGATGGTGGTCCTAACTCCCCTAGTAATCCATTGAGTAATAATGCTACATATCATCTAATGTCTAAATTTTTTGTTCTGACTGCCCATCCGGTTGAGGATGAAAAGCTATACTAAAATTTAATTCAATACCTTATGACTTCTAGAGGCCTTTCCAATAGTTAGAAGTAATCATGTGATCACGATCAGATACAATGAAGAGGGGAAGTCCATGCAACCTGAATATCTCTTAAACATACAACTGAGAAAGTTGATCCAGAGAAAGAGTATTTCAAATAGGAAGTAAATGAGCTGATTTAGTCAATCAATCAACAATAACCCATATTGCATGGTTACCTCAAGATGTGTTTGGTAATCCCACAATAAAATCCAGGGATATATTTTCCCATTTCCACTCTGGCACAAGTAATTGTTTAACCATCCCTTTTGGTTACTATTTTTCTACTTTAACTTTTTGACAAGTTTAACACTTCACAGTAGAGTCAAAAATATCTATTTTCATTCCATCCCACCAGTAATACTCTCGAAGATCTCTTTACATCTTAGTACTATCAGGATAAACTGAAAACGAATAATTATGCACTTCACATAACAACTCTTCCTTTAAATTTGAATCACATGTCACACATAATCTCTTCCCAAATCTCAGAATACAATCATTTTAAATGTTAAATTCAGGCAACTTACCCTTATGAAAAAACTCTACCTTTTTCTTGAACTCACTATATTTGTTATCCGCTTACTTAATTCTGTCTAATATAGATGATTTCACTGACACATAAAACAAAACAGAAGAATTTCATGCACTAATAAATTCTATGCTAACATTCATCAATTCATTAATCCAAGGGTCCTATTCCAAACGTAACATGGTTAATGTAGCATTACATTTTTTAATTAAAGCATTACCCACTTTATTTTCCTTTACTGGATGGTAATGGATCATGCAATCATAATCCTTGATCAATTCTAGCCATCACCTCTATCTCTATTTCTATTATTTCTCTGTGAATATATACTTCAAACATTTTTGGTAAATATATATTTCACATTTTACTCCATATAGATGATGCTTCCAAAATTATAAAGAAAAAACAATAAAACCTAATTCAAAATCATTTGTAGGGTAATTTAACTCATGAGGTTTCAACTAACATGATGCACTAGAAATTAAATGATCACTATAAGTTAGAGAAAATCCATGTAATTTCAACAAATAATCACTATAGATAACAAAACCACCATTTCTAGAAGGCAATGCCAATAATGGATCATTCACTAATCTTCTATTCAATTCCTGAAAACAATCATCACATTCTTTTTTCAAGATAAACATAACCCCTTTTCGAGTTAACCTAGTAAGTAGACTAGATAACCATACAAATGTTTCAACAAACCTCCTTTAATAACATACTAAAGAATAATAACTATGAATATTGGTTATATTTGTGGGTCTTGACCATTTCTTAAAAACATTTTTTAGCAGGATCAACAGTTATTGAATTTTTTTGAAACAATGTGGACAAGGAATGAAATTTTTTTTAACCAAAACTCACACTTACTGAATTTACAATACAATTTCTTCTATTTTATGTTTTTCAAGACAACCCTTAAATTACTTTCATGTTCCTATTTACTTTCGTTATATACCAAAATGTCATCAATAAACACAACCACAAACTATCCAAGAACTCACGGAAAATTCTATTCACAAGATCCATGAATACTACATGAGCATTGATTAAACCAAAAGACATAACTAAAATTTCATAATGGCCATATTAAGTATGAAATGTGGTCTTCATAATGTCTTACACCATTACATTTAACTGATGATACCTGTACCTCAAGTTAATTTTTGAAAAATACTGAGCTCCCTGGAGTTGATCAAAGAAATCATTGATATGAGTCAAATGATACTTGTTCGTAACACTTATATTATTAAAGGCTCTATAATCAATTCAAAGTCTCATTGAACCATATTTTTTAACAAAAAAGACTGGAGCACCCCACGATGATGTGCTAGGTTGAATGAAACCTTTATATAAAAACTCCTTCAAATAATTTTTATCTATAAAATTTAAATTTGAGCCATTCAATTAGGGGGTTTTGAAATTGGCATAGCTTCAGGAACTAATTCAATAGTAAATTAAACTTCCTGGTCAAGTATAATTCTAGAAAAATCATTAGGAAAAACATAAAAGTACTCATTTACTAATAGAACATCATTAATCTGAATAGTTCATTTTTTCAATAATATGTGCAAGGTTACATTGATTTCCATCTTTCACTAGTTTCTCAGCTTCCTGATATGTTATCAAAAGTAAGGGTTCAGTATTTTGCAAAAAATGAAATTCTTTCTGAAAAAATCCCCTTTAGCCTTGAAATCTATCTTAGCATAGTAAATAGAAAGTCAATCCATACCCAAAATAACAAAAAAATATATTAGAGGAAAAACTAAAAGGTTTTCCGGTAGATTCTTTTCGCACAAAAAAACATGAAGGTTCATATAATTTCTTTTTTTTTTCTCAAAATTTCCTTTCGATGTTTTTACCGTAAGTTCAGGACTCATATCTGGAGATGGAATTCGCAATTTACTTAAAGAATTCTCAGAGATGAAATAATTTTTAGACCCTAAATCAAACAACACATTGGCCTAATAAGAATAAAAAATAGTGTTTTTGATACGACTTCATTCGATGGCCCAACATCTACTAATGTAGTTCCAAAGGGTTTCACCACCCCTTTCTGCATGTAGTATGGCCTCTTTCCCTCATTTTATTTCTTCATTGGACACTCATTTTCATAATGACCCATTTCATTTCACTTAAAATATTTTACAGAGTGTAAATCATATTTTTTATTACCATTATCCGGATCTTTCTCAATGTCATTATGAGCCTTATGTCCCATTTTACCACATCAGTAGCACTTACCAGAAATCAAAAGGCATTCCCTAGTGTTCTCATTACTAAAACTTTCACAAACTGTAAACTTAAGTTTCTTACCATCACACTTTTTTAAAGAGTTCATACCTTCCATCATCCTCCTCAACCTCTTATTATGTTGTTTTTCAAGGAACATTTGATCATTGGAAAACTATATTTTCTCCTTCTTCATACATTGAAAAAGTTTTTCATAACTTTTGAACTCACTAGAAGAAAAATACCTTTGATACTTTGGTTTTAATTTTGAGTAAAAACGATTAATATTACTATCAAGATCTTGTATGAAATATGGAACATACGTTTCCAGTAAAGTGAATTTTTCTTCATAAGCTGTCACTATGTGATTCTCTTGCCTCAATTCCAAGAGTTATTTTTCCATTCTAAAATGAACCACCTTAGAAAAAAATTTCTAAAAAATCATAGATTTGAATTCATCCCAATCAATAACATCAATATCCTCACTATCCCTAATATTTTTCACCATCAACCACCGTTGGTCGACTTCACCTTCAAAATGGTAAATAGAAAGACTAACCTATAAATGTTCTGAATACCCCATGACATAAAAAATCTTCTCTAGTGCTTTAATCCACCCTTGAGCTGGCATAGGGTCAGATGATCATCTGAATGATGGGGGATGATTCCTTATGAAAGGATCCCCCTACTAACAGGTTTTTTTTGTTGTTGATCTAGTTGATCTCATTCATGTATACCACCACCATTTATATCCTAGGTCAACTCTTCCATCCCTATAAAAAAGAAATAGTTCAGTTCTGATTCTGATCATCTCAGGTTGCTGATTTGGAAGGATGTTCTCCTCTTGATGTTTTCCCCTCATAACTGCCATGTTTCGTCTATGAAAAACCATTCTGAACACAGAAATATCATATGTGAAGAATCATGGTAATCTTGGAATGCAATATCATTTCAATGATACAATAAATCAATTTATGGATATTAATTTAACAATATCCTAACTCTTAAAGATTTCTAAACCGACCCCTAATACCAACTGTAAGGCTTAGACCTTAAAAATTACATAATCTTGAATTAAGTTAATAATTCGCATTGAGGATATTTTATAGTTTTGAGTTTTAGAGAATTTGGCCATAACTATTACATTACATCTCAAAATATTACAATATAGACACTTCTACTCAGTATCCATTTTCTCATAAAAAAATCAAAAGAAAATTATAATTACTTTCATGATATAAATCTTCTTGAATTCTTCCATTATTTTACCCCACCTTATATAATGCGAAAAACATTTCAAAAACATGGGATGAGCCTAAAAAGATTAGTAAGGGTTATAAAATAAAGAAAAAAAAGTAGTAGTCCATAAATACACACAAAACATATTCTTTTTAACATAACTCATCCAATCATATGATTTATGAATTAATACATATAAACCATAAATCATAAAGGTAACTTGTGGAATCCATATCAAACTTGCATTGTAGCTTTCACAACTGTGTAGGGAGTTATGTTTGGACTACCCATTATAGTATATTCCTTAAATCTCCTAGGATAAACGATAATGGTGATCTAGGAATGTTTTCAATAGTGTTAATTGAAGTGAATTTGGAAAACAGGCTACCCAAATCCATTGCCTTCAATTCTAGATACTATAAATCTATAGTGAAAGTTGAATATGAAAAGATTCCACCGTACTGTGAGTTTTGTAAAATTGTGGAACACTCAATACTAAATTGTAGGATTGTTCATAAACATCCACCACATGAAGCCTATTCTGAATGGACAGAAGTTAAAAATCATAAGAGGGGGAAGGATACTGTCCCTGATAAACCCGAAACATCAAATAAAATGGTGGAAAAATGGTTTTCCAAACCCATTACACATGTACAAACTAACCATGGGAACAAGAAATCATGGGTTGAGAATGTAGATGAATAGAAAAATGAAATCATTGATCAAAAAATTAAAGATGTTATTGACTTGGATGTTTTAGTAATCCTTGAACATCCTCATTCCATGGAAAATTCGGATTTTCATAACCATGCAAATGATGAATGTTTATTACTGGAAGAGTAGGGACACCCACTAATTGATAAAGCCAAGGAGCAGTACAACTGTTTGAAACTACTAGAGAAATTTGGGAATCTGAACAGTACAGCTACTATGACTAACATTTCCCATGCTCTGGATTATTCTAATAACACTTTGCAGGACCCTTTCTCAAGTCACTGTGCAGATCCAATTCGAATGGACCCAAAACCGAAATCATCGTTGGATGCACATGGTGAGGTATGTATTATCTCAATGGATTGTGTAGGTACTTCTAATGGTTCTCTGGATATGCAGGGGATTGATTGTGGGACTGATTGTTGGAATGAATTGAATTAAATTCCCCCTGCCAACTCTGGCAGGGGTCTGGTAACTGCCTAGTTTCCTCCATCTCACCATTCTATTACTTTTAATTCTTTTATTTTAGTTGAACCGCAACATAATATCATTATTCATACTGAAACAAGTAACTAAATTCTCCCTCCTACTTCTAATTTTAATTCCCACTGTGTGAAATCTGATGTTATATGCAGTACTATTTCAATGGAACCTGTTACTCAATCTGTTTCTCCTGCATTGAAAATAGAATCTTTTTTGAAACAACACATTTCTGATCCCCATTTAACCTCTGACATGAACATTACACACCAAAATCCCATAAAAATGGATAGGGTAGACACATAAACTCCTCCCACACTGAATTCTCTTACTACTATACAAAAGAAAGATATTGAGGCTGTTTTTGTTTCTGTTTTAGAATAGAATTCTGAAATGACACATGTTCACATCATAAACACTACCCACAATGCCCCTGGACAGACATCAACTAATTCTAGTAATGAGACATGTTCTCTTATTTTGGAGATTAACCTTATTGATAAGAAACCCAAACCAAGACCCTCTTAAAAAGTTATAAGATCAGAGAGGAATAAAGGTTTGGGAAATACCAAAAAAGGGCTGTAACCCAAAACAAAAGTCAAAATGAATATTCTCTTTTGGAATTGTCAGAGTATATCTAATTCTGAAACTTTAGTTGTTCTAAAGAGGATCTTAACAACTCATAAACCCAAGATTTTCTCTATCTCAGAACCTAAAATAAACTTCACTTCTAAATTCATGAACTTGTGTGCTCATAACTTTTCATTTCTAGGAGTTTTCAAAGATGGATCCTCAGTAGAAACTCTATGGAATTTCTATCACACTTCCCTAAAAAATGTGAATATTTTTTTATGTTCAGAGCAACATATTACTTGTGACTACTATTGGCAAGGGAAACACTCATTCTGTACAATGATTTATTCCAAAAAAAGATATCAAGAAAGAAGAAACATTTCGAATGATCTGTCTATGTTGAATAATAATATTCATGTCCCTTGGATTGTGATGGGTGACTTCAATTCCATTCTAACTTCCAATGAAAAAATTGGTCCCACTTATCTGTCAATATCTTCATGGAAATTTAAGGCTACTATTGATGATAATAACCTTGTGGAAATCAACCTAACTGGTGCTAAGTATACTTGGTATAGGATAAATTATAATAAAGTTGTTGCCAGTAAACTAGATAGAACTTTCGTTAATATGGACGCTTTGGATAAATGGGATAATGTCTCTTGTATCACTCTACCGAGGTTGAATTTGGATCACCACCCTATTCTGGAAAATATTCACATTAACAAATGAAAGCCTATTCTACCTTTTAAATATAACAATGCTTAGTCTATAGATCTTGAATGTGTGTCTTTCATAAAAAATGTTGAGGATACTATGAGTCATCATCAGGATGCTTTTTCCTACATGTTTAAACTAAAAAATTTAAAACAGGCCTTAAATGGCTGGTGTAGAACTAAAAGTAAGCAAATTGACATTGATATCTCCTACCTTGAAAATGAGTTGGATCAACTTCTAAATCATAATACCAACTTGGATTTTAACATCGATCCACAAACTGAGATAAACATATCTTAGAAACTCAATTCTCTTCTCACATTCAAAGATAATATGCGGAAAAAAAATCTTCAAAACCAAATGGTTAACTGATGGTGATTGAAACACTAAATTCTATAATTTTCTTCAAAGGGTTAGAAAGGCCACAAGACCTCTTACTAAAATTTTACATAATGATGTGATTATTGATTCTGAGAAAGATATCTCCAACCATGTTGTTTCTTATTTTCATAATTTTTTTAATGGTCCAGACATAAATATTGATCTTAGACCTAATATCATCCCAAGAATGGTGGATGAAAATGATAATTCATCTTTACTATGTATCCCTGTGGACCATGAAATTAGAGACACTATTTTTAGTTTATAACCGGACAGTGCTCCTGGTCCAGATGGCTTCAATAACAAATTCTTTCAACAACATTGGGATGTTATTCATCTTGATGTCTATAATCTTGTGAAGTCTTTCATTCACAATGGCTTTCCCACTCATGGCCTTAATGATCAATTTGTTACTTTAATCCCCAAAGTGGACAATTTGTCCGAAATACACCAATTTCGGCCTATTGCGCTGATAAACACTCTCTTCAAAATCATTTCCAAAATTCTTGCAAATAGGCTTTCCCCTATAGGAAACAAAATTGTTTCTTGGAATCAATTTGGCTTCATTAAGGGAAGGTCTATACTAGACTGTATTTTCCTTGCCTCTGAATGCACCAATAGTTTAACTAATGTTACCAGAGGAGGAAATATTTCTATCAAACATGAAATTAGGAAGTATTTTGATACTATTTACTGGCGCTTTATTTTTAAGGTTCTAAAATGATTTGGATTTAAGGATACTTTTATAAAGATGATAAAAACTTCTTTCAACTCTGCATCTATATCCATCTTGGTCAATGGAACCCCCAGGGGATTCATCCATTGCAAAAAAGGGGTCAGACAAGGTGACTCGCTCTCGACAATTTTATTTGTAATTGTCAAAGATTATGTCAGCAGGCTCCTTACTCATTTAGTAAATCAAAAAAAACTCAAACGTATACATGCGACCAGAAATCTTCGAGTCCCTACTCATCTCTTATATGATGATGACATCATCTTGTTTCTTCAAGGGGACCAAAATAATATTCAAGTTCTTAAACAGGTCCTTAATCACTATGAGAATGTCTCGGGTCAGGCCATTTCTTGGCATAAATTGCACATTTTTTGGGTAAAAAATTCTCCACGTAGAGGAAAAACACTATTACCAATGATCATGGAATTAAAGATGGTTGCATCCCCTTCACTTATTTGGGGGTACCTATTTTTTTGAGAATACCTAAAACTATTTACTTTTCTAACATATTGCGTCAAATTATTAATCAAATCTCTAATTGGAAAGGCATGTCCCTCTCTATGGCATGCAGAATCTATTTGGTCAAATCGATCATGGTCTCCAAAATGGTCTACTCCCTTATGATTTTCAAATGGTCTGATGGTATTTTAAAAAGAATTAACACCTATATTAAGAACTTCATCTGGAAAGGAAGTATCTTTCAAAAAAAACTGGTCACCATTCCCTGGGCAACCTATTTCAAACCATTAGAAAAAGGGGGTATTGGTATTAAAAACATAAAGCTGTTTAATGATTCTCTTCAAGCTACACTTACTTGGAGACTTGTCAATACTGACTCGAATTCCATCAACAACCTTAAACACAGATTCATCTCCCAACTTAGGAAGGGAAACTTCAATTATATATCTTAATCAATATGGACTTCCATTAGGTACACTTATCATAAAATCATAGAAAACTCTAGATGGATAGTGAGCACTGACTCCAATATAACTTTCTTACTTGACAATTGGATTGGTATTCCACTAGCCTCGATGCTTCCCCCTAATTCTACTATGACGGACACTAGTCACACTATTAAAGATGTTCTCCATTCCCATAGGGATAATCTCCCTTACAATGTTGCCTAGATCATTGATAACTATCCTTTTATTAACTGTGATGATTTTATTGTTTGGGAACCCGCTCCGAATGGTATTATTGACTCAAAAATTTCCTTTATGCATAACTTTCTTGGATATGAATCTAGATTTCAATGGTTAAATTCTTTCAACAAGATGTGGATTAAGCCTACTAGACTAAATCTAATTTGGATAATTGCTCATAATAGATTTCCCAATGTGGTATGCCTTCAATATTTTGGTATCCAACTATGCTATAAATGTAACCTATGTAATCAACATAGGGAAACACTAACCATCTATTTTTATCTTGTGCCATAACCTCTGCTCTTTAGAAATATATTTTTTACATTTTTGATTGCAGATAGAATACCACTGACACAATTTTCACCCATCTTAAATGTTTTGTGCAACGCCACGCCTCTCAGAAAATTAAGAACATTTTTCTTCCTACTGTTGCTGAGCTCCTGCTTGTGATCTGGTATGACAGAAATGATATTCTATTCAATAAATGATCATTAAATCTTAATCCTGAGAAATCACAGATCCTCATTGAGATTCAAGAAGCTGCATTGATTCAAAAAGCTCACTACAACAACTCGGTTGGTGACTGGGAAATGTTTCACAGGATTCGGTTTGATGGCATATACCGTCATCCTCTTCACACCTTCAATGTTTTCTGGAAAACACCATTGCCAGGATGGATCAAAGTCAATGTTGATGGTTCCACAAAGGGAAATCCTAGACCTTCCAGCTATAGAGCCATTTTAGTGATTCTGCTGGAAAGTTTCATGGGTGTTTCTTTGGAAACTGGGGCATTGCTTCGTCATTGGAGGCCGAAATGATGGGAGTAATTCATGCTATCAAGTTTTCCATTCAAAAAGGCTGGAGGAAACTATGAATTGAAAGTGATTGTACCCCCATTGTCTATGAAATCTGGAATGGTGTGACTCACCTTTCCTGTACAATGATCAATCTTTAGAAAAATTTCATGGACTCTCTCCATGATATAGACTACATTGCCTTGAATACCTTCAGAGAGGCTAACGCTGGTGCTAATGCCCTTGCCAACAAGGGTGTTTATCAGACCATGACCTGGATGGACACCCTCCCACCAGATTTACTTTAGATATTTGATAAGGATTGTAAAAAAATCCCTTCTTTCCATCTCCTATAATCATTTAGACTTTTTTATTCATTAAAATGATCTTTTTTCTTTGACCATGGCACCACTTTTCCTTAAAAAAATAACACATGAACAAGCATAATGGAAAGATAACATTTCAAACATTGCAATCATAATATAACATTTCCATATATTGACATAATAAATCCATTATCAAAACTATTTTCAATACCAAAATATGTAAATAGAGTATATGGTATTTATTTTCCATTTAAAAACATTACATATTGTTAAGGAAGCCAAATATCAAATAATGCTCGCGCGGGCGGAAAGGTGGTTGTCGTCACGTATGTTTAAAAGAAATTCTATTTTGTTATTTATTAAAATTTCTCATAAAAAAATTGCTTTTGGATAAAATTCAAATTCAAAGGGTTTTATTTTATAGCGTATAAAATATAGTCTTGTGTATATCGAAGTATGCCTCAATGAAAAAAGATTGAGACAAAGTCCCTTACCTCGTGTCCAACTTGACCCGTTCATTATTTAATCTATTAATTAATAAACTAAATCTAATTTATACTTAATTCAGAACCTCTTTCATTTTTATTATTCCTTTTATATATCTTATTACCATGTTATAAACATTAAATAATCATTTAAGTTAATAACGGTCGTTTTGTCGATATTTGGTACTTGAGTCAAAAATGAACTTCTTATAATTACAAGTTATCCATGTAGTCAAAATTATATTATATCTAGAATTATATTCATTATTTATATATCATATATATCATATATAGATAGTATATATATATATAAATGTATTTATAATAGTACAAAACATTTGGAGATAAGATATGAAATGAACCATTCCTGAAAACGGTAAGTAGTACGTACTGATGAATGATACTTTCATTTTTATTTTGTATTTAAGGGAATGAAAAATTAATGATAAATTGGTATTATAGTATAATATCATATATAATTTCATTAACTTCATCCTTTAAATGTTCCACATTTGGGATGAATGATTCATATCACTTTGAGGGGGCGGTAGTCCGTACTTCCTCAAATGAAACTATCGTATTTACCCATTATGTAAACAATAAAGGTATGATATAAATGAAAAATAAATAATCATAGAGACAATATAAATATAATATATATCACATATACATATAGTGGCATCATAATGTCCACCATGAGAGGCGGTGGGATATAATTGAACAATCATCATTTCGTGAGGTAATAGTTCGCCAAACACAGAAACAATATGGTCGAATCCATTATATGGAGTTTTGTGGAAGTTTAGTACAAGTAATTCCCATAAAACATCCTAGTATATATAATATATGGGTCTTGTTATAAAATAATGGAACAAAGAGAGTTCATGGGGTTGGAGAAGGAAAATAAAAGAAAAGAACTTGAGAGAAGACATTACCTTTAAATCAGGTAACTCCCTTGGGTTTGAACCATAAGTCTTAATTGAAATTAATTATTCCCAAATTAAGGATTCTAGGTAAAATATAAGGATTGTGGGAGATTATTTGGTTAGAGTTTTTATTTTTCATGGGGATTGAGAGGTGTGAGTAATGAGTTAGAGGTGGTGTCCTTTTATCAGAGGGAGGAGGGGATCTTTAGGAATACTTTGAAATATTATTTTATTATAAAATAATTTTCCATTTAAAAAGGTCCAAAACTCATTAAATTAAAATATAAGATAATTATTTTTCTAATTACACTCAAAAAATAGGTTTTAGACATGTTTTGGTTTCATATTTAACCTCATCATTTATCTTTGACCCTTAGTTAACTAATTTAACTCTTATTATGTCTTCTTGTATATTCATACTATATGGTTAATATATCTACTATAAAAAACCAATAGACCCAAAATGGATCATTAAGGATATATGTAACATCAATTATGTAGTTTTTCTGAATCTTTGATTTTTAATACTATTTTATCATTTAATAAAATATTAATTTATTTAAAAACTCATTTATATCAGTTTTTATACTATTCATATAATGTATTTTTAAAAATCCATAACAACTTTATCAATTCAAAAAAACATCATTAATTAAAATATAACAAACCATAATTATCTATAAAATAATTTTATGGCATAAAATGTTTGAAAGGAAATTTATTTCATTATTTATAATCTCATTTACTTAAAACATTCATTAATGAGGTAATCATTACATAATCAGTGTGTCATAAATAAATATTTTATATTTTTGTCTAAATTCATTAATCAAAATACCATGATTTAGGAAATATTTTTTTCTTTATAATGGAAATTTATAGTTGAATCAATAACTTATATAACTCTATATAATATTGTTTTACTAAATGATGTATGTTTATGTTATATTTTCCTTAACTATTAATTATGTTTTATAAAATGTCATTTTCAATTAAAATTGGCTCCATGGGGTCCCCAAATCTACCCAATGATGCCTATGGTCAAAAATTTATCACCAAATATGGTTAGGACATTTGTGAGGGTAATTTAATATTATTATAATATTATTTTTTACCATTTTTACCATATTTACCCTCTAACCATGGTAAAACAATATTTTTTATAGTTCTTATTCATAATGTCTAAAAATAAAATTTAACTATTTACATAATATGGAACTCATGATTCCAAATAAATAATAAAATTTTCCAAATTCAAAAAACAGATTTTTCAAAAATTAATTTAAAATTAATTCCATTTTTTCAAAACCAAAACACGTATTTTTAAGAAATAATAACTATCAAAAGATTAACACTTGTTTATGACAAAATTCAAATTGAAATTACATCCAATGACCAATATTGGATTAAATGATAAAAATATAACCCAATTACACTTTAATTAAAATTAAAATATAAATCTAACTATATACATTTATCAGATGAAAAAATAGTTTTGACTAAAAATACAGTATTTTTCCCTATTTATTAAAAATGAACTTTATTAGAAAAATACCCAAAATTTACCCAATGTAAATTTTGATGTCTTTATTCTAAATAAGATGTTTATTTTTTCAAATATAATATATAAAAGTGACAAAAAATTTTATTTAAAAGGGGCTCGCCATCAAAAGGCGGTAAAACTACATTTTAAAAAATATTAGAGTATTTATGCTTAAAATTGGATTCATTATCATTTTATACCTCTAAACATTTTTAGATAAATGTAAAAACATTTAATAATCATGTATAATCATATTATAGTTAGTTATTTTCATTTTATCCAATATAATGGCAGGCGTTAACTCCATTTAAAATATTATTATATTATTATTTTTCATTATGACTCCGCCTTGTGTGAAACATGAGATTTCGAAGAAACCCATTAATGCGTGTCAGGTACGCCATAAAACATAGAATCCCATTTAAAGTAAAATTAATATTTAATTCAAAAATATGAATAAATTTAAAAATTTTATATTCTTTATTTACTTGGGATGTTACACTTTGTCCAATAAGATTGTATTGGGAGTGAACCTTGACTAAGGAAATGATGTAATGGGTAGTAAAAAAATCCACAACGATAGTATTGGTAGTGCGCCTTTACTAAAGAAATTATTTTCTAGGCTTATGTTCATTCCATAAACATATTTTTTATGCTCAGATTTTTTTCTCATGAATCATGATTGATTATTGATTATTCCACACTCTTATTTATTATGTAATTTGATGGCTAAAATATTATACCATGTTTCATGATTATGATTTATGAATTTCTATGTATAGTTTTATATTGTTATACCCATGTCCTCACACCATTATTTGTATCTTAATCTCACTTACAATCATCAATTGGTTTCTCTATTTATAACCCTTACTGAACATCTGAGATCACCCTTTCTTATGTTTACCTCCCCTAGGTCAGGGAGAAAGTTTTCATGTATTTTATGTCTATGGAGAGTTCTAGTTAAGATGGGAATAATGTAAAATGATATATATCATTGACCTTTTTTATTTTACGTGTCCATGTTTCCAATGACACAAAAAAATTTCTATTAATAAATTGAGCATATTGATATGAAATGAATGTTTTCACTAATCAAATGTAGTATTTATGTATGAAACATATGGGTCAACATAATTCACCTTTATTCACTATATCTACAAGTGAAGAAGTATTATAGATATATTTTAATTCATAAATGAATAGATTGGGTTTATTCCACATAAACAATGATATGTTAATATCCTATAATTCAGGATAACTATGGAATTATGAGAAATTATATACAAAACATGATTTTGAGTTTTTAACCTTGATCGTTACATTAATGGCTTGGACAAACTACCTCTATAAATAGAAGTGTAACATATATTTTAATTATAATATTTTAATGTATATATTCACATATATTGAGCTAAACGTGAAGAAAAAAGATTGCATTAGTTGGTAAAGAATTATAAATTCTGTGTACACTACCAGATTTATAAGGTGGATATGGAAGCTAATGGTCTAAGTAGATAAGAACATAAAAACCTATCCATGATGAGGATCAAAAAAGACCTAAATTTCATGGTCATGAAAAGGATATATCTTGGAATCTTAATGGAATTTAAGACATTAAATATTTCCCAAATTATTTACACACTATCCATCAAAAATAAAATATAAGTGGAATAATGGAATGATTTGGAGAATAAAATATTTTAATAAAACCAAGGGAAGCTTCATAAATTCAGCATAGATAATTGGGGATTAATTAAGTATAGAACAAGAGTCTATGTTCTATAATCACCTAAGATAAAAAATAATATACAATATAATGAACATAACTCATCTTTCTCCATCCACCACATAAGTAACAATAAATAATAATATATTTAGTAGCAATTCTAAAGTAGATTACAACTAAATATGATTATTATGAAAATATGTTAACAAATAACAATATAATTCCTTGGTGATGATTCAATCATTATGAAAACTACAATGGATATGAGAGAACATCATCCTAGATTATCAATGGATTTTCATGGACATATAATGGAAACAATGCCATATATGTAAAATGGGATTGACTTACAAACACTACAAAATTGATCATTATTTGAAAATATTTCTTACTTGATAAACATCCCAAGGTATATATCAAGTAAGTGGTAACGCTACATAGTGAACCACTATTGATTATATCTAATCGATATACAAGGTTTACCTCAATGTTATAGAAGTTTCTTCAAAATGACTTGAAAAAAAATGATGAACATGAATACATTCCACCATCATCACACAGATGGTCAATTTAGAATGATCACTCATACATGGGAATGCATCCTAAGAGATTTCAACATGTATATCAAGGAACAATATGATCGATATCTTCCACCGGTTGAGTCTTAATATAATAATAGTTTCAATTTAAGTATAAATATTGCGATGAAATTTCCTTGGTCGACCATACACATCAACAATATGACCCACTAGAAGGCCAAAAACATGTTATTTATTTCCAAATACTGACAATAAGAACATGGGTATCAATATAAAAAAACACAGGGATGATTTTACCATAAAACACAACAAATAATATATCATGTATAACAAGATAAGCTAAAAAATTATACTACATCATATAAGAAATTATACAGAACCAAAATAAAAAAATGAATCCATGAAAAGATTCTAAAACTAGAAACAAAATAATGAAAAGTATCCTTGTGACCATCTGTCACCACTATTTAGACCCAATATGAAGGAATCGTCAAACAAGATTAAACATCACCTATATGAAACACTTCCCATTACCTATATCCTTCAAAACTAAATTTATATGCACCGAAATTCATATACAATGTGTGATGAAAACATCCAGTATGATACCAAAATGAACCAATCCAATGTTTGTCACCATGAAATAATAATATCCAGCCATAAAAATTTTATATAGAAATTTCATTTGGAAACATTTTTCATAAGACATAATTTTTTTATTTTATAACAATCCAAATTCAATGACATTGGAATATGAATATAAACCTAAATAAAAAATAGAGGCAAATAATTAATACCATCCATGAGATAAACATGTTGTCAATCAAACATAAAACAACACTATCATGCATAAAACCAAGAACAAGTTATCATCAAGACTATAGAAATACATACTAGGATATAAAAAAGAACACTACAATGGTGTAACAATGTTCTTATCAATATAGAGTCTTGTAATAGTATATCAGTATCAAGCCTATCTAAATTTTACCATAGTCTAAGGGATTCATAACCCCTAGAAGTTTCATAACAATAATGTTTTCATATGTCCATATCTTAACACATCCAATGTTCCCGAGTTCTAGTTTTTCACAAAATATCCATGTAAAACATGCCTAAAATGTAATAATACATTTTTAATACTGAATAATCATTGATCTTGTGATTAAAAATACATTCAAGATTCAATAATATTTTTAGAAACTTCATCGAACACATGAGGTGCATAAAACTTTTTTCAATGAATAAAAAAATTTAAACGATTTTCCAAGCCTAAAAGTATTCATTTACATAGAATATCCTACAAATATTTCATATAAATAATATCCATAAACCAAACCAGTGGAATTTACAATAATTTCAAGTAAACCATGAGATATAACTATTTTATTGAGATACCTACCTTGCCAACAAAGGAAACTATGTCATTATTGAAAATGATGTTTATAAACCAAGAGACCAAGAAATATCAAGACTATATTCAAATAAACATAATTAATTATTGATCAAAACATATATATATTTCCATTAAAACACTTAAGAGGAAAAACTATAGAAAAATAAGAGACATTAGAGAGAGATATATTGAGATAAGAATATATTTTTTTTGGAAATTAGAACATACCTCAAAGATATCCAACATAAATAAAGGATTGAATTACAATATACAAATTAGAGTAGCTCTTAAATCATCAAGGAGAGGTTGGATAAAGATAATCATGAATTGAGATGTGATTAGAGTTTAAAACAAGTAAGTATATGAGAGTAATTTTAAAATTCTAAGAATGTCATATATGTTGCATGGTTAGTAAACATGGTAAGAATAACCATCTTCTAAACACGAGGTAACTACCACCCCTTGAAAGAAATGGTACATTATTTCATGGGAATTGTTTCACAGTTAGACAGTCCCTTCCCTTGATTTGTGCCAAATATATACCCAAACCCATTCACCCGCATGTTTTTCCAAGAAACCAACATGGATAAAAATAACACTCAAACATTGAAAAACACCATTGGAGATAACAGATCTTTACAAAAAAATTACAACATCATTACTACTAATAGTGAAAATATCATTCACTAGTTTAGTTTCTCCCAAAACTCCATATTCTTTACCTCATGAATCGTGAAACCCTTTAGAACATAAAAAGAGAAAATCAAATCCCAATATAAAACATACTTAAGACTCACACGACATCACAATTCTACACACCAAGAATCATTATGTCTCATGATTGTACTAATGATTATGTACCTATAAATAGACAGGGCTAGTATTTCATCCTTAATTCTTTCCACCCATACCTCTTGTGGATATCTCAATTATAACACCATAATACCTAGACCATTGGAATTTTTTTCCGTGATAAATATTATTTTAATGATTGATAATCAGAATTGGTTTCTCAATCATTGAGGTTTTAAGATCAAGGCCAACTTCCTGACACTATATTTGATGTGAAGGATCCAGTTTATACCACCTTGGTTGGGAAACATGAAACAAATCATTAATCAACGTCTTGTGAGATAGAAAGTTCAACCCATAACCCACATTTCCATATTACTTGATGATCTCAAAATGGACCAAAAACCTTAGTTCCATCATAACCATCATGCCCAAATGAAGATATCCCAAATAAGGTGAAACATAGAGAAAAACATGATAAATTTCCAAAAACTCCAATTGGTGACAATTACAAACCAAATTGGATTTCTGTCAACACTTATCTATTTGTATCCTCTTTTAAATCAATTACACACTAGGCGTCATCTGTTGAGCAGGAAACAATCCAACCAAGGACCATTATCTAAAATATGCCCAAAATACTTTAGATATATAAGGATACCAACCTAATGTTTCAAATGTAACCATTTTGATGAAATCCTGATAAATATTTTCCAAGTTGAACTCATCTAAATGCAAATTATTTTCCCATTAACCACCAAAATCAACAAGCACATTCGAAACATATCCAAACTAATATGAATGGCACACTCGTTCTTCCAAATTTCATGAAGGGTGATATATCATACTTAACATCATTTGGGAACACATTTATTCTTGAAAACCCATTCAAAAACAAGATGAAATCCATGGATCCATGTCATATATAACTGTACAAGTGACTACATGGAGCATCAAAATCTCCCCGTGATAAAGGTTCCCATGCTCTCCCACCATCGTTATCTCTTTAATAAGAAGGAAATGATCCAATTACATAAGTTGATCGATGATCACCCAAATCATATCTCTCCTATTTGGAATACATGTCAATCCAACAATGAATGGCATAGATATCGTATACTACAACACATGAGATTGTTAATATAACACCATGTAACCTAAACAACCCATAATTATAGGATTTATAAAAACGTTTTCAATTTTTTTATATTTATAGAGGTATCTAAATTTATATTTTTAGATATTTAGTTTAAAATATACCTAAAAATGTTGAAATTTCCCCAAAGTATCAATTTCCCAAAAACATGTTCTTTATAAAGATTGAATTTGTTCAAGGAAAACACCATATATAGAAATATATAATTATGTAATTTTCAATGAATCTTTAAGAAATGTGAAAAATAATTTGAAAAATGGTATGAAAAAGAAAAATATAATTAAGGGATGGAAAAGAAAAGAAACTTGTTAATTCATTTGTAAAACTAAAAACCCCACAATAATTTCTTCCTTTTTCATATTAAATCTTTCATCTAAAATATTATTTTTCATTTCGATGATAATAAATAAATTTCATAATAAAATTAATGAAAATATTTATATGAAATTGTAAAATGGGAAATCATAATCATATGGTTTTCTTTAATAATGTTAAAACTCGTGAATATATTTCCTAAAAAACAATCATTTCAACTTTAGAAAAATGCCATAAATTATCCTTAAAAAATCTTCATTTTCATACCTTATGATATAAAAATATTTCCTTTATAAACCATTGAATTAATTTCATGTATTTATCATTGTATGTTACCCTTACATTCAAAATTAAAATATCTATTACTATGGAATCACATAATCTGATAATTTCAATATCTATTATGAGTAACCCGTAACTGGTAAACTATATAACTTTACATAATACATTGGAGATCTATATTAGGATCACCAGTCATTTATATAAAATTTACAAGAACCATATAGTGGATAAAACACATATATAATTATATTTAATCATAAATATAATTTTAATTGGTATTTAAGATTATACGCCGTAAAACGTTCATTATATCATAACAATGAGAATAAGATTCCATTTCATTGGAATGAATTTTTAAAACTAAAAATTCACAAAATATTGAGCAAAAAATATTATTTGAAAATAACCATTGATTATTTTAATGGATTATTGGAAAATAAAATCTATGATAATAGGGAAAGTTGGGATAGTCTTATACCTTAAATCATTTTTTCACCTTGGTTGAAATCATCAAAATGGCCCAATTAGAAAATGATTTAATAATTTATTTTTTAAAAATCTAGAACTATATTAAAAAGTATTTTAAAATGATATTTAAAATCCATTTTGGTTTAAATAAAAAAAATCATATTAAATTAAATGGACATTGAATAAAAATATTTTAATGGAATACTTTAAAATTAAGGTTTCTAAATAATTCCCTAACCTTAATTGTCATATACCATCAAACATTCAATAACTTCAGAATAATAAAATTCTATTTGTTTTATAATTTATTAAGATAATTTTTTATTTTCAATTAATTATTATTATTCCTTTTATTTCATTTATTACAATGTTTTATTTAGTTATTAAAATAGTTAAGTTCATGTTGGACATTTTTCGGATGATCAATTTATAACCCCAAAACCAGATCAGTGTGTTTACCATGGTCAAATGTGTTATGTTAAAATTACATAGATAATCATAAAAATTATATAATTATGATATTAATACAATATATAAACTTTTAAAATGAACAATGTAAAGAAGTTTTGAAAAATTAACCACATCGTTTAATAGAGATGGTAGTTCGTATGTACACATGAATATTGTTTTCATTTTTTTCAAAAGGGTAGATAAGGAATAAAGTATATAATATATAACTATTATATAATAATAAATTTTTTCAATATTTAATATCAATTAATTAGTTCCATCCTTATGAATAACCTTTTATGGTAGTGAAGAGAAATGAATCACATTTCTTCGTGGACATAAAATTCCACACAAACGCACAAACAACGCTATCAATTTCTAATAGATGGAAATTGAATAAAGGAAAGTAATATATTTTCTCTATAGAATCATAATTATTTATGTAATATTATATATATTAATTTTTTTAATAATTTTAACCAACAGTAAGATTTAGTGATGAAATTAACACATCATTTTATGGTATTAGTGGTCCACACGTACACACGAATGATATTTCTATTTCTCATAAGAAAGTATTATATATAGAAAAGGGTTCGCTGTATACATAATTTTTTTAATATATTTATGATACTGATTATATTATATAATCATGGTTGATTAATATTTTATGCAGGTAGAAGAATAAGTAAACATGAAATAAGTCAGTTATGATATATACCTTCTTCTCTCATACCTACCATGGGATTAAAACTTAAGGCTTCAATGATTGGTATTTTTTGGGAACAAATACTCAATAATTTTTATTGGGATACTGGGGTGAGTTCTTTTAGGAATTTTAAAAACTATAGTGCTCAAAATGTATGAGCAAGGGTGGAGATGAGGTTCCCTTTTATAAGTGATGTGGGGGACAATAGTAATTTTTTCTAAATATTTTAATATTATAAATTATTTTTCTTGTGAAAGTTGACCTAAAATCATAAAATTTAATTTATATGGTGATAATGGAAACATTATATCATCCAATTATAATTATGATAATAGTTTTTAGTATTTTCACTTATTTTTATGTTAATTTACCTGATTTACCCTTTACTTTGGTGACAAATTTTAACCATGGTTACTATTCATTAAGACCAAAAATGAAAATTACCTCATTAATAATTTTGACCCACTTGACTCCAAAAATGTAATCTAATTTTCAAGATTAAATTTCTAGAAGTGGTATGAATTATTTTTATATAAGTGTGTAAAATGTAATGAAATTTGTTTTTTGAAAACTACGTTTTAATCATGAAAATGAACTTATACCAAAATAAAATTTACAATTTATTCCCATAGAATTATTTATAGTAATATTCAAAAAAATAAATATTATGTCACATTAAAACAATATAAAATAAAAATTTGACTTTTAAAATACATTATTTAGAAAAAACGAAATTCCATTTTTGTCAAAATTGGTATTTTTCAATATTCACTCAAAAATAAATATTTTCTAAAAAATATAAAATATTCATCATAACAAATATATATAAATATTTTTTTATTAAAAATTGAATAAATTTATATAATTTTTTTTCTAAATCATTATATTTATATTTTAAATAAAAATATTAAATTCATTAAATAATAATCTAGTTAAATAAAACTATTCCTTTTTCAACAAATTTTTTTTATAAACTTATTTAAAAATCTATGTTGAAACAAAATATAAAATGAATAATTATAAATCATAAAATTGATTTATTTATAGAATTAAATATATTTTTCTCATAGTTAACAAATGAAATAAACTTATAGGTCTCTAGTACTCCACCTTATTCTTCTAGAAAGTAAGGCATTTTGACACAAAGTTTGTAACCGACTACATTAGCTTTGTCCACCAATACTAACATATCAAATCATGAAAAATATTATTAGTCCCATGGTGTATATACCAACTAGACCAATTCAAAATATCAATTAACTATTTCCTTATACATATCATAATGACCAATTTTTTCTTAGAAACATAAGAAATCATTATGTGTTAAAGGCCAACCACCAAGGTCTCCCCACCATATTTGATTTCACTAGAAGGATAACAATAAATGGTTTTTTACTTTCCTATGAATAATATGATCATCAAATGATGAATCATCTTTCATGTAATCCAACAAAACTCTCTCATCAACTGCTTAAAATTCCAAGATCATCTCAACAAATAGACTTATTAAAGACCACTCCTCCATTTATTTGTCTAAGGCTTGATTCAGTAACTTCTTGATCAATGCATTAGTGAAAAAATTCACCTTTCAAGGATTATAGAAAATAAAAAAAATCAAAAATTTGATGATTTCCATCCTAGTGTCTCTTTCTGAAGTTCAAGTATCATTGGGTGATAATATATTTCAGGCTCTATTGATCTGAATACTTAGTAAACCAATCATAGAAGAGAGAGTGGAACCTAGTATTGAGAGCGTGAATCACTATAGAAAAATCAAGATCATGGGTATGATAATTCATCTCATAAGGATATAGTTAGTGAGATCCATATCCCACCACCTAAATTCCCAATATCAAAAAAGATTATAATCTTTTACCGGAGGAATCGCAAAAAGAATCAAACCCCAAATATAATTTTGGAGGAATCAGTATAAGAGCTAAATTTAACATCACCTTCAAATCCTCAAAATATGACTAATACATATAATTCCATTAAACCATTACACCCGTATTGTTTAACCCTATCATATTATATGTAATATGGGGTAAATACAGTATATATTAACTAGCCAATCCCATGAATACCATAATATCAATCACATTTTTAGTCACTCCCAATTCTATAACACTTTGAAATTTTTATGATTCAAGTTTATTTCCATCTTAGATATAAAATGCCATAAAAAAATAAACTCCCATATCTAAAATATATTTATTGAATAATTCTCGATAGATGATTATACTTTAGAGTTCTGAAAATGATATATGGATGGTACTCATGTTATTCCTCTAACATGGAGTAACAAAAAATATCAACCACAAAACAACAACAAAATACTCCATGAATTGATGAAATATCTAATCCAAAAAATCCATAAATACCACAAGAGAATTATTAAGACCAAATGGAATAACCAAACAATCATAATGCCCACACATAATCCGAAATTATATCTTAGGAATATCCCCCACTCCTACCAATAACATATGGCACCCCGACCAATGAATAATTATATAAAACCAATGGGATCCACATAGTTGATCAAAAAGGTAATAAATCCTATGAAGATGTTACATTTTCTTAATAGTCACTTGATTAATATCTTTATAATAAAAAAAATCTAGAGGATTAAATATTCCTTCCTTACAATGATAATTTTAGAATATGAAGGTGACATACTAAAATGAATAAATCCTCCCGCTTAAAGATCTTTGAGATGAACATTAATCTCTTCTAACCCAGTGAGCACTATATGATAAGATTGAAAAGAGATGTGTCTTTTTCCCAAGATAAATTTAATTAAAAACATAACTTTCCATTAGGGAAGTAACCCTGAAAAGACGTGAATAAATCCTTAAGTTACTCATCCACCATGATAAAAATGAGACAACTGAAACACTGGATGAAAACATCATGAAACATATTTTACAATTAGCATGAGATCATTCAAGATATAGAAATAACATTCCACAATATCTTGGATTTTAGATCACAATCACCATTGAATGCCTGAGTACCCCCAATGGGTGATAGAAACATAACATGATGATGATAACAATCAATCTACGCTTTAAAACTAACCAACTAGTCCATGATAACTATGAGGTCCAATATATAAAGATCAATAACTAGGAAATTACACTCAACCATATGGGCAGTGATCATGAAAGGGAACTTAGAACACAAGAAACCTTATTACTTCCTTCTTCCCAATTGAGTTGAAAGATTTATTACAAATGGAAGTAACTCCAAGCATGATTCCAACACATCGATCCATATTGATGATATAAAATATTGAGTTATACTTGTGACAATAAAATAAAAAACTATATTGGATGACATAAACTCTATATCTCTCATAGTAGTTGGTGCTGATTCATATTCCATTAGAGCATACTCCACTTTATAATGAAATCTGGCATCAACACCTCCCTATGCATTCATCACTACATGTGTATCGCCATTTACGTGAGAATGAGACCCACCACTATTTTTTAGGTTAGAATGATCCTGAATTCCATGGGTATGAGTGGATATATATACAATACCTTGTATACATATTCAGTTAAAATGATTAATGTGACTGTATTTCCCTCTAAAGAGGGAAATTCCTAGGTTCTACCATACACTCAGCCATAGTATGGCTAGATCATTCACAGTAAGAGAAAATTAGCTGGCGTTGACCCTAATAATTAGTTGAAACAAATCATAAAGGAAAACAAAAACCCTTATTATGATTTGTCTTATAGACAAATGATACACTCTGGTTACAACTACTACAAATGAAACTCCACAATGACCTATCTTCCTATAAAATTCTACATCATCCATTACTTCCTTATTAACTACCTCAAAAGGGGTTTTCAATAACATCATATTAAGAATCAATCAAATATTAGAGTTAAATCCCATATTAAATAATATATCCTTAAGGTATTCGTTATTCAAAATTTCTGGAGATAGAAGAATCAACGCAACTAAATGATTAGTATAATACATTTCATAATGGTATCCATGATCAAAGGTCACAAAAACCATGATCCTACATAACACACAAAATTTTAGGGTATAAGTTACGATTCAATACCTTCTTGAAATTTGTTTAGTTATAATTTTTTTGAAACTTTTTTTGCATGATGTATCCCTAACAATAATTTCTCAGTAATTCAAGAATATAATTTGAATTAGCCACCATTGAGTCATATAGAGTATTCAATAAGTTTAAAATCCTCCTTTTGTAATAATTCCACTCTTGGAGTTAATAGATTCCATTTTCACTAAATAAGATTGGTGAATTATTCTTGGTAAATTTTGATTCATGGCCAATTATCCATTCCCAGTTTCTAGAAAACATTATAACCCAATTTATAGATTTCCTAGATAATTGATTTTAATAATAAAGATCTTCTTGAGGATTTTCTAAATAACTTGTCTCACAACTTCCTCTTCTGGACTAAGAAGAGCCGTTCTAGGAGGCATTTACTATTAATTATAATATATAACACCTATTTAGTTTATCAATACATATTTCAATCAAATAAAAACATACATAATACACACTATAGATATTAAAAACAAAAAAAATGAGATAGGTGTTTTCAAAATAATCCCCAAAATTTTGTTCGTCTAAATGACCCAAAAATTAAGCTCCCCCTTGATAAAAAACCCTCGGGCACCAATATTAACTCAGAATTAGATATGAATGTGACTTTGTTAGACACCCTTCCCCACATATCATTATAGTTCCAATGGTCCTAACAATAGTCTATAAGCCACTCTAGAAACATCAATTTTTTCTAATACAATATTCTTATAACCCAACAGGGGTTAACTAGAAACCAACCCATGTTGGACTCCCATAAGGCCAAAATCATGTTCCCAGTGGACATGGGATTGAAATACGAATTTGGGTATCAATATAAAAACCATGGGAATGATATCAGCCTAAAATAAAATAGAACATGAAACATGTATAATATGAAAAGATAAAAAATTAGAAAAAATCATGGAAGAAAATTTACAAAACCGCATTATAAAAAAATAGTCTCTAAAAGGATATACCCAAAAATGAAAAAAAATCATGTCTCCTAGTGCCCATCCATCACCGACACTCATACCACACGTGAGTGAAACATGAAACAAGATAATTCATTTTATACATGACACCCTTAACTTTATCTTTATCCTGCAAACACAAATATTCTTACACCCAAAGGCATATTCCTGGTATGAAAAAGATTCCCAACATAATACCACAGTGAATATATATAAAGACCATCACTGTGAAACAACCAGATATAACATTAATTTTTTTTATAAATCAATTTAGTTTGAAAATACTTGTCACCAATCATCCTTTGGTTCCACTTAAAATAATTCTTATTCAAATACATAAGAATATAAATAAAATCTTGAATGTTAAATAGAAGGAAATAATAATAACTATCCATGAGATAAACATGTTTCTAGTAAAACATAAAAAAATAATATCATGTATAAAACCAAGAAAATGTAGTATTCTTGCCTATGTGAATACATACTATGAAACAAAAAGGAACTCTAAGCTAGTATAATGTGATTCCTATCAATAACAAGTCCCACTATTTTCTTCTGGAATCAAGCCTCTCTGAAAGATTCCATAACCTAATAGTACCATAACCCAGAGTGGTTAGAGAAACACTAAGGTTTTAATTTTTCCATATCTTGATGCATCCAACCATACCAATTTATATTTTTTTTTTCACAAAACCACCATGTAAAATATGCTCTGGATTTTATATAACATTTTCACAATTAAAGCATCAATGCTACCATACATGAAAATCCATTTTTGAATCAAAAACATATTTTTGCAATTTCATCAAACACATGAGGTTTATACAATATTTTTTAAATATATCCACCTTTTGATCATTTTATAAGACAAACAATATTCATTTACACAAAATATTTCTCATGTATTTGAAATTAATTATTTACATAAATCATGCCAAAGGAATTTACCAAAACATTATGTAAATCATGAGATTGAACCATAATATTTAGACACATAAATATCAAATAGATTAATTATGCTGTCTTTAAAAACATTGGTTTTAAGTGAATAGATTATGACTGATACAATATATATCTAAATAAAAAACATCAATTTCCCATAAAAAATACTAGATCTAGACATTAGAAACTTTGAGAGATTCAACCCTTGAAGGAGAAGAGATAAAAAAGATATATTTAGAGAGGGAAATAGAAAATAGGTTGAAATCAGAACATACCTTAATTATATCCACCAATAAGGAAGGAAAAAATTATAAGAGACCAAAGTAAGAACCTCAAAAAGAGTCAAATAGAAGATCGTTCGAGATAATGAGGAATTAGGAGTTTATTAGTGGTAAAAATGTATAAGGGTATAAATGTAATTTTATAATTTAAATATTATCATATAGGTATATTGGTTAGGACACATAGAGAAAAAATACACTAACCTTGTTGTAGCTACTACTAATTGAAAACAGAGGCACATATTTACTTAGGTATAACCACATGGTTAGAAAAACCTTTCCAAATCATTGAGATATCCTTTTGGCCCAAACCAATTTACCCTCATGGTTCTCTTATTGAATCATTTGAATCGAAAAACCATTTTTAAACCATAAAAAATTCCAAGGGAGAAAAATAATCAATACCACATGGTTACTATATAGTTACATCTTACTATTCGTAGAGTATTAACCTAGCCTATTTTTCTAAAAACTAAAAAACCCCTGACCCTCAACATTGAAAAAAAAAATTATAACCAAAAAAGACATAAAACAAGCCTAAAATTTATAATTTTTTTCATCCATTGGGCTTTACACATGTGGAACCCTGTGAATCACTATATGGAAATAGATAAATAATTCATATTTGTTGGGATGATGCTGGTAAATGATATATTTTTGGACTTGATATTGTTTAAGAATCGATTGATAAGTCTCAATAAATTTAATGATACCTTAAATAAATAAAAATGTCTAGAAGAGCTATACTAAAAATAATTTAAGAGACCTAGATTTTGATGTTGGTCATAAATTATTCATTTATATATATATATATCCCTATTATAGATTTATGAGTTTTAAAAACAAAGGAATTCTCATACATAAGTACATTGACCCCTTCATGATTACTTATTATATAAGAGTTATGTCCTATTGATGTGAACTTCCACCAAACCTAGATCAAGTAAAAATTAGGTTCCATCTATCTCTCCCAAATAAGTACATACCAAATCCCAGATAAGTAAAAAATTTAATTGTAATAAAATTATAGAACATTATCAATTGTAAGAAATAATTAGAGATAATCTTAAATCATAGAGACATAATTCTATGTAATATGACAAATCTCCAATTTGATGTACTTTGGTGAATCCATAATTAATAATTGGAAACATGTAAGCCTAGGGATTTGATGAAATAAAATTTCCCACATATTTTTATATGGATACTAATTGAAATTCTACAGAAAAATTCATTAAGGGGGGAGAATATAATGGCTAATACATTCCAATATGAAATTTTCATCAAATATGTTCTTTATATTTATATGTATATTTCATTATTTATATGATATACAGTATAAATAAATCATATGAAAAAATAATAAAAATAAACAATAATTTATTTATTTAATATAAGAAATTATATATAATTTATAAATATAATCAATTTTTTTTTCAAAAAAACCTAGAGATTATAAAAAATTATATAACTAAAATTTCAAAATATATAGGGTTTTGTTCACACATAAATAAATAGTCACCAACACTTTTATAATAATAAATGAAATGATTACAAATTAGGGTTTTTTGAAAACTAAATATATAAAAATGTGAGAGAAAATTGAGTTCATGGAATTTACAGGATTAAAGGGGTATATATAGCGTACTGAAAGGTTTTATAAACATTTGAAATATGATTATCAGAATAGTGACTTAAAAATTATAATAGAATATTAACCACTTTAATAGTAAAATTATAAATTATTAGAAACAATATAGATATTTTTTATGAATTTTGTAATTAAATTTTCATTTTTATTTTGTTATTGAAATTTTATAGGAATTTACACACCTATTTATAATAATCTCAAATATTTATACCCAATTCAGGCCCTAGAAATTTCCTACAGGGTATTATCTACTAATTATTACATTGGTTTGAAATATTTCTTCATAATGTTTCTTATTTAACACCTTTTGTTATTCCCTATTCATGTTAGAAAATATATTTAACTTTTATTTTGGCATTTCATTGATTTTTAATTTCCCATTTACATTGATTATGAAATTTTATTACACCACTAATTTTCATGGAAAACCTCAATTTTCCTCTATCCTCTTTCTAATATTTAGAAAAAAAATTCTATTTTACATCCCCTTTTATTTATCATTATTCTTTTAAAATTATTTAAATAAATTTCTCTAAATTTCAACTTAATTTATGATTATATTCAATATTATAATACCATTAATATTTTTCCAATGTCTTCCTTCAATTTTCCCTCAAATAAATTTTTTGATCATATTATTTTATATATAGTAAAAATATTATTTCTTAATTGAAATTGAAATAACCTTAATCCTATATTATTTATTTTATTGAAATTTACTAATATATCAACCATTTTTTACATGATTGATGCCATAACCTGATATTTGTGATTTCTTGGAATCATTTATCATTTTCAACATGGGTTATCTATGTCATACTTTTGATTGTGGCTTGGGAATTGTAACTTTTCCTTTCTATGCTGCATTAATTTTAAAAAAAATAATATTATGTGATTTAATGGCCTATAATTATATATCCATACAATTAATTTTACATATTTTTAATCTCATCAAAAACTAGATATAAGGAATGGGTGGAGATACTATCCCTACCATGTTATGTCTTACTATATTTATGCCTAAAAATATTAATTTTATTTTTCATTAATATGTATTATCATCATTAGATTTATTATTCATTTGACTTCCATATCATTATGATTGTTATTTTGTATCTATGATGTGATAACAATCCTTAATCTCACTCATATACTCATACTAAATTATGTATCTATTTTATTTCAATTATTCATCATCTTATTAAGATTTTTTCCCACACATTTATTTTAATATATCCCTATATGATTTTATATATCCATAACATCATGATAACTCTATGGGAGAAATACGATGGAAATATTTAAGTAAATTATAAATGTTAATATTTCTTAACATTGTGAGATTTAATTTTCCAGTACTCTTCACCTATAAATTTATAGATTCATAATATTATGTAGAAATGATGTAATAATTATGTATATAATGTATTGGTCACTATTTTTGGTATTAGATAAAGGCTATACATAATTTTGGAAATTAGGATTGATTATAAATGAAAAAATGGGTTGGATGAGAAGGTTTTATATGTTGACAATATTGGAACTAAGAATTAATATATATATATATATATATATTTATACAAGATATATTGATTAAAATTTTGTTTTTATCACTGCATTTTTTATAAAATAGTGGGAACCATTAAGAATGAAATAATGTGGGGAAAGGTAGACCAATTATTTGTCCAAAAATGGGTAAATACTTATTTTATCTTAGTTTTAGGATCTCATTTATATCTTGGATGTTTTCTATAAATATTTTATAATATCATCAATACATAGAAGTAAAAAATCAATTAAGAAACATGGTGTTGAATTTAGTTCACACCAAGTGTTTGAATCCCCTATAGTTGACATATATAGGAAAATTATTCCAACAATTTTCATAATTATTAATTTGGTACAATATAAAACTATATTGGAATCAATTTTATCTATTTATATAGATCTCATATCATTTTATGGGAAAATTAAACTCGTCCTTTATCTCAAAGAAAACCGTTCTCTTATACAAATTTAGAGAGAATTATTAATCTTTTTTAGCATATCCTTTCATTGTATGGCTATTAATACCCAATTAAAAAGCATAACATACTAAAATTCTAGATACAAAGGATGATTTTTTCTTTTAATACATGAATGTTACATATAAATATAATGATGTATTACTAAATGAGAGTTTAAGAAATACCATTTATTTTGAGACATTGTTCTTAATACAAAATCTTCCTCGGGAAACACACATAACAAAAATACCCTATAGAATTTCCTTGATAGAACTAGTGGAATTAAAGAATATTCATTAGAAAAAATATAAAAAGGATTATATACTGCTCCATTACCTTTGGGTTTACCATTTATCATTTTTGAGAAGAGTCATTCAACAAAAAATTTAAATGATTAACAAAAACTCATTACAACCTTGTTAATAAACAAGTACCCTCTACCTTGAATTGATGTATTATTCAATAAATTTTCAGGATCTCAATACTTCCGGAAAACAGATTTTATTTAGGGATACCATAAAATAATGATGATGATATAATATATTCAAAATATATCCTTCTATAGAATATTTGGAGATAATGAGTTCATAGTGATTCTCTTTAAACTTACAAATAACCCACATATCTTCATTTTCTTGATGAATATAATACTTAGAAATTACCTTTTTAATTTTTGTGACTGTTAATTTATGATATTATCTAATATTATATGTCTGATGAAGAACATGGAGAACAATTAAATATTGTTTAACGAATGAGAGATTATTTTCTAAATTTAGTATATGTTACTCATACATGAAACAAGTAACATTCTTGGGGAATTTCATCACAAGAATTGGATTTTACAAGAATCCTTCAAATAAAAAAATGATTTAGGAATGGATAAATCAAATGAGTGTCGCGAGATCCATAATTTTATTTTTTCATATAGGTTCTATTAACATATATTAAATAATTATTCGTCATATTCTATCCCAAAACTATGTTAAAAAAGAGTAAACTAATGTATGTATGGATGTAATAATATTAAGAGAGTCTAACAAAGGTAAATAAGAGTATAAACATGACATTTTTTCACATTCCAACCATAGGTAGAGATGGTTTTATGATACATAGTGATTTTATAAATAAGGGTTTTGTTTGTATCCATATGAAAAATGATAAAGTGAATATCCATGATTAATGGAAATTAAAGATCCCATAGAAAGACTATTCAACACATGATTTTAAGTTAATAAATATTATTATTGTTTTGGAGATTGAACTTATATACCACAATAAGGGACAATGACTACTCAAAACACTATCCAACAAGGATGGTAATTAGGGTACCTTATTCGTTTTTTAAAGGAACCATCTAATCTAACCATGATAATATTTTAAAAAGTCCCAATTATGTTAGATTTATAATGAATGGAACTTTAAATAATATTGGTAGAGATGGCACAATAACATCCCCTTATATTATTTCTAAACCATCCATACAAGAGAAAATAAATGAGGCACAAAGGATTGATTTGGAGATATAAAATACGTTAAAATAAAATATGGAAGGGAAGATTCATAAATTATATATTTAGAAAGATGGATTCATCTGGTTCAGAACTCATCTTTGTGTTCCATCATCAATTGAGATGAAGGACCCATAGAATAATATTGATAGATCATCTCTTCCCATCCACCCAATAAGGTACAAGATGTATTATGATATCCCGAGTACTATTTATGGTAGAACATGATGAAAGATATTTTTGAGTACACATCAAAGTTCCTAGTATTATATCATGTTATGGAAAAGGGAAAAAAATACTAAGAGAATGATACAATCACTACCCATTTTTAACATGTAAATGGGTTAACATCATCCGGTATTTATTTATGGGTCTTCTAAATAAATCTATAGAGAAAAATTTAATAGAGGATATGGTGCATAAATTTATAAATATTGAACACTTAATCCCCATTTATTAATATTCATCTCTTGATAAATTTCATTAATATATGCCAAGGAAGCATTGGGGCTATATGGGGCAACCTATTTTGAACATATCTAATACAGATCCAAGGAATACATTAATGTTTTAGAGGTTTTATTAATAAAAATTGAGCACACTATGAAACATCAATATGAACTATCATCCCTATACATATTTCTAAATTTAATAGATCATTCATACACATAGTAGAATGTTTAGATCTTGTCCGATGGATTCAATGGAGTCTGAGATCAATATAATCCCTTGGTTGTGTTCTTATACAATCAATGTTTTTATTCAACACACAGAAGTAACCACATGATGCTCTAAACATTCAGAGATGTAGAACTCCAATGTGCTTAGATGAAGTTGGTGAATTAATTCTATTGGTAATTAAAATTGAATTTTAAATTACTGTGAACATTCATTTAATTGAATCTATAGTTTATCTAAAAACAATTCCACAAAAACTACATCAAGTGCACAATGTGTCCCATGTGTCTATTCAAAGGAAGTATATACAATATCCATCAAATATAGAAAATTTGGAGGTGTAAAAACCAATGCATTACTTCCGTAATTTATTCCATTGTTATATAATATGACATTTGAAGGACAATTACATTTCATATAATTAAAATAAGAACAATGGGATAATAAAAAAAGAAAATAAGATAACAAGTATTTATAAATATGTATCTTTCTTATCTTCAAAAAATAATATAACAACGAACACAACTATAATAATAAATCCAAGATTTGGAAATGAACAAGGAATTTTGTAAAATAATTATATGGAATCATGAAATTAAATTATGTGATTCAAGTGTGTTGGATTTAAGGGTTATATATATGGTGGTGAAAGGTAAAATAATATTTGGTAATATAATTGTTTGAATATCATCCTATCCATTGGAATAAAAATATATGAAATATTTTTAACTTGTAAATAAATTTATAATAAAATGAATATAAATATATGAACATTAATATACTGTAAATGAATATTTACATAATAAATATGATATTTAATCAATGCAACTAAAATAAAATATAATTTTTATTATGTTTTATTATTTATTTAAGATTAATGTTTTAAATTAAATTTAAATATTAAATTTACATAAATTTTAAAATTATTTTGACGTAATTGATTCCAAATATGGAATCAGCATAGAAAAATTAATGAAGAGTTATATTTTTTTATGTTGTTGGAAATATTTGGTTTTATTGTACATAGTAAAATACCCTATGTAATATATATTTTAATATTTATAAAAATAAAATTATTATTTAGTAGAGAAATATGTTTTTTGAAATCATTTATTTTTATTTATAAAATATTTACATAATTTTATCAATCCGAGGAGAATACATTTATGAGGATATAAATTTATTTACAAAATTAAAATGTGCATTTTAATATATTGGGTACTTTAAAAAAATTATTTTCTCATTGTTAGAAATTAATTTTTCATAAAATATTTTCTATATTTGAAATTGTGATATCAAAATAAGGATAGGGTTATATTTTGGTATTATTCATAAAAAATAAAAAAAATTAATAAATGTGTAAATATGATGCATTAATGATTTAATAGTGACCTAAGAATGAAAACCCATCATTCAACATTTAATGATGACATATGAATGACGAAGAAGGAGTGTAATAATATTATTCAACATATATAATATGTCTATTACATGTATTGGTCATTAATTAATTTAATATACATTCCTTTAACTCAAAATACCCCTCCCTTCCATGAATAAATTCCCCTCACCCCATTTGAAAATCACATCCCAAATTTCACCACATTTCCCACGATATACGTAAATAAATTCCCTAAATAATATTAAATTTATAGGATATTTTTTAGTCTCACCCAACCACAAGTCTTCTAGGAATTAATATATAATCATAAAAGAAGAGGTTACTCATATTTGCCTTCATTTATTTTTCTATTTATATTAATTTATCCAAATTTTAATTTATAAAAAATATTCAATAAAATAAATAATTATTATATCTATATTATATCAATTTTATAGTAGTATTAAATATTTATTATACTATTATTAATATTTCTATATATTATCCCCCCCTTTCCATTAATTCATCCTTATACATTTAGATTTACGACCTATTAGAATAATGTTTTTCATTACTTATCATCACATTCATGTATGGATAGGATAGATTATATAACACACACAAACAAATATAATTTTATTTATGTTTTTTAATTTTAATAAAATGGAACTCCTTGATAAACAATATGGACCAAAATCACAATATTCATATCAAATTCAATAATTCAAACAAACATGTCCTCATACCTCTTATAATTAACAAAAGGTTAATATATTATTTATTGTAATAATAAATGATTTAAAAAAATTAAACGAGATGAAAATAATTCTATAATAACAATTTGAAAACATAATATTATTATATAATATGTGTAAGAGTGAAAAAGAAATATAGAAAAAGTTAATGAGATCTCCCCCAATCTTTCACTTATTTGGGATTGTATCCCATTATTAAATACACTTTAATATATATATATATTATACTTTAATTATAAATTTGATTTTATTATTCATTTTTTCTTAGTACTTAAATATGTTTTTAATAATAATATCTAATATTTATACACAATTAATACCTTAAATTGTTTTTTTGGTGTTTTCTATACTGATTATTTCTCAATGGGACATGATATCATTGTTCTTACCAACAATTATTTAATGCCTATTATTTTTTTATCTATTTATGTGTATTAATATATTTTGACACGCTTTTGGGATGTAATTTAATTTTATTATCTCATTTATTATGACTATAACACTGCATATAAGTTCTCTATCTTTATTTGGAATATCTTTCTTTTCGAATATCTTCTTTCAAAATATTGAATTATAATTTCTAATACACTAAAATTTTTATATAATTATTATTTTCAGAGGGTTTATATGTACTTATCATAATTTATACTTGATTTATACATATATTAATGAATATAATATTTTAAAGGGAATCATTCATAATTCCAGAAATTATTTCCTCTCACAAAAACTTTTGAATCAATTTATTTTCATCATCATCAACGTATTTTTTATTTTGTGAAAATGGAATACCATTAAGACTCTATAATTTATTCATGTTTATTTTTCTATATTTATTCTATTTACTCTATAATGGATTCTATGACTTCAAATAAGTGATTTCTATAAAACATATTTCTTTTTTCATCATAGATTATCATTATTGTTATTGTTAGTAAATAAATAACATTTATTATACTTCCTTTTTAAATTAAAAAAAATAATTTGAATATTATATTATGTGATGAATAGTCCTATAATTACTCACCCATCCAACGTATTTTGTATTGTTCTTACCTTGTGATATACTATATATGTAACATGGATAGAGGTATAGGGATAACTATCTATCCAAGAAATAATCAATGTTAAAAAAATAAATTATTCCAAAATAAAAAAGAAGTCTAAAGAAACTAAAAAAAGGAGTCATCATGAATTAAATTCAGAAAAATATATAATCATTTAATTTCTAACTTTGTTATGGTTTTTTTGAACACCATATATGGAGAAAGAGTTGTTAGATGTTTCATGTATGTAATCCTTATATATACGACCACCATCTACCAAGATATATCTAGGTATTTTGGAGAAATTATGGTTGGAAAAATTGAATATTGTGATTTTGGAGTACACATGATAGTTCTTGGTATGATGTAAATTTAAGTAAGAGTCATGTAAGTCTAAAGGGATGATTCAACCAATACTTATTTTATTACGAAAATAGGATAACATTATCTTGGAATTTCTCAATAGACTTTTGAAGAAAAATAAAGGAAAAAGTGATATATGAGTTATAATGGATTGACTGACAAATACTAAACATTTAATTTCCATAAAATTTGATTTATCACATGATCTAGTTATTTATATGTATATAAAGGAATATTTATGGTTTTATAGGGCACTAATTTTTAACAAATATTATATATTTTCATGGTATACCATGATGATCATGACGATTCTTCAACATTAATTGAATAAGGAGTTGAACATCAGTATTGTTGAAAAATGACTCACTTGATTCGATCGTAATAGAAATCATAATATAAATTATGTTAAATTTATTTAACATAAGTATTTTAAAAAATATATTTTGTGTGAAGAACTAAATTTCTAATTAATGAAATTATGAAGAACATAAGAAGTGCTATATAAATCTGGTGATCAAAAGTTTCATGAAATCTCACATTAATCTAATGCATGAAAACTATAGTAGTTCTAGAATAACTCACCAGGATATGAAGGGCTCAATGACAATGAATATTGTGATATAGTTACAATTTATGCCATATAAAGTTGAATTTTATTTTTTTATTTCGTTAGAAAAAGTATATAAATAGATATGAAAATTAGAGGAGATGAAGATACAAAATGATGTAATGATACTTGATGGTTTTAAAGTTATTGGTTGTTTTAAAGCTATGGAATCATTTGTTTCATTGAGAGTTATCCCAGTCTTTGTAATTTTCTTTCTGAGAATTTTGGTTACCAGATGATGATTTATGAGGTGTTTATTATAAATGATCTTAATTTTTCTTTCAATAATTGTGTCATAAATTTTTTAGATCAATGAATTATAATAAAGAACATATAGATTTTTTGGGTGAAGCATGCGTCCAACCTATGTGTCAAGGACCTCTAAGGAGAGGAACCCAAAGCATCTTGTCATTGTGATTGTGAAATTATTGGGATAAGAAGAATATGAATCTTATCATATTGGTCAATTTATTCTTCAAAAATTAAGATAGATAAATTTATAATGGGTATATGTTGCGGGAATATTTGGAAATAATACAAACATTCTGATAGGTATAAAATCGGGGATACCTAAAGTCGGGTTCATAGACACCATACAACTTATGATTAAGGAGAGGTGGTTTTATAATATCCTTTTCAAGAGTCTTCTAATTGGGATTCGAAAATTTTAAATTTATTTTAGTACATTACTTATAATATTTTTATTAACAACATCATATGCTATTGAATTTCTTATAGTACTACATAGTGAAACATTTATATACATACTCTGATAGTTTATAAAATTGTATGAATATATTATTTATAACCAATGTAAACCTAATGATTCTAGAAAATTTTAAATTTCATTTTAACTATAATTCATCCCCTCTTATAGTGTTTCTACATGATATATTTAAAAAAAATATTGGGATGAAACTTTGTATCCAAGCTTGATATGACTTGGTTATATAAATCATCAAATTCTTACTTGTACTAACATCAAGTAACCATTCATATTTTTTATTTTATTATAAATTATCTTTGTTTTCCTTATAACACAAACTGTGTTTTTGATGAATTAGTATCTTGAATCTATTATAGTAGGATTTATAAGTTAAACTATTGGAAATTTAAATCCAAAAAAACTGCCAATATTTGATGAAGTAATCTATTAATATTTGTGTGAACATATGAAATATGTTATCATTAGTATTGGTGTTTATAATATTCTCATGATGCCTATGAACTATAATGTTTTAGAGAAATAAATTTTCCATTATTCTCATTAGAAAATGTTGGAATATCAAGAAAAAAATAATGTGAAGAATAATATGTTATATATGATGATTAGAAATACCATTATCCAGATATCGCCTTCTGTGATAGGTCCCATTAATGTTTGGTTACCAGGATCATAGTTTTATTATTTTTAGGGAAAATTTGAGTACTATAAGCTATAATAAATATCATATGGAAATATTTTGTTCTCGATATATTAATTTGGAAAATTCCGACATCCTAAATATGAAAATTCTTAATCAAGGAAGTGTTGCCTTTAGAGTTAACATAAATGGAAAAATAATTTCAATCAATCATTTTTACAAAAGAAAATCCAAATTTAAAAATAGTTATATGTCCATTGACATAATAACAACCTTATCATTATTAGTTTACTATGTGATGAGGGAATCCTTTTGAATTTCAATAAGAAAAACATTACTATTAAAAATTGATAAGGTATATTCATTATATATACTGATATGCATGATAACTTTTATACACATGAATTAGAAAATTTATGACAGTATAATATACAATTATTAAGTTCAAATAAAGATTTATCTTCATTGTGGGATATATAATTGGGATACAATTACATACATAATTTATCTAAACATTATTGGAAATGGCATGTTTGAAAACTAATGGAAGATAAGTTTAACCCTACTAGAGTTTGTGGACCTAACAATATCGTGGTCATATAAGTATATTTTTAAAACAGAAAGTGAAACATCGATTTATAAATAATTTTAGTTAATTCACATGGATTTATTTTTTTCTAAAAATACATGGAGTGATCTGGTAAAATTATATGTGAATTTATTGATTAATGATTATATCATATTTATATTGTAATATTTTCTCACACTATGTCTTAGAGAACTTTATCATTTCAAAAAATTCCATGATTCAATTTAAAAATAAAAAAACCTAAATTTGATTAATGTTTAGAGACATCACCCATGATATTTTGTAAATTATGAATTTTAAACTCTTCTTTAAATTATTTTTTTACTCCTAACATTTTAGCTATAAGAAGATGTCAAAAAAAATTTGTTCTAGAATGATGAAATATAATTCTCCAGAAAACTACACAAACATTATCGAATAAATTTTCTTTTTATATAATTTTTTTTATATGGTAGGGAGTAATGATTACTATATGATAAATCATGTTTTAATTCAACCTTTTCTTAACAAATATAATTATGACTTATAAAATAGATGAAATAAAAAAACATTTATATTTTTGTGTCTTAAAATGAAAGGTATTCATGCTGAATACAAAATATTAACTTTATAAATGTTTTTGTAAGGATTATTAATAAATATTTGTGGGAACTTCTATAACTAGTAAGGATTATATGATGAATGTATGAATTTATATAATCAAAAATATATTATAAAATAATTTCCCTTGGGGTGGGTGAATAAATTAAATATGGGTGTATCAATTCTCACAATGTTCACACTCTCCAAGAAAAGGGAGGCCATACTAGTAAAATAGGTAAGATTACATATATGAGTGTATATAAATTCAAGGAAATATGCAACCTTATTACCATCATTCCATGTGTGAGTCACCAGCACATGGTCACTAAAAAAGAGATTAATTCTTTAGATGATATAAGTGATATTCTATGGAATAACTACATGCTTGTGGAGGGAGCTACAAATGATCATTGAATCCATCTCCACAACATATAGATTAATATTTCTACCAAGACAAAGATTAATTACACTAATAATTTATTTAGATTCCATTATAAGATAATCATCATGATCGTAATCAATAGAGAATGTGAATAAAATGGATCCCATATCATCATGAACCACGCCACCTCCCTTCATAAGACCATTAGTACATGATTCAATAACGTTGAGTTTCATACTTGCCCAATAATGATTCCATTTAACCCATATACCCTAGGGAGATAAAATCTGGGATAGAGAGGAATAAAAATAATAGAGATGAGATTACCCAGAGATAGAGATGTATCCCAGTTATCATAGAGAAGCCCAATCTTGGCTGCCATTCTATATTCTCTTTCCATTAAAGAATACTATGAAATAAAATTACCCTCATGATGATACTTATTACTTACCATCAAGATTTTCCATAATCTCGTAGCTAACATCATAGATCTCTCCTTCATTTCATGTTTGTTGGTTTCCATTGGATTAATCCTTATGTGAATGAAACCATTGCTTGTACAATTACGGTTTCCAGAAAAAAATAACTCTCTAATGCACTTCCAGATTTCCTTCACCTAATCCAAATGAAAAAACAGATGAAATATAATTTCCTTACTTTTGATTTGTACAGTATGGACATTTATATGTAAGGTAAATACCTTAACACTGGATCTAGTTGTCCATGAAAATGGAATGATCTTTAATGCGTAAATTTAGGAAGAAAAATTTAGTAGGAATGTCCCAACACCAAAGATCTTCCCACTCATCTCCCAAATTGGGACCGTGATATAGAGTGATAGTCCTTATCACTAAATAACCATAAGGGAGAGAACATGAAAACAAGAATATCCCCCTCACCATTCAGAATGATATTATCAAATATATAATGATAAAATTTATTCAACATAGAATGTATGAGAAATGGATACCTAGTAGCCTCATTGAAGGAAATCAAAGGGGTAGGGAACCCCAGAAAACCCAGAATAGACCCCTCCCAGTTGTTATTCTAGTAACTAGTTTCACCACATCCATCTACCCAGCACACATGATGATGGAGCTCTAGATCATTCCATTAGTGTTTTTTCCACACTCCCATCGAACAATTACTTGTCACATCTACAAATGACCCATATATCAATGAAATGGGTATACCCCACATAGGACGAACTTTTGATGCCTCCCAAACCAATCAAGATTTCATGTATTTCATGAAATCCCCCAAATTTCTCACATTAATAACCCTACCTCTGTATATTTAGAAATATATTTCCATAAGGATCAATAAATTATCCCATTATCGTTTTCATGCCAAAAAATATAAAAACATATTCTTTATTCTCTTTATAACAATTTGGGAAACATGGAGATTAGATATGATATCCATGAGAATGGATGAAAGGAAACATTTAATCGAAGAAATATATCCATCAATTGAAAAAAAACATTTTTTAAATTTTGTGATCTCACTAAATATTTTATCTATAAGCCAGTCAAAATGGTGGATGAAAAATTGACCAATATAAATAGGGGAAAATAGATATTTCATGGGAAAAGTATTACTTAAAAAACCACGGTAACCCTCAATCTTCCTATGTATTATTTCTGGAAAATTAATTGAAATGATTACATTACCTTTTTGTTTGTTGATAAGATTACCAATACACTTGTCATATTCATCTAAGACCATTTTATGGTTGCGGATAGACCTACGACTCCCATGAATAAAAATAAAAATATCACCTGTAAATAGTAAATGGGAAATACCAGTGCTATTGGATATGCATTGATAGGGCAGAATAGATCGCTCATCAATACTCCTCATGATTAATTTACTGTGAGTGTCATATTCCAATATAAAAATACATACTGATAAGGGATACTACTATCTCAAAACTCAATCCTATTTAACGAACCAACATATTTTCCCTATAATTTTTAACAATAACCACGTGGTGTTGTAACATCTAAAAAGAAGATCAATCACCCATGTAGAAAATCCCAAAATTGACATCACCTTAATAATGAATCTCTATTCTATTTTATTATAAGCCTTATCTATATTGACTATGATTTCAATATTAGGGCCTGAAGTATTGGCATTAAAATATCCAATTTTCTCTAAATCAATTCCAATAGTAGCCTAAATAGATCTACCATGTATAAAAATAAGTTGGTTCCCCAAGAAAAAATTTTTTAGATGGGACACCAACCATCTATTAAAAATAATATCCGGAAATTTTTTTGTGAAATTTCACATACTTATGGTCAAAATTGGATGATAGAGGAAAATCCTTTATCCTTTGGAATAATGACCATAATAGTCACACATGCTACCATTAGCCCCCCCCCCCCCCCGAAAAAAATATCCAATAATCAATACCAAATCAAGTTTGATAATACTTCATGATTCAACATAGAATATACTAGAGAAAGCATCAGGTCCTAGAAAACTCTATGGATTGAGAGACTTAATAAAAATTTATATTTCAACCTCATATAGAATATAATCAATAAAAAAATTTATCAGACCAGACACCACCCTTGGAATATTGTAAAAAAAACAAACTCCCTGTTGGATAACCATCCATCATGGAGGGATTACCATCACCTAGAAGATATTTGAAAATTGATTTGACAATACCTCATATTGTGTTCATATCATTAATGAAATAACCATCTCCCATCCCTAGGATAGGAGAAAATGATATATTTTACTTTTCAATACAAGTATGGAAAATGTCAGTATTTAGATCACCCTCTTTGAGCCATAGAACTATTGATTGTTCATGAACCATCCTATTTTACTATAGAATCAATTCAAAGAATCATCAATTATTACTAATTATATAATTACGTATATTCTCATCTTAGTTTACATATAATATTTCTTTATCATGAACAATATCTATTTTCCTGACCTTTATCCCCTTAGATGATGATGGTCAGGTCAAACACTTTATCATAAGATTTGATTTCAATCATCTATTTTAATTGTGAAAACCCACCCATGATGAGTCCTGCTTGGGAATATTATAGGAAATTTAGAAAATATAAATAAAATTAGGATTGGAGGGACACCAAGTAGATAAATATTAACATTTTTTATAGTTTCTATAATGATCTAGATAGATGAGAATGAGATTGTGGTAAGATGCTGATCTAACAAGATTGTGGAGCTTCCTATCCAAGAAGGAAGAAATAACATTTAGATTATACAGGAAATGGTCCAGTCTTTATGAAGTTTGTATCCTACCTTTCGAATTATTACACCACCTATATTTATATCCTAAAACACTAGATCTATATATCCATTTCTTACATTGAAGTAATAAATTTCATTTCTACTCTTTCATGAAATTAATTCATCACATTTATTCTCCTATGAATCCATGATTTCATTAAATCCCCAAAACCAAATATGAATCATTACTTTGATTAATCAAAACCATATCTAATCACATGGATTCCATATAAATGAAATCACATTTATATAAAAAAAAGAGAATAATAAATATTGATTACCACTACTAATTTTCAGAGACATTTTCTCATTAGAATCCATCAACTTCACCATCTGAGTGGAAGTATCATAGAAGATTAAAATGATATTTTTAGTCAATGAACCATGCTTGAAACTGTTAATTTCAAAATTTTGTGTGAATCCTTAGATATTGTATAATTGTATCTTTTTTTAAAAATAGAGAAAATAGAATCTTTTGACAGATGATTCTCATAAAAAAAGAGATCCCTTTTAACACAATCTCCAAGACCATGTGCATTATAGATAAGGATAAAGATCATTTAAAAATAGTGTTATTGTTTTTCCTCATGAATAGAAAGGCTATTTTATTCCATTCAGGATGAATGCCTCAACTCCCACATAGAATGAGACCTTGTACACACCCCACTGATTGGAGATTCATGAAAACTAGCTTCCTGAGGTAAACCCCCGGAATCATGGGTTTCCAAAGAAGAATATTTCGTCACCTCAATGATTGTATAAATAGATGAAGGTGTGGGGCGATAATGAGACTCACACACTAAAAATTGAGAAGGTTCTTGATCTTTATCATAGTTAAAAGAGAACAGGTACATGCTTTCCTGAACATGAAATAACACACTGTACCTATTTGGAAATTTTATTTCATAGGGGAAGTATTAGTTTCTTTGCTTAACAAGAAGTAACTCAAAATTTTGACATCAATTATTTATGTTAAAGATAAAGAACCTAGAAGTTATCATTCAAAAGGATTGTAGATACCACACACACTCATAGATTTTAGATTGAGTTTGACTTAAAAACCAATTCATTTTGATTATAGAAGTTAAATTTCTCTATATGATAACCTATCGCATCAATCCCATGCAATGAAAATAGATTTAAGTAACTATTTAATTATAGAACCAACAATAAAATGAGATATTATTCATTATTTTATCTTGAACAAAAATCAAATAGATGATATTTTTTAAAAACATTTTAATTCCAATAGCTTCTAATACATTAATTAATATTTTGTAAGGATTACTTAAAAGTGACGTCCAATTTATTTAATTTTTAACCTATATACTAAATAAAAAACATGCCATGAAATGGGAGGACATTTTTTTAGATATTCCATTATTTGAAAATATTCAATGTTACATTGATTAATATTCCTTAAATTTTTTATACATTTACCTATGAAATAAAAGATTAACTATATTTTATATATTGATTGAAAAGTTTCAAATAAAATTGAAGATGAAAATTTTCAAATCAATTTTTTTGAACCCTTATTGAATCAGATATTCTATATACATATTATAAAAAATACTCATGGAGGTTCAATTTCATAAAATCTATAAACTTTTAATTCAATTAATAATATTTTTCTTATGATTTTATTGTGAAATTGGAGGGGGTGTTGATAAATATGGTGGGGATTAAGAAAAAATGACAAATATAATAAAATTATATTTTTTAATGTTTTTTTGTTTCAGGTTTTTAAAGGGGGTGAAAATAATGTTTTCTTGAAAATTTAAAATACCATTTATGAGGGATGATATTTTATATTTAAGGGGAGATTTTTATTTTTTAAAAAGGAAAAAAATGAAAATTATTTTTTGAAAGGATGATATACAAATAAGAGGAATTTTTTTTTACATGTCATGTTTATATTTACTGATTTTTTCTTAAATATTTTAATTCAAGGTGGAAAAAATTTACTCCATCAGAACATACATAGATTTTTCTTTTTTGAATTTATTATATATTTCCAATGTTTCCAATGTTTCATTTTTTTAATAAAAGGGATATTGTTTAATCAGTAAATCACTTTCTTCATTTGTTTTGAAAATAAAATACACATTATACGAATTTTATTTAATGAAAATACATTTTTAGATACCTTTGATGTGAATATTCTGAATTAGTTATAGATGTTAGTAACAAAAAACTCTATAAGAAGAGTAGTAGCTTCATAGAGAAGATTATATGAAATGATGTAATGTTACATGATAATTTGAATGACTCTATTAATTTTCACGTTATAAAATCTCTTGTTTCCTTGAAAGTGAACCGAGTTATTGTTAATTTTATTTCTATCCATTTTATCTAAGAGTTACCATTATGTGATTTTTTCCTTAAAAAAATCACAGTTTATCTTTTAAAAATTGTGTTACCAATCATTTTAATTTATGGATCCATATATGTATAAAATATATTTTAGTATGTTAATCTTGATATTTATTTTCTTGTTGAGTAATACTTTGGAAATGGATATATACTGTGAAGAACCCAATCCCACAGTCCCAGATATGGTGCTAAAAAATGTTTCATTTTAAGATTTTATACTGATAAATGTGACTGATTTTTAGGAAAAAAATTTACAACATAATATTGGATCACTTATATACCTAATGACAATTTATGGTTAGAGTTTTAAAAAATTAGGACAAACTCCTACATAATCACCCATGACTTAAAGAGAGTGTTTTTTACAATGTACATAGAGCATTATATTCCATAATAAATCTTCCTTATATCACAATATATTATTCTTATTTAGAAATATTCTTAAAAAATATATTTAAAACATTTATTCATAACCCGGGGAAAAGAAAATATAAGAAATGTGATATCACAGACTCAGTAACGATAAACATAAGAATTAATAATTGAACATCAAAAATAAAAATAATATGATAATAATGTAATGATAAAATAATTATATTACATGATCATAACTTTAGGGAATTCATACCCACAAATAATAGGATAATTAATCATGAAATAAAGAATAAAAATTTACCAAAGGAAAGAGTCATTGGAATCAATAATCATGAGCCATGTTATGTTAATGTTGTTAAAAGGAAGCATAAACAATGTTTATAAAGAATTAATAAAACATGTTAGTATCATGGTACATAAACTACATGTCACTCTTAAAATCAAACATAAAAAAAAGACCATAAGTCAACTTCTGTACCCAATGCATTAGAGGGATATCATGGACAAACCCATAAATGGTTACAATGTTACCACCAATCCTTAGGTTATAATTGGACCACCCAACATCATAAAAAATTAAAAATAACCATAAAATAAATAAACTATATATATATATATTTTATTTCCACATAAAGCTCATAACAACATCCATTATTCCTATCATTTCCTATTTAACCTGTGGAAAATAAACAGGTTCCATTAAAATCTCTTTGAAATAATCACAATCTATTCATAGAAAGAATGATTATGGTATCATTAAAAAATATCCCTAGTTTATCATATATAACATAAATTGTTATTGGTGATGTTGAATATAAACTCTGTTAAAATATCATAAATATGTTATAGAGGAAAAAACCTTTTTCACATTGAAAATATATTTCTAAAAATAAAAAATCATAGTTTATTTTAAAAAATATTTTAATTTTAAAATATAATTGGAAATATACAAATTAATATTCAAAAAAGTAATTTTCATTATAGTGAAAAAATATGTTCACGAAATAAACATAAAAAAATAAACATGATTTCCAAACATTTTGTATAGGGGGCTTAAAATGACTAGTTTGGAAAACATTATGAAATTTAATTTATTAAAACCTTTAAAAATATTTCCAAAATACTATATGAGACATCATTAGGTAATAATTTATATTTATGATATAATTTTTTGGGATATGTTTTAGAAAACATGTATACATAGGAGAAATATTCCCAATTTAAAACAAGATATAAGATCAATATCACTTCAAACGACTTTCTCGTTGTTTCTTTAATCAACAAGGGAGGGAATATAAATTAAACATGTAAACCAGATTCATAAATATAGGTGCATAAAATATACATGGTTTATGAAAATAATATCATATAATTTCCTCCAAAAGTAACCTTGAATAAAAAAATCCTAAAATGAATGAGGATTGTAACATAAAGGCTTTACCACAATGAAATATATTAAATTTTAAGCCACATGAAAAAATAACATAAAATGATGATTTAAATATAATTAACATAAAACAATTCATAATATATTATATTCAATGGTAATTATATACACCTCATAATCTAATATAAGTTAATATCATAATTTTATATCCCAAAGAAATAGAATATGAAACACATAATCCTTACAAAGTTATTATCATGGAAATGTTTATTAATCAATATATATATATATATAATGTGTAAAAAACCAAAATTCTAAAAAATATGAGTATGTATAGAATTAAAAAAACATATATATCAACTCACACATAATTATTCCATTACATATATATTTAAGGAGAGTTAAAACTAAATGAATGGAAATTTAGTTAACAAATTGTTTACCACTTGGAAAATTTCGAGTAAAATACCCTTGGATAAAATAATTCAAATATCAACATAAAATATCATTAATAATGATGTATTTAGGATATAACATGTAAATAGGAAAATATATGCAATTTATAAAAAATTTAGTCCAAAATTTTAAATATTCCTCAATGAAATGAAATTAAGACATAATCCCTTATATCCAGTGCAAACATTCCATGTATGTCCTTTAACTCCAGTATAATAATATTTTATAAATTATTTAATTTTTTATGAATTTTTTTATGTTTTATTACATTATCCTTAAACCATTTTTTCAATTTCCTACAAGGGCATATTTAATTATTTAACGAGTTCAATACAAATTTGTTATTTTAAGGACGTTCGGTCTTTAATTTCAAATAAACATTAGTGTGTTGAACACTGTCAAATGGATAATTATTACATCTTCTCTAGAATAATTATAATGAAATTATAATCATTTGTATACATAAAATATAATTTTAAAATAAATCATGAATGTTATTTTTCATAAAGGAACTATGTTATAATCCTGGAAAAGGTAGACCGTACAAACACATGAGTAATTCTTCCATTTCATCAATGATCATTTTTAGAAAGAAGGTAGGTGTTATTTTATACTTTAATAGTTATTATTTTTTGTAAATACCAAATTATTTCTATAAATATACTTATACATATAATAAATGTTATGTGGTTACAAAAAACGAATCACATCACTTTGTGGAGGTTGTTGTCCACACATACATACAAATGATGTTATCATTTTTCAGTGAACAGAACTGTATGAAATTAAAGGAAATATTTTGTTTTAATAATGAAATATATTTTATTAATAGCTATATAAAATATTAATTCAATAATTTTAATCAACCATTATATGTGGTGATGGAAAGAAATATACATTCATCTGTGAGGTGGTAGTCCACTATATACATAAATGATGAATTATTTTCCCAATAGATGGAGGATGGAGATAGATATTGGCTATTTCATTAAGATAAAAAAATATAAGTATATATGAGATAATTATGTTAGTATAACATATTTATTATAGAATATTTGATGGTTTTGGAAGAAGAAATAACAAACTCTCGGTTTAGAACTATATATCATTTTGGAAAAATCCCCTTTTATTAACACAGTAAGACCAATAATATTTATATTAGTACAAAAAATAAGGCATTTATAACATAGGTAATGATTTATCTACTGATTTGGGTAGATTATAAATGATCCATATGGGGTTTTAAGTGTGAAAAAATGAAAATAAGTTTTTACCTTTTATAAGAGGGTGTAGTGTCACTCTAGGATTTTCATTAAATAATAATTTTATGTAAGTTAATTTGGATTTAACAATTCCTCAATATTGTTAATATTATAATATATTATCATTTTGAGACTAAATATAAACATTAAATAATTCTTGTACAGATTTATATCACACTTTTAACCTTATATTTTTGTTTCAACCCCCGTTAAACATTTCACAATTACCATGACAACAAGGATTTTAACTCATCGAGGGTCAATATTGATTTTATAAAAGGACATAACAACCATAAATGAATATTTTTGGAATCTTAAGAGACATTATATTCAATTTTCAGAGTATATTATTTTTAATAATTTTATATCATTTCATAAATTATTATTTTCATAAAATATATGAAAATTCATTTTTTGAACTATTTATTTACTTTGTAATATATAACACCAAGAAAAAAAATTAAATTACTAGAAATATTTTAATTAATCTGTAACTTTTTATTTTTCTCTATTAAATTTTTGGGTCACATTAGTGATTAAATATATGTAAATTCATTTTCAGAGTGTTTTTTACAATGTACATAGAGCATTATATTCCATAATAAATCTTCCTTATATCACAATATATTATTCTTATTTAGAAATATTCTTAAAAAATAAATTTAAAACATTTATTCATAACCTGAGGAAAAGAAAATATAAGAAATGTGATATCACAGACTCAGTAACGATTAACATAAGAATTAATAATTGAACATCATAATAAAAAATAATATGATAATAACGTAATGATAAAATAATTATATTACATGATCATAACTTTAGGGAATTCATACCCACAAATAATAGGATAATTAATCATGAAATAAAGAATAAACATTTACCAAAGGAAAGAGTCATTGGAATCAATAATCATGAGCCATGTTATGTTAATGTTGTTAAAAGGAAGCATAAACAATGTATATAAAGAATTAATAAAAAATGTTAGTATCATGGTACATAAACTACATGTCACTCTTAAAATCAAACATAAAAAAGGAAAGACCATAAGTCAACTTCTGTACCCAATGCATTAGAGGGATATCATGGACAAACCCATAAATGGTTACAATGTTACCACCAATCCTTAGGTTATAATTGGACCACCCAACATCATAAAAAATTAAAAATAACCATAAAATAAATAAACTATATATATATATTTTTTCCACATAAAGCTCATAACAACATCCATTATTCCTATCATTTCCTGTTTAACCTGTGGAAAATAAACAGGTTCCATTAAAATCTCTTTGAAATAATCACAATCTATTCATAGAAAGAATGATTATGGTATCATTAAAAAATATCCCTAGTTTATCATATATAACATAAATGGTTATTGGTGATGTTGAATATAAACTCTGTTAAAAGATCATAAATATGTTATAGAGGAAAAAACCTTTTTCACATTGAAAATATATTTCTAAAAATAAAAAATCATTGTTTATTTTAAAAAATATTTTAATTTTAAAATATAATTGGAAATATACAAATTAATATTCAAAAAAGTAATTTTCATTATAGTGGAAAAATATGTTCACGAAATAAACATAAAAAAATAAACATGATTTCCAAACATTTTGTATAGGGGGCTTAAAATGACTAGTTTGGAAAACATTATGAAATTTAATTTATTAAAACCTTTAAAAATATTTCCAAAATACCATATGAGACATCATTAGGTAATAATTTATATTTATGATATAATTTTTTGGGATATGTTTTAGAAAACATGTATACATAGGAGAAATATTCCCAATCTAAAACAAGATATAAGATCAATATCACTTCGAACGACTTTCTCGTTGTTTCTTTAATCAACAAGGGAGGGAATATAAATTAAACATGTAAACCAGATTCATAAATATAGGTGCATAAAATATACATGGTTTATGAAAATAATATCATATAATTTCCTCCAAAAGTAACCTTGAATAAAAAATCCTAAAATGAATGAGGATTGTAACATAAAGGCTTTACCAGAATGAAATATATTAAATTTTAAGCCACATGAAAAAATAACATAAAATGATGATTTAAATATAATTAACATAAAAAGATTCATAATATATTATATTCAATGGTAATTATATACACCTCATAATCTAATATAAGTTAATATCATAATTTTATATCCCAAAGAAATAGAATATGAAACACATAATCCTTACAAAGTTATTATCATGGAAATGTTTATTAATCAATATATATATATATATATATATAATGTGTAAAAAACCAAAATTCTAAAAAATATGAGTATGTATAGAATTAAAAAAACATATATATCAACTCACACATAATTATTCCATTACATATATATTTAAGGAGAGTTAAAACTGAATGAATGGAAATTTAGTTAACAAATTGTTTACCACTTGGTAAATTTCGAGTAAAATACCCTTGGATAAAATAATTCAAATATCAACATAAAATATCATTAATAATGATGTATTTAGGATATAACATGTAAATAGGAAAATATATGCAATTTATAAAAAATTTAATCCAAAATTTTAAATATTCCTCAATGAAATGAAATTAAGACATAATCCCTTATATCAAGTGCAAACATTCCATGTATGTCCTTTAACTCCAGTATAATAATATTATATAAATTATTTAATTTTTTATGAATTTTTTTATGTTTTATTACATTATCCTTAAACCATTTTTTCAATTTCCTACAAGGGCATATTTAATTATTTAACGAGTTCAATACAAATTTGTTATTTTAAGGACGTTCGGTCTTTAATTTCAAATAAACATTAGTGTGTTGAACACTGTCAAATGGATAATTATTACATCTTCTCTAGAATAATTATAATGAAATTATAATAATTTGAATACATAAAATATAATTTTAAAATAAATCATGAATGTTATTTTTCATAAAGGAACTATGTTATAATCCTGGAAAAGGTAGACCGTACAAACATATGAGTAATTCTTCCATTTCATCAATGATCATTTTTAGAAAGAAGGTAGGTGTTATTTTATACTTTAATAGTTATTATTTTATTGTAAATACCAAATTATTTCTATAAATATACTTATACATATAATAAATGTTATGTGGTTACAAAAAACGAATCACATCACTTTGTGGAGGTTGTTGTCCACACATACATACAAATGATGTTATAGTTTTTCAGTGAACAGAACTGTATGAAATTAAAGGAAATATTTTGTTTTAATAATGAAATATATTTTATTAATAGCTATATAAAATATTAATTCAATAATTTTAATCAACCATTATAGGTGGTGATGGAAAGAAATATACATTCATCTGTGAGGTGGTAGTCCACTATACACATAAATGATGAATTATTTTCCCAATAGATGGAGGATGGAGATAGATATTGGCTATTTCATTAAGATAATAAAATCTAAGTATATATGAGATAATTATGTTAGTATAACATATTTATTAGAGAATATTTTATGGTTTTGGAAGAAGAAATAACAAACTCTCGGTTTAGAACTATATTTCATTTTGGAAAAATACCCTTTTATTAACACAGTAAGACCAATAATATTTATATTAGTACAAAAAATAAGGCATTTATAACATAGGTAATGATTTATCTACTGATTTGGGTAGATTATAAATGATCCATATGGGGTTTTAAGTGTGAAAAAATTAAAATAAGTTTTTACCTTTTATAAGAGGGTGTAGTGTCACTCTAGGATTTTCATTAAATAATAATTTTATGTAAGTTAATTTGGATTTAACAATTCCTCAATATTGTTAATATTATAATATATTATCATTTTGAGACTAAATATAAACATTAAATAATTCTTGTACAGATTTATATCACACTTTTAACCTTATATTTTTGTTTCAACCCTCGTTAAACATTTCACAATTACCATGACAATAAGGATTTTAACTCATCGAGGGTCAATATTGATTTTATAAAAGGATATAACAACCATAAATGAATATTTTTGGAATCTTAAGACACGTTATATTCAATTTTCATAGTATATTATTTTTAATAATTTTATATCATTTCATAAATTATTATTTTCATAAAATATATGTAAATTCATTTTTAGAACTATTTATTTACTTTGTAATTTATAACACCAAGAAAAAAAATTAAATTACTAGAAATCTTTTAATTAATCTGTAACTTTTTATTTTTCTCTATTAAATTTTTGGGTCACATTAGTGATTAAATATCATTTTACATTTAAATTTTGTTAATATGATTTATTTTATTTTTCCATTAATCCAATAATTACCAAGTTAATGTTGTGTAATCATTTATGGTAATTAATTTTTCACTAAAAATTAAAAATATATCAAAATAATGAAGTTAAATTATATATTTTAAGAATAATATTTAAAACCAAATGTATTCTATGGATTTCCATTTTTTAGAATATTATAGTTATTATAAACAAGGGTGTTGAATTTTTTTAATATTTATTAAATAAAATATTATAAATTTAATAATCACATAAAAATGGGAAAGGCCATATATTATATATTTTGATTAATATATAGAATATATATTCATCAAATAAAATTTATTCATGTTTTATTGTTATTTTATTGTCCTTATTAATTTATTTATACCTTTAGCTACTCTATTTATCTATTACCATGGTAATAAAATTACTATGGTTATTATTCCTATTGATAGAAAATACAAGGACCTTATTATAAAAATTGGACCTCCAAATTTAAAATATGGAATCCTTTTTAGTATTAAAAATATAAAATTGTAATAATTTAATTTATAATCAAACTGAAAAATGAAATAAAAATAGTTTTTTCTGAAAAATACTCCTTTTAAATAAAAAAATTATATTACATTAAAGAATATAATTCTCTTAAAAAAATATAAATTAATTATTTTAAATAAAAAATAAGTAATTATATTTTAAAACTAATAAAAATATAAATTTATTTTATAAATACTTCTAAATGAAATATTTTTTCAATTAAAAACTATATTTACACTATTCATTGAAAATTCAATCTTTTCAGAAGAAATTCAAAATTTCACCACAGGATAAATTTTTTACATTTATTATAAAATTGATATTTTAGTTATAGAAAATAATATCTATATGTTCTTGAAATTAATTATTTTATTCTTTAAAAAAATTAATAAAAATAATTTTTTTTAAAATACCTTTTATGAATAAAGAGGATTTAATTAAAATTGAGTTCTTATTTCGGAATCCTCAATCATTATACTTTTATATATTTGAAAATTTATATATATTAAAAAAATTAATTAATCCTATTCATACCCATAAATTTAAAAACATGGTTATAAAAGTAAAATTTAAATAATGATATTTCATGGTTATTTTAAATGTAGTGTTTTTTATCATTCACATTATATTACATAATGTTTTTCTTATTATAATATCAAGATATGATAGTATAACCCTTTAAGAAATTTCATCCTAGATATTTTCACTTGATATCGGTTACCAAAGGATTAACATTTGAAAATTATTTTCCTAAAATCCCACAATGAAAAAAGGGTCAATAAAACATTCACATGAAAATTTAAAAAGTATAGTATGGAGGTTATCTGGAATAACCCATAAAAGGTTCCAAATAAGATAAAAATTTTGGGAAGTAAAAATATAGATATGAGGGTAAAAATAATTTCTAAATAATTGTGGAGACCGATATAGATCATTGATCACAAGAAAGTGAATTATCCTGATAAAGCTAATAACTATAAAAAAAATAAACAAAAGAGGTATAAAAAAGAAAACCAATTCATTAAAATAGAATTTCATTGGATATTTTTTAAGATATTTTTATTGAGTTGTGTAAATAATTTCTATCTAGATAAGAACATTATAAAATATACTTATTTTAAAAGTATAATTTCATCATTTAATCAACTTCCACCCAATCTCTACATTTTTTATGAACAGTGAGTATTCCAGATGGATGTTTTTTCCTAAATCACTAAAATAACCATTTATCATATAATATACTTCCAAAAATGGATAAAAATATATAAATAATATACTCAGGCATTATCCAATACCAAAATTTTTTAAACAAGATAATACAATTCCTTAACAAAATAAATCTTCTTTTGAAGAAATACAACATTAATGACCAAATCCTCAAGAATAAAACCCAAATTTCAACATAGATCTATCCTCAAAATTCTCATAAATCATTCCAAACCACGATTTATACCCCAATAATTTATAAGCCCATGATCACATATTATTTGATGAAAAATTTATCATTTATGTCAGAATAACATCAATCACTCTTAATGTATCATTCAAAAAAATGTATATTTATTAATCAAATAATCTTCATGATATTATATACATTTACCTAACTATCATAAATACTATAGAAAACATTAAGATCATATATGGTTCCAAATTATAATTCAAATTGTAATCCTTAAAAAAATTTGTAATGTCTGCTTAACCATAATCATATAAAGTTCCCAAAATACTAAACTTCTTAAGAAATAACATTAATCACCTAATTAGAAAATCAATTATCAATTATATGGTTATATATCTGATAAAAAATATGTTATCAAAATTTAAAAAAATAAAAAAACAATTTTATACTACCTAGTATTTCACATAGGACATTGGTCAGTGTTGCCCCTTGTTTCACTTCAATTGTGGGTTCAATCCCCACAACCTTTCTAGATGCGATGCATCATCACTCAACCTATGAGTTGTCCTTTTGAATATACATATATATATAATTCAAATAAAAAACCCCAAAATTTGATATACAACCTAAAAATATAATTAATTATCAAATCATTTTTTAACATCTTTTTTTATATGTAGCTCATTTTCCATGAAAATAAAATAACCGTAATTGACTACCATTTCCTTAACACAAAGCCCATTTATCCCAATATCGTATCTATCCCATTATCATATGTCCTTATATGAATATCTCTAAAAAAATAATTTTTTTATAAACCACTTATAAACATGTGTTTTCAAATTTTGAATAACAAATCTACTATAGAATGTTTCATATTTATCAGAATATATCATAATATCATTGATAAACACATACTTCGTTCAAATTATTTCTTAAACCCTTATGATGATTTGTCATCCTATTCAATGATATGAGATATTTACTTATAATATTTCAATATACCTTCATCCATGATTTATACTTAAATCATAATAAAATAATTTATACATTAAATCCAGAAATAAGGGACTTACTTTATGCTTTGGATATCCCCGTAATATTTGAACATGAAGTCCATATTTTGAGAAAATAAATATTCACATCCTTTGTGATATTTCCCTTTTCAAATGAGATGGATGATTTAGAATATTTAAATTAAATAATGCATATTCCATGATCGTTAATATTTATATAGAAATGAAAAGGTTAGGGATAGATCAAATATTTTCTTATGTGTGATTTTAATTTTGAAAATGTTTTCAAAAATCATTTGAAAATTATTTTTCCATAGAAGTGATGATTAAATCATCTAAAAGGGATAAGATGGTTGAGATAGTTCCTTTTAATATAGTCTTCATAAATGATCCTTATTATTTATAAAAATACATCATTAAAAAAATTAAATGAACAATTACATGTTTATATGAGTAGATAAATTGTAAAGACAACACCCATCTAAATTCTCTTATTACGTAACCTTCAAATCCTAAAAACATCAACAATAATATCAATATAAAAGAATGTTTCAACCTCAAATGATTTCTCAAAACATTCCCCTTACAAACACTAAAATGTCATATCATTCTTCTAAAATAATCCTTTATGTCACACCTAAGGGTAACACATACCTCAAATCAGTAAAATGTCACCCAAAATATCATTAATCACCTTAAAATTACATAAATTAATAGAAAAAATGGATTATAAGAATTTCATATTATAATATACCATAAACATATAGACCCCTGATGTTATTGATTAATCTAACGATACCTCACATGAAAACATCTAAATTTCTAATTTTGTTTAATCTGTGCTCAAATACCTTCTATAGGTACCCAAACTCACACTCCCAAATCTGATGCTAATAATATTATTTTTTTCAATGATTGATAAAGATAAATGTAACCCAATTGTACCTGACCAAACATTTCAACATAGTATTGGATCACTTACATACCCAAGGTCCTTTTAGTATTAGAGTTTTATAGAATTAGGAAAAACACTTACATAATCACTCATGAAATCAAGAGTGTCCAAGATTTTAAAATTAATTATTAAATTTTAAACACCTCCCACTATATTCTTAATAAATAGAAACCTTCTTTTTCATAACTTACATAAACCTATTTTTCACTAACTAAGGAAATAGAAACATAATAAGGGTGAGATAAAAGGAATCGAAATGGTAAAAAAAGTATTCAAAATTAAATTTCATCAATGATAATATGATCATTATTAGGTTATGATGACGAAATCAATGTACATGATTAAAAAATATAAGAATTTACAATAACAAATACTACGATCATCATTCATGAAACATTATATCTCAATTTACCAAAGGTATGAGTTATTTGGATCTATAATCATGGTCCATGTGATGTAATTCATGAACAAATGAATCATTAAACACCGACATAATGAATAGTGAAATCATATTGGTATCCTGGGAAATCATTTGAAAGTCACTCTCACAATCACTCTCACAAATAGTTTAATAACATGGTTAACTTCCATACCCAATCAATAGGAGGGATATCACAAACCCACCAATACAAGGTTATATTGTAACCACACATACCTATTTTATAATAGAAAAACCCATCATCATAAACAATTCCCAAAAAAACAACATAAATATACTTAGGTGCATTAGTTCTATAATAAAACAAATAGAAACATCCTTTATTACTTTAATTATTTTATTAACCCCTAGAAATGAAATCGGTTCCATGGAAATATCTTTGAAAAAATTATAACCCATAGTGAAAAAAAATTAGGATGGTATCATTACAAAATATCCCTAGTGGAGAATATGGAATGTCAAGGTTTATTGGTGTTGCTGAATGGAAATACCAATAAAAGATCATAAAAAAATTCTTCGGAAAAGTATACTTTTCAATTTGAAAATATATTTTACAAAATAAAAATGTATAAAATATTTTGAAAATATTTTTCTTTTAAAAAAACAACTTAATCTAATAAATTATGCATTAAATAAAATAATTTCCAAGATGATGGGAAAATCTTTTCATGTTTTAAACATAAAAAATGAATATTCTTTCCAAAAAAAAATTCATGGGTGTCTAAAGTGACCCATTTAGAAAATTCTAGTAATTTTTTTTAAATACCATCTAAAATAAGTCGAAAGTCTCTTTAAAACAGCTTTAGGTAATCAATTATCGTTATAAAATATATATTTTTTATTTTTTTAGAAGACATTGAAATGTAAGGGAAATATTGACAATATAAAAGAAGATATAAGATCAAAATCACTTATAAATGACTTTCTTGATATTTCTGTTAGGTCCCATGGAATTGAAGTAGTGAATATAGGTGGTTAAATAGTCTTTCATTTATTAGAAATAATTCAAATTTATTATAGTTATAAGATCCATATTAAATGTTGCAGTAGAAAGAATAAAAATAACACGTTCTATTTCTATATAGGTTTAGATCACCAAGATCCTAGTCCTCTATTAAATATCCTCTACTCTTCAAAGATATTGGTATGAACTATAAAATCTCTTTTTATAGGGAGTTACAACTAAATTACATAGAAATACATATGTACATTGTCACACCTGGTGGTATAACCCCTGAATTTTGATAGTGTCACAACCAAACATCCTTTTATATGTGAGGAATAACCTAACATTAATTTTTGATCTGAGGAATAACCCAATGATATCTTTTGGATGGGAAAATCGTAAACCAAGACTATAATGAATATATAGGTAGTTAGAAGAATTACATTGGAGGAATTAAAAATAAATAATATCTTGAGTAGATGATGTGAAATTCAAAATAGCACGTGTTATTTGATCATATAAATGGATGAATTTGGAGATAATGATGATCTAAATGATCAAAAAAAAGTTGAATAAGATTCATTATAAATTTTCATAACAGTAGGAAATGCATTCTCACATCCTTATCTTAAAAATCAACTGCACTGGTAAATTTGTTTTATCCTTGAAGAAATATCCTGAATCATTAAATCATAGATCCAAAATAGTTTGTCCATGTACAATATCAACATGAATCATGATAGAGTTTAATAATAAACTAATATGACTATTTCCCTATTTATTTGAAGCCATACTGAAAAGAAAACACAATCCGACAAACATTTATTTGTGAAATATTAATAATAATATTTAATATATTAATAATAATATTTCATAAACAAATCACAATTAAAAATTAGTTGAAATAGAAATATAATTTTTAAAATTAAACCTATATAATAATATTTTAAAAAATAGAGTATTAAATGAAAAACTTTTTTATGATCAAATTCATTTAAAAAGTTCTTCAATTATTTTTAATATAATTTTTGAAATTATAATTCGACCTAAATAACAAAATTTTCCCATGTAATTTATTTTAACAGCATTAACTAACAATAATAAAATAAATAATTGAGAAATAAATTTAAACCTAATGGTGAGATATTAGACATTGTTGGAAATTTACAATGGTGGTCAATAGAGTTTTTCATACAGTTTCAATTTTATGGAAAAATAAAAACGATATAAGAGAAACTAAAAATATTTATATCCATATAAACATCAAATGGATAAATTTAGAATATAAAATAATTTCTCACTATTGGGTGTCCAACGGTGTCTAATGAATCTCCAGTTGGTTGCAACACTGACTCCTGTAACGGTGTTTGGTTTTAGTGGTGACTCATGTCTCGTCGTTGGGTTTCAATGATAACTCCTGTTAATAATTTTTCTAGACAATAGATTGAATATTAGATGAATGAAACTAAACAATTATTTCTTAAATAATTATCAAATAAATAGAACAATAAAAAAATATTAAAACAAAGAAACTTCCAAACTTCAAAGCTCATAGATGAATTTACTAAGAAGCTACTTGAAACCAAGATAAAAAATAGTAGTGTTTTTTGATAAAAATAAATTAATAAATTAAAAATAATTGTTTAATTAACAAAATAGATGATAAAGAGATTTAAAAATATCAAAAAAATTAAGAATAAAACCTTTCATTTTGGCAGATAAGATAAAAAACTCATTTTGTATATTCATGGTGAACTATTAAAGAAAATATCAGCAAGGGTAAAGAAAACAACCTAAGAGAAAAAATCATAGAATTTTTAAGAGAAAGGTTGAATAAAATTAATGAATTTTTTTTCTCATTATGGTGACTTAGAATATCTCCCTTGGGTTTCATTAGTGAGTTAAATTACTCACATTTTGGACAAATTACTCCATGGTGACAAGTTTCACCACTGGTAAAAACCAACTATGTTAAAAAGACTCACCGTAGGTAAAAACTAACTGTTGAAAAAATGTCTCACCATTTGAATTTTTTTATTGGTGAAAAAATATCACTGTTAGATAATATCAATGATGAAAAAAATAATCACCATTGGCATTAACCAATGGATAACAAATGTTGTACCCATGGTTTAAAAAACCAATAGTTTCATAATAAAAAAACAACCAAACAGAGAGGGGATCTTGTACATAGAGGAACCAAAAACATAGAGAAGGAAGATAAAATGAATGAAGAATATTATTGGGAAGAAGAGGAACTACTTAAGGATAGTAGGTTGATCTGCTACTTGAGAGAGGATGGAAAATATGAGAAAAGAAAACTTAGGCAGAATGAAAAAAATAAAGATTGAGGAAACACATTAAATAGAATAAAAAATGATTATATTATCTAGAGAACATTGGATTGTGAGATAGATGAAGGAGATGATAAATAGGAGAAATAAAATACATGAGAGAGGATACATAATTCAGGAGTTCAAAATATGGGCACATGTGATTTAAGGGAAGCTTGGAGCTTCGCTGGAAGTAATCTGGTAGATGAAGAAAAACAAGGAGAACAACAACCCAGATTAAATCTCAGGTTAATTTTATTGTCCCGTATCTATTTGATAAATCATGAAATCTTTTTAATATAATACATAAAGTGATGTACAATGGACAAAATGAAAACACAAGACACATGGAAAATCATCCTACGGGCCATACAGGTGCACACTCTGGCGTTATATATGGGCCTGGTCATCTCTTCGAGGGAAATATGCTCAACCCATGCCACTGTGAGGGCCACCATGGCTATGTCCCAAGGGGGTTTACCTCTAGGAACACATATATTTGGTATATGTTTCATTCCAAGTTACCTACTCAATATGCCTTAGTTTTTACACAACATAGTCAAAATAAAATAAAATGATTGTTAAGTAAAAAAATTAAAAAACATAAAACCTTTGAAAACATTTTAATATAGATATAATATGAAATTTTCTTTATCAAAAAACTATTTAAATAGAAAATATAATTAGAAACCTACTCTGGATTAACTGTTAATAGCACCATAGTCAGTTGTTTCTTAGAACTCTCTAAAATTGAATTTTTCTTAAAAAGCTACACATACCTGAAGTACTATTCCTATCAAGTATACAACATAAAAATTAATATTCAGAGTAAGAAAATAAATCAATGAAATTTTCGTTAGAATAAAATATTCCAGTACTTACAGTGCCTTTGATATAACTAATTACACTTTTAACAACCTTACAATTACTTTATTTGGGTTTACAGTGATATCTGGCACACATTAAAACAATAAACATAATTTTTGGAAATGAAAGAGTTTAATATAGATAAATTCCTATCATGCCTCTATAAAATTTATCAAAGATTTAATTTCCATATTCTTTTATATATAGATTGGATTTTTTGATCATATGGGATCTCTTAGACCTAACAGAGTCAAGTCCTAACTTTTTTACAATTTATTTTTAATTATTTCCTTGATTTAAGAAAATTAAATATTCCCTATGACTAATTTTCTATCCAATAAAAAAATTTTGTTCCCCTATTAATCCCAAACCAATTAAGTTTTTCATTAAATTTGAAAACTCATTAATTAGTTTATCATTTTCAGAACTAAAGATAATATCATCAATATAAATTTTTATTAATAGTATATCATCTCAAACTCATTTTATGAATAAGTTTGGATAAAAAAATACAGTTAAAAATAATTTTCAGTTTAAAATTGAGTTATTATTTCATACCAAGATCGAGGTACATTATCAAGACCACAAATACCTTTAGAGAGTTTAAAAACATTATTAATAAATTTATTATTTTTGATTCCAGTTGGTGGTTTAACAAACACCTCTTTTGAAATTACACCATTTTAAAATAAACAATTTAGACCCATTTGAAAAGGATTAAAATTTATAAAACATGAAAAATATAATAAAATATGAATTGATTCTAATATAGAAATGGCCAAAAAATGAATCCTTAAAATCAATGCCCTCTTATTGAGGATTACCTTGGGAAAATAATTGTTCCTTATTTATAAATATATTACCAGATTCATCCAATTTATTTAAAAAAAAATTCATTTGGTTCTTATAGACATTATATCATTAGGTAACTCAAGAAGATTCCATATTTTATTTCTATCAAAATTTTCATGTACAATATTAATAGAAATTAGCTAATTAGAATATTTCAAATCATCTTTAATATTTAATGGAAAAAAATTAGCTACAAAGGTATAAATTTTACAAAAATGTAAAATAATATTTCTAGTTCTACTTCTAGATTGGACATTTCCTATATCATTTTCATAGAGCGGTCTTTGTGAGTTTTCCAAACTAAATGATACGATTGAGATGAGACATGATCCCCCTCAATTGATGCATCATTATATTGAGGTTTATATTCATAAAGGTTGAATTCAATAAAATCTTCATCATTATCAATATAATAATTACACTGTTTATCATTATTTTCAAGGAATTTAACATGAAATGATTCTTTTGTGATTATAGTTATTTTATTTTATGTATAATAAGTGTTTATATTATTATAGTATCCAAAAAAGAAACCTAGAAAACTTATTAGATTAAACATATCTAAATAGTATTTAGTTTTTTAAATAAAAACAGTACATCCTAAGATATTAAAAAAAATAAAATTTGGTTTTTTTTTATTTTTTAAATTTTTATTTTTATTTCTCATTATAAATGTCTAATGTAAACTCTATTTAATATATAGAAATAAGTGTTAATAGAATAATGTAAAAAGTATTTTAGAATATTTAATTCATTAACCATTATTCATTCTATTTATTGAATAATTTGATTTTTTTGTTTTGACAACGCCATTATTTTGTGGTTTTCTTGGGGTAGAAAAGTTATCAAAATATCCATTATATTCAGTTTTTATTTTCATATTCAATGTTTATAAACTCCATGCTCTATTAATTATAATAGAAGAAATTAAGTGACCTGTCCAATTTTGAATTATATTATAGAAGGTAAAAAATTAGTATAATGTTTCCTTTCTATTATATATGAATATAGTCCATGTAAATCTATAAAAATCATCAAAAATTAAAAAAAAAATCTTTTAAAACCTAAATAGTAGTTCTTAGGGAGAAAAAATGATCATAGTGTATAATTTATAAGCATATATTAATGTTAACCATATTTACAGATGTAAAAGAATATTTGTGCCACTTACCTTTTAAGAAATAATCGGTTAAATAATACTCACGTGAATTTAAATTTGGATGTTCCAAAACCAATTCATATTTGGCCAACATGTATAATTATCGAAGATAAACATGTACCAACCTCCCATTTCGTAGAATGTGATCTATATCTATAACATTTAATAATTTTACATTCTTCTTGGTTACTTCATAAAAATAAATAGAATATATATTTTCATTCATTTTAGCATAAAATAAAACTATATTATCTTTATAAATAATACATTTTTTGTCTTAAAACATTATATACAATCTGTCGTGACAATGTTGTGATATGATAATTAAGTTATGTTTTAATAATTATACAAAAAAGACTATAGAATTATAACAGATGTTAATATACATAATTCTCAAAAACCTTTAACCATAACTTTAGAGTTTTTATTAAAAGTGAGAGAACCTCCATCATATGAGTTAAATGATATGAAGCTTGAAATTTCATCAATCGTGTTCCATGAGCCCCCACTGTCCATATAATTTGTGTCTTTGGAACTAGTTAGGTTGGACTCCTATAAAAAATCTAGTATAAGGTTGTTTTGGTAACCATAGTAGTTATCATCCAAATAGATTAGTACAAAAAGAATTAGTTACCCATATAGATTTAAGATGTATATTTTCATGTAATTATGAAGACATATTTTTAGACATGAAAGTCTTACTATGACTGGAAGACTGATTAAAAATTAAATAAAACTTGTTTTTATAATTCCCATTCATGTTACAATTAAATAAGGTTAAATTTAAAATTTTACATTTATTCATTTATCAAAAATCGTTTTATACATCTTAGGAACCTGAATGTTATTTCCACAACCCTTTTCATCATATTTCAGATTATTCATTGCCATTATTTTATCAAATTTATCTTATCCTATAATAAATACAAATAAGGATTCCACTAATACAATAATCGTCTATATAAGGTTGTTATTATATATTTGAATAACGTATAGGCCATCACATATTTTAACATTTTATAATGATCTAGAATTTTAAAATGCATTATTTTGATGCTTAAGAACCTTATATTCCATTTCATTTTTATCTAAATTATCACAGGCTATTATAAATATTTTATTTTAAAATTTTTCTGTTTTTGTCACAAAATATTTTATTCTCATTTTATCATCATTAAATTTTTTGATTAAACAAATACATCTTTTTCTCTTCTATATAAATTAAAGTAGAATAATTATGTTTTTTAATTTCTTCTTTAATCATCTTATTTTAAATTTGAAGTTCCCTATAAATTTTGTCCATTCTTAATATGTCACTTGGAAATTTTTAAACATGAGTAGTTGATTCTTTAACTTCATTTTAAATATCAGTTTCATAACCTAAACTATAATTATAGTCAGAGTGTACCTCATTTATATTAGAATCCAACAAACATATATTTTCATATTCTTTTTCACATTCAATGCCAACATCACTTGAATTTGACCCCTTTGTAGAAATCCATCTAGCATGATATGCCTTTATTTGTTCATTCTTATATTTCTTGTCCTTCTTATTTTAACTTGTAAATGTTTGATATTATATTACTCTTTTCATGTAATCATAAATAATTAATTATGAAGCATCATATTTACTAGTCTTACCACTTTTAGAACCCATTCTTTCATCCTTATAATAATATCATCTAGGAATCCTCTTAATGTTTTAATCATTGGAACCCAATCTTGAGACATTAGTCCCCTTTTTCTTGTCTCTCAATGTAGTATATCGATGTCTGCTTCATTATTCATGGTCTCTCCAAGATAAATCAACTTGTTGGTTTTTTTTAATTTGTTGTAAATCTCTTTAATTCATTCTTGATCATTAATCTTGAACTCTTGAAACTCAACTCATTATACACCTATCATGGTTCTATGCACCTTTTCAGTTCATTGATAAGTGAATTTTAATGTCCTCCAAATGTTAGAAGCAATTTTTATAGATAAAATAAGAAAAAAAAATTATACATAAAGGGAAATATAAATAATTCAGGAATTTGTAATTTAAAAGACTATTTTCATCATCATTACGAGTAACAGTTTCTAAATCAACTTCAGGAAATTTATATGGTTTTGAAATTATAGCCTAAAAATCCAGACCTATATTTTTAATAAATAACTCTATTATTTCATTCTACTAACCAAAATCACTTTTATTAAAGTGAGATGGTATGATAGGATTCAACATCTCAAAATCCTGATTGGACATAACAATATAGTGGATCGTTTCCTTATGTTTTAAAATCTAGGATAATGGTTAGTTTAGAAATAGATAATGAAACAAATAAAACCAAATCCTTAAAATAAAACCACACTCTGGAACCAATTTTTATGTCCCTTTAGTATTATATTTATTCTATGTTCTTTTTCATTCCCCTTGCTGCTATTTTCTTTCACAGTTTACCATCAAGCTTCCAAATGTGTTCTTATATCCTCTATAAAGACAAATGTTTTATTATTAATTGTCTGGTATTTTTAAAAATATTTATCATCATTTTTTAAGTGATTTATGTATTTATTATCTTTAATTTATGTTTTATTAGGAGTTTTTTTCTTTTTCTATCCCAGTTTCAAGTAGAATCTTTGTAAATTCATACAGGAGCATTGAATTATGAATGTTTCATTATTTTAATATTTTCTGCATCATTTTTTTATTTTTTTATTTGATAAATAATAGTTTTTTTTCAATATACTTCTCTTAAATCAATTATATGACAATTTTTTTAATAAGAAGCTATTGGAACCCAACAGTGAGGTGTGAGTCACTACTGGAACCCTATGGCAAGACATGGGTCACCATTGGAACCCAATTGTTAGTCATTAGTCCCCATTGAGCACCCAATGGTGAGTTTTTTAATGTTCTCAATGATCCAAATGATGTTTAGAATCATGGGAAGGTTTTTAGATTCTCTTAAAGATTTTAATTTTCATAATAAATTGGAATGGAATAAAATACATTATTTTCCCACCATTGGACATTTCCAATAGCAAGTATTGTGTCACTAGTCTCTATATTCAATGATGATAAATTTTTCACTGTTGGTTTCAAAAATAATAGTGGAACAAGAAAAAAAACCAAAGAGAGAGGGTCTTTAGTACATAGAGGAAATGAAGCATAAAGGAGGAAGAGAAAATAACTGGAGAACCATCTTGGGAAAAAGAAGAACATCCGATGGAAATCCGGTTGATCCAATACTCAGAAGAGGATAAAAAAACCCAAATAGAATGAAAGATAATGCTTCAGAAAAAACATTAATGACTGTTAAAAACATTGAGGTTCACCAGAGAACTACGGATGGTCAGAAAACCCTAATAGAATATGAAAATGATAGAGAACATCTGAACGAGTGAAGAAAAAATTAAGAGTTTAAAATATGAGTGTGTGGGATATAAGGGAAGTTTGAGGACTCACAGGAAGAGATCTGATGGATGAAGAAAAACAAGGAGGAGATCAATTGTGTTTATTGAATGTCAAGTTAATTTTTTTCCCACATTGATTTGAGAAAGTGGGAGATCTCTAGTAAATAAACAAAAATTATATGTACAATGGAAAGAAAAAAAACAATACACATGGACACTCAGACTGTGGGCCATGCGAGTGCACACTCAGACTTTATTAATGGGATGGATAAGCTCTTTTAGAGAAATATTAGTGACCCACTCCACTATGTGGGTCACCCTATATACCTCTCATAGGGTTTGACCTCAAGGTCCCCATATATGTTGTAGAAGTTTCAGACTATCTGACCTGCTCAGTAGGCCTTATTTTTTTTAAACAACATAAAAAAATAAAATAAAGGGAATTTTTAGTAAAAATATATAAACAAAATAAAAAATATGGAAACATTTTAATTATAAATTTTATTTTGAAACAAACATAGATTTAATTAAATATTATGCTATAGTAATTTATCAAAACACCAAGAGAATTAAAATAGGTTAATACCCAATTACAAACTATTTCATTAATAAATAACGGATGAAATGTAAATTAAACCATTATAACACATTCATAGCCATAAGTGAAGAAAATATATTGTGTTAAAGAATATAATATCACATATTTTTCCCAAAAATTATCCTTAAACATAATTTATCTCAATAAAAAGGGTGATTATAACATAATGCCTTTTCCACATTGGTAAAATTTCAATTATAAGAACCATGAAAGAATAATGTGAAATGAGTTGTTAAATATCTTAAAAATAATAATATTCATGATATATTATATCAAAGGGGAAATACATAAACCTCATAAAAGTATATAGGTTTATATCATAAACTTTTAATCCAAACAAAGAGTATATACGATGAATAACCCTTAAAAATTTCATATCCTTGAATTGACAATGAAACAATAACGATATTATGTGAATCAAATATAAATACAAAAAAAATATTTTCAATATAGAATAAAAAAAATTAGAGAAAAATTCACACATAATAATGTCATAAAAAAGAAATTAAGATGACTTATAACCTAATAAAATAAAATTGAGTTATGAAAACCATTATTAATTTCTAGCATTAATTTCAAAAACACATAGAAAAAATAATTTAAATTTTATGTTAAAAATTTAATAATTATAATGGATTAATTATATATGATATTAAATCTTTAAAATATATAACATATAAATGAAATTAGTGAATAACATTAAGATATGCTTCAAAGAAAGGAAATTGAGACAAAATCCATTACCTTTAGTGCAAACATTAGAAGTTTGTACTTTAACATCAATATAGTAAACTTATATAAATTATATAATTAGTTAATAACATATTTCATGTTTTATTGATTTATCATTAATGATTTTTTTTAAATTTTGTATAATTACATATTTAATTACATAATCCATTAAGTCTACATTAGTGATATTAAGAATTTTTTGTCGCTAATTTCAAAATAGAATCATTGTGTTGACAATGGTAAAAGGCTTCATTATTACATAAAATATAAAATTATAATAATGAAATAAAAATAATTTTTATACATTAATTATACTTTTAAAAACAATATTGAAATATAGGTATGAAAAATTAACAATGTTACAATCATGGAAATGGTAGTCCACACATACGATGGAGTAATGCTTCCATTTTCCAACAATTATTATGAAATGAAAGTAAGTATTATTTTATATTCACATAATTATAATTATATCATAAATAACATATTTTTTCATTTAATATAATTATATATTTTTAATGTGATTTGTTGATGACAAATGGTTCACATTTCTTTATGGATGTGGCAGTACACACATATACATGAACTATGTTATAATTTTTTAGTGAAGGGAAAGGAAAGAAGTTAAATGATATATTATCTTTTCATAATGATAAATATTTCATTAACATAAAATATAATTATTAATTAAATGATTATAACTATCCATTAGTGGTGGTAATGAAATGATTTATATAGGTTCGCGAGGTGGTAGTCCATGGTACACTCAAATGATGAATTCATTCCCAGGTAATGGAGGATGGAGATAGATAGAGGCTATGAAATTATCATAATAATATTTTCGTATACATGATATACTTATGTTGTTACCTCAGAATGTTTGGATTATATTTTAAGGATTATGAATAAGAAATAAACAAAAACCCTTAGATAAGAACTATACCTCTTATTTGTAAAATACCATTTTTTAACACCATACAAACTCTAATATTAGTATTCCTCACAGAAACTATAGCCTTTAAAATGTGGGTAGGTATTTTAGGAAGGTACTTGGGTTGACCATGGCTAAACCAAATTTATTTTTAATTGTGAATAAATGAGGAGTGGTACCATTTTATAAGAGAGGGCAGGTCAACTCCTGTAATTTATTATAAAATAATTAATATAAATTAATTGTTATGTCAAAATGGATCCAAATTATAAATATAATAATATAATATAAATATTATTTTTAATAATATCATACTTTATTTTTTGGACAAGTTTAGATCACATTTTAACCATTATCTTTTGGTTTTAACTCATCGTTAATCCATTTCACACTTACCATGAAACTTAGGTTCTTTTTACAGATTGAGAGTAATGATAGTCAATATAAATAGAAAAAGGAAAATAAATGGACTATGTTTGATATGTTAAACCATCTCATAATCAATTGACTTAATATAGTATTTTTATAAATTTTTATTGAATTTATATATTATATTATTTTCATAAATTATCAATAATTTTATTTTCAGAACTATTCATTTACTTTGACTTTATAACACAAAGAGAAAAACTTAAATTTTTTAAAAATTATTTTAATATCTTCATAACATGTTATTTTTATCTATAAATCTGATGGGTGACCTAGATTCCATCAAATTATTGTAATTTTAAAAATTTAAAGATCAATATTTTATTTTTCCATTAATTGATTAATTTATTATGTTAGTATTGTATATGAATTTTATGTAATTATAAAATAACCTAAAAATCAGAATATATTACCATTATGAGGATTAATAATTTATTATTTATTAAAAAAATTAACTGAACACATCTTATGGTTATCCCTATGTTAAAAAATTTACAGTTATTAAAAACAATAGAGTGAAATTTTTTACTTTTATTTATATAAAATATTTAAAAGGTTATAACCACATCCAAGGGGTAAAACCCTATATTTTAAATTTTGATGAATATGGAAGAAATATGATTATAAAAGAGAATTTACGTATGTTTTAGGGTCAATTTTTAGTCCTTATCATTTTATTTTTAACTTTAATTACCTGATTTACTCTTTAATATGGCCAAAAAATTACTAATTATAATATTTTTATTAACAAAAAATAAATAAGACCTATTTAAAAAATTTTTACCTCCTAATTAAATACATGAAATAAATTTTTGAAGATTCAAAAACATAAAATTGAGAGACATTAATATAATAAATAATCATAAAAACAAGATGAAAAACATTTTTTCTAAAAAAAATTCCATTTAAAATATAAAATGTTGTCATTGTAAATTAAATTATAAAATTCCTTTAAAAATATTAATTAGAATAATTTTTTAAAAAATAAACTAATTTAATATTATAACTGATCCAATATAGCGATTTACTATATAAATACTTTAAAATGTAATATAGTTTTCAAACAAAAATCAGTATTTTCACTATTTATTGAAATATAAAACATTTTAGAGTAATTTAAAAATCTCAGTAGTACAATATTTATATTATCATTCAAAAAATTATTGTTATTTTATCAAATAAATCCAAAGATTCAAGAAAATAATTATATTTTTCGATAAAAATAATAATATTGTTTTTTTGAATAAAATGTATCTTTGAAGAGTAAAATGGATTTAATAATAATTTAGTGTTTATTTCCATAGAATTAATAAATAATTTATTATATATTATAACCTTTATATTTATATATTTTATATAGTAGTTAATCCATTTTATAGAATATAATTTAACATCAAGGTATAATGAACATATTTAGATAATAATATGTTGTGGGTCGTTTAAACACGGTGTTGTGTGTCTTATAGGTTATCAAAAAAAAACGTACATACTTTTTAAATATCAGATTATTATAATGATCATTCAATAATATAGATTAATGGATTCTGATGATAATAATTAATAATATATAGTTGTCAATTTTTAGGGTTTCTGGGGATAATATGAAAGAGACCCATCCAATGATTTTAAGTCGAAGGCTTCGAGGGATAAGAAGAGAAACCTTATATTAGGTATATAATCAAGGATACCTCATGTAAATTTTACATAAATCCTTAATTTTTAATGTTAATGTGGGTTAGATTTATAATACCCAATTTAGGATTGATCTAATTATGATTTGACACTCTGTGAATTTTTTTAACACCTACATCCATTATTTTTATTAACTTCATAGAAATCTATTTAATTAGCGATATTATTAATTATTTATGATTTAATATACATACTTAGAATATTTTTATCTTGGCCATTAGATAGTATTTATGATCAATGTATCATTTATAATGGTAGATGATTTTAATGATATTTTTTAACTACAATTCACCCCCTTATGTAGTGTTTTAAGATATCACATCTGAAACAACATTGCGATAACAAGTACAAAATCTTATTTATAGACAGATATTCAATCTAAAAGGATGATTTAGACACTAGGGACATGGTGAATATTTTCTAAATGAATTTCAAAGGAGTATGGTAAAAAAAATACCATCGTGGAGCCTTCACAAAACAACTGTTTCGACTCAATTATAGAGAAAACAGAATATAAAGCTCTATATAGTAAAGGATTCATAACACCAATGTGTTATGTTGATGTTGGGGAATGAAACCAATTGGTACCCAAAAAAATAAATAAAATTATAAATATTATTCAATCCTTTCAAGAACACATTAAATCAAAAAAACATTGAAAAACTATTTATGGTGTCGACCATAAATAATCTTTAGTTTGAAACAGAATTTGAATATTTAAACAAAACAATTACTCAATAATTTTATCATTATCTAAAGGTTAATAAACAGTTTGAAGTGGTAATAATTGAAAAATAATTATATAAATTAAATAAAAAATACTTATACAATATTTTTTTATAAACCTAATTTTGTTATAAAATAGGTATATATTAGACAATGTAATATGTGATCAATTGTAAGTGGATATCTCTTTATTATTATCTTATTTAGGATTCTATCCATTTTTTAGTCCTTCTGTAAAATATTTATATTTATTTTTAACTTTAATTATTATTACCACTTTATTATTTATGTTTTATAGTGATTTTTATAACTATTCATTTGAATCTCAAACATTAATTATCAACTCAAAATACATAACATTCATACATTCTTTTCTATAATAATTATTTTTATCATGGGTTTGAATTCATTATTTTCACCCTTCATTATTTAATACCTTATGTTCAGACGTATTTAGGGGTTTTATTATATATTTTTACTCATTAGGGATGTCATTATTTGAAATATTCCCATTATTTTTGATATGATATTGTATAGAAATACACTCAATTATCTTGGAAAATCACTCTTTTACTCAATATTTTTTTAAAATATTTGAATGAAGTTTCTATTTCAGACACTGTTTATATTCTAATTTTCATATTTTATATATTTATATACCCTACAATACATTTAAACACAACTTTTTCTTATATTAATGATTATAATAAATTTTATTGGAGTTTTATGATATCTTTATTTGATTTCCTCTCACTATAAATTATAAAACAATTTTTTTTAATATTTGAAGTATTATTTGTTTTATAAAAATGGAATAAACTAAAACAATTATCCTTCAAATAACTTATATTTTCCTAGATTTATAATTTTTTCTTAATGATTTATTCTATGAAATGATATATTTTATTTCTATGTGAATCATTTCATTTTATCCTCATTTATCCATTATATGCTTCTTTATGAATGAATGAGAATTGTTCAATTAATTTTCTATATGATGCACAAGATTTTATACAAAATAATATGTGTGATATTGGGCAAGAATTTTACATCTTCCTAATTCTATGGGTAATGTTTGTAACTCTGGGATACTATGTATATGGAGAGGTTAATGATTTTATACAGAAAATGTTATATCTTCTTGGAATTAAACAATGATGTATTCTTATGATGTCTCATTATTATTCAAGAAACACATTTTATGTCTAATTAATATTACGTCCATATCCAATTAATTGTGTTCCCATTATTATTATGGGATAAAAAAATTTATGCTTGCTCATGTGCTCATACTTATTCTAAATTATGGTTTATACTAGTTATTTATAACCTAATTAAGATTTTATTTGAACCATTTATTTATATATATCCTTATATGATTTCTGTAGTGTCTCTGACTTGGTTCAAAAAAAGTAACCAAACATTTTTTTGCTACATGATCTCAACTAGGCCTCCCCATATGTCCAAGGCTTCCGACTAGTAGCGGGAGTATATGTTGGTATAGTGGGGAAACAATACCCCCTTATCAAATTGTATCTTAATAGTATATGATAACAGTAAATATTATAAATAGTAATAAAAAATATGAAATGGAATAATAATGAATCATCCAAACATAATCGATCGATGGAATCTAGGTCACTGTCTTATACAAAAATGATGATCATGTAACGATACTAATAAAAAGAGAATACACACGGGATACAAAGGTTCAGATATATACAACATGATATACATAATAAAAATGGCCAAAAACAACCTCCACTTGAATCATGGTCATTGTTTCAGTCCTATTATCAAATAATTCATTCTTTTATAGCTTATCAAACATCCAAATATGGTTACTTCCTTTTATCCCTATCTGCATCTATAAGGTCTAATTATGTAACAACCAGTGGCTCGAACAGGGTGTGAGATATAATTAATAGTCCAACACTAATGGTTTCTAAAAATATCCAATTGGTCTACTTATGATAATAAGTGTGAATGAAATAATGAATGTAAGAAATTATATAAATAAATAAATCATATCTGGATGAGTTCCTCAAGGGATACCCAATCGACACTACTGGATTTAGCCTAACCCCTATGTCTCTAAAAAATTTTCACCCAGTATGTACATTCATATATATTAATAAAGGTGTATATTAATATTCCTCATATACATATAGTCATATATGTGACCATAAATTGAAATGAAAAAAAATTATGTTTCTTGAGGCATAAAACCGATGAATACACTATTAAATATGATATATTTCACCTCCCTCTTGACATATGAGCATGGAGATAAAAATAATTCTTCAAATAAGAACAATAAAAATCATAGAATGAACTCAAGAATGTTATTTATCATAGAAAAAGAATCATTAATTTTAGAGTAGTTTGTATCCTTAGCCTATCCAAGGTGTTTTATATAAGGAACCTAGGTATTACATCAGTTACACTAATAAACCCATAATAATATCATTATATCCTTGGAATATGTATAAGGACCACTGTATAAATCATGGAATGATATAAAGGATATCAATTTGAGTCATTCCATGGTGTACCACATTTGGAACGAAGTATCTCTTATCAAATTCTATGAAAAAAACCTATTGATCCCTTAAAAGGTAACCCATTAGGGAACAAGGTATCACTCATGGGAAGAATAATGCCATCCTACCATTGAACTCCTCAGAGGAACTCTATAATGACCTTGAGTGTCACTCCCAACATGCTATAATCAATTATAAAATTTATTTTTTAATATTTAGGATCTTATCAAAGTTATCCTAAATTAGGGACCACACATCTCCCTCGTCTTAGTATAAAATAAATTGAAGATAAATTTTTAAACACATGCCATTCCAAAAAACATTTTAATCACATTGGGCATGTACTTTGATATGGTTAATCCACTACATCATGATGGAAAAGTCATGTATATATAACTACCATTTGTCTTTAGACATATTTTAAATATACCACAATCAAAAGGGGAAATTAAATAAACCATAATGGGTAGTTCAAAATAAGTCCAAGTCATAAGGCTATTTGGACCTTAAAGAAGGCATAGCCAAATAGGTGGTTCACATTGAGTTGGTCAACCTTAGAATTTGTTTCAATGGTTTTGAGGACTATACTAAGCATGCAAATATCACTTTATTAAATTAATTAAACAGTTAGGATACGCCTCCAGAATTTCTGGATCATGTCACAAAAACACTCTATATAAAGAATCAAATAAATTTAGGAAATGATCATGAACACATACATTTGGTTTGTAAAAATCTCATTATCTATCATCAGCCATTAAATTGATCTAGAATATAAGGAATTGGAAAAAGGAAAATGAACTTAAAATTGGGCATATTAAAAAAAATAGTGCCAATGTTGTTAGAATAAACCAAGAAAAGATATAAAATAAATGAAGATCTTACCAATATTCATCCAACATAACCAATAGAAAGGAAAATGGATCCCAGACTAAATAGAAGGATCCAAGGCTTATTTAGGCATGGGAGGAACTCTTATATAGATGAGCCTTGGGAAAATAGGGGAATAAATTGAAATGGTTCTTCTTCCCATTTTTAAAAAAAGATAAAAAAAATTCATAATGTGAATGGAACTCATGTAACGAATTCCTCATGTTTCATTTTCCTGCTAGGAAAGAAATTTCATTTCCTGAATAGGGTTCATGGAATGTATTTATTTATAATACTATAAAAAAAATTGGGGTCTGGCTAGAGAAATTCATATTTATAATTTAATTCACATCATTAATTATTTCTATAGCTTGGATCTATCCACATTCTACCTTCCTTTCCAAAAACAATCAACTGGCCTAAATCCACAATTACTTGGGCTTATGTAAAAAAGACAACATAATGATTGTTTAACAATATTTAAATATTCCACACATATTTTAAATGTAGGGATGTTCCAAACTACCATAATTAAAAAAAAAATCCCTAATTTTCCCTCTCAGGCATGGTAAAATGTCTTATGAGAAATGTTTTGTTTACTATTCATGTATGTCAGCCTCTCTCTCCCTAGTCGTGTATTTTATATGTGATAGACTCATAGGAAATTGTAAATTACCTATGGTACTATGCAAAAACAAATTTATAAAACCCAAACTATTCTACTCAATTAATTAAACCATAGTATAAGTAAAGTTGTTCCTCCATCATTTTAGACCCCCATAGTCATGTTCCCCTTGTCCTTCATTTGTAGCCCTTGTATGCTCCTCTTATTCTCTTTGAATTAAAATTTGAAGGATAATGATGAGGAGTAATGTTTGGCATCAAATCCAAAGATACAGTTTTTATGATTTGAATTTACCTAGGAAATAGAAATTTATGTTGTTTTATTCATTTGGGAAAAGAGAAATTACAATAGTGATGGTGTGGTTGAAATTCAATATGGGAGACATGATAGGTTTAATAATTTCATGTTTGTGTGTGAGGGATTTGTTTGACATGGGTTGATTCAGTTTTGGTGTTAGAATTTAGTTATTTGGGTTCCTTGGTCTTGGTATCTCTGTTATACTCCTAGGATTTCACATTTGGAATGGTCATATACTTGGTTCAATCATAGTAATTAGAGTCCCAAAACCTTATTTTAACATAAAGGGACTAGATTACATAATATTCATACACAAACTAAGATGGTTAATTGATGAAACAAAATAATAATCTATAAATCATAAGCAATGGTCTAAGAAGTAATAAAAGAAGAATATTGGAATTAAAAAATAGTGATCTAAAAAATAAAAAACATGATTAATAAAATTAAATAATCCCTAAGAACACATCCCCATATAATCACATTAATCTACACTAAGTTGACTTCTTTCCCATGATAGGAATGATAAAAATGAGGATCATCAGTACCCAAATAAGAAAGTTTCTTGTTGCATTATTTTTATTTTTCATGCTTCGCCATCATCATGACATGAAGTGTCGTTTCACGTTGTGTAATACCTCTGAGTTTTCCTCCGCATGTGTGAATCTCACACGATTCTTGTTTCGAACTTTTACATTAGTCATGAAGTGGAATAGTGACTCAAAATGATTAAAATCATATAACATTTTTAAATTCCTTGATGAATTGTCCATAATATTAATTTCATTTTCTAAAAGATCAATATGTGGAATCTCATTACACAATGTTTAATTAGTGTTTTCCCAGTTTCCAGCATTACATCCTCTCTCAAAAATCCAGTGTCACATAGAGAGTTATGTGAAGCTCTGCGAAGCGTCATTCCACTCCTATTTATACCTATTTTCATTCCATTTTCATAAATACAACATTTACTACCATAAAACAGAAAAAAAATTAATTTAATCCAAAATTGGAATGATTAATCAATTATATTCAATAATTAAGACATTGAAAGGATCTAAAATATATGCATGAAATACACTTATCAAATCCTGCCACACATGAATTAATTCTTGTCCACAATGATAGAATATCAACATACTACAAAGTATAATCACTTTACCATGATTCAAATTCAATTTCAAAAAAATTAATTGATCAAATGGAAAAATAAATACTCGAGCATCACAAATAGAAAATTCGTCAAGGAATCGTTTTTCTATGAAACAAATCAACCATGTATTTTACATTTCCTATTTTGATATACCTAAGTTTCTTCATTTATCCATCTTAAGTTTTCAATTCATCATTAATATACATGCCACATACAATTTACCTTACATTGAATTTTTCACCTCATCCTCAAGGTAAATATATATATAGGATTAACCACACACCTCAAAATCATTCAACATACCATAGGATTTCAAGGCATTTAACATCTCCACCACGTAAAGTCAGAGATGACAATTAATCCTAATGGCTTCACCATTAAAGATCAAATGATTTTTATGCTTTTGGGTAGGTAGGTAAATGATGTAAAAATTATGGCTCAAAAAGAGGGTCTACTCTAAATCATTTTTCATGATATCAGAAATATATCAATAAATATCTCCCTTTGCAAAGGGCATGTCTCTTCCTCCCCAAAAAGATCAATGTGGGATCATGATACAAGTAAGAGAAATGATAGAATCAAAATATCTTCCAATTTTCAATTATTTTTCAATTTTATTCAACATTAATGCTCAGGAAAAATCTCACATCCATCACGTAACCACATACGATAAAAAATCGTCAATTTATAAAATAGTAATTTTTTATCCTCTCAGCACGCAACCTAATTTTTTTCAATTTTTTGTCTTCAATAAATAGAGGGGTGAATAGTAAAATACAATGAAATATACACAAACTCTCCTCATATCATAATAAAAAAACCCCAGCACAGTGTTCACATTAATTGACATCCAATACACCTTATAATGTTCCTCCCCAACATTAATTCTATTAAATATCATGAAAAACATTTAGAGTAAGGTAATAATCGATACAATTGGCTGGTAACATGGGTCATTTCCTAACAAGGCAATTCGTGGATTCTGCTAGCTTAAAAATAGAATAAAGCAAGGTGGGTCTTAGGATAAGGGTAAATAAAAATAATTCCTCAATTAATTGAATAGTGACTATTTGAAGTCATAAATTCAATAATATGAAATGAATGTTTTATAAGAAAACATGCCTGATTTTTATTAAAAATATAATATAGGAATATTGAAAAATATTATATTAATGCATGTCTCAGGAATGAGATGATAGGTTGGGAACATAAATCATGAAAATATATACCAATTATCAAATAAATTAATGTAAACATCATAAATTAAAAACATGGACAATTATTAGAAACATTTCATCTACAATGGTCAAAATTCTCAAATAAATAATGATTTTTCAAATCCAAATCTACATTTTTATATCTACTAAATCTTTCTCCCATTTTCTCATTCAAATTTATTTACAAAGAAATTAAAATTTCATGGTATGGTAATTATTCTAGGCAGATTCATGTCTCTTAGTCTGGTTGATTAATGATTGAATCAAATGTGGTGAATACAATTAGTAGTTAAATCTATAAAACAATTTTTAATATGGGGAATAGAAAATTTATGGATTGAAAAGAGTACTCCCCTTTAAATTGAAAAATAAAAAATGAAATGTAGAGGTTCTTCTTGAGCCCTTTCACATCATGTAAGTGTCCTTTAAGATGTGTAATTATTCTGAAGATTCTTCTCTAACTTCTTTCTTTGATGGGACTAAAAAATAAAAAAAATACAAGTGAAAGAACATGCCATTAAAATGAGGTTTTAAAATATTAAGGGATAATTTATTTCACCTAAAAAAATACAAAAAAATCAGGTTGCCTCCTAGAAGATATTTTGTTTACCATCACTGGCTGAACCTTACCTCATTCGGCTCATGTGGTTGATGTTAAAAAAGAGGTTACCTAACATGTATCTAAAAAATGTCAATGCCTTTATTTCTCAATGTATATTGGTCCTCTCCCTTTATCTGAAAATAATTTCACCATTCCATTATTTAAAACATTATGTATATATATTGGCCCAATCTAGTTTTTTTCCCTTTTTGAAGAATCAAATGGCAGTTCACTGACTGCCCAAACTTGTTATCCTTCTTTGAATTCTTCTTAAATAAATGTTCATCTACAATCTTCATCTTTTCCCATAACTTTGTTATCATTTATTAACATCTTCACACATTATTCTCCATATTCCATAATAGCTACTTGAACTCCTATTTCATGGAAAACATCAAATTCCTCATTCATAAAATTATCTTCTGAAAAATCATTAATTCTTTCTAATGAATTTTGAATCACTCAGTGTATATTGAATTTTACTTCTAATCCTCTTACTCTTAAACTCTGCTCTCCATTATGAACATCAATCAGTGATCTTATTATTTCTAGGAATGGTCTTCCCATTATTATTGGAATCTTCTCATCATCTATTTCGATCACAATAAAAATCCACCAAAAAATAGAACTAATCTACTTTGATGATGAAATCATCATGTTTTCCTTGAGGTTGTCTCACTTTTGTATATACTAGTTGAATCATAACTTGATTCAGTTGGATCTCCTTAAATCTCAGGCTCTATAACATTGTATATGAAATTATATTTACACTAGCACCTAAATCACATAATGCTCTACTGAAATCAATATTACTAATATTAATCGTAATGGAAAAACTGCAAAGACCACACTATTCCTCTTGTAGGATGCTTCAAACATCTGCGGACCTTTCTCCCACCAGTGGAATGGTGGATAATTCTTCTAGTTTCTTTTTATTCATCACTAACTCCTTTATGGCCTTTTCACAGACGGAAATGTTTGTAATAGCCTCCATGAATGGGATATTGATGCGTATCTTCTTTAACATCTATAACATCATATATTTCTTCTCGTCAATCTTTACCTGATTTTATTGATATAGAAATGGTAGTGGCCGTTGTTATGGTGGTGGTTCATCTTCTAACATATTATCCTCAAAATATATATTATTTTCATGAATTTATTCAACGAGGTTTTTTCCTTTTCTTCCTCTAAATTCTATGCCAATCCCTCAAGTATTTTTTACACTTAGAAGTAGTATAGATTTAATATATACATGAAGATATTTCTCTAGGAATCCGGGAAGCTCCCCTCGTTTTCTTTCTATATGTGTCTCAGTGATCCGACCATCTTGACATTCTATGTTCCTAATTACTGTGTGTTGGTTTTGTGATTATTTTTTCAATTATCTAATTACATTTACATGTTCTCTTGAGTATGAAGTCAACAATTTAAGTGAATCTCTTATTATGGTCATGAAATTTTTAAGGGTCTCCTCAAGTGAATGGACTTGACTGGTTAGTGTTGGCTCTTATTATTGATGTTGGAAACCTTGTTTCCTTGGATGAAACCCTTGGCATTAATTATGATTTTATTGTTCTGGCCTCCATCCCTACCCATAATTTTTATGAGTATAATCAGTATAATTTTCGTGTTCATGATACATAACTTAGAGACTTTGGTTGGCCATCATTGCATCCATCTTTAGTGTCATAGACTGTATTTGAGAATCCATCCATCCATTTTCCACCATATGTGTTCCTTGTACTCTCCCATATTTTGGTTAGCATTTGGAAACAATTTCGGGACATATCGTCTAAAATCTCTTAGCTCTCCTCAAGTGACTTTCTCATAAGAGAACCTCCTATAGTAGCATCTACTATTGAATGTTTTCCCTGTGAAAATCCTTTATAAAATGTTTGAATTAGTATCATAGTTTTGATGACATGATGAGGAAATACTCTAATTAAAACATTAAATTTAAATCAATCCCATGAACTATATAATGATTCTTCTTTTAATTGATCAAAATTTAAAATGTTTACCTGTAAATCCATATATATTGAATGTGGGAAAATCCTTTTAAAGTTTTCCTTACCTAATCTTCCCATGTTATGATTGAATTCATGGGAAGACATTGGATCCACCCCCATGAGTTGTCTTTCAACAAAAATCTGAATAGCCTCAATTTCACTACATCATTTGTGACGTTCTAAAATTGGAACATGTCAAAATTTTCCCGGAAACATCCAATGTGTGCATTGGGGTCTTCATGTGGTAACCCATCGAATTATAGTGAATGGGTGATCATTTGATTGAATACATGATTTATATCAAAATTTTGAGGTACCACTGGGGGTATAATAATATTGGGATTGACTCCCATGTTTGAGATTTTTCCATTATTTATCAATATTTGTCCACCTGTATTCCTTCCATGGAATTGTGGTCCTTCTGGTTGGCCTATCTCACGATTGACCCCTTAAATTTTATCTCTTCCTTCCATGTTTTTATTTTCTTTCTCATCTACCTCTTTTAATATCCCATGCTGACATAGTGCATTTTCCAAATCAAGATCATACACAAGATATTCTATTTTTTCCTTCCCTCAAGTAGAGTAGTCGTGTAACAGATTGTTTCGTAAAACTATGTTGGGACATGACCAAGTGTAAAATAAATAATTCATATTAAAATAATTATCTAAATTTATAATTAATTTAATCATATCAACCATCCCTGGAAACAACACCAATTTGATATCCCCGTAGGGAATTGTTAATTCCCAGTATTACAATGCAAACCGAAATTTTTAAAATTTAGACTATTATACTCAATTAATTTAAATATAGTATGGGGAATGTTTGGGATCGAACCTATAGAGACAATGTTTTTTTAAATTAGTTACAAAAACAAAAATATAAATTGATTAATTCATTTGAGAAAAGTAAAATAACAGTAGTGATGAATGGGTTGAAAGTCAATATGGGAGACATGTTAGGTTTGGTGATTTCAGTTTTCGATGGTATAGATTCAATTGATATGGTTTTATTCATGTTTGGAATTAGAATTGGGTCTGTAGGGATCCTTGGTACTGGTATCCATACACTACACCTATTATTTCATCTTTAAAATGGTAACTTACATGGTTCAATCACAAAAATAGGTGACCCAAAACAATAATTAAACATAACTGGCCATGATTTCATAATGGTCATACAACAAACTAATACATTTAGTTGATGCACCAAAATAATTGTAACATCCCAGGTAAATAAAGAATAATAAATTTTCATATATATTAATATTTACGAATTAAATATTAATTTTACTTTAAAGGGGTTTCTATGTTCGATAGCATACCTGATACGCAACAATGAGTTTCTTTGAAATCTTACATTGCACACTAGTAATAAAATAATATTATTTTAAATGGTAGTTAACACATAGCCTTTGTATTGGAAGTAATGGATATAAATAACTAAAAATATGATTATATATGTTTTTTTAAATGTTTTTACTTTTATCTAATAAAAGATAAAGGCTTATAATACGAAGAGAATTCAATTTTAGGCTTTTATACCCTAATTTTCACTAAAGGTTCACTTATCAACTTTTGATGGAGAACCGTCATTAAATATAGTTTTGGTCAATCTTATACATTATATTTGACAATATAAAATTCTTTTTTAGAATCGGGACATCAAAATTTACTTTGTGTAAATTTTCTGTATTTTTTCGATAAAGATCATTTTTTTAATGAATAGTGAAAAATATTGCATTTTAATTCAAAATATCTTTTTAATATAATTATTTTAATATGATTAGATTATCTTTTTAAGTGGTTTTAAAGTTAAATTAGAATATATTTTCCCCATTTAATCCAATAGTGGTCGTTGGAATTAATTTCACTTTGAAATCAGACTTGAACTAGTGTCAATCTTTTGATACTTTTTGTTTCATAAAAACACGCTATTTGCTCTGACAGTGGGAATTAATTATTAAATTAATTAATTCAAATTATATGTTTTGAATTTTAAAAAATAGACATCATTTTTGAATTCGGAATATCAAATATATCTTAGGGTGAAGTTTTGGTATTTTTCTGAAAAACATCAATTTTTGATGAATAGTGAAACCACTAAGTGGTACTTAAAAAAACTGATTTTTCGTTTAAATGAAATTTTACCACCTCTGTGTTTTGAATTTCAAAAATCCAACATACATGGTTTTCATTAAGAAGTAAAATTTGGTTCAATGGGATTAAAATAATTTTTTCGTGAATAGTAACTTATTATGTTTTTAATTGCGATTAGAGGTAATTAGTGTAATTTAAGGTAAAAATAATGTTGTAATAATATGAAATGAACATGAAACATGTCCTACCCTAATTGGATGTGTCATGGAATACCCAGAAAATCCATGGGTCAACTTGGGGACCCCATGGAGCCACTTTGGTAGGAAAATGACATTAATACCTTTTTATTTAAAGTTAAAATAAAAATGTCACAAACATGAGTTGTTTTACTAAAAAAATTTACATGGGGTTATAAAAATCAGATTTTTTACTATAAATATTTATTGGAAAGGTAAAATAATTTCCTACATCTTATTATTTGTTTTATAATTTTTATACATTAAATAAATTAAATTATTTATGACACCATGATGATGTAGTGATTACCTCGTTATTTATCGATTTAAATAAAATGGGAAGATAATGTAAAATCTAGGACCTACACAAGTAAAAAACCTATTGTATGGGTGGATTTCGAACCCTTGTCACCTTATCCTCTAAACACGTCAATTTGGGACCAATAAAATCCGAAACTCATTTTAAAATAAAGTAACATTACATTACATTCCAACAGTGCCCCTCCTCTCCTCTAATAAAAGGCCCCCACCTCTACCACCTTACCCAAACTTCCAAAGCCTTTGGCTCATCCAACCCATGCCCATTTTGTCTCTCCACATCCCTCTTTTACTCCTTGAAGCCTTACTTTGGGAAGAAGTATTCCCAAGGAAGCCTTTGAGCTCAAATCTAAGAGAGTTACCCGATTTTAAGGTGATGTCTTCACTTGTGTTCTTATGTTTTATTTTGATTATTCAACCCCCTAAACTCTTTTTATTCCATTCTTTTGTAACAAATCCAGTATCTTCAATATAATAGGATGTTTTTATAATAATTATTCGTGCTACACATACACACACCTTCATATAATGGTTAAAGAACATACTGTTTCTGTGGATGGAAAATTTCTGCCTCACGAAATGATGATTGTTCAACACTCATATAACACCTTCAAAGGTGGCCATTAATATGTCACTATATTTATATATTATATATAATATGTTTATGTTTTCCTTAAGCTTATGTATGTTTTATTTTGGGCATACCTTTATGGTTTCGATTGTGGGTAAACATGATAATTTCATTTTAGGAAGTGTGGACTACCGCCCCCTCAAAGTTATTTAATTCGTTAATGCCATACGTGGGACGTATAAAGGATGGATTTAATGATATTATATATGATATTATACTGTAATTATAATATACCTTTATATCATTATTATTTCACTCCATTAAAGTATGAGATAGAAATGAAAGTAGCGTTCAGGCGTACGTATAGCTTACCGTCTCCATGAACGGTGCATTTCATTTCTTATCCCCAAATGTAATGTACTATTATAAGTACATATATATAATGGATATATATCATGTATGTTAAATCTAAATGATTAATATAATTCTGCAATTAAAATATACATATCTCTCATTTAGTTTTAATTCCATTAATATGACATAGAAATGAAAGTAGCGTTCATGCGTACGTACGGCTTACCGTCTCCATGAACTGTGCAATTCATTTCTTAACTCTAAATGATTGTGTGATATTATAAATAAATTTATATGCTAGATATATATGATATATATGATATCCAAATCAGGAATGTAATTCTGGATATAAAGAACCATTGACCAGACGAACAACATGTAATTGTAAGAAGTCCACTTTCGACTTAAGAACCAAATATCGACAAAAGAAACATTATTAAATTAAATGATTACATAATGTTTATAACATGGAAATAAGTGATATAAAATGAATGATTAACTTGAAAAAGGTTCTTAAGAAAGTAAAAATTAACTCAAGTTTATTATTCAGGATGTTAAATAACAATCGAGTCAAGTCGGACCCGAGGTAAGGGACTTCGTCTCAATCTCCTTTCATTGAGGCATATTTCGTTTTATACACAACTTTCTTTTATACGGTGTATAAACCCCTTTTACTTTTACTTTTATACAAAAGGAATCTTTTTCTACGAATCGTTTTACAAAACAACAAAAAGGAATGTTTATTTTAATGTACGTGGTTACAACAACCTTTTCCGCCACCGCGATTATTATTTGGTCTTTGGCTTCTTGAACAAGCCGTAATGTTTTTTTAAATGAAATAAATACCATATACTCTTTTATGTATTTTGGTATTGAAAATGCTTTTTTTAATGTATTTTTTATGTCAATATATTTAAGTGATATATTGTGATCAAAGTGTGGAAATGTTTTCATTCCATTATATTTGTTTTATGTCTTATGATTTTTATAATGGTACTTGGACATTTGATAGGTGGTTACGTGATAAACCATATGATGGGTGGTTTCTTGAATACCAGGATGGGTGGTTACGTTATAACATCCAAAGCATTGGGTATGGAAGTCGGTCGTATGGCTATTCCAGTAAGTATGTATGGAAGTTGGCCATATGACTATTCCATTAATTGATATGTGTGGAAGTCGACCGTATGGTTATTCCATTTAAGTATGTGTATGTCCCAAGTTACCTTTATATGTTATGTGTTCTTTATATTGGTTTTATGGTAATCCTTTGGTTACAAAAGGGTAAGTAATGCTATTTTATTTAGTGAAGAGTTTTTACTACTTCATGAAGGTGAAGGTATTACATTGATAAAGTATACATGGTTTACTTGATGTTTGAAAAACTAACAGTTTCCATTATTTGTGTATCCCTTATTGAGATTTTTATGCTCACCCCACATTTTTTTGAAATGTTTTTCATAGGAATTAATGTGGAATAGGGTCAAGGATGGGATCAAGGGAATTTCATGCTATATAAAACATGTAACTAGACATGTTTCTTTTTAAGAGTTTTTTTATTCTATGGAAACTTATTAAAAGTGTCTACTTTGTAATCTTTTGAGATGTATCAGTTATGTCCTAATTCTCTAAAACTCTAAACCTGAAAATATACTCAATGTGAATTATTCATTTAATTCAATATTTAGTAATGTTTAAGGCCGAGGCCTTATAGTTGGTATCAGAGGTCGGTTTAGATAACATTAGGAGTTAGAATTCTATTAAATGATTATCCAAAAATATATTTTTTATGGTCAAATTGAAATGATATAGAATTTATAGATTACCATGTTGCTTCAACAAAGATATGTCTGTGTTAAGAATGGTTTTTCATAGAGGAAACAAAATAGATTTTCTGGGAAGGCATACAGAGGGAAATGACCTTTCAAATCAGTATCCTAAGATGGTCAGAATCAGAACTAAACAGTTTGTTGCAGTGATGGCTCAGTTGACTCAGGTGAAAAATGTTGGTTGTTTTTATTGATGATATTGTGGTGTTTTCTAAAATTAAATAGGAGAATTAAAGTCATTTAAGGGTTATCTTGCAAACATTAAAAGAAAAGAAACTATATGGAAAATTCAGCAAGTTTGAGTTTTGGTTACAACAAATTTCTTTCCTTGGTCACATTGTTTCAAAAAATGGGATAAATGTTGATCCTGCAAAAACAAAGGTTTTTGAAGAATGTCCAAGACCCACAAATGTAACTGAGACCCATAGTTTCCTTGGTTCGGAAGGTTACTACAGAAGGTTTTTTTGAAACATTTTCACGGTTATCTAGTCCAATGACTAAGCTAACTCGTAAGGGTGTTAAGTTTATCTGGACAAAATAACGTGATGATTGTTTTCAGGAGTTGAAAAGAATATTGGTGAATGCTCCAATTTTGGCACTTCCTTCTAAGAATGGTGAGTTTTTTATATACAGCGATGCTTCATTGAAGGGACTTGGATGTGTCCTTATGCATAATGATCAGGTAATTGCTTATGCTTCACGACAGTTGAAAACTCATGAGGTAAATTACCCTAAACATTATTTTGAATTAGCTGCTGTTGTTTTCACTTTAAAAATTTGGAGGCATCATTTGTATGGAGTAAAGTGTGAAATATATACCGATCACAAAAGTTTAAAGTATATATTCACTCAGAAATAATTGAACATGAGACAGAAGAGATGGGTGGAATTAATCAAGGATTATGAATGTACAATTCATTACCATCCGGGAAAAGAAAATAAAGTGGCTGATGCTTTGAGTCGAAAAAGTAATGATTCATTAACAATGTTGTGTTTGGAACAAGATCCTTTGGTTTTTGATTTGATGAACTTTGGCATGGAAGTTGTTTGTGTAGGAAGTCCTTCTGTTTTGTTTCAGGTATCAGTGACATCTTCCCTATCAGACAGAATCAAGCAAGCACAGAAGCAAGACAATGAGTTGCAGAAAAAGGTAAAGCTGGTTCAGAAGGGTAAGTTGCCTGAATTCAACATTGATAATGATTGTGTTTTGAGGTTTGGGAAGAGGTTATCTGTGCCTTGTGATTCACAGTTGAAGAATGAGTTGTTATGTGAGGCTCATAGTTCCCCGTTTTCAGTTCATCCTAACAGTACTAAGATGTACAGAGATCTGCGAGAGTATTACTATTGGGATAGAATGAAAAGGGATATTACTGATTTTACTGTGAAGTGTTTGACTTGTCAGCAGGTTAATTTAGAGCGGAAGTTACCGAAAGGGATGCTTCATCCTTTACCTGTGCCAGAGTGGAAATGGGAAAATATATCCATGGATTTTTTCGTGGGATTACCGAAGACATCTAGAGGTAATAATGCAATCTGGGTTATTGTTGATCGCTTGACTAAATCTGCTCATTTCCTTTCCATACGAGATAATGTTTACCTAGATCAACTTTCCCATTTGTATCTTAAAGAGATAGTCATAATACATGGATTTCCTCTCTCCATTGTCTCTAACCGTGATCCTAGGATTACTTCTAACTTTTGGAAAGGCCTTTAGAAGTCGTTGGGTACTGAATTAAATTTTAGTACAGCTTTTCATCTGCAATTAGATGGGCATCCAGAACGAACATTTCAGACCTTGGAGGATATGATACGAGCTTGTTCGATGGATTATCAGGGAAGTTGGTACCAACATCTTTCTTTGGATTGAGTTTTCTTATAATAACAGTTTTCATTCCAGTATACAGATGGCACCATTTTATGAATTATATGGGAAGCGGTGTCAAACTCCAGCTTTTTGGGATGAAGTGGGTGAAAGGAAGCTGATGGGACCAGAATTGGTAGAAGATATGGAAAAAAATTTCATTTGATTCAGAAACACATGAGAACAGCTCAGACCAAATAGAAAAGTTATGCGGATAACCGGAGGAAGGGTCTATCTTTCGAGGTAGGTGATCATGTTTTTCTCAAGGTTTCTCCATGGAAAAGTGTGATGAGATTTGGTAAGAAAGGAAAGCTGAGTCCAAGGTTCATTGGACCATATGAAATTCTGGATAAAGTAGGATCAGTTGCTTACTGAGTGGCTTTACCTCCGAGTTTATCTCAGGTACACAATGTTTTTAATGTTTCGGTGTTGAGGAAGTATATGCCAGATCCATCTCATGTTTTGAGTCCAGAGGTAGTTCAGCTGGAAGAGAACCTATCTTATGAAGAACAACCAGTCCAGATTATTGACCGAAGAGAGAAAGTGTTGCAAAATAAGGTAATTCACCAGGTAAAGGTTTTGTGGAAAAACCATATGGTTGAAGAGGAAACGTGGGAATCTGAAAATGCTATGAGAGATAAATACCCCCACTTATTTTGATAAGTGAATAAAATTGCAAGGACACAATTACCAAAAGGGGGGAAGGATATAACATCCCAGGTAAATAAAGAATAATAAATTTTCATATTTATTAATATTTACGAATTAAATATTAATTACATTAAAGGGGTTCCTATGTTTGAGAGTGTACCCGATACGCAACAAAGAGTTTCTTTGAAATCTTACGTTGCACACTAGTAATAAAATAATATTATTTTAAATGGTAGTTAGCACATAGTTGTTGTATTGGTGGGAATGGATAGAAATAACTACAAATATGATTATATAAGCTTTTTAAATGTTTTTACTTTTATCTAATAATAGATAAAGGCTTAAAATATGAAAAGAATTCAATTTTAGGCTTTTATACCCTAATTTTCACTAAAGGTTCACTTATCAACTTTTGATGGCGAACCGTCATTAAATATAGTTTTGGTCACTCTTATACATTCTATTTGACCAAATAAAATTCTTCTTTAGAATCGGGACATCAAAATTTACTTTCTGTAAATTTTCTGTATTTTTCCGATAAAGATCATTTTTTAATGAATAGTGAAAAATATTGTATTTTAATTCAAAATATCTTTTTAATATAATTTTTTTAATATGATTAGATTATATTTTGAAGTGGTTTTAAAGTGAAATTAGAATATATTTTTACCATTTAATCTAATAGTGGTCATTGAAATTAATTTCACTCTGAAATCAGACTTGAAGTAGTGTCAATTTTTTGATACTTTTTGTTTCATAAAAACACGCTATTTGCTCTGACAGCAGGAATTAATTATTAAATTAATTAATGAAACTTATATGATTTGAATTTTGAAAAATAGACTTCATTTTGCAATTCAGAATATCAAATATATCTTAGGATGAAGTTTTGGTATTTTTCTGAAAAACATCAATTTTTGATGAATAGTGAAACCACTAAGTGGTACTTAAAAAAATTGATTTTTCTTTTAAATGAAATTATACAACCTCTGTGTTTTGAATTTCAAAAATCCGACATACATGGTTTTCATTAAGAATTAATATTTGGTTCAATGGGATTAAAATAATTTTTTGGTGAATAGTAACTTATTAAGTTTTTAATCGCGATTAGAGGTAATTAGTATAATTTAAGGTAAAAATAATGTTGTAATAATATGAAATGAACATGAAACATGTTCTACCCTCATTGGATGTGTCATGTCCAACCAAGAAAATCCATGGGTCAACTTGGGGACCCCATGGATCCACTTTGGTAGGAAAATGACATTAATACCTTTTTATTTAAAGTTAAAATAAAAATGTCACAAACATGAGTTGTTTTACTAAAACAATTTTTACATGGGGTTATAAAAATAATATTTTTGACTATAAATATTAATTTGAAAGTTAAAAACGATTTCCTACATCATATTATTTGTTTTATAATTTTTATACATTAAATAAATTAAATTATTTATGACACCATGATGATGCAGCGATTACCTCATTATTTAACAATTTAAATAAAATGGAAAGATAATGTAAAATATAAGACCTAAACATGTAAAAAACCTATTGGATGGGTGTATTTAGAACCCTTATCTCCTTATCCTAGAAAGATATCAATGTAGGACCATTAAAATCCGAAACTCATTTTAAAATAAAGTAACATTTCTTTACATTCCAACAGTGCCCCTCCTCTCCTCTTATAAAAGGCCCCCACCTCTACCACCTTTCCCACACTTCCAAAGCCTTTGGATCGGGAAAACCCTGCCCATTTTGTCTCTCCACATCCCTATATTACTCCTTGAATCCTCACATTGGGACGAAGTCTTCCTAAGGAAGCCTTTGAGCTCAAATATAAGAGAGTTACCCGATTTTAAGGTGATGTCTTCACTTGTGTTCTTCTGTTTTATTTTGCTTATCCAACCCCATAAAATCTTTTTATTCCTTTATTTTGTAACAAATAAAGTATCTTCAATATACTAGGATGTTGTTATAATAAGGATTCAATCTACACATACACACACCTTCATCTAATGGTTAAAGAACATACTGTTTCTGTGGATGGTGAATTTCTACCTCACGAAATGATGATTGTTCAACACTCATATAACACCTTCAAAGGTGGACATTATGATGTCAATATATTTATATATGATATATAATATTTTTATGTTTTCCTTAAGCTTCTGTATTTTTCATTTTGGGCATACCTTTATGGTTTCCATTGTGGGTAAACATGATAATTTCATTTTAGGAAGTGCGGACTACCGCCCCCGCAAAGTGATTTGATTCATTAATGCCATATGTGGGACGTATAAAGGATGGGTTTAATGATATTATATATGATATTATACTGGAATTATAATATACCTTTATATCATTATGATTTTACTCCATTAAAGTATGTGATAGAAATGAAAGTAGCGTTCATGAGTACGTACGGATTACCGTCTCCATGAACGGTGCATTTCATTTCTTATCCGCAAATGTAATGTACTATTATAAGTACATATATATAATGGATATATATGATGTATGTTACATCTAAATGATTAATATAAATCTGGACTTAAAATATACATATCTCTCATTTAGTTTTAATTCCATTAATATGACATTGAAATGAAAGTAGCGTTCGTGCGTACGTACGGCTTACCGTCTCCATGAACGGTGCATTTCATTTCTTACCTCAAAATGATTATGTGATATTATAAATACATGTATATGCTAGATATATATGATATATATGATATCCAAATCAGGAATGTCATTCTGGATATAAAGAATCTTTGACCACACGAACAACATGTAATTGTAAGAAGTCCACTTTCGACTTAAGAACCAAATATCGACAAAACAAACATTATTAACTTAAATGATTACATAATGTTTATAACATGTAAATAAGTGATATAAAAGGAATAATGAACTTTAAAAAGGTTCTTATGAAAGTATAAATTAACTCACTTTTATTATTTAAGACGTTAAAGAATGATCGAGTCAAGTCGAACCCGAGCTAAGGGACTTCGTCTCAATCTCCTTTCATTGAGGCATATTTCATTTTATACACAACTTTCTTTTATACGGTATATAAACTCCTTTGACTTTGACTTTTATAAAAAAATGAATATTTTTCTATGAAGCGTTTTACAGAACGACAAAAAGGAATGTTTCTTTTAACGTATGCGGTGACAACGACCTTTTCTACCGCCATGAGTATTATTTGGTCTTTGGCTTCCTGAACAAGCCGTAATGTTTTTTTAAAATGAAATAAATACAATATATTCTTTTATGTATTTTGGTATTGAAAAGGTTTTTTATAATGTATTTGTTATGTAAATTTATTTAAGTGATATATTGTGATCAATGTGTGGAAATGTTTTCATTCCATTATATTTGTTTTATGTCTTATGATTTTTATAATGGTACTTGGACATTGGACAGGTGGTTACGTGATAAACGATATGATGGGTGGTGCCGTGAATACTAGGATGGGTGGTTACGTTATAACCACAAATTCATTTGGTATGGAAGTTGGTCGTATGGCTATTCCATTATGTATGTATGGAAGTTGGCCGTATGGATATTCCATTAATTGATATGTGTGGAAGTCGACCGTATGGTAATTCCATTGAAGTATGTTTATGTCCCAAGTTACCTTTATATGTTATGTGTTCTTTATATGGGTTTTATGGTAATCCTTTGGTTACAAAATGCTATGTAATGATATTTTATTCAGTGAAGAGTTTTTACTACTTCATGAAGGTGAAGGTATTATTTGATAAAGTATACATGGTTTACTTGATGTTTGAAAAACTAACAGTTTCCATTCTTTGTGTATCCCTTAATGAGCTTTTTATGCTCACCCCAAGTTTTTTTGAAGTGTTTTTTATAGGACTTAATGTGGAATAGGGTCAAGGATGGGATCAAGGGAAAGTCATGCTATATAAAACATGGAACTAGACAAGTTTCTTTTTAAGAGTTTTTTTATTCTATGGAAACTTAGTAGAAGTGTCTACTTTGTAATCTTTTGAGATGTAATAGTTCTGTCCTAATTCTCTAAAACTCTAAACCTGAAAAGATCCTCAACGTGAATTATTCATTTAATTCAATATTAAGTAATGTTTAAGGTTGGGGCCTTATAATAATAGTCATCAAATCACAAGGAATGGTCACGCTGTTGCAAAAAAAGGAAATTGGAAATGATAAATATTTTTCACAAAAATCCAAAACATGAATAATATAATTTAAAAATCCCTAAGCACACATCCCTATATAATCATGTCACCCAATACTAAGTAGACTACTCGATCATGTTAGGAATGATGGGAATTAGCATCATCAGTACTTGAAGAAGAATGGAGGGAAAGAGGGTCTCTGTATCATCTCTTCTTTGTCTTTTGGTGTCTCACATTCTCCTTCTGGTCCCAAACTACATTGGAAAGGCTGTAAAAAGGTTTCATTTTATAGGTAAATCTGTTATAATTGCTTCCAGTCTCATTTTTATTTTTCCCAAATCACCATCATGATGATGTGAATTGGAATTTCATGTCATGTAATACCATTATGTTTTCCTTTGTGTTTGTGAATTTCATGTGATTCTTATTTGGAATGTTGACTTCAGTCACAAAGTGAAATATTGACTCACGGCGTGTAGCATCATTACTCAGTGTGTACTACCGTAAAAAAATTTCTAGCACATAAATTTCCATTTGAAAACATCAATAACTATAATCTCATTACACGATGTGTAGTCAGTTTTCCTAGTTTCAAGCTCTGCTTCCCCTCTCAAATATCAAGTTCCATGCCGCTTCACTTCACTCGTGGTGTGAAGTGTCTTCTGACTTGAATTTCCACCTCTTTTCATTCCTTTTTCTAAAATTCCTAATTTACTACAATAAAAAACCATTCAAATCAATTTTATCCAAAATTGGAAATATTAATCAATTAAACACAACAACTAATACATTAAAACATTCTAAAATATATTCATAAAATACACTTATAAATATGGTCCTATTACTATAGCACCAGTACCATTGTAACTGACGTACCATAGAGAGACTTCATGCTCTAATCAATGTTACATATTTCATACTCCTTAATAGATGCATCTATCTTAAGATATTTATCATCAGGATCAAATGAATGAGATGGGTCATAATAATAACGACGAAACCATGATACATGGAAAAGGTTGTGCATGGATCGATACATATGAGGTAAATCCAAAAAATATGATATCCACCCAAAACCCTCCAAGATCATGGAGAAACTCACCAAAAGACCTGCTGTCTCTCCTCGAACTCTAGTGGTTGTTAGTGATAACCAATATAGGGTTGTATTGAAACTGGGCTATATCAATATGATTCTGAATGAGATATACCTGGTTTAAAGATTCCGAATTCAGATAAGGTCCTAGTAGTACTATCCCACATACCTCTAACCAGTACAGGGGTGAACGACATGACTTACCAAATAGGTCCTCATAGGGATCCATATGAATAGTTACTAAATTATATTATTTTAAGAAAACTCAATGAGAGGTTTTAAATTCTCTTAAGAACCTACGAAATATAAAACAAATGACTATATAATTTCTTTTAACACCCATATCATTCTTTAAAAGAGATAGTCAGTTTGATGGTGGTATGCTCTACTCAGATTAACATGTGAACCAAATAATATCTATAAAATATTCCCGAATGGTGATGCGAACCAGGCATACCTATCTGAAACCAAATAATGGGGAACACCGTGAATGAATTAAGTCTCTTGAAGGTAAATACTTCTAATATCATCTACTAAAAAGGCATCCCTGATAGAAATAATTTATGTGAAATTGGTCAACTAGTAAACCATCACACATACTGTGACACTTCCTCAATGGGATCTCATAAATCCCTTCAAAAAAATCTCAGGTGATATCATATAATTTCCACACTACAATGGATAGTGGATGATGAATTCTAGTCATCCAATAGTGCTCCACCTTTACATACTAATAGGTGAAACATCATGTGATAAAAACTAAAATCTATTTCTTCATACATACCCACCAATACTAATGAAGTACATTTTAGTATATCTTTGTAATCCTAGGGTGTACTGGAAAAATGGAGGGAATATATTCTCACATAAATTCTTTTCGTGTCTCTATAGGCACCCAAACATGTCCTTGAATGTGCATAATGTTATCCTCCTTGATAACACAACCAGGTGGTGGGTCCTCTCTTGAGACACTCTCCCTCACTAATAATTCTTCATAATCTAAAAGCTCTCTCATCTTTAGCCATTCCATAATATAGGATTTCACTACTAAAGCTAAAAAATAGGGTTATGAGGATATTTCGAAACCTCCAGGATTATATTAGAAAATAGGGACATAAACTACCACTCACTACTGCTATTTGGATGGAATTTATATTAGTCTTCTGGATCAAGGTACTAGCTAATGCATTTATCTTTCTAGGTGTATAACAGAGCTCAATATCAAATGAATTTAGATATACTACACACCTAGACTACCTAAGATTCAAATCATGATGTGTGGAAATGTATTTGAGTCTTTTATGTCCCATATACATGATGAACCATTCTCCCAATAGATAATTCCTCCAACAGTATAATGACTGAACCACAATATATTGATTGTGGCCAGACATAGGGTAATTCCACTCAAGATTTCTTAGATGGAAAGACCCAGACACCGCATATCAATCTCCCAACATCAAAACTACTCCTATACTGATTTCTATGGAATCACAATAAACTGTGTAGATTCATCTTGTATCGAGAATAATTTGGATAAATATTTAAATTAATATTCCCTTCAATAACTAAAAGTCTATCTCACATGAGTATGTCCATAAAAACGTAATACCCATTTTTTTCAAGCCTATGATAGGAGTTAGTAGACATGAAAAGACCTATATAAGAAGTATATAATTTCCATCTTTCCCCAAAAAACTATGTATGTCAAGGAACTTCATGGGATTCTCCCATGAAACTATGGAACCTACATTTTCTGGGTCATAAGAAAGTCCTGACACTAAAATAATGTATCCTAAGAACTGACACTTATGGATCAAAATGTTTAATTTGGTGACCATAACATATATCTTATGATCTCTCAGTGTATATAAAATTAATTCAAGAGGTTTTTCATGTTCATGTATAGTCTATGAATACACCAAGATATCATCCACTAGGACCCCTACAATTATCCATGATCTTGACCTTTTCTGGAGATATCTCAAGCTTATTCTCAGGTAATCTTTTTCTTTGTTTTGAATATAATTTTTTTGGTATTATTTTCGGTTCTATGGGTGAGATTTTAATTTTTTATGGGTTTTGGGAAGTGTACGTTTCACACACGATTTCCCCAAACCGTGCGACCTTCCCCATAAGACTGTGAAACCCTTGTAGAGGTGGATTTAATGGTTGGTTCACTATTTATAAAACTATGTGCCCTATTAGTAATAACCATAAAATTCCATGGGAGTGGGCTCATTATTAGGTGCATGGTTATGAATAACCGTATGCCCCAAGTAGGAAACCATGTATGCGTAAATTTAAACATCCAAAAATTAGATTAAATTTTCCCAAACCCCATAAATTCACATAAAGTCTACCCAACTTGACCATTACTCATTCCTCTCATTTTTGGAGGCTTCTGGATGAATTTTTAGGGCTATAAAATAATATTTATGATGAATTGAAGGCCAAATTGAATAGTCTCTACCTCTATTGATGAATGATTTTGACTGCACATGGTTCTCTCTCTATCTCTTGTCAGTCCTTTCTAATGAAAAGGTAACAATTTTCCACAATTAGGGTGGGTTTGGATATAGGGTTTCCTTGATCTACTACATTTGATCTTGGATCTCGGTTTTGGATCTAGATATCATTCTTAATTGTGTTCATCATAGTTCCTCTTTAATTGGGGATTTCTTTTTGAAATCATTCATCATAAATTTTTATTTCAGTGGTCTAAATTCAATTACCATAGTCATGAATTGAAATTTCATGTATGTGTCATGAAATTTCAATTCTATCATTTGAAAACTGGATATTTAATTGAAAAAATTAATTGATTAACTAATTTATGGAATCAGGGAGTTGATTAATTGATTTTCCATGTGATAATGGAATTGGGTTCTAATTAAAGAATCTAGAAATTGGTGGAATTGGATTAATTAATTGGTTAATTAGTTTATGGAATATTGTGATTGTGGAATTAATGGGATATTTGGATTTTGAAATTGGTTAATTAATGAGACTATGAATTAATTGACAATGAGAATTATGATATGGTTGAATTGACCTTAATGGGATAGTCGGTTATATGTTTTAAATATTGAATAATGGTTTAATGGTGGTATGATCATATTATTGCATCTTATTAAATTATAGAACCATATTTTGTGATAATTTAAATTGTATACCAGGATGTGTATATCAATGAGATAGTCAATTATGCTTAAAATTTATGTAAACGAAATTGTGTTATTTATGATATTGAGGTGTGGGGAAAGTATTGAGGATCCAAGTACCAATATGTGTTATTGATCAATGGGATAGGTTTTGAGGCTCCAAATACCCATAGATAGCCAGTGTAGGATAGATAATGAGGATCCAAATACCCATCTGTGATAATGTGGTGTGGGAAAATGAATGAGCCTCCAAATACCCATATGATATAGCACGTGTGGGACATGGACTAAGGCTACAAATTCCCATGTGATACTGAAGTATAGGATATGGACTAAGTCTACAAATTCTTATTTGAGAAAGAAAGTTTGGGACAAGAGATGAGGCTCCTAATACCCAAGTGATATTGTGGTGTGTGAGCAGGGTAGAGGAACCAACTACCCACACGTGTTAGAAATGGTGTTATATGCCCATGAGATTTTTATTGGACTATGGTTCCAATTATACATCTTATGATCTATGATGAAATGATGAATGTTAACTATTGTATTGTGACATGTGATATCGCATAGCGATAGTTCATATTCTGACATGGGAAAAATAAGGTACTAATAATACGGGTGATAACATGAATCAGGGAAACTAAGTATTTAGTTAAAGAATAATGAATTGTGATAACTTTTTTACTTTACACATTATACATCATTATTTATACAACTTTGCACACAAATATTGACTATATATTGTTTTAGATGCTATTATTTGCATCCTATTGTGTTTTACTCATGCCCTACTTGGGTTTCCTCATAAAAACCCAAAATAGATTTTATTTTTATAGGAAATGATAAGGGTAAATGTCCTATGTTAAATGGATGAGTAGGGATGGATAATAGATGAGAAAACTAGATGTGATTCGAGAACCTCTAGTGAGTTGTTAGTGTATTTATTTATTTTGGGTTTTCATATTGAACCATGACACATACTTCTCATGAAATATCTATTTTTTAGTTTTGGATATTATTTTTCATATTTTGGTCATCATTTGATACTTGTTTAGTTTGGTTGTTGGATTTATCATTTGGTAATTTTTCATTATTTCTGTGGTTGTGGTTCTTTTATGAAGAGGGTACAGTCTCCTCATGTTGTATATCAGACCCTCACTACTAGTTGGACGCCTTTGGAAAATGAGGAGGTGGAGTTGAGGTTATGTAATTAATCGATTTGGGCATCAGTGTGTGGCACCCGGGTTGGGACATTAAAATTGGTATCATAAGATTTTTTATTTCATTTCTTCTGTCTCAATATTTAGGAAATGTGGGAATAAGACTAGGAAGAGTTGAGCCATGTTCATGAGCTCATTTTTTGGTATAGCTAACACATGTATGAGGGTAAAATCAAAGTACCTAGTTTGGGGTTGTTGTTATTGGAGTTTGCTGTTATGGTTGAATGTTATTTCACCACGGTTGATTCGATTATTATGTGATTTTATTTCATTATAATATTTTTTGAGATATGGCTCATAGACAAGTATGGATCAAGAGTGGAGTATGAATGCATCATTACAGGAAGTCACAAATTATTGTGACCTGAATCATTTTAGGAACTGATGGAAAAACAGGTTCTGGGTAAGTTACTGAAATTTAAATGTTTTCCCTTTCTGGAATAATTGAATTGAAAGAGGTTCCTAATGTAAAATTGGAAACTATAGAATTATTAAAAGTATGTAATATGGAATTCTTTTTATAACATGAGTTGTAAAGGTGTGTTAACCTATGTGATCTATGACCTGGGTGTATGACGATTAAGGATAGTGATAGTGCCTTATTTATGGAGGTGTTTTGGGAAAATGTGGATAATTGTTATGGATATATGTGAATCCATCTTTTAAATATGTTAATATTGTTTTATGTGTCCTAAGATGTGTGTTTTTAAATATAGGTACATACCCAAATGATGTATTTTTTTGATAATATTATATAAGACATAACTAGAAGTGATTCCCCAGTAATGGAACATGATTCACTGGTAGTGCCTAATGAGGGGGAAGGAGATTAGTTTCATTAGACATTTTCTCACTTCATGATGTTTATGGATTGATTTATAGATCCTATTTTGAAAATTATTCTCGACCTAATACAAGAGTTTTAATTAAATCATCATCTGATTTTTAATGGTGATGGTGGACTAGAGGCATCATGGTTCTTGATTAAGTAAATCGAGACTACAATTGAACATTTTGATAATGTTATTGATAAGTGGGTCTTATTGGATTCTTCAATTCAATGAGGATAAATGAAGATATGGTGAGATGACTAGTATTAGACTGGATATGAAGATGGAATATTTTGGAAGTATATTCAGGAGATGTTCCTGGAGAACTTTTACCCAGATGCACTCTGGTAGTGTATAAAAGTAGAGTTAAGGATGTTAAATTATGGGATCTTTTCTGTGATGTACTATGGTGGATGCTTGATGGATTTTTAGTGATTGTTTCCAAAGCTGGAAGGAGATGATGTGACCATGGAGAAATGATTTCAAGATGGGCCTAAATGTGAGATTATGTCCTACGGGAGTATATTTTACTTGGATTTTTTTCAAAAGTGGTGAATTAGGTCTCATTTATAATGCGGGCCTAAAAGAGGCTTTTAGTGGAGGAAATGTGGTTTTTTTCTAGAGGATCAGTAGTTACATATTTCAATAGTAGGATTAATTTTTATTAGAATTCCAAACAGGGTGATAGAAAGAAGAGTGGTTGGGTGTAAGGATCTGTTACTCCGGAATTTACTAGAGTGATTTACCACAAGTGTGATATTCCAAGCCACTTTCATTGAATTTTTCCCCGACCACCAGTAGATTACTGATCATGTGGAAGTATTATAACTACATAGGTTCTATAGGAACCCATGATATATGGGTAGTTATGGAGGGGTGAGTAAGAATTAGAGTGCAGGAAAGAGATCTTATACCCAATATCATTCTGAACAATAGAGTTCTACTAGACATAAAGTAGAGGAAGTTAATGAGGAGCTTCTAAGAAATAGTTCCCATATCAATAGAGTGGAGTATCTTAGGGGACTTATACGGCAATATAGGAAAGTGGGGAATAACAGTTACATGCATTTCAACATACACTTGTGGATTATCAGGTTGTACCGTCGATAGTTAGAGGTTATATTCATATAGCCTCTATGATTTCTAGTTCCTTATTTGATATTTGTTCTTATAATTTTTTAACATTTGATCAACTTGTTAATGTTTTGAGCCTAGAAGTGGAGTTTGTGTGCATGGTTATGATGATAAATTCCCATTTTGTAGTACATTCAATAGACATATAGTTTCCCAAAAGGTGTTCTATCATGGCTGGGGAGTATCATATCAGATGAGATCTTTATATCCTTGACATGTCAGGATTTGACCTGATTATGGATATCTTCAGGTTGGTAGTATACCGATCCCACATTGATTTTTACCTAAGGAGTGTGAATTTTACTTCTCTTGATGGTAATGATTATATACACCATGGATAGTGGGATATCAAGGTGGGATATGCATGGAAAATTCATCAGAAACTAGGGGAGTACAACACCCAATTTGCATGTCTATTGCAGGATGATGGTGGTGTGAAATAGGTTTTTCTTCTATCCATAGAGGACTATTCTTGAAGGTTTTTTCTAAGGAATTTTTAGGGATGGAACCTAGGAGAGATGTTTAATTTGAAATTTATCTCATGTCTGGGGCTAAGACAGTTTTTATTATAGCATACATAATGACACCAATAGAGCTTCAGAAGCATACGAATAAATTGGAATAGTTAATGGAGAAGTAGTTTATCTATCCGAGTACATCACCTTCGGGTTCTCTAGTCCTATTTCCCATGAAGGATGATGAACATTTCTCTTATATGTTGATTACTAGAATTCAAACCCGATGAAAGTAAAGAACCTGTATCATCTTTGGTGTATCGATGACCTATTTGACCAGTTTAGAGTAGGTTGAGTTTTATTCAAAATTGACTTGGGATTAGGGTAACATAAGTTGAGAGCTAGTCCTTCAGCTATACTAAGGACAACATTCAGAAGTAGGTATGACCTTTATGAGTTTTTCATGATGTATTTTAGGCTGAATAATGAACCAAAATATATTTATGGCCTTGATGAACTGAATCTTCCATCCATTTTTGTACCATCTTGTGGTTGTGTTAGTGGATTCAATCTTGGTGTACATCAAGCCTCCTGAAGATCATTCCAAACATCTTAACATTATCCAAATTATACTAAGAGAGAATCAAATGTATCCAAATCTATATATGTATCAATTCTGGATTAATCATGTACACTTATTGGATCACATCAGCTCTAAGTAAGTTGTGTCAATTGACCCATAGAAGGTTCATGGAGTATTTTCTTGGGAGAAATACTATATAGTATTCTATATTCTCTATTTTTTCGGATTTGATGGTCATTATCGGAGGTTATTCCCCAACTTTTCCAAATTATTATCAATAATATCTAGATTTACCATGAAGTGAGTAATGTTTGAATGGTATGGAACATTTGACAATTTTTTCTAGTAGTTGAAATTGCGATCTACAATGGCACCAATATATATACTACCCGAGTGAAGGGAGGAGTGCGTGACACTTTTTAATTCTTCTAGGATGAGGATTGGAGCCATGTTAATTTACGAAGATTGGGTTGTGCCATATGGGTCATTGTATTTGTGGGAAAATGAATAAAATTACCTTAGGAATAACCTTGATTTATATGTTGTGGAATATGCTTCGAGGTGTTTTTGGCATTATCTATTGGGTTCAAAGTCTAACATGTATATCAATAAAAAGAGCATAAATGGTATCTTTTTCTCAATGATATTTTAATATCTATATGTAAATATGGTTTGGGTATATTATGTAATTCAATTTTGATCTAGAATATATATTTGGGAAGGAAATAGTGATTTTAACTCTCTATGTAGGAATATGTGGACTCTGGAAGATCAGGAGTCTGGTTCAAAGTGGAAGATGATGACCTTGTTAGTTGAGATGCATATTGTGTTTTAGTAGGCCCTGAAGAAAATGAATAATATATCATTTTAGTGGATTATATTCATTTTTTTAGGATCATATAGAGACATTATAGTGATACAAAATGTTTCGCCTTTAGGTAAATCCTATAACTGCATTTTTGATTCTTGGATCTATGTATGTGTCATAATATATGGAGTAGTGGACACTAGTTATTCTATTGGAACTAGATTCATGATGAACTCCACCTCTCTTATAAGAGATAATATTGAAAATTCATATTGTAAAATATTCTAAAAATGATCCACTATCGTAGGGATTCACATACCCGTATCACTGATAAAGAGACTAGAAATATAGTCTATCACTCCAACCAGCCCAAGAATCTTCGATCCAGCTCAAATCACCTAAACATCCCATTCTCCATTATTAATTTTTCTACTATTTCATGTGATGTGATTGACATCCTACAATGATAGAAATCAATGTCTACATGATAAATAACTATATAATCCATCATGAGGATGATGTCAAATCAAATAATACAAACAAAATAACCTCTTATCCATAGGTGGAATCCATGACATTGGTGTACAGTCTCAGTTCAGAATCCCCGAACAATGTCTCAAGAGTAATCATGCCATAGAAATACTCAATTTTTGAGACCATACATTACACAATTACTGTAGATATGAATGAATATGAAGAGAATGTATCAAATAAGGTAGAAAATATAGTATAGGCTAATAGAATAGAACCTTAAACTATACAATTCCCCTAAATCTACACCACAGGAGTAGGTTTCCCAGCATATATGTGGACAAGCCCGCGGCCCTTAGATACTATTTTAATATCCTGGGCAAGTCTACTCTATTGATGTTGTACCCATGATGTGTTTCAACCTCATCCGTGGATAGCATCTCATATTGATTGGTTGGTAGTATCCCAACTTTATGCCTATTATGGAGGTGTTGATCTTGCACCTGAATGTCGAGTTATTGAAAATCCCATCTTAATAGGAAATAAAGGGAATGTTTAGAAAAAAACTAATGGTGACCCATCTAGCCACAATCTCAGAACTCAATTGGGTCATTTGAATTCTAGTGATTTTTATAACTTACGCTTCCATACTAGAAACCCAAAACATTATTGTTGATGAATGCAATCATCCATGTGTTTCCTTTATGAGTAGACCCGATACAATGCTTCATATCACTAGATGAACCATCTCCTAATCTCAATTTTGAACTACCATGGATCACACTAACAACGACCATAAGGTTATTCTTGGGGATGAGGTCTCGGTTTACTATGTCTAAAACAATGGTCATTTAAATTTTATTCAATTTTTATTTGATGGCGTTTACAAAACCATACTCAAATCCTATCGATGTCATCAACTTGTCATAGAAATGGCCATTGTGAAGCACCGATGCTCAGTGAAATGAGATGAATAATCCATTACTAACATATAACCATACTATAGTTTAATAAACTCTCGATAATGGTCCAAATTCATCATCTATAGAAAAAATTATTTATATAATCTTGTTTTCATGTCCGCCCAGACCATACGCTGATGTCAACCATCCTAGGTGATAACATCCCACTATGTCTTGGATGAATTTGGAAATATATAATCCATTTGATTTACCAACTACTACAAAGATATCATTTATTTCTTGATCATAAAAAACATTTCCTATATAAATGAATCAATAGACTAAGGACCACTGTCCTCAGAGATAGTGGGAATATTCCACATCTGGAATTCCCACATCTATTTTGAAATAGAGGGGGTATGTCATGGAGGAGCCTATATTGATGAAATGAAGTGTAGGAAGCTCCCTTGGAAATAAAAATCAACATCCATATTAGGAATAATAGGAAGTGACCCATTTGGAACCCTTAGAGGAAACACTATTATCTTAGGTCCCACAACCACTGAAGCAAGATCATGTCCACCTTCCTAGCACACGACATGAAGGATACATGGAAGAATATCTCTAAAATTTAAAAATTCATGCCTCAGATGCGATTTAACAATAAATAGGATCAAAGATATTAGAAAAGGAAAGGTATAAATCCATCCCATAGACGAGTCACACATCTTATTATTCTATTATGTTCATTTTAAGGTGATAAGTAAGGCCACATAAGCCACAATAGATACTGCCTACATCCCACTACTAAGGTTGGTTTAGGGTTAGGGTGTAATATAATACCACAGTGGTTCTGGTATATGGAGTTTCAATTACATTATATAATGGAAAAGACACTTTACTTTTCTATTGGCATCCCCATTTAAGAGTAACCATTTTTTTTAAAAGTTTAAAATCATTTAATCTCATACTATTATATATATATACATATCATAGTCTAGTAAGATGTGTCACAATTCCAAACTTATAAAATACATGGTAATTAAAAATTGAAATTTATGTGTCATGTTACAATAAAATGGACCTTACTTTCTGTATCAGGATGTAACATGTCTTATAAAATGATTTTATTTAACGAATACCCATTACAAATTTATAGAAGAACAAGACTTATAAATTATAATTAGAATTTATATGATCAAATCATCTAATGTTTCAGCACATGAAACTATTGGACCATGACAAAAATATATTATAATTGGTTAATTATGGTGACATAATCAATATATATTGGAAAACACCACTTAGATTGATGTAGAAAAATTAATTAATCCAACTATTCTATACCATTATGTATATTAAAATATTTAAAATACATAATAGTCAAGGAACAAAATTACATGAAATTGGAAAATAGGAATTTTATAAAAAATATACCTATACAGTTGGAATAATATTTGGAATATGAATTATCATGTTTCAATATGATGCATGAGATGATACGTTTTTACTATACCCGGACATGGGAAAACATTTTTATAAAAATAACATAAATAATAATAATGCCACAAAACAAGTGTGTCACCCAATGGTGAAATTAGTACAGTTGTAATAGGTGTAATAAAAAACAACAATATCCCAATCTAGGTAATTTAGATTTTCCGTATACATTTGTTAGATAATCTGAGACATAAAATCATTTCCAAATCCCAAAATGATTTTAATCCTCTATCTCATACACAAAAAATATGAAAAAACGGAAATGATCCACTGATCCCAATTTGTAGCATCCTAGACCATGTTACATAATATGTATCCAAATCCTATTGGCCTCATGATCTCAAGCACACCTCACCATAAAATTATGGATGCCGACTAGTAGAGGGGGTATATGGTGGTACAATTGGGAGAATATACCAACATGACCCGAATACAACACAAAAGTATTTGATAGTAGTAAATTGAAGAAATATTAATAAAAAATCTTTTGTGGAATAAAATAGATTAACACAAATATAATCCAAAGGCCGAAGCTGAATCAATTCCATATAAAAAAATTATGATCATGTCATTGTACTGATTAAAAGGGAATACACTTGTGATACATAGGTAAACACATATACAATATGATCTAAGAAAATAAAAAAAGGAAACAAACTACCTACACTAGAATTAAGAGAATAGGCTTGGCCCTTTGCTCATATACACCATTATTGGATATTAAGTCAAATATCCGAAGAGGGTTGATTCCCTTGGTCCCCACCTGCTTCCATAAGGTATGTTCAGGTACCAACCAGCGGCCCGAACATGGTGTGAGATATACTCAATTAGACACCAACAATTGTTTCAAGAACTATCCAGTCAGTGCATATGTGATAAGTAGTGTGCAGGTGAAAATAAATTTAAGATATTAAAGAAATAAATAAATCATATCAAACCATGTTCCTCATGGGACACACCACTAACACTACCCACTTCATCTTAAGCTAGATGTACTTGGAAATATTTTACCTAGCATGTACATTAATATAAATATATAAAGGAATATATTTTTATGCCTCATATACCAATATTCATATATGTGAATATAAATAGAAACATAGAAAAAGTTAGGATCTGAGACATACACACAATGTGTTCACTATTACTTATATTGGATTTCGCAAAACTCATGGCATATGAGAATGGAGATATAATTGATCCTTCATACAAGAACAATATAAATAATGGACGTAACCAAAGAATGTTCTTTCTCTTGGTGAATTAATCCTTAGTTTTAGGGTATGTTGTATCATGATCCCATCAAGGATATTCCATATAAACGTTGGTAAAGGATTCTATCCATGTAATATGAATAAGGACCCATGTATCAGTCATGGCATGGTATAATGGATATCCCTCTGAGTCTATCCACTGTGTGCCATATAATGAACCATGTATCACCCATGGTAGGCTATGACAACAATTCCTACTAAGCATGTCAAAGGTAATCCATAATGGAAATGTGTATCACTCTTGTTATGCATAAAATAATCCTCTTAGTGAGACTATCCATGGTTATTTATAAAGAAATTAAGTATTACTCTCAGTTTTCTGTAATCAATTACAATTTTAGTTGTTATGCTTAATGATCCTATCTACGAAATCCTAAATTGTGACCCATGTATTTCTCTTAGCTTGGTAAAAAAGAAAGGTCATAGGTACTATAAACTCATTCCATTGTAAAATATTTTTTAATCATGTTAGAAAAGTCATTATATATTATTAATCAAGTAAAACATAAAAATATTTCCTATACATATGGCCTACCATTTTTTTGTTGTCCAATTTAAAATTTTCCACAGTCACAAGGGTAAATTAAATTAATCATAAAGGGTTGTTAAAAATATATCGAAGCAATGAACCTCCAAGGCTTTTATATAATATAATTCCTTAGGGGTGGATCACATCAATGAGTGGAACTTTGATGTTTTTTTCGATTTATAAGACTGTAGTAAACCTGGAAAAATAAATTTATTAAAATAATTAAATTTTTAGGAGGGACTGCTGAAATGTTCAGAATAATTAATGATGGGACACCATATAAAGCATCAAAACTATTATAAAAGGTAACTAAACAACATAACAATGGTTGTTAGAAATCTCTTCATATGTTATCATAATATAAATTAAACTAAAATATAAAAAATTGGGAAAATGTCAATTTACATAAAAATTGGTAATATTAGCTCACACTAAAATAACATCAAAGATGGGAGAATAAAATTAAAAAAGATAGAATAGGAACCAATCTCTTACCATTATGCACCCAACACAAACGATGATGAAGAAAATAGAGTTCGAATTGAAGAGAAAGATCATATCCTAGGATAGGAATGAGAGGAGCTCTCATGGAGGTGTTGTAAGATAAAATAGTCGAATTTATTAAAATGAGGGTTATTATAAATTAAAAAATGTTTCATGAAAAATTTAAGATGAGAATTGAATTCACATCATTAATTCCATGCGATTCCATTTCTTTACAATGAAAACCATTTTATATCAGGAATATGATTCACATTATGTATTGAATACACATCCTATAATACAAATATGGAGGTTTTTCTAGATTAATTCATGTTTTTAATTTCATTCATGTCATTAATTCTTTATATATCCAGGATCTATTACCCTTCAACCTTCTTTTCCAAAAAAACAACTGACTGGCCTCAATCAGTAGTTATAAGGGATTAAGAAAAGAAGAAAATTAACTAGGGTTCTATCAAATTTAATGAATCGATAACTCTGTAAAAATTATGGATGTTATAATCATATATAATAAAATGGTCATGAACATTCTATTGGAGGACTATTATTAAAGTATTTAAATAAAGTTCTAAATTTTTTCTGTGTTAATATTGTATAAACATAATTTTCTAATAAAAAAATCCTATTTATTTTATGAAGAATAATATTTTTTATAATTGAGGTAATAATTGTTTATGTTTTTACTTGGTCTATAAAATAACAATGTTTCAAAAAAAATATAATAATATTAACTTTTTAACAATAGATGTGATATTTTTCACCTAAGGATGAGGGCATCTATTTGATTTTTACTTTTTTCACCTAAGAGGCAGGTTACTTATTTTATAATTCCATTCCACCTGAAGGTTATCTAAAATACATGATATTTACATTCACTATTTATGAAAGGGTTAAAAATTTGATATTTACTTTTGTACTATTTCGAATGGAAAAAAATTTAATATGTAATTTTCCACTAAAGGTTTTGTTTACCTATTCAACATGTAATTTCTCCTAATGGGAAGGATACCTACATGATATTAACTATTTCTTGGGAGGATGATGTTACCTATTCGATATATATATATATCATTATAATAGTTTGGTTACCAATAAATGAAATTATCATTTCAAAATTCAATCACAGTAGGTATGGTTAGGATCCCTAGTGGATTGTTAAGAATATTAAAAAATAAAATAAAAATAATTAGCTGTTATTAATATTATTATATATTCAAAAAATTTCTATATTATTTTAATAACTATTAGGGTTTATTGGTAATGAGTTTTCCTAAGATCTTATAACATGAGAACATGAAGTCATGATGACACAAAAATAAATTATTTGGTTTATGTGATTATACTCTACTGAGACTTTTTTACACATACCCTAGTTTTTTAATTTACACCAGAAGGAAATTTATCATGTTTAGGCATATAATATAGCCTTTGGTATGGTATATGATTATAAAATTTCAAACCATGGGTTATAGATATATATTGGTGTTCCAATGGAGATCCTTGAAATTCTAGAGGAAAACTAGAATACATTCAAGCCACTAATATGGGAGGGGTGAATCCATGATCAATTTCTAATTCTAAAACCTTCAAACTTATTTAATCTAGGTTCTATCATTATTAGTTATTACATGGATATATATTTGGATTTATGTGATTAGAAAATCTCAAATTAATATAGAAAAATATATTTTTTATTTATAAGGTTCACCAGATATTTACATGTGGCATGTCCTAGGTGAGTTACATGTGTAATCTTGTACTAAACATTCTTTATAGTTTTATAAATAATTAAAAAAATAGAGAATCAAACTTACAACAAATTGTAATGTAACACCCAAAAACTAGAATTTCGGAGATAGTGAAATATTTTATTACATTAGAATTGTTACAAGGAATCAAATCAAAAAAACCATTTAATTTAACAGTCTTGTAAATCCATATTACATACACGATTCCCATAATACATTGGGAAATAGAAATTACCAACATGGAACATATATAAATTAAATAAATTTTATCCTTGAATGATAATTCAAATATTTATTCTTAATTACATAGTGAAATGAAACATAATAAGATTGAGATAAAATTACCAGTAAGGGTAAATAAATAGGGGGTATTAATGAATCATTTGTAATAAATTAACTTGTTAGGGTACATAACTGATAACACAATCTATTTAATCAATGAACTGAAAATGAAATGTATATACATATATGTCAACATAAAATATCATGGATTATTAATAAATGACACTAAATGAATGAAATTATTTATTAATGGACATCATGTTTAAGGAACGTGAAATAGTATTACTATCAAGACTATGCACAAGACATTTTAATACTTTAGATATAGACAAATTTAATTTGGACAACTTATTTGTCTTATAAGAACCTGTCAATGCATTAAAGAGCTATATAATGTCAGGTATCCACCCATAAATACCAGTCCAAAGAATTACTCATATCTAATTATAAAAATAAATTATATTCCTTATCAGATATCTGTATTGGAGAAAGAATATAAATTTATAAATAATTTCCTAGTTAATCAAATAACTGTAAAAGTGAACATTATATGTAAAATGAGATATGGTTTAGGAAATACTAATATCAATTGTATGAGAATTTGGATATTCAAGTAAATTTATATTGAAAAATGACTACCCTAATTATTTTTTTCAATAGAAGGTTAAAAATCTCAAAAGGAAGTGAGATTTCAAATATAATCATTAAGAACAATATTGTGGAGAATAATATTTCATCATTTCAAAGTGTCACATACCAGTTGAAACATTTGAATAATAATATCCAGAAAGGTATGATGTTAAAAAAACATATAATACGATGAAGATAATGGAAATCATTATATAATGGGAAAAATTCAATATATACACCAAATAAAACTAAATATTCACATAATGAAAAATTATACTTAATGGAATTTAAATTTAGATGAAATCCCCTTACAACTTTAGTATATTTAAATCATGGGATACATGATAGATTAATAATATATAAATACATTTAATATCATAAAATAAAGGAAAATAATGATATAATATATTAAAATGGGTAGTTTTTATATCACATAAAAGAAGTTAGTGTTGAATATAAAATTCATCACACATGTGTAAAAAGAAAGATGAAAATATCTTACCTCAACCTTCCTTTTATTGTGTTGTATTTATCCTCCTGTAGAGTGGTTAAAAATATTTTAATGAATAATAAAATAACCATACTCATGTTTTTAATATCATATTCCATCTTTTTATAATATCTTATTACATATTTGTTAACAGACATTCATTAATTTATCTATTTCGGGTGTTAATTTCTTAGTTTGTCGAATATGTTTTACCTTTTGGTTTGTTGTAATAAATAATTAGGTCATGGTTTAATATTCTATATAATTTACACCATGACGTAATTATCATATATAATCAATATAATTGTATTTATAATTATCTATATTATCCTGAGATTAGAAATAAAATGCACTGCTCACTGAGACGGTAGGTCGTACGTATGCATAAATTCTACTTTCATGTCATGTTTGTATTATGAAAATGAAAAATATATGATACATATGTATATAATAATTTCTGTATCATATATATGTTATATATTTTACATATGTTTATTAAATCCATTCTATATATGTTCCATGTATTTCATAAAGGGTCCATATCACTTTGAGAGGGTTGTAGTCCACACTTCCTCAATCAAAATTATCAAAATTACGTAAGATAGAAAGCATGAAAAAATTTTATATATAAAATTTAATGAATAAAAAAAATATAATATATATCATATATAAAAAATTGCATTATAATGGACACCATGAATGGTGTTAAATGAAAAATAAACAATCATCATTTTGTGAGGCAGTAGTTCATCGTACATAGAAACAATATGCTCATTATCCATTAGATGGAGGTGTGTGTTGTTGTAGGTAGAAATATTAACAATACAAAATAATAGTATATTTATGATACAAGTATTGTTATGTAATAATATAACAATAATAATATATGTATTGATGAATGGAAATTAATCTAATAAGAAGGAGAGAAGACATTACCTCTTATTTGGGTGACTTCTTTTAGTTTACACCAAAAGGCTTCCTTTGGAGGATTTATACACAAAGGAATTTTCCATGGTATATGGGATGGATTTTGGTAATATATTTGGGAAGATCATGGATAAAAATAATTGGTTTGAATGGTTTGAAGATGTGGGAGAGGTGGAGGCCTTTTATAGGGAAGGATATGGACTCACTTGGCATTTTTGGAAATAAGTTAGGTGTACAAATTTTCATACAAAAATAGTCATACCAAACCAACCAAACTAAACAACAGATGTTTTATGGATTATATATTTCTATCCTTGGAGTGTTGGACAAGTTAATAGGTCATTTTTCCCTTAAGTTAAAGGATCAGTCCTTCATTAATCTAAATTTACCTTAACAGTTGTAATTAATTTTAATTACAATCATTCAAATTTTTGGAAAAAAATAAGCTGAAAATATCTGAAATTATAAATTATAATCATTCCAAATATGGAATAAATAATTAAAATTCCAATGATATAAGTGGTAGAAATAAATTTAAAATTCATCTCGTAAGTGAGACGACAATGAGAATTTTTAAAGTAAAAACATTTAAAAGATTGCTATTTTTTTACTGTCAATTTATAACTGAAATTGATTCTAGTAACTGACATTGTATTAATTGATATCAATAATTTATAATTAAAATTTAAAACCAATATAAATAATAAATATTCCATATTAATAAATTTTCTGAAAAATCTATTTTGAACTAAAGTGCCCCATTTATACTATTCATTAAAAATTGATATGTTTCTTAATAATATCAAAAATTCCAAATTACCTAAATATTATGCTTATATTTAAAATATAAAGTTTATGTTGACATATTAAATTAATTAGAGTGTAAAATATCAGATTTAAAATGGGTTCTCCATAAAAAGGTGGTAAAATTACCTTTATAAAAATATAGTTTTTTATTTGTAAAATAAGGTTTGTTCTTATCATATGCATTTCAAACATAATGGATGAATATAAAAAAAAATTTATTGAATAAATAAAATATATATTTCATTAAAATAATTCCATAATTTAAATTGAATTTGTTTATTATGAGAAAAAACCTTTTGAATCATATAAATAATTACAATTCGTTTTTATATCAATTTGGTTCTTATTTGTGTTTCTTAATAGTTGGTAACCAATGAATTGATTTTATATTTATATAGACCAAAAATTTAAATAAGTCAATTATAACTATTCATAACTTCTAGTATAACATATAGGTTATGACATATTATATTAAATAATAATGTTTTAATAATACATTATTATTTGACAAAACACAGTCTTGCGTGTAACACAAGCTATAAAAGAATTCTAATCCAACATATAATGCTTAATAACAAGATGTTTCATGAATTGAAAAATATAAAATATATTGAATGTATTTAAATAATTAATTTTTTTTAATGTATTAGGATTTTATATCCCTTTATTATCTCAGTTTCGTGTGTCTTGCACGCTATTAAATATAATGTTCTTACTTTAGAATTTCAGGGTGTTATATTCTCTTGAACGTAATTATATTATATCCTCAAAATTTAAACATGATCTAAGTAATATAGGGATTGAAAATAAACTATTTTTGAAATACCCACATTGTAAAAAGGGATAATATAACATATTATTTATAAGAGAGAAATAAAAGTTCAATTGTCACGTAACTAGGATCCCTAATAGGATAACATAGGTGCAAAATAGAAACATGGATATTGAAGAATAAGTACAATAATAAATTTATGATGGTGTTTTATACAGAATATTTTCATATGAATGTTTTTTACCACAAAACCATAAACCATATGGGTGAATAATGGTCATTGATATCATTTAAAATGATGATAATATGACAGATTTTCTGTTTCAAAACCATTTTTTATATTTTGGGAATTATTTCAATCGATAATAATATAAGTAAATATAAATTTCAATATTCAGAATACTTTAATTTTATTATTCCTTTATCTATATCTACTTAATATCTCATCACATGATTCATCATATGGTGAAGTAATACATTAACCTCTAAAATATCATCAATTGATCCACTTAAACCATTTTATAAATTGTTAACATTTCCAAATGATTATGATTCAACAAGATGGAAGTAAGGTGACTAAATTTCCAAGATTAACTTATCATTATTGTATAATCTATAAGTATAATATCCAAAATTTCACATTCCAAACATGTGAATAACATTATCAGGTATCCTCATGAAATATGGTAAAAACACAAAATTTCATAAAAAATTATTATAAACATAAATTCTTCATTATTCCTTATGTAAGACACATGTTATATGATATATTCCTTATATAAAAATGTTTTTAAAACTCCATTAATGATAGAATACAACACTAGCCACCATGTTTTTAATTAGTTCCAAGCTAGTCATGTAACGCCCTGACCCCAGTTACCTAGAGTCGGTGCATTATTACATATCATTGGCATGATCACAAGAAAGATCAAGTCTCGAAAGACCGATTAGTTTAGTAGTCTTGGAATAACTAGATACATTAATAAAGTTTAAATTACATCATAAAATGAAAACTACAACAATATAGACTCCATAGTCTACACTCTTATCCCCTCATACTATCCCTGCAGGTCATTCATAATTTACTTCTTCACATCATGGGAAAAATAAAACATAGAAATGGGGTGAGCTCAAATGCCCAGTAAGGATAACTATATAGCGGAAACTTTCATAAATAAGAATAAACATTTAAGGAAATGTATAACTAAAACAAAATCCTTTTAAACTTGACCTTCAATATAGTATGGCAAAAATAAAATGAAATAATGTTAATTACTTATCCACATGGATATTCTACTAATCGAATAATCACATGAAATATCAATAACCACTTTCATAATGATGGAATGCATAATTCCAGACTATCATAACCACATATCCAAAGCCTCATTCCAATACTACAAATAAGATTTTGTCAAGGCCATGTGCCAAGACACTAGTTTGTCTCATGAGACCTACTGATGCATCGAGGAGCTATAACGAGCTCCACCCGTCACATATTAAGTCCAATGCATTCCCATATGAAAATGTTTAAACATAACATAAACATTCGTAATAAAACTATCATAAGAAATGTAAATACTTTATCCATAAACCATGAATGGTATAAAAATAACACATCCATAGTCAAACATATCACAAAACCTTCAATACAATATATATGTTTTGTATCATAATCAATCAACTTCAAATAAGCGTAAAATCCATCAAATGATGTTGACATAGATGAAATGAAAACTCTTTTTAGAGAAATATATCTTTCTATTTTGAAATCATTTAAGAGTCATATATTTATAAAATAAAAAATTTTCCTTTAAAATATTCTTATAATCTTGTAAGGGAAGCTTCAACTGTAACACCCCAAGCTTCTACGGTACGTTTCCCTTCGAATAATGCGATAGCGTGTGTTGTACGCAACCTCGAGTTCTAACACACACCACAACTAATTAAACTAGCCGTTGTGAATAGTAATACCTACTTTTTGAAATCATATATATTCTATATTTCAAAATGGACTTCATTTTTTGATTCGGAATATCAAAATTATCCTAGGGTGAAATTTTGGTACATTTCGGATAACTTTCATATTTTGATGAATAGTGAAAATTTCTAAATTTTAATTAAAAACAACTTTTTTAATCAAAATAATTAATAGTGATAAATTATGAATTTGAGTGGTTTTAAAGTATATTTAGAATATATTTTTACCATTCAATTTAATGTTTATCATTGGACATAAGTTTACAATTAAACCAAACATAAACAAGTGTCAATCTTTTGATAGTTATTATCTCTTAAAAACACGCTTTTTGTTTTGACAGCGGGAATTAATTTTAAATTAATTTCTGCCACTTCTGTGTTTTGAATTTAAGAAAATGGATTCCATATTTGGAATCAGGATGTCCAAATTATGTAAATAGGTAACTTTTATTTTTACACATTTTGAATAATTACTGCGGTAAATATTTTATTTACCACGGTTAAAGGGTAAATCCGGTAAATAAGGGTTAAAAAATAATATTATAATAATAAAAAATTACCCTAAAACGTGTCCTAACCTTATTGGTGGACACATACCCGACCATGGGCATCCTTGGGTCAATTTGGGGACCCCTTGGAGCCACTTGTATGTGGTAGGGACACATTATATTAATAAAGTTAAAATAAAAATAAAAATGGCATAAGCTTACATCTTTTAGAAGAACAATTTTTACATAGGGTTATACATGTTGGATTTTAGATTATAAATATTCATTAGAAATCTAAAAAGATTTCATACATGATGATATTTTATTTATAATTTTTAGACATCAAATAAGTTAAATTATTAATGACACAATAATGATGAAATGTTTACCTCATTAATAAATCATTTAAATAAATAAGATTATAATGATTAAAATATTATCTAAAACCTGTCCAATTCTTATTGGTTGATGTTATTTAGAATATGAGTCATCTTATCTTCGACCTCAATGATTTTTGGACCATTATAAACCGAATATAATTATATTATAAAGTAATACATTCACTCTTTCCTAAAGGGCCCCTCCTCTCACTTATAAAGGGAGACCACTTCTACTCATTCCTCACACCTCTCAAGCCACTTGGCTCGTCCAAACTCTGCCCAACTAAGCTCCCCACATCCCTCTCCTCCTCCTTGAAGCTTCCCCTTAGGCAGAAAGCATTTCAATAAGTCCTTTGGTTCCAACCAAAGTGAGTTACCTAAATTAAAGGTAACGATTTCTCTTAAATTATTTTCATTTATTTTGCTTCTTCAACTCCCAAACTCTTTTTATTTCCTTTCTTTTGTAACAACACCAGTATCCTCAATATACTAGGATGTTTTTATAAGAAGGATTCAAACTACACATACACACAACTCCATCTAATGGATGATGAACATAATGTTTCTGTGGATGACAAACTAACGCCTCACGAAACGATGATTGTTCAAATACATCTTACCGCCTCTCATGGTGGCCATTATGATGGCACTTTAATTAAATATGATATTAATGATATATATTTTATATATAAGCTTCTGTAATTCAATTTTATTTCATACTATTATTCGTTTCATGTTGTATATACATACGATAATTTCATTTGAGGAAGTGCGGACTACCGCCCCCTTAAAATGATATGACTCGTTCATACCACACATGGAACGTATAAAAGATGGTGTTAATGAACTTAAGTAACATATATAAAATATTATATTATACTGTAATAGTAATATACCTATGTATCATTTGGATTCAATTCTTTTAAAATAAAAATTAAATGGAAGTAGCGTTCGTGCGTACGTACGGACTACCGTCTCCACGAACGCGGTGAGATCCATCCTCCATCGTATCCATTCAAGTCTTATTCTCATTTTAGGGTTAAAAATAATGTTAATATCATTCTTATTATGAATAAGATTTAATCTATCCATTACAAACATGTCTTACGTAACCAAACATTTAAGAAGAACGAATCGATTATCACAAGAAACGACGATAATACTAAGATATTATTAATAAAGCAATGTTAAAAGATCATATATGATATCATATTAATGTATATGATTGTTGTATAATTTAATAACAATTATTTCACCATTATACAGGAGGTTAACCAACCCCAATAAAGGAAAAGTACAAGGTAAGGGTTATTTCACAATCTCTTCATTATCCGAGGTTGTTTATACGTAATAATCTACTGGGATCTCGTTATCATCCACATCCATGTTTCTTCAAAATGTATTTCAAAACATTTTTAATATTTAAAAGAATATGGGTTAAAGTCATTTATACCCTTGTTTGACTTTTTATAAGAGGTTTATAAGGGAATCTTTCCGTCGTTTTCCAAACAAGGTGCTTTTTAACCTTTTCGACAGAATTAAGATAAGAATGTTTTTTTAACTTATACGGCGGGTGCGGTTATTTTCCGCCGTTATAAAATCGTCAAAGATTCCCTTACAAGCTTATAAGAATATTTTCAAGAAAATGTTTTATTTTATATGCCTCTTAAATGATTTCAAAAACAGAAAGAGATATTTCTCTAAAAAGTGTTTTGATTTCATCTATGTCAACATCCTTCGACGGATTTTACGCTTATTTGTAGTTGATTTATTATGATACAAAACTTCTATATTGTATTGAAGGTTTTGTGATATGTTTGACTGTGGATGTGCTATTTTTATACCATTCATAGTTTATGGTGAAATTATTGACATTTCGTATGCTAGTTTTAATACGAATGTTTATGTTATGTTTAAACCTTTTCATATGGGAATGCATTGGACTTAATATGTGACGGGTGGAGCCCGCTATAGCTCCTCGATGCATCGGTAGGTCTCATGAGACAAACTAGTGTCTTGGCACAAGGCCTTGACAAAATCTTATTTGTAGTCTTGGCACGAGGCCTTGGCTATGTGGTTATGATAGTCTGGCATTATGCATTCCAAAATTATGAAAGTGGTTATTGATTTTTGCATGTGATTATTCGATTAGTAGAATATCCATGTGAATAAGTAAATGGCATTATTTCATTTTATTTATGCCATACCATGTTGAAAGTTCATGTTCAAAAGGCTTTTGTTTTATTTATACATTGCCTTAAATGTTTATTCTTATTGATGAAAGTTTCCGCTATATTGTTATCCTTACTGGGCATTTGAGCTCACCCCTTTTCTATGTTTTATTTTTCCCAGGAAGTGAAGATGTAAGTTATGAATGACCTGCAGGGATATTATGAGGGGATTATAGTGTGGACTGTGGAAACATTATGTTGTTGTAGTAGTTTTTCATTTTATGATGTAATGTAAAACTTATGAATATATCTAGTGTTTCCAAGGCTACTAAACCAATCGGTCTTTCGAGATTTGATCTTTCTTGTGATCATGCCAATGTTATGTAGTAATGCACCGACTCTGGGTAACTAGGGTCGGGGCATTACAGTTGGTATCAGAGGAAGTTTAGTACAAACCTTGGAAGCTAGATTTAGATAAACTCTGATTAGAGCACGTAGACCTAAGATGAACTTTGAGGATTAGTATAGAAGAACTTCCTAGAATTTTGGTATTGTAGAGATTTTGTGAGTTTTCCGAGCAATACATCCCTGTCTGGATACGAGCAGGTAGAGGCGGCTCTGGCACAGATGTACCTAGGGGTAAAACCCGAAAACACCGCTTTGAGCTAGACTCGAACGGGAACTGGTGCACGACAACGGGCCTTGCTGCAATCTTGGTTACGACACTCCCGGGGGATATGCTTAGGATAACTCTCATTTTCATTACAAATCATTATGAAGGGTTTATGAGTATATACATCCTCAAAGAAAACATTTTTATGATTATGGATTATATCCATAAATAGTTCAATTTATGTTAAGTGTTTTATAAGTATGGGATTATGTATTTTGATTCATAAACTGATCTAGTTTATGCCATTGTTTAGAAGTGGCGCCTAGTGGAAGAAATGAAAACCGTATCAATGCACTCACTCCATGTAGGGATTGCCCTCCTGCTCAAGATAATTATAGTGGGGCTGGTGATGCAACTGGTGCCGATCAGCTAATCACCATACTGGGACAACTTACTCAGGTTATGAATAATAACCTTACCCGTATGGAGCACCCTGATCCGCAGCGTGGAGGATCAATGTTAGATCGATTCATGAGGCAACAACCACCAACGTTCAATGGGAGTACAAATCCCTTAGTAGCTGAGCAATGGATAAATTCCCTAGAGAAAATATTTCAGGCTTTGGGGAGCAGTGAAAGGGAAAAAGTTATCATGGCAGTTTACCGCCTCACTGGAGATGCTGATCAATGGTGGTCATTGATTCAAAACATGAAGGAAGATGATGAGGTATCAAATATGGAATGGAGGGAATTCAAAGATCTGTTTTTAGAAAAATACTTCCCTCGTGACCATCGAGCGGATATGGAAAGGCAATTTCTGAGTCTGAGACAAAAGGAGGATGAGAATGTCACAAAGTATGAGGCTAACTTTACAAGGTTAGCGAGGTATGCTGGAGATTATATTCGCAATCCAAGAAGTAAGATTGATCGTTTCTTTGATGGGTTAAAACCATTTCTCCGTCGAGCATTAGTCTCACAATCCTTTTCATCGTACGAATACATTGTCTCATGTGCTATAATGACCGAAAATGAATTCTCTAAGTCTTATGACTTTAAAGCAAAGCAAGAGAAGAAGAGACCTACTGATCAATCTGGGAATGGAAATAAGGGGAAGAAGGGAAAGGTTGAATATCCATCTTGTGGTAAATGCGGGAAAAAACATCCTGGTACTTGCTTGAAGGGAATGTGAGTCTGTTACAAGTGTGGTGAAAAAGGCCACCAAGCTCATGATTGCAAGGGGAAGAAGGAAGCTACCAACTTTCAGTGCTACAATTGCAGGGAGATGGGGCATTATGCAAATGCATGTCCTAAGCGTCAGGAGAACTTACCTCAGAAAAGGCCAAGGGATCAAGGCCAGGCTTATGCTATCACTACTGCTGAGGTAGAAGCTCCGAAAGACGTGGTGGCAGGTAATTTAATGGTTTCCTCAAGTTTAGAAAATGCATTATTTGATTCTGGATCATCGCATTGTTTCATATCTTCCCAGTTTGCTAAGAAAATTAGATATTTCCAATTTGATTTAATAAGGGAGTTGTCAGTCAAAACTCCTAAGGGAAGTATCATTGCAACAAAGTTTTGTGAATCAGTCCCCATTAGAGCACATAAATTTTCTTTATCTGCTGATCTCATCGTCATACCTATGATTGAGTTTGATATAATCCTCGGTATGGACTGGCATTCGGACTATGATGAGAAGATTTATTGTAAGAAGAAAGAGGTTACGATTCTTGATGATAATGATAAGGAACACCTTATTTTTAGAGCAGAATCGTCACCACCTAATTCTTATTTAGATCCACCCCTAGTAGCTCAACTTAATTCAATTATTGGGGAGGAAGAGAATGAAATAACTATCGGTGAGGAAAGGAATGTTCAAATAGAGTATGTACCTGTTGTGAAAGAATTTGTAGATGTATTTGCGGAAGATTTACCTGGACATCCTCCAGAACGAGAAGTTGAGTTTTCCATTGATTTGATTCCTGGATCAAGGCCTATATCGAAGACCCCTTATAGAATGGCCACTGTAGAGTTAGTCGAACTAAAGAAACATCTAGGGGAATTGAGTAATAAGGGATTTATTCGCCCTAGTGTTTCTCCATGGGGAGCCCCTGTTCTTTTTGTTAAAAAGAAAGATGGATCTATGAGGTTATGTATCGACTACAGGGAGATCAATGCAATAACGATAAAGAACAAGTATCCCCTACCTCGTATTGATGATTTATTTGACCAACTGCATGGAGCTCAATACTTTTCAAAGATTGACCTTCGATCTGGATACCATCAGTTGTGTGTGAAGAAGGAAGATATTCCGAAGACAGCATTTCGAACCAGGTACGGGCATTACGAGTTTACTGTAATGCCGTTTGGATTGACTAATGCACCCTCTGTATTCATGGATCTGATGAATAGAGTTTTCAAGGAGTATCTCGATGAATTTGTGGTGGTATTTATTGATGATATCTTGGTATACTCCAAAACCTACGAAGATCATGAAAATCACTTGCGCATTATCTTGAAGACTCTGAGGAGGCATGAATTATATGGGAAGTTTAGCAAGTGTGAATTCTGGCTTCATGAGATTTCTTTTCTTGGCCATATTGTCTCTAAAGATGGAATCTCTGTTGATCCTTCTAAGACCAAGGCAATCCAAGAATGGCCAGCACCTACGAGTATAACTTAGGTACGTAGTTTTATTGGTTTGGCAGGTTATTATCGACGTTTCGTCCATAATTTTTCCCGATTGGCTAACCCATTAACGAAGCTCACACGTAAAGGGGTTAAATTTGTTTGGACAAAAGAGTGTGAAGAATGTTTCGAAGAACTGAAGAGAAGATTAGTCAATGCTCCTATATTGACTCTACCATCAGGGAATGATGGGTTCGTTATTTATAGTGATGCATCGAAGAAAGGACTTGGCTGTGTCCTTATGCAGAATGATAGAGTTATTGCCTATGCATCACGACAGTTGAAAATTCATGAACAAAACTATCCTACTCATGATCTCGAGTTAGCAGCAGTGATCTTTTCTTTGAAGATATGGAGGCACTACCTCTATGGTGAAAAATGTGAGATTTATACTAATCACACGAGTTTGAAGTATATTTTCTCACAAAAAGAACTCAACATGAGGCAAAGGAGATGGCTTGAATTACTCAAGGATTATGATTGCACGATACACTACCACCCGGGGAAAGCAAACAAGGTGGCAGATGCTTTGAGCAGAAAAGACCATGGAGTTTTGAACAATATGAGAATTGAAAGGGATCCAATTTTCATGGATCTAGTGAAGATGGACATGGGAATAACCAGGGAAGGTGAAACATCAATGCTTTTTCAAATGGTTGCAAAACCATCTTTACTAGAAAGGATTAAGAGTTATCAGACCAATGATGAAGAATTTCAGAAGAAGATTAAAGCTGTGAATGATGGGAGATTGAGAGACGTTGTGTATGAAGATGGAATTTTGAAATTCGGGAAGAGACTTTGTGTTCCCAATATACCTGATCTAAAAAGGGAATTGCTGGATGATTCTCATAGTTCCAATTTCTCTATACACCCTGGGAGCACCAAAATGTATAGAGATTTGAAGGAACATTTTTGGTGGGACAACATGAAGAGGGAGGTTGCTGATTTTGTGTCAAGGTGTATGGTTTGTCAACAAGTGAAAGCTGGAAGGCAACAGCCTGGAGGAGTCATGCAACCTCTTCCCATACCGGAGTGGAAATGGGACAATATTACGATGGACTTTGTCATGGGGCTACCAAAGACTCCTAGAAGGAATGATGCAATATGGGTTATTGTTGATCGTCTTACCAAGTCAGCACATTTTCTTGCTATAAGAGAAGATCTACCCCTGGAACGTCTAGCAAGACTATACATTAATGAAGTTGTGAGACTTCATGGAGTACCCCTATCGATTTTTTCTGATCGTGATCCCTGTTTTACTTCAAGATTTTGGAAAAGTCTTCAGAAATCCCGGGATACTGAACTTCATTTGAGCACTGCTTACCACCCTCAGACAGACGGATAATCAGAACGGACTATTCAAACCTTAGAAGACATGTTGAGATCTTGCTCACTTGACTTTCAGGGTATGTGGGATCAATATTTACCTCTGGTAGAATTTTCCTATAACAATAGCTTCCATTCGAGTATTCAGATGGCACCATATGAAGCGTTATACAGAAAGAGATGTCGTACACCAACCTGTTGGGATGACGTTGGTGAAAGAAAACTTGTAGGCCCAGAACTGGTGGAGGAAACTGTGGAAAAGGTGAAGGTAATCCAAAATCACATCAAAGCAGCTCAAAGTAGGCAGAAGAGCTATGCCGATAATAGAAGGAAGGATTTGGAATTTCAAGTCGGTGATCATGTTTTCCTGAAGGTATCTCCATGGAAGGGAGTCATATGTTTTGGTAAGAAAGGTAAATTGAGTCCCAGGTACATCGGACCTTTCGAAATTCTAGAACGAATTGGGGTTGTAGCTTACCGATTGGCAATGCCGCCAAGTCTCTCCAAAGTTCACGATGTGTTCCACGTATCTCTATTGAGGAAATACATGCCTGATCCGACGCATGTACTCACCTATGAGGAATTAGAACTGGAACCCGATCTGTCTTATTGCGAAGAGCCCGTCAGGATTCTTGATACAAGAGAACAAGTACTGAGAAACCGGACGACACGTCTGGTAAAAGTTTTGTGGAGAAATCATAAGATGGAAGAGGCAACGTGGGAACCCGAGGAACTTATGATGAAGAACCACCCGAGTCTTTTTATGCAGTAATCCCCTAAAAATTGGGAGGACGCAATTATTTGAAGGAGGGGAGAATGTAACACCCCAAGCTTCTACGGTACGTTTCCCTTCGAATAATGCGATAGCGTGTGTTGTACGCAACCTCGAGTTCTAACACACACCACAACTAATTAAACTAGCCGTTGTGAATAGTAATACCTACTTTTTGAAATCATATATATTCTATATTTCAAAATGGACTTCATTTTTGGATTCGGAATATCAAAATTAGCCTAGGGTGAAATTTTGGTACATTTCGGATAACTTTCATATTTTGATGAATAGTGAAAATTTATAAATTTTAATTAAAAACAACTTTTTTAATCAAAATAATTAATTGTGATAAATTATGAATTTGAGTGGTTTTAAATTATATTTATAATATATTTTTTCCATTCAATTTAATGTTTATCATTGGACATAATTTTACAATTAAACCGAACATAATCAAGTGTCAATCTTTTGATAGTTATTATCTCTTAAAAACACGCTTTTTGTTTTGACAGCGGGAATTAATTTTAAATTAATTTCTGCCACTTCTGTGTTTTGAAATTAGGAAAATGGATTCCATATTTGGAATCAGGATGTCCAAATTATGTAAATAGGTAACTTTTATTTTTACACATTTTGAATAATTACTGCGGTAAATATTTTATTTACCATGGTTAAAGGGTAAATCCGGTAAATAAGGGTTAAAAAATAATATTATAATAATACAAAATTACCCTAAAACGTGTCCTAACCTTATTGGTGGACACATACCCGACCATGGGCATCCTTGGGTCAATTTTGGGACCCCTTGGATCCACTTGTATGTGGTAGGGACACATTATATTAATAAAGTTAAAATAAAAATAAAAATGGCATAAGCTTACATCTTTTAAAAGAAAAATTTTTACATAGGGTTATACATGTTGGATTTTAGATTACAAATATTAATTAGAAAGCTAAAAAGATTTCCTACATGATGATATTTTATTTATAATTTTTAGACATAAAATAAGTTAAATTATTAATGACACAATAATGATGAAATGTTTACCTCATTAATAAATCATTTAAATAAATAAGATTATAATGATTAAAATATTATCTAAAACCTGTCCAATTCTTATTGGTTGATGTTACTTAGAATATGAGTCATCTTATCTTCGACCTCAATGATTTTTGGACCATTATAAACCGAATATAATTATATTATAAAGTAATACTTTCACTCTTTCCTAAATAGCCCCTCCTCTCCCTTATAAAAGGAGACCACTTCTACTCATTCCTCACACCTCTCAAGCCACTTGGCTCGTCCAAACTCTGCCCAACTAAGCTCCCCACATCCCTCTCCTCCTCCTTGAAGCTTCCCCTTAGGCAGAAAGCATTTCAAGAAGCCCTTTGGTTCCAACCAAAGTGAGTTACCTAAATTAAAGGTAACGATTTCTCTTAAATTATTTTCATTTATTTTGCTTCTTCAACTCCCAAACTCTTTTTATTTCCTTTCTTTTGTAACAACACCAGTATCCTCAATATACTAGTATGTTGTTATAAGAAGGATTCAAACTACACATACACACAACTCCATCTAATGGATGATGAACATAATGTTTCTGTGGATGGAAAACTAACGCCTCACGAAACGATGATTGTTCAAATACATCTTACCGCCTCTCATGGTGGCCATTATGATGGCACTTTAATTAAATATGATATTAATGATATATATTTTATATATAAGCTTCTGTAATTCCATTTTATTTCATACCATTATTCGTTTCATGTTGTATATACATACGATAATTTCATTTGAGGAAGTGCGGACAACCGCCCCCTTAAAATGATATGACTCGTTCATACCACACATGGAACGTATAAAGGATGGTGTTAATGAACTTAAGTAACATATATAAAATATTATATTATACTGGAATATTAATATACCTATGTATCATTTGGATTCAATTCTTTTAAAATAAAAATTAAATGGAAGTAGCGTTCGTGCGTACGTACGGACTACCGTCTCCACGAACGCGGTGAGATCCATCCTCCATCGTATCCATTCAAGTCTTATTCTCATTTTAGGGTTAAAAATAATGTTAATATCATTCTTATTATGAATAAGCTTTAATCTATCCATTACAAACATGTCTTACGTAACCAAACATTTAAGAAGAACGAATCGATTATCACCTGAAACGACGATAATACTAAGATATTATTAATAAAGCAATGTTAAAAGATCATATATGATATCATATTAATGTATATGATTGTTGTATAATTTAATAACAATTATTTCACCGTTATACAGGAGGTTAACCGACCCCAACAAAGGAAAAGTACAAGGTAAGGGTTATTTCACAATCTCTTCATTATCCGAGGTTGTTTATACGTAATAATCTACTAGGATCTCGTTATCATCCACATCCATGTTTCTTCAAAATGTATTTCAAAACATTTTTAATATTTAAAAGAATATGGGTTAAAGTCATTTATACCCTTGTTTGACTTTTTATAAGAGGTTTATAAGGGAATCTTTCCGTCGTTTTCCAAACAAGGTGCTTTTTAACCTTTTCGACAGAATTAAGATAAGAATGTTTTTTTTAACTTATACGGCGGGTGCGGTTATTTTCCGCCGTTATAAAATCGTCAAAGCTTACCTTACAAGCTTATAATAATATTTTCAAGAAAATGTTTTATTTTATATGACTCTTAAATGATTTCAAAAACAGAAAGAGATATTTCTCTAAAAAGTGTTTTGATTTCATCTATGTCAACATCCTTCGACGGATTTTACGCTTATTTGTAGTTGATTTATTATGATACAAAACTTCTATATTGTATTGAAGGTTTTGTGATATGTTTTACTGTGGATGTGCTATTTTTATACCGTTCATAGTTTTTGGTGAAATTATTGACATTTCGTATGCTAGTTTTAATACGAATGTTTATGTTATGTTTAAACCTTTTCATATGGGAATGCATTGGACTTAATATGTGACAGGTGGAGCCCGCTATAGCTCCTCGATGTATCGGTAGGTCTCATGAGACAAACTATTGTCTTGGCACAAGGCCTTGACAAAATCTTATTTGTAGTCTTGGCACGAGGCCTTGGCTATGTGGTTATGATAGTCTGGCATTATGCATTCCAACATTATGAAAGTGGTTATTGATTTTTTCGTGTGATTATTCTATTAGTAGAATATCCATGTGAATAAGTAAATGGAATTATTTCATTTTATTTATGCCATACCATGTTGAAAGTTCATGTTTAAAAGGCTTTTGTTTTAGTTATACATTGCCTTAAATGTTTATTCTTATTGATGAAAGTTTCCGCTATATTGTTATCCTTACTGGGCATTTGAGCTCACCCCTTTTCTATGTTTTATTTTTCCCAGGAAGTGAAGATGTAAGTTATGAATGACCTGCAGGGATATTATGAGGGGATTATAGTGTGGACTGTGGAAACATTATGTTGTTGTAGTAGTTTTTCATTTTATGATGTAATGTAAAACTTATGAATATATCTAGTGTTTCCAAGGCTACTAAACCAATCAGTCTTTCGAGATTTGATCTTTCTTGTGATCATGCCAATGTTATGTAGTAATGCACCGACCCTGGGTAACTAGGGTCGGGGCGTTACATCAATGATTTTATAACGGCATAAAATAGCCGCACCCACCGTATAAGTTAAAAAAACATTCTTACCTTAATTCTGTCGAAAAGGTTAAAAAGGACCTTGTTTGGAAAATGACAGAAATATTCCTTTATAAACCACTTATAAAAGTAAAATAGGGTATAAATGACTTTAACCCATATTCTAGTAAATAGAAAAAATGTTTTGAAATACATTTTTAAGAAACATGGATGTGGATGATAAAGAAGTCCAAGTAGATTATTACGTATAAACAACCTCTGATAATGAAGATATTGTGAAATAAACCATTACCTTGTACTTTTCCTTGGTTGGGGATAGGTTAAACACCTGTATAATGGTGAAATAATTGTTATTAAATTATACAAGAATCATATACATTCTTATGTTATCATATATGATCTTTTAACATTGCTTTGTTAATAATATCTTAGTATTATCGTTGTTTCGGGTGTTAAATTACTCATATTCTTTTATATGTTTTTTTATGTAAGTCGTTTTTGTTATGGATAAGTTGTATCTTATTCATATATATAATGATATCATGTCCTTAAACATTATTTTTAAATCATCAAATTATAATTATACTTTAATGGATATTATGGAGAATGAATCTCATCGCATTCGTGGAGACGATAGTCCGTACGCACGCATGAGTGACAATATCATTATTTTGATATTAAAATAATATATAATTGGATGGTATATCATATATACAGAATAATTATCATGTTATATTTATTATTTACATGAATTAAAGATCATTATCATACCCATCCAAAAAATAATATATTGAATAACAATTACACCACGACGTGGAGATGGTAAGCCGTACGTACGCACGTATGGTGACATGTCATTAAAAGGATGGATAAAATAATGAATATGGTTGTACCATATTTATAATAATATTATAGTATATAGGAGATACTAGATTCATTATTTTAGAATGGTAAGAACAATTATAGAAGAAGTGGAAGAAGAAAGGAACTAGAAAAAGGGTGGTGAAATCATTACCTCTTCTTCGGGTTCTTCCTTTTGAATTGATCAAAAGGGATCATTAGGATGGCTTTATGACTAATGTAAGGACTATGGGATGAATTTAGGGAAGTTTAGAGAGTATTTGGGCAGGTTTTGGCCGAACCAAAAGGCTTTGAATGTGTGAATTAATGAAAAGGGTGAGTGCCCTTTTAGAAGAGGGGTGAGGGGAACCTTTGGAAAAGCTAGAAATATTATTTTATAATAAATTAATATTCGGTTTCTAATGGCTAAAAAGTGGATTATTTAAAGGTTAAGGTGGGTATATGTTTAAACCCACTAAACCAATAGGATTTAGACAGGTTTGATTTACTATATTAACCTTATCTTTTAGTATTAACTCTTAGTTAATTAGTTTCACTTTTACATTGTCTCTTTGTATTTATATATTATATGGTTAATAAACATACAATATACATCCAAGATACCCCCATGTGGTCTAGTAATGATAAAAATATCATGATATAAGTCTCTTGGCTAAACCTTAGATTTTTAGGAATTTAATATCAATTAATAATATAATATTTGTTTTAAAAACTCTTTTATGTCAATTTTGACACTATTCAATAATTGATTTTTGTAAAAATCATCACACAATTATTACATAGAAAAACGTTAATTACATCAATACTAAAATTTCATATTATCCTATAAAATTATTGGTATTTATAAAAAGTCTCAAATTAAATTTATTTTGGTATTTATAATATCAATTATTCTAATTGTTTATTAATTAGGTAATTACCGTATCACCATTGTGTGATAAATAACGTACAATATATAATGTCCAAAAAATATAAATAAAATACCATTATGTAGGAAATCATTTTATCTTTCTAATTAATATTTATATTATAAAATAAAACATATATAACCCTATGTAAAAATTGTTTTTCTAAAAGCTATATGATTATGTCATTTTTGTATATATTAAAATAAAGTGTCCCTATCACCTACAAATGGCTCCATGGGGTCCCAAAATTGACCCAAAGATGCCCATGTTCGGACATGTATCCACCAATAAGGTTAGGACACATTTTAGGGTAATTTAGTATTATTATAATATTATTCTGTAACCCTTATTTACCAGATTTACCCTTTAACCATGGGAAATAAAATATTTACCAAAGTAATTATTCAAAATATCTAAAAATAAAAGTTAACTATTTACAAAATTTGGAAATCCTGATTCCAAATATGGAATCCATTTTTACAAATTCAAAACACCGAAGTGGCAGAAATTAATTTAAAATTAATTCCCGCTATCAAAACAAAAGCATGTTTTTATGATATAATAACTATCAAAAGATTGATACTTGCTTATGTCCGGTTTAATTGTGAAATTATGTACAATGACCAAAATTGTATTAAATGGTAAAAATATATTCTAAATATACTTTAAAACCACTAAAATTTATAATTTATCACTATTAATTATTTTGATTAAAAAATTTGTTTTTAATTAAAATTTAGTAATTTTCACTATTCCTCAAAATATTAAAGTTATCTGAAAAGTACCAAAATTTCACCTTAGGATAAATTCGATACTCAGAATCCAAAAATGAATTCCATTTTGAGAGATAAAATTTCTAAAATTTTAAAAAGTAGGTATTACTATTCATAACGGCTAGTTTGATTGGTTGTGGTGTGTTAGAACTCGATGTTGCGTACAACACACACTATTGCATTATTCAAAGAGAAACGTACCATAGAATCTTGGGGTGTTACATTCTCCCATCCTTCAAATAATTTCGTCCTCGAAATTTCAAGAATACTACCGCATGAAAAGACTCGGGTGGTTTTTCATCATATGTTCCTCGGGTTCCCACATTGCCTCTTCCATCTTATGGTTTCTCCACAAAGCTTTTACCAGACGAGTCGTCCGGTTTCTCAGTACTTGTTCTCTTGTATCAAGAATCTTGAAGGGCTCTTTACATTAAGATATATTAGGTTCCAGTTCTAATTCCTCATAGGTGAGTACATGCATTGGGTCAGGCATGTATTTCCTCAATAGTGATACATTGAACACATCGTGAACTTTGGAGATATTTGGCGGCATTTCCAAATGGTAAGCTACATACCCAATTCGTTCTAGAATTTCGAAATGTACGATGTACCTAAGACTCAATTTACCTTTCTTACCAAAACGTATGACTCCCTTCCATAGAGATAACTTCAGGAAAACATGATCACTGACTTGAAATTTCAAATCCTTCCTTCGATTATCAGCATATCTCTTCCGCCTACTTTGAGTTGCTTTGATATGGTTTTGGATTACCTTCACCTTTTCCATCGTTTCCTCCACCAGTTCTAGGCCTACAAGTTTTTTTCACCAACTTCAACCCAACAGGTTTGTGTGCGACATCTCTTTCCGTATAACGCTTCATATGGTGCCATCTGAATACTCGAATGGAAGCTATTTTTATAGGAAAATTCTACCAAAGGTAAATACTGATCCCACATACCCTGAAAGTCAAGTGACCAGGATCTCAACATGTCTTCTAAGGTTTGAATAGTTCGTTCTGATTGTCCATCTGTTTGAGGGTGATAGGCTGTTCTCAAATGATGTTCAGTATCCAAGGCTTTTTGAATACTTTTCCAGAATCTTGAAGTAAAATGGGGATCACGATCAGAAACAATCGATAGGGGTACTCCATGAAGTCTCACAACTTCATTAATATATAATCTTTCTAGTCATTCCAGTGGTAGATCTTCTCTTATAGCAAGAAAATGTGCTGACTTAGTAAGACGATCAACAATAACCCATATTGCATCGTTCCATCTAGGAGTCTTTGGTAGTCCCATGACAAAGTCAATCATGATATTATCCCATTTCCACTCAGGTATGGGAAGAGGTTGCATGACTCCTCTAGGTTGGTTCCTTCCAGCTTTCACTTGTTGAAAAACCATACATCTTGACACAAAATCAGAAATCTCCCTCTTCATGTTGTCCCACAAAAAATGTTCCTTCAAATCTCTATACATTTTGGTGCTCCTAGTGTGTATAGAGAAATTGGAACTATGAGCATCATCCAGAAATTCCCTTTTTAGATCAGGTATATCGGGAACACAAAGTCTCTACCTAAATTTCAAAATTCCATCATCATACACAAAGTCTCTCAATATCTCGTCATTCACAGCTTTAATCATCTTTTGAAATTCTTCATCATCGGTCTGAGAACTCTTAATCCTTTCTAATAAAGATGGATTGGAAACTATTTTAAAAAGAATTGATGTTTCACCTTCCCTGGTTATTCCCATGTCCATATTCACTAGATCCATGAAAATTGGATCCCATTCAATTCTCATATTGTTCAAAACTCCAGGATATTTTCTTCTCAAAGCATCTTCCACCTTGTTTTCCTTCCCCGGGTGGTTGTGTATCGTGCAATCATAATCCTTGAGAAACTCAGGCCATCTCCTTTGCCTCATGTTGAGTTCTTTTTGTGAGAAAATATACTTCAAACTCTTATGATCAGTATAAATCACACATTTTGTACCATAGAGTCAGTGCCTCCATATCTTCAATGCAAATATCAAAACTGATAACTTGAGATCATGAGTAGGATAGTTTTGTTCAGGAATTTTCAACTGTCGTGATGCATAGAAAATAACCCTATCATTCTGCATAAGGACACAACCAAGTCCTTTCTTCGATGCATCACTATAAATAGTGAACCCATCATTCCCCGATGGTAGAGTAAATATATAAGCATTGACTAATATTCTCTTCAGTTCTTCGAAACATTCTTCACACTCTTTTTCACAAACAAATTTACCCCCTTTACGTGTGATCTTTGTTAATGGGTTAGCCAACCGGGAAAAATTATGGACGAAACGTCGATAATAACCTGCCAAACCAATAAAACTGCGTACCTCAGTTATACTCATAGGTGCTGGCCATTATTGGATTGCCTTGGTCTTAGAAGGACCAATAGAGATTCCATCTTTAGAGACAATATGGCCAAGAAAAGAAATCTTCTAAAGCCAGATTTCACACTTGCTAAACTTCCCATATAATTCATGTCTTCTTAGAGTCTTCAGGATAATGCGCAAGTGATTTTCATGATCTTAGTATCTTTTGGAGTATACCGAGATATCATCAATAAATACCACCACAAATTCATAAAGATATTCCTTGAAAACACTATTTATCAGATCCATGAATACAGAGGGTGCATTAGTTAATCCAAAAGGCTTTACTGTAAACTCGTAATGCTCGTACCTAGTTCGAAATGTTGTCTTTGGAATGTCTTCCTTCTTCACACACAACTGATGGTATCTAGATCAAAGGTAAATCTTTGAAAATAATTGAGCTCCATGCAGTTGGTCAAATAAATCATCAATGCGAGGTAGGGGATACTTGTTCTTTATTGTTATAGCATTGATCTCCCTGTAGTCGATACATAACCTCATAGATCCATCTTTCTTTTTAACAAAAAGAACAGGGGCTCCCCATGGAGAAACACTATGGTGAATGAATCCCTTATTACTCAATTCTTCTAGTTGTTTCTTTAGTTCAACTAATTATACAGTGGCCATTCTATAAGGGGTCTTTGATATAGGCCTTGATCCAAGAATTAAATCAATGGAAAACTCAACTTCTCGTTATGGAGGATGTCCAGGTAAATCTTTCGGATACACATCTACATATTCTTTCACAACAGGTAAATCCTCTATTTGAACATTCCTTTCCTCACCCACTGTAATTTCATCCTCTTCCTCCCCAATAATTGAATTTAGTTGAGCTATTGGGTGTGGATCTAGATAAGAATTAGGTGGTGATGATTCTGCTCTAAAGATAAGGTGTTCCTTATCATCATCATCAAAAATTGTAACCTCCTTCTTCTTATAATAAATCTTCACATCATCATCAGAAAGATAATCCATTCCGAGGATTATATCAAACTTAATCATAGGTATGACGATGAGATCAGCAGATAAAGAACATTTATGTGCTCTAATGGGGACTGATTCACAAATTGTTTTTGCAATGATACTTCCCTTAGGAGTTTTAACTAACAACTCCCTTGTTAAATCATATTGGAAATATCTAATTTTCTTAGCAAACTGGGAAGATATGAAACAATGTGATGATCCAGAATCAAATAATGCATTTTCTAAACTTGAGGAAACCATTAATTTACCTACCACCACATCCTTCAGAGCTTCTACCTCTGCAGTAGTGATAGAATAAGCATGGCCTTCATCCCTTGGCATTTTCTGAGGTAAGTTCCCCTGACACTTAGGAAATTCATTTGAATAATGTCCCATCTCCCTGAAATTGTATCATTGGACATCGGTAGCTTCCGTCTTCCCCTTGCAATCACGAGCTTGGTGGCATTTTCACCACACTTTTAACAGACTCCCGTTCTTTTTAAGCAAGTCCCTGGGTGTTTCTTCCAATATTTACTATAGGATGGATATTCAACTTTTCCCTTCTTCCCTTTTTTCCATTCCTAGATTGATCAGAAGATCTCTTCTTCTCTTACTTTGCTTTAAAGTCATATGACTTAGAAAATTCTTTCTCAGTCTTGATAGCACATGAGACAATGTCTTCATATGATGAGAATGATTGTGAGACTAATTCTCAATGGAGAAATGGTTTTACCCCATCAATGAAACTATCAATCTTACTTCTTGGGTTACATATATAATCTCCAGCATACCATTCTAACCTTGTAAAGTTATTTGCGACATTCTCATACTCCTTTTGTCTCAGACTCAGAAATTTCTTTTCCATATCTGCTCGATGGTCACGAGGAATGTATTTTTCTAAAAACAGATCTTTGAACTCCCTCCATTCCATATTTGATACTTCATAATCTTCCTTCGTGTTTTGAATCAATGAACACCATTGATCAGCATCTCCAGTGAGGTGGTAAACAACCATGATAACTTCATCTCTTTCACTACTCCCCGAAGCCTGAAATATTTTCTCAAGGGAATTTATCAATTTCTCAGCTACTAAGGGATTTTTGATCCCATTGAACATTGGTGGTTGTTTCCTCATGAAGATATCTAACATTGATCCTCCATGCTACGGATCAGGGTGCTCCATACAGGTAAGGATATTATTCATAACCTGAGTGAGTTGTCCCAGTATGGTGATTAGCTAATCGGCACCAGTTGCCTCACCTTCTCCACTATAATTATCTTGAGCAGGAGTGAAATACCTACATGGAGTGCGTGCATTTATACGGTTTCCATTTCTTCCACTAGACGTCATTTCTAAACAATGGCATAAACTAGATCAGTTTATGAATCAAAATACATAATTTCATACTTATAAAACACTTAACATAAATTGAACTATTTATGGATATAATACATAATCATAAAAATGTTTTCTTTGAGGATGTATATACTCATAAACCCTGCATAATTATTCATAATGAAAAATGAGAGTTATCCTAAGAATATCCACCGAGAGTGTCGTAACCAAGAGTGAAGCAAGGCCCATTGTCATGCACCAGTTCCCGTTTGAGTCTAGATCAAAGCGATATTTTTGGGGTTTACCCCTAGGTACATCTGTTCTAGAGCCGCCTCTACCTGCTCGTATCCAGATAGGTATTTATTTCTCGGAAAACTCACAAAATCTCTACAACACCAAAATTCTAGGAAGTTCTTCTATACTAATCCTTAAAGTCCACCTTAGGTCTATGTGATCTAATTAGAGTTTATCTAAATCTAGCTTCCATGGTTTGTACTAAACTTTCTCTGATACCAACTGTAATGCCCTGACCCCAGTTACCCAGAGTCGGTGCATTATTATATAACATTGGCGTGATCTCAAGAAAGATCAAGTCTCGAAAGACCGATTAGTTTATTAGCCTTGGAAACACTAGATAGATTCATAAGTCTTACATTATATCATAAAAATGAAAACTACAACAATATAGTCTCCATATTCCACACTCTTATCCCCTTATACTATCCATGTAGTTCATTCATAAATTACTTCTTCACATCCTGGGAAAAATGAAACATAGAAAAGGGGTGAGCTCAAATGCCCAGTAAAGATAACAATATAGAGGAAACTTTCATAAATAAGAATAAACATTTAAGGCAATGTATAACTAAAAAAAGACTTTTAAACATGAACTTCAACATATTATGGAAAAAATAAAATTAAATAATTCCATTTACTTATTCAAATGGATATTCTACTAATCGAATAATCGCATGCAATATCAATAACCACTTTCATAATGATTGAATGCATAATGCGAGACTATCATAACCACATAACCAAGGCCTCGTGCGAAGACTACAAATAAGATTTTGTCAAGGCCTTGTTCCAAGACACTTGTTTGTCTCATGAGACCTACCGATGCATCGAGGAGCTATATCGGGCTCTACCCGTCACATATTAAGTCCAATGCATTCCCATATGAAAAGGATTAAACATAACATGATCATTCGTAATAAAACTATCATACGAAATGTAAATACTTCATCCATAAACCTGGAATGGTATAAAAATAACACATCCATAGTCAAACATATCACAAAACCTTCAATACAATATAGATGTTTTGTATCATAATAAATCAACTTCAAATAAGCGTAAAATCCATCGAAGGATGTCGACATAGATGAATTCAAAACTCTTTTTAGAGAAATATCTCTTTCTATTTTGAAATCATTTAAGAGTCATATATTTATAAAATAAAAAATTTTCTTTGAAAATATTCTTACAAGCTTGTAAGGGAAGCTTCAATGATTTTATAACGGCGGAAAATAGCCACACCCGCCGTATAAGTTAAAAAAACATTCTTACCTTAATTCTGTCGAAAAGGTTAAAAAGGACCTTGTTTGGAAAACGACGGAAAGATTCCTTTATAAACCACTTATAAAAGTAAAAAAGGGTATAAATGACTTTAACCCATATTATAGTAAATAGTAAAAATGTTTTAAAATACATTTTTAAGAAACATGGATGTGGATGATAAATAAGTCCCAGTAGATTATTACGTATAAACAACCTCAGATAATGAAGAGATTGCAAAATAAACCCTTACCTTGTAATTTTACTTGGTTGGGGGTAGGTTAACCTCCTGTATAATGGTGAAATAATTGTTATTAAATTATATAAGAATCATATACATTATTAGGTTATCATATATGATCTTTTAACATTTATTTGTTAATAATATCTTAGTATTATCATTGTTTCGGGTGTTAACTTACTCATTTTCTTTTATATGTTTTGTTACATAAGATGTGTTTGTTATGGATATGTTGGATCTTATTCATATCCAGAATTATATCAAGTCCATAAAAATTATTTTTAAATCATAAAATGATAATTATACTTTAATGGATATGATAGAGAATGAATCTCATCGCGTTCGTGGAGCCGGTAGTCCATACGTACGCACGGGCGACAATATCATTCTTTTGATATTAAAATAATATATAATTGGATGTTATATCATATATACATAATCATTATCATGTTATATTTAATATTTACATGAATTATAGATCATTATTATACCCATCCAAATAATAATATATTGAATAACAATTACACAACGACGTGGACACGGTAAGTCGTACGCACGCACGTATGGTGACATGTCATTCAAAGGATGGATAGAATAATGAATAGGGTTGTAACATATTTATAATAATATTATATTATATAGGATATACTAGATTCATTATTTTATAATGGTAATAACAATTATAGAAGAAGTGGAAGAAGAAAGGAACTAGAAAAGGGGTGGTGAAATCATTACCTCTTCTTCGGGTTATTCCTTTTGATTTGATCAAAATTGCTCCTTAGGATGGCTTTATGACTAAAGGAAGGCCTATAGGATGAATTGAGGGAGGTTTAGAGAGTATTTGGGCAGGATTTGGCAGAACCAAAAGGCCTTGAAGGTGTGAATTAATGAGAAGGGGGAGTGCCCTTTTATAAGAGGGGTGAGGGGCACCTTTGGAAAAGCTAGAAATATTATTTTATAATAAATTCATATTCGGTTTCTAATGGCTCAAAAGTGGATTATTTAAAGGTTAAGGTGGGTATATGTCTAAAACCACTAAACCAATAGGATTTAGACAGGTTTGTGTTACTATATTAACCTTATCTTTAAGTATTAACTCTTAGTTAATTAGTTTCACTTTTACATTGTCTCTTTGTATTTTTATATTATATGGTTCATAAACATACTATATACATCCAATAGACCCCCAAGTGGTCCAGTAATGACACAAATATCATTATATAAGTCTTTTGGCCAATCCTTAGATTTTTAAGAATTTAATATCAATTAATAATATAATATTTGTTTTAAAAACTCTTTTACGTCAATTTTTACACTATTCAATAATTGATTTTTGTAAAAATAATAACACAATGATTACTTAGAAAAAAGTTAATTAAATCAATCCTAAAATGTCATATTATCCTATTAAATTATTTTTATTTATAAAATGTCTAAAATTACATTTATTTTGGTATTTATAATATCAATTATTCTAATTGTTTATTAATTAGTCAATTACTGCATCACCATTGTGTCATAAATAACATACATTATATAATGTCTAAAAATTATAAATAAAATACCATTATGTAGGAAATAGTCTTATATTTCTAATGAATATTTATAGTCCAAAATAAAACATATATAACCCTATGTAAAGTTTTTTTTTCTAAAAGCTACGTGCTTATGTCATTTTTGTATATATTAAAATAATGTGTCCCTATCACCTACAAGTGGCTCAATGGGGTCCCAAAATCGACCCAAAGATGCCCATGTTCGGAAATGTATCCACCAATAAGGTTAGGACATGTTTTAGGGTAATTTAGTATTATTATAAGATTATATATTAACCCTTATTTACCAGATTTACCTTTTAACCATGGTAAATAAAATATTTACCAAAGTAATTATTCAAAATGTCTAAAAATAAATGTTTCCTATTTAGACAATTTGGAAATCATTATTAAAAATATGGAATACATTTTTCCAAATTCAACACACAGAAGTGGCAGAAATTAACTTAAAATTAATTCCCGCTGTCAAAACAAAAAAGCGTGTTTTTAAGATATAATAACTATCAAAAGATTGATACTTGTTTATGTCCAGTTTAATTGTGAAATTATGTCCAATGAACATCATTGTATTAAATGGTAAAAATATATTCTAAATATAATTTAAAACCACTAAAATTCATAATTTATCACTATTAATTATTTTTATTAAAAAAGTCGTTTTTAATTAAAATTTAGTAATTTTCATTATTTATCAAAATATTAAAGTTATCCGAAAAGTACCAAAATTTCACCTTAGGCTAAATTAGATACTCCGAATCCAAAAATGAATTCCATTTTGAGAGATAAAATTTCTAAAATTTTAAAAAGTAGGCATTACTATTCATAACGGCTAGTTTGATTGGTTGTGGTGTGTTAGAACTCGATGTTGCGTACAACACACGCTATTGCATTATTAAAAGAGAAGCATACTGTAAAATATTGAGGTGTTACAAGTCAAGAATTATAAAAATCTGTATTTCTTCATCATTATGTTAACATTAGAAACATATTAGGGTATTTTTTCCCCAAACATTCATTTAAAAAATATTATCCTTCTATAGGATAACTTTTATTTCTATGATTAAACATATGATCTCAAATCCTTAATAAAAAATCACTAAAATACAATTTCCATATAATCAATAATTATTATGACTAGTGGATATCTAATAAATTATTAAAATGGAATAATTATGGAATAGAAATATTAATCATTTTTATTTATCTATAGTAAATGCATGACTTGATCAATATCTAATAGCATAATTTGGGGTATATTCCCCTAAAACATGGGACATAGATTTGAATAGTGTTAATCTCCCTATAGTTATATCATTGTACATTAGAAAATTATTTTAAACCCTTGAAATCATATACATGGTGTCCTTTTTATCCACACTTATAAAAAAATTACATTCCCTTCAATCAAGTACTAGAGTGTTTCTTTCCTCAATTATCACATGTGGGAAAATCCTTATTTCCCTTCGTCTTCTTCGACTCATTCCCTTTTTCATGGTGATGATATGGATTTTATTTTTCTTGGTTTCATTTATATATAGAAGAAGTAGATAATTATTTACGTATATAATTGTCACATTATACCATGTCCTCATATGATTAGAAGTTTTGGGAGACTATTTCCCTTTAAAATATTTCCTTAAGACTTTGAAAGATTTGATCCTTAATAATCTTTAGATCACATACAACAATGGGGTTCACATTCCTTCTTCCAGGTTACATTTCATTATAATTGAATATATTGTTTTAGCTTATAATTGTATTAAATTATTGTAACTCTAAATATGGTATAACATAGAACATGATCTTATGCGTTGCAAATCCTAGAATTGTAAACATTGGTTAATTTTGGGAAAACATTACATCTAAATCCATAATAATTGTTTTTAAAGAAACTGTGAATTATTCTATGAATATCCTCCAAGATTGTAAATCCTAGTTCAGAGTAAGGCATAATCAAATGGACCAGGTTACCCCAAGTCAGGCTAGAAACACCTTATCAGGGTTGTTACTCCTAGGTACATTTGTGTCAGAACCACGTCCACTTGTAGTATCTAGACATGGATTTATTTATAATGATACCCACATAATCTCAAGCTTACCAAAATTCTAGGGTGTTTTTATATACTAATAATCAATTGATATCTTATTGTTTTGCTCTGTAATCTATGTTTTCTCAATCTTGTCTACAAGGTTATTTTTAAACTTCCTTTAATACCAACTATAACGCCCCGACCATGGAAACCTAGCACAGATGAATTATTTTATTAGATTTTCATTATTAGAAGGGATAAAATACTAATGAAGTATTATGTTTATTAGTCTTTTAAATCTATATTACATAAACAATTCCCATAATACATTTGGAAATAGAAATTACTGACAGGATACATAAATAAATAAAATAAATTGCGTCCTTGAATGCCTATTTAAATATTTATTATTAGTTATCTTGAGAAATAAAACATAATAAAGGTGGTATAAAATTCCAAGTAAGGGAAGTAAATCTGGAGTAGAAATGAATCAATATGAATAAATTAACATCATAAGGTAAATAACTGATAACACATGACATTTAATCGAAGAAATGAATATGAAATGTTCCCACATATATATCGATGAAAAATATCATTGATGTATAATAACAGACACCAAATAAGGGAAATTATTTCTTAATGGACTTAATATTTGAAGCAAAAGAAAATCTATTAATTTCAATACCCTTCACAAGATAGTTTAAAACTATGGATAGATACTCTATTAATTTTTCCAACTTATTTCTCTCATGAGAACCTATCGATGCATTGAGGAGATATATAAATTTTGTGATCTAACAATAAATACCAGTAAAAATCATTCCTTATATACAATAATCAAAATAAGTAATATTCATGATGAAATATCCATTTTGATTAAATAGTATGGTTTTATGAATAATTTACCGGTTAATCATATAACTATTAATGTGAACATCATATGTAAAATAATTTACAACTTATGAAATTATAATATCAATTGAATAAGAATAAGGATATTTAAATAAATTTTCAATGAAAAAATATTACATCAATGTATTGTTTCAATATAAGGTTAAAAATCTCAAAAGGAAGTGATATTTCAAATATAATCATTCAAAATAATCTGGAGGAGAATAATTATTAAATATTTCAAAGTGTCTCATACCACTTAAAATATATGAATTATAATATCTAGTATGTTATGAAATTAAATATATCATATAATATCATGATAACAATGGGATTCATGATATAAAAATAAAAAAGTATTATAAACATCAAAATTAAAGTTAATTGGTGTCTAATGACAAATAAGTTTCAATAAATTCTAAATTGAGATGAAATTCTCTTACAACATGAGTTAATTTTGAATCATAAGATCCATGAAAGATTAATAATTAATAAAAACATTTAATTTCCTAAAATAATGGTAAATCATGATTTAATATACAAGAATAGTAATTATCTATACCATACAAAAGAAGTGAGTGGTAAATATGACATTTATCTCACAAGTGTAAAAAGTTACCTGAAAATAGCTTACCTTGACCATCCTTTTGCTGTGTATTATTCATCCTCTAGTATAGTGGTTTAAAATATACTTATAAATAATAAAATAACAATAATAATGTTTTTAATATAATATTTCATCTTTTTATAATATTTTTTTACCTATTCGTTAACAAACATTCATTAATTTAACTATTTTGGGAATCAATTTCCTAGTTTATGGAAAAAGTTTGAACTTTTGTTTTGTTGTCATCATTAATTAGATCATGTTTTTATCATCTCCAGAATGTAAACCATGACTTTATTATCATATATAATTAGTATATATGTATTTATAATAATCTATAATTATTCGATATTATAAATGAAGTACATTGTTTATGGAGACAGTAGGTCGTACGTATGCATGAACGCTACTTTCATTTCATTTTTTTATTAAAAGAATGAAAAATGAATGATAAACATATATATATTATAATTACAATATCATATCTATTTTATATATGTTACATTGTTTTATTAAAACCATCAATCATAAATTCCATGTATGGCATTATTGAGTCATATCGCTTTGAGGGGGCAGTAGTCCATACTTCCTCAAACGAAATTATTGTATTTACACAAGATGAAAATAATAAAGGAATGTACTAAATAAAAACTAAAGAATCATAAATTCATTATAAATATCATATATATCATATATAAGTATAGTCTCCATAGTAATTACTAACATGATAAGTGGAAAATGATAAATGAACAATCCTTGTTTCATGAGGCAGTAGTTCTCCATACAAATAGACGACATGATCATTATCCATTAGATAGAGGTGTGTGTAAGTGTAGGTAAAAATATTAAAAACAATTCCTAGTATATTGACTGTACTAGTGTTTTTATTTATCCATTTAATAATCATAGTGTAGGGAGTAGAGAATGGAAATGAAACTGAAAAGTTTGATAGAAGATGATAGCTCTTAATCAGGTAACTTCTTTTTGTTTATAAAAAAAGGATTACTCAAGAGACAGTATTCCAAAAGTGGGATTAAAGGTAGAGAGTAGGTATATTGGTGAGATATTTGGTCAGATCATGTATTAATATAAGGGTTTGTATAGTTGTGAATAAGTGGGATAGTTGGTAGTTGTTTATAAGGAAGGAAAAGTGCACATTTGTAATTTTTGGAAAAAATTTAGGTATACACATGTTATTTCCTAAAAATATTCATTCCAAACCAAAAAAATACAATACTGAACGTTTTATGGAAGATATATTTCAATAAAATGAGTTTTGTACTACTGTATTGGTCATTTGGGACCTTAATTTAAAGGTTTAGTCCTTTATTAAGCTTAATTTAATCTTATTAATTATAATTAATTGTAATTACTTTCACTAATAATTTTGTTAAAAAACTACGTTTAACTTATTAGATATTATAAAATTTTATTATTAAAAATATTCAATCTATTTTTTAAAAATCTTATCACATAAGTGGAATAAAATAATTTAACACTCATCCCGTAAGTGGGATGACAACTCAGGGTTTTAAAGAAAAATCGACTAAATGTTTTGTATGTTTTTGTAATCAATTTCAATGAGAAAATTTTTATAATAACCATAATATTATTAAGTTTTAAAAATATAATTTAATTAAACTTTAAAAAAAATATAAAAAAAATGTAACCTTATAAATAAATTTTATGAAAAAACAATTTCTTACTAAAATGGAATTTTTTAATTATTCATAAAAAATGATGTGTTTCCAAAAAATATCAAAAAATAACCACAACCAAATTACTATGTTTAACTTTAAAATATGAAGTTTATTTGGACATATTAAATCAGTTAATGTTTCAAAAATAATATTAAAAATCATTTCTCCATTAAAAAGATATAAAATTACATTTATAAAAATATAGTTTTTTATGTTAAAATAGAGTTTGTTCTTATCTTATGCATATCAAACATAATGGATGAATATAAAAAATATTTTACTAAATATATCACATAAATATATCATTCATATCAATTACTAATTGTAATTAACTAATTATATTAAGAGAAAATACATTTGGAATGATATAAATAATAATAATAATTCTTTTTATATCCAAAACGGTTTTAATTTTCATTTCTCATTATTTGGTATCCAATGAATTCATTTTATATTTATAACAACCATACATTTTCATAATTTAGTTAATAATATTCATAATAACTATCATAACACCTTGGATATATCATATCATATTAAATAATAATGCTTTAATAATAGATTTTTATTTAGTTAAACTCAACCTTTCATGCAATGTAAGCTATCGAAAAAATCCAATATTGTGTATAATTCATGCTAAACAGATGTTTCATGCATTAAAAAATATAATGTTTATTGAATCTATTTAAAATAATTAATATATGTTAATTTATTAGGGTATTATAGCCCATTACGTGCTTGTCATCATTTGCAATGCATGCTATCGAATATAAGGTTATTAACTTATAATTTCGAGGTGTTACACATAACATAATGTACCCATAATTACGTATTTATAAAAAGAGTTTCATTTTAATACATTTATAATATTTTTTTGTTTAATGTTTTAGATATTTATTAAAAAATTTATATAAGAAAGTGGACACACACATGGTACATTTTTTCCACAAAAGGATTTTATGTTTACACCAATGTTTCCTTTAGTACAATTTTTATTTATTTTAGATGAGTTTCCATTGGGGAAATTTTGACCATGAATTTTTTTAAACATCCCAATATCCCATGAAAATCATGAGATATGGAAAAAACAAGATAAGGGATATAATTGTAATGTAATACTTTTAGTCCATTGAAAATATGGAAACCCATAAGGATGTTTAACTTTTCCAAAATAATACTTTTAGAACATAAATAAAACATTAAAAAAGTTAAAATAAATCATAGCTCAAAGAAATAATTTTAAAACCATTGGTAAACATAGAGAAAACCATGAAATATTTGTTAGGTATATTGTTATTAATGAAATCATTCCTTTTAAAAACACATCCTTTACCTTTAACCATTATTTACTTCATCAATTCAGTTGATTTTTATAAAATCCCCCTTTTTGAAAGAATAATATAGGTATCTTGAAGCATTATATTCATAACACATGTTCAGTAATGTTTAGCCTATGATACAATAACTGATTCCAAATTAATTATATAGGAGTGGCTATCTGTGTTATCACCCTCATTTTTACTTCAATGACTACATCAATACTAAATTCATTATGAAGCTATATCTAGTTCACCAATTAGAATGAGATATATCGGGATCACCCTTTATCATTTATAATTTTAGAGTACCTTATCATGGAAGAAATTATAATATTTCACTTTTTAATCATAAAACTCTTGATAAAATCAATTAATCAGATAAGAAATGAACTTTCCATTTTCATATAATAATAGGGATGAATGTCCCTTTTTTTTAATATTCTTCAGAAAGAAAAATGACATAAAAGGGAATTAAATTTACATTATAAAACCATGAAAATATGAATATTATACTTTATAAAAATATATGACATTATAGTTGTAAATTCCATTTATGCACTATATTTTACAAAGTATTTTTTTTTACTTTGGTAAAAAACATCAAAATGAACCAAACAATTAATGGTAAAAAATCCTTTATAAAACTTTATAAGGAAAGTAAAAAATTATTCTAAAATTACCTTTAATATTATTTAATGTATATATATAATAATTAAACGTTTAAAATAACATAAATATGGAGGATAAATATTCAAAATGAACACTTTATAATAAGGTTGTAAAGAAAAATCCCTTACCTTATATCTCATCTTTCTTCTATGTTCTCTAACCCTTGAATAATAATATTTAATTATTTTTTACATTCTTAATAAAAAATTTAAGTTCAATTAATTATTATTATTCCTTTTATATCATTTGTCATAATTTTTATTCAGTTACTAAAATTTTTAGGATCATGTTGGATGATTTATGATTATTCAGTTTATAACCTCAAAACAACGTTGATTTATTGACTGTGGCCAAAGGGTTTATAGTTTCATCACCTCCTGAATCTTAAATGTTTTTTATTTTAAAATTAATACATTAAATAAAATTTTTAAACTAACTATATAGGGTGGTCATGAAAAATGTATTTCATCGCTTCATGGAGAGGGTAGTCCGTACATACACATGAATCACAAATTAATTTTTCTTCTAAGAAAATAATAAATAAATTGGGAAATATTTAATAGTATAATTATTTTAATTATTCTATAAATGTAATATTTATTTATAGGTATTATCATTTTGAACAACATTTTATGGCATCAATAAAAATGAATCACATCACTTCGTTGAGGGGGTGGTCCACCCTTACACACAAGGGACATGATTGCTTTCCATCAGATGGTAGGGTGAGATGTTAATTTATATCTTTTATTTTAATAATTATAATTATTCAATAAATGTAATATCTATTGATTTTTTATTATTATTTTATCTATAATTATAAACCAATCATGATAATTTAAACAGATATCTTTGTGGAGGTGGTAGTCCACACCTACGCATGAGTGATGATTTCATTTCCCATAAGATGGATAAGGAGATGAAAATTATTTTTACCATAATCATTATAAAATTTTAATATATGGAATATATTTATGGAATTATTTCATCATGGTTAAATAATATTTTAAAAATTTAGAAGATGAAATAAAATGAAACACCAGGTTAAGAATTATACATAATCTTTAGAAAACCTCATTTGGATTACAACATAAGCCATCTATGTTTAGAATTTTGGAGAGATCAAGACCTATAAAATATAGGGATGAATGTTATGGAATTATTTTTGGAGGTATTGGATGAGATAGTGTGTAGAAAATGTTTTAGGAATAGATAATATGTGGTTTCCATTTATAATTGAGACAGAGTGATACACTTATAATTATTTTAAACTCAAAAATATTTGAAATGACTTACTAATGGTAAAGTGTATAAAAAACAAAATAGATTCCAATATAAAATGAAAATGGTGTTACTAAATCCACAAATAATTTTAAATATGTTATTTTTTCGGACTTATAAGAAAATATTTACCTTAATTAACCAGTTTTACAATTTTCTATAGCGACACATTTTTACCATGGTTATTATTTATAATGAATAAAATTTAAATTCATTATATAACTAAATTTGATCCTCTTTATTAAAATTATATAATTAATTTTTCAATATTCAATTTTTATTGTTATATGAAATTAATTTTGATATATATCCGTTAAATGCAATGATAAAAAACTTTTAGAAAAATTTGATTTTAAGCATAAAAATGAAATTTTACCAAAATAAAATAAAATATTAATCCCTTTGTAATTATTTGGTTAATTTTTAATCAAATGGATAGTATATTAGTTTTTAAAAAATTATAAAATATAATGAATATTTAAAATTCGTTGATTTTTTTAAAAACATAATGTTTCGTAAAAAGTAGTATTTTTTACTATTCATCTATAAATTAGTCTTTTCCAAAAAATAAAAATAAAAATAACCTTACGTAAAATCTGAAATTTTTATTTCCAAAATTGAGTCTAGTTTATCATATTAAATTTATAAAATTTAGAAATTTATATTTTATATAAAACCATTTACATCATGATATTTCTATTTAGTTAAATAACAATATTCCTTTTTTGACTGAAAACTTTTATAAATGTTTTTATAAAATAATGGTTAATTTGAATCCATAAATTAATAATTATATTTCATAATATTTATTTATTTAAATAATTAAATGGGTTTTGAAATTCTTCCCCTTTAGTAATTGCATCCTTTTAATTTTATTCATCACTTAATCATGTAAGGGTATTTTACCAAATAGAATTTACGATGCCCATAATTCCTCATAAATTATATGATTCCCATATAAAAAATTTACCAATTGAATCAAATTATTTCTTTTTTACCTACTCTATTTGGAATAAATTTTGAATTAGATTTTATTTATAGGAAATGTTGTCTTTTATCAGTACAACCTCATGGATCAAAACATGAGATGCATATGGTATGCATTCCCTTAACAATTAAACACATAACATGTTTTTTAACTGAGATACACATAGGGTTATGGATACTCTGTATGAAACATAAACCACTTTATCCATAATTTGATAGGGTCAAATTAATTTTAGACTCAATTTATTTTACCAAAATACATAACACTTTTACAAGGAGAAAATTTAAGATATTCATGATCACCTACCCCAAAAGATAAATCTTTACTTCCATTACCTACACAATTCATTAGTATACTATGTTCTAATATCAAAAAGTGATAAATAAACATCTACTTCCCAACCATTAATGTTACCAAATCCGGTCCCAACAATTTTTCTCCACTGAATTTTTCCCAACATAATAAATTGCGACAGCACTTTCCATAAAATTCCTCAAAAGATTACATCAGTACACTAAAATGAAAACTACCATTATATGAAAATGAAATTAAATAAAATATGGTGATATCAACTTCTCCAATAATCTAAAGATCATGAACAAATATTATCTTCCAAAGAAGGAATTTCTCATTCTGATTATCCATCATATTAAGGATGAATTTTTTACTGAACTTTATTTCAATACCCAATGAAATTTAAAGTACTCTCCAAAAATTTAAGGTCAATATGGTGCCATGATATGATAAAATAGGTCAATGGACCACATATAATCGAATGATAAATTTCAGATAGATTCTAAAAATTTAATTAAATAACAAGGTATCTCAAATAGGGGGAAAATGGGTTTATTTAGAAAAAATGAATACAATAACACACAAATATTATTACCTTGAAATTTATTTGATAATTCAACCACAAAATTCATGGATACATTCACCCATTTCTATTTAGGCACTAGAATACCCTGATTTATCCCCTTCAATAGTTTTCAATCAACTATAACATTTTAAAAAGAATAACATTTAATAGTAAAATTGGGAATATATTTCTTCTTACCTGCCCACCAATAATATTCCTGATGGTATCTATAGATTATAGAAATTTGTAGTTTAATAGAAAACAAAGAGTTATAAGAAACACATAAAAAATCCCTCTTTTACTAGGAATAACATAAAATACAAGACCTCCTTCCAAACATGATAACACATTTTATATAAACATTAAATTCAGTAAAATTACCCTTATTGATGAATTATATCCATTCTTTAAAACCATGATCCTTTTTCCAAGAATACTTAATTATTTCTAACAATGATAAATTTATTAATACTTCATCCAAAACTGATGATGTTCCGGAATATTCAATATTCAAGATAACGTCTATTAAAAAATTTAACAAAGGATTATGTTCTAAACATATATTCCTTAATGGAAAATTATTGGCTTGATATAAGAATCAAATTCAATATTTTATTTTTTTGGATGATAGTGAATCATTCAATCATAATCGTTTATAATTTAAAAAAACCCTCATTGCCTCATGTTCAAATATTATTGAGCGAATATAGACTGTAAATATTTATGGTTAGTAAATATTTCTTATTTTACCCCACATAAAATCTGCCACTTCAATTTTAAAATAAAAACCCCCACTGAAATCTCAAGATAATTGTTAGGTTAATTATAGTAATGGATTTTCAATTGATGTGGACATATTAATTTCCCAACCATCCTTCATCACGATTCAACCAATTCCTTTCAATAAATAATCACTATATATATTAAATTCACCTGTTATTTTTAGTAAGGATAATAATGGGTTGTTAAACAATATCTATTTCAATTCCTTGAATAATTTCTCATATTCATTTTCCCTAATGAATATTCCCCTTTTCATGTTAACATAGTAAGTGTAAGAAACATTTTCAACAAACCATTAGCAGTAAACTATTAATCCATGGAAATATTGAATATCAATAATACTTGTAGGGCTTGGCCAATCTACAACCACATTAGTTTTATACAATCAATAATTACATCATCTTTAGAAATTATATATCCATGAAATGAAATCCGCTAAAACTGAAATTAATAATTAATGATTTTTGTACAACTTCTTTTGTTTTAATGTCCTCACACATTCCTCATTTTATTTTTAATTTATTTATATCTTTTTGAATAATTTAGTATATCATCACTGACTAGAAAGTGTGAACAATAGTTTTGGAATACCAATCCATGATCCCATGAAAATTTATTAAAAAACACAAATAAGTACAATGTTAAGGATTAGATTCCCCACAACCCAATACATAAATAGAAGAAGTCCAAATGAAAATATACAACTACTAACCATTACCTTGAGTAGGTTTCACCATATTTGATAGCTCATCATATTATGAATTAGAATACGCATTTTGATTGAATACCATCCATACTAAATCTATTGTACCCAACACTTTGAGTATCATCTATGAGACTAAAAATTCATTAAAATATGCATCGACCCCTATAACACGTGGGAAGAATAATCAGAAAAACACCACATAACAAGATTCCAATTCCATTATACATCATGTATGCCAAAAAATAGTATTCTTTAAGAAGATAATAGAAAATACAAGGAAACATAGATGATGTGAAAGGATGGTCATCATTAATCCATTCAAATAGTCCAATAGTTGATAAACTATAACAAAACAACATCACATCACAATTTCATGTGATTCACTTGATTAGAATTCAATCTACCTAAAATAAGGGAATGCTCTTGTAGAGGTCAGAAAATTCCAGTAGAGAAGACCAAAAATAATGAAGGAGGTGGTTGAATACATCATCCAAAAGAAACAATATAAAAAAAGTCACCCAACAAAATCAGAAGGAAGACAAGACCAATTGATGGTCCTATATTGCATATTTAGAGAACTTTTAAAATAATTCTCAATCATTAATACCATTAAATTATATATCTCAAGATATGTATCAATACTAATAAAACAATTATCATATTTATTAAGTGTTTTTTCACCTTTTTCTTCAATCAATTTATCAAATTCATCAATATTATCAGCCTGATGTTATAAGGCTGCTTTGAATTTTATATCATTTCTCTTCCTTATAAATCTTTTAAAAAATCATGTAACCTTCTTTATTGGACCTTGTAACATTTTGTTATAGATTTGAATAGTCTATGAATGGTTATATTTTTTGGTTTATACATTAAGAACCTCCCAAATCTGGGATTTTATTATTACCCATAGGGGAATTAGAGTGATAGAATTTGTCTTCCTTCTTAGTACGATCAAACTGATTTAATTTCTCAAAATCATCCTCATTGGAACTGACTTTAATTGTATACTCCAATAGGTTTCTATATTTTTAGATTGTGTGACCAGATTTATCCTCAACAAAATTTTAAAGACCATACTACTAGTATCCTAAAAAATTCTCTTCATTAAAATTTTGTTTTTCCTTTTTCTCATCCTCTAATGGTGTTCCTAAGTGTCCAGACCAAAAAAAATGAATAAAAGAAATTATTTAACAAGAAAATATGAGGAAAAATGATGTTGTGAATTAAAACCATTCGAAGGGCCAACATCAAGCCCCTCATAAGTCATTTTTTGATTCAAGATCTAATGTTTTATAAATGAGACATCAGTTTCAAAAACCTATTATACATTATTTCCTTGAAAATATATTTTCCCCAATCATAACTCTTCCTCATGGAAATAAAAATTTAAAAATGAACACAAAAACATATATTTTATTGAAATGAATTTACTAAAGTCTGGGCATTTTTGAAAAGACCAATGAAATCATGAATTTTGTCATATTACAATTTTAATTTAAGGTTATCATCCATAGTAGATAAAATAATTTGATGAACCAAGGGATATGATAAATAAAACAGAATTCATATCCTCGAATAATTCCTGAATATAGATTTTTTGGTCTCTCTACCCATTTTTATTAGGATCTAAATAAATCATAGGATTTTATAAAACCAACTAAGTGAAAAAAATTTAATCCATACCTATGCAATGGAGTTTTGAGTGTCTAATGGGCTAAAGATGGATTTGAATCTCAGATGAGGAGTAAAGAAGGTGTAAGTAGGACTGATACAAATCCTAATGATCTCCTATTTAGATGTTAATAATGGATGATGGTAATAATGAACCTGAATAATATCAAATATATCTTCCACTATGAGAAATCCCACAACGAATAAATTATTATTAGTGACACATGAATATTCCAAGGATATATACCCTCAATGGAACAACCTATGAAATAATAAATTTCATGTAATACTTATATCATTGATAATAACATTGTTTCAATAACTACATGTTATGTACTCACTTTATTGATTACCTTTTAGACAAAAACATCTTGTATTGTTGATAAAGACTAGCCATCAATCACCATAGTGTCTCAAATAGAATAATCCTTATATTTTTCTCACCCTGATAACATTTCATGTTGTCTAATGATTCCAATTCCTTCATCTCCTTTTTAATTGTGACATTTTTACTTTCGATCACACACATGATCTCTCATGAGGGAAACCCTTAAATCCATAGAGAAATTTCATCAATGAATGAATCTAGAAATGTATCTAAATACTCTAGTAAATTATATTAAAAATAATCATAAATAAAAGTATTTAATTTAATAACCTGAAAGGTAGAAGAAAAAACTCATAATAGCCACACCTAGTGAGAAACACCATCTAGAAAATTTGTTCCTCATTTACCCTCATCGATGATATATGGACTTAAGAGAGATAATTGAATGAATAATAATCCACTTAGATATGATCAACTAGTCATCAATATGCTGCATTAAAATTTTTTCTTAAGGGTGATGTTGTTGACTTCATTACAGTCAATGAGAATTATTATGGAACTATCCTTTTTTTCAGCAAAAAAAAATTAGAGACACTAAGGTGAAGTGTTTGGTTCAATGATATCTTTATTTAATAAATCCCATGATTAATATAAGAATTTTCACATATCAACTAAATCCACTCAAAAAGGTAGTACATAAATTGTCTTTTCCTCAAGAACTAAGTCAATTATATATATAGCTTCCCAACATGGAATAACATATAGAACTGAATTCAAATATTCATAAAACATTGGTACATCATTAATATGAAGAAGCCCTATATTTTTAATAATATAATAAAGATTACATTTACTTATATCATTTATCAGTCTCTTAGTTTATATATATATTATTATAGTTATGAATACATTTTTATATTTAAACTAAAAATCATTTCTAAAAATGAATTCTTTATCTCTAAAATATATCATAAAAAATATAAACCAAAGGAAAATCTATACCTATAATAACATAAAACTATATATGTTAAAGATAACATGGTTTGAAGGATAAATCATTCTACATATGATGAAAATAATATTTTTATAAATTATTGTTTCACTTATACAACCACTAATATTTTTTACCAATAATTATTTTTCAATTTATTAATATTTTAATCCCACTTTTCTTCCAAAATTTGTAGAAAATAAAAAATATTTAGATCCCAAATCAATCTATACATTGGAATAATATGATTAAACAAGTAATATACCTTCCACCAATTTATTTTATGGCCCCACATCTATAGTACTTGTATAAAAATAATTTTTCCCAGCATTATGTTTCTCATCTTCATAATTACCTCCTTGAGTAACTAACTTTGTAAATTCATTAGCATAATCTCACAAATAAATGAAGATAAAATATCTTACTAAAGACCAGTTATCTATTTATCTATTAAATTTATAGCTAGAGCTCTTTTCCATAAATTCACAATCCAAATGAATGAGATTACCATATTGTAAACACTTCAAGGATCCTATCAAAAAATCATTAAAATTTCATTTAACGCATTTGGAATATTTAGGGTCTTGCCTACATATTTATTTTTCAAATACTCCTCCATTATTTTATACCTTTATATATTATTAAAAAAATTTATTATGATGTACATAAGTGTTGAAAAGCACCATCTTAAATTTATTAACACAATAAACAACATAGTCCTAAATTTTAAATTCACGAGATTCGAACTCTCTTTGTCAAATTTGTTTTGGAAATGTGTAAAATCTATTGATTTTACTTCAATTATCTTTAATTAAATATGATGTATACTTGGATAGTCATGTAAAATTTTCTTTATACGTCACCACTGAATCTTATTCATTTTCTCTCACACTAGTAATTGCATTTGTATTCAAATTAAAATAACTTTAGGAAAATAATTCTAAAGATTAAGATTGTTAAAGACTATCTGATCCATGTCATCAATATCATCATTTTATTTCTTATTTTTATTCAAATAACACTATAAATCAACATCTAATTCAAATTAATAAATACATATAGTTACTCATAAATGTTCCTTATATACAAACACATTAAATATCTACTCCATTCAATTTATCTATTTTTATGTTTCAGTAGTTCTTGAGATCCACAAAATGTATAAGGTTATTGTTTCATTAAATACTCCACAATAAGAATGTTCTTATATAGAGAATTAGAAACACTATTTTATGGGGGGACCATTAATTGACTATACTAGTTGTGTTAACATTGCTACAAAATAATCTATTTTATCCATTCCAGTATACTGATTTGGAAAATTATTATTCTCCTGATTCATTCCTACTTTCACTGACCTCTTTCCTCTGTGGAAAACCAATACAAAAATACATGGATCAGATGAAGAAATATATGAATCTTAAAAAATCTATCTCATGGTAATATAAATCTAAATTAGAGTCAATTTAGCATTTATTTTAATATTATGACAACTTCAAAATTTATCTAAATCTTTTCTCTCATACATACTATAACAACCTATAACATAATCAACCCATAATTGTATGATTTTTTAAAAGGGTTACATTTTATTATATTTATATTTTTTGTTTTTAGTTTTGTATAATTATGTAAAATATTACTTAACAAAGTAACCACTTTCACATTATGTTAATTTTTCCATAAAAATATATTTTTTTGTTTTACACAACTATTACACTCACAATGCATTTTCTTCATTTATGTTGAGTCAACATTGTAAAGATATTGACCATGATAAAAGTTCTACTCTTCCCTATATCATATTAAAAAAAATTGTATTTTTGGGATAAGAAAAACAATGATCACTAAGGGATAACTGAATTAATGAATTCCATTAGTCGAGTGAAAACATGAAATCCGAGGAGGGAATTTACATTTTTCCCCATGAAAGTTTGAGATTATAAATAAAACATTTAATTATGTGAAAATAAATATTTTCTCAAATTAAAACTTTGAAACCCATTATCTAATAAAGGAAAAACCATGAAGTCATATTGAGGATTGTTAGAACTCAAAAAACATTCCTTTCAAAAACAATACATTTTCTTTTAATCATTCGTTACCTTCTAAATTAAATATATTTCCATTTAAACCATATTTAGCATACAATATATATCATGGAGCATCATATTCATAACCTTTGTTCACTCATTATTATCCCATATCAAAATATCAAAATATTAATTAATTATATTGGTTTATCCATCCTCGTTATCTCCTAGATTTTATATTTTGGTGACAACATCATTATGTAATGCGTTAGAGAGCTATGTTTGGATCACCCATCATCATGATCTATATCAGGCTCAACTGAAATCATCTATAATTATCAAGAACCATATAATAAAAAATATATATAATACACCATCTTTTTATCATAACACCATTTAGAAACTATTTTAATCTAATAATAACTGAACTTTCCATTTTCACATAATAATACCGAGCTATATCCCTTTCAGTTGAAATTTCATTAAATAAAAATTCACAAAATGAATAGGAATTTAATTTACTTTTTAAAACCTTCAAACCGGAAGAGTATGATTTGTAAAAAATAATGTAATTAAAATCTTTAAATTCTTCTAATTTCATATATTAAAAAAAACATGGTTTTTTAGTTTGGTAAAAAACATTAAAAATATTAATTTTTAAACCTTTGTAAAAAAGTGAAAATTAATTGAAATTGTATTTTAACAGATTTTATTATTTAATAATAGTTTTTTTGAAACATTTAAAATTCCATTAACATACAAGAAAAAACATTTATAAAGAATAAATTAAAACATGATTCTATAGAAAATTCACTTAGCTTAAGTCAATTCTAGTCTCACATGTTCTCTAATTATTGAATAATGAAATTATATATGTTTCCTACATTCATTAAAACATTTTTAATTTTAATTTAATTATTATTATTCCATTTATTTCATTTACTACTTTTTTTTATTTATACACTAAAAGGTTAGGTTCATGTTGGACATTTGTGGGTCATTCAGTTTATAACCTCAAAACAACATCAGTGCGTTGATCGTTGAAAAAATATCATGGATACATTAAATAAAAAAAAATATATTTTAATTATAATATTTAGAAATTAAATAAACTTTTAAAAACAACCATTAAATATTTTCATGAAAAATGAATAACATCGTTTCATGGGGACGATAGTCTATATTGTTTTCTTGAACAACATTTTCATTTTTATACTGGGTGGAAAATAAATAAAGTATATAATATTAAAATCTTGTAAAGGATTCATAATATTATAAATTTATTAATTATTAATTATTTATATCCTTATAAACATCATTTTCATGTGTGAATTGAAAACAAATGATACCACATCCGGGATGTGGTAGTCCACATGTACAGACAACTGACATTATAATTTTCGAACTGATGATAGGGTAAAAAGGTATGTAGTGTAATATCATTAAATAATTATAATTATGTCACAAATGTCATATATATTTATTTTATTAGTAATTTTATATTCCCATATTATACAATGATGAAAACCGAAACACATCACTCTAGGGAGGTGGTTGTCCACATGGATGCACGATTGATGTTTTCATTTTCCATTGGATGGAGAAGGATATGAAATAGGTTTACCATAATAATAATAATATTTAATAATATTTAATATAACTATTTTATTATTCCATATTGTTTAAATATGATTTTATGGACATATAATAATAAATAATCATGAAACACTTAGTTAAAATTATATATTTTCTTTGGAAAAAACTCATTTGACTAACACATAAAACCTTATTTGTTTTTCCTTTTGTTGACACCGGCACCTATAGGAAATAGTTTGGGATGTTGGGGAGATAATTGTAAATGTTTAGTACAATATAGATCACTCTAAATGTGTGACTAATATAAGAGTTAAGGATCCCTTTTATAAGCGAGGGGAGTTGGACACAAATAATTTTTATAAAAATTTAAATATTATACATTTCTTAATCTTGGTCAAGTGAAATAAACTATAAAAATTATAATATATGGTTACTATAGTCAAAATAAATTATCTAATAACATTTATGATGAAATTTGTTCCTTAACATAAGGTATTTCTAAAGACCCGGAAATTTCAAGGAAAATTTTTTCTTAATTTTCATTGGAATTTTACAAGAACGTAGTTTCTGACGGCGTCTGATTCCGAGGCCCGGTGTGCCCAAAATCATTTTCCGATGTTTGGCTCGGGTACGTTCAGTGAACGAACGAGCGAGGTTTTCTATCTTTTGAACCATTACTCAGATTTGAAATCTGAGGGCACCGATGAACTCGCAGCGCCGATAATTGCTTAAGGGGACCTTAAGCGCAGTTGCGTTTTGTCGCATGAGGTGGTTAATCATTTGGGGATTCGATAAGTCTTAAATAAATTGTAGTGTTACAATTTATTTTATGTGGAAGTTAATTTCTTCATAGAGAAGTTGGAGGTGGGGCCACACCCCACCTAACTTCCCATGAGAGGGTATGACCAAGGGTGGTGGGGTCCGTACGAAACCCCAACCCTTCACCTTCCCTTTAACCCCCACGAACTTCCCCCCATTTAACACCCCTTATGTTTAAATGTATAACTCTATAACCCCCCCCCCCTTAAACTCCCTTTCTTTTAATGTGTCAACTCCCCATTAATATCCTCTTCCATTAAGTTTGTTAACTCCTATTATTTTGTGTAACTTTTCACCTTTTCCTTCCACCATTAATTCATGCCAACATGCCATAATTAATTAGATGAGTCTCTTCATTTGTTTAATTAAGTGGTTTGGTTTGAATTTTAAATCATTGTGGTGTGAATAAAAATAATATCATGGGATATTATTTTGAGTTAGAGCTTTTGGTGTGGGAGAAAACTTTAGCAAAGTCCTAGAGTTTTTGGGAGAGCTTTGGTGTGAAGAAGAATATAACCTTCCTTCGACGAAGAATGGTTCTTCTTCGATTAAGAACACCTTCCCTTTAGCGTAGAACGACCAGACATCCACAGAATCTATGTCCGACCCCACGACGTCATTCTCGCGACACCGATTTCTGCGTCGACGACGAACGAACCTTGAATCGAGGTAGGGGAATTTATTTGGTGTTCTCTTATCTTTTGAGAAAAGAACGACGAGCGTGGACCAACCATTTCCACGTTGATCCGAAGATCGTTCGTTCATGTGGGTTGATGTTGAGGATTATTGTTTTGGCTATGAAATATTTCTTTGTCGTACGCCGACTTCTATTTGATGGCCTGTTGCTATCATTATAACGGGAGGAGGTCGGACCGCACGAACACGGCCGACCCTCCTCCCCCTTTTTGTTTGAATTTTGTTGCGGCACGTGAAAGGCGGTGCGGTGCCGTTGCACCGCGTGGGAATTATGAGGAAGGGCTAATATGCGCGACGCCGTCGCGTCGCGCCGATGAATTCAAACAAGCCACGGCGCCGTTGCGCCGCACCGGAAAACCACGAAGAGGTCGTAGTTTGTTTACTTGATCGTTGAGCGCAGATTTTCAGGCGATGAAAAATGAGGCCGCAAGGTAATTTTGAGGCTTCTGCAGTGAAGGTCGGGTCCCGGGAGGACCATTGGTGAAGACGACGCGATGTTCCGACCACCAGAACTCGTCCGGTGGTCCGCGAAGCAGCCCACCGGCGCACCTCGCTGGCACGGCGGCGCCGGCGACAGGTGGAGGCGGCGCCAGGAGCGCCGCCGGAAGGAGCCGCCACGGATGAAGCCGTGGAGGCAGTACGCGGTCCCGTGGCCACGTGGGACCGGAGGGAGGCGGGACGCGGCCAACGTTCGCGTCTGCTGGCAAGGGTGGCCCCACGCGGGGACACGACTCTTCACGCAGGGGCAGCGCCCCCCGCACGGTTCGGCCATTCGGCCGACCCCCCGGCCGAGCTGGGCCGGGCCGCGCCCCGCCAGTCTGGGCCGCGCCGGCTGGGTCGGACCCGCACCCAGGTTGGGTCGACACGGTTCGGGCCGTCCCAGGGGGTCTCGGGCCGGGTCGGTCCGGGCCCGAAACCCCCGTTTTCGGACCCCTCACGGTCTTTCGCCCATATCTTGAGCTCCGGACGTCCGATTGACGTTCCTTTGACTTTGATAGATTCATCTAAGTGAGACGGATCTTTTGGCTTACTCCGCTCGAGGTTTGGATGCCGTCGGAGTGCGGTCGGGTTGGTTCGCTCACGAAACCAACCGGGCCCCTGGAAAGAAAAAGGCAATAACTCACAGACCGGGCGTCCGATTGACGCGCCGTCTATCTCGTTGAATTCCTCTTGATGAGACGGAACTTTTGGCATACTTCTCCCGAATTTTGGTTGTTGTTGGATAGTGTCCGGGTTGGATTGTGCCCGAAATCCAACCGGGCCCTTGGAACGGAAAAGTTGTTATCTTTCAGACTGGACGTCCGTTTGACGAACCGTCAGTGGCGTTGGTGATCACGTTGATAAAAGGTCCCCATGAGTATACCCTATGAGTGTTCGGGGTACAGTTGAGATACAGCTGAGTTGGTTCGCTCATGAAACCAACCGGGCCCCTGGGACGGAAAGACTAATAACTCACAGACCGGGCGTCCGATTGACGCGTTGTCTGTTGCGTTGAGACCCCTATGACGAGTCGGTCCTTTGAGATACATCTTCGTGGTACTTTGTGATACTTGGAGTATTGACCAGTAGCTCGTGGAGCGGTCCCTCCCGGAGAAGAGCATACGGAGTACGGAGACCGTGTAGACGACTGAGACCTGAGGACTGCTTGACTGACTCGACTTGGAGTGAGTTGACTAGCCCAGTGGACGGAGCACCTGGTATTTGGAGGTAGACCCACGGCGGACGGAGCACCTGGTAGTTGGCAGCAGACCCGCGGTACTCGACCGGAGGAGTACCTCTGAAGGCTATTAGGGGGGGCGCCCGGTATTTGGCGGCAGACCCACAGCTGACGGAGCGCCCAGTATTTGGCAGCAGACCCGCGGTACTCGACAGGAGGAGTACCTCAGAGACTTGGATTAGTGATCAGTACCTCGGAGTCGTGATAGGACCACTGTACACTGCAGAGACGGGGCTCTTCAGCAGTTACGGTTTCGATAATGAAAATCTTGTTTTGAGCTGAGTCTATGACCTTGTGTTTGCCTCATGATTGAGATGGGTCACTTGATAACTTAGGTATATGTATGGACATATACCTGGGTAGTGGTTATCTGTTGATTTCATAATCTTTTTGTTTCCTCATGTTTGAGATGGGTTACATGACAACTTTGGTATATGTATGGGCATATACCTAAGTAGAGGTTATCTGTTGAGATCTTATTTGTGGTTATCCTTGTTGGTTTTAGTGAGACCATGAGGGTCTCGAGATCCCTACTGAGTATCGTTATACTCACCCCTGCACGGGCTATGCCCGCACCTCATTGTGTTGGTTACAGACGACGGTCAGTGCTGAAGGAGGCCGAGTGTTCGAGGACTGGACGGTACCCGGAGGTGGACTACACGACGAGTCAGTATATGGAGGTGGACTTCACGGTGAGACGACACTCAGAGGAGGTTGACGGGCGAGAGCGTTGTGGAGGCTATCTGTACCTACCCTTCAGGTAGGATCCGTGGTGGATGATCCCGGAGTTGCGCCATCTGTACCTACCCTTCAGGTAGGATCCGAGGTGGACGTCCCAGGAGCTGCTTCCGTTCTTCCAGCTGTTGTCTTTTTCTATTGTACTTTTGTTCATTTGTAGTTGTACTTTTAGTTGGGTTTGTATTCTGGACCATTAACTTTTCAGAACTTGTCTTTGTACTTAGTGTTTTACTTCCGATTGTACTCTATGGTGTTTTGATTACTTTATAAAGGAAATTTCTTCCCAGTTATCGAGATTTACGCCTTTGGTGCTAGTCGTCAGCCCCTAGCCTACGGAAGGTGGGCTTGGGGTAGTCACAACACGGGCCCTGAGGAAGGGTCGTGACAAATTGGTATCAGAGGAGTCGGTTCTACCGCATAACTTATAACTTTGATATTTTCTTTCTGTGAAGAAATAGTGTTAAGAGTACCGAGTGTGGTTTTCAGTTCAGGGAGTCTACTGTTGGTGCGGGCAGCCGACGTATCCATACACTAGGACCCTGACAACTGATTTCCGACTTTGTTCCTGAAAACACTGATTGCGTGTGTGTTTCCAGAAGTTTTTAAATGTCATCTCAAAGCAGGTAAGCTCACCAGGTATAATCTTTTGACCGTGTCATGTTTGTTTTTTTCAGGATGCCTCCCCGTGGACGACCAGCTAGAGCCCCGAGATTTCTTCGTACTGACAGCCCACTGAGCGACGTGGCCTCAGTATAGGGCTCTATTCCAGTTGAGGCACCAGCGGAGGCACCAGCGGTACTACTACACGTTGGGCCACCGATGCCACCAGCCCCAGAAGCAGAGGGTGCACACCGCTTGAGCACACTGCACGAGTTCCAGCGCTAGAGGCCACCCAGGTTTAGGGGAGAGACGGACCCGTAGGCGGCTGAGGATTGGATGGAGGCTGTGGTGAGAGTCTTCAGGCTAGTGGGGACGCCAGCAGACTTCATGGTGATCTTTTCTTCCAGCCTTCTTCAGGAAGCAGCAGGCAGATTTTGGAGCCTGATGCTTCAGATGCATGACAAGGTGACACTTCTTTGGGAAGACTTCGAGAGTATGTTCCGGGCAGAGTTTGTACAAGCCACCCTTCGAGCAGTTCGTATACAGAAGTTACTTCAGCTGCGACAGGGCAGCATGACAGTGGCGCAGTATTCAGCGAGGTTCACAGACCTCTCGCGCTACTCCACAGATATGGTACGGGACCTGTTCTTTAGGGCCCGAACCTTCGAGCATGGGATCAGGCGAGAGATTATAGCTTCTGTTGTTTCTCACAGCATTCTGACGCAGACATGGGTGTTAGAGAGAGCCCTCTTAGTGGAGAGTTTCCTTGCTGAGCAGTCTCCAGCAGCAGGACCCACCACTAGCCGGCTTGCGGCAGAGTCTTCTACAGCAGGCAGTAGACAGATGACACAGAGGTCCAAGAGGACCAGACCTACCAGTGGCCGACTGCATGACTAAGGTTCAGTTGTGCGGGGGAACTGGGGTGGAGTCAGAGCCAGTCGTGCCGAGAGTGGACAGTGTTACTCCTGCGGAGGGATTGGTCACATGGAACGTGACTATCCGACCCGCCATACATATGACCAGCAGTTAAATGAAGAACCTCCCAGGCAGAGGCAAAGGTTCGATCAGGGCAGACCGCAAGGAGAAGGTGGCCATGGAAGAGGAGTTGGTCGTGCAGTTGGAGGTGGACGACGCTTCGGGGTGTTTCCACCACCACCACCAAGAGGCCCACCCCAACCGCAGGGGACAGGAGGACATGGGAGAGCTCAGCTTCAGGCAGCTGAGGCCTATGGTCATGGAGCTCCGGAAGCAGATGGACAGGAGTGGGACTAGCTCCAGACCTGGAGGCTATTGATCATGTTACTTCTAGTTTTGTTTTTGTTACATTTGTGTCATTGTACTATGAGATGCAATAATGAAAAGACACTTATCTTTGTGAAGATTCCTTTCCTGTCCTTTTGTTTGGTTGATACTGAGTGGTCCCAGTTAAGACTGTTGACATGACCCTCACTTTCGAGATTTCTACTGGAGGAGACCTAGTGACCTCACACTGATGCCGACAGTGTGACTCGACCTTTGGAGGCGAGAGTGACAGTTGGATCTCTTGGTAGTATGTCGAGGCCTTACGACGTCATCCATGGAATGAATGCATCATTCATGTCAGGATTGACTGTATTAGGAAATGAACGTGGTTCATCCAGGGGATGAGACCAGATTTCTCTTATCGGCAAAGAAGAAATCATAGCAACTCTTGTGAGACTAGAGAAGGTCCAGGTCATCCAAGAGTGGATGAGGATAGCACAGGGCCGACAAAAGCCTTATGTTGACAAGAATTGGAGGCCTCTAGATTTCAAGGAAAACAATCACGTCCTTATACGAGTTTCACCTCGAAGAGGTTTATGGAGATGTGGCCAAGGAGGCAAGTTATCCTGGAGGTTCAGTGGACCATTTCTAGGTCCTCAGCTGGGTAGGCGAGGTGGTTTACCTCTTGACCCATCCACCTCAGTTGCACCAGGTGCACGACGACTTCTGCGTATCACAACTGAGGAGATACATGCGTGATCCTTCACACATTATCGACCATGGGAATCTGGACGTATGTGGTGGGGTGTCTTTCACAGAGGTTCCAATGGGGATCGAGGATTGACAGGAGCAGATCCTACGAGGATGGTAGATTCCTCGGGTGCGCTTTCACTGGTAGTATGGGAAAATCCAGGTGAGCACATGAGAGCGGGAGGTTCAGATGCATGCTCAGTACCGCTTTTGTATCCCTAGTTTGTGTTGAAGCTTTACGGGGACGTAAAGCCCTGAGGTGGGAGTAATGTAAAGACCCAGAAATTTCAAGTAAAATTTTTTCTTAATTTTCTTTGAAATTTTATAGGAACGTAGTTTCTGATGGCGTCTGATTCCGAGGCCCGGTGTTCCCGGAATCATTTTATGAAGTTTGGCTCGGGTACATTCAGTGAACGAATGAGCGAGTTTTTCTATCTTTTGAACTGGTACTCGGAATTGAAATCCGAGGGCACCGATGAACTCGCAGCGCCGATAATTGCTTAAGGGAACCGTAAGCACAGTTGCGTTTTGTCACATGAGGTGGTTAATTTTTTGGGGATTCTATATGTCTTAAATAAATTGTAGTGTTACAATTTATTTTATGTGGATGTTAATTTCTTCATATAGAAGTTGGAGGTGGGGCCACACCCCACCTAACTTCCCATGAGAGGGTATGACCAAGGGTGGTGGGGTCCGTACAAAACCCCAACCCTTCACCTTCCCTTTAACCCCCACGAACATCCCCCCATTTAACACCCCTTGTGTTTAAATGTATAACTCTACAACCACCCCCTTAAACTCCCTTACTTTTAATGTGTTAACTCCCCATTAATCTCCTCTTCCATTAAGTTTGTTAACTCCTCTTATTTTGTGTAACTCTTCACCATTTCCTTCCACCATTAATTCATGCCAACATGCCTTAATTAATGAGATGAGTCTCTTCATTTTTTTAATTAAGTGGTTTGGTTTGAATTTTAAATCTTTGTGGTGTGAATAAAAATAATATCATGGGATATTATTTTGAGTTAGAGCTTTTGGTGTGGGAGAAAACATTAGTAAAGTCCTAGAGTTTTTGGGAGAGCATTGGTGTGAAGAAGAAGAGAACCTTCCTTCGATGAAGAACGGTTCTTCTTCGATTAAGAACACCTTCCCTTCAACGTAGAATGACCCAACATCCACAAAATCTACGTCCGACCCCGCGAAGTCATTCTCGCGACACAGATTTCTGCACCGACGATGAACGAACCTTGAATCGAGGTAGGGGAATTTATTTGGTGTTCTCTTATCTTTTGAGAAAAAAATGACGAGCGTGGACCAACCATTTCCACGTTGATCCGTGGATCATTCGTTCATGCGGGTTGATGTTGAGGATTATTGTTTTTTCTATGAAATATTTCTTTGTCGTACGTCGACTTCTATTTGATGGCCGCTTTCTATCATTATAATGGGATGAGGTCAGACCACAAGAACATAGCCGACCCTCCTCCCCCCTTGTTGTTTGAATTTTGTTGAGGCACGTGAAATGCGGCGTGGTGCCATTGCACCATGTGGGAATTATGAGTAAGGGCTAAGAAGCGCGGCGCCTTCGCGCTGTGTTGATGATGTTGAACAAGCCACGGCTCCGTCGCGCTGCGCCGAAAAACCACGAAGAGGTCGTAGTTTTTTTACTTGATCATTGAGCGCAGATTGTCAGGTGATGACAAACGAGGCCGCAAGGTAATTTTGAGGCTTCCGCAGTGAAGGTCGGGTCCTGGGAGGACCATTGGTGAAGACGACACGATGTCCCGACCACTGGAACTCGTCTGGTGGTCCGCAGAGTAGCTCGCCGGCGCGCCTCGCCGGCACGGCGGTGCCGGCGACAGGTGGCGGTGGAGCCCAGCGCGCCACCGGAAGGACCTGCCCCGGCTGAAGTCACGACGGCAGCATGCGGTCCCACAGCCGCGTGGGACCGGAGGGAGGCGGGACGCGGCCGGCTGCTGCGTCCGCTGGCAAGGGCGTCCCCACGCAGGACCGTGACTCTTCACGCGGGGGCAGGGGCCCCTGCACGGTTCGGCCATTCGGCCGAACCCCCAGCCGAGCCGGGCCGGCTTGGGTAGACCGGGCCAGACCGCGCCCATCCGGGTCGGACCCGCACCCGGGAAGGGTCGACCTGGTTCGGTGTGGGCCCGAAACCCCTGTTTTCAGACCCCACACGGTCTTTCGCCCATATCTTGAGCTCCGGACGCCCCATTGACGTTCCGTCGACTTTGATGGATTCCTCTAAGTGATACGGATCTTTTGGCTTACTCCGCTCGAGGTTTGGATGCAGTCGGAGTGCGGTCGGGTTGGTTCGCTCACGAAACCAACCGGGCCCCTGGAAAGAAAAATCCAATAACTCACAGACCGGGCGTCTGATTGACGCGCCGTCTACCTCGTTGAATTCCTATTGATGAGACGGAACATTTGGCATACTTCTCCCGAATTTTGGTTGCTGTTGGATAGTGGCCGGGTTGGATTGTACCCGAAATCCAACCGGGCCCTTGGAACAAAAAAGATGTTATCATTTAGACTGGACGTCCGTTTGACGAACCGTCAATGGAATTGGTGACCACGTTGAGAAGAAGTCCCTATGAGTATACCCTATGAGTGTTAGGGGTACAGTTGAGATATGGCTGGGTTGGTTCACTCACGAAACCAACCGGGCCCCTGGGACGGAAAGGCTAATAACTCACAGACCGGGCGTCCGATTGATGCGTCGTCTATTGCATTGAGACCCCTATGACGAGGCAGTCCTTTGAGATACATATTTATGGGACTTTTTGATACTTGGAGTATTGACCAGTAGCTCGTGGAGAGGTCCCTCCCAGAGACGAGCATACGGAGTATGAAGACCGTGTAGACGACTGAGACCTGAAGACTGCTTGACCGGCTCGACTTGGAGTGAGTCGACTAGCCCAGTGGACGAAGCGCCTGGTATTTGGCGGCAGACCCACGGAGGACGGAGCGTCTGGTAGTTGGCAGCAGACCCGCGGTACTCGACCAGAGGAGTACCTCTGTAGGCTATTAGGGGGAGCGCCCGGTATTTGGCGGCAGACCCACAGCGGACGGAGTGCCCAGTATTTTGTAGCAGACTTGCAGTACTAGATAAGAGGAGTACCTCAGAGACTTGGATTAGTGATCAGTACCTCGGAGTCGTGACAAGACCACTGTACACTCCAGAGATGGGGCTCTTCTGCAGTTATGGTTTCGATAATGAAAATCCTGGTTTGAGCTGAGTATATGACCTTGTGTTTGCCTCATGATTGAGATGGGTCACTTTATAACTTAGGTATATGTATGGGCATATACCTGGGTAGTGGTTATCCGTTGATTTCATAATCATTGTCTTTCCTCATGTTTGAGATGGGTTACTTGATAACTTTGGTATATGTATGGGCATATACCTAAGTAGAGGTTATCTGTTGAGATCTTCATTGTGGTTATCCTTGTTGGTTTTAGTGAGACCGTGAGGGTCTCGGGGCCCTACTGAATATCATTATACTCACCCCTACACAGGCTATGCCCGCACCTCGTTGTGTTGGTTGCAGACGATGGGCAGTGCTGACAGAGGCCAAGTGTTCGAGGACTGGATGGTACCCGGAGGTGGACTACACGACGAGTCAGTATCCAGAGGTGGACTTCACGGTGAGATGACACTCATAGGAGGTTGACGGGCGAGAGCATTGTGGAGGCTATGTGTACCTACCCTTCAGGTAGGATCCGTGGTGGACGATCCAGGAGCTGCTCCATCTGTACCTACCCTTCAGGTAGGATTTGAGGAGGACGTCCCAGGAGCCGCTTCCGTTCTTCTAGCTATTGTCTTTTTCTATTGTACTTTTGTTCAGTTGTAGTTGTACTTTCAGTTGGGTTTTTATTCGGGCCCATTTACTTTTCAGAACTTCTCTTTGTACTTAGTGTTTTACATACTCTTGTACTCTGTGGTGTTTTGTTTACTTTATAAAGGCAATGCCTTCACAATTATCGGGATTTATGCCTTTGGTTCTAGTTGATGGCCCCTGGCCTATGGAAGGCGAGCTTCAGGTAGTCACGACACGGGCCCCGAGGACGGGTCGTGATAGTATTTACCATAATGAACCTAATTTAATGTTTATATTGGTAACACATTTTTACTATGGAACTACACATAATGACTAAATATGAAATTTATCTTATTAATAAATTTTAACCACATGATTAAAAATAATTAGTTAATTTTTAAATATTATTTTTTTAGAATTGGAAAAAATTACATTAAATATATGTTCACAAACCGTAATGAAAATGTGTTTTCAGAGACATGTTTCTTTATGAAAAAATATAAACTTTTATAAAAATAAAATATAATATTGATTAATATAGATTTATTTAGATTATGTTTTAGAAAATTTATCTTATCTTACTTTAAAACTAAAATCAAAAAATAATGGGACCTTTCATATTACATGATTTAAAGAAAAAATGAACATTGTTCCAAAAATAGGTATTTTTATCTATTAACCAAAAAATCATTTCTAAAAAATTATCGAAATTAAATTTAATTAAAATTTTATATGTTGATACCAAAATTAATTACATGATATCAAATTAAATTTCAATAATTTATAGATTTATATTTTAAATTAAACTGTGTAATTATTGGAACAAAATTTAGTTCTGTAAAACAATTAATTTTTTACTGAATTTTTTATAAAATTATTTATAAAACAATATTGAATATTAATACATAAAATTTAGCGGTCTGGAATTACGTCCAGTGGACTATAATTGATACCTATCAGGGAACTCCATGGGCGGCTACACCCCCTGGGCGGGACACACCACCATCCCCAGTGGCAGCCATTTCCTCATGAAGCCCTTGGGCGGAGAGCCATGCTTTGTCCAACGCTCACATGTGAGAGTTCCCAAGGATCTGATACATTCCTACCTCCTTTTCCTCTGATACCAACTATAGTGACCCATACTTTACATACATGGTTAATACATAAAAATTGAAGCATACTTATTAAAACATATAACAAAACCATGAAAGGACAATATATGTATAGTGTCTTTAGAAATTGGGAAACATAAACAACTTGTTCATAATGAATCTACATTGTCTCCAATTTATTTCATCATATCTATAGTCCCTTTTTGGCATATCTTACTTAATACCCTTCTTCCTGACCTAGGGAAAGGAAACATACAAAAGGGTGAGCTCAAATGCTCCGTAAGGGTAAACAGAAGAAACATCAATCACATCAAATTCATAAGAACATAACATTTTAGAAATCTTACCCGGCAAAAGAGATCATAATTTCATAACATGGAATAAATAATGGTAGTGAAATGTAATCCCAATAATCTTAACATAATACATGAAACTTTTTGGCATACACACATAATCATATAGAATCATTTCTTATTAGTCAAGACTCATTGCCAACACTATCTTAGTGTACAAAGTCCATTTATGAACCGAGTTCACTCCTCGTATCAGTCCTGTTTCACTGAACCGTTTTAACCTGCCGTTCTAGACTTGTCTATCTCATGAGATATTAAATCATTAACCAATGCATTGGAGGGAGATATAGGTCCCACCCATCTCATAATAATACCATTCTTATGTGTTCCACAAAATCATAAATCATACATCATTGCATAACCCATGTAATAAAAATGGGATTCTTAAACATCGTGACATCATAAAAAAATTCATATAAGATAAAGGAATTCATAAAAATAATTCCATCACAACATAATCAAATCAATGTAATAATAGGGATAGAAAAAGAACCCCATATTATCTTATATGGAAAATAATTTTGATAAAACACTTGAACTCCATTTTTGAGGAAAATATCCTTTCTACTTCAAAAACATTTTTCCTTTCTTAACATGTCATAAAATTTTAAACTAAAAGAAGTTGATTAAAAATAAATATGAAAACCTGTAAATTAAGCTTCTTGGAAATAATGTTTTAAAAATCCATTCATTCCGTATAAGTTAAAAAACATTCTTCTCGTACCTTTGTCGGAAAAGTCAAAAAGTACCTCGTTCGAAAAACGACAAAAGATTCATGTAATTTCCTTTACTAAAAACTCATCGAAGGGTAAAATTGGATTTAAACAATTGTAGGTGGATGGAAACAATATTACCTATTGACGGAACATGGATGTTGATGATAAAATATACCCCAGTAAATACCAAAGTATAAAAAATCTCGTATAAAAATGAGATTGTGATATTTTCCCTTACCTTAGGTCCGATTTGATTCATAAGTGTCCGAACCTCCTATATAATGATTTCAATAATGTTATTGACTTATTCCAGAATTATACTTATTGTTATGATATCATATATGGTCATATTCTTAGCTTCTTATTAGTAATATTTCATTACTACTTGTTATTCAGGTGTTTATTACTTTTTGTTATTATGCATGTTTTGTCGAATAAATTCTTATTCTTTTCTTAAGGTTATAGATACCACAATTCCAGAATGGTATTACTTTAATATATATTATATTTATTCATTCAATTAATTTATATAATCATTATTCAATTAAGATCATTTAGAACGAATTGTATCACATCGTGGAGACGTTATTCCATACGTACGCACGAGCGATGATATCATTCCCATGATCGTGGAATTATATTGGAGTGTATGTATAATATTTAAGAATCAATAACACTTTAAAATAATCATATATAGTTATTTATTTTCACCATTATACCCATCCAAGTAAGGTGGTGATGGAAAATAGATTACACCACGGCGTGGAGACGGTATTCCGTACGTACGCACACGCGGTGATTTCATTTTCTGTAGGATGGATAGTTGGTGAAATAGGGTTGTTTCATACTTATAATAACATATTAGTATATGAGTGATACAGATGTTATTAATTCATAATGAAACAACTAATGAAGAAGAAGTGGAAGGAGAAATAAAGTTGAAAGAATTGGTAACGGATATTACCTCTTCTTTGAAGCGCCTCTTTAAGACCTCCTTTTAGGGCACTAAGATTGGTATTTGAAGAAGACAGGGACCTCTAGGATGTTTCTAGGGAAGTGGGAATGTGAAATGGGCAGGGATTGGCCGAGTGTGAAGGCTAAAATTGGTGTGAGGAGGAGAGGGAGGAGGTGCCCTTTTATAAGGGAGGAGAGGGGCACCTTTGGAAATATACAAAATATTAGTTTATATTAAATCCCAAACCCACTTATAAACTTCCAAAATGACTCATATCCAAATATATGATGAGATAGGGTTGTAATATCATCAACCAATAAAATTTATACATGTTAGGAATTTATTTTAAACATTATCAACTTGATTTATCCTTATTTATCAATTTAATTTTATTTGTGGTAATAATATTCTAAATTTTAAATTATTATAAATAATTATATATGTGTTGTGAATTTTCCATAATTTGACCCTTTATAAAATTTTAGAACATATAAATTTTAATTTATAATTTTTAATTTTTTTTGTGATTTTTAAACAATTTTATAATATGTTATTCTTATAAAATAACAAGTGTCAATTTTGACACTATTCATTTATTTGAATTTAAATAAAATATATACAGAAGTCATGTTCTAACTAAAATCTTTAATAGATTAATAAAATGTCATATGTATATAGAAAATTAGTGGAGCACATTAAATAGTTCATATAATATCTATTTTAATATTTTTAATACTATTTATTTGATATTTTAATTAATAAAATAATTTCAACATCACTATTGTGTCATAATTAATGATAATTATTTAATCCCTAAAAATTCTAAATAAATTTCTATGATGTAGATAATTGTATTAGATTTCTTGAGACTATTCATGTTCTATGTTTCATTTAGTTTATCACTAAAGTAAAATTATTATTCTTTTAAGATTTAAGAAAGTGACATGTTGTCACATTCTTTTGTTTTAATAATAATTAAATTATTTTCATGGAAACAAGTCCATTAAATGAATCTAATCCGACACTTAGGTGATATGGGTCGACTTTAAGTCATACAATAGGATTTTGGTAGGTTTTAGGGTAATTTTATAATCTTATATTTACCCTTAATCACTCGATTTACCTTTAACTATGGTAAATAAAATTTACAGTAGTTACTATTAATAATGACCAAAAATAAAAAGTAGCATATTAACATAATTTGGACCCACTAATTCCGATTTCAAAATTCAAAACATATAAGTGGTAGTAATTAATTTAAAATAAATCCCATTGTTAAGAAAACGGGTTTTAGATGTTAAAACATTGCCAAAAATTGAAATGTTTTTACCTATGAATTCAATGTGAAATTAATGCTAATGACATAAATTATATTAAATGGTAAAAATAAATTCTATTTATACTTTAAAACCATTCAATATTATAATTTATCCATATAAATATCTCAATGAAAAAAGTTGTTTTTAATTAAAAACTCGCGTATTTTTACTATTCATCAAAATATTAAAGTTATCAGAAAAATATCAAAAATTTATGCAAAGTAAATTTTTATACCCTGATTCAAAATAAGAATTTTATTTTGTCAAATATAACTTATAAACATGTCAAAAACTAGATTTAATGAGGGAGCGCCATCAAAATGCGGCAAAACTGCATTTTTTGAAAAATACTTATTTTACCCAAAAAATTTATTTTTTTCTCTTACCATGTCCTATAAAATGTGTAAGATGAAAAATAAAATTCAAAATTTAGTTAATACTATTCATAACGTCTAGTTCATAATAATATATCATTATTTAGTGAAACCCTATATTGCGTACTACACACGCTATCGAGGAAGGTCGTGATTGCGTGTAATGCAAGCCAAGTCCGTATTGTGTGCTGTGAAAGATTCCTTTGGTGTTGTGTATAACATAAGACATAAAAAAATATTCTCATAAAATCTCAGGGTGTTACATTCTACCCCCATTAAAATGAATTTCTCCCTCAAAATTCGTCACTTCATTACAAACAGATGAGGATACCTCTCCCTCATCATATCCTCAAGTTCCTATTTAGATTCTTCTAATTGGTGGTTCCTCCATAAAACATTCACCAAGCGAGTGGTCTTGTTCCGTAGGACTTTTTCACTACGATATAGAATCTCTATCGGTTGTTCTTCATAAGAAAGATCTTGCTCCAGCGTTACAACTTCTGAGCTGAGTACATGTGAAGGATCAGGTATGTACATTCTCAGGAGAGATACAAGGAACACATTGTGAACTTGAGAGAGATTCGATGGAAGCGCCAATCGGTAAGCTACCTTCCCAACACGATCCAGAATTTCAAAAGGACCGATATATCTAGGGCTCAACTTCCCTATCTTTCCAAATCTCATGAACCTCTTCCAGGGAGATATTCGTAAGAACACTTTATCACCCACTTCAAATTCTAGGTCATTTCTTCGGTTGTCGGCATAACTTTTTTTCCGACTCTGAGCTGCTCTTATGTGTTGTTGAATAGATCTGACCTTTTCTACCATTTCATCAACAAGATCGGTTCCTAATATCTTACTTTCCCCAACTTCATCCCAGCAAGTTGGAGTCATGGATTTCCTTCCATAGAAAGCTTCATAAGGAGTCATCTGAATACTAGAGTGAAAGATATTATTATAAGAAAATTCCACCAAAGGTTGGTGTTTATCCCAACCAACTTTGAAATCTATAGAGAAAGCTCTCAACATATCTTATAGGGTTTGAATTGTCCTCTCAGGCTGACCGTCTTTCTGAGGATGATAAGCAGTGCTGAAACTCAACTCTATATCCAGAGTATGCTGAAGACTTCTTCAGAACTTTGAGGTAAACCTCGGATCCCGATCAGATATAATAGAAAGTTGTTCTCCATGCAATCTTACCACTTCCTTTACATATATCCTGGAAAGCTGATCTAGAGAGAAATCCTCTCTAATAGCAATGAAGTGTGCAGACTTTGTAAGACGATCAACTATGACCCAGATAGCATTATTGCATTTGGATGTTTTAGGAAGTCCAGTGACAGAGTCCATAGTGATGTTTTCCCATTTCCATTCTGGTATGGGTAATGGTTGTAACATCCCCTTAGACTTCTGTCTCTCAGCTTTAACATGCTGACAAACCAAGCATTGAGAGACATATTCATCAACATCTATTTTCTTGCCATCCCACCAGAAGTACTCTTTCAGTTCCCTATACATCTTTGTGCTTCCAGGATGAATAGAGATTGAAGAACTATGAGCCTCATACAGCAACTCCTTTAATTCGGGGATGGGTGGAAAACAAACCCGATTCCTGAACATTATTATCCCATCACAATCAAGGTTGAATTCAGGAACATTTCTCACATTCTTTTGTAACTCTACATCTTCTTTCTGTGCCTCTTGAATCTTCACATGTATAGATGGTTGAACATTCATTTGAGAAAGATAAGATTTCTCCCCTTCCATTTAAATTACAAGATCCATCCTGTGTAAATCCATAAATATTGGATCTTTTGTGATCCTCATCATGGATAAGCTAGCATGGTCTTGTCAACTTAATGCATCTGCTACCTTGTTTGCTTTCCCAGGGTGGTAATGAATTGAGAATTCGTAATCCTTAATCAGCACCAACCGTCTTCTTTGACTCATATTGATCTCCTTTTTTGTGAAAATATACTTTAAACTTTTATGATCAATATAAATATCACACCTTTCACCATAAAGGTAATGCCTCCAAATCATTAATGCAAATATTACCGCAGCTAACTCCAAATCATGATTTGGGTAATTTTTCTCATGTATTTTCAACTGTCATGAGGCATAAGCTATCACCATATCATTTTTCATGAAAACACATCCCATTTCCTTCATGGATGCATCACTGTAGATCACAAACCTTTCTCCACTGCAAGGTAGTGTGGGCACAGGTGCACTTGCTAACCTTCTTTTTAGCTCTTTGAAATTTTCTTCACATTCCTCCATCCAAACAAAATTAACTCCTTTTCGAGTCAACTTGGTGAGTTGGTTAGATAACCTTGAAAAATATATCACAAAACATCGGTAATATCCAGCCAAACCAAGAAAACTTCGGATCTCAGTTACTGTTGTTGGTCTCGACCATCTTTCAATAACCTCTGTTTTTGTTGGATCCCCAGATATCCCCTCTTTTGAGATTATGTGACCCAAAAATGCAACTTTTTTAAGCCAAAATTAACACTTGGTAAATTTGGCATAAAGCTTCTCCTTTCTTAGGGACTTTAATACAATCCTCAAGTGATCTTCATGTTCTTCCTTTCTCTTTGAATACACACGAATATCATATATAAAGACTACCACAAACTGATCAAGATAGTCTCTAAAGACTCTATTCATCAGATCCATGAAGATATCAGGGGAATTAGTAAGACCAAATGGCATCACTATAAATTCATAGTTTCCATACCTTGTACGGAAAGCCGTCTTTGGTACATCCTCCCTTTTGACCCTTAATTGATGATACCCTGAACGAAGATCAATATTGGAAAAGTATTGATCTCCGCATAGTTGGTCAAATATGTCATCAATGCATGGGAGATGATATTTGTTCTTGATAGTGATCTTGTTAAGATCTTGATAATCAATGCAGAGTCTAATTGATCCATATTTCTTCTTAACAAACAGAACAGGTGCTCCCCAAGGTGACGCACTAGGGCGTATGAATCCTTTATCAAGATTCTCTTGGAGTTGCTTCTTCAATTCCTACAACTCAATTGGGGCCATTCTATATGGTGTCTTTGAAATAGGCAAAGAATCCGGTATGAGTTCTATTAAAAACTCAACTTGATGATTTGGTGGAAGACCTGGCAATTCCTTTGGAAAGACATCATCAAATTCCCGAACAATGGGCATATTATTAATCACGAGTTGCTATCCATCCATTTGAGATAAATAACCTTCATTTAGTGGAATCAAGACCCATAAGATAGATGAAATTTCCACTAGAAGGTTATGTTCATCCTTGCATCGCTAGATGATCATAAATTGATCTGGAATACGAAATGTGACTTCCCTTATTTGGCAATTGATATGATCTCCATATAAAGAATGCCAATCCATGCCAAGAATCACATTAAATTCTACTATAGCAAGGATCACAAGATTTGCAGGAAGCAATTTCCCTCAAACTTCAATTGGAGAAGAATTGTAAACTTTTGATGCGACTGTTGTTCCATTAGGAGTTGTCACAGCCAACTCAACATCTAATCGTTGAGGTAATATGGTGATATCCTTAGAAAATTCTTCAGAAATATAAGTGTGTGGATCCAGAATTAGATAAAACATTTTCTACTTTAGAGTGGATGATAAGTGTACCTCTCACCATTTTGTTTTCATACTCCACATCGCTAATAGTAATTTCATGTGAATTTCCTTTGTCTTTGGCCTTAAGAGTTTATTGACGTCGATCATCATCATCAACCCTTGGATTTGGGAATTGATTGGCATAATGCCCTATCTCCTTGCACTTGAAACATTGAAGTGTAGTAGGTTCATTCTGTGTATCCCTTCCTTTTTTTGCATCATTAGACATCTTCTTCCCATTATTTCGACATTAAATTTCCCGATGACCTTCTTTTCCACACATATTACATTTTCTTGTCCCCTTAAGACAATTTCCACCATGTTTCTTTCCACACTTTGAGCATAAGGAAAAACTCATTTTCTTTTCAGTGTGGTCTTTATATTTTCCTTTGAATTCCATTTTCCTCTTCTTATCAAACCCATGTGACTGATGGGTTACACCAATCTCTATCTCCACATTGAGAGCACATCAAAAAATTTCAACGTTGCTATTGAAGCCCCTTATGGATAACGCCCTTCGAAGACTTGGTTTTAAGCCACTAAAGAATCAATCTATCTTACTCTCTGGTTGGATAATAATTCTGGAAGCGTACCTAGAAAGTCTTTTAAAATTTTTTTTGTAGGTACCAACAGATTAATCATCCTTTTTCTTCAGTTCAAGAATCTCTTTCTCCATTTTTGATCGAAGAATATGAGGGAAATACTTATTGAAAAATAATTTGTTGAACTCATCCCATTCCATGGACTCAATTTCATCCATTTTCCTCATATTCTCAAAAATATTCCACTATTGATCAGCATCACCTTCCAAACGATACACTGCTATGATGAATTTATCATGTTCAGAACATTGAAGAACAGAAAATATCTTTTAAGTGGTACTAATCCATTGTTCAGCCACTAATGGATCAGAAGACCCGCTGAATGAAGGTGGACGCTGCCTCATGAAGGATTCGACAGAATGTTGCTTCTTCCTTTGCTCATTTGGAAGTCTTGCATGATTCATAGCTTGATAAAGTTGTGTGAGCATGGATACTAGATTTTGCATTCCATCTCCCATAATGTTTGGTTGCTCAGGGGGACAATCATTGCATTGCCCGTCGCATTCCGCATTAACACAGATTCTTCGGGTTCCATCCATTGACTAAAACCAAGAAGAATAGTGTGTGAAACACTAATTATAATAGGAAAACCACATAATCAAGAATAAAATTTCACACTTAGGGTCTTATCATAGGTTGTTCATGCACATTTCTAAAAAACTAAGATTGTGTTCTATGCTTAGACATATCCTTAGGTTTCTTACTAAGGCTTTCACATCCTAGTTTCTAAAGGTTACCTATACCTTTCCTCTGATACGAACTGTAGCGGTCTGGAATTACTTCTCATGGACTATAATTGATACCTATTAGGGCACTTCATGGGAGGCTACACCCCCTGGGCGGGACACACCACCATCCCCAGTGGCAGCCATTTCCTCATGAAGCCCTTGGGGGGAGAGCCATGCTTCGTCCAACGCTCACATGTGAGAGTTCCCAAGGATCAGATACATTCCTACCTCCTTTGCCTCTAATACCAACTATAGCGACCCATACTTTATATACATGGTTAATACTTCAAAATTGAAGCATACTTATTACAAAATATAACAAAACCATGAAAGGACCGTATATGTATAGTGTCTTTAGAAACTGGGAAACATAAACAACTAGGTCATAAAGCATCTACACTGTCTCCCATTTATTTCATCATATCTATAGTCCCTTTTTGGCATATCTTACTTAATACCCTTATTTCTAACTTGGGGAAAGAAAACATACAAAAGGGTGATATCAAATGCTCAGTAAGGGTAAACAAAAGAAATATCAATCACATCAAATTCATAAGAACATAACATTTTGGAAATCTTACCCTGCAAAAGAGATCATAATTTCATAACATGGGATAAATCATCGTAGTGAAATGTAATCCCAATAATAATAAAATAAAACATGAAACTTTATGTCATACAAACATAATCATAGAGAATCATTTCTTATTAGTCAAGACAGATTTCTGAGACTATCTTAGTGGACAAAGTCCATTTCTGAACCGAGTTCACTCCTCGTTTCAGTCCTGTTTCACTAAACCGGTTTAACCTGCCGTTCCAACCATGTCTATATAACGAGATATAAAATCCTTACCCAATGAATTGTAGGGAGATATATGTCCCACCCATCTCATAATGATACCATTCTTATGTGTGGCACAAAAGCATAAATCATACATCATTGCATAACCCATGTAATAAAAATGGGATTCTTAAACATCGTGATATCATAAAACAATTCATATAAGATTTAGGAATTCATAAAAATATTTCCATCACAACATAATCAAATCAATGTAATAATAGGGATAGAATCATAACCCTATATTATCTATAAGGAAAATAAGTTTGATAAAACACTTGAACTCCTTTCTGGAGGAAAATATCCTTTCTACTTCAATTTTTTTTCCTTTCTTAACATGTCATACAATTTTAAAGTAAAAGAAGTTGATTAAAAATAAACAGGAAAACTTGTAAAGGAAGCTTCTTGGAAATAATGTTTTAAAAATCCATTCATTTCGTATAAGTTAAAAAAACATTCTTCTCGTACCTTTGCCGGAAAAGTCAAAAATTACATCGTACGAAAAATGACAAAAGATTCCTTTCATATCCTTTACTAAAAACTCACCGAAGGGTAAAATTGGATTTAAAACATTGTATGTGGATGGAAAAAATATTACATATTTAGGGAACATGTATGTGTATGATAAAATATACCCTAGTAAATACCAAAGTATAAACAATCTCGGATAAAAATGAGATTGTGATATTTTCCCTTACCTTAGATCCGATTTGCTTCGTAAGTGTCCGAACCTCCTGTATAATGATTTAAATAATGTTATTGACTTATTGAATAATCATAATTATTGTTATGATATCATATATGGTCATATTATTAGCTTCTTATTAGTAATATTTCATTACTACTTGTTATTCGGGTGTTTATTACTTTTTGTTCTTATGCGTGTTTTGTCCAATAAATTCTTATTCTTCTCTTTAGGTTATAGATACCTCATTTTCAGAATGGTATTAGTGTAATATATTTCATATTTATTCATTCAATTCATTTATATAATCATTATGCAATGAAGATCATGTAGAACGAATGGCTTCACATCGTGGAGACGGTATTCCGTACGTACGCACGAGCGATGATATTGTTCCCATGATCGTGGAATTGTATTGGAGTGTATGTATACTATTTCATAATTAATATCACTTTAAAATAATCATATATAGTTATTTATTTTCACCATTATACCCATCCAAGTAAGGTGGTGATGGAAAATATATTACACCACGGCGTGGGGACGGTATTCCGTACGTACGCACGTGCGGTGATTTCGTTTTCCGTAGGATTGGTAGATGGTGAAATATGGTTGTTTCATACTTATAATAAAATATCAGTATATGAGTGATACTAATGTTATTAATTCATAATGAAACAACTAAATAAGAAGAAGTGGAATAAAAAATAAAGTTGAATGAATCGGTAACGGACATTACCTCTTCTTTGAAGTGCCCTTTGAGACCTCCTCTTAGGGCACTAAAATTGGTCTTCGAAGAATACCAAGACCTCTAAGATGATTCTAGGGAATTGGGGAAGTGAAATGGGTAGGGATTGGACAATCGTGAAGGCTCAAATTGGTGTGAGGAGGAGAGGGTGGAGGTTCCCTTTTATAAGGGAGGAGAGGGGTACCTTTGGAAATATAAGAAATATTAGTTTATATTAAATCCCAACCCCAAATAAAAACTTCCAAAATGACTCATATACGATGATTATATGAGATATGGTTGTAATATCATCAACCAATAAAATTTATACATGTTAGGAATTTATTTTAAACATTATCAACTTGATTTATCCTTATTTATCAATTTAATTTTATTTGTGGTAATAATATTCTAAATTTTAAATTATTATAAATAATTACATATGTGTTGTGAATTTTCCATAATTTGACACTTTATTACATTGTAGACCATGTAAATTTTAATTTATAATTTTTAAATATTTTTGTTATTTTTAAACAATTTTATAATATGTTATTCTTATAAAATAACAATAGTGTCAATTTTGACACTATTAATTTATTCGAATTTAAATAAACTATATAAAGAAGATATGTTCCAAATAAAAGCTTTAATAGATTCATTAAATTTCATATGTATCTATAAAATTAGTGGAGCACATTAAATAGTTCATATAATATTTATTTTAATATTTTTAAAAACATTTATTTGATATTTTAATTAATAAAATAATTTTAACATCACTATTGTGTCATAATTAATGACACTTAGTTAATACCTAAAAATTATAAATAAATTTCTATGATATAGATAATTGTATTATATTTCTGGATACTATTCATGTTCAAAGTTTCATTACGTTTATCACTAAATTAAAATTATTATACTTATAAGAGTTAAGAAAGTGACATGTTGTCACATTCTTTGGTTTTAATAATAATTAAATTATTTTAATGGTTAAAAGTCCATTAAATGAATCTAATCCAACCCTTAGGTGATATGGGTCTACTTTTAGTCATAAAATAGGATTTTGGCAGGTGTTAGGGTAATTTTATAATCTAATATTTACCCTTAATTACCCGATTTACCTTTAACTATGGTAAATTAAATTTACCGTAGTTTCTATTCACAATGCCCAAAAATAAAAAGTATCATATTAACATAATTTGGACCCACGGATTCCGAATATGGAATCCATGTTTCAAAATTCAAAACATATAAGTTTCATTAATTAATTTAAAATAAATCCCATCATTAAGAAAACAGGTTTTAGAAGTTAAAACATTGCCAAAGATTGAAATGTTTTTACATATGAATTCAATGTGAAATTAATGCTAATGACATAAATTATATTAAATGGTAAAAATATATTCTATTTTTACTTCAAAACAATTAAATATCATAATTTAAACATATAAATTATCTCAATTAAATTTTTTTAATTAAAAATTAGCGTATTTTTACTATTCCTCAAAATATGAAAGTTATCAGAAAAATATCAAAAATTTATCCAAAGTAAATTTTTATACGATGATTCAAAAGAAAATTTTTATTTTGTCAAATTTAACATATAAAAATTTAAAAAACTAGATTTAATGTGGGTACACCATCAAAAGGTGGCAAAATTGCATTTTTTTTTAAAAATACTTATTTTACCAGAAAAATTTATTTTTTTCTCTTTCCATGTTCAAGAAAATGTGTAAGATGAATAATAAAATTCAAAATGTAGTTAATACTATTCATAACGGATATTTCATAATAATATATCTTTGTTGAGTGAAACCTGGTATTGTGCACTACACACGCTATCGAGGAAGGTCGCGATTGCGTGTAATGCAAGCGAAGTTTGTATTGTGTGCTGTGAAAGATTCCTTTGGTGTTGCGTATAAAATAAGACATAAAAAAATTCTCATAAAATATTAGGGTGTTACAGAAAATGAATACTTATAAATCATAAAAATTATTTTTTTTCTTTAATTTATTAGGTTTTCACAATTATAGTCCAAAAAACCTTACAAATATTCCACTCAACATAACATGTGCATACTGTACATTCTACCCTCATGTATAATGAATACGAAGAAAATTTATAAGAACAAAATAAAGCAAGAATTATATACCTTTTCCATCATTTTGTATGATTTCATATTTATTATCTTGATTATAGTACTTACATAGAATGTTCTAATAATATTTTCCTTCAAGCATTAATATATGTCAAGAATGTATACAACCTTTCAATAATAAAATTGATGGATCTCTAATTTTTATACATTTTAGATATTAATCTTAAAGTTTTAATCTATCTTTTTTTATTTTAAGGGTAATTTTCACATTTTTCAGTTTACGGAATAATTTGAGCATAATTTAGAATGTTCATTATTTTTTGATATTTATGTTTCTTTACCAGATTTTTATTCTAAACATAATATGTCATATAGAGAAAAAAATTGAAAAAAGTCATTTCTACGATTCAAAAAATTCTGGGATATATGTCATTCAACTGATCATTGAACTTAATCAAATGATATATTATTTAAAATTTTCATGCAATTCAGTCCATACAAATATATGCATTATTTTTAATAATTATAATTAAGAGACTATATCTAACACAATACAAAAATAAAATGAGCTTCAATTTTTATGCGATGATAACACACATTCCTATAAAAATTCATTATCTTTGTTATCTCATGATTAAGAAATTTCCTAGCCCACTGATTTATATGAAATTAGAGGAATTTAAATCAAATAATTTTCCTAATTATAAAATTTCTCTTGGGTAATTTAGTCATAACACTTGATAAACGTGTCCAATAGTACTAACATTTTATTGGTATATATCCAAGACATATCTGACCAAAATTTTAGAATAAAATCTTCAATTATCTAGAAATTTGATTACATAAATAGGTTCCAAATATTGTAGGACATATATTGAGATAAAATTAATCACCCCTCTTTCCTATAAATGTACACCTTTAGATCCTTAAAAGTATTTCACCTTATCATAAGATAAATATGGGGTTTTTATAGTATTTGTTTTTATATTTTTAATATTTTTTTCTTATTTCTATATTCTATTACAATTTTCTCATTTTACCACAACATGATTTTTCATATCAATTCAAATAGAGAACTGAACATGGAATTTTTTTTGTGGAATGTATCGGTGGATTTGTGAGATCATACACATCAATGCTTCTATTTACCATATTTTTATAATTTAAATAGTGGTTAAACTAATTTTAGTGATTATTATCTCCTCTTTATCCAATATTATTTTCTTATTCCCATTCATATTTATTACTCTTCATCATCATTATGATGTTGTACACAATGGAGTTTCAAGATGACGTAGTTGTGTGGAGAAGAGGTTTCCCAAAAAAAACATTTGAGATAATATTACCTTGTATGTAGAGGTTTAGGATAAATAGTAAAAATTCAAATGGAAGGTTATTGGGTGATAGTTCTTGAAATCAACATTTATCAGAGTATTTAGAGTTATTTAAATTACAATTATAGAATTTTTGCGAATTCCCAAGGATGGTTGATATTCTCTCCCTAACATTTTTTTATTCTTTATGTTTATTATTTTTATTTTCAAAAAATTAAATTATTTAAAACACCCATTATATTATTTTGTCATGTATTAGTTTATTAGATATTTTATTAATTGTTAAAACATAAATTTAATTTGAATAAGTAGCCTCATTGAGTGATTGGCCTTATGTTATGCACTATATTACATATAAGGGAACATATTTTCTATAAAACATTCCTTCATAATTTTTCATGTGCTGTGAATGTATATGGAGTTCCCTATTTTTTTGTTGTCTAAGAAGGTTTATATTAAATTTAGATGAATTTTTGAATTAAATAATTATTTTTTGGTTCTAAGATATATTTTTTAAATATAGGGATGTAGACTTTACAGATGAAGAATAAAATAAATTATGACCTTATCTATTTACCAATATCCAACAGACCCTTACATAGCTCCCTATTTTGGAAATTTCACATACATGATACATTTCCCTATCCCATTTTATGTATGGTTGATACCAAAGTACCTTTATGTAGATCCTTATTTCTATTCTGCATAAGGTTAAATAACAGTACACATTCATAGGAATTTTATTTAATGCACTGTGTGTGTAACATGAATATTATACTTATATGAGACCTCTTGTATAATTATATGAATTTAATTATATATCTATAAAAATATATCTTGTAGTCTTTATTTGAGGGTACGATCATGGAAATGATAGATCTATCTCACACTAGTATAGAACTGTGTGATTGTAGATACACATGTGTGTGGATTTGGACGTGAGTGAGGGTGAGATAGTTTATTGGGTGAGGGTTGTTACAATGTTGGGTAAATATAGTTCAAACTACATTTTTTCATCACACCCAACTCATGTATAGGGAAAATATGTTAAACACAATCTCATTATTCATCCTAGACTCACTTGAAACATGATTTTTATAGGTAAAATTCAAAATTCAAGAAACATATATAGAAATATATATATTTAAAATCATTGAATAACATAATTTTAATTTAAATATTTATAAAACACAAATTGAATGGAATATTATGGAAATAAATATTGAAACATTTAAAATATTTTACCACTCTTGAAATGTAGAAAACATGTATATTTTATTTTCCCATGTTGGTAGGTGTAATGCCTATTGAAATCTGGTGATTTGAATCACAAAATCCAAACCCATGATTGAATCAAATATGGTGGGCTTTTTGAGCCTCTATATTATTTTCATTTTAATTTTTTGAGCTCTTTAACTTCCTCCTCTTTTAGTCATATTTTTATATCCTCTAAAGCAATGGATGACTCCAAGATATTTCCAAGAATTTAATTCATCCTTTAAAGGATTCTAACTTTCCTATTTTCGTGGAATTATTTTATCTTAATTTCAAGGTTTCATTTCCATTATTTTCTTTTATATTCACACGTTTTGTTCCTAGGATTGTTTAAATTGTGTTGTTGATGGGTGTGGTGGATCATGGTTCATAATTGATGATGGATGTGATATGGTAGGTCTAGTTAAATCCATTTGTAAAATAATTTGTTTTTGACTTAGTTCTCAGGGCCTAGATTTGTTAAAATTTATTTGGATATAGGATTTAATTATATAATAATAACTTATAAAATATTATATGGTTTATATATTTTTAAAACCTTTAAAACTTCTTAATGAATAAAATAATTTCATTTTATACACCTATTTCTGAATAAAAAGGATTATTATTTTATTTTTTTAGCAACAAATAAATGAGAAATTAAGACCTATTCATTATATTTGTTGAAACCCTCCCCTATATTTTTAATGCCAAAATTTCATGAGTGATACAAAAATTATTTTATCATCTTATAATCAAAACTTACACTGAAATGGGAGTTTAAATTTCTCCTCAAGAATGGTGGAGATGATATGGTGTAGGGGGAGGGGATATGAATTTATTATTGTAATTTGTATCATAATATTTTCTTGGGATATTTTATTGTTTGAGTGGGTGTAACACCCTAATATTTTATGGAATGTTTTTTTAAAATATATTTAATCTCTTTCATATTTTTCATTGCACAAAACACTGAGCTTAACTAAACTCTAAAATATTATAACTTTAACCCAATCATTACAACCATGACATTGGAATTGTGGGAATGAATGAGATTAAATAAATTATGAATATATTTTTTACACATGTTTATAAAATTTAATCATTGGAAACCAATTAATTATATATCAAAATAAAAACCAATTGAACATAAAGAAAATGTTTTTATAAAAAAACTATTTTTATATCTAAAATGGGATTTTTTCTTAATATATTAAATTAATAAATATTAGTGAAATATATTAACTAAATTTATATGTTTGAAATAAAATATAATTTTTTTAAATTAAACCAATAATCTTTATAGGTTTATGATAAGAATAAATCCAATTTTAAGAATAAAAAGGTATATTTTTCTAAAAACACAGTTTTTACAGATTTTAATTATGCACCTATTTTAAGAATAAATTTTTAAACATTTATATATTTTATATGATAATTAAAAATTAATTTTAAATTTTTATGTCAAAATTATTATTCGATTAATTTTTGGTATTTTTCTGAGATGTTATATATTTTGATGAATAGTGAAAATATTGAATTTTAATTAAAAACATCTTTTTTGTCTAATTATATATATATAGATAAATTATATTTTAATGTGTTTTTAAATTATAATTATCTGAATTATACAATAATAAATCCAATATTGGTCATTGGAATTAGTTTCATATTGAAATTGGACATAAATACCTTTAAATTTTTTGAAAACATTCACTTCAAAAAACCACTTTCCAATTTTGTCTATGCGAATAATTTTAAATCTAATATTGAAAATTATTTGAATTTTATTTTTTAAAATGGAATCCATATTAGGAATAATAAGGTTCATGTTATTTACTATGGTCATTTTCATTTTTATTCATAAAAAAGTTACCATGGTAAAAAAAGAATGATTTGTCAGTGTATATGTATAATATTGAAAGCGGCTAAGGATAAAAAAAATACATAATCTACCTAAAAACAAAAACATTTAATATGTTTTTGAGGTATTTATAGACCCTGAACAGACATTAAAACATTAATAATTATCCAAATTTAAGGAAATTAATTCTTCCTAAACGTGGTTGGTTTTATTTGTAAAATAATCATTATTTAATAAATTTAAACCACACATCCCTATGAATAAATGTCTCTCATCGCCACATAATTTCTCCAAAAAACCCTTAATGTTCCTAAACATTCTGACAAAAAACTTCCCCCATCACGATCCCTATGTAAAAGTTATAAAATTATCACCAAAATACCAAATCCAAAGTCCTGAAGGGGTCCTTAAATGATGTGATATTCAATAAGTAATTTTCTCAAAAAATATATCTTATTGTCTTTTTATTCTTAAAATTTATTCTCACCTCCAAAATCCATCAAGGAATAAGAAATTTATAATCATTTATACACTTTAGTGTCATTTTTATAATGTAATATCTCATATTAATTTCATTTCTCATCTCCTATTATTTAATGAAACACAAATGTTGTCCAAATTATTTCGGTTAATTATATCTGTAAATATTGTTTTTTCTATTAACACCTTCATACCGAGTAATTAAAGTATAGTTTTTGTTAAATATTATTTTAATATATATATTATGAAATATTTTTATTTTGGAAATAATATATACTCATAGTATTAAATAAAATGAAACAATCTCGTGGGGTTTGGAAAAACAGGAAAATAATCTAAACATTTCCCATTAATGTTTTATCAAATGAGTCATCATAATGTATGGAAGAAAAATGATTTATTGGACTATTAATTATTATTTAAGCTCATTAATACCATTTCATTCATCTTTTATATTTTTATTTCCATTTTACCAAAAAAATCCAAAATTATACACAAATGACCCAAAAAGGAAAACCATGAATCAAATGCACCCAAAACAATGAAAATAATGAAATATTATTAATGAATAAGAAGTATGATGTCCTCAAAATTTCATAAAGGGTTTTATAAATATAAGAATGTCTCTATAATAAATTATTTACATTATTTAAAACTTTTATAAATGAGGTTAAATTATGTAAAACTAAAGATAAGCATGATGTAAGGGATTCATAGCTCACATTTTCTTCTATGGGTTATATACATTATTCAAAAAATATTTCTTGTATGATGTGTATATACTGGACTTTAATATATAATATCTTGAATATAATTATGTTAATTAATTCAATGTGTCATTTGATTAATATTACTTTTATGGGGAAGACGATTTGACTAATTACAAGGTTGAATGGGAATTCACATGTTAATTTTTCATTCTTTGGGTTAAGCTTTTACATCAATCAATTATGTCATGAAATGATTATGTTTTGGATTTATTTTTATTATATTATTTTGAATTTAAAATTTTTATATGTATTTACATGTAATACATATAATTTCTTAATTTTATTAATGATCACTTCAATAAAATTATATTTATAAGGATATTTTACGCATGAATTATTTCATGTGATCTTTAAAAATAAAATTCCATCTAAGATAGCAGTACTTGATGTTACTTATGATTTAATGGTGATATTATTCAAGGATAATATCCTCATTATTTTTTTGGATGGATTATGATAATGATGGAATTATTTTTATGAATCATGTTTACTTTTAATGAGTTATGTTACTAAATTTGTTTTATGAAACTCATTTATTTACATGGGTTCTAATGTGAATAATGATTTATGTTATTATGGAACACATATTTTTTATTTGTATTGTTTGATAGGTGGGACTAATATCTCCCTCTAATGCATTTGGTAATGATAAATATTTTTGTGCTCAAAGGGTACAATGGTGGCTTGCACAACACACAAAAAGGTTATATAGATGTTCATTCCAATTCAACAACAAAATAGACACATATGGTAATATCATGACCATAAAAAAGGATACATTAATGGTCAGACCAAGACCCTAAAAAAGGGTACATAGTGAAATTTCTATAGTATAACGACATCACATAGAGATTCATATAAATGGGTTTATGAGTGATAAAGGGTTCTCTCATCACATATACATCTAATGGGAAATAATAGGTACATTTAGAAACATATCCCAACATTTTAAATTGAAAATATAAGGTATAATGTAATAAATAAACTTGAATAACGAAAAGAATTCTGACTATTTTTCAGCATGGTAATGAGTTTACATAAAGTATCATGGGAGTATTAATGAGATTTAATGGAGGATATCATCATTTATACATAAAATTTATAGCAAGTGGGATATGGATGAATATATCACAACAAGAGATAACTAAAATTAGGAAGAATAACATAAAATGTGTATCATGAATAAAAATAAATGAGATAAATCCCATAAAAAAATTTCAGCATTGTAATGGCTTGGATAAAGGTAAAAATTGGAGGGGATGAATAATTTTTCATTAATATGAGATAAATTTTTTAGTAAGTGAATCATAATATAGGAATAAAATGTACCCAATTTAATTTATAAAAATTAATTTCAATGAAGGTTTGGAGCCTTATGAAGACTATATTGAGTAGAGGTAAGCATTTGTACATGATAAAATGAGTTTAACTGAATTGAAATGGGATATTGGGTTGGTTTATATTAGAAAATGGGTAGAAGTTTTTATTACATTGGTTTTAGACTCTTCATAATAAAATATTAAAACTAAAAACCATACCATGGTAATTTCTCATGAATTCTGAAAGAATTATTATTTTATATTACTTTATGAGTTTAACGGCTGAATATAATAAAATAATTCCATTTCCTCTGTGGAGGGGAGTCATATATTAATACAAAGTATTTTAAAACCTTAAAATATATTACATGTTTGGGTTGATTCATAATGGATTTAAAAAATAAATAAAATAAACATAAAATAACATTATTTAAAATGAAAAAATATATTTGTTCTCTTATTACCATTATGGTATTTATTACATCACATTTTTAGTCATTATGATTTCATAATATACAAAATCTATTTATACAGTATAAAAAATTTACACAAAAATTTGGTTGTCTTAGATAATTATAAAAAATTCATCTTTGGATAATTTAGACAATACTATTCAAAAAAAATTATTATATCTAAATAATTTTATAAATATGTGAATTTTATATTTTAAAATAATAACATAAATTTATTTAAAATGAAGGGGTTTTGAAAAATAACAGTGTATCGAACCCTTATAAAAGTTACATACGTCTGTTTAATAATTATATGATCATTTATATTTTATAAAAATTATCAAATAATAATATTTTATTAAAATGTTATTTATTTAAAAATATATTAATTCATAAATTTATTAAGTGAATGTGAATATCAACCTAGGATACAATTTTTCATTTTTTGTATAAAAATCATTTACAATGTAACAATAATTGGATAAAAAAATATTTGTTATTATATAAAAAATAAAATGAACATTCATATTTCTAGGGTCTTGATACACATTCCATTAATACACCAGAATAAGTCATAATTGTAAGTTGTGTGATAGTGCGACATTCATGGGGTTGTTCGACAAACATGGTTTTTTTGTGATCTCGAAGTGCTTGAACTTTTCCTGTAAATGGTTTCAATATTTCTTAAGTTGCTGGATCTCAAATTGCTATTGGTCAAGGTAAAATAAACTTGCTGATATCTCCCTCGGACGCTCTAATAATGGGGCTTCATATGGTATGATCGTACTGGTTAAGTCCATCACTTCTTTTGTTTGTAACAGTTAGATTTTTCAAACCCCAATATTTATTCTAAAAAAGTAATCATTGTTCAATGGGTATTTTATCAATGGTAATGATTTTTAATAGTCAATTTAAACTGACTGGATAAACCAAAGGAGAGCATGTGATTCCTCTAACCATCGTAAAAAAAGCATTTATATAAATAATAAATGGGAATTTTATTTATAAAAGTATGAGTTATTACATATTGGCTCTTCCATAGAGACATAATGATATAAATGACATTCACCATGTGTCACAACTTTTTTGGTATCCACTTGTCGTTCTCATTTGATCAATGTGGATTACGCTGAGCTTGAGATCGATTCATCCATTTAGGAACATCTGATATGTTTGTTGGAACATAATGATAATTTTTTTGGGGGATATACTATGTCAATAGTTCATATATTGTGGAAATAAGGGCATGTTCATGAATATACATTGGAAAGAGAGGAGGATATGTAGGCTGAGTGGCCAGATTATTGTGACTTGGTATATCAGATATACTAAGGTGTATATATTAAGGATGAGCTATTAAAAGGTGGGGAGATTGTAAGATCTTTATCCCTTTATGAGATATCCCAATCATGGTTTTTAGAATTATTTTTCCTTATTTTGAAGGTATTTTTTTAGTATATATCTTAGGATTGTTAAGGTGAATGTTTGAGAATTTTGGAAGGAAGAGAGGTTATACATGGTTGGCGGACGATTTTCCCATACCCTGCGTCTAGATAAAAAAACATGAAAACTCAAATATAGTGAATTCACATGGATGGCACATGGTTTTTCAAATCATGTGACCTATTACAAGAAATCAAGCACACCCCCCCCCCAGGAGAGCCGCATGATTATGGTACACAATTTTGATAATCTTTCACCCCTATCCAGGAAAACGTGTCTGTGGTTTTACATAACCTTAAAATTAGTCTAAAATAACCAAATCCAATATATTAACCCAAAATCAACCCTATCGAAGAATTAAATGAATTATATCTTTTTTGGATGCTCGAGGTGGATTCAAAACCATTTTTCCACTATTCCAAACTATTCGAAGCCCAAGTTGATGATCTGCACCACCCGAGGTATGTATTTTCTTCTCAATTAGATCTCTCTATGCCACTCTACATTTTGGATAAACGATGGATTTTTATCCACTTTTGGATTGTTTTTAGATCCATGTTTAATGAATATAATTTCTCTTAATGTGGGATCTACGTTTTAGATCTAGATCATATTCACTGTTTTATTCATGATTATTTTTCATAAATTGAGGTATTTCATTATCAAATGTTTGTAAATGATTTTTAGGTAGATGGTCTAAATTATAATCCCATAGTCTTGAATTGATTACATATATGTAATTTTGAAACTCAAATTTTCAATGACTTTGAAATTTCATTTCTAATTCAAGTAATGGTTTTAATTTCCCTATGATAATGATTTAGGTTAAATTGGAAAAATGAATTTCATAATTTTGTTAACTAACAATTGAATTAATTAATTTTATATTGGGATTTTTAATTGGATTAATTAACTGGAAAATAAATTAATGTTATCTTATGATTGTAGAATTGTCTTAACTAATTGATGGAAAAAATAATAGATTTTTGTGATCATGGGATTACATTAATTAATTTATGAGTTAATTAATAGATTTATATGATTATGAAATTGATGGAATTGGATTAATAAATTATTTAATTAATGAATGGTAATGGTTTTAGATATTAAAATGGTTGAATTGGTGAAATTAATTAGTGAATTAATTTATGAGAATTTTTGTGACTATATAATTGGTCGAATAAGATAAATTAATTTATGAATTATTTAATGGAATTTTGTGATTATGAAATGTGATAAGTGGTTTAATGTTGATTAAACTTGGTTTATGTGTTATTGTGATAAATTTGATATTTTGATTCATTTAATATTGTGATAGATGTAATATTGTGATATATAGGATTGTGTGATATTCATCTGTGGGATATGGTCTTCTATATCATAATCCAATAGGGATAAATTGATAAATGTGTGTGGGACAGAGACTAATATGTGTTGAGAGTTTTGGTAAATGAGTGTGGCATAATAAATACAGATTCAAAAGACCATAGAGATTATGGAGCTGTGGAATAGGTATTGAGGCTCTAAATACCCATAGGGTGATATACACGGTGTTCTATAACCATTAGTTGGCATTGGGCCATGGTTCCCATTGGTCGTAATAAGAATTGAGATAAAATGGATAATGAAATCCCATGTGCTTTAATGAAATGGGAATTGAATTGTGACATGGTTTAGACTCTAGAATGAGCTGTAATATGTATTGAGAGTTTTTTTTCATCAAGAACCCAAGATTTTTGTGGTTAAATAAAGATTAATTGAATAAATATAATCTATTTACATTATTTATTCATTAGGATACTTCATACACTACTATTGATTATATATTGTATTAGACTCCGTTGGTGGTGGCCTACTGAGTTGTACTCATATCCTAATTAGGCGGCGTAATCGGAACCCAAATATATTTCATGGTTTTTTGATTGGTTAATGGTAAGGGCCATATGTTAGATAGATGATATGGGATGGAGCATGGGTGATGGAACCAAACATGGATTCACATCCAAAATTCGAGTTTTTAGTGTCTTTATTTATGTCGTGTTATTCATATTGACACTTGACACATATTGGAATAACTGTAGTTCAGTTTTGGATATTATATTCATGTTTTTGTAATTTTTCGAAACTAGTTTTCTTGTTATTGGTTATATAATTTGGTTACTCTTTTTTATTTATTCTTTTGAATATCTCTGATAAAGGGGGTAAAGTCTCCTCATGATCGATATTAGACCCTTAATAATAGTGAGAAACCTATATAGTATTGGGAGGCATATATTAGGACATGTGACTAATCGGATCAGGGTACCAGTGTGTTGTATGTATGTTGGGATGTTAAACATTTGACAACTTAAATGAGAGAGAAGAGCATGTTTTACCAAACTGGTGTGTACTATTATTAAAATATTTTAGTTTTCACCTAGATATTAGAATGGTGGTTGAAATAGATTAATTAAATATTTTTTACTCCATTATAAAAGAATAATTATTTTTTGAAAAATTAACTAGTAGTGAAAATAAAAGTCTTTTGAAAATATTGGAAATATTTTGCTGGAAAATTATATTTATGAAATCAAATAAGCTATATCATAAAAAAATAATTAAACCAATTTTGATAAATTATTTTAATGACATATATATATATATATATATTATTTACTCAACTATTTAACCTTCATATTATGTGTTTTCTGGCTAAGAGATAAGATTATATCCAATTTTATGAATAAAAATCTTTATTTTTCAAAAAGGAAATTTTACTACCCTTTAATGAATTACCCCTTTTAAATATAATTATTAAAGATTTAAAAAAATTTATTTGAAAATATAAACTTCATTTTTTTAATAATAATATAAAAATTTACATTGGATAGATTTTTGTTATATTTTTGAGAAGTTTCATTTTTTGATGAATAATGAAAAACACTAAAATTTAATTGTAAAATTCATTTTCATCTAATTTAAATATATTGATAAATTTTATTTTGATATTTTTTAAAATTTAATTTTGATATATTATACATAAATTAGTTCAATATATGTAAATATAATTAATTTCAAATTGATTTAGGATAAAAACAATTCAAACTTTTAGCCATTTTCACTTTGAAAACACGTTGTTTCATCCCATTTGTAGGATTTTTTTAAATTAATTTATGGCACTTATATGTTTGAAAATTATAAAAATGGATTCAAAATTTTGAGTTGTTATAAGTTATAATTTATTATAATTAATGAATAATTTTTGACCAAAAATATTAGGGAATGTAATTAAAATTAATTATAGAGATTATGGTAAAAAAGAAGTTTATTTAGTGGATAAACATTACATTAAGGATATAGATACCATATAAACATGTCTAAAAGACTTTTTATGTCCATATTTATACCATATACTCCGTTTTATGTAAATTTTATAATTATTGGAGACACATGATATATGGGAGACCTCTCAATAATTTTTACCTTTTACATTTACAAGAATAACACTCCCGCTCCACTATAAAAAGGAATTCACCGCCCTCAATTAATCAAACATATAAATCCCATTATATCAGCTATAACCTTCAAAAATAATCTCTCAAAATCCCATATATTATTCTATAGGCCTCACATTAGGCATAAATCCAACCATTGAATCCAATTGGTTGAAACCAAAAGGAGTTACCCAAATTAAAGGTAACAGCCTTCCACAATTTCTTATGTTTTATTTTCATTATACATCCCATAATTTTTTTTTAATTTATTATATAAAAAAAATTATAATAAATATATTTATATTTTATAAATCTATGGGTTTGACTGACAAATATACACACTTCTATCAAATGGGTTACAAACTTACCGTTCGGGTGTCTGGAAGACTACCATCTCACTAAATAAGGTCATTCATTTTTTCTCTACTAGCACTCATGGTTTGTGATTATTACAGATATACTATTTTTAAGTGTTATTAATGAAATTTATTATGCCCCTATTCTTCTTTAATTATTATACAATACATACCTTTATGCTTTCCATTTTTTGATAAATATGATAACATTGTTTGTGGGTATATGGATTTTAACCTCCTCAAAGAGTTGTGAGTCATAAAAAAATTACAAAGAATGTATAAAGGATGGGTTTAGTGAAAATATATAATATATATGACATAAAAATGGTTATTTAATTATATGATATATATGGGTCTAGTGAACATATATGGTATGAATGATATTTATTATATCTTTATGCTTGTTTAAATAATTTATGGTTAATATTCAAATGAGGCTACTTTTTATGGTTTTTCTATTTTTATTTAGTGGAGTAAATATTATTTTAGTGGTATATCCCTATATCCATTATTTTTAAAGCCTAAGGTTTTAAAAATAGAACAATTTTGGATAGTGTGTACTAATGAGACACTAATCCTAAACAGACAATGAATTATTATTATTTAAATGTTACCATTATAACCTAACTGTTAAATTAGATAGAATGAATATGAATAAATTATTTATGAAATATATATAAATTTCATACATAATAATTTCTTTTATTAATTCATATAAAATAATTAGTCATTTTTTTGCAAAAGTTATTTTATTATTCTAAAATATGTTTCTTTTAAAAAATGAATTTTCTTCATTTGTGTGAGTGTAAATTGTAAATAATTTTTAGAACATTAATTAGTTTTATTTTATATAAATTGTAATATTTTAACAATCCTAAAGAAAAAATTATCTAAAAAGTAATTTATGGGGGTTTTCGTTAATGTTTGATTTTCTAGTGAATAGGGAAAATATTGTTTTTAAATGTTTTTTTCTTTTTGTTTATTTTAAAATTAAGCTTTTTATGGATTACGTTTATATTTTTTTCCCTTTGGTTTAAAAATAATATAATTATATTCTATTTTATTATATTTTATACATGAATTTTTCCAAAAAAATATATTTATACATAAAAATTAATTTTCCTAAAAAAATATTACACTTTTCCGATTAAATTTTAAATTAAATTATACCAATAAAAAGTTTTAAATATTGAAAAATGGTATCCAAATTTTAAATTTGGAGGTACAATATTTTAAATAGTTCTTCATTATTTTTCGTTGTAATAAATAGTAACTATTGAAACTATGTTTTCCACTATAAAGTTAAATGTATTTAATTATTGTTTATAATAGTGTGATAAAAACTATAAATTAATCCTAAAACATTCATTAATTTTATATAATTAGTATATTTCAACCATAACCACCCAAAAATTGAATATATGATCTTTTTCTACCTTTTAGCCCTAATTTTATCCTTTATAATACTCTTTGTAAAGAAAATAAAAAAATATCATTTTCTTTGTTTTACGATCACTAAATGTTTACATGTGGATAAATAAAGGATATGTATAATTATAAAAAGTTATTTGAAAGATAAATCTGATTTTTTATCATGTTAATTTATTTCCAATTTTTAGTGACAAAATTATTACCTTGAAAGTTTATCCATTCCCGATGTAGCAATTACCTAAATAAATAGAAAATAAATTTATTCCTTTTAAAAATATAAAATGTAATATAATTTGAATTAGTTATTTTTTCCAATTTAAATTAATAAGTAAAACATGATTGTGTGGTTTTAATATTTTATATTCAAATTCCATCATTTTCATAATTTTTTTATGTCAGATTAAATTAAAAGTAAATATTTAATGACTATAATATTTTATAAAAAATATTAAATGATTTAAAATTCCTAAAATTTCAATCCTCATCGATGTAACTGAGATATGTTTTATAATATAAAAATGATCCATTTTAGGCCATTTTTTATTTTATTGTAACTTTATAAACCACTATTGTATAAAAACATAAATACCATAGTAATTGTCAAAAGGGGTTAACACATGTTATAATAAAAAAATAATGTTAAAAATAATAATCTAAACATGTAAAAATTATATTTTATTAGAGTATTTAATATTATCCTAATATAGTAATTTAATATTATCAATTTTTTATATTTTGACAAAAAAATTAATAAATATTAATTTAATAATTTTTTAAAATCTAAGAGTGTCCATCACCTCTCTTATAAAAGGGACCCTCCTCTACAATTTATTTCACATATATGAATGATTTTTTCTGAATAATACTTTCTAAAATACCTTCTTATAATACCTACACTAATTATAGTGTTATTGTTTTGGTATAATTATAACCTTATTGGGATTAAGGAATATTATAAAGAAGATTCTCCAAAGAAGATAAATACCTTTTTAATAGAATGTTTTGGTTTTATTTATTATTCAATCTCTTTAAAATACTATTAAATTATTATAATATAAAAAATAAAAATTCTTCAATATTTTGAGATGTTATTATGTTAATTTAATAAAATATGTTTGTCTCTTTGTTCCATTATATGGGAAACAAAACCATCATTTGTGTGCATGATGTACGACCACCTCACAAATCGATATAATATTTTTCCAGCAACACCTATGATAGATTATTATAATAATATATTTAATATATATATATATATGATATATATGATATATTTATCATTATTTTTAATTAATATTTCATCCATTTTATTAACATTTATTTCACTGAAATATGTTTACATTGTCCGTGAGTACGTGTAGACTACCAATTCCATGAAGCCATGTGATTCATTTTTCAACACCACATCACATGGATGATTTTTATAAGTATATTTGAATAATATGGTACTTATAATATAATGATAAATCTATAAATACTTGACCTCTTTTAATAATGATCATTGAAAATTTAAAATGTTCTCATATGTATGTACGACCAACCATCTCCGTGATTATAACATAGTTGTTTTTTTAAAACCATATTTAATGAAGGGTTTTAAATGTAACATTGATGTATTAAAATTACAATTATTTCATGATTATTATTATGTATATATTGATGTAAATACCTCTTTGACCATAGTTAACATACCAAAGTCATGTTGGTCAAAAGATCTGAAAATCATTAAACATCCAACATGAAATTAATTTATTATGAAATTGATTATAAAATGGAAATAAAAGAAAAAATAAACATGAAAAGGTTATTAAATATGTAAATAATTAATAAAATTTTATTTTTGGGAAGATAAATAATATATTTGATGATCCATACTCGAAGTAATATAATTTCTTTTAAAAATAATCCTTAATATTTCCATTTAAATCTTTTTTCTTCCTTATCCATATACTTCTAAATGATTCGTGAAATGTAATATTTTTGCATTAATAGATTTCAAACATCTTTTTAGACCAAATTTAAATATCATTACAATTTTTTAAAAATTATTCTTTTTAGGTTTTCCCATAATGTACAATTTATATTAAAAAAATTAAATGATTTAATGAATTATTTCAAAAATATTTCACTTCCTTGTCCATATTTGTAAAATTATTTTATGGATGAATTTATATTTATATAAATGAACTATAAATAAATTTTATGTCACTGTTTTATTTATTTAAAATGTATTCTAAATGAATCTTTACAAATACATTATACAGAATGTTTTGAATTTATTTATAAAAGAAAAAAACAATGTCCTATTTTAAAATATATAAAGACACTAAATTTTACCAATACTATAATAGTTATTTTATTTTTTCCCTTATAATATTTCATGTTTTATTTAATGAAAAACTATATTTCCCTTTTTTCTATGTATTTTTTTGTGAAAATGTAGGTTTAAAATGAAAGAATATTTCGACGTTAAAATATGTTTTGCATATGGTTTCAAAATAGTTTTTCAAGTGTTTTATGATGAAAGGGTGAAATAATAAATTTTTATATTCCTTATATATTACTTGAGAGTTATATATGAGTAATGGGTGTTCCTAAAAGATCATATATTATTGGTTGATCCACATTATATTTTATTAATATGGGTGATCCCAATACGTCTTATATGATGGGTGAGCACCACTATAACACTCCAATAAAATGGGTAATACTTCTTGTCTTCATATTCAAGAAGGATGGATTTAACTGGTGTTGTATCTTTATTGTCTTTAACTAGGATCTTGTTATTTTTTATATTTTTTTAAAATAGATTATGAATCTGATGGTCTAAGTAACCTAATTTTTTTTATTTTCTTTTTATGAGTTCTAATGTTTTTATTTAAAAAAAGGTTTCATTTTTAATGGGGGTAGATTTATGACATATATACAATGAACATTTTTATAAAGGTGACCATGTTTTTGGGTCTTCATTTTTGCCACTAGACTAATGGATTTATCATTTTTATGTCCATTATAGATATTTTTATGGTCATCCTAGTTTTTAAAATATTTTTCATAGGGATTAAGGATATGTAAAGAAGTTAATAATGTCAGAGTTTAAGATATGAAATTTAATATATATAAAGTAGTCATGTAGTTATGAAGAATTTTTTTTGTGGAAAAAATCATTAATGTGTGGATGTTTCTCGTATGAATGAGTTTTTCCTAACTCTCTAAAAATTAAAAACTAAAATTTCCTTGGGTATTTAAGTTGTACATATTTTGAGAGATATCTTATACAAGCAGACAAATTTGGAAAAAACACTTTATAATTTTTAAGTCCTCATGCATGACCAAGTGTGGTTTCTATATTGGTTTGAGTGCTACAAATTTTTAAATCAATTTAAGATAAAAAATTTTAATTAAGTATTTATTATTGTGTTTAGCCCATAATTTTATAAAATCATGGAAGTAATATTTACTCCAATAGGATGAGTTATATTTTACCATTAACTAATTCACTAAATGATACTAACCCATAAATAGATCCACTATTTTAGACATTACTATTTTTTGATATTTCCACTCTCCATTATTGTATAAAGTGAAAAGAAATATTCACTTTCAAAAGTCCCTATTTTTATTTCTATATAAATGTAATCAAAGTACTAATAAATAGCTTTTTATTTTTATACTACATAACAGATCAATGAAAGTACCCTTACATATTATATCTCCCTTAACATTATGAAGCCAATTAATTCAATAAATAAATTTATCTTTGAGTCTTCTAACAATGGTAGACTTGCATAAAGGTCATCTTGATCTCACATCCATTTAGGGCTCTGTGATGGTAGATGCCACAGGTGGGTGGATTCCATCTCAGGTTAGGGTGATCTGTTTCACTTCTTGAGGGTGGATCCCTGATTTTATAAAGGTAGTCTGAACTACCCCTGCATAATTGAACCCTATTTTATATGGGTAAACTCTTTTTTTTAATATATTTTTCTTTCTAAAACTCACCTATAACACTATTTTTATGTGAATAAATGAGTAATTTTAGCTATAAAAAAATGAATAAAAGTATTTAAAATCCTAAAATAATATTTTTATAATTTAAATAATTATTAATAATAAATTTAATCGAAGAATAATAAAATAAATTTTGGGATGATATAAATATTTAACCAAACATGTAATTAAAATAACAAATATATTTTTCCCCTAATATAGTAGCAATAATACATATTGCAATAATGATCATTGAGTCAATGCATTCGTCCCCTTTTCGTATTGAATTAGGGGGATGGTGAACCTCCGAGCATTTTTTATTTTAATTATAAATAATCTCATTATTCTACCTCTATTTATTACAATTCATTCTTCCTTTCATGCCATGTCTAACACTATGATCTTTCTATAGAGTTTCATCATTCATTGATAGAGTCTAACCATTTTTAATTGAATGAATCTTTCCATTATTAGTTCAATGTACCTTTTACATTTAGTTATCTTGGGTTATCACTTGTTCTTTATATAATGGTGGTAGTTGTGTAGATACTAGTTATGGTGAAGTATGATTTATATTTGATAATGGATGTTATGTAAAAGGGATAGTAGAAGCACTAGGTGGAATCATGGGTGAAAGACTTGATTATTTTTTATTACTTCTTTATTTTTTTATAGAAGGGTAATTATATATTTTATCTTATCATCTAGGGTATAATGTGATTAATATATTTTTAAACCCTATAATCCTTCTTGATCATTAAAATAATTTAATTTTTATCCCTTAATAACAAATAATTGTAATTTTGTTCATTCATATTCTTTTCTAGACATTTCAAAATGAGTAAAGGGTGAACACATCATTATCTCAATAGAAACTCATCCTTATATTTTATAATCTATGATTTCTTGAATCAACTATAAATTTTTTTATCTACGATGAATAAAAAATTATAGAGAATGTAATGTTTAATTATCTTCCCAAGATTAGTTGAGATTATATAGATTTTAGGGAGGGACTGTAAATATCTTATTATATTTTTAGTCATACTCTCCTCCTAAGACCTCATTTTGTTTGGGGAAGTGTTTTAATTTACCTCTCATGCCTTATTTTTATAGTCTTCTCAAGGTACCATGATTTCTCTAGGGGAATGGGTCTGGAATGTTCCTTTTTAATGCATGTTTAAAATATTTTACATTGTTCATCGACTGACCGACATTGGTTTTATGCTATTGGAAAATATGGTTCTATAATAAAATGGAGTCTTTGGAATGAATATATAAAGTGGAAAAATGGAATGGTAGGGTGAAAAAGAAAATGAGTTTGACTTCCATTTTACCATGTGTTTATTTATATTGATTATATGATATCTGACTTATGTGATTTCCCATGGTTGTTAGGAAATATTTAGGAATGTTTTGTTATGTTTCCCTAAAATTCATATTAATACTCCATTGATGAATCCATACATCTGTTTATTAATATTGAAATAAATTTTCTTATTATACTATATATTTATCATAGTGTTATGTTGTGAATAATAGAAATATGAAGTAAATAAAATATAATATTGATAGGAATATCTAGAATTAAATTTCAGAAACTGAGGGTTTCCGAAGAATTAATTTTCATAAGGATGTAACCTAGAATTATTTTTAAATTTTCACAGTGGAAATAATCTCATGAATCATTTTAAATAAAAAAATTAGGGTAAATATTTCTATATTATTTTAACACCCTGATATTTTAATATAATAATACCATGTTTGATAGCGTTTACAATACGCAACACTGAGCTTTAACCGAAAATAAAATATATTATTCAAATATGACTGTTATAACCTATCCATTAGATTTTAGGGTAAAAAAAAGATTAACCACTTTATGATATATATATATATATATATATATGTATATATCATAATAAATAGAAATTTATCCATTAATTCTTAGGAAATAATCACTCAATTTAATGTATTGTAAATTTATGCTTAAAAAATAAATTCCCTTCAAAAATAATTTTTATTTATCTTTTACACACAGATAATATAACCACATTACACTAATTTTAGATAATGTATTTGAAACAATTAAATTAATTTTTTAAATCACCATATTAAAATTATGTTAGGGTTTATTTTTAGGATTATTCTAAAATGTTTCATTTATCAATGAATAGTGAAAAATAATGAATTTTATTGAAAACAATTTTAATTACATAACATACATCCATTTTAATTAATTAAAATTATAATTAATTAAAAATGATTTAAATTAAATTTTTATATTACATACATATCTATATCAATTTAAATCTGTATAATTATTTCACCTAGTCATATAGTTAATGTAGTATCATTTTAATCTTGAAAAATGTATTCCTTGAATAACATTTTTCGACTCATTTTTCATGTTAATTATTTAATTAAATTGGACTACTTGTATTTATTGAGTTTTATAAATGGATTACATATTTTTTATAATAATAATTAATATTAGTTGAATTGGGAAACAATATTTTTTTATCATAATGAAAAGAAAAAACTGTAAAAAACGATTACCATTGTTAAGAGTAAAACAAGTTTATCAGGGGTTAAAATTAAGAGATAAGGATTATGATAACCTAAAAAATTATTTTTTATACTATATCCATATTTAGAAAATATAACATCTATTATTAATTAAATTTCTATTTTGGATATGTTTGATATAAGAAATTCCATTTATATTATTTTATGTAAAAAAACTCCCAAATATCACTCTCTTGCTTTAAATTTATTTTATATGATCACATACAGATAATAATATTTTATGAAAGAATATAAAATATTATTTTTAAATAAAGTTTATTAATTTTACCATGAATATTTATTTTTAGTTATTAATGATTGATTATGTAGCTTAAATGCACACGCAACGATAGCAAAATATTAATAAATTAAAAGAAATATAAAATAAATGATTCTAAAGATATTAAAAGTATTTTAATTTGAATAATTTTTAGTGTCCTACAAATATTATATATAAAAATATATTATTAATTCAGTTTTAATGAATTATATTAAAATTATTTGGATGTCAAGTTGATTTTGAAAGACAAAATAAATGTATTGTTCCAAAATTGATGTTAATTATATTTTTTATTAAATATATTTCATTTAATGATTTAAAATTCATTAAATAATTTTATTCAATCCAATTGAATTTTAAATAGTTTATAATATCATCTATGTTCCATTTTTGTTCTATCTTCTGTTTTATAAAAACTCTCCTAACACCTAAATAGTAAAAATTATAATACCATGGTAATTTTCCAAAAGGGTTAAAAAGGGTTAAATAAAACAAATAAGGGTCAAAATCACCTAAAATGTCCATTTTTATTGTATGAGAGTATTCTAATTCAAAACCATATTATATTTTAATGTTTTTAATTTGGATCAATTTGAAAATTATAAATAGTTCATATGAATTTAATCCATTAATGAATTCTAAAAGTGGCCCTCCTAGGCCTTATAAAAGGGAGAATCTTCTACTATTTTGTTCAAAAATAAAATACATTTGGTTTGGAAAATCATCTAACTAATACCTTTGTTAATAATATTCTTCTACTTTCCTTGGTTTTATAATAAACCCATTGTAGGAATACATTTTTTTTAACCAGAATATTTTTTCTGAAGAAGTTGTGTCCTTCTTAACAGAGTGTTTTTGATTTAATTTTTCTTCCACCTTTATAAAATTTTATTCAAACATGATTATATAATAAAATCACTATTTTACATATATGTATATTTTATTATTACAATTTTATACCCTATATCTATATCCTCTTCCATAAAATGTGAAACTTATCTGTCGTTCTTATGTACGATAGACTATCGCCTTGCGAACCGATGGAGTTTCATTACCAACACCACACATCATATATGGTTTTAAATATTTATTTAATATATATATATATTATATTATATTCATTAAATACCTATAATTACTTATATATAATATGTCACATAATTTATTATCTTTCCATTCATAAAAATAATAATAACATTATTAGTTTGTGCATGTGGATTTCCACATCCACAAACCGATGTGATTATTTTTTAATAACCATATAAACTTTATTCTATAAATATATATATTTTTTAAAAATAATATCATTATTTTTTATATGAAAATTATTATTTAATGTTAAAATTACACTTAACTTATTTTCATCATTATAATTGAATAATTGAAAGGTTACTCATGTGTACATATGACCTACTGTCTCCATGATTGTAACATAGTACATTTTTCAGAACCATATATGGTGTTTGGTTTAAAAGTTATAAATAATTTATAAAAATTATTATAATTTCATGATTATTATTCTTTAAATGATGAAATAATGACCTCTATGTCTGTATTCTACTAACCAAATTCACTTTGTACATATGAACTAAATATCGTCAAAACATCTGACGTGAACTTAATTAATTATGTACATAAATATAAAATGTTAATAAATATAAAAATAAAAATTATAAAATTAAATAAATGTTTTTTTAATGTATATAATTACCATAAGTTTATTATTTAGTAAGATAAAGAATGTATGTGACTATTATGACATGAGGTAAGGGATTTCATTTCAATTTCTCTTCCTTGGAGAACATTTTAATGTTATGGACCAAAATTATTTAATATGGTTAATATAATAATATTTTTAAAACATATATAATAAATCCTTATTGATTTATTGAATTTTAATTTTATATTTAATTTATTTCATCTATGTGAATTTTATTTGAATGTAACCAAGTGGTAAGAGGTTTCATAAATCAATTTATTTTCATGTGTTATATTACATCATCATTTTTATTTATATTCTAGGATTTTTTGTATAATGAATTTATATTATTTTATGTTATATTTATAATTTTTTTATTTTTATTTAAATTTGAGACACATAATCAATTCAGTTTTTAATTATCACTTCAACCGTATGATCTTTATAAGTGGTTTAATGACAATTTGCACTCCATTAAGCTGTATTTGGTATTCTACACATATTTATTTTTATGTGGTGTATCAAATAGTACTTTGATATTTTATATCATTAATATATTCATATTTATTTAATTTAATGTTTAATTTGAAGTAACTTCATTCATGGGGGTTTTATTAAAAACTTACCAAAGTGGTAATGGTTCATTTCTCAATCTCTTCATTATTCGTGATTATTTATTTTTAAGTGTCTGATGGGGGAATTATTTTTTATTTATATCATAAATAAAATTTTCATTTTATTATTTTTTTTTGGGAAATTATATATTTTCCTTTCATTTTCCACTCTTTAAGAAATCACGATACTGATGTCATGTTTGTAAGGAAAACCTACTTTATTTTTCTTCTAAGTCGGTAATATTTTTCTTCCAAATCTATATTTTCCTTAAAGAGTTTGAAAGAATATGTTTATCTAATTATTTATTAAATAAAATTTTACCTATGTTTTTTTAAATTATTTCAAAAAAAATATTACCATCTTTTTAGGAATAATGTAATTTTTGACTTTTTATCAAAAATGTGATAGGATTCATTTTAAATTTTTTTATCATGAATAGAATTTCTTATCATTCTGAGAAACCAATTTTTTGAATCATTCATTATAAGTTTCAAAAAATAATTTCTATGAACTTTTTTCCAAATATTTTGTAAATTTTTACTTTTTAAAAGAATATTTAAATGAAAAAAGTGTATTTTCATTAGGAGTATTTTTTATGAAATTTTTATAGTTCTTAAATTCACCAATGAAAATAAAATATTATTTTAGTTACACTCTAATGGGGAAATGCTTTAATTATTCCATAATTATTCATTATCTGGTTTTTTATGGTCAGTTTGACTAGGGATAATATTGAAATTGCATATGTTAGTTATTACAATATGGATAATTGTCATTTATTATGAAATATTGATTAAGATCTATTTTATTTACATATTATGAATTCATTAGACTTATAAATTTATATTCGGGGCCCACTGTTGTTGTACGATGCATTGGTAGGTCTCATGAGGAAAACTAGTTTTACTTTTTGGATGATGTATTACACATTTAACTTATATTCCTTTGTATGAGGCCTTAATGGTATTTTTTTATATCCAAAATTATTCAATCCATAATTATGAGATAAGATATTAATCTCCATGTGATTATTTTATTATTTATTATATCAATGGATTTGTTTCAAGATCTTGTTATTATTTTTATAGTATCATTTGATCTTTATTTACTCATTTATATTACTCCTCATGATCATTATATTCCTTATGTTTTTTTCTACAATAAAAAATCATTCCCTATTGATAATTCCATATATAATCGTGATAGATTTTGTTGTACGCAACCCCTACTGATCATCTAATCCCACAATTATTTTCATTCCTTTTCCCAAGATTTAAAGTAAGTATTCTTCAAAAGAGTTCAAGGATGATAAAAATTTAATTACCAGGGGTTTTTATATTTTATGATTTACTATTTAATGAGTTATTGAAGTATGAATATATTTTACCAAGTCTAAAAATTAATTTATTTTTTGGAAGTGGAATATATGAATTAACTTTGGGTTAAATTTTTGGTATTTTTTCGAGAAGTTTCATTTTTGGATGAATAGTGGAAGCACTGAAATTTAATTGAAAATGAATTTTTTTTCTAATTTAATTATACAGATAAATTTTATTTCTATATGATCTAATTTTTTTTATATCTATGATACTTAAATTAAAAAAAATTTGGTCATTGGAATTAATTTTACATTGATATATGATAAAAAAACAGAATTTTGGACATTTTAATAATAAAAACCAATTGTTTCATCCCAACTATAAGATTTACTAAAAATTAATTTCTAAAAGTTATATGTTTATGAATTAAGAAAAAATATATTCCATAATTTTATTTATTATAATTTATAATTTATAATAAGGTAAACACAGTTTCTATCCAAAAATAGGAGTGAATGTAATTAAAATTAATTATTGCGATTATGGAAAAAATGAGTTTATTTAGCGGTTAAACATTTCATTAATGGTCCAAATACCCTTGACACAAGTCTAAATGATATTATCTCGACATTTTTTTACCATATAATCACTTTTATATAAATTTAAAAATTATTGGATGCACATGATACAAGGGAGACCTCTTAATAGTGTTTACCTTTTTATACTTATAAGAATACCATTCCTCCACCACTATAATAGGGAACTCACCCCCTCACTTAATAAATAATATAAATACATTTTTATCATACATAACCCGCCCAAATAATTTCCCAACATACCTAATATCATTATAGAAGCCGCACATGGAAAATAAATCCAACCAAGGAAGCTAATTAGTTAAAACTAAAATGAGTTACCCAAATTAGAGGTAAAATCCTTCTACAGGATCTGCTATTTTATTTTCATTATATATCCCATAAAATATTGTTATAACATTATTATATAAAAAATCTATTATAATAAATATACTGAGAAGTTTTTAATATATTGTTTTGTGTTACTCCTCGACCCCAGAATCCTAGAGTAAGTGAATTATAATATATCATTGGTATGATCACAAAATATCATGTCTCGAAAGACCGATTAGTTTAGTAGAGTTGGAAGTACTTGATACATTTATAAAGATTTTATTACATCATAAAATAGAAAACTACAACCACATTGATTCCATAGAGAACACTAAGATCACATAGACTATCCATACAGGTCTATCATAATATAATTTTTCACATCTTGGGAAAAATAAAACTTAGATAGGGGTGAGCTCAGATGCTTAGTAAGAATAACAAAAAAGAAAAAACTTCTATAAATAAGCATAATCATTTAAGGTAATGTATAAGACTAAGACCAAAGCCTTTAAACTTGAAATTCATCAAAATATGGAAAAGATAAGATCAAATAATTCCATTTACATATTCACATGGATATTCTACTAGTCAAATAATCACATGAAATATCAATAGCCACTTTCATAATCATGAAAATCATAATTCCAGAATTCATAACCACATAGTCAAGGACTTGTTCCAAGACTACAAATAAGACTTTGTCAAGGCCTTGTGCCAAGACACTAGTTTGTCTCATGAGACCTATCGATGCATCGAGGAGCTATAGTTGGATCCACCGGTCACTTACTAAGTCCAATGTATTCCTCATATAAATAGTTTAAAACATAACATAAACATTCTTATTAAAACTAGCATAAGAAATGTCAATACTTTTTCCACAAACCATCACTACTGGAAATTCGAGCTATAGCCACGGTTCTAAACCGTGGCTATAGGCCCTCAAACCGTGGCTATAGGTAATAGCCACGGTTTGAGGAACCGTGGCCAAGTTGGCGTGGCTATAGGCCTAGACCTATAGCCACGGTTCCAAACCGTGGCTTTAACTCTATAGCTACGGTTCAAACCGTGGCTATAGGTTTATAGCCACGGTTAAAACCGTGGCTGTATACCTAATGCCACGGTTTCAACCGTGGCTATACTAAAGGCCGGACAAAATCTATAGCCACGGTTTAAAACCGTGGCATTATGTCTATAGCCACGGTTTAAAACCGCGGCAATACATCAATAGCCACGGTTTTGAACCGTGGCTATAGGGTTTCCAAATTCATAAAAAAAAAATACCCCCTGGACACACCCTGGACACCCCCCATGCCACCCCCGGCCAGTCCCCCCTGCCAGTACCCCCGGACAGCCCCCCGTGCACCCCCGGACAGCCCCCCGTGCACCCCCGGACAGCCCCCCGTGCACCCCCGGACAGCCCCCCGTGCACCCCCGGACAGCCCCCCGTGCACCCCCGGACAGCCCCCCGTGCACCACTGGACAGCCCCCCCGGCCAGCCCCCCATGCACCCCCGAGCAGCCCCCCGACCAGCCCCAGACAGCCCCCCGTGCACCCCTGGACAGCCCCCCCGGCCAGCCCCAGCCAGCCCCCCGTGCACCCCCGAGCAGCCCCCCGACCAGCCCCGGACAGCCCCCCGTGCACCCCCGGACAGCCCCCAGCCCCCAGCCCCCCCTGCCCCCTGCTTGTCCCCCTGCCAGCTCCCCCCCTGCTAGTCCCCCCCTGCCCCCTGCTAGTCCCCCACTGCCCCCTGCTAGTACCCCCCCCCCCCCGCCACCCCCCCCTTCTTGTCCCCTTGCCAGCCCCCCCTGCCACCCCCCTGCCAGTCCCCCCTGCCCCCTGACACCCCCCCTGCTAGTCCCCCTGCCCCCTGCTAGTCCCCCACTGTCCCCTGTTAGTCCCCCCCCCCCCGCCACCCCCCCGCTTGTCCCCTTGCCAGCCCCCCCAGCCACCCCCTGCTTGTCCCCCTGCAAGCCCCCCCTGCTTGTCCCCCTGCCAGCCCCACCCCTGCTCCTGCCAGCCCCCCCCCCCCTGCCCCCTGCTTGCCCCCCTGCCAGCCCCCCCCCCCCCCCTTCCCCCTGCTTGTCCCCCTTCCAGCCCCCCCGGCCACCCCCCTGCCCCCTGCTTGCCCCCTGCCGCCACCCCCCCCCCCCTTCCCCCTGCCAGCCCCCCCGCCCCTGCTTGTCCCCCTGCCAACCCCCCCTGCTGGACACCCCCCCTGTCCGTGCACCCCCGGACAGCCCCCCATGCACCCCCGGACAGCCCCCCATGCACCCCCCGGACAGCCCCCCGTGCACCCCTTGCCAGCCCCCCCAGCCACCCCCTGCTTGTCCCCCCTGCAAGCCCCCCTGCTTGTCCCCCTGCCAACCCCACCCCTGCTCCTGCCAGCCCCCCCCATGCCCCCTGCTTGCCCCCCCTGCCAGCCCCCCCCTTCCCCCTGCTTGTCCCCCTTCCAGCCCCCCCGGCCACCCCCCTGCCCCCTGCTTGCCCCCTGCCGCCACCCCCCCCTTCCCCCTGCCAGCCCCCCCGCCCTGCTTGTCCCCCTGCCAACCCCCCCTGCTGGACACCCCCCCTGTCCGTGCACCCCCGGACAGCCCCCCGTGCACCCCCGGACAGCCCCCCATGCACCCCCGGACAGCCCCCCGTGCACCCCTGGACAGCCCCCCCGGCCAGCCCCCGGCCAGCCCCCCGTGCACCCCCGGACAGCCCCGGACAGCCCCCATGTTCACCCCCGGACAGACCCCATGCAGCCCCCATCCCCCCTGCACAGAACCCCCGGAAACCCCCTGCCCCCTGCTTGTCTCCCTGCCAGCCCCCCCTGCCCCCTGCTTGTCCCCCTGCCAGCTCCCCCCCTGCCCCCTGCTAGTCCCCCACTGCCCCCTGCTAGTCCCCCCCCCCCCCGCCACCCCCCCCTGCTTGTCCCCTTGCCAGCCCCCCCTGCCAGTCCCCACTGCCCCCTGACACCCTCCCTGCTAGTCCCCCTGCCCCCTGCTAGTCCCCCACTGCCCCCTGTTAGTCCACCCCCCCCCCCCCCCCCCCCGCCACCCCCCCTGCTTGTCCCCTTGCCAGCCCCCCTGCCGCCCCCTGCCAGCCCCCCCTGCTTGTCCCCTGCCAGCCCCCCCTGCTCCTGCCAGCCCCCCCCCTGCCCCCCTGCCAGCCCCCCCCCCTTCCCCCTGCTTGTCACCCTGCCAGCCCCCACGGCACACCCCCTGCTTGTCCCCCTGCCAGCCCCCCCTGCCCCTGCCAGCCCCCCCCCCTGCCCCTGCCAGCCCCCCCTGCCAGCCCCCCCCCCCCCCCCCTTCCCCCTGCTTGTCCCCCTGCCAGCCCCCCCCCTGCCCCCTGCTTGTCCCCCTGCCAGCCCCCCCCCCCTGCCCCCCTGCCAGCCCCCCCTTCCCCCTGCTTGTCCCCCTGCCAGCCCCCCCTGCCCCCTGCTTGTCCCCCTGCCAGCCCCCCCTGCCCCCTGCTTGCCCCCTGCCACCCCCCCCCCCTTCCCCCTGCCAGCCCCCCCAGCCCCTGCTTGTCCCCCTGCTAACCCCCCCTGCTGGACACCCCCCCTGTCCGTGCACCCCCGGACAGCCCCCCGTGCACCCCCGGACAGCCCCCCGTGCACCCCCCGGACAGCCCCCCCCGGCCAGCCCCGGCCAGCCCCCCGTGCACCCCCGGACAGCCCCACGACCAGCCCCGGACAGCCCCCCGTGCACCCCCGGACAGCCCCCATGTGCACCCCCGGACAGCCCCCGTGCACCCCCGGACAGCCCCCCCCGTGCACCCCCAGACAGCCCCCCCGTGCACCCCCGGGACAGCCCCCATATGCACCCCCGGACAGCCCCCATATGCACCCCCAAACAGCCCCCCGTGCACCCCTGGACAGCCCCCCGGCCAGCCCCCGGACAACCCCCTGTGCACCCCCGGACAGCCCCCCGACCAGCCCCGGACAGCCCCCCGTGCACCCCCGGACAGCCCCCATGTGCACCCCCGGACAGACCCCATGCAGCCCCATTCCCCCTGCTTGCCCCCTGCCACCCCCCCCCCCCCCTTCCCCCTGCCAGCCCCCCCAGCCCCTGCTTGTCCCCCTGCCAACCCCCCCTGCTGGACACCCCCCCTGTCCGTGCACCCCCGGACAGCCCCCCGTGCACCCCCGGACAGCCCCCCGTGCACCCCCGGACAGCCCCCCGTGCACCCCCGGACAGCCCCCCCGGCCAGCCCCGGCCAGCCCCCCGTGCACCCCCGGACAGCCCCACGACCAGCCCCGGACAGCCCCCCGTGCACCCCCGGACAGCCCCCATGTGCACCCCCGGACAGCCCCCCGTGCACCCCCGGACAGCCCCCCCGTGCACCCCCAGACAGCCCCCCCCGTGCACCCCCGGACAGCCCCCATATGCACCCCCGGACAGCCCCCATATGCACCCCCAAACAGCCCCCCGTGCACCCCTGGACAGCCCCCCGGCCAGCCCCGGACAACCCCCTGTGCACCCCCGGACAGCCCCCCGACCAGCCCCGGACAGCCCCCCGTGCACCCCCGGACAGCCCCCATGTGCACCCCCGGACAGACCCCATGCAGCCCCATTCCCCCCGGACAGCCCCCCGTGCACCCCCGGACAGCCCCCATGTGCAACCCCGGACAGCCCCCATGTGCACCCCCGGACAAACCCCATACAGCCCCCTACCCCCCTGCACAGAACCCCGGGCGTTTATCAAGCGCGCGCAACGCTTAAAGAACGCATAATGAGCCCTACCGCGCAGACCACACGTCCGATTGACGCGCCGTCTGCGCGTGCACGTCGCGAATAATAATGGGATTGTTGTCCTGTGATTTCAGGGCAATCCGATGTCGTCCGCTATGAGTTTGACCGTTAGACGCCTGTTTTGGCCGTTTATGACACCGGAACGGCGTTCCCGGTCACCACGGGCACACGGCACGTCCGATTGACGTGCCGTCTGCTCGACCACATCACAATTCACTTACCCTTTGATTTCGTCCGATTTCAGGCCATTCGGACTTCGTTCGGCCCGTTTGGACCCCCCACGCGCGTTTATCAAGCGCGCGCAACGCTTAAAGAACGCATAATGAGCCCTACCGCGCAGACCGCACGTCCGATTGACGCGCCGTCTGCGCGTGCACGTCGCGAATAATAATGGGATTGTTGTCCTGTGATTTCAGGGCAATCCGATGTCGTCCGCTATGAGTTTGACCGTTAGACGCCTGTTTTGGCCGTTTATGACACCGGAACGGCGTTCCCGGTCACCGCGGGCACACGGCACGTCCGATTGACGTGCCGTCTGCTCGACCACATCACAATTCACTCACCCTTTGATGTCGTCCGATTTCAGGCCATTCGGAATTCGTTCGGCCCGTTTGGACCCCCCCACGCGCGTTTATCAAGCGCGCGCAACGCTTAAAGAACGCATAATGAGCCCTCCTGCGCAGACCGCACGTCCGATTGACGTGCCGTCTGCGCGTGCACGTCGCGAATAATAGTTTGAATGTTGTCCTGTGATTTCAGGTCAATCCGATGTCGTTCGCTATGAGTTTGACCGTTAGACGCCCGTTTTGGCCGTTTATGACACCAGAACGGCGTTCCCGGTCACCGCGGGCACACGGCACGTCCGATTGACGTGCCGTCTGCTCGACCACATCACAATTCACTCACCCTTTGATGTCGTCCGATTTCAGGCCATTCGCAATTCGTTCGGCCCGTTTGGACCCCCCACGCGCTTTTCTCAAGCGCGCGCAACGTTTAAAGAACGCATAATGAGCCCTCCTGCGCAGACCGCACGTCCGATTGACGTGCCGTCTGCGCGTGCACGTCGCGAATAATAATTTGAATGTTGTCCTGTGATTTCAGGTCAATCTGATGTCGTCCGCTATGAGTTTGACCGTTAGACGCCCGTTTTGGCCGTTTATGACACCAGAACGGCGTTCCCGGTCACCGCGGGCACACGGCACGTCCGATTGACGTGCCGTCTGCTCGACCACATCACAATTCACTCACCCTTTGATGTCGTCCGATTTCAGGCCATTCGCAATTCGTTCGGCCCGTTTGGACCCCCCCACGCGCGTTTCTCAAGCGCGCGCAACGCTTAAAGAACGCATAATGAGCCCTCCTGCGCAGACCGCACGTCCGATTGACGTGCCGTCTGCGCGTGCACGTCGCGAATAATAATTTGAATGTTGTCCTGTGATTTCAGGTCAATCCGATGTCGTTCGCTATGAGTTTGACCGTTAGACGCCCGTTTTGGCCGTTTATGACACCAGAACGGCGTTCCCGGTCACCGCGGGCACACGGCACGTCCGATTGACGTGCCGTCTGCTCGACCACATCACAATTCACTCACCCTTTGATGTCGTCCGATTTCAGGCCATTCGGAATTCGTTCGGCCCGTTTGGACCCCCCCACGCGCGTTTATCAAGCGCGCGCAACGCTTAAAGAACGCATAATGAGCCCTCCTGCGCAGACCGCACGTCCGATTGACGTGCCGTCTGCGCGTGCACGTCGCGAATAATAGTTTGAATGTTGTCCTGTGATTTTAGGTCAATCCGATGTCGTTCGCTATGAGTTTGACCGTTAGACGCCCGTTTTGGCCGTTTATGACACCAGAACGGCGTTCCCGGTCACCGCGGGCACACGGCACGTCCGATTGACGTGCCGTCTGCTCGACCACATCACAATTCACTCACCCTTTGATGTCGTCCGATTTCAGGCCATTCGCAATTCGTTCGGCCCGTTTGGACCCCCCACGCGCGTTTCTCAAGCGCGCGCAACGCTTAAAGAACGCATAATGAGCCCTCCTGCGCAGACCGCACGTCCGATTGACGTGCCGTCTGCGCGTGCACGTCGCGAATAATAATTTGAATGTTGTCCTGTGATTTCAGGTCAATCTGATGTCGTCCGCTATGAGTTTGACCGTTAGACGCCCGTTTTGGCCGTTTATGACACCAGAACGGCGTTCCCGGTCACCGCGGGCACACGGCACGTCCGATTGACGTGTCGTCTGCTCGACCACATCACAATTCACTCACCCTTTGATGTCGTCCGATTTCAGGCCATTCGCAATTCGTTCGGCCCGTTTGGACCCCCCCACGCGCGTTTCTCAAGCGCGCGCAACGCTTAAAGAACGCATAATGAGCCCCCCTGCGCAGACCGCACGTCCGATTGACGTGCCGTCTGCGCGTGCACGTCGCGAATAATAGTTTGAATGTTGTCCTGTGATTTCAGGTCAATCCGATGTCGTTCGCTATGAGTTTGACCGTTAGACGCCCGTTTTGGCCGTTTATGACACCAGAACGGCGTTCCCGGTCACCGCGGGCACACGGCACGTCCGATTGACGTGCCGTCTGCTCGACCACATCACAATTCACTCACCCTTTGATGTCGTCCGATTTCAGGCCATTCGCAATTCGTTCGGCCCGTTTGGACCCCCCACGCGCGTTTCTCAAGCGCGCGCAACGCTTAAAGAACGCATAATGAGCCCTCCTGCGCAGACCGCACGTCCGATTGATGTGCCGTCTGCGCGTGCACGTCGCGAATAATAATTTGAATGTTGTCCTGTGATTTCAGGTCAATCCGATGTCGTCCGCTATTAGTTTGACCGTTAGACGCCTGTTTTGGCCGTTTATGACACCAGAACGGCGTTCCCGGTCACCGCGGGCACACGGCACGTCCGATTGACGTGCCGTCTGCTCGACCACATCACAATTCACTCACCCTTTGATGTCGTCCGATTTCAGGCCATTCGCAATTCGTTCGGCCCGTTTGGACCCCCCACGCGCGTTTCTCAAGCGCGCGCAACGCTTAAAGAACGCATAATGAGCCCTCCTGCGCAGACCGCACGTCCGATGGTGACTAGGTCTCATAGCTCATCTACCTACAACTTGGAATGGGATGATGACGTCGGGGAGGGGGTTATGAAAACGAAATGCTTTATTATGAAGGCAGTTTTATCAATGTCTAGCCCCATCTCCTCTCTTATGTCATCTTTTGTTTTTAATAAAATGGCTTTAGAGCCTTTCGGCTCGAAGCTTCTTTCTGTCATACTCTAATTCTGTTAAGCCTCTCAAACTTGACACACTGTCATACTCTAATTCTGTTAAGCCTCTCAAACTTCCAGCCCTCAATGAGGGCTGCAATTCTGTATTAAAGGATGGGAACGAAAATTACAGCAGAAAAATAGAAGAAATAGGGAAAACAACAGAAGAAATCCTCAGGAGGCCCCCAGGCTGAGGGAGGAAGATCAAGCTAACAAGCCACCAGGCCGATCTTCCGCTGAACTGTAAATGGCCCATAGAAACGAGGGGCAGGTTTCTGAGAAATCTGGCAGGTTAAAGAGTGTTGTTTGTGAGGCCGAAAGCGTACGGAAACAGGATCTCCCACATGGAGGGCAAGGTGACGGCAGTGTATTAGTTTTCTGCTTCATGATGTCTTGGGACCGACTCAAATAATATTTGAGTCCACGATCAAGCAGTGCATGGGCAACAGCGGGCAACTAGATTTCTGATGGAACAGCGTAGGTCTCGTGGCAGCGATTTACCACCTCTGTTTGGTCATCCGTTTGCGGGTGGTAGGTCAAGCTGAGTTTTAAGTCAGTGCCTTGGAGTTTGAGCAGTTCAATCCAAAAATGGCTTACAAAAATGGGATTGTGGTCGCTGGAATGCTATGCAAACTGACAATCTCCCACACGAAAACCTCGCCCACACTCCCACACTCTTTGCTGTGTAAGGGTGTTTTAGGGGTAAAAAATGGCCATATTTAGAGAGATGATCAATGATGACCAGAATCACAGTGCAACCACGGGATTAGGGTAGTCCGGTGATAAAATCCATAGAGAGACCCGACCACACCAGCTGGGGAATTTCCAACGGCTGCAACAGGCCAGCCGGATATAGTGTGGAATATTTATTTCGTTGGCATTTGGCCCATTGGCAAACTGTTGAACCGGTATTTTCATCCCGACCCAATATAAATTGGCAGGCAATTTTCTATACGTGCGGCAAAAACCAGAATGACCCCACTACGGAGACAAATGGAACTCAGCCAGCAATATGGGCACCCATGGGGACGAACTAGACAGCACCAACCGGCCCTTATAACAGAGGACACCTTGCAGAAAAGAGTAAGTAGGAAAGGAAGGAGCATCTGCTTGCAGAGTGATGATGACTTAGCTGAAAAATGGGACGTCTGAAACGCCTGTGAGCAAGTGGGGCTGAACCTCCCCCCTGCTGGATGTGGCTGGAGCAGGGCCACATCACGGCGTGACCGCGGCGTGACCGCGGCGTGACCGCAGCGTGTTGGCCCGATCCAGCGACATCCGCGGGGCAGCATCTTCCGACCAGGAGCGAAGGGAGCGGGAGGAGGCTGGAATGTGGGTGAAAGGGGGCTGGTTGCAGGTGTTGGGGGGATGGTGCGGGCTGATTCGAAGGTGGGGGGGCTGTTGCGGGCTGGAATGCTGGTGGCAGCGGGCTGATGACTTTGCTGAAAAATGGGTCGTCTGAAACGCCTGTGAGCAAGTGGGGCTGAACCTCCCCCCTGCTGGATGTGGCTGGAGCAGGGCCACATCACGGCGTGACCGCGGCGTGACCGCGGCGTGACCGCGGCGTGACCGCGGCGTGACCGCGGCGTGACCGCAGCGTGTTGGCCCGATCCAGCGACATCCGCGGGGCAGCATCTTCCGACCAGGAGCGAAGGGAGCGGGAGGAGGCTGGAATGTGGGTGAAAGGGGGCTGGTTGCAGGTGTTGGGGGGATGGTGCGGGCTGATTCGAAGGTGGGGGGGCTGTTGCGGGCTGAAATGCTGGTGGCAGCGGGCTGATGACTTAGCTGAAAAATGGGTCGTCTGAAACGCCTGTGAGCAAGTGGGGCTGAACCTCCCCCCTGTTGGATGTGGCTGGAGCAGGGCCACATCACGGCGTGACCGCGGCGTGACCGCGGCGTGACCGAGGCGTGACCGCGGCGTGACCGCAGCGTGTTGGCCCGATCCAGCGACATCCGCGGGGCAGCATCTTCCGACCAGGAGCGAAGGGAGCGGGAGGAGGCTGGAATGTGGGTGAAAGGGGGCTGGTTGCAGGTGTTGGGGGGATGGTGCGGGCTGATTCGAAGGTGGGGGGGCTGTTGCGGGCTGGAATGCTGGTGGCAGCGGGCTGATGACTTTGCTGAAAAATGGGTCGTCTGAAACGCCTGTGAGCAAGTGGGGCTGAACCTCCCCCCTGCTGGATGTGGCTGGAGCAGGGCCAAATCACGGCGTGACCGCGGCGTGACCGCGGCGTGACCGCGGCGTGACCGCGGCGTGACCGCAGCGTGTTTGCCCGATCCAGCGACATCCGCGGGGCAGCATCTTCCGACCAGGAGCGAAGGGAGCGGGAGGAGGCTGGAATGTGGGTGAAAGGGGGCTGGTTGCAGGTGTTGGGGGGATGGTGCGGGCTGATTCGAAGGTGGGGGGGCTGTTGCGGGCTGGAATGCTGGTGGCAGCGGGCTGATGACTTTGCTGAAAAATGGGTCGTCTGAAACGCCTGTGAGCAAGTGGGGCTGAACCTCCCCCCTGCTGGATGTGGCTGGAGCAGGGCCACATCACGGCGTGACCGCGGCGTGACCGCGGCGTGACCGCGGCGTGACCGCGGCGTGACCGCGGCGTGACCGCGGCGTGACCGCGGCGTGACCGCGGCGTGACCGCGGCGTGACCGCGGCGTGACCGCGGCGTGACCGCGGCGTGACCGCGGCGTGACCGCAGCGTGTTGGCCCGATCCAGCGACATCCGCGGGGCAGCATCTTCCGACCAGGAGCGAAGGGAGTGGGAGGAGGCTGGAATGTGGGTGAAAGGGGGCTGGTTGCAGGTGTTGGGGGGATGGTGCGGGCTGATTCGAAGGTGGGGGGGCTGTTGCGGGCTGGAATGCTGGTGGCAGCGGGCTGATGACTTAGCTGAAAAATGGGTCGTCTGAAACGCCTGTGAGCAAGTGGGGCTGAACCTCCCCCCTGTTGGATGTGGCTGGAGCAGGGCCACATCACGGCGTGACCGCGGCGTGACCGCGGCGTGACCGCGGCGTGACCGCGGCGTGACCGCAGCGTGTTGGCCCGATCCAGCGACATCCGCGGGGCAGCATCTTCCGACCAGGAGCGAAGGGAGCGGGAGGAGGCTGGAATGTGGGTGAAAGGGGGCTGGTTGCAGGTGTTGGGGGGATGGTGCGGGCTGATTCGAAGGTGGGGGGGCTGTTGCGGGCTGGAATGCTGGTGGCAGCGGGCTGATGACTTTGCTGAAAAATGGGTCGTCGGAAACGCCTGTGAGCAAGTGGGGCTGAACCTCCCCCCTGCTGGATGTGGCTGGAGCAGGGCCACATCACGGCGTGACCGCGGCGTGACCGCGGCGTGACCGCGGCGTGACCGCGGCGTGACCGCAGCGTGTTGGCCCGATCCAGCGACATCCGCGGGGCAGCATCTTCCGACCAGGAGCGAAGGGAGCGGGAGGAGGCTGGAATGTGGGTGAAAGGGGGCTGGTTGCAGGTGTTGGGGGGATGGTGCGGGCTGATTCGAAGGTGGGGGGGCTGTTGCGGGCTGGAATGCTGGTGGCAGCGGGCTGATGACTTTGCTGAAAAATGGGTCGTCTGAAACGCCTGTGAGCAAGTGGGGCTGAACCTCCCCCCTGCTGGATGTGGCTGGAGCAGGGCCACATCACGGCGTGACCGCGGCGTGACCGCGGCGTGACCGCGGCGTGACCGCGGCGTGACCGCGGCGTGACCGCGGCGTGACCGCGGCGTGTTGGCCCGATCCAGCGACATCCGCGGGGCAGCATCTTCCGACCAGGAGCGAAGGGAGCGGGAGGAGACTGGAATGTGGGTGAAAGGGGGCTGGTTGCAGGTGTTGGGGGGATGGTGCGGGCTGATTCGAAGGTGGGGGGGGGGCTGTTGCGGGCTAGAATGCTGGTGGCAGCGGGCTGAAATGAAGGTGGAAGGGGTCGTGCAATGACACGAATGGGCAGAGTGAGAATATCGGATTGATCATCGGATGGAGTACACTGTAATCAGAGGAAAGAATATGCGCTGTGAGAATACAATATGCAATGGAGGATCATCGGATGGTCCAATAAAATTGTACGCTAAGTAGACACCCTATTGAGAGCTTCACCTGGATTCAAACAGCACAACCATTAATCTCATAGTGATTAATTATTGATTTTCACAAATAACTCAAATGATCCAGCATGATAGTTGGTAAGAAATATTTAGATGTGAATACACTTTTTGAAAGTCAATTTGGCATTCTGAATTTCATTGACACCTCATTTTAATTATCTCCGATTGACGTGCCGTCTGCGCGTGCACGTCGCGAAGACTACCATGCTTTCAAATTCAGGCCAACTAGTGTGTACAGGTAAATAAAGAAGCCAATGATAAAGATTTTAGCACCCCTACAACCGAAAAAGCACATTCCAGTAGAGGGAATAAGGGTCCCTATAGGAGAAACTACAGTCTAGAAAGAAAAAACCACATCTAGTTGCTTATTATTGTCCAACGAGTGGTTTTTTTGATGAATACATACAAAATTAAATACATACCCGCAAGTAAATACATACAAAATTAAATACAGAATTAAATACATACAAAATACATACCGAATACATACCTGCAACTAGAGAATCCATACATACCTACAACTAGAGACTCCATACATATAGAATTGAATACATACAGAATACATACAAAATACATACAGAATACATACAGAATTCATAACTACAACTAGAGACTCCATACATAAAGAATACATACATACTTGCAACTAGAGACTCTATACATATAGAATACATACCTGCAATTAGAGACTCCATTCCTCCCTCAATTAAAAATACATACAGAATTAAATAGATACATGAATTCAGAATACATACAGAATTGAATACATACCTACAAGTAAATACATACAGAATTCAGAATTAAATTCATACATGAAAGTATTATAACACATAATTCATACCTGTAAGTAAATACATACAAAATTCAGAATTGAATTCGGAATTCAGAATTGAATACATGCCTGCAAGTATTATAACAAATAATACATATCTGCAAGTAAATACATATAGATTTCAGAATTGAATTTAAAATTCAGAATTGAATACATACCTGCAATTACAACACATAAGTCATATCTTCAAGTAAATACATACAAAATTTAGAATTGAATTCAGAATTCAATACCTGCAAGTATAAAACATAATTCAGAAGGTAATTAAATACATACATAATTGAATTTATATTTTTCATTAAAACAGGATGAAAAATTTGGTTGATGTTGAATTAATAAAACAAAACAGTGGAAAAGAAATTAAAATGATGCAACGCCGAACCAGATGTTTGAAAAAAATCATATTTGACTTAAAACCAGCATTCAACACAAAGACAATCTGGTAGAATTCAATTAAATATGAACATTGAATAGCAACTGTTAAATAGAGATATTTAAATCGATGATGAACTGGTATTTTTAAGCCAAATCAATAGATTCAAAGAGAGTTGAACATCTACCAGTCAAGAAACAACTCAGAGGAAGGAATTTGGAGAATAATACCTCACTCAAACCCCCATCACGATTTAGACTTGGAGGGGAGTCCGTCGGCGTCGGGGGAGGCGCTGTCTTCCGGGGAGGGGGGAGGCGCGGTCGTCTGGGGAGGGGAGTGCATCGGGGGAGGGGAGTGAGTCGGGGAGGGTTCCGTAGGAGTGAGTCCGGGGAGGGGGGAAGCGCAGCGAGGAGGCGTCGGGGAGGAGGGGCGAGGAGGGCGCGACGGCGCGGCGAGGAGGGTGCGGCGAGGAGGGCGCGGCGAGGAGGAGATGCCGTCGGGGAGGAGGGCTGTGGATCGGGGAGGAGGAGGAGCCCGATAAAAGATCGGGAGAATAAAAGGATAGCCACGGACAAAAATTTAACCGTGGCCTAATAAGGGCTATAGCCACGGACCTATAAAACCGTGGCTATAGGTCCGTGGCTATAGCCCCAATTTCTAGTAGTGCATGAATGGTATAAAAATAGCACATCCACAGTCAAACATAACTCATTCAATACAATATATATGATTTTATTGTAATAGAATTACCTCAATCGAGAATAATGAAGGATATGGACATAGATAAAAATAATCACCAAACTATTTGAGAGAAATATCCCCCTTTTCCTTGAAAACATTTAAAAGTCACACTATTTTTAAAGAAGCAGTTAAAAATAGATTTTTTAATCAATGTTTACCATACCACATTGAAATTTTTAAAAGGAATTTTAATTTTAAAACATTAATATACATATAAATTGTAACGCCCCAACCCTAGTTACCCAGAGTCGGTGCATTACTACATAACATTGGCATGATCACAAGAAAGATCAAATCTCGAAAGACCGATTGGTTTAGTAGCCTTGGAAACACTAGATATATACATAAGTTTTACATTACATCATAAAATGAAAAACTACTACAACAACATAATGTTTCCACAGTCCACACTATAATCCCCTCATAATATCCCTACAGGTCATTCATAACTTACATCTTCACTTCCTGGGAAAAATAAAACATAGAAAAGGGGTGAGCTCAAATGCCCAGTAAGGATAACAATATAGCGGAAACTTTCATCAATAAGAATAAACATTTAAGGAAATGTATAACTAAAACAAAATCCTTTTAAACATGAACATTCAACATGGTATGGCATAAATAAAATTAAATAATTCCATTTACTTATTCACATGGATATTCTACTAATCAAATAATCACATGCAAAAATCAATAACCACTTTCATAATGTTGGAATGCATAATGCCAGACTATCATAACCACATAGCCAAGGCCTCGTGCCAAGACTACAAATAAGATTCTGTCAAGGCCTTGTGCCAAGACACTAGTTTGTCTCATGAGACCTACCGATGCATCGAGGAGCTATAGCGGGCTCCACCCGTCACATATTAAGTCCAATGCATTCCCATATGAAAAGGTTTAAACATAACATAAACATTCGTATTAAAACTAGCATACGAAATGTCAATAATTTCACCATAAACTATGAATGGTATAAAAATAGCACATCCACAGTCAAGCATATCACAAAACCTTCAATACAATATAGAAGTTTTGTATCATAATAAATCAAGTTCAAATAAGCGTAAAATCCGTCGAAGGATGTTGACATAGATGAAATCAAAACACTTTTTAGAGAAATATCTCTTTCTGTTTTTGAAATCATTTAAGAGACATATAAAATAAAACATTTTCTTGAAAATATTCTTATAATATTGTAAGGGAAGCTTTGACGATTTTATAACGGCGGAAAATAACCGCACTCGCTGTATAAGTTAAAAAAACATTCTTATCTTAATTCTGTCGAAAAGGTTAAAAAGCACCTTGTTTGGAAAACGACGGAAAGATTCCCTTATAAACCTCTTATAAAAAGTCAAACAAGGGTATAAATGACTTTAACCCATATTCTTTTAAATATTAAAAATGTTTTGAAATACATTTTGAAGAAACATGGATGTGGATGATAACGAGATCCCAGTAGATTATTACGTATAAACAACCTCGGATAATGAAGAGATTGTGAAATAACCCTTACCTTGTACTTTTCCTTTGTTGGGGTCGGTTAACCTCCTGTATAATGGTGAAATAATTGTTATTAAATTATACAATAATCATATACATTAATATGATATCATATATGATCTTTTAACATTGCTTTATTAATAATATCTTAGTATTATCGTCGTTTCAGGTGATAATCGATTCGTTCTTCTTAAATGTTTGGTAACGTAAGACATGTTTGTAATGGATAGATTAAATCTTATTCATAATAAGAATGATATTAACATTATTTTTAACCCTAAAATGAGAATAATACTTGAATGGATATGATGGAGGATGGATCTCACCGCGTTCGTGGAGACGGTAGTCCGTACGTACGCACGAACGCTACTTCCATTTAATTTTTATTTTAAAAGAATTGAATCCAAATGATACATAGGTATATTACTATTACAGTATAATATAATATTTTATATATGTTACTTAAGTTCATTAACACCATCCTTTATACGTTCCATGTGTGGTATGAATGAGTCATATCATTTTAAGGGGGCGGTAGTCCGCACTTCCTCAAATGAAATTATCGTATGTATACACAACATGAAACGAATAATGGTATGAAATAAAATGGAATTACAGAAGCTTATATATAAAATATATATCATTAATATCATATTTAATTAAAGTGCCATCATAATGGCCACCATGAGAGGCGGTAAGATGTATTTGAACAATCATCGTTTCGTGAGGCGTTAGTTTGCCATCCACAGAAACATTATGTTCATCATCCATTAGATGGAGTTGTGTGTATGTGTAGTTTGAATACTTCTTATAACAACATCCTAGTATATTGAGGATACTGGTGTTGTTACAAAAGAATGGAAATAAAAAGAGTTTGGGAGTTGAAGAAGCAAAATAAATGAAAATAATTTAAGAGAACTCGTTACCTTTAATTTAGGTAACTCACTTTGGTTGGAACCAAAGGACTTCTTGAAATGCTTTCTGCCTAATGTGAAGCTTCAAGGAGGAGGAGAGGGATGTGGGGAGCTTAGTTGGGCAGAGTTTGGACGAGCCAAGTGGCTTGAGAGGTGTGAGGAATGAGTAGAAGTGGTCTCCTTTTATAAGGGAGAGGAGGGGCGCTTTAGGAAAGAGTGAAAGTATTACTTTATAATATAATTATATTCGGTTTATAATGGTCCAAAAATCATTGAGGTCGAAGATAAGATGACTCATATTCTAAATAACATCAACCAATAAGAATTGGACAGGTTTTGGATAATATTTTAATCATTATAATCTTATTTATTTAAATGATTTATTAATGAGGTAAACATTTCATCATTATTGTGTCATTAATAATTTAACTTATTTGATGTCTAAAAATTATAAATAAAATATAATCATGTAGGAAATATTTTTATCTGTCTAATTAATATTTATAATCGAAAATGCAACATGTATAACCCTATGTAAAAATTGTTCTTCTAAAAGATGTAAGCTTATGCCATTTTTATTTTTATTTTAACTTTATTAATATAATGTGTCCCTACCACATACAAGTGGCTCCAAGGGGTCCCCAAATTGACCCAAGGATGCCCATGGTCGGGTATGTGTCCACCAATAAGGTTAGGATACGTTTTAGGGTAATTTTGTATTATTATAATATTATTTTTTAACCCTTATTTACCGGATTTACCATTTAACCATGGTAAATAAAATATTTACCGCAGTAATTATTCAAAATGTGTAAAAATAAAAGTTACCTATTTACATAATTTGGACATCCTGATTCCAAATATGGAATCCATTTTCCTAAATTCAAAACACAGAAGTGGCAGAAATTAATTTAAAATTAATTCCTGCTGTCAAAACATAAAGCGTGTTTTTAAGAGATAATAACTATCAAAAGATTGACACTTGTTTATGTTCGGTTTAATTGTAAAATTATGTCCAATGATAAACATTAAATTTAATGGTAAAAATATATTCTAAATATACTTTAAAACCACTCAAATTAATAATTTATCACTATTAATTATTTTGATTAAAAAAGTTGTTTTTAATTAAAATTTAGAAATTTTCACTATTCATCAAAATATGAAAGTTATCCGAAATGTACCAAAATTTCACCCTAGGCTAATTTTGATATTCCGAATCCAAAAATGAAGTCCATTTTGAAATATAGAATATATATGATTTCAAAAAGTAGGTATTACTATTCACAACGGCTAGTTTAATTAGTTGTGGTGTGTGTTAGAACTCGAGGTTGCGTACAACACACGCTATCGCATTATTCGAATGGAAACGTACCGTAGAAGCTTGGGGTGTTACATTCTCCCCTCCTTCAAATAATTGCGTCCTCGAAATTTCTAGGGTATTACTGCATAAAAAGACTCGGGTGGTTCTTCATCATAAGTTCCTCGGGTTCCCACGTTGCCTCTTCCATCTTATGATTTCTCCACAAAACTTTTACCAGACGCGTCGTCCGGTTTCTCAGTACTTGTTATCTTATATCAAGAATCCTGACGGGCTCTTCGCAATAAGACAGATCGGGTTCCAGTTCTAATTCCTCATAGGTGAGTACATGCGTTGGATCAGGCATGTATTTCCTCAATAGAGATACGTGGAACACATCGTGAACTTTGGAGAGACTTGGCGGCATTGCCAATCGGTATGCTACAACCCCAATTCGTTCTAGAATTTCGAAAGGTCCGATGTACCTGGGACTCAATTTACCTTTCTTACCAAAATGTATGACTCCCTTCCATGGAGATACCTTCAGGAAAACATGATCACCGACTTGAAATTCCAAATCCTTCCTTCTATTATCGGCATAGCTCTTCTGCCTACTTTGAGCTGCTTTGATGTGATTTTGGATTACCTTCACCTTTTCCACCGTTTCCTCCACCAGTTCTGGGCCTACAAGTTTTCTTTCACCAACGTCATCCCAACAGGTTGGTGTACGACATCTCTTTCTGTATAACGCTTCATATGGTGCCATCTGAATACTCGAATGGAAGCTATTGTTATAGGAAAATTCTACCATAGGTAAATATTGATCCCACATACCCTGAAAGTCAAGTGAGCAAGATCTCAACATGTCTTCTAAGGTTTGAATAGTCTGTTCTGATTGTCCGTCTGTCTGAGGGTGGTAAGCAGTGCTCAAATGAAGTTCAGTATCCAGGGATTTCTGAAGACTTATCCGAAATCTTGAAGTAAAACGGGGATCACGATCAGAAACAATCGATAGGGGTACTCCATGAAGTCTCACAACTTCATTAATGTATAGTCTTGCTAGACGTTCCAGGGGTAGATCTTCTCTTATAGCAAGAAAATGTGCTGACTTGGTAAGACGATCAACAATAACCCATATTGCATCATTCCTTCTAGGAGTCTTTGGTAGCCCCATAACAAAGTCCATCGTAATATTGTCCCATTTCCACTCCGGTATGGGAAGAGGTTGCATGACTCCTCCAGGCTGTTGCCTTCCAGCTTTCACTTGTTGACAAACCATACATCTTGACACAAAATCAGCAACCTCCCTCTTCATGTTGTCCCACCAAAAATGTTCCTTCAAATCTCTATACATTTTGGTGCTCCTAGGGTGTATAGAGAAATTGGAACTATGAGAATCATCCAGCAATTCCCTTTTTAGATCAGGTATATTGGGAACACAAAGTCTCTTCCCGAATTTCAAAATTCAATCTTCATACACAAAGTCTCTCAATCTCCCATCATTCACAGCTTTAATCTTCTTCTGAAATTATTCATCATTGGTCTAGGAACTCTTAATCCTTTCTAGTAAAGATGGTTTGGCAACCATTTGAAAAATCATTGATGTTTCACCTTCCCTGGTTATTCCCATGTCCATCTTCACTAGATCCATGAAAATTGGATCCCTTTCAATTATCATATTGTTCAAAACTCCATGGTCTTTTCTGCTCAAAGCATCTGCCACCTTGTTTGCTTTCCCCGGGTGGTAGTGTATCGTGCAATCATAATCCTTGAGTAATTCAAGCCATCTCCTTTGCCTCATGTTGAGTTCTTTTTGTGAGAAAATATACTTCAAACTCTTGTGATCAGTATAAATCTCACATTTCTCACCATAGAGGTAGTGCCTCCATATCTTCAAAGAAAAGATCACTGCTGCTAACTCGAGATCATGAGTAGGATAGTTTTGTTCATGAATTTTCAACTGTCGTGATGCATAGGCAATAACTCTATCATTCTGCATAAGGACATAGCCAAGTCCTTTCTTCGATGCATCACTATAAATAACGAACCCATCATTCCCTGATGGTAGAGTCAATATAGGAGCATTGACTAATCTTCTCTTCAGTTCTTCGAAACATTCTTCACACTCTTTTGTCCAAACAAATTTAACCCCTTTACGTGTGACCTTCGTTAATGGGTTAGCCAATCGGGCAAAATTCCGGACGAAACGTCGATAATAACCTGCCAAACCAATAAAACTACGTACCTCAGTTATACTCGTAGGTGCTGGCCATTCTTGGATTGCCTTGGTCTTAGAAGGATCAACAGAGATTCCATCTTTAGAGACAATATGGCCAAGAAAAGAAATCTCCTGAAGCCAGGATTCACACTTGCTAAACTTCCCATATAATTCATGCCTCCTCAGAGACTTCAAGATAATGCGCAAGTGATTTTCATGATCGTCGTAGGTTTTGGAGTATACCAAGATATCATCAATAAATACCACCACAAATTCATCGAGATAATCCTTGAAAACTCTATTCATCAGATCCATGAATACAGAGGGTGCATTAGTCAATCCAAACGGCATTACAGTAAACTCGTAATGCCCGTACCTGGTTCGAAATACTGTCTTCGGAATGTATTCCTTCTTCACACACAACTGATGGTATCCAGATCGAAGGTCAATCTTTGAAAAGTATTGAGCTCCATGCAGTTGGTCAAATAAATCATCAATACGAGGTAGGGGATACTTGTTCTTTATCGTTATAGCATTGATCTCCCTGTAGTCGATACATAACCTCATAGATCCATCTTTCTTTTTAACAAAAAGAACAGGGGCTCCCCATGGAGAAACACTAGGGCGAATAAATCCCTTATTACTCAATTCCTCTAGTTGTTTCTTTAGTTCGACTAACTCTACAGTGGCCATTCTATAAGGGGTCTTCGATATAGGCCTTGATCTAGGAATCAAATCAATGGAAAACTCAACTTCTCGTTCTGGAGGATGTCCAGGTAAATCTTCCGGAAATACATCTACAAATTCTTTCACAACAGGTACATACTCTATTTGAACATTCCTTTCCTCACCGACAGTTATTTCATTCTCTTCCTCCCTAATAATTGAATTAAGTTGAGCTACTAGGGGTGGATCTAAATAAGAATTAGGTGGTGACGATTCTGCTCTAAAAATAAGGTGTTCCTTATCATTATCATCAAGAATCGTAACCTCTTTCTTCTTACAATAAATCTTCGCATCATAGTCTGAAAGCTAGTCCATACCGAGGATTATATCAAACTCAATCATAGGTATGATGATGAGATCAGCAGATAAAGAAAATTTATGTGCTCTAATGGGGACTGATTCACAAAACTTTGTTGCAACGATACTTCCCTTAGGAGTTTTGACTGACAACACCCTTATTAAATCAAATTGGAAATATCTAATTTTCTTAGAAAACTGGGAAGATATGAAACAATGCGATGATCCAGAATCAAATAATGCATTTGCTAAACTTGAGGAAACCATTAAATTACCTGCCACCACGTCTTTCGGAGCTTCTACCTCAGCAGTAGTGATAGCATAAGCCTGGCCTTGATCCCTTGGCCTTTTCTGAGGTAAGTTCTCCTGACGCTTAGGACATGCATTTGCATAATGCCCCATCTCCCTGCAATTGTAGCACTGAACGTTGGTAGCTTCCTTCTTCCCCTTGCAATCATGAGCTTGGTGGCCTTTTTCACCACACTTGTAACAGACTCCCATTCCCTTCAAGCAAGTACCAGGATGTTTCTTCCCGCATTTACCACAAGATGGATATTCAACCTTTCCCTTCTTCCCCTTATTTCCATTCCCAGATTGATCAGGAGGTCTCTTCTTCTCTTTCTTTGCTTTAAAGTCATAAGACTTAGAGAATTCCTTTTCGGTCTTTATAGCACATGAGACAATGTCTTCGTACGATGAAAAGGATTGTGAGACTAATGCTCGACGGAGAAATGGTTTTAACCCATCAAAGAAACGATCAATATTACTTCTTGGGTTGCGAATATAATCTCTAGCATACCTCGCTAACCTTGTAAAGTTAGCCTCATACTTTGTGACATTCTCATCCTCCTTTTGTCTCAGACTCAGAAATTGCCTTTCCATATCCGCTCGATGGTCGCGAGGGAAGTATTTTTCTAAAAACAGATCTTTGAATTACCTCCATTCCATATTTGCTACTTCATCATCTTCCTTCATGTTTTGAATCAATGACCACCATTGATCAGCATCTCCAGTGAGGCGGTAAACTGCCATGATAACTTTTTCCCATTCACTGCTCCCCAAAGCCTGAAATATTTTCTCTAGGGAATTTATCCATTTCTCAGCTACTAAGGGATTTGTACTCCCATTGAACGTTGGTGGTTTTTGCCTCATGAATCGATCTAACATTGATCCTCCACGCTGCGGATCAGGGTGCTCCATACGGGTAAGGTTATTATTAATAACCTGAGTAAGTTGTCCCAGTATGGTGATTAGCTGATCGGCACCAGTTGCATCACCAGCCCCACTATAATTATCTTGAGCAGGAGGGCAATCCCTACATGGAGTGCGTGCATTGATACAGTTTCCGTTTCTTCCACTAGGAACCATTTCTAAACAATGGCATAAACTAGATCAGTTTATGAATAAAAATACACAATCCCATACTTATAAAACACTTAACATAAATTGAACTATTTATGGATATAATCCATAATCATAAAAATGTTTTCTTTGAGAAAGTATATACTCATAAACCCTTCATAATGATTTGTAAATAAAATGAGAGTTATCCTAAGCATATCCCCCGGGAGTGTCGTAACCAAGAGTGCAGCAAGGCCCGTTGTCGTGCACCAGTTCCCGTTCGAGTCTAGCTCAAAGCGGTGTTTTCGGGTTTTACCCCTAGGTACATCTGTGCCAGAGCTGCCTCTACCTGCGCATATCCAGACAGGGATGTATTGCTCAGAAAACTCACAAAATCTCTACAATACCAAAATTCTAGGAAGTTCTTCTATACTAATCCTCAAAGATCATCTTAGGTCTACGTGCTCTAATCAGAGTTTATCTAAATCTAGCTTCCAAGGTTTGTACTAAACTTCCTCTGATACCAACTGTAACGCCCCGACCCTAGTTACCCAGAGTCGGTGCATTACTACATAACATTGGCATGATCACAAGAAAGATCAAATCTCAAAAGACCGATTGGTTTAGTAGCCCTGGAAACACTAGATATATTCATAAGTTTTACATTACATCATAAAATGAAAAACTACTACAACAACATAATGTTTCCACAGTCCACACTATAATCCCCTCATAATATCCCTGCAGGTCATTCATAACTTACATCTTCACTTCCTGGGAAAAATAAAACATAGAAAAGGGGTGAGCTCAAATGCCCAGTAAGGATAACAATATAGCGGAAACTTTCATCAATAAGAATAAACATTTAAGGCAATGTATAACTAAAACAAAAGCCTTTTAAACATGAACGTTCAATATGGTATGGCATAAATAAAATGAAATAATGCCATTTACTTATTCACATTGATATTCTACTAATCGAATAATCACATGCAAAAATCAATAACCACTTTCATAATGTTGGAATGCATAATGCCAGACTATCATAACCACATAGCCAAGGCCTCGTTCCAAGACTACAAATAAGATTTTGTCAAGGCCTTGTGCCGAGACACTAGTTTGTCTCATGAGACCTACCGATGCATCGAGGAGCTATAGCGGGCTCCACCCGTCACATATTAAGTCCAATGCATTCCCATATGAAAAGGTTTAAACATAACATAAACATTCGTATTAAAACTAGCATACGAAATTTCAATAATTTCACCATAAACTATGAATGGTATAAAAATAGCACATCCACAGTCAAACATATCACAAAACCTTCAATACAATATAGAAGTTTTGTATCATAATAAATCAACTTCAAATAAGCGTAAAATCCGTCGAAGGATGTTGACATAGATGAAATCAAAACACTTTTTAGAGAAATATCTCTTTCTGTTTTTGAAATCATTTAAGAGTCATATAAAATAAAACATTTTCTTGAAAATATTCTTATAAGCTTGTAAGGGAAGCTTTGACGATTTTATAACGGCGGAAAATAACCGCACCCGCCGTATAAGTTAAAAAAAACATTCTTATCTTAATTCTGTCGAAAAGGTTAAAAAGCACCTTGTTTGGAAAACGACGGAAAGATTCCCTTATAAACCACTTATAAAAAGTCAAAAAAGGGTATAAATGACTTTAACCCATATTCTTTTAAATATTAAAAATGTTTTGAAATAAATTTTGAAGAAACATGGATGTGGATGATAACGAGATCCCAGTAGATTATTACGTATAAACAACCTCGGATAATGAAGAGATTGTGAAATAACCCTTACCTTGTACTTTTCCTTTGTTGGGGTCGGTTAACCTCCTGTATAATGGTGAAATAATTTTTATTAAATTATACAACAATCATATACATTAATATGATATCATATATGATCTTTTAACATTGCTTTATTAATAATATCTTAGTATTATCGTCGTTTCAGGTGATAATCGATTCGTTCTTCTTAAATGTTTGGTTACGTAAGACATGTTTGTAATGGATAGATTAAATCTTATTCATAATCAGAATTATATTAACATTATTTTTAACCCTAAAATGAGAATAAGACTTGAATGGATACGATGGAGGATGGATCTCACCGCGTTCGTGGAGACGGTAGTCCGTACGTACGCACGAACGCTACTTCCATTTAATTTTTATTTTAAAAGAATTGAATCCAAATGATACATAGGTATATTACTATTCCAGTATAATATAATATTTTATATATGTTACTTAAGTTCATTAACACCATCCTTTATACGTTCCATGTGTGGTATGAACGAGTCATATCATTTTAAGGGGGCGGTAGTCCGCACTTCCTCAAATGAAATTATCGTATGTATATACAACATGAAACGAATAATGGTATGAAATAAAATGGAATTACAGAAGCTTATATATAAAATATATATCATTAATATCATATTTAATTAAAGTGCCATCATAATGGCCACCGTGAGAGGCGGTAAGATGTATTTGAACAATCATCGTTTCGTGAGGCGTTAGTTTGCCATCCACAGAAACATTATGTTCATCATCCATTAGATGGAGTTGTGTGTATGTGTAGTTTGAATCCTTATTATACCAACATCCTATTATATTGAGGATACTGTTGTTGTTACAAAAGAAAGGAAATAAAAAGAGTTTGGGAGTTGAAGAAGCAAAATAAATGAAAATAATTTAAGAGAAATCGTTACCTTTAATTTAGGTAACTCACTTTGGTTGGAACCAAAGGACTTCTTGAAATGCTTTCTGCCTAAGGGTAAGCTTCAAGGAGGAGGAGAGGGATGTGGGGAGCTTAGTTGGGCAGAGTTTGGACGAGCCAAGTGGCTTGAGAGGTGTGAGGAATGAGTAGAAGTGGACTCCTTTTATAAGGGAGAGGAGGGGCTCTTTAGGAAAGAGTGAAAGTATTACTTTATAATATAATAATATTCGGTTTATAATGGTCCAAAAATCATTGAGGTCGAAGATAAGATGACTCATATTCTAAATAACATCAACCAATAAGAATTGGACAGGTTTTAGATAATATTTTAATCATTATAATCTTATTTATTTAAATGATTTATTAATGAGGTAAACATTTCATCATTATTGTGTCATTAATAATTTAACTTATTTGATGTCTAAAAATTATAAATAAAATATCATCATGTAGGAAATCTTTTTAGATTTCTAATGAATATTTATAATCGAAAATACAACATGTATAACCCTATGTAAAAATTGTTCTTCTAAAAGATGTAAGCTTATGCCATTTTTATTTTTATTTTAACTTTATTAATATAATGTGTCCCTACCACATACAAGTGGCTCCAAGGGGTCCCCAAATTGACCCAAGGATGCCCATGGTCGGGTATGTGTCCACCAATAAGGTTAGGACACGTTTTAGGGTAATTTGTTATTATTATAATATTATTTTTTAACCCTTATTTACCGGATTTACCCTTTAACCATGGTAAATAAAATATTTACCGCAGTAATTATTCAAAATGTGTAAAAATAAAAGTTATCTATTTACCTAATTTGGACATCCTGATTCCAAATATGGAATCCATTTTCCTAAATTCAAAACACAGAAGTGGCAGAAATTAATTTAAAATTAATTCCCGCTGTCAAAACAAAAAGCGTGTTTTTAAGAGATAATAACTATCAAAAGATTGACACTTGTTTATGTTCGGTTTAATTGTAAAATTATGTCCAATGATAAACATTAAATTGAATGGTAAAAATATATTCTAAATATACTTTAAAACCACTCAAATTCATAATTTATCACTATTAATTATTTTGATTAAAAAAGTTGTTTTTAATTAAAATTTAGAAATTTTCACTATTCATCAATATATGAAAGTTATCCAAAATGTACCAAAATTTCACCCTAGGCTAATTTTGATATTCCGAATCCAAAAATGAAGTCCATTTTGAAATATAGAATATATATGATTTCAAAAAGTAGGTATTACTATTCACAACGGCTAGTTTAATTAGTTGTGGTGTGTGTTAGAACTCGAGGTTGCGTACAACACACGCTATCGCATTATTCGAAGGGAAACGTACCGTAGAAGCTTGGGGTGTTACATAAATAAAACCTTAAAACCATTTTTAAAACATGGACATTGATGATAATGATTCAGAAGGATAAAATTTTAAAACATTAAAAATGGTATTTTAGTTAGAGTTACTTTCCAAATGAGAGATGCTTGAATAAAAAAAATTGAGGTTATCAAAAAATTATAATACCATGAGAATAAAGGATTTCATTATATACTATGTTAAAGGACAGTACATACACCATATAAATGTGAATTGGTGCCTAACAACAAAGAGGTCTCAAAGGAATATAAATTGAGATGAAATACCTTATAAAGACAGTATCCTTAGGTAAAAGATAAATCAATGACATGATTATGTGTGAAAAATACAAATAAACTCAATATGATTTTATATTCAGTGTAAATCAATCATAGGACATTCACACATATTTTTATAAAAACAACACCAATGACTTAGATCTTTAACTCCATAAATGGAAATTGAATTAAGATCAAGTTTATATCAATGACTTGATAAATTATAAATGGAGTGATTATGTGTATCAAAATTATATCTACACAAGGGGGTGTGTAAATCACTACATAAATAATAAATAGTGATTCCACACATAATCGTGGAGTAAAATAATCAATGAAGTATTCGTAAATCCCACTGGGTGGAAATTGAAAATTTAAATTCCCTTACCGATTTGGTAAATTATGAAACATAAAACACATGGAATATGGATCATAAAATGAATATGTAAATACTCATAAATTAAAGTATATTACACCATTAATACAATCATGGATAGTATATACACCACAAAAAAGGAAATAGTGGCCAATATAGCATGAATCTCAAGGGAATAAAAAGTGTGATGAAAAACCCTTAATTTGTTGTAATCAATAGAGTCATATGACCAAAAGTTAATAACCACCAAATGAATCATAGAATACCATGCATATAAAAGTAATCATGATATTATATATAAAATTTCGGTACACAATTCACTACATGCAATAAATAAGTGGCGAGCAATGAAAATATCACTGAATTAAATGTGAGATAAGAAACCCCTTACAATAGTACTTTTCCTTGGTCAAGGGTATATTAATATCCTATATAATGGTGGGACCATTGTTATTAAATTATAAAATAACCATATACACTAATATGATATCATATATGATCTTCTAATTTTGAAATTTTAGTTTTATTGTTGTTTTTGGTGTTAACTGATTCACTCTCTTTTATATCCTTGGTTACGTAAGCCATGTTTATAATGGATGGGATGTATCTTATTAGTATTAAAAATGATATTAAGTATTTAAACATTATTTTTACTCATAAAATGAAAATTATTCTTGAATGGATACGATGGGGAATGAATCTCATCACGTTTGTGGAGACGGTAATCCATACGTACGCACAAGCGACAATATCATTCTTTTGATATTAAAATCATATATAATTGGATGGTATATAATATATACAGAATAATTATCATGTAATAATTATTATTTACATCAATTATAAATCATTATTATAACCATCCAAATTATAATGTATTGAATACCAACTATACCATGATGTGGAGACGATAAGCCATACGTACGCACATATGGTGACATGACATTCAAAGGATGGATAGAATAATGAATATGGTTTTAACATATTTATAATAACATCATAGTATATTGAAGATACTAGATTAATTATTTTAGAATGGAATCAACAAATAAATATGAAGTGGATGAAGAAAGGAACTTGAAAGAGGTGATGAAATATTTACCTCTTCTTCGGGTTCTTCTTTTTGATTTGATCAAAAGGGCTCTTTAGGATGTCTTTCTGAATAAAGTAAGGACTCTAGGATTAAGGGAGTAGTGTTGGGAGGATATTTTGAAGGGTTTTTCAGAGACTAATGGCTTCCAAGGTGGGAATTAGAGATAAGGAAGAGTGACCTTTTATAAGAGGGGTGATGGGAACCTTTGGAAAAGCTAGAAATATTATTTTCTAATAAAATCATTTTCGGTTTCTAATGGATCACAAAGTAATTATTTAAATTATATGGTGGGTATGGGTCTAAAAAAACTCAACCAGAAGGTTTTATATAGGTTTGGGTCACTATATTAACTTTATCGTTTAGATTTAACTCTTAGTTAAAAAGTTTGACATTTACGGTGTCTCTTTATATTTTTATATTATATGGTTAATAAACATACTATAAATTTCCAAAAGAACCCCATGTAGTTAATTAATGATACATATACCATTATATAAGTCTTTTGGTGAAAAAATATATTTTTAGGAAAATAATATCAATTAATAATATAATATTTGTTTTAAAAACTCTTTTATATCAATCTTGACACTATTTGGTATTTTATTTTTTCTAAATTCATAACATCATTATTACTTAGAACAAAATTCATCTAACCAACCCTAACATGTCATATTAACCTATAAAATTAGTTTAACTCATAAAAAGTCTCAAATTACAATTATTTAGATAATTATAATATCATTTATTTTAATATTTCATTAATTAGGTAATTACTGTATCATCATTGTGTCATAAATAAATTTAAGTATTTAATGTATAACAATTATAAATAAAATACTATTATGTAGGAAATATTATTATAATTAAAATTAATATTTATATTATAATTTATCTTATGTGTAACCCTATATTAAAAAAATATTTAGTTATTAAACTTTGAATTTAACACTTTTAACTCTCGTTGAATTAAATAATAATAGATGCCACTGTCTAATAAAAGTGGACCTAAAGGATCATATTTTATACTTAATGTTGATTTTGGTCGAATTACACTTATCCAATAAACTAGGATATGAGTTAGGGTAATAATAATATCATTTTTACCCTTAATTACCAAATTTAATTTTAACCGTGGTAAATAAAAGTAAAAAGTTACTATTAACCAAAAATTATTTTCATCTTATTGAACCACATTTTACTTACTGATATCAACCTTGTCTCTTGGAATTTTTAAATTCAACTCACAGAAGCGGTAAAATTATTTTTTATATAAATTTGCAAATGCTCTTAGGAGGTGGGTAAAACACGGTAAAAAGTTCAATAAAATTTCATACATCTATTTTTTTTATAAAATGACTCCAATTAATTATATTGAACTTATATAAGTATTATATATCTATTTTGACTTAAAATACATTTAAAAACATAAATAATTATTTTAATAAAAAGTCAGTTTTAAACTATAACGCAGTGTTTTTCACTATTCATCAAATATAGAATGTTTTCAGAAAAATAACTAAAATTTAGCCTAAACTAATTTTGATATTCTGAATTTAAAAATGAATTATATTTTGGAAAATTGAAAACATATATGTTGCATTAATTAATTTGAAATTAATTCTCATTTTCAAAACTGAAAAGGGTGTTTTTAAAAAGTAAAAACTATCCAAATATTGACATGTGTTTTTGTCATATTTTAATATGAAATTAATTTTAATTACATAAATTGTATTAAATGATGAAAATATATTCTAATTATAATTCCAAACCATTCAAATACATTATTTAACACTATAAATTATTTCGATTCAAAAGTTGTTTTCAACTAAAATTTAGTATTTTTCAGTATTCATCAAAATATAAAAGTTATTAGAAAAGTACCAAAAATTCATCCAAAATAAATTTTTATGTCCTGATTCTAAAGAAGAATTTAATTTTATTAAATTGAATATATAAAAGTGTCAAATATTGGTTTTGAAAAGGGTTTTCCATTAAAAGGTGGTAAAATTGCATTTTTTTTTGAAAAATACGTATTTTATCTAAAAAAGTGAATTTGTTCTTATATTATGTCTAATAAATACATAATATGGATTCTAAAATTATATGGAGTATATAATATTCAACAATCAGTAAATATTATTCGTAACTTCTTTTGAAATGCTAGTTTGATAAGTCGTGGTGTGCTTGAAATCAGTGTTGCGTGTAGAGAAAGCTATTGAATTAAATAAAATAACTTACTATGAAATATTGGGGTGTTACATTCTTCCCCCCTTTTGGAAATTGTGTCCCCACAATTTTAAAATTAGGCTTGGGAACATCATTGAATGTCCCACATTGGAGAAAGAGTAAATATTACTATTTCTTTAAAATAAAGAAAGAGAACTACAAATGTCACATGAGATAACCCACACTAGGACTCCATTAAGGAAAACATGGATATGGACGATAAAATAAGTGTCGTGTTCTAGTGGGGAGTGATAGAAAACATGATTAGGATAATGTTAACCACAATAAAACCACAAACATGTGATGAGATAAACGTTCATTAGTTTCCTAGTATCAAAAGTAAATGGATAACGTTTTTTTAAGTTCCATTTCATAATGTTGAATAATTTATTTATGATATTGACTAAGAACATAAAGAGATATACTTACAATTTAAGTAGAGTTTCATCCTTTAATAAATTTATACCACTAACTCATTTTTTTTTCAAACACGACGAGTATTCATGATAACTTGGTCACACCTGAAGCACTAGAATAAACTTCTAGAGAATCACATAATCCCCAAAGGATAAACTATATATATTTACCTTGTCTTTAGAGATTAACCAAAACCAAAATTGTTAGTACAAGATCAGATGATCCCAAAAAAGGATAATCCATTAGATAAAGAAATACTTATCATAATTTCTAAAATTAAACCAACAATACCTAAAGTTCAACAAATACCATTCAATAAACAATTGTCCTTAAAATCCATCAATATAATACAAACTAATATTGAAACCCAAAACATAGAAGAATTTGATTACGCAATCTTCCAGGTTAAATTGTATTTCTAAATAACATTGAATACTCTTAAATTCACATACTTAAAATTAATTAAACTAATATCATATTCTCTATGATATTCTTATCAATTCCATAAAAACCAAAATTTCTATAAATATATAATAAAAACATAGATAAAAATCCACCATTACCCCTCAAATGAAATCCCATAAAATTGTATTTTCCTTAGTCATATAGTATTCCCAACAGAGCAAATATCTTCCAAAATAACATTTATCACTTAATCTCAAAATCATTTTCCTATATTAAGGATATCCATTTGATAAGACATAAGATCCAAAATCAACTTATTATTCATCAATAAAATCATTTAACTAAAAATAATTATACCTACTATCCCAGGACTTCACGTAGTCCATTGGTAGGTGATAAATCCCAATCGCACTATGGGTGTGGGTTCTATTCTTGCAGCTTTTTCCGATGCGAAGGGTTTTCACATGGTCTACGTGTTGTCCTTTTTTAAAAAAAGTTTATTTTATAATGTTCACAAAATGAGATAAATTCCTTAAAATAACTATAACATAATTTCACTACAAATTTTATATCATACCTCGCATTTTCATCAAAAAATTTAATAACATGTAATTTACTCAAATTCAAGGATCATATAAACCCAAGTGGTTATTTATAACTATATCAACAATAGAAAACACAATTCTTCCTAAAATAGAATTTTTCACAAAATAAAATTTTGGGTTACACATAAGAGAAAAGTCTTCCAATGTAATCCCATCAACAAAGAGCACTAATACTTTTAAATATTTGACCATACATTTATTTCCACATAGGTTCTTCCATGACCAAGGGGTTATCCTATAGAATAGGGCATTCACTCGGGTAATGCCCAGATCCCCTACATTTACGACAAATGACTTTAAATGTATTCTTGGGATCATTTTTATTTTCTTCCATAGTAGTCTTCATTTTTCCCCGACAATTCTTTACTTTATGTCCTTATTTCCCACAGATAAAGCATTTATTTGTTCTATTAAGACACTTACCTAGGTGTCTCCTTATACATTTCCTACATGATGAAATTGATCTTTCTTTTCTCCAAGGTCTCCACTACTGGAGCTCTTTTCATTAACCTCCTTTCTCTTCTTTGTTGAGTCTCGGAGTAGGTTAATATATATGTTTTTGATCATATTTTTGGAAAACTGATTCGGAATGAACAAAATATCTTTTACACCTATCAACATTCCATTCTGTTTCTCATTTCCTCCACCTTTCCCACCTTGTACATCATGTTCAATGTTACTATGACTTCCTTGGAATCCATCCATTTACTAACACAATAATGCATAGTGTGAGTCATAAAATTTTTTAGAGAATATTATAACACCATATTTTCAATCTAAAACACAATAGGATTAACAAAATTTATTTATTCTCATCTTATATTAAAATCATTCAAATCAGTTTGTAAATAAAATGTGAATTATCCCAAGCATATCCCCCGGGAGTGTCATAACCAAGAGTGCAGCAAGGCTTGTTGTCAGGTACCAAGATATCCCGGGTCATGTCCGAAACTCCTTGTCAGAGTTTTCACTCCTTGGTACATTTGGGCCAGATCCGCCTCTACCTGCTCATATCCAGAAATGGATGTATTGTTTAGAAAACCAATATGTTCTCTACAATACCAAAATTCTAGGAAGTTCTTCTATACAAATCCTCAAATTCTATCTTAGGGTAATGTGCTCTAATCCGAGTATATCTAAATCTAGATTCCATGGTTTGTACTAATCATCCTCTGATACCAACTGTTACGCTCTGACCCCAGAAGCCTAGAGTCGGTGCATTATTACATATCATTGGCATGATCACAAAAGATCTAGTCTCAAAAGACTGATTATTTTATTAGCCTTGGATGTACTATATACATTCATAAGGTTTACATTACATCATAAAATGGAAAACTACAACAACATTGTTTTAATAGACAACACTGAGATTCCATAATCAATCCCGGCAGGTTAGTCATAATATACTTTTTTGCATCCTGGGAAAAATAAAACATAGAAAGGGGTGATCTCAGATGCTCAGTAATGATAAAAATAAAGCAAAAAATTTTATAAATAGGCACAAACATTTAAGGAAATTTATAAGATTAAAACTAAAGCCTTTTAAACTTGAACTTCAGCACAATATGGAAAAGATAAAATCAAAAAATTCCATTTACTTATTCACATGGATATTCTATTGGTCGAATAATCAATGCAATATCAATAGCCACTTTCATAATGATGGAATTCATAATGCTAGAGTTCATAACCACATAGTCAAGGACTTGTGCCAAGACTACAAATAAGATTTTATCAAGGCCTTGTGCCAATACACTAGTATATCTCATGAGACCTACTTATGAATCAAGGATCTATAGCGGGTTCCACCCGTCACTTACTAAGTCCAATGCATTCCTCATATGGAAGGTTTGAATCATAACATAAACATTCATATTAAACCTTGCATACGAAATGTCAATAGTTTATCCAAAAACCATGAATGTTATAAAAATAGCACATCCAAAGTCAAACATAACTCATTCAATACCATATGGAAGATTTAATTGTAACAGATTATCCTCAATAGAGAATAATAAAGGATATTGACAGAGAGGAAAATAATCATAAAAAATATTTGAGAGATATATCCCCCTTTTATTGAAGACATTTAAAAGTCACACTATTTGTTAAGAATACATTTAAAAATAGATTTTTGAATGAAATTGTCTCATAAAATAATGAATATTTTAAGATGAATTTTAATTTTAAAACATAAATATCCATATAAATAAAAACATAAAACCATTTTAAAATCATGGACATTAATGAGAATGATTTAGAATAATAAAATTTTAAAACATTTAAAATGGTATTTTAGTTAGAGTTACTGTCCAAATGAGAGAAGCTTGAATACAAAAAATTGAGGTAATAAAAACATTATTATACAATGAGAATAATTTATTTCATTATGTACTATGTCAAAGTACAGTATATACACCATATAAAAGTGAATTGGCATATAACAAAAAAAGAAGTATCAAAGGAATGTTAATTGAGATGAAATCCCTTATAAAGACAGTATCCTTCGGTAAAGGATAAATCAATGACATAATTATGTGTGAAAAATATAAATACACTCAATATGATTGTATATTCAGTGTAAATTAGTTAGAGTATATTCACACATATTCTTGTAAAAGCAACACCAATGACTTGGATGTTTAACTCAATGAATGTATATTGAGTTAAGATCTTATTTATATCAATGACATGATAAATTATCAATGGAGTGATTATTTGTATCAATAGTATATCCACACAAATGGGAGTGTAAATTACTACATAAATAATAAATAGTTATTCAACACAATGTATTGGAGTAAATTAATCAATGAAGTATGTGTAAAGCCAACTGAGTGGAAATTGAAATTTCAAATTCCCTTACCGATTTGGTAAATTATGAAACATACAACGTATAAAAGAAGGATCATACAATGAAGATATAAATACTCATAAATTAAATTATATTTCACCAATAATACAATCATGTACAGCATATACGCCACACAATAGGAAATAATGGCCAATATAGCATGAATCTCATGGGAATAAAAAGTGAGATCAAAAACCCTTAATTCCTTGTAATCAATCGAGTAGTATGAACAAAATTTAATAACCACCAAATTAATCACAAAATACCATGGATATAATGAGAATCATGTTAATATATATCAAATGGAAGCACACAATACACAACAAGCAATAAATAAGTGGCGAGCAATGGATGTCTCACTGAATTAAATGTGAGATAAGAAACCCCTTACCTTGTACTATTCCATGGCCGATGGTACATTAATATCATGTATAATGGTGAAATAATTTTTATTAAATTTTACAATAACCAGATACATTAATATGATATCATATAAGATCTTCTAATATTGATATTTTAGTATTATCACTGTTTCAGGTGTTAACTGATTCGTTCGCATTTATATCATTAGTTAGTTAATCCATATTTGTTATAGATGGGAAGGATATTATTAATATTAAGAATGATATTAAGTATTTCAAATTATTTTTAATCATAAAATGAAAATTATTCTTGAATGCATATGATGGGGAATGAATCTTATCGCGTCCGTGGAGACAGTAATCCGTACGTACACATGAGTGACAATATCATTCTTTGGATATTAAAATCATATATAATTGGATGGTAAATAATATATAAAGAATAACTATCATGTTATATTTATTATTTACACCAATTATAAATCATTATTATACCCATCCAAATGATAATGTATTGAATAACACCTACACCATGAAGTGGAGATGGTTAGTCGTACGTAAACACGTATGGTGACATGTCATTCAAATGATGGATAAAATAATGAATATGGTCATACCATATTTAAAATAACATCGTATTATATAGAATATACTGGATATATTATTTTATAATGGAAACAACAAAGATAGTGGAAGTGGAAAAAGAAAGGAACTTGAAAGAGGTGATGAAATATTTACCTCTTCTTTGGGTTCTTCCTTTTGATTTGATCAAAAGGGATCCATAAGATGGATTTCTGACTAAAGTAAAGCCTCTAAGATGAAGGGATGAGAGTTGGGAGGATATTTATGCAGGGTTTGGTCGATCCTAATGGCTTTGAATGTGTGAATTAGAGATAAGGGTGAGTGCCCTTTTATAATAGGGGTGATAGGAACCTTAGGAAAAGCTAGAAATATTATTTTATAATAAAATCATTCTCTATTTATTATGGATAAAAAATGAATTTTTTAAATTCTAATGAGGGTATGGGTCAAAAACCACTCAACCAATAGGTTTTAGATAGGTTTGGGTCACTATATTAACTTTATCTTTTAGATTTAACTTTTAGTTAAATAGTTTGACATTTACAATGTCTCCTTGTATTTTTATATTATATGGTTAATAAACATACTATAAACTTCCATGAGAACCACAAGTGGTTCATTAATGATACATAAATCATTATAAAATTATTTTGGCCGAAACATAGATTTTAAGGAATAGAATTTCAATTAATAATAGAATATTTATTTAAAACTCTTTTATGTCAATTTTGACACTATTTGGTATTTTGTTTTTTCTAAATTAAAAACCGAATTATTACTTCCAAAAAATTCATCTTAATATCCCTAACACGTCATATTAACCTAGAAAATTAGTGGAATTCATAAAAAGTCTCAAATTAAATTTATTTGAATATTTATAATATCAATTATTTTAATATTTCATTAATTTGGTAATTACTGCATAATCATTGTTTCATAAATAAATTTAATTACTTAATGTCTAAAAATTATAAATAAAATTCCATTGTGTAGTAAATAGTTTTATATTTCAAATTAATATTTATAGTCGAATTTATCTTATTTTTATCCATATATTAAAAATGATTTATTTATTAGACTTTGAATATAACACTTTTAACTCTTCTTTTAATTAAATAATAATAAATGTCCTAATCTAATACAAGTGGACCTAAATGATCATATTTTATTCCTAATTTTGTATTTGGTCGAATTAAACATATCCAATAAAATTAGGACATGTGTTAGGGTAATAATTATATCACCTTGGACAGCCCGAAGGCCTTATTTTTATTTCATTATAGATAATCCCAATTTTGAGGGTTGAAGGGGAACCCGTACATGACCTATAGGCCCAAAGAACAAGGCCCGAGATGACCCACAAAACATTACTCGAAGGCCTAGAGGCATACCATGCCCATTACATGACCCGTAGCCCCATCCCACTAGAACTTACCCTCCCCAGCGTCTTGCATCATTGATCACCTTAGCTCCCCACCTTCTTTTGCTGATCGGCTATCATTGCCCCATAAAAAGCTGCACAGTGCCTGGTCTCGATGGCGGCTGCCATACCCTCTCATACTTCCATTCCGGTTAGCTCTGCATCTTGTGGCTGCTACTCCTGTTGCTCTTGATCCTCTTCTAGGGCATATTCTGTGTGAACTGGGCTATTCCATGGTCTAAGTGACCCGAAGGCCCAGTGGCCCGATGGCCTTTGATGACCCGAAGGCCCTGGAGACCCGTAGGCCCAAACCGGTGGCCTGAAGGCCCAAATTGGGGGAATAGTTCTGACTACTACAGTACCGAGCAGTAACTGCTACAGTGCCTGCTACAGTGCTTCTATAGTAACCAGAAACTCACCTCCACCCGGTTTTGAACTCGGGTCTCTAGAGGCCAAGCAGGAGTGTAGAGACCCGAAGCTTGACGTACATAGATAATACATTACTTTTGCGGAATACATAATACATAACAAAAGCAGACACACAAGGACCATAATATTTTAGTGTCTTTGGAAACTTGGAACGTAATCTTCTAATCGTGGTGAATGATCTTCAACATCTCCCATAAAGATCATCCACTTTTTGTTTCCTTACCTAAAAACGTTCTTTTAATCCTGGGGGAAAATAAAACCTAAAAAGTGTGAGCTCAAAAGATCAGTAACGGTAATCATGGATAAAATAAAATAGACCATATACATTTGAACTTAAAAACATGAACATAACGATTAAACATCAAAATCTTGAGTAACGACTTAAAACATGGAAGTACATAAGTCATAGATCATAATGGAACATAAATCATGATAACATAGCATGGGAATATAACATGTAATTGTTGCATCCATTAAGAACATGTAATGATTTCCATAGTAGGCAAGGCATTGCTTCCAAGACCATCTTAGTGGACAAAGTCCTTTTCTGAATCGAGTTTACTCCTCGTTCCAGTCCTGTAATACTGAACCGGATTAACTTACCGTTCCAGCCATGTCTATCTCATGAGATATAAATCATTACCCAATGCATTGGAGGGATATATAGGTCCCACCCATCTTATAATTAAATCATTCTTACTTGTGCCACAAAATAAACATACATCATTCATAATAACCCAACAAATAAAATGGGTTTCATAAACATCATCCCATCATCACATAATCCATATAAAAGAAATGGATATCATTTCATAATAAGAAAAGTGAAACAATGTAAATCAAAGAGACATGATACTTGAAACATACACATGTGAAATAATTTCATCTTAGATGAAAATGGTTTTGATAAAACACATGAAATGAATTTTTGAGGAAAATATCCTTTCTTCTTCAAAATCATTTTCTTTTCACAAAATGTCATTCCATTTTAAAAGAAAAGGATTTTGTTGAAAATAGTCATGAAATATTTTGGAGGAAGCTTCATGAAAATAAGGCTTTATAGAACCGTAAAAATCCTTTCATGCCTTATACTTTAAAAAAACATTCTTCTCATACTTTTTTTTAGAAAAGTCAAAAAGTACCTTGAAGGGTAAATAAAAAAAGATTCCTTTCATACAATGGGGTAAAAGTAAAAATGGGTAAAAAGGACTTTAAACATACATGAATACGCTTTTATAAAACATGGACATGGATGTTAGCAATAACCCAGTAAATACTTATGAATAAGAAATCTCGAATAAAAATGATATTTTCAAAATTATCTCTTACCTTAGGTCAGATATGCTTCGTACGTATCTGAACCTCCTCTTCTTTGAATCTCCTCTTTAAGACCTCCTCTTCGGGCACTAAAATTGGTCTTTGAAGAAGACCAGGACCTCTAGGATGTTTCTAGGGAAGTGGAGAAGAGAAATTGGCAGGGGTTGGCCGAGCGTGAAGGCTCAATGTTGTGTGAGGAAGAGAGGGAGGATGTGCCTTTTTATAAGGGAGGAGAGGGGCACCTTAGGAATAACTAAAAATGTTATTTTATTATAAAGTAATATTCAGTTTTTAATAGATAAAAATTGATTTATTTCTATGCTAAGGTGGGGATGGGTCTAAATCCTATCATCCAATATAATTTAGACAAGTTTAGGTCATTATATTAACCATAACTTTTAGTTTTTACTCTTAGTTAATTAGATTGACATTTACCATGTCACTTTGTATTTTTATATTATATAGTTAATAAACATACCATATACATCAAAGAGACCCCCAATTTGTCCATTAATGATACAACTATCATGATATATATATCTTGGACGAACCTTATATTTTTAGTAATATAATAACAATTAATAATATAATATTTGTTTTAAAAACTATTTTATGTCAATTTTGACACAATTTGGTAATTGATTTTTGTCAAAATCATAACAGAATTATTAGTTCGAAAAAAGTTAACTAAATAAATACTAACATGTCATATTAACCTATAAAATTAGTGGAACTCATAAAAAGTCTAAAATTACATTTATTTTGGTATTTATAACATCAATTATGTCAATATTTCATTAATAAGATAATTACTGCATCACCATTGTGTCATAAATAAATTAAATTATTTTAAGTACAAAAATTACAAATAAAATACCATTATGTAGGAATTCTTTTTATATTTCTAATGAATATTTATAGTCGAATTTATCTTATGTATAACCCTATATTAAAAATGATTTAGTTATTAAACTTTGATTTTTACTATATTAACCCTTCTTTAAATAAATTAATAATAAATGTCCTAATCTAATCCATGTGGTCCTAAATGGTCATATTTTATTCCTAAGGTTGTTTTGGCTGAGTTACAGTTATTAAAAAGAATTAGGACATGTGTTAAGGTGATAATAATATCATTTTTACCCTTAATTACCCTATTTACTTTTAACCGTCGTAAAAAAAACGTAAAACGTTACTATTCACCAAAAATTATTTTCATCTCATTGAACAACATTTTATTCCTTGATATTAACCGTGTCTCTCAAATTTTCGAAATTCCACTCACAGAAGAGGTAAAATTATGTTTTATGAAAAATTCAGTTTTTTAACTACCACTTAGTGGTTTCACTATTCATTAAAAAATGAAAGTTTCCAGAAAAATACCAAAAATTTGGCTTAGCTATATTTGATATTATGAATTCAAAAATGATGTCAATTTTACCAAATTGAAAACATATTGGTTGCATTAATTATTTTAAAAATTAATTCCCATCGTCAAAACAAATAGTGTGTTCTTAAGAGATAATAACTATCATAAGATTGACACTTGTTTATGTCTGGTTTAAATGTGAAATTACATCCAATGACCAAAATTATATTAAATGATAAAAATATATTCTAAATATACTTTAAAACCACTCAAATTAAAAATTTATCACTATTAATTATTTCTATTAAAAAAGTTGTTTTTAATTAAAATTTTGTAATTTTCACTATTCATCAGAATGTGAAAATTATCCGAAAAGTACCAAAATTTCACCCTAAGCTAATTTCGATGTTCCGAATCCAAAATTGAAGTCCATTTTGAAAAATAAAATTTACATAATTTCAAAAGGTGGTTATTACTATTCATAATGGCTAGTTTTAATAATATTTTTAATAGCATATCGTTGTTTAGTAAAACCGGTATTGCGTACAACACACGCTATCGAGGAAGGTCACGATTGCGTGTAATGCAAGCCAAGTCAGGTTTGCGTGTATTGCATGACTCCTTTGTCATTGTGTATAAAAAAATACATTGAATATATATATATATATATATATATATACAGTCAATGTTTCGTAGAATAACTACTATCAAACAAACATGAAATTGCGTGTAACACGATCCAAGATTACTGTTGCGTATACTGCAAGCTAATACGGTGTTTCGTATAGCGCAATATAATCATGGTGTAGCATACAAGAGAAGATATGGAAGAAATTAAAACAAATATATCTTATAAAATCTCGGGTTGTTACATTCTACCCCCCTTAAAATGAATTTTTTCCTCGAAATTCGTCGGGGATATAAATCGTTCACTATTCATAGAAACCCACATCGTAAAAAGGAATACTAAAACTTAATTTTAAAAACTAAATTATGAAATGTAACGATTACCCGAAGAAACTCATCACTGGGTTTCCATATAGGAGAACATAGGGGAAAATATGGATATGGAAGAAAAATCTAACCATCAAGTTCGGATGGAGAGTGGTAGAGAACATGCCTATGAAAAATCCATTAATCACAAAGCCATAGATTTTTGATGATATAAGGTACCATCTAATTTATCGGATATAAGGGCACTAGGACAACATTTTTGGTTTTCAAGATCATTTCCCTAAAGTTGATGAAATTGGAATTAGAAGAATTACTTTCGTGATTTTGGTACAGTCTCACCGTTGGTCATTCTTTGGACAATTTACACTTCATTTCTTAAAGAAATGAAGTTCAATTTGTCATTCGTGAAGTATTAGAAGATCATGTGATAGAATGATGGGTCATTCCATCTATCTCAAACAGAAGGTTATAAAAGTTATCAAAAATTTATAAGCCCATCTATCGTGAGATTAATCATATATGGTTCCTAAAATGGACTTATAATTCATATATCATACTGCTTAATATAATAAAACTAGTTTCTACTAAACAGGGACTTCCTGTAGGCCAGTGGTAGGCGATAAAGTCCAGTCGCACTTCGGTTGTGGGATCGATTCCCACAGCCTTGTCTGACGCGATGGGCTGTCGCCCATCCTGCAGGTTGTCCTTTTTCTAAAACTACATTACTATAACATCCAATCAATAATATCAAAAAAACTTCTATACTTAAACAATACTAACTTATGTCCAACATATTCTATTCCAATCTTTAGGCTTATCCAAAATACTGTTGTCCAATCTCATATTATAGTGAAAACGATTACCAAATAGATCATATAACAAGCATGTTAATACAATCATTGATCCCCATATATCATGAGATATGTCTTGTTGGTCACATTCCAAACATTCTAAGGCCTTAATCATTTATTATCTTGAAAAATGAATACCCATTGAATCATAGTGAAAACATGAGTGCTGTCAAAAGTTAACTCTTTTCACAAACCAAAACCTCAAACCATGATATAACTATTTACTTATATCAGTCATGAGCTCATGAATACTGTCAATCATTTCATTTTCTCCTTATCACTTCATTATGCACATATCATCTTTTTTCCAAAAATATCTCAATCACTTTCCATGGTTACCGGTGCGATAAAATTATTGAAAACCGCAATAGACCAATACATAAATATTCCAATATTCCACGATACTATATACAACATTGTTTTGGAATCCCATTACAGAAACACTTAATCATTCCACCACACGTTTCTCATATTCAATATCGCCAATAGTGATCGCATGTGACTTCCCTTTGTCCTTTGCCCTAAGTGGTTTCTAATGTCGATCATCACTAACCCTTGGATTAAGGAATTTATTAGCATAATTCCCCATTTCCTTTCACTTGAAGCATTGAAGTGTTGGTGGTGCATTCTCTGCATTCTTTTCTTTATTCACATCATTAGAAACCCTTTTTTCCATTACTTCGACACTCAGCTGCTCGATGACCTTCTTTTCCATACATAAAACATTTTATAGTCCCATTAAGACAATCTCCACCATGCTTCTTTTCACACTTTGAGCATAATGAAACATTCATCTTCTTTTCACCATTATTATGAGATTTCTCCTTGAACTCCATCTTTCGTTTCTTGTCAAAACTATGAGAAGGATAAGTATCACCAACTTCCATTTCTACCTTGATAGCACAACGCACAATTTCTTCATATCTACTGAAGTCTCTTATAGCTAATTCCCTTCAAAGATTTGATTTTAAGCCACTGAAGAAACGATCAACTTACATTCAGGTTGGATGATAAATCCAGATGCATACCATGGAAGCCTTGTAAAATTCGATTCGTATACACCAACTGATTCATCATCCTTTTTCTTTAGTTCAAGAAACTCTTTCTCCATCTTTGTTCAAAGAATACGAGGGAAGTACTTATTGAAAAATAAGTTCTTGAACTCATCCCATTCCATGTACTCAATTTCATCTCTTGGCCTCATATTCTTGACAAGATTCAACCATTGATCAGCTTCACCTTCCAAACGATATACTGCTAAGATGAATTTATCAATTTCAGAACATTGAAGAACTGAAAATATCTTTTCAGTGGTATTGATCCATTGTTCAGCAACAAGTGGATCAAAAGTCTCACTGAAAGAATGTGGACGTTGCCTCATGAATGACTCAATAGAATATTGTTCCCTTTTCTGCTCATTTGGAAGTCCAGAATGATTCATAGCTTGTGTAAGTATAGAAATACGATTTTGCACTCCATCTCCCATAACATTTGTTTGTTCAGGAGTACAATCAGTGCATTGTCCATTACATTGATCAAAACGGTTCCTTCGGGTTCCAACCATCATCTAAAACCCAAAAAGAATAGTGTGAGAGTCAAAAATCATGCTAGGGAAAACAATGTAATAAAGGGGGAGTACCTTCAATATCTAACATCTTAGGTTTAATTCTAAGATCATTACCGTAATTCTAGGACTATAACCTATACTTATACTTAACCTTAGGGACATCCCTAGAAATACCATAGAAATATCTCTAGGGATCTCACTAAAGTTCTCTCATCCTAGTTTCCAAAGGTTGACTAAACCTTTTCTTTGATACCAACTGTAGAGACCCGAAGCTTGATGTACATAGATATTACATTACTTTCGCAGAATACATAATACATAACAAAAACAGACACACAAGGACCGTAATAGTTTAGTGTCTTTGGAAACCTGGAACATAATCTTCTAATCGTGGTGAATGATCTTCAACATCTCCCATAAAGATATTCTACTTTTTGTTTCCTTACCTAAAACCTTTCTTTTAATCCTAGGGGAAAATAAAACATAAAAAGGGTGAGATCAAATGCTCAGTAAGGGTAAGCATGGATAAAATAAAACATACCATATACATTTGAACTTAAAAACATGAACATAATGTTTTAACATCAAAATCTTGAGCAACGACTTAAGACATGGAAGTACATAAGGCATAGATCATAATGGAACATAAATCATGATAACATAGAATGGGAATAAAACATGTAATTATGCTATCCATTAAGAAAATGTAATGATTTCTACAGTATCCAAGGCATTGCTGCCAAGACCATCTTAGTGGACAAAGTCCCTTTCTGAATCGAGTTTACTCCTCGTTCAAGTCATGTAATATTGAACCGGATTAACTTACCGTTCCAGCCATGTCTATCTCATGAGATATTAATATTTACCCAATGCATTAGAGGGAGATATAGGTCCCACACATCTCATAATGAAATCATTCTTACTTGTGCCACAAAATTGACATACATCATTCATAATAACCCAAAAAATAATATGGGTTTCATAAACATCATCCCATCATCACATAATCCATATAAAATAAATGGATATCATTTCATAATAAGAAAAGTGAAACCATGTAAATCATAGATACATGATACTTGAAACATACACATGTCAAATAATGTCATCTTAGATGAAAATGGTTCTGATAAAACACATGAAATGAATTCTTGAGGAAAATATCCTTTCTTCTTCAAAATCATTTTCTTTTCACAAAATGTCATTCCATTTTAAAAGAAAATAATTTTCTTGAAAATAGTCAGGAAATATAATGGAAGAAGCTTCATGAAAATAAGGCTTTATAAAACCGTAAAAATCCTTTCATTCTGTATACGTTAAAAAAAACATTCTTCTCGTACTTTTGTCGAAAAAGTCAAAAAGTACCTTGTAGGGTAAATAAAATAATGATGCATTCCATACCATGGGGTAAAAGTCAAAATGGGTAAAAAGGACTTTAAACATACATGAATACACTTTTATAAAATATGGACATGGATGATAGCAATAACCCAGTAAATAATTACGAATAAGAAATCTCGGATAAAAATGAGATTTGCAAAATTATCCCTTACCTTAGGTCTGATATGCTTCGTACGTATCCAAACCTCCTCTTCTTTGAAGCGCCTATTTGAGACCTCCTCTTAGGGAACTAAAACTGGTCTTTGAAGAAGACGAGGATCTCTAGGATGTTTCTAGGGAAGTGGAGAAATGAAATTGGTAGGGGTTGGCCGAGCTTGAAGGCTCAAAGTGCTGTGAGGAAGAGAGGGAGGATGTGCCCTTTTATAAGGGAGGAGAGGGTCACCTTTGGAATTACAAAAAATATTATTTTATTATAAAGTAATATTCGGTTTTTAATAGATAAAAATTGTTTTATTTCAAAGATAAGGTGGGGATGGGTCGAAATCCTCTCATCTAATAGAATTTAGACTAGTTTAGGTCATTATATTAACCATAAGTTTTAGTTTTAACTCTTAGTTAATTAGATTGAAATTTATCATGTCACTTTGTATTTTTAAATTATATAGTTAATAAAATTACCATATACATCCAAGCAGCCCCCAAGTAGTCCATTAATGATACACCAATCATGATATAAGTATCTTGGCCGAACCTTAGATTTTTAATTATATAATGACAATTAATAATATAATATTTGTTTTAAAAACTATTTTATGTCAATTTTGACACTATTTGGTAATTGATTTTTGTGAAAATCATAACAGAATTATTAGTTAGAAAAAAGTTAACTAAATCAATACTAACATGTCATGTTAACCTAAAAAATTAGTGAAATTCATAAAAATCCTCAAATTACATTTATTTGGGTATTTATAACATCAATTATGTCAATATTTCATTAATAAGATAATTACTGCATCATCATTGTGTCATAAATAAATTAAATTATTTAAGTCTAAAAATTACAAATAAAATACCATTATGTAGGAATTCCTTTTAGATTTCTAATGAATATTTATAGTCGAATTTATCTTATGAATAACCCAATATTAAAAATTATTTAGTTATTCAAATTTGATTTTAACTATTTTAACCCTTCTATAAATAAATTAATAATAAATGTCCTAATCTAATCCAAGTGGGACTAAATGGTCATATTTTATTCCTAAGGTTGTATTGGCTGAATTAAAATTCTCCAATAGAATTTTGACATGTGTTAGGGTAATAATAATATCATTTTTACCATTAATTACCCTATTTACTTTTAACCGTGGTAAAAAAAGGTAAAAAAGTTACTATTCACCAAAAATTATTTTCATCTCATTGAACCAAATTTTAATCCTCGATATTAACCATGTCTCTCGAAGTTTCGAAATTCCACTCACAGAAGCGGTTAAATTAAGTTTTATGAAAAATTTAGTTTTTTAGCTACCACTTAGTGGTTTCACTATTCATCAAAAAATGAATGTTTCCAGAAAAATACCAAAAATTTGACCTAAGCTATATTTGATATTATGAATTCAAAAATGATGTCTATTTTACCAAATTCAAAACATATCAGTTGAATTAATTAATTTAAAAATTAATTCTCATCGTCAAAACAAATAGTGTGTTCTTAAGAGATAATAACTATCAAAAGATTGACACTTTTTTATGTCTGGTTTAAATGTGAAATTACATCCAATGACCAAAATTATATTAAATGGTAAAAATATATTATAAATATATTTTAGAAACACTGAAATTAATAATTTATCACAATTAATTATTTCTATTTAAAAAGTCTTTTTTAATTAAATTTTAGAAATTTTCACTATTCATCAGAATGTGAAAGTTATCCGAAAAGTACCAAAATTTCACGCTAAGCTAATTTCGATATTCTGAATCCAAAATTGAAATCCATTTTGAAAAATAAAATTTACATAATTTCAAAATGTGGGTATTACTATTCATAACAGCTAGTTTTAATAATATTTTAATAGCATATCGTTGTTTAGTAAAACCCGGTATTGCGTACAACACACGCTATCCAGGAAGGTCGTGATTGCGTGTAATGAAATCCAAGACAGAGTTGCATGTAGTGCACGACTCCTTTGTAATTGTGTATAAAAAAATACATTTAATATATATATATATACTCAATGTTTCGTAGAATAACTACTGTCAAACAAACATGAAATTGTGTGTAACACGATCCAGGATTAGTGTTGCGTATAGTGAAAGCTAATACGGTGTTGCGTATAGCGCAAGATAATATTGGTGTAGCGTACAACAGAATATATGAAAGAAATTAAAACTAATATATCTAATAAAATCTCGGGTTGTTACAAGGAGCCCTTACCCCTCGGGTACGACCTCGTTGGCAGGGTAATAATAATATCATTTTACCCTTAATTACCCTATTTACTTTTAACCGTGGTAAATAAAAGAAAAAAGTTATTATTCGCCAAAAATTATCTTCATCTTATTGAACCGAATTCTACTTAATGATATCAATCGTGTCTCTCGGTTTTTTGAAATTCCACTCACAGAAGCGGTAAAATTATGTTTTATATAAATTTGTAAATGCTCCTAAGAGGTGGGTAAAAGACGGTAAAAAGTTCAATAAAGTTTTATACATCTAATTTTTTAATAAAATGGATCCAATTCATTATATTGAAATTATATAGGTATTATATATCTATTTTTACTTAAAATAAAATTAAATAAAACAAATAATTATTTAAATAAAAATTCAGTTTTAAACTATAACGCAGTTTTTAACTGTTCATCAAAAATTGAATATTTTCAGAAAAATAACAAAAATTTAGCCTAAGATAATTTTGATATTCGGAATTCAAAAATGAATTATATTTTACCAAATTAAAAACATAGATGGTTCATTAATTAATTTATAATTAATTCTCATTTTCAAAACTGAAAAGCGGGTTTTTAAAAAGTAAAAACTATCAAAATATTGACATGTGTTCATGTCAAATTTTAATGTGAAATTACTTATAATCACTTAAATTGTGTTAAATGATGAAAATATAATCTATTTATACTTCCAAAACATTGAAATACCTAATTTAACACTTTTAATTATTTCAATTCAATCATTTTTTCTACTAAAATTTAGTATTTTTCAGTATTCATCAAAATATTAAAGTTATTAAAAAACCACAAAACATTTATCCAAAATAAATTTTTATTTCCCAATTCCTAAAAATACTTTAATTAAATTAAATTTAATATATAAAAGTGTCAAATATTGGTTTTAAAAAGGGTTTTCCATTAAAAGGTGTTAAAATTTCATTTTTTTGAAAAATAATTCTTTTATCTGAAAAAAATGAATTTGTTCTTATATTATGTCTAAGAAACACATAGTATGGATTCTAAAATTATATGGAGTATATAAAATTCAAAATTTAGTAAATACTATTCGTAACTACTTTTGAACAGCTAGTTTGGTAAGTCGTGGTGTGCTCGAACTCAGTGTTGCGGGTAGAGAAAGCTATTGAATTAAGGAAAATAACATACTATGAAATATTGGGGTGTTACATTTTAGCCTAAAAACACACACACATCCATTAAATGGGTAACAAACATATAGTTCGTGTGTACAGAAGACTACTTCCTCGCAAAATGATGTCATTCATTTCTTCTTTAACAATAGTAATTGTTGCAAATTATGATGTAAATATTGTTTATATATGTTTTGAATGAATTTTATTATGTATTTTTATTATTATTTAATTATTATATAAAACATAGCTTCATGATTTCCATTTTTCAGAAATATTATAATTTCGTCTGTGGACGCATGGACTACCGCCTTCTCAAAGAGATGTGATTCATTAAAACATTACATAGAATATATAAAGGATGGGTTTTTTGAAAATATAGGATATATATGACACAATAATTGTTTTTAATTATAGTTTATATATATAAATATTTCTTTTTCATAATTTAATTCAAAACGAAAATAAAATGGAAACAATGTTTATGCGGACGTATGTCCTACAATCTTAATGAATGGTGTATTTATTTTTCTATTATAACTTTTTTGTGTTATTTTAAATATTTATATAATGAATAAAAATTAAATTTATATCATTTTTTAAATTAATTAAAAAATTAAATCATGATTTATGGAAGAGGATTAAGAATAAGAAGTCAAAACATATATGAAAAACAAAGCGGATATTACCAAAATCATAACATTATCACGGAATAGTAAATAAAAGAGGAATATAAAGTAATTATTAAATAATATATGGTATTATATATAAGAATATGTCTCTATGTTAGATTCATAATAAACTTATTTTTAATATATTGGATGTTTAAATGATAATAATGAGAGTCAAGGTATAAGGTAAGGGTTTTCTCATCTCACTTCTATTTTGGTGAGCCTCATGACTTATTCACAACTCATTTATTTTTTGTGGTTTATATACTACCCATGAATTTATTATATTATTACTATACTTAAATATTGGTTATTTACATATCCATTCGATGATATTTCATTCATGATGTTTATGGTTCAAAAGTTACCAAATTCTTAAAGTATTTTTTGTCAACATTTTCATCCTTTGGGATACATTCCATGTTATGGACCTATATATTTCTATGGGGTGTATATACTACCATTTGACATGTTATATCATGAATATACTAATTTAATGATATTTTATGCATCATGTAATGTTATTATCTCATGTATATTATGAGTCAATTTTGTGAAAGTGGTAATTGTTTAGTGCTACAATCTCCTCATTTATTTTGATTATTTACGATTATGCTTCCACTGATGAAATATAAAGATCCATATCCAAATAACACTGATGAATATTATTATACAATGTTTAACCATGAAATATTCATGTATGAGTACCATTTTTATATTATTTGGTAATTATGATGATTAAAAAAATGTTTTTATGAAAATCTTAATTTATTTCTCTTTCGGTCTGAAATCTATGTTCCTTCAAAACAATATTCTTATAAAATTTCAAAAATAAATATATATTTAACAAATATTTTAAATTATTTTCACATAAATTTAAAATTAAATGGTTTTAAAAATGTTTTCAATAATCCGTTATATTATTTCAAACCTATTCTCAAAGAAAAAAATTTCAAAATTGTTTGATGATTTCTTTATTTGTTTTCATATAATTTTTAATGAAAAATGTTTTCGGGTTTTCATTATTATTATTTAAATAATTTTCAATGGAAAATTTTTTCAACAAATTTTCAACATTACTTTATAATTATAAAATATTTTTTAAAGTAAAAGGTTTTCCTGATACATTTGGTTTTAAAAATTGTTTTTAATGTAGTAAAGATATTTTCCTCAAGAAATGTTAGAAATTATTTTTAAAAATTTATGTTATATGTTTCTAAGTGGGTTTTCTAGGAAAAGTACTTTGAATTTGATTTATGTTTTAAAAAGTGATTTTTAAATAATGGTTATTTTACATAATAAATAGTTCATGTGATATTTTAAAGTTGTTCCCCTTCTATGTTTACATCATTTGATATTGTTTATTATTTTATAGGATATGATCCAAATAAACCATTCTTATTCTTTATTTAAATGGTTGATGTTAATATGAAATGTTTTTTTATGAATCGTGTTTCTCCTCCAAGGTTTATGCAATGAAAAAATAATTATTAAACCTACTTCCTTTCATGTGATATTCTATGATGAAAAGATTAAGAAACATGTCTCTTTTTTACAAGTTATGATATGATAAAATGTTTATAATTTCCATTTCATTTCATGGAATATGATATTTTTTTTATGATACCCATCTCCTTTTATGGGTCATGAACTGTTGAATGTTTTGGATTGTTTTGGAATATGTATGGATGATTTCATTTCTTGATAGGCGAATTAAATATATCCATTCAACTCATTACGTGATGAAAAATTTTATTTGAGCTACAAGGGTTCATACACGGTCATCTCAATCCTTAAACTAGAGGGTACATCGAAGGGAATCCTATGACTTAAAGAAGAGGGTACAAGAGAGGGAATCCAAATCCCAAAGCAAGAGGGTACATGGGATGGAATCCCAAGCCTAAAAGAATATGATACATGGGATGAAATACTATGCCTGGAACAAGAGGGTACACAGAAGGGAGTCAGAATCCCAAAAAAAAGAGGGAACACGAGAGGGAATCCTAACCCAAAAAAAAGAGGTAATATAGATGTGAATCATACTCCCTAAAAAATAGGGTTCATAGTAGGGCATCCCAATCCAATAAAAGAGGGTCCATAGGAGGGAATACCAAGCCCAAAATAAGGGCGTACATGAGAGGGCATTCCATTCTCAAAATAAGAGGGTATATTGGAGGGAATCCCATTAATAAAATAAGAGGGTAAACATGAGGTAATCGCAAGCCTAATGTAGGTACACTGGTGATTATCCCATGCCTAACATGTTATGAATGTCTTATTAGGTATCCCTGCAATAAGATTTTCTATGCTTATGTGTATGCCAAAATTTTATTTCTTATTCCACAATTATTCTCTCATTGATTATTCTATTGATTCTCTTATGACTCATATCTTAGGAAAATATCGTCTTTATTCCATGAATCTTAATTATGATCATCGATATGAAAGGTAAGATCTTCCAATGTTATGATCTTGTTCTCATACCCTTATTCTCATGTTAGGATTACATATCTCTATCATTTACACTTACCAAGAATATGAGCTCACCCTTTCTAATGTTTCCTTGAAAATGTTATGAAGAAATGTTTTAATAAGGATTACTAAAAGGGGAAGATCCTTAAAAAATATTTTGAATATCTTTAACCAAGTTATAGGATTATGTTTTAAGGATTCAAAAGAAACTAAAATACTATGGATCTCATGTATTTAAGTGTTTAATATTTATCTAAAATAATTTAACATCCATGTATATTAATCCTAGCTCACTATTGGACCTATATCTCCCTCCAATGCATTAGGTAATGAAAAATGTTCTAGGATCATAAAGTGTACATGGGTGGTTAGCCTAATCCTAAAACAAAAGGGTTCACATGAGGTCATCCCAAGCCCAAAAATAAGGTTACACCGATGGTCATCCCAAAACAACATGATAAGGTTACATGGGTGGTCATCCGAAGCCCACAAAAAAGGGTACACAGGTGGTAAGTCGAATCCCATAATAAAAGGGTACATGGTTGGTCATCCAAAGCCCAAAAAAGGGTACATGAGTGGTATGCCCTATCACAAAACAAAAGGTTATATGGGTAGTCAATCTATTCTTGCAATAAGAGGGTACATGGGTGGTCATCCTAATCCCCAAACTTGAGGGTACATGAGAAGTCATCGAAAGCCGAAAATAGGTATATGGTTGAATAGACTAATCCTAACATGTTATTAATGTCTTAGTATATATCCTTAACACAATATTCTATAAGCATATGTCTATGACAAAAATTCCATGTCTTATTCCATAATCTTACTCTCATGGATCATGTTCTTTGATTATATGATGATCCATGTCTTATGAACTACCAAACATTAATTACATAATTTGAGATTATGATCTTTTATATGAATGGTATTCATTTAAAATGTTATTGTCTTATTCTCATACCCCTATGTTCATGTTATTCTCATGTATCCCCCATGTTAACCCTTATTATGCATCTGAGAACACTAATTTATTATTCTTATTTTCACCTAGATTTTAAGGAATAAATTAATTATTACATGGAAAACGAGATAAAATTACGGAGGGATAACTTGGAGATGATGTAGATGTTTTATGTAAAAAAATTTTACGCAAACATGTTTCAAAATACACTAAACTAATAATATTCTAGTTTTGTCATAATATAAGAAATAATATTCATCTATTTAGATGTAATATCTATGTATGGAATGTTTGGGTAATTATAGGGTGGAGGGTTTTCAATTTACATTTCACATTATATTATTAGAATCTTCTTGTGGAACCTTGTTTTTTTATGGAAGGGGTGTCGAATGTTCCATTGTAATGTGTATCTCAAATATAGTAAATATTCCATTAAATTACTAAAATTTATTTTATACTATTGAAAACTGTTGTTCTATAAGAGATGGGAGTCCATGGAATGGATATACAAATGGGGAAACTATATTAACAATGAGAAATTTAAGATGTTTTTTATTTCATTTCATCCATGCAATGATTTTTTAAATATATGATGTCTATTTTGTATTATTTCCAATGGATTTTGGGAAATATTTTGGAATCACAGGTTAAATTTCAACGATAGGCATGTTAATATTCCCCTTTCTAAAATTTTCACACATTTTCTCCTATTTAAATATATTTTAATACACATATTCTTATTGATGATAGTATTTTTCTAGAAATATTTGAATGGAGAAGTTAATAAAATATAATATTTAAATTAAAATCATAAAATAAATTTGGGAAATATAGGATATAGAAATATTTACTTTACATAGGGATGTAACATAAAATTATGTATAAAGTGTTATAGTGGAATGAAACTTGTGAATATTTATTTTCAATAACTAATGTTCTAGGATGAATATGTCTATATAATCCTTTATTAAACTGACAGATATTATTTTTGTTAAAATAAGGTACCGCCTTGAAATAAATGTGTTATTATAAGATTAATTCATTGATATATTTACCTTATTGATTATTTAATGACTATAATAGAAAACATATGTAAATGGAAGGTAAAATAAGAATTATAAAAAGGTAAATACAGTTATTATGAAGTAGTTTACAGAACATATAAATCCACATGTCAACGGAAAAAATATATTAGTAGTAAAATATATAATACTCACTTGAAATATATGATAAAATTTCATGATCTAAAATCTGATAAAATATGTATTATGGATATAAAGAAGAAGAAATTATGGGATTCAAACCATCAAAGTGTGTATATATTCCAGTAAAGTAACATGTGTTCTAACCGGCCATACATAATTAACTATATAAATCATGTCAAATGTAAAATTTGATAATGAATGGTATAAATTTATTAATCATTGAGGTAATATTTAGTAATGGATATTGAGGATTTAATTTGAATATATCAATAGGTAAAATATATATGGAAAAGATTTATATCTTGGGGATTATATGTTGATTGGAATTGATATCCTTGATAGTGTTATTTTTGATCTTTGAAAGATGTCATGATTGTTTATCTTATTCATTGATAGTATCCCTTTATTATACCTTATAAGGTTTCATTCATATTACTATTATTTTTCCTCCTTGTTTGATTAAATTATGTTTTTTTGATTATTTTATTATTTTTATGATGATTTTATCTATTTTTTTGACACAATACATGGGATATAATGGGTTATGGTTACAAAATGTATAGTTTTTTGTGATGATATAGTTTCATGTGGTATAGGTTGGGGTGATGATATTGTTGTATAATGTGCATATTATGGTGATGATATTTCCACATGATGTGTATAATGTGGTGATGATTTTGTTTCATATAGTGTTGGTTGTGGTGATGATATGGATGCACGTTGTGTGTGTTATGGTGGTGAGAATATGATGATTGGTATAAGGTTAGGGGTTGATTATCCAGCTTTCCCTAGTCGCTATGATATTATATTTTTATGAAATCAAATAATTTATTCATGATATGATGAATTAATTAAGATGGTTCTTGAGAAGTGATTTGTTATGGTGAATTTATTATTATAAGATTATGTAACACTTTGATCAATATCATTTATTATATAATAAAATTTCTTATCAAAATGATGCTTAAATGTGACTTAGTTATTCTGATATGTATGTAAAGTATTGTATTCTCTTTATAATTACACACTATTATCTTACATAGACGTTTCATCTATGTCTATCCTAATAGTTTAACTACACATGGATATAAATTTATATAGATATATAACCCTACTAATTACTCTTAATGAAAAAACCCTCTAACTTTTTTGAGTTATTTATAGGACTGTTCGACAGAGAATTTTGGATGATTATTCTTGGGTAGTTGGAGCGGAGTATAAGAGTTAATCCATTATTACAACATTGTATTCACTACCATTTTTGTATCGTCTCTATATAGACATTAAAAACACTCCAATATTACTAAATTAGTTTATTATAGGATTTTTTTTATGTCCCGGTGATTTTATATGATAAATTCATCCCATTTGGAAAACATTTCCCTCTATTCTAGTCACTATCCCGAAGATTATTAAATAAGGACATATGATTAAAACTCTATAACATCATGTATGGGTCTTGACAAATTGGTATCATAACTTTTGTTTTAGATTAATGATGATTTTTAGAGTTAAGAACATGTGTGGTTTCATGCGTCAATATGGAAAAATATTAAATAACCTATCTTATTGTGAAGCTGGGGAACTGGAAAGTTCACATGAATTTAGGACCCCTTTTGATTGATACTGGAACTCTAAAACCATGAAGACTGGCTCAAAAACAGTTCTTGTATCCCCCTATGATCTCACATAATGACTATGAAAACCAAATAATCATATTTAAGTGAGAATGCATTGATTGCGAGTTAAAAATTTATAAGGGATGTATCCATCAGTGTTATAGGTTTCATTTATGATAAATCCTAATTCTTTTCTTCATTTTGTGGATATTTATATAAACCCATACTAATTTGATGAACCACTTAAAAATTATGTCACACACAATTTAAATAAGTTTATTCATGGTAGTATGAACTTCTATCATAAATGTCATGAAATGATGAGGGGTTTATTTTTCTCCATAATATGTTATTATGAATTTATTCCTTAAGGATTAAATAATTGAAATTAACAAATTGGTAAAATAGGGTCATTAAATAAAGTCATATTCTTTAATTTATACTATTATATGATAGTATGATTTTATTATTGGAATACAATAACTAGAAGCTTCATATTATGTGATAATATTTACTCTTATAAGAGCAATACATGGGACCCCTAGACATGCAATCATGTAAAAACTGAAACATCACATTTAGAAATGATATTCTTGAATGTTTACATGAATTATGAAGCATACCTAAAAGGGTTTTTTCTACGGAATTTTTATGGAATATTTCTTTCTTAAACATTTATTTTTATAAACTATTGTCTAATTTAACAAATTATAAATGAAATATTTTCCTATCATGTTTACGTCTCTAACTTATTTTTATATGAAATGAATTTCATTTGCTAAGATAAACTAGAAATTTAGAAAGTTTCTAGACTTCAATACTATAACACCTCAAGCTTCCACGGTACGCTTCCCTTTCAATAATAAAGTAGCGTGTGTTGTACGCAACTTCAAGTTCTAACACACACACCACAACCAATCAAACTAGCCGTTATGAATAGTATTACCAAATTTTTGAAATTTTATAAATTTTATATTTCAAAATGGACTTCATTTTTGGATTCGGAATATCGAAATTAGCCTAAGGTGAAATTTTGGTATTTTTCTGAAAACATTCAATTTTTGATGAATAGTGAAAAAACACTTTGTTATAGTTTAAAAATGACTTTTTATTTAAATATTTATTTATTTTATTTAAATTTAATTAAGGTCAAAATAGATACATAATACCTATATATGTTCAATGTAATTCATTGGAGTTAGTTTAGAATAATTTTAGAAATATAAAAATTTTATTGAACTTTTCACCGTCTTTTACCCACCTCCTAGGAGAATTTGAAAATTCACATAAAACCTAATTTTACCGCTTCTGTGAGTGGAATTTCAAAAATCCGAGAGACATGGTTAATATCAAGGAGTAAAATTTGGTTCAATGAGATGAAATTAATTTTTGGTGAATAGTAATTTTTTACTTTTATTTATCACGGTTAAAAGTAAATAGGGTAATTAAGGGTAAAAATGATATTAATATTACCCTAACATATGTCCTAATTCTATTGGACAAGTTTATATCGACCAAAAACAACCTTAGGAATAAAATATTATCATTTAGATCCAGTTGGATTAGATTAGGACATTTATTATTATTTAATTCAAAGAAGAGTTAAAAGAGTTAAAATCAATGTTTACTTAATAAAACATTTTTAATATAGGGTTATACATAAGATAAATAAGTTTTTAAATATTAATTAGAAAGCTAAAAATATTTCCTACATAATGATATTTTATTTATAATTTTTATACATTAAATGATTTAATTTATTTATGACACAATGGTGATGCAGTAATTACCTAATTAATGAAATATTAAAATAATTGATATTATAAATATCAAATTAAATATAATTTGAGTCTTTTTATGAATTCCAATAATTTTCTAGGTTAATATTACATATTATTATTGGTTATATAAATTTGTTTCGAAGTAATAATGATGATATGAAATTATCAAAAACCAAATACCCAATAGTGTCAAAATTGAAATAAAAGAGTTTTTGAAACAAATATTATATTATCAATTGATATTAAATTCCTAAAAATATAAGGTTCGACCAGGAGACTTATATAATGATATGTGTATTATTAATGGACCACATGGGGGCACTTGGATGTATATAGTAAGTTTATTAACTATATAATATAAAAATACAATGTGACATGGTAAGTGTCAAACTAATTAACTTAGAGTTAAATCTAAAACATAAGGTTAATATAATGACCCAAACCTATATAAATTCCATTGGTTGAGTGGTTTTCGACCCAACCCCACCTTAACCTTTAAATAATCCTCTTTTTTTCCATTAGAAACCGAATATGAATTTATTATAAAATAATATTTCTAGCTTTTCCAAAGGTTCCCCTCACCCCTCTTATAAAAGGGCACTCCCCCTTCTCACTAATTCACACATTCAAAGCCTTTTGGCTCGGCCAAACCCTGCCCAAATACTCTCTCAACTTCCCTCAATATAACCTAGAGTCCTCAGTTTGATCAGAAAGCCAACCTAATGATCCCTTTTGATCAAATCCGAAAGAAGAACCCGAAGAAAAGGTAATGTTTTCACCACCCTTTTTCAAGTTCATTTCTTCTTCAACTTCTTCTTTATTTGTTATTCCCATTATAAAATAATAAATCCAGTATCTAATATATACTATGATATTATTATAAATATGGTACAACCATATTCATTATTCTATCCATCCTTTGAATGACATGTCACCATACGTGCGTGCGTATGGCTTACCGTCTCCACGTCGTGGTGTATTTGTTATTCAATATATTATTATTTGGATGGTTATGATAATGATGTGTAATTCATGTAAATAATATATATAACTTGATAATTATTTTTTATATATGATATACCATCCAATTATATATTATTTTAATATCAAAAGAATGATATTGTCGCTCGTGCGTACTTATGGACTACCGTCTCCATGAACGTGATGAGATTCATTCCCCATCGTATCCATTAAAGAATAATTCTCATTTGATGATTAAAAATAATTTTTAAGAACTTTATATAATTTTGGATATGAATAAGGTACAACCTATCCATAAGAAACACGACTTATGTAACAAAACATATAAAATAAAATGAGTAAGTTAACACCCGAAACAATGATAATACTAATATATTATTAACAGATCAATGTTAAAAGATCATATATGATATAATAATTATGAATATGGTTCTTGTATAATTTAATAACAATGTGTTAACTATTATACAAGAGGTTAAAATACCATATACTAAGGAAAAGTACAAGGTAAGGGTTTATTCCACAATCTCTTCATTATCCGAGGTTGTTTATACGTAATTATCTACTGGGGCCTCTTTATCATCCACATCCATGTTTCATAAAAATGTATTTCAAAACATTCGTTCTATTATAATGAATATGTGTTAAAGTCATTTATACCCTTGTTTGAATTTTTATAAGAGGTTTATAAAGGAATCTTTCCGCCGTTTTCTAAACAAGGTCATTTTTAACCTTTTCGACAGAATTAAGTTAAGAATGTTTTTTAACTTATATGGTGGGTGCGGCTATTTTCCGCCGTTATAAAATATTTGAAGCATCCCTTACAAGATTATAAGAAAAATTTCAATGCAAATTTTTTATTTTTATAATAATGTGACTTTTAAATGAATTCAATAAAAGAGATATTTCTCTCAAATAGTTTTGATTTCATCTATGTCAACATCATTTGATGGATTTTAAGCTTATTTGAAGTTTATTTGTTATGATAAAAATCTTCCATATATTATTGAAGGTTTTGTGATATGTTTGACTGTAGATGTGTTATTTTTATACCATTCATGGTTTATGGAGAAAGTATTGACATTTAGTATGGTAGTTTTAATGCGAATGTTTATTTTATGTTTGAACCTATTCATATGAGGAATGCATTGGACTTAATAATTGACGGGTGGATCCCGCTATAGATGCTCGATGCATCGGTAGGTCTAATGAGACAAACTAGTGTCTTGACACAAGTCCTAGAAAAAATATTATTTGTTGTCTTGGCACGAGGCCTTGGCTATGTGGTTATGATAGTCTAGCATTATGCATTCCATCATTATGAAAGTGGTTATTGATATTGCCTATGATTATTCGACTAGTAGAAAATCCATGTGAATAAGTAAATGGCATTATTTCATTTTATCTTTTCCATATTATGCTGAAGTTCAAGTTTAAAAGGATTTTGTTTTAGCTATATATTACCTTAAATGTTTATGTTTATTTATGAATGTTTCTGCTATATTTTTATCCTTACTGAGCATCTGATCTCCCCACTTTCAATGTTTTACTTTTCCCAGGATGTGAAGAAGTAATTTATGAATGACCTGTAGGGATAATATGAGGGGATATGAAGACAAGATGTTTTTATAGTAGTTTTCTCTTTATGATGTAATGTAATATTTATGAATGTATCTAGTTTTTCCAAGGCTACTAAACTAATCGGTGATTCTAGACATGATCTTTCTTGTGATCATGCCAATGATATGTAATAATGCACCGAATCTAGGTAACTTGGGTCGGGGCATTATAGTTGGTATCAGAGGAAGTTTAGTACAAACCATGGAAGATAGATTTAGATAAACTCTGATTAGAGCACATAGATTTAAGATGGACTTTGAGAATTAGTATAGAATAAATTCCTATAATTTTGGTATTGTAGAGATTTTGTGAGTTTTCTGAGCAATACATCCCTGTCTGGATACGAGCAGGTATAGGAGGCTCTGGCACAGATGTATCTAGGGGTAAAACCCGAAAACACCGCTTTGAGCTAGACGTGAATGGGAACTGGTGCACGACAACGGGCCTTGCTACACTCTTGGTTATGACACTCCTGGGGGATATGCTTAGGATAACTCTCATTTTCATTATAAATCATTATGAAGGGTTTATGAGTATATACGTCTTCAAAGAAAACATTTTTATGATTAGGGATTATATCCATAAATAGTTCAATTTATGTTAATTTTTTTATAAGTATGGAATTATGTATTTTGATTCATAAACTGATCTAGTTTATGTCATTGGTCAGAAATGGCGCCTAGTGGAAGAAATGGAAGCTGTATCAATTCACGCACTCCTTGTAGGGATTTACCTCCTGCTCAATATAATTATAGTGGAGCTGGTGATGCAACTGGTGCTGATCAACTAATCACCATACTGGGACAACTCACTCAAGTTATGAATAATAACCTTACCCATATGGAGCACCCTGATCCACAGTGTGGAGGATTAATGTTAGATCACTTCATGAGGCAACAACAATAAACATTAAATGGGAGTACAAATCCATTGGTAGCTGAGCAATGGATAAGTTCCCTAGAGAAAATATTTCAGGCTTTGGGGATTAGTGAAAGGGAAAAAGTTATCATGGCAGTTTACCGCCTCACTGGAGATGTTGATCAATGGTTGTCATTGATTCAAAACACAAAGGAAGATGATGAAGTATCAAATATGGAATGGAGGGAGCTCAAATATCTGTTTTTAGAAAATACATTCCTCGTGACCATCGAGCTGATATGGAAAGGCAATTTCTGAGTCTGAGACAAAAGGAGGATGAGAATGTCACAAAGTATGAGTCTAACTTTACAAGGTTAGCAAGGTATGCTGGAGATTGTATATGTAACCAAAGAAGTAAGATTGATTGTTTATTTGATGGGTTAAAACCATTTCTCCATCGAGAATTAGTCTCACAATCCTTCTCATCGTACAAAGACATTGTCTCATGTGCTATCAAGACAGAAAATTAATTCTCTAAGTCTTATGACATTAAAGCAAAGCAAGAGAAGAAGAGATCTACTGATCAATCTGGGAATAGAAATAAGGGGAAGAAGGGAAAGGTTGAATATCCATCATGTGGTAAATGTGGGTAGAAACACCTCGGTACTTGCTTAAAAGAAGTGGGAGTCTATTATAAGTGTGGTGAAAAAGGACACCAAGCTCGTGATTGCAAGGGGATGAAGGAAGCTACCGATGTCCAATGATACAATTTCAGGGAGATGGGACATTATGCAAATGAATGTCCTAAGCATCAGGGGAACATACCTCAGAAAAGGCCAAGTGAACAAGGTCAATCTTATGCTATCTCTACTGGTGAGGTAGAAGCTCTGAAAGACGTGGGGGTAGGTAATTTAATGGTTTCCTCAATTTTAGCAAATGCATTATTTGATTCTGGATCATCACATTTTTTTATATCTTCCTAGTTTTCTAAGAAAATTAGATATTTCCAATTTGATTTAACAAAGGATTTTTCAGTTAGAACACCTAAGGGAAGTATCATTGCAACAACGTTTTGTGAATCAGCCTGCATTAGAGCACATAAAGGTTGTTTATCTACTGATCTCATCGTCATAACTATGGTTATGTTTGATATAATCCTTGGTATGGATGGCTTTCATACCATGATGAAAAAAATTATTGTAAGAAGAAGGAGTTTACTATTTTTGATGATGATGATAAGGAACACCTTATCTTTAGAGCGGAATCAACACCACCTAATTCTTATCTGGATCTACCCCCAGTAGCTCAACTAAATTAAATTATTGGCGAGGAAGAGAATGAAATGACTGTGGGAGAGGAAAGGAATGTTCAAATAGAGGATGTACCTATTTTGAAAGAATATATAGATGTGTTTCCAGAAGATTTACTTAGATATCCTCCAGAACGAGAAGTTGAGTTTTCCATTGATTTAATTCATGGATCAAGGCCTATATCATAGACCCCTTATAGAATGGCCACTGTGGAATTAGTCAAACTAAAGAAACAACTAGAGGAATTGAGTAATAAGGGATTTATTCGACCTAGTGTTTCTCCATGGGGAGCCCCTGTCATTTTTTTAAAGAAAAAAGATGGATCTATGGGGTTATGTATCGACTACAGGGAAATCAATGCTATAACAATAATGAACAAGTATCCCCTACCTCGCATTGATTATTTATTTGACCAACTGCATGGAGCTCAATACTTTTCAAAGATTGACCTTCGGTCTGGATACCATCAGTAGTGTGTGAAGAAGGAAGGCATTCCAAAGACATCATTTCAAACTAGGTACCGGCATTACGAGTTTATAGTAATGCCTTTTGGGCTAACTAATGCGCCCTATGTATTCATGGATCAAATGAATAATGTTTTCAAGGAATATATAGATGCATTTGTGGTGGTATTTATTGATGATATCTTGGTATACTCCAAAATCTACGAATATCATGAAAATCACTTGCGCATTATTCTGAAGTCTCTGAGAAGACATGAATTATATGGGAAGTTTAGAAAGTGTGAATTATGGCTTCAGGAGATTTCTTTTCTTGGCCATATTATCTCCAAATATGGAATCTCTGTTGATCCTTCTAAGACCATGGCAATCCAAGAATGTCCTGCATTGACGAGTATAACTGAGGTATGCAGTTTTATTGGTTTAGAAGGTTATTATCGACGTTTCGTCCAGAATTTTTCCCGGTTGGCTAACCCATTAACAAAGCTCACACGTAAAGGGGTTAAATTTGTTTGGACAAAAGAGTGCGAGGAATGTTTTGAAGAACTAAAGAGAAGATTAGTCAATGCTCCTATATTGACTCTACCATCGGGGAATGATGGGTTTTTTATTTATAGTGATGCATCGAAGAAAGGACATGGTTGTGTCCTTATACAGAATGATAGGGTTATTGCCTATGCATCGAGACAGTTGAAAATTCATGAGAAAACCTATCCTACTCATGATCTCAAGTTATCAGCTGTGAAATTTTCTTTGAAGATATGGAGGCACTACCTCTATGGTAAAAAATGTGAGATTTATACTGAGCACAAGAGTTTGAAATATATTTTCTCACAGAAATAGCTCAACATGAAGAAAAGGAGATGGCTTGAACTACTCAAGGATTATGATTGCATGATACACTACCACCTGGGGATGGAAAATAAGCTGGCATATGCTTTGAGCATAAAAGATCATGGATTTTTGAACATTATGAGAATTTAAAGGGATCCTATTTTCATGGATTTAGTAAAGATGTGTATGTGAATTACCATGGAAGATGAAACATCAATACCTTTTCAAATGGTTTCCAAAACATCTTTACTTGAAAGGATAAAGAGTTCTCAGACCGGTGATGAAGAGTTTCAAAAGAAGATTAAAGCTGTGAATGATGGGAGATTGAATGAATTTGGGTATGAAGATGGAATTTTGAAATTTGGGAAGAGACTATGTGTTCCCAATATACCTGATTTAAAAAGGGTATTGTTGGACGATGCTCATAGTTCCAATTTCTCTATACACCCTGGGAGCACCAAAATGTATAGAGACTTGAAGGAAAATTTTTGGTGGGACAACATGAAGAGAGAGATTTCTGATTTTGTGTCAAGATGTATGGTTTTTCAACAAGTGAAAGATGGAAGGCAACAACCTGGTGGAGTATTGCAACCTCTTCCCATACCTGAAAGGAAATGGGATGATGTTACGATGGACATCGTCATGGGATTACCAAAGACTCCTAGAAGGAACGATGCAATATGGGTCATTGTTGATCGCCATACCAAGTCAGCACACTTTCTTGCTATAAGGAAAGATTTACCACGTGAACGTCTAGAAAGACTATATATTAATGAAGTTGTGAGACTTCATGGAGTACCCCTATCGATTGTTTCGGATCGAGATCCCCATTTTCCGTCGAGATTCTGGAAGAGTCTTCAGAAGGCCTTGGATACTGAACTTCATTTGAGCACTGCATACCACCCTCAAACATATGGACAATCGTAACAGACTATTCAAACCTTAGAATACATGTTGAGATCTTGCTCACTTGACATTCAGGGTACGTGGGATCAATATTTACCTCTGGTAGAATTTTCCTATAACAATTGCTTCCATTCGAGTATTCAGATGGCACTATATGAAGCGTTATATAGAAAGAGATGTCACACACCAACTTGTTGGGATGACGTTGGTGAATGTAAACTATTAGGTCCATAACTGGTGGAGGAAATGATGGAAAAGGTGATGGTAATCCAAAACCACATCAAAGAAACTCAAAGAAGGCAGAAGAGCTATGCCGATAACTGAAGGAAGGATTTGGAATTTCAGGTAGGAGATCATGTTTTATTAAACATATCTCTATGGAAGGGAGTTATACATTTCGGTAAGAAAGGTAAATTGAGTCCTAGGTACATCGGAACTTTCGAAATTCTAGAACTAATTGGGGCTGTATCTTACTGTTTGGCAATGCCTCCAAATCTCTCCAAAGTTCACGATGTGTTCCATGTATAACTGTTGAGAAAATACATGCCTGACATAACGCATGTACTCACCTATGAGTAATTAGAACTGGAACCCGATCTGTCTTATTGCGAAGAGCCCATCCGGATTCTTGATACAAGATAACAAGATTTGTGAAACCAAATGACTCTTCTGGTAAATGTTCTATGGAGAAACCATAAGCTGGAAGAGGCAGCGTGGGAACCCGAGGAACTTATGATGAAGAATCACCTGATAAATTTTATACAGTAATTTTCTAGAAATTTTGAGGACGAAATTATTTGAATGAGGGGAGAATGTTACACCCTAATCTTCCACGGTATGCTTCCCTTTCAATAATACAGTAGCGTGTGTTATACGCAACTTCGAGTTCTAACACACACATCACAACCATTCAAACTAGGAGTTATGAATTTTAATACCCACTTTTTGAAATTTTATAAATTTTATCTTTCAAAATGGACTTCATTTTTGGATTCTGAATATCGAAATTAGCCTAGGGTAAAATTTTGGTATTTTTCTGAAAGCGTTCAATTTTTGATGAATAGTGAAAAAACACTCAGTTATAGTTTAAAACCGACTTTTTATTTAAATAATTATTTATTTTATTTAAATTTAATTAAGGTCAATATAGATACATAATACCTATATATGTTCAATGTAATTCATTGGATTTAGTTTAGAATAATTTTAGATATATAAAAATTTTATTGAACTTTTCACCGTCTTTTACCCACCTCATAGGAGAATTTACAAATTCACATAAAAATTAATTTTACTGCTTCTGTGAGTGGAATTTCCAAAATCCGAGAGACACGGTTAATATCAAAGAGTAAAATGTTGTTCAATGAGATGAAAATAATTTTTGGTGAATAGTAACTTTTTACTTTTATTTATCACGATTAAAAGTAAATAGGGTAATTAAGGGTAAAAATGATATTAATATTACCCTAACATGTGTCTTAATTATATTGGAGAAGTTTATATAGACCAAAAACAACCATATGAATAAAATATTATCATTTAGATCTAGTTGGATTAGATTAGGACATTTATTATTATTTAATTCAAAGAAGTGTTAAAAGAGTTAAAATCAAAGTTTACTTAATAAAACATTTTTAATATAGGGTTATACATAAGATAAATTCGATTGTAAATATTAATTAGAAAGATAAAAAGATTTCATACATAATTAAAGTTTATTTATAATTTTTATACATTAAATAATTTAATTTATTTATGACACAATGGTGATGCAGTAATTACCTAATTAATGAAATATTAAAATAATTGATATTATAAATATCAAAATAAATGTAATATGAGACTTCTTATGAATCCCAATAATTTTATAGTTTGATATGTCATATTAGGATTGGTTATGTAAATTTTTTTCGAAGTAATAATGATGTTATGAAAATATCAAAAACAAAATACTCAATAGTGTCAAAATTGACATAAAAGTGTTTTTAAAACAAATATTATATTATTAATTGATATTAAATTACTAAAAATTTAAGGATCGACCAGGAGACCTATTTTAAGATAAGTATATCATTAATGGACCACTTTGGGGTCTCTTTTATGTATATAGTAATTTTATTAACTATATAATATAAAAATACAAAGTGGCATGGTAAGTGTCAAACTAATTAACTTAGAGTTAAATCTAATACATAAGGTTAATATAATGACCCAAACCTATCTAAATTATATTGGTTGAGTGGTTTTCGACCCATCCCCACATTCAACTTTAAATAATACACTTTTTATCCATTAGAAACCGAATATGAATTTATTATAAAATAATATTTCTAGATTTTCCAAAGGTGCCCCTCAACCCTCTTATAAAAGGGTACTCCCCCTTATCACTAATTAACACATTCAAATCCTTTTTGGATTGGCTAACCCCTACCCAAATACTCTCTCAACTTTCCTCTCTACAACCTAGGGGACTTAGTTTGATCATAAAGACAACCTAATGATCCCTTTTGATCAAATCAAAAGGAAGAACCCGAAGAAAAGGTAATGTTTTCACCACCCTTTTCAAGTTCATTTATTCTTCAACATCTTCTTTCTTTGTTATTCCCATTCTAAAATAATAAATCTAGTATCTAATATATACAGTGATATTATTATAAATATTGTACAACCATATTCAGTATTCTATCAATCCTTTGAATGACATGTCACCATACGTGCGTACGTACGACATACCGTCTCCACGTCGTGGTGTAATTGTCATTCAATATATTATTATTTTGATGGATATGATAATGATGTTTAATTCATGTAAATAATAAATATAAATTGATAATGATTCTATATATATGATATACCATCCAATTATATATTATTTTAATATCAAAAGAATGATATTGTTGCTCGTGCGTACGTACGGACTACCGCCTCCACGAATGTGAGGATGAGATTCATTCCCCATCGTATCCATTCAAGACTAATTCTCATTTGATGATTAAATTTAATGTTTAAGAACTTTATATAATTGAAGATATTAATAAGGTACAACATACCCATAACAAACATGACTTATGTAACAAAACATATAAAAGAAAACGAGTATGTTAACACCTGAAACAATGATAATACTATGATATTATTAACAAATAAATGTTAAAAGATCATATATGATATCATAATTATCTATATGGTTCTCGTATAATTTAATAACAATGTGTTAACAATTATACAAGAGGTTAACATACCATCGACTAAGGAAAAGTACAAGTAAGGGTTTATTTCACAATCTCTTCATTATCCGAGGTTATTTATACGTAATTATCTACTGGGACTTCTATATCATCCACATCCATGTTTCTTAAAAATGTATTTCAAAACATTCTTGCTATTTTACAGAATATGGGTTAAAGTCATTTATACCCTTGTTTGGATTTTTATAAGAGCTTTATAAAGGAATCTTTCCGTCGTTTTCTAAACAAGGTCCTTTTTAACTTTTTTGACATAATTAAGGTAAGAATTTTTTTAACTTATATGGCGGGTGCGGCTATTTTCCGCCATTATAAAATCTTCAAAGATTCCCTTACACGCTTATAGGAAAATTTTCAAAGTAAATGTTTTATTTTATAATAATGTGACTTTTAAATGAATTAAAAAAAAGAGATATTTCTCTCAAATTGTTTTGACTTCATCTATGTCAACATCCTTTGATGGAATTTAAGCTTATTAAAAGTTTATTTATTTGATAAAAAACTTCCATATATTATTGAAGGTTTTGTGATATGTTTGACTGTGGATGTGTTATTTTTATACCATTCATGGTTTGTGGAGAAAGTATTGACATTTCGTATGCTATTTTTCATACAAATGTTTATGTTATGTTTAAACCTATTCATATGAGAAATGCATTGGACTTAATAATTGACGGGTGGAGCCCGCTATAGCTCCTCGATGCATCGGTAGGTCTCATGAGACAAACTAGTGTCTTGGAACAAGGCTTTGACAAAATCTTATTTGTTGTCTTGGAACGAGGCTTTGGCTATGTGGTTGTGATAGTCTAGCATTATGAATTCCATCATTATGAAAGTGGTTATTGATATTGCATGTGATTATTCGACTAGTAGAATATCCATGTGAATAAGTAAATGGAATTATTTCAATTTATCTTTTCCATATTATGCTGAAGTTCATGTTTAAAAAGATTTTATTTTAGCTATACATTACCTTAAATGTTTATATTTATTTAGGAATGTTTATGCTATATTGTTTTCCTTACTGAGCATCTGAGATCACCCCTTTAAATGTTTTATTTTTCCCAGGATGTGAAGAAGTAATTTATGAATGACCTGCAGGGATAATATGAGGGGATATGAAGAAAAGATGTTTTTGCAGTAGATTTCACTTTATGATGTAATGTAAACTTTATTAATGTATCTAGTTCTTCCAAGGCTACTAAACTAATCGGTCTGTTGAGACTTCATATTTCTTGTGATAATGCCAATGATATGTAATAATGCATCGACTCTAGGTAACTGGGGTCGGGGCGCTACAAATAGAAGCCTTAAACATGGATTTATTATCGTAATGTGTATGTATAAATTTAAATTCATATTAAAGATATTGAGTCACTTAATGAAATATTGTGAATCATACCAAGTAAATATATTATTCTTAAAATGAGATAATGATGGATATTTTAAGTTAAAATTAAATGCTATGTTCACAAAAATATTATTGTAGAGAGTGTTCTGGATGTTTTTTATTTCTCATTATTATAAAATAATGATAATTTAGGTTTCATGTTAAATAAAGTTATGATATATTTATCAAAATTATTTTTAGAAGTTAGGGAATGATTTAAAATCACAATATGATTGTATTGTACATTATGGGAAATTGATCTATGATTTATTATTCTATACTTGTCTTAGTACAATGCATGAAGGGTAATTTTAGTTACAAATAAGATAAATTAACAATGATGATAATATTGAATTGAATGAACTAATATGATTTTTATATTATCATGTTTATGGAGTCTAATAATTATATATACATTGTGAAAATGAATATTCCTTGTACATATCCAATGAAATATTAATATTTTATAGAAATGTGGATTTTTTACATTCCATATAGATGAAATAATTTCTTAATTTACCAATCCTAACTTTGTAGTTTTAAATTTATCAAGACAAGAAAATATTTGGTAAAATATGGAATTATATAATTAATATACATGGAATGATTTTAAATTGTTGATGTTGTGGAGGTGTTTTTTGGGAAAGAATGTTCTAATAATAATGGTTAGATTAAATTGGATTAGGGTTGTAGTGGTTAAATATTAATTGATTTATTGGTAGCCTCTATCCATTTTTTTTAGAATTTGGTTTTTTATTTTCTATTTGATGTTCGATTTTTTCTTTATATTGTTTTCTATATTTCTTGAGGTAATAAAATGATCTATTTTCTAATAAATTTGATGATTATTGATTCTATAAAAAATGTGTAAATGTTTTTATTTCATTTTAAAATCTATTTATTATATATTTCTGTAAATTGAAATATGAATTGAGAGAATGAGATTATTGAAATTGAAGATGGTTACCAGGGTGGCTAGTTTATGACTATTTAAAAGACGATTTCCTTAATATAATCCATGTTTTTAATATTCAATCCCACTGGATAATAAAATTACACAGCCATATATTTTATGATATTAATCCTCTAAGGTTATTTTAAATTGATTTCTTGAATTTGGGTGGTTGATGTGATTTATTACATATGAAATGAACTTGTTTATTTCCTTAAAATTACCTTGGTAAACGATGGATAATGTGACTTAGTTAGTTTGATGTGCATCATTAAACAATTTTGGAACCATGTATAATATTATGTATTAATTTTAATTTCTAGAGAACTATTAATATGTATATCTTAGGCCAAATGAGTCTCATATTTTTTAATCTATATTTTCTGGATTTAGGTTTTCTATAAGTACTTTCCTCTAATTCATTATTATAAATGAAAAAAATAATTCTCAAATCCAATTTAAATTCTATTTCAAATAACATGCTATGTGCAAATTTATATAAATACAAATGATTTTTTTCCTTTACAAAAATGGTATTTAGTGATCCAATTACTTTAAATTTTAAAGGAAAAGCGTGTTCATTGATTATGGAATTTTCTTTCTTTTGAAAATAATTAAAACACTTTTGAAGTTTAATAAATGGGGTTTTTCAAAACATTTGTTCTTTTACATAAGAAACAACACATTATAAGTGGATATATATATTTTTTGAAAAATATTAAAGTAAAAAAATAATAGGGAAATTGGGTGAACATTGATTTCAATTAAAATTAATTAAATCATTTCTTACTAAAATTGTCTCATTTTATGGAAATTTTTCTCTATGAAATATAATTTTTTTGAAGATAATTATTTCTTTATATTCCAACATGTCTTATTTTTAGGTGGGTTTTTCATTTAGTTTTCAGTATCTTATTCGAGAGGTATCTCCCCATAGCCATTATTTTAACACCTTTATATTTTAAAATTAAAATAATGTTTGATAATAAATATGACATGTGATACATATCCTAAACAGACAATGAAATATTATTATTTATTGGTAACCAGTATAACCAAACTGTTAAATTAGATGGAATAAACTGGATTAACTAATATATGAAATACATATAAAGGTCATAATTAATAAAAAAATTAAAAAATTATTTTTAAATAATTACTCAATTTATGTAAAAGTCGTTTTTTATTTAAAAACGTGTTTCCTTCCAAAATTATTTTTATTGATTGGTGTAAGTGATAATTATACTTAATTTATGGAATATTTATAAATTTTATTTGATATTATGGATTAAATTTTAGAAATCACCAAGTCAAAATTACCTAAAAATGAATCTCTTGGGGTTTTTTTGTTAAAGGTTGATTTTCTTGTCAATAGTACAAATATTGATTATTATAAAAAAATGTATGTTTTTTCTTTTTGGATATCTAAAAATTTAAAATCTTTTTATATTTTATTAAAAAAATACATTTTGTATAAAAATAATAAAATTATATTCTTTTTTAATCAATTTTATAATTTAATTCCGAATAAATATATATTTTTATATAAAAATGAATTTTCATGAAAAAATATTCATCATGTTTTTTATGTTTAATTTTAACTTATAGTTTGCCAATAATATTTTTTGAATATTGAAAAATAGAATCCAAATTTTGAATCTAAAGTTCCAATTTCTTTAAATAATTTCTTCTTATTTATAGTTTTTATAAATAGTAACAATATAAAATATATTTTACCATGGTAAGGGTAAATTGATTTAATTAATGGTAATAATAGTTTGATAAAGACTAAAAATTAATCCTAAGACTTTAATTAATTTTATTAACTGGACAAATTTCAACAATAACATTATAATTTAATATTATCAATTTGGTTAAATTTTAATATGAAAAATAATTAATATTATTTTAATACGTTTTGAAATTCCAAGAGTGTCCCTCCCCTATATTATAAAGGGGAAATTCCTCCCCTCTTTTATTCACATTTAAAAGTGCTTTTTTCTAGATAATCCTTACCGAACTACCTTTATATACTAACTCATCTAATTCTAGAGGTATTTTTGGGTAGAATTCTATCCTTATATGGGTTAAGGTATATTGTAAATGAGATTTTTCAAAGAAGATGTATAATTTTTAACAGATTTCTTTAGTTTTATTTCTTATTCCACTCCCTTAAAATAATATTAAACCATGATGATATAATAACTTATTTTTATCCAATATTCTATGTTGTTAATATTTTAAATTAAAAACATATTTCTATCTCATTCTCCTATCAAATGTGAAACAGAATAGTTGTTCACGTGTACGAAGGATGGCCACTTCACAAACCGATGTAATTTGTTTTCCATTACCACCTCTGATGGATTATTATAATTATGTGTTTAATATATATATATATATATATCATTGTGTGATATTAATGATATATTTATCATTTTTTTAATTAATATATCATCAAATTTTTCATAGTTTCATTCACTAAAAAATGATAATGTTTTCTGTGAGTACGTGTGGACTACGACCTCAACGAAGTGATGTGATTCATATTACATCATCGTATCACATGGATGATATATATAAGTATATTTAAATAATATGGTATTTATAATTTTATGCTAAATCTAGAAGAGCTTTTTTTCCCATAATGTCCATTGAAAAATAGAAATGTTACTCATGTATATGTACGACCAACCATGTCCACGATCGTAACATAGTTAATTTTTTAAAACCATATTTAATGATTGGTTTTAAAATTTTAGTGGATGTATTAAAATGATAACTATCTCATGATTATTGCTCTGTATATGTTGAAATAACTTCCCCTCTGATCATAGTTATCCTACCAAATTAATTTTGGACATATGATCTGAATGTTATAAAATGTCCAATGAGAACATGTTTTATTATGTAATTGATTATAACATGGAAATAAAAGAAACAATAAATAAGAAAAATTATCTTAAATAAGTAAATAATTATTATAATTTTTTTTCAATGTGATAAATAATATATGTGAATACTCAGACTCGATGTAAGAGAATTTATTTTAAAAAAACTCTCTTAATGTTACTCGTAAACCTCATTTATTCTTCCTTTAATATATTCTTCTAATTGATTCAAGAAAAGTGATATTTATGCACAAATAGATTCTAATTATAATTTTCAACCCAATTTTAATTTCATTATAATTTTTGATAATTTAATTTTTTAGGGTTTCCTATAAAGTACACATTACTTTAAATACCTTATTTTAAATTTTTTAATGATTTTTTAAAAAATATTTCACATCCTTGTCCATATTATTAAAATTATTTTATGGATAAATTTATATTGATATAAATTAATTATAAAGGTAATTTTATGTCTCTATTTTCCTTCATTAAAAGATTTTATATAGGAATATTTTTACATATTTTATACATAATGTTTTGACTACCTTTATAATATAAAAAATAATGTCCTATTTTAACACATACGATGACTATAAATTTTTTCACTACCAAAACCATCATATGATTTTTTTTCCTTAAAATATTTCTTGTTTCCTTCAAATGGTAACTATCTTTCCCTATTTTTTGTTCTTTCTTGAATGTAAGTTTTTAAAAGGAATTGATATTTCAATGTCCACTGGTGTTTTTCATATGGTTTCAAAATATTTTTTCAAGGATTTTCTGATGAAAATATATAAGAATAAAATGTTTTATTCCTGATATAGTACATGAAAGTTATAAATGAGAAATAGGGGTATCAGATATACCTTTTATTATTGGTTGATCCCAATTAAATTTCATGAATATGGATGATCCCAATACATCTTATATGATCAGTGAGCACCACTATAGCTCTCTAATGCAATGAGTAATGTTTCTTGTCTAAATAGACAGGATGGATGGAGTTGACTAGTATTGTATCTCCAATGTATTTAAATAGGATCTAGTTATTTCATAAATTGGTTTATAATAGTTTATTAATTTGATGCTCTAAGTCACATAAAAGAGATTTCTATTTTTTCTCTTCGAGTTCTAATGGTTTTCATTGAATTAAATGGGTCTTATTTTTTCTGAATATATTTATTTCATATGATAAATTAATATTTTAATAATGGTTACCGTTTTTTGGGATTTAATGTTTTCCACTTCCCTAATGGGTTTCTCCTTTTTATTTCCATTATTGATAATTGTTTTTTTCATTGCATGTTTTTAAAAGTTTTTAATATGTATTTAGGATGAGTAGAGAAGTTAATAAATTAAGATTTTATGATAAGAAATTTACAATATATACGAAATCATGTATTTATGAGGGAATTTTTTTGTGGAAAAAATGGTTAATGTGTGGATGTGTCCCCTACGTACGAATTATTCCTAATTCTATAAAAATACAAACCTGAAATGTCCATGGGTATTTAAGTGGTACCATATTTCCTTTTAAGGTTGTAAGTTTTGAAGTGTTGAAATATGGTTAGATTTTTTGGTATCAAGCCAAAAATGTAATGTTTTTTTTGACATTGGATTAGGGAGTTTAGGTTGAGGGGAATTATAAATATTCTTGGTGTTTTAATTTTTGAGTTTGATTTTAATTCCCAAGAGAACTGTTAAAGAGATATCTTATATAAGGCCCCAAATTTTTCATAAACCCATTATAATTTCTGAGCCCTCATGCATGACTAAGGGTGGATTGTAGAATTTTTTGAGTTTTAGAAATGTTTAAATCAAATTACGATAATTTTTTAAAATTAAATATTTATTTTTGGGTTTTAACTTGAATATCAGAAAAACATGGAGTTAACCTTTACTACTATAAAATTAATTTGATATTTCCATTAAATACACTACTAAGTCCTACTAACCTTTGAATAGATTCTATATTTTTGACATTACTCATTTTTTATAATTCTCCCTCTATAGTTTTGTATAAAGTTATAAAAAATGTACTCTTAAAAAGTCCCTATTTTTATTTCTATATAAAGGTATTGCAATGTTCTAATACATAGTTTTTTATTTTTATGATTCATAAGGGAACATATAAATTAAACTTATGTGATTTCTCTCCCAGTGCAGCAGAAAGGAAATTAATTCATTGAATAAATTATTCTAGGAGTTTTAAAATAAGGGTAGACTCATATAATGGTTGGCTCGATCTCCTGTCAATATTGGGATATGTGAAAGTATATCTCATAGGTGGGTGGATTTAGTCTCATATTAGGGTGATCTGTTTCACTTTATGAGGGATGAACCATCATTTTATAAAGGTAGTTTGAACTAATCTTGCATAAGTAACCCCTATTTCATATGGGTAACCTCTATCTTATAAAATAATATCCTCCATCTACAACTCACCTATAACTCTATTTTTGTGTGAAAAATGTGCAATTTTAGCTAAAAATAAATGAAAATAAATATTTATAATCATGTAATAATATTATTATAATTAAATTAATTATTAAGAAATAATTTAACAGAATAATAATTAAATATATTTTTAGATGAAATAAATATTAAACAAAATATATAATGTAGCCAACCATTATATTTTTTTCATAAACTAGTAGTTGTAATACCTATTAGCACATAGATCTTTGATTCATTGTATTTTCCCCTTTTTGTATTGAATTAGGTGGGTTAGTGAACCTCAATAATACTTTCATTATATATATAAAATATATCATTATTCTCTCTTTGTTTAATCATATTCATCCTTCCTCTCAAGCCATAACTGACTCCAAGTGTTATCTAGGAAGATTCATCATCCTTTGATGGAGCCTAACAATAATTAATTAAGTCAGTTTTTTGTGGAAAGGGAATTATATGTTTTATCTGTTATTCTAAAATATAAAGTGATTAATATATTTTGTAACCCTCTAAACAACAGTAAGCCATAAAATAATTTTATTTTCATCCCCTAGTACCAAATAATTGTAACTGTCTACATTGAAATTTTTTCCTAAACATTTCACGATGAGAAAAGGATGGCCACGTCATTATCTTCATTGAAACTCACCATTATATTTCATAATCTAAGATTTCAAGAATCTCCCAATAATATGTTTTTCTACTTAGACCAAGACCATAGAGAGAATGTTGTGTTTAATTATCCCCCAAAGATTGTTAAAGTTGATATAGTCTAGGGGGGAGTATGAATATCTTATTATATTTTCAATCACACTCTAATCCTAAGACCTCATTTGATTTTTTGAGGTGTTGAAATTTACTTATAATGTTATATTTTTATACTTGTTTTAATGGACCCTTGATTTTTCTAGGGTAATTGGTCTAGAATTTTCATTTTCAATGCATTTATAAATTATTTTATATTGTTTTCTAATTTAGTGAAATTGATTTTATGCTATTAAAAAATATGGTTCCATAATAAATTGGAGTCCATGTAATGAATATTGAAAGGGTAAATAGAATGGTAGTGAGAAAAAAATTAGTGTGACTTCCTTTTATAGTGTGTTAATTTATATTTAATATATGATATATAATTTATCTTTCATCGAGTGTTAGGAAATATTTTGGAATTGTGTGGTATTTTTTCTAACATGCGTATTAATACTCCCTTGATGAATCCATATATATGCTTGTTATTATAGAAATATGTTTTAATATGATACTATTTATTGATAATATTTTTATAATGTAAATAAGATATGTTTTAATTGAATAAAATATAATATTGACAAGAAAATGTAGAATTAAATTTTGGGAAACATAGGGTTTTTGAAGAATTAATTTTCATAAAGATGTAACCTAGAATTATATTTAATTTTTTTACAGAAAAAAGAATATCATTAATTATGTATGGTAAAAATTGTTTTTTAGAATGAATATTGAAATTTAACTTTATATCCCTAGTATTTTAAAATAATAAAATTATGTTTGATTGCATTTACAGTACACATCATAGAGCTTTAACTAACAAGAAAATATTTTTTATCAAATATAATTGTTATAACCTAGTAATCAGATTTTGGGTACAAATAATGTTAACCAATTAATATAATATATATATATAGGTTTTAATTAGTAAAAATTTATTGACTAATTCTTATTAAATAATCACATAATTTAATGTATAGTAAATTTATGCTTCAGAAATACATTTTCTTCAAAAATGATATTTTTCCTTTTTTACACATGGATAATATAATTACATTAAATCCATTTTATATAGTGTATTTAATAAAATTATATTAATGTTTAAAGTCACAACATGATTATTATCTTAGGGTTTATTTTTTGGATTATTCTAAAAGGTTTGATTTCAAAATGAATAGTGAGAAATAATGCTTTTGCTAAAAATTATTTTTAAATGCATAATGTACCTCCATTTTGATAAATTAAAATAATCATTAACAATAAATGATTTAAATAAAAAATTTATATTTCATACTAAAATATATTAATTTAAATCTATATAATTATTACCCTCATCCATAGAGTTAATGTAATACCATTTTAAGCTTGAAAATGCATTCGTTGGAAAACATTTTTCGACACGTTTTTCATGTCTTTTTTAATTAAAATATACCAATTCAATGAATTTATTTTTATATATGGATTCTATATTTTTTATTATAATAATTAATATTATGTAAAAAGTTCAACTTAATGTTTTTCCATAATGAAAAGAAAAATAGTACAAATCTATTACCATAGTTAAGAGTAAAACAGGTTTAACATGGTTTAAACTTAAGAGATAAGAACTATAATTCATAAAAACATAACTATTTACTATTTTGTAGTCATATTTAAAAACTATAAAATCTAATTTTCATGTGGTTTCTATTTCGGATCTGTTTGACCTATGAAATTCCATTTATAATATGTTAAGGAAAAAACTCACAAATGTCATTCTATTTCCTTAAATTTATTTTATATGACCACATACAGATAATAATAGGTCATAAATTAATATAAAAGATTATTTTTTACTAAATTTAATTATTTTTAGCATGGATATTTATTTTTAATTTTTAATGATTGATTATGCAGCTTAACTTCTTACGCAATGCAAGCACAATGATTAGTTAGTTAAAAGAAAAATGAAATAAATGATTCTAGATATATTAAATGTAATATAATTTTAATAATTATGGGTGTCCCATTAATATTTTATGTATTAATATATAATTTATTATTATTTAATGAATTTTTATCAAATTATTTTTTTGTTAGGGTTTTTAATGGGAAAATAATCTATAGATCCAAAATTGACATTAATGATATTTTATAATAAGTATTATTTTGTTTAATGATTTAAAATTTATGAATATATTTTATTGTGTCCTAGTGAATTTTAAATTGTTTATAATAAAATCTATTTTCCATTTTATGCACTTTTTTCCTTTAAAAAAATCTCTTGACCCCTAAATAGTAAATACTATAATATCATGGTAATTGGAGAAAAGGGTTAAAAGTGGTTGAATATAAATGATCTTGGTTAATAATCCCCTAAATATATCAATTTCGTAATGTATGAGAGTATTTCGATTCATAAATAGCTTATATTTTAATATTTTCAATTTGGATCCATTCTAAAATTGGTAATTTTTTATATTAATTTAATCCTTTAATGAATTATTAGATTACCTCTTCCATGCCTTATAAAAAGAAACAACTCAAACTTTTTTATTCAAATATCAAAATAACTTTGTTTTGGACACTCACGTAACTAATCCATTAATTAATTACATTCCCCTATATTCCATTATTTTATAATAAAACCATCCTAGGAATTCTTTTGGTGTAAACCTAAAAAGTTTTTCTCAAAAAGTGGTATCAGTTATAACCGAGCATTTTTTTATTTCTTCATCTACCATTATAAAATCTTATTCAAACATGATGATATTATAACAACACTATTTTAAATATAATGAGATTTTTTACCTTAGTTTTATACCCAATATCCATATCCCCTTCCACCAAATTTGAAACACATCTGTCGTTCTTGTGTACAATGGACTATCACCTCGTGAACTGATGTAGTTCATTTACCAAAACCACCCATTATAAATGGGATTAGATATATATTTATTATATATATATAAATATTATTTTAATGAAATATTTATCATTATATAAACATAATATATGGTATAATTTATTATAATTCCATTTATATTAAAATGGTAATGTCAATTTTCCCTACATGTAGATTACCACATCCTCGAAGCGATGTGATTCATTTTTCATAACCATATAACATGTCTTCTATAAATAACTATATTTAAAAAAATAATAATTTTTTTTTATATAATAATTATTTATTTTTAAAATATCACTTAACTCATTTTGATCATTATCATTGAAAAATAGAAAGGTTACTCATATGTATATATGGAATACAATCTCCATGATTGTATTATAGTCCATTTTGTATAACTATATTTCAGGGTTGGTATAAAATTTATAATTGATGTATAAAAATGATAATTATTTCAATATTATTATTATTTATATGATGAAATAATGAACTCCATGACCATATTCTACTTACCAATGTCACTTTGGACATACTAACTGAATATTATAAAAAATGCCTTACATGAACTTAATTTGTCATGTAAATAAATATAGCATAATAATAAATATAAGAAAACAAATTATAAAATTGAATAAATCTTATTAATATTTTAGAGTATTTTTATAAGTTTATTATTTGTAAAAACAAAGAATGTGTGTGACGAGTCAGACATGAGGAAGGGGATTTTATCTCAATTTCACTTCATTGGGGAATATTTTAATGTTATGCACCTAGATTATTTTATATGGTTAATATACTAAACATTTTTTAACCATTATCTCATTAATCCTTAATTATTCATTGTATTTTAATATAACATCTAATTTATTTCAGCAATAGTGATTTTTTTGAATGTTTCCAACAGATAAGGAGTTTCATAATTAAATTTCTCTTTATTATGTTATATTGCATCTTCATATTCATTACTCTTCTATGATTTTATTAATAATGAATTTTGATTATTTAATTTTATATTTATTATTTTTTATGTGTGTTATATTTGATACAAATAATCAATTCAGTGAATAATTATCACTTCAACAGTATGATCTTTGTAAGAGGTTCCATTATAATTTCACTCTATTGAGACATATTCGGTATTATTCGCCTCTTTATTTTTAAATGGTGTATCAAAAACCCCATTGAAATTTTATATGAATAATATCTTTAAATTATTTTTATATAAATAATCTATTTATATTAATTTTATTTAATGTTTAATTTTATGTTATTTCATTCATGGAGGGTTTGATTCAACAGTTACTGAAATTGTTTATTTCACAATATCATTATTATTTGGGATTCTTTTTGTTTAGGTATATGATTGGGGAATTATTTGATATTTCTATCATAAATAAAAACTATTTAATTATACTATTTTTATTTCAAGAAATTATATATTTTACTTTTATTATCCACTCTTTAAGAAATAACCATACCAAAGTTATGTTTTTTTAGGAAAACCTACTTCATTTTTATACACTTTCGAGTTTTTTTTATTCGATATATATACTTTCCTTAAAATGTTTGAAAGAATATATTCATTATTATCCAATTATTTATTAAATAACTTTTCACCTATGTTTTTTGAAAATAGTTTTAAAGAGAATATTACTATCTTTTTTTCGAACTTGGTACTTTTTGATTTTTTTTCAAAAAATTTGATGGATTATTTTTGAACATATTCAACATGAAAAAAATCTCTTACCATCATGACCACCTAATTATTTGAATCAATATTTATATGTTTCCATAATATTTTTCAATTTATTTTTAAATATTTTGGGAATTTTTAGTTTAAAAAATGAATTTAAATGCAAAAGGGTGTTTTCATAAATATTGTTTTAAATGCAATTTTTATGGTACTTTTATTCATCAATGAAAATAAAACATTACATTAGTTATACATTACTAGGTAAATGTTTTAATGATTCCATTATTATTCTTTATCTGGTGTGTTTATAGTTAGTTTTATTGAGGATAATATTTAAATTCCATATGCTAGTTCTTCCAATATGGATATTTATTATTTATTATAAAATATTGATTATAAAATATGTTATTTTCAAATGATAAATTCATTAGACTTAGTAATTATTATTTGGGGTCCATTATTGTTGAAAAATGAATTGGTAGGTCTCATGAGACAAATTAATTTTTGTATCTGGATGAGGTTTTAGACATTTATGTATGATTCATTTTCATGAGGCCTTCAGAATATGTTTTTATGCCCAAATTTTTTCATTGCATAATTATTAGATTATTTATTGATTTCCTTGTGATTATTTCATTATTTATGATATCTGTGGATTTGTTTGAAGATCATGTTATTATTTTTAAGGTATCGTTTGATATTTATTTACTCCTCCCACATTATTATTCATGATCAAGAAAGTGATTGACTAGTATGTGTTTCAGGTACATACCATGCCAAATTTATTATTCTGTAAAGACCCGGGATTTCCATGAAATTTTTTTTTCTTAAATAAATTGGAATTTTACGAGTCCGTGAAATTATAGGGTGCTTGATTCCGAGGCCCAGTGTGCCCGGAATCAATTTTGAAGTTTTTTTCGGGTACTTTCAGTAAACGTGCGAGCAGGATTTTATATCTTTTGAACGGGTGCTCGGATTTTAAATTTGAGGGAACCATTGAACTCACAGCGCCGATATTCATGTAAGAAGACTTTCACTTGGATGGCAGTTGGTCGATAATGGAAGTTAGTTTTTGGGTTCTAAATTAAATAAAAATAATGTGTTGTACCTCTTTTTTATTTGGTGGTTAAAACCTCTAATAGGAGGTTAGAGGTGGGGGCCACCACACCATAACCTCCCATGAAAGGTTATGGTGGTGGGGACCACCCAAGGTCTAAACCCCTCTTATTAATTAAAGGGGTTGGGACTACTCGGGCTTTAAACCTCCTTGAAACTCCCCATAAGTGGGGAGAACCCTTGAACTTCCCTTATTAAAGTGCCAATCCACTCAAATCATTAATTAAATTAATTTGAAATCTTTTGAATATTTTGGCCGACAATTAAATAATGGGTTAGCTTAACCCATTATTTTTGTGTTGGAATTTTCATTTGGGTGGAACTTTGGGAGATCGGTTGAAAGATCTTGGAGGAACTAATTCTCCCAATAAAGAACACTTCTTTAACCAATGAAGAACGATCATCAACCAAGAAAAGAAGGAGAAGCACCATCCTTGAAGAACACCGACGATGTCATCCTCGACTAATTCATCTTCTTCCCGGCGACAATGAAACGTTGTCCACCTTTCCGCAACATCATCAATGAACAACAACACGAGGTAGGGGATTTGAGTTTGAAATTCTTATGTTCTACGTTGTTTACTCATGGGTAATGTTTTTCCGATTGATATCACTATAACGTGGAGGGATCGGAACATATGAAATGGCCTGACCATCCGCCCTCATGTTTCCTCGCTTGTTGACGACCAAAAAGGAGCAACGACGGCCGGTGATGGGCCGACGGTGAAGAAATCGGTGGCACAGGGCCGCCGGGTCGCCGGAAGGGTGTGGCACAGTTGTGCCTCATGGAAGAAAGGGTCGCGGCTTGGTCGGGCAACAGCAGAAGGGTGCAGCACTGTCGCGATGCGCGGAAGAGGAGAGTCGCGGCCAAGGCGGGCTGCGATGGAGGAGAAGAGGGATGCGGCGTGGCCGGGACGCAGTTGAAGGGCACATCACCGTCGTGCCACAGGGAGGAGGAGAGCCGTGGCTAGGTCGGGCCATGGCGAAGGAGCAGAGGCAGCCGTCGTCGGGCAGGCTTCCGGTGGTGCAGAGCTGCTGGCCGTTCGGCCAGCCGGGAGGAGCGGGACCCCTCTAGGTCCTGCATGACTTGTACCAGCACCACCTCGCACTGGTTTGGTCCCCACCCGAACAGTTTATCCACTCGGGAATCCATGGGGCGCGCGCCACCCCCTGGATGCGACTAGGGCGGGCCCCGTAGGGCGACACCACCCGCTGGCCAGCGCAGGCCGGACCTAGTGCAGGCCGGGATTCCCCCTCAGGTCGTGCCTCCCCCTCGGGCTGGGCCACCCCCTCGGGTCGGGTCGGACCCGTGGGCTAGATCGGACCTGCGGACTGGGTCATACCCCAATCCGGACCCGTTGACCCGAATACACATTTTCACCCTTAACATGGTCTACATGTGTCCGATTGACGAACCATCTACGGTGAAGGAAATCTTGGAGTGAGAAGGTTCTTTTGGAATACCCAACATGAGGTTTCGGCATATTTGGGATGTAGTTGGGGTCGTTTGAACCTAAAATCCATCTAGGCCCTGGGGGACGGGTCATGAGAAATTGGTATCAGAGGAGTCTGTTCTACCATAGAACATAGAACTCTGCTCATTATTTTTGTGATGAAATAGTGTTAAGGGTATTAAGTGTGGTCTTCAGTTCAGGGAGTCCAGTGTTGGTGCGGGCAGCCGACGTATCGATACACCAGGACCCTGACTTCTGATTTCCAGCCCAGTACATGAAAACACTGATGGTGTGCATGTTCCCAAAAGTTTTCGTTAAGTCAACTAAACCAGGTCATCTCACCATGTATAATATTTTGATTGTGTCTCATCTATTTCTTTCAGAATAGCTCCCTGTGGATGACCATTTAGAGCCCTGAGATTCGTACGCTCAGAGAACCCACCGAGCGATGAGGCCACGGTGTAGGGCCCTTTACTAGTGGAGGAACCAGCAGTACCACTTCTCATTGGGCAACCGATGCCACCAGCCACAGCAGTAGATGATGCACGCCGCTTGAGCACATTTCATGAGTTCCAACACCAGAGGCCACCCATGTTCTGGGGAGAGACAGACCCACAGGTGGATGAGGATTGGTTGGAGGCTTTGATGAGAGTCTTTAGGCTAGTAGGGACACCAGCAGACTGCATTGTGATCCGTGTCGTGAGTCTCCTTCAGGAAAAAACATGAAAATGGTAGAGCCTGATGATCTTGGTTCATGACGAGGTGACACTACTCAACGAAGACTTCGAGAGCCTGTTATAGGAGGAGTTTTTACCAACCACCCTTCATGCGATGCCAATACAGGAGATACTTCATCTTTAGCAGGGTAGCATGAAAGTTGCATAGTAATCAGTGAGGTTTACCGAACTCCCGTTCTTTTCCACATATATGGTACGAGACCCATTCTTTAGGGCCCGGACCTTCGAGCAGGGGATCAGGCGACACATCAGGGCTTCGATGATCTCACTTATCATCCCGAAGTAAGCAGGGGAATTAGAGAGATCGCTCATAGTGGAAAGTTTCCTTGTGGAGTAGTCTCTAGTAGCGAGACCCACCACTAGTCGACACACAATGGAGTCTTCTTCAGCTGGCAGTAAACAGATGATGTAGAGGTCCAAGTGGACCAAACCCACGGGTGGACGACCGTAGGACTCATGATCTGTTGTGCGGGGCACCTGGAGCTGTGACTCACCTACTAGGAGCATGCAGTGTTACTCATGCATCAGGCAGGGTCACATGGCTCATGATTGTCCAAACCGCTATTTAGATTATCATGAGACAGTTGAGGGACCTTCTTGGCAGAGGCAGTGATTCGAACGAGGTGGTCCGCAGGGCATAGGCAGACGTGGCAGAGGAGCTGATCAAGCAGTTGGTGGTGGACGACGTTATAAGGTTCTACCAACACCACCACCAGGAGGTCTTCCGTGACTACATGGAGTAGGTGGATAAGAGAGAGCTCAACTTCAGGCAGCTGAGGCATACGACCACGGCACTCCGAAGATGATTCGAGGTACGATCTATGTCTACTCCACCGTAGCTGCAGTTCTTATAGACACAGGTTCCAGTCACTTTTTCATTGACACTACCCTTGTTCCGAGCTCGAAGATTCCAATGGAGCCGTTGGGTTGATCCTTAACACTAGAGACTCATATGGGAGCAGATTCGATGATTACGTATTGGTTCCGGCAATACAAGCTTACTCTAGGAGGTGAGAGCTTCAGTTGGGTTCTCCGAGTAGCGGCGTCGAGGCCTTACGACATCATCTTGGGTATGGACTAGTTATCTACAACCCATGCTCAGATCAACTGTATAAGGAGAAAGGTGCAGTGTGTTTGCACCGATGGGAAAATGTTTACCTTCACCGGCGAGAAGGGAGCCTTTGCAGCACATGACCGACTTACTCGGAAGAGGGTGCAACCGATCACTCACCAGTTGGCTTACCTTACCCTCAGAGCAGCTAATGTGGAGTGTCCGACTTATCCTATAGTGGTGGACCAGTACGCGGATGTTTTCCCTGACGATGTTCCAGGACTACCTACTCGTAGAGAGGTTGACTTTTACATTGACTTGTACACTGGGACGACACCAATATCTACTCCAGCATATCGGATGGTTCCAGCTGAGATTTGTGAGCTATGGGTACAACTGGGGGACTTGTAGGGGAATGGATTCATCCGGACCAGTGTTTCTCACTGGGCAGCCCCAATTCTATTCACCAAGAAGGTGTATGGGAGCTTGAGGCTTTGTGCCGACAACTGTCATCTGAACTAGGTCACCGTGAAGAACAAGTACCCAATCCCAATAATTGATAAACTTTTTGATCAACTGAAGGGAGCACGGTGGTTCTTGAAGATAGACCTCATACCATGATATCACCAGCTCATAGTTCGAGATGAATATGTGACGAAGATGGCCTTCTGGTATCGTTATGGCCACTACGAGTTCTTGGTTATTCCCTTCGGCATAACCAACGCTCTAGCAGTCTTCATGAGTCTCATGAATAGGATCTCCCATCCTTACATCAATCGCTTTGTCGTAGTCTTCATTGACGACACTATAATATACTCGACTGCTGTGGAAGATCATGCCTACCATTTTTAGGTAGTACTGGACACACTCTGAGAGCACCAGCATTATGGTAAGCTCTTTAAGTGCCAGTTTTGGATTCGAGAGGTTCACTTCATGGGGAATGACATCTCAGAGGATGGATTTTCAATGGATCCAGTGACGATTGAGGCGGCACTTTCTTGGGAGCCACCCAGAAGTGTGATGGAGGTACGGAGTTTCCTGGGCTTGGCTAGATACTACTGGAGATTCGTTCCATACTTCTCCAGAGTTGCAGCACCACTATAAGCCTTGATGAAGAAGGGGAAACCCTTCGTGTGGTCGGAGAGATGCCAGAAGATAATAGAGGAAGGTGTAGGGTACATAGTTTACTGTGACACATCATTGTCCGGACTTGTTTGTGTCCTGATGTAGGAGCGAGAAGTGATCGCATATAGTTCTCGGCAGATGAGACAACATGAGCATAACTACGCTACCCATGACCTAGAGTTAGAAGCAGTTTTCTTTTTCTTGAATATGTGGTGGAACTATCTAATGGGTGAACGTTTTACTGTGTACTCTGATCATAAGAGTATTAGGTATATCTTCTCTCAGAAGGACCTGAAACTGAGATATCAATGATGGCTTGAGTTCTTATAGGAATATGACTTCAAGATAGTCTATACTCTTGGGAAGGGGAACGTTGTTGTAGATGTGATCAATAGGAGGACTGGTATATAGCTGCTAGGAGAGGCAGTAGAGAAGTTGGATTCTTTACAGATAACCTTTGTGGATTGAGATGGAGCAGTATTCCTACGGTCTCTTATAGTCACCCCATAACTTTTTCAGCGATTTAGGGAGGCACAACTTGGAGATGCTGAATGTGAGACACGACATGCTTAGATATCCACAGGGCAGGGACCTGATGGATTTTCAGAACGTGGGGAGCATGTCATCCTCTAAAGAGGACGTACTATGGTGCCAGTATCACTTCAGGAGGAACTGTTGAGGGAGTTTCACATGTCCCCTATAAAGGTACATCCAGAAGTGGTGAAGATGTACCAGGATCTTCGACGGCAGCACCTGTGGCCAGGTATGAAGAAGGCGGTAGCGGAGTTTTTCTCATGGTGACTCACTTGACAGTAAGTGAAGGTAGAGTACCAGGTACCAGTAGGCTTGGGCCAGCCTTTAGAGGTCCCAGAATGGAAGTGGGATAGGATATCCATGAACTTCATGATGGGTCTTCCATGTACATCCAGGGGTCATGAATCAATTTGGGTGATCATTGACCGACTCACCAAGTCGGCCCACATCCTACCGATCAGAGAGCACTGTTCATTAGAAATCTTGGGATGCCTCTTTGTGTTGGATATTGTGCGTTTACATGGAGTACCTTCTTCTATTGTCTCTGACCGTGATGCATGGCTTACTTCCTTACTATGGAAGGGGTTGTATGAGGATTTCGGGACACAGCTTTGCTTATGCACCGCCTTCAATCCTCAGATAGATGGTCAGACTAAGCAGACCATTCAGACCCTCGAGGACATGCTCTGTGCATGTGTCCTCGACTTAGGTCGCTACTAGGAGGATCACTTGCCTTTGGTGGATTTCTCATACAACAACAGTTATCACTCCACCATCGGGATATCACCTTTTGAGGAATTGTATGGTCGACTTTTCAGATCACCACTGTGATGGAAAGACCCAGGGGAGTCAGCACTAGTGGGACTAGAAATGGTATGGGCTACTATGAAAAAGGTTTAGATCTTCCAGGAGTGGATTAAGACTACAAAGAGCAGGCAGAAATCATATGCTGATAGGATAAAGAGACCTTTGGAGTTCGAGGATGGAAACCATATCTTTCTATGGGTCTCACCTCAATGAGGTCCATAAAGATTTGGCCGAGGTGGAACGTTATCTCAACGAATCATCGGACATTTCTAGGTCCTTAGTAGAGTTGGAATGGTGGCTTACTGCTTATCACTCCCACCTCATTTGCACTGGGTGCATGACGTCTTCCACGTATCTCAGCTGAGGAGATACGTGTACGACCCTTCCCACACCATTGAACATGGAGATCTAGATATCGTTGATGGGGAAACTTTCAAAGAGGTTCCAGTGGAGATTGTGGATCAAAAAGAGCGGGTCCTATGTGGACAGTCAATACCGCTGGTGCGCATTCTCTATAAGCAGAGGAACTTCTAGGAGAGAAATGGGAGTGGGTGGCTCAAATGCGTTCTCAGTACCCCAATTTGATTCCTTAGTTCAAGATGTAGCTTACGGGGAATTACAGACCTGAGGTGGGGAGAATGTAAAGACCTAGAATTTCCATGGAATTTTTTTTTCTTAAATACATGGGAATTTTAAGAGTCCTTGAAAATTTACAGTGCTTGATTCCACGACCTAGTGTGCCCGGAATCAATTTTTGAAGCATTGATCGGGTATGTTCAGTAAACGTCCGAGCGGGATTTTATAACTTTTGGACCAGTGCTCAGAATTGAAATCCAAGGGCACTGTTGAATGCGCTGCACCGATATTCTCTTAAGAAAACTTTCACCACGATGGTAGTTGGTCAAGAATAGAAGTTAATTTTTGGGTTCTAAATTAAATAAAAATAATGTGATGTAGATTTTTTTCTTTGGTGGTTAAAATCTCTAAGAGGAGGTTAGAGGGGGAGGGCACCACACCATAACCTCCCAAGAGAGGTTATGGTGGTGGGGCCCACCCGAGGTCTAAACACCTCTTATCAATTAAGGTGGTGGGGACCACCCGGGAATTAAACCTCCTTGAAACTCCCCATAAGTGGGGAGAACCCTTGAACTTCCATCATTTAAGTGCCAATCCAATCAAATCATTAATTAAATTAATTTTAAATCCTTTGAATATTTTTTTCCAACAATTAATTATTGGCTTAGCTTAACCCATTATTTTTTGTTGCCATGTTCATTTGGGTGGAACTTTGGGAGAGTGGTTGAAAGTGCTTGGAGGAACTAATTCTCCCAATGAAGAATGATTATTCCACCAACAAAGAACGATCATCAATTGAGACAAGAAGGGGAAGTTTCATCCTTGAAGAACAACGACGACGTTATCCTCGACTACTTTGTCTTCTTCCCAGCGACAACGAACCGACGTCCGCCTTTCCGCAACATCGTCAACAAACAACAATATGAGGTAGGGGATTTGAGTTTCAAATTCTTATATTCTACGTTGTTCACTCATGGGTAATGTTTTTCTGATTGATATAACCATAATGTGGAGGTATCAGACCATACAAACACCGCTTCAACGTCCCCCCTCGTTTTTCATCGCTTGTTGATGATCACGGCGGAGAAACAGCAGCTGGCGACAGGCCGACCGTGATGAAACTAGTGGCGCAGGGCGGCCGGGTCAACGAAAGGGCGTGACACTGTCGTGGCATACAGAAGAAAGGGTCGTGGCCAGGATAGGCTGTGGCGGAAGGGCGTAGCACAGTTGCGCCAAGCGGAGGAGGAGAGTTGCGTCCAGGTAGGGTCACGACAGAGGAGAAGAGGGCCGCAGCCAGGTCGGGCTGTGGCAGAAGGGAGTGATGCCATCGCGCCCCGCATAGGAGGAGAGCAGCGGCCAGGGCTAGCCATGCCGGAGGAGCAGAGGCGGCCAACATCGGGTAAGCCGCTGGCGGTGGGAACGGCTAACCGCTCTACCAGCCGAGAAGAACGGGACCCCGCTGGGTCTCTAATGGCTTGGACCGGTGACGCATGGTGCCAGTTTGGTCCCCACCCAAATGGTTCATCCGTTGGGGAATCCAGGGGGCATGTGCCTCCCCCCTAGACGCTGCTAGGGCGGGACCCACAGGGTGCCGCCAGCCGCTGGCCAGCCAGGCCACACGGGCCACCGGGCCGCCTAACTGGACCCAGCACGGGGTAGGCCGCCCCCTCGGGCTGGGCCGCCCCCTCGAGTCGGGTCGAACCCATAGGCCGGATCGGACCCGCGGACAAGGTCAGTCCAGTGGAACGAGTGAGATCCGTTGACCCAGTCGGACCCCAGTCCGGACCCGTTGACCTGAATACACCTTTTCTCCTATAACCTAGGCCACAAGTGTCCGATTGACGAGCCGTCTCTAGAGACAAAATTCTTGGAGCGACTTGGTTCTTTTGGCATACCCCACTTGAGGTTTGGACATAGTTGGGGTACGGTCGTGTTGGTTTGAACCTTAAATCCAACCGGGCCCCAGGGGACGAGTCGTGACATATTCCATATTTACTCATGACCTCTTACATTGCATAAAAACCTTACTAAGCATCAAATCTCACCATTTTTGTGTTTTTATTTCCCAACATATGAAGAATTATTCATTGAATGAGTTCATGGATGATGAATATTTAATATCCCTAGTTTTTTCAATTATTGATTTCAAATGTAATGTGTGATTCAAGTATGATTCTAGTTTACCAATTCTACTAAACAATTTTGTACTTTGGGATATTATTTCTTGTATTTAGATGAAATTTAATAATACAACCACATGCTTTGGCTACTTGTGTCAGGGTCACTATTATTCGTATCAGATCCATGTTTTGTAGAAACCTTGGGAATTGGTTTTAAAATAACATATATTAAGAAACATATCCCTATACATGAATTTTAATATACATATAATGGTTTGATAACATTCTATAGTATTAATAATATAGTGATTAAGAGGTTTTACTTGTAGTATATCCACGTAAATAAAGTAAACATAGACATGGTTTTGGAAAAGATGAATTTAGGGGTAATAACCATAAAAATATTTGGTTGAGTATATCATGGTCATTTTTCTCAAGCTTGATGAGTGTACCCTTATTTTTAACCTAGTTTGACTATCATAGAGTATATACAGGGGTTGGTTTATATTTACTTTATGAATAATTACGAAGGATTTGAATAGATGATTATAATGAATGACCACGGTTAAACCTATAGAGTCTTCGATTGAAAATATAGTGTCATGATTTAGACATCTTTAAAATGATTATAAGGGTTCCATAATTATTATTGTTTCTTATAAAGTTATTCTTTTGGTTCTAGTTAATTTATATAACTTTGAAGAATCATGTTAACTTGGAATTTGATTGACAATGTGGTTATTCTGTCAAAACAAATGGGAAACTGAATGAACTAAATTATATTTTTATATTTCTTAATTTTTTATCATAGAATATGATTAATAACATATTCCTTAACAAACACAAATACATGAAAAATAAAATATTTGTGGAGTTTGATATGATATTGGTTGGAGGAGACCATAGAAGAATGAAGACACTATTTCCTTCGTGTTATAAATTTGGGAAGAGACACCCATAAGAATATCTCGAAGTACTGGGTATATTTTTTATGTGTGCAAAATAAGTGCATAGATCGAAAAATATTCAATAAAAAATAAGGAGCTCAATGAAGAGAAATAAATATAATCATAGAAATCCATTTATAGACAATTTTCTTAAATTTGGGGACCCAGTGTTTTATCTAAGTCGATTCCCTCTTCTAATGGTCAAGAACTAGACCAAGTAAGGACCTATGTTATACAAATCATTCAAATTATTGGATTGAATTATTTGTGTATTGGGATTTGATAATTATGTTGTAGTGGTATTTTCATTAATGATTTTTTGTTTATAAGAATCATGAAACATATAAGTATTTCAATGATTTTTAAATGTACAGATGATTTTACCCTAGATTTATGGTTATTGGGGTTATTTATGGAAATTAATTTCATATATTGTCAGGGAATATTCAATTTAGTATGAGACTTTGGGATTGATTTATTTTATTTATAAATAAATTTTAAATTTATCATGGATGAGTTTGTGATCAAATTTTTGAAATCATTGGGTTTTACCATTATCAATGAATATTGTAAATAATTTTAAGGTTAGTTATTCTTCAAATGATCTATGGTGAAATTTGGGTGTTATTTTTTAGTATTTATATATTAATTCTTTTTTTCATCATATGTAGGTTTATTCATTATAAGAATTATCTTACCTTGTGGTAACCACTTTGATTTTGGTTAATTTATAATGAAAGGAGAAATTTATTACTATAAATTTAAAGGTTATGAGATTCTTTAGAAGATAATTTTAGTACTTCATAAATGAAAAATTAATCTTGAATATTCATTTCATGGAGTAAAAACTGAAGTGGAAATTGATCGAATCACAACCAAAGGATGAAATTGTTCTTATGAAATAAAAAATATATCTGGTTTGAATATTTTATGGTGCTATCTATAATTATTGAAAAATAATCCATAATTTCTAGGAACATTATCTTAAAACAATAATGTTATCATAAGATGGTCGTTTTCGATGATTTTGTAATATTTTCGCCCATCACATATTTAAGGTTTTGTGGTCATTAACTTTCTTCTGATTGTATTCTTTTTCACTCTCTATTTTTCGTTGGATACATTTTTTTTAATCAGTATCCATATTTTCAATTTCTATTAAATTTTCACTAAATGTAAACATAATTAGGTTTTATTACAGTTTTTTTGTTTTCCCCTTCACTCTTTTAAAAGGATGTTTTATATACCCATTTACAGTGTTGGTTTTCCTCAAAGTAATTTTCAAATGTCAAACCCCGTATTGTTTAGTGCATGTCCAAATAGTTAAGATTAAATTTATTAGTGTTATAAAAAATGTTAAAACACGATTTTTTAAAATAATAAAATAATTTTTGAAAGTGTAAAAAATATACAACATAAATCTTAATGGGCCTGTGAAATATAGTGTTTAAATATGACCCTTATAACCATGTAATTGAATTGGTGGATATAAATTGGATTTATAGAATTTTGAAATATATATATATAAAGTACCTCATAAATAAAAATTTATTGATTAATTATTATTAAATATGTACAAAAACGTTAGTAAATTCATTTTATGATTTACATATATATTTTCATAAAAAATTATTTTTATAGATGTTTGAAAACGAATAATATTATTAATTTATACCACTTTTATAGAATTTATTAAATAAAATGACCTTTCATTTTTTAATTATTAATATGAAAATAATTTAATGGTGAATTGTTTCGTATATTTATGAAACATTTGAGTTCTTAATGAAGCGATAAAAAAACAATTTTAATTGATTTTTTTGAAAATCATAATGTATAATCATTTTAAATAATTAAAATCATCTTTATAATGAATGATTTAAATAGAATGTATAGATTATATACCAAAAAATTCGAATTTAAATCCATATAATGATAATCACTTTTCATATTATTATTATAAGATCATTTTGTGAATAAAAATTAATTTCTTAAATAAATATTTTTCAACATGTTTTTTGGGTTTATTTTTAAATTATATTCTTCCACATTTGTAAATGAAATTTCATAAAATTATTTCAACATTTTGAATCAACATAATTAATACTATTTAATAAGTTCAACTTAATTTATGGTAATAATGATTTGTAAAAACAATAAAATTCTATTACCATATTTTAGGGGAAAATAGGTTTAGAGATGCTTATAATTTTAATATACAATCATTTTTAAAATAGTTTCTATATTTGATAGCATACAAGTTACGCAACAAAGGTACTAAATAAAAAATAATTATTATTATTTAATTTCTTTCATTATAACATAGCCATTAAATTCATGAGATTGAATAATATTAAATGCAATATTAAACATGTAGTGGTCAATTTCATTCCTGAGGTATTAATTAAATTTTTTTAAATAGACACTTAGTTTTTTGTAGTCATTTAATTCTTCAAAAATAAATTTTCGTAAAATATTGTTTTTTGTGAATTTTTGTGAGTGAATATATAATTATTTTTTTTGGTATTTTATAATTTATTTTTTAAAAAATAAATTTTATTTTGGAATTTATCATGTCAATATTATCATATGATGAATTTTTATATTTTTTTAAAGACTTCATTTTCAATATATACTGAAAATACTAATTTTATTAGATGATATATTATATTTTTAAGTATTTAATGTGTAAAATTCAAATTTAGATTAGCTTAAAATTTAATTAGTTTTTTTATTCTTAATACTATAATTATGGTTTTGGAAATTGATTTTAGACTAGAATTTAGTGTTAAAATAATTTTATAGGTTGTTATTCTAAAAAAAATATTTCCTCACATTTTTCCTTTTTTGGTTTTAAATTAAATTATTCAATTTATGTGAATATAATGTCATAAAATGGATTTAATATTTGGAATCCAAATTTAAAAATTGTTTAAAAATGTCTATTTTATTTTAAGTGAAAATAAATTGAAATCATAGTAGTTTTTTTAAAATAGTAAAGAGTAAATCAAGCCAATAAGGGTTAGAAAATAAATAGTAAAGACTATAAAATTACCCCCAAAATTGTGAAAGTGTTATTGTAAGATTAAATTTAATCCATAGTAATCCAATATAAAGTTATATTACCCTTTTCCATTTTGGTTTAATTATAAAATTTATAAAATTTTATACAAATAAAACTTTAAAATGTCACACCCTTGTTTTTAATAACTGTAATATTTTTAACATGAGGATAAAAAGAAAATAATTTTATTAGTAAATGTTTTTAGTATATAATGGATTTATATTCATAATAATAATTTCTTTAATTTTTTTGTGAATAAATAATTTCTTTTAATTCCTATACAATGAGAAGTGTTGATTATTCAATTCGTAGAAAATGAAATAAATAAAATTAAAAATTATATAAGTATTATAAATTTAGATAATTATTACTATCCTAGGACATTATAATTTTCACTAACATGTTCAGGATATATTAAAATAATTTTCATAATATAAATTTTTTTCTTGGTGTTATTAAAGTAAAATTAATGAATCGTTCTAAAAAGAGATATTATTGATATTCTATAATAAATAAAATTTTATTAAATGATGTAGAATTCATAAAAATAATATACACAGAAACATGATTATTATATGGTTTATAATATCAATAATGGTCCATTTATGGTTTGTTAACCATTTAATGTTACTATCTTGACCGTCAAAGTGTTAAAATATTTAGTTTCACGGTAATTGTGGAATGGGTTAATGAGGGATTAAAATAAAAAGATATGTATAAAATGTGATAAAAACCTATCTAATTGTTATTTTATTATATTTTATGGTAACATATTCATCCTATATTATAAATAAAATAGTTTTTTAGACATTGTGAATTCAATATTATTTTATATCATTTTAATAATTTGAGATATTCAAAGAGTTCCCTTCACCTCTCTTATAAAAGGGAATCCCATATTCTCATTACATCACATGTGAATAACCACTTTATTTGAGAATTACCTAACTAAAGACATTATTAAATTGAGATATCTTTTTAAGTAGGTTATTATTATTATATGGCATAAGGTGTCAATCAAATGATACATTATAAAGAATAGGTGTTGTTTTTAACTTGTTTTAGTTTTGTTTCATCTTCAACCACCTTAAAATCATATTTTAATATGAAAAATTAATAAAAAAATTATCCTCCACATATCAATATGTAATTATGGTAATTTCATAAACTTTATCCATCTCCAACTTTAAGCATAAGGGAGAGGAATTATTTATTCGTGTGTACGACAGACTACTACCTCACGAACCGATGTAAATCATTTTCTGTTATCATCTATCAAGAATGGTTATGTTCATTAAAATAATGATTATATATGATATTAATTACATATTAATCATGATAAAAACATAATATATAATTTAACATCATATCTATCCTTTAAATTAAAAATGACAATGTTTTTCGTACGCACATGTGGACTACACCCTCCATGAAGTGATGTGATTCATTATTAATCGCCACATTATATTGATTATATATATGTATAATTAAAGAACTAATTTTTATTTATGTTATTATCATGATTATATAATTAAAATATAATTTTCACCTTCTTTCCATTATGATATTTGAAAAATTGACAAGTTTATTCTGCATATGTATGACATACCATCTCCATGAGTTAATGGCAGTTCATTTTTCATAACCATATTTAATCGTCTTAATTAAAATTATAATTTAATAATAAAAATGATAATTATTTCATTATTATATTTATATTGATGATGGAGTAATGCACACTTTGACTGTACTCATCCTACTGATTTAATTTTTGATATAAGTACTGAATATCATCAAAACATCCAACACAATCTTAAATGATTATGTAATTATATATAGATTGGTATTAAGTGTAATAAAAAGGAATAATAAAAATTAAAATGTTCCTAATAAAATAAATAATTAACCTAATTTTATTACTTTTTAAAATAAATAATGTGTGTGATGATTCAGACTCAAGGTACGTGACATTCTTCTAAAAACACTTTTTTAATGATTCCAATAAAACATACATTTTATTCCATATCAATATTTTAAAAAACTTTAAAGAAGGTTTTTACTATTATCCTCTAATTACATAATGTTAATTTACCCATGGATTACTTTCTAAAAACGGTTTCAAATGAATATTTTTTCATTCTCCAAATGTTGTAATTTTAAACTTTTGTTTCAATAGAATAAAATGGAATTTTTTATCTTATATGACATGAATAGATATTCCCACCATTATGAATAATATATTTTTGAAGAATATATAAAATTTTACAACGTTATTTTCATAGAAACTTTTTTTTATATAATTTCACAATTTTTTATTAAGTTATTTCAAAATGGAAAGGTTATTATACTTAATAATTTTTTAACAATATTTAAAAGTATTTCTATTCCTGAAAAAAAAAACAATTGATTTAAATTATAAATTAATAGGGACATGATCCACTGATAATATCATAATTATTTCTATGGATATATTATTATTATTTCAATGATATTTAGTTAGAATTGGTTTTATTACCACGGGTTAATATTTTATCAAAGTAATGATCTTTTTTAACACATAAGATAAAAATAAAATTTCCCACCAACAAGAATGTTATTTGATGTTTGGATTCCCTTATGAGATTTCATGTTTTATTTAAATAATAACCCTTCTTCTCTTATTCTAGGTGATTTATTCTTTGAAAATTGGTTTTAAAAATTAAATTATATTTCAATATCCAAAAAAGTCTTATAGATGCAATAATTATTTTTAAAAATAAAATATTTTATTTGATAAGATTATGTTAAGGTAATTTTCAATTTTTTATAGTGATGGGTAGTTATATTATAAATGAAAATAGGGTGATCCTATTATAGCTCTCTAATTAATTGGATAAAGGGATGGATTTAACTGATTACGTTTCTCCTAAGATATTATGGGAATATAATTTGATGGTTAATTCAAGTATAACCAAAATGGTTATTTAAGTTTTCACATTTATGGTTACTCTAATTATAATCATGGTGGTATTTCTCTATATAACCATTAAGGTTATCCCATTTGTATGATTGGAATGATAATTATTCTCTAATATTCCTTCATGTTTATCTATTATTTTTGTGGGTTTTAAAGGTTTCCTTTTAAGGATGTGTGTGTATTTTTCATGTGGTAATAATTTATATCATAATATTAAAGCATAATGTGATAATGGTATTTATTTTATTGGTTTTCATTTTTTTAATATAAAAATGGATTTCTTTCTTATTGGTACCCTACTATGTTTTTTGTTCTCATCAAACATTTTAATATTTTTTCATAGGTATTTTGGTAGGTCAAGGGAAAATAATAAGACAGGTTAAATTTAATGTGATTTTTGATAAAAAGAATAAATGGTTTATTTAAACAAAATATTCTGTGATAAATGGGGCTCAATAGTAGTGTCCACCATAAAGCTTTTGGGTTTTTTATGTAAGATTTATGAACTAATTTTATAAAACTCCAAACCTAAATGATCATCGTGAAAAAGGAATGTGAAGTCTAGTATAAGGCAATATATTATTTCTTATCTAAAATCATGTCCTTCTAGTTGGTATCAGTTTAGGATTTAGATAATTTTGTGGGCTAAGATGAAATTTGAGCATAATAAAAACTTCTTTCTTACCACAATGTTTAGTATGTTAGGGATAATAATATTTATATTTGACAAATATAATGAGTTTTAGAGAACATTAATATGTATATCTTAGTCATTACCATCCACATACTACAATTTAATATGATTTTATGTTTATTCTAAAACTAAGATTTTTGGTTCCAGTAAATTGATGGATCTAGCAGGCATCAAAGTAAAAATGGATGTGAATGAAAATATAGTGGCTTTCTGAATGATCCATCAAATGGAATGTGATTTGAAGGTCTAAATCTTGTTGTTACTATTTACTACATATTAAGACAAATGACTGAAAAAATGAACCAAAGTGAGTTTCCTGATGCATCAAATATGAGAGAAATAATTCCTTAAATAAGATCATGTTATAATAATCATAATTTTAAATAAATTTATTGAAGAATATTTCATGAATGTGGAAATAAAAACCCATTAATAAGAATTAATGATTATGAATTTGATTTATATGTGGCTAAGGAGTTCATAAAGGTATAATCTACCATATTAAAAGGAAGAATTCAATTAACTCTATAAAGGTGAAATAATTTCTTCTGAATGTATCAATTAAATATTTTAAATATGAGGGAATGATTATTAATGTTCATGGGGGAAGGATCATGAATGAGATCAGAAATACGGTACAGATATATTTTTATAAATTAATAATTACATTACAGTTGAATATATGGAAAATAAAAATGACATATGAAAGGTATAGATTATTTGTTGGCATATATTTTTACATTGATAAATATTGAGTCATGATTTATATTTCTGTTTATAAGACATAAGTATTATGGAATAATATTGAAAATAATGGGTAATGTATTATAAATAATAATTAATTATTAATAAGTATACCTATATTATATTAAAGAGTCATAATAGTTGTTTAAATGATCAGAAATTTAAAATAATTAATACTAATGGGAGTAATTTTGGATTCTTTTATTGAGTTTTGATACATGTTTAAGGTATATGTAACTCATATGATTATCACATGAAAATTTTATTTTTGGGATAATTTTATTTTAATTATTTTTGAAATAATTTTTAATTTATGGATTACCTTTGTTGTTTATATGATAATGGTTTTTGTGGTAGTTATTGTCTATTACATTTTTGGGATTAAAAATGAATGGTATGAGATAACATTTCATGATAGAAAATATATTTAATGTTTAGTATATTGAATTACCTTTTCTGGATTTTTTTACTGGGAATTTTATTAGGATTATAATAAAATAGTAGTAGAAAAAAAGGACAACTTGTAGGTTGGGTGACAACCCATCACATCTGGTAAGGCTGCGTGGCTTCAACCCACAACCCACGGGATTCATGGTTATATCCCATACCACTAGACTATATGATGCCTAGGTTATTATGAAATTATTTTTTCTTTATTGAAATGGTATGATAGATACAAGTTAAGACCATTTTGGGAAAATATGATTTATTGTATTGATAAACATGGGATTGGAAATTTATTTAGTTAAAAAGTGATTAATGTTATTTCAAAAAAAGATCACTATTATTTTAGAGAGAATCATATAAATAAGGTAAATATAGAATGTTGTGATTTTATATTATAAATAAAGTATGAATTATCATTTGTAATGACATATAATTTTATTGTGGATTTATGGTGATTCAGAGTATTTGTAAAAATGAATAGAATATCTAGGAGAATATGGGATTAAGGAATTTTCATGTTTTGTATGGGAAATGAAGAGTGATTATTGTTTTTTTAAACTATTAAATTTTAATTGGGATATTATGTGATAAAATATTCCTAATTTATGGGTTTCGATATTAGTCTATAATATGTTGAGGAATTTTAAGTATTGTTAAGTTTATTTTCGTGTATTCATTTTTAATTTTAGAGATTAATGTAATTTTTCTTCAGAAGAGGGTTTATTATTTTTTTCAATAATCATATATTATAATAATAATTATTTTTTTAGATATAGTATAAAGATAGGAGGAATAAATTTTTATCAACTATCAATGTTCATTCTAGTGCTTCAGGCATGAAATATTACTCTAGAATACTCAATGTTTTGAGAAAAAGAAGAGACTCTAATAAACAATGAATAAATAATGAAACTCTACTTTTCAAGTATGTATATTTTATTATTTTTTATTATAAATAAAAATTTTATTCATGAATTCATAACAAATGGTTTTGAAATAAAAAAAATTATCCATTTAATATTATTTTTGTGAAATAAATGGCCTCTTAAACCATTATAAATTTACAACATTGTGATGGTTAAATCTCTGGAGATCATGTTCTCTATCACTCTCTATCAGTAATTAGATGATATATTTTTATTCAATATCTATGTTTTCACTTCCCACTTTTTTTCCTACAGAGAATCCTATTATGTGTTATTCCAAAAGGCCATCGATCTTCTCTTTCCCTCATGTCAAGTGGTTTTTTGTTAATCCTTTTTACAATGTGGGTTTTTAAAAATGTTATTTTGAAAATTCAAAACCAATTAAAAAACCCATGTTCAAATTTTCAGGAAACAATTTTTTATGCAGTTAATGTAATAACCATATATTTTTACAAAGAAACTATGTTCAATAGTACTCATGATACACAACACCGAGTATAAACAAACAACAAATTATTATAATTTAAATGTGACAATTATATCCTAGATGATAAATTGGTGGAAAATGAATATTATTAACCACATTATGAATTATATAATGGTAAAATTTATTTATAATATATTAATTAATTACTTTTAAATAGGAACTCGTGTTTTTAGTAATGTCATTTCATTTTTCATAAAAAATCTTTTCTTAAAAAATGGGATATTATTATTTTTATATGAAAATATTATAATTAATTATTTAAAAATAATAAAACAATTATTTGATAAAATGAATTTTACCGTGTCAAAAATATACTCATATGTTTTTAAATTTTTTTTTGGATAGATTGATTTTCAATGAATAATGAAAAATACTAACTTTTATTTTGAATTGTATATTATTTTTTGTAATTATAATGTAAATATATATTTTAGATTAGTTTTAATCTTGAATTTTGTCCTTTTGATTTAAAGTAATCCAAATATGATTTTTTAATAGATTTTATACATGAACATTGTAAATAATTTTTTTTAATATCTTATTTTCTAAAAAATTGTTTATCTTTCTGTTTTTTTGGATGGATTTTAAATTAAATTATTCAATTTATATACACTAAATATTGAAAAATTGATTCAATAAATTTTCCTGAAGGTCTGAATTATTAAAATATGTCCCTATTATTTTTTGTCAAAATGAATAGTAATCATTGTAATTTATGATACGTCAGTTAAGGGTAATCCTTGTATGTAAGGTTTAAAAATAGAATGATAAATACAATACAATGAACCCAAATCATTCCAAAATATTATAATATGACTCCATGTATTCCATCAATATTCATTATTATGTTATATGATCCTTTTCATCTATGTACGATTATTACATTTACAATATTTTATTAAATGAAAATTAAAAAATGCAGCACTCTTGTTTTTAATAACAATAATATTTCTAACACTTGGAAAAATAATAGATATGTTCCATTATAAATGTTAATTTGGAAACTGATGGATTTATATTTATCATTATTTTTTTAACATTCTTTAAATATATAGTTAACTTAAATTCTTACACAATGTTGATGATATGATTATTCAGTAAATGGAATAATCCGATAAATGTTATTAAAAATACTATAAGTATTGTAACATGATATAATTTGTCTAATTCATGAATTTTATATAATAAAATAATATTTTTGTGATGAATTGAAATATTTATTTCTTAATTTCTTTGTTTTCTTGATTTTACTAATGATTCTGTAATGAATAGTTATACAAAATGACATCACTGATATTTTATAATAAATAATGTTTTATTAAATGAATTAAATTACTAAAAATTGTATATTAATATAAGTTATTAGTATATGTTTCTAATATATATCAAGGTCCATTTATAATTTTTTTTCACTTATATTAACTATCTTGACCTTCAATGGGTAAAATCATTATTGTCAAGATAAGTGTGAAAAGGGTTAATTAGGGATTGAAAAATGATAAGGGTAAAAAAGTTATCAAAACATGCCTAATTTTTATTTTATTTTATTATTTCAACCAATTATTATACTATAATTTAAATAAATATGTTCTGATAATTTTGAGATTTAAAATTAATTTATATTAATTTAATAATTTGATAAATTCAAAGAGAGAATATCCCCTCTCTTGTAAAAGGGAATCACATCATTTATTTACTTCACACTTCATAATCCATTTTATTCAGATTATAAATTCCTAAATCCCTTATTATAATCCCTATGATCAATATAGAAGGTCGTTTTTATACATAAGACCAATATTTGATGGATTAAGGTGTTAATCAATAGAGATGTTCCAAAGTATTAGTATAGTTTTTAACTTCATGTTTTAGTTTTATATTTTTTTCACATTTGAAAACTCTTATTAAAATAAGAAAATATATCATTAAAAATATCCTCCATATATTGGTATATTATTATTTTAATGGAATTACCTATATACATCTCCAAACACTATCATAATTGAGATTAATTCATCATTTGTGTGTACGGTGGCCTAACGCATCACGAACCGATCTGATTCACCTTTCATCACTATATATCATGACTGGTTATAATTAAGGAAATAATTTTTATATATGATATTCATAACATAAATAAAATTATAAAAAGATCGTATATCATTTAGTTTTTTCCATCTCATTCATTTAAAAATGATAACGTTGTTTGTGTGTATGTGTGGAATACCACCTCCAGAATGCGATGTGAATCATTTTTCATCCCCACATCACATGGATTATATATATATGTGTGTATTTAAAGATTTAATATTATTTTTATGATATTAAGATAATTAATTAGTTAAAAATCACAACTACCTTATTTCGGTTACAATCCTTGAAAAAAGGAAATGTTACTCACACATATATACAACCAACAGTCTATATGATAGTAGTGTAGTTCATTTTTCATAACCATATTTAATAGATGGATTTAAAATTATAATTCATTTGTAAAATTAATAATTATTTCATAATTATTACTCTAGTAATGATGAAATAATTACATCGTTGACCATACTTATCCTACCGAATAATTTTTGACTTAAGTATGAATATCGTCAACATGTCCAATGTGAAATTACATAATTAAATAATTATATATATTTTTGTATAAAGTGAAATAAGAAAGGAATAAAATTCTTGAAAATTTTTCCTAATAAACTAAATAATTAACCTATATTTTTTATTTCTTAATACAAAGAACCTATGTGATGTCTCAAACTCATGGTAAGTGCCTTTCTTTTATAATTCCACTTTTAAAGCTCCCATTTAAATTTTTTTCTTCTATATCCATATTTTTTAAAATAAAATTAATGAACTTGTTTCATATTATTATAGGAATTTTCAGAGACTTCTTTAAATGTTTTAATTTTTTTTAAATACGTCGATACAGATATTTCTTTCATTTTATAAATGAGGTGCAATTAAATTATGTTTCAATTGTATGAAAAAATATATTTTTTACTTATATGGAATAAATATTTTTTTCCATCTGTCATGACTAATATTTTCATTTTTGATTAATTTATATGTTTATAGGGTTATTTTCATAGAAACGTTTCTCCATTATTATTTTATAAATTTTTAAAATAAGTGATTTCAAAATTTAAAATTTATTTTCCTCAGTAATGATATAATGATATTTAATGGTATTTCTATTACTATAAGTAAAAAATCATTTCTTTCATATATTAATTAGTAGGGATATGAACAATTGTTACCAATATAATTTTTTATTATAATGGATTATCATTGTATTAAATAGATTTTATTGCAGCCTATTTATTTTCTATGAGTTAATCATGTTATGAAAGTAATTCCCTATTTTAACATATATGACAAAAATGACTTTTCCTTATTTAGTAAACTTTATTTTATGATTGGATTTCCCTTATAATCCTTAATGTTTATCAAAATAACTCATTACCTTATTATGGGTGATTTGTTCTTTGGAGATGAGTTTTTAAAAAGAAATGGTATTTCAATATCAGGAAATATTTTCTTATGGGTGAAAATAATATTTTAAAATCTACAAGACTTTATGTGTTATTATTATTTTATGGTTCATGGTCATTTTTAATAAAGATCGGTGGTTCCATTATAATATAAGGGCTGGTGATCCCATAATATCTACACGATGCATTGGGTATATGGATACAGTAAACTAATAAGGATTCTCCTAAGTGATTATGAGAATATACTGTGAATGTTATTCCAAGTATAATTGTGATAGTTATTCAGGGGTAACTGCAATTGTTAATCCATGTATAACCATGATTTTTTACTATTTGTAACCATAATGGTTGTCACATTTGTAATAGTGGGTTTAAATTGATTCCAAAATATTATTAAGTGGTTTATTTTTGATTTTTATGGGTTTCAAAGGTTTCCTTTTCCCGAAAAGACTGTATTTTTCATGTGGAAATGATTTATTTCATAAGCTCAAAGAATAATGTGATAATGGTAAGTGTATTATCGGGTTTTCAGGTTATTAACAAGAATAATGGTTTTATTTCTATTATTTCCCTTACTGAGATTTCTATTCCCAACACATATTTTAAAATGTTTATTAATGATTAAGGATGGGTATGAAAAAATAAGATTCCAATTTTAAAGTTATAAATATTTTTTACCATAAGAAAACATGATTTATTTTAAAATTATCATATTGTGGGAAACTATATATTGAGTAGGATTAACCAAAATATAATTTTTGGGTTCTTTATATTTTATTTATGACCTAATTCTCTAAAAATATAAACCTAAATGATCTTTAGGAAAGAAAGAAAGTGAATTCTATACAAAGGCACTAGATTATGTGATATTTGAGGTCAGGTACTTATAATAATAACACAAAAACTTTTATTATTTATATTATTTTATGATATTTAGACCATATCTCATTTATGATATGGAAATTTACTTTTTATAGCCATTTGAACTTGGAAATTATATCTATATTATTTTATGTAAAGAAACACCAAACTATCACTCTCTTCTTTTTAGTTTATTTTATTTGTTAACATATGGATAAGATTATTTTATGAATGAATATAAAATATTATTTTGAAAAAAAATTAATTTATTTTTGTCCTGTTAATTTATTATTAATTTTTAGTGACAAAATAAGTATCTTAAATGTTTAGAGAAAGCTGACAAAATATTGATTCAATTAATAGAAAAATAAAATAAATGAATCTAGAAATATTAAATGTAATATAATTGGATATTTTTGTTTCCTTAATTTATAGATTGAAATTACTTTGTCGGGATATTTGAATGGATTATATCTAAAATATTTTTGTTTATTGTGGGTTTCAATGGTAGATTAAATGAATTGTTCAAAGATTGACAATAATGATATTTTACACTAAATAATATTTTATGAAATGATATAAAATTCATAAAAATATTGTAATCATAATCATGAACTCTGAATGGTTTATAATATCATCTATAGTTCAATTATGGGTCTTTATTCCTTTTATAGTGACTCTATTGACCCCTAGAGTGTAAAAACAATAATATCACATAAATTTTCAAAAAATGTTAAAATGTGTTAAAAATATATGGCTGAAAAAATAACCGTCACATGTCTAATTTTCATTACATGATAGGATCTCTAGAGAACGAAATATTTTCTTTGAATATTTTAATTTAGAGTATTTAGAATCTACAAATTAATTTATTTTAATTTTATTATTTAACAAATTATAAGAGTACCTCTCCCCTCTCTTATAAAGGGTAACATCTTGTCCTATTTTATTTAAACTTCAAATATCAATTTACATTATTCAATCCAAAAAATACAATACTTACTTCCCATTCTAGGTCATAAAGTCCTAGTTTTTATTGTAAAATCATCATACAAAGGCTCTTAGTGTTTTTCAAAGAAGATATATCATTCTTAACTGAGTGTTTTTGTTTTATATATTCTTCAACCTCCTTCAAATCATATTAAAAAAATGATGATGTGGTAAATTAAGTATCTTATATATATTGATATTTTTTATGTTAAAGAAATAAACTATATCCCAATAATATTCTATCAAATGAGAAACAAAATTATCTTTCATGTGCACAACAAACTATCAACTCGTGAGCCGATGTAATTCGTTTACCATCACCAAACCTCACAACTAGTTTTAATGATATATTTACTATATATATTATATTAATTGAATATTTATCATATTAAAATATAATATATATTATAATCTCTAACCTTCCCATTCATTTAAAAATGTTAACAGTGTTCGTACATACGTTTGGACTACCACCTCTTCAAAGCGATGTAATTCTTTTTTCATAACCACATCAGATGACTAATATCTATATGTACATTTAAATAAAAACTATTATATTTATTATATAATTATCATTGTATAAATATAATATAACACTTATCTTCTTTCCATTATGATCATTGGAAAATAGAAATGTTACTATAGCATATGTACAACATACCATTTCCATGGTCATAACATATTTCATTTTTATAACCATACTAAATGGTTGGATTAAAAATAATAATTTATATATATAAATGATAATTATTTCATGAATATTATTTTTTAGAGGATTAAATAATTAACACTTTGACCATAGTATACTTACCAAATTATATTTAGGTATATAAAACAAATATCATCAAAACATCCAATATTAACTTCATTGACTAAGTAATTAATATAAAATGTTAATAAAAAATAAATGAAATAATAAACATTAAATAGGGTTTTAACCAATTTAATAATTAACATTATTTTATTATTCTTGAAGCCAAATAAATAATGTGATGAGTCTAACCTTATGTAAAGGATTTCATCCCAATTTCCCTTCAATCAGGCATATTGTAATGTTACACACCTAATTTCTATAATATATTTAATTTAATAACATTTTTTACATTTTATTTCATGAATCCTTCATAATTCAGGGTATTTTAATTTTCAATTGAAATTATATCATCTGGCTGGGTTTATTCGAATGTTACCATGTGGTAATGGCTATCATAACTCATTTTTTTCATAATTTTATATTACTTCGTCATTCTCTTTGATATTCAAAGATTATGAGTGAAATGATTTCTTATTATTTTATGTTTCATTTTATCATTTTTTTTTGTGGATTTACATTCTATACTCATAATTAGTTCATTGATTAATTCTTTCTTTAATAGTATGATCTTTTTAAGAGATTCTATCTCAATTGTTTCTCTATGGAGACATATTTGATATTATACTGATACATATTTTTATGAGTTGTATCTACAACCCATTTGATATGTTATATAGAGAATAATTTTATATTCATGATATTTTATTTTTCATTTAAATTTGTTTATTTCATAGGGTTATGATTCAAAATATACCAAAGTGGTAATGGTTTATTCCACAATCTCATCATTATTTGGGATTATTTATTAAGTCATTGATGGGGTAATTTTAAGAACTATAGATCATAAAACCAAAAATAATTATTCTAATACACTCATTTAAATAAATTATAATGTTTCCTTTCATTTTCAACTCTTTATGTACTCATGATTCCAAAACCAATTTTTTGATAAAAAAAAATCTACATTATTTTTCTACTCGATCAGTAATATTTTCCTTAGATGTCCATATTTTCCTTAAAATGTTTTAGGAATATTTTTAATATTCTTCAATGATTTATTAAATAAATTTTTATCCATGATTGAATTTTAAGAAATGTTTTAAAATGAATTTTATTATCATTTTCTAAATGAGTTACTTATTGAATTTTTATTAATAATGTGAAAGAAATCTTAGTTTTAATATAATAGTAATAAATAGAATTTACTATCATCATAAGCACCCATTGTATTGAAGCTTTCATTACATTTTTCCAGAATTATTTTCAAAAAAATCCTAATATTATAGAAATATTTAGTTTTTGAAAGTGGAGGTTATATTAAAAGGGGTATTTTCTCAGGAAGTTTTTAATGATCCTTTTATAACACTTATATTCATAAATGAAAACAAAACAATATTTTAATTATACTATATATATATATATATATTATATTTTAATGATATCATCCTTATTTTTTCTCTAGATGGATTATAATTAGTTTGATTAGGAAATGTATTTATATTATTTATTCTAGTTCATCCAATATTGGTATTTATTAATTACTAATGTATATTAATTATGAGTTATTTTTTATTGATATGATGCGTTTATAAGACTTAGTATTTGATATATAGGGCTAGATATGACCCTTTAATCTATCGGTAGGTTTCAAGAGACAAACATGTTTTGGTATTTTGTCAGAGCCTTACCCATTTATGTAAGATTTCATTGAATGAGGCCTTGATAGTATCATTATAATGTATGAGAATAAAAATTCTATCCTTATTAGATTAGTTGTTAATTCTCTTGTGATTATTGTATTTTTTATGATAACCATGGATAAGTCTCAAGATCATGTGATTATTTATATTTCAGCATTTTATAATTATTTAATCCTTCTGTATTATTATTCTTGATTATGAAATTGATTAAATGGTATGTATTTCAATTATTTTTTTTCCATACTGATTATTACTTATGAACACATGATATATTCCATTGGATGAAACCCTTACTTAACATCTGACCACACCCTTTTTTTATTTCCTTTCCCTCAGATTTGAAGAAAGAAACATCAAATTATATGAAACATGCATAATATTTACTTTAACTATGATTTTAATTTTATGTTTTCAATTGTAATGTAAGATTCATTTATAAAGACATTTTACCAATAATACTAAACAATTGATTACTTTGGGATGTTATTTCTTGTATCTAGTGCTAATTAAAAAATGTAACCATTAGCATTGGGATACTAGGGTCATGGTATTTACATTTGGTTTTAGATGCATTAATAATAGAAATCATGGGAACTATATTTAAGATAAAATAGATTAGGGAACATAATCTATTGAATGAATTTTAGATTAATTCTTTGTATAGGATAACATCCTAATGTTTCGGTAAGGTAGTTATTATTTTGTTTTCATAGAAATAAATTCATGTCTAGATACTAAAAGTGGATGTTTTTTTTGTATATATTAATGTTGGTTTAATATAATGGAAAATATTTTATCCAGTATATAATGTCCATCATCAAATTCCATGCTGATTGTTCCCTTAATATGCACTTTTTTTTAAACTCATGGGGGTATGCATGAGATACTTCACATTTTGAATACTGAAGAAAATAAATTACTATGGCTTGAAATACGGTGTCTTTATATGAAAATATGTTGTCCTAATTTAATAAATATATAAATTATTATGTTTATTAGAACTATGATTACATTTTATCATAAAATGATTGTTGGTTTTATATAATGGATAGAACCATGAGGAATAATGTTAACACGAAATATGAATAACAATGTGGTCCTTCTGAGAAACCAAATTGGACGATGACTAAATTGAAAGATATTATTATTATTCAAAATAAATTATCCCAACATATGATTAGCATTATATTCTATAGACAACTCTCATACTCACCAAATAATATAAATTCAATGTCCACAAAGAGAATGAGGGAGGGGACCATAGAGGAAAGAATGATCAATATCATTCATGGTAGAAATATAGGAAAAGATAGCAAGCATAATGTCTCCAATGAATGGTAAAAAACATTATGTGTGGAAAATAAGTGAATATATCAATTAATTACCAATTAAAAATGTGGAGTTTAATGGGGAGAAATAAATTTCATATGAGAGATCCATTTATAGATCTTTCTCTTAAATGTGGGGATATTGGGAATTATCTAAGTTCATAACCTATTCTAAATGTTAAATACTATACTATGTAAGAAACAATAATATACCAATCATTGATTTAAATGATTAATGAATTTATATATTTGGTTATATAATTATGTTGTACAAGTATTTTTATTAATGATCTCTACGGTGTAAGAATAATGAAACATCTAAGGATTTTGTTAATTTTTTTAAGAACATATGATTTTACTCTGACATTATGGTGATTCATTTTATTTATATAAATAAATATCATATATGGTTAGGTCTATACATATTTTTTATGTGACATTAAGAGTGATTGATTTTATTTGGAGATAAATTTTAACTTTATCATAGATGAATATGTAATAAAATATTTAATAGCATTGCGATTCAAAATTTGTTAGGAAAATTTTAATGAATTTGTTTGTTAGTTGTATATAAAATGATATATGTTGACCTTTGGGTGTTATTATTGAGGCCTTATATAGTAATTTTTAATTTCATCATATGATGGTATATTATTTTAGAAATATCATACCATATGCTAAACATTTTGGTTTTGTAAAATGTATAAAGACTGACGGAATGTATTATTATCCTTTGGTGAATTATGTGATCTATTAGAATTTAATTTTAGATAATTAGGCAGGGAAAATATATCTTAAATATTCATTTCTTGTAGTAATAAATATAGTGTAAATTGATCTAAGAAAACCAAATGATGGAATTTTGATTTTGAAATAAAAATATATAAAGAATGTTTATATTCATGTGTCATCTATACAAATAGGAAATTGATTCCTTAACTCTAGGAAATAAATCTATAAACAAATATTTCATCCTATTACAATAATTTATGATGAATTTATGGTCTTTATACCCATCGCAGATTTGTGGCATTGTGGTCTCTAACTTTCTTCTGACCATGTCCTCTATACCTCTCTCTTAATCACTAGGTGTTAGTTTGTTCCATTATGTCAATTCTACTTTACATCCCATTAATTTTATTCTATATGGAAATATAAATCTGTGTTATTCTGGATGAACTTTTTTATTTCCCTTTACCTCATTAAAGAGAATGTTTTATTCACACTTTTACGATATGGGTTTTCTAGACAGGAATTTTTTATTGTAAAACCCTTCATTTTCGAGCGCAATTTCAAATTGTGAGGTTTAAAATTATTTATTTTGGGGATAATATAAAACCACGATATTTTTAAATAAAAATATTGTGTTTGATAGTGTACACGACACGCAACCCCGAGCTTAAATTACCCATTAAATATTTTATTTAAATATGACCATTATAACCTAGCCATTGATTTAGTGGGTATAAATATGATTAAAATTATTATTAATATATATATATATATATATATTATGGTATTAATAAAAACAAATTTATTTATTAATTATTATAAAATTATCACACTATTTTTAGTAAAGTCATTTTATGTTTCATAAATACATTTTCTTCAAAAATGTTTTTTTACTGTTTTTACAAACAGATAATATAAAAATATATATCCAATTTTAAAGAACTTATTTGATAAAATGATATTAATTTTTGAAATCATCATTTTAAAATTAACTTAAGGTGATTTTTTTGTTTTTTATTAAAACATTTTATTTTTCAATGAATATAAAAAATTACTATTTTTCGTAAACTTTTTTTTAAATGAATAATGTATATCCAAATAATATTTAATAATGATTTATTTAAATTATATTTATAGATTATATATCTAAATATAATAATTATAAAATATATAGTTATTATCAATTTTCATATAGTTATTTTATGATCATCATAACCTTAAAAAATGCATTTCTTGAATGGAAAATTTTTCAACACCATTTGCATGATTATTTTTAAATTAATTTTTCGAATTTATTGAATTAGATTTTATAATATCAATTTCATATTTTAAATATGAGTAATTAATATTAGGTAATAATTTTACTATATCTGTTTCACAATGAATTGTAAAACATTAAAAAGTATTACCACTGTTAAGGATAAAAGAGGTTTACATAGGGTTGAACTAAAGAGATAAGTGTGATAATAACTTAAAAACAAGTATATTTATATTTAATAGATATATTTTTATCCTATCTCATATTTTATTCTTATGGTTCCCATTTTGGTTCCATTAGAAGTAATGAACCAAGGATTACAATTGACATTTTTATATTAAAAAAATGTGTAATATCATATACTATATAGTATTATAAAAATAATAAATAAAATTAATTTATTTAATTAATAAATTTTTTCCCATTAATTATAATTTCAAACTTTTCAAAATGTGAAACATTGCAACTGGATAAAAAAGGAAAAAAATCTAAAATGAGAAAATATGGATCACCATGGTCTGTTAGAATCTTTTCAACTAAAGAAAACATAAAAAAAATAAAACCAATTATTTGAAAACCAATAAATCTCATAGAAAATGAAAATATATAACCAATAGATGATTTTTAGTCAATATTGAGTGAAATAATGAGGATTTATTTATAGGTGGTAATATGACACTTGTAATGGTTAAGTGACTATTAGAATTGTAACCAAAAAAATGAGAATAGTAACCCACCCATTGGAATAGTAATTTTACCTAAAAATAATAAATTTAGATATAAATAATATTTATCAATGTTAATTTATGTATATATAAATTATATAACACCTAGAAAATAAATATCATTTTTCAAAAACTCAAAGAAAATATGATCACATTTTTTAATAAACTCTATTTTAATGTATTTCATAAAAATAATTATTTTTTATCAAAAATTATAATTACCAATATTAGAAATGTATTTTGATAAAATACATATCATTTTTGAAATCACCACATCAAAATTTCCCAAGGGTACTTTTTTGGGAATTTTCTAAACTACAGTAATTTTTGGGTGAATACTAAAAATGGAGTTCGTTTCACAAGACTGATGTATCTTAAATAATATTATTCATGATGTGATAAGTAAAAGTTCCTTTAAGGAAACTGAGGTTTGAAAATTATATTTTAAATTTTTTAAATTAATCTTTAAAATAAAAAAACATTAATTTTTAAACCTAATAATAACTTTCCAAATCCTATAGTCAAAAGTGATTCTTTAAAATACAAATTTATCTTTTTTACAATTTCATTTTTAATAAACTAATTAATTAGAATTATAAAAGGTTTTTAAACTCTAAAACCCATTATATTATATTTTTATATGATTTATATTGCCAAAAATTTAATTTTACATGTTTTACATTTGATATAATATTTTTTCAATATTTTATTCAAAAAATACTCCTCTCTTCAAGTATAAATATCACATCTTTATCCCCTGGTAATTCCACTCATTCCTAATTTCCAAAAGATTGGAATATTTCAAAAACCTTCCCCACAGTCCACATATTATCCCTAGTGATTTTATGGAGTAATAAAACACTAAAAATCAGGGGAATTTTAGTGGCGTACAAGAGAAGCTACCCCGAGGATTATGTATGTTCTGATCAACTCCTCCATTTTTTATATTTCTTCTACTTATTATCTCTCTTTTCACCACCCCATTCATAGGAAATACTTATAATAAATTAATATAATGTAATTTAAGATTACATTAATAATATAATTATCATATTTAATATATATATATATATTGTTAAAAAAATTCTTTCTGAATATCCCAATAATATCCCCTTAAAGGATAGTTTTCCACTAATAGTGACATGGACAAGTTAATTATTATAACCACCATAAAGGATGATTATTTTGAAATATATATGATTTATATACTTTTAATTATATTTATTAAAAAAGTCTAGAATTAATTATGCTGATTTATATATTACATTTAACAAATTAGAAAAATTAAGGTAAAACAGGATATTTTTATGTAAAACATGATATCAAAATGACTACCCTATGACCATGGAAATTCCGAATTATAGTAAAATGAATATAATTGATATATATTGATGAAAATTACAATAAATAAATTTAGGATAAATTTTTTAATAAATCAATGATTATTATTCTATAGGCTTTAATGTGACGAAATAAAGCTGGAATAAGGGAAAGGGGATTCACTAACCCAAATCCATTTCTTTAGGTTATCACACTTTCTTGAAATCAATAGTATGCATATTCCAATATGTTTCCTCAAATATAATTTCATTAATCATACCTTTTTTTCAGTTATATACAATTTTCCACCTTGATTTGTGAATCCAAATACAATGAATTTCCTATAATACATTTCATTCTAACACAATTTTTCAACTCCTCGTGTTGTGTTTCATATCCAAAATTACTGATCCATTATTCCAATGCATGATCAGACTTTTTATTTTGGGAGGAAAAATTTTTATTCAATAATTTATTATCTATTAAATCTTCATGAAACCCATTCTTTTTCAAGGGTTATTTCATTACTATGATTGTTATATATTCTATGTAGCATTTGTTATTATTTAAATATTATGATGTGGTGTGTGAGAATAGAATTATATAGACCTCCAATGGATAGTATAAAGTTTTTCATCTAATAATATGTTTTTTATTATGTGGTAACATTATTCTACCATTTTTGACATGATGATGTTATGATTATTACCATATGTTATTAATGAACACGATGTTAGCTTTGTTCAAAAGAGTGTGTGGTATTCGACCACTAAGACATGATGTTTCATTTTTATGAATTTCCACTTTACATTAATTTATTGCATGATGCCATCAAGATGTTGATGATTGTCATATTCTTATAATATGATTATTTTACCATTCTAACCCATGTTATATTTATTCTTGTCTCTTAGTCATCATCTTACTTGGAATTTAGCTCACCCCTTTCTTCATTGTATATCCTCAGGTGATTTAATTATACTAAAGAGGACATGAGGGCCACTGAGAATATATTTTATAATGAAATAAATAATATTTATGTTTTATTAAGTAATTTTTTTATCATCATAACATTTTTCAAGACACTAATCCATTGTATCGTAAATTTGTATTTTTGTTATTTTTTTTATCTTTTAAATGTTGTAATTGGAATGTAAGAAATAGTATAGTCACAATAGTTAGTATTAGAGCATGGATTAGTTAATTTGGGAATAATTATTAGGGAACATTAGTGAAAGAACTTAAGATAATATTAAGTATATATAATCTGCCATGAAACATTAATATTGTGAAAAGCTAAAAATCGGGATCCCATAAGAAATCCCATTAAAGATAATTTTGAAATAGAATACATAAATGATTCATACATTTTTGACACAAGATTTGATAAAACCATCTATATTTTAGTAAATTTCTAGAACCAGGAGAAACAATAACAACAACCCATGTGAGGGACAATGCAATGATTGTCTAAATGAAATCACCAATGCCATGGGAGGTGTAGTTCAGTACATTATGGAGATTCTCACACAACCATCTCAGGTTATGAGAAATAAACTAAACCACATGGAAGGTCCACCTTCACCCAAGATGTAATAACTGGCTATTGAGTCATTTATATGGAAATAACCACTAAAGTATAGTGGAACTTCTGATCTACTAGTCATGGAAAAATGATTTATCTCATTTGATAAGATATTTTCAGTGACCTATTGTTCTAACAAGGATAATGTTACTCTATCCAACAATTTTTTAGATGAAAAGTCTGATCAATGGTGGGTGTTGATGAAGAATGCAGAGAAAAATGATGAAATGGAAGAGATGTAGTGGAAGACATTATGAAATTTTTTCATAAAAAGTATTTCCCTATAACTCTTTGAACTATGAGGGAGAGATGATTATTTGAGTAGGATAAAAGGGAAGTTGACTCTATCACCACATAATAGGAAAACATCACAATGAATTCCGAATACACCTTGAGTTTTGTTATAAATAATGAATGAAAAATTGATAGATTCTTCAGTGGTTTAAAATCATACATTTTAATGGCTCTAGCTATTTGAGAGTCTAGGAGAGATGATAAAGTCATCTGATGTGCTCTCAAAGTAGAGATGGAGATTGGATAACAGTCCCCTGGTTATGGGAATAGGAAGATAATATTAGAGATTCAATATTGTGGTTCAAATAAAAAAGGAATAAATAGGGTCTGATTACCCACATGTAAAAAATGTGGAAAGAAACGTCATGGGAATTAATTCAATGTGATATGGAAAGGATTCGTGTGTGGGATATAAGGCCATTAAACTGATTAATGTTGAAGAGACATGAAAATAATGGCCAACATGATATAGGAAATGAAGGGATCTCTTAATGAACCACCCATGGTAAAATGCTTCAACTATAGGGAGAAAGGGAACAGTGAAAGCCAGTGCACTAAACCACGGGTCCTTGAGTGTAATCATTTTGAGAAAGCACAAAAACCAAAGTAGAATTGAAATATTATTCAACCACTATTACTTAAGTGGATCATGGAAATTAAATCATACAGGGTACACTTCTTATTCACTCAACAATGGAAAATATTTTATTTTATTATAGATTTTTTCATTCCTTTATATAATTATTGTTTAATATAACAATTGAATCGAAGCCTTGATACTATGAATTAGAGAGAACTATAAAAAACTCATGGTGGTACAACCATTTCAACCCAAGTATTGAACTCTTCTCTAATAATATTATGTCGAAATATTCTCTCATGGAATTTCATAATACTTCCCTTTGTGGAATTTTTTGTTATACTAGACATGGATTGTCTCTCATTATATAGAGAACATGTTAACTATTGAGAAAAGTAAACATCCATTCATATTCCAAACCATCCAATACTCCTCTACAAATGCAATAAAGACCATGAATATCCTTTGTAAAATAAATATTTTTATTACATTGGAAGGGTATTAATGACATTTTCTGAGAAATTTATCATTATTTCCTTTCCCACAAACTAAGTTCAGATGAAATAAGTATTGTATATCAAGTTGAATGAATGTGAGGAATGCTTCGTGGGGCTCATGAAGAGACCAGTCACTGCACATGTACTCTCCCCACCAATAAGTGGATAAGGATTTGTGATTTATAGTGATTCTTCAAAGAAAGGATTTGATTGTGTACACTTACAGAGTGATAAAGTGATAGTTAATTCCTCACAATTGTTCAAGCTCCATGAGTAGAACTATGATACGCATGATCTAGATTTACCAGTTTTAACATGATATTTGAGAGCAATTAAGGTGGTACAAAATGAAGAATGAGATTATGGATAATTTCTCATGGTGTTTGGTACGTTAACAAGTTAATAAAGAGTTATAGATGTTTAAATGGTTGATTCAACCATTTCTTATACCCATATACAAATGGGAGAATATAACCATGGACTTTTCTACCAGTATCCTAAAGAAATCCAATGGAAATATTTTTATATGGTTTGTGGTGGATCGACTCACCAAGACTTCCCATTTTATCTCTATTGATGATGATTTCATTCCCTAATAGCCAATAAATTTATATATGATAGATGTAGTGATACTACATGGGGTTCCCCTATCGATCATATGTGATTTAGATCAAAGGATCACTTCTAAATTATAGATATGTCTTCAACATTATTTGAGTACTGAATTGAATTTTTGGATTTCTTATCACCCAAAAACTGATGGATAATATAAAAGGATGATTCAGAAGCTCAAGGAAATGCTAAGATAATGATAAATAGAATTCAATGGATGGTAGTATCAATATATCCCATTACTTGATTTATTAAATATCAATATTGTGAAATCATCTATTAAAATGGATCCATATGAAGCACTATATGGGATGTGATATAGAACTCCAACATGTTGGGATGAAATTATGGAACAAAAACTACATTGAACTAATTTATTCATGATATTATATAGAATGTTCTAGCCCTCCCAAAATCATATAAATACTACTCTGAGTCAAAAAAAGAATTATTTTTATGAACCAGGTTGGGATGCTATTTTACAAGACACCTAACCCAATTTTAGACAAGTCTCAAGACGCATTCCCTATCCTCCCAAGATGGAGACTAATGTCGGGAATCAATGATATCATTGTGGGAATGATTTATCCCAATGACAACCCAGATCAAATTACCCAAACAGATTACTCTGTCAACAACAACAATAATTGAATTGCAATAAATACATAAATAGTATCCAAATAGAAAAGAAGCCAAAAAAAAAACTAAAAACTAAAAACCAAACTAAATCCGAACCACTACTAAAAATATCTTCATGTGGCCTCTTGGTCACCACCATCCATAAGGCCAACCTTCCCCAAAGGAAAACCCAAACTAGAAACTTAAACGTGGAAAATAGGTAGAGTCTACTAACAATTAGTGGAAAAAGTATAGTGTGAGTATAAACAACTCAGTAGGCAATCACCTAATTGTCCTTACACTTCCATTCCCAATACAATCAATAATCACTAGTTTGAAATACTAATAGGAAAGAGGTTTTTATCATTTTAATAAACCAATCACATTTTAATTGAAATTCTTTTTTTAAAACAACAAACATAATTTTCCTTTATTCAAAATAGGTTTGAAATGATAAAACTCTAATTTTTAAAAAACCATTACTAAAAGTAGCTACCAAATCATGTGAAAATAAGTAATAGCATCAAACTAAATCAAACAATATAGGTAATCTTGAAGGAACAAATAGTAAAAATTTAATGTTGAATAAAACAAAATATATAGATAATAAGAATGGTAATTTCCTAAACATCCCAATAAGAAATCCATATACGTACTCAGTTTGGACTCACCTACTAGTGTATCATGCAGTTCCATAGATAATAACCAACTAGTATCACTAAAATATCTTCAATATTGGTACATCCCACATGGCCTCTGTAATTCTTGGGGGTACCAACCCATCTAATTGGGATTGATAAGAAACCATCACTCAACCATTTAGATAACTCCCTAGAATCCCACTATATGAGTACATGGTGAATGAGGTGGTCATAACATGTTTGGAATAAACTAATAACCCACATTCCACCCAGCCTTCTTAGCCCACACTCTAGCACTATAAATGTGATGACCCTCTCCTTGGATGGACTACCATAAATGTTTACATCACACATCAAACCGTAGAAGGTTTAAACCAGGCCTACATGTTATATCACATCATATCCAATATCCAAATCACCATAAAATAATAACAAGGAATTTAAATTTCCAAAACCAAAATTATTTCCAAAACAAATTTCAAATCTATGGTAACACATAATTTAAAGTTGAAATGTTAAAAACATGCCTTTATCTCATTTAGTTTCTAAACAATACATCAAAATACAAAATGGTCCAAGCCTTAGTAATTACATTTGATACCACCATTGAATTAATTTGAACACCAAGTAGACATTTAGAAATTAAGGAACCATTTTGGAAATACCATGCAATTGAAGGAACCATTAGAGATGATGAGGGATAATAAAGAGAATAAAAGGAATTGAAATATTTAGCAAATTAGGTTTAGGTGGGACATTTTTCTAATTGAATCCAACATCACTTGTGAGACCATCCATATGTGCACCCCAAAAATATATGTATGTTCCAACAACCAATGACATAATTGAATCATCACAATATTAAATAATTTCTATGTCAAGATACTAGAGTAAATGAGGGGTTTTCAACCATTTTACACATAACCATCAACAATAAAGAGTCACATAAACCACACATCACCCCCATTCCAAAAAGAAAACCAAATTACCAACATCCAACCTAGGAAAAATGAAATCAATAAAACCCAATTTCACTATGTACCTATTTTCGTTTCAACGAACACTTTGATGGAATTTAAATATAGATATCATCATGAAAGAAACCTTTGAAAACAATTTTTATCAAAATGAAACTATGAAAATGTCTTCAAAATTCCAACTGACACACCCAAATCATGGTTAACACAATGTAGAAGTGATTTAGTAAATTTCAAGAATCAAAGTATGTTTTAGAAATGAAAATAATGGAAACACTTACCGCAATTATGTTACCATTTGATGAAACTCTATGAAAAAGGAGGAATGATTCCCGATGATCAGTCCACACATCCTAGAAACATTGAAATTGAAAAATAACAGACAACCCTCACCCTATGGTTTTTTCAAAGATAAACTATGCTATGAAATAAAAATAAATAAGAATAAGAAAGATGAATATGGAAAATAAAGCTTACCCAAGGAATAATCCACCCAAAAATGAGATATGGGAAACTAAAATCCAAGTAGGGGTGAAGGAGTATACCTTACAAGGAATAAAATGGGATAAATGAATTAGGGGGTGACTAAAAGAGGGTATTTTTCATTAAAACATAAAAGGGATCAAATTGGAATATCATCTTTGTTTTACCATAGGCATGTCGAACTATTTGGAACCAAAATTTTACAAATTGTGCGCCAACCATGCACACCATATAGAAGAATTTGGGAGCCACACATGGTTTGGATGCTTGGTATGGGAAACCATGTTTTGACCATGTGATATGGATTTGTAAAATTTTAAAGCCTCCCTATAAACATTCCACATGGATTCCCAAATCTATGTGTACTCTGCATGCCTTTTCCATTAAACCAAAAGGATTGGAATGGTTTCTATTAATCCTCACATCGTTTCTTACCAAACCATGTTCAAACCTTTCCATGAAAACTATGAATGAGAAAGAAAAACAATTGTAAATTTCATAATCTTTCACACAACCCATAGTTAACCTAAAAACTATGCACACAAACGTTTCAGAGGCCAAAAGGCCACATGGAAATTCTAAAACTCAAAAAAATCACAATGAACACATCCTAAACCTCATACATAAGAAACAATATCACGAAAATAATAAAATAAAGGGTAAACTTTGGTTGGGGTGTGACAATTTTCCCCTCTACAAATACTTTATTCTCCTAGAATTCAACCCAACCAACCGAAGGATCTAACTCAAGCTCAAAACATGATTAATCCAAATGAAAACCAAAACTAAAACTCAATATGAAAAGACTCCAAATGGAACGATAAACCCCAATGTGACATTTCACCACACATGCCACAACCAACTTGATCTTGAGAGAGCATGGTAAGGGGATCCATGAAGGAGGGTTCAACCCACTACAAGAAACTATATTACTATGAAAACACCAACACAAGAGCCAGGAACTACCCATATGAACTAAAAACACATGGAACAAGGGGTAACATATAAAAAGAACTAGAACCAAACAAAAAACATGACCCCAATTAATTATTTCCTCAACCAAAAGAATCTTCAAAATAATCAAAACCCAAAACTGAATGTTATAACAAAAGTACTAAACACACATGAGGAAGAAATATGATCAAAATATCATATCCTAAAATGATAAACCACTATAATTACATGATAAAATGTCCTATAAGATTATTTTATAACAAAGAGGATCTAAAATAGAAAGGAAAACTATAATAGAGAAACATCATCCATATCTACTTCAACAATGGAGAAAAATGCTTGACCATGGTTCCCCACTCCTATAATGATTCCTAAATCATTGAAGAGCTTTACTCTAGGGAATATGGATGGACACTTGATGTATTAAAGAAAATTCTTCCCCATAGTTAGTAGCTAACATCCTCCAACAAATAATTTGTTTTCTATAAAATCGAAAAGTATAACTCCTCCTAGTGACCAAAACAGACGCATCTCTGAAAATATTTCATGGGATTCTGGTAAGACAGTTTTGAATGGTAGAACCAATAACACTAGAAGGACATGAGTGAATAGTCTGATGAATGGGAATCCCTAAACGACAAAGAAGACTCCTCATGCATTGGTTATTCTAGAATACACATCTTTCCAAAAGGGTAGACTTTATGGTTACTAGGAGAAACTAGATTTCCAACAACCTATGCATTAGGAACCAAATCAGATAAGAACATCAAACTTGCCAACTACTCAAACTAAACATCCTTAGATGAGAGGACTAAATCCTTGTTCACTATAAGAAGACCCTAGATTAAGATATAAGTTTTCAGTTGATCCTCATAAGTAATATACAGAGAGAAAGAAACCAGAACCTTGAAGTGATTAATATAGTACATTACTATCCACTGACCTTATTTAACACCCAACAACTCTACCACTTACCTTACATATACACCCTTAGGTGTGAATAATCAGATAAAAATGGTCTCGACCTCCTCCCACATCATCAAAACATGCAATGATGATTGGATTATCATATTCCACCAATCCAAACCCAAACCTTCATTCAAAATTAAAAATGACATGCACTATTATAGGTTCGGGAGTTCCCATCCACCTTAAGAAACCGTCAATTATCTCAATACACTCCATTAGTTATAACAGAACTCGATCACCATGGAAAATTGGAAACAACTAATTATAAAATGACTCCACCACTCAAATCAGGGACTGGGTGGGGACAAAAAATGAGAAGAACTCATTGGAAACCTTGGGGATCTTTTTGGGTGGTATGATATAAATATCATAAAACATGGAAATAAATATCAATATCGAACTAAAATTAATCCCAAAATAATTTCCCAAACCAAAACACACAACTCATAAGCCAAACACCACAATTGAAATTCAAAATTCCCATTCAAAACTACATTTCTACTCCAATTAAAAACTATTTGTAATCCCAAAGACACTTTTCACATAACCCATTAACTTTCAAATTCACTTTTAATTATAAAGTCCTATTTTATAACAGAACCAATCCTTGAAATTGTTTTCATTTTTGAAATAACTTTTTCCAAAAAACCCATCTTCCATTTAAAAATTATCACACACCAACCAAAACCATGCCAATGCAAAACTCACATGGACCTCATATAATAGGGAACATGTGGCAATGGATAACCAAACAACATGGTTAGTGGACCATTTCCTAGGAAAGGGCCAACCACTAAGAGCATGTTGAACCTTGTAATCATGCTCTAAATGGTCCAATAATCCACATAATACCACTCCTCATCATCATTTTACCTCCTTTTTCATTCCATATCCACACACCCAAAACCAAAACAAAAGTCTCAAATCCTTGACTACCCCTATAAAATTGAGTATTATAACGAGTAAGAGTTCATGATGCTTTTCCCATTCCAACCCCATGAGATTCGATAGTCTGATCTATTAACTACCAGAGGTAGAAAATAATAAAGGTAATCTATAATTCCATTTTATAATGATATAGTGTGGGATTATATCAGAATATAAAGATGAATTATTTTGAGATAAGTCCTGAGAGGAGTTCACAATACCCATGGGATAGATACTAGCACTGGGCCACAAAGATATCATAGTGGGAATGATTTATTCAAATTACTTCTAGGATCCAATAATGAAAATAGATCATTCTTCATAAAGAAAAAATAAAAGATTCTTGAAAATTTCAAAAATATGATCCAAACACAATAGAATCTGAAAAACCATTAAAAATAAAAACTGAACTAAAAAAACCACTACCAACATCATCTCAATGAGACCTATTGTTCATCACAATATATAAGACCAACCTTCTCTAAAAAAATCCCAAACTGGATACCAAAACCTACAAAATAGCTCGGGTCTACCAATGCAGAGTAGGACAACTAGGGTGTAAGAATAACCATCTTAGAAGGAAAACACCCCTGATTCCATAGATTTCTATTACCAACAAATTAAATAATAACTGTTCTGAAATAAATATAGGAAATAATGTTTTATCATTTTTAAAGAACTAATTATAGCTTACTTGAAATTACATTTTTAAAACTACACATGTAGTTTTCCACCTTGAAAAACATATTTCAAATGTTAAACCCAATTATAAAAACCCAAATACTAAAATAATATACCAAACTAGGAGCACAAATTATATAACATAAAAATAAAGGAAGAATTATAAGTTAAAGGAACTAATAGAACATAAAAACAAGTATAGTAGAATAAAATAGAATCTATAGATAATAATCATTGGAATTTACTAAACATCTCTATAAGAAATATCATGATGTACTTAGCTCAGACTCACCTTTTGGACTAATATGTAACTATATGGTCAATAACTAATTGGATCCTATAAACTACATTTTCATGTGTCACACCCCACATGAACTCTCCGAAAATATCAAGGGTACTATCCCATCTAATCAGGGTCAATCTGAAACCATCATTCAACCCTTTAGATGATGACCATGAATCTCACGATATTAGTACACAGTGAATGAGGATTTCATCACACATATGGAATTAAACAACAACAAAAATTCCAATATGTTTTCTTAGCCCAAACACCAATATCACATATATGATGACTCACTCCTCAGAGGGAATACAATAGAGGTTCACATCACACATAAAACCATCCAATGTGGTAACTAGGAATACTTTTAATTTCAATTGAAAACAATGTCCAAATAACCATAAAATACCAACTAAGACTTTACATTTCAGGAAAAAAAATTATTTCTAATAATAATTCCAATTATAAGGTAAAACAAAATTTAATGTCAAAATGTGCCAAATGGGACTTTGTCTTATTTAGTTACTATATCGCAATTTAAGATGCCAAACATGATATACATTAGGAAATTCATTTAAATATTCCCTTGAATTAATTTGAAATCCAAATCCAAATTTATAGACCAATAAAAAAAATTTAAATAGAAAGGTTTTTATAGAACTATTTTAGATGAGGAGGGATAGAGATGATATAAAATAGAGGGGAAATATTTTTGAAACCATGTTGAAGTGGGACTTTTTTCAGAAGGAATCCATCTTTATTTGTGATCCCATTAATATGCGAACTACAAGAACATATGGATGTTCCCACATCTAATAGAATTCTAGAATCATCACAAAATTACACAAGTTCCAAGCCAACAGTCAAAGAGGTCTTTGTGACCATTTTACACACAACCATAAACCATAAAGAGGAACATAAACCAAGCATTGATCCCAATTCACAATGAAAACCATATTTCCAACATCAAAACTATCCCAAACATAATACAAGACACCCAATTTCACTTCAAAAGACCAATTGACATTTTGAAAAAAACTTTTAAGGCATATACATATAGATATCATTAATAAAGATCCGTTTTAATTTTTTTATCTATATGACAATATTAAAACATCATACAAATTCAAACTAACACACAAAATGAAAGGTTAACTAATATTAGAAGAAATTCACAAAATCATAGTAATAAATGGTATGTTTCGAAAAGGAAAATAATGAAAACACCTATATAGAAGTCATAAGCCTGTGACTAAACTCTAAGGAAATAGAAAAAATACATGAGGATAAAGCCACACACCCTAGAAAAAAAATTGACTAAAATCATCCAACCCTCACCCTAGAGTTTAACCAAATAGAAGCTAATTAAATAAATAAGAAGAAATAATAATAAGATATGAATAAGGATAATGAATCTTAAACAAGGAAGAAGACACCATAATATTGAGATAGGAGCACCTAAACTCTAGGGTTAGAGGAAGGATGTAACTTTACAAGGATCTTATATGGTCTCAAAAACAAGGGGGAGAGGAGAGGAGGGGTTTTTGAGTTAAAACATAAGGTGTTAGAATTAGAATCCCTACTTTTTAATGACTAATGAAAGTCACACGGATTTCAAAATCATGAACCAACCGTGATCAACCTATAAAAGAAGAGGGGAACCCCACATGGTTTGGCCACATGGATAGGGAAAACATTCACCAACCGTTAAAAATGGATTTTTCAAATTTTAGGGCCTTCCTGCATACTTGTTTTATTGTTTTTCTTAACTCTTTAGAAGTCAGGAACCGTTTACCTAACCCTAGAAGGATCCACACAGATTCTCATTGGAATCACATTGTTTGGCCCAAACCATGCTCAAACCATTCCGAGAATTCAATGCAAGAAGAAAACTAACTAGAAATGCCTTCATTATTTTTAGTATGAATAGTTAACCCCTAAACCATGTACACAAACCATTGACATGAAAAAAGTCCACCCAAAAAATACAATACACAAATATATTCATTGGGAACTCGTCCATAACCAAAAAAAACAAATAAAATCCTGAATAGAATGAAATAAAGGATAAACCCTAGTCATAGTGTAACATCTATGATGACAACCATTAAAGGGACTTGAAGTTTGATATTGGGGAAAAATTCTATTATAATATAACCATGGAATAGTCTTTTGGGTTATAAAAAAGGGATGATTATCCCAAGGTACCTTGTCTCCTTTGAGATCATTGATCACATAGGAGCAGTGCTCAATCAATTTAATCATCAACCAAGAATGGATCAAGTTAATGACGTGGTCCATGTGTCACTCCTAAGGATGTACATACCTGATCCCTCACATGTACTGAATCCAGAGGTACTACAACTAGATAATGACCTCTCATATGAGGAGTTGCTGGTGAAGAACATGGATTTTAGAGACAATGTTCTACACAACATGTCAAATCAACATGTAGAAGTGTTGTGGAGAACCCATAAGTATGAAGAGGTGACATGGGAACTAGAAGAAATAGTTAAATAGAAGTACCCTCACATATTATCAACTGAGAATATGAGTTTAAATGTCACGTTTGAAATTTCTAAATGGACTGTGAATGTAATGACCTAAATATTACAAATGAGATTTTTATACTAAAATAAATATATATTATAATATACTATATATTATTATTCAAATAAATAAACTGAAACTAAATATTTATTAATAAATAATATGACATTAATTGTCAATGATACCAATAAATATTCCAAACATTAAAACTTGACAAAAAACAAAAAACAAAAAATATTAAATGAGAAAATATTTATTTCCATGGTCTATTAGAAACATATCCTAAAAAACGAACACAATATAAATAAAACAAAATATTAGTAAACTAATAAATATCTTAGAAAATGAAAATATAAACCCAAGGGATAAATTTTTGGGAATATTGAGTGAATAAATTATATTGTATTTATAGGATATAATGTGACAGTTGTAATAGTTATGTGACCATTGTAAATTTAACCTGACTATTGGGAATAACAACTTGTCTTTTCGCAATACTAACATGCCCACTAGAATAGTAATTTTATCTCAAAATAATAAAATTCGATATCAATAATAACTATCATGATTAATTCATGTAAATTTAAATATTATAACACCAAAAAATAAATATCTTGATTAAAAAACTCAAACAAAATATGAGCACATTTTCGGAAAACTATATTTTAATTTATTTCGTAAAAAGACATTATTTTTATATTTAAAATTAAAATTATTTATTAAAGAAATTTATTTTGAAAAAATGAATATCATTTTTCAAAATAACATGTTGAAAGTTTCCATAGGTGTTTTTGGGTAATCTTATGAATTACATTAATTTTCATGCGAATATTTGAAATATAGTTTTTCACATGACTTGTGTGTCATAAATTACATAATTTATGATACAATAATAAAATAATATTTCTAGAACATGATGCTCAGAGATGATATATTTATTTTCATAAATGATTTAATGAAAGACCATAAACCTAGTCTACAAACCTAAAATAATATTTCCAAACCTAAAGTAAAAAAAGGATTTATTAAAAAAACTATTTCTCATTTTTATACATTCATTTTTAATAAATTAATGAATTAAAATTATAATGGTATTCAATTTAATAAATCCATTATATATTTTTTAAATATTACTTTAATTTTCAAAAAATCTCTATTATATCATTTACCTTTGATTTAATATTTTAATCAATGTTTTATTTAAAATTACCCCTCTCCTCAAGTATAAATAACCCCTCTCCATCCCCTTGGAAAACAACTCATTACCCTATTTTCAAATCCTAAAATCTAAAAAAAACATCATCTAAGGCCTGTTATAATATTTATATAATTTATGGAGTAATCAAAATCCTAACATAATTTTTTTAGTGGTATACAAGACGAACTACACTGAGTATTAAGTAAGTTTCACTCAACTCCTCTCTTTTTTCTATTTCTTCTTCTTCTCATTTAACTACTCTTTTAAAAACCAAACCTTATTAGAAAAATATTTTCATAAATTTGAAATTACTATAATTATGTTAACCTTATTTAATTATTATATTTACCATATATATAAATTTCAAAATTCACATTGCTGCCCTCCCGACAATGTCTCCTTGATAGTTGGTTAACCACAAAAAGATATATTTCCAAATCAATGCATATAACTATATGAATTGATGGATATTATGAAATATATATAATATATTAACATGTAATTATATATATTATAATCTTCTAGAAATAATTATACTAATGTATGAATTATATTTTACAAAATAGTAAAATTGAGGCAAAATCGGAAATTTTTAAGTAAAACATGATATGAAAATGACTACCCTATAACCAAAGAAATTATGAAATATAATAGAATCACTACAATTTATAATTAACAGTAAAAATAAAAATAAATCACTTCTTGATCAATATTTTATTAAATATATATTTATTATTTGGGAGGTCCAAATGTGCTATAATAAATGTGGAATAACGGTAAGGGGATTCTCAAGCGAGACTTATTTTTATTGGGTTATCCCACATTCCTGACATATTAGGTATTGATATTATGATATTGTTTATTAAATGTTACATCATTAATAATCCTTTTTATTTAAGGGATATAAATGTTTCCACCTTGATTTTGAACCAAAATACAATGATATTAAAAAAATACGCTTCTTCCAAAAAAATCCATGACACCTCATTTGGTGTTTCTTATCCAAATAAAAATGATATATTATTACAATGAATGATCTCCAATTTTATTTTTAGAAACACAATGTTTATACATTAATGTATTCATTATAGAATCCTTAGGTAACCCATTTTTTTCAATGGGTTATTCCATGACTAGGATTGTTATATGTTCTATGTGGAATTCATCATTATTTAAATATTATTATGTGACAGGTGCACTTGAATTATATATCCATCCAATTAATTTTTAAATGTAATGTATTTAAAAAGGTGATGGGTATTATGTGTGAACTTGATGTTATCTTTTTTCATAAGATGATGTTATGATTATGCACATATGTTATGTATGAACATGATGCTATCTTATTTCATAACTATGTTTGGTATGTGAACACTAAGATGCGATGTTCAATTTTTTTACATTTCCACTTTCCATTACTATAACACACATTTCCCTCATGATGTTAATGATGATAATATTATTGTGATATGGTTATGATGACTATGTGCACACATGTTATATTTATTCATGTCCATTATTAATCCTATTACTGGGTTTTTAGAGCACACATTTCATTGATGTATATCCTTAGGTGATTTCTTGTAATAAGGATAATAAGAGGGCCACTAAGAATATATATAAAAATGAATTGTATAATATTTATGTTTTCTGATGTAAAATTTATCTATGAGCCTAATTTTCCAAAGACACTAAACCTTTGGATCCATGATTTCTAATTCTATTAAATTTTTTATATTTAAACTATTGTAATTGTCATGTAATAAAAAGTAAGGACACAATATTTTTCCTTTAGAAGGACATTTATATTATTTTATGTATATAAGACACCAAAGTTTCTCTCTCTTGATTTTAATATCTTTTATATTCTCACATAAGGATATGAATATTTTATGAGAAAATATAAAATTTAATTTTGAAAGAAAATACAGTAACGTCCCCGACCTAGATTCCACTGAACTGATGCTCTGAGATGGGGCATCACATGACTTCACGAACACATCCCAGTATGCCAGAGGTTTCCGACATGCAGCCAAGGTCCAACATGTCATGTTGGGAGACTATACCCTTAATGCCAGAGTGAGTCACATTAGATAATAATTGAAATAGTAGAAACATAAGATAACAATCCATAACATGCTTAATAACCAAATCCCAAAATTGGGTACAATCATAACAACAATAAATATGACATGTCATGCTACAGTGACAAGTGATCAAAACCCAAAAGAATGAAAATGGTAGAATCCCAAAAATGGTCTAGACTCCAAGTATTGAACCTCACCTAAACATGTCCCATGTCCAACTCATCTCCCTAGCATTGGGCCATTGCCCTTTTCCTGACTTCAAAGCATGAAATTTTCTTAGGTACCCAACGGCGGCCCGAGCAGGGTGTGGGTATAACTCAGTAGGCCACCACCAACAGTGTCTAAAAAATATCCATCAAGGTAGATAGTGCATGCAAATGATAATAGTGGAAAAATTAAGGTAAACATATCAATAGGCTATCATTATCTATGTTACTTTATGTTAACCTACCAATTAACCAATGTTTATTAATAAGAAATTTCATTCATCATGTCACACTTTTAATGTGTTCGATGGATTAGGAATGATCTATATTTTCAGTATGTGAAAATTAAAAAACTCTTATCTCAGTAGGCAGCATATCACAATAATTTCCAATATCCTCACCATGAAGCCTCAGACCGGGTGGACTGTAACCATTAGGGGAATGGAACTACATCCCCTTCCCTAACACGTGCATTTAGGGGAGAAGCTAGAACCTTGGTACAACTCGACCCGTGGGTGTAGAACCTCATGTCAATACCCCACTAATCCAAGCCATGTGCACATGCTTATTTATCATTCAACACTAATCATCATATCACAAAAACATATCCAACATCATTTACAACATCACAATAGTCTCAATAAATGGGAAAATGACATTATTGCCTCAATCCATTAACACATTCATCATGTATATTATGTACCCCTTAAGCCCCATTTCCCATTCACATGCCTATCTCACTAAGAATATTCAAATGTAACCTAGTCAACTAGATTTTCCCATCAATCCATTTAAGCATATTATTTACTCATCAAGGGCTATAGGTTCTTTCACAATGATCTTAAAATACATCGCTAGTTCTATGTCCGGAAGACATTTTCACACCCCATAGGTGGCCCTAATTTGGTCGAGTCATCCTCTTTGCACCCCATGGATATCAAGATGGGATAATATAACTATTTAGACACCCATTACCTCATATTAATTCAAAATCACCAAGAACACATCAAAAGAGGGAAAGGGTAAAAACCCTACATTCACAAATCTACACAAAACCATAGGGATATAAATTTGTAGACCACCTACCTTGAATCCATTGGCAAACACACTCCCAACTAAAGCCTTAGATCTCAATTCAACCAACCCCTAAAGCATTACCTAAAACTCATCAAAAAAGAAGGTTTTGTGATTTTCAGATGGATAGTTGAAAGAAATAAAACCCCAAAAACAAAAACAAAATAAAGAGGGAGATTAGCCTTTCACGGATCATCAATCCAAAACAGACAACACTCCAAATTGACAAGAATAAAAATACATTGATCCATGGGAGCTCTGGGTCACCATGGTTCATTTTTAGGGCTGCAAAGGGGTGGGAGAGGAAATCCCAAGTGGGTTATAAAATCCCTGTGTGAAATTTTTTGTAAATTTTTAACGGTTTCGAGGCCGCAGGGTTTTCCCTCGCTGTTTTCCAAATCGTGCACAAACCTTTCAGAGCCTTCTATCCCAGAAGAGAACCTTAAAATGGTTTAACCGCACGATTTTCTAAACCATGCACAAACCGTGTGGAGGCTACTATCCCAAAACCTTCCTCTTGCACGGTTTACCTGGTATGCCTGCACTGTTTGCACTAACTATGTGCATGCCATGAAAAAATCCTATAAAAATCATTTTCCCCCTTTTTCGTGTCCCGAACCACCAGAACACCCCCGGCCCTCCTTTCAGACTTTGTAAAGCACTTAATTGACCAAAATAAAAGGCCGAAGCTGAAAAGTAAATAAAACATACCTTACGGAGAAATCTGGGATCTTACAACCTCCCGACCTTATAACGGCTCGTCCCCGAGCCGCTCTTCTCAAGAATCATGAATTTCTAAAGGAAATATATTGGGCCATTGGACCTGTATATCTAATTCTCACTCCCATGTTTTCTCCAAAACAATTCTATGTTTCCATATAACACAAAAACCTTACCAATCCAAACATTCTCACTATGATCCACAATATGAACCTGGTGCTCCTCAATGGATGCATCATCCTAAATCTAAACATCCTTGGAATTTATCACATGAGATAGATCTGGGTGATACAGTTAGAGTTTTGAAACATGGAAAATTTCATGCACCCCACTATACCATTATAGAAGAGCCAATCGGTAAGCCACCGGTCTTATTCTCTCTGTAATCTCAAATGGCCCCACAAATCTAGGTGCCAACTTGCCCTGTTTCCGAATTCAGTGGTGACCCTACCTTGGAGACACCCAAAGAAACACACTGTCACCCACCACAAACTCATGAGGTCTATCACGCTAATCTGCATAGGTATTCTATATACTCTAATTTATTTCTATATTCTTTTGAATCAAATGAACCTTCTCATATGTCTCCTGCATGAGAATCATCCCTAACAGCTCAAACTCTCCAACCTCTAACCAACACAATGGCGATCTTCACAGTCTCCCAAAAAGATCCTCAAAACAGTTCCATATGGATGGTTGCCTAAAAGTTATTGTTATAAGAAAACTCAACAAGCGACAAGTTCTTTTCCCATGAACCACCTAAATCACGAACACATGATATCAACATGTCTTCAAATACCTAAATTGTACACTGTAACTACACATAAAGTTTTGGGTGTTCTGCCATACTCATAATCACTTGGGTAGAAAGAGCCTTCTATAGTCCCTTCCAGGAGCGTATGGTGAAATATATATCACGATCTAAAACTAAGCTTCTTGGCACACCATGAAACCATACTATTTCCTGTACATACAAATCCCCAACTGCTTGACTGTATAGGTTTCCTGAATTAGCATGAAATGGGAAACTTGAATCTTCCGATCTACTACCACTTAAATGGCATCATTATTCAGAGATTTCCTCAGAAGACTCACTAAAAATTCCATCGTGATGTCATTCCACTTCTACTCTAGAATTTCCAATGACTACAACAACCCACCTGGTCACTGTTTTTCAGCCTTCACCTACTGACAAGTAAAGCATCATTCCACAAAACACACCACTTTCTTCTTAATTCATGGCCACTATAACTGCCTACATAAATTGTGGTACATATTAGTCAAGCTCGGGTGCACTACCCACTTTGACACATGGAACATTCACCTCAACCCTCCCCATACTTCTTCCATCATGACAACATGACCATGAACATAATAAATGTCATCAGTGTCAAAGATCCAACCAGAAGGTGACTCTCCACCTTTAAGACTTTCTTTCATAGCCAAGCACTCCAGATCTACCAACTAAATCTCTTTAACTTGGCTCAAATGTGCAAACTCAACTACCATAGATGTAAGGGTCATATGATCATGTCCCTCCTGTACCTCCAAAAGCATCTCCGCAAAAACGACCATCATCACCCACTCTGAACTGGATTCTTGAACTACTTGATTCTGATTATTTTAGCTCATGGAATCAGCAAAACTATTCCATTTTCCCGTTGTGTAAACCAATTCAAAATCAAAGGACTATAAGTATTCAACCCACTTTCAATTTTGGAGATTTAAATCCTATTGATAGAATATTTATTTGACAAATTTTTGGTTGGTAAACACCATAAATGGGTTTCCCAACAAATAATGCCTCCAAAATATTAAGGCATGAACCACAGCAGCTAGCTCCATGTCATTAGTTGGATAATTTCTTTCATGTGGTCTCAACTACCTCGACCTGTATGCTACAACTCGATTATCCCACATAAACTCTACCCCAAGTCCAACACCATAGGGAACATAGCACAAGGTTTACATCTTACATGGTTTGGGTACGATCAAAATTGGTGCAGTAGTCAACCGCTTCTTCATCTCCTGGAAAGAATTCTCACAAGAGTCTGACCAATCGTACTTAACCCCCTTCTTAGTTAAGCTAGTGAGCGGCACTGCCAAATGAGTGAAATATCTAATAAAACTTCTGTAATAAATGGGAAAACCATGAAAACTCTGAATATTAGAGACTTTCTGGGGTTGTTCCCATGACACTATAGCCTACACCTTTTCAAGATTCGTCGACACTTTTGACAAAGATATGACATGTCCCAAAAAGTGCACTCATGAATCCAAAACTGACATTATGATATCTTAGCATAAATCTTATGCTCTATTAGTGTACTAAATATGATATCAATATATTTGGCATGATCTTCATAATTTCTGGAGTATACCAAGATGTCATAAATTAAAGAAACTACAAACTGATCTGGATACATGGGGAATATACGGTTCATCAAGGCCATAAACACAGCTGGTGCATTGGTCAAACCAAATGGCATCAACACGAATTCATAAAACCTGTACCTACTTTATAAATCTATCTAGGGTATGTCAGAAGGTCTCACCCTCAACTGATGCTATCCTAATCTCAAATCAATATTGGAAAACACTGAGGTACTTCTGAGCTGATAAAACAGGTCATCAATTCTAGGAAGAGGGTATCAGTTATTAACTTTAATCTGGTTCAGTTTCCTATAATAGACACATAAACTCAGTGATCCATAAACCATCATAGAAAACAACACAAGACATCCCCAAGGTGACATACTCTAATTCAACTAACTGAACCATCAGTTCTTGGAGCCCTGCTGGAGCAATTTTGTAAGGTGGAATGGAAGCTGGCTCCACTCCAGGAATCACTTTGATCATATACTCAACATATCTATCTGGTGGTAACCCCAAGAAGTACCCATGAAACACATCATGAATCTGGTCCACAATAAAAGGGAATACTGGTTTTCCTTTACCCCCATCATCCATCGTAATGCATTCCACTTGGGCTGTGAGCTCCCCCATCTGATGATGTAACAGCCCTGCATGGACCAATCAAGTATCCCACTCACCACGTAGGACATGATTTCTCCCATAGAGATATGTGGATGTTACACAATATCAAAAATAGTCGATATGGGCTTGATATTACACCAACCAATACATTCCCAAGATTAGGTCAAAATCTGGCATATCTAGGACAAACTGATCCCATAGAAAATGATACCCACAAACCTCTAGAGAAAAATACTTACACTGTCTGATGTCCTCGACTCTCACTCCTAGTGGAGTCTCAAAAGATATTACCCCACATGCAGTCTCTATGGTTAAGCCCAACAGAACTACAAACTGAGAAAAAATAATTGAACTCATAGCAGCTGTATCAAATAAAGAACTAGAAAACGTGGAAGATACATGAATAATACCTCAAATAGTAGATAGTATTACCTCTATAAATTCATGTTTAGCCTAAACTGCATGGAGGTTACCAGCCCCTTTACCCTGGGCTTTTTCCTAAGTACCTGAAACAGTACTACTCTGTCGGTAAGAGTGATCTCTTCCCCGAGATCCACATCCACTGCCCCTATAAGTACAACCTGTGGAGCTCCAACTACCTACCTGATACGGGATAACGGAACCCCTTCCTACACTCGGCATCTTCATATGACCTCCATCATTCCTCGACTGCCACAGGTTCCTGCAGAATCTATGCACATGTCCCAGCCTACTGCACGCTCGACACTCAACTAGTGGGTGGGGACACTGGTCACGCTTGTTCTTCGACCTTCCACACTAATAACTGAAGGCCTGGTCACCACCTTGATAAGTTGACCCCCTATTCTAACTAAATTTCATGCACCCCCTTGCTGGAAGGATACAATGTGGTGCTTCCTACTATAATAAGTTGGACCACTTGCTCGCCCATCTAGTTCCAAAAGTTCACTACATGAAGCTCCCTTCAGGTTTACTTCTTAGATAAGGGCTTGATCCACCACTTCAGGAAACCTTTTTAGTCAAAAATATATTCACTTGAGACCCAATATCATGTATCAACCCATCCAGGAAGTGATTCTCCACAACCACCTCATCTCTTGTCAACGTCTGAATGAAGTATCTCAAATCGGTGAAACGCTTAGCATACTCCGTCACCAACATTGTCCCTCGAGTCAACCTTATAAAATCTACATCCTTCTCCCACTAAAATATTTTTGGATATAAGTGATCAAGAAACTTCTCTTGAAAATCATTCCACCTCATCCCCTCAGCCTACCCTGTCAGAATCATAATGTCCCACCAACGTTTTTCTTTCCCCCTTCGCATATAGGCCGCTAACATGAATCGCTTCTCAAGAGGACTAACTATATGGTCAAGAATATTTTGGATGGAATCTATCCAAAACTATACTGATTATTGACCACCCACTACGGTAAAGGTTAGAGGGTGCTACAACTGAAACTCCATGGTTAGCTCAAACATGCTCGTCGCAACCCGCCATGGGACTTGTTCCGTCATCTGCATAAAACGAGCAAAGTTTTAACAAAAATACTCTTCCTTGTCCCCTTGGATCACCACTTTCACTCGATACACTACTAGAGGAGAGTTATCGACAATGTTCTCATGTCGCAAAATGGTGCACATCTTCGATGTGGCATTTCTCTACAATTCCAAACACAATATTTAGAATACAACCATAATGATTCTATGATAATGAAGACGTATAGATAAGCTCATCACTTTTTATGACCAAAACAGTTCATTTTCACTACTCCAAAGAGCCCACTCGCAACTAGTTCACTACCCCATGCCATCTCCCTCCGTTCATGGCCAACACAGTATCTAATTATCTTTGTTATAAGACAAATCTTTTACTCCCACTTGAACCATTTTCATATTCCAATTCACCCCTAAATAAATAATTCCACTTTTAAATATTTATCAAAAAACATTTTCTAATTACTACTAGATATTTTCACTTCCCATTTTTACACATTCATACCATCTTATTAGGCATAATTTATTACTTTTATAACTACATATTCATACAAACATTTACATCCCGTAAACTAATCTCACGTGTGTGCTTATCATGATGGATGTTACTTTCCTACATAAGTCCCTATATTGATGCACTAATTACGAAACTCATACCTTTCCAGCCATGAGAGAAATATCAAAAAAAAATCAAATCACACAAAAAGTTCACCCCAATGGTGAAATATCATAAAATGTAACAACACAGGATAAGAACAACAATCCCTTCCAAGGGTAACTTGGGGTTTTCCCCCATGCATGGGTTAGTCCTAAGCACGGGCTCATTACCATGGACTGACACATTCCTAATCTTTTTTCTACTATCCAAATATAGTTATAAAGTGAAAAGAACCTCCTTTTATACCATTTTCTAATGTCCCCGGCCCAGAATCCACTAAACTGGTGCTCCGAGACGGGTCGTCACATGACCCCAAGCACGCCTCCCTATATGCTTAAGGTTGCTGACTAGCAGCAAGGATCCAATTGGTCATATGGGGAGACTATACCCTAAATAATTGAGTGAGTCAAAAAATATAATAATTTAAATAGTAGAAACATAAGAGAACAATACATAACATGCATAATAACCAAATCCCAAAACTAGGTACAACCATAACAAAAATAATTATGCCATGTCGTGGTATTGTGTCAATTGATCAAATCCTAGAAGAAAGAAAATGGTAGAATCCCCAAAATGGTTCATACTCCATCTTTAGAACCTCAAAAAAACATTTCCCATGTTCAACTCATCTCCCAAGTATAGGGACCTTACCATTTTCCTGACCTACAGGCAAGAAATCTACTCAGGTGCCAATGATGGCCCGAGTATGGTGTGAGTATGACTCAGTAGGCCACCACCAACGGTGTCTACAAAATATCCAGCAAGGTATATTATCCATGAAAACGGTAATAATGTAATAATAAAGGTAAATAGTTCAATTTGTTATCATTATCTATGTTCCATTAGGCTAACCTACCAATTAACCCATGTTTATTAAAATGAAATTTCATTTATCGGCCACCCTTTTAATGTGTTCGATAGATTATGCATGATCAAAATTTTCAATAGGTGAGAATTAAATATATCCTATCTAACTAGGAATCATATCACAAAAAATCCCAACATCCTCACCTCAAGGCCTTAGTCTGGGTGGAATGAAACTATTAGGGGAATAGAACATTGTCCCCTTCCCTAACCCATGCATTTAGGGGAGGAGATAGAACCTCGGTCCAACTCGGTCCGTGGGCGTAGAACCTCAAGTCAATACCCCACTCAACCAAGCCATGTTCACATGCTTATATGTCACAAAAAATTATCCAACATCATTTAAAACATCACAATTATCTCAATAAATTGGAAAATAACATTATTGCCTCAATCCATTAACGCATTCATCATTTATATTACATACCTCTTAAGCCCAATTTCCCATTTCCATGCCTAACTCGCTAAGCATATTCAAATATAAGCTAGTCACCTTGCATTTCCAACCAATACATTTAACCATATTAACGTACTCATCAAGGGCTATACATTCTGGAACAACGATCTTACACTACTTAGCTAATTCTAAGTCTAGAAGGCATCGAAACACCCCACGAGTGTCCCTAATTTGGTCAAGTCATCCTCCTTGCCTCCCATGGAGATCAAGAGGGGTTAATTTTACCATTTAGACACTCATTACCCCATATTATGTCAAAATAGTCAAGAACTCATCAAAATAGGGAAAGAAAAAAACACTACATTCACAAATCTACACCAAACCCAAGGGATATAATTTTAGAGACCACCTAACTTGAATCCATTGGAAAAATCATTCCCCAACAAAGCCTTAGATCTCAATTAAACCAAAACTTGAATATCTACCCTAAAACTCATAGATAACATATGTCTTGAGAGCATCTAATGGAAACGGGAAAGAAATAGAAACTCTAAACCAAAAAAGAAAATAAATAGGGAGATTAGCCCTACCCGAATCTTCAATCCGCAACTGATGTCACTTCAAACAGCCATGAATCGAAAGAGGTTGATTCTTGGGAGCTCTTGGTCCCCATGATTCATTATTAGGGCTGCAAAGGAATACGGTGAAAAAAATCCCAAGTGGGTTATAAAATCTCGAAGTGTAATTTTAGGTAATTTTTAAAGGTTTCTGGGCTGCATGGTTTGCCCGCACGGTTCTACAATCCGTGTGCAAATTGTGTAGAGGTTTCTGTCACAAAAGAGCCCCTTCGTGCGGTTTACCCAAACAGTTTTTCAAACAATGCACATACCATGCATAGGCTATTGTCTGAAAAACATCGCCTAACATGGTTTACCTGGGTTTATCACATTGTTAACAATAACCATGCCCAAACGGTGCAGCTATACTGGAAAACTCAGTTTCCACCTTTTTCGAGTCTCGAACCTCTAAAACACCCCTAAGCCTCCTTAAGGACTTTGTAAAGCACATAATTGACCAAAATAAAGGGATTAAACTGAAACATTAATAAAATATACCTTACATTGAAATATGGGATCTTAAAAATAGCTTATTTTAATCATATTAATCTTATTTTTAATTTCTTGTTATTAAATATATATGATAAATTGGTGTGTAACTCCAATAAAATATTTATTCAATTAATAGAAATATAAAATAAATAATTATAAATTTTTTAAAAGTAATATAATTGGTATGATTTTTAGGCCCCCCATTATTTTATTGATAAAAATACATTATTATGGATGTATTAAGGGATTATATTAAAATTATTTTTCATGTTGTTTTCAAAGACAAATTAAATTAACAGTTCCAAAATTGTTAATAAAATATTTTATAAAAAATAATATTTTGTTAAATTATTTAAAATTTAAAAAAGTAATATATTCAAAAAAAACAATTGGAAATGGATTAAAAAATCAACCACAGTCTATTTATGGTTTATTTTTCCTTTTATAAGTACTATCTTGACCCCTAAAGAGTAATAACATTAATATTGTTGTAATCACCAAAAAGGATTAAAAGGGGTTAAAATAAAAATATTATTGTGGAAAAATCAAGTAAACATATCAATTTTTTATTTAATGAATGAATTTAGACTCATAATTATATTACAGTATAATCAAGTCAATTTTAATCTAAATTAATTTATATTAATTTAATACATTAAGAAATTCCATGAGTTCCACTCCCCTCTATTATAAAATGGTTCATATTTTTCACTTTTATTCACTCATAAATAGAATTTTGGTTCTCCTAATACCTACCCAAAACCCTTAAATATTTCCATTACCATTTCTTATAAGCCTTTTTTTATTATAAACCACCTAAGATGGTTTTTTTATAATCCTAATATGGTTGTCCAAAGAAGAGGTATCGTTCTTAACTGAGAGTTTTAGATTTATTTTGTTCTTAAAATAATTTCAAATTTTTTTCAATCATCTTGATATAATAACATAATAATCATCCAAATACACATATTGTTTATACAAATTTTATACCCAATATCTATCTCCTCTTCCATCAAATTAGAAATTAAATAATTATTCATGTGTACAACGGACTACCACCTCGTAAACTAATGTAATTTTTTTACCTTCAACACCATTTGCATATAGTATTAATGATATGTTCAATATATATATATATACATGATATAAATGATATATTTATCCTTCTAAAAAGAAATCATATCATATAATTTGGTACCTTTTGATTTATTTAAAAAATATATAACGTTATTTGTGCATACGTGTAGAATACATCCTCTAAGAAGCGATGTTATTTTTTCATAATAAAAAAACCTGAAAACTATCTATATTTTTCATTAAATAATTAATATTATATTTATGATATAATTATAAATCTATAATAACTGAATATAGCTTAACATATTTCCATCAAAATCCTTGAAAAATGGAAATATTACCACTGCGTACGTATGGCTTACCATATCCATGATGGTAATTAATTTTCTTTTTCATAAAACTATCTGAAGGATGGATTAAAAATTATAAGTTAAGTATAAAAATGGTAATTAATTAATTACTATTATTCTATATATGATTAAATACTGGCCTTTTTTAAATTTGTTAACTTACTGAAGTCATTTTGGACATATGAACCGTGTATCATCAGAACACACAATGTGGACATAATTAATTATATAAATAAATATAATATAGTAATAAATATAATAAAAGGATTAATAAACATGAAATATTTTCTTCAAAAATTGAAAAATTAATACAATTTTATTATTCTGGAAGATAAATAATGTACATGATGAGTGAGACCTGAGGTAAGGGATTTCTTCTCAATTTCCAATTATTGAGGCATATTTCAATGTTATGAAACTAATTTATATTAAATGGTTTATATATTGCCGTTATTTAATTTTTATAAAAGAAACCATTTATAACTCATGTTATTTTTTCTTTCAATTGAAATTATATCATCCAAGGTTATATTATATGAAATTTACAGAGTGGCATGTGGTTTCATAAATTAATTTCTTTTCATTAGGTGATATTCCTTCTTCATTGTCTTTGATATTTTAAGATTATATGTGTAAATACTTTGGATTATTTTATTTTATATTTACAATTGTTTTATATAAATTTTCATTAATATACATAATCATTTCATTGATTAATTCTCACTTCAATGTCATGATCATTGTAAGATATTCCCTCTAATTTTCCACTATATTGAGAAATATTTGGTATTATCAACCTACTTTTTATGAGGTGTATATAATACCCATTATATATATTTTTATAATTAATATCTTTATATTCATATTATTTAATGTTTCATTTGAATTTAATTCTTTCATGGAAGTTCAGATTCAAATGTTATTGAAGTGAAAAGGTTTTATTTTACAATTTTATCATTATTCAGAATTATTTCTATTCAAGAATATGGTGTGTTAATTACATGATCATTATATATTAAAGAAAAAAAAATTCATATTCTATTTTTATTTATGTAAAATATATGTTTTCTTTTTATTTTATAGTCATTAATTACTCTATATATTGAAATAATGTTTTCATGGATAATTGATTGTTTCTCTACTCAGTCAGGAATATTTTTCTCCCATATCTATATTTTTATTAAATTATTTCAAATAATATTTTCTAAATCCTTCTATTTTTTGTTTATTACATGTTTATAAAAGTTTTTCTTTTTCAAAATGGTTTAAAATAAATCTCCTTTTAAAATTTTTAATGAGTTTTTTTTAATTTTTACCAAAAATGTGAATGGAATCTTTTTTTAATTCACACACCATGAAAAAAATCCCTCAACTGGGATCACATAATTTTTTGATGTTTTCATTAAAAGTTTCCAAAAAATTTTATAAAAAATACTCTAATTATTCTCTAAATATTTATTTTCTAATTTGAATTCGAAATTAAAAGTTTATTTTTCATAAAAATGTTTTTGATGATCTTTTTATGGTACTGAAATTCATCAACAAAAGATACCATTTATTTTAATTATAATCCATTGGTGATATGTTGTAATGATACCATCCTTATTTTTTTCTCTGGATGGTTTATGATTGGTTTTATTAGGGAATGTATTGAAACATCATGTACTAGTTCTTCCAATACAAACTATTATTTATTATTAAGGAATATTAATTAAGGTGTATTATATATTAATATAATGTATGCATTATACTTAGTATGTGATGGGTTAGGCCCTCTATAAACCCTATAGGTATCATTAAGTCTCAGGTGATATACTATTTTTGGTATTTGGATGTGGCCATACCCATTTATATAATATTTGATTGAATGAGGCCCTGATAGTGTGTTTATGATGTCAAACATTATGAAACCCATCTTTTGTGATTAATTATTGATGTAAATGTGATTATTTTATTATTTATGATATCCATGGATAATTTTCAAGATGGACTTATTATTTATATATAATTGTCTAATATTTATTTAATCGATCCATATTATTCAACATTCTCAAGTAATTGATTGAATTGTATGTGTTCAAGTTATTTACCTTCCCATAATAATTGTTCCTTATATAAACATGATAACATCTTCTATAAACAACACTTATTGATCATCTAAGATCACCATAATTTTTTTTCATTTCCCTAAGTGTTTCGTAGTTCCTCGAAACATGTGTTCTAGTTTTAAGAACCGCTATTTCAAGGCAGTATCCATTAGATTTATTTATGGAACTAGAATCCTACAACATTTCTTTATCCAAAGGGGAACTGCTTTCCAAAGGTATACATTCATTATGTTTGAACTTTATGATACTTAAGAACGTGCATTTGTTGAGAGGACAGGAGGTCGGACTCATCACACCCTTTTGGGGGGAATTATTTTATACTTAGGGACTCTCTTTATAAATTTAAGATACTTTCATGAATCCTAATTAATTAACCAAGTATATCATACGTATCCCTTGGAATTTACAATCACTTATTAACATGTGTAAAATTTAGAATCATACGTATGCATTCAAGGTTCTTCTCTAATTGAAATATCCATATGTATTCGAGGTTTTCCATCAATGGAATATTCTAATATACTACTTTGAGATTCTTTTAATCGTCGTTGGGTTGATACTAGTTCTTAAGCCACTCAGTGGGGAACTCTAGAATTTATTGTCATCCAGGGAGACGAAGGCTTTATTTTCTTTTGGGATCATTCCCATAAAATGGGCTAACTACGTATCCTTGTAAAATTAATTAGAACCCCCATTATTTTGTTCCACTTATTGGGACACATTATACCTTTTATGTTCATGTGATAAGGACCTCTAAGAAGAAGGTTCTATGTAAAAAAAATTATGTGGGACTTATGTTGAAGCAACCCAATGAACATGGAAGGAATATGAGTTTCTAAGTAGGATAAGAACCTGTTGGAAGTATGGCCTCAAGGAGAACAAGGTTGATTTAATGTGTTGGGTTTTATCCTCAAGGAGACATCCTACATAACCCATATGTATGGTAATCAAAGCCCACATTGTTCAATAAGTCTTATAGGAGATTGTGATCCTTTCAGAGAGATGAGTTTGGGCTTACTTCCTGAAAAGAATGCCTTGATTATTTGGGTTTTAATTTGGGGAATAATCCTATGTAGGATGCCCAGATTAAAGGAATTATTGTTGGATTCCAAAAGAGGATGTCCAGTGAGCTCGGGCCTTGATAAGGCTTCCTACGTATCCTGGTTTGAATAGGAATCAGATTTTTCATAGTTCATTCGATTGTGAAAATGTTGTGAACATGAAAAATCTATAAACCCATGTGAGTCATGCTCAGTGTGAGAAAAAAGAGGATGTCAAAGATTTAACAAAGGCATTCACACATTCAAATTTTTCCTTCTCCTCTGGTGGGAGACGACGCACTTATAGTGTCCAAGGTGAATGATATTGAGGCGACCATGGAATAGGTTGAGGTGACGAGCCTTCCCTATGTTCTATTTACATTGGACAGGGGTCCAATTTAAGGAGGAAGGGATGAAGATTAAGGGCTTACAGCAAGATGGATTCCCATGGTGACAAATCACAATGGGAGAGGGAATGGGTAACAAGAGTCCCTGTTCCCATCTCCCCTTTGGTCTTTGGCATTGAAGAAGAGAGGAGGAGTAATGATGCCACCTCATGCAAGAAAAGATAAGGGCTTACACTAGGATGGTTGCCCTAAAATTTATCCTGAAAGGGGAGGGAAACATATAATTTATTTTTAAAATGAAAATTAGGTATAAAATATACATTACCTACAAGATACCTGAGGTTCTGGGCCATCTCTTCAAGAAGGGAGAGGCCAGGACCCAACCCTCCTCCAAACTGGGAACTTCCCAACACTATTTCTGGGGTAAGGTCTATGTGACTGTGGATATAGAAGCCCACAGACACTGCATGAATCCTAACCCCAATGTGAAACAATTTTTGGGAAACCTGTGACTATGGAAATAAAAACCCAAATATGAGACACATTGATGTTTCTTTCCCAATGGTTTTATAATTCATGATGTTTTTGTGGAGGTCTCAACATAATCCCTTATAGAAAAGGGATCCAATGAAGAATAAGGCTTTACTTGAATGGATTTAAGGAAGGCTTGATTTATTGTAGACTAAAAAGAGTGAAAAAAAATCAAGTAAATCAAGGAGGGGTTCCCAAGTAGGTAAGGTATCGCAAGTATGTGTGCACCAGTAAGTAAGGGAGCACAAGTAAGGGTACCCAAGTGGGCTTGGTCAACCTGATTTTCACTTAGGTGATGAAAAACCTGTATGGTAATACTTGGGAGAGACCTTGAGAGAGACTTCAAGAGTATTCACACTTGATCTAAGAAGTGCAGTTCTCACGTTCTTGTGAGAGGAATGGGCGGCACATAAGTACTTCTGACTTGGGGAGGTTGGACGCTTTATGTGCGTAAGTGTTATTGTTTTCAAACACGAAAAGAACTTAAGTCCAATGATCCTCCCTGAAATCCTATCCTCATGGTGTGGAATAACTACCTTGAATGTTTTGGAAGACTGGGGGGAAGTACTAGGGTGACCAGAGTAGCAATTGGGCTTCATGGAAATTCATCCATACAAATAGGGGCCCAAAGGTTCTATCTATAGGTAAAAACAGGACCCTGGGTGAAAGGAGTTTAGGAGAGCAAGTGGGTTTCACACCAACATTGTTGCACATAAGTGTTTGCACACCAGATTGGTGGCACCCAAGTATACTTGCATACCGCCAGTGATTTGGATTGACTAGGGCGAAGCATTGAGGACATAGCCAAAATCATTGTTTTATTCTCCTCTAATATAGTGGCGCGCAAGTATTTACACAAAGGTACCCTGGGTGACACTTTAGGGATGTAGCCAGAATAATTCATCCATAATGTTGGGGCTTCACCCCCACACCCCTGCTTCGGATCATTGTCGACCTGCGGTCCCAACCCTTCTGGTCGGTGCCTTCGCTATCATCACTACTGCCCATAAAAAATACAGTCGCACCATAATCTTTTCGATCCTTGTTGAGGTCATTTTGAGTCATGGAACTTGGAAATACATATTCAATTGTGGATAAGTGCATAAAAGACATTTCACAGTGTCTACACCAGGATATGAAGAAGAAATAATCTAGTGAGTTTAAGGATGAATAATATTTAATTTCACTGTGTTTTTTATTTTCTATTTTAAATTGTAATGTGATATTCATATAGGAATCAATTTTACTATGGTTTTTTAAATATTTCATTCCATTTTGATGAGATCCCTTGTTTTTAGATCCAATGTAATACATTAACCACTAGATCCATGATTTTAGGGTTGGAGTCTTTACATTACCCCATTATACATTTCCATATATTAATTGTAATAAAGAATAGTTCTACATTGAAATACATGTTTTAATATGAGATTAATTATTTTCTATACATCTAATATTGATTATGTAATTAATATAATATAACACATGTGTGAATGAAAGGTAAATAATAATAGGAATAAGGTAAATAAAATTACTATGAAGGAATTTCAATAATTTATAAATCCATGAATTTATGGAAAAAACATAAGGGTGGTAAAAATGATAATACTCACTAGTAATATATTAGGAAACATCCATATATAATGTATGATTGAATTAATATGATGGATATAAAAATATTGAAATATTTGATTAAATAGGATTAGAAATGTAAATATTCCAGTGATGGAACATCATGGATAATTGGAATAAATAAACTAATTGCATAAATTATGTGTGATAAATATTGAAATAATTAATTATAAATATTTATTTATAAGTGTATTAATATTTGGTAGTAATTATTTAATAAATAATTTAAATATTGTAATGTGTAAATGATGGGAGATAAATTATTAGAGGATGATGATTATATAATTCTTGGAATTGATATCCTTATAGTGTGGTGTTTATTATTAGAAGGATGTTTTTATTTATTAACATATTCATTAATATAATCCCTTTGTGATGTTGATTGGATATTATTATTATTGTTCTTTATTATTTGATTAATTACATGATTATTTTTTTTGTTTTTTCAAAAATATACTTTTGTTTTAATGGCTCCAAATCTGACTCAAAAATTGTAAGTGACTGCATTAGATTAAAAAAACATTTACACGTTTCCATTAGATAAAATGGCTTTAAGGTTTTTTAATGTATGGGATTTAATAGATTTATGTTATAGAATAAGTCATTGATGTTCTTTGAAATATTTAAAAAAAATATGTATATATTTCGGAAGTTTTAGGGGAATATTGTGGGGATTATATAGAAGCGTGATGTGTAGGTTTTAGTGATAGTATGTTTATACATAGTGCTTGTTTTGGAGATGATGATAGGATGATTGACCCAAAATAAGAATGGGTATTTACTATTTTCCCAACCCACATTGATATGAGTTTTTGGTCACATAAAATATTTTATTCAGGGTGTAGCGAATTGATTGAGATGGTTATCAAGAGTTATTTTCTTCTAGACCCTTTATTATTATATGATTCCAGAACTATTTAATCAATTTATTTTTATGCCGGTTTTTTATAAATTGTTAACAATGTGACACAATTATGGTGATGTTATTTTGAATTATTACATTCTCATTAGATATATCTATGCTCTTATCTTTCTTATATGTGTTCATGCATGTTTATCTATACCCATAAATTTTAACTAAATATAAAATTGGTTAGAGTGAAGTGCCTACTGATTACACCCATGTTCTCACCAATCCAATGTTTTCTAAGTTATTTTTCTAGAATGATCGAACGATATTTGCAGATGTTGTTTTACAGGTAGCAAGAGTATCATCTAAAAGTTTTCCATTCATTTTTACCACATTGTATTAATTGTCTTGTTCATATGGGATATGAATTGTAATTTTAAATGATTTTGTTTTATATAAGAATTTTATTTGTGGATTTCGATTTATTTCCCTCTGCTTTTATTTGGAAAATTCCTCCCATTGGATTAAAAATACCCTTAGTGATAGTTAGTAAACTAAGACCTATTATAGGCTAGCATAGGGGTTCAAAATCATCTACATCATGTACGGGTTCTGACATTGTATTCTTGAAGAATAATAATTTATTAGCTAGGTATCAATGAAAAGTCCCCATGAAAGAATATTTCCCCATATTCATGGATGAACAACCACTTGGACAATCATTTTTTACAAAATAGAAATTTTGAAAACCTAAAAAAATAACCTCATTGTATATATCTTATTTATTTTGAGAATTTGGATTTTTTTAGTATTTTTGGTCTAATGGTGATTTTAGTCAATATAATCTTTAAAATTATTGTGAAATAGAATCTCTTAACGATGGAATAAGTGACAAGCCAAATGAAGATCTTGTCCACTTATGTTAAAGAGATCAAATCAATATGCTATGCACAAAAAAAATATAGATGAATATGAAGTGAAACTTGTTCCACCTATTATCATAGTTGAATAACCCATGGACACAATGCGGTAATTCATATATGATTTATTCATATATCCCAAAACATTCCATTTATAGGTTTTTTAACAAAAAATTCATAGAAATGTACATGTGGAAGATAAAAAATGTTTTTGTGAATATTGAGTACACTTTGAAGAAGTTGATAAGGTACATGACTCTCCTATATATGAAACCATAAAATTATCACCTCTATACCATTCTCTCCATTTGTAAGAAGATACCACCAAAATGGAAATATTTAATGGAAAAATAGAGAATATTGACTAATACATTCCATCCAGGATAACCTAATTTTTCATGGACCTCCGAAAAGATGAATTAATCTTCGAGCCAGTAAAAAGATAAAATAATTTATTGAATGCATTTAACTATGGATTTATTTAATCATAATTGTGTATTACATTTCTATGCATAAATTTCTCAAATTTTCTAACACATTTATTTTAACAACCCAAATTCTATCAATTAAATTTTCATTTTTCATAATTATTTCATATAGTAGTAATGACATTAAGTCACATAGATAACACAATAAAAGCATTATAAATTAACAGTGAATTAAATGAAATGTATTTCTAGAAGTTAAGGAACCTATACATATGAAATATCTACATGACCTCGGGAATGGTAATATGACCCATATGAATAGTAAATCAGACAAATGAATAGTAACATCACCCATGATAGTATAAATAAAATTTAACCATATCATAAATGAAGATATTATATAATTATAATCATAATATAACTAAATGAATATTTTATAAATTATTAATGTAGTGTTGGTATTTTTCTGAGGAATAAATATTTATTTACCATTTTATAATTAATATAATTAATTTAAATAAAATTTATTCATAAAAAAATATTTCATTGCCTTAAGATTTTATGATAATTTAATCATACCATAGTTAGTTTTTCATATTGTAATAAAATCTGTTATAATTCTAAAAAATGTATTTTTCATGTAAATGATGATTTTATTTAAAAATAAAATTTCTCATATTTAGAAAATTATTTTCATAAAATTGTTTAATTTTTTGAAATCCACTCATCGAAAAATGGTTAGGGTGAATTTTTGGGATCTTTCTAAAAAATAATGTTTGGTGAATTGTAAAATATAATAATTTACGATAAATGTTAAATATATGATTTATAGCTTCATAAGTAATGTATGGATGATGTAATCCCATAATCATAAAATATAATTAATTATTTTCTTTATTTGAAGATAATGATCAAACTATTCATAGTCTTGAGCCACAGTAATAAAAAAATGAATAAAATATTCAATGAACACCCCTCTCCTCCACTATAAACATTGCCCCTCACCACCTCTTCTACTAACACTTTTCATGATTTTAACTTTGTAAAATTTCTACCCAATCCCCTACCCTACTTCCAGGATCTATTGGTCTAAAAAGATCAAAACCATTCCCCTTAAAGAGGTCCTCAAGGAGGAGTTTTCAAGAGGTAAAATCATCTTCCTTTTCCTTTTAATTCCATTTCATGTTCTTTTTCATTATTATACTCTCCTCACCTACCCTCATAAAAATAGAATGATTAATCAAGTAACATAAATATACCAGAATTTTATTATGTTAATGTAATAATCCATCATCAATCCCCTCCTCCTCTACCTTTTATTTTAAAAATAGAAATGTTTTCCGTGAGGTGTTGTTTCATCACCTTCAAGGACGACAAGTTCTCATTCACCATCTTTAACAATGTTAATGAACCCAATATAATGGTTGAAAAAAAATTTAACTTGACTATTATACACTTTTTTATGTTCTGGATGTAACATATTTACATAATACTAAACGATAAAACAAAATGAGTTCATTATGATCAAAAACCATCTTAATAATATAAATGATTATCACAAATGTTTTATACAATGATTTATCATTGTAACATATAAAATAATGATATATATAAAAATTTAAAATGGTTTATGTTCAATAATAATATTTAATTACAATTCTGGAAAATTATACCCATTTTGCATGAACTCTATTACTTGTAAACAAGTGAACCGATCATAAAAACCAAGAAAATGAATGCACTAGAACAGTGAAATCAAACTCTATAACCCATCAATAAGCTCATAAATTTCCTTAATAAAAATATAATGAGTCTAATATATTTATAAAATGATTTTATTTATTAATTAATTAATTTAAATGATTATCAATGATAATAAGGTTAAGTGGAGAACACTTTCATACATAAGGTAATGCTTTTCTTCTCGAACCTCCATTTTCATTCGAGTTATGCTTTCATTATTTATAAAACAATTTAATGATACATTGTTTATATATAATTCTTATAAATAATATTATATGTTCCAAAAAAATATATCTATATCTGTACATTATTATTTTAGGGGATAGGAAATATTTTACAAGGTTCCCTTCTCATTTCTTCCCATTACACATGCTTGATTAACGGGAACATCTTGATTTCGTACCCATTTTCAAGTACCATCCATAATTTATTTTAAGACATCATTTTTTCAAAATCACTAGTTTTTTTCATGAACAAAAATATTTTTTCATTTATGGTTATAGAAAAAAATGTGACAAATACATATGATTTTTCCAAAATAACTCTTCTTTTGAATGTAAAAGGGAATTTCTCTCAAGAATTCCTCGAAGATTTTATTAGAGTATTTTACTCTATTTCAACACCTATGTTGAATTTTATTATTTTTTGAGATTGAACTCTTATTATTGTCATTTACCATATGTTTTAAATGGTTTTTGATCAATTTGACTACGGATATACTATCCTGATACCATTCACTATGCTACTCAGATTAGTTAGTAATTATGTTTAATGATTGGGGAACATTATTTACATTTCACATAATCATGTTTTTTATGTTTATCCCCATTCATATGAGTAATAAATTAGACTTTTAATGTGTTGGGTGGGCCTCGCTATATCACCTTGATGTATTGGTATGACTCATGAGACAAAACTGAATTGGGTTTTGGCCGAGGATTTACAATATTATTTTCAAACATCTTGGCTGAGGGCTTGATGATATGTTTGAGATGTCTATAATTATTAATTCCCTCATTATGATATTAGTAATTGATAAACAATGTTATAGTTGACTTATAGAATATCCATGATTAACTTTCACACTCTTATGATTAGTTATATTAATTTATTTACTAATCTTTCATTCCTACCATATTATGCTCGTGTTTAGTTCTAAAGGCATGTGTTTTTAGTTATTCAACATTTCTAATGTTTATTTTTATAATAACTTCTTTTGTATTACATACCATTATAGAGAATCTAATATCACCCATTTATTTTGTTTTATTTTTCCCCAGGATGTGAAGATGAATATTATGATTGACATGTAGGGATAATCTTGGAGTTATGTATGTTTCCATTAGAATTGATATATTTTATTTCCTTTCAATTTGTACTGTAATTATTATATTTTTATCTTCTTATCCTAAAACACTAAATTGTTTAATCCTCAGGGATGTGATTTTATTGTAATCATACCAATGTAATAAGATTTGGCACCAGCTCCGGGCTAATGGGTTCAGTGTCTTTACAGTTGTTATCAGAGGATCTTTAAATGAAAACATGGAAGCATGATTTAGATAAAAATTGGTTAGGGAAAATAATCCTAATATATACTTTGAGGATTAATGTAACAGACTTTTATTTTGGTAAGGTAGTTAATATGTTATTCTTTTAATAAATACATAATTTTCTAGATACTACAAGTGGATTTGGATCTAACATAGATATACCTTGGAGTAAGAACTCTGACATGGTGTTCAGGGCCTGATCTAGGGTAACCTGGAACCTGACAATGGACCTTACTACACACCTGGTTTGACACTCGTACGGTATATTCTATGAATAATTTAAATTTTATTTTAAAAACATTATGACGGATTTAAACGTAAATATGTACCCAAATAAGCCATGTTTATAGATTAGTTATGCATTAAGTTCCAATTTATTTGAAGTGTTTTTAAAGTTCAAAATTATGCATTATGATTCATAACCTAATTTTGTGTATTCCATTTTCTAGAAATGGAACCTAGATGAAGGATTGTAATTCTTACCAATGTATATATTCGGTTTAGGGATTTCCCTCCTATAACATATAATGATGTTGTTTCTAGAGCTATTACTGGTGTTGAGAAACTTATAACAATACTGGGATAGATAAGTCCAGTTATAAATAATGACCTTACCCATATGAAGCATCATGGTCCTAAATAGAGAGGAGAATCATTAGACCCCTTGATAAAACAACATCTTCAAAAATTCAATGGCACTAAGAACAGATTTTTATTGTAATATTGGAGAAGTCCCGTAGAGAACATATTTCTCACTATAGGATGTAATAAAAGGGAGAAGGTAATCATGGTATCTTATTGTATCTTAGGTTATGTGGATCAATGGTGGTTTTTAATTCAAAACATGAATGGGGAGGAACAAATGAATGAAATTTAATGGAAGGATTTTAAAGAATTCTTCTTAGAAAAATATTTTATTCAGATCAGTGGGCAGATATGGAGAGGAAATTCTTGAGTTTGAATGAAAAAGAAGATGAAAAAATGGTGAAGTATATAGCAAATTTTATATGGCTATAAAGGCATGAAGTGGATTAGATATATACTCCAAGGAGAAATATGGTTCAATTCATTGATGGTTTAAAATCATTCCTCTATAGGGAACTAGTCTCTCAAACATTCTCATCATATAAAGATATAGTTTCATGTGCTATCAAGATAGAGAAAGAATTATATATGTCTTGTGACTACCATAGAATGCAAGATAAGAAGAGGGAGGAAGAGGAAAAATGGATAAAGGTAAGAATAAAAAGGGATTTTCCAATATTTGATACATGTGGAAGGAAACACCATAGAGCCTATTAAATGGAAAAGGGGTTTCTTACAAGTATAGAGAAAAAGGCCACCAATATAGTGGTTTCAAGTGAATCAAATAAGCCACCAATGTTTAATTCAATAATTATAATGATATGGAACATTATTAAAATTATTATCCTATGAATCAAGGAAACATTCCTCGGAAAATGAGAAGGGAGAAAGGCCAAGCATATGTGATCACAACTGTTGAGGTTAAAGTTTCTAATGATTTGGTTGAAGGTACATTAATCATTTCCATATACTTAGCTAATGCTTTATTTCACTCTAGATTATCGCATTTTTTTATATCTTGGATGTTTTCTAAAAAATTAGATACCTCCATTATGATTTAATAAAGGAGTTGTCAGTAAGAAACCTAAGGTAAGCATCATTTTTACTAAAATGCCTCGATTGGCCCCCTTTATGACACATAAACATGTGTTAGTCGTAGAATTTATCATCATACTTATGACTGAATTTGACATAATCCCTGGTATTTATTTGATTTCAAATTGTGATGTTAAAATATATTTCAACAAGAATGTAGTTAAAAATATTTAGAGTGATGTAAAATCCTTTATATTTAGAGCAGAAACCTCATCATCAAATCAAGAACCACCCCCTATATCTCTACATAATGAAATTAATGTGGAGGAAGAGAAAGAAACATCTATGGGCTAGGAAATAAATCTTCAAATTATGGATGTAGTTATTTTTTATGAATATGTTGATATATTTAAAGAGGATTTACCAGGTCACCCTCCAGAGTGGGAAGTTGAGTTCTCTATTGATTTAATTTCTACCGTAAGGACAGTATCAAAGACTCCTTATAGAAGGTCCATAGTAGAATTAGTAGATCAGAAGAAACATCTATAGGAATTGAGTGATAACTAATTTATCCACCTTAGTGTTTTTCCATGGGGATCCCCTATTGTATTTTTAAATAAGAAATATGGATCCATGATGTTGTGTAATGACGATAGAGAAAACAATATAGTTAAAATAAATAATAATTATCCCCTCTTTCGTATTGATGATTTATTGATTAAAATTTCTGGAGATTAATATTTTTTGGAGATTAGACTTTGACTTGGATATCATCAATTACATGTGAGGAAGGAAGATATTCCAAATAAATCATTTCAAACTAGATATGGACATTACATTTTTAAAGTAATTCCATTTGGATTGACTAATTCACCCTATATTTTCATTGATCTAATGAATAATGTTTTCAAGGAATATCTTGATGCCTGTGTTGTGGTATTTATTGATGATATCTTGATATAGTCCAAGAGCTATGAAGACCATGATAATGACATCAGATTCTTTTGAATGATCTTATAAGAAATTAATTGTATGGGAAATTTTGAAAATGTGAATTTTGTTTTCAACAACTTTCTTTTCATGGCCTTATTGTCTCTATGGATGGAATCTTAGTTTATCCTATAAAGAAAAAGGCAGGTTTGAAATGTCCTACACTAAAAATTATAATAGAGATTTATAGTTATTTGTATTGGATGGTTATTATTAGTATTTCATTCTATACTTCACCTTATTAGCTACCCTATTCACCAAGAATACTCAATATAGGTTTATGTTTTATGGAACAAGGAATGTGAAGAATATTTTTAATAATTGAAGATTAAATTAGTTAATTCTCTGATACTAACTCTACCATCAGGAAGTTGTGGGTTTGTGATTTATATTGATGCCCCCAAGAAAGGAGTTGGTTGTGTTCTTATGAATACTGATAGAGTTATTTCCTAGACATTAAGTTAGTTAAAAACTCATGAACATAACTATCCAACACATGTTATTGATTTAGAAATTTTAATATTTGGTCTAAAAATATGGAGACACTATATCTATGGAGAAATATGTGAGACATGTACAAATCACAATATATTGAAACATATCCTCTAATATAAAGGACTCAAAATGAGTCAAAGATGATGGCTCGAGCTACTCAAGGATTATTATTTTTCAATACACTACCACCCAGGGAAGTTTTATAATGTAGAAGATGCATTGGAAAGGAAGAATCATGGAGTTTCGAACAAAATGAGGATTAATAAGGATCAGGTATACATGGATCTAGTGAAGATTGATATAGGAATTATTAATAAATGTGAAACATCACTAATTTTTCAATTGTTTTCCCAACCATATATATTAAAAAGGATTAAAACTTCTCATCCTAATGATGATAATATTCCAAAGAAAATTAATGTTGAGATGATGGGAAGCTGGTAGGCTTCATATATGAAGATTGAATTCTGAAATTTGGGTGGTTCCTATGTGTTCCCTCTATAACTAAACTATAGAAGAGAGTCGTTAGATGATTCTCATATCTCTAATTTCTCTATACACCCATGTAGCACTTATATATATATATTTAGAAGAACAATTCTATTTGGATAATATGAAGTGTGAAATTGTTGATTATGTATCAAGATGTTCAGTCTATCAACTGGTGAAGGCTGAAAGACAACATCCTAGGGGAGTCATGAATCCTATTCCTATTCCTACAGGGAAATGGGAAGACATTAATTTGGATTTTTTCACTTGATTACCCAAAACTATAAGAAATTATTATTTAATATGGGTAAATGTGGATCGATTTACCAAATATGTACATTTCCTCTCTATAAGAAAGGATTTTCCACTAGGACACCTTGTGTGACTATACATTAAAGAAGTTGTATGTATTTAAGGAGAACCTATTTCAATAGTTTCTGATCGTGATCTACTATTTACATCTAAATTATAGAAAAGTATTTAGAAATTAATTTATAACAAGCTTCATCTGAGTTTTTCTTATCACCCTCAAACTGATGGGCAGTTAGAGAGGACGATCGATACATTAGATGTCATGTTGAGATCCTTCTCACATGACATACAAGGTATATGGGATCAGTAATTACCATTATAATAGTTTTAGTAGAATAATAGTTTCTATTAAATTATATCAATTGAACATTATGATGCATTTAACAGAAGGGGATTTCCTACACCAACAATTTGGGATGAAGTAGGTGAAAAAAAAACTTGTAGGACCAAAACATGTAGAGGATACAATTGTAAAGGTAATGACTATTCAGACCCATATCATTCCATGTCAAAGTAGGAAAAGAGTTATGCTGATAATCTATGGATGGATTTGGAATTTCATGTGGGAGATATTGTTTTCTGGATGGTATCTCTATGAAAGGGTGTGATAAGATTTGGACGGAAAGGAAAACTATGCCCCAGGTACATTGGTCCTTTCGAAATTATAGGGGGAATTAGAGCTATTTCTTATCATTTAGAAATGACACCTTGCCTTTCTAATGTACACAATAAGTTCCAAATCCATTTTTTAAGGAAGAACATACAAAACCCAATGCATGTCCTCACTTATGAAGGAATAGATTTGGAACCTCATTTATCTTAATGTGAAGAGCATATCAAAATTTTGGACAATAAAGAACAAGTGTTGATGAATCAGACGACTAAGTCGGTAATGGTAGTTTGATAAAATCATAAAAATTAAGAGGCATTGTGGGAGCCTAAGGAACATATGATGAAGAACTACCCAAAATATTTTTATGACGTGACATTCTGGAAATTCAAAGGAGAAACGTTTTGTATGAGGAGACAATGTAATGACCCAGAATTCTATAAAAGAAATTTTCCCTTCTAAAAAATATTTCATATAGTACTAATAACATTAAGTAACCTAGAGAACACAATACAGTCCTTATAAATGAAGACTGAATGAAATGTGAGTTATTTTTCTAGAGGTTAAGGAACCTATATCGATGAAATAGTAATTTGACCTTAGGAATAGTAATATGAACCTTCTAAATAATAAACTAAAAAAAAGAATAGTATAATCACCCATGAAATTGTAAATAAAATTAAGGCATTTTATAAATGAAATTATGAAATAAATATATCAAAATACAAGTAAATGAATATTTTAAAAATTATTAACTAAATGTTGGTATTTTTGTGAGTATTAAATATTTAATTATAATTTTATAATTAATAAAATGATTTAAACCAATATTTATTTGAATAAAATGTGTTCATAAATCAATATTATTATTTGTTATCTTTTTATGATAATTTAATTAGACCTTAGATAATTTTATATTGTTCTATAAAATATGTTATAAATTTAAAAATTGTATTTTTCATGTTAAGGATGATTTTAATTAAAAAATAAATTTCTCATTTTTATTAAATTATTTTAATAAAATGTGGTTCATTTTTGAAATCTACCCATCAAAAAATTATTAGGGTGATGTTTTGCAGTTTTTTTCTAAATACATGAATTATTTATGAAAGGTGAAATACAATCATTTATGATAAATTCTAAATACATGATTTATTGAGTTATAGGTGATGCATGGATGATTTAAGACCATAATATCAAAATCAACATAATTATTTAAATATATTTGATTTTAATTTTAAAAATATTCATAGTCTTTAGACAAAATAATTAAAGTATGGATAAAATATTCAAAATACACCCTCCCCTCCACTGTAAATATCACCCCTAACCACATATTCTCCTCTAACCTTGCAAGCTTTGTATCTAGTAAAGTTTATTATCTATAATCTTCCAAAGACCATACACAATATACATGATCTCTTGGTAGTAAAAAATGACACAGACAAGTCCCCTTAAAGAGGTTCTCTAGGAGGAGTTTTCAAGAGGTAAAATCCTCTTCCTATTCCTTTTAATTTCATTTCAAGTTATTTTATTTATTATTACCTCCTCACATATCATATGTGAAATATCATGATTACATCATTACATTATATATACTTCAATGTTATTATTATAATTTAATAATCCATCATCAATCCCCTTTTCCTTTACCATTTATTTTAAAAATGGAGAAGTTGTTTGTGAGGTGTTGTTTCATCGCCTTCAAGGACGGCATGTTTACATTCACCAACTTCAAGACAATTCATGAAACAATTTTAATGGTTGAAACATATTATAAAATTTATATTATTTACCTTTTTATTTTATATATACAACATATTTACATAATACTAACAGATAAAACAAAATGAGTCCATTATGATAAAAAACAGCCATAGTAATATAAATGATTATCTCTAATGTCTTATATAATGATTCATTATCATACAATATACCCTAATAATATATATATCGATATAATGTTATAGATGATCATTAATAACCCATAATTCTATTTCAGTAGAATTATACCCATTTTACATGATCTTCATTACTTATAAACCAGCAAACCAATCATGAAAACCAAGAAAACGAATGGACCATAATATTGAAATTAAACTTTATAAATCATTAATAAAACAAATAATAAAATTAATAAAACTATAATTAATCTTATACATGTATAAATGGGTTTTAATTAAATAATTAACGGATTTAATTTCATTATCCATTACATTAATGTCATGTGCATAACACATTCATACATAAGGTAATATTTCTCTTCCCAAACTTTTATTTTCAATCGGGTTATCCCTTCTTTCTATATACAAAAATGTAATTATCCATTATTTTTATAAAATTATTATAAGTTATATATATGTGTTCCAAAATCATATATCCATATCATTAAATAATTATTTTATAGGATAATAAATGTTTTACAAGGTTCCCTTCTCATTTCTTCCAAGTATACAAGCCCGATTAAGGGGAACATCTTGATTTCTTACCAATTTTGAAGTACCATACATAATCTATTTTAAGAAAGAATTGTTTTTCTAAAATCACTAATTTTTTCATGGAAACCGTTATTTTTTCATTTTTGGTTTTATACAAACAATCATAACAAATACATTTTATTTTTCAAAAATAACTCTTCATTACAACCTAAAAGAGGAATTTCTCTCATGAATTCATCGATGATTTTATTAGATTATTTTAATGTATTTCAACACTTCTATAGAATATTATACTTTATTGAGATTTATCTCATCTAATTTTCATATACCATTTGTTATTAAATGGTGTATGACCAGTTTCAATGTAGATGTACTAACTTGATACCATTCACCAAGCTACTCAGATTGGATAGTGATTACGTTTACAGATTGGAGACATTTATTTACATTTAATATGTTTAGGATATTTATATTTATACCCATTAATATGAGAAATAAATTTGACATAGAATGTAACATGGCATGCCTCTTATAGACCCTCAATAGGTCGCATGAGACAAAATAGAATTAGGTTTTAGTCATGGCCTTAGCCTAGAATTTTCAAACGTCTTGGTCGAGGGCTTAATGATATGATTCAGATATCTAGAATTATGAATTCCATAATTATGATATAATTAATTGATAAATTTTGTGATATTTCACAAGTATAATATCCATTATTATGGTATATTCTATTTTGATCAGTAATATGTATTAATTTACTCAGCTTTCATTTCTTCCATATTATGGCCATGTTTATTTCTAACAGCATGTGTTTTTAGTTATTCACTATGACTAATATTTAGGATTATGATAACTTCAAATCTATTAATTATCCTTACTGGGCATCTTATCTCACACATTCATAATGTTTTATTTTTCCATAGTTTAAGAAGAGGAATATTATGAATGAATTATAGTGAAAATCTCGGAGTTATAGATGTTTCCTGTGACACCCCAAGAACTTGTGTTTCATATAATGGTAATTTCTATGTTTTATTGTTATATTTTACCTGAACAAAACTTATATCTTATAGAAAAATAATAGTTTGATGTAACAGAATAAGCACATGAAATGGACGCAAGGAGTTGTATTCAAATAAGAACACAATAGTGGTTACAATAAACCAGGATTATAAGGGAAATCATACTAACCAAATATGCCCATTAAAAACCCAATAAGGATTACAGGGAGACCTCCCAAAACAAAACAAAAAACCCGAGAAAATAATAGGGGTCCTTAGCATCAGCCATAGTACACATGATAATAGCCAAATCCACTGCGGCTATGTTGAGCGTCAACAGTATGACAAGCACCATATTCTTCTTCTTAAATCACCTTAAGCTTAAGACACCCCGAGACAAGGTTTTATATAGCACCAATCTGACCATTACCTCGAGTAACTATTGGGAACCCAATGGCTATAATTATAGCTGTTAGTATTATCATGTTTTCACTAAAGAACAATTATGTACAACTTCACGATATGACCTTAAAATTATAAGATAAAACCCCAAATACGATATGATACTTTGAGTTGCATTTATGTGTTTGAGAAAAATAATAAGTAATTTGAAAATAGTTTTGAAAATATTTCATTATTAATGTAAAGTGTTTAATTTCTTAAATAGTATTAAAAATTATGTTTTATATCTTCTAATCAAATTATGTTTTTTATTAAGACCAGGTTTTCTATATAAGAGTTATCTTATAGGTTAGTAATTCTCAATTTATAATTCTCATGTTAAAAAATTAATGTTTATACACAATTGTTTCCTAGAAAAGAAAAGTCTATTTTCTGTGCACATGTCCCTACAAATGCTTAATGAAAGCCGTGTTTTAAAAGAAAAATTCTATATATTATTACTTCCCTTAAGAATACATGATATTTGGTTAGTTTCTATAAAAACAATTTGGGTCTTCTAGGGCCAGCCCTTATTGACCGGGGCCAAGGGAGGAAGCACACTCATGGTGGTCGAGCCTGGCCCTCAGCCCAGGCCGGGGCTAGCCTGAGATCAGACATGGGTCTCTCGAGGAGCGCATGTGTGTACGCAGCATGGGTGTGAGGCTGTGGTGTGCATGGGAGCATATAGGAGTGCTTGTGTGCGTGCAGAGTGGGTGCAAGGCCGCGTATACTTGGGTAGGCTGAGGCCTTTGGGGGAGGCGGAGTCCCGTGTATAAGGCCTCCTGTGTGTTTGATGTGTTATTGCTAGCATTGTGGGAGGTCGAAGCTTATTAGGGATGCGAAATTAGCACCCTGTTTCGATGTGGGAAGCAATTTTTCGAGACAAATGCAATCATGGTTGTTGAATCTCTTGTCGTGTGATCTGGGCCGCAGATCTCAACCCCACGTACGACCCACATGAATTTAAAATGACGCGTCGACTTTTGGCCATCCAATCAACTCAGGTATAATCTGAGTCAAATTTTTTTAAAACCCTGCGGATATGCCCAGCCCTTGGATCCATGGCAGTCCTGATCTAGGCCATTTTTTCCTCCAGGTTTTCTTAAAGTGGCGTTGCCTTCTTCCCCATGGCGTGACATGAAACATTATCCATACACCCTATTTTATCACCATTTTCTTCACTCCTTTAGATGCAAGACCCTCCACTCTCACATGGTATCCATGGAGTCCTTTCACCATATTTTCTTATAATGCATGTTGGCCTCTAATCCATTACTTCATGCATTAAAATAGTCATTATAGGTATCAATTATAAAAGCTTCATCGAGGTATTTGAATAACCCTCTCGGTTCTTTGCACTCAGCCTCCAGTGGATCTCATCAAAGTCTTTCGAGTTTTCCAGTGTCTCCCGAGCACCGACTTCCCCTCCTCCTCAAGCTAGGTAAGGGTATAGTCTTTGTCTTTCTTGGTTTAAGTTGTATGAACACATATATATATATATATATATAAACTTGTAAAACTATTCAACATCTTCATACGGTTTGAGTTTATATTCCTTAAAAGTTCCAGGATCATGAATACAATGTATTAACAACCCTAGGAATGGACACCCCATGAAAATCTATGCCTTAAGAATATATCAGTTATGTAATAAACGTGTTTGTGAAAATATATATAGGTATACTGTAGACTACCCTCAGTTTTTTTTCATGAGCCCAGATTTAAGAATTCTAACCTTGAGTTTCAAAGTTATTAAGGAATTAAGAAATCCATGGAGTCATTGTTAAAAAAATGTTTTACACATGTTTATATGTGTTCTTAAATATATATTTATAGTACATATACATGCGGTTTAAGCACTTCATTTTTATACTTTTAGATAATAATTTGAATAATCCTGAAAGTGTCGAATAAGAAAGGTATGAGATCCTTATGATTATGTGGGTATGTAAGCCAACTTCAAATCCCAAATTGTATTTACCAATGTTTCTAAATCCTTGCGAAGAAATTACTAATTATATCCCCTCATTGAATTTTATATCGAATTGTTATATTCCTAAGAAAATGGATATACATAGTATAAACAATGTATGAAGGGGATTTTATCATTTTCAAGAACTTATGTATATATATACACATAGTTATATATGAATGTGTTTGTGTGTATAAAACCATATCTTATTAATCAAATATATATATATATATATAATATGACTTCTAGATTTAAATGATATTTCCCCAAAAATATTATTGTTGTAAAGGGTTTATTGAATTTCTTCAATCATCCTTATTTTACTAAGTTTTTGTGAATGTATATATATACCTATATGTATATGAAAAGATATAAGTATTAAATATGTGACTCGTTGATTTTCATGAAATTTATAATCAGATTATGGATTTTATTATGTTTTGATTGTGAGAATACCAATGTGGGTTTCCATTTTTACATATAAAATCCTATGGAATCTGAAGAAAGTACTACACATACATTTCAAAAGTTTTCGGCTTGATTAATCACTATGCACGTCTAGGTTGAATGAATATTTTACACCACATGAAACCCAAAATATCGTTTTCCAAATGCTTACTTTTGATATGATGAGTTCATGTGTATAGATATGGGAAGCTTGTGACCTCATATTTGTATTACTAATTACTCTTTACCCATTATATTAAATGATAATGTTTATGGACGATTTTTATACCTTCATGTTTTGACCAGAAGTGTTTGGGATAATGTGAGTATAGTAAATGGCATGAAATGTTATGTTTACCTCTTCATTTATTATGCTAAGTTTATATTTTTATTTAATCACGAATGTTCTTCGTTAATATGGTTAAGGACTTTGTCATTTTAAGTGATCAAAATTGTATTTCACGTGTGTTAGTTGGAATCACAGGTACTCTTAATACATGTACTAATTAATGGCTTAACCACACAATTCATTGTTTTGTGCTTGACTCACTATATATGCTTAACAGTGGATGACTGTAATAGTAAGCTTATATGACCTATTGTTAGTTTATGGATTTAATTGTTCAAGGTGTTGTGTGGCATCTTGAATTAAATGTGAGGTGAAATAAGAAACCAAGTAGGTAATACAGTTGGTTTGATATGTGATATGTAATTTAATAAATGAAAGTGGATTGTGCACTTCGATTTAGAGGTATGAGGAATACATAGGACTTATAATGTGATGGGTGGGGCCCACTATAGCCCCTTGATTCATCAGTAGGTCTTATGAGACAACTATTAGGGGAACTGTCTGAGGCCTTTCCCTACTATGAGTTATTGATTTTGGTTGAGGCCTTAATCAGTAGACGTCTTGGCCAAGGCCTTGACACAGTCTGACATATGCATTTTCCTCATTATGAATATGTAATTTAATTAACCAGAAATGTATTCAACTAGTATAATATTTTGTTAAAGAGCTTATGGGTTTAGGATGAGGCCTTAATCATTAGATTTCTTGCCCGAGGCCTGGACAAAATGCTTCAGAATGTCCTACATATTCACTTTATTCATTATGTGTATGTTAATTACCAAACTAGATAGGAATTATACTAGTAGAATGTCTATGGATAAGAACCTTTACTTGTAATTAATCATAAAAGTAAATGTTTATGGAATGAAATATGTATAGAACATAATGATTTTAGTATTTTATGTTTGAAATTGAAGTGATTTACTTTATGCGCAACTCTAATAATTCATTACAGTTAACTGTTTTATTTGTTCTTACATATATTGTTATGTCATTCATGTTAGAATTTCTTTTATTCATCATTCCACGATTTGAAAGGTGTATCCTAATAACTCTGATATCATGTTTTAATTAAGCACCTGTATTATGTGAACATGTGATATAGATTTTATTTAAGATGAATGTTTTGTGAAATGATTTAAATAATGTTTTTAAAAGTTTTAATGGTTATTTTAAAACACCATATTGGGCATTCATATGCTCACCCTATGTTTTAAATGAAAATTTTTCAGGTATCAGTCACATCCTCAATGAAGTTTTGGAATGCAGCTGATTTCCCAGAACCTGAACCTTGAAGTCCTCAATAACATAGGACATGATGTAATATTATTAAATGAATGTGGTGTAATAATTATGGTTATGCTACATCAAGTCTCATGGGCACTGGCTCCAGGCACTCGGGGGCTGGGTCCTTACAGTTGGTATCAGAGGGTAGGTTCAGACAATTCTAGATAACCATGTAATAAAAATATACATAGCTATGATTGAACCTTACTAAGTAATTTTATAATAACATTCAGATGGCAGATGAAAATGTGCCTACCAATCAACTATCACTCCATGCTGAGGCCCTAGAGGCCATTGTGTATTTAGCTAGCCGAGATAATTTTATTAACTATGCTCATATCCGAATGACTTGCAAACACCTATATGATTTGTCAAACTCACCTCGTGTGCTTCAACTACACTAGGGGTTATGTAACGCCCCGACCCCGGTTACCTAGAGTCGGTGCATTATTTTAATACATTGGCATGATTACAAGGAATCAAGTCCCGAAGGACCGATCAGTTTAGCAGTCATGGAAAAATAGATCACATACATGAATGTTATATTTGCACTTGAAGATGTACAAAACAACATAAATAATATTTATGAATGCCATTATTCCCTTGGCTTAACCCTGAATATCAATCACATTACACTTCTTGGAATCCTGGAAAAAATAGAACATATAAAGGGGTGAGCTCAAATGGTCAGTAAGGGTAAGCAATACAGCAGAAACTTTAAAAAATAAGCATAAACATTTAAGGCAATGTATAAAACTAAAACAAAAGCCTTTTAAACTTGAACATCAACATAATATGGTAGAAATAAAATGAAATAATTCCATTTACTTATTCGTATAGATATTCTATTAATCAAATAATCACATGCAATATCACTAACCACTTTCATAATGGTGGAATGCATAATGCCAGACTATCATAATCATGTAGCCAAGGCCTCGTGCCAAGACTACAAATAATATTTTGTCAAGGCCTCGTTCCAAGACACTAGTTTGTCTAATTAGACCTTCCGATGCGTCGATGAGTTATAGAGGGCTCCACCCGTCACATATTAAGTCCAATGCATTCCTATATGAAAAGGTTTAAACAAAACATAAACATTTGTATTAAAACTAGCATAAGAAATGTCAATACATTCTCCATAAACCATGAATAGTATAAAAATAACACATCCACAGTCAAACATATCACAAAAACTTCAATGGAAGTTTTTTATAATAAATCAACTTCAAATGAGCTTAAAATCCATCAACGGATGTTGACATAGATGAAAATGATGAGTAAAATGTTTTTAGAGAAATATCCTTTTTGAAAAATCATTTAAAATCACACATTTATAAAGGAAGTAATTTTAAAATAGATTTCTGAATAAAAGTGTCCCATACCACTTTAAAACATTTGAAAATAATTATCATTTCAAAACATTCATGTCCATATAAATAAATCCTTAAAATCATTTTGAAAACATGGACATTAATTAAAAAGATTTAGAAAGATAAATCATTAAGACATTTGAAATTATGATCCTGATAAAGGGAACCTTTCAAAATCATTAAAATAATCAATTTGAAATCATTTTTATGAAAAATGGTCATCGATGATAAAAATGTCCCAGTAAATACTTACACATAATCAATCTCGGATAATGATGAGATTGAGGAATTAACCCTTACCAATTTGGTAACAGACGAAACATACAACCAATGAAAGAGGTATCATACAATGAATAAGTAAATACACATAAATTAAAGTTTATTACATGAAGAATACAATTATGGGCAGTACATACACCACACAAAAGGTAATAGTGGCAATATGGCATGAATCTCACGGGAATAAGGAGTGAGATGAAAACCCCTTACCTTGCACTTTCCTTTAGTCGAGGGTACGTTTAACCTCATGTACGAAGATTTTAGTATGTTATTAAATTTTACCAGAACCATATTAATATTTATTATATCATACATGATTCATTTATGACTTTATATTACCCATTTAATAATAATTTCCATGCTAAGTTAACATTTCAGGTAATAATCACTTTCTTTATCGTACGTGTTTTAACATGTTACTCTTGGTTGTATCACTTAGATCATTATTTAAATACTTCCAGAATATAAAACATGATAAATATATCATATATACTTAGAATATAAATATGTATAATAGACATATATATGAAATGGAAAACACCGTTTATGGGGACGGTAGTCCGTACGTACGCATAAACGTTGTTTCTGTTTTCATATAGTATTGAACGGAAGTAAGTGAATAAGATATATGTAAGTACATAAATCCTTACATATATAAATATATATATCTCCAGAAGAATTATTATGTCATATATTACATACTTATTAGTAATATATATTTTTATAATCGCCGATGAATGGTGAACTTGGAAATGAATCTCATCGCGTCATGGAGACGGTAATCCGTACGTATGCACGAGCGAAAATATAATTCTTTTGATATTAAAATAATATATAATTGGATGTTATATCATATATAAATAATCCTTATAATATTATATTTATTATTTACATCAAATACACATCATTATTATACCCATCCAAATAATAATGTATTGAATAACAATTACACCACGACGTGGAGACGGTAAGCCGTACGTACGCACGTATGGTGACATGTCATTCAAAGGATGGACAGAATAATGAATATGGTTGTACCATATTTATAATAACATCATAGTATATAGGAGATACTGGATTTATTATTTTAGAATAGAAATAACAAAGAAAAAAAAATTTAAGATGAAAGGAACTTGAAAGAGGGTGGTGAAAACATTACCTCTTCTTCGGGTTCTTCCTTTTGATTTGATCAAAAGGGATCCTTAGGTTAGATTTATGATCAAACTAATGACTCTATTCTGAATTGATGGAAGTTGAGAGATTATTTTGGCAGGTTTTGTCCATACCAAAAGGCTTTGAAGGTATGAAGAATTGGTTAGAAGTTGGGTCCTTTTATAAGGGGGAGGAGGGGCTGTTTAGAAAGAACATAAAATATTAATTTATAATAAATACATATTAGGTTTCTAATGGCTAAAAAGTGTATTATTTAAAGGTTAAGGTGGTTATGGGTCGAAAACCACTCAACCAATATAATTTATACAGGTTTGGGTTATTATATTAACCTTATCTTTAAGTATTAACTCTTAGTTAATTAGTTTCACTTTTACAATGTCTCTTTGTATTTTTATATTATATGGTTAATAAACTTACTATATACAACCAAGCGACCCAAAATTGGTCCATTAATGATATAACTATCATGATATAAGTCTCTTGGACGAAACATATATTTTTAGGAATTTAACATCAATTAATAATATAATATTTTTTTAAAAACTCTTTTATGTCAATTTTGACACTATTCAATAATTGATTTTTGTAAAAATCATAACAGAATTATTACTTCGAAAAAGGTTACTTAAATCAATCCTAACATGTACAATTATCCTATAAAATTATATTTATTTATAAAAAGTCTCAAATTACATTTATTTGGGTATTTATAATATCAATTATTCTAATTTTTCATTAATTAGGTAATTACTGCATCAGCATTGTGTCATAAATAAATTAGATTATATAATGTCTAAAAACTATAAATAAAATACCAATATGTAGTAAATCCTTTTATATTTCTAATGATTATTTATAGTCTAAAATCCAACATATATAACCCTATGTAAAAAAATATTTCTAAAAGATATATGCTTATGTCATTTTTGTATTTATTTTAACTTAATTAAAATAAAGCGTCCCTATCACCTACAAGTGGCTCTATGGGGTCCCAAAATCGACCCAAATATGCCCATGGTCGGACATGTATCCACCAATAATGTTAGGACACGTTCTTGGGTAATTTAGTATTATTATAATATTATTTCTTAACCCTTATTTACCGGATTTACCCTTTAACCATTGTAAATAAAATATTTACGGAAGTAATTATTCAAAATGTCTAAAAATAAAAGTTACCTATTTACACAATTTGGAAATCCTGACTCCAAATATGGAATCCATTTTTCCGAATTCAAAACATAGAAGTGGCAGAAATTAATTTAAAATTAATTCCCGCTGTCAAAACAAAAAGCGTGTTTTTAAGATATCATAACTATCAAAAGATTGATACTTGTTTATGTCCGGTTTAATTGTGAAATTATGTAAAATGACCAAAATTGTATTTAATGGTAAAAATATATTCTAAATATACTTTAAAACCACTCTAATTCATAATTTATCACCATTAATTATTTTTATTTAAAAAGTTGTTTTTAATTAAAAATTTAGTAATGTTCACTATTCATCTAAATATTAAAGTTAACCCAAAAGTACCAAAAATTCACCCTAAGCTAAATTCGATACTCCGAATCCAAAAATGAAGTCCATTTTGAGAGATAAAATTTCTAAAATTTTAAAAATTAGGTATTACTATTCATAACGGCTAGTTTGATTGGTTGTGGTGTGTGTTAGAACTCGAAGTTGCATACAACACACACTACTGTACTATTCAAAGGAAAGCATACCGTGGAATCTTGTGACATTTCATTGTAAATTTCTGATGTCCCCATTCTAAAAAGTAAATTAATTTAGTCAAATTGAATATATAAAAGTTTAAAATATTGGATTTAAAAAGGGTTCACTATTAAAATTGGTAAAAGTGCAAAAAAATGAATTTGTTCTTACATTATGTCTAAGAAACTTATAATATGGATTCTAAAATTATAAGGAATATATAATGTTTAAAATTTAGTTAATAATATTTCTAACCTCTTTTGAACGGCTTGTTTGGTAATTCATGGTGTGCTTGAACTCGGTGTTGCGTGTAGTGTAAGTTATTGAATTATTTTGAAGAAATAACACACTATGAAATCTTGGGGTGTTACATTCTCCTCTCCTTCAATAAACTGCGTCCTCGCAATTAGAAATTGTTCTTAGAAAATAAAAGGTTTAATATAGAAAATATCTTTCTGGGAAAACCCACATATGAAATTGGTTTAATAAAATTTAGTCCTAATAAGAGGAAAAGATAAATGAAAGGGGTCACCACCAAATTATGATCTCTATTCGGGGAACATTGGTGGGAATTAGAGAAATATAATTGGAGGAAAAACGTAAATATTTATAGGTAGTGATTGAGGTCATTAATAACAAACAAGTGTAAAATTGAGGGCCTTAAATTCATCAATCTATGAGGATTTAAAATACCATCGGATCAACAAAACATAAGGTATTAGGATAACACATTTTTGACGTTACAAAATATCTTTGTTGAAATCCCACATAGAAAAATGAATTAATGAGGCCTCTATTTAAAATAAAGAGTGGAAAGTAAGATGATTACTGAAAATAACACATACTAGGGTTCCATGTAGGAAAATATGGATATGTAAGAGAAATATAACCATCAATTATCTGATGGAGAGTGGTAGAGAACATGGCTATGAAAAGTCCAACAATCCCAAAGCCATAAATTAGTGATGATCTAAGGCACCATCTAGGAAAAAAAAATTGTTCTAAGTTCCTTTTCTTAATGTTGAGGAATTTATTATGGGATTGGCTAAGATCATAAGGAGATATACATACTTTATAATTAGAGTTTTATCCATTAATAAATATCTACCACAAACTCATCTTTCACCCCAAAACATAATACAACTCAAAAATACTCTATTTATCCTAATCGTATAGGGTTCCAAATATAATGAATTTATAATTCACATATCAGACCCTTTATGTTATGAAACTACATTATACCATCCAAGAACTTCATGTTGCACATTGGTTGGCGATATATACAAATTTCACAATGGTTGTGGGTTCAATTCCTTCAGCTTTTTCCGACATGACGGGTCATGACACGGTCTGTGTGTTGTCCTTTTGTAAAAATAAAAAAAATAACCTTTAAAACATAATCCATTCCTACCATTAGACTTATCCAAAATACTATTATCCAAACTTAGAGTCCAAAATTTACAAGGAAGTTAAACATAATGAGGATCCTTTTTTCTAGGTAATAACATGTGAACTCCTTCCTCATATATTCTTTTACAACACCGCAACATCCTGAATTACCAAAATCAACCATTTCTTATTACAAAATCACTACCTCAATATTAGGACCATATTAAGGTTTATCTTTCCTTCAACCATGTAATTTCCAAAAAAAATATCTCGCTGTAGAGTCACTTTTCTTAGTACCATAAAATATAAAATCCGTAATTAAATAGTACTGCGGTACAATCCATATTTATTTCCAGAACATCATTGATACAACACTTAAATGAAATAATTATAAAATAACAACATAAAAACACTAGTCATTCCTTTTCATCTGTGGTAGTATCATAAATTGATTATTATCCAATAGAATCATTTGTGGCATAGTCTGATGACTGGGACATTGGTTCGCGTAGTGTCCAAACTCCTTGCAGATGAAGCATTGTACATTTGAAACCTTTTTCTTACCCTTACAGTCACGTACTTGGTGTCCTTTTTCTCCACACTTATAACATTCTCCCATTCCCTTCAAGCATTTTCCAAGGTGAGTCTTTCCACAGTAATCACATATGGGAAAAACGCTTCTTTACCTTCTTCCCTTTATCCGTCCTTCTCTCTACCATCCTTTTCTTCTCTGGATTCCCTTAAAATCCATAGGACTCCGAGAATTCTTTACTCATATTATCAACACATGATACTATTTCTTTATATGATGATAATACATGGGAGACTATTTCCCTTCTAAATTCTAGCTTAGGACCACGAAAGATATGATCCTTCTTACTCTTTGGATCACACGTATTACTGGAGTTCACATTCCTTCTACTGGGAGCCATTTCTATACAATAGCATATACTAGTTCAATTTATGAATTGAAATGAATAATTAACAAACTTGTAAAATACCTAACACTAATTGAACAGTTTATGGATATAATCCATAATCATAAAAATGTTTTCTGTGAGTAAGTATATACTCATGAGCCATTCATAATGGTTTGTAAAGAAAATGAGAATTATCATATGCATATCCCCTGGGAGTGTCGTAACCAAGAGTGCAACAAGGCCTGTTGTCGTGCACCAGTTCCCATTCGAGTCTATCTCAAAGCAGTGTTTTTGGGTTTTACCCCTAGGTACATCTATGCCAGAGCCGCCTCTACCTGCTCGTATCTAGACAGGGATGTATTGCTCAGAAAACTCACAAAATCTCTACAATACCATAATTCTAGGAAGTTCTTCTATACTAATCCTCGAAGTCTATCTTAGGGATATATGCTCTAATCAAGGTTTATCTAAATCTAGTTTCCAAGGTTATTGCTAAACTTCCTCTGATACCAACTATAACGCCCCAACCCAGTTACCCAGAGTCGGTGCATTATTTTAATACATTGGAATTATTACAAGGAATCAAGTCCCGAAGGAGTGATCAGTTTAGCAGTCTTGGAAAAATAGATCACATACATGAATGTTACATTTTCACTTTAAGACGTACAAAACAACATAAATAATCTGTATGAACACCATTATTCCCTTGGATTAACCCTGAATATCAATCACATTACACTTCTTGGAATCCTGGGAAAAATAAAACATAGAAATGGGTGAGCTCAAAAGCTCAGTAAGGGTAAGCAATATAACAGAAACTTTCAAAAATAAGCATAAAAATTTAAGTCAATGTAAAAAACTAAAAAAAAAGCCTTTTAAACTTGAACTTCAGCATAATATGGCAGAAATAAAATGAAATAATTCCATTTAATTATTCACATGGATATTTTACTAATCGAATAACCACATGCAATATCACTAACCACTTTCATAATGATGGAATGCATAATGCCAGAATATCATAACCATGTTGCCAAGGCCTCGAGCCATGACTACAAATAATATTTTGTCAAGGCCTCGTGCCAAGACACCAGTTTGTCTCATGAGACCTACCGATGCATCGAGGAGCTATAGCGGGCTCCACCCATCACATATCAAGTCCAATGCTTTCCCATATGAAAAGGTTTAAACATAACATAAACATTAGTATTAAAACTAGCATTCGAAATGTCAATACTTTCTCTATAAACAATGAATGGTATAAAAATAACACATCCATAGTCAAACATATTACAAAACCTTCAATGGATGTTTTGTATAATAAATCAACTTCAAATGAGGTTAAAATCCATCAAAGGATGTTGACATAGATGAAAATGATGAGTAAAAAGTTTTGAGAGAAATATCATTTTTGTAAAATCATTTAAAAGTCACAAATTTATAAAGGAAGTAATTTTAAAAGATATTTTTGAGTCAAATTGTCCCATGCCACTTTGAAACACTTGAAAATAATTATCATTTCAAAACATTCAGGTCCATATAAATAAATCCCAAAAATCATTTTGAAAACATGGACATTAATTAAAATGATTTATAAAGATAAATCTTTAATACATTTGAAATTCTGATCTTGATAAAGAGTACCTTTCAAAATCCTTAAAATCATCATTTTGAAAACATTTTTAGGAAAAATGGACATGGATGATAAAAATGTCTTAGTAAATACTTACACATAAACAATCTCGGATAATGATGAGATTGAGGAATTAACCCTTACCAATTTGGTAACTTACAAAACATACAACCCATGAAAGAGGTATCATACAATGAATATGTAAATACACATAAATTAAAGTGTATTACACAATGAATACAATTATGGGTAGTACATACACCACACAAATGGCAATAGTGGCAATATGAAATGAATCTCACGGGAATAAGGAGTGAGATGAAAACCCCTTACCTTGCACTTTCCTTTAGTCGAGGGTACGTTTATCCTCCTGTACGAAAATCATAGTATGTTATTAAATTATACCAGAACTATCTTAATATTTATGATATCATACATGATTCATTTATGACTTTATATTACCCATTTAATAATAATTTCCATGGTAAGTTAACATTTCGGGTAATAATCACTTACTTTATCGTACGTGTTTTAACTTGTTACTCTTGGTTGTATCAATTAGATCACGATTTAAATACTTACAGAATATAAAACATGATAAATATATCATATATATTTAGAATATAAATATTTATAATAGATATATATATGAAATGGAAAACACCGTTTATGGAGACGGTAGTCCGTACATACGCATAAACGCTATTTCTGTTTTCATATAATATTGAACGGAAGTAAGTGAATAAGATATATGTAAGTACATAAATCCTTATATATATAAATATATATATATCCAATAGAATTATTATTTCATATATTACATAATTATTAGTAATATATATTTTTATAATCGTCGATGAATGGTGAACTTGGAAATGAATCTCATTGCATCGTGGAGACGATAATCCATACGTACGTACGATCTAAAATATCATTCTTATGATATTAAAATAATATATAATTGGATGGTATAAAATATATACATAATACTTATAATTTTATATTTATTATTTACATCAAATACACATCATTATTATACCCATCCAAATAATAATGTATTGAATAACAATTACACCACGACGTGGAGACGGTAAGCCGTACGTACGCACGTATGGTGACATGTAATTCAAAGGATGGATAGAATACTGAATATGGTTGTACCATATTTATAATAACATCACAATATATGGGATGTACTGGAGTTATTATTTTTGAATAGAAATAAAAAATAAATTAGAATTTGAATAAGAAGGGAACTTGAAAGAGAGTGGTGAAAACATTACATCTTCTTTGGGTTCTTCCTTTTGATTTGATCAAAAGGGCTCCTTAGGTTGGATTTCTGATCAAGATAAGGCCTCTATATTGAAGTGATCGAAGTTTAGAGAGTATTTTGGTAGGGTTTTTCTAAACCAAAAGGCTTTTAAGGTGTGAAGAATTGGTTAGAAGTTGGGTCCTTTTATAAGGGGGAGGAGGGGCTCTTTAGGATAAACTTAAAGTATTAATTGATAATAAATTCATATTCAGTTTATAATGACTCCAAAGTGTATTATTTAGAGGATAAGGTGGGGATGGGTCGAAAAAAACTCAACCAATAGAATTTATACTGGTTTGGGTTATTATATTAACCTTATCTTTAAGTATTAACTCTTAGTTAATTAGTTTCACGTTTACAATGTCTCTTTGTATTTTTATATTATATGGTAAATAAACATACTATATACATCCAAGCGACCCCAAAGTGGTCCTTTAATGATATACCTATCATGATATAAGCCTCATGGAAGAACCTCAGATTTCTAGGAATTTAATATCAATTAATAATATAATATATGTTTTAAAATCTCTTTTATGCCAATTTTGACACTATTCAATAATTGATTTTTGTAAAACTCATAACAGAATGATTACTTCGAAAAAAGTTAATTAAATAAATCCTAACATGTCATATTATCATATAAAATTATTGGTATTTATAAAAAGTCTCAAAATTACATTTATTTGGGTATTTATAATATCAATTATTCTAATTTTTCATTAATTAGGTAATTACTGGATCAACATTCTGTCATAAATAAATTAACTTATATAATGTCTAAAAATTATAAATAAAATACCATTATGTATGAAATATTTTTATCTTTCTAATGACTATATATAGTTGAAAATCAACCATATATAACCCTATGTAAAAATTGTTTTTCTAAATGATATATGCTTTTGTCATTTTTGTATTTATTTAAACTTAATTAAAATAAAGTGTCCCTATCAACTACATGTGGCTCAATGGGGTCCCAAAATCGACCCAAAGATGCCCATGGTCGGACATGTATCCACCAATAAGGTTAGGACATGTTTTAGGGTAATTTAGTATTATTATAATATTATTTGTTAACCCTAATTTACCAGATTTACCCTTTAACCACAGTAAATAAAATATTTACATAATTATTCAAAATGTCTAAAAATAAAGGTTACCTATTTACAAAATTTGGAAATCCTGACTCCAGATATGGAATCCATTTTTCCTAATTCAAAACATAGAAGTGGCAGAAATTAATTTAAAATTAATTTCCGCTGTCAAAACAAAAAAGCGTGTTTTTAAGATATCATAACTATCAAAAGATTGATATTTGTTTATGTCCGGTTTAATTGTGAAATTATGTCCAATGAAAAACATTTTATTTAATGGTAAAAATATATTCTAAATATACTTTGAAACCACTCAAATTCATAATTTATCACTATTAATTATTTGGATTAAAAAAGTTGTTTTTAATTAAAAATTTAGTAATTTTCACTATTCATCAAAATATTAAAGTTATCCAAAAAGTATCAAAATATCACCCTAGGAAAAATTAGATACTACAAATCCAAAAATGAAGTCCATTTTTAGAGATAAAATTTATAAAATTTTAAAAAGTTGGTATTACTATTCATAACGGCTAGTTTTATTGGTTGTGGTGTGTGTTAGAACTCGAAGTTGCATACAACACACACTACTGTATTATTTAAAGGAAAGAATACCGTGGAAGCTTGGGATGTTTCAGTGTAAATTTTTTATGTACCCATTCTAGAATGTAAATTTATTTAGTCAAGTTGAATATATAAAAGTTTAAAATATTGGATTTAAAAAGGGTTCACTATTAAAATTTGTAAAAGTGCATAAAAATGAATTTGTTCTTACATTATGTCTAAGAAACTCATAATATGGATTCTAAAATTATAAGGAATATATAAAGTTTAAAATTTAGTTAATACTATTTCTAACCTCTTTTGAACGGGTTGTTTGGTAATTACTGGTGTTCTTGAACTCGGTGTTGCGTGTAGTGTAAGTTATTGAATTATTTTGAAGAAATAACACACTATGAAATCTTGGGGTGTTACAGGTTAGGATTTGATTTCCTTCTTATGATGATGACCCAATTCTCATCCTATGTACGTCGGGTAAGGTACCATGAGGTACTTTTTCGAGTATTCATGGTAGGCGAGGGCTTTGGATTTATGGCTTGGAACACTTTTCATGAAGTTTCTGCTGTCGGTGACCTCCGAGCGGCCTATCTTTTTCAAATCTTGAACTATTGCTCCTCGGGCCAATTGTTGGACTTCAGAATGATACAAGATGATTCCACCCGACCACCTTGTAGGAAAAAAGTGTATTCTGATGACTCCAAACTTAATACCCTTCGTGCTACACTCATGAGACATCACAGGTGTTCCCATGAGTTTAACCCTGAATGCTCATCCTATGTTTGGTTTGAGGAGATAGGGAGTTTTGCTTCTCTATGTGGAGTTCATGTAGTGGGTCATTAAGGGAACTCAGACACTACTGTTTAGTAATAAACTCTTTTTTTATTGAAATGTTATCTTTTCCATTCATTTCTTTACTATATCTTAACTTTCAAAGTGAATTATCATGAATATGTTTTCAGATGGATAGACAAACAAATATCTCATCTCTACCCAATGAGATATTGGAGGATATCTTAATCAGAACTTTCCCCGTGGACTATCCTTCTTTCCTTAAACTGCGAGGATCATGTCACCACATGTTTGGCTTGTCTAACATCCCTGATATCCTTCGTTCCTATCAATATAATGACCATGTCTTCCACTCCATCTCCATTACCCAACTCCCCTATTATAGGCAAAGAGGGAGATACTTCAAGGGTCTTTTTTAGTGTTTCGCTCTGGCAAAAAAAATTTCTGCCAGAGAATGTTTCTTAGTGGATGCGCAAGATGGGAACCTCAAAGTAGCCTTTATGTTCTAGATCCTAAACCTCAGTCTATTTAACTACATCATTCCAATTGAATATCTCGAGCAAGATATAGTCCAGCGGGGCATCATAGAATATGTCCATCCGTACATCTCTGAATGTTGTACCCCTCAAGACTCCCAGTGGAATCCTAAGTGTAGAATGCATGCGCCGAAGTTCAAAACGTACTGCTCGAGGTGTATCTGGGCTATAGAAGAAGAGGAACTCAATACTAACCAGGGTGTTCCATTAACCGATCAGAATCTCCCATTTTGGTGATGATTATCATATGGGAATTTCTCTTCCAGATTGAGAATAGAATTGTGAGGATGCAATTCTTCGTAGGGGGGAATAATGTGACACCCCAAGAACTTGTGTTCCATATAATGGTAATTTCTATGTTTTATTGTTATCTTTTACCTGAAAAAAACATATCTATTGTAGAAAAATAATAGTTTGATGCAATGGAATAAGCACATGAAATGGATGTAAAGAGCTTTTTTCAAATAACAACACAATAGTGGTTACAATAAACCGAGATTAAGAGGGAAATAAAACTAACCAAATATACCCATTAAAAACCCTATCAAGATTACAGGGAGACCTCCCAAAACAATGAGAACCCTGAGAAAATAATAGGGGTCCTTCGAATCCTCCATAATAATGATGATAATATCCAAAGCCACTATGGCTACGCTGAGCATCAACGGTATGACAAGCACCATCTTCTTCTTCTTCAATCACCTTATGCATAAGACACCCCGAGACAGGGTTTTTTATGGAACCAATACATACATTACCTTGAGTAACCGTTGGGAACCCAATGGATATAATTAAATCCTTTAGTCTTTTGATGCTTTAACTAAAGAACAATTAAGTACAACTTCACGACATGATTTTAAAATTATAAGATAAGACCCCAACTCTGATATGATACTTTGAGATTCATTTATGTTTTGAGAAAAATAATAAGTAATTCGAAAATAGTTTTGCAAATATTTTATTTTTAATTTAAAGAGTTTCATTTCTTAAACAATATTAGAATTTTTTTATATCTTCTAATCTAATTATGTTTTTGATTAATACCATGTATCTTATATATGTGTAATCTTATAGGTTAGTAAATATCAATTTATAATTCTCATGTCAAGAATTTAATGTTTATAGACAATTTTTTTCTAGAAAACAAAAGACTATTTTGTGTGCACAGGTACCTACTAATTCTTAATGCAATCCATGTTTTAAAGTAAAATTTTCTATAAAGTATTACTATTATTAAAACTACATTCTATTAGGATAGTTTCTATAAACCAATTTGGGCCCACTAGGGCCATCCCTTATTGACCGGGGCCAAGGGAGGCAGATCACTCAAGGTGGCTGAGCCGTGCCCTCAGCCCAATCCTGGGCCAGCCCGAGATCGAGCATGGGTCTCTCGAAGAGCGCATGTGTGTCCACAGTGCGGACGAGAGGCCGCAGTGTGCATGGGAGCACGAAGGAGCGCTTGTGTGCGCGCAGCGTGGGCGCAAGGCCGCATATGTTTGGGTAGGTCGAGGCCTGTGGGGGAGGCGTAGGCTCATGTATAAGGCCTCCTGTGGTCACTCTATTATTTCCAGCATTGTGGGAGGCCGAAGCTTATAAGGGAGGTGAAATCAGCTCGCCGTTTCGATGTGGGAAGCGGTTATTGGGGAAAAATGCAATCATGGTCGTTGGATCTCATATCGTGTGATTTGGGCCACTAATCACAACCCCGCGTACGACCCTCAACAATTTAAAATGTCATGTCGACTCTGGGACGTTCGATCATCTTAGATATAATCTAAGTCACATTTTTTTAAAACACCACGGACGTGCCCTGCCCTTGGATCAAAGGAAGTCACGATCTCGACCGTTGTTTTTCCTCCTGATTTTCTTCCAGTGGTGCTGTCTTATTCCCCGTGATGTGCCCTGAAATAGTAGCCATGCACTCTATTTTATCACCATTTTCTTCACTCCATTAGCCGCCAGACCCCCCACTCTCACACGGTTTCCACAGAGACCTTTCACCCTATTTTTTTTATAAGTATTGTTGGCCTCAGATCCCTTCCTTAATGCATTAAAATAGTCATTATAGGTATCAATTATAAAAACATCACTGGTGCATTTGAAGAACCCTCTCAATTCTTTGCACTCAGCCTCCAGCGGATCACATCAAAGTCTTCCAAGTTTTCCATTGTCTCCCAAGCACCATTTCCCCCTCCTCCTCAAGCTAGTTAAGGGTTTAGTCTTTGTCTTGATTGGTTTAAGTTTTATGAACTTTTATATACATATATATACTTGTAAAACTAGTAAACATCATCACACTGTTTGAGTTTATATTCCTTAAAAGTTGCAGGATCTTAAATACAATGTATTAACAACTCTAAGCATGGACACCCCATATAAATCAATGCCTTAAGAACATATCCATTATGTAATAAACATGTTTATTAATATATATATATATAGGTATATTGTAAACTACCCTTAGTTTTTTTCATGAGCCCAGATTTAGGACTTCTAACCTTTAGTTTCAAGGTTATTAAGGAATTAAGAAATCCATAGAGTCTTTTTTATGAAAATTTTTTACACTTGTTTATATGTGTTCTTAAATATATATTTATAATACATATACATGCCGTTTAAGAACTTCATTTTTATACTTTTAGATAATAATTTCAATAATCATGCAAGTGTCGAATAAGAAAGGTATGAGATCCTTCTGAATATGTGGGGATGTAAGCCAACTTTTAATCCCCAATTGTTTTTACCAATGTTTCCAAATCATTGAGAAGAAAGTACAAATAATAGCCCCTCAATGCATTTTATATCAAATCATTATGTTCTTATGAAAATAAATATACCTAGTATAAACAATGTTTGAAGGGGATTTTATCATTTTTGTGAAGTTATGTATATATATACGCATAGTTATATATGAATGTGTTTGTCTATATAAAACCGTATCTTATTAATCTAATATATATATATAATGACTTCTAGATTTAAATTATTTTTCCCCAAAAATAATATTTTTGTAAAGGGTTTATTGAATTTCTTCAATCATCCTTGTTTTACTATGTATTTGTGAATGTATATATATATACCAATATGTATATAAAAAGATATATGTGTAAAATATGTGACTCGTTGATTTCATGAACTTCATAATCAGATTATGGATTTTGGTATGTTTTGATTGTGAGAATACCAATGTGGGTTTCCATTTTTACATATAAAATCATATGGTATGTGAAGAAAGTATTACACATACGTTTCAAATGTTTTCTTCTTGATTAATCACTATGCACGTCTAGGTTGAATGAATATTTTACAGTACATGAAACCCTAAACATTGTTTTCCAAATTCTTACTTTTGATAAGATGAGTTCAAGGGTATAGATATGGGAAGCTCGTGACCACATATTTGTATTACTAATTACTCTTTACCCATTATATTAAATGATAATGTTTAAGGTCGAGTTTTATATATTCATGTTTTAACCAAAAATGTTTGAGACAATGTGAGTATAAAAAACCGCATGAAATGTTATGTTTACCTCTTAATTTATTATTTTAAGTGTATATTTTTATTTAATCATGAATGTTGTTGATTAATATGGTTAAGGACTTTGTCATTATAAGTGATCAAAATGGTATTTCATGTTTTTTATTTGGCATCATAGGTACTCTTAATACAGGTACTAATTAATGGCTTAACCACACAATTCATTATTTTGTGCTAGACTCACTACAGATGCTTAAAAGTGGATGACTATAAAATTAATCTTATATTACCTATTCATTGTTTATGGATTTAATTGTTCAAGGTGGTGTGTGACATCTTGAATAAAATGTAAGGTGAAATAAGAAACCAAGTAGGTAATATACATGGTCTGATATGTGATATGTAATTTAATAAATAGAAGTGGATTGTGCACTTTGATTTAGAGGTATGAGGAATGCATTGGACTTATTATGTGACGGGTGGGGCCCGATATAGCCCCTTGATGCATTGGTAGGTCTCATGAGACAACTAGTAGGGGAATTGGCCGAGGCCTTTCCCAACTATGATTTATGAATTTTGGCCTAGGCCTTAATCACTAGACGTCTTGGATAAGGCCTTAAAACAGTCTGGCATATGCATTTTCCTCATTATGAATATGTAATTTAATTAACAAGGAAAATATTAAACTAGTAGAATATTTCGTTAAAGAGATTATGGGTTTCGGCCGAGGCCTTAATCATTAGACGTCTTGGCCGAGGCCTTGAAAAAATGCTTCAGAAAGTCCTACACATTCACTTAACTCATTTTGTTTATGTTAATTACCAAACCAGATAGTCATTCGACTAGTATAATGTCCATGGGTAAGAACCGTTACTTATAATTAATCAGAAAAGTAAAAGTTTATGGAATGAAATATGTATAGAACTCGGTGATTTTAGTATTTGATGTTTGAAATTAAAGTGAATACCTTTATGCGCAACTATGATAATTAAATACACTTAGCTATTTTATTTGTGCTTATATATATTCTTATGTCATACATGTTAGAATTTATTTTATTCAACATTCCTCTATTTGAATGGTGTATCCCTACAATTCTGATATCATGTTATAATTAATCACCATTATGATGTGAACATGTGATATAGCATTTATTTAAGATGAATGTTTTGTGAAATGGATTAAAGAATTTTTTAAAAAGTTTTAATGGTTATTTTAAAACCCCTTACTAGGTATTCGTTTTCTCACCATACGTTTTAAATGATAAATTTTCAGCTATAAGTCATGTCTTCAATGATGTTTCAGAATGCAGCTCGTTTCCCATAACCTAAACCTCATAATACTCTGTAACATGGGACATGATGTGATATTTTCAAAATAATGTGATGTAATAATTATGGTTATGATACATCATGTCTCATGGGAACTGGCTCTAGGCACTCGGCGGTTGGGTCCTTAAATTTCCAATGGAATTGCAATATTGTTTTTACTTTAAAGTAGAAATGTAAATCATATGTCTGTATCTAGTTTTCCCAAAATACTAAACTATTTGGTCCTTCAGGTTGAGATATACTTGTAATAATGCCAATGAAAAAAGGTAATCCAACAGCTCTAGGCTACTGGGGTCAGGGTTATTATATGCATTTCCTTGGAGGATGATGATGAAGATAAAAAGGTAGAGTGTTTTGAGGAGAGAATGGATGATCCAACTGATTTTTACACGTTTGAATACAAGGTTCATTTTATAGATCAATTAATCATTATTAAATCAATTTTTGGACCAGATTTAGAAGTGAATAAAAAAATTTCTGAATATCTTCAATATCAATGGACACCAATCCTCTAGATAATCAAAAATGAGAGCACCACTTTATACATTAACCTCTCCCCTTAAATATCCTTTTATTATTCAAATTACTATGAGGTTTTCTTTTATTTTAATATTGGTTTCATAAATTATTTATATCTACTTATAGAGATTATAAGAAGTCAAATGTGGTGGTTTATATCAAAGAAACCTCATCCACTGTCAGATTGGGGATAAAATTCTAGAATTATAAAAAATGGTGAGTCAAAATAGCCACCTACTTGGGGGGGGTTAAACCAGGTTATATCCATTTTATTCAATTAAAATTTTATTATATTTTGACATATTAAATTAAATAAAATTTAATCTATTTTATTCATTATTCAATTATTGTTTATGTTGGATGAATTTTGGATTTTAAGTAAATATTTCCACTAAAAAATAAACTAATTCCTTTCCTTTTGATACCTTTTTATTTTGTGTAATTTTATTTTTAAATATGTTTGGTATTAAATGATAAGGTAGTTTGATCTTATATATGGGGATCTCAACATTATTTTTTAGGATTTTGTTTGATTTTATTCCTATTTTAAATTCAATTGAGATTTTAGGATATTGATCATAATCAAATACATTAGTAAATTCAAACCATCATTGTAATTTTGGAATAGTATTTAACATGAATGTCAATGAATTTAAATGATTCATAAAATGGTATTTTTCTTAATATAAAATATTTTTATTGAATTACGATTGAATGATTATGAAAATCATATACACTAGTACTATCCAAAATGAATATCTTTCCCAATTTGAGAGGGTTTTAAGACCTTTTGATGTTATATTTTCATTTCTATTTTTCATGATATTTTTCATTCATGTTATATAATCTAGAAATTTTTATTTTTCCATTTCAAATACTTATAGTTAAATAAATGTTTTTGATATGATTAAGGAATTTAACTATTATACAAATATTTCAACTTAATATTTACCATTACATATAACATTGTGTAGCCATTAAAAACATGAATTTCCTTATAGTTTTATGAAATATCACAAGATAATTTTTTTTACCAACCTTAATCCTCAATTTTTTTAATATATATTTCATGTTTAAGAATTGTGGAATACCCTTTAATATGTTTTCATTGCGAATAAATTCATTATATGGTGGTTTATGGAGTGTGTCACTTGTTTTGCCAATGTAAATAGAGATATGTAAAATATTAAATAATCATTATACTTTATTCATATCCTCATGTTCTCTAAAAATGAACAAAGAAAAAATTGAGAAAACTGAAAAACTATTGTTGATATTAGATTATTCATTGGAGTTTTGTTTTTAGACTCATGACCCATATAAAAATCAATGGAATAGATTTTAATCAATTCATTGTATTCAATTATAATTTATCCTCCATGGAAAAATTAAAATTGATTTTTTTAAAGAAACATAAATAACAAAAGATGAAAAAATATAAAATTAAAATAAAACCATCATTTAATCAATTAATTAACACAAAACCCATTTCATAAAATAGATGTGTGGTGTAAATTATGTGAGGTTAAATAAATGAGGACTTTCATCTATTCCACTTGATTATTCATGTGATTTTTTTAGAGTTTAACCTCTTTTTTTCAGAAATTTAATTTTTAAATGCTTTTACCCACCTTCCTGTATCCAAAAAATCTCTTTGAAAATTCATCATGATTGTAAACATTTCATTTCTCAAGGTGTGGAGATAATATATTTTTTATAATCCAAGAGATATTACTCATTTTCATGATAATGAAAAAATAACCATATTAGAATTTCTGAGTGAAGAGAGAAATAAATTCATGGGGAGGTAGGTATGACATGACTATGGGAATTCATTTTTGTTTTAATGAAATTAAATTATTAGATTTTGGAATTAGATAGTTGAGAACCATGTAAGAGGAATAATTTTTCCATAGAATTTAAAATTGAGTGGTGTTTTCAATTTTTTTGTTTGGGATGTTTTTTTAACATTAATAGAAATGATTACCTAGGAATACAATGTCTAATAATATAAAATTGATCAGGAACATATTTTCACAAGTTTTATAAGGAAATATTACTGTTTTAATAATAAATTTATTTACAGGGTAATTTCCACATTTTTAGGGGTTTTATATAATTTTATCTTAGTTGTGAAAATGACTTACTTTGTGATATTTAAGTTATTTAATGACTTCTATATTTCAAAACTAACTTTTTATAACCAGATAAAAAATTAATAATTTATTTTTAATAGTAATTGAAATATTATTGGATACATATTTTAAACTATATATTGAGCATAATACAACAATATAAGCCCTAAAAGATAAATTAATGAATAAATGATTTTAATGAAAAACCTATATCTAAAAAATTACCAATGAAAATGAGAAAAATTTATAAGAAAAAGTCAATAATATCTAGAGGAAGAAATTCATTTTCTATGACTACTCGATATAATGCCTTTTTCAAGGACATTAATTCATGCGAAACTAAATTATTGGAAATCAAAGCATCTATCAGCCCTGGAAATTTCACTATAAATTTTCAACCATTATTATGGAAACACATGGAGATAAAATATTGTGGGTTGATATCCAATAAATAGTTGACCTTTTTTTGAATAATAATATCCAATGTTCCACTATTTAAAGGAATACATTCATTCCAATTTTTGGGGGATATTTATTTATAAAAAACTACTCACCCCGATTACCTATAAAATTATATGTCCAAATCCTTTCAAAGGAGTTTTCCATTTCATAAACTAAGTAAAGTTTTTTATATTTTAATAATCGTTTATATATTTAATATATTTTATTTCTTATTTGTTACTTTTGGTTCAATTTTTTCTATTTCCATCATATTTTCTCCTACTTCCATATAGTGGTGAACTAACTTTATCTTTAGTTAAAAGGGATATCATGGAGGATGTTTGACTTTATGAACCTTATTATTTTTCTATATTCCTTTCATGAAAATTATAGAGTGGTTAAATAAATTTTTACCAGAAGTCCCCACTCTTTCAATACAATTTTCTTTCTCTTCTCATTTATGTTTATTCCACCCATTCATCAATGTAATGTTGTATATGGTGAAGAATCATTATGGTGATGATATGTAGAGAAGAGGTCTCCTAGAATAAATTTGAGAGAGTATTACACCAGATTCATAGGTCTTTATGAGGGATAACAAACATATAAAAATTAAGTTTTTTGAGTGATATTTCTTGATCTCTATTTTGAGTGGAATATTGAAAGTTACTTTAAGATTAATGACTGATTCGATGATAATTCCCAAGGATTATAGATTTTATTTCAGTAAATTATTTTTTATTTCTATTAATTATGATTATAATTTTAATTTTCATATTTTTATATTATATAAACTACTTATTATATGGTCGTGGAATTTATTAGTATATTAATTATTTTATAAATATTGAAACAGGATTTAAATGTTTGTAAGTGTCACCCATTGAGTGATCAACCCTAGGTTTTGTTCTATATTACAATGTCAGGTAATAAGAATTTATTTAAAATATATTAATAATAATACCTATGTATTAAATGTTTGGTCAGAATGGCTATGAAAAAGACATAATAGGGGGTGATTTGTGGCATTTTAAAAATCATGATAATATTAAAACGTCACTCTTGAAATAAGGGGATCCATTACATATCTCTTAAAGTGGAGTGAGTAGTGGAAAAAATAAAGCAAAGGAACAAAATGATGTATAGTGGTTTGAAGCACATAAATCCATTAGTCTACTCCATCAACGCTCTACTCCATGTGCTTGGTGATTTTCACTCATTGGACCTCTTATCACAATACATTCCAATCCACAACTGAGTGTATTAATTTGACACCTTATAAGGATTTTTAGGGATTTTTATTTCTTTTACAAGGAACAGAAATATCCACAACTTAGTCCAAGAAGCTGACACTCCACTATGACTAAGTCTGAGTAGCCGATACTCCAACAAATCAATAGAGATTTATTTTTTTAATGGTATAGGTTGAACATCACATCTTTTAGCAACATCTAACAGATGAAATTAGATATTCACTATATCTAAAAATTAGTAGTAAAATTATCATCCATGTAAATAAGGCTTATTATTTTGTTTAAAAAATTAGAAAATAGGTCAAACATTGTTTTTTCAGGCTTCCATTTTCGTTACACCAATAGAGAATAAGAATGTAAAATGAATTTCAATTCTCTCTTCACAAGTGTGGACCGTTAATATGAATATTTTTTGTAGCTTATTTATAAGAGTGTATTCACGTATCTATTTTCTACATATATATTCTTTACCTTCCAAAGAGATATATATATATAGATAATAAATGTCCATCACTTGTAACAGAATTCAACATCCTTATGATACCCAAAATAATAGAGTTAATACCCATCATAAATATCCCCAAGAATTGAAGAACACCTTTAGATCATTATTCTTGTATAATAAATCTCTAATAAAACAATTAAAAATACTTTGATTAACTCTTCCAATAATATCTCAATAATAATAGCAGCATTGAATAATTTAAAACACCTATTTAAATCCATTCAATCCTTTTTAAATATAGTCGAAATAGTTCCTCAAAACAATTAGCATAATTGGATATGAATATTTGAAATCCAATCATTCAAATAGATTCATAATGAACCTTAAAAATATTAATGTTTTAATCTGTTTCATGCAAGCCAATTAATTGGTCTCAAGATAGATTTATAATGATATTTAATACTAAGAAGGCCATTGTTGAAATTGCGCAAAATATCACGTATTTAAAATGTCATTGTTGAACATTCAAAAGTATGGTTCCATCATGTAATCTAAAAATAACAAATGTAGGGTTAAAATACGTAGCTTATTGTTCCTTTAAGTAGAATAAGGTTCCTTTCCATATGGTAGGGTTCCTACCAATATATAGTTCCTTTTCCATACATTCATCTCCATGTAACATATGGATCAAAGTAATGTAGGGATGTGAATCCATACATTCAGCATTCCAGCACGAGGTTGATTCCCAACGTAGAATTGAATATTGATATGTTCAATCCCCAAATGTAGGGCATAGATAATGATACCAAAATTTAATGTATGGTAGATATTCAATACATTCATTCTCCAAAAAATGGGTTATCAATCAACATGTTCATTGTAACAAACATTTGGTGTAAATAATCTTTCAGAAATTTGGACCGCTTGAATTTAGATATTTCAATTATTTTTCAGATTCTTTTAATAGAGGATTTAAACTTCATCCTAGAATACTTAGAGTTATAAAATATATAGATTTTTATAATGGATTAATGAATTAATACGAATTCAACATCTCCTGATATCTTTGAAAAACTAAAGCAATAACATTCTATAAAACTGGAGTTGGAAAACAGAATTCCCAATATTTGGTGAATTTATTGACCATCCAAACCACTTTCCTAGGAATTTATGTAAACTAGTGAAATCAAGATAAATATATTGTATTTATATCTCCCTAGGTCCTGAGTGATTTTTAAATCATTAGAACTTGTCATAAAATAAATACTATATAATTTTAAATCTATTCAATATACAACTGCTAAACTGTTCAAGAAAAATCATTGATGTATTAGGGTATCAAAAAAATCCATTTTAGACATCCACATAAACTAATGATTTTTAGATTAACTCTTTATCTTTCTGACGGTATAATGCACCCATGAATCTGATCAATGATTATTCAGATATAAAATAAATACTTTAATTTATTAAATAATAAACACTTCAAAAGTTAATAAAAAACAAATATTGATGCATTGACGTAATTATCATAACTCAATAAAAATGTGAATGAATATGATCCACTCAATAATATCCCCTTTTTGATAATTTAAAAACCCTATCTTAATATCATATTTTTCTTCCCCTTTTTTGTGTAGGTAAAAAATATGGGTTCTTGAGTATATAAAATAATACAATATATTTACCAATTTAAATATAGAGTAGTAGTTTAAAATTATAATTTACAAAAAACGAATCTAAAATTTGAAGAAAATATTACCTTAATGAAAAAAATAAATAGGATAAATAAAATTTCATTCATCTTATTAATCCCTTTTTAAAATATTTAAAATTTATTTTTTTATTAAAAATACCTAAAATTTCAGAACCAATTTTATAAAAAAAATATTAAAAACATAGATTTTTTCAAAACATGTTCTAAATAAATATGGAAATATAAACTCCCCCTAAATTCATGCTACCTTAAAAACATGAAAAGATATAATCAAGGAGCCCTGAAACCATATTTAATGTTATTCAATGAATAAAATGGGTTTTCAATGAATGTATTAAACCATTTTATTCATTCCATCATAAAAATACATTCAAACACATGCTAAATATTTAATATTATTCCCATTAATAAAAATAATAAATATTAATTATATTCCATAAATTTAAATAAATTATTTTAATGTACATTACATGAAATATTTTTAAATATTTTAATTAATGGATTTTCAAATAAATTAATTAATATTTTACATATTTCATAAATGACCAAAAAAATTAATCTAATAGTAGAATAATATATCCAATATAGAAATATATTAATTTTACAAAAGTAATTAATTTAAATAGTCAAACATTAAACACTTTCTGACATGCAAGATAACCATTAATATAAAATCATAATAAAAAGTATGATGTTCATTTATTAACAAAACAAATCATTGAATTAATTAATTTGATAAAATAATAGTGTTAAAATCTTAAAAAGTGTAAGAATAAGAATCACTAAATGTAGAGGAATAAAAGATAAAAAAATTCTCCCACTGAATAAAACATTTTAGTGCATACAAATAGAATATGAAAATTGAAAATAAAATAATTCTTAGATTAACCATTCCAAATCTAATGAAGATTATATTTAATAGAATTAGATATAAGAATATAATAAATTACTATAAATCTCAAGGATCCACTTGATGATATAATGATAACGGTTAGTGGTGGGTAACAAAAATATATCAAATATAAGTGTCTTTTGGTACACATATACTTTTGGGTCTAGTATTGTCAGCAATTAATGATTTAAGTAACCAAATATATTTATATTGATCTAAAATTTTATTATTAAATATAGATATTGATTTGGAATAAGGAATATGCTTGACACCAAAAAATTGAGGTTTTCTAAAATAATATTCATTAGTATAATGTCTAAAAATACCACAATAAAAACGTTCAATAATGGACTTTCTTTTTCTGTATGAACCAGGAAGAAAATAATTCTTATATAATTTTGGTTTTTCACCATTACTACCAATACAAAGTTTTCCATTGTGAATTTTATTTATACCAATAATCTAATTCAAATAATTATCTCCCATGATAAGAATAATTGAAGATTAATTTAATATATCAACTTCAACCAAAAATTATTTAATTTTACTTTCATGTAGATCACAAGAAATTTTGTAAGTATGAGTTCTAAATCTAAAATTTATTTGGACATGCTTGCATTATCAACTGAAAGAACATAATAATATTTTCTCATATTTCTTTGCTCTTTATTTAAAGAATAAAGTTTATCTTGAAGCATAAATTATATATTACTATGTTCATCAAAAGAAAAATATTCAGAATTATAACTTTTACAGTACAATTATTGTACGTCATCCCAATGATCCTTAAGACATAGATTACAATTTTTATTTTCTTTCTCAACATCTATGTTTATAGTAGATTCATCATTTGAATCATCATATGCATCAGCAGTATCCTTCATTACATTCTTTTCTTTTCATTTAAATTCATCATTCCTTTGAGCTTTATGAAATGGACAATATGGTCACATATGCCCTTTTTTAACACTCGTAGCATCTGACTTTTTTCGCTTTATTAAAATTCAATTAATATTTTATAATTTTATAGAGCCTTCTAAATTTTTAGCAAGATGTGGTTTCTCATCAACTAAACCCGGATGACTATAATCTGAATCCTAAAATTCATCCATTTAAAAATTTATTATAGCTATTTAATATTTGATAGTAATCTGATTTATAGCTTCTTCTTGCATCTCTTCTTAGTACATCATCAATGTTATGATCAATTATCTCATATTTAATTCTTTAACTATGATGGATTTTTTAATAGCCTCTGATATTCCATTCCACTTTTAATGTCAAACTCTAAATACCTTTAATGCCAGATTTGGTTTTGGAATTGGAGTTCCCAAGGCAGCAATATCATTAACAGCATTGGTTAATATTTCATTCATCTTAATGATGGTCTAATATTCACGCTTCCAGAATGTGTAAAATTTATGTTTTTTAGTGTTGTACCAATGTTTTCTATATTTTTCAGTTTCTTCATATGAAACCACAATATTCTACCACAACTCATAGGCAGAATCACGTTGAGAAACATGATTAAATTCATTAGGACCCAGACCTTATATAATTACATTCATGGAATTCAAGTTAATATCATACCCATCGTCATTAGTATCATCCCACATTTCTAATCCCACAGGGATTTTATAAGGTTTTAATGTCTTAACATAAACTTTTAAACCAATATTACTCAAATAGACAGCCATGAAAGATTTCTAGAATCCGTAATTATCCCTATTTAAATAAGCAGTACTGATCATCGATATACATTCTCTAAAATTTTCTATTGAGATTTTACATTGTTTAAATCATTAAATCAGTCTTGTTAGATCCAAAATAATCTTCAATATTCCAAAAGATTCAACCCTATGATAAAAATTATTATGTCAAAATTACTATGATGATGTCACAAGAGGGGGTGAATTGTGTCCTTTTAAAAATCATGAAAATTTTAAAACTTCCCTATTGAAATGAAGTGATCCTTTCCTTCTACCTAAAATTAGAGTGAGAAGCAAAAATAATTAATGGAAAATAAAAAAAGTATGTATAGAGGATTAGGGTACAAAAATTTCCTAGTCCATTCGACTAACACTCTACAGCATGAGCTTGGTGATTTTCAATAGTAGGTCCTCTTATCACAAGAACTTCCAATCCACAGTTGAGTGTAGGTAGTTGACACCTTACAAGGATTTTATAGGGCCTTATGGTTCATTTATAGGGAAAAAATATCCATAGCTTAGTCGGAGATGCTGAAGGTCCCACATGACTGAGCTTCAACAATAGATACTCCAAGAATTCAATAGTGATTGATTTTTTATGGTATAGGTTGAACATCATGGACTTAAATAGTAACTAATAGATGAAACCAGATCTTCAATGTCGAGATTTCTTCTTATTATTTTTAAAATAGTAGTAAATAAATCAAACCACTTTTTTACAGGCCTCCATCTTCATTACCTCACAAGAGAATAAGAATGTACAAATAATTTCAATTCTCTCTTCAAAAGCGTCGATCAATTATATGATTATTTTCAGATCATTGTTTTTAATAGAGTATTTACGTATCCACTTTTCTACTTATATATTCTTTAACTGAAAATGAGAGATATATGTAAAGAATAAATATATAGTACTTGTAATAGAATTACACATCTAAAGTATAAAAAAATAAACAGAGTCAATGGCCTTCATAAATATCCCTAAGAAAAGTGTAGCGCCATTGCATATTTATTTCTATAGAATAAATACCTAATAAATGCATTAAAATAATTTTAATAAATCCTCTAATAATATCCCTATAATAATATTAGTGTTTAGAAATTTAAAACTCATATTTAAATCCATTCAAACCTCTTTAAATATAATCAAACAAGTTCCTCAAAACTAGTAGCATAATTAATCATGAAAATATGAAATCAAATCATTCTAAGAGATTAATAATTTATTTTATAAATAGTAAGGATTTAATCTGTTGCATGAAATATCTTAGATTAAAAAAATAGGTATTGAGAACTCAAACGTCAGGTTCCCTCATATAATTAAAAAAACCAAACATATGGTTTAGCTATGTAGAGAATGATTCATTTGCAAAGAATAGGGTTCCATTAGATAGATTTGGGTTCCTACCAATGTACAATTCCTTAAACATACTTTCATATTTACATAACATAGGGATCATAGTAACATAGGTATGAGAATACATACATTCATCCTTCTAGTGTATGGTTGATTCCAAACGTAGCCGTGATTATCTATAAGTTCAATATCTGAACATAGGTTATGAATAGTGATTACAAAATTTAACATAGGTTAAATATTCCCAACATTAATTCTCTAAATGTAGGGTTCCCAATCTGTATGCTTACTATTTCAGATGTATGGTTTAAATAATCTTTAGAAATCTAAACAGCTCGCATTTAGAGATGTCAATGATTTTTCAAATACCTCTTACAACAGATTCATCCATCATCATTGAAGACGTATATTTAAAAAATATCATGATATTTAAAAATGAATAAAAATATAATCAATCATAACTTAACATCACTCGATATCTTTGAAAAACTGAAGCAATAAGATTCTGAAAAACTGTAGTTGGGAAACTGTGTTCCCAATATTCAGTGAATTTCTTAACCATCCAAAGCACTTTTTTAGCCATTGATGTAAACTAATGAAATCAACATAAACATATTGTTTTTCTATATCCCTTGGTTTTGAGTGATTCTTGTATCATTATAACTTACTATAAAATAAATACTATAGGTTTTCAAATATATTTATTGTACAGTTTTTAAACAGATCCAAAAACATCAGTGATTTTTTAGAGTATTATAATGACTTTTTTAGACATCCTCATAAACTAATGATGTTTAGGTAATATAATTATCTATTCAATGTTATAATGCACCCTTGAATCCGATCATTATTTAATTAGATATTAAATAAATTCCTTGATGTAAGAAATCTAAAACATATGAAAATTTTATTATAAAAATGTTTGATGGGTTGAAGTAGTTATCAAAACTTAATGAAAATGATAATGACAAGGTTTCACTCAAAAATATCCCCCTTTTGGATAATTACAAATCCTTACCTTATTATCAACTTTTCTGTCCATTTTTTTAAGCATCAAAATGTTGAGTTCCTAAAATTACTAAATAATACAATTTATTTAACCATTTTTATAAAGAAAGGGATTCTAAAATATTAATAACAGAAAAAAAATTAAATTTGAGAAAAACATTACTCCCCTAAAAAATTTAAATTAGAGGAAAAAAATATCTTCCCCTTTTTTACCCCTTTTAAAAATATTTTAAATGTGAATTATTTTATTTAAATACGTATATTTTTAAAATTAAAATTTTAAAAAATATAAAGAATATTTGTTATTTCAAAATATTTTCTAAATACATACAAAAATATAAACCCCCATTAAATTCATGCTTCTTTTAAAAAATAAAATAATATAATCAAGGAGGCACAAAAACATATATAATATTATTAAATTATTAACATGTTTTTTCAATGAATGTTTTAAACCATTTAATTCATGACAAAATATTTATTCATTTAAACAAATGTTAAATATTTAATATTACTACCCTTATAGCAAAGCATAAATATTTATGATATTCAAAAAATTAAAATAAATTAGTTTCACGGAATTTGAAAGAAATATTTATAAAGTATTTAATTAATGGATTTTAAAATAATTTAATTAATGTTTTACAAATGTCATAAATGACAAAGACATTTTAATTTAATAATAGAATAACGTATCAAAAATATTAAGATATTAATTTATCACTTGCAATTAATTTAAGTAGTCAAACATTAAACACATTCTTACACACAAGATAACCATTTATAAAAAATAATAGGAAGAAGATTGATGTTTGTTCATTAATAAAATAAATGAATTTATTGTTTCATTTTATAAAATAATAGTGCAAAAATATTTTATAGTTTAAGAATAGGAATAATTAAATGTATAGGACTAAAAGGTGAAACAAAAAAATTCTCCCCTTATAAAAGAGTTTAATGAATTTAAATTGAATGTGAAAATTGAAAATAAAATTCCTCCTCAATTAACCATTCTGGCTCTAATGAAGATTCTATTTAATAGAATAAGAAATAAGAATATAATACATTCCAATAATTTTCAAGCATCCACTTGATGCTATAACAATGGCGTTCAATGGAATATACAAACAATGTATCAAATACAAGGGCCTTTGGTAACCATTTACTTTTTGGTATGGCAGTGTCAGCAATTAAGGATTTATGTAACCAATTATATTTATTTTGACTTAAAACGTTATAATTAAATCTACATACTTATTTTTAATAATGAACATGATTGAATCCACAAAATTGAGTTTTTCTAAAATAGTTTTCATTAGCATAATGTCTATTAACACCACAATAAAAACATTTAACAGTGGACATGATTTTTCTCCTCAAACCAAAAACAAAATAATTATTCTATAATTTTTTTTCTCCGGTACTACCAAAACAATGTTTTCCATTGTGAATTATAATTTAACCAATAATTTTATTCAAATAATTCTCTCTCTTCATAATCATTCTAAAATCTAGCAATGAATTATCAACTTAAACCAATAATTCCTTAATTTTAGATTCATGTAGATCACAATAAATTTTGGAAGTATTAGATATTTAATCAATGATCTTTTTTGATAGGATTTAATTATCAATTTAAATATCATTTTAACACCTCAATCTTCCACGATAAATTTCCCTTTGTATAATGAAGTAGTTTGCGTTGTATGAAACTTACAGTTTTAACCCACCATAACCGATCAAACTAGCGGTTATGAATAGTAATACCCACTTTTGGAAATTTTATAAATTTTATTTTTCAAAATAGACTTCATTTTTGGATTTGGAATATCAAAATTAGCATAGGGAAATTTTTTTGTATTTTTCTGAAAACATTCAATTTTTGATTAATAGTGAAAAATGATGTGTTACTGTTTAAAACCGACTATTATTTAAATAATTATTAATTTTTATTTTAGGTCAAAATAGACACATAATACATATATTAGTTAATTTTAATTCATTAGAGTTATTTTTATAATAAAAATAGGTGTATAAAAATTTATTGAACTTTTTACCGTCTTTTACCCACCTTCTAAGAGCATTTGTAAATTGGCATAAAACATAATTTTACCACTACTGTGAGTTGAATTTAAAAAATCTGAGAGTCATGGTTGACATTAGTAAGTAAAAAAAATTTCAATAAGAAGAAAATAATTTGTCTATGAATAGTAACTTTTGACTTTTATTTACCACGGTTAAAAGTAAATAGGGTAATTAAAGGTAAAAATGATATTATAATTACACTAACACGTGTCCTAATTATATTGGATAAGTTTAATTCGACCAAAAAGAACATTATGAATAAAATATGATACTTTTGGTCCACTTGGATTAGATCAAGTCATTTATTATTATTTTATTTAAAGAGGAGTAAAAAGTGTTAAATTCAATGTTTAAAAACTAAAACATTTTTAATATATGGGTACACATAAGATAAATTAGAATATAAATATTCATTATAAAGCCAAAAATATTTCCAAGATAATGGTATTTTATTTATAATTTTTATACATTATATAATTAAATTTATTTTTGACACAATGATGATGCGGTTATTACATTATTAAGGAAATATTTTAATAATTGATATTATAAATATCCAAATAAATGAAAATTGAGACTTCAATGAATTCCCATAATCTTATAGGTTAATATGACATGTTAGGGTTGATTAAATTAATTTTTTTGATGTAATCATGTTTTTAGGACATTAACAAAAATCAGATACTAAATAGTGTGAAAATTGACATAAATGAGGTTTTTAAACAAATACTATATTATTAAATGATATAAGAGTCCTAAAAATATAAGGATCAGCCAAATGACTTATATAATAATATATATTTCATTAATTAACCACTTGGGGTTATCTTGGAATTTTATAGTATGTTTATTAACCATATAATATAAAAAATACAAGGATATATGGTAAATGTTAAACTATTTAACAAAGACTTAAATCTAAAAGATAAGGTTAATATGGTGACCTAAAGAAATATAAAACCTATTGGTTGAAAGGTTTTCAATCCATAACCACCTTATCCTCAAAATAAATCATTTTGGTGCCATTATAGACCGAATATTATTATATAATAATATAACATTTCAAGCTTTCCTAAAGTGACCCTCACCTCTCTTATAAAAGGGATCTTCCCCTTCTCTCAAAATTGCACCTCCAAATCCATTTGGATGAACCAAAACCTCATCAAATTTCCTCCCAACTACCCTCAATTCTACATAGAGTCCTTAATTTTATCATAATTCCAAACGAAGGATCCCTTTTGATCAACTGAAAAAGAAAACACCCGAAGAAGAGGTAATAATTAACCCTTTTTCAAGTTCATTTCATCTTCCACTTCCCCTTTATTTATTGTTTCCAAAAAAAATAATAAATCTAGTACCTTCTAAATACTATGATTATGGTACAACCATATTTTTATTCTATCCATCCTATAAAGGACAAATTCACCATCAGTGTGTACATCCGGATTACCGTCTCCTCATCGTGGTGTAGTTTGTTATTCGAACAATTCATTATTTGGATGTGTATAATAATGAGTATAACTGATTTAAATAAGAAATATAACATTTTATTGATTCTTTATATATTATATACCATCCAATTATATACGATTTAACCATCAATATAATGATATTGTCACACGTGCGTATGTACTGATTACCATCTCCATAAACGTGACAAGATTCCTTCCCCATCGCAAAAATTCAAGAATAATTTTCATTTTATGATTAAAAATAATGTTTAAGAACTACATATAATTATCTATATAAATCAAATATATCCTATCCATAACAAACATGGCTTATGTAACCAAGCATATAAAGTAAAATGAATCATTTAACACCTGAAACGATGATACTACTGAAATATTATTAACAATGCAATATTAGAGGATCATATATGATACCATATTTATGTATATAGTTCTTGTATAATTTAATATAAATGTTTTAAATATTTTATATGAGGTTAACATACCATCAACTAAGTAACAGTACAAGGTAATGGTTAATTCTACAGTCTCTTCATTAGCTGAGGTTGTTAATACGTGAGTATCTACTGGGACCTCTTTATCATCCACATCGGTGTTTTCTTAAAAATTTATTTCAATTATTTTATAAAATTTTGAATACTATGGGTTAAATTAATTTATATGCTTATTTGAAAATAAATTTTTTGAAAGGAATCCTTCTCTCGTTTTCCAAACAAGGTACTTTATGACCTTTTTGACAAAATTAAGGTAAGAATGTATTTTTTTTAACTTATAAGGTGGGTGAGGCTATTTTCCTCCATTATAGCATCGTCGAAGATTCCCATAAAAGGTTATAAGAATATTTTAAAAATAAATGTGTAACATCCTGATTCTGGAAGCAGCCCAAATATGCCCCGTACCCAGTTGGTCACATGCCTCAAGCGCATTTTCCCGAACACCAGAGGCTGCCAACTAGCAGCAAGGGCCTTGGGAGTGATAGTGGGGAAAATATTCCCTCATTGGTAGAGTAACACAATGGAAGAGAAACAAATATACAGTAACGAAAGAAGTAATATCCAACAATAGTATATAGCGGAAGAATGAAATAATAAACAATTGGAAAACATATATAAATGGTGCATGATAAATATGTCTAGGAAAACAGCCAAACAAGTCACAATAATGGATAAAATAATAATCCAAGTATAAAAGAAAAATAATAAACAGCTCCACAGCATCGCAAGCCTATGCTTGGTCCCATGCTCTCCAGCTCCAAAAGATTCAAACACCTGAAGTATAAGGGCACTTTCATTTATCTATGCCTGCAACCATATAATCTGTTTGGGCCCAAAAGCATGACCCAAATAGGGTGTGATACTAAATCCCATTAGGAAACCACCATGAGATCTGTTCCCTAATAGTCAGAAAATATATGGCAGGTAATAATAAAATATATTCAGTAAACAAGGAATTACCAAATGTAAACAATTCCCAAAGTTTCAAGCATTCAAATAACCACATATCATGTAAGCAGATAAATAAATACAGGTAACCCTCTGGGAAGTACTCACAGCCTATCCCCTCTGTTCTTACCTAGAAACACAAGCAACCCTATGGAAAGCACCCACAGTCTAACCCCTTTGGTTCAGATTTAGTATAGACTCTTTGGGGAAGCACTCACTGTAAATTCCCCCTATAGTCTCGTATCGGTACTAAATGTTCTGTAGGGAAGCACACAACGTCAATTCCCCCTATGGCCCACGTCAAGGAACTACAAACACTCTGTGGAAGCACTCAATGTCAATACCCCTTGTGGTCTCGCATCGCAAGTTATAAAGACACTCTGGAGAAGCCCTTTCATCCATTCTCCCTATGGTATATACATGAGGTTCTCATGTCCCTGTGTATATCAAGTAAGAAGAGCAGTGCGTATTGGAAAAAGTAAACCTCAAGAACTATTTGGCTAAAGAGTCTACAACATCTCAGTAAGTCATAACAACACTCCATCCTATAATACTAGGCATGGGAAGTAAACATCATCCTAACAGGAAAACTAGACCAAACAGTTGAAACAAAAAATCATGCATGGGGAAACACTTACAATGTATATAAATTAACCATATTCGCAAAAAATTCAACCTCTACTCAAGAATACAAGCATATCATGGAAACAATAGGGCTGAAACAGTAAACACACAATACCCTGCTCATGGGTATTGGTGATTTAGCACATATAACTCAAAGACGTTCAATAGAAAGTCACAAACCACCTACCTCAGCATTGGTAGATCTATATACATGAATCTCATGGCTTGAATAACCTTATAACACCAAAGATCTACAAAAACATATAAAACGTTCAACCGAAGATAACTTGAGAAAGATGAGGAATCAGGAAACGAAGATCTAGAAGAAGGAAGTTCTTACTGAGGTGATCCCAATGGAATTGATAGTGGTCGAATCCAATATTAGATGCTTGATTAAGGGATTAGAGAAGGAACATAGTCATATGAGTTCTCTAGACCAAACCAAACCTAGAAAAATACATTTTTGTCTGTCAGATGCGACCCCAGTGCGTTTAATGAAACAAAATACACGGCGTGTACTTTAGAAGTAAATGGTGTGTACTTTCTGTTTCTATACTCCTCTTTAGGATTCCTCCAGGTCACCCCCCACAAGGTCGTGTGTGGGGTCGTTACACGGCCAGCACACGACTACCCGCAGTAACCGAGTACACAGTGTGTATTCCTAAAGTACACGACGTGTACTTCGAAAATTTCCAGAAAACCCCCTTTTTCACAAAAACTACCTAAAGAATGAAAACATACCTGAAAAGAAGATCTGAGTTCTTAAAAACTTCCCCCCTTAAAGAAATTCCTCCCTAAATTTGCTAATATGGAGGCATAGAAGAAGAAACCCCTAACATCTCTGACCACTATTCTCGTACATCAATATCCCTCTCCTATGTCTCGTCCTATATTCGCCCGTACAGCCATAGAACTCATACCATAGGGACAGACTGGCCACATATAACCTTTGTACTTCGATAAATGATCTAGATAGGATGCTCCTAGAATGATTCATCCACTTCCAACTCAACCTCCTCGGGTTGGAAAACATGAGACGGGCCTGAAAAGTAACGTCGAAGCTAAGAAACTTGGAAGATGTCGTGCATAGCCATGTACCTCTGAGGTAACTGCAGTCAATAGAAAGTCCGCCCAACTCTCCCCAACACCTCAAATGGCCTGATGTACCTCGGCGAAGATTACCCTATCTCCCAATCCTCTTGTGTCCTTGCCTCGGTGTGACACGTAGGAAACCCTGTTCCTCTGCCTTGAACTCCTGAGGATGTCTCTGCTAATCAGTATAAGACTTATGTCGAGACTGTGTAGTATCCATCCACTTTAGAATCAACCCTATCTACTTTGTGGCCTCCTAGACAAGATGAGGTCCTGACATAGTTTCCTCTCTTGTCTCCAACCAACATAAGGTTGATCGGCATGGACATTCATACAAAGCATCAAAATTCACCATCTGAATAGTTTAATGAAAACTATTATTATAGTAAAACTCCACATGTGTTATGTGCTTCTCCCAAGAACCTCCAAAATCCAGGATACATGCTCGAATCATGTCCTCAAGAACCTGAATCATATGCTCAGACCGACCATCTATCAGGTGATAGTAAGTTGTACTCAAAAGTACATGTGTACCCAAAGCCTTTTAAATCCCCCTCAAGACCCGAGAAGTAAAATTTGCATCTCTGTCTATAATGATGGAGTGTGGAACTCCATGTAAGAGCACAATGTCATAGATGTACAACCATCCCAGTTCATCAACACTGAAAGTCTCCTTGATTGGAAAGAAGTGAGAAACATTCCAAAGTCTATCAATGACAACCCATACAACAACATTCCCTCAAGGTGACCTTGGAAACCCTGTCATGAAATCCATCATGACATCATTCCACTTCCACTCGAGAATGGGTAACTACTGCGAAATCCCTGCAGTTCATTGATGCTCCGCCTTCACCTGCTACAGGTGGAACACCTCGTGACGAAGCCAGTAGCATCTATCTTCATACCTGGACACCAATATTGGTGATCTAGATCATGATACATCTTGAGGACACTATGATGAACTGCCCAAACTGAGGAATGAAAGTCCCACATCAGCTCCTCGCGCATGTCTGCTGGAACCCATACACGCCCCTGGAAACGCAAGGTCTCATCCTCTCCTAAGGTCTATCTAGGAATAGGGTCCTCTCGTTACACACTTTCCCGTAGGACTAGGCTTTTAGAATCTGATAGCTACCCCATTCACACTCGATTAAGAAGAGTATAGGTAATAGCTACCAAAGAAAGAAATGTATTCCCCTATCTGTCATGCACCTCCAAATGTATCTCAGAGAATAGAGCCATAAACTGCTACTCACTCCTGGCCTCCTGAACTGCCTGTATCTAAGTCCTCCTGCTCAACGCATTATCTACAATGATTCCCTTCCCCGATGTATAGGAATGCTCAAAGTCAAAAGACTGAAGGTACTGAACCTACCTTAGTGGTCTCAAATTCAGGTCACACTGAGTGAAGATATACTAGAGAATCTTGTGGTCCATGAAAACCACAAAATTCTCTCCCAACGGATAGTGTCTCCAATAGTGCAAGGCATGAACAACTACCACCAACTCAAGATCATGCGTCAGGTAATTCCTCTCATGTGGCCTCAGCTACTGAGACCCTTACACAATGACTTCATCTCCCCGCGTAAGAACAGCTCCCAGCCCGATACCTGATGCATCACAGTAAACCGTATAACTCTTGCCCAACTCTAGCAGTACTAGTATTAGCGCTGAATTCAACCTCCCTTTCAGCTCTTTAAAGGATGTATCTCAATAATCTGACCACAATAACTTTTTACCCTTCTTATTCAACCCAATCAGTGGGGCTTCTAGGCATGAAAAGTTTTGTATGAAATTTCTGTAGTATCCATCCAGCCCTAGAAAACATCGTACCTCAAATAAGTTCTTTGGATTCTCCCAAGAAACTACTTCTATCACTTTCTTTGGGTTGACTAATACACCTGTCTCTGAGATAACATGACCTATGAAGTGAATCTGGTCCATCTAGATGTGGCATTTTGAGAGCATAGCAAATAAATGATGCTCCCTCAGTGTACTCAGAATGATTTCTAAGTGGGTAGCATGGTCGCGTCGAGTGTGAGAGTACACCAAGATATCATCGACAAAGAACCCCACGAAATAATCCAAGTATGGATGGAACACTCGGTTCATCAGTGCCATGAAAACTGCAGGCGCATTCATGAGACCGAACTGAATAACCATATACTCATATAGACCATACCTACTCTGAAAGGCTGTAAGAGGTATATCAGACGGTCTAACGCACAAATGATGGAAACTAGATCTCAAGTCAATCTTTGAGAACACCCGAGCTCCTATAAGCTGATCAAAGAGGTCATCAATACTCGGCAAGGGATATCGGTTCTTGACCATCAACTGGTTTAGCATCCAATAAGCCACGCAAAGCCTGAGGGCACCATATTCCTTCTTTGTAAACAGAATGGGAGAACCCCAAGAAGAATTACTGGGTCTGATGAAACCATTTTCCTGCAACTCCTCCAACTGCTTCTTGAGCTCGTGTAACTCTTGTGTAGCCATCCTATAAGGAGTAATGGGCACCGTTCCTACTCCTAGAACAAGATCAATAGAAAATTACACCTCTCTATCTAGAGGAAAACCAGAAAGGAAATCTAGAAAGACATCACTGAAATGATCTACCACTTGAAGAAAGTCTAACTGTGATTTCCCCTGGTCATCCATATATAGCCTAGAAATCTGGGATGTAACTCCTCCCAACCCATGATGCTCGGGTCCCGCTCTGCTCGCTTGTACATCCTATTCACCCTTATGAAGGAATGATCCACCCTCTGGGGTAGTGAAACTCACCATACGACGATAACAATCGACGAATGCATGAATATGAACTAACCAATCCATTCAATGAAGGACGTCAAATCCTTCCATCTCTAGGACATAGAGTTCCCGAACGAAGTGACACCCACCAACCTCTAGATGGAACTCCTTACACAGATGCACACTAGTCGTTATTGTCCCCAAAAAAGTGTCCAGAGTCAAGACATCAGTGGAAGAAAAGATACAGAGCCCAAGGATCTACACAACAACAACATATATAAAGCTATGGGAAGCCCCAATATCAAAAAGAGAAGAAGATAAAACTGAGGCAACTAAGATAGTACCTCGAACTATGGATGGTCTGAGATGCTGCTCATGCTTGGTTAGATCCACTGCAAAAGTCTGATCTGTACTGCGCCCCTGTGACCCTGCCTGTCCACCCTTAGCAGATCCACCCTGTTGTCACTGAATGCATGGCGACTAGCTACCATGACCATGACCTCTACCTTAGCCAAAACGTCTAGAAGAAATCCAGTTCCCAGTCTGGTGACAAACTGGTGGAACTGCTCCTAAACATGGAGTCATAGAAGAAACCATATCACCAACAACTGGTAAAGAGATCTGAAAATAACATTGAAGATGACCCATCTGGCCACAATAATGGAACTCCACTCGGTATCTCGGGCAATGTGACCTCGTATTCCCGCTCTTCCCGCACTAGAAACATATCATCTGGCTACTCGAAGGTGCATCCCACCTACTCATGTCTCCACATGTAGCCTCCCTATGGCGCTTCCTACTATCATTCGGAGAAGCACTAACTCTGGATGTTGAACCACCCTGGTTCAGAGCTCCAAAATCCCTCAGGTTATGCTCGGTGATCAGCTCTTGGATGACTATAGAAGTGGTAGAAGTCAACCTGAAGATATTCAACTTTGACCGGATGTCCTGTCTAAGACCATCCTCAACCTTTCTTACTAGGAACAACCCATCTCCCCCCAAGAAGGTTGTAAAGCGCTGAATCTCAGTGAAGCAAGAGGAATACTCCATAATAGAAAGAGTACCCTGCTCCTGACTAATGAACTCTCAGGCTCGATCAGCCCTCAATTTCTCAGGATATAAGTATTCAAAGAATATACGTTGGAACTCCTCCCAATTCGTAACCTACTGATGTCCCACCAGTGAGATCACATCCCACCATCTCTTGGTGGAATCCCGCAGCATGTATGTAGAGAACCTGAACCTCCACTCCGGGGGCATCTCCAGATGTTCGATGATTTCTAGCATGGCCTCTAGACATGAGTCTATAGCCTGGGGTCCTCCATCCCCTGAAAAGGTGGGCGGATGTTGCTTCTGAAAGACCCACGTCAATTCTACCAACGATGGTGCAAGAGACAGTACCCCCTGAAAGGTCTGCATCATCCTCAAAAATACCTCCTTGAATTGTGCATCAACACCTATGTCAGGTATAACTACTGGGGCCAAGACTGGCACAACTGGAGGATTTCCAGGTAGTCCCTGATCAGCCATGTCCGGTGTCTGACCATCTCCTGGAAACTGGCGTACAAATAGAGGACGTCTCGGCGGCATGACTCTACAAGGCCAAAAACACACCTTATATCAAGATCATCAAGGACTAAAAATGAGAATCATAAGAAGGGAACATGATAAAGGAAGCATTCAAGTTTAACAAAACATGGATACACAGCGTGTACCTAAATTCTTTTTCCCTGCACGAATTCTCTTACATGGATATGCCACACGATTCTCCTTAGAACGAGACTACACGGTGTGTAATAGTCAAACATTTCCAACCCGTGTCATTAGATACATGGAAAGTTACACGGTTGACACTACACGGCATGTTTCATACGAACATGACATGTAATTAGATGATTTCACCGATCCGTGTTGTTAGTTATACAACCGGATTCTAGGATTCCACTACACGACATGTTAAACTAGTACATGGCATGTTCCTATATGAATTACCCTACCCTGTGCCTCTGCGCACCCATGTCTTATGACATGGTTAGAGATTTCATGGTGTGTACATACGGTACACGACATGTACTTATAAAAACTTTTTCTTCCCAAACAGAAGAACACATGGCACGTAGTCAAAACTACAAGGCGTGTATTCTGGGATTTTCCAGACAGTAAACCTGAGAAACAACTCTGGATCCCAGAAAATAACTTTAACAAACATTAAAGTGCCAAATTATGATCTGTGAGGGACCATACTACCCACGAATCAATGTTTGGCATCTTATATAAGTTATAAACAAGGATAATAGTGCAATAATCCACCAAATTGCAGTCCATGAGGTCCCATAACACCTCAAGAACAAAAGTTTGGCATTCATTGAAGTAAAAACTTAAACAAAACAATACCCTATCAAACAGCAGGTATTCTATCAAGGCATCTATCACTACAACATGCATATCTAGAACAACATCTATCACAATAACATGAAATCACTAATGCACCCAAAATGGCATAGCAGGAATACATGACATGTTATTCCTAGAATGTGCCTACATGATGCATGAGATGGAATACCCTCATCTCATTGGGTAGAGATATAAATATAACCTCAATAATATAAACAACAACATCACAATACATATGAGTCACCCAATGGTGAAAATCAAATAAACTTTAAAATTTCAAAACTAGAAAACTTGAAATATACGAGGTAAATTGGATTTTCCCTATACACGGGTTAGATACTCCAGGTAATAGCTTATTACCAAGTACCTATTCCTTCTTATCCCTAGATAAGGCACCAAACAGCAAGTCAAGAGAAAATAAACCCTCTGATACCACTTTGTAACATCCTACTTCTTGATTCCGCCCAAAGAAGCCCTGTACCCGGTTGGTCACATGCCTCAAGCGCATTTCACCAACCACCAGAGGCTGCCAACTAGTAGCGAGGGACATGGGTGTGATAGTGGGGAAAATATGCCCTCATTGGAAGAGTAACACAGTGGAAGAGAAACAAAAATACAATAAGGGAAGCAACAATATCCAACAACAATAAATAGCAGAAGACTAAAATAATAAATAACTGGAGAACATATATATATGATGCATGATACATATGTCTAGTAAAATAGCCAAACAAGTCAGAATGATGAATAAAATAATAATCCAAGTACAAAATAAAAACAATAAATAGCTCCACAGCATTGCAAGACTATTCTTGGTTCCATGCTCTCCAGCTCCAAAATAGTAAAACACCAGAAGTAGAAGGGCGCTTTCCCTTATCTATTCCTACAACAATATAATCTGTTTAGTCCCAAAAGCATAGTCCCAATAGGGTGTGAGATTAAATCCCTATAGGAAACCACCCTTAGATTTGTGCCTAACATTCACTGAATATAAGGCAGGTAACAAGCAAATAAATGCAACAAACAAGGAAGTGCACAACATAAACAATTCCCACAGTTTCAAGCATTCCAATAAACACATATAAAGTAATTAGATAAATACAAACATGTAAACCTCTGGGAAGTATTCACTACCTATCCCCTCTGGTCCTACCTAGCAACACAAGCAACCCTCTGGAAAGAACCCATAGTCTAACCCCTCTGGTTCAGCTTAAGTATAGACTCTCTGGGAAAGCATTCACCATCAATATACCCTATAGTCTCGTGTTGGTACTAAAGGTGACTTGGGAAAGAACTCAACGTCAATTCCACCTATGGCCCACGTTGAGGAACTAAAGACACTCTAAGGAAGCACTCAACGTCAATTCCCCATATAGTCTTGCATCTTAAGTTATAAAGACACTCTGTATAAGACCTTTCTTATATTTTCCCTATGGTCTATACACCAGGTTATCATGGCCTTGTGTATATCAAGCCTGAAAAGTTGTGTGTATCTTCTAAATTAATCCACAATAACTACTTGGCTAAACGGTCTACAACTTCTCAGAATGTCATAACAACAATCCATCCTATAATACTAGGCATGGGAAGTAAACAGTAGCCTAACAGGCAAACTAGACCAAATGGTCCAAACAAACTATCATGTGAGGGAAAACACTTCCAAATCATAGAAATTAACCCTATTTCCAAACAACTTAACCTCTACTCATTCATACAAGAATAGAAGGTGAACAATAGGGATAAAATAGTAAACACACAATAACTGGCTCAGGATTATTGGCGATTTTGCACATATAAGTCAATGACGTTCAACAGAAAGGAACAAAACACATACCTCAATGTTGTGAGATCTATATACTTGAATCTCAGGCCTTTAATCACCTTGGAACACCAAAGATCTACAAAAACGTAAAAAAAATTCAACCGGGGATAACATGAGAAAGGGGAGGAATCAGGAAACGAAACTCAAGTAGAAAGAAGATCTTATTGAGGTGATCCCAATGCAATTGACAACGGTCGAATAAGAGATAGGATTATCGGTCGGGGGCTCAGAGAAGAAATGTGTTCATATGGGTTCTCTTTGCCGAACCAAACCTAGAAGAATCCATTTTCTGTCCGTCAGACACGACCTCAGTGTGTTTAATGAAAAACATTACATGGCGTGTACTTTATATGTACACTACGTGTATATTCAATTTCTATACTCTGCTATAGGCGGCCTCCAAGTGACCCCCCACATGGCCGTCTGTGGGGATGTTACACGGCCAGCACACATCTGCCCACATTAAACGAGTACACTGTGTGTACTTCGAAAATTTCCATAAAACCCCTTTTTTCTCAAAAATGACCAGATGAAAGAAAACATACCTGGAAAGAAGATCCAGGTTCCAACAAAATGATTCTTTCATTATTATGTGACTCTTAAATGATTTCAAAATAGAATGAGATATTTCTCTCAAATAGTTTTGATTTCATCTATGTCAACATCCTTTAAAAAATTTGACACTTGTTTGAAGTTGATTTATTATGATACAAATCTTCCATATAGTATTTAATGTTTTTTGATATGTTTTATTGTGGATGTGTTTTTTTTATACTATTCATGGCTTATAGTTAAATTATTGGCATTTCGTATGATATTTTTAATACAGATGTTTATGTTATGTTTCAACATTTTCATATGAGATGTGTATTGAATATAGTAAGTCATGGGTGGAGCCCGCTAAATATCGTCGATGCATCGGTAGGTTTCATGATACAATTAGGCATTGAATTGGATGATGCCTTTCCGAGTTTGATATATTGTTTTGGCCGAGGCCTTAATCGTTTTTAGACATCTTGGCCGACGCCTTGAAAAAATGTTTCAAAATGTCCCTATTAATACATTCCCTCGTTATGAAAATAATATTGATGCTTTATGTGGTTATTAAACAATTAGAATACCCATGACTATGTTTTATTATGGAATTATTTACTCATCTCATGTTCCTGCAATAATTTTTTCATGTTTATTATTTTTAAAGGAATGTGTTTTCAATTATTCATCATTCCTAATGATTATGTTATCTTCTGTTGTATTTCATACTCTTACTGAGAACTTCAGCTCACCATTTATTATGTTTCATTTCCCCAAGATACGAAAAAGTTAGTTATAAATGAATTTCAGGCATAATCTATGAGGCTTGGATGTTTCTAATGGAATAAATTAGCATTGTATTTCTTTTCAAGTTATATTGCTGAACTTATGTAAGTACCTTGTTTCCAATAATGCTAAACTGGTCAGTCTTTAGAGACATGATTCCTTGTATCATGCCAATGTTATGTAATAATACAACGACATTAGATAACTATGGTCATGGAATTACAGTTGGTATCAGAGGAAGATTAGTTCAAACCTTGGAAACTAGATTGAGAAAAACTATGATTAGAAACACTACCCTAAGATAGACTTTGAGGATTAGTATAGTAGAACTTCCTAGAATTTCGGGAATGTAGAGATTATGTGAGTTTTCAAATAAATACATCCATGTATAGATATATGCAGGTAGAGGTGACTTTGGCACATATTTACCTAGGGGTAAAACCCCAACACACCTCTTTGAGCTAGACTCGAATGGGAACTGGTGCACGACAATGAGCCATGCTGCATTCTAGGTTACGACAATCCCAAGGGATATGATTGAGATAATTCTCATTTTCTTTACAAATAATTATGAAGGTTTTATGAGTATATAATTCCTCAATGAATTTTTTTATGATTATGGATTATATCCATAAACTATTCAATTTATGTTATGTGATTTACATGTATGAATTCTTGTATTGCGATTCATTAACTTATCTAGTGTATGACATTATTTGGAAATGGTGCATAGTGGAAGGAATGGAAACCTTATTAATGCACGTAATCCATGTAAGGACTGCCCTCCTACTCAAGATAATTATAGTGGAGTTGGTGATGCAATTTGTGCTGATAAACTTATAACCATACTGAGACAACTCATTCCGGTTTTGAATAATAACCTTACCCGTATGGATCACCCTGATCCACAATGTGGAGGATCAATGTTAGAATACTTCATGAGGAAAAAAAACTAACATCCAATGGGTCTAAAAATCCCTTTACAGCTGAGAAATGGGCAATTTCTTTAGAGAAAATATTTCATGATTTGGGGAGTAGTGAAAGGGAAAAAGTTTTCATGGTAGTTTATCACCTCACGGGAGATGTGGATCTATGGTGGTCATTAATTCAAAACACAGAGTATGGATTTCAAATAGATTTTATTAGAAAAATAATTTCCTCGTGAATATTGAGCAGATATGGAAAGGTAATTTCTGAGTATGAGGCAAAAAGAAGATGTGAATGTCACAAATTGTTAAGCTATATGTACAATGTTAGTAAGGCATGATGAAGATTATATATGTAACACAATATGTAATATTGATCATTTTTTTCATGGGTTAAAACCATTTTTCCGTCGGGCATTAGTCTCGCAATCCCTCTCATCATTAGAAGATATTTTCTTATTTGATATCATGAAAAAAAATGAATTCTCTATGTCTTACAACTTTAAATAAAAGTAAGAGAAGGAGGGATCTGTTGAACACTCTAGGATTGGAAATAAATAAATAAGGAAGAATGGAATAGTTGAATTTTCACCCTGTGATAATTGTGGAAAGAAGCACCATGGTGCCTGTCTAAAAGGAAAATGAGTATGACATAAATGTGTACATAAAGGACATCTTGCTGGTGATTTTAAGGGGAAGAAAGAAGCTACCAATGTTCAATGCTACAATTTCACGGAGATGGAACATTATTCCCATGAATTTTTTAAGCACCAAGGAAAATTACCATAGAAAAGTAAAAGGTAGAAAGGCCAAGCTTATACGATCACTACTACTAAGTTTGAAGCTCTGAATTATGCCATGGAAAGTAACTTAATGGTTTCCTAAAATTTAGCCAATGCTTTATTTGATTCTAGATCATTGCATTGTTTCATATCTTCCCAGTTTCCCAAGAAAATTAGATATTTTCAATTTGACTTAATAAGGGAGTTGTCAGTCAAAATTTGTAAGGGAAGTATCATTTCAACAAAGTTTTGTGAATCAGTTCCCATTAGGGTATATAAATGTGATTTGTCTTCTGATATCATCATCATACCCATGATTGAATTTGATATAATCCTCGTTATAGAAGGGAATTCATACCATGATGCGAAAAATTATTATAAGAAGAATGAGGTTACAATTTTTGATGATGAATAAGGAGTACCTTATCTTTAGAGTACAAATTTCACTATTAGATTCTTATCTAGATCCATCCTGATTAGCTCTACTAAATTCAATTATTAGGGAGGAAGTGAATGAAATAACTGTGGGTGAGGAAAGGAATGTTAAAATAGAGGATTTACCTATTGTGAAAGAATATGTTGATTTGTTTCTAAAGGATTTACCTAGACATCCTCCAGAATGAGAAATTGAGTTTTCCATTGACTAAATTCATTGTTCGAGGCCCATATAGAAGACCCCTTACAGAATGTCCACTATGGAATTAGTGGAAATAAAGAAACTAATAGAGGAATAGAGTAATAAGGGATTTATTCACCCTATTGTTTCTCTATGGGGAGCCCCTGTCCTTTTTGTTAAGAAGAATGATGGATCTATGAGGTTGTGCATTGACTATAGGGAGATCAATGCTATAACAATAAATAAAAATTATCCCCTAACTCGCATTGATAATTTGTTTGATCAACTTCATGGATCTCAATATTTTTCTAAGATTGACCTTCGATCTGGATACCATCAGTTGTGTGTGATAAAGGAAGACATTCTGAAGATAGTATTTTGAACCAGGTACGGGCATTACGAGTTTACAGTAATGAATTTTGGGATTAATAATGCACCTTATGTCTTTATAGATATATTGAATTGAGTTCTCAAGGAATATATTGATGACTTTTTATTGGTATTTATTAATGATATCTTGGTATACTTCAAAAGCTACAAATATCATGAAAATCACTTGCACACTTTTTGGAGAACTCTTAGAAGAAATGAATTATATGGGAAGTTTTGAAAGTGAGAATTATGGCTTTTGGAGATTTCATTTTATAGAAATATTATCTCTATGGATGGAATATCTGTTGATCCTTAAATGAAAAGAGCAATCCAAGAATGCCAGCACCAAGGAGTATAGTTGAGGTATGAAGTTTTATTGGTTTAGCATGTTATTATCGGTGTTTTGTCTAGAATTCTGGTCGATTGGCTAACCCATTAACCAAGCTCTCACATTAAGGTGTTAAATTTTTCTGGACAAAAGAGTGAGAATAATATTTTGAAGAGCTGAAGAGAAGATTATTAAATGCTCATATATTGACTCTACCATTGGGGAATGATGGGTTTTCTATTTACCGTGATGCTTCAAAGAAATTAAATTTTTGTTTCCTTATGAAGAATGATAGAGTTATTACCTATGCATCACTACAGCTAAAAATTAATGAACAAAACTATCCAACTCATGATCTTGAGTTAGCAGCTGTAATATTCTCTTTGAATATAAGGTGACACTATCTCTATGGTGAAAGAATGGGAGATATATATCGATCATAAGAGTTTGAAGTAAATTTTCTCATAAAAAGAACTCGACATGAGGTAAAGGAAATGGCTTGAACTACTCAAGGATTATGATTTAACTATACATAACCACTCAGGGAAGGAAAATAAGGTGGCATATGCTTTGAGCAGAAAGGATCATGAAGTTCTGAACAAGATGATAGTTGAAAGGATTCCTATCATCATGGATCTAGTAAAGATGGATATGGGAATAGTCATAGAAGTTGAAACCTCAATAGTTTATCAAATGTTTTCTAAACCATCTTTAATATAAAGGATAAAATGTTCTCAGATTGATTATGAGGCATTTCAAAAGAAAATTAAAGCTATAAACGATGGGAGATTGATCAAATTCATATATGAAGATGGGATTTTGAAATTTGTGAAGAGACTTTGTGTTCCTAACATACCTGATCTAAAAAGATAATTATTGGATTATACTCATAGCTCTAATTTCTCAATAAATTTTGGTAGCACTAAAATGTATAGAGAATTTAAGGAACCTTTTTTGTGGGACTATATGAAGAGGGAGATTTCTAAATATGTGTCAAGATGTATGGTTTTTCAACAAGTGAAAGCTGGAAGGAAACATCCTGGAGAAGTCACGCAACCTCTTCCCATACCTAAGTGGAAATGGGATGATATTACAATGGAAATTGTCATGGGGCTACCAAAGACTCCTAGAAGGAATGACATAATATGGGTCATTGTTGATCATCATACCAATTAAGCACATTTTCTGGTTATAAGAGAAGATTTACAACTTAATCACTTAATACGACTATATATTAATGAAGCTGTAACACTTAATTGTGCACCCCTATCGATTATTTCTGATCATGATCACTATTTTACATCAAGGTTTTGGAAAAGACTTCAGAAAGCCCTAGATAATGAACATCGTTTGAGCACTGCCTACCACCCTCAAACTGATACACAATCAGAACGTACTATTCAAACCATAGAAGACATGTTGAGATCTTTATCACATGACATTCATGGTATATGGAATCAATATTTACCTTTGGTAGAAATTTCTTTAACAATAGCTTCCATTCAAGTATTCAAATGTCACCATATGAAGTGTTATATGGGAAGAGATGTCTCCCACCAACATCTTTGGATGTTCTTAGTGAAAGAACTCTCAGTGGCCTTGAACTTTTTTATGAAACATTTAAAAAGTTGAAGATTATCCAAATCCACATCAAATTAGCACAATGTAGGAAAAAGATCTATGTCGATAATCGAATGAAAGAATTAGAATTTCAAGTAGGTGATCATGTTTTCTTAAAAGGTATATCTATTAAAGGGTGGTATATGTTTCGGTAAGAAGGGTAAATTGAGTCCCAGGTAAATCAGACCTTTAGAAATTATAGAATGAATAGGGGTTATTGCTTACCATTTAGAAATGCCACCAAATCTCTCCAAAGTTCATGAAGCGTTCCACATATCAATATTGAGAAAATTCATTCCTGACCTAAAACATGTAATCACCTATGACGAAAAAGATCTAGAAGCTGACCTATCTTATTATGAAGATCCTATCAGAATTCATGATACCAGAGAACAGGTGTTGAGAAATCGGATGACCCTCCTAGTAAAAGATCTACGGAGAAACCATAAGATTGAAGAGGCAACGTGCGAACCTGAGGAACTTATGATGAAGAAGCACGTGAATATTTTTATGCAGTAATATTCAAGAAATTTTGAGGATAAAATTATTTGATGGAGGGGAAAATGTAACACCCCAAGATTCCATGGTACGTTTCCCTTTGAATAATGCAGTTGCTTGTGTTGTACGCAACTTGGAGTTTTAACACACCACAACCAATGAAACTAGCCATTATTAATAGTAATAGCCATTTTTTAAAATTTGATAAATTTTATTTTAAAAAATGGACTTAATTTTTGGATTCAGAATATCAAAATCGGCTTTGGGTGAAATTTAGGTAATTTTTTAAAAACATTAATTTTTTATGAGTAGTAAAAAACATTGCGTTATTGTTTAAAGATTAAATTTATTTAAATAATTATTTATTTTGTTTATTTTAAGTCAAAATAGATACATAATACTTATATTAGTTCAATTTAATTCATTTGAGTCATTTATATAATAAAATTAGATATATAAAATGTTATTGAACTTTTTACTGTCTTTTACCCACTTTCTAGTAGAATTTGAAAATTTGCATAAAACATAATTTTACTGCTTATGTGAGTTGAATTTCAAAAATTAGAAAGACATTGTTGAAATCAGTAAGTAAAATGTGGTTCAATAAGATGAAAATAATTTTTGATTAATAGTAACTTTTGACTTATATTTACAATGATTAAAAGTAAAGAGTGTGATTAAAGGTAAAAATGATATTATAATTACCCTAAAACAAGTCCTAATTCTATTGGATAAGTTTAATACGACCGAAAACAACCTTCAGAATAAAATATTATCCTTTTGATCCACATGGATGAGATTATAACATTTATTATTATTTTATTTAAAGAAGAGTTAAAGGTGTTAAATTCAATGTTTAATAAATAAACCATTTTTAATATGGGGTTACACATAAGATAAATTCGACTATGAATATTCATTATAAATATAAAAATATTTCATACATAATGGTATTTAATTTATAATTTTTAGACATTAAATAATTAATTTTTTTTATGACCCAACGAGGATGTAGTAATTACCATATTAATGAAAAATTAAAATAATTGATATTATAAATATCCAAATAAATGTAATTTGGGACTTTTATAAATTAAAAGAATATTATAGGTTAATATGGCATTTTAGGTTTGATTAAATGAATTTTTTTTCTAAGTAATAATATTTTTAGGACTTTAACAAAAATCAGATACTAAATAGTGTAAAAATTGACAAAATGAGTTTTTAAAAAAATACTATATTATTAAAAGATATAATAGTCCAAAAATATATGGTTAATCCAAATGAATTATATAATAATAGATATGTCATTAATGAACCACTTTGGGTTAAATTGGCATTTTATAGTATGTTTATTAACCATATAATACCAAAATACAAGGAGACATGGTAAATGTTAAACTATTAAACCAAGAGGTAAATCTAAAAGATAAGTTTAATATGGTGAACTAAAACTATATAAAACCTATTAGTTGTGATTTTTTCTACCTATACCCACATTATCCTCAGAAAAATAATTTCTTATCTTTTATGAACCAAATATGATTGTATAATAAAATAATATTTCAAAATTTCCTAATGTATCCCACACCTCTCTTATAAAAAAGTACTTCCCCTTCTCTCAAAATCGCACCCCCAAATCCATTTGGCTCAGCCAACACCTTATAAAATATCCTCCCAACTACCCTCACATATACATATAGTCATTAATTTTATTATAAAGACAACCTAAGAAGAACTTTTGATCAACTCAAAAGGAAACACCCGAAGAAGTGGTAAAAATTCCACCACCTTCTTTTAAGTTCTTTACATCTTCCAATTCTTCTTTCATTGTAGCTCGTGCGTATGTACATATTACCATCTCCACGAACACGATGAGATTGATTCCCCAGAATAATCATTAAAGATTAATTTTAATTTTATGATTAAAAATAATGTTTAATTACTTAATAACATTTTGGATATGAATTAAATACATCATATTAAAAACAAAAATGGCTTATTTAACCAAGCATATAAAGGAAAACGAACCTGTTAACACCCGAAACAATGATACTACTAAAATATTATTAACAAAGAAATATTATAGGATCATATATGATATCATATTTATGTATATAATTATTTTATAATTTAATAACTATGTTTTAACTATTATAAAAGAGGTTAACATACAATCTACTAAGGAAAAGTACAAGGTAAGGGTTAATTCTATAATCTCTTCATTATCCGAGGTTGTTTATATATGATTATCTATTGAGATCTCTTTATCATCAACATCCGTGTTTTCTTAAAACTGTATTTCAAAACATTTTTACTATTTACTAGACTATGGGTTAAATTCATTTATCCCCTTATTTGACCGAATATGTTTTGAAATTAATCTTTCCATTTTTTTCTAAATAAGGTACTTTATGACCTTTTCGACCAAATTAATGTAAGAATGTATTTTTTTAACTTATACGTCATGTGCGGCTATTGTGCACCATTATAAAATCATCGAATCTTCACATACAAGATTATAAGAATATTTTCAAAATATATATATTTTTTTATAATTTTGTGACTCCTACATTATTTCAAAATAAAAAGAAATTATTCTCTCTAATAGTTTTGATTTCATCTATGTCAATATCCTATGATATATTTTACACTTGTTTGAAGTTGATTTATTAGGATAAAAATATTCCATATTGTATTTAGGGTTTTGTGATCTGTTTAATAGTGGATATTTTATTTTTAAACCATTCATGGGTTATGGTTAAAGTATGGACATTTCATATTCTAGTTTTAATATGAATGTTTATATTGTGTTTCAAACTTTTAATATGAGGAATGTATTGGACTTAGAAAGTCATGGTTGGAGCCTGCTATAGCTCCTCTATGCATCGGTATGTCTCATGAGACAATTAGACGTGGAATTGGATGAGGCCTTTCCCAATTTTACATATGGTTTTGGATGAGGCCTTAATCATTTTTAGACTTCTTGGTCTAGGCCTTGAAAAAATGTTTCAAAATTTTATGCATTATTCATTCCCACATTATGAACATAATATTGATGGTTCATGTGGTTATTCGACTAGTAGAATACCCATGACTATGTTTTATTATGGAATTATTTACTCAGCTCATATTCTTGCCATAAAGTGTTCATGTTTATTATTTGTAAAGGAATGGGTTTTCAATTATTCACCATGCATAATGTTTATCTGACCTTCCGCTATAATGCTTACTCTTACTAAGCATTTTAGCTTGCCCATTTCTTTTTTTCATTTTCCCAAGATATGAACATGTTAGTTATAATTGACATGGAGGCATAATCTAGGAGGCTTGGATGTTTCTAATGGAATAAATTGGTGTTATATTTTTTTCAAGTTATAATGTTGAACTTATGTATGTATCTTGTTTCCAATAATACTAAACTAATCGGACTTTTAGGACATGATTCCTTGTATCATACCAATGTTATGTAATAATGCACCAACTCTCAGTAACTAGTGTTGGGGCATTACAAGAATCATAAGATTTTATATGATTTTGCTCTTTATTTGAAGAATAAAATTTTTCTTGAAGCATAAAACATGTATTATTATGTTAATAATAAGAAAAACATTAAGAATTAGAACATTAAGTGTAAGAATATTATACCTCATCACCATGTTCCATAAGAAATAGAATAACCTATTTATTTTCATGCTCAGTTTTTTATTTTAGTGTAGATTCATCATTTGAATCATTATATACATTACTAGTTTCCTTCTTGACTTTCCTTAATTTTTTATATTAATCTTTCCATTGAGCTTCAAGAAAAGGAAAATTAAGTCTCAAATGACCATTCTTTTTACAGTCATAGCATCTGACTTCTTTCTCTTTATTCAACTTCAAGTTCCCTTTTCTCATTTTATATAGATTTATAAAAAAATTACAAGACTTGGTATCTCATAACCTTAACCTGAATGACTAGAATCTAAATAATAAAATAAATTCATCAAAAAATTGAGTGTGACTGTTTTCTTTTTTATAGAAATCCATGTTTTACCTTCTTCTTGCATCTCTACTTCAAACATCATCTATGTTCTGATCAATTATTTCATCTTTAGTTATTTAACTACTTTTTATTATCGAATGGAATCTGGTATTCTGTTCCACTTAATAGGAAAAAATCTAAGTACCCATAACACCTGATCTTGATTTGGAATTACAGTTCCCAAGGAAGTAACATCATTAACATCTTTTTTTAATCTTCCATTCATTTGAGTGATGCTCTCAAATTCTTACATCCAGAATTTGTCAAATATAAATTCGGTAGTTTTGTACCTTATTGTTTGTCATTTTCTATTCCTTTATATGAAACTACAATAGTATTCCACATCTCATAGGATGTATCACATTGAGAAACATGGTTTTGTTCAATAGTACCAAGACCATATATAATTTCATTCATTGGTTTTGAGTTAATATCTTACTCAGCCTCCTTAGTATCATACCAATTTTCTAGTTCTCCAGGTATTTTATATGGTTTCAAATATTCTTATAAATTTTTTTACAAGGATTATTAAAATATATAGTCACGTGAGCTTTCCATCATCCTTAATTATCACCATTAAAAACAAAATCATGGATCATTGACAGACCTTCCCTAAACATTTCCCTTGAGATTTTTCTTCATCTGAATATCCAAAGCAGGCTTGTTAGAGCCAAAAGAAATATTCAATATTACATAAGAGTCCACCCTATAATACTAATTGATAGTTTCAAATTTATATGAATAAAACATAAGACGGGTGAATTGTGTTCTTTTAAAAATATTAAAAATACTAAAACGTCCCTCTTGAAATGAAGGAATCCTTTCCTTCTCTTTTAAAGATGAGTGACCAGTGGAAATAAATAACAGATAAGAACACAATGATGTATAGTGGTTTGGGAAGAGAAATATTCTAGTCCACTCCACCAATGCTCTACTCCATGATCTTGGTGATTTTCACAAGTATTCCCTTTTATCACAATACCATCCAATCCATAACTAAGTGCTGATAGTTGAAACCTTACAATGATTTTTCTGGGCCATATCTTTTATTTACATGGAACTAAAATATCCACAGCTTATTCTGAGAAGCTAACACTCCACCAAAACTAAGTATAAGTAGCTGATTCTTCACCAAATTGATAGAGATTGATTTTGTTGATGGTACATTTTGAACTTCACAGTTTGTAGTGGAAACTGACAGATGAAATCATATCTTCAATATAGTAGAAAAGCAGCCAAAACATATTCTTCAATGTCGACCAGGCTTCTTCTTTTTTTGAAATTGCAAAAAATAGATCAAACAATGTTTGTATAGGATTCTATGATCTTTTCACCATGTGATAATGATAATATAAAAAAAATACATTCTATCTTCAAATGTTTTGATATTTAATGTGAATATTTTAGCACCTTATTTTTTATAGAGTACTCACATCTCTAATTTTTTTCTATATATTATTTACCTTCCAAAGAGAGATATATAGAGAGAATAATGATCCATAATTTTTAAAAGAATTACACTTCTTTAGGATACCCAAAATAAATATTTTCAATATCCTTCATAAATATCCCCAATAATAGCATTGCACTATTGCTAATTTTTTTCTATAGAATAAATCGCTAATAAATGCATTCAAAATAATTTGAATAACTACCCCACTAATATCTCTATAATAATAGAATTTTTTTAAATTTTGAACTCCTGTTTAAATCCATTCAATCCTCTTTAAATATAGATGAAGTAGTTCCTCAAATCTAGTTGTAGAATTAATCATGAATATTTGAAATCAAATCATTCAAAGATATTCATAACATCCCTTATAAATAGGAATGATTTAATAAATTTCATGATATCTCGTGAATTAGATGAAAAATATAATTATAATGATCTTTAATACTAATAATATTGTTTCATAAATCGTGAAAAATATCACATATATAAAACAACGTCATTGAAAAGTATAGTACATGGTTCCTTTATGTAACGACAAAATACCAAATGTAGGGTTCAAATATGTAACGTATGATTTCTTTCCATAACATAGAGTTCCTTTTCATGGGGTGGGTTTCCTACCAATGTATAGTTCCTTAACAATACATTCATCTCCACGTAATGTAGGGATAAAACTAACATAGTGATGAGAATCCATATGGTCATCCTTCCATTATAATGTTTATTCCAAACATAGTATTGATTATCCATACATTCACTCTCTAAATGTTGGGTATGGAAAATGATTCAAAAATTTAACTAAGTTTATATATTCCATAAAATCATTATCTAAATGTAGGTTTTTCAATCGATAAGTTTACAATTTCAACCATAGGGGTTATATAAATATATAAAAATCTTGATAGCTTGCATTTAGATATTTCAATGATTTTTTAAATCATATTAATAGAATATCCAGTCTTCATAATAAAATGCTTTTAGATATAAAATATCACAATCTTTATATATGATTAATAATAAAATCAGACCAACTTCAAAATTTACCGACATATTCAAAAAATTGAAGCAATGACATTATGGAAAATAGCAACGGGGAAACTACAATCTCCAGTAAATTTATTAACGATCCAAAACACTTTTTCAATCTTTGATGTAAACTAATGAAATCAAGATAAACTTATTTTATTTGTTTATCCCAAGGTACCAGGTGATTCAAATATCTATATAACATGATGTGAAATAAATACATTAGGTTTTAAAATCAGTTCACTATATAGTATCTAAACTGATCTTGAAACATCAATGATTTTTTAGAGAATCCAAAAACCATTTTCAAACATCGACAAAAAAATGATGTTTAGATAAAATCTTTATCTATCCAAGTTTATAACGTACTATTGAATCATATCAATATTTATTTATATATAAAATAAATACTTTGACATACAAAATTTGAAACACTTGACAAATTTATTAGAAAAAATACTGGCAGGTTTATGTTATTATCAAAAATAAATAAAAATGAGAATAAAAAGGAGTCACTAAACATTAATAACATCCCTTTATGAATTTCTCTTAATTAATGATCATAATATCATCAATAATTATCCATTTTACTTATCTAGATCTCTAAAATATTGGATGCTATTGAATGTACCTCTTTACAACTCTAGCTCAGTCAGTCCAACAAATTATGTAAAATCTCTTTAAAAACTTATTTATTGAGGGTCAGAAACCATGGCACTTTTATTAAAACCACAATGCATTTCTCAGTAAAACTAAAAATTATAAACGAAAAATTATTTATTTTATACTCTTTATATTTATCAAGTCATTTCAAATAAAATCACATGGATGTTATAATAAACATTCTTTTTAAAAAACGTTGATGTATTCTTAAATATTGTTCAAAAAAAAATTTATAAATACATCATATTGGTATACTCTAATAAACTAGTTAAATTTTCCTTTTATTTTCAAACACTCTACTCATGACCCCATATTTTGTTTTGAAAAAAGCATTATATGGTTCTTTTGATCCTCAATTATAATGGTTCATAAAATTAATCTCCCAAGCACACAAAAAAGTCCATTATTTTTTATGATGAATCATCATGTTTTTTATGAAAACATGAAATAATATTCCTCTCATGTGAGTCAAATATTCACCATCATAAAACTCATTATTCAATAGAATTATATCATTATTATAGAAGTCCACCATAAAAACAATTATGTAGGCCATGACATCTTTTCAAACCCATGGATGAGGTTAGCATCATCAGTTTTTATAATCATCACATGATTGTATGAAATAAATAAATAAAATGTATTTTAAGCATTATATAAACATGTTTTTTTCAAATGACCATCATGAAATTGTTTTCAATAAATGAATAATTTTTAAATTTTCTATCATGGGAATGAATTAACATTAAATGTTATTCTCTATGATCTATAAAATGTTCTATTCTTCATCATGATTACATTGTATAAACTCAAACAAAAAATTTATTTTTATCCCCATTACTTTTCTTCTCAACTTAATTATCTTTCTAGAACATACATATGGTATAGAAAATTTTATATTGAAACACATTAATATGTACTTATAATAAAATATAATCCAATAATATATTATACATTTATATGATAAATTTCAGTGTGTTATATACTCATTACCTTATGAATAATCCATATCGAACTCCCATGTACAGATTCATGGAACCAAACCACTATATTGGATATTTTTTGAAAAATATATTTACCTCTATATGTAATCATTATTATGGAAAATGAAAACTCCTTTAACCTTCTGATAGATTCATATTGTTAAAATATATCTTCATTATCTATGGTAAATTTATCATACTCCAATATAGAATCATACTATTTAAGAGTTAGCAAGCGATATGATCAACAAAAATATATTTCTTGATTTCTAGCTAATCAAAAGTGTTCAATATTTTATATTCATATGTAGTTGGATTATATAAAACCATTCATATATATCTATAACTCTGACATCTCATATATTTTTTAATCATTATTTCTCCATTATCATTATACTGTGTTCATTATTCTTCATTACAATCGACACGCGATTCATATATTCTCATAGAGTCATTATGTTCTCACATAGTTATTCTATTCTATTAGAGATTTCATGTTATCCTTCAAAATATTAAATAATTATAAATAATATATTCATTAACAATGATATAAAATAAAAAATTAAATTCATGGGATCATCGATCTCCCAATTCAGATTTCATTCAATATGTGACAATCATAAATTCTACTGTGGGTTTTTACACTATGGACATCACATAAAACAAGATAAGAAACATAAACACTCAGTTTCCCTATAAATTTGAGTAACTAAATAATAGTATATTTGATTCCATTAATTTTAAATCAATAATAATGTTTTATTTCTCCCTCCATTGAATGTATAATTTGAAAACAATATAAGTGGGGAAGAGAATGTGGTTTAACTTTATTCTCACTATTTAAATAGGTTTGAGAAATTTATTCTCCTATGGTGTTGAATTAAACATTACAAAAAAATCATATATATTCCCCCTTCAACATTCCTTCAAATTTAATTAATAATTTATCATACATTAATCAATAAGAGAAATGAAATATAAAATAGAATGAAATATAATTTCCACTAAATATTGGGGTGATGTTATTTTAATGTGCTCATAGCTATCTTTCACCTTATTTATCCATAAAAAATTCATTGAAATCACTTATATAATATTTATATTTATTTTTTAATAATAAAAAAAATTAATTAACCCCTATAATCCAATAAGATAAAAATGATTATAGGAAACATGAGTAGTTAATTAATATTCCTATGTTTTTGAAAAATATTAAAAAAATAAAAATCTCATGTACCATAAATATGATACAAAAATATAAGTAGATATGTTCAATAAAATTTAAAAACCACTGTTAACAAACTCATAAATATCATTTCAAAACTCTAGATTTTTTAAACAAAAATATTATTTCAATTTTAATACTAAGTTAAATTTAAATCAATAAATATTTCATCATAATGAAAATGTAATTGGGTTCTTTTTATCATACATCAACATTATAAATGAGGAAATACCTATTGAAATATTATAAGAATAATAATATATATTGAATTGTATTCAATTATTTTCACCGCTGTCATTTTACGATTCTAATCAAGCTCCAAAATACATTTTTGAGTCTCATTACAATATTGATAGCATTCAAGAGATTTTATACTATTGAACCATTTTTCTAAAAAAAAATTAATTTTTGAGAGGTTTTATTGAGTCTCTCCATATTTTTTGATCTTAAATTACATTGAATTAATGAGAAATGACTCAACTTTTAATCTATTTGGATTTAATCATAATTTTTTTAACATATTGAATTATATTATAAGTTTTTGTATCTCTATAAATGGATTTGTTTTTCTCCATATCATGATTTACAAATACTAGAGACTACTTTTTAGGATATTCATGATACTTTTTTACTACATTTCATAGCCCCCAATGAATCTTGATCTTCATCCTCTTTCATACATAGAATATTATACATTTGATTTCTCGAATTATATCAAAATTCACTAAATTCCAAAAAACCCTCAGTTCACTGTTAATTCAATGTATCATGTGTTAAATATTGATTTTAATTATTTTTATTGGTTTTTCACAATAGAATTAGTGGTTTTAAAATTATCTGATCAGTAATTTATTTCACTACTCTCATCATGGGTGCATGTTCCCCTAAATTATTTCAAATTGTCCTTTGGTGAGGTCATTTTATTCTATCCATGAATTTTTATCTCCTATATAGAGTGATAATAAATAGGTATTATCAAGGATTATTTCACATTATCCATCACACTCCATACAACCAATTCGTTATTTGGATTTATCTCCTTTTACATGATCATCTTTGAGTCATTCTAATTTTTTAAAATCTTATTACATATGGGCCATTTTTATTTGATGGTTTTATCCATCATTGAGTCCCCATTTTTCTCATAGAATACATCTTTTGATTTAAGAAATAAATGAATTATAATTTCAATTCCACTTAACATAGTTTTCTTCTTCTTTATATTATTACAATTAATGAATGATATTTTATTTACTATCCATTTATTTAATAATAAAATAAGAATCGTCAATATTATTCATGTTGAATTTAGAGAAACCCAAATCTTCCACATCTGGAGGAACATTTGGTATACTTATCAAGAAATTATTAAAATCATCAACACATGAATGATATTTTAATATTTTTAAATTTATTTGTATTTGGATAACATATCACTTTAGTCATTTTATAATATCAATTAAAACATCTATAATTATTCTTAATCTATGAAAATATAACAATTTAGTTTTTCATTTTTACTCTTTCACATCATTATTTCTGTCTTATGATATATATAACCTTTAAAATGGATACTTGAGTTATTAGAGACATCCATGGAAATGATATAATCATTTGGGAAAATTATTTCTCATTGAGGGAATTATATATAAGTGTTACCAGTTATCATTTCATGATGAAGGCTTATTGAGTTATAATTTTTTTCTTTATCTTCCTCATTTAGTGGTTGATCCACAAAGCCTAATTCAACTATTCTAGTATAAAGTGAAATTTCTTTATAGTCTATGTGTACTTATTTCTTATCCTTTCGCTTAGATTATAACATCTTCTTTTTCATTGAATAATTATTTTTGTTTATCATTTTCATGAAACAAATAGCCTATAATATTTTTTTATTACATTTTTAAAAAAAAATGTTATTATAAAAATTTTATACATTTTTATTTTTAGAAAGTATAATATTAGCGTAAATATGTTAGATATTTAGTAATTAAAATAACTATTAATATATATATATATATAAGTAAAATAAATATCTTTCAAATAAGAATAATTAATTTTTTGAATCAAATTGATTCTTTTCATTAAAAAGAAGAAGGTGGTAATAATATAATAAAATATAGAATATATCATTGTATAAAAGAATCACTAAACAAGGTTCAAAAATTAATACCAAATCTAATCTAAACTAATAATTAATGAGCTTGAATTGAACTATGAGATATTAGAGAAAAACATATATATTCATTGCAACGAACCTCAATTTCATACCAATTAAGATCCCCCTAAGAGATATGATGTTCACATGAGGGGGGGTCGTTAGGGGTGGTGGAGAGTAATTAGTCAATGTCTAATTAACAAACATATATTATTTTTAACTACTGATATATCATTTCAAATTAGTTATTTGATCATCTATTGCAATAAATTACACTAAAAATATAAAATCCATAAGTAATAACAACAAAGGGATTTGAAAGTTTCAAAAATGATTTACAAGTGGAAAATACTAGGCAATTAACGGGTGTTTTAACACATTATAGAGTATTTTTATTTTTATTAACAATGTAAAAAATATATTATGAAGATATCCTTGAAACCCTAATAATAATTTCTCTCAAAACATCACGTGTATCTTCAACACTCCATCGTTGAGTGCATTGAATATAAAAAAGATCTATTAAATAATGATATTACTAGGATGAAAAACTTATTCTATAAATATTGCTGAGTATTTGATTATTTATTTGAATATGGTACTCATATGGAGTCAACCAATAATATTTTACATCATTTCATGAGATATTAAAAATATATATACACCTTTTTATTCCCATAGTATTCCTACGATCGTACTATTTTTAGACCTCAAAACAATCACTTTAAATTTATAGTTTATCCACTCATATAAATCTTTAAAATTCTATTGTAACAATAAATTATTTATAGAGATTCATAAAATTATAAATTTGTATAAAAACCACTATGTGTTTCATATTCAAACCCAAATAAAAAAATAATGGAATATATCTTTTAAACATATATTTATCTAATATGTAATTTCCCTTAATATCCTGTCAGATAAGAAAATAACAATTATTTTTTTGGAAAACTATATTATTTTATTCAATTATCATTAAAACCATAATCTTTTCCTATGACATGTTGACATCCTCATGTAAAATTGATGACATCACTTTTTCCATCTCAAGTGGTCAATAAATATCACTACATCAGGATTTAAAAAACAATGTTATATTTCTTTTAATCCATAATTCTATTAGCTAGATCAAGTCTATATTATGTCCATATCATAATTACATTAAATTAAGAGATTAATCATGATGTGTCTCATGAACATAAAATATATTTTAATTCTCATGTCATTATACTACCACTAATTCTAAAACATTTTAGCCCTTTTAAAATTTTAATGATTTTTAACTCAAATATACAAACCATGATATAGGAAACATGTGAGGGAAAACCCATGGATGTTATTGGATTTATCAATATAAAATTCCTTTCACATGATTATAAATAATTCATTACTAAAATTTTCTATTTTACTTAAGAGATAACCATTACCAGTTTAAAGACCATAAAAATGTAGTTTTCCCTCATATTCATGTTTAAAATATTATTATTTATTATCCAGTGTCTATAATATATTACATTATTCATCATGATTATTTTTAATAAACATAAAATCCAATATCATTTTGATCCTCATTCCTCTTCTTATTTTCAACATCATTCACACAGAACATTAAAATGATATTAAAATAATTATATAATTGTATTTTGGATATTTCTTCATGAGTAATTTCAAGGAAACCCCATTATAAAAATTTCTTTATTTTATGTTAGTATTTCATGTACTCTTCGCTATATGAAGAATCCATAGCTAACACATATTTATATATTCATACACCCATACGATTATATTAAAAAATATTTTTTATGAATCATTATCGTTAATGAGTAATCAATCTTTTGGATAATTAAAAATCATTTATCTTTAAAAAAGTTAGATCATTTAATAATTTATCAAAACACTACATATGCAATTTATTATAATCAAATATATTGTCTTATTCTTCAATATACTTTAAGGAATATAATTTACTCAAAATCATTCCTTGATTTATAAATAACTTTTATTCTAAAATATCTTATATATATCTCATGTCAAATTTTAGAATTCCATTGATTTATATCCCTGATTATAACTTCTAATTCATGTTTTCATTATATTTTCACAATTTTTCTCATAAAATATTCAAATTCATTTACTATTATAACCGCATGGTTTTTTAATTCTCAATTTTTATTTAAAATCAAATAAATTTTGTGTCAACTCATAGAGTCTTCATATTCTCATTATTTAACCCCTGTAATTAGTAAGAAACTCTTATTTGACACTAAATACATATAAAAAATTTAATCTAAGATATCATCAATGTACTTAGAGGATCATTGTTGATTTAATTCATTATATTCACGTTCAAAAGAGGGTTATCTATTTTTTCTAAGACCTTTCATGTATATATTACACATGACCCATATAAAATTGAAATATAATTTTACTATTACCTTATTATCATTATTTATCTTATTATTTGATGTAGTGTTCTTATTATGGTACATGATTTGATTTTCATGTTGATAATGGGAGTTGGTTACAATATTTTATAATTTATTTATTTATTTATTTTATATATAATGTGTAATTTATTTTTGAGTTTAAATTTCTCCACAATATTAATTAGATACCATTGAAAATAGTCATCAATGTCTAATGAATTGGGAATCAACTCAAGGTCTAGTTGTAATCTTTTTCAGATAATAAAATTCTATAAGTGAAAGGAAAATGAAACTATTATCATAGCTTGTTTGGGTTTTAATGATTTTATATAGTATTGGAGATAATAATGGGTTGGGAGTTTATAGTAAAGATATAATTATTCATGATAACAATATTTATATATATACTTTGATAACCAAATAATTTTTGTAAAATGAGAGTGGCCAGGGATGTTCTACGATTTTAGTTTTAGATTTAATGTTATTTTATCTCTTGTCCATAGAGTAAAATGAGTATTTTTGCACCTCACATATCATAGATAGTCATAGAAAAAATATTTAAATTTGTGTTCTTAAAATTTATTGGATTGATAAAGTCCACGATCTATTATGAGACAAGGAATGGAAAAATGGTAATGATTCTAGATTATTTAAAATTAACTAATAAATATTTTTTGTTTAATTAAATATTTATTTGTGGTAATAGAAATAACCAATGAATATTACAATTTTTATGTATACATACCGCTTTTTTACTTGAAATGTGTTTTTTATGACTATATTTTTTTATTAGATTATGTATTTGTCCACGATTTTGAGATGGTGTTGCGTTATTGGTGACATTGTTAATTTTTAATCATAATAATTACTTGATGAATATGTTATGATTTTCCATGTCATTACATTCCATAAATTTTATATTTTAATTCAAATTAATATCAATGGCATTAATAGTTAAATGAGAAATGAGATTCATGTTGATTAACTTTTGAACAGTTCTATTGAAAGCTAAATTACTATTTTTCATTCTAATTTTAATATTATGTGTACTTATGATATGATTTCTTTATAATACATGGAATTGATTTTGTAAAAATAATAATGCTAATAATTTCATTCCCTATTTTTTAAATTAATGTTCAGTGACAATTAGTATAGTTATTTTTGTGGAATAAATTTTGATTAATGTAGTTGATCCAGATAAGAATAAGATCTAAAGAAACCCATATTTTAGGATGACTAAATATTAACAAAGTGAATTTAAAGAAATATTAAATTCATGGTTGGTGGATTGTTATTTAGTTAGCATATTACAAGGTTAATTAGAAGATATGATTGGTGAGAATAAGTTGAAAATTTACTTATCACTGTTATATGACCTACTATTTGATAAAATGGTACTCGATTCAGTTGGTAAAAAATATTTTATGTTATTTAATGGATTTTTTGATTTATTATTATGATATTACGTTTTCTAAATACAGTATGATTAATTATAAAATTATGGTGTTTATTTTTTATTTAATTATGTATAAAATTATTAATTTCTAAAATAAATAATATTTTATTTTTTATGTGATTATGTGAATCAATGTTTTATTTTAATGATTTATGGGGATTTGGAATAAAAAATTGTACTATTTTGTAGGGGATTTAATGGTAGTTGTTACTATCATAAAATTATAGTTGTGTTAGAGTGTTATAGTCTTTAGTTTTACCCATGAAAAAATAATTAATTTATTTTCATTTGATATATGTAATGGGAAATTATCCTTTGACTAAAATGATTATAAATTTACAAGTGTTTTTTTGAGGTTCAAGATCCATTTAGGGAATATAAAAAATATAAACCCTCTTATAGGACTGGGAAAGATGAAAACCAATACAATAAGGTAAAATTCATTACAAACAAATGTAAAAAATATCCTAAATATTCAAAAGAAGTAGAAACCCAAGAAGGAACCATGTATCCTCATCACCACCTCACCAGGCAATGCAATAGTGAAATTAGTTGAAAATTATGATTTAATAACGATTCAATGGGTGTTTCAGGTGAGGTTTATATTTATGAACTGAGAATAAATTAAGAATAATTATTATCAATTATTGATGTTTGTGAATTTAGAATGATGTAACTAGAACATGAACATATAATAGATTAGAAGGATGTGGTGGATAATGATTCATTAAAAAGAAGAATTAATTGAATTACAGTGGATCATAATCTTTTCAGGAGTGTATTAGGTTATGATATGGGGTTCCAAAGAATATTTTCCATAGGATTAACTGAATGTGGAAATTTTAATTATAAAAATTCTCTTATTCTGCAATTTTCAGGACCATAAGAGGAAGGAAAACTGTGTATAGGAATTTATAGAATTAGGCATGGATTTTAAAAACATTTTGATGAATATATAGAGTTAATATCATTTATAAGTTATTAACTACTATTATATGGTGGCATGTGATGATCTAGATTATTTGAATGACAAACCATTCAAATCATGGATTTAAAATCATGGATTTGTGATGAATTATGTAGAATTAATAGACTTTTTATAATTAAATTATATGGATATTAATGAATTATCATGAAAAATAGGTATATATTTCCTATGAAAACACATATTAGTTGAACGATTTTTTCCTCATAGTTACTAGTATGGGATAAAAGGGTAATCTAAGATTGTAATTAAAATATAGTCATTTGCGCCTACTAATATATGAAATTAATATATATAATTTTTTAAGATGTATATGTTATGATTATTATATTAAAAATAGAATTATATAGAGGATATTCAATAATTGGTGTTTTAACTTTGCTGAGATGATTGTAAGGAACATATCTAGTATATCGTATCAGGAATTATGGGTAAAAGATTCATATTATTTTTATTTTTATATAGAAAACAATGGTTAATGGGAATGAATTTTATTTTGATTAGTATGTATAAACGTAATCTAGATTCCATATTAGAGGCTTAGAGAAAAACGTTTGTGGAAATATATCCATATAATAAATGTTAGTTTATAAAGAAATATTTTTTTTTAAATTTTTTCATCCAAATTTTATCAATAGTAGGATATGTAAACACTTTGATATCGGTTCTAATTTGAAGGGTTATTATATATAAATAACATCCTAAATTTATACGATGGATGATGACTCGTGTAGTATATAATTTAATGATAATAGGAAATTTATTCATGTAATTCATAGAATAATAATCTACAGTGTTTGTGGTTGTTAAATTAAGAATAATTAATTTCTCAAGGAAATTTTAGTTAGAGTTTTAGGAAAAGAGTTTTTAGATGAATTTAAAATTGAATGGTGGAGTAGTTTGGAGATTGTAAATGTCCATATAGCAAGTATTGGTGTGTTTAATAATATTTTTACATGTAAATATTGAAAAATTATTTCTATGTTGTATGTGACTGACTATGATTTTGTATATGATCAAAAAAAAATTAAAATGTAGATTCTATGAAATTAGTGGAGTTTTTGTGTGTAAAAATTATATAATAACCATGGAAAAGTTCTTTATAAATATTAAATATGATATTGTTCATTGGTCCAGAATAATTGGTTAATAATTTTTATAATCCTGAATTAGAAATCTTATTGAATACTCATTTATAATAGTGTTATGATGGAATTTTTATAACTTTTTTTATCTATATCTATTTATCTTTCTAATTATCATTTTTATAATAAGTAGATAAATAGATATTTAATGGTATTTGGGTTATCTTTTTTATTGTGTATGATTTGTTTATTTCATCAATGATAATTGGCATGATGACACTAGTATAAATTATAGGCAGTTGGCCAATAACATTTTTCATCTTCCAATATTATTTATTTGTATGTGTGAAGAGTATTGGAACCTGGTGAAGGTCACCCAAATAAGATGCCAAGATGAGTTTAAATAAATGAAATATTATATTTATACACATAGGACCTAAATTTTTATTCCATATGTGTTTGAGTAATTATCGGTTTCATGGTGTATTTATAACCCATTTATCGTTAATGGTAAAAGGGTTAAAAATACTAATTGGCATGATTGATAGATAAATGATATACAAATATAAAACCTGATTAAGTGGATTTTATGAATTATAATGAAAATTAAACTTCATGGAAATAATAAAAATACTCAATTATTAAATTGGTCAACAAAATATCAAATTTTAACTAAAATACCGGTAAGATGTATTAGTTTATCAATGAATAATGAAATGGCTATGATGATGGCTTCATATAATATACATCTATATAACTATGATTATTTTTTAATGGATTAAACATTTTTAAATGAAAATATTTATCTTATTTTGATAGTGAGATGATTATCGAAATAAATTTAGTGGTTTGGATGAATAATTCCATGTGGTTATGTAATTGAGTAAATATGATGATGACAAAAAATTTAATGTGTGAAATGAATAAATAATATGAATGAGATATAAATTGAGATGTAAATGTGATGAAATTATATAAATTTAATTATAATAGTTATGTATATGATGTTAATGATGGTTCTTGAGCATCATTGTGTTTATATATTAGTGTTTTATTACTTTTATATTTATTTACCATTAAATATGTAGATTTATAGAGTGATAGACTATACATATAGACAATATAATGATTACATAAATAATTAATAGGTTAATAAAATATATGATTTTTCCATCCAATTAGAAATTTTATCAATTCAATAATTTTTCTCCTAAGGATGTGGTTTCATTTTTTATATGTAATTTTGTACTTTAGGGAGAGGATAACTGTCTGATATATACTTTTCCACCTATGGATGTGTAGAAACCTAACTCAAATTAACATAGAGCTGGTTCTTACTTTTTACATTGGTATAAGATACAAGGGATCTCACCATGCATAATATATCATTTTAGAAATCATAGAAAACTACATACAAAAAATATTTCCAAATTACATTGGAAATTAAAAGAACATATTAAATGGAACCTTTTTATCATCCTTGATATAATTCATAATATACTTCTTCCTATATTAGGTAAAGTAAAAAAAAAATTCTAATCTTTAATACTTATTAAGGGTTATATATAATTGATTTTATCATGAATAAATAAGGAATGATCAATATGTCGAAGTAAATAATTGAAAACAAATTCCCTTTAGTCAATATATTGAGCACGAAATGCATCCATGTATAATATCATTATAGCCATATCAAGGATATTAATAACTGAATTATTAATGAAGTAAATTCTTAATATTTGATTTCATTATCATCGACATCATGAATTATTTATCATTGATGACTTCTTCCAATATAATATAATCAATGGGTATGTATACACCAAAACCCCTTGAAATAAGCATGAAAAATGATTTGTCTCATAAGACCAATCGATACATTAAGGGGATTTCAATAACTAGGCCCTAGTTATCACTGCATGTTAAATTTGTTCCATATATATTGAGTAATTGATTTAGTTTATAAACAATATTCCTTACCAAAAAATATATGTATTGAGTAAAGAATGGGGAATAATAACATTTCCCAATTAAATCAAATAACTTTCTTTTTAAGCTTCTTTCTATCACACCCTGACCTGAAGCAACCATTTTAGTTTATTTATTTTTGATCTATTTTTTCTTTATGTTTACTCATGTGTTTTTTATGAAATGGTGGTTTCAGTCCAGGAAGAGGGTGGTGCATTGTTTCTATAAACTGTACACCAACCCCTTTAAAACTTTTACGCACAACTAGTGGGTCTGTCAAGGATGCACGACCAGGCACATGGTTATGCACCATCTCCCTCCTAACCATGAAATGGAGATTGAATAATTCCCACCCCATAGGGTTATAATCATGACCAAACGACCTCTCCTAGGAAGTTATGCGTCTTCCTCCTATATTGGACAGACGCCACCACACAAGTAGTACACAGTCTCGCATGTCATGCGGCCAAAATCTACGATCATCCATTCCACATAAAAACTGATAACTTTATACTTTTACCATCTCATATTTGTAACCCAAATCTCCCTTATCCATTCCTATTCCATTAAAAACACATTTAAGGCTCCATATATGCCTCTCCCTTGTGTTAAACTCCTCCACCATGGTGAGATCTTGGGTTTATATCAATATTTGGGATGAATCATCTAAGGTAATCCCTTTTTTCCCCTTATTCATTTTTATTCTACATTTTTATTCTTATTCTTCTTCGTCATGGGGTTCTTATGACCTAGGGTCCTTGTTGGATTGATTTTAAATTTGTTGATTTATCTTATAGGGCTCTCTTTGGCTTCATTCTCTCTCTTGGACTTTTTGGAAGTGAATTTTGAGTTTCCACCACTGTTCAAATCAATATTGGAGTTGGGCTTCCCTATTTCCATGATTTTAACTTTAATTCCAGGATTTATTTGTATTCTTATTGTTAATTTTAATAAAATATAAAATTTATATGCAATATAATAATTGTGATCCTTTAAATTACATTCTCATTTTTCCTCTATGCATTTCCTCTGAAAATTATCTTAGATTTCATTTCTTTCAATATATTTCTAATGCTTTTTTTTAATAGAATGACACATCAACTATTAAAAGGACTTTTGAAGTGGATTCTCTTTCATTTAAAAAGTTTTTCTAAGATTATGTATAAGTTATCCATAATGAGAATTGTTTTTAACCAAGTTTTGAAATGAAATGTTTTTTCATAAGATGATGAGGATCGATTGGAACATTTAATCTTTTTAAAAAAAATTAGAACCTCTATTAATTTATTACCCATGAATTAAAAAATTCTATGTATGTGATAAATATATGATTTTTGTTATGTTCTTATTGAATATGATTGAACTTGGTTTTTTGAAACATAGAAAGGAGTTGCGCTTATGGTGTTAGCTCAGAGGTGAGATGATGAATGACATTTTGTGTCAATACTGTCATATATACATATATAAAAACGTATATGATAGATTGAAACAACATTCAACTAGTTACTATCATGAGAAGTCTTGGATAGTTAGGTTGGAGCTTAGGTACACATTCTACACTAGTTGAGATTAAGAACGGGCTTGTGGTCCTATGTAGATAACCTTATTACCATGGGGTGTGTCCCTTAGTCGAGCAAATGAGGGTGTCACTAAGTGTTTTAGCAGTGTTTCTAAATAACCAATACAAGTAGATATTTATTATTATATAGTATCTATATATCTTTCATAGACTGTGTTGACTAACACCTCAGATCCCTGAAACCTGATTTTCCACATTAAAACCCATTATCAAGATTTTATAATGTTTTCATAAGGTTTATTAAATATTTTTCCTTTAATTTTTTGATAGTGGTTTTTGGAATGTAAATGTAATGCTGTTATGTTTTTGAAAATTGAAATCTTATTGATTTCTTTTTAAAATGAATTTAAAATATTATTATCATATACCTCATTTTCAAATTGGAATGATCATATTCTACAATAAAGTAATTGTATAGGGAATTGTTTATTCCTGTAATCTCTACTAAGAATATCAATGTTTACACCTACTTTGATTAACATTTTTCAGTTCTATGTATTCTCTCAATTCTGAATAGCTCCTAGAGGAAACGTGGTTCCCTAGTTAGAGGTGACCCATTAGGTCCCATGGAGGTATGTTCTGTTTTTTTATTTCCTTTCGTTTGAAATTAGTTCCTTAATTATCTTTTATTAATTTTCTTTCTTATGGGATAAATCATTCCTGATATATTTATATTTGATTCTTATCACAAGTTTCTAGCATGGGAGGTCCAGGAATGCCTCTTGGGCCATGTTACAGTTTGAGTCAGGTGACCGATCCAGTGTCACCCTTAGGTGATTCATGAAAAAACATTATCATAAGGGTATGTGTGGTAAATTATAGGATAGGCCTTAATATTTTTGGATGTTAATGATTTAGAAGATCGGATTTTTCATAATAAAATTTTTTATTAACAGATAGATTTTTTATCACAACCTATTCGGATGGAATTTTGAGTTGCCAAGGTGGTCAGAGATGATTATGCCACAAAATTAGAGCTTTTGACATTTATTATTTTTAGGTCCTTTATGATGGTTTGAAAATTTATGGGTAGTCTTTAAAATTTTCTGGTTATCATTGTGGAATTAAAAGGGGTACATGGATATTGTTCACTATTTAGAAAACCATGCACAGACCATGGAACTACCATTGTTGACCTTCTGTATGCGCACACGAATGGAATATAGTATACCAAACCATGTGTCCGAGCTATGTGTATCATTATTTTATCCAGGTTTTGGGATTTGTGACCTGCTGACTATTTTTTTTCTATTTTTTTAATTATGCTATGGATGTGGGTTGGTTTTAGGTGTATGTCATTTTTATTATAAAATTATGATTGGTTTATATAAAATTTTTCATGTAATTAAAATCTCTTTTTTTTAAATGACATGGTATAGTTTTGAAATTGGATTTATACAATTATTTGTGATTTTGTTAGTTCATTGTTTTGGGATGATGAAAAGTGTTTTCAAAGACTAGTTGGGATATCTTTAAAATTGTCTGGAAAAAGGAAATGTCACTTTTCTTCAACACTTGGTATTTCGATGAGTTCTCACAAATATGTTTGTGGATGATTATTTGTATGTGGGGAATAATGCTAAAACATGTAGAGGTACGCATATATTTTTTAGTCATCATGGAATATTAGTGGAAGGTTTTTAGTTTGTAAATCTTGTTTGTATTTTTAAAATGGAATATCTATAGTTGGGGTACTCAAAAGTGGGATTTAATGATATTAGAAAAAATCTGTATAGATTGATTCGTTATTTTTTTTATAGATCCCTTTTTGACTCTATGGTTTTTATATAGTGGTTGTGATTTTGAAATGGGGGTTTATTTTTGATTACTTATTAAAACTGGGATGTGGATTCAGTTTTTATATAGTGTTTTGATCTAGTCATGCTTCTGGTTTTAAGGGTATTCCACCAGTAGGAAAACTAGTTTTTGATAAACACCCATGGGTTTCATCAACCCCTTATTTTTGTGGATATTTGAGTATTTACATATGTTTATTATCTTATTCCTGATAAGGGGACCGATAGTCCTTAGTGTCTGGACTTCGTTTGGAAGTTTCAATAATTGGACCCATCTCTTTTCATTGGGTAGCCGTAGACTGGGAATGTCGATGAATGGTTGTGAAGAATTGAGGAGATCTTCATCCAACATGAGATATTTGACCCTGTTAAGATCAATGTTTCAACCATTATGCTTTCAGGATAGGGTTGGAAGTCATGGAAGTTGGTTCACCAGTGTAATCCACATAAGGGTCATTCTTGGGAATGCTTGAATACCTTGTGTATATGTTATTTTTTCTCCAAATATGATATAGTACTGAAGGATATAGAGATGTATCATCTTAGGAATGGGGATTATTTTTTTTGGAGTATTCTAAGAGGTTATCAAAGATGGTGTTTTTCCTTCCCAAAATAGATGATTATGGATCCCTAAAGTCCTAGTTCTTTGAAATGTTCCTTTAACCAAAACTACTCCCGGAAGTTTCATACATTCCTGACACTTATAAAGAAGTGTTAAGGAAATATATTCCTATTGATGCCAGTTTAGGTAGAGATCCATAGATGGTGTATGTGTTGCCTATCCCTAGGAATAGAGGATGTGGTTCCTGCAATGATAAATGAAATATATAAATATATTGATTTTTTTCAAGCTATATGAAGTTGTCATCATGTTTCTTCTCACCATGATCATCCAAGATCATGTTTTGGATGTGCTATTAGTTTGGAAGGATAGGGAATAAAAATCCATATTTTCCACAATACTCAAAGACTTTTTGTACCTATGGAATAATTTATCAGTAAAAATGGTTTTTTTGAGGTTCATTTGGGAAGCGATGTAGATCCACAAGCACCCCTTCAAAGGATAACCCTAGACAATTTGGAGAAGCATGGTGATGGTGAAAAAGTGTTTATAGTATCTTTTGTTGTAAATGATTTCTTATTTTGGTATCTTGAGAACGGTGGTTTGATCATTTATTGGGAATGAAGAAATATGTTATAGGTATTTTGGGATGTATTATTTTTTATGAAGAAGTATTCTGAAACTATGAATCTTGGGGTTGTGAAATAGTGTCGTTTCTTGTTTCATGTCTCATATCTTGTATATTTGGTTTAGGATTAGATTTGAGATCTAATTATAATTTTGGAAAAATATGGTTTAATAATGGTGGGGAGAACACTGTAATAATAGTTCAGGTCCAACACGTTTTGTTTTAACAGATGTCTTAATATGGTGGGGAGCGTAACACCCCATAATTCTAAAGTAAGAACATTTTATTTAATATCATGTATGAAACGCAACACCAAGCATAGATTGGAATAAAAAAAATCAATGAAATAAATATATATTTAATATTTTAAATAAATATAATATATATCTTGTAATTCATGCAATTATGAGTTAGCTAGTGGTACATATATGAATTAATTTTTTTTAGTTTCTGTTACACACAAGACAGAGTTTCACCGAACATAAATATATTATTATGATATTATTATTTAATATAATAAGATATAACCTAGTAATTAAATTGATATTTATTAATAGTATTAAAAAAACATATGGAAATATTTTTTTGAAAACATTGGTAAAAAAATAATTAGAAAATAATATAAGAACCAATTCCTTATAAAGTGATTTTTAAAAAAACTAATTTTATTCCCAAAAAGTATTTTTAGGAAAATAAAATAATTATTTACAATTATTTATTGATCTTATTTTAACAAATATATTATATATTCAATAAAATATTTATGATATTTATTCAATATATTTGAAAGTCATAAGATAAGAACAAACCCAGTATTACAAATAAAAAGCTATATTTTTATAAAGGAACTTTTAACACCATTTAATGATGAAACTTTATTAATTCCAATTTTTGGAAATTTTATTTATTTTATATGTCAAAATAAAATTCATTTTTTAATTAGAAACATAAAAATTATCTTATGGTTAATTTTTTTTATTTTTCTATGAAGTTTCATTTTTAACTGAATAGTGAAAAATATTAATTTGAATTCAAAAATTATTTTTCATATAATTTATTTGTAAGGTAAAATTATATTTTTAGTATTTTTATTGTTTATTTATATCAATTTTAAATAAATTAATCCAATTTATTTCATTTTAACCAATTTCACTTTGAAATTTTATATAAAAACATATCCAACTTTTGACATTTTTACATTAAAACCCTAAATTGTCGTCTGATATTCATGATTAATTTTAAATTAATTTATACAATTTTTTTATTGGAATGTTGAATAATGTATTAAATATAATGAAATGTAATAATTTCTAATTTATAATATTTTAAACATGGTTTTTAATAAAAAATATTACTGAAATTGAGTAAAATTATTTACAATAACTAAGAAAATAATTAGCTTAACAAAGGACAAAACCTTAATATTATGTACCAAATTAACATATAAACTTGTCAAAATTCTATATTATTGGTATTTATAGAACCTATAATACCTTTTCTTGAATTTGGATCATTATTGGAGGCAGATTCAATGGAAAAAACATGGGCGGAAACCCCTTTCCAAAAATTTACAAGAATGACAATCCTCCTTCACTATAAAAAGGTACTCAATCCTCCCACTTACTCACACCTCTATTGAACATTTTATCTACCCAAATATTCTAAAATATTATCCAAAATTCTCTCCCCTAAACCTATAATCCTCCATTTTGTTATAAATCCATCCATGGAAGGTATTTAGTGAAAAAAAAGTAATTACCCATGATTAGGTAACATCCTTTCTCAAGATATTTTTATTTTATTCCCCCCCAAAAATATTTGTATTATATTATTAAATAATAAAATAAGTATCTAAAATATAATTATTCTTTTTTGTATAAATGGATCAACCTACACATACACACACTTCCATCGAATGGGTAACGAACATACTATTCGTGTGCAGCGCACTAATGCCTCGCGAAATAATGATTTTTCATTATTCCTTTACCACCTCTAATGGTTGGAATTATTCACTATTTTTATATGTTATATATTATATTAATAATACTTTTATACATATTTAACTCTAATATAACACATACCTTCCTACATTCCATTTTGTTTGGAAACGATAATATCGTTTGTGGAAGTGTCGACTACCACCTCTCAAAGAGATGCGATTTCGTCACAGTATACATAGAATGTATAAAGTATGGTTTTAATAATAACATGTGACATAAATTTGATACTGGAATTATAATATACATATATATCATTTAACATTCATTCTTTTAATTCACCATGTAAATTATTTTAGCATCCATGCGTACGTATGACATATAATCTCCATAAATGGTGCATTTCATTTTATATCTCCAGATATTATGGATTATAAATAATAAATATATATTGAATATATATGATAGTTAAATAATGATTAAAATTTTTTAAATGATTAAATAATGATCTGTATAATATGAAAAATAATTAAAGATCAACACTTACTCAAGAAACAAAGAAAATTAACACCAGGAATAGTGAAAATAATGTAACATTGTTTACAAAAGGATAATAAGATATCATAAGAAGATAATATATGACATTATAAATATTAATAAGGTTCCATTTCATTTTTTTAACATTTTTAAAACCCTTATATTGTATGTTAAAGTACATTCACACAAAAAGGAATTACAATGTAATGGTTTTCTTCTAAAGTTACATTCCACTCAGACATATTTTTTACTGCACACCAATTCATTTTATTTTTTTTGTATATACTAACAAATTTTCATTTAATATCATGATTCAATCATAATTCATTGTATTTTATGTTTTATATCGAATGTTATCACCCAATGGGTTTGGCTTGAAAAATTCCTTGTGGTAAAATTTACCTTTTCAATATTACTTTATTCTGTGATTATTAACTAGACGCTAAGACAATTACATCATCATAATAATTTTTCATTGGATATTTCCTTAAATATCCAAATTATTTGTCAATGGATATTATTATTTCATAAAATGAATACAGGTTTTACATAGAGTGTTCACTTGGAATGTCATTTGATGAACTGAGAATTATTGATAAATTTTTACCTTCTATTCAATATGAATATTTGATAAGGAGTGTTGTTCAGTAATTAAATTTATTACACAATATATGAGGAATGATTTTTACAAGAATGATATGTGTTATTGACCATTTAATTCAAGCCCTATGGTCTGGGGACCAATTAATTCAAGCCCCTCGATACATTGATAGTCTCTTGAGACAAATCAGTTGTCCAAATGAAAATAGCTTAAATTTTATTATCTTGATGGTAAAGGGATCATTTTTTAAGGAAACATGATGTACAATAATTAAGAATTTCCTTTATTTTGAATTAACTTATTATTATTATCCATGATATTATTGTGGTTACATATATATAGATTCATTTCATTCTTAGTTTATTTATTTTAGGGAATGTATTTTTAGTTTCTTATTTTACCATATTTATTATGCCTGATCCAGTTATTTAAATGCAATATGTTCTAAATTATTCAACTTTCCATGCTAAATTTTTCATATTGATTAGTTATATCTTCCATCGTGCTTACCTTTACTGATCATTTGAGCTAACCCTTATTTTCTTTCCTTTCACTACGCTATGAATCAGAATCCTTTGAATGATTTTTAAGGATTCTAATATTTTACATATCTTACGATGTATTTTATTTTCCTAATGTATTATGGGTATCATTTATTGAATTTTTTTTACAAATAATCTAATTTATTTGGTTATTTGGGATTATAATCATGTATCTTTGAAAATTTAAGGATTCTAGTTTCAAGGAATTATTATTTCTATTAGGGCAGGTTTAAAAGAATCTTTGGAAATGAGATTTATAAAATTTAGATTAAGAAACATAACCCTAAGATAAAATTTGATAATATGTTTATAATGACATCATATAATTTTTGTAAGATAGATATTGTGTGGGTATTATTAGAAATACATCCATGTCTAGATACTACATGTGGATGTGGTTCTGTATCATATATACATAGGGGTGGAAATTTTGACAAGGCATGTCGGGCCTAATTCAGCATGACCTAGTACACAAAAAACGGTCTTATTATGCACCTGGTTTGACACTCTAGGGGACACACATAAGATAATTTCCATTTTCTTTACACACCATTATGAAGTATTTGAAAGTGAATTTATTCCCAAAGTAACGATTTTTATTATTATGTCATTAATTATTGAAATAATTTTCAATTTATGATGATTGTTTTAGTATTTTTGGGATAATAAATTATGATACCTAATGTTATGATATAATTTAGTATATCTATTATTTCGAAATGTCTTTTGTAAGGAAGAATAATATCAATATATATAGACAATGTAGAGGTTTCCCTTATGAATAAGATGATATAATTTTTATTGTAACATAGAAAGTTATGGATATTTTAGTGTAGGTTAATCATGTTATGACACATAACCTTGACCATATGGAGAAACATGTTCCATATCAAGATTATCTGATGCTGGATTTCTTTACGCCATAGATTCCCCCATAATCTAATGGACCTATTTACATAATGGAATCTGAGTAGTGGATTAATTATTTGGTGAAGATATACATGGAATTGGGATGTGGTGATAATAAAAAGAATACAATGGTAGTTTATTTCCAAAAAAGACGGTGTTGATCAATTTTCGTCATTTATCAAATATACTAGGGAGGAATAAGAGATAGAAATTATATAATAGATGTATTTTAAGGGCACATTCTTTGACAAATATTTCCATCGTGAGCAAAAAACTGAGATAAATAGAATGTTACTTAGTTGAATAAAAATGAGGAAGGAAGTGTTGTGGAGTATGAATCTACCTTTAAAATGTTATAAAAAAATGTAATGGATTTTATATGTAACATGAAGTGAAATATTGAACATTTATTTGAGTTTCCTAAGCCAATTATATGAAGAGAATAGGTGTCTCAGGATTTTTCTCCATAAAATGAAATTGTTTTATGTGATATTAATATAGATAAGGATTTCTCCATGTATCCTAGCTTACAAGGGAAGTAAGATAATAATAGAAAGTGAGATAAAATTACTGATAATGTGGAAATAGTAAAAGTGATTTTCTCTCATGTAATAACTGTGGAAATAATAACCCTGGTAAATTCGTAAAAGGATTTGGAGTCTGTTGTAAGTGTGAAGAAAATTCTCACTATGAAAAAGAATAAAAAATCGAAGAAGGAAAATGATTTTATTCAGTTTTATAATTGAAATGAGATGGGGAAATATAGAAATAAAAACCACAAGCATCAAGGGAATGTACCAATGAAGAAGTTAAGAGATCAAGGTCATGCATATGTTATTGACACAACTAAAGTGGGATGAATATTTTAATTATGTATTTAGATCTAAGAAATACGTTGTAAAAGTATTTCGTTGATGATGTAATCATTACATGAATTATAAAATATTTAAGGATTGAAATAAATTACTTATTTATTAAACATCTGAGTTCATATGTTTAATAGTACCATGAAAATTGATTCAGTTCCAAGTTAAATCTTTTAGGAAAATATATGGTTGATGGAAAGATAATCCTTAATATGATCTTAATGTTGTGATAATGTTGTTTGTTTAAAGAAATGATTGGTTTGGATATATGATGACTACCTAATAACTGATTAATTATTTATTGAAAAATTGGTTTATACTATCATTGATGGAGTTTACAACACTCTTTGATTTATAAAATATATCAAATAATATATGTTTTACTTTATGGAATAAGGAATAATTCATGATTCTGATAGTGTTTTTGGGTAATTGAAGTTATTATCGTATTTTAAGAGAAAACATGATGTTAGTATTCACATGTTCAGAATGTGAAAATTAAGAGTTTTTTCATTTTGATTGGATGATAATGATAAGTTCATCTTGGAAATTTGGTAAACATTCTTTCAACGTGTTGGATCATAATTTTTTGGAAAAGATTCTAATTTTTTAAATGGTTTGTGTTGATCATTATATGAGGTTTTTGAGAATGATATATTACATCACCTTATAAAGAAACATGTTCTATGAAATTTTATAGAAATAGTTTATGGAATAACCAAAGTATAATATTTCTTATGAAATATAAAATTATATTAACTTATATCCATATAGAGTGCAATAATTCCCTAACTATAGGAAAAATTGTTTTGAAATAAAATTATTTTCCTATTATTATCATTTTTTCTGTTATGAGTGGCCTTTTTATAAAAGTGGTTTAAGGATTTGTGGTCATCAACATTAAACTGATCATATTCTATACCACTGTTCTTTAGAACATGTTTGTTATATTTTTCTTTTATATCCATGATTTCATTTCCCTCCTATATCTCCCACTAGAGAACCTAGTTACGTGACCATTGTAATTTCCCTTATATCTTATTAATAATATGTGTTTTGATCCCATTTATGATGTGGGTTTTTTCACAATAGTATTTTAAAATACCAAAATATTGATTACTGAGATTATGTTTAAATTTTTATGACACAATTTAATAAATGGGTGGAGAATTTTAAACCCCAAAATTATATAATAAGGACATTCTATAAAATTTTGTATATGAAATGAAACTCCAAGTGTAGAATGGAATACAATTTACCAAGAATTTAAGATATATTTGATATTTTAAATGAATCCTTCATATTTCATATAATTTATGCTACACTAGGTTACCTTTCATTACACTCAACAATGACTTTGTATTGTAGTTTCCATTACACACAAGATCAAGTTTTACCGAAAAATGATATATTATGTAGATATTATTATTTAATAAAATAAGAAAAAAATATGTTGTTAAGTTGATTTTTAAGAAAAATATTAACTAAATCGTGAAAATATATTGTTTAATTTATTGGATACAGGTTAATTATAATTGAATATAAAAACCAATTCAATATAAAGGGAATGTTTTTATAAAAACAAATTTTTATGCTCATAAAGTTATTTGATACAAATAAATTAAATTAACTAAAAATAGTGAGTGATAATAAAGTAATATATATATTATATATTCAATAAAATTTATTTTATATTCATCCTTTGATAGGAATAAAATACGAACAAACCTGATTGGACATATAAATAGGTATATTTTTATAAGGGCACTTTTATTGCCTTTTAATGGGGAACCTATTATAAATAATTTTTTTTAGAAATATTATAGATTTTATATTTCCAAATAAACATAATTTTGAAATCTAAACAAAAATATTATGATAGGGTCAATTATTGGTACTTTTATGTGAAGTTTAATTTTCTAATGAATAGTGAAAATATTCAATTTTAATTCAAAACTGCTTTTTTTATAAGTATATTATAAGGTTAAATTATATTTCAAATTTATTTGAATGTTTAATTAGATATATTTTACATATATTAGTCCAATTTAGGTTATTTTGGTCAATTTAACTTTAAAATTTTTCATAAAATCATAAAAAACATTTGAACATTTTTACTTTAAAAATATGCTTTGTTGTCCAATCTATGGGATTAATTTAAAATTAATTTCAAACAATTTTGTGATTTAAATTTGGAAAAATGGATACAATATTATGAATAATAATAATTTTTAATTTCAAATATGGTCAACATATTTTTTACCAAATGTATTAGTGAAAGTGATTAAAATTAATTATAGCGATTAAGAGAAAAATTCGCATAATAATAAATTAAACCATAAATATAAGGCCCAAAATGATCTACAGACTTGTCTAAAATCCATTTTAGGTATAAATTTAAATCCAATTATCCATTGAATCTAATTTTTACCATTATTTTTCTCACTTTCAATGGAAAAACGTGGGTGGAATTCCCTTTTCAAAAATTTACAAAAATTTCACTCATCCTCCACTATAAAAAGGAACACACCCCTCCAACATCATCACATATATAAATACCTTTTTATAGAAAAAAAATATTTAATAACATATTAAAATACATCACATAAAACTATAATCCTTCTTTTAAAAATAAATCTATTCTGGTATGACCCTTGGTAAAAACCAAAAGGAGTTACCCAATGAAGAGGTAACATCCTTCATCAAGCTCTTCTAATTTTATTCGAAAACCCATAAAATATTATTATTCAATTATAAAAAAATATCAAATTTATCATAAATAAACTAATATATTTTTATATCAAGTAATATACCAACACTTAGACACACTTCCATCAAATGGGTAATGATTTTACCATTCATGTACGGCGAACAACCGCCTTGTGAAACAATGATTGTTCATTTATCCATTACAACCATTCACTATAAGAATTGTGATATGAAATATTGTTTTCATATGTTATATATGATATTAATAATTTATTTATACTTCTTTACTTATTATATAACACATTGTGTTCCATTTTTTTGGGATATTATAACTTCATTTATGGAAGTGTGCACTACCGCCTCCTCCAAGCGATTGGAGTCTTTAACACTATACATGGAATTTATAAAGGATGTTTTTAATAAATATTTGTGACATATATTAAATTAATATAATATTTTAATCATAATATACATATATATCATTTACCTTTCATTTTTTAAATTTGAAAAAAATGAAAGTAAAGTTCATGCATATGTACGCCATACCGTCTCCATAAACAGTGAATTTCATTTCTTACCTCCAAATATTATGGATTATTATAAATAAAAATATACTGAATATATATATATATATTATAATTACATAATGTTTTAAATTATATAGATTTTTGTGTAATAGTAAAAAAATAACATGTCAAAACTTATTCAAGAAACTTGGCAATTAACACCTGAAATATTGAAAATAATGAAATATTGTTAACAACTGGAAATAAGATTTCCTAAAAAGATACTATGTGATATTAAAAATATTATTATGGTTTTTTATAAGTCTACAACATGCTTAAAACAAATATACACGAGTTTAATTTATTTTCGACCCAAAATGAAACATAAGGTAAGGGTTTTCATCTCAATTTGCATTTCATTGAGACTTATTTATTACTATACACAAATTCACTTTATTATGGTGTATATAATACCGATTTTACATTTAATATCATTATTAACTCATGTTTCATGGTATTCTATGTTTTAATTTGAATTATATCACCAAAGGGGTTCGTCTCGAAAATTTCCAAGTGGTAAAAGTTACAACTGCAGCATTATTTTCTTTTGTGATTGTTAACTTTCTTCTCATACAATAAATTTACCATAATAATTTTCATTGGATATTTCCCCATATTTCATGATATTTTATTTGTTACTTATTTTTGACATTAAAATCTGAATTGGTTCTTTTGGTGGTGGCTTTTTTGATCTAAGCTGGTTTTGTCTATTGGAATTTTGTTAACTGGTTTCATCTAATGGTCAAGGCGTGGTGAATGGTTGGGTTTTTTTTTGAAATTTGAACTCTATAATGGGTGTTTTGTGAGGATGTGTTTGGATGATGGGGAATGGTTCTATAGGTTCCCACTTACAATCAATGTGGATTTTTAATAAAATCAAAAAATGGATTGTGGTGGGGGAATGATATGTGTTTTTTTGACCATTCAATAAAATCTCTATGGGTTGGTGATGGTAAATTCAAGTCCCTTGATGCGTCGTTGGTCTCATGAGATGAATCAGCTGGCCAAATCAAAATAGTTTAAAATGTATATTCTTGATGGTAAATGTATCATGTTCCAAGGAAATATTACATACAATAATTGAACTTTTCCTTTATTTAGAATTAGATTATTATTATTGTCCATGTGATTATTGTGTTGAAATATCTTTGGATTAATTTCATTCTCATATTATAGATTTATGGGAATTTGTTTTCAGGTTCATACCTTGCCATTCTAATTATTCCTTATCTAGTTAATTAAATTTCGTGTGTTCTAAGTTATTAACATTTCCATATTGATTTATTTGTATTGATTCATTGTTGATTTTGTTTTATATACCCTTCCTATGAATTTGAGCTCACAATTATTATTTTTCGTTTCTCTAGGTTATAAAGAGGAATATATTGAATGAGTTTCCAGGATGGTGAGATTTTAATTATGTTTTGATTTATTTTATTTTCCCAATGTATTATAATTATCATGTTTATAATCTATTTTTCCCAAACTGCAACACTTTTATGTACTTTGAGATTAGTATCATGTATCTATGCCAATGTAATAATGGAACCAGATCTTGGCTTATGGGGTCAGGGTGTTATAGGGAGGAAAATGTAAAAGGACCCCATGATGAATATAGTCTCCCAGTGCTCTTGGTGGGTCCATTACTTCATTCCAACATTTCTAACACTGACAATGGAATATATTTAATAGGTTTTATGATTCATTTGATAGATGCTCATGGAAATACTAAATAGACCATAATGGGTTCTTTGCTAAATTATATATTTGGTGTTGCGGTGTTACTTTTTTGAGGTTATGATTTTAAATTTGAGTTCCTTTCCCCTATTTTATTTTTTTGTGGTTCAAGGTTTTGGTTCTCATTATTTTTTTTAGATTTCCTATAGGTTTCTTCAGGTTGTTCTTACCATCTTCTGTGGATTTTAGAGAATCATTTTTTAGATGTGGGAGTGAGTTATCATTCATTGGTCTTCTGAAGGTTGAGGCTTAATTTCTTTATATTTCTCCATTGTATTTTATTTTGTCTTCTAATCTCCAAGGGTCATTTTTGGGGCAAGAAGCGTCAATTGTGGGGAGAATTTTCACACCCCTACCTGAAACATCCATTTTATTTTGTTTATTTTTGATCCATTTTGGTTTGTCTGAGTTTTCTCGATTGATTTTGGAGAAATAGTGGTTTTTAAGCTAATAAGAGGGTGTAGAATGGTTGGTTCATTGTTAAAATAAACCATGTGAAATACCCTTTCAAACAGTGCAGCCTATAAAGTTATTCTATCAATGTCGTAATACTAGGTGAATGGTAGTGCGACATTTTCCTCCCAACCGTGCAGTCTAGATAAAAGTAATATCTGACCCACATGGTTATCTTATTGACTATGCATCCTCTCTTAGGAGTAAATGTGGATACCTCCTCCATTGGATAGATTCTATCACATGATTGGTGCACGGCCTGGAAGTCCATGCATCCAAACCGTTTGATCTACCATGTCACTTGAAAAGTGGTAATTTACCACTCTCCCATATTTATTTTTTAACATAAATCCACCAAATCCACCCTTAGTCGATCTTCAGCACCGTAGGGTTCCCTCTATGCCTCTCCCTTAAGTTCCTCTCCTACTCTGTGGTGATATCTAGGTTTTCCTTCAAGATTTTTGGTGAATCTTCTAAGGTAATTCCATCTTGATCATTCTTCTTCATTCTTCTTCCATCTCTTCTTTTTATTCTTACACCTAGAGTACAAGTGACCTTTGGTTCCAGTTGGATTAATTTAAAATTGGGGTTTTTTATCTTCAAGGGCTCTCATTGGCTCATATTACTCTCTTGGGCTTCTTGGAAGTGATTTCTAGTTTCCACTGCAGTGTGAATTGGGATTTGAGGTGGGTCTACCAATTTTTAAGATTTTAATTTCAATTCCATGATTTGATGGTGTTCTTAATGTTTTTTAGTGCTATATAATTTTTATATTTTATATAATTATGGTTATCCTTGTAATTGAGTTTTCATTGGTCATATGTGAATTTATTCTCACCTTTATCATGGATTTCATTGATTTCATGTAGGTTTTAAATATATTTTTTTGGAATATAAATACACATTGATCACTTTAATGATTTTACAAATGGTTTTTCTTTCATTTAAAAATATTACCATAGATTCAAAATAATTCCTTCATAGTAATAATATTTTTTCATCCTTTTTTTATTTTAAATGTGTTTTTATAAGATAATGGGGATGGGTCGGCCTTTTTATTAATTTTAATAAAATAAAAAACCCCTCTTAATATATTTCCCTATAATTTAAAAATATCATTTCTATATTAAATGTTTGATTTGTGTTATGTCACCTGTGAAGTGTATTTTACTTTGTTTTTTTACGACATAGAAATATATAGTGCTTACGTTGTAAATTTAGAGGTGAGAGGATGCATTGGATTTTTATAAATAATGTCATATATATTATTATATATATGTATAAGAAACCGTGAAAATAATCACCTACAGTTATTGACTTGAGAGGTCATTGGTAGTTAGGTAGGATCCTAGGTACCCATGTTGTACTATTTTCGGTTACGCACTAGCTTGTGGGCAAGAGTAGATAACCTGACTGCCATGGAATGTACCCCACGACCGCGCTAATGAGGGTGTCGTCCAGTGATTAAGTAGTGTTTTTGGATAACCAAAACCTATAGAAGTGGATTATGATATATTATCTATAACATTGTTCTAGGTTATCTCAACTATCACCTGAGATACCATGACACTTGATTTTCACATATGATATATTTCTTTTGTTTTTAGAACCTTTATAAAGTGACACATTTTCATTGTTTTCAAAATTAAAACACTTGTTCCAGCACTGATAATTTTTTAAAGAGATTTATTAAAAAAATACATCTATTATTTGGGGGAGGATTTTGGAATGTAAATGGAAATTATTTCTTTTACAAAATATAAATCTTGTTAATTTTTTTTAATGGAACGTAAAATCTTATTTTTATATGTCAAATTTTTAGAATGGAAGGATATGATTTCACATTAAAGGAAACACATAATGAGTTTTTTATCATTTCAATATATATTAAGAATCTTAATTCACATGTATACATTATTTATAATTTTTAAATTCAATGATTTCTCTTAGTTATAAATTTTTCATAGAGTGAATGACATTCCCTAATCGGAGGTGACCCAAGAGGTCACACGGAGTTATGTTATGCTTTTTTATTTATTTTACACTTCCAATTGATCCTTAATTTTAATTTATTTATTCAATTTACTATGGGAATTTTTTTTCCCAATTTATTTATCTTTTATTCACAGAACAAGTTACCCACCTGGGAGGATTAGGAACGTCTCCCAGGCCAAGTTTTTGGCCTGCTCAAGTGAACAGTTCATGGTCGACCAGAACTGGTTCTTGAAACTTTCAACAAATACATTATTCATAAATATTATATTGATTAGGATATAATAATATCCATGATATAGGTAATATTGATATGTTCTATGAAAAGTGATCACATGAATGTGAATTTATCAATATAATGTTAATGGACACAAAATTAATAACTCGTAAAGATGACACTGAGTTTATCAAAAAGGATGATTTTATGGTAAAAAAATTTCTTTACCAAAATAAATGAAAATGTATGAGAAACACTAAAGACATATATTCACTAAATAATTTTCAATGGAAAACAAAGAATACTTATATTGGAAGTTAAATAGCATAAAACAGTTATAATGGTGGGAAAATCTATTAAAACTATATACATTAAAAAGATACCTTCTTATTTAATTATTGTAAAGAATGTAAAAAATGACCCTTTCATAAAAAAATTATAAGATTCATTTAAACCGCTAAAAAAATATAAGGATAATAAGAAAATATTAATAATTTTTATATTTAATTAGAAGAGTTATTTTCTAAGAATTGTTTTAAAATATTGATAGAGAAGAATAATATATCTGAACAGAATAGAAATAAGATCAATATTTCTTTTAAGAATTTAATTTTTCGATTAATTTGAAAAAGAGTAGCAAAATTGGGATAAAATATCGAAAAAAATAGTTATCATGTGTATAAGAATATATATGGGTTTTATTATGGATATAGTATAATATTCCTTATAATAAAATAAGAGGAATCCCAAAAAAAGAGACTCTAAAATAAATTCATACCACTTTGGGTACTTTTAGATTTTAACCCCTTATAAGAGTATTCATGAATTAAAACATTATTAATCAAGAATAAATAAATATTCATTTTAAATAAAACAAGGGGGAATTATATACACCACATAAAAATAAATAGGGCATAATATTAAATTTTTTACAATGCAGTGGATATTGAGAGGAAATATCTGACATCGAGTTTGAATTTCCTTGTATGTGGTTTTAAAGTCATGTACAATAAATTTATATCTAATATAATTCTAAAATATAATGATATATATAATTATAATATCATATATGATCCACTTATAACATTACAATACACATTTATTAACAATTTTTTATTAAAATCATCGTTTGTGTGTGTTTATTGTTTAGTTTTTGAAACATGTTTTGGTTCATTTGTTTAGGTCCTAGAATATTGATCATGGTTCCATAATGCTTAGACATATAATCATGATATAAATTTCATATAAAGATAATATATATATATATATATAATTATAATTATCCAAGATAGATGGACATGAAAAAAGGATCATATCTCTTCATGGAGGTGGTTGTCCACACGTATGCATGAGTGATGCTATCATTTTTTAATAATTATAAGTATAAAATGTAAAATTATATATTAAAATTATTTTAGTATAGTTATTTAATATTTATCATTTGTACTGTTTATTTCCATCATTTTGACAAGTGATGTGAGGCAGTCATAGAAAATGTTTTACATCAGTTTGAGAGGCGGTAGGCTGGTGTACATACAAGCACAGATTTTGTTTCCCATGTTATAGAAAATATTAAAGATAAATATTATGACATAAACACAATAAAATATCAATAGATGGTAGATATTTTTTATAATATATTGTAATTGTTAGGTCATAATTGAATGTGGTCAAATAATAAGAAAAATGAAATTGCTCGGTGAAGATGATTACCTCTTATTTGAAGGAGATCCTTTATGTATCCTATTAAGAGACATTGGGTTGGTATTTTGGAATTAAAATAACATATATAACATAGATAAAGACTTTTATTAGAGGTATTTTAAATTTTTTAGAAGCTATGTGGCTCTAATATGTGTATAGATGAAAGGATGGGTGGTGCCTTTTTATGGTGAGAAAAAGGACACACATGGAATTTATAGAAACCTTTAAATATAAAAAATTTATTTTCAGTTGAATGTGGAAACATGTTATAATAATATAAAAGGTAACATAGGTATTTTTTAAATATATTTATCTAATAAAAGTTTTATATGTTTCAATGGTATTTTACTCTTTATCCTTTTTCAACACCTTTGATAAGAAATTTAATCTTAACTCCTGAAACGACTTTTTCAATCATAACGGTTAATAATTTTAATTATAAGGTAAAAATTTTAAAATAAAATAAATAGTTTTGAAATAATACAAACTCTGTGTTCCTACCTTACATATTTCATGATTTTTTGTATTTTTAAATTATTTTACAAAATATTATTTTCATAAAATATCATTATTGTTATTTTGAAACAATTAATTTAATTTGGATTTAAAAGAATAAATACAAATATAGAATTTTAATATAATAAATTAAAACATAAATAATACATTTTTATTAAATATAAAATTATCATGGATCCATGATTCATCACAAAAGAATTAGGTTAATTTTTTAAAAATTATTTACATTGATTTTTTATTTCTTGCACTGGAATGATGAAAACGTTGTATAAGTGTTTATTGTAATTATATAATAAATAAAATTTAGAATCAAATTTCTATCATAAAAATAATAAAATTGTTTTCAAAATAAACCTTATTAATAATTCATAATTTATTTTTATCCATTCGTGAAAATATGAGATACTAAAGTTAAGAGAGTGACATTTTGTATTTATCCTTCTCTGAAAATAAAATAACTGTCATTATCAAATAATAATGGAAATAAATTATTTTATATTCTAATATTTAATTAATATAGTATAAAATATCTTATAAAATAGGAATATTTTAGTAATTATATAGATATTTAAAGCCTTTTCACATTATTTTTATCTTTAATTACCCAATTTTCCCATACCGAGGTGATGAATTTTACCATGGTTACAATTTGTAATCCCTATATATAAAAGTGATCTATTTAAAAAAAATTAAATAATTATTTTAAATTTGGAACCCAATTTATGAAATAAAAATCCTATATGTTTCAGAAGTTAATTTAGAAATAAACTCGTAATACGTGAGGGAAAACAATTTTTTCAGAAAAAATGCATTTTTAGCCTAAAAATGACTTATACCAAATTCATGTAAAATAATAATCCTAAAATCATAAATTAGATTATAATACCTAAATTTGACCTTATATAAATTCAATAACAAATACAAAATAAAATTGGGTCTTTTTAATTGTGTTATTTAAGGAAAATAAATTGTAGTTTTACAAAAATATATATTTTTCACTAATTAGTGAAAATAAAAATTTTCAAAATATTATAAAAATACATTAAAATACTATTTTGATATGATTATTTAAAAATTATATATTTTATTAAATATAACATTTAAAATTTCCCAAAAATAATTTTAATATTTTCTTACAAAAAAATAAAATCCATTTTTAATGAAAATTTATTTTTGATGTAAAAAAAGTGATTAATAATAATTGTGTATTATTTATTATACATAAATCAAATAATTTTTATCGTATAAAATTTTGATTCACGGTTTTTCATAATGTGGTTATTCTTATTCATACCACTAATTTTTTCATCTATATTGTAATGGTATATAATATTACTGTCCATTTAGAGTCGGGGATGTTTGTATCACATGTTATCGAAGAAATTAATTTCAGTTAAGGAGAAATATAACATAATATATCATGGTGATATATTCTAGCCCATAATTATAATTTATCCCAATAAATTAAATCACTTTGATACAAACATCTGATTTTTATTCTACCTCACCACATACTCGGGTTCCTACGTTGCTTTCTTAATTTTATGATTTCAAAACAAAACATAGGCTAGGTTAGTGGTCTTATTTCCTGTCACTTTCTATCGATGATCCAAAATATCTATTGGTTTATCCTCATAATATATATATTGTTCCAGTGGTATTACCTCTCTGTTCACTATATGTGATGGATCATCTATGTACTTACTCAAGAGATATACATGGACTACACCATGAACTCGAGGGTGATTCGGTGGAACCATAAAGCAATAATCTACCATCTAGATATAATCAAGAATTTTAATGTGACTAATATAACATGGGATAAATATGTAATTTTTTACAAGTATCACAACCTTCATCTAGGGAGTTATTCATTGTAATACATTGTCATGGACAATATTCTCTAGATCTCACTGACAATTGTCATTATAAATTTTTTCAAATCCAAGGTGACTACATGTTTTCTCAAATGGATTTTAACTTCTTTACCATTTACTCAACTAGATATGGTCCCGAAAAATTTCATTCTCTAACTTCATCCCATCACATTTGAGTTTTGTACTTTCTTCCATAAACGGATTAATAAGTATCCATCTGAATAATCTTGTGAAAGATATTTTTGAATGAAAATTATAATAACTAATTCATTGATCTAATCCACCTTGGAAATACCTAGGTAAATCTCTCAACATTTTTTCTTGATTTAAAAGGGTTTTATTACAATAACCATATTTTTGAGGTTGATAATAATTACTAAATCTCAACTCTGCATCCATATTCCACTAAATACATCAAAAAACATTGAGGTAAACCTCAGTTCCTCCTCAAATAAGATTAAGGGAAATACTCCATGAAATCAAAATAAATAATTAATGTATTACTGAGTAAAATGATTAAGATATAAATATTATATAATTACAATGAGGTTTGATAGCTTTATAAGGTGACTCACTAAAACCCATATTACATTATGGACATTATATGTTTTCAGGAGTCCAAGGATGAATTATGTATTAATTTTTTCCAGTTATATTATTTCATGGGTAATAGTTGTAACTTTCACTTATAATTATTAATCAAAATATTGACTTGTTGACATACCATAGATGAAGATACATACTCTGAAATATCCCATTTCATTTTATCATTCCAGAAATATTTATTCACATCCACATACATATTCATAATTATAGGATGAATAGAAAGTAATCAACTATGTTCTTAACCAATAAATGCTTCTTCAAATAAATTATTGATGGAGCACAAACTCTATTTTTGAAAATTATAATTCTTTAATGACCACGGTAGAACTTCAGAATGTTCCATATATTCTTATGAAATTACACATATTCCTTCTATGGTCTCTTAACCCTATAATGGATGGTTGGTTGAACATTCTTATGAGGAATTTAATATTTTCACCTTTTCTCAAGACTTTAGGTTCCATATTCTACATATTATAACAATCATATCTCTTTAAATCCTCATCATATAAAAAACTAGATTGAATTTTCAACTAATAACATTTGTCACCATCTTCACCTTCATAGTGTGGTAATGTTTTTTGGTAGTCATAATATTTCATCAAATCCAACCATTTTCTATTTCACACATTCAAATATCATTATGTATATATATACTACAATATTTTATGATCAATATATATATATATATCTTAATTTATAATATATAGGTAAGCCCTTTATATATTATCAATAAAAATTACTTCTCCAATCTCCAAAATCCCGATTCGACTAATTTTTCTAATGAATTTTCAATTCGTGAGAGGGGTAAGCTATTACCATATCATTATACCTATGGATGAATCCTTGCCTCTTAATTGATGAATAAGTATATATCACATAACCTTATCTACTAATGTGTAGATTAATTTCATTCACACTAAATATCCGTCTATTATGTTCATTGAAGTTATCCTCACATCCATCTAAAAACATGAACCTAAACACCATTTGAGTAAAAAAATGTATTTGATTAGATTTTAAGGGATAATATTCCACAATGATTTTGTAGTATCCAAATGACCTATGAAAAATATGTATCTTAGTTACTATGTATGATTTGGGCCATTTCCCTGTAACAACCATTATTGGACAGTCTATCTATATAACATCACATGAAATTATATGGACCATGAATTACAGTCTTTGTAGAAAAAATTCACAAATAAAACAAATTTCATAAATTTTATCTTTCCTTAATATCATCAACATAATCCTAAATTGTTCTTCATATTCTTCCTTGATTATTGAATTTTTAACAATATCATATATTAATACTACTATAAACCAATAAAGGTAATCTCTAAAGACATTATTCATTAAATACAATAATATAACAAGATAATTGGGAGGTAAAAATTGAATTACTATAAATTCATAATGACTATACCTCTTACAAATCTTTTTTTGGGGTATATCCTCCTTCATGATACTTAGATGTTGATAACAATATTTAAGATATATCATGAAAAATATTGAGATCCTCATAATTGACCAAATAGATCCTTTATACGGGGTAGATTATATGTTTCCCTAATAATGAGTTTGTAAATTTTCCTATTATCAATGTATAGAAACACTTACCAATATTTATCGTAAAAAATGATTAGGATCACACCATGGTGAAGCACTGAGATAAATAAATCCCTTATTTAGATTATCATGATGTTTATTCTTCAAATCCTACAATTTAATGGGGTACATTCTATATGGATTCTTTTAAATAGGTTTCTCACCATTTATGATATCTATTGAAAAATCAACATCTTGATTCAGGGGATCTCTTGGATACTAATTTGGAAAAAAACTATCATAAAATAGGCATATCCTCAATGTTGAGTTTCTCCTTAACCATATGAGATAAAAATACATCATGAATATGTAATAAAACAAAAATTATTGAATCAATTTTCATTGTGATTTGAGGTTAATCCTCACATTGATAGACTAACATAGGTTTATTTAAAATAAAAAAAATAGCTTCCCCTACATGAAAATTTATGTGAACTCTATATTGATAATTAAAATCCATTCTAAAAATTATAACAAATTCAACTATAAGTAGATTAATAATATTTATTGAAAGAATATTCCCCAAAAATCCTATCAGATAGTATCTAAAAACATGAGATGCAATCATCCCACCAATATAATTTTTTACAACCAACTCAACTTCTAATCATAGAGGTGGTTATGAGAAACCATTACAAAATTATTTTGATATAAAATGGATGGTATGATATGAATCAAATGAACAAAATTTCAATAGATGATAAGTGTAACTTTAAATACATAAATTTCAACATCCTTTAATGTTGTTGTAATTTCATATAATTGAACTTATCCACTTTTATTCTTTTATAGAAATACACCATGATGCTTGTGACATTGGTTTTAATAATTATCGATCTCATTATAGTTGAATCACTTGATAACATCATTTTATTTAATTTTCTTACATTAATTAGCTAGATAACCCTTATCTCCACACATGTAACAAACTCTCATGAAATTCAGGCATATTCTATAAAGTTTCCTCAACAATTGTTTCATTATGGAAATTAAATAATTCCCTTATTCTTTATTGATGTATTAAATTTTTCCTCGCTCTCAACCAATCAAGTGTTATCTTAATTTATCTTAAAAACATTGGATCAAAAAAATTATTTATCTTTATTAATGGCACTAGATATTATAGCTTTGTATGAAAAATACATTTGAGAAACTAGTGACCTTCCTAGACTCACATTAAGACCATCAAAGTAATGAAAATAATGATACCTGAACTATTTATATAGTATAAAACATGCATGTATCATCTTCTAATGTTCTCCACATATTATTACACACCTTATTCTTCCATTTTATTGAATTTTGTAACTTCTTATCCATTTCATCTCATTAATCTCAATGAACGTGTTTCCTGAAGAATGTCACATTAAAAGTTCTCCATTATATAAATTTTATTTATTTAACCTCTTTACTGTTCTATATAAATGACTAGCATTGATAAACATCTCATATAAATATTATAATATTATTATAATCATTCCACTTTCGTTACTTCCCGGATTCATGAATATATTTTTGATATACTTAATCTATTTTCCACCCACTAATTGATTATTAGTTCCATTAATGGATTGGAAATTAATTTTCCTGAAGTAATCTAAGATAAATTAATCACCCTATGGAACTATATGTTTCTCCATATAGGAATGGTTATTCAACATAACTTGATTAATCTTCCTAATATGTACATGATATTCATAGTTCCTACAATAACTATATTTTATTTCTCATTTGGGAAATCCATGTGTTGACTATTTTCATTTATTAACATTATTATATTAAGATCCATCACTAAGTAATTGGAAACATTGAGATAGCTCATAATCATCAAAATAATTGAGGTATACAATTGAAATCACTAAATGGTAAATGTTCTCAAATACAATATGAGGTTTTCATAGTTTTGATATTATATTTGTTCATTTAAAATCGTGTTCCAGAGGATTCTACTAAACATCATTGATACTAATTATAGAAATCTGAATATAGTATAATAGTGGTAGTGTTTAGTTTATTCATATCGGTTCATGATACATGGGATCTCCCCACAAAGGATTGATCTGTTTAGAAGTCTTGGAAAAAGAAATACATACATGAGTCTCATATTCCATGGAAAATATAGAATGATATAGCATAAGAAGAATTATTCAATTATTGATATTATATATAATATCCTTCTTCATATACCTGGGAATGAAAAAATAGGGAAATCTTAGATTTTATGTAAGTGTTATCTATAGGAGAATCTATAATGAGTAAATAAGGCGTAATCAATATATAAATGTAAATAACCAAAATTAAATTCTGTTTAATCAATTACATGAGAATATAATTAATCTTTGGATATTTAGTAGTTCAGTAATCTCATGGATACTAATAATTTCATTATTAATAATTAAAATTCATAACATTGGAAATTGTGACCTCAGATACCGTGATTTCATTGACACTGATGCCTTTTTCAAAGACAGTTTAATTTTAGGGTGAGTATAAAAGATAAGATCATTTTATAATTTTGGATAATATATTTTCCTCAAGAGACCTATTGATGTATCAAGGAAATATCTATAATAATTTCCCATAAACCAATGCATGTCTAATACATTCCTCATATATTTAATAATATATTTAATTCATAAATAATATGCACAATTAATAAATATCAATATTGATTAAAGAATATATAATACAAATATTTACCCATCCAATCAAATAACATTAAAAGTAAGATTATTTCAAAAATAACCATATGTAGAAATATTATATACTTTAGGAAATATGTATATCCCTCATACAAATAATATGAATATTCTTGATGAAACATAAATAGATAAAAGTTAATTTTTCAAGAGAAAGTTGGCAACCAAAGTATTAATAAGTGTTAAAGATGACCATAAATACCTCAGTAAAGTAAATGATGGAACAAAATAACCCCCATAGGATAATAAAAGAAAATTTAAGATTAATATTTAAAACAAATTTCCAATAAATAGTTTTATTTATAAAACTGTTGAAAAATAATATTATAATAAATAGTGTAAAACAGTTTTGGTGGTGGGAAAATCCATTAAATTTTTATACGTTAAGAACAAATGTTCCCATTGACATTTTGTAATGAAATTCAAAAACGAAAATTTCAAAAAAAAAACATTATTAAGATTCATTTGAAACCACATAAAAAATAAAATATAACCTAAAATTTCATTAAAAATCATTTGAGTAAGTAAAAATGTATTTTATAAAACAATTTTGGATATATGGATATATTAATGAAAAATATACATGATCTAAAAGGAAATAAGATCTTTTTAAATTTTGAACAATTTTTTCATTGATTCTAGTGAAAAGAGATAAAATTTAAAAAAACATTTGAACTCTTTAAATTTACAATGGATAACAAAATATGTGGATGTTATTAAGGATAGATTATAAGATTCCTTTAATAAAAGTTATACTAATATCGAAAAAAATGAGATTGAAAAACAAATTCTTAACTATTTGGTTAATTTTAAATTGTAACCCACTAAAATAGTAAAAGATAATTTAAACTATAATCATCATGAGTAAATATATATTATTAATAAATACATCTAAGGAAAAACATATAAACCAAATAATAAAAAATAGGTTCTTAATACAGAATACGTCTCAATGGAGTGGAAATTGAGGAAAAATCCCTAACCTGAAGTTTAACATTCCTCATATGTGATCTTAACCTCAAGTATAATAACTTTATATTTATTATACTTATACACCAGAACTATATGCATAAATTTTACATTATATATGATCCACTCTTTACATTTATATACTGTTTTACTGATAATAATTTATTAAAATCATTATTTCTTTATATTAATTAAATCATTTTTAATGTATTTTTTCCTTGGTGGTTTTGTTTATTTAATATTTATCATGATTCCCTAATCTACTAAATTTTAATCAAGGTAAATAAAATTATATATAATGATTATATACATATTCAAAATAATCCATTAAAGTTGGACATGAAAAATGGATCACTTCGTTGCATAGTGGTGGTGTTCCACATATATGAATGTGTGAAGTTATCTGTTACGAATCTTATTTTTCACATGTATTTTTTTGGAATATTATATGGGATATTTCCGGATCTTGGTGTTGAGATGATGTGAGATTTAGATACCAGGTCTTTCTAGAATTAATTTTTGAAATATATTAAAAATATTAAAATGCAACTGCCGATAATTTTTTTTGAAAAAAGTGGAATAACATCAAAATAGGGGATCACATTAAATATATAAGGCATTTATTGGGTTCATAGTTTGGGTTTTACTCTAGGAATGATATAACCTTGGAATGTGATTGGTGTTTGGGTTGGGTGTTGTCATGGGAGCATGTTTAAGATAATTAATTAATATTATTTTATTAATTTATTAATTTTCTAAACCTAATGAAATTCATATATAAATTTTGTTATGGAATATTTATAGGGTAAACCACATAAACCTAAAAATCTAGATGAGTCATTATAGAGTGTTAGAGGAGCTATTGTTGGAAAATGATGATCTAATCATGGATCATCAATTATTGTGTGATGAAACTCGTTTATCTCACCAAGGATAAGAGAATAGAACCGTTCCTCACCATAAATTGATCAAAATCAAACTAGGATGTTGTTTAATTTATATTTTCCCTATTTTTTATTTCCACAAACAACACAAATCAATCAAAAAATGGATTAATTCTCAAATTGATTATATTACAGGTATGGGATTATCTACAATGATTATTGGTAGAATTATTTATTTTTTTCTTCATTTATTCATCATTCTAAATGAAATTGAATATGGCCAACCGAATAAGGAAAATGATCATTCATATTTGGTGTTTCATGAATCTATCCCACCATTCTTTTGTGTTCATCACCAGATTATCTTTGACAGGTGGTTCGAAAAAAACCAGGATAAACAATATGTTTTCCCCAATTTCATGGAGAAATGAATTGTTTCCATAGATCTTGGTTTGTATGAATGAAGGGATCAAGATAAAACAATGGTGTATTGTTATGGGATGGATTTAGGAATACCTCTATTAATATATTTGGTTTTTGTTATAAACTACATGAGTGGATGATCTTAGAATGGATTCAATGCACTGAAAATCAATAATATATGATGGAAAGTCCCAACTGGTGGTGTTCCAGGATTTTAGGCTTGATTTATGTTAGGATTGATGGCCGAAAAAGTGTAAGATGAGTCTGGATCTAGATTTTGGATTCTAGAAAATCCCACTGAATAGGGCATGTAATTCGGTATTACACTACATGTGGGGTCCTAGCTGCGGTGATATGGTTTCTTTGATAATGACAAATATCACATGTTTTGTGACCTCATTCACATGAAATGTGACTATACATGGTTTCATAGCTTGTTCCATGGAGAGGTACATGGGTATGGGCATGTCCAACTAGACATGGACGCGTCTAGTCATACACAGACATTCCTAGAATTTCATAGGCTCTACCATGTCGTGTACTCAGGAACAGACACAGACACAGGCATGGTCCGTGACACAAGGGAATGACCCAGTTTTGAAGTTACACATTTTCTACTACAATTAAAAACTACATACTCTCTAAATAAGGCATAAATCCCATCTCCCCATCATTTTGGACATGTTTTTTGAGGGAGAATTCGCTTGATTCATTCCCTAATTTTTAGTATGGAATTTAATCCCACACAGAGGATCATGATCCCTTCTATGGAACTCTTTGAATAAAGTGGATTAAATCCTTCGGTAAGGCTATAAATGAGATCCTCTATCAACATATTTAACTAGGTAGTGTTCATGGTATCATCCTGACTAACAATAAATTGGCACTAATCCTATACTTATAATGTTATTCCAAATTGAGTGGTTCATATACCCCATGTCGTTGGGAGTGATTCTCATCTGTGTATCATTCTCTATAGACTTCAATCGCTTACTTATTATTGTTTAAACTGATGTGTAGTAAATCTCAAGATGAAACCATCAGTGTTATATGAATCGTAGAGAAAGTTCTCTCAGATGAGTGCTTTATAGAACCTTTGAATAGGATTTAGAAATTGGATTACGGTTGTGTATTTTCCTTGAGACTATGTGTATTTTTTGAGTATATATGGATGTTATTTTTAAATTTATTGTATATATATACATGTTTTTATATGGATATTATTCTTGATATAATATGATTTTTGGTATTAGGGTGTCTTACAAGGTATTTTTATATTCACCCGTGCATGGTATTTTCCCATACAGGTCATGTATTATAGAGATGACCAAAGTTTTGATGAATTCTTAGAGGGACCAAGACTATGAAGAGATTATTCAGATGGAAACCCAAGGTTTATTCATATAATTACCTTTATTGATGTCTCATTTTATATTATTAGGATGGAATTATTTTGAGACTCATTTTGGTGGGCAATTATTTGGAACTTTTTTTATTCCACTACTTCTTTTCATACTGTGATAGTGGGATTTAAATTTATGTATGCATTTTTTATCAGTTTTTTAATATTTAAGAATTTTATGGGATTGGGGTTGTTTGTTTATGTATTTAAACGTTAGTATAATTCCTCCCATGTGAGTGATATGCCTACTCACCATTAGTTTCTTGCCCATAGCCTATTTGAGTTGGGAATAGGGTAGTTGAAACACATGCCCGATTTGAAAGGATCATTCCATTGTCGTATCAGTTTAGTCAGTTCTACCAAAGCACCAGAGTCGATAAAATTTGTTAGGTGGAATAATTTTATGTGTTTCAAGTTTTAATTTCTTTCTAGGGAATTTAGTGTTATTGTGGTAGCTAATATACACATAAATCAGGACTCTAATCACCTGCATTTTGAATTAGTACATGTAGAAACTCATTGTAAGGAAAACATTCTTTTATGCATCATATAATAATTTTTTTGTGATTTTCATGTCCTTCAAGAGTATGTTAACAGGACATACACATTAACAATGGTACATATTGTCCCTTTTAGGATGCATATATAACATATTCTATCTAGGATTCCATGTCAAGATCGTGTGGATGATCTACTAAGTTATGAGTATTTTTTCAAAGTACATGTTCTAGAGCAGTTTCCTATAGATTTCTCACCATTTATATGGCCAAATATCGGGACGTAGATGCTACCCAAAGTTCCAAAAATGATGTTAATAGGATGAAAATGATTAATAAGTTTCAGAAACATTGAACCATCATTATCTGAGGAGAGTGTGATCCAAATTCATCTAAGGACTTATTTGAGGTGGTGACATGACTCTTTAATATTTCAAGGACACTGATAGATCAGATGGTGGTTTTGGAAGCTTTCCTTCTCCATGTCTCTGTAATAAAATAGTTTTGTTTAGTGACCCATTAATAAGAAAAGGCTACTCAGTCATAGTCAATGTTTGAGTTCCTTTTTATAGAGAATTTATCCCTATCTACATTGTGAGATTTTTTCATCCTTGTGCTTCTGTAGTTTCATTAGGGCAGTACGACAATGGATGAGTATTCGTTAAGGTTCACCAACCCCAATAGGTACTCGATTGATATGTTTTATGATATTTTATTTCAATATTATACCATTAAGTTAGGTATTTATAAAGACATATGGTCCACCATTATACATCTATGCATTCCTACTTCGGATGGGATACTAGAGCATGATTTGGTGGTCGAGAGATTCATGGTTGAACAGACATAGATTGTTTTTGTCTATAGTGGGATCACAAGAGTATAGATTTTGGATTTAGGGATTTGACATTAGACTCAGGGACATAGACATGTGAGATATTTCTGGATTTGATACCAAGACATGGGGTTTATGGTAAAGGGATCACAAGATGTGTCTAGTCAGCTCAAGAAGAGTTGGTTCTACTCATGTGACGACATGGGTCCTCTTGAATGAGATTGTCTAAGACACCATATGACATGTATAGAGACAATGTATGGGACACATATGGAGAGGTAGTAATTGGAGGATATAGGTCTGTAGGGGATAGATGTAGCAGAGGAGAAGGGATACTAGTTTTAGGTGGTATATTTTTTTATTTGTATCCACCACAACCTCTAGGTGGTCCATGCGAGGCTCTTTGAGAATGGGGTGGGGCGAGGGAGGTTTTAGGAATTTTAGGATTATTTCCTAGAAGATATAAGTATTATACGATGTGTGATCTATCTCTATTATACCTTAGCTATAGTATTTATAAACATAGGTGTGATCTATTACTTTATTTACACTTATCTAGTTCCAGACATAGTGATTTAGAATGAGCCATTGTCTCAACATTTGTACTTGGAGACTCCTACAGGATGTGACTCAAAAATCACATGCTTTGGTCAATAGGGTAACATGACCCATGGAGATAATATATTATGATAGGATATATTTTTATAATATGTTATTCCTTATGAATTGATCTTAGAAAATCACTAGTTATCTAAATTTCATTCCCAAATAGATTATTTTAGTCAAAGGATGGTATTTATCAAAAGTTATGAGATTGGGTTTTCCTTTATGGTTTAAAAGAAAATATGGTAGGTTGAGGATAGACTCATGTGTTGGAGGTTGCAACTAATTACTCATCATTTGGATAGCATAACCCTTGGTGTAGTGTATGATTTGATTTTTAAGTTCCCTATAGTGTTGGTTAATGGTGAGTAAATATTTCTTGAGTATGTTCCAAGATTACCTCTACACCAAGAGATAGACTTCTATATTGATCTACACCCTAGGATGACCCTGATATCTACACTAATCTATCATATGGATACCAAATAGCTTCATGATATTAGGGTAAATGGGAATACTTGCAGTGGAAGGGCCTTGTTAGAGCCATTGTTTCACCATTGGTGTCCCTGGTATTATTATCCAAGAAGGCAGATAATATCCTAAGATTTTTTGTGGACTACTATATCGTAATCCAACTTACCATAAATAACAAGTATCCCACACCAATCATCGATGACGTCATGTATCTGTTTAGAGTGTCATAATGGTTTTCAATGGTTTACCTTAGTTTAGTATATCACCCACTGTGAGTACGAGGTGATGATATAACAAAGACGGAATTAATGTCATTACGTTCATTATGATTTCTTGGTGATTCACATTGCTGTGATAAAATAATCATTAATATTAATGGTACTCATGGATCAGATATTACTGACAATCTTAGATCATATCATTGTAATATTCATCAATAATATTTAAGTGTGCTCATCATCCAAAGGGGAGCACACAAGACACTTAGGGATGGTTCTAGATGTATTCTGAGATGAATAGATTTATTGGGAGCTCGCTCAATTCATTTTCTAGATTCAACATGTATACTTTCTTGGAAATGTTACCTTATAAGATAGTGTAGCAATGGACCTAGCGATGTTCAAGGGTGTGATACATTGGGAGCCACCAAATATCATGACAGAGGTGCAAATAATCCATAGGTTGAAAGGATACTATCAGATAATAATTCTTGATTTATCCATGATATCATCTCCCTTGAAATCTTTTACTAAAAGGAGGAATCCATTCATGTGGATGGAAAAGTGCCAGTAGGAATTCATGGACTTGAGGCAGAGACTAAGGGGCACTCCAAAATTGAGATTTCTAGAGGAGGGTGTCGAGTACGTAGTGTTCTGTGATAAATTAGGGCCCAAGATTGGTTGAGTTTTAATTTAGTGTAAGGTGGAGATTTCCTATGGTTCATTTCAATTGATACCACATGATTTGAACTACATGACCCATGATAATGATTTAGTAGCAGAATTCCTCGCACTGAATATGTGGTGACACTACCAGATGGGTGAGAATTTTGTCCTCTATTCTGACCATAAGTGTCTTAAGTAATCATCCCTCAAAATGAACATTTCCTAACATTGAGGTTATGGATAGAGTTACCCTATGATTATGACTTAGATATTTTCTATAATATTGGTAAGGGGAAATTTTAGTAGAATCTCTTAGAAGGAGATCTTGTTCGCAGTTTCCACTAGTAAAAAAGTATTTATCATGTTTGATTTTTTATAAACTCTGTCAAAAATGGGCATGAAAAAATATATATTGCTTTATAATTTAAATTATTTTATTAATGATGTGAAAATAATGTTTCTAACTTTATCGTATCTGTTATTAGATAACTGACATGATAAGGCTGGTTTTTCATGTTGATTATTATATAACTAACATGATAAATATGGTTTAAAACATTGGTTATAGTATACCCATAGACAAAAAATAATTAAATCACTTTATAAAATTATTTATTATATAAAAGACATGATTTTTTAATCCAATTTTTTATATAATAATCGATGTGATATACCATTTAAAATTTTATGTATTTTCATTTTGAATATTTTCAGTGTTATTTGATCTCATGAAAGCAGACTCATTTCTCTCACACAGAATCCCTAACCTTATTTATTTGATCAAGTGGACTCCAATCGCAATTTTTCCTTCATCATAAATCCTTAGGTTTCTTTTATCCCATTATTGCACATTTAATCTTCTCATCTCTCAAATCTCAATTAATCCTCACACATTGATCCTTGCTTTTATTTATTCAATGTCACAGACACCCTAACTCTCATTTTTCCAATTACATTTACTCAAATATCACCTTAAAATATGTTTAAACACTTAGGTTTTGTCAAAATATTAATTTAACATTCATATATATATTCTCATCTAAAAACATTGATTACCATATTCATATATGTTAGTTACGCTTGGATTTACGTGACAAGTTTTCTATTTAATTATATCTTAATGTTCTATGTTAGATCATAAATTTAAACATTATATATTTATGTTATAATGTTTCTAATATATAGAATATATTTTTCACTTAATGTTTGTTGAGTCAATAAGGTTATCTTTTCACTTCTACATTCCTCATGGTCTTATGTTTTGAAAATCACAAACACATTTTCTTAAGTTCTGTTTTTTTTTCTTAAGTATTTTTTTTTCATAAGTTTCGATATTATCATTAAATTATACCTACAGATTAGTAATTATGTTTCTTGATTCCTATTTCGGTGTATAAGTGATATTGTCTTCATGATCCTGATTCTGGTGTATAAGTGATACCATCTTTGTGATTTTGATTCTGGTGTATAGGTGATACCGTCTTTATGATACTGATTTCGGTGTATAAGTGATACCATCTTTATGATTTCGAATCCGGTGTAAAATTGATTCTATTTTTTGATTCCAAATCCAGTGAAAATGTGATTCTGTTTTATGATTCTGAATCCAGTGCAAAAGTCATTCTGATTCCAGAAGAAGTGTGATACCGTTTTCTCATTCCGATTTATTCTTAAGAGTATGTTTCCTCGATATTGTTAGAGTTGTTTAATGTATCATTCCAATGATATTGAATTCTAAGTTTTCTTATACTTAACATTTATCTTTAACTTAAAACAATGTTGTACAATTTGTTACAAACTAAGCATTGTATGTTTGACACATGTCCAGGTCCCTTTGAAATTTAAGGAAAATATGACCGTTTGAGTGGATCCGACCACTGGGAAGTTTTTCCTATAAATAAAATTCCATTTGAAAGATATAAATACATTAATTTTGAAAACTCCGACTAAAATTCTGAGAGTCGATGAACTTGATGCATGTAAAAAAGTTTTGAAGTGATTTCTAGAGAGAGGGTCTCTTACAACCCTCAGTGCTTCTTGCAGATGCCATGAAAAACTTGTTTAGGAATGAACAACTTTTTCAGACTTGCTTGGTGTAGACTATAATCTTGTTGATCATGGGATTCTGGTTTTAGAAGACAAATTTACCGATTTCCTTCTAAATTGAGGTCTTGCGAGGATATCAAGACAGATACTGATTTTTGGTTTGAGGGATTACCTGGGGTTAGGTAAGAAAGACATTCTTGAAATTATAAATCAAGGAACCTTTATCCAAGGTTATTTGATACCCTTCTCTTTGGGTGAAAAAAATATCATTATTAAATGTTTTCTATTTGATGTTTTTTTATTTCTGCTTTTATCTTGACATTTTTAAAGGCATATCTTATAAATTTATTATACTTTCTAATTCCGTTACTCTGATTATATTACAGATTATATACACTTTAAGGTAGAATATTTCTTTTAAGAAAATATTTCTTATGTTTTTATCTTAATGTTTTAATGTTTAGGAAAAAGTTTCATTAAGAGGTTTTGTGAATATTTTTTTATCCTTGTTAAACTGAACATTAAAGGTTCCAAAGGAATTTTTAAAGAATACAATTCACCCCACCCCCTCCCCCTCTTATACTTGAGAGTCTCATTAAATATTCGATCCTACAATTGGTATCAGAGGGAGGCTTCTGAAATACTTATATCCACATATAAGTTTTCTAGCTCAAGTTTTCTTTTTATTATTTGATTATAAACTTTTACTTCTAACAAGTCTCGTGGAAGGAAATTCTTTTTATAATGGAATGCATTCATGTTGGATCTCTAGATAATCTCAATCCAACTAGAACACCAATCTTTGATGGAAATGACTATGAGTACTAGAGAGATAGAATGAATACCTTTGTGATAAACACAATTGTAGACAACTAAATTATGTTAACTGAATATTACAATATTCCTTATAAGGAACTTTGAACCTTTACTAATTTGGAAAAGGTGGAATACAGGATTACCTTTAAGGTATTTAATAATTTTCGTTTTTTCCAATACTAGAAATACATATAGCTAGATTTATTCCTGTGAAGCTACAAATAGTATTTGGAAGAATCTTGAAGTCACTCACTTTGGAACTTCCAAAGTCATCAAAACTAGAAGATCTATGCTCATAGATCAGTATCATGGTTTCTTCATTCCTTATGGAGAACCCATATGTAAGGTATAACAAATATTCTGATTATTGTCAACAGATTAAAATCAATGGGTGAGAAAGGTTTAGATGATGAAGCTCTTGTAGAAAAAGTCATAGAAATTATGCCTAAATAAATGGGAATCCAATAGAACATCTGTAGATGAAAATAGAAAAGTCACACTGATTTCTCTTGATGAACTGTTGGAACCCTTCTTCAACATGAAACCAGAATGAAGGGAGATGCCGATAATATTAAAAATAATAATGTAAATTTAGGTGTTTCTTTTACAATTACTTCAAATAATATGATATCCAAGACTCCTGGGAGAGTTAAAAGATCTAAATCAATGAATGTTGTTGTTAAATCTAAATCTAGTGAATGTGAAGCTTTAGAAAATGAGGCAGCCAATATATCCAGAAGGATGAACAAGATTGTTGGGTAGAAGATCATTCAATATATATACAAGAAGAAAGATGGAAAAGAAAATAAAGATAGAGAAGTGACATGCTATGAATGTAGAATAACTAGTTATATCAGACATGATTGTCCCTTGATTAAGAAAAGAGACAGGAAGGATTGGAATTTTGAGTGATGCAAGAAGAGGTTCTACATATCCAAACATAAGAATGACTTAAAAGCCAATTACACATGGAGTGAACATGGTGGAGATTCTTTAGATGAATCCTCAGAATATTATTCTTCTGAGAAGAAGAATATTGGTCTAATAGTCTGAGCTCTATTTCAAAATAATTTCTTTATGGAAAAGGTACGAACTGCTAAATCCTTAACCAATATGTCTTTGAGTGAAAATTTTCCTGATAAATATTTTTCTTCAGATGAAGAATCATCTTCATCAAATAATGATAATTATTTTCCATCCTATGAGGACATTTCTAGATTTTCTATGTTGCTAGAGATAAAAAATTGTAAAGTTTCAAAGAAACTCGAAAAAGGAAATTCTAGATAATTTATTTTAACCAACTAAATTTTGGATCTTACCAAAGATCTTGATAAAAAAATGATTATTTAGGAAATATTTCTATGAAACTTGAGGAAGTTAATTCTGAGAAGGATAATCTTTCTATAGATCTTAAAAATCTGTTTTTTTAAGATGTTTTAGAGGTTAAACTTAACTCTATGTCCATTATTCTTGAGGATACAAATTTAATCCAAAGACTAAAGTCTGAAATATTTTATATGAGGAAACTATTTGAAAATTTTAATTTTGGTAAAGAGAATTTTGACAAGATGTATTGTCATATCCAACCTCATGGTAATAATCAAAGATTAGGTTATTCTCAAGAAAAAATAATTTTTAGAAACACTAATTTTGTTCCTCCCAGAGACCCTTTTTGTACTAAATGCCAAAATGGTAGGCATTGGAAGAAGAACTGTTCTTTAAATAATGTTCAATCACTTGGGTTTCATAAAGCATACTTTTCTAGAAAAATGTGGATACCCAAAATTTTATTACCTAACAATTCAGGATCCAAGCAAGTTTGGATTCCAAAAACCTAACTTTTCCTTTTCAAGATAATGAAGGATGTACCAACAACATATGGTACATGGATAGTGGATGTTCCCAGCACATGACTGGTAACAATGATTATTTGAAAAATATTTTAAATACTAAAGTTGTAAAGGTATCCTTTATAGATAACCCTCAAGGATATATTATTCATCAATTCATCGGAATTTAAAAACAACTTGCTGATATTTTAATAAAACCACTATCTTCGGATAGATTTGAATACATTAAACAAAAGCTAGGAATGATTAATATAAAGTAATCATTCATATCTACTTCTTATTTAAATGAACTCCCAATATTAATCTACACCTTATTTTAGGAGGAGTATATATTTTCCCCTTCCTTAAGCATTTTCTTCTTCCTAAAAATTTATCTTTCCTAAAGTTATTTTTTTCATAAAAATTTTTCTTTCTTTTTTAAAAAATTTTGGTAGTGAAATTTTCAGTATTGAAAATTTCAGTATTGAAAATTATGGTAGTGAAAATTTCTGTATTGAATATTTTGATATTGAAAATTTCGGTATTGAAAATTTCAGAAATGGAAATTTCGGAATTGGAAATTTTGATATTGAAAATTTTGGTATTTGAAATTTCAGTATTAGAAATTTCGGTATTAAAAATTTTAGTATTGGAAATTTTGGTATTGGGAATTTTTGTATTGGAAATTTCAGTATTGGAAATTTCAGTATTAGAAATTTTGGTATTGCAAATTTTGGTATTGGAAATTTCAGTATGGGAAATGTCGTTACTGGAAATTTCGGTATTGGAAATTTCGATATTTGAAATTTTGGTATTAGAAATTTGGGAACCTAAAACTTCCAAGAGAATTCTTACAATACCGATAACTTATGTAGAGTATTCCAAAAGGTACACTTTTTACTCTTCATTTTCTAGTGGTTGGTGTTTCAAAATATTCAATTCTAGTTTACATTAATACAAAATATCGGAATTCATATTTCCTATATCCATCCTCAATCATCAGATCATATCAGGTTATGTTCAGCCGTGTGATTATCTTATGGAAGATGAAAGGTCATATCTATGTCTATATAAGGGGTCCCTCGTCTATAAGCACTGCATCATCCTTACTGATCTCAGTGCTGATGTTATGTTTCCATCAAAGTCCTTATTCCAATTCTTTTTTCCCCTTGATCCCAAATGACTCCTGAATCTTTAGCAAATCACATGCCAATTACCAAAGAAATAATGGATTGGTCAATCATTAGGTAAAGGTTGGTATTCCTTAAATTCTATGCAAAATATGACTCCCTTATCTCTAAGGTGATAAGAACTAATATATGGGAATGTGTTTGTGAGGATAATGAGAAGAGTCAGGATCCTGTTTTACCTAACCTGGTCATTCGGTTCTACGAATCCATTACTTTCTTCCAAAAGGATGCTAAGGATCTATTTAAGTTAAAATGTTATGATAATACTTATATTTTTCCCTATAAGAAGACATCAAATGTTCTCAACATACTATATGAAGGTGTAGCTATTCTATGCTCCCAAAAACTGCCTGAGAAGGAAGGTTATTTTGACAAAGTCAAGGCTTTGGATTATCTTGGTCTCAAATATGTTAAGAATATGATGTTCCTGAATCTTACAACAAACCAAAAGAAGGTATCTCTCTGGATTCTAGGCTTTCTTATCCCATGAAATTGAGATAAGGACAATCTAAAAATTTGTTATATCTTTCTTTTAGACTTTTTTGTCAACATAAGGATGATTATCTTGGTTATGTACATCTTCCTCACTATCAATCCAATAAAAGGTGGATCCATCAGATCTCAAATTCTTATGTATCTGATTCCTATCTCTAGGGTAATTGTTATGTGCCTTTAAGAACTGAATTTCCTATACCAATCAGTCTTAAAGCCTTTTAAGATTTTTTTTCTCATTAATGGTACTCTAAGGAGGATGAAGATAGTGTTTCTACAGGAATCCAAAAGTTTTGAAGAAATAGATTTTTCCAAAATAAGGTAGATGTTCCAGAAACTTCAAAATCGGTACCCAAGAAAAGAAAAATTGACGAACCAAGATTGCCAGTACCAGTTCCTGAAGTCCCATTATTAACGCCTCCTCCTGCAAAGAAACTGAAAGCCTATTTTGATGCAACGATTTCAAAGTGGATAGAAATGGAAGCTACCAGAAAGGAAGGAGATTCTTCCTTTGTCCTAAACCCTGTAGAGGCTAAGGCCTTAAAAATCAAGCAAGCTGAAAATCTTGAGAATGAAAAGAAGGAGATTAAGTTAAAGAAGAAATCCATGGAAGGGAAAGTTTATCAGTTTTTACTAAAAGCTGTAGAAAAGAAATCTCAAGAAGTACCCGAACCTAAATTTGTCCATAAGAAGCCGGATGTCACTCTGGAATTCCAATAATCCATGAATGTTCTATCTTTATTAGAACCTGTTCAAGAAATGGAGGATCATATAGTACATGAATACTATGATGAAGTTTTAAGGGAAGTGGAAGACTACATTATAATTCCTCGGAGGTCAGTCTCTAAATTTGTTTCAGAAGAACAAGTCGAAGAAAATGTTGAAGAAGATGTTGAGGAAGAAGTAGAAGTTTAAGAATAAGTACAAGTTGAAGAAGAAGAACAAGTTGAAGATGAAGTGGAATATGAAGAGAAAGAAGAGGTTGATCATCAAGGTGGTGAAGAAGAAGAGTTTCAAGAGGAAGAAGACGAACAAGTAGATCTCAATGTTATCCAAGTATCTGATGAGCAATCCCCAGTTCGAAATCCTATCAATGGTAAGAGTGTTTGGTTTTCCTCAACTGATAAGTAAATGCCTCATAAGTCCTTTAAGATAATAGAAAATAGAGTTTCATTAAATCCAAGAGGAGATTAAAAAGGGAATGTTGTTTTAGGCTCTGAATCCTCATCATCTGTTGAACAAGACTTTGTCAAGATATCTTTAAGAAAGTTGGTCAGCACCATTCTGGTTCTTTCAAATATAGATTCCCAGAGTCAAATGAATAAATAAACCTTGAATCAAAAGATGGAATCGAAAAATATGCTTATGGACATGGTGTTCAATCAAGAAGCAGACTTTAGTAATCTTTTGATTGATTACAATGATCATAAGGTGACTTGTAAGAAATTATATAACCCCACGAAAACTATCAATGATGATCTAAGAAATTTCAGTTACTTCATCTATTCATCAAATGGAACTTTCAATACTTTTGAAAACTAGTTCAACAAGGTCAAGGAATCAATATCTGAGAAGGATAGTCAACTCAATTATATTTCCCGATCTGTAAGTAGTGATAATGAAGTTATAGTTGAATTATAGAGAAAGGTTACTTCTCAAGAAGAAAGAATATTGTCATTAGAAAAGAAGAATCAGGATTATGAGATCATATTGAAGAAGGTTGAAGAAGATTATAAGTAATTGAAGAAACCTAAAGCCTTGATAAAGAAAATTTTGTCTGAGAAGAAGAAGGATGGATGACTCTCTTGACATTCTGATGTTTTTTGTAATCTAAACCTTATTTACAAAATTTTACTTAAGAAGTTTCTTGCATATCTTTCTTGTGTTTTTGAATGTATTCTTGCTTAACCTCACAGGAACATCTTATACTTTTCAATTTTTTCTAGTTTTTAAATATCAGATAGGAGGAGAATTTATTTAAAGGAAGAATTTGGTGAAGACCTCAAAGGTGGAGAATCTATTAAGGGAGAGTATGGTAAGAAAGGATAATGGCCAATTAAGGGGGAGTTTTCTTCTAAGAATAAATGTTTATCTAATGGGGAGATATTTTCTTAAGAAGAAAAACCAGACAATGAAGATCAAGAATACGATCATTGGGAAACATAACCTAATGGTGAGTTTGTTGTATTCATCATAAATATTATTTAAAGGGGGAGATAATTTTTTCATACATGTGTATCTAATTCAACATATTACTACTTAGAATTTTTTTTTTGCTTTCCAAAAAGGTGGAAAATGATGAGTCAATAAGGTTATCTTATGACTTATCCACTCCTCATGGTATTATGTTTTTATTATCACAAACACATTTTATTAAGTACTATTTTTAAGGTACTATTTTTCTTATGTTTTGAAATTACCATTATGTTATACTTACATATTAGTAATTTTGTTTTGTGATTGCGATTCCGGTGTATAAGTGATATCGTCTTTATGATTCTGATTCTAGTGTATAAGTGATATCATCTTTGTGATTCTGATTTCAGTGTATAAGTGATTTCGTCTTTACGATACTGATTCCAGTGTATAAGTGATACCGTCTCTATGATTCCGAATCTGGTGAAAAAGTTATTCTGTATTATGATTCTGAATCCGGTGAAAAAGTCATTCTAATTTTATGACTCTGATTCCAGATCAAATGAGATACCGTTTTCTCAATCTGATTTATTCTTAATATTACATTTCCTTGATATTTGTTAGAGTTGTTTAATGTATCATTCAAATGATATCATATTTTAAGTTTTCTTATACTTTACATTTATCTTTAACTTAAAATGATGTTTTACAATCTATTACAAAATAATCGTTGTATGTTTGACACATTTCTAGGTCCCCCATAAATTTAAGGAAAATATGACCGTTGGAGTGGAGATGACCATTGGGAAGTTTTTGATATCAATACAAGTCCATTTGAATGAGATAAATACATTACTTTTGACAACTCAGACTAAAATGATGAGATTGGATGAACATGATACATGTGAAAAAGTTGTGAAGTGATTTCAAGAGAGAGAGGATCTTACAAATCTTAGTGCTTCATGAGAATCTCATGAAAAACTTTTTCAGGCATGAAAAATTTGTTCATACTTTCCTTGTGCAGACTCTAATCATGTTGATCGTGGGCTTCTCGGTTTAGAAGACAGACGTTCCAGTTTCCTTCTAAATCGAGGGCTTGTAGGGATAGCAAGACACATACCTATCTTTTTATTGAGGGCTTATATAGGTTTGGGTAATACATACTTTCTTGAAAGTATAAATCAAGGAACATTTATCCAAAGTTGTTGTATATCCTTCTGTTTAGGTTAAAAGAATCTCATTGCTACTTGTTTTCTATTTTGAGTTGTTTTATTTCTGTTGTAATCTTGAATTTGTTAAAGTTAGAAAGTATAAATTTCTTATACTTTCTAATTCCGTTACACCGATTATATTACATATTCTTTATTCCTTAAGGTAGAATATTTCTTTTAATAAAATATTTCTAATGTTTTTCTCTTATTGTTGTAATGTTTAAGAAACGGTTTCTTTAAGAGGTTTTGTGAATGTTTGTTTAACCTTGTTAAACTTAACTTTAAAGGTTCCATTTTTTTTAAAGAATACAATTCACCCCCCATCTTTTATTTTAGCATCTCCTTACATATTCGATCCTAGAATGTTTTCCTTGATGTTTACATTGGCGATATCATAACTTTCTGTATTGAAGCTCTAAAATGTTTCTTATTTGGATGATATTTTTGAATCATTCATTATTTACTCAAAAACTATGGTGTGTATTGATAAATTTATATAAGTTTTATCCATTTATTAGTTAATTACTAATATTAAAAGGTCATGTATAAATAAATTTATATTTTCATATATTTTAATATAAAATATTTTATAAGTTGTGTATATGGATATCAACACATTTCATGTGATATGAGCATTTTATTATCTTGAAAATTAATTATTAAATTGTAGTCTCTGTATTATGAGTTACTATCAATATAATTCTCACATCATTGGTGAATACAAAATATGAAATATCAATTGGTTCTTTACATATACTTTTTATATTTTGATAGATAAATATTAGGTTTTGACACTATTTGGACTAATTAAACCATTTGGTAAAAATGAAAATAGATATTTATGTGTTGCCTATCCCTGGTCATACATTACATTACATTATTTTTTAAATTTATATGATTATACCACTACTTAGGTAGTGTTTTTATTTGTTATATTTTCATGTAGTTACACATGAATCACATCATATTCACATTGAAATCACTTTCTCCTCCTAAATTTGGATTTTTATTGTATCACATAATGTAGAATGAAATATTTTAAATGTAGGTTATTAGTGTGTTATATTCAATTTTTTTTTCATATAATACAAATTATATAGCATTCTATTCAAAATTTTCATAATTCAGTAGTCATAAATAATAAATAATTTAAAATTAGTATATATATATACTATATTATAAATTTTTCATTGTGTTGATTGAACTCTAATATATGATTATATTATAGTATGAATTATTGTTTGTTCTAATAATTGTTGGTTAATAGTGGAAAAATCATTTAAAAATCAATGATAAAGAATCAAGTAAAAATGAAAAAATTTCACATTATTTGGATTCTGTTTAATAATATTAAAATTCAGGTTTCATTTGATTTCATTCAAAATAAAATGAAAAATGAAAGAATGGTCTAACTATGTTTTCCCTTGAAAATTACTTCCATGTATTTTTTAATGATTCACCATTTATATTTATACTTATATGGACTTATTATTTATTATTTTCATTATACATTTCAAATACACATATATATTTTTTAATTATAAATGTTCTGTTACTTTCAAATTTCGAAATCCCTGATATATATTTTCACCCGGTTTGACTTTAATTATTTATTCTCACATTTATCACCACTATATTATTTTGATAAGATATTTATTTTTTATATTTATTATCGATAATAATGATTCAAAGATGGATTATGAAACTTTGAATAATTTATGAATATGAAGAAGGTGTTGAAACATTTTTGGAAATTTATAAAAAAATGTTCTAAGTAACAACATGTTTTCTGTCCATGCCGGTAATTTTTAAATATGAAGAATTTTCAAAATAGTTAGATCAATGATCATGTAATTTGACATTTTTTTAATCCTAGTTATAAACATTGGATTTTTTAGGGTGAAACTAGGCTGAATTTCATATCTATTTATGATGATTCTTTGCAAGGTGATAACTAAGATCAAATTGAAGACATGATTCTTGATATTTATGTAGTGATAATTAATATTGAATCGAAAATTGTGCATCAAAAAGATGATGCAAAAAAATTATAATTAGGTTATAAGGAATTTACAGTTTTGTTAATGGTTTTATGATTTATTAACTTAAAGGTGAAAAATGGATGGACTGATAATATATTTACAGAGTTTCTAAAATTGTTGAATGACATTCTTCCTAAACACAATTTTCTTCAATATACACAATATAATGTGATGAAAATACTACCCTTGATTGGATTGGGATAAAAAAATAAATTACTACCTAAATTACACTATATTATATATTATGGAATATGAATATTTTTCATAGTTACTTAAATGTGGGATTTCATGATATAATTTTAATGAAAAATTGAAGGCTAGTTTATCTTTTATAGAGACCATTACTAATGAATTATGGTGTATTCCAATAATTCCTCATTTGAAATGTTTATTATCAAATTAAAATGATGAAAAATGTTAATAATTCATACAGATGAGTAGATATGTGATGAAAAATTTTGGTATCTTGCTAATTTTCTATAATGGAAGAAATTTGATCAGTAGATTCCTATATTTAGAAATGAAGTTAAAAATCACATACTTAGGCTGTTCATGGATAGAATGAATCTATATCAAAACCTTAGTAGAATACATACCTCCTTGCCTATTTTCTTGGTAATTTACAACTTATCTCTTGAAGTTCGTATGAATTGAAGATATTTCCTGCTGATTTTAATGATCTCGGGACCAAAATAGCCTGAAAATGATATTCATGTTTTTTTCACAACTAATTAATGATTTCAATCCATTATAGGATGAAGGTATTAGGGTGTACGATTCTTCAAAAATATAATATTATCAACTATATTCAATGATCATCTTCACTATAAAGGAAATCTTGAAATATGGATATTTTTTGGATATAGGGTTAAGGGGCATAAAGCTTGTCCAATTTGTGAACAATATACTTCATTTAATCAATTTATTCATGGGAAAAAATAGGTTACATAGGACATAAAAAGTTATTTCTAGGAATCACACATATAAAATATTAGAAAAATGAAATTAATGTCTAATGATAATTTTAAATTTCTCAAAACCGTTATCTAATGATTATTATTTTATGAGGGTGAAAAGCATTTATGTGACATTAAGACAGACATATAACACTTTTATTGATAGAAAAATTTGGAATAAACTATTAATATTTTTTGAGCTATCATATTGGATATATCATGAGGTCAAATTTAACGTTAATGTCTTGCAAAATAGAGAAGAATATGTGTTACAACTAGACTGAAACATTTTTATATATTAATGGAAATACTATAGAAGATTTGATGAAGTATTAGACATACTATCAATGGGAATACGTTTGGAGTTAGCTCCTTGTTGATGTAAGGTGAACAGTCCCACACTCGTCTTGTCATACATTATCAAAGAGGGATAAAATTTTATTTTTTTAGTGTCTTCATGATATCAAAATTCCACAAGGTTATCATTTAACTGTAAAAAAAATTTTCTTTCTAAAGGTTTGGAAGATTCTAGGTATGAAATTTCATGATTCTCACATCATGATGAAACAACTCCTACAAGTTTCATTTCGTGGAATATTTATCATCTATGTCTGAATGACAATCAGGAATGTGTGTTCATTTTTCAACGAAATTATTAATATGTTGATTGATCTAAGGTATTAGTAAAATTTTGAGAATGAATCTTTTTCTATAATTTTTATATTGGAAATGTATTTTCCCCCATCATTTTTGATATCACGGTGCATTTAATTGATTATGTGGTAAAATAAATAAAACCTTTTGGACATATTTATGTATATTAGGTGTATCCTTTGAAAGGTATGGGATGATATTGATGGGGGTATGTTAAGAATCCATATCGACCTAAATCACCCATTTTTGGGAAGTATATTTATGAGTATGTTTCATATTTTTTTACAAGATACTTGTCTATAATATAGCACATTAGTTTCCCTACATCTCTCCCTAAACAAGTCAATTATAGGGGAAATGGGATCCATGGATTCAAAGTCAAATAATGGAGAGTTTAGTAGATAAATATGTTATATTTATGAATCCTCAAAAAAATATATGATGCTCAACCATATGAAACATTACATATTAATTTTTTAAAACAATCTTATCTAAATAATAATTATATGGGGATTTTGAATAAGAAAAAAACATTATGTGGTTTAAAGATATCATACTTGGTAGATCATATGCATTATAACCATTGATATAGTTAGTGTGTGGTTCATGTTTAAAATTGGAAACATGATATTGGTATAAAATTAAAGGCGATACATTTCCTATGAAATATAAGTACAAAAGATGTGTATTTCAAAATAGTAGTATATTGGTGTTTGTAGAAGCAATGAATTTTTTGACTGCCAAAGAAAATGACCAAATATTCTCATGAACTTCATTTTATATAGTTATTGAAGAAATATGGGTGGTTTATTACATTAAATATTAAGTTATAGTGTTCAACTGAAAAGGGTTTATCAGTAAAAAAAAGTTACATACATGATGAATTTGGAATGGAACTAGTCAATCTAAATAGATTGAAATACATATGTGATACTTTTCTAATTATAACAAGTGAAAAAAAAAGTTCTATGTTCTTGAAAAATCTGATCTGCAATGGTCTATTTTTTAAATGAAAAAAGTAAGCTTGTGATGATAAAACTGCTGAATATGGTGATTTATGTAAGATCCCTACTTCAAATAAAATATTAATAGATAATACTTATAAGCATGTTTTGAACATGGTTTTTTCTATAGATGATGATCATAAGGATGGAATTTAAGAAACAAATCCTTTATTGCATTTCTAATATTATAGGTAACATATGTTTATTTCTTGTTTATTTTTAAAATTTCAAAAAATGTTCAATATTTTAAATTTATTTTATTTATTAAAACAAGTATTTTAATTAATAAGTTATATTTATTATTCATGTTAATTTTTTGGTTTTGTTTAATTTATTAAACCATACGTCACTTATCTATTAATATATTGTTTTAATACATGTATTTTAAATTTAATATGATTAAAAAAATATTCCATAAGAGTACATTTATAAAATAATATTTTTAGTGGAAAAAATTATTTATCAGGTTAGAGAATTTTAAATATCCACACACCATATTTGGGTATGTTTTCATTCATATATATTTAATTTCATCTCACATTAATATTGTTATAATTTTACTTGAATATAAAATATATGAATAAAAATGTGTGAAGTTTAGTGTAGGTTTCCTTTTTATTTTATAATTTCTCATTTCTTATTTACATTAGTTGGTAATAGTTGTTTTTTGTATATCTATATACTAATTTTTTGTTTCTTTGATTTGTAGTATAATTATTTTTCAATCATATAATACATAAATGGTTTTTGTAGATGATTATACTCATACCTCTATAGAGGAATGTAAAAATTCCCTTATTTATAAGCCTCATATTTCTTTACAATAGATATATACTTACATGGGTCCAAATAAAAGTTCAAGAATTAGTAAATATGGAAGAACTCGTTTACAAAAATTATCAGTATCTCATAGCCCGGACTAGAGGACACCAATTTAAATTGATGATAATGATATTCCAAGAGGTCAAAATCCTTAACAATTTAATACTGTTATAGAAGTATAGGGTAAAATACTAGTCAGTATTTTGATTGATGATTTTAGAAGTGTAGAAAAATTGAAATTATCTCACATGGGGAGACCTTTTTTGAAATATCGTTCATTATTATTTTACTTATTTGGTAATATTTATAGTAATATATGTTTTACCCCTTCCTATAAGATTATATATGTTATTCTTAATAATAGAGTAGTGAAGTTTAAATGTTTATCATTTGCTACTATTAGATGGAGGGATTTCAAATGAACCATCAAATCAGATTTGATTTTTGGTTATTGGCAATATAATAATCCATGTGATATATATATATATATCCATTTATATATATTGATAAATGGAATAATTTTTTTGAGTTTAGAATTTGAGAATCATTTTTGGTGAGTGCAATGATAACTTTATATATTTTCATTAATGATTTTATTATTCAAAATTTATAGGAATAATAGAGATGTCATCATGATTTCCAATCTAGAATCATATAACTGCATACTTTATCTCATAGAGGGTATATGTTATAGGAAGAACAAATGATGGCAGATATTTTTTAAAAACTAATAAACGAGTCTTCTGGTTCTATAGAGGTTGGCCCTCATTCCTACTGCTAGACATGAAAATAGAAGAGGGGTCAGATGATAAAAAGGACAACATCTTATGGATGTGTCAAGAGTTTTAATTAAGAGGAATTTTTTTTATTTTTACTTTATTTATTTATTTATGATCAATAAAGTATTTATATATTTTGTTTTATTATAGTTTTTCTTTAAAAATATCATAAAATATTATCTTATGGAGAAGAGCATACATAGGTTATTTATAGCCTAAGGTAGGAAGGATATTTTAGCAACAACATTGGGAATTCTCAAATAACTGGGTCGTGTATAAGGATACCCAATAGGTGTATCAAGGGGAAAAGTTATTCTATGTTTTGTAGATTCTTCAATAAAGGATTTTTATAGAAAAATATTGTTTGGTATATTAGAGTTCAGGATATTCATGTGATGATGGTGGATAGGGTTAGATATTTTGTACAATTGATGTTTCTAGACCTGAAATAAGAGTTTCATATAGATAATCCCTCTTCTACACCTATGTTAGTAACTTCTGCTCCTCCACCTCCACATAAAGATCCCACTCTTTATAATCCTAACCCCTGATCCCCTCATCTATAGCTTCCCATTTATTGAGAATTTTATTTTTACGATCCCCAACATCATATTGTTTCATATGGGATGATATTTTATATTGGCGATACAATCCATCATCCCCAAATAAAGATAGAGCATCATAGGTTTATTGTAGATGATATCATAGATAGATCATCAAGAATAAAATTACATATATATGAGGATAATATCATTCAAAAATTTATCAACCACTTTTTAGTTTTTCCATGTAGACTTGTTCGATAAACTATCACAGGGGTATGTGTATATTTTATATTTTATTTAATTTTAACATTAATTTTTCTAAAATTTCAAATTTTATATATTTATCAGTTTTGTGAATGAATAATTTATTTTTAAACAAATACTATATAGAAAATAACCAAAAATCGCAAAGGATTTAGATACCAATTCAACTAGTCATGATAGATTATCAACATATTCAAATTTCTTGTTGGATGTTTATAAGATTGTAATTGAAGCTAGAGATTGAGGGAATAAAATGGTTATGGTGATTTTGAAAAAATATATCATGGATCATGTAACTAGAGATCATTTGGGCATCAACATGATGTATGTTGTTTCCATGTATATCAATTAACAAAAAAATATTCAAGTTTAATTTATTGAAAATTTATACTTATGTATGTTTTTTATCAGGAACCCTTATAAATTTTCTACTAATAATGAAAATAATGAAGTATATGGATTTATGGAACCAAAATTTATTTCACCTATATCAATAAAAATTACATATTCTAAATTAATACTTTATATTTAGGAAATATTTCGAAAGAGTGCAATTATTCTACGCAGGATAATTATTAATCTTTAAGAGTATGAAACTTATATCTCAAAAAATGTTATATATATCTTAACATTTTGACCAAAAACATTAAATATTATTTTATATCAGTTTCCATTGGATATTAGGTTCTTTTTTTAAGGGAGAAGACAATTTACTGGAAATAATCTATTGATGGTGATATGAGAGAAAAATTTATAAATGTATTTGATATATATGTTTGAATATTTTAATAATTGTAATTTTATAATTACTTTTAAATTTATTTTATTCACATTATTTCCAAACATGGAATGAAATTTATTTATAGATACCATAAGAAAAAATACCTCCAAAATCAAATATGTAAAAGAAAAGGTGTCGTTTCATTTACAATTACTAAAATTTTCATATTCTACATAGAAAATGTTATTTTAATAGAACAATTATTTTAAAAAAAATCAAAAATAAAAATTAATAAAGTTATAGGCATACTATGTTTTGAGGTTTATGTATGAAATAATTTCTTCTCTGGAAATTATGATTTTCTAGCAGAATATATATTTTTATAAACATTTAATTAATATTTCCTTCATTTTTTTCATAATACATGTTAAATGATTTCCTTCTAATTTTTTGGTTTATTGGTGATACTCTCCTTTATAGTTAATGGGATCTAAGACAATTAAAAATTTAATGGGAGAATCATTTCACATATTTTATTAGATTTTATTTTTTTCATATATATTATAAACATTATAGTTCTAATTATAAGTGTGTTTTGATGGTTTTCTTAACGGTTTTCCTCTTATTTTATGCTTCTTTATTTATGTGTTCCCTTTTTGGGATTCCTAACAAACCTCTTATTATCTTAATATACCTTATATATATTGGGTCAAGAAAATTATTTCCCTAACCTAATGTCACTTGACACTATATCATCATATGAAAAGATGTTTGGGAAACTAATTCCATTTAGAGTCTCAACATAATCCCATCAAAGAAGTGGCAAATATTCATTTCTGAAATATGTACATTGTTTACAATATGCATTTTTATTCTTGTAATTTTATCCCCATACTCTTCAAGAGCTCTTTCTTCCTTTTTATTTAAAGATATTAACTTCTTCTCTATTTCACCTCACTGTTCTCAAGGAGAGTATTTCTTGGAAAATATCACAATAATAGTTATCTATTACATGATTTCAATTTATTCAACCTCATTGGAATTTTGGATCAATGATCACCATTGATCAACATACCATATTGAATAATACACTATGATATTATCCTTTTCAGTTTTATTTGTTCTTCAAGCCAGGAATATATTTTTGAGAGACCTAATCCATCATACAACTACCAATGGATTGTAGATACATTAAATGGTGGAGGATTATGTTAAATGATGTTATCCATGATATATGTATCACACATTGAAACTATATTTTTTTCATATAGTCAATTTTATTCATAATACCATGAGATATATGAACTAATATGGAGATGATATTCTCAGTTCTTACACCAACTATGTTGGATATCTCATTTTGGAAATCCTTATATTGAAAATGTTCATTGATTCATTTTTATCTCTTAGTATCCATCAATAAATAGTTTAATGAAATGATATAGCTCATAATAATAATAAAAATTGAGATATAAAATTAAAATCCCTATAATGGTATATTTTATCAATTACTATATAGGATTTTCATAATTATCATGTTAGTATCGTTCATTAAAAAATAGTTCATGAGGTTTATACTAAACATATTCAGATACTAATTATTGGAAATTAACTCTAGTAATATAGAAAAATATTTAATTTATCCAGTTGGTGTAAGATATAAGGGAACTCACAATATAGGATTAATCTGTTTAGCTGTTTTGGAAAACAAAATACATACATGAGTCTCATTTAAAATTATAAATATAGAAAAAACATAACATAACAAACCTTATCACATCCTTGATATTATTTATAATATCCTTCTTAAAATACATGCTAATGAAAAAAAATTATATAAAATATAATATTCTTAGTAAGCGTTATGTATAGAGGAACCTATAATGATTAAATAAAGGATAATCAATATTGAAGAATAAATAACCAAAAAAATCTTATTAATCAGTAACATAACAAAAAAATTAATCCATTAATAATATCATTGTAGTAATATCATGTACACTAATAATAGAATAATTAATAAAGAAAACTTTTATTGTTGGAAATAATGATATCATTTATCATGATATCATTAACATTGAGGCCTTTGTCAAAGATAGTTTAATCGATGGGTAGGTATAAAACATATTCCCATTAATAATTTTGGATACTAAATTTTCTACATTATACCTATTTATGCATCAAGTGGATATTTATAAAGGGGCCCCACTAACCACTTTATTTCTAATGCATTTACCATTTTTTGAATAATCAGTTTAATTCATAAACAGTTGGATTTATTGAAAAATATCCATATTGAGTAAATAGTATATAATATTAATATTTTTCCATCAAATAAAATAAATCTTAATACAAGCATCATACAAAAAGAAACATATGTATAAATATTATACAATTTAGGAAATATCAATATCCATGATACAAAAAATATGAATACGTCTGATGAAAGTTGAATAGATGAAATTTACTTTTTTAAGAGAAATTTGATGACCATAAAATTAATTATAGGTAAATATGACCATCAATTCAACATTAAAATAAATGTTTTAGAAACATAAAATCAATTGGATAATAAAATAAAATGGATGAGAAATGTCTAAAATAAATTTTCAATAAATAATTTTATTTGTAATACCATTTAAAACTTATATTACATGATAAAAACTATAAAACAATTATTGTAATAAGAAAATCCTTTAACACCAAATATATTAAGAAGAAACATTCACATTGTCAATTTTAAAATGAATTTGAAAATGATCCTTTCAAGTAACATTTATAATATGCTATTAAAACCTCATAAAAATTCACAGATAACACATTATTTAAATAATAAATAATTTTAGTGAATAATTTTTTTTATAATGTAATTTTGAAAAATATGGATAAATAAGAAAAATATATAGAATCCAAAAAAAATTTGATCTACTTTTATTTTAAGAGTATTTTTTATTAATTAAAGTGATAAATAGAAAATATTTTGTAAAAAAACCTGTGAAATCATTATATATCTAGTGGTAAGAAAATATATTGAGTTTATCAAGGATATATTATAATATTACATCTATGAAAATGATAGTAATCCTAAAAATGAGATAGTAAAATAAATTCTTTCCTATTTTGTTACATTAAAATGTTAACCCAGAAAAAGAATAAACTTGAATTAAATATAAATTAATATTAAAAAAAAAATGGAATGTATATAAACTAAATAATTTTAAATATATGTGAAATAAAAAATATATCTCAATAAAGTGGAAATTAAGATGAAATCCCTTACTTCAAGTTAAAAATGTATTGTATATTATATTAATCTCAAGTATAATAAATTTATATTTATTATACTTATTTTCATGGACTATATACATAAATAAAATATTATATATGATCACTTTAACATTAAAATACCCTATTATTAATAATATTTTATCAAAATCATCATTTACAGGTACAAATTTTTTTCATTTATTATCTAAATTTTTCTAAGGTTGGTATAGTCATTTCATATTTATGAGGATTCCATAATCCCAATAATTTTTATCATGATAAATAAAATCATATATGCTGATTATATAATAATTCTTAGATATGAAAGTCATACTTCAAAATTATATCACTTCACTTCGTGGAGGTGGTAGCCCACATGTATGCATGAGTGATGTTATTTTTAATGAATATAATATTTTCCATAAATTTTTTTGGAATATTTTATGGATTATTTATAAAGATAGGTTTTGAGATGACGTGGGATTCTGAGGCCCGATGTGTTAGTAATTAATATTTTAAATATATTAAAAATATTTAAATTCATATGCGTATAGTTTTTTTGAAAAAGGGAAATAAAATCCAAATGGGGGCTCGTATAATAATCTGAGGCCTCCATTGAGTTTAGAGCATGGGATTTACCCTAGGTGTGAAAAATATTTGGAACACGTCAAGATTTCGGTTTGGATGTAGTCATGGGAAGACGTTTAAATTAATTAATTTAAAAACATTATTTATTTTATTAATTAACCTGAACTAATAAAATTTCTATATAAACGCTATTATAGAAAAAAATTGGGTCAACCATATAACAAAAAAACAACAGGATCCATTGAATATCATTGGATGGTCTAATATTGGAAAATAACAAATTGATTTTAGATTATCGATCAGTATGCAATGGAACTCGGTGATCTCACTAGAAATAGTGGAACATATCAATTCTTCTCTAGTGTTTGAAATAAATCTATGTGGGATGATGTTTTATATAGGATTCTTCATCGATATTTATTTCAATGATTAATTAAAATCAATGGAAAAATAAATTCAATCACGAATCGATTGTATTACATGGATGGGATCATCTGTAGGGATTATTTAGAGAATTGTTTTTTTTTTGGGTTCTTCATTCCTCATTCTGATGGAAATAGATCAAGGCCAACTCAGCATAGCCGATTTTAATTCCACATTGATGTTTCTTGGATTTCTACCACCATTCTTCTGTGTTCATCACCAATATTATCTATGATTGATGGTTTGAAAAAATACCATAGGTACACTTCTTATGCACCCATAACATGGAACAAAGGATTTTTATCATATATTTGGGTTTGGATCGATGATGAGATTTATATAATGTGATGGAGGATCAATTATGGATGCATTTGGATATACTTTTCTTTATAAAAATGTCATGGAGCAAAAAATAAAATTGGTAGATGATCAATAAATAGATTTAGAGGGTTTGAACTCAGCAATCGATGACAGAAAGTCCCAAAAAATGGTTTTCATTGATTTTAGTCATGGTACATGGTTGGATCATTGTCTAGTGGAGCTGATGTTGACTCATGAACTTGATCTGGGTTTCTATAAAATCCCCTCAAAATGGTGTGATATTCAGAATTACATGGCATGTGGGGCCCTGGATACGGTGGTAGGGTTTCTCTGGGAATGTAAAATACCATACAGTGCTTGACCCCATCACATTACATATGACTCATATTTGAGGCTTCGTATGTACCTAGGGGATGTACAAGGTCACATGCATGCCCAGCTGGACATGGACATGAGTAGCCATACACAAACATGGCCATAAGTAAATTGGCTCTGACATTCCATCTACTTAGTCAAAAACATAGACACGAGAATGGACTGGGATTTATGGGTATGACCTATTTCTAACGAGAACCTCCATTAAATAGAACTACAAGTCGTTTAACACTTCATATAAGGATTATATCTATTATCCCTATTATATTATACATGTATCATTATAGAGTGTTCCCTTGATTCATTTCTTGATGGTTAGTATGGAATTGTATACTACACATTGGATGGAGTTGCCTTCAATGGGGCTCATTGTATAGAGTGGTTGGAATTATTCGTTGAGCCCCAAAGTGAGATACTATATCATCATCTTTTCCTTGGTGGAGTTCTTGGTTTTATCATGATAAACACTAGGTTGTCATTGATCCTCTATGTAGTTGGTTATTCTAGATTGAGATGTTGGAATGCCCCATGTATTTGATTGTGATCCCCATATGTGTACTGTTACTTTCAGAATTCTAGCGTATACATATTATTGAAAGATACGATGAGGATTATATCTCAAATGGATGCCATCAGTGATATCTGGAAAGTGGAGCATGTTCTGTCAGATGAGTTCTATGTGGAACCATTAAGAAAGATTCATTGACTGGATATACAATTATGACATTACCTTGGGACTATGTTTCTTTGTTGATTTTATCTGAATAATCTTGTTATATGCGTTGTGGAAAAATACTTGTTTTGATATGACTGTTATTCTTGATATTATATGCTTAGTGATTTTAGGGTGTCCAAGTGGGTAATCTTATTCACACACATGCATGGTCTTTTCCTCCAAGTGTAATGTATTATGCAAATGATTGACCCTTTGACTATGTCCTAGAGGGACCTGGACAATGAGGAGCTTAATTATCTGAAAATACTGAGGTGTATTTTTATGGTTACCTAGACCGTAATCCCATTTTATACTTTTAGGTTGTACTTTTTTAGACTCTTTTTGGTGGTCTTTAATTTCATACTTTTTCAGTACTTTTTCATAATTTTTTAGTGATATTTAGATTTATGTATGGATGGTTTATCAATTTTTTTTAAATTTCGGAATTCTATGTTATTGCAGATGTGTGTGAGTTTCTCTGTGTGTTTCTGTGTGTGTGTGTGTGTGTAGGTACTTTAGGATAAGTCCTCCCATGTGATCAATATTCCTACTCAACTCTAGTCACACTCCCCTAGCCAATTGCTGGTGGGATTGGGTTAGTCAGGACACATGCCTATTGGGACAGTCATGACAGAATGGTATCAGAGTAGTTAGTTCTACTATATGACTGAAGTCCTTGAGATTTGTTTGGGGATATAGTGTAAAGTCTTTTCAAGTTCATCTTTCAGGCTAGGTACTCTAGTGTTGTTATGATGGCTCACATATACATACATTGAGACTATGATCACCTTACATTCTACTAAGTACATGTAGATAATTTTTTGTGGAAAACAATTGGTACATAAATCATATATGGATGGGTCGGGGTTTCTGTATCCTTGTTGAATATTCTCTGCATATATACTCATTGATCGTGTTACATCATGTCCATTTTGGGATTCTTCCATGATGAATTATAGCCATGATTCAACATTTGGATCAAAGGATGATCACCTCAGTGATAGGGCTTCATTACAAGGACCTATTCTTGTGGTGTTACCTCTAGGAGGTGCAACCATTATATGACCACCTTTCGTTCAGTAGATGGTACCCACAGTACTAGAATATGGAGTGCATAGGTTGAGTTCACTTCATAAGTGTCACCAACATCGACCCATTAGGAATTGAGGTGAGCCTAAACCATATGTAGTTGAGGACTATAATATGGTGGTGATGTGAGTTTTTCATCATTTTAGGACACCAACATATCAAATGGTGCATCCGGAAGAAAACCATCTACATGGATCCACATGATGATGGTAGGGTTTAGTGTCCTAGACATACGAATTTGAGACTCTTGCATGGTTAGTGTTTGAGTTAATTTTTATAGAGTAGTTATCTCTAGAAAAATTGAGTGATTTTTTCATCCAAGAGATTCTAAAAATTTAGTAAGGTATTATGATAGTGGTTGCGTATTAATTTTTATTTTCCAACCACTCTATGTAATTAATGGATAGGATTTGTGATATGCTATTTAAATCATGGACGTTCAAGTGGGGATTTTTTAGGGATATCTAAGCCATCATTATACCTTTATGGATTCCTGCCTATACTAGGGTGTTATATCTAGCATTTGTGTTCTAGTGTTTCTGGGTGAGAAGATGCATATAATTGTTTCCTATAGTGGAAACATAAGATAAGTGATTCTATGAGTAGGGATCCGACCTTAGTCCTATTGACATTGACCTAAAATATGTTTTCAAAGGTGATCCCAAGACATAGATTCTGTGATACATGGATCATAGGATGGTTCTGGCTAGCCCAATAAGAGTCGATGATACTCTTGTGATGAATGGGGACCTATGGAATGATATTGTCAGACCAAAAATATAGCTAACAGAGTGAAAGTGGATCGACCACCTCTGTGGAGATACAGATTTTTTTACATAGGTCTTTAGGGCGATGAATGTAGAACTGTATCCGGGAGAGTATTTGGATGTTCAAGATGTTTAATTTGTAACCACCACCCTAATTTGGTCCATACTATGCTTAGGGAGATGGGGGAGGGGAATGGGACCTCCAGGGGTTTGAGGATTATGAATCAGAGGCTCATGGGATGATACAAGTTGCTATCTGTATATTTTCTAACCTAGATTCTATATTGATAGACACATGTTCATTCCATTCCATTATTTCTACTTATCTAATTCGATATTAGAGATTTTGATCGATCCCTTGGATCGACCATTTCCTTTGGATACTCCTACAGGTGGTGACTCAGTGATCACACACTTCTACCAGTATTGTAACCTAACTCTTGGAGTGAAGAGTCTCTATTGGAATCTCTTTTCATTAGAGATGAGGACCTATGAATTAATCATAGGTATAGAATGGTTATCTATATTTCATTCCCAAATAGATTATTTTATGAAGAGAATGTGGTGTGTCCACAGTGATGGGACTGGGTTTTCCTCTATTGGTTAATAGGATACCTAGGTGACACAATATGAACTCATTCATAAGAGGGTGAGTCTTATTACTAATTATTTGGCTAGGATAACCCTTTTCATAGTGGATGATATGAGTTTTCAATTCACTTTAGTAGTGCAATACCATGAGTAAATACTTCCTAAAGACATTCAATGCGTACCTCCCCATCAAGAGATAGAAATATACATTGATCTACTCCCTGGTATGGCCCCAATATCATCACTATAATATCGTATAGCTCTTGAAGAGAATCATGATATGAGGGTGAAGTTGTATGACTTATAAAGGAAGGGATTTATTAGAATCGGTGTTTCACCATGGGTTGGCCTCATATTATTCACCTCGAAGATGGATGATATATTGAAGTTTTTTTGTGGACTACTGTCACCAAAACTAGGTGACCATATAAAACATGTATCCAATACTGAGGAACGATGAACACTTTTATTAGTTTAGAGGCTCACAACAGTTCTCAAATATTGACCATAGTTCGAGATATCACTAGTTGCATGTACGGGATATGCATATACCGAATAAGGCATTCAGGGGTCACTATGGTAACTAGGAGTGCATAGTGACGTTGTTTGGTGTGATGAACACCCAAGAAGTTTTCATGGGACACTTGAACTATATCTTTCATCCTTTCTTAGACTAGTTCATTATATACTTCATCGATGATGTTCTAGTGTGATCTTCGTCCATTGTGGGTCATGTGAGACACTTGGGGATAGTTCAGAACATACTATAGGGGAACCAAATTCACTAGAATCTCTCGATGTTCTAGTTTAGGATTCTAGAGGTCCATATTATGGGAAATTTTATCTCTATAGATAGTGTATTATCAGACCTAGAATGGTAGAGGATATGTTCTCTTTGGGTTACCCAAGATCATGATGGTGGTGAAGAGCTTCCTTGGGTTGGTAGGCTACTATCGGAGACTCATACCTGATTTCTCTGGGATATCATCTCCCTTGAAGGATTTGACCCTAAAGTGTAATACATTCGTGATTATGGATAAGTGAAAATTGGATTTCTAGTAGTTGAGGTTGATATTGAAGAGTGACCTCATCGTCAAATTTCAATAGGATGGTGCTGGGTACATATTTATTTTATATGATTTGTTAGGGATTGATATTTGTTATGTTCTAATGTAAAAAATGGTTGTGATTTATTGTGGTTCATTTTAGTTGAGACCACATGATCAGAACAACATGACCCACAATATTGAGTTAGTAGCAATAGTCTTCACACTGAACACGTGGAGACAATACTAGATGGGTGAGTGGTTTATCATCTATTCTGACCACATGATTCTCAAGTATATATTCTCTCAGAATGGTTATAACTTGATATAGATGTAATTTCTAGAGTTACTCTGTGATTAGGACATCATGATTTTATTTACTCTTGGGAATGGGAATGAGGAAGAATATACACTTAGAAAGATATTTTGTTTACAGTTTCTGAGAGAAGAATTAGAGTATTTGACCTTATTACAGATATCCTTTGTGGATGGGGATGGAATATATTACCTTCAGTAAATGGTTTTTACCCCACCAAATGTAAAGTGAGTCATGGATGAACAGCTTGGGGATAGTAACTATGAGACCCTATGTACATAGGTATCCACAGGACATACTCTGAAAGTATTTTTTTAAAGTATAAAGATTTTTTTTTCTTTTTAGAGGATGAAAAATGGTACCAGTGACATTGTTTAAGGAGGTTCTAAGATAATTTAATATATTTCCTTTTTTTGTTACATCCATGGGTGGAAAATTTACTAGGATTTCCATAGTTAGTTTTGGAGGCACGGGATAAAGAAGGGAGTTGTAGAGTTTGTCTCTCGATGCCTTATTTTTTCAGGAAGTGACGGATAAGGACTAGGTTCTAACAGGTTTAATTAAACACCATGAGGTTTTATAGTGGAAGTGGATGAGATATCCATGGTCTTCCTGATGGGGATACAACTTATGTCCCTATTACAAGATGCAATCTAGGTGATCATAGATCGACTAACCATCTCATCCTATATCCTAGCTATTCAAGAATAGTGTTTTTAGAGAGATGGGGACACCTCTGTAAGTTGGAGATAGTCTGAATCTATGGATTTAACTCAACCATTATTTTTTACCATGTTTTTTGATTACCATATTAGTTTTGGAAGGTACTTCAAGGGGGTTTTGGGACTTAGAAACATTTGAGCATGGATTTTCACCAACAGACTGATGACCAAACTGACTGGACCACTCAGGTGTTGGAGGACATGCTGCAAGATTCCATGTCAGACTTTATCCATCGTTTAGAGGATCACCTACCTATGATGGAATTTCAGTACAATAATATTTACCCTTTTACCATCAGAATAGAACTATTATAGGCCTTATACGAATGCCCCTACAGTCCACTCCTATACTAGAATGGCCCAGGAGAGTGGGTACATAGGGGTCCCGAGTTGGTGTGAGCCACTACAAAGAATGTGTTGGTCAGAAAATAGTTGATGAGGACTATACAGATCCATCATCATTCCAATAAAAACTATCGACAAAACCCTTTGGAGTTCTAGGAGATAGACCATGTGTTCTTATGGGTTTCACCTTAACATTGGTTATAGAGATTTGGCTAGGGGTAAGCTATCTATGAGTTTCATTGGCCCTTCCCAGATAATATTTATAGTTGGAAAGTTGGCGTACCATTTAGTTTTACCACCACAGCTAAATTGATTAAACAATGTATTTTAATTATCACAGTTGAGGAGGTACATAAACAATTGGTCACATGTTATCGACTGCGGTGAGCTAGATATTGAGGATGAAGATACCTTTGATGACTAGCATATAGAGATTAAGGATCGGTATTATTGGATCCTTCATGGGTGACCGATACCACTATTGTGTGTCCAATGGCATCATGTGAATCTTTAATAGAGTTCATGGGTGTGGGATACCCAGATGTCTACTCAATACCAACATATCTTTGTATAGCCTTTAATTTTGTGCTTTTGTGATGTAAATATCTAAGGTGGGTAGAATTTAATTACTCTAATTTTTCAATGTATTATTTTGGAATATTAGATGGATTATTTATGGAGATAAGCACTGAGAAATAATGATATTATAAGTCTTTGTGTACCTAGAAATAAATTTTTCAATATATTAGAAATATTTAAATTCACAAACAAAAAATTTTCCAGGAAAGGGAGAATAACTACCAAACAGTTTATCAGATCAGAACATTTAGGCTACCATTCAGTTTAGAGCATGGGTGTTACCCTAGGCATGATATTACCTTGGAAAGTGTCATGATTTTGCGTTGGGTGCGGTCAAGGTAATATGTTTAAATGATTTTATTTATTTATTTAATTATTACGACTTAATAAAATTTAAATATAAACACTACTATGGTGGTTTTTTAGGGTTATCTATATATACCTACCAATCAAGAGAATCCATTGGAGAGGGTTTGAGTAGCTCCCATTAGAGAACAATGACTATAATATGGATAATCAATTGTTGTGCGATGGAACTCAGGGACCTATCCAATGCCAATGATAGGGAACCTTTCATCACCAGTAATTGTCCCAAATCAATGAAGGATGACAATTTATTTGGATTTATTCCCCATGTTTTATTTTTATGATGAATTTGTATCCATCAAATTTCATATTGATTTGGGGATTGGTTGTATTGTGGGTATGAGATTACCAATGGGGATTATTTTTATAATTTCCTATTTTTTGGTTCATCATCCACAATTCTAGTGTAAATTAATTGAGGCCAACTGAACACATATGAGGATAATTCATCTATGTTGTTTTTTGTAGTTATCCCAAAATTATTGTTTGTTAATTATCTGTATTCAATTTCACTGGTTGTTAAAAAAAACTAGATAAAAAATTGTTGTACGCCTGTTTCTTGGCACAATATATTTTTATCGCAAACCCAGGCTGGGATTAATGATGGGGTCATGCTACAATTTTGGATGATCAGTTTGTGATGGATTCATGGATATCGTTATTCATATATTTAGCATACGAGGATATACGTAATGGGTGGATGATCTTTGAATGGATTCAAAGGATAGTAACATGATAATCGATGATGAAAAGGTTTAACCAGTACTATTCCTCTATTTCAGGCATTGAGTGTGGCCTGATCGGTGACTATAAGAGAATATGAAAAAGCATGAACAAAATCTTGGATTCTATAAAATCACTTTGAAAAATACATGTAATCCAAGATTACATGGTAGTCCTAGGATGAGGTTATAGGGTTTCCCTATGAAATATAAATATCCTATGACATGTGACCTCTTTCAAAATAAGTATGAATTGATCATGTGGCTCAGTATGTTCCATGGGGAGGTAGATGGGCATGGGCAAGGCCATCCAAAAATGGATACAAATATTCGTACATAGACATGGATATAATTATATGAACTTGGACATGCCATGTACTCAAGCATGGGTACAAACACCGGCACTAACCATGAAACATGGGTTAGACCTGGTGTTGATGGGACACATCATGTACTACAATTTCACATTGTGTACCCCTTCAAAGAATGATTAAATCCCATGTCTGGTACATATTGTAGAAGTTTTTTATGGACTATTCCCTTTATTCCCTGAAGATTAGTATAGAATCACATTATATAGATAGGATTATGATCCCATCAGTGGAATTCAATACATAGATTTGTTAGAATCCATCCATCGGGCCTATGTTAGTGTTGGTGGCCTAGAACCAACTACTTTTTACTTTATAAAAAACATATATTCATGAATTTTAATATTAATAAATACCTTATCACATATTGATTATTCTTTTGTGTGACAATGAATGTGATAATGTCCAAAGGATACCTGTTTCACTAAAAGGTCATTGTGGATCCATGTTATGATGAGAACCCAGAAGTGCCATAACACTATTCTTGATTAAATGTTCTATGGCCGGATGATGTTATTTGAGGGACACAAATAATACACGCCATTAGGGGTGAAGACTCATAAAACATTGAGGCACCTTCTCATGGAGTCTGCCCATTGTAATATCTAGGTGTATATTATAAGAACAAGACCAACCATTAAGAAATCCACAATTCATAGTTTTTTTGGATGTTCCTATATGCGGATGTGTGTATTGGTCCTTAGTCATTAATATTATTATTAATTGATTTTAAAAATCGTGCACTTAGATATATTTAAAAAAACTGTGATGAGACACTATTCATAGTGAGGTAGGATATATTGGGTGTGTCGCGAGTAATATTGCATTAATAGATAATGCGAGAAAGGATTTTTCCCTACTTCATCATAACGGATGTTGATATCTCAGGCCCATTGATGAAATTGATATAGCCTAATTAAATCCACATCCATGATGAGGAATGGACAATATCAAATTCTGGGATGTCATTGAAATAATAATAGAGAACATGGGTTGATGGAACTGGAATTCAACCCGCTTGATTGGAGATATTGAGACAAATGGATTGCAATACATGGTAAGTGTTTGTATGAGGTAACAAGTCAATGTGGAGTTATCTTCTTTATCTATGGGATCCTTGTCATGTTTCTAGATTCTAACATCGGACTTTAAGAACGCACCGACTAATACCACTGAGAAAGAGGCCTAGAGGTTCACACATTATTTGTGTTTAAGTGTCATGGTTGAATATTCATTTAACAAGTTGAATAAATATTATTCCTGACTGTGGTTTAATAATTATTCCAGGATGCTTGATCACTTTTTTTCAGCACTAATAACTGGAGAGAATATATTGTGAGAAAAATGATACATTTATTAGCAAATAATGCATTGGTATTTATTTATGAAAAAAATAATCATTATTCAGGGTTTAATAAATGTATTGGATGAAATAAAGGAAAATGGAATTCCAGGACATTACAGGATACACATAGTAGTGTTTAAAAAATATATTAAATTAATTGAGATGATGGTTATAAAATAATTGGTTGATCATACAAAACAACTAATAAAGGAGAATAAAATATTTATTTAATACATTATATATTTAATCATACTTATTTCAATTTTAATTCTACATTTGGATGCGATTTGAATTTTCAATACCTCTCCTGGTGATGGATGATTAATATTCACTGTTATAGTTGTGCATTCATTTTATTGTAAATCAATACTTTTCATAGTCTAGTATAACATAAAAATTATTGATTTTTTTTAATTTGAAACTCCATGACTCCACATATAAATTCATTTATATAACCTATAATATTCATAAGAAATAACTTTAAAGATAACTAAATCATTGTGAATCATAATTTAAAATGAAATTTCTAATATAATATAATTATAACAGTCTTGAGTCAAAGGGAAAAATTATATTAATGATTTTAACTCATTTACAACAATATTATTGGTTAATTATTGGCATAACATTTACACTTAATCCTTTAATATGAAAAAGGGTTGTTCAATCATATGTTAAATAAAAATTCAATCTCCTTTTTAATGTATGCACTTGTATAGGTTTTGGAAGGTTATGTGAACTTGGAAAATGATTATAATCCAAGGATGGTCTACTTTGAGAAATAATGGGGATATTTCTCTTCTATATGTGTGCACTAAGATGGGTACGGGAACATCCGGTAAACTTATCATAAACTAAGTTTGGTATATACATGTATGAAATGGTTTGAGAACATAAGTCATGTTAATGTATGTTTTATAAAAAGGATAGGGGTCTAAGAATCCCAATGTGATGTTATTCTTGAAACTTTTGGATCAAAAAGCAATGAAAATTTGAAGAACAATAATGTTATCTAACATTTTACCATATTTATTAGATGTACCAAATATGATTCTTCTTTTTTACATTTACATGTTTTCGTCTAATGAGATTGCTGCCTCTTTCACTAGTATACCATAACAATTTCCTAAAATTTGTTTTGATATTGGATTAGTATATAGATACATGAATTTTTATCTTGTTTATCTTAAATTTTTTTCTATTCATTTTGGTTTTTATTTTAAGATATTTCATTTTAGACTGGTTGGTGGAATACTTTTATATTGATATTATATTTATTATAAAATCCTAGAAGTATAAGGTCCTAAATATTTTACCACGAAGGGTGATAGTAGTTTCACTTCATACAACTAAGATTAATTATAAAAATATGTATAAGGTCTTAATGTTAATGTAAGTTCAGTGAGAGGAAATTTGATTCTCCAAACCATGCTTCAAACATGGGACATGAATTAGAAATTTGTTTTGAAGCATACAAAAATGTGAAATGAATAGGAGGGTACATTAATCTTCTTTTTCATACCTATAATATTTGATAAGAATAGCATGAACTTTACTATAGTAGATACAAGCCTCCAGAGTTTATTGTCTCTTCATTACATACTCTATCTTTTTTATAAGATATAACATATGTGAAATTTAGAAAGTCATGATTGAATTTTCCTCAGGATGACCTTCATGATTTTTTAACATGATAAGTTTTGTTCCTATTTTATAGTTTATGGTCTATTATTTTAGAAAGAAAATAGTTTTAAACATTTAATGTTAAAAATCATAGATGAAATTACAAAGGTATTTTTAACACTATATAGATTTGACCAAAGGAGTTATAGAAATTTATGGCCATATAATTTTTACAAATAAAGTAATTCATGTTTATGATCATACAATTTTGACAAAATTATTATTAGTTGTTTTCAGAAATATAGATTAGACTAATGAAACATGTAATTTAAAATATTCTAATGTGGATTAGGAAATTCGCCATTGTATGAGTTTAATCAGGGATACCCTTGTTTAATGATCAAGAGTTTACAACCCATTCTGAATTAGTAGTTATTAATGTAGGATAGATGGAGGAATGTAATAATTGAGGAATAAAGAACTAGTCAAATCCAGGGTTTCTTGTTTCGGTACATATCCTATATTTATAGGAATCAATCAATATATAGTAGTAGGATATCAGGTATCTCTAATGTTCTTCCTTAAGAAAAATAGAAAATGAGGTAGTATAAAAGGGTTCATTGGAAAATATATGAAGGTATAAACCTATTTTAAATTGGAAGGTGTCTCATCACTAGGTTGAAAATAGGGAGTAAAAGTAAATAATATGTCTTTTCCTAAGATAATGGATCTAGGTATCGATGTGTATCATTTAGTAGTAGGAATCTAGCCACCTATAATTTTTGAACATGGGAGGGATATCCTATTCTAAGGAAATAAAAATAAACCCAATAGTAATATAGAATTTTACTATAATAATTCTCATTTAGATTATATTATCACATAAAGAAAATATTTCATATGATATATACCACTCAAAGTAGTTCTAGAATATTATGGTATGAGACACATGTGGTGCAGCTTAATATATTGTGATGATGTATTGAAATAGAAATGATTAAGTCCAAGTGTGATAGAACCTAAGTATAATAGTTTAATTTCTTATGACAAGAACATTATGTATTGTAATTTATAATCTTAGGATATGAAATTTATAATGTTCAATTTTATATCATTCTATAAGGTCTATAATATAATGTATTTTTATAAGGAATATTTTTTCAAGAACATGTCATTGGTAGGATGTGTGATTCTTTCTACCTCCATAGTGATTAAAGATGTTTTCCAATAGAATATACATTGTGAATTACATAGGACCCCACTCATTTGGGTTCATGTTTTAAAGGATTCTTCACTAGGATCATTTATGTATTTAAATTTATGACAAATTTTCCATGAATGAATAACAAAATAAAAACACTCTTTTTTAATACTTGAAAAACTTTTCCTAATGTAAATTGAGGTTTTTTGAGGATTTGAGACTCTCCTCATTGATTCATTCTAACTAAATCAATTAGAATTATGACTATTCATCAATTATTAATCAGTTGTGGATATCTATTTTGGGTATTGGTAGTTTGACATCAATTAGAATGACATTTTCTTTCTTTTATAACTATTGATTTGGAGTCACCTATGTAGGGGTACGTATGGTGGTGGGATAATCCCATAAAGCATTGATGAGGTTTTACGGATGTCACTTTTTGTCATTATATAGAATTTTGATATGATATTTGATAATGTATTACTGAATGCCTTTATATATCCATTTTAGCCACATAATAGCAGGATGAGTGGTTGTATTTTATGTTTTATTTTTTATATTCTATTTTAAACTCATGCACATTATTATTAACATGAATAAATACAAATTATGTAATTATATAAGATTTTATAGATGTTATTATGAAAATTTTACTACTACTATTATTGTATATTTCATCATAAAATTTATAGAATAAAGAAGTGGTGGTGGGGACATAAGTATATTGTCATTACATGATTAAAGGATATGGGCCCATGTCATATAAACCCCATATGGAAAATATAAAAAATTACATAGTAATATTAATAATATATGAGGTTTTTGTTTGAAAATGGAAAAAAAATTATATGTGTATCACTTAATTTTTATCTTATAAAAGTCTTGCATCACTAAAGGTAATAAATATTCGAGTCTTCGAATTTGGTGATTTAGTTTAGCTATAGTATGAGGTCCCCTGAATTATCCTTCATAGAATTATTCAATTATTATGGGGTATTATCCATATTCAATTCATCAATCGAGGATCGATTCAAAAAAATTCTTATAATGTTTCATGAAGGAACTCAACCCACTACAAAGGAAGAATTTTGATACTCGTTTCTGAATGTGTTCTCTTTTAGAAAAATCCTATATAAGAACCTTATATTAGCGTTATTCAACTATTGATTAAATATAATTATTTACACAAGCATCTTGATGAAGAGGACGAAACTCTACTTGAATTGGACAAGTCTTTATTACATCTAGTGTTTCAAGTCACCCATTGTAGAAGGCGGGTTATTACCCTCTGATGGTTTAGCCAGATATCTAGTCAATTTTAATATAGATCAATGAGGGAAGTGGATAATATGGAAATGGGTCTACCATGGTATTATATAATTATACAACATATGATAAAATATTTTCCATGGGATTTTTCATCATAAACTCATATGATTGATTAGGATGGGGATTTTGTTCCTCATTAGTAATATCATATTAACTATTAATTTTATTGATTACTATATATGATTTAAATTTGATTCTATGATGGGAAATTGGAATTTATAAATAGTGATTTAGACGAATGATCAGATATTGGTACTTTTTGTTAATGTTGGTCCATTCCTCTTTGAGAAGAACATAATATGAATTGAATTCTTTTATATGGGAGGAAAAAAATTCCCAAATTGACTCTATTGAATTTAGGGTCCTATATCATTTTTTCAAGTTGATATTATGAAGGAAATACTAAAATACGTCTTCCATGATTGATAATTTTCATTATTAGAGAGAAATTACATATCATGTAATCTTGTATAAAGATGAAAATCATTTGATGAATGATGGGTGGCATATAATCGGTATATTTTTGTATTATTATTTCCTTCAAAAACAAAAAAAATATTTCTTTAGATTTATGACAAATTATTCCAAATTCCTAGTCAACATCAAGCAATTGGGAATTTTTTTATGTGAATTTATCTAAGGGAGGAGATGTAATTAATGATTTTATAAGATGTGAAAAACTCATATGATGTAATTATAATATAAATAAAATTCCTATAAACAATAATATATCAACTCTTAGTATATATAATGTTGTGAAAATGGTAATATAGGTTATTTTATTTACATTAATCATACATCTACATTAAGATCAACCCAATCGATTAATTTAGGGCTACCATATTGAGGATGAGGATATTTATATCAATAAGAGATATCCAAAATAAATCTTGAGAATGGTATTTCTACTAGTTATTAAATACAATTTTGATGTTTTCATCACATTAATAGGATTTTATTATATTAATAAATTTTTATGTTAATACACTATCCCATGTGATTCATAATGAATAATTTGTCATTAGAGTGACATCCTTCAATTCCTCTTTATTCTAATCGAATCCAAGAAGGTGGGAAGTTAAGAAAAACACAGGTCTTATCATTGTTAACTTTGATGCCTCAAAAATGATCTAATAACTGAATTAATTTTCTATATATAACCTCAATGGTGTATTTTAGTGGGTTCATATTAAGGTTTTTCAAACATAGTGTAGTTAACACCACTTAAAAATTAGAAAGTTGATCAGAGAACTATCATTAATTCACTTGTAAATATTCCATTCAACATTGCACAATTTCCCCAAGAAAAGGGTTAAATTTTTTATGTATTTTCCACTGATAAGTGGATCTAACTTTTTTCTTGCTGAAGAGAATCACATGGTACTCGCAACCCTCTTTTCTTATAACAATGATATAGATTATTTATACTTATGATCCATTAAAAAAATTATATCCATAATATGCATATATAAAGGAGGGATATTCATAAACTATCATTGCATTGATCTATTATTACATGATATGTATTGGAAATTAATCCTTTAGATAATGATGATTGATGCCATAGGAAGATAAAAGAGGCTCTGATTTCAATGTTTTTCTTTTTGAGGGGAACTATATCGGAAAATGATTTTTGTAACTGATTCTAAGGAATGAAATGTTTCCTGATTATTTTATCCATTTTATCCTCAACCAGGGTGTTTTAAGACGTATCCATTGTTCTTGTAGCCAAATTATGGTCTTTATTTTTTGGTTTGAAAACCATGAAATGGGAACCAATTAAGGGTCTGATCATTATATATCAATGAAATACCATGAGAGGGCATATAATTATTTCATGAGTAATGACATATATTGATTAATTTATTTCATAGTTATGGACATTCTGATTAATGTTAGACAAGGGTATTTTTTATCACACATATTCACTTATATGAAATTATCTACCGCTTTTGTGACACATTCATCAACATAAAGTATAGAATTATTAAGAGATATATATGATTAATATTACTCTTGATCTTTTAATAATAGTTGTTCCTCCATACCTTTTTCATCAGGAGTATTATAATTTATGGAATTGTCATCAATTCTATATGAAGGTTTATTTAATTTCATAATGATCATGTTAATGGTAGTTAAGTTTCCCAGCCCTTGAATCCTTTTTCCTTAATGAATCACCATGTACTCAAAAAACATAAACTACATTGATTATGTATTAGTTGGACTAACATTCTGGTAGGCATGAACAATATGAGGTAGGTTGAATAGACTTATTTTTTCCCATGGACGGGTAACATTCTTAAATAACTATATCCCAATAAAACATATAAGAAAATAAGTTATTTTGTGAATATTTTTATTTATCAAATATAACCAATTAGTTTCCTCGGTCCAATATCATTTCCTTAATATGGATCATGGGAAAAATAATGATTTCATTCATATCATTCCATGGATTAGTTAGATAAATTTGAATACCTTTATAGCTTCCAACTACACTATTTACGTTATTTTGTGACACATTCCATAAGTTTTATAATAACTATCCTGAATGTGATAAATTTAATGTGTGTCAAAATGGGAACTATTTACACAAAGAACTTGTGTTTTTTCATTTATGAAATACATTAAGGATACCTGAGTAGGGAATTTAATGTTATATCCTACCTATTAAACATGGATTTAGTGTAAAAAATAAGATCCTAAAATTTTATTCCTATCATGATGTTTTCAAATTGATTAATTTCACTTTTAATGCATCTGTATATTTTTATACATGATGGGTAATGATTAGTATCCTTTAATACAAGATGTTATAGGGTTAAATATTAGATTAAAAATTCATTATTAACTATTACTTGGAAAAAATCTAGTTCATTGAGTTGGACTAATATGTATTGGGACTCAATGGTCCCTTCCATCATGGTCCCTTGATCTCTCTATGTGAAAGAAATAACTACATGGTAGTCATTAAATACATACGTTACATCATTACTAATAGTTCTGAGAACTTTAGTCTCAAAATCCTAATTTTTTTCAAGGCACAAATGAGAAACTATTTATGTTCTTTGGATAGGAAAAGATAGTCCAATTTTTAGAGTAACAGTAGTAAAATTGTGAGGTTCATCCACAATTTATATTTCATGGAAAGTATCCTAAAAGTTTTAGTATAAAACTATTCATAAATTTTATGTGGCATAGGATTAGAGATTAAGTAGAAGAATCCATCGAATTTCATAATGATAGTTCCTTTATTAAAATCAATCAAGAATAAATATGGTCCATATGTATTTGATTATTTCTAAGAAGTGATGAAATATCATAATGATCAACCAATTGGATGGGAGAAGGATGATCTTTTAAGGGATCGAGATCACAATTCTTGTCTTTCAAATTTTACAACATCACCGTTTTCCTGATCTATTTTAAATGATTTCCATAGTCTTATCATGATCACAAATCTTTAGTGGTCCTCATTTATGTCTACCTCAGCCTCGATAGACTTTTCCATAAATAATGTGGGGGAATTTGACTCGTGTAATTATTATTTTCTCTTATATAATTTTATTAATTGGATAATAGTTATTGAAGTGTTATTATTCTCTTAATCCAAAAGGATTTATTTTGGTATTTTTGTCATAATCTCCCAATGTCATGGGAATAAATTTCAAGAGGTATTATACTGGTAAAGGTATAATTGGGAGTTTTTCTTCAAGATCATTTTAGAACCAAAACTAATTACATAATCTTTGAGAATAATTTGTAGTTTAAGATGATTCCATTTAGGATTCTGTGAGAACATGGTCCATGATTATCAAATTTATCAATGCATTAATGATAAAATCCATGTGATTAACTATGTTTTGAGTACTCCTACAATCAAGATTTTTAACATTTTTATATATTTCTTATTTATTCTCACCTACTTTATTGGGAGTGTTTTAAGCTCTAAGGGTCATGTATTACTATATAGCATTCAAGGTAAGTTAAAAATCATCTACTAGTTTCTATATTATATAGATGGAATTGAAACATTAATGACATCTTTTAGTGATCATTTTATGGAATTGGTAATAATTTGGGTGACCATTGAGACCTATCGAATTTGATCTCATTTAATGTAATCGTGTTTTGTTCAAAATATGATATAAATAATCTAGGATATAACATGTGACAAGATGGAATAAACGTATTATTTCATGCTTCTAATTCAGGGTGCCTCTATTTATTAGGGTAATATTGATTTTTAGAGTTGGGTGTGTGTATCAAAACTAATGAGGTTGAGGTTTTGGTGGTGGTTACACCTTGAATAAGGAATTGTTCTGAGTTAGGGACAATACCAATATTATCTTATCGAATATAATAACAATTTATACATTTCTATCCATGTTTTAGTGTCAACACTAAATAATATTTTCCATAGTTTAATGAATTTCATCCTCTATGACTTACACAGTATTAATGATTTAAAAAAAATACCCTAGGTAATTTTGTGTGATTAACAATGTGGAAAACTCTTCTTATAGGTTCTCAATATATAGTCAGGAATCATTATCATGGGGTAATTACATGTCCAATGACTATTATATTCTATTCAATCAAGTATTAAATTAATAGAATCTATAATTCTCTTTTTATTTATAGTTATAGTGGTTTTGGATACTTGTTTCCTTAACATTGAGTTGAACTTGTATATTTTTTTTGAAAAAAATTATTCTTAGTTGGATATTGATATAGAAGATAGGTTTCTACACCAAATAATATCCATTCATTCCAGTATCTAGATGAAGCACATGATCTTGGATTTCTCTTATTGATTAGGGGTTCGCAGCATAGGTCCATGCTGAAAAGATAAATAAATTAGGTGATAGTCCCAGTCCCCAGTTCCATTGAATGATAAAAAATATTGGCTCACTGATGCATATTAGAAGAGGAATCAAATATACTCATCATACATACAACCTTTTCTATAGATAAACTAGTGAATGATTTTATTCTATTTCCATTAATCATGTAGTTGTAGACTTGTATATTTTGTCTTGCGACATCACCACCCCAATAATAGGTTATGTATAGGGTCACTCTCATAATATGGTCCTAGTAATATATTAATAGTTTACTCTCCTTATTGTTTAATAGTGTTAAATCCAATCAAACATTCCAATGTAACCTATGACCTGTTTTTTTGTTAGCTTTATGCTTATTTTATGAGAAGTATCTTACTCTAAATGATGATAACCTACCTGAAGAAGAAAATTTTGATTTTAAATATCTAATTTATTAAGTTAATTTTCCAAAAAGACGAGGAATTATTTCTCTTGAGCCTTTTATTTTCCTAGTTACATTTTGATAGATCATCCATAGAAGAATATTAATTAAAATTTGTAGGTGTGGGGTGGATTTTGTGTTTTAAAATTGATTTCACCTTATCATTGTTCAATGTACCTCAACCAGATAGAAAAAGAAATTTGTAAGGAGACCCCAATTATTTTTCCTTCCATTAGAATCATTTTTGTACACATATCTTATTTACTTATATACATGGAGGTTTCTTATTTAGAGAATCTTTCCACCCATCTCTTTTTTGGGGTTACACTAATAGAATATAATGGTCTTAGTTATGATGATTCTTACTGAGGTATACCTCAAGGGAAACACTTTGATTATAACAGCCATCATATATATTTTCTACTCAGCTATATAAAATGATTAGTTAGTGGAATATTTTTAACTTTTATAACATCAGGAGATTTGAACTTTTTTTGGGTTGATATTTTTTTCATTAAATAAGATTATGCATAGATGGTCATGACAAGGGAGTTCTCTAAAATATTTACTAAATATGATCCAAGTATAAATGTTGGATGATTATCTTTTATAGATGTGGGGTTCCCCTATCTTGTTAAGCATTATATTCCATTAAGTAGGTTCTACCATAGTAAAAGATATATTTGTTTTGAGTATGGCATGGGAGGTGATGGTTACTGGGGAAAAATTCCCCCAGAAATGTGTGATGTAATTTTAGAGGTTTTGGTAAAAATGATCATAGACATATGGGCAAGGGTTTTCCATGAGGTATTGTTTTAGATAAGGCCATTTCCCTCTTTTATTCCCATGATTATATATTTGAATGCACCATATAAAGAGTTGTCTTGATGGGGAACCACTATGTGAGGTATCATGAACTTTATAATAATTCCCAATCATATAATATACCCTTTTCCTATATAGATAATTTCATGTATGAACCTATTAATTACATCATATCATCAATCATATATATTCTAAACCTATGTGGTGAGATTAAGTGGTAATTTTATTATTATTTTTCTATTGTTTGGAATTTTTATTTATGGTGATTGATTTTTTTAATTTAACTTTAGGTGATTTTTTTCTCTAAATTCTTTGTCAAATTCCCACCGACCAAAAAATAACCTTCTTCTAAAATGAAAAAATGAATATGGAGGAATGGTCATATATTATCACCACATCTGAATCGATATATGGGGGAGGCCTCTTAAATGACTTATGTGATCATTTTGAGGATTCTTTTGTATAAAAAATTAAAAACAAAATTCAATCTAATTGATTTAAGGATATATGACATTGAAATAATAGTGAAGTCAACCCACTAAAATAATTCACTATGAACCTTGAGATTCTTTATATTCCTTGAATATGTTATAAAATGGACACTAAAATGATTAATTTTATCCAAAATATCATTGATAATAATGTGATATAATATTCTTCCAATTTTCAGGTTAATTTATATTAATGGGTAGTGAAGGGTTTTACATGACTGTTTTTTTCATCAGTGAGTTATTTACACAAATCACCGGGCTACAAATCATCTTCTAATGAGAATTCATCTTGTTTCACCGCCATAATTGGTTATTTCCTTATACCTTTAATGGGAATGGATACATTTCATTGGGGAATCATCTAGATCACCTAGGGTTATGTATTCCAATGGTGAAGCAGATGATTATCACTATCCTGGTTTATCTAGTATTTATTTTTAGGTATCATTAGATGATGATGGGCCTTAATAATAGGCTATTGTTTTAGTCTGATCTCTTGGTATGATTGTTCCCTTATAGCTCTTAGGGTATCCTTTGATTCGTAGACCCACACTCCCAGATCTCTTTCTCATAAAAACATTCATTATATATATTCTTTAATACAGGATGTAATATACATGATATAACCACTCATAATTAAAAAACAGATAATGATAATTTGATCTCTTACATACAAAATATCATTATAGTTTTATATCTTTAGATAATTATAACACAACATTTAAAAATAAATCCCATGTCTTTCTCATTGAATGGAATATTTTTCCACTATATAAGAGGCTACTTAATTCATGATTATTCTTTTTCATCTCCCATAAATTTTCCCACATGTGTTATCCTTCTTAACATATCCTTTGTATCACATTTCATTATAACATAGATAAATAGAAACATATGAATGTGTGATATCAAACACTCATTAAGGGAATCATATAAGTAAATCAATCGTGACATAAATAGGAATTAAAAATTATCAAATAAATAGGTCATCAATATGAATTCATAATCAACATGTAATGGAGATCATTTTAAATCCATGAAAAAAATGAAAATATGGGGATCAATAATACTAATCTCATACATATGTAATTAATAATTCCTTAAATTAAAAAACTATTTTCAAGGAAATTTTCGAAGGCACATTACATGTCTTAGAGACCGAAGTCAATACTTATTATTTAATAAAGAAGGAATACATGAAATACCAAAACATGTTTTGTCTTCTGATACTCGTTGATGCATCAAAGGGATTTAAAATATCATGCCTCACCTGTCAATTTTTTATGTCTAACGAATTCAACATATATTTCACCAATACCATTAATATCATTCCCTAATGAACACCTTACTGAATCAAAAAATGGTTATGCATAAAATAAAAAAACAGAATACAAATAATTTCCATTATGTTAATAAAAGTGATAACATGATCAAATCCCATCCAGATAGAGATGGTATATGGTCAAACGATACATAGTCAACATTCCAATAATCTTTTGTATTATAATTCCAATACCATTCCTCATGTAAAATAATGTTATAACTAGATCATAACCAATGTAGAGGAAGAATGTAGATAGCTAAACAATATAAAATAAAATTAACAACAATCATCCACATTGGAATGCCAATATTTTTCAATAAGAAAATTGAATAACATATTTTCTAGGTCAAAATATTGAAATATAATTTATATAAATTTGGTTATTACACTATATTTTTAAATGGGTATACATATACAAAAATAATTTAATAATTTAATCATAATCCATTTAGATAAAGAAAGATGGTGTTTTTAACATATCCAAAGAAGTAAGAAATTATTTCCCAAGGGTTTTTGTTGTAGAAATATATATCCCCATAAAAAATTATGAGAATATGAAATTATTTAATAAAATTTAATAATGTACCAAACATAAAGGAAATAAGTTTAAAATAATGATCATAACTCAATGAAAAAAATTGAGTTAACAAAAATCAATAAAGCTGTAGAAACAAAAAGTTCAAAACCCACTTGAATATGGTCATATGATTTTGAATATAAATGACATTAAATTCAATTATTTTGATAAAAATAAATCAATTGGAAGTAAAAATAGTATAAAAAATAAATCATAGTTCATAAAATGTTTTATGTTACAAAGAATGGGAATTGAGACCAAGGTATCCCTTATGACATTAGAAGATTTTGAATAAAAAACCTTGAAATATATAGCATGAAATTGAACTTAAAATAGCATGACTAAAATTTCATTAATGATATAATATCCCAAATAGTAAATATTTAAACCCCATTAATGTAATTAAGTGCATAAATAAATTACATGTCTCAATTAAGGGGAATTAAGATGAAAACACTTAACTAGTTCATGGTTCATTCCTCACATTCATATAATATCCAAAATAATGAAATTAATTTTATTATATACCTTTATAGAAACATTTTTATTCTCTTTTATATGTAATATGAATCATTTATTTATATTCCCTACTCTAATAAAAAAATATATCATATATAATTTAATACATTATCATAGATATATAGGCTCTAATCCCCATGGTTTGATCAATTTAGTAGTCATGGTGAACCAAATGCATACATGATACTCATTTTATTTTTTGAATAGAATATAAAACATAATAGATGAAAATGATTAGGATCCTCGAATAATATTCATAGAAATCATCTTTATATCATTGGGAAATGAGAAAAAATTAGGCTGATCTAAAATTCACATTATTGGTTAAGTAAAGTGGAATCTAACAAGTGTAACTATGGAATAATAAACATATAAAGATAAATAGATGTAAACATATTACATTAAATGAATATTAGGAGCCTAAAATGTATTCATGGATAACAAAATTGAAACAATATCATGGATAATAATAACTGAATTCTAAATTAATCAATTGTTTAATATTATATGTCTAGATCCCAAACATCATGATATCCACACCGTTAGGAAAATTCCTGAATGAAATATAAAACCTTGGTTAAAAACCCATTTAATTTGAATAATAGATTTTTCTCATGAGACCTGTCAATTCATTAAAGTGGAATATAATTCAAAGCCCCACCCATCACTGAATTTCTGATGCATTCCTTATATAGTTTATTATTAATTCAATTCATAAAAAATATTCATTATCAATATATTTCTTTATTGAAAAAATAATACAACATATCAATATTTTCTTAATTAATAATATAACATTCAATGTAAAAAACTATATGTATAAATGATATAGGATTTAATAAATACTAATATCTATGAAAGATAATATTTATATTTAAGGTAAATTTAATATAAAATTATTATAAGAAACTAAATGTTTTAAAATATTATTAATGGCCCCAAAATTAATAAGAGATATGAGATGACCATCTATTCATCGGACTATAGGTTTGTCATAAAATCATGTTATTTAGAATTAAAAAGGTGATAGAAGTGAAGTATTAAAATAATATTTTATAAAATATTTTTATTTATAAAATAATTTAAAATTTATAGAATAAACTAAATTTTATAAAATAATAATAGTCGTGATGAAATCCGTTAATGACATATAATTTAAAAAAACATTCCTTTGGAATATTTGTATTAAAATTATGAAACTCACCTTTCAGAAAATATTATAAATAATCCTTTCAAACCATTTTTTTAAAATAATGAGTGACATAAAATTTCAATAATAAATCATTTCACTAAAGAAAATTAATTTTTTAAAATAATATTTAAAAACATAGATATTAAATGAAATTATATTCGATTAAAGGAGAAATAAAATTAGTTTTTATCTTAACAATTTAATTGATTGATACATGTACAAAAGAGAGGAATGTATGGAAGAAATTATAAAAGAACCATAAATATATAATGTATGATAAAATTAATAGATTTTATTAAGGTTAAATTACTAAATTCCATCAATAAAAATAAAATCAATCAAAAAATAATGTGAGATTGTAAAATAGATTCTTACCAATTTGGTAACATTTAAATTTTAACTCCTTAAAATAATATACATAAATTGAAAAATTAATCATAATGAATAAATTTTTATTCTTGTTAAATAAATATATGGTGAAGTGTATACACCACATAAATATGAATAGGTTCGCTATAAAAAATATGTCTCAATGAAGTATAAATTGAAACGAAATCCCTTACCCGAAAATTCCCTATAATTAAATGTTATTTAACAAAATTTTTAATTATTTTAACCAAGTCCTTAGTTAATAAAATAACCATATACATGTTTATAATGTCATATAATATTCACTTATAAAATCTTACCACCCGTTAATTAAGAATATATCATTTTTACCGTTGTTTTGGGTGTTAACATCTTTATTTTCTCTTGGATTGTTTATCATAGAAGTTCTAATTAATTTTTACATGACATAGAAATATAATATATATACTGATTTAATGTAAAAAATCTAACATTCAATAATTATATGAATTTTTATAACCATTAATAAATTTTATACATGGAAAATGAATTGCATCGGTTTGTGGAGATGATACGTACAAGTGAAATATCATATCCTTAATGGGAAAAGGGGTAAGGAAGTGAATGATAAATTAATTTTAAAGAATTAATATAATGTTTATTTTATCATATATATGCAATATTTTAATCATTACTACTATTCATGTAATTCAATGATGGAAATAAAATTACATCAATTCACATGATAGTAGTCCCCCAAACACACGAGTGATGACTCGATTTCCCGTTTTATGGATAAAACGATGGATAAATATTATGAAATTAATATAATGATATATAAATATATGGAGGATAATATTTTTTATATTTTAAGTGATAATACAATATTTAATTTTCTAAAATAATAAGTAAAAAAATAAAGTGCTTTGTGAATACAATTACCATCGCTTAAAAGATCCTCCTTTTGATCTCTTATTAAGGACCATAGGGTTCATATTTCTATAAACTAAACACTTCTAGATTGTGGATATGTTTTTTGGGGATATATAATGATAGTTTTTGTCAATATATACATATTGATAGGTGCGAATATAACAGTGGAGGAGGTTCCCTTTTATAAGGGGAGGATACCTTCTTGGAAACCATTTATAAATTCCCCAAAAGAATACAAAATGATAAAGTAATTTAAAATAAAAATGATTCCAAATGAATTTATAGTATATTTTTAGAAATTATAAGGTTTCAATATGGACATAAAAGTTTATTTTTAATGTTTAATTTTAAAATATACCCTTATCTTTCTGTTTAACCCCACTGTAAACCCGTTTTAACCTTAACAGGTGTAAATAATTTTGATTATTTTTACTATAAATTGAGACCCGAAATTAATATGGAATTTTTAAAAAATGTTAGTTCTGATTTTTCCAAATTTTTAATCCACATTATAAATTCAAATCACACAGTTGGAATATTTTAATTTAAAATTGACCAACAAACATTTTAGAAATCTATTTTTCAAAGGAATAGTTTTCGTAATTATAAAATGTCTATCTATCAAATATCAATATAAAATGGATTAAAATCACCTAAATTTTATTATTAAGATTAAAATTAGAGTAGTTTAACGTTTAAATAAATTTTAAACCAAACTGAAATTTTTAAAAAATTAAACAATGAGGAAATTTTAATAGAAAAAAATATCTTCTATTATTCCTCAAAAAATTAATATTTTCCAACATATTTTCATAAAGTCACTTTAATATAATTTTCAAATGCTAATTTAAAAAAATATACTTTTTAAAAATAAGGTTTCATAAATTTTAAATAATTAATATTAAAATAAGTGTGGAGAACATGGAAAAACAACTTTTTGGAAAATACAGTGTCTTTGTATAAAACTATGTTTATTATTATCCCATTACCATAAAAATATTATTTGAATGATAAAAAATCGGATTGAATATATAATATATAAATTTCATTAAAATGATTCACCAATAGTGATTAATTTATTATATTAATATACAAACACATTGCGCACAAAAAAATCTATTTTTCATGAAAAACACTCCTTTTTCATTCAAATGATTTCTATTTTCACTTCTAATAAATTTATAACCAATGAATATATTTATAAATTTTTAAACTATATACATTTCATAATTTAGTTAGTCCTATTTATCCCATCCAAAATAAATACTATATTATAACAGTATACTATATTATGATTCATTTTGACCCAATATTATGTGTATCAAAGAAATTGAATTGATCAAATGTATTTAAAAAGAGATATACCATAAATTCATTGAGTTTTACATTCTTCTATACATACAAAATTAATCCAAAAAAATTTATGAAGTTAACATTATGGATACATTTGGTTAGATCTACATTATAATTTCTTTAGATTCCCTTGTCACATATTTTATCTTCTAATTTCTCCAAAGTATTATTTCCTGTTAAGTCATATGATTCCCCAAAACATGTTTTCTAGTTTCTGGAATTTGGATAGGCTATTTAAAGTAATATATATTAGGTTCTACTTCTTATTTTTCATTGGTGTGATCACGTTTTGAATGAAACATGTACATCCTAAATAATTATATATATAACACATAATGTACATTCAAAAGCCTTGGTGTTATTTCAAATAGTATTCCACCATTCCAATTATATCCATAATTTTAAATTCTCAGATATAAATGTGTCTTAGTATCCCTTTATTACAATAACATATAACCCCCTTCCGAAGAGATGATTTAAAAAATAGGATCTTCCAATTGAAATTTGAAATCATTCCTTCTGTTATCAACTTATCACTTTTACCTTCTTTGTGATTATTTGATATTGGTTTGAATATTATTAAATTTTTTCATTGTCTCCTTCAAAATATTTTGGCATAAAAGTTTACTTTCACTAAATTATCCCAGAAAGTTGGAGAATGAAATCTCTTTCCCTATAATGCTTCATATGAATCCATTTGAATACTTAAATGGAAGATATTATTGTTGGTAAGGTTTGTATATGGTAAATAATGATCCCATATACCATTAATGTTAACAGATAATGAACTAAACATTTATTATAATGTTTTAGTATTAATTTCTTACCATCCATCAGTTTGAGGGTGATAAACAGTGCAAAAATGAAGATCACTATCAAGATCCTTCTGAAGACTAGTCTATAATTTTTATATAAATAATGGTTTATGATTAGAAACAATTGAAAGAGGTTCTCCATGAATTATTAATACTTCATTAATATAGACCCATGGAAAAATATAAAGTGGTAATTATTCTATTATAGTGAGTGAATGTGAATATTTAATCAAGGTGATCAGTAATAACCCATTTTTCATCATTTATTCTTGTAGTATTTGGAAATACTAGGAAATATTATATTGTTATATTATCCAATTTACTCATAGGAATAGGAAATTATTGCATGTATTGTATATGATGTTGTCTCTAATCCTTCACCCATTGAGAAACTAAATATATTGACACATAATAAAAAATTTTCTACTACATATTATCCAAATAAAAGTGTTCCTTCAAATATCTAAACATATTGAAGCTATGAGGGTATATAAAAAAATTTTGAGCTATGAACGTCATTTAATAATTAATTTTTTATATCATATATAGATGTAAAACATTATATCTTTCTGTGTTTCCAAATTCCATATTCAAAAATAATTTATGCTAATTATCCATAATCCAAGGTTTTAATTTTAATTTTAATATTCTAATAATCTGATGGGGAAATTTTTATCTTTTCCAGAGAAAATGGTTTCAAAATAATTTGAAAATGGAGTGATTTATCCCCTTCATTAATAATTCCCATATATATCTAAACTATATACCTAAACATGGGATCCCTATCAATTCACATTTGTTTCAAAATCTCCATGATCTTTTCTACTTAATGAATCCACTACCTTATTTTCCTTCCATGGCTAGTAGTGTATTTATCAATCATAATACTCGAGTATTTTGAGCCATCTCATTTTCCTTACACTGACATATTTGTTTCAAAATATGCATTTCATGCTCTTATGGTCTATTTATATCTCAAATCATTCACCATAGAGGTATTGTCTCCATATACTTGAAGAAAATATTATTGATACCTACTCCAGATCTTGGGATGGATAGTTCTATTCATGAAACTTTAACAGTCTTGATGCATACATAACAACGTTATAATTTTTCATAAGGTTGAAACCAATTCAATTCTATGATACATAACTATATATAAAAAGTCATCTATTTTTTGATGGTAGAGTCAAATTTGGATATTTGACATATTTTTACCTGAATTCTTCAATATATTTTCAATTTCCTTTAACAATTTTAAATTTATCCCTTTTCACGTAAGATTGTTTAATTGATTAGACAACATGAATATATTCTGAATTAATCCCTAATAATAACCTAAAAACCCAATGAAATTTTTCACATCAGTTATGTTTTTTGGGGAAGGAAATTATTTAATGGAAATTTTCTTTAGTGTATCAACCGAGATTCCATATTTGGAGACAATATGGCCAAGAAAAGGGAATTTCTAAAGCTAGAATTTAATGTTATGAAATTTATTATATAATTAATTTCTTATAAGGGTCTCGATAAGGATTCATAAGTTTATTTTATGGTCCTCATTGACGTTAGAATAAACCATGATATAATAAATAATTCCATTGAAAAATAATCAAGATATTCCATGAATACTCTATTCATTATGTCTATAAAAACAAAGTCTATATTATTCAATCCATATAAAATTACTATAAAATCATAATATCCATACTTAATTTGAAATATTTTTATCAGGATATATTTAATATTTGCTCACAATTGATAATATCAAGAACAAAGTTAAATATTTAAAAAATACTCACCTTTGTGTAGTTGATCAAATAAGTCATCAATGAGAGGAAGAGGATACTAGTTCTTTATCATACTAACATTGATTTCCTTATAATCAATACAATTCCTCATAGATCCATCATAATTCAAAACATATAGAATAGGGTCTCTCTATGGTGAACAAATTGGGTGAATAAATCCCTTATTAAAAAACTCTTTCAGTTGTTTCTACAAATCCAAAAATTCCATAGTGGCCATTCTATAGGGAGTCTTCAATTTTGGACTTTCATTTGGTATTAAATCAATGTTTACATCCTCAATTTAAAGACTTTCATTTCCATCAATATATTTTGTTTCCTATTATTCCACAAGAATCTTATCTAGAAGTGATATTGGGGTGGACATAGACATGAATCAAATGATGAGGTCTTTGCTCAAAGGTTGTATTATTCGACATCTTTATCATTGATCATAATTTTTTCCCCTAAAATAATTGTTTATAATGAATTTTGAAATATTTTCCATCTCAAGGATTATATCATAGTCAACCAAAAGCATGTCAATATAGTCATCAAACCAAGAAAATTTATGTTTCATAATGGGGAATTCCTCACTCAACCATTTATAGTGAAGATTCACTAGGTTTTTTAACTAAAAACTACCTACTCAACATGTTAGAAAAATAATTATTTTTTTTTTGAAAAATATGGGATATAAAAATAGTGTGATGATCCCAAATAAAATAAGGAATTAAATAATTTAGAGGATATGTTTAATGTACGTACAACCACATATTTAAGAATATATTTAAATAATAAAAATATCTTAAAATCCACTATAATGGTCTATAATAGAAATTTGAATTATCCTCAAAATATATGATGGGACTATAAAACTAGGTGTGTAGTATAACCCATTCTTTTGTTCCGAGGTACGATCGAGTCAAACCCCAAAGACCCCTTTTTAGAGTTATTGTCCCTAGGTCTGAATATTCCAGAACCATCTACTTGAATTATTTAGATGGGGATGTACTAATATGAAAACCGCATAATCTATTCCTTACCAAAACAATATGATGTTTTCTAAATGTATCCTCTATTTCTATCATAGGATTATGTTCCCATGTATATTTTTTCACAAAATAAACTTCCCATATTTTTTACTAATATTTCTTTGACATCAACTATAACAAACATGACTCCCATAACCCAGATCCAGTATATAATTTTTTAAATTAATATGGATAGGGTTACAATCTTAAATGACCAATAAATATTTTATTCTTAGATAACTAGACACATAGATAGTACTTATTTTAAATTTGGAATTGATTGAAAAACATAACAGAACAAAACTCTCATGATACTTGAAACTCATTAAATGAATTGATATTATTTTCCTTTGGAAATGAAAAAAACAAGGGTGTTCTCAAATTATCATTAAGGGTCTCATTCAAAGGATTATATCATGAGTAAATAAGGCATAATCAACATGGAATTGTAAATAATTGAGAACACATTCCATTTAAAAAATAACATCATCATGAAAGGAATATATGGATAATATCAATACAATAAACAGATGGATAATAATTATTTAATTATAATTAAAGAAAAATCATAATATTGGATGTCCTGATCATATACATCATGATATTTATAACATTTATACCTTATGCCAAGATAGATTAAAACAAAGGGTAAACCCCCCCCCCCATTTAATTTGGCCGGTTGATTTCACTCATCATACCTATTGATGCATCGAGGGGATATATAATTTGAGTATCCACCTATAAAAAAAGATAAATATAAATTAAATCAATTTGACATTTATTAATATAGACATATTCATTATAAAAATATTTTTTCCATTTTTAAATAAAAAGGCAATACTTATAATTTTAAAAAAAGTATTATAATATTTTAATTAAAAGTTGAATTTATAAATTTTAGAATTTAATATTAAAAATTGAATAATAGTTTTTAAATTTGAAAATAAGAATATAATTATTGAGAAATTTTTTTATTTTTTGGAAAACAAAATTTTTTAGGGAATAGTGGAAAATACTGACTATTATAAAAAACTGATTTATTTTCAGTAAATTAAATAAATTAAAAGTATATTAATGTTTTTAATAATAATTAAAGTATTATAATTAATTTTTAGTTATATTAATAAACATAATTAATTTTTAATCAAATTTATATTGTTTTTCAGTAAAAGATTCTTTTTCAGTTTAAAAATTGATTTTGTAAACTATTTTAAATTTGCATAGTATTGCTAATTTTTAATTAATTAAGATAATATATAATGAAAATTATTTTAAATTAAATTTATAGATTATATTTCAATAAATATGAATATATATTCCTATAATGAATATTCATAACCAAATAGTTAATATAAAATCATATTTTTGTGTAAAAATATACTTTTTGAAAAATCATTTTTTTATCGCATATATAGGTATTTTTTAAAATAAAAATTTTCACTTATGTGAATTGAATTTAGTAAAATATAATCCATATTTGAAATCATGATAATTTATATTCTTTAATAATTTCATCTAAATGTTTATCCCTTGTGAATAATGAAAAAAATATTAATTACTCTATTTAAGGTAAAAAACAGATTTGATAGTGGTTAAATTAAAATGGTAAGAGTAAAAATGACATAAAAACATTTATAAAATACCTTTTATGGAAATATTTAGACCTTATAATGAATATGTGTGGAGAATAATTTTTTTTTTTGAAACTTTATTCATGTCAAAAACATTGTTACAGAATTTAATTTTCAAAAATTACATGTGTTCCACCGACCTCAATTATAAAGGCCACCCCTCTCTTATTTTCATAAAAAATTAAAACCCTTTTAGTTAAGAAAATACATACCCAGATCACATATAAAATATAAAACCATATATTATAAACCTTATTTTTTTTATAAATTCATTATAGGAATACTTTCTCTATAATTTAAAAGGGGTGGTCCCACAAGAGGTAAAATTCCAAACTAAACATTTTTGTTTCCATTATTTTTATATCTCAATAAAATGTTATTCAACTAGGATCATATGAAAACATAATAAAATAATATATAATAATATTTTATTAAATTAATTTAATGACTTATATCCATCTCCTTTTCTCCCAAATTGGAAATGATATCATTATTCGTGTGTACGGCAAACTACTTCCCCGAGAATCAATGAAAACTTTTATTCATCAACACCTATTAGGGTTGGGTATGATTATGGATATAAATTATATATATGATATGCATAATATAATTATACCTCTTGATTCATTATATCATATATAACTTTTTTTACTTTCCATTATATAGGGTATATAATAACGCCACTCGTATGTACCGCAGACTATCACCTTACGAAGTGATGTGATATTTTTACTAATTAAAGAAATAAAAAGTAATAAAGATAATTTTAATTAATATATGTTTAATAAATGAATTAATTTGGATATTGATGAAATATTTTTCATTCTAAAAATATAATATATCATTTTCTTTCTTATATTTTCACTCACTAAAAAGGGATAACATTGTTCATGTACATTTAGACTACCACCTTCACGAGGCAATCTGAATCTCCTTTCATCATAAAAATATATGATATATATAAGTACAATTAAATATATAATTTTGGATATATGATATTATTATGATTTTATATTGATAAAATACTATGTACCACCTTTCCATAATTATCTTTGAAAAATAGAAACTTTAATCATGTGTACATACGACCTACCATCTCCATCATCATAATGTAATTCATTTTTCATAACCATATTTCACTATTGTTCAAAAAACTATAATTTATGAATAAATATTATCATTATATCAGGATTAATATTCTTTATATGTTTAAATAATGACCACTTTTACAATATTCAACCTAATAAAATCATTTTTGACACATAATCTAAATATGGTCAAAACATATGATGTAAACCTAATAGATTAAGTAATCATATATAACATATAAATATTTTAAATGAATGTAATTATAAAAAATAAAATTTTATTAAAAATTAAATAACAAAAATAAGTTTATTATTCAGGAATATAAATAATGTATGTGACGAATCAAAACTGATGTAATGGACTTTGCCCAATTTCCTTTCATTGAGGCATATTTTGTATTTAATAACATATATTCTATTTTGAGGTGTACATACAAAACCTTTTACATGATATATAATGAATTTATCTTTAATAATATTTGTATTTAATGTTTTTTTAACATTATTCTTTCAGACGGCTTATGATTCAAATATTTCCAAAGTTATATGGGACATTTGTTTAATAAAATCTATTTTAATGTTCTCTATATAAATCTGTTTTAATGTTTTCTATATAAATATATTTTTCTTCTTTGACATTGTTTTTAAAATTATTTTATTAGTAAAATTATTTTTTTATAAATGAACTTTTTTCTCATTCATTTGATATTTTTGTAAAAAAGTCTTTGTATGGAATGTTTGACTCTCTATAGAAATGACAAAAGGAATTTTATATTTTAACATATGTGATGATAATGAATTTCCCACCAGTGTAACCATTATTTGAATATTATATTCCCTTACAATATTTGTGGTTTTCTTTAGAGAAAAACACTACATACCTTGTTCTGGATAATTTAATTTCAAAAAATGGGGTTTAACATAATAGGGTATTTTGATATGTGAAAGTGTTCTTAAAAGTGGTTTAAAAGATATTTTTGAGGTATTTATGATGAAAATTTGAAACCCTAAATTTTTTTATTCATGATATGGCCCTTAGAAATTTTTTATAATGGGTTCACTTAGATAGTGTTGGGTGAGTCTGTTATTGCTTATATGATATGTTTGCCCAGATAGAGATCCAATGCATTGAGTAATGTTTTTGGTCAATGGAGAATCATATTAGAAGTTGGATGTATAATTATTCCAATTTATAATAGTTATATAATGGTTCTATGAGATTAAGAACCAACAAGAATTTTATTTGCTTAGTAACGGGTTTTCATTGAAATCATTTGTTTTAAAAATGTAATATAAATGAATGAAAAATCAATTTCAGGATAAAATGTTTTGTTATTGAGAGAAGAGTTTTCATGGGTTTAATTTTTTTTACTACTCTAATGGTTATTTATTTTTATGTCCCATAAAGATATATTATTTATCAACCCATTTTTTTTATATTTTTTCATAGGATTTAAGGATTTTTAAGGTAAATTAATCGGTAATAATGAATGTTGTGTTGATTTTTCATGAAAATAAAGCATGTTTTTTAAAATATTTATATGGTGGGAAAAATGGATATTGTTATAAAGTGTCAACATTGCATGATATGGATTTTTATTTATGGTCTGTGACCTATTTTTATAATGCTCTAAACCTGAAAAATTCTTAAATGTAATTGAATGTATTCTTTACGTAAAAATCAAGATTATGTAATGTTTATGGTTAAGTCAATAAATTTGGTATCATAGGACATTTTAGATATCATTAGAGGTAAGAATAATGTTAAAAACATTCCCTTGAATGATTTTACATTAAAGAAATATTGAAATGATTTATCATTTTAATATTACCTTGTTTCTTCATTTAAAAAATAACTATTCAGAACGGTTTGTTGAAGTGGAAATGGAGTGGGGGTAGTGTGAATGTACCAAGATGAAAATATAATTCCAAATCAGAATCCTTAAATGGATGTAATTAAAATATAATCATTCCTTGTTGTGATGGATTAATTGAAAAGACTGTAAATGGTGGTGTTATACATACTATAGAGGAACCTGATATACCAAAAAGGAACCTGTCTATAATGGATCATTTCACGAGGAAACATCCCCCATAATTCATTTGATCATCCTACCTTGTGGTATTAGATGAATAGATCTATTCTATAGATAATGTATTTAAAGTATTGGGAATTTTGGAAATTCAAAAGATAACTCTTTCATTTTATCATTTTGAAGGTGAATCCAATAAATGGGATGATTTTGTTATCAATACAAAATAGAAATATGATATTAATAACTTGTAATGGGAAAAATTTAAGTACATTATCACTGAGAAATATTTCCATAATGTAGTTTACCTCTATGTGGAATACTAAATCATATAATTAATAAAGATAAATGATGATTTTTTTCACATGCATGAAACAAATTTTACAAGACTCTATAGGTATCTATTAGGTTTTATTAGAAATATTTTTTGTTAAATTAATAGATTTTACTCATTATTGAGACCAAATATATGAATATATTTATAATCATGGTAATTTTACCATATGATAATGTTTTTCATTTTGTTTGAAAAGTAGAGATGCAGTTTTTTGGACACTTATGTTCCTCATAATGACGAATACAAGAATCATTCTGGATAAAAGGTGATGGGGAAATATTGAGGAATGAGAACTTGATGTAAAAAATGAATTTCCCATTATGTGGAATGTATAGTAAAACAAACCACTGATAATGTATTATGAAATTGGGTAAGTTTTATCAATGTGGAAAGTTAGGTCATATGGCCCATGATTATATGGAAATGAATCTCGATGAATCGAAGAATGGGTTAACAGATATCCACCCAATGGTGAGGTGTTTTAGTTGCAATTATTGGGGTCATTATGAAAATTAACTCCTAAAGTTAGTGACATACGATGTCAATCATCATTGTTGGATTCAATAGGGTATGAAAAAATCTTTTTATACTACTAAGGTTTATTTTAGGTCGTCAAATGAAGTGGCGACTGGTATTTTACTTATGCTTTTGAATTATAGAAGTACCTTTCTTGACTCTGGATCATATCATTATTTCATTTTATCATAAATTTTCAAGGAAACTAGTAATATCCTCTCATGAATGGAATATTCACCATTTTATGAAACCAATGTTTGTATGTATTAAAGAAACCTGGATTTATAGGAATCTTCTTATTATCATCAGTGGGATGGTCTTTCCTATAATTCTTGATGAACTAGCTAGAGTAGAGATTGATATCCTTTTGGGTATGGTATGGATTTTATTTTATCATGGTAAGATATACTTTAGAGCCAATAAATATTTATTAAATGATTTCATGCCTCGGATAACTACTAAGAAGATGAATGTTTGATTAGAGATGGCATTGAATGTTACCTAGATCATATTTTTTAATTGAAAAAAGAACACTCAAATTAGTGATGTAACAATATGAATGAATAAATGGACGTTTTTTGGATGATTTTATTAGTTTTATTCCTATTCAAGAGGTTTAGATTACTTTGACTTAGTTCCTGATGCAAAGCATATTTCTAAACCCCATTATCAAATGGCTCAAGTGTTGAAATAGAAATTAGATAAAGGTTTCATCTGACCTAGCACATAACCATGGGGGGATCCTATATTGTTCGATGATAATAAATATTATTCAATGAAACTTTTATTTGATTATAGAGCCTTAAATAATTTCATTGTTGGGATAAAGTATCTTGTCACTCAAATCTATGATTTTTTTTATTATCCCTAGAGAGAAAAATATTTTTTCAAAGTATATGATGCTATAGTATGATAAAATTATAAATAATTCATTTGGGACAAGATATGAAAACAATGATTTTGTAGCTTCTTTCTTTGGGGTTTCCCATATAGCTATTCTATTTATAGACTATATGAATTTTTTTCCCTGAGTTCTTGGATAATGTTTTGGTTGAGTTTATTGATGAAAATTTGGTATAATCTAAATCTTAGGAGGAATAATAAAGGCACCTATGTATTGTTTTGAAAACCTTTAAAGAATGTAAACTATATGGTAAATTTAATATGTGTGAATTTTGTTTGAAACAAATTTCTTTTGGGGGAAATATTATTTCTATATATTGAATAATTATTGACACTTCTAAATTAATAGATTTCTAAGAATGGGAAATACCAATAGATATCACAGATATATATAGTTTTCTTAGTTTATAATGTTAATACAAGTGGTTCATTGAAATCCTTACTTGTTTTTATAGACCACTGAATAAGTTAACATGAAAAGGATTTAAATTAATCATGAAAAGAGTATGTGATGATTTTTTCTATAAAAAAAAATTGATTAATACTACTATTTTGGTCCTGCCATTTAGAAATGGGAATTTTACCAACTATAAAGATGATTATTTGAAAGGATATTATTGTCCCTAATGTAGATTGATCGGATAATTTCTTATTCCCAACATTTGTTTAAACATCTTTAAAAATTTACCATATACATTATCAAGAATCAGGTATTATGTATTTTTCCTTTAAACATTTGAGGCATAAATTTTATGGAGTAAAGTGTGAAATATAAAATGATCAAAAAATATTGAAGTATATATTCACTCAGAAATATTTGAACATCAGACCAAGAATATGGCTATAAATGAATAAGGATTATTATTTCATGATAAATTATAATTATAGAAAATAAAAAAAGTAGTAGATTCTTTGAGTCAAAATAAATAATGCTAAATTAAACAAGTACTGTTTAGTATATGACCCTTTGGTTATTTATTTGATATGTTTTGGCCTTCAACTTGTGGATGTAGGGAAATAAATCTTTTTTTGTTTTAGGATTTATGGTAGTTGACTTTTTTAGAAGGAATTAAGATCTTTATTTATTGGAAAAGTTATAATCCATTAAGAAGATTAAGATTCTGTATTTTAATATTAATGAAGATGGTTTTTTAAAATTTGGAAAAATATTATGTGTGTCTTGTGTTTCCTAGTTGAAGAATGATGTATTTAGTAAATCTTGTAGTTCTTCACTTTCTTTTCATTTAGGAAACTATTTGATGTATAGAAACCATCGTGATTATTACTAATGGGATGGAATGAAAAGAGATATTTATGACTTTACCATGATGTGTTTGACTTGTTAGAATGTTAAATAAGAAGGATAATTACTTAAGAGAATGATTTAACCTTTTCCAATTCTAGATTGGAAATATAAAAATATATCCTTATATTTTGTTGTTAGATTACCAAATAATTCTATAGGTAAAAATGTGATTTGGTTTATTATTGATCGATTAAATAAATCCCTAAATTTTTATCCCTTTAATGAAATTATGTCTCTTTATAAAAATTATTGATAGTATATAAGGGAGGAAATTTGGTTATATAAAGTTACACTCTCCATTGTATTTGACCATGATCCCATTATTGCATCTAATTTTTGGACAGGACTTCAGAAATAACTAGGTACTGAATTAAATTTTAGACCAACATTTAATACTGAAAATGATAGTGGGTATAATTAGGTGAATAAGACTATGAAATATATGATTCGTTATTTTCTAATATATTACAAGGGAATTTAGTATCAATAACTTTCTTTTCTTGAGTTTTCTTATCATAATAGTTTTTATTCTTGTATATATATGGAACCATTTGAGGCATTACATGGAAAGCTTTGCTGCACACCAGAATTTTGGGATGAATTAATAGAAATGAAGTAGATGGGACTAGATTTATTAGTGTAAATGTATGAGAATATCTAGTTGATTATGCAACATACGAGGATGGGTCATAGTTGGCATTAAAAATATTCAGATAACTAGAGGAAAGATATTTATTTTAAGGTAGGTGATCCTATATTAATTAAATATTTTCCAAAAAAAAAGTTGTATGTGTTTTAGAAATTAGGGGAAGTTAATTACATTTTTTATTGGACTGTATGAAATCCATAGAACGATAGATTAATTTTACACTGATTGGATTTTCCTCTGATTTTATCTTGGGTACACAATGTATTTTCTGTTTCAATGTAAATAAAATATGGGTTAGATTCATCTCATGGTTTGATCCTTGAAGTAGTTTATTTGGAAGAGAATATTTCTTATGGTAAATGGAAATTTCATATTCATGTCTTAAGAGATAAATTGGTTCATAATAATGGTATTGGTGATTTTAAGGGTTTATGGAACACCCATATGGTGGAAGAGGCAACATGGGAATATGAAAATGATATAATGGAAAGAAATTATCATATGTTTAATATGTGAAAATCATTTTGAGAAAATCATTTCCAAAAGGGATTATGAACATAAAAATCCATGTGAATATAGAATAAATCACTTTCATGTTTATTAATACAGTTATATTCATTATAAAAATATTAAGTAATTGTTAAATCAAAAACAAAATAGTTGTAATTAAACACATTAATTATATTGTTTTATTTAAAAGTAAAATTTATAAATTTTTGAATTTTATTTTTAAAAAATGAATATCCTTTTTGATATAAAATATCAAAATATAATTATAGTGTAATTTTTTTATGAAAATATTGATTTTTACGTGAATAGTGAAAAATACCGATTATTGGTAAATATTCTTTCTTTTCAATAAATTTAGTAATTTAAAAGTCGAATTATTTTTTAAAATTGATTTAATTGAAAAAAATATTATAATTTAGTTATATTTAATACACTAAATTAATTTTTAATGAACTTTATTTTTAATTTTAGTATACATTAGTTTTTGTTTAAAAATATTTTTTTTCTAAAAACTCTTTTAAAGTGCACATGGTTTCTAATTTTTAATTAATTAAGATAATTTTTAATTAAGAATATTCTAAATGAAATTTTTATAATATGTATCAATAAATATTAGTATATATTCATAAAATCTTTATTATTAATCATCTAGTTAATATAAATTCACATTTTTCTTCAAAATACACTTTTTGAAAGCTATATTATTCATCTCGTCTGTGGGGTTCTTTAAAAATTATTTTTCCAAGTATGTGAATATAATTTTGTAAAATGGAAAAAATATTTTTAATCATAATAATTTTTATTATCTATTATAGTAAACTTAATTTTTAATTATAATGAATTATGAAAAATGTAAATATTAATTATCGTAGTTAAGGGAATAAAATTCACCTTGGGGTTCAACTAAAATGATAATGGATAAAATGACATAAGTGTTTTATAAAATATATTGCATTGAAAATATTATATATTAGTATGTATATTTATAGATAATAATACATATTTTACCATTTTATAATGTGAAAAAATATGCATACACCTTTTCGTTTTCAAAAAATATAGGTGTGCATGTCACCTCATTGATAAAAGCCGACAACTCTCCTCTCTTACTCACACATTAAAACAATTTTTGTTTTTAAAATACATAAAAAATTTACCAAAATACATCCTATAACCCATGAATAATTTTTAAAAAAATCCATTATAGAAATTCCTTAGTTATAATCCTAAAGAGGTGGTCTGAGAGGAGGTAAACTTCCTAACTATACATTATTATATTATTTCTTCTTCCAACTACAAAAAAAATTCTTCAAATATGATAATATGATTCAAAATGTATTTAAAATATATTGAGAGTTTATTAAATTAATTAATTGAACTATATTGATCTACTCTTCCTTCAAATGGGAAAGTATAATGTGGCTCGTGTGTACGGCTGACTACCGCCTCATGAATAGACGTGACACTTTTTCCATAAAACCCATCACGGTTGGGTATGATGATATATCTAAAGAATATATAAGATATTAATAACATAATTATAAATGTGGAGTTATTATATCATATAAAGTATATTTAAATTCCATTCCAAAAGTGATATGATAAAGTTGTTCAAGCGTACAACAAACAACTGCTTCACAAAGCAATGAGATTAGTTTTTCACTATCACTTTATGTGGAAGTTAATAAGGTTATTTTAATTAATATATGTGATATAAATGAAATAATTATGATATTAAGTGCATATTGTTCATTCTAAAATAAAATATATAATTTTTTCGTACCTTTTCACTAAATGAAAAATGATAACATCGTTTATATATGAGTGTACTACAGCCATCATGAAGTGATGTGACTCTCTTTTCACAACCACACCACATGGATGATATATATAATTATATTTAAAGAGATAATTTTATATATATGATATTATTATAATTAAATAAAGACAAAATATTACTTACCTACATTAAATAATTGTGGTTGAAAAATGGAAACATTACTCATACGTACATACAACCTATCATCTCTGTGAATGTAACATAGTTTATTTTTCATAACTGAATTTTATGATTTTTCATAAAAGTATTCTTTTTTTTATAAATATGAAAATTATTTCTCGATTATTATTCAAGATATTTTTAAATAATGATCACTTTTACAATAATAAACCTAAAAAATCATTTTTGAAACATCACCTGAATATGGTCCAAACATCTTACATGAATCTAATTGATTTATTAATAATATATAAAATTGTAATAAGTGAAATAAATATAATAATAAAATTATAAATATTTATTATGAAATTAAATAATTGAAATGTGTTTATTGTTTAGGAATTTAAATAATTTACATGACAAATCAAACCTGAGGTATGGGTACTCATCACAATTCCCTTTTATTGAGGAATATTCTGATGTTATGAACAAATATTCTATTATGAGGTGTATATACAGACCCTATGATAATTTATATTAAGAATTATATATTATAATGGGTTTCAAGGATTTTTTTAATGTTATTATTTCCTGGGGGTTATGGTTGAATATTTCCAAAGTGATATAAGACTTTTCTTTAAAAAATATCCTTTAATATTTTTCTTGAAACTGTAATTTTCATTCAAGAATATGTTTTTAAAATGATTATACTATGAAAATTAAATATTTATAATGGAATTTTTTAGAAATATTTCATTTTTTTAAATGATTCTATTTATGAAATCTTTGACTTTCATAAAAAACTACAAAAGGAATGTTATATTTTACCATATGCAGAAACAACAACTCTTCCCAACGCCATAACAATTATTTGAAGATTAGATTCATTTAAAAGATTTCATGTTTCATTAAAAGAGATCATGTATTTCATATTTTTGGGTACCATAGATTTTGAATACTATTTTTTAAAAGAACATTGTATTTTGATATCCGAGAGTGCTCTATAAATTGGTTTAAAAGAGATTTTCCAGGGTTTAATGATGAAATATTGTAATATTAAAATGTCTTATTTGTGATATGGAATTTTGAAATTATTTACTATCTGTGTACATAGAGAGAACTGGGGGACCCTATTATTTATTATACGATGGGTGCACTCAGATAGCGCTCCAATACATTGGGTAATGATTATTTACTTAAAAGAATATTTTTCGAAGTTGGTCATATGGATATTATAATTAGTAATGGTTTTATAATGGTTATCTAAGATGATGTCACAAGAAAGATCCTTTAATGTTATATTCTTCATAATGAGTTTCCAGGGAAATAATTTTTTTCAAAAGGTAATGTAAATGAATGATAATTTATTTTCTTGGGAAAATGTAATGTTTTTAGGAAAAGGGTTTTCTTTTGTTTTCATGTTTTTCACTGAACTAATGGGTTTATTATATTTTGTGACCCTTACTATGTTTTTTGTGCTCATGCAATGTTATTAAAATATTTTTCATAGGATTTATGGATGGGTAAGGAAAAATCAGAGTTCATTTTTAATGCCGTTAAGATATTCCATAAAAAGGAATCATGTTTTTTAAGAAATATATATGCTTAGAATGATTAATATGGATTGCAAGTGTCCAATTTTTACTATAATTTTCAATTTTGTATGAGTTAAGACCTAATTTTAGAAAATAATAAACCTAAAAAACATCCTAAAATGTAAAATAATTAATTCATGATTTAAAAGTCGAGATTACTTAGTGTTTATGGTCGGTTACTTGTGTTGCCCATCACTGCATATCAAAGGAATTCCTCATATATTGAATATTCAATTAAATTCAAAAATAATATGTCTTATTAATAGATGTATTTATTAAATAATGATTATGACATATCAATATTTCCATAGTCAATCAAATAACATTCAAATAAAAAAACAATTTATTGAAATGAAATATGGATTAAGCAATAATTATATCCATAATAAATACTATGGATATTTAAGAGGAATGTAATGTATAATTATCCCAATAATGTAAATGTTTCAAGATAATTATAACAAATATAAAATTAATAATAGACAAGAAATTAAATTTGATTCATTAGGAATATAGTTTTTAAATAGTATTATGTCCCTACGACGAATAAAGGGAATGGTGGTGAAAAATTAAATTAATCCTTCATAGAATTTTCTTCTTTTTAAAACCATTGAAAATGTATATAATAAAATAAATTTCATAAAACCATTATGGTGGTGGGGAATTCTATTATCATAGTATATTTAAAAATAGTTCCTTTTGTCTTCTTGTAAAGAAATTTGAAAACATCCATTGCTTAAAATATTATAAACGTTATATCTAGCCCTTATAAAAAGTCAAGGAAAACCTGAAATATACTTAACAAATATTTTAAGTATATAAAATGGAATTTTAAAAAAAACTTTGAAATTCATGGAAATGGAATAAAAATATATCCAATTAAAAGATAAATAAAATATTTTTTCCTTTAATCATTTATTTTTATTGATTTATGTAAAAAATAAAGGGGAAATTAGAGTAAAATAGGGAAACTACTGAAATAGCTCATGAATAATAAAATTATTATAGCTCATGAATTATAAATGATAATATTATTTCAATAAAAATAAAATAAATCCCAAATAAATGTGATATTATAAAATAGTTTCTTACCTCTTAGGTAACTTTTAAATTGTAACCCTTGGATATAATAAAAAGGAATTGAAATAGTAATCAATACAAATAAATATGTATTCTTGTTAGATATATAAAATATATAGTATATAAATCATATAAAAGTGCAGAAATATAATATAATTGAAATAATGTTACTTTTAAAAAAATTATATATAAAATGGAAAATTTTAAATTCATTAAATAAGACGATTGTTTTCAATAAAAATATATATTTTTACAATTAATTATAAAATAATCCGATCTAAAAATTATAACAAACTAACTATGTGATAATTTTGATATCTTGACTTCAAAAAATGATGTTAATTTTTCAAAATAAATTTTCTAAAAGTAAAAAAATTTAATTTTAAAATAAGTACAAAAAATGAGACAATACCACTTTTTAGAAAAATTATAGTTTTATAGAAGAAAATGAATTTATTATTATGTCATAACTAGAAAAAATATTAGATTAATAATAAAGAATTATTGAATATATAATATATAAATTTCATTTTAATCATTCTAAAATAATGACTAATTTGATTTATTAGAGTAAAATATATTATTTTCATAAAAACAATTTCAAGAAAAATATTCCTTTTACATTTAAACGATTTATATATTTGTTTCTAATAAATATATAAATGGAAAATTTATTTATACATGTGTAAACCATAAACCATTCATAATTTAGTTTTTCTTATTAAATCCCAAATATTTGACATATATTTTATAATTATATATGGTATTATGGTTTATCTAAACACATGGCATCTTGTGTCGCAACCCATTGAAGAGATTAAATTTATATTAAATTAAATATGCCAAAAATTATCCATGTTTTCCAATTAATTATCATATTCAATTTAATTATTATATAGTTTTCTATCCTATGTTAGTTACTTGAGGTTGTTTTTCAATTTTCCACAACACTTAATGTATTTTCATAATGTTAGAAATCATTGTAAAGTAGTTTAATAATATCCAAGTGGTTAATAATGTTATGTAAATTTTGATTATATATCCAATATATTTTTAATGTCAACCATTATGTGTGGTGAATAATAATGAATCTTATTTCTTATAGAGATGATAGTTCACACATATGACCGATTAATGTTCTAATTTTTCAAAGAATGAGAAGGAATGAAGGTAAATGATAATTTTAACTTTCATAATAATATTTATATTATATTTATATTATTTATTTATCCATTACATATTTTTTATCATCCATGAATGATAGTGATGGAATATAAAAGACATCACTTTGTGGAGGTAGTATTATGTAAAACCCAATAATGATGATTTTGTTTGTTTAACGGATGAAGATGAAAAAATATTATTTATTCCATTAATATAATAACATATCATCATAATTATGATAATTATGTAATTTTGTTGATATGGATATAATGTATTTTGAAGAGGGATATTTTGGAGAAAAATAAAATAAGTAGATAATGATTATATAGGGAACATCATATTTTCTAAGAAAATTCATTGTAATTGATGGGATTAACCTAACTTAGTTTGAACAGGGACATAATAAAGTGTGAGAGACTACTAGTAGATGATATTTTCGTATTTTTTAAATGAAATTTATTATGGGAAGGACATGTTTGAAAGAGTGTAAGTGACACCCTTTTATAAGAGAGGAAATGGTATATTTGGAAACACCCTTTTTTACTCTAATAATACCATGACACTGTTTGATGTTAAATGCCTCCAAAGTATTCAAATAATGGATTTTTCTGTGTTACTAGCTGATAAATACAGAAAAATGGAATTCTAAACTAGTTTTAAACATGTTATATGGGGCCTTCCATTATCTTTTTACATGTTACTCTTTTACATCAAAAATAGGTAACTAGTTTTTACCTATGTGATTTTATGTTTCATTGAATATAAAAATGACCCATACAAACAAATTATGTTTAGTTGGTGGAAATTTTTTCAAATTTTTAATCAAATCCAATTTCTAAAATTATAAAAGTAACATTAAAATAGAAATATATAATGTATAGAAAAAAATTTTAGTAGGAAAATGATAATTTGGAAATTATGAATTAATAATATTATTTATAAATGATTATCAACCAAATGATTGTAAATATAATTATATATGGGTTTAAAAAAATAATTGATTTATAATTTAAATTAGGAAAATTTAATTTATTATATGAAAAATATATGATATTAATAAAAAAGATATTTTGGAAAATTATTTTTCCATTACCATGGTAATTAATAATAATATTTCTAATGTTATAATTATGGATAAAATGGAAATCTATATTTTCATCTAATGTTAAAAATTTGAACACAAATAAGGAATTTTTTTATATTTAATTTATGAATGTTATAAAGTATAAATTTTTATACAAACATATAAAAACAATCTTTAGTGTGAAGTAATACTTTAATTTTAATTCCTTTTAGATGTGTTTTTATTAATTCTATATAGTATTTTTTACATGATTTATTTTAATTATAATTTTTTTTATCAAAATGGTATCTTAATAAATTAAATCTTTCTTCTATGTTAATATTGATAGTTATTATAAAAAATAGTATTTTTTAATATTCATTTAAAAAAATATTATTTTATAAAATTCTAAAATTTAATAATAAGAAAATATATTTTTTCAAATTCTAAAAATGAAGTCCATTTTTTATAATTTAAATTATATAATTTATAAATTAAATAATATATAAATAATCTATTTAATGAAAAATTATATTCATTGGAAAATGAAATTTTAGGGTAATAAATGTTAATATTCTTATTTCATATTATTTACAAAATTTATTTTTTTATCAAATAATTAATATAAAAATAATTTATCCATAATCATATATTTTCATGAAATAGAAATGTGTGTCACATAAAAAGAATATTTTTTAAAAATAATTGTTTAAATAATTAAATGATCATATTATTCATTTTATATATACTAAATGAATTTAAATCTATTTAAAAGTAGAATTTATTTTCTATATACAAATAATTCAAAAAGAATTTACTCATATTCTTTCACACTAATTCAATGGAAAGGTTTTAATAGTCACATTTCAAAATCTATTTTTTTTAAATATATCATAGTTTCATTAAAGTTTGATGTTCTCTGTGGAGCAAGCATTTGAAAATAGTGACTTATTAAACTGTAATAATATATTATAATTTTTTGTCATTACATTATCCCCCTTAAAAAAATTTATCCTCCCAATTTGACTCATTATATGAGAGTAATTTATATAGAGAACACATTAGTAACCATACCTTGATAGACAATTATGGTTTTATTTAGGATGTGGACTGAGATTTATGTACATGAAAATCATTATAATCTCTATATAAAGTGACCAAACCCATTCTTAATTTCACATAGAATTATAATAATGGAAGCATATCTAGATCAATAAAGAATAGAATCCTACAAATCCTGAAAAATGATTGATATGTTAATCATACCACTGTGGATTTTTTTACTTTTTAACCCAATCTCTAATATTAGGTTAAAAAGACCTGAAAAATAATGGTTGAAAATATAGAGTGAAAAATATCTATATGATTAATTAGTAGTAGTTTCATAGGATTTTCCTTATTTATATGGTTGTTGCTGACTATCTCCCTTGTTGGACCATAGAACGTGTCATTGATCTGAAAAATTCTTAATTACATTGCAAATAACGAAAGTGGTTTTTTTAGCTTCTCTCTTTCCCTTACACTTGTGAGTCTGATGACATTAATCACATGATCTTGCATGAGACTCCACCTTTATCTTCATTCGTGTGTTTTTGAATTTGGAAATGTTATAATTTTTTATTATATTTTATGATAGTTGGTTTGGCATATTCATAATATTTCTCACTCCATCCCTTATACAGTTAGTTTTCTCATTGGGATAGTTTCCACATTGTTCATGGAGACATTTTTTAACATGTTTCTTTAAAAATTTAGACTTTAATAAAATAAAAATAGTTAACATAAGTGATGATAATTATAAGGGAATTATCATAAATAACTATAAGAAAATTTACCCCTAAGATTTCATCACTTTATAACACTATCATGTTAGATTATAATTCTTATAACTCAACAGGTATCATACGTAGTTCAATCAATATCACTTTTAGTTTGACACATATAATTATTGGTTCATGATAAGACACTTTTAGTTAAATTAACATATAATAAATTAATCTTATCCTTAAAATTGGGACCCTAAATTACCATAAACATTCATAAAAATTCTGAACCCAATAATCTTTTGAATCTACACTCCCAAAACCCATATTATCATTTCTCAAACAACTTTAATAATTCCTTTAATAATTTACCCAATTATTTATGTACACTTACCATATACTATCAATAATACACCTTTTCCAAAATTATTTGAGTATCTATGCTATTAAATCGTAATAACATCAGATATTCTTCCAAAAACTAGTTCTATATTTAACTGTCAAATGTATTAATCACTATTTCATAAAGTTACAATCAAGTAAATATATATCATAATACCAAACATTATGTGGAATTCTCCAAAAAATATCATATATCTATTATCAATCCTAGGGTTACTAATTACTATATGTCCTACTTCATAGAAATAAAACCAACCCTTTATTAGCTCAATATATATATTATTTAAAACCTGAGAGTTGTCTATAAAATAATCATTTGTTCATAAATAGTAATCCCAAAAAATAAAACCTTATTATAAAATTAAATTTTAATGTTACTGATACCATTTAATATATGTTTCCAAACCATCAAATTAGAACTAATAATTAAAAATCCGTAGATTTTTCGCACAATCCTCAAAACCATTAGAATATTCTAGAATATCGTTGATAAATATTAATCAATATTTAAAATATCTATGAAAATACCGATTTAATTTCTATTAAAATATTTTTCTCACTACCATTAATAATACTAGAAAACTAACATTTTTTTAACATAATAGGCATATAATAAAATTTATAAATATTACATAGTGTTTTCCAAGTAGATAACTTTATTATCATTATATTTATGAATATGTTTAAAACAATTAATAAAACCAAATTGGTTATTATAACATCCAATATATGAATAAAAAAACATCATACTAAATATTTCTTCTATTAGGACACCTTTTTTAACATATAATTATATTAGATCAACCTATGACTCTTCTAGTTTAAAGATTGGTTAAGAATGTTCATTATTCTATTTGGACCAATAACCTAATTAGTAAAAAAATTTGTTAAATGATTTATATTGTTTCTTAATGATAATGAGAATTACCAAAGCATATCCCATAAGTGTGTCTATCTAGGTGTGTATTCTTAATCCTAATACACCATTCAACAAAGTGATGGTTGAGTCAAAGATGATCCAAATTTTTCATAGTGATTACTCCTAGATGAATATGTTCCCTATATTAATCCATATTTAAGTATCTAGACAATGATATGATTTCAAGGAAAACCACATACTCACAACATTACAAATATTTCAGGTTATTATCCGTTTCTTATACTCATATTTTCAATTTTCACAATGATTTTCCCATCATAATCCACAAATAAAATGTTAATTATTACCTTAACATTATATTACATACTTATCCAAAAGGGTTACCTATACCGTTGAAATTATAATAAACCATAACTTATCATCTCTTATCCAAAAATAACATTCTAAAAAATAATTTCATCAAAATAATCCCTTTTATACCATTTGTGATGCCTTGGACCCACACTCCCAGATCGGGTGCACATAAACACATACATTCTTTGATTCCAATTTTAATTTTATAGATATAACAATTCATAATTAGAAAATAAATAATTATTATGGAATATCTTACATATAATGGATATTTTATTATTTAGAGATTTGTAGAGTCAGATAACATCATAAACTAATTAATCCCAAGTCTTTCTCAACTAATGGAAACTATTTTATACTATATAAAAACTAATTAATCCATGATAAGTCATTAAAATCAACCATAAATCATTGCACATGTTGTATCCTTCTAAATATGTCTATTATACTATGTCACAATATAACCTAGAAAAATGGAAAAATAAGAAGGCATGATATCAAACCCTCGTTAAGGGAATGTTATAAATAAATTAATAATGGAATTAATATTATGGCTGGAATAGGTAATCAACATGAAGCCATAATAATATTGAATCTCAGAGCACTCTATATCCATGAAAATAAATGAAAATATGGGTATCAACAATACTGATCTCATACTTATAGAATTTATAATGTTGGATATAAAAATATTCAAGGCCTTTTTTGAGGAAGTTTACTTATAATCAAGTAGAAATCAATACATCTTGCTGAATTAGTAACAAAAACATAAAATACATAACTCTATTCTATCTCATGATACCTTTTGATGAATTGTGGGGAAATATTATGAATGGAACCATACATCACTTTTTATGTTTAATTAATTCGCCATAAGAGTCATAAAGACCTTTTTACCAAATAATGTGGAACATATTACTAAAAAAATGGATATCCATATAATAAAAAATATAGAACGAAAATAAATTTACTGATGTTATTAAATGAGAAATCATTATCACAACCCATCTAGAAAAAGAATATGTATAGAAAACAATATTTTCCAAATTGAAATCATTATCATTTTATGAATTTTAATGCATGTAACTATGTTAATAAAAGGCTTAACATGATAATTATCCATCCAATGGAAAAAATTTGAGTAACTAAACAATAGACACTCAACATAACAACAATCATCATTATTGGAATTCCAATACTTTCCACATTAAAATAGATTAAGGAAAATTCTATGTGAACATCATCCAATTTGAGTTACATAAAATTTTCTGTTAACATTATATATAAATATATGTGTACAAATAATTAAATTCTATAATAATATTATCATAAATTTCCATTGAATTGAAGTGGATGACTTCAACATATCCCAAGAAGTGAGAAATATTTTTTGAATGTTTTTTGGTGTAGGAATATATATCATTAGAAAACATTGATAGAATAACATATAGTACAATTAAATAGTATAATGTACTCAAATTATATGAAATAATTTTAATTAATGATCATAACTCAATGAATTAAAATTAAGTTACCGAAAATCCTTACTACTGGATAATAAAATGAATAAATAACCCACTAAACAAGGGAAATTATTTAGAAAGAAAATCCAATTAAATAGAAATATTTTGTTAAAAATACATCCACGTAATGTAAATACCCCACACAATGGAATAATAGTGCACAAAATGTATTCTGTGTCAAGGAATAAAAAATTATACTAAGAAACCCATCACAGGTTTAAAAACATTAATATCAAAACCCCTTGTAAGTTAAGGCATTCAATTGAAGTTAAAATTCCATAATTAAAATAAAATTTATGATATGATATCTCAAATAGGAAATATTTACACCATATAAATGAAATTAAATGCAAAAATATAATAATTGTCTCAATGAGGGGAAATTGAGATGAAAACTCTTACCTTGGTCCAGATTCATTTGGTTCTTGCACCTAATTTTCTAAATAGTAAAATTCAGTTTATTAGAATCCTTCATAATAATATTATTCTTATTTTTTCAAATTTATAATGTACCATTTACTATAATATTTCATTTATTTATTATATAGTTTCTTTCTGATATAGGTTACTTAAGGTTGTTCGATCTATTTTTTATAAATCCTTATATTTGTTGACCATAGTAAAAAGAATTTCAAAATAGATTCAAAATATCTAGAATATTATGTTTCATGGAAATATTTAATATATATTAAATATAATATTATGTTCAACCATGATGGGTGTTGATGTTAAATGAAACTAATTTCTTATGAAGGAAACAACTTGCTTTTACTCACAAGTAATGTTTCTATTTCTAAACAAATTAGAGAAGAATAATCTATATGGTAATTTAAAATTTAAGAATCATATTTATATTATGGATTTTATATTTATTTACACATTAAATATTTTTGATCAGCCATGAATGGTGGTGACGATAAACAGAAGAGGTCTCTATGGGGTGGTGGTAGTTTTTACAATACACTAAGGGAAAAAAATTCTATTAGATGGAGAAGAATAAATATTGGTTATTATATTAATATAATATCATATTATTATAATGATGATAACAATGTCATTATATTTTTAGGGACATATATTATTTTTAAGTGGAATTTTAAGGAAAAAAATTAAGAAGTCAATAATACTTAAGTTGAAGACATGATATTTTCATGGAAAAATCCTTCAAATTGATGGGATTTTGATAACATAGTGTACCTAGGGGCTTAAAAGAGTGTGATCCAATTATAGGAGGGTATATTTTTTAATAAGATCAATGAATTTTTTTATGGGAGTTTAATTATTAAAATGGATAAAATGAACACCTTTTATAAGAGAGAGAAATGACACTTGTGGAAAATCTATTTATATTTTAATAATTCCAAAATACTATTCAATGGTAAATTACTCCAAATATTAAACTTAATTCAATGTGGGGTTTATTTGGGTTGAAAAACATACAACCAAGGCTTTCCACATATTTTTTAAACATATTATCTTGTTTTTACCATAAATATTTTACATGTTTACATGTTTGCTTTTAAACAAGGTAAGAAGTTTTTAACGAAGTGATTTTAAGTTTAATTAAAAAATATAAAATGACATATACTATAAAATATGAGTTTTATGGAACTAAATTTAATATATATTTAAATAAACTCAATTTATATAAATTATTTCATTAATGTTTAAATTAAAACTGAAAATATGTAGAAAAAATATTTTAGTTGAAAATTGACATTTTATCCATTATAGATTATTAGTTTTATTTATAAATAATTATAAATAGAATGAGTGATAATATTATTATATATACAATTAACCATAATATTATATCCATAATTTAATATATGTATTTTTTTTATTTTAAAAAAAATTAGATTATATTAATAAAACATTTCTTTGAAAACCTTTTTCACAATTATCATGGTAATTAACACTAATGTTTCTAATATTATCCATATACATCAAAATGGTATTTTAATTTTTAAATAATATTTTAATAATGAACTAAAATAAGAAAAAAAAATTTAAAATTAATTTATGAATGTTATAAATTGTAATCTTCATAATTAGCACATAAAAACAGTTTTTTGGTGTGAAATATTTTGAGTTTCAAAAATGTTACTCAAGTGATTTATAAGTTCAAAATTTTATATTTAAATGACTAGTATTAGATATATACATATATATTAAAACATTTTTGGAAACATGTAAATAAATATTTGATTTTAAAATTGATATAACATAGAAAAATAATTATTTTTTACAATTCACACAAAAAATTGGTAACTTAAAAAAAAATATAAAAAATTGATTATTAATCCAATATTTTAATTACAAATCCTAATATTTTTCTCATATTTTAAAAATTATATTTTAGATATTATAAACTAAATTTTTGAATAAAACCATAAATTATACTGAAAAACATTAATCATTGGAAAATAAAATTTTCAAATACTGAATATAAATATTAGTATTTTATATTATTTGAAAACTAAATTTTTGTAATAAAATTATTAATATCAAAGATAATTTACCATTAATAATTTGTTTTTTATAAATAGAAATTTGTATCACATAAAAAATTTGTTTTGTTTTTAAAAAATACTTTTATAAATAATTAACTGATATTATTAGCCATTTTATATAAATTAAAATGAATTTAAATAAAATTAAATGATTGAAATTGTTTCAACATTCATATAATTCATAAATAGGTTACTTGTATTAATTAATTCTAATTCAATGAATTTGTTTTATCTTCCATACACAATAATTTTTTTTCACAAAATATATCGTAGATTCATTTATGATTGGTGTTGCATGTAAAGAAAGCAATCAAACACATTGAATTATTTAATACTAATAATACATTAAAATTTTGGGGTGTTGGATATCCTATAATTGGTTGGTGATTTGATACACTAACTCAGATTCTGACACTTCAACTGAAGTGGAGAACTAATTTAAAATTAGAATATTGGTTCTAGAGTATATTTACTTTTAGAAGATTTCAATAACACGATATATTTAATCACCTGGTATGATAAATCCTATGAATGGATAACTTATATTATGTTCTTCAAAAAAACATACCACTCACCTTTGTCCAATGTAGTGGCATCAAGTGTTCCTTAGAGCTCCTCCTAGTATACCTAAGGCCACCCACTTGTAAAGAGGGTATAATGTGTTTCCATGGATAGGCTATACCCTCAAATGAAAATATAAAAATTTAATAAGTAACAAAACACATCCAAAAAAAGTAATATAGTATATGGAACCATTACAAATTAAATTCTATAATAAATGAAATGAAACATGCCATCATACATCCAAACTTATCACCCATTAGTCCAATTAAAAAAAATAGAATGAACCAAAAGGAATAATAATACTTGGAGAATCTACTTAACCTCTAGAGACACCCATAATCCCAATCTCTAAATCCTTGTTGATCAAGAGTAATATTTTTGTTAAAAAATAATCAGTTGGACCTATTGATATAATAAATTCACATATATACTTTTGGAATTGTGTATATTTTATGATAATAACATTAAAAAATGATATAGATGATATTCTAGCATGAGTTGTTTTAACTTTGTTGAGATGAATGTAAGGAACATATCTAATATATTGGATTGATAATAATAGGGAACATTTTGACATTATGAAGTTTTATTATTGAAATAGGGGTTAATGGGAATGTAATTTTATAGTGAAGAGTATTTGTAAATGATATTTTTTCCATAGTAAAGGCATAGTGACATTACAATGGAGAAAAATAACCATCAAATGAATATTATTTTTGAAGGGAGACTATTTTTGGAATGTTTTCATCCAAATTTTTTTAATATATAGATATCTAAACACTTTGATATTTGTAATAATTTCAAGGGTTGTTATAGATAATTAACCATGTAACATGAGAAGGATATTGATGACTCAAGTAGTATAAAATTTATGATTTTCTTCGTTAATTCATAGAAAAATAATGTATAAATTTTGTGAACATTAATTGCAGAATAATGAGTTTCTCAATGAATTTTGATTTAGAGTGTTAGAAAAAGTGTCAATAGAATAATTTAATGTCGAATCATGGGTTTATTTAGAGAATGTAAATGTGTATATTGTGAGTAATATAGTATTTAATAATGTTTTAGCTATAAATTATAAAACATGATTCCAATGTAGAAAGAGGATTATTATGATTTTTTATATGATAAAAAATTATTAAAATGTAGATTCTATGAAGTTAACGGCGTTTGTGTGTGTAAATATCATATCATTTCAATATAATATATTTTTATAGAAATTAAATACGATATCATTCATTGGTCCTAAATAATGGGTCAATAATATTGATTATCCTTCATCGAGAATCATATTGATGAGTCGTATATAAAAATGTTATGCTGGAATTTTTATAAAGATATGATCTATATCTAATTTTTCTTCCAATATTTTTTTTAGAATAAGTTGAAAAATATATATTTATAGGGGTTTATGTTTAGTTTTTTTATTCATCATAATTATTTGATTTTTCAATGATCTAATGCATGAAGATAGTATAATACTTTATTGGTTGGTGATTGAAACCATTTTCCATCTTCATTTATGATTTTCTTGCATATTCATGTGATAATTATGGGAACTTGGTGAAGGTGAGCCAAGATGGATACCCAGATGAGTTGAAATAAAATTAATAATTAAGTTTATACACATAAGACCTAAATGGTTACTCCATATGTGTCTGAATAATTGTTGGGTTTCATGGTGTATTTATAAGAAATAAGTATTCAAGGGTAAAATTGGTAAAAATACTAAATGGTCTACATAATAACTTAATTTTATATAGATAATAAACCATATTAACTACTTTAAATGAATTAAAATCAACATTTAACCACATGGAAATAATGAAACAAGGTTATTATTAAATTGGATAACAAGATATCAAATTTGAACTATAAAAATGATAAAGGTATTTCAGTTATCATTGAATAATGGATTGGCTATGATGATGGTTTCATAAAATATAACTATGTCTATATGTGATTTATTAGTTTTATTATTTTTTAGTGGTTGAAACATTGTTAACTGAAAATATTGATCTCATGTTGATAGTGATATGATGAAAGTAATAAATTTAATGGTTCGGATAAATAATTATATGGGTTAGTGGAATTGATTAAATATAATGATGAAATAAATTGAACAAGTGATATGAATAAAAACAATGAATGAGATATAAATTTATATTTTTTTTATATTAAATGTTTTAAAATGGAACTATAATATTTAATGATATAATATTTAATCTTGTTATTGGGTTTAATTTTCACGACTCACCCCAAAGGGGCCTTTATCGTGACTCTCCAAGCCCATCTCCAATAGGCAAGGGGCTAGAGACTATATCTGAGTAGGCATATTTCTAAAATATGAGGCCTTAGTCCATGAACCTATACCCATGGAAACATATTGATGCCTATAAAATGCTAAAATGTAAAAACAATTAAACATCCATGAGATCATACATCTAAATCCCACAACGAGAGTATGATATGAAGTAATGGAATGTAAACAGGGCCAATTACATGCCCACCAAGAAGAGTCTGAAAAAAAATTCCAACCTTAAATTAAAATTTTGACTGATATCAAGATACTATAAGAACACACCTTGTTCTGTATAGTCTCACTAAGCACTGTTTGGTCATTTTCCATGTGAGATATTTTCAAAAGGCTGGTCTTCCTCACAAGACATTACATGTCTGGGAAAAGCCCAGTATTAGGTGGGTATATAAATACCCAATAGGATGACCCTAAAACAAAACCCAAAAATCAAATGGAATGAAGTAATCTATACACAGGTATATGTTTATAACACATATAATAAACATATACAGATCTACTCAACAAAGACACAAATTCTAAAGATATGTCACAATAGTAATCTGAGTCTATGAACTCCACTAAAAGGTTCCAAAAATCACACATCATAGAGAACACACATCTAATTATGATAAAATAGATGATTATCATCAAAGTGGTAACACTCGTTGGGTATCTCCTTTAGAACTACGTGATGAAATTTTGAAGAGATATAATACACATATGACGATCACTCCCAAGGCCATGGGGAAAACCAAAAACTCAATATAGATTTACCTTCTATGTTCAGGATCAATGACCATATAGTGTTGGTCATTAAGATACCTAGAAATCCTCCTATGTTATGAAGATTAATAGAGGATCTCACTCTGGGCCTCATGAAAGGATTCTAATTACTCTATCCGAGAAGTCATGCTGAAAGGATTATTGTCCAAGGAGTAAGAGGTGATTCCAAAATAACCCACAGGGAATGGATAAGGGTAATTCACCCTAACATTACGTGTCTAAGATTTAGAGTATAAGGGATCCAAGACATGTTTTAAAGAGTACACAGCTTGTAGTAGGTTTACAGAACATGTCCCTTTGACCCCGAGTCATGCTCGTGTAAATGGACTATGACCCATGCCCATGTTTTTGTTGTAGTACATGACATGTTGGCTTTATATTAACTCTTCCCATATACTATTACATGGATTTTCCCATGTAATTTTAATCCATTCCATATCCATTTGGGAGTTCACAGCAAGTTCCTTCCCTTCTTCTTCATTGTTTGTCTTTGTACCCTCCAAGGTAAACGCCAAGCCACCAAGGAGAGGTCACATGCCATGTGATTGGGTAACAGAGTGTGTTATACTTATATTCTTCTAGAAAATCTAACCAATGATGTGGGTGTCCAACATGGAATGTCACTATGACTTACACTTGATGTAATGTAGAATTTTCCAGATTCTCGTATTTTCTTTCAACATTCATTTCTATGCCTTCGGACGACGATCTAGACATAAGACGCACCGGAAAACCAATCATCCACCTTATCCAAGCCTCTCCTTCAATGGAAAACATGTTCCGGCCATCAAATACATTAGGAAATCAATATTTTATGATGTTATTCATTATTCACCAAATAATATGAAAGCATTAATTAAAAATAGTATGATCCATCACTGCATACTTTATAGCACCACCGTCTTTTGGTGATGATCCCAAAACTACAATTTTGGATCATTGCACCACGAAATGGGTGTACAATGATCGATTCTTCACGATATTTTGAACCATGGTCCAAATAAATAATTACTAAAATTAATGAAAAATCAATGGAGAAAATAACAAGAACATTCAAATGTAATTGACTATAGGCAGTGTTTATGCTGACCATAATTCGTTTCTATTAGAAAACAATGGAACTGTAAATAATAAATAATAAATTCTCCAAAAAAATTCGTAAGAAACCCATCTCGCAAGACTAATGATCCACAGATCTATTTGTAGTTTGATTAATCCATTATCACTATAGATGTTTAGAACATGGAAATAATCCAAACAAAACAACATCTTACCTCAATTTGGATCGATCACTGATGAATAAAGATGCAGCATCATTGTCGTTGGTGTGATCCTCCAATTTTTTCACATCATTCACTCATCCATGATCTGATGGAAGTTATTTTGAGATATATCCTTCAATGATCCCAACAATTTCTCCTAGGATATGTGGATAACCCTGTAATTCTATACTAATAGTCTACTTAAATACTCTTTTTTCATTGCATCAACAAAATAAAATAATTCATTTTATTATTTTATTCATTTTCAAAAATGCAATCAATTTTCCAAAAACAGCCCACAATAAACAATGTAATATTTCACCTAATGTAAAACCACATTATAAAATCATATGTCCAATAATATTTCTAATTTTGGCCTTTGTTTTGAATTTGTTCTAGTTTTTTAGGAAAACGGTGCATTCATGTTATTTAATATATTTAATATATTTTACAAACTTATTTTGGGAACACCTGGCCTCGTAATACAATGTTGTCTCAGTGCATGGTCTTGAAATAAATCCATACAATATCCCAAAATAATACATGGAAATTCTGATTCATTACATTCTCCCCAACTTGGTGCTTTACATCCCGAAAATCTAAAACAAAGGCTACATAAAGATATGGGGGTACTGAGCATCAATCTAAGCCTCTCAATCCATTATAATCTCGTAAAGATTCAAATGTTTCTACAAGACACAAAATAAAGGAATCTCTCAGAGATGATAGATCATATCTTATATATCATATATCTCAACTATTTACTCATCAAAGGTAGCTCTATCCTCTATGTCCAGCTCTCCCAAATAGATAACATGTGATGGGTAATGAACATTCCTCCTAAACTGCAACATGTGGATCTTGTTTTTTACCCAGTCTAACTGTGGGGGTAGAGTTGAGTGGTACTCCAACCCTCCAACTCTATGAAATATCTAGAATTGGCCAATGAATGATGACAATTTATTACTGTCCCAACCAAATTTCTATAATCCATGTTGATGTGAAACACATAAAAACACACGCAATCCCTCCTCAAACTTTTAAGGCCTTATTTATCTATCCACATAATACATCAGATGGATATTTTTGGTCTTCATCCACACATGGATGATCTATTCTGTCAAGGTAGTTACTCAGACTATCTATGGGCCCAAGAGTACTGACTCTCCTATGCCAGTTCAGTAAATAGATAACCTGTAGGTTTTCCGCACACTGAGTTTAATGGTTACATAAAATTTATGGAATGATAACTATTCTTTTATTCAAGCTCCACTAGTTGTAGGTCATCCTACAGACTTGTTCCAAATTCCAACATGCATGCTCAATACATTCCCTCCAAAACATTAATGGTACACTCTATATGACTATCAATTTGGGGTTGAAACTATGTGCTAAAGCATAATTTTTTCATGAAAGAATCTTATAATCCATTCCACTATGGGGATTTGAATTTTTCATCATGATCAGAAAATATCATCAACAGAACTCCATTGATTCAAACTATCTCTTACATGTATATGCATCCCCATATCTCTACTAAAATCTACTCCTAAATGGATAATTAGTTGGATGACTTGGAGATTTAGTCTATGAACACCCAGATGGAATTGGACCCCTTGGATGTCAATGGTAAGCCTGTCATGAATTCCATGGATATCCCATCACACTTCTACTATGGAACATAATGTTGTTCAGCTAAACCTTATAGAACATGGTTCTCAATCATCACTTGCCGATAGGTAAGGCATAGAAGGACAAACTATGTAACTCTTTTCATCTTTCTGGGAAAAAAACAGGTTTTAGAGGCCCTGGTACATCATTCCCACACTTAGATATACTAAAAAAAGGGACATATAAAACTCTCTCAAAACCTCCTCCTATAATTTCATTGGTACCATCATGAATCCTTTAAAAATAATGACATGATCTCTACCTTTATAAAATCCACTAGGAGGATTTCTAGTGGATATCTGATTGTGTATGGTCATTCAGTCGGAATCCCCATGCTATGTCTCCTTGACACACTATAATAGTGGAGGAGTGATAACCATCTATTAGAGGTAAGATTCCCTTTCTTTATCCGAAAAGGAAAACTTTAAAGAGGCCAACCGCTCTAATTCCATATTTAGTAACTATAAACAATATCTCATGATGATATAATCTACTACTATGTTCCCCTTCCCAAGAGTACAAGCTATCTCGAAGTCATAATCCTAGAGGAAGAAAAGAAATCATCCCGGTCCCAACTTAAGATCATTCTATGAGAAGATATACTTGAGACTCTTATGATAAGAAAAGATGATACATCGCTCACTCATCAGGTAGTGTCTGTACTTCCTTAGTGTAAAGAATACTGCTTCTTACTCAAGATCATGGGTCACATAGTTCTATTAATGTGGTCTCAACTAACTTGAACAATAGTCAATAACTTCCTACCTCTTTATCAGAACACAACCAAGTCTAATGTCGGATACATGACCTAACACTACGTACTCAACACCCGTATCTTGAAATCTCAAGATAGGTGTGCTCACCCATTTTGGCCTCAATTTATGAAAAGCCTATTGGAACCCTCTATTTCCATATGATTATTTTCCCCTAAAGGTTAAATGCTATCATGGGTTTCTATACCCTAGAGAAATAAATTATGAATCTACTGTAATATACTTACAACCCAATTAAGCTTATCACCTCCATTAAACTATTGGTTTGATTCTAGGAAAACATTGCCTCAACCATGGAAAGGTCCACTGCCACTCCATCTATTGAAATATTGTGTCCAAAAAATAAAACTAATCAATATAAATATGAAACTTCTTGGGCTTCACGTAACACCAGTACTTGTAGAGTACACCCAAAACCATCCATAAGTTTCTCACATGATCATCCTCAATCACCGAGTACACAAAGATATCATCAATGAAGACTACCTTGAACAGGTCTAAGAAAGGAATAAAGATCCAATTCATGAGTCCCATGAAAACTATTGGGGTATTCATCACACCAAAGGGCATAACCAAGTACTCCAAATGACTGTAGTGACATCTGGATTTTGTCTTAGTTATATCCTTGTCTCTAACTCATAACTGGTGATAACATGACTTGAGGTATACCTTTGAGAACCATCTTACCTCTCTCAATTGATCAAAGATGTCATCAATCATGTAGATTGGATACTATTTATTCAGATTCACATGATTTAAGAACGGGTAGTCCACACATAACCTCAAGCTCTAGTCTGCCTTCATCGGAAACAAAACTGGGGCTTCCTCAGGTGAAATAATGGGTATAACAAAGACATTCTTTTAAAATTATTTCAAATATACTCTAATCTCATGAGGATCTACCGGATACATCTAATATGGAGGAACATATGTGGGTTCTATATTAGTGTGTATATCAATTCATGAGTATATCTCTCAGTGGGAAGGAGAACCAACAACATCCATAGGGAATAATTCCTTCTACACCACCACCACTACAAAAAATTGGAAACTCATAACATCAACTACCATGATAGGTCATTCGAGCCAAACAGTGCATAATCGGTTGCACCATCCTATGAATGGGTCCATCTTATGCATCATGGGTTCCCTTTTCACTGAAAAATGAGAAAATATCTCAGTTTATACAAACGCATTGCATCCTTTACATGAAATTATCAATATGGGAAGGAACTATAGATAAATAGTTCATACCTAAGATGATTTAATATGGAATCATCACTAATATTAAGATATCCCAATATAAACTCTACCCTCCAAGATTCAAGTAAAACTATCAGAACAAGTGTGTACTTGCTAAGTCACCTCCAATAAGAGTATCTAATAGTAAATGTTGAGATAGGAGATTAATTGAAATAACTATATATGTACATTATATAAGGAAATAAATGAATTACTAGAACATGTGTCTATCAGTGATGTAGATAAGGTATAAAAGATGTAGATCTTACCTCATATAATTCTTGGAGCCTTTGGATCATAAGATTCAATCGCCTGCATCTATCCACATCCTTATTATCTAGATCCCCGATCTTGGATTTGACTACTTGGTGGTGTTGGAGGTAACAATACAAAGCATCTACCACCTCCTGCTTCCCTTGCAACTCCTTTTCTATGCCCTCCACCTTGCAGACCTTCCTATTAATACTACTACCACTTCTTATGTAGTTCATCCATAATTTCTTTGTCATTAATATGGAAGGTCATAAAATCTCATGCATGATTCCCTATTCCTTCACATGAGTAGCATTTTTTCTCCTTTAAATGATTGTACCCATCGTGAGATCCCTGAATCACAGAACCTATTTCCTAGGGACTCCACCTGAAAAATCTTGCACGTCCAGGACCATGAGACTAACTTCGGCTCACTGCTGCTGAGGTCTCTACTCCTGCTTTCCCACTACTGGAAACCACTATTTTTATCTGCTCAACCAAGAAACATTCAACCACCAATGCTTTCTTTAAACCCCAACATTAGTAGGAAAGGATAGAGGGATATCACTAGATCATATGTCACTATGAATACCAATCTCAATGGATTGATCCCTAGATAACTGTTCACGAACTACATCTATATATTAGAAAGATAGGTAGTTAATCCTCGATGAATACTCAGCTACCATCTTTCAACCCTATTAGAGCTAAAAAAATATCTTATATATGCACAACCCTTAGTGTAATTAGAGAGGAAACCTCTCTGGAAAATTCACTCAATCCTTTACCCTAGTAGAGTCTCCTCATTATTATATTGGGTCACCAAACCACACCACTTTTATGATCATCCATGAAGAAGGCTCAATTCAAGGACCACCAACTGATCTGGTGGTGTCCCGAACAGCCGGAAATCATTGATTAATGACTCGTGATATTTTTTATCAGCCTATGGTTTGGAATCACCTTAAAACCCAAGGGAACTCAATCACTAAAACCCATAATGTGTGCTCATACTATGAACCTCTTATGCTGGTACTACAGGTACCATTTTCTAGTACTATAGGTAATGTCATCTACTCAATAGGTAGTGGTATATCTTGTGCACCACCTAGAGGTTGTCCCTTAAAAATTGGCCTCTATATCAATGCCTCTTCTTTGAGGTGATTGTCCTCATGATCCTAATGTTGAATCCCAGATTAAATACATCACAGATGGGTCCTAAAAGTAAATCATTTTTACCATGATTAATGAGTGTATATTGATAGATGACTAAATAAGCACATGGAAACCACAAACCATTTGTATATGATGTGGGTACCATTTTTCCAGCAACTATTGTTCTCATGTACTGATTTATAAAGTTGGTGATCATATTTCATGTGTACAGATACATCAGTCCCCCCACCAAGACTAGAGTCCCTGGCCAGAAAGACAAACTCAAAACCCAAAACACTATGGCCTTAACCAATCTCCCAGACTCTCGTCCAAAGGTAGAGCTGACTACTCTGATTCCACTCTATCCCGACCCATCCCAAAGGGACTAATGCTGCGTCTCCACATGCCAGCCCTCAATAGGCCTGAGGCGAGAGACTAGCACCGAGTAGGCATATCACTAACTTGGGAGGCCTTAACATAAGTACATAGACACATGTACACATCCCCAGGACTTTACAATGCTGAAATGTAAAAAAATGGAATAATTATGCATTCATATATATAAATCCCATAACTAGAGTACAAGAAGATGTAATGTAATGTTAACATGGCCAAATACAATCCACCCATGAAGAGTCTGATAATATGTTCAACCTGAAAGTAAAATTGTGAATGACGTCAAGATACCATGGGAACACACCTTGTTCTATCTAGTCTCACTAAGAACTATATGTTCTTGGTCATTCTAGGAATTTATCAAAAGTTTGATCGTCTACACAATACACGACATGTGTGGGGAAAGACTATGCATAGGTGAGTACGACAATACCTAATTGGACACCACAAAACCAAAAAAATCATACAAGAAAAGAAATATAGTCATTTCTACACAAATATATATATAAAAAACAAATTCAATAATACCTAGATATAATCATCAATGGAAAATAGTCTAAAGATAAGTCAAAAAAATAATAACAATAAAGGATATTATCTTGAAGGTTCCCTAAAGAAATCATCGGAGAGAACACACTCTTGATTCAAATAACATTGATGATGTCCATCCGAGAGGTAGCGTTCATAATGTCTTGTGATTAGAAGTAAACATAGAATGTCTGAAGACATATGATACATAGTTTAATATCACCCACAATGTCATGGGGTGTAACAAAAACTCAATCTAGATTAACCTTCTAAGTATAGGATCAATGTAGACATAGTGTTGTTAATGACAATACCCAGAACTCCACCTAGGGAACGAAGATAGATAGATGATCACACTACCAGACTCATGGAAGTATCCCAAAAACTCTATCAAAGAATTATTTCTAAATGGATAATTTCCATTGGATTAGGAGGATATTTCATTCTTACTATTAGGGAATTGATAGGGGTGACACACTCTAAATTAACTTTTCCATGATGCAAAGGAAAAGTTCTCTAAGACATTTTTTAATGTGTACACTGTGTGTAAGAGAGTTACCCGCCACATCCCTTCATCCCAGGGTCCTTCCCATGTATGTGGCCCATGCCATGTGTCGGTGTCCATGAAGCATTACATGGCATGTTGGATGCCTGGGTACTCTGCCTGTGTATCAATACAAGGAATGACCTTTCTAATTTCAATTGAATCTATGTCTATTTGGGACTACATGGTGTGTCTATGATCATGTATACCATCCCATGTATGTGTACCCTCTAAGGTACACACCAAGTCATCAGGGAGAGGTCAGATGTTGTGTGATAGGGTCACACACCATGTGATATTTATCTTGCTTCGAAAACCCTAGTCACCACTTAGAGGGTCCTAGATTTTGTTTCGCTCTGACATACATGTTGAATATCTCAGAATTTTTTGGATTCTAAAATTTGTTTTATGTATTCATTTATTCACCTCCAACAATTGATCCAACCACACACCTCACATGAAAACCAAAGAACCACCTTATCTGAGCCTTTCCACTGCCAGGAAACATGTTCCAAACATAAAATTAATTTATAAATAATCATTTAAATATATTATTCATTTTGTATCGAAGAACATGAAATCAGGTATTGAAAACCATCTGATTCATCATCACATCCATAATCGCACCACCGTCAAGTCATACCTATCCTAGAACTATAATTCCAGATCATTTCACCATGAAATGGGTGCACAACGATCAATTCGTCGAGATATGATGAACTATAGGACCTATGAATAATGCATGTGACGAATGTAGAATCATGGGATAGTATAACAATAATAATCAATAAGAATGGTACTTAGTCAATTTTCATGTCAACCTTAATTATTTTTTTATATAATGACATTCTAATATTCAATAATCATGAACAAATACCCCCAATAAATTCCCAAAATAAACACATCCCATAATATGCATGATACATGGATCAATCCATTGGTTTATTAATACCTCATTTTTAAACAAATTTATAATGGGGAAATATTACAAACAGAAAAATGTCCTACCTTGGTTTGGATCGATCACTGATGAAGACTAATGCAACATAGTTATCGTTCGAGATATCCTTTGATTCTATTTCACTTCGTTCACCAATCCACGATTTGGTGGATGTTTGTCTTATAGAGATCCTATAATTCCCCTTCTATTGACACCAGGGTTATGCAGCTAAATATAACACCCAAATATTTTTTGAAATATATATTTTTTAATTAATTTATTCTTTTTTATATTTTCTATTTCATGCAACAGTGTATATAGTTGTTTTATATAAATGTAAAAATCTTGGATTTATTTATACACAAAACCAATTTAATATTCCACTACACGCCACACAAATATGATCTTGTGCTACATCAAACACTGTATTTTTCTTGTATTACACACAATAATGAGTCCCATCAATAGCTTGTGTTACACAAAATGCTAATTTTTAATTGAACTATAATATAATATTAATTTAATGATTAAAATATTTTTATAGCTACCACCTAGCTATTGGAATGGAAATTTTGAATGATATTAACCAACAAGTGAAAATATGATTTAAAAAGGTATATATAACGATACATTGGTTATCAATTATTATAGGTGGTTGAAATAACTATTTGAAAATAATGAAATTACTTTTCAAACAAAACTATTTTTCTATGTAAAAACACAATTTTATCTCAATAAATTAAACAATCCACTTTTGGTTAATGTTTTCAAAATATTTTTTATATTATTTATTCAATAAATATTTTTTATATTCATCCAATATTTCTTATAGTTAAAAGATATAAAAAATCCAATTTTATGAATAAAAAGTTATATTTTTTAAAAGATGTTTTTATCACCTTTTAATGGAGAACCCATTTTAAATATGATTTTGACACATTCATAATTTTATTTAACAAAATAAACATAATTCTTTAATTTATAATATCAAATTTTACTTTGGGTGAAATTTTTGTATTTTTATGAGAAGTTTCACTTTTGAGGAATAATGCATAATAGTGAATTTTAATTCCAAACTTTTTCATATAATTTATTTCTGTAGTTAAATTAGGGTTTAATTTTATTTTAAAGAGAAATTATTTAAATTATATATCACATTATACAATTTATTGCCTTGGAACCAATTTCACAATGAATGGATATGAAAACATTTCTATCTTTTGGACCTCTTTTCTTTAAAACACGAATTGTCTTCCCGTCTGTGGGACTAATTTTTAATTAATATCTACCACTTCTGTAATTATAATTTTAAAATATTGATTACATATTTGTAATAATAATAATTTATAATTTATAATAATTTCCACATTGTTTTTTTTAACAAAAATAGTATTTAATGTGATTAAAATTAATTAGAGAAATTATGAAAAATAATTATCTTAACAAATGACTAAGCCTTAAACTAAAGGCCAAAAATAACCTATAATTTTTCCAAAAATCCATTTGATGTTAATATTTATAAAATATCCTTCCATCCTCTTATTTTTAATATTATTGAAGGGACTTTATAATGAAAAATATGGGTGGAATTTCATTTTAAAAAATTTATATGAATGCCACTCCTTTACAATAAAATGGAACTAACCCGTCCCAATTTTTCACACCTATAAATGCATTTTTATAAGAAAAATTATACTAAAATAATCTCCCAAAATCCATAACTTCATCATATAATAAAAATTATATATATTTATCCAACCAAATAATCCCTTTGGTTCAAACCAAGAAGAGTTACCCAAAGAAGAGGTAAAATCCTTCCTCAAGCTCCATTGTTTTACTTTCATTATACCACACATAAAATATCCATGTTACATGATTATATAATAACCTAAATATCCAAAATATACTAATATATTTTTAATATATTTTTTCTACCTACACATACACACACTTCCATCTAATGGGTAATGAACTTAATATTCTTGTGTACGGTGAACTATTGCCGCATTAAATGAGGTTGCTCATTTTTTGTTTACCACATCTCAAGGATGGTAATTATAAATAAAACTATTTTTTATATGATATTTATGATATTTATGATGTATTTAATCTTATTTAATTATTATATAACACATACCATCATTATTTCAATTTTTTTTAAATATAATAACTTTGTTTCTGGACGTATGGACTACTGCCACCTCAAAGCGGTGTCATTCATTAAAACTTTACATGGAATGTATTAAGGATGGTTTTAGTGAAATTATATTATATATTTGAAATAATAGTCCCTATTTAGTTATATTATGTATATAAATGTTTTTCATTTACTTTCGTTTGGTTGAAATGAAAATAAAATGGAAACAATATTCATGCATATGTATGGCCTATTGTCTCCACGAACTGTGTATTACATTTTGTATTTCAATATTTTATAGTTTATTATAAATTAATATATAATGAATATATATAATATTTATATTATTCATTATTTTATATTAATAATGAAATCATTATCTAAGTAATAGTATCAATAATAACAATCGAAAACCTATGTGGACAACAAAGCAGATATTACCAAAAACGTTACATTAACATGGAGTTGTTAATAAATGGGAAATATAAAGTCATTTAAAAATAATATATGGTATTAGATATAACAATATATTTATATGGTATATTTATAATAAAATTATATTTATTAAATAGGAGTTCTGAACATGAATAAATAAATTCAATACTTAAGGTAAGGGTTTTCTCATCTCACATTTTATTATCATGAGATGCATGCCATGATAACCACTCATTTATTATGAGTGGTCTGTTACCACACATGAATTAAGTCTATGATAATTACAATTTAATTTATGGGTATTTACATATCAATATTATAAAACCTCTTTCATGGGGTTTATGTTTCAAAATTTACAACATTAGAACAATAGTTTTGTCTCAATTTTCTATCTTTGAGACACATGTCGTGTTATGAACCTATATTTTTCTATGAGTTCTATATACTAACTTTGACATGTTATATCATGAATTTTATTCCTTTAATTATATTATATGATTTAGATAGTTTTATTATCCTATGGTTATCATGATTTTATATTACCAAAGTGGTAACCGTTTATTGATATAATCCCAATGTTTATCAGGATTGATTATGATTATGCTTTCATTGATGAAATATTATGATCCATATCTCATGAAAACTCATGAATTTTATTCTCCTATTATTATTCAATATATCGTAATGTATTAGTACCATTTTCCTAGACATTTTTAATTTTGATAATTAAGGAACTGTTTCTAAGAAAATTTGAATTTATCTATCCCTTTAGATGTAAATATGTGTTCTTTGAAAACCGTGTTTCATAAAAAAGTTTTTAAATAAGATTTATGTTAACAGAGTGTTTAAATTTTTTAATGATTTATTTATATTTTTTCAGTATATTTTTAAAGATTTTTTTTCAAAATACTTTATGTTTTAAACATTTTTTACAAATATGAACATATATTTTCCTCAAGAAATGTTTTACTCATTTTTTAATGATTCCTTTATATGTTTTAAAAGTGGTTTAAAAAATGATTTTGAAAATGTTATATGTTTTTCAAAATAATGTGCCATGTATTATTTAAAATTAATTCTCTATTTATGATGACATCCTTGGTTACATTTTATTCTTTACTGGGGATACGATCCACATAATCCATTCATATTATTTCGCTAAATGGTTTATGTTCTGTTGTCTTTTTATTTATGAGACATATTTCTCATGAATGGGTTATACCACGACAAATTCTTATGAAATATGCTTCCTTTCACTGGTTATTCTATGATGAAATGATTATGAAACCTAACGATTTTCCATATGTTATGATATGATTAAATTTTATTGATAGACATTTCATGTCATGGGTTATGATATGATGTTAATGAAACCAATATACTTCTATAGGACATGTTAAGATGAATTTTTATGCCATAGGTATGTATTATTTAATTATGAGATGGGTGGGAACTATATCCCCCCTAATGCATTGGGTAAATATTTATTTCTCATGAGATAGAAATTAATGGAATGGGAAGTGAACAAATTTAGGAATATAGTGGTGGAAAAAAAAGTTAACCCAGTTTAGTAATACATAGATGGAACATGGGGTGAAATTTATTCACTTATACAGGGATGGAATGGGATGTATACCCAATTTAGTAATACATATCTAAAACGAGGAGTGAACTTGGTTAAATAATATAGGTCTGGAACGTGAAGTGAATTCAGTTGAGTAATCCAATGATGGAATGGTGGGTAATCCTAGTTTTTTAAAGTACATTATCTACTATGATGGTCTTGGGAGTGAACCCTGACTACCAAGATAGTTTTAGGAGTGAATCCATTCGACTAATATGGCCTTTTAGTTAAGCCTTGACTCTATAGGTAATCAATTATATACAATTATGTGTCAGCCAAAAATTCAATGTGTTATTATTATATTATTCTCTCATGGCTAATTCTCTTGAGTCCCTTATAATTCATGTTTTATGAACTTCTAATCGTTATTCCATGATTCATGTTTATATTGTTTGATATGCCATGAATTATTTTGTCAGTGTTATATACATGTTCTCAAACCCATATTCTTATTTTATGATTATGTATCTCCTTTTTTACCCTTACTGAGAATATGATCTCACACTCTTCTTGTGTTTCACATCCCCCATGTTATGAAGATTGGGATTTTTTGGAGTACTAAAGGGTAAGGTATTTCATGGATATGTTAAATATATTTCACCATGTTAGAATATTTTTTTTTCATGTTTCCAGAGACACTGAACTACTATGGTCCTTGGGCATGTATTTTTGTAATGTTTTGAATATTAATCATAAATGATGCAATATCCATGTATTTTATGCATGAGTCTCTATAATAGTATTGACTTATATTTTCCTTGTATTATTTTTAAATATTATATGGATTAATTTTCGGACTAGGAACTAAGGCAGTGTGGAATATCGAGGATTAGTGTGCCCACAATAAATATTTAAAATATATTAAAATATTAAATAGAATATGCATGTGGTTTTCTTGAATAAAAAAGGAATAAACTATAAATGGGTTCCTAGATAAAAAATAAAATGGACCTGTGGAGTTTAGAATAATGGATTTACCCTAGGCACAGCCTAACATTTGTTGGAGCAGTTTAGTTGTAAAAAAGTTATCTCGGGCATAAAAAACAATATTATTTAATAAAAAATTTAATACATTGTGTTGATCCAGAAACCTAACCATTCATTAAATATATAATTATTTTATAATTCCTGTGTAAGCTTCATAAACCTGGAATCTATGAAGGATTATTAGAGAGAACCCCTGGATAATTCTCTCAAATGAACGATGATGATGTGGCGGATCAAAGATCGATCGATCGACACTGCCTCAGATTCAATGGATCTCACCAATAAACAGGACACACTAATAGTTCTTCATCATAAATTGAATATAATCAATATAGGATGTGTTATTTAGGTTTTATATTCCCCATTCATGATTTCTATGATGAACTCGAACCAATACACAAACAGATTGTCCTACAGAGCAATTATTATGCGGGGTGGGATATTTTTGAAGGATTTATTGGGAGTTAAATACTGAAAATAATTTTGACTCATTTATCATTCAAATAATGAAGAGCCATGTTCAACATGAACATAGACTGATGTTCATCCCTCCTGATTGTTTTTTTGTTTTCCCACCAATTCCAGCATTCTTCGTTATTCCCCATGCTTTGGAACCCCTGTGAACAATAGATTTTTGCGCCTTTTCATCTTGGTGAAATGACCCAAATCTATAGATCCAACATCATAATGACTCAACGGATGTGTGTGGATGGTTTTGGAAGTGGATCAAATGATTTTGGGTGATGATATTTGGTTCCTCAGTGTGTAACGAGGAATGGTGACGATCTCATTTTCCAAGCTGAATGAAGGACTGAATCATACGGATTCACTGATGGTATGACTGAATGACCATGGATCTGAAGTTTCAAGGAAAAATGGTCACTAGAGAAGACTTTGAAAGATTGAAATCACGAGTATGAGGAATAATAAGGGTTCTATTAAAACATGATACACATGGAGAGCAGTTCATGATTGCACAACGTATGTCCCCCTTGAAAAAACTTAGCGTGTACTTGGGAAGTACACTGATATGGGGTAGAGTACATGGGTTTCCTACACAACATGTACTCACACACATGGCTTTTCCTGGACCAGGTATATGGTATACCGCATGTATGGGTACATCAGTAGGGATACATGGGCTGAAGCAATGTACTGGCACACGATTGGAGTACACGAGTAGAACCTAGATATGGGGACATGGTTTGTTACCTCTGTACAGGTCATGTAGCCCTCTTCTACATAACAGAGTGGAAATTAAATGATCCATTATACAAGGTATTTACTCAGGGTCAAGGGACATTATTTGTTCTCCTACTACACACCATGTACCTCTTTCTATATGGATTGATTCTCTTATCCTCTTTATATTGGACGAGTTTTGTTAGGGTTCAATCCCTTTATCATTTCCCTGAAGGATTTTGAAAATTGTTTCATACTCCTAGGATTATGATCCCTTGAACATAATTTCCTAGATTTATTTTTTGGAATCTCTCCCACCCCCTCAAGAGGCCTGGAGTGGGATCCTTTAATCATCTTTATGCCCTAGGTGGAGTTCTTGGTATCAACATGGCTAACAATATGTGGATGTTGATCCTCTACTTGGTGGGTTAATCCATATTTAGTTGTTTTTATCACCCCATGTCCATGTCTATGATCCTCATCTATGTATCATATTTTCTTTATATCTATCAGTGCCTCTCTCACATGACAGTACCCGATGAGTGGTACCTCTCATACGGATGTCACCAGTGCAATCACACTAAAGAGGGTGTTCTCCCTGATGACTGCTTAGTAGAATCTTCAAACTGAAATCCGAAGGAAGGTATAATATGTTAGTGGTTTACCTATAGACTACGTGTCATGTTTTTAGTATATATAGAAATTTTTGTTATATGTTATTTAGACATATACCTATGTAGAGCTAAACGTACTATACTTGTGTATTGATTTTTGGTTTCAGGGTGTCCTAGTGAGTATTCTTATACTCACCCAAACATTGGATTTTATAGCACATTTCATGTCTTGTGCATAAGATCGAACTTTTGATAGATTCTTAGGTAGACCAAGACGAGATAGTGCTTAGTGAGACCAGACAAACTGAGGTGTGTTCTCGTGGCTTTATACAGAAATCCTAGTACCATTACTTACAGGTTGAACATATGGTTACATACTCATTTTTGTGAGATTGTTTTTATCCCTCATTACTTTTCTTTACGTCCATTCATACTCTTGTTGTAGGATATTTATGTGTACATGCATTGGTTCCTTAGTGGTTTTTAGATTTTCTCATTTTATGGGATTGGAGATGTGTCTGTGTGTACAAGTACCTAGGAAATTCTTCCCATGTTGATTTTATGCTTACTTGTTGATGGTTACCAGCCTATGGCCTATTAGAGGTAGTCTTGGGGAGTCACAACATGGGCCCCACTGGGACATGTCATGATAGAGTGGTGTTAGAGGAGGTCGTTTCTACTTTTGGAATGAGATTCTGTTAGGTTGGTTTGGGGAAACAATGTTAAATGTTTCAATCTCATCTTTTAGGCCAAGGACTCTAGTGTTGGTGCGGCAGATGACTTATCAATACACTAGGACTCTGATCACCTTCTTTTTCACACATTACATGAGAGAAATGGTTACAGGGAAAACAATACTACATGCATCATAAAGGAATGGGTTGTGGTTTCTATGTCCTTCTTGAGTCAGCTCTCTAGATATTATAATTTATTGTGGTAAATATTTTATTCTTTCAAGATACCTCTATGATGTATTCCATCTTGGACTCAAAAACTTGATCATAAGGATAACCCCCTCAGTTACGAGGCTTCGATAAAGGGACCAGTTCCCTAGAAGTTACATCCAGGTGGATCAACAGCTATACCACCACTTGTAGTGCAGCACAAGGTACCCTATGTAATAGTAGATATGGAGCACGGTCTAAGAACATTTCACAAGTTTCATCCATAGAGACCCCTTAGGTTGCGAGGTGAGCCTGACCCACAGGTGTATAAGGAATTTCTTGAGGATTTGACATGAGTCTTCCATCTAGTTAAGACACTAGTAGATGAGATGGTGGTCCTGGTGGTGAGACTACTATATAGTTCATCCAAATGATGGTGGAGTTTGGTCACCTAGACTCATGATGAGGTAACTCTTTTATGGATATAGTTTGAATTCCTATTCAGATAGGAGTTATCTCTAGTTACCCTAATGGTTGTTCGCATCCATGATCATCTTCATCTCCTGTATGGAAGCATCTTAGTAGATGATTATTCATTGAGGATAACCATCCATTCCGAATAAATTATGGATATCATTCGAGATTAGTACTGCAAGGTTTGGTCCTTTGAACAAGGTCTGCGTAGAAACATAAAAGACATTTTTATCCCTCAGTGTATTCCTACTTATGCTGGGGTGATTGAGCAGGATTTGGTGGTTGAAAGATGCTTGGCTGCACAGATACACATAGTGATAGACAGTATTGGGAAATTAGGATCAGAGAACTCAGCAGAAGGGAGCCAACAATAGTTTTATTGACATGGATGTGGGAGAAATTTTAGGAGGAGGCCCCAGTATCTGAGGAGGAACATGAGTCATGGTGACTATGGATGGACAACTGAGGTATACATGGACATAGGAGGAGGAAGATCCATAGGTCGGTAGTCATGGAAGGGGATATAGGAGAGTAGTAGGTGTTTGTTGATGTTTTTACTTAATACCACCACTAGCCCAAGGTTATCCATTCCAAGATTAGAGACTGGGGGATAGGGGTAGCGATAGCTATATGCAGTCGAGGCTTATGATTCAGGGGCTCCAAGAATGATTTGAGGTGCGATCAATATCTATTATTCTTTATTTTATTTACTAGTTGACATATTTTCGAGTCATTCCTTTCTCACCACATATCATATACAGGACATAGGGATTCTGGTTGAACATTTGACTCAACCCTTATGCTTGGAGACACTTACTAGAGAAGATTTAGTAATCACACATCTATACCCAAAGTTTGAATTGACCCTTGGAGGTGAGAGATTTGGTTGGAACCACTTTGTAGCTATGTCGAGGCCTTACAATTTCATTATTGTTATGGATTGGTTATCTACAATGCATGTCCAGATTTACTATTTTAGGTGAAGGGTGGGGTGTGTCCATAGTAATGGAATGATGTTTTCCTTTGTTTGTGAAAAGGAAACCCATGAAGTGAAAGATGGAATCATGCATAGGAGGTTGCAACCAATTAATCATAAATCATCAATCTTAAACCTCAGTGAAATGGATGTTGTGTGTTCCCAGTTTCTTACAGTGGTGGTGGATTATGAGGATGTCTTTCCTGATGTTATTTTAGGTTTACCTATCCACCAAGAGATAGAATATTGTATTGATTTACACCCATGTATGGCACTAATAATTGTTCTAGAATATAATATGGAATTCAAAGAGCTTCACTTAGAGATGGTATAGTTGGAGGACTTGTAGATGAAGGGCTTCGTGAGACCCAATGTTTAACCCTGGGTAGCCACAGTTTTATTTTCCAAAAAAGCATTATGGGAGATTATGATTTTTTTTGACTATCAATGCTTGGACCTGGAAACCATAAAGAAAAATTTTCCACTATTATGTATTGATGACCTTTTTAATCTATTGAGAGAGGATTGATGCTTCTCAAAGGTTTACCTTCGATTTGGCTCTCTCTATTTTCGAGTACAGGATGAGGATATACCCAAGACAACATTATGATGTTTCTACAGTCATTTTGAGTACATGGCGATGCCCTATGGAATGAAAAACACCTCAATAGTGTTCATGGGACTCCTGAACATGATCTTTCATACTTACTTAGGCAGTTTTGCGGTGGTCTTCATCGACGATATCAGTGTGCACTCGACATTTGAGGAGTGACATAAGAGACACTTAATGATAATTCTGGAGGTACTTAAAGAGCACCATATTTATGGAAATATCTTGATGTTCCAATTTTGGATTCGGGGAGTTCACTTTAGGGGACATGTTATCTCATCAGATGGAGTGGCAGTTGACCCGACCAAGGTCGAGGTGGTGTTATCAGGGGAGCCAACTAAAAGTGTGATGGAGGTTCATAGGAACCTTGGTTTTGAAGGCTATTATCGGATATTCATACCTGATTTCTCTCTGATATCATCACCTATAAGTTCTATGACTAAAAAGGGGCATCCTTTCATGTGTATAGATAAGTTCTAATAGGATTTTCAGCAGTTGAGGTAGAGCTTGAGGATTGCAACGATATTGATATTTCTAGAGGAGTGTGTTGAGTACAAGGTATTCTATGATGCATCGGGAACCGGGCTTGCTTGTGTCTTGATGTAGTGGTGAGTAATGATTTCCTATGTTTCATTCTAGTAGAGACCACATTAGAAGAATGGGATGACCCTTGATCATGAGTTAGTAGTGGTAGTCTTCATATTTAAGATGTATTGACACTACTTGATGGGCGAGCGGTTTTTCATCTACTCCAACCATAAGAATCTCAAGTACATATTCTCTCATAAGGATATCAACTTGATAATGATGCAATGGCTAGAGTTCCTTTAGGACTATGAATTTGAGATTGTCTATACTCCTGGGAAGGGGAACATGGTAGCAGATGCTCTCAGAAGAAGATCTAGTTCGCAGTTGTAGAATGAGGCATCGAATAAGTTGGTCTTGTCGTAGTTACCTTTTGTGGATAAGGTTAGATCATCTTTCCTTCAGTTGATGTCGTCACTACTCAACTCTTATAATGAGTCTGGGAGGCATGTCGTGGGGATACTAACTGTGATACCCTACATAGTTAGACTTTTATATGGCGTGCTCTTGATTGATATTAAAAATGTAGGGAGTATGCTATTATTTTAAAAGGATGCATAGTAGTACCAGTGATGTTTTTTGGATGAGGTTTTTAAGGAGTTTCATACATCCCCTTTGGCACTAAATCTATCTGTGCTGAAGATATACCAGGACCATTGACTTCAGCTTTGGTGGCCATGGATAAAGAGAGGAGATACAGAGTCTGTTTCTCGATTCCTTACATTCCTACAAGTGAGGTTTGAGCACTAAGTGTAGGATCGAAATAATGATGTAGATACTCAATTTACAAGAGGGGGGTGAATTGTAAACATTAAAAATTTCTTTTGAACCTTTAAATTTAGTTACAAAATAACTATGTTTTCCTTGAGTAATGGAAGGGGCAAAGTTTAACAAAGTTAATCTTAAGCAAATTCACAACACCTCTAATACCAAATGAAAACTTGGAAAGAGATTCCAAAAATAGGTTCTGGAAATATGGTTCCGGAAATTGAAACTTAACAAAAGATTGCAAAATGAGGTTCTACCTTAAAGCGTATAGAATCTAAATGAGACAGAGTACAAGTAAGGAATTATAAGAAAGTTATACTTTCCTTATAATACAAAATGCAGCGGAAATAAACAAGTAGTAAAACTACAAGTAACAAGATATAAGTCTTTTAACCCAAAGAGAAGGGTATCCAACAAACTTGGATAAAGGTCCCTTGATTTATACTTTCAAGTAATTATGTCTTACCCACACCAGGGTAAGCCCTTGATACGAAGATCGGAGTGTCTCTGTCTTGCTATCCCCGTAAGCCCTCAACTTCAAGGTAGTTTGAAACCTCTGTCTTCCTCATCAAGGAAGCCCTCGAACTTCAAGGTAGTCGACACCTCTGTATTCCTATCCCCAGAAGTCCTCGAATGTAATCACAAACATTCGGAGTCGTAAGAAGCTTTGAGAGTTAATAAGAGCCTCTATCTCTAGAAATCACTTCAACAGCATGTATGCACAATAACCAAGTTGTTCATCCATCTATTGTGAGCTCTTTCAAATGAGATCCTATTTATAGGTAATGTTGGCCTCCTTCCCAACGGTCATATTTTCCTTAAAAATCAGACGGACCTGTACACGTGTCACTTAGTCAATGGTTAGTTTATAACAAAATAGACGACATCGTTTTATAGTAAAACAAGTGTAACAGAATGTACGACACCGTTTAAAATCTAACTCAAAAGATTCGGAGTGAATATTCGGAGTGTAAAAATATATTAAAGAGTAGAAAAATTATAAAAGCGTAAGCAATAAGAAAGTTCGTAGTCTGACCAAAAATAATTTGCGGAGTTTAAATAAATTCGGAGTGAATAAAACAAAGATGATCAGATTCTGTTTAATAGGTGAATTCGGAATGAGAATTCGTTATCAGAATTCGTAGTGAGAATTCCTCATCAGAATTCGTAATGGGAATTCATCATCAGAATTCGTAATGAGATTTCATCTTAAGAATTCATAATGAGAATTCATCATCATAATTCGTAATGAGATTTCATCTTAAGAATTCGTAATGAGAATTCGTATCCAGAATTCGGAATGAGAATTCATCATCAGAATTCGTAATGAGAATTCGTCATCATAAATCTTAATGAAAATTCATTATCAGAATTTTTAATGAGAATTCGTCATGAGAATTCGTCATGAGAATTAAATGTCGAATTTCATAAGGATTTGTATCCTGAATCTAGAATAGAACATAGTCAGAGTTCGTATCCGGAATTCGGAATGATACTTTATTACAGTTCTCATCTGGAATTCGGAGTGAAACTTCCTTACAGTTCTTATCTAGAATTCGGATCCTAAAACAGAATACTTTATATCAAAGTTTCAAAAAAATCCGAGAAAATAGAAATGAATCTGAATTTTATACTTAGGAAAAAATATGAATGAAAATATGATAAGAATAATTTTTCTTACAAAATCGATTTTCCTTATAAAAGCAATTTTTCTTATAAAAGCAATTTTCCTTATAAAAGCAATTTTTCTTATAAAAGTGATTTTCTTAAAGATAAGGTGTTTGTGATTTTCAAAACAATAAGGAATGTAAAAGTCATAAGAAAAACCTTATTGACTCAACAATCTCCCCCTTTTTGGAATGCACAAACATCCTTGAAAAAGAAATTCTAAGAAGAAAGAAAAACATTAAGGCTTACCTCCCTTTTCTTTAAGGATATTTATGAATACGACTAACTCCCCCTTAGGCTTTGAAACTCTAAGGATCGTATTCTAGATTTCCAGAGTGACACTTCATTACGAATAAGAAAGTCTTCTTTATTGAAAAACTCCCCCTTAGATAAACTCTTATTAGTGTTTGTTTTCTTTCTCACCCTTTGTTAGGATTCTTTTTCCCTTTCATTAGATTTCTTTTACTTCTCCCCCTTTGTGATTTTCAAAAAGAATACAAGGGAATGGAAAATATAGAAATGTACCTAAAAGATTAGTAGTAACAACAAAATGAAACAAGCAAGTACAAATTTTTCATTAAGTTTGAAAATTTCAACAAGAAAAGAGTTAAGGTACAACAAAAGATTGGATCTGTCTATTTGGGATCTTTATCCTTCGCCATGAGACCCTTTAGAATAGTCTTTATCTTCTTTAAGCCTTTATGATCTTCTTCAGCTTGCTTCTCTAAGACCACTATTCTTACAGATTGAGCTTCAATCTTTTCTTCCTGAGCTTTAAGCTTTTCTTCCTGGGCTTTAAGCTTTTCTTCCTGAGCCTTCATCTTTTCTTGAAACTCAATCCGATGATCCCTTTCAAACTTCTAGTTTTGAGAGACAGAATTTAGCATCCCATTCAGATCTCTGACTTCTTGAATCTGAAAGTTCTTTTCATCTATCAGCTTCTATTCAAAGGAAGAAGTCAGCTCATTTATCTTCATGTCCTCGGTCTCAAAAGCATCTTTAACATTGTCTTGAAATTCATCAAATAACCTCATTTCTTCTACAGTCTTCCTCGACCAGTTTTTCATCCTCTTGAAAGATTTTCTATGGGCTTCCTAGCCAACAAAAAACGTTTTGAACTGAGCCTCTATTTCAACACACTTGTCCATAACCATAGATACAGAGTCTGATTTATGATTCAAAGCATGTTGGAGCATCTGACATCTTGAGTCAATACTTGAGAAGGTCGGAACGGTTCCCACAAACTTCTTTAAAGACTGAACAACAAAGTCATGCCGCAACGAAGATGACTCTGAATCCGAGACTCTTCTTGGAGAATTTTCTTCTTCAATAAAGTCAAGCTTTCTCTTTGAAGAACTACCAACTTCCTTTCTCTTCATCACTTCTGAGCTCGGAGAATTAGCAAGAATTTGCTTTCCCTTGTCTTTTTTCGGAATAGAATCTTGTTCCAGAGTTCTCTTTTCACTATCAGAGACTTGAACAATATGGTCTTCCTCATCAGGAACTTTCTGAGAACCAACCTCTATATTCTCCATTTGAGAAATATCTTGTAGAAGTTGTTCTTCCTCTCCATGATAAGATACTTCTTCTTCACCTTTCTCTTCTTCCATTACTGGAGTAACTAGCTTCAAAGATTCATCTTCTGAAGTTCGGAGCGAGAAGTGTTCCGAAGGTGTCCCCTTATAATCATCTACTTGCTACAACACATCTCCGGTTTCACCACTTCCTTCAGCAACATATTATTCTTCTTCCACTTTCTCAACTTGCTCTACTTCCTCAGCAGTCTTGGCAACAGCTTCTTTTGGAGCAACGAAATTTCTTCCTGGAGACTCAGGTAGAGATTCCAATGAAAAAGATCTCAGAACAAGAATATTTTCTGAAACCATCACATTGAATTTCAAAAAAATCCTGATCTACCTATGCTTCAGTCATCTTCTTCTTGAGTTTCTTTTCTTTTGCTTGTTTTTCTAGCTCATCTGCAGTTCTTTCCTTCAAGGCCTTAGCCTCCGCAGGGTCCAAGCCAAACTGAGGCTCTCCTTGCACTCTCTTATCTTTTATCTCCCTCCATTTAGCAACAACCTCGTCTGGGTAGGCTTTCTTCTTCTTTGGTTTTGGAGGTGCGGAATGAACTTCCTTAGATTTGGGATCCTCTGCTTCTGCTTCCACTTCTTTCATCTTTCTCTTCCTTACCGGTTTAGAGGATTCCAGATAAGCAACTTTCGGAACTATTTCTTCTTGAGCAGGAGAATCAACAAACTGACCAGTCTTCTTGTCAAAAGCTACATCCATCCTCTTAAGAGTACCATCACTCACCAGCATAATCTTGCAAACACTTGGCTTAGACTTGTAAGCCTCCTTGAAAGACTCAAGACACCGAACTACAAACTTCGAGAGAATTGCTGGATACATTATAATATGAGCTCTCAGATTTCTTTTCTTCACATTCTCAAGAGTGATAAGAATGTGCTTCATCAAATTAAACTTCCTCATATTTATTAGAAAATCTAGGATATAGATCTCACTCTTCATTAAGCTATCTTTGTCACCCTTACTTGGTACGATAAGACCCTGTACCCATAACTCCAGAATCCAGAAATTTGTAGATAAACTAGCAATCTTCGGAGCCTTGTCATCTGCCAGTCTGAGAGTTTCTAAAGCTTTTTCCTTGTCGAAACTACCTTTTGAATCCGGCAACACATGAGATATAAATTCAGCTTCACCTTCATTATTCAGCCCTACCAAGCTGGCTTCCTTGTCATATGAAAGCTTATAAGTCTTACCATAAGACTTAAAAGACAATTTCTCCTTTCCATCTTCATTAAGAAAGGAGACTGTTTCATAGAACTCTATAAGCAAATCTGAATACACTTCATCTTGATTCCTAGGTTTTGACACCGCAACATCTTCCCAACCATTTAGCTTGATATTCTTGGAAATAATAGAATCGTACTTGTTGAAGAAATCCAGATGAACCAGCCTCTCTCTATATACTAACCACTTTGAAATCGGCTTAGAAGAATACATGTCTTGAGAAGCTGCTTCCACAGACATTCGGATTTGAAGACCTCTGAGAAGTTCGGAACGGAAAAAAACTGAGGTTCGGAACGACTTTAAAATGGAGAGGTAGAGCTTCGAGACGCTAGAGCTTGAAAACCGATGTGGGACAACCGTTTGGGGTCCCCTTTATATAGGCAACGAAAAAACGGTTCAACTTCCACGGTTGATCGAACGGTTGTGATATGCTGAGATCAGATCTGATTGTCAAAAACCAATTCTCTTGAATCCGATCTTTTGATGTTTTTATTAAAACATAGAATTAAGAAAACTATAATCTGAAAACAAAATATAAGAAAATTCCAGCAAGTAAAATATGATTACGAAAATTTGAGTAAGGAAATCATACCTTTCGGATTGGATTAGGAAGATTATTCGTAATAGGTAATATTCTTACAAAAATTATGAAGAAGAAAAAAACTTTATTACGAAAAGACAAAATTCGGAAAACTCACTACGAAAAACAAACTCAGTAAGGAAAACTCAGTACGAAAATTTTATTACAAAATTTGAAAACGAAAAACTTATTTTGAGAGATTCGGTACGAAAATCCCGTTATGAAAATACCAGTATGAAAGTTTCCATTTCAGATGTTTTCAATACGAACATTTCCATTCCAGAAGTTTTCTAATTGAAAATATCCATTCTGGAAAAGTTTAGTTCCAGAAATTCCACTCCGGAATTTGAGTTCCGAAAAGTTTGAAAAAAGATTTTGAAAAACTTTGTTAAACTAACAATAAAATGTACTCCCCCTATGAAAACGAGTTTATTTCTGTAAGAATAATTTTTCAACAGAAAGTTAATTAAGAAGGATTACCTTACGGTTATCATTCCTAACATCTATTTAATATATTCAAATCTATCAGAAGGCAAAGATTTTGTGAAAATATCAGCAAGTTGATCTTCTGTTCCGATAAACTGAAGAATAATATCTCCTTTAAGTGTGTGATCCCTAAGAAATTGATGCCTAATATCTATGTGTTTTGCACGGGAGTGATGTGCAGGGTTCTTACTAAGGGCAATGGCACTAGTGTTATCTCACAAAATTTGAGTTTTAGTAAAACTCAAGCCATAGTCTGTGAGTGTGTATTGCATCCACAACACTTGAGAACAACAACTTCCAACTGCTACATATTCAGCTTCAGTAGTGGAGAGTGCTACAGAATGTTGCTTCTTGTAGGACCAAGAAACTAATGAATCTCCTAATAAATGACATGTTTCGGAAGTAGTTTTTCTATCCATTATACATCCACCAAAGTCAGCATCAGAAAATCTTTTTAGGATAAAATCATTTCCAAAAGTATAAAATAATACTAGATCCATGGTTCCCTTAAGGTAGCGAAAAATTCTTTTTACTGCCTTTAAGTGAGATTCCGTAGTATTGGATTGATATCTTGCACATAAGCATACTGAAAACATTAGGTCTGGTCGACTAGCTTTTAAGTATAGTAGACTTCCTATCATTCCTCTAAAAGATGTTTAATCTACTGGTTTCCCAACTTTATCAAGATCTAAAGAGTTTGAGGTACCAATAGGAGTACTTATACTCTTATTATTATTATAACCATACTTTTTAAGAAGATATTTAATATACTTATGTTGAGATATGTAGGTTCCTTCTGGTTTTTGAGAAATTTGAAAACGAAGGAAAAATGTTAACTCACCCATCATACTCATTTCAAACTCAGATTTCATTAGACATGCAAAGGAGTCGGTCAAAGATTGATGAGTTGAACCAAATATGATGTCATCAACATAAATTTGAACAATCAAAACATTTTTCTTATCATTCTTTATAAAAAGGGTTGGATCTGCATTTCCCTTAACATAGTTATTTTGAAGCAAAAATCCAGTGAGTCTATCATACCATGCTCATGGGGCTTGTTTAAGGCCATACAGAGCTTTGGTAAGTCTAAATACATAATCAGGATGTTTTGTATCATCAAATCTAGGAGTTTGTTCAACAAAAACTTCCTCTTGAACATAACCGTTAAGAACAGCACATTTCACATCCATTTGGAAAAGTGTGAAATTAAAGAATGTTGCAAAGGAAAGTAGAATACGGATAGATTCAAGTCTAGCTACTGGAGCATAGGTTTCTTCATAGTCTATTCCCTTTTGTTGATTATAGCCTTTAACAAAAAGTCTAGATTTATTTCTTATTATGACTCCATTTTCATCACATTTATTTATGAAAACCCATTTAACTCCAATTACAGAAGTTTCCTTAGGTCTTTCAACCAAGTTCCAGACATTATTCCTTTCGAATTCATTTAGTTCATCTTGCATGGCTTTGATCCAATCATCATCACCTAAAGCTTCATCAGTGCTTTTAGGTTCTAATTGGGAAAGAAATTCTAGATGTTCTACTTCATTTCTTAAGGAACTTCTAGTCCTTACAGGTTGATTTACATCACCAATGATACTATCACTGGGATGATTCTTAAGAAACGACTGAATTGGGTTTTGAAAAGCATGTTCATCAACATAGGGTAGAAAGTCTTCTGGGGTAAATGTTTCAGGAATATCTTCTTGAAAATTATCCTTATTAGAAGGTTCTTCTATCAATGGTTGATAATCAGTTTTTGAAAACACATCCGAGGATGTAGGATGGGATGGTTTGACAACAAAAGGATCAGACTCATCAAATTTTACATGTACTGTTTCTTTAACAGTACAAGTGTTTTTATTAAAAACTATATAAGCCTTAGATGTTGTGGAATAACCTAAGAAAACTCCTTCATCGGATTTTGGTGCGAATTTATTTAATTTATCTTTAGTATTCAAAATGAATACTTTGAAACCAAAAACCTTGAAGTAGGATAGTCTTGGTTTTCTACCATTCCATAACTCATAAGGGGTTTTATTAAGAAAAGGTCTAATCAAAACTAGATTTATAGTATAGCAAGCAGTACTTACAGCTTCAGCCCAGAAATTTCTAGCTATAGAATATTCACTCAACATGGTTCTAGTTATCTCTTGAAGAATTATATTTCTTCTTTCAACTAAACCATTTTGTTGAGGAGTTCGAGGTGCTGAAAAATTTTGAGTAATACCTTTTTTACTACAAAAAGTTTCAAAATCAGAATTTTGAAATTCTCCTCCATGATCACTATGAATAGTTTTTAATGGAAGGTTTTTCTCATTTTTAACTTGAGCTCTAAAACTTTTGAAATAAGAAAAAGCTTCAGATTTCTTTGCTAGAAAATAAACCCAAGTAAATCTAGTGTAATCATCAACTAGAACAAACACATAGTATTTTCCTTCAATACTTTCAGTTTGTGTTGGACCAAAATGATCCATGTGCACTAATTGTAATGTATAGGTTGTTGAGACTTCACCGATTGATTTAAAACTAGATTTATGTTGCTTTCCATATTGACAAGGATCACAAACTTTAGAAGAATCAAATCTAAGCTCTGGTAGATCCTTAACTAGTTTCTTCTTAGAGAGTTTACATAGGTTCCTAAGGTTACAGTGACCTAGTCTTCTATGCCATAACCATTAATGGTCTTCCATTACACTTAGGAAAGGTAAATCTTGGATTCAAAGATCTTCTAAGTTTAAGGTGTAAACATTCTCTTGCCTATTGGCTGAGAGAATAAATTATTCCTTGGAATTGTGAACTAAGCACTTATCATTCCTAAAATTCACAAGGTAACCTTCATCACATAACTGACTTATGCTAATAAGGTTTTGCTTAAGACCCTTAACAAAAATAACATTTGAAATTAAAGGTGTACCAAGAAAAACAATATTACCAATACCAACAATCTCACCCTTAGCATTATCTCTGAAAGTTACCTTTCCTCATTTCGTTTGGATAATATTTTCAAAATAGCTTTTGTTACCAGTCATGTGCCGGGAACATCCACTATCCATGTACCATGTATTGTTGCTGGTACACTCTTTATTTTCCTGAAATCAAGAATAAAATTATAATTTCGGAATCCAAACTTGTTTGGATCCGAGATTTCCAGACAATAAAATTTTAGGTACCCACATCTTCTTAGAATTGTAAGCTTTGTGAAATACTAGATATTGGGTTTTGTTTAAGGAACAATTCTTTGCCCAGTGACCACCACATTGAAACTTGGTACAAAATGAAGCACTTTTGGGAATAAAATAATTGTTACTGAAAATTGGTTTTGCATGGGTATAACCAAATCCGGATTTATTTCTTAAAGGTCATATTTGGGAATACATTTTATCAAAATTTTCCTTACCATGGGTAAAGTTTGATAAACACTTCTTTAAGGAAAAAATTTCGGACATGAGTTTTACAACCAAGTTTTTATCATCAAAATCATTAGTTTTTTAACTAGAGCTAGGCTTGAAAACATTTTTATTAGAAATTACTTTTTCTAATTCTTTAGAAAGTTTGTTCTTCTCAGAACATACTTCCTCAAGATTTTTTGAAATACTTTCAAAATCAGAATTTTTCTTATCAAGATCTTTAGAAAGATCTGATATCTCTTTTGTAAGAATAGAATTCCTAGAGTTTTCCTTATAAAATTTTTTATTGAGTTTAGAATTCTCAATTTTCAAAAAGTTCAGCATACCTAGTGACTTCTTCATAAGTAGGTAAAGTCTTTTCTTCATCAGAAGAAGATTCTTTATCAGAAGAGTTATAATACTTAATATTATTATAATTTAAAGAAACATTGGTCAAGGATTCAGCATTTCGTACCTTAGCCATAAAACGATTATTATCAATAGGTAATCTGGCTATAAGACCAAGATTCTTCTGTCCTAAAGATTCATAATCAGAATATTCATCTGAAGAGTCACCACCACTGGCACTCCAGGTGTCATTAGCTTTCAAAACATTCTTGGCTTTGGCTTTATAATACTTCTTTCTGTTCCTGTCTGAATGTCTTTATTTCCTTTCTTTCTTTTTGAGCATAGGGCAATCTGGTCTTATATGTACAGCTCTCTTGCATTCATAACAAGTAACTTCTCCATCTTTCATATCTTTCCTTTACTTTTTCTTATACTTGGATTGGAAATTTCTCTGGCCAGCTATCTTGTTCATCCTTCGAGCAAGATTTGCTAATTCATTTTCTGATATTTCACTCTCACTAGAATCTGATTGAACTATCATCTTCTTAGACTTGGATCTGGTTACTCTCTCAGGAGTCTTAGCTTTCATATGATTTGATGTTGTTGTAAACGCAACAGTACCATTTCCATTTTTCTTTTTGATGTTGTCAGCATCTCTCTTAATTCTGGTTTCATGTTGGAGAAGAGTTCCAAATAACTCATCAAGAGAAATCTGAGTCACTTTCCTGTTCTCATCTATAGTAGTTCTTTTTTATTCCCATTCATTTGGCATTATATCAATTATCTTATCCACAAGAGCTTCATCATCTAAACCTTTCTCTCCCACAGACTCTAGGCTGTTGACGATAGTCATAAATCTCTGTTGTACTTTACAGATTGGTTCTCCATAAGGAAAATTGAAGCCGTGATATTCAGCTCTAAGCATAGCTCTCCTAGTCTCAATCACCTTAGAAGTTCCAAAGTGCATAACTTCTAACATCTTCCATATACAATTAGCTGCTTCACAAGAAGAAATTTGGCTATATATATTTCTAGCCATTGAAAAAAGTAGAGTATTGCGTACCTTATAGTTGATTTTATATTCTTGCTTTTCCTGGTTAGTAAAAGTTCTAGCTTCCTTATCAGGAATTTTATAATCACCAGTAAGCATAACAAAGTTTTCTACTCCAGTATTGATAACAAAAGTCTTCATTCGATCTCTCCAGTACTCATAATAATTACCATCAAAGATTGGTGGTCTTGTAGGATTTAGATTATCGATTGAACCAACATTGATTCCTGCCATACTTATAATAACCTTCGGCACACAAACTTGTTAGTAGAAAATATTCGTAATAACAAAGTTCGGAATGGAAAAGTTTGGAATGACAAAGTTAGCAAGAAAAACTTATATGTGAGTACAAGTATTTCAGAGACATCCTCTGATACCAATTATAGGATCGAAATAATGATGTAGATGCTCAATTTACAAGGGGGGGGGGTGAATTGTAAACTTTAGAAATTTGTTTGGAACCTTTAAAGTTAGTTACAAATAAATATGTTTTCCTTGAGTAAAGGAAGGGGCTAAGTTTAACAAAGTTAAACTTAAGAAAATTCACAACACCTCTAATACCAAATGAAAACTTGGAAAGAGATTCCAAAAATAGGTTCCGGAAATATGGTTCCGGAAATTGAAACTTAACAAAAGATTACAATATGAGATTTTACCTTAAATCATATAGAATCTAAATGAGACAGAGTACAAGTAAGGAAGTATAAAAAAGTTATACTTTCCTTATAATACAAAATGCAGTGGAAATAAACAAGTAGTAAAACTACAAGTAACAAGATATAAGTCTTTTAACCCAAAGAGAAGGGTATCCAACAACCTTGGATAAAGGTCCCTTGATTTATACTTTCAAGCAAGTCTGTCTTACCCACACCAGGGTAAGCCCTCGATATGAAGATCGGAGTGTCTCTGTCTTGTTATCCCCACAAGCCCTCAACTTCAAGGTAGTTGGAAACCTCTGTCTTCCTCAGTAAGGAATCCCTCGAACATCAAGGTAGTCGGCACCTCTGTCTTCCTATCCCCGGAAGTCCTCGAATGTGATCACCAATATTCGGAGTCGCACGAATCTTTGAGAGTTAATAAGAGCCTCTCTCTCTAGAAATCACTTCAACAGCATGTATGCACATTAACCAAGTTGTTCATCCATCTATTGTGAGCTCTTTCAAATGAGCTCCTATTTATAGGTAATGTTGGCCTCCTTCCAAACGGTCATATTTTCCTTAAAAATCGGAGGGACCTGTACACGTGTCACTTAGTCAACAGTTAGTTTATAAAAAAATAGACGACATCGTTTTATAGTAAAACAAGTGTAACAGAATGTACGACACCGTTTAAAATCTAACTCAAAAGATTCGGAGTGTAAAAATATATTAAAGAGTAGACAAATTATAAAAGCGTAAGCAATAAGAATGTTCGGAGTCTGACCAAAAATAATTTTCGGAGTTTAAATAAATTCAGAGTGAATAAAACAAAGATGATCAGATTCTGTTTAATAGGTGAATTTGGAATGAGAATTCACCATCAGAATTCGTAGTGAGAATTCCTCATCAGAATTCGTAATGGGAATTCATCATCAGAATTCGTAAAGAGATTTCATCTTAAGAATTCGTAATGAGAATTCATCATCAGAATTCGTAAAGAGATTTCATCTTAAGAATTCGTAATGAGAATTCGTATCCAGAATTTGGAATGAGAATTCATCATCAGAAATCGTAATGAGAATTCTTCATCATAAATCTTAATGAAAATTCATTATCAGAATTCATAATGATAATTCGTCATTAGAATTCGTAATAAGAATTAAATGTCGAATTTCATAAGGATTCGTATCATGAATCTGGAATAGAACTTAGTCAGAGTTCGTATCCAGAATTCAGAATGATACTTTATTACAGTTCTCATCTAGAATTCGGAGTGAAACTTCCTTACAGTTCTTATCCAGAATTCGGATCCTAAAACAGAATACATTATATCAAAGTTTCAAACAAATCCGAGAAAACAGAAATGAATCCGAATTTTATACCTAGGAAAAAATATGAATAAAAATATGATAAGAATAATTTTTCTTACAAAAGCGATTTTCCTTATAAAAGCAATTTTTCTTATAAAAGCAATTTTCCTTATAAAAGAAATTTTTCTTATAAAAGCTATTTTCTTAAAGATAAGGTGCTTGTAATTTTCAAAACAAGAAGGAATGTAAAAGTCATAAGAAAAACCTTATTGACTCAACACTAAGAGCCAACGGGTTTTTATAAACCCTTGAATTACTAGAATGGAAGTGTGATGGAATATCTATAGACTTCATGATGGTCTTACCATGTACATCCAGGGTACGCGATGCCATATGGGTAATCGTTGACCAACTCAAAAAGCCATCCCACTTCCTAGTTTTTTAGGACAATGTTCGGTAGAGAGATTGGGATTCCCCTTTGTGAAAGAGATAGTTCAAATCCAAGGAGTCTCATTGATTATTGTTTCAGATCATGATGCTTTCTTTATATATATTTTGTCGAATTGATTGTAGGAGGTGTATGGGGCCTAGCTTCACTTGAACACATTATTTCACCCACAAACTAATGTCAATATAGAGATTACCATTTAGGTTCTAAAGCATGTGCTACAAGATTTATTGTTTGACTTTGGTCATACTAAATAGGATCACCTACCATTGGTGGAGTTTTCATACAAAAACAAATACCTTTCCACCATTGGTAGGGAACCATTTGAGCATTTCTATGGGAGACCCTGCAGGTTACCACTTTACTAGACTGCCCATGGAGAGTTAGCACTCATGGGCCCCAATTTGTTGTGATATACTACAAAAACAGGACATATCATCTTGGAATGGATGAAGACTACATAGATACATCATAATTCTCATGCTGATATAATATAGATGCCTTTAGAGCTCAGGAAAGGAGACCATGCATTCCAATGGGTTTCAGCTCGATGTGGTTTATAAATTATGCCTAGGGAAGCAAGTTATCTCTAAGGATCATGGACCCTATCTAGATCCTATGTAGAGTTTTCATGGTTTTATACCACTTAGCTCTACCATCGTAGTGAGATCATGTGCATGGAGACTTCCACATATCACGTATGAGGAGGTATGTGCATGATCCATCACACGTCATCGATTGGGGGAGCTGGAAATCGAGGTTGGTGAGGATTTTTTTGAGTATCTAGTGGAGATTAAGGATCAGTAGGAGAGGATCCTTTATGGGAAGTCTATTCCTATGATTCATTTCTCTTGGTAGCATGGGAATCTCTATGAGAGAACTTCGTAGAAAAATTCTCATATTCATGCTTAGTACCAACATCTTTTTTGGTATCTCTCATTTTGGATTTTTGAGGATGTAAATCCCCAAGGATGGGAGAATGTAATCACTTGGAATTTATAGTTATTATTTTTAAATATTATATGGATTACTTTTGATAATAGTTTCAGAGACGACATGCAATTTTGAGGCCTAGTGTGACCAGAACAAATGATTAAAATATATTAAAATATGAAAAGGCATCTCATTATGGTTTTCCTAAAAGACTGGAATAGATTCTAAACGGATTCCCAGATCCTAAATCAAAGGGAACCATTATGTTCATGATAGAGTCTTTACCCTTTGTTTAACCTAACATTGGTCATCATGGGTTGATTGTGAAAAAGTTATCACATGCATAAAATGAATAAAATAATTTAATAAATTTATTTTTATTCATCATGTTGACGCAATGGCCAAATATTTCATTAAATACATCATTATGTTAGAATTCCAAAGTTAGCTATATTACACTTGAATATCTAAAGGATCATTGGATATAACCCTGAGATAATTATGTCGAAAGAATGGCAATGAAGTTGCAGATTGTGGATTGATCGATCGACACCACCTTGGATTCTATGGATCTCAATATAAAATTTGACATAGTGATCATTATTCATCATTGGTGAATCCAAATTGAGGTAAGATATGTTATTTTGGTTTTATATTCCCCATTCTTGATAGATATGATAAACACAAACCAATCCATTACCAAATTTGTCTTTGGATCGATTGTTGTGCTAGATGGACTATTTTTGAGGGATTTATCGAAAGTTAAATCATGAAATTATTTTTGATTTTTTCGTCATTATAATTGTGATGAACCATGTTTGACACAATCATCGATCTATGTTCATCCCTCTAGATTGGTCCCCCCCCCCAATTCGTCCGTTCTTAATTCTTCCCCATGCTTTGAAACCCTTGTGAACAATTGATTGGTTCACCTTCAATTCATGGAGCAATGAACCAAAACCATAGGTCTAGGATCCAAATGACTTGTCAGAGGTGTAATAGTTGTTGTAGTAGTTGATCGAATCATAATTGGTGTTGATTTCACATTCTTCATCCTGTAACCAATAACAATGATGATCTCGTTTTCCAAGCTGATTGACGGCATGAATCATACTGATTTGGTGATGTCATGACCGAATGCCTGTGGATAAAAAGATTAAAGGAGAATTGATCACCAGATAATAGGTTGGAATATCAAAAATGTGAGTGGGAAGAAAAATAAGGTTTCTGTTAAAACCTGATACACATTGTGTGTAGTCCTTGGCTACACAACGTGTGTCCCCCTTTTATGAACTCGACGAGTACTTGGGGATTACACAGACATGGGGTGGTGTACATGAGTTTATTACATAGTGTATACTCCCATGCATGGCTTGGATTGGACTAGGTGCACAAATACCTAGAGTAATAGAACATGGGACGGGTTATACGGGCTGAATTCATGTACTGGAACATGGTCGGAGTACAATTGTGGAACCTGGATATTGGGACACAGTGTGTAACCCATCTACACGCTATGAACCCCTCTTCTACATGACATTGTTTAAATAACTCGAGTTTTTGTACAGGGGTAGTACCCTGGGTTAGGTGACATGTTGTGTTCCCATACTACATGTTGTGTGGGGCCCTTTCTATATGGATTTATTCTCTTGTCCTCCATATCTTGGAAAAGTTTCATTAGGGTTTGTTCCCCTTATCATTTCCCTAAACGGTTTCATGAATAGTTTCTTACTCTTAGGACTACAATCCCTTCAACAGGAATTCTTTGATCGAGTTGTTTAAATCCCCCCCCCCTGAGAAGCATGGAGCGGGATCATTTATTCATATTTGTGATGTAGGTGGAATTCTTGGTCTCGATATGACCAACACTATGTGGGTACCGATCCTCTAACTGGAAGGTTAATCTAGATTGAGTTGTTAGAATCAGCCCATGACCCAAGCTGTGATCCTAATTTCTGTATCTTATTCAATTTCAATCTATCGATGTCTCTCTCTCAAGAATGTAACTAATGAGTGGTACCTCTCGTACGAATGTCATCAGTCATATCATACTCAAGAGTGTGTTCTCCTAGATTAGTGATTCATGCAATCTTCGAAATGAAATCCTAAGTCTGGTATAATATGGTTTTGGTTTACCTCTAGACTCTGTTTCTTGTTTTGAATATATCTAGATATGTTTGTTATATGTTTTGTAGACATATACCTGTGTAGATCTCACTGTACTTTCCTCATTGTATTTATTTGTTATTTCAGGGTGTCCTATTGAGTATTTTTATACTCACCCCTGAAATGGATTTTCCAACATGTGTCGTGTCTTGTGCAGACGATTGACTTTTTGATGGAGTCCTAGGTGGACTAGGTCATGACAGTTCTTAGAGAAAGTCGACAGAAGGATGTGTGTTCTGGTGGCTTCAGATTGTAGTCCCAGTACATTTATGTATAGGTTGTACTTATGGTTTCAGGCTCGTTATGTTGGGCTTGTTTTTTTCATGTTTACTTTACTTTATTTCATATCATACTCTGGTTTTTTGATATAGATGGATACAAGCATTGGTTTCTAATTGGTTTATAAATTTCAATATTTTATGGGCATGGAGATGTCTATGTGTTTACAAGTACATAGGTAATGCCTCCCATGATTGCAATATTCCTACTCAGTTTTAGTCATCAGCCCTTGGTTTGTTGGAGGCAGGCTTGCAGAGTCATGGCTTGATTCCCACTTGGACGGTTCATGGAAATAGATTCATCTTTGGCACATGGGACATACAGGATAGGTAGACTGTGGGTCTCCTATATAATAATCAAATTATGATCCATTTTTCATTGGAATCAGACATCATCAAGGCCTGGGAATGTGTACCTCATAGTTTTAATGGTTTTAGATACATTCTTCTTCGGTGGTCCTTCAATCTATATATGAAGAAGGATCCTCCATCTATGGAGAGATGGGTTATCTTCCCTAATCTCCCCCATCCCTTTCAAAATACCATGTTTATACACATTCTTGAAAATATAATAGGTAGATATATGTGTTTGGATAGTATAACGGATTCTCTTTGTCACCCCATTAACCCCCGAGCTTGTATCAAATTAGATGTGCTAAGATACCTCTTTTAATATTTGTAGATTACTGTGGGTGAGGATTATTGATGCAAAAAACAGGTCTTCTATGAAACCTAGATGAAATTATTTTTGGGATGCAATCGATTGAGTCATTCACTAGAATTTTTTCATAAGGGGTCTTGGTCTGCTATGAGGAGGAACATGGACAGAGGCAAGGAGAAAACAGTGCCTGATGATGTAGAGAATCTGGCGTAGAGGCCTCTGGCTTGTCCAGGATCTCATGAAGTTGTTATTGTGGAAGAGTCTGGGTGGAAACTTCAATCACGATCACCTGGGCAGAAGGAATTGATGTCTCATGACATACCAACAACGTCATCTATTTTCTGTCGGCTGAAATTGGACCTTTCCATTCCCCCCTCTTCGTTGCATCAAATTGATAGTTTGAAGGTGGGTGATTCTCTTAACCAAGAGACAACACAAGGGGTATCATGGGGACTAGGAAGTAACACTATCATAGTTTAGATGATGGAAGACAAGGAGAATGCCCCGGCTGACGTTCTTGAACCGGTTAGTGATCCTCTTTAAAAAGAGTTTTAAGGGCATGTTAAGGAGGTTCCATACAAGGCTAGTGCTGGGGAAGCAAGGGGGTCGGTTTCAGGGAACCGGTCCTCAATTCTGTTGAGAAATATATTTGAAGGCCTTTCAGATATCAGATTGGTATTTGAACTTATTACCCATCCTGAGATGGATTGCAGATGTGTTAAAATGTTCAATGAAGCTGAAATTAGTCATTCAGTAGGAGAAGATTCAAGTCTGTAGGGGAATAGGAGTTTCAATAGGAGTAAGGGTAGGAGGGATTACTCCTCATTACCACCTCCTTTGGAGACTAGTTCGGCTAATAATACTAACATAAAAAAGTTTTACTCTGAGGATGTGAGTCACCAGAGACCAAGGGCCCAGAGTGACAAACCCTTGGAATTGATGTTATGATCTAAGGGAGAAGCGGTTGAGTAGGTCTTGCTACTCAATTCTTTAGAGGAGGATGCTGCTAAAATAATGGGTAGACCTATAATTAAAATTATTAATGAGTAGAAAGATGTTTGGATTGAAAAATAGAACCTTATTCTGGTTGGGGGATTCAACAAAAGGAAGATTAGTATTGAGGTGTACTTATAGTCTTGCGACCAAATCTCTTCTTAATTTTAATGTCTAATGAGGGACACACCTAACATCCAGGTTCAATCTATCTCATGGAAGTTATTTAGAGAAATGGATTCTGGTAATCTAAAATTTATTTTCCAAGACACTGGTTTGGAGGTGGTTTCTTGTCTTGCAAGGGTTACTGGTTCAGTTTTTATCTTCTCTTGGGTCTGCCTTTGTACTTTTTGGAGTGATGATTGATGACTTTAGCTTTGTTTTTAGATCTTCTTCAGATGGGTATTAGACCATGAAGCCTTCACCTAATCACCCCATTTGGATTTTGGGTCTGAGAGGGTATGGCTTCTCCATCGTTTATGTTCCCTTGCTTCCTTGAATTGGATATCTTGCTGAATGATCATGAATTGGTGATGGTTTGTTGACATGAAGTAGTTTTTGGGGCGAGGAAGATCTTGTTTTTTTTGTAATGTTGAACATTGGTGTTTCTCACTTTCTCATTAAGTGTTTTGATAATAATAAAAATTCATTTTCAGTCATCCTAATTAGATTTCATGGAAGATGATTAACAACGTGTACCTTAACCTACTTTCGGACTCATCAAAGAAGAGAATGAACGATTTTATTTAGAGTTTTGGTTATGGATACCATGGAAGAAATAACATTCAATATAATTTGTGTTACGAATGTGGAAATAATTATCTAAGTGAATGTATTAGAAGAATAGGAAGATTATTTTACTCTCGAAAATAAGGAAAAAAATAAAGTAGCAATAAAGGAAAATAAAAATTTGGGTTGATGTAATAAATGGGAATATTGGACTTCTTAATACATCGTCAAAGGTTAAATGATTTATGTGTGGAATCAATGGTCATTATGAAAATAGATGTCCCATGTGGAAATATCATGGATAGAATCAACAATGTGGTTTGAGTAATTTTTATATGTCTATAAATAATGAGACTCTAGGTGAAATATGAATGGAAATATGTATTAAGTAATATGATGAGGCAGCCTTGTTAATGGATTAAGGATTAAGTGGAATAATCAAAGTTTTAATATATTTGGATTCATAAAAGATGCTATATAAATAGTGAAATATATAAGGATTGTTTATTTTATGTTTTTTCACTAAGGATTTACATGAATTTATATATATTTCTTCTGATAGAATAGAATGTTAATTTAATGTAAAGGTGATATTAATGGGAAATATAATAAATTTTAATTCAAACCTTCTTTTTCATATAATTTCTTTTTATATTTAATTTTTTTTTAATTTTGTTTTAATATATAATTAGATAAATAAAAAATAAATTACTGTAATTTATTTCGTTGGAATAAATTTCACCATTAAATTGTATATAAAAATATTTCAAACTTATGCATTGTTTTTCATTTAAAATCTGTGTGGTTATCCCATCTATGAGAATAATTTTAAATTAATTTCTTCATCTTTTGTATTTTTAATTTATAGAAATGGATTAAATATTTTGGGTAATCATAATTTAAATTCTCTAATTAGGTTAATATTTTTTATTTCCAAAAAATAGTGAAAGTGATTAAAATTAATAATAATAATTAAGAGAACAATTAGCTTATCAAAGGAGTGAGACTTAAACTTAAGGCCCAAAATTACATAGAAACTCTTCCAAAATCCATTGGATTTTTATATTGTGATCCTTTATTCCCTTGGAACTAATTTTAACTATTATTTCAGCCACATGATATGGGAAAAATGTGGCTATAATTTCCTTTAATAAAATTACAAGAATGTCAGTCATCCTCCACTATAAAATGTAACTCACCACTTCCTATTATTAACAACTCTAAAGCCATTTTAATCTCCCAAAATCTACTCAAATATTTATACAACATCCCTACATTAATTATAGAATCCACCATTTTTTAATATATCCATCCAAGTAATCCCTTTGATGGAAACCAATATGAGTTACCCAAAGAAGAGATAACATCCTTCCTCAAGCTCCTTTGTTTTATTTTCATTCTCCACCTAGTAAAATCTTATTATACCATGATTATATAATAATATAAGTATCATAAATATACATATATTTCGTTATTATATGTTTTATACCTAGACATACAGACACATCTATCTAGTGGCTAACTAACATACTGTTCTTTTGTACGGAGGACTACCTCCTCACGAAATGATGTGGTTTGTTTTTCCTTTACCACCTATCTTGGTCGGGAATTATGATTAAAACTAAGTTTTTAAATAATATATTTCATATTAATAATGTATTTATGCTCATATATGTCTTATTTAACATATAACTTCACGCTTTTCCATTTATGTAAATACAATAACTTTGTTTATGGATATGTGGGTTACCGCCTCCTCAAAGCAAGGGGATTCTTTCAAATTTTACATAGAATGTATTAAGTTTGGGTTTAATAAAATTACATAATATATATGGAATGATAATTATACTGGAATAATATTATATATATATATATACATATATGTTATTTAATTTTTAACATTAAATACAATTATAAAATGGAAACAGATTTCATGCGTACTTGCAGTATAACGTCTCCATGAACGGTGTATTCTATTTCATATATCTATATATTATAGGTTATGAAAAATACATATATACTAAATATATATGATATTTATATCATTTTTTAAGTTTTTAAAATAATTAAATCATGATCTATAGAAGAGGATGAAGAATAAAAATCCAAAACATATATAAAATATAAAGAAGATATTTCCCGAGATATAACATTAACTTAAAATTGTTAATAAACAGCTAATATAAAGTAATAAAAAAATAATATTGGATATTAGTTATAATAATATTGATCTTTGGTATATATATAATAAAATTATATTTAATATACAATAATTTTTAACATGTATGAAGAATTTCAAGAATTAAGGTAAGGGTTTTCTTATCTAATTGTTTATTATCAATGAGATACATTCCATGTTCACCACTCATTTCATTTCTGTGGTGTATACATTCCATTTTATTATATCTTTATCTTTGGTATTATCTTTAAAATGATACCAAATCGGTAAAGTAGTTTTGTCCCAATTTTCCTTCATTGAGACACATACCATATTATTAACCTATATTATTATATGAGTTGTATATAGTTCCTTTGAAATTATATATCATTAATTTTATTCTTTTAAATATATTATAATAATCAATTAATTTTATTCTCTTGTGGTCCTCATTATTTAATTTTACAAAAGTGGTAACAGTTTGTCAATACAATCACATCATTTATTAAGATTTTTTATGATTATGCTTTCATTGATAAAATATTATAATATGTCTCCCAAGAACAGTCATGAATTTTATACTCTTAATTTTATGCATGAAATATATATTCATTAACACCATTTTCCACTCTTTGGTATGTATGATAATTAATAATGTGTTTTTAGTAAAATATGAATTTATCTCTCCCTTCGGATAGAAATATTTTTTCTTTCAAAATCATTTTTATAAAAAGGTTATAAAATTTGATTTATGTTTATAAAGTGTTTTAATTTTTTTCATGATTTATCTAAAATTTTTCAATGTATGTTCAAAGAAAAAATATCTAAATACTTTATGATTTAGACATATTTTCTTAAACCAAAAAAGATATTTTCCTCAAGAAATTTTTAAAATACTTTTTCATAATTACTTTATTTTTTTTCAATGTGCTTTCAAAGAATAGGATTTTGAAAAGTTTATATGTTTTAAAAAAATTACAATTTATATTTAGAAATCCTTTTCCATATAAGATGACATCATTGTTTACATTATATTCTTTACTATAGATACGATCCAAGGACACCATTTATATTACTTCTTTGAATGGTTTATGTTTTGATGGATTGATGTTTATGAGACCCATTTCTCTTCAATAGGCTATACCATTATAAATTCATATGACACCATCTTCCTTTCATGGGTTATTCTAGGATGAGATTATTATGAAACCTATTTATTTTCCATTTTTTATGATATTATTAAATGTTTATAATCCCCATTTCATTTCATGGGTTGCGATATGAAGTTTATGAAACCCATCTCTTTTTATGGGTCTTGATAAAATGAAAGTTTTATGGAACATGTATGTATTATTTCATTATGAGATAGGTGGTACCTATATCTAGCTCAAATTTATTATGTAGTGATTTATATCTCAAGAGATATAAATTTATGGAATTTGAAGGGAACTAAGTTTAGTAATACAAGGATGGAACAAGAAGTGAACCTGGTTCAGTAATACATAGCTAAAATGAGGGGTTATCTTGATTTAGTAATACATGGAAAGAATGGGAATTGAACCCAATTCAGTAATACATTGATGGTACGAGGAGTAAACTCATTTCAGTAATACAGTAATGGAATAGTAAGAGAACCTGGTTCAATAAATCAGGGATGGAATGGGGAGTGACACCGATTCTGTGAAGGATCATGTTCACTAAGAGGGTATTGGGAGTGAAAAATGACTAATAAGATGGTTTGTGGAGTGAACCATTTAAACTAAGATGGACTTTGAATTAAGAAATTACTTCCACTAAAATAATTGTCATATACTTCTGTGTCTTCCATAAAATCTATGTATTATTCCAATGTTATGCTCTCACAGTTAATTCTCTTGATTCCTTTATGATTAATGTTTTATGAACTGCCAATATTTATGACATGATTTATGTTTTTGTTATCTAATATGTAGGGTATGATTTTTTTTAATTATTACGAACATTTTCTCATACCCCTATTCTTATGTTATGCTTGTGTATCTCCTTTCTTTACCCTTAATGAGCATATGAGTTAACCACTTTGATACATTTTATTTCTCATGGTTATGAAGATAAGTATTATATAGGAGTACTAAAGGGGAAGATATTTAAGAGAGATGTTAAATATATTTCCCCAAGTTAGAATATTATGTTTCCATGTTTCCCAAGACAATTTACTATTATGGTCCTTGATCATGTATTTTTTTAATGTGGTAAATATTTATCTAAAATGATGGAATGTCCATGTATGTTAATCTGAGGTCACTATACTAACCCTAGAATTCGATCTTAAAAGTATATATAAATACATTCCAGTCACTGCGTCAAAAAAATAAAAAGGACAATTTGTTTTATTATTTTATTATTTTATTATTTTTCCCTCCCTTATTGAATTTTCTACAAACACCAAATTCCAATCAAGGTTATGTATCTCTTAGGGTAAAACCCTCATTTTGAACTCAATGGTGCCCCTAGAATTATGATTTGGGCCCCGTTTTATAATTTATTCATCCTTTTTGGAAAACAATTTCACACATGTTTGTTAATATATTTAATATATTTAATACATTTATTTCAGGAAAACTGGGACATAAAAGCACATATCATCTCAGCAACTAGTCTCTAAAATAATCCATTAAATATCTAAAAATAATTCATGGAAATCCGAGTGATTATAATAATTTTTTGTATCTATTAGTGCTTTATTATTTTCCTATTTATTATCCAAGAAATATTTATATTTATAGAGTTATAGACTCGATAATTTGATAATATGATGAATAATTAAAAAAATGATTGATAACATAGATGATATTTTCATCCAAAGGGAAATGTTATCAACTCAATCCTTTTCCACCTAATGGATAGATTACATTTTTATATGAAATATTTTAATTTAAAGAGAGTTTAACTACTTGATATATGCCTTTACACCTGGTGATTTGGAAAACCCAACACCAATAAACTATAGATGATATTTAATTTTTTACAATGATATAAGATGAAAATTATCTCAAAATTTATAATAAAAAATGTAGAAATCTTAGAAAACTAGATACATAAATGATTTCCAAAATGCATTGTAAATGTATAAAAACATTTCATATGAAACCTTCTCCCATTCTAGACATAATTCGAAGTATCATTTTTAATATCTAGGGGAAATGACAAAAATAAAGGGTGAGATCAGAAAAGTAGTAAGGGTTACATATGATATAATATTTCATTAGTATATAAGGCATAATCATTATGTCAATGTAAATAATTGAAAATAGATGTCATTTAATCAATAACATCAGCATGAAACGAATATATGGATAATATCAATGTAGTAATCTCATTGATAATAATAAATGAATTAAAAATGTATTTAATTATTAACGTTTCCTGACATGATCTTTTAAATATTGATATATTTATCATTAAGGCCTTTGTATAAATATATATTCATAAATGGGAAGTTATACACCAAAACCCCATTAAATAAGTATAGAAAAATGACTTGGCTCATGAGTTCTATTGATGTATTTAGAGGATATCAATTACAGGACCCCACCCATCACTGCATTTCCAATGCATTAATAATATATTAAAGGATTAATATATTTTATAAACAATATTCCTTATTAAAAAAATCATATTTTTGTAATGCATTTCGAATTTAAATAGTTCCCTTGTCAATTAAATAAAATTTAATGTAATATTCTTCAAATAGACACTATATTCTGAAATATTTCACACATTAAGATATATTTATATCCATGATACAATTCAAATGGATATTTTATATGAAATATTATCAAAATAAATAAATTTTTCAAGATAAAGTTAATGACCATAAAAATAATAAGATGTAAATATGGTAATCAACTCATCTAAAAAAGATTATATAGTAAAACCAATTATTCAAGAGAAGTAAGAAAATGGATGAGAAAAATTTCTAATATTTTTTCAACAAATAATTTTTATTTTAAAACTATAGAAAACATATATAAGAATAAAAATATCATAAAATAGTAATAGATGTTGGAAGATTTGTTAACGCTATATATGTTAAAAAGAAACATTCCATTTGACTTTTTATAAATGAATTCAAAAAAGAAACTTTCAAAAAACATTATAAATATTTATTTAATGAAATAAAAAAATAATGATATTATATAATTTCCATAAGAAATTTTGTCAGTAAATACAATATATTTTAAAAGTTTTTTGAAAAATATGGAAATAGAAGAAAAATGTTCCCAATCAGAAGAGAAATACGGTAAGTGTTTCTTATAAACATTTTTTTCTAGATTAAAGACAAAAATATATATAATATTTGAATAAAACATAGAATATAATTAAATATCAAGTGTATAATAAAATATATTTATTTTATGAAGGATATGATATAATATTCCTTCAATGAAAATAAGAGTAATCCTAATAAAAAGATATTGTAAAATAAATTAACACCTCTTTGGTGTCTCTTAAAATGTGACCCCTTGATAGATTAATCATGAATTGATACTTTAATCATAATGAATAAATATATATTAATTATAAATACAAATAATGAAATCTATATACACTATATAAGAATAAATAGGTGCATAATATGAAATTCTTCTAAATTGGGTGGAAATTGAGATGAAATATCATTCTTCATGCATGACTTGCCTCATAAATGATTTTAACCACCTGTATACTAAATTTAGATTTATTATAATTATTTAATATAAAAATTTGTATAATTATAAAATCATATTTGATCTACTAATAACATTCCAATACCCATTTTTAATAAATATTTAATAAAATCACTGTTTTCAGGTTTTAACTCTTTCATTTTTAATATATGTTTTGGTTGGGTGGTTTTAGTTAATTAATCATGATCATGATTCAATAATATATATAATTTTAATAATGATATAAATATAATATATATTCATTATTTACATGTTTTTAGTACTCCCAGAAAGCTATACTTGAAAAATGGATCACATCGATTCTTGGATGTGGTTGTCCACACAAGCACACGAGTGACGCAAAACAATTTAACGAGTAGAAGAATAAAAAGGTAAATGATATATTATATTGATTTTATTATAAATATTTAATATTTTTCAAATAAATATTCTTTATATTCATCATTATGATAGGCCATATGAGGCAGCAATGGAAAAAAATTATATCGGTTAGCGAGGTGGTAGTCCATTGTATATAAGAATGATGGTTTTGTTTCACGCTTTATGGAGAAGAATATGGATAAATGTTATTCCAAAAAATTTGTGACATCTTTTCATATTGTAGATAATGGAATTATTATATTTTAATTTTTAGGTCATAATGGGAGGTGGTAAAAGAAGAACAAAAATAAAATTTCTTGGTGAAGATGCTTACCTCTTCTTTGAATTATATCCTTCAAATCCCCACATAAAAGTTACAAGGTTGGTGCTTTGGAAATAAAATAACATCTATAACAGGGTTACTTATTTTTATTTCATATTTTATTAGCTATTTTGTAAGCTAAGTTGGTATAGGTGGTTTATAAAAGAGAGTAGAGTTGGTGCCTTTTATGTTGACCAAAAGGTCAAACATATAATTAATAAAAAGAATTAAATATAATAAATTCATTTTCACTTTAAAGTGGAACCATGTGGCTATAATAATAATTAATATAAATATATATATAGTTTAAATCCCTTTAATTAATAAAATGTGTATGTGTTTAAATGGTATTTTAAACATTCTCTTTTTAATCGCTTCTTTAAACAGCTTTAACCTTAACCGCGATAACAACTTTTTTCAATCATAATGGTTAACAATTTTACTTATAAGTTAAAAAATTTCTAAAAATTGGAAAACTAATAAAATTTTACACTGTTTATAAATCTAATTTTTCTCTTTTAACATTTTTATTATTTTTAAATTATGTAATAATATATTAATTTCATAAAATATCATTAATGTCATTTCTGACACAATTCATTTAATTTTATTTTAAAGATATAAATAATAGGATGGAATTTTAATATAATCCTTTTCCATATAAATAATACTTGATATTAAATTTATTATTATCATGTAATAATAAATCTTCACAAAACATTAGGGTTAGTGTTTTTAAAATTATTTACTTTTATTTTTCCATTGTATATACAAGAACTGTGTAAGCATTGTGTAAGTGTTTATGGTAACTATATAATAAAAAAAATTAGAAAAAACTAACATCATAAAAATAATTTTATTATATGAAAAATAACCCTTAATACTCATTCATAACATACTTTATCCCTATGTGAACATATAATAGATTAAATATAGGAGAGTGAAATTTTGTAATTATCCTTTTCATAAAATAATATATATGTCATTATCATAGAATTATGGAACCAAAATATATTATTTTAAAATATTTTATGATGATAGTATAAAATAGATCATCTCTTAGGAATAAGGTAGCTATTATTTAAATTTTTTAATCTTTGTCACATTATTTTTAATCTCAATTTACCTTTTCCCCAAAGCGAGGTGTAAAATTTTACCACGATTGCTATTCTTAATGCCTGAAAATAATGGGGAAATATTTTTCCAAATTTAACCCACGATTATAAATATTTATTATAATTTTTTAAATAAAAAACCAATTATTTTTAGAAATTAATTTTAAAATAAACACAGAAAAGGTGATAAAAATCGGTTTTCCTAAAAATTGAAATTTAATCCTAAAATATACATCATATCATAACCAGGTAAAATAATGATCATAAAATAATTAATTACATTACTATATATAAAACTCATTATATATCAATTAAATACTAAATAAAAAATATAATGGGTAATTTAAATTAATTTATTTAATAGAAATAAATGAAAGTTTAAATGGTGTTTTAATCTACGCAGTGAAAAATAAAGCCTTCCAAAAAATTAAAAAAAACATTTTAATATAATTTTTATATGATTTCAAAAAAAAAATTTATTTTTTAATAAAAAAATATATCAATGTGGTATAAGTTAATTTTAATATTTTCTCACAAAAAAAAATAAAACCAATTTTAATGAAAATGTTTTTTTGAAGCATAAAAATCCTTATTAAAAACTTAGTTCATATTTACTATAAATTAATTAAAAAAATTTAAATATATAAAGTGGTTATAAATATTTTTCATAATGTGTTTATTCCAATTCATACCCAAAATTTGAACTTTTCTACTATAATGGTATACAATATTACAGTTTATTTACACTCGGGGTTGTGTGTATCACATGTCATAAAATAAATTAAATTTATTTTAGGAGAAATATATCAAAATATATATGGGTTTCACATTCTACCCCCTTATAATAATTTCTCCCTCAAAATTCCATCACTCTATTCAAAATATCTGAGGTGTCTTTTGCCTTATCACATCTTTAGCATCCCATATAGCTTCCTTAATATTTGTTTTTCAAAACAGAACATGGATAAGGAGAGTAGTCTTATTTCATATCATATTATATCTATAATATAGTATATAAAATAGTTGGTCCACATATGTTATATCTGTCTCCAGTAGTATGACCACTATGTTCAGTAATATAAAGTATCATGTATGTACTTGCTCAAGATATATACAATGAACACATCAAGATCATGAGAGATATTCAGTGGCAATGCAAAGAGATAAGATACCATCCCAAAATGATCAAGTATTTTTAGGGGAATGATATATCTAGGACTAAATTTAGTATTTTTACCAAATATGACAACATTATTCCAAGGAGGTATTCATAGGAATACCTTGTCACCAACTTCAAACTCTAGATATCACAAATAATTGTGACCATAAATGTTTCATTGACTTAGAGATGAATTTATGTGTCTTTAAATATATGTGACATTCTATAACATTTCTTTTTTTATGTCAGGTTTGAAAAATTTTATTTCTCTAACAACAATACAACTTGTTGGATTTATTCAAATCCTACCACATACTCATTCATAATGAGTCATATGAATACTCGTGTGAATGATATTGATGTATGAAAATTATACTATAGAAATGTTTTAATCTCATCCACATTTAGAATCCATACAGAATTCTCCCAACATGTTATCTATATTTTTAATGGTCCTATTAGATTAACCATCATTCTGAGGATGATAATAACCATTGAAAATCAATATTGTTTCCAGATATCACTGAAGAATTCTCTAGAACTTTGAAGTAATTCTAAAATCCAAATCAGATATGATTGAGAGTATTACTCCATGTAATATCAAAAAAATATTTAATATATAACTGAGTAAGATGATCAATAAATCAATATTCTCTAATAATAGTTAAATGTTCTACCTAAATAAGGAAATTTACTATAACCCAAATAGGGTTATATCCATTATACTTTTTGTGGAGTTTGAAAATGAAATCTATGGTAGTGGTTTACCATTTCCATTATTGTATGGGTAATGGTATTGGAATCCCCTTATTCTTATATGTAATCCTTATAACATTTTGACATGCCAGACACCAAGATACATACTATGTAATATTACTTTTCATTTTATCCCACCAAAAATATTCTTTTAGATTTTAATAAAACATCATACTTCTATGAAAAATAGATAGTGATGAACTATGAGATTCATCCAATAACACTTTATTTAAATTTGGTATTAGTGGAACACATACATGATTCTTAAACCTTCTTCTTATATCATGATCTATGTTATTATCTGAAAAAATCATCACCTTCTTCTATAATTCCATATCTTCTTTCCACACCTTCTTAATCCTCTCATGGATTGATCATCGAATATCCATATGAGAAATATAAGATATATCCCCTTTACTCAATATTTCAAGATCTATATTCTATAAATATAAAACTTCCAAATATCTTTCAATCTTCAAAATATAAAAACTAGAAGAGTATTTTTGACTGATAACATTAGTCACCTTGCGCATCTTCCCATGTTCGTAATGTATTAAGTAATATTAATATGTGATCAACTCCAATTATTTTATCTAGAAAATATTCAACTATTTCAATGTAAATAAACACAACAAGAGATTAATATTAGTATATATATCACACATTTCAATATACAGATAATTTATCAATATATTCAGTGTAAATATTACTATTATAATCTCAAAACAACGATTCATTTAATTCTGGAAATTAATTTTCAATTAGTGGGAGGGATAATCTATCATTGTATCATTATTCAAAAGGATTCATCTTATTCCATTAATTTATGAACCAATATATATCACATACCCTTCTCAACTGAAGGGTAGTGTAAGCTCATGTGCACTGAACAACCATCTATTTAGTTTATTTAAATTATAATCTCATTAATTAAAACACAAGAACATAACCCCCTTTCGAGTCATCATGGTTAGTGGATTAGATATTCAAGAGAAATATCTCACAATGTGTCGATATTATCAAAAAAACAAGAAAACTGTGGATATCTATTACTATAGTTATTTTTGCCCATTGATAACTAACTTTATCCATCGAATAGTCTACCAATATACCCATACATGAAATTATATGACCCAAGAATGAGACATTTTGTACCCAAAATTCACACTTAGAAAATTAGGCATAAATTTTCTTCATAGATTCATCAGTAAAATCAAAAAATTATCTTCATATTCTTCTATAGTCATTGAATATATAATAATATCATCTATAATGACTACCAAAAACCAATCAAGGTAATTTTTAATGACACAATTCTTAAAATACATGAAAATAGTAGTAGCTTTGGTAAGTCTAAATAAAATTATTAAAAATTCATAATGACCATAACACTTATGGATGGTTTTCTTGGGTATATCCTCATTATTAACCCTTAGTTAATGATATCTTCATTGAAGATTAGTGTTGGAGAAATATTTAACACCTTTTAATTGATCAAACAGATCATTGATATGGGGTAGAGTATACATATTTTTGATAAAGATATTTTTATATTTATGATAATCAATACAAATACACATTGACCATTCATTATTTTTGTAGAAAATAATTGGTTCACCCTATGGTGAAGCACTAGAGAGAATGAATCCCTTATCAAGATTGTCTTGTGGAGTTTCTTAATAAATTCCAAAAACTGAATCATATCAATTCTAAATGGAGTTATTGAAATAGGTATTTCACCATGTATGAATTCTACTAAAATATCAGCTTCATGATTTAGGGGAATATATAGAAAATCCTATGGAAGGACATTAGAAAACTATGGTATAATAGGCATAACCCAAATGTTGTGTTTCTCCCGAACCAAATGATATAAATAACCATTATTAATATATAGATAAACTGATATGATGAAATAAATTTTCATTGGGAGTTATAGTTTAGCCTTACATGAATAGACTAGCATAGATTTATTCAAAATATCTCATATAACATATCTTCAACAGAAATTGATATGGGATCTATATTGATAGAGAAAATACATTCCCAAAATTACATCAAATTCATTTAGGGTTAAATAATAAAATTAACTAGAGTAAAATTACTACAAACATCTCTTAGTGAGGTTTTATATACTTTGGATGTGATAATTCCACCAATGGAAGTTTTCAGTACCAACTCAACATGTAATCATTGAGGTGGTTTTGAAAAAACCTTATAAAAGTTTTCAGATATAAAATACTAGAAAAAACTTGAATCAAATAAAAAAATTCAATATATGATAAGTGTAATTTTCACCACATAATAGGGATCTTCCTCTTTGGATGTAGTAATTCCGTATATTAGACATTCTACCCATAGATTTTTATGTTAAGTTCCCTTGATTTTGGTGACATCAACTTGAATAATTCAATATCTCGTTGATGTTGAAGCAATAAAAATAATTAGTTTCTATATTTCCATTATACTAATTATCCAGATGACCCTTATCTCCTAACACGTAAAAATATTCCATGCCCATCAGGAATTTTCCATAACATTTCTTTCCAAAAAAATTACATAATGGAAATGGCTCAATTTCCTTCTTCGATGTGTTACATTTTTCATGGTGCTAAATTAACCTCATAATATCTTAATTTTCCATAGATATATAGGATTGGGAAAATTATTTCACTATCTTAATGTCGCTTCATAGTATATCTTCATATGATAAAGAATAATGAGAAAATATTTACCTTTAGAGACTCAACATAAGACAATAAAATAAATGGTTAATTTTGATTTCAGAATTATGTATACTGTATACAACATGTGTTAAAAATATTTTTATGTCATCCTCATACTCTATAACACCTCCATATTATTTTTTCATAATGTTAATAACATTCTCTCTAATTCATCTCATTGGTCTTGGGGGAATTGTTTCCCCCAATAACATCACAATAAAAGTCCTAAATTCTAGTATTTCTACATATTCAATATATTTAGTGTTCCAAATCAATCCCTACCATTAAAAATAATACATATCAAACAATAAACTATGATAATAAAAATTTCACTTTTATTACATCCCATATATAGGAATGTCTTTTTGAGATACTTAATCTATTTTTCAACTACCAAATGTTTAATAGTTACAATAAATAATAGAGACTTATATTTTATAATGTGATCCAATATATGGGAATGACACTGTTGAACTGTTAGGTTCTCCATAATGGCATGGTCATTCATCATAACCTGCGTCAGATGCACTAATATAACCATGATCTTCTCTATTTATACACCTGGTGTATTTCATTTCTCATTCAGGAAATACCTACATTTAATATGATCATTAGATTCATTTATTTTGGTAGGATCCATCAATAAATAATGGAACACACTAAGTTATATCATTATCATCATAAAAATTGATTTCTAAAATGAAAATACTTATTATAATTCAAGTCTTAAAATACTATATGGGGTTTCAATAATTCTTATGTTATCATTTTTCTATTAAAATCATATTCTTTAGTTTTTTTTATGAACAACCATTGAAACTAATTGTATAAATATGACTCCAGAAACCTAGATCTTGTGTTTAATTTATTATATATGTACTAGATACATGGGATCTCACCATGTATGATTGATATATTTAAAAGTCATGGAAAACAAAATAAAAACATTAGACCCTTATTACATTAGAAATATAAAATAATATAGAATAAGAACCCATATCACATCATTTATATTATTAATAATATCCTTCTTTATATTCTGAGGAAAGAAAAAAATAATGGGAAAGCATTGATGCTCAATAAGGGTAACATATTTTAGAATCCATCATCAATAAATAAGTCATAATTAATTTTTAAAGGTAAGTAACTATAAACACCTTCCATTTAATCAATAACATGGGCTTGAAACAAATCTATGGATAATATCAGTTAAAAAATCTAATGGATTATAATAAATGATTTATTAATAAATAAAATTATTAGTGTTGGAAATAGTGATCTCAAATATAATGATATCATTTCCACCAAGTTCATGTTCCCTGATTGTTTATTTAATGGGTAGGTATAAACAAAAACCCCATTTAATAAATTTTTCAAACTAATTTTCCTCATGAGACCTGCTGAAGCATCGAGGAGATATATATTATAGGGCCCTAAATGACACAATATTTCTGATGAATTATTCATATATTTAATAATAAACATAATTCATAAACAATATTCCCTATAAAAAATATCCTCAATGAAAAAAGAAAAAAGAATACTAATATTTGTTTATTTAATTAAACAACATTTAAAGAATGGTTCCTTTAACAAACCTCATCTGTATAAATATTATATGGTTTTGTAAATATGAATATCCATGATACATAGAATATAGATATTTATGATGAATGATTACTAGATGAAATTGTTATTTTTCAGAGAAATTTAAGGAATGCATAATTAATAAGAGGTAAATGTGCCCATCAATTCATTAGAAAAGTAAAATTTTTAGTACAATTATAGCTGTAGGAGAATTAAAGAAAATGGAAGTGAAATAATTAAAATAAATTTCCAATAATTATTTTACATTTTATAACTATGGAAATAATATTGAAAAAGACAAATATTTTAAAACAATTATTATGGAAGGAAAATCTATAAATTCCATATATGTTAAGAAGAAAATTTTCATTTAACATTTTGTAAGGAAAGTCCAAAATGGACACTTCGGGAAAAAATTATTATAAATAATTTAAAACCACACAAATTTTCAAGGATAACATAAAATTTCATTAACCAAATAATTTTAATAAATAAAAATTTCTTTTAAAGTTGTTTTTAATATGGATTTAGATGAAAACAATACAGGGTCTGAAGGGAAATAAGATATACTTTTATTTTTAACATTTATTTTCTTGATTAATTTAGAATGAAAAGGAAAATTATAAGAAAATATGTATAAACATTAAATATCTAGTGTGTAAGAAAATATGTGGAGTTTATGAAGGATAGATTATAATATTCCTTCAATGAAAATTATATAAATCCCAAAAAATGTGATTGTAAAATAAACTCTTGTCTTTTTGTAACTTTTAAATTTTAACATCATGAAATAGTAAAGTTGAATTTAATATATTATAATAATTAGTAAATATATTTTCATTTTATATAAATAAATTGGTAATTATAAATACCATATAAAAATAAATAGGTTCATAATACAAAATATTTCTCAACGGAGTAGAAATTGAGACCAAATGCCTTCACTCATGTTGGACATGCCTCGTAAGTGATTTTAACGTAATCTTAATAAATTCATAATTTTTATAATTATATAAAAATAATATATAAATAATTATTATAACATATAAAATCCACCTTTAACATTCTTATATCTTTTTATTAAATTTTTTTTAAAAAAAATCGTTTTTTCCATGTCTTAATAGTTTCATTTTTATATATGTTTTGGTTTGGAAGTTTTAGTTCATTAATATCTCTCAATAATCCATCATATATATAATTTTAATTATAATAAAAATATCACATATATTTATTATATACGTAATATGAATAATTAATGAAATGTGGACAAGAAAAATGGATCACTTCACTTTGTGGATGTGGTAATCCCCACGTAAGCACGAGCGACATTATCATTTTTTAAAAAGTAGAAGAATTAAAAGATAAATAATATAATATATTATTATTATTATTATTATTTTCTAATTATTATATATATTCATTATTTCCATCATTATTTCATTCCATGTGAGTCTATAATGGAAAACCAATTAAATGGGTTCATGGGGGTGTGGTCCTCCTTACACACAGGAGATGGGTTTTTTCCTATTTAATGGAGTAGGTGATTGATAAAGATGATTCTTTAAACATAATAAAATATAATTATATGATATATAATTATATTATTATATTTTAATGGATAGGATGTAATTCGATTTGGTAAAAGAAGAATAAAAATGAATGTGATCGGGGAAGATAACAACCAATTATTTGAATTATATCCTTCAGATATAATTTTAAGGGACTTGGTGATAGTATTTTCATAAACAAGAACCTATAACTATTTTATAATGATGTTTAGAAGAGGTTTTTGAAAGGTTTGGTCAAACTAAGTGGCTCTATATGGTGTATATAAGTGAGGAGTAGTGGTTCCTTTTTATAGTGAATGAAATGGCTCACATGGAATTAATAAAACGATTTGAATGTCATAAATTCATTTTCTTGTTAAATTGAAACCATGTGCTCATTATATCAATGAAAATATATTATATTGTTGAACTCGCTTCCACAAATAAAATTTTGATAGATTTATCTTCAATTTTAAAAGATATCTTTTCTTTTAAAATCTTGTTTAAACATTTTTAACCTTAACCATAGAGACAAATTTTTCACTAATAAAGGGTTATAATTTTACATATAGTTTAAAGATATTCTCATAATTAAATTTCGATGAATTTTTTGACAATTTATGATCCTTATGTTCCTTTATATAAAATTTAGGATTTTTAATAAATTTAAAAAAATATTATTTATCATAAAATATCATTAATGTCATTTTGACGTTGTCCATTTAATTTAACATTAAATTCATAAAGAAATATATTGAATTATAATATAAAAATTGTCATCATTAATAATAAATTATTAGTATATAAAAATGGTCATGTAGAATATTATTTCACTAGAAAACATTATTTTTAATGTTTTTAAAATTATTTAATTGATTTTTCCACTACCTGCAAAAGCATTGTGTCAGCATTGTATAAAATTTTAAAGTAATTATATAACCACTAAAATTTTTAAATAAATTACCATCGTAAATAAAAAATTATTATTAGTATAATCTATAATATTAATTAATATATTATTTGTAACCTTGTGTAAACATATAAGAGAAATTTAATTCAAGAGAGTGAAATTTGGTATTTATCCATTTCTTAAAACAATATAAATGTAATTATTGAAGAAAAATGACAATAAACATTCATATATTAGAATATTGGATGAGTATGGTTGAATATATCTCATAAAATAAGAATAATTAATGTGTTTGATAAATTTTTATATCCTTATCTCCTCATTTTAAACATTCATTTCCCGATTTATCCTTATCAAGGTGATAAGTTTTACTATGGTTACTATTCAAGTTTACTAAAAATAAATGGAAATTATTTTCAATATTTGAACCTAATGATTAAAAATATAGAATTTATTTTATCAAAATTAAATCCTTTATTTTTCAGAAAGGAATTTATAAATATACCGTAATATGTGATTATAAACAGTTTTTAATAAAAATGTGTTTTAAGGAAAAAAATTAAATTATATAAGAACCATGTAAAATGAAGATTCAAAAATTATTTCATTTTTATTAAATAAACTATAGAAAAGTGGAATAAATTATTTATAATAATATTTCACAAAAAGAAATAAAAAATATTTTTGATTGAAATATAGTTTTGAAGCAAAATATGAATTTACATAAAATTAATTACTTCTTTATTATACCTTAATAAAAGAATATAAAATATATAAAACCATTATACATATTTTTTATAATTTGGTTACTCCTATTCATACCCCAAATTTTAACAACCATGATATAACTGTATGAAATCTTGGTGTTTATTTAGCCTTGGGGTTTCTTGGATAATAATATATCAAAATAATTAAATTTATTTTAAGAGAAATATATCTAAAAATATTAGTTTGTTATTATATGAGTTTACTTATTTAATATGTACTTTTTTTATTATGATAAATCATACATATTTAATATGTACTTTTCCTCTCATGATAAATCATACATATATAATGTGTATGTTTCCTCTTATGATAAATCATTCATATTTAATATGTACTTAGTGACCTGAGGGTTATATTACATATTCGATAATTATGTTATAATTTAGGGTGATTTTACCTTCAATATATTTAATTTTTTACTTAATTGAAAAGTTACCTATATGGTATTTATTTTTCCTTCAATAGATGAGGCTTCCTTGAAATGATGTGATATTTTTTGTATGACTTGAATAAGTTATGATCAGACAACATGGTATCTTGGTTAGTACTCACCACTACTAGAAATATAAGTAATACCAATAGAAATATGCCAATGGTTTTTAAAACCCATTTCTATATGTTACATATACACACAGTTTTGGAAAAACAGTGGGTATAGGTGGATTAATGAAACCATATACCCTAGATTTTACCAAAATTGTGGTTATAGGAACCTTGTTCAAACTCTATATCCACAATTTTAGAAAAAACGTGGAGATAGGTGCCTCACACAAACCATAGACCCATGGTTTGGAAAAAACCATGGGTGTAGGTGCCTCACGCAAACACTATACCCACGGTTTTGAAAAAATTGTGTGGATAGTTGGCTCACACAAACCCCATACCCACAGTTTTAGTAAAATCATGGGTACGGGTGCCTCATGCAAACCACTATACCCACATGTTTGAAAATATAGTGGGTATAGATTTCCCATATCTAAAAAGTTATGAAATAACTATTTCTATAGGTTTCATATAAAAAATCTATTCCAACTTTTTTGGAAAACCATTTTAATAGGGCCCACAAATTCAGGGACCTATACCAATGGTTCTAAAAACTGATGATATAGGTATATACCAACAGTTTTGAGAAAATATGTTATAGTTTCCTAGATTCTTTATGAATTAATTTTTGAAATATCATTAAATAAATCAAAATATAGATTACTAGTATTTATATTTATTAGGTTAAATTCACTAAGATAATTATAACATAGTGGTTAGTTCTTCGATATATAATTGAGAGGTTTTGGATTCAAACCTTAGCTACCTATATATTTTTACATTACCTATACCAACAACATAGTATCCAAAGGCCTTACAAACTATTTATATAGGCTATACCAATGTTTTTGGGACCTCTACCAGTGATTCAAACCCATTAGTATATGCTATTTTTTCAGTAGTGCACAAGACTATAATTTTAAAAATGTCTAATTATTTATATTTTTATTAAATATATAAGTTTTTATTTTAGTTTTCTATAATTTTGTATTTATTATGAATGAATTTAATTGGCCTCTCATAATATTATAACATGCATGAATGATTATACCATGATATATTTTTGGGTTAATGCAAATTCATATATAAAATTTACAAGTGATCTTTGAAACATAAGAATTATTTTATATTGATTATTTATGTTTTTTAAGGGTACCTAGGATTGGTATATGATATATTAATGGTTTACTATTGGGCGAACAAAGATCATGAAAGTTGGAAAATGCTCGTTAGGGTGTTTAGAGGATCTTAGTGAATGTATAGTACTTTTTCATGATTAAATGAGGTAAATGTATTTTGTTATATTAATTTCATGCACATGTTATCTATGATCATTATATATTATTCATTTAATTAATTAATTAATTAATAGTCATTTCTTATTGTCTGGACCCCCTATCTCCAAGGATACTGTATTGCGGGGAGAGAGACAATGACCTCCCGAGTCCCAAATAAAGTAGGTCGTAGGTTGGCGACTAGAACCGAGGGTATAAAAATCTCATGTATTGTAGGAATTATCCTCAATGATATAAATAGTATTGGGAGATAATATGAATCATCCATAATAAGCTACATGAAATAATATAAATAGGAAAAAAACCATCCCATAGTGCAAGTATAAAAAGAAATGATACATTAAAAGTCTCCTAAGTAAGCACGTAATAGAAAAGATAAATCATAGACACAATAGTTATCAAAGGTCTAAGTTAGAAGTCTCCAGAACATTCCACATAATCCTCTTAGAAACATTAAAATAATTTTATATATGTAGTGTGAGAAAACAAGTACACTCACTAGAAAAAAAAAGTATCCCATGCACATGTGAAAGTAGCATACTAATACACCTATGAGAAAACAACAGAACAAAACAGCACCTATATTAGAATACTAACCAAACCCAACCCCACCAAGGTATGATAACAAAATAACCCAATTCATGTAATATAATAAAATTTTATCACATTGATAATGGTACCATGCACCACTTTCCCACTATTATGCTCCTCTCACACCAAACGTAGTACGTCCCGGTGCTCCTGTCACTATTGTATACCACACCACACCACAAATATAGTCAAAACACACCATACCCAAAGAAAACAAGTCTTACTACCCCACAATAATGACCACATCATATTTTTCTCAAATACACAAAGGATACCACCCCACAAGCATAGTCAAGTCTCTCCCTAAAATACCAGGGCTATCACATCTATCCCACAAACACCTGGTTTATCACAACCACCATCTAGTTCACTAATAGACCTCTTGCCATCATATCTTATAAAAATCCTACCTCATCGGGAAGATAGAGTTGGAAAGAGTGGGTACCCAGCCATCCATAATCCTCACTAGATATTGGAAAAAATACCCCCCTGAGTGTCACTATGCAGGTGTCGGCACATAGTGCTCAATGTGGGTGTGGTGTGTATATAAATACAAATAATATACAAGTATATATATATATATTGTCAAACACTAAATCCCAACCTATGGTTTCACAAAAAAACCATACAACTCCCAACACTGTCACTTTTTCCCACCACTAAATACATAATAAAACACTACTAGCAATATACCCCATTTTTCATTTCCAACCAATTCCATTTAGTCATGTCATTCTACTCTTTATTTAGCATCAACCATGTTTTACCACACAACCCACCATTTAATTATTAATTAACCATTTTCATCACATAGAACAAACTATCTCATGTCATTTAAATCATTATTAATCAATTATTTATTTATTCCATCACTACTTGGGAATCTATCATAAAGAAACTTCCCCCATGACACCTGAAAATCATAGCAAAAAAAACCACTTTTCCACCTCGAAAGCACGACCAACCCAACCACCTCGCATCCCTAAAGTGCATGTCCCACGAACCACCTCACCTCCCCAAAAGCACATCCCACAAACCATCAACACCACATGCCCCAACCACACATCACCCTTCCAAAAGCATGTATAAACATAACAACACATCAATATTATTTTACAGATTTACAATGGGGGTTTTATCACATTCCACATTATTTTAGGGATGCTAGCACACAAGTCATTATCTTGGGGGAAACCATTCTATTTTCCAAATATAAGGGGTTAGCCAATTTTCCATTTTAGGGTGATAAAACAGTAATCCCAACCAAAGAAGCAATCTCAAAACATTTATACAACAGAATCTAATCCCCTAGTGGCCAAATTTTTTAGTAGGACATCATGTCTGTACAATCAATAATATCACAAAATATCAAGATATAAAAACATGAAAATAAAACCCCATTTACCCACTCCAAATTCAAGTTATCCAATTATTTAACATTTATTAAGTCGGAACAACCATAATTCATAGATAAAAAAAATATTAAACACCTCTCATATGATAAAAAATAAAGAGAAACCAGGGAAACCCTACCTTAAAGAAGCCTTAATAACTCCCCATAAACTATAGGGTAAAGGAGAAGGCCCACAAACTACCACCACGCCCTCAGAAAACGCATATCAACCTACACAACACCCAAATACCATCAAAATAAAACTGAACACACTCCCCAAACCATATCAACATAACTATAGTGAATACTTAGGAGAATAATGAAAGGAAACCAACCAAGAAGAATAAAGGGATTACCACATATTTCCAATGAATAACCACTGGGACCAATGAATCAAAGAGAGAGGAGGAGGGCATGAAGAACTCCCCAGAGCTCATAGGTTTATCTTAAAATGAGATGAAAAATAATACATTGACAAATGAATGAAAATTGATAAAGAAATAAGTTTTTAGAATTGTACTACATTGGGGTTTTACATGACATGTAATCCCCTTTCATGTCGTGTAATCCTAAGGGTTCAGGTTCACCGAAAAAGGCATCATGATTTTATTATTTTACACCCAAAAATATACAAATAATGATCCATACATGTACAGTAATGAATCCAACTTTCACATTATGTGATACAATTACATAAAATGTATTTATTTTAGCAGATCTACTGCACCTCAATATCCCACAAAAACATCGGCAACCTCCCCTGAACACATTCAATTACTGAAACTGGAAAGGAAGCATCTGAGGAGGACACAAGATATTACATAAGATACCACTCAAACAATTATCACCCTTTAGAATAATAAAACAATACTTGAAGAAAATGGTTTGAATAACCACCCTGTGGTATAACTCTCAAGACCCTCGCCACACCTCAAATGCTACCACCAGCAAAACACACTAACCCAAATGTCCACAAAACACACTGCACAAACACATAACCAAAAAACCACAAATACAAACCATATCCTCAAACACAACTGCACTTCCACACAACCATTTCATAACCATGTAATTACACCATCCTCAAAAACATGAATTTGGGAATTCCATCCTCTATGTAAAGATACTATCTACTCTAGGTAGCATTGACTTGCCTGCATGGAATTTATCTCATCATAGTTAATGTTTCTTGATTAGGAATCAGGTCGTCCCCTTTTCATATGTTTTTATTTTTTTACACATCACAATAAAAACATCACAAACCAAGCAAAATAACTCATCTCATAAAACAAATTGATCCAAACATCACATCACAAAAAATAATAGAGAAAATAAAAACTAAAAACGACTCCAGGTAGTGGGAATGAATCTGTGTCTCTCACTCCAAAGTAATCTACATTAGGAAACCATTCCTTCACAACACTTGAATCATGGAAATGGTCCATCTACACAGTGCCTTCACTTGGTGATCGAAGATTTCTATTAAATGTTCCAAATACATCATGTCATCCTAGATATCAAACAATCCCCATTTAATGACATGGAAGTCATCATAAAGATACCAAAAATGATCAAATACATGGATGAAATTGTGGATCCTCTCCAACTATAGTTGAAATGCCAAATGATATGACTCCTCACCAACTCTCCCCAATACCTCATAGTGCCGAACAAACCTGGGAGAAAGATTAGTCCCTCACTAAAAACTCCAATTACCATGTTGAAGAGAAACTCTCAAAAACATGTGGTCCCCAACCTCTATATCCAAGGGAATATGCCTAAAATCATCATAATACTATTTTCGTTCTTGTCCTATTTTTATCCTCTCATGAACAAGATGAAATTTCTCTATCATGATCTGCACCGCATCGGGACCAAGAACAGATATATCCCCAACATCCATCTATCACAATAGAGAATGACATGTGATCCTGAACAAAGCCTCAAATGGGTCCACATAAATGGAAGTATGATAGTTATTATTATAACATCACTCTAACTATGTTATGTCTAATGCCCAAGATTCACCAAACTCCAGGTTGTAATATCTCCACACATCCTCCAATATCTAGATAGTCCACCCTATCTTCCCAACTGTCTGAGGGTGGAATGTAGTGTTGAGGCATAACTGAGTGCCAAAATATTTCTGTAATCCCCACTAGAATTTTGAGGTAAAACGTGTTTCCCAATATGAGACAATGAAACTTATAACTCCATGAAACCACACCACCTCATCCACATACCTCATTTCCAATGCATCCAATACACCCTGACTCCTTTATCACTATGAAATGTGCATATTTTTTAACCAATCCAGAATCACCCAGCTTGCATAAAACCCTCCCTAAGCTATGGGTAACCTTGTGATGAAATTAATTGATATTTTATCCAATTTCTTGTCATGAACTTCCAAGGGATGCAACAAACCCCCAGGAACATGATGCTCAACCTTTGCCTGTTGTAAAAATGCACACCAATCCAAAAACTCTGCCATAGCCCGTTTCATCTCAGGCCACCAAAACTACATATTCAAGACATGATACATCTTGGAAACTCCTCAGTTTACCACCAAAGTTTATCTATGAAACACGCAATCTAATCCCTTACGCATCGCATCCATAAAAAACAACCTTCCTTAAAATAATATATGGTTCTTACCATCCCTTTGGAGCATCACCATAGTTAACACGATCGTGAAACACATCTACCTCTATGTATCCCCACTGAGACTCCTCAAACTACTACATTAGAGAATATTAAACCATCATCTAAGAAAAAAATCAATACCAATATACACCCATGAATTTATGTGTATAGATTCCAACTTCTCCATCACTCTACAACCATCCAAAGACTCCCAAATAGCATCTTTCTATAACATTTTTTCTCAAAGAATTAGCCACAACATTCCCCTTCATGTAATCAAATGATATGTGACATGGGTCACTCCACACAAAATATTGAACCTTCTTAGTCATGTTTTCAATGGGGTTGTGACTTTAGAGGAATCAGGTACAAACAACTAATAGTATCCTACAATACCAACAAAAAATAACAACATCTACCACTTTCTTGGGTGCTTCCCATGAAACAACTTATTAAACCTTTAACTAGTCTTCTACCACACCCTATTGAGACACCACATGCCTGAGGAAATGAAACTATGGTGTCCATAACTTACACATGGACAACATTCCATAGATCTAGTGGAGGTTAAGAACCAACTTGATAGATTTGATATGCTAGGCATGATCCTCCTCTAACATTGAGTATATCAATATATAATCAGTCAATAGGATGATGAACTAATCTAGGATCTCACAGAACATGGAGTTCATAAGCCCCATGAACACAGCTGGCACATTCTTCGAACTGAACGACATGAATAAAAACTCAAAGTAACCAAACTGAATTCCTTAGGATATCCCTCTCCTTTACCATCAACTGGTGATATCCAGTCCACATATCGATGTTATAAAACCAAATCACCCCTCTCATCTAGTTGAAAGGATCTCTTATCCTTGGAAAAAGGTAATATTTTTTTACCTTCACCTAATTCATCCACTGGTAGTTTATGCACAACCTCAGACTACCATCTTCCTTCATTGAAAATAACACAAGAGTAGCCAATAATGACAGGTTGGGCTGGATAAAACCATTCTACATCTGAAAATCTATCTAAATAATCAACTACTATAACTCAGAAGGTTTTATTTGATAAGGAACCATCAAAATTAGAGAGACATCAGGATAAAATTTGATCATGAACTCAACATCATGCTGTGGGGGTAGTGTTACAAAATCTTTGATAAAAACGTCCAGTAACTCTCCAATGACCCTTGGAAGCTCTACCTTCCTGGCATCCACTAATTCCTCTAACAACTCATCTAAATAAAGACGAAGGGTCTCCAAACACTGATTTCCCACATGAAAACCTTGCTCGCTAACAAAAACCACATGTTTCCTATCCACATTTGAAAACATGACTCTCCTCCATATGAAGTTGATAATAGAACATACAGGATAAAACCATTATACGTTGAATATAACATCAGATGGCTGCATCTACAATAAGAAAGGTTCCCCATGGGACTAATATGGCCCGATCATTAGCCTACTCCCTGTGCACACATGTAACATGCTCTTTCTAGAATGTAACTGGCATATTCAACACAATGGTAATAGGAAGTCACTCTAAATCTAGTATCAGATCTTGTCCTAGAGAGGCTATAGTAATGGAGTGTGAATCTCCAAAATCAAACAAGGCACAAACAATGGTAATAAACAAACCAATTGTACCAATTATGATCTATAGATCCTCTAGAAATGATGCCTCCACAATGTACAACTGAACATATCCAGCTCCTCTATATCTCTATTGAATTCCACCTCCATGACCATGCTAAGGTCATAGTCCTTGAATTTGAGGAACATCCTGAGGTCAACCTCTACCTACTCTATCAACCATTGGAAGAGAAAAAAAAACCATTTTCCCTTTTGGTGAAATGGCCTCATTGGAAAATGATACTCAGGATGGTGTTGGACCTACCCACAAGCACCAAACAAAGCTTGGGAACCACTAGGAACTGGTTCTAGTGATCACGACGACCCCACAAAAAAAATCATTGCCACAAATCTCCTAGGAAATTCATAGAATGAATTGGTCCCAGAAGTCCAGAAAAGAAGAAATTGAGGTTGACTCTATGTCGGTTGAAACCTCAAAGGTTATTGTGCTTGATACTTACAACAGAAAACTATTCCCCTCATGTAATATTACTGGTACCCCATCTTGGGGTAAACCTCCTCATGATGAATCTACTCAGCCACGTATGCCTTCTTCAGAACCTCCATGTATGTGAACAATGTAAAAGGACTAACATTATATTGGATGGAAGGATGGAGTGCCGCCTCAATACATCTCGCATGAGACACCTCATCTGGAAAAAGATATGGGGAAAACATAGAAGGTCCTTGAACCATATTTCCAAGTCACACACTGACATGATCCCCTAATGAAGAGAAAGAATATCTTGATTCTTTTCTACCTTCATGGTCGATGAAAGGAACTATGCCCTAAACTCAATCTAGAATTTGACCCACAAATTGTCTACCACCATCAGCTCTCCCAAAAACAACAACCACCACTGATGTGAAGCTACCTACATCTGACTAATTGTCAAAGGGACTCATTACTCCATCAGGTCCTGGATCACATTGAAGGTGATCTAGAGATCCTCTAGTCAAATCACTTTCTCCATTTTTGAAACACATCCCTCGTAGTTTTAAAAAGAATGTCGCTAGAAATCAAGAAACTTCCTCTACCAATGATCATCCTCCACATCCTGATCAACCCTATGATAATCAACTAGATGAGACTACTGAACCTCATCAGTGTGAGACACACACAAACGGTGAATAGTATCCATAGATTAAAGGAAAAAAAATAACTTCTGAATTCTGATTGTGTGGAGATATATCAATATTCATTTTAAAATCATTTAATTCAATTTTTATCCATTTCAACCTTCCCAAAACAACCTAATTCAAACAATAACACAAGATAAAATGATGCATGTACCATTCTATGGTTTTACCACATAAGAAGTTATATCTCAATTGGTTATTGAATTAGCTCAATGAATCTGTACTAGATAACGTGGGGCCCGAATATCACTTGTCCTAGTCGGTCTCCTTAGCCTATGTTACACACCGTGCTCAAATCGAACTATTTTTGTACAACCCCATAAAATCATCTCTGTGACTAAATCCAAACTCCATACTATATCTTAACTATCAGCCTCTGATACCACTATTTCAAGACCCCCTCCCACTAAAGATACCACAATGAGGGGAGAGAGATAATGACCCTCAAATCTCACCTCCAATAGGCCTTGGGTTTGTGACTTATACCGAGGGTATAAAAATCCCATGTATGTGAGGCATTACCCTCTATAATGTAATTAATATCAGGGGATAATATTAATCATCCTTAATAAACTCCATGACTCAATATAAAAAATAACCAAAATCATCCCACAATGCATGTATAAATAGAACAGATACAATAAAATTCTCCAATGTAAATACCGAAAAGTAATGATAAATAAGTGACACAGAAACTATACAAGGTCTATGCTAGAAGATTCCATAACGATCCACATAATACTCTAGGAAACCTAAAAATAGTTTTATATACATAGGATGAGCATACAAGTATAAACACTAGGAAAAACCATAGTCTCTCATTAACATGTGAAAGAAGCATACTAATGAACCTATGATAAAAAAGCATAACCAAATAGTACTTATACATGGATACTAACCAAATCCAACCTCACCAAGGAATGCACACCAAAAATCGCAAGTCAAGTAATATAATATAAAATGATCACATCGATATTGGTACCCCGAATCACATTCCCACTAGTATGTGTCTCTCAAACCAAACATCATATGTCCTAGGACTCCCATGTATGCCATATACCACACCTCCCCATAGGAATAGTCACAAAACACCACCCTTAAAGACACCTAGGCTTTCCGCCCCACAAGCGTGTCCACATCACACCTCACCCAAAGAAACCTAGGATAATGTCCCATAAGCATGATCACTTCCCTCTCAAAAAACACACGGATCGTCGCATCTCGCCCACAAATACCTGGTCAATAACAACCAAATCCTAGTGCACTAACAGACCTCCGACCATCACATCTTGTCAAATACCTACCTCGCATAGAATAGAGAGATGAAAAGAGAAGGTGCACATCCATTCTTACTCCTCACCGGATGTCAGGAAAGACACCACCCCCTGTGCAATTATGCAGGTTTCAGCACTTAGTGATCAATGTGGGTTGGGTGTGTATTGAAATCACAAGAATATAAAAGTAAACACACAAATATATATAGTCTCAAACATTAAAGACCAACATATGTGTTCACAAAGAAACCAAATAACTCACAACATCACTACTTTTTCTGCCACCTCTAAATTCATAACACCATACAACAAGACAAAAACCCCATTTCATGTTACCATTAAATTCCATTTAATTATCTTATTCTTCTCTTTATTTAGTATCGACCACATTTACCAAGATAACCCACCATTTAATTATTCATTAACAATTTTCATACTAGTAAAAAATCAAAATCATGTCATTTAAATCATTATTAATAAATTATTTATTTATTCCATAACTAAATGAGAATAAATTATAGAGAAAACACCACATCACCACCCCAAACACACATCCAAACAATCCACCTCTCCACCCCAAAATTACTCCCAACCCAACCACCTCACCACCCCCAAAATCATGGCTGACAAACCACCTCATCGCCTCAAAAGCATGGCCCAAAAACAATCAACCCCACATGACCCAACAACACATCATCACCCCAAAAGCACAACCAAAAATCAAAACACATATATATCATTTTATAGATTTACAATGGTTCTTTTACAATATTCGACAATATTTTCTAGATGTTATCATGCAAGTCATTATCTTTGGGAAACTGTTTTCTTAGAAAAATATATATGGTTAATCAATTTTCTATTTTTTTATATCACCATAATAAAAACAAAAGAAGATATTTCAAAACATATATATAGTGAAAAAAAATCCTCCAACGACCATAATTTTCAATGGGATGACATGTTTTTACAATCCACAACATCACAAATAATATCGAGATATAATAACATGTGAATCAAGCCCCATTTACCAATTTCAATTTCAAATTAACAAATTATTTATCTTGTATTATTCCAGAAAAACTATAATCCATATATAAAAAAATTAAACCCCTACCAAAAGAATATAATAAAGGTAAATGAGGGAAAACGTACCTCGAAGAAGATTAATTGTTTCACAGCACACTGTAAGGTGAAGAAGAATGCCTGCAAACCAAAACCACACCAATAAAAACATAGATCAACCTATAAAACACATAAATACCATCCAAACACAACCAAAAACCCACCACATAACATAACAACATATTCACAATGAATCCATGGGAGAATAATGAAAAAAACCTACCAAGAAGAAGGAATGGATTCCCGCATATTTCCAATAAATGACCACTGAAACCAACGGGTCAAAGAGGAATGATGAGGGATTAAATAAATCCTCAAGGTTCCTAAGATTCATCCAAAATGACATGAAGAAAAATTAATGACCAAATAATGAAGATTCAGCCTAAAAGATCTTTTGAAACTATACTGTATTGGGGATTTACATGATGTGCAGTCCCCTTTCACGTCATGTAATCCTCGGGGTTTGGTTTCTCTGAAAAATGAGTCACTATTTTATTATTTGACTTTAAAAATCTACATTTCATGAACCATTCTTGTACAAACTATGAAACTAACATTAATTTCATGTAATACACTTAAAAAATGTTTATTTCTTATAGTAGCATTGTTGCACCTCCAACTCCCACAAAAACTCCCAAAACATCCCCTGAACACATCCATCAACCCAAAATGACAAAGTAACAGACTGAGAAAGAAAAAAATATTACACATGTAAAACTATAGGGAATAATTTTGGGGTCATGTTATCATTTTTTATTTAAATGTATGTTCTTGATAATGGTTATATTTTTTATTTATCATATACATGGTCTGCTGTATTGTTCTAATGGTAAATTATTACCCCAGAATGTTTAAATAAGATTCACACTATTTTACAACATATAATGATCAAGGAAAACTCCCTTGGATTTTTAATACTTCAAATATGATGGTATGAACATTTTTGGATGGGTCTTTACACCTCCTGGTCATTTTTTAAAGAATTGTGTTTTATTGATCACCTATATTTATGGTGTATATTTTAACCTTTAACATTTTTTCACTTCAATAGAACCTTTTTTCAAATATAGACAACCATTATTGATATTTATTGGTTCTTTAAGTATTTAAGGATGAAATTGAGTGGGTCGAAGGTCAACCCATCTAACTAGGGAGCTTATTTTTATATTTAATCCCCTATTATAGAATTGTGCACATGTTTTTGAAATCCATCATGTTAATAAGTTAATATTTTTTACAATTCCTGTCACCTCAGTGGGGTGAAGATCAATTATGAAAGGGGTTGATCAATTGAGACACTAAATGAAAACTATGATTTAAGTAGACTATAATGATATTATAATAAGGTTTATCTCCGGTTCATAGCTTAATAGAATGCATCTGAGTGATGACTCCTTTATTAAAAGACATATATAAGGGAACTCAAGAATTTAACTCCATTAATGGTGGAATTTTATTTTACCATCTCATCACATAAGAGATTGATAGTTTTATGGATCAATACAAGTGAATTTATTTTTAATCATCACCAATAAGGATATCAATTTACAAAATCATCACTAATTGGTCGACCTACTTTATTTTCAAAAATAAGATTATTAGTGTGTTGGTTCATAAATAATTTATTGATAAATCAACACATCTCCAACATGAGGATGGGTTCACAAGCTCATCAATAATAGTTTTGTTTATTTTTTTTATCATGTGTAGGTTCACTTATTGTCTAATCACCAATGTGACGATGATTTTACTGGATAATAGCTAGTATAATTATCTAAAAGAATAGAAAAAATAGAATGGATTTAGTGATATATGAATTTATTGAAAAAATTTATTTCTAAAAGATATGATGGTGTTTTTTAGAATATGAGATGGCTTTAAAGGGGATATAGGGGTCTACTGGATAATTAAAAATTGATTCATAGGTTAAATAGATAGCCAGAGGTAGGATTATTTTTGAATAAGGTATCCAATCATGGGGATCATGAGTAAAATAGTATACTAAAATTTCATACCATATATGGGGTCTTAATGGTAGGAATAGGGTTTACTGGATTATTACCAATTGTCCCATGGGTTTACTAACTTTTCACCTATAAAATAGAGGGTTTAATGGTTTTCCACTATTAGAGAAATTTTTGGAAAGATATACATTAAGGGATATATGGAGGTAGGAGTTTTTTTAGAGATGGGCTTGGTCCCATAAAAAATGATTCCATTGTATCCTAGTAAATTGATTTAAAAACCACATATTTCAATAATGAATTTAATACTATATAATGTTTTTTAATAAGGACAAATGTGCTTCCATTTGCGGTTTTTCATCCATTAATAGTGGTGTACCTTTTACTGTCATGATGTTACGATTTTCATGTTTTATAGTTTGAATTCATGTGAATAGAACCACTTTCATGCAATTTAAAGTCTTGTAGAATATAAAATTATCTAAAAGGTACATATATATGGTATTGTGTGAGATATATAAATTAGGAGACCTTTTATATTTACCTATATAAATGAGAAAAATAAGGATTTTTTGAGACTTACACATGGGTAAGGTACCATTACTATACACCACCTGTCAATTGGGAATTGGGAAGTGAGAAGGATGACCAGAAAAATAGGTAACGTGATCCATCCAGAGGGAGGTGTGGACTAAATCAGATCAAAACACAATTTTATGCCTTTGTCTCATTAATTGGACAGGATAATGACTATATTCTTGAGATATATAAATGAGTTTTTAGAGAAACATGGATGGGTGTATTGATCCAATAAATGTTCCACTAGAAATCCCAGTGGATTGATACTCATTATCAAAGGAATGAATGATTTTCTCCACTTAGAGGATCTCATCAATTATGTAGGACTACTAGGAAATTACTAGTATGAAATGAATAAATGACATAGAGATTCATATGAATGTGATAAATGAAATGTTCATGTATATTATTAGAATATAGAGTGTGCCTTTATCGTTTGGGGTTATTAAGAGTTTTAAATGGTCAAAAATGGTGTCAACAAGGTCTTTTTGTCCACTAAGTAAAATGATGAATTAATCATGGGATGGTGACCAACAAGAGTGTAGTTATGAAAGAATAGTACCACATTAAATACCCACTAATAGGTCCAAGGAATGGCTCTTAGACTATAAATTTTTTTGGTTGAGTACACCCCAATTACTAGATGATGAACAGGGGTAATGAGATGGAAAACATTTTCTAAAGGGTCAAGAAAACATGTCAAATATCTTCATTACATAATGCTGATTGTATGAATTATGATCAAAGGGGGTTTAACATATTATATATCAATTAATATGGTACCCAAGGTTGAAAAATGTGCCATATATGAGTCAAATTTCTTATCAATATTTAATTCATTATCATGGTATGTTAAAATCAAATTCTAGTAAAACTATTCTTGTCATCATTCATAATTATCTGTGAGGATACATTTCAATTAAGTGCCTCAAGAAAGGAAATATAAATTGGATTATAAATACTATTTACTCACTAACATTATGTTGATATTGAGACCATGTGTTATTCCATATATAAAAGGTGATGGGGTGTCTCTTCTTCTGGGGTTAGTATGCACCTAAAGGATGTCAGTGCTGAATGAGACCCAATAATCAAGGTGGCATGAAAAAATATAGGGAATGTACAAGAGACTAGATTATCTTATAGGGAATGTTTTATTACTTTTCAATAATGTCGAAAATTTATCCACACGAACCATTTTTCATTTGGGAAAATTTATTAAAATTTTTGTTCTAGTATGTTGGGGTGGAAATACGAGAGTTGAAGTCACCATGTGCACTAGGTTTGAGACACTACAATGGGTTACGTTGAATCCAAATATAAATTGTAAATAATGGTAGTATGTATCACCTCGCATTAGAATGTTTATTTTTTCATACCACAAAACATTATTGAAACATATCTGTTGGGGAACACTCTAGACTCATTTGGGCATATATAATTAGAGATTACTCTATTTTGGTGTCTTACATCTTCATTAATATGGCATGATGTTAGAGGTGACTCTATTCAGACACAGGTTTTTCACACATCAATCATGGTGTATATTTGCCCTTACATCATTTTTTTGAGGAATTATGTCATTAATCAATAAATACAGTCATAATGTACTTCATTGGCGCCTACAAATTCTCATCCCTTATAATTGGATTCATTTGGAAAGAATATTATCAAATTATGAGGAATGTTTAGAGATTTAAGTTGTTTTAATGGATTTAATATGGTACTAGGGTATCTTAAATATCCCTTTATACCCTTATATATATGGGGGGGAAACATAGTAAGTGGACCACCTATAACACAGAAAAGTGTCATTGGAATATTTTTTTACTCTGTATTTATAGTGTACAAGATATGTCTCTTGATTTATTGATCTCAACCCATAATGATTCTAGTATATGATCTCATTGTAGATTATTCAATTTCATTTTATTCATAACATTTTGATTTTGTTTCCATGAGATAATTATTCAACCATTGTTTTTTACTTTGTGAAAATTTTCATAATTTTTATTTTCTTACTATTACTTTCCCCATCATCAACTTCTCTCTTAATGGTCACATGTTCATCTCATCACACTACTCAATTTCTAAATAATATGTGTGATATGATTTTTATAATATAATGGATGATTCTTAATAAAACACCCAACATTGAGATGAATTCTTTATGGCATAGAATTGAAGCAATTTCTCTATCCATCATCAGATAATCTTAGATTATATACTTATAACAATTGGAATAAGCCCATGATCCCTACCTATAACCAAAATCTTCCATTAATAAGTTTTATGAAAACTCTCAGATATATATAGATATATACGTAAATATATATACCAAGGACCAACACATCATGGAGGTGGAGGATAAATAAGAGTGTAAGTTTGTATTCATTAGGAATTACCCCTTATTAACTTTGGATGAAGTAGATTAGGGACATGAACCCATTACAGAAAAAAATCAATGATAGATATAACATAATTTAGTGACTTCTTTGGGGTATGGTGTTCTAAAATGGTTCCACAAAAAGGTTTAGGTTATCTAATTAATATAAATTGTACACTAGCTCAATTAGATAAAAAATAATTTGTAGTGCAGTTATGGGATATTAATATAGATCAATTAGTTTTGATCTCACTATTCATGATTTATTGATAATAGGAAATTTTATCAAAATTGGTAAGTACTTGGTTCCTAGAGATTAATATCATCAAACTTCAATAATTTTCCTTTGAAATTAATCATTTGGTTATATATGGTATTTCTGGTATCTCAGACATAGGATATGTGTATGATGAATTCCATCCACCATACAATATCTTGGATGACCTTGAATAAACACCTTAATTATAATGTGAACTAATAATATAAGTTCAGATAAAATTTAGGAGTGTTATTAAGCCTCATTTTAGAGTCCCTTTAATGAAAATATCTATGTCTTTCAATAACCTTATTAGTCGAAGAAAAAGGAAAGTCGTTTAATAAATTTACCATCTCAAAATGCTTATCTTGGAGATAGTTTATACTGGTTCATTTTAGAATAATGGTATTATAATTGAAATTTAAATAAGTAAAAACCTAGGGCACTTTTGGACTTTTGAATTCTATGTTTCTCAGAAAAGTTCCCTAGTGAGAGAATATTTCCACCATTGGATACCTATTTAAGGGTTTCTGGTAATACCTTCATGATAGAAGATCAAATAGAACAAGGATGAAAAATAAATCCTATTTTGTCAATCCTAGACAATATTTATCAAATTTTGGGACATTTATATTGGGTAGAGGCCCCATATCTTATATGTGGTATAATATAATTTCACTATGTGTAGAAAGTGGATCAGTTTGTGGATGATAGGTTTTTAAACACTACAAGGACTCCCCATTTAGATTCCCCCCACATTTCATAATATTATTGGAATGTGAAAGGTGTTATTAGATATCAATGAGGCTATTTATAAATTTAGGGTCATAAGCTGCCTAATAATTAATTCATATGGGATTCCCCATGGTACACTTGTGGATGATTTTAGTAGTACAATTCTAGAGTTCTATTACAAAATCACTATTAAAGATGTAGTTTTGGTGTCATAATTTTTGGGATCTATCATTTTAAATCCTTATGTACCATACTAATACATAAACAATTATAGGCCTGATAAGAAAATATTTTATTCCATATTTGGTGTTTGAGAAGGGTGAAATTTCATTGTTTTCTGTTAATTTTGTCCAATAATTATTCATGAGGATACAACTATTTATATTTCCATATGTATTGATATTTACTCAATAAATATATCATAGGAGTATGTTGTAGTCTGGGAAATGTTTTAACCAAATTCATTATTTGTAATATTAGTTTAGAAAGAACAGTATCCACCAATTGTGAATGTTTCACAACTAGAGGATCCCATAGACCTGAGCTTTGATGATAATGAATATCTTATCCTATATGTAATGAAACATGATGAGTCCTTGCACGTAGATTCTCTATTAGGTGTGGGGGTCCTATGAAGTTATTTTCTACATATCAGGAACATTTTTATGAAATTTTGTAGAATAGAATATTTGAATAATGTTTCCCCTCATAGGAGACTCCTAGTCTTGAATAACCAATTAATTTTAGCGTTTCATGGGTATTTAGAGTCAACTCTATACAACTATTTATTCAAGAGATAGTCCTTTAGTGATAGACCTGATTCCTAACTACATGTAGATAGTGGATAGTGTATTATGTTCAAATATCGAGTCTCCCATCAAGATAAAGGTGATACAGTAGTTGTATTATAATAGTATTTTTTCCATAATAAAAAATTGATTGGAAGGTACTACAGGTAAATTAAACTATCAATTTTAACTTTTCCAAGGTTTGGATACATGTGAAATTGATTACCAAGTGATTCACGTAATCGTTCATCAAATAATAATAATCAATATACAACTTGAAATCCAATCATATGACCTTTTTAGTGCTACAATCACAGATGGTTGTACCAACCTTTTAGCACAATCCAGTCATATAATTTATTTTCAAATAGGTATAGGGAAAAAATTTCATGCTCAAACTAGAAACCATGGGGTCACTTTATAGAAAATGAACTATAACAATCATAACTTAAGGAATTTCTTATGGATATTATAGAGAGTACTAATTCATTCAAATGTACTAATGTGAGATTATTTTTTAGGAGTGGCACAATTGCGTTTGAGAAAAATATATTACAAATACTGAGTTGATGGTTCCTTAGTAATAGTTTGATGCTACCTAAAAACTTATAAAGTTTGTGAAACTATTTATTTATTAGATTTTATAGTGAAGCATCAATATTTCAATTTTATTTCTTGATTTTGATGAGGGATGTGTTTTGGATTCCACTTATACTGATTTGTAATTTATAGAACTTTTATAGTTTTTCATTACTATTATTGTGAATAATTATGATTCATGGTCTTGTATAAAATAAAAATGATTGATTTTTTTATAAATTATAACTCCATGAAGCCACATATTAATTCAATTTCATAACCTATAATATTCATTGGAAATAAAATTAATGATAAATAAAAAATTTTGAATTTTATGTTAAATTTTATTTTTTTATAAATTTTTATTAAAATAATATTAATTCAAGTGTAAAAAATGATATGAATGATTTTATATCCTTTAGACCTATTTTAATGAATAATTATTGGTTGTTCATGTAAAATTATTCCATCTCCATGAACCATTGATGGTCTATAATATATTTAAAAATTCAATATTATCCTTAATTTGTACACTTTTATGGGTATTGACAGGTCATGTGAACTTAGTCGCTAACTATAAACCAACTTTTATCTAGTTAGAGATATAATGTGTATGTTTACTTCCTAGATCATTGCACTATGATGGATATTGGATGTTCAAGTGCTCTTATTCCGCCATTTTAATCAGAGTTTGGTCTACTGTGGTAGGAAATGGTTTTATAAATGATGTCATGATAACAAATTTTTTTATAAAATCTTGATAGGTTGGGGCCTCCCAAAGTGATATTTCTCTTGTAACATTAAGATCACTAAGCCAATAATATTTGAATAATAATAAAGTAATATCAATTTTTACTAAATTTATTGGATGTAGAAATAACTACACTATATTTTCTAGGTCTATGTTTTGATCTGATGAGGTATATACCACTTCCACTCGTTAATATTAACATTTTTCATAAAATTTGTAATGATTTGGGATTAAAAATTGGATACCTGAATTTTTTCATGTTTCCCTTCAATAATTTTCAAAAAAATGGATTTCTATACCACTTGGTTGTTATTTTAATATATTTTATTTTATAATGGTTTTTGGTTGATTTTTATAATGATATTACATTTATTCAAAAAAAATAGAAGTTTAAGGTGATACAGAATTTACCAAAAGGGTTTTCGGTAGTTTAACTTAAATTAACTTGGATTAATAATTATACTATAGGAGAATATTTTATGTTAATTTAGGTTCATTATGATGAAATTTTTTTGACCCACCCATGCCACAAAAATGTGATAACAATTAGGGGTTTGCATTAATGGATAAAGTAATTTGAAAGGAACATGAGGGTCGTTTTCTTATTTTCTGGACCTATATGATTTGATAATAATGGATTTACTTTTACTAGGTGTAGATGAAGGAATTATGAGTTTAGTGTCTCTTTAATTAAAAAAATATATTTTTTCAAATAAATAACCTAGGTAATGCTTAGTGAGTAAAGACCAAAAATTTTCTTAGGATGATCTTTTTTATTTTTTTAAAAGAAATGTTAGGTGCATTTTTTGTAATTTAAGGTTTTATATTTTGGAAACAAAAGAGTTTTATAAATTTAATGCTATAAATTTTGACTAAAGTACTGATGGAATATTTATATTATATAACTTTGAACAAAATAGTGGTATAATATTAAGGACATAAAACATTGAACAAAATCATACTATAAGATTATGATAATAAAATTTATACCAAATAACTATTAGTTCTTTAAGGTGATATATCTTAGACCAAATATTCATGAAATTTTCACCAGTTTAATATAGATTTAGAAATTCTTACCCTTAAAAGTTTAATTTAGGAGGCAAGATATAAATAAAAATAGTTCACAAACCATTATGAATTAGCAGTTATGAAACATGGATATGTTGAGTGATGTAATAATGAATCAATCAAAATCTACGTGTAACACCCCAGGTAAATAAAGAATATGACATTTTCATATTTATCTATATTTGTGAATAAAATATTAATATGACTTTAAAGGGGATGCTATGCTCGATGGCGTACCCAACACGCAACAACGAGTTTCTTGGGAATCTTACGTTGCACTCTAATAATAAAATAATATTATTTTAAATGGCAGTTAACATGTAGCCGTTGTATTGGCGGGAATGGATAGAAATAACTAAAATATGATTATATATGTTTTTACATTTATCCAATAAAGGATAAAGGCTTAAAATACGGAAAGAATTCAATTTTAGGCGTATATGCCCTTGTTTTCACTAAAGGTTCACTTATCGCCTTTTGATGGCAAACCGTCATTAAATATAGTTTTGTTCACTCTTATACATTCTATTTGTACCAAATAAAACTCTTCTTTAGAATCAGAACATCAAAATTTACTTTGTGTAAATTTTTGGTATCTTTCCGATAAAGTTCATTTTTTTAATGAATAGTGTAAAATGTTGTATTTTAATTCAAAACCTCTTTTTAATCTAATTTATTTATATGATTAGATTATATTTTTAATTTTTTTAATTTGAAATTATAATATATTTTTACCATTAAATCCAATAGTGGTCTTTGGAATTAATTTCACTTTGAATTCAGACTTAAACTAGTGTCAATCTTTTGATACTTATTATTTCATAAAAAACGCTATTTGCTCTGACAGTGGGAATTAATTTTTAAATTAATTAATGTGACTTATATGTTTTGAATTTTGTAAAATAGTCTTCATTTTTGAATTCGGAATATCAAATATATCTTAGGGTGAATTTTTGGGATTTTTCTGAAAAACTTCAATTTTTGATGAATAGTGAAACCAATAAGTGGTACTTATAAAAACCGATTTTTCCGTTTAAATGAAATTTTGTCATCTTTGTGTTTTGAATTTAAAAAATCCGACATACATGGTTGTAATTAAGAAGTAAAATGTGGTTCAATGGGATAAAAATAATTTTTTGGGTGAATAGTAACTTATTAAGTTTTTAATCGCGATTAGAGGTAATTAGTGTAGTTTAAGGTAAAAATTATGTTTTAATAATATTAAATGAACTTTACACATGTCCTAACCTCATTGTATGTGTCATGGCCGACTAAGAAAACCCATGTGTCAACTTGGGGACCCCATGAAGCCACTTTGGTTGGAAAATGACATTAATATCTTTTTATTTAAAGTTAAAGTAAAAATGAGACAAACATGAAATGTTTTACTAAAACAATTTTTACATGGGGTTATACAAATCATATTTTTTACTATAAATATTCATTGGAAATATAAAAATATTTCCTACATCATAGTATTTTGTTTTATATTTTTTAGACATTAAATAAATTAAATTATTTATGACATCATGATGATGCAGCAATGACCTCATTATTTAAAGATTTAAATAAAATGGAAAGATAATGTAATTTCTAAGACCTAAACATGTCCAAAACCTATTGGATGAGTGTATTTCAAACCCTTATCACCTTATCCTCGAAATACATCAATGTGGGACCTTTAAAATCCGAAACTATTTTGAAAATAAAGTAACATTTTGTAACTTTACAAGAGTGCCCCTCCTCTCCTCTTATAAAAGGCCCCCACCTCTACCTTCTTACACATACTCCCAAAGCCTTTGGCTCGGCCAACCCCTGCCCATTTTGTCTCTCCTCTTCCCTCTCTTACTCTTTGAAGCCTCAATTTTGGCAGAATTCTTCCCAAGGAAGCCTTTGAGCTCAAACCAAAGGGAGTTACCCGATTTTTAAGGTAATGTCTTCTTTTGAGTCCTTTTGTTTTATTTTGCTTCTCCAACAACGTAACTCTTTTTATTCTTTTTTTTGTAACAACTCTAGTATCCTCAATATACTAGGATGTTGTTATAATAATTATTCGAGCTGCACTTACACACACCTACATCTAATGGTTAAAGAACATACTGTTTCCGTGGATGGAAAATTTCTGCCTCATGAAACGATGATTGTTCAACACTCATATAACACCTTCAAAGGTGGCCATTAAGATGTCACTATATTTATATATGATATATAATATGTTTATGTTTTACTTAAGATTCTGTATTTTTCATTTGTGGCTTACCTTTATGGCTTCCATTATGGGTATACGCGATATCTTCATTTTAGGAAGTGCCGACTACCGCCCCCTCAAAGTGATGTGATTCGTTAATGCCATACGTGGGACGTATAAAGGATGTATTTAATGTTATTATATATGATGTTATACTGGAATTATAATATACCTATATATCATTATTATTTCATTCCAATAAAGTATGAGATAGAAATGAAAGTAGCGTTCATGTGTACGTACGGCTTACCGTCTCCATGAACGGTGCACTTCATTTCTTATCCCCAAATGTAATGTACTATTATAAGTACATGTATATAATGGATATATATGATGAATGATAAATCTAAATGATGAATATAATTCTGGAATTAAAATATACATACCAATCATTTATTTTTAATTCCATTAATATGACAAAGAAATGAAAGTAGCGTTCATGCATACGTACGGCTTACCGTCTCCATGAACGGTGCATTTCATTTATTACCTCTAAATTATTATGTAATATTATAAATACATGTATATTCTGGATATATATGATATATATGCTATCCAAATCAGGAATTTAATTCTGGATATAAAGAACCTTTGACCACACGAACAACATGTAATTGTAATAAGTCCACTTTCGACTTAAGAACCAAATATCGACAAAACAAACATTATTAACTTAAATGATTACATAATGTTTATAACATGACAATAAGTGATCTAAAAGTAATAATGAACTAGAAAAATGTTCTTAATAAAGTTTAAATTAACTCATGTTTATTATTCCGGACGTAAAAGAATGATCGAGTCAAGTCGGACCCGAGGTAAGGGATCTTACTCCACTCTTTCTTTTTAAGTACACTCTTTTATGTCATTCTCTCTAAAGATCATCTTTCTTGTTATTGGGATGTTATTTTATATTACACATACTGTAATTTTTATGTTCATGTGATTAGAGACCCTATTCTCTCTCATCAATCCATTTTGGAAGTTTTGAGTGGTGCCGTTAGGCTGCCGAATTTTCATAAGAGATCTAACCTCTCTCTTTCTTTTTAAGTACTCTCCTTTATGTCACTTCTTTTAATATCATCTTTGTTATGTTGGGGGATGTTCTTTTATATTCCTCTTTCTATAAACTTTAATTTAATATGATGAGATACCCTATTTGAACTCATCAATCCATTTTTGTAAGTTGTATGTGGCGTCGTTAGGCTGCCGAGTTTTCGTAAGGGATTTTTCATCTCACTTTTATTCCCGTGAGATTTATGCTACATTTGCCACAATTTCCTTTGAGTGGTTTATGTACTGACCATTATTCTACTCTTTGTGTAATATACTTTCGTTTATGAGTATTTACATCAATGATTTATTGTCCTTCTTTCAAGGGGTGTATGTTTTGAAAGATACCCAAGTCGGTAAGGGAACCTTTCACCCTCCTCTTTTTTAAAAGACTTCTCTTGTTGGGTCTTTTAGTTTACATATTGTTATGTTGGGATATGTTATCATATATCCTTATTGATGTAAATTTTATGTCCAAGTGATGAGATACACTTTTTATCTCTCATCAACTCATTTTGATGTGACGCTGTTAGGCTGTCAAGAGAACTTCTTAACCCAGTTTCGATTTCTTTGGGTTCAACATGTAGTTATTGAATATGTCATCCTTTGAATATGTGTGAATGACCTTTGATTATTTTACACTTAATATCCACTTATATTTGGTGTATTCGTTTGTCACACATAATTATGTAATTGATTTATCCTTAAACCAAGGATACCGTCTTTGTATGGGACTTCGTCTCAATCTCCTTTCATTGAGGCATATTTTGTTTTATACACAACCTTCTTTTATATGGTGTATAAACCCCTTTGAATTTTATGTTTATTCAAAAGGAATCTTTTTTATACGAAGCATTTACTAAACGACAAAAGGGAATGTTTTTTTTGTACGTATGCGGCGACAACAACTTCTCCGCGGCCGTGACCATTATTTGAGTTTCGGCTTCCTCTACAAGAAATACCTTTTTTTAAGAAAAATAAATACCATGTTTTACTTTTCTTTTATTTTGGTATTGAAAATGGTTTTCATAATGTTTTTATATCAATGTGTTGTATTGATATCTTGTGATTGAAAGGTGGAAATGTTATGTTTCCTTTATGCATGTTTTATGTGATACGATTATGTTGAGGTTCTTGGGCATTATTATGAAAACGGGTGGTTCCGTGATAAACTAAGGGTGGGTGATCCCGATATAGCTCTCCAATGCATTGGGTAACGCGAAGGAGTGAAACGTTAATGTTTCTCCGAAGAGATTTAGATAATATACTGTGATGGGTATTCCAAACGTAACGAAGAGGGTTACTCCCTACGTAAGAATGTTATGAATGCCTCATGTTACCTTTATGTCTCATTTTTTCTATGATTTATTCATGGTTTGATGAGGTTTGTTAAAGTGCCTATGTTTTATGGGTAAAGTATGATTTCATTATTATGTATATATGAACTCATGTTTCCTTTCCATATTTTTATAAACCTTACTGAGCTTTTTATGCTCATCCCATGTTTTTGAAATGTTTTTCACAGGTCAAGGGAAAGGTACATGATGTGATGATAGTGTCAAGGATGTGTCAAGAAAGAATCCATGTTTTATTTTCAATATGTTTCCATTGATGGGAAAAATGAATACTGTCTTTTATGTAACCACTTTGTTTAAATGTGGAATGTAATGCAAGTTTCATGATCTAATTCTATAAAACTCTAAACCTGAAAAGATCCTCAATGTGTAATCTTGTAATAACTCAACATTAAGTAAGGTTTAAGGCTGGGGCCTTATAGTTGGTATCAAAGGTTGGTTTAGATAACTTTAGAGGTTAGGTTATTCTCTAAGCACAAGTGACATTTCCATAATGGTTAGGATTTCAGAAAGAGTCCTAGTTTTAGATAAAGTGAATGAGTAAGTGTATCTTAGTGTTTATCTTCCTCATTAGTACATGATGGTTTTGTTGATATACTCACACTGACCTTTTTGGTTTTAGTAAATGGCTGGATCTAGCAGGCACCAAAGTGACAATGGGTTTGAAGGAAACTATGGTGGTTCTCTGATTAAGAGACTGGATGAGACGGGGGATTCAATGAGTAATCTCATGGTTGTTCTAAACCAACTATCAAGGAGTCATGATCAACAACTTCAACCTTGGTGAGTTCTCTAATGCATCATGTACGAGATGGCCAACTCGATGTGGAAATTCAGGTAATAATTATTAAGGTAACCATTTGGGTTTATATGATCCTTACTTTTTAGGTAATTATGGGTTACTCTATGATATGATGGAAAATGAAAGGAATGAGATAAACTTGAGGTTAAAATATGTTATGATCATTTTTGAAGATTTTATCTCGTTTTGGGGGATGTTTTAAGAATTATATAGTTTTGGGAAAAGGACAACACGCAGACCGTGTGACAACCCGTCGCGTCGGACAAAGCTGCGGGAATCAAACCCACAACCAAAGTGCGACTGGTATTTATCGCATACCACTGGACTACGTGAAGTCCCTGGTTAGTATGACTGATTCTTTCTAGTTATATGATTTTATGAATTAATAGTAAGTTGATTTTGGGTTATTTATGAAAATGATTAACCTATCATGGAGGATATGTGATTAGGTTAATTACTTTTCAATGCGAGACTTTAGGAGCAACTGATGTTGTTTGGAGGTAAATATTACGATTTAATTTGGAAGACTATGTGACTAAATCCTTCAAATATTTGGGTTTCAATCTTAGATTGGTTTACTTTGAAGAATTTTATGGACAAATTGTTTATCTAATGGTCCTCGTTGAACTTTGGGTTTTGTTGGACAAATTTTGGAGGTTAAGAATAGATTTTCTTTTTATAAAGGGTTATCCTTTTCTGGATTATCTGATCTTGTACTAGCCTTTTTGGTTTTGGTTTTGGTTAAAGTATAAAGACATGGGAAGTATATATTTCTCTTTTGTGGATTAGGTGATTCTCTAAAAGTTAATTATAGTACTCTTAATGTGAACAAGTCTTCCTAAATACTCGCCTTTTGGAGAAAATATGAGTTTGTGTAAGGAATCTAATAAAAGTTGAAAGTAAACATGATAAGTGATTATGTTTCCTTATGAATAAATTCCCCAATAAAAAGTATCTTAAAACAAAAATGTTTTCTATTAACTTTTCCTACTGGGGAATCGAATACCGTTTAACCCATCACAAGTTTGTGATTTTCTAATGGTTAACTTTCTCCTAAACATGTTTTCTATCACTCTTCATCAGAAAATGACCCTATGTTTTCTCCTCCATGTCCATGTTTTCATACTTGGAATCCTAGTATGGGTTAACTCGGGTGACCTTTGTACTTATCTTCCTTTATTTTAAAATGATTGTTTTACCGACTCTTCTTCCGATGTGGGACTTTCAAGGATGTTTCCAAGCCCAATTTTAAAATTGCGAGGACGCAATTCCCAAAAGGGGGGAAGGATGTAACACCCCAGGTAAATAAAGAATATGACATTTTATTATTTATCCATATTTGTGAATAAAATATTAATATGACTTTAAAGGGAATGCTATGCTCGATGGCGTACCCAACACGCAACAACGAGTTTCTTGGGAATCTTACGTTGCACTCTAATAATAAAATAATATTATTTTAAATGGCTGTTAACATGTAGCCGTTGTATTGGCGGGAATGGATATAAATGACTAAAATATGATTATATATGTTTTTAAATGTTTTTACATTTATCCAATAAAGGATAAAGGCTTAAAATACGGAAAGAATTCAATTTTAGGCGTATATGCCCTAGTTCTCACTAAAGGTTCACTTATCGCCTTTTGATGGTGAACCGTCATTAAATATAGTTTTGTTCACTCTTATACATTCTATTTGTACCAAATAAAATTCTTCTTTAGAATCAGGACATCAAAATTTACTTTGTGTAAATTTTTGGTATCTTTCCGATAAAGTTCATTTTTTTAATGAATAGTGTAAAATGTTGTATTTTAATTCAAAACCTCTTTTTAATCTAATTTTTTTATATGATTAGATTATCTTTTTAATTTTTTTAAAGTGAAATTAGAATATATTTTTACCATTAAATCCAATAGTGGTCTTTGGAATTAATTTCACTTTGAATTCAGACTTAAACTAGTGTCAATCTTTTGATACTTATTGTTTCATAAAAAATGCTATTTGCTCCGACAGTGGGAATTAATTATTAAATTAATTAATCTGACTTATATGTTTTGAATTTTGTAAAATAGTCTTCATTTTTGAATTCGGAATATCAAATATATCTTAGGGTGAGTTTTTGGGATTTTTCTGAAAAAACTTCAATTTTTGATGAATAGTGAAACCACTAAGTGGTACTTATAAAAACTGATTTTTCCGTTTAAATGAAATTTTTTCATCTTTGTGTTTTGAATTTCAAAAATCCGACATACATGGTTGTAATTAAGAAGTAAAATGTGGTTCGATGGGATAAAAATAATTTTTTGGGTGAATAGTTACTTATTAAGTTTTTAATCGCGATTAGAGGTAATTAGTGTAGTTTAAGGTAAAAATAATATTTTAATAATATTAAATGAACTTGACACATGTCCTAACCTCATTTTATGTGTCATGGACGACCACGAAAACCCATGGGTCAACTTGGGGACCCCATGAAGCCACTTTGGTTGGAAAATGACATTAATATCTTTTTATTTAAAGTTAAAGTAAAAATGAGACAAACATGAAATGTTTTACTAAAACAATTTTTACATGGGGTTATACAAATCATATTTTTTACTATAAATATTCATTGGAAATATAAAAAGATTTCCTACATCATAGTATTTTGTTTTATAATTTTTAGAAATTAAATAAATTAAATTATTTATGACATCATGATGATGCAGCGATGACCTCATTATTTAAAGATTTAAATAAAATGGAAAGATAATGTAATATCTAAGACCTAAACATGTCCAAAACCTATTGGATGAGTGTATTTCGAACCCTTATCACCTTATCCTCGATACACATCAATGTGGGACCTTTAAAATCCGAAAATATTTTGAAAATAAAGTAACATTTTGTAACTTTACAAGAGTGCCCCTCCTCTCCTCTTATAAAAGGCCCCCACCTCTACCTTCTTACCCACACTCCCAAAGCCTTTGGCTCAGCAAAACAATGCCCATTTTGTCTCTCCACTTCCCTCTATTACTCCTTGAAGCCTCACTTTGGGCAGAATTCTTCCCAAGGAAGCCTTTGAGCTCAAACCAAAGGGAGTTACCCGATTTTTAAGGTAATGTCTTCTTTTGAGTCCTTTTGTTTTATTTTGCTTCTCCAACCACCTAAAATATTTTTATTCTTTTCTTTTGTAACAACTCCAGTATCCTCAATATACTAGGATTTTGTTATAAGAAGTATTGAAGCTGCACTTACACACACCTACATCTAATGGTTAAAGAACATACTGTTTCCGTGGATGGCGAATTTCTGCCTCACGAAATGATGATTATTCAACACTCATATACCACCTTCAATGGTGGCCATTAAGATGTCACTATATTTATATATGATATATAATATGTTTATGTTTTACTTAAGCTTCTGTATTTTTCATTTGTGGCTTACCTTTATGGCTTCCATTATGGGTATACGCGATATCTTCATTTTAGGAAGTGCGGACTACCGCCCCCTCAAAGTGATGTGATTCGTTAATGCCATACGTGGGACGTATAAAGGATGGATTTAATGTTATTAAATATTATTTTATAGTGTAATTATAATATACCTATATATCATTATTATTTCTTTGCATTAAAGTATGAGATAGAAATGAAAGTAGCATTCATGCGTACTTACGGCTTACCGTCTCCATGAACGGTGCATTTCATTTCTTATTGCCAAATGTAATGTACTATTATAAGTACATGTATATAATGGATATAAATGATGAATGATACATCTAAATGATGAATATAATTCTGGAATTAAAATATACATACCTCTCATATAGTTTTAATTCCATTAATATGACAAAGAAATGAAAGTAGTGTTCATGCGTACGTACGGCTTACCGTCTCCATGAACGGTGCATTTCATTTCTTACCTCTAAATGATTATGTAATATTATAAATACATGTATATACTGGATATATATGATATATATGATATCCAAATCAGGAATGTAATTCTGGATATAAAGAACCTTTGACCACACGAACAACATGTAATTGTAAGAAGTCCACTTTCGACTTAAGAACCAAATATCGACAAAACAAACATTATTAAATTAAATGATTACATAATGTTTATAACATGCCCATAAGTGATCTAAAAGAAATATTTAACTAGAAAAAGGTTCTTAATAAAGAGTAAATTAACTCAAGTTTATTATTCAGGACGTAAAAGAATGATCGAGTCAAGTCGGACCCGAGGTAAGGGATCTTACTCCTCTCTTTCTTTTTAAGTACACTCTTTTATGTCATTCTCTCTAAAGATCATATTTCTTGTTATTGGGATGTTATTTTATATTACACTTACTGTAATTTTTATGTTCATGTGATTAGAGACCCTATTCTCTCTCATCAATCCATTTTGGAAGTTTTGAGTGGCGTCGTTAGGCTGCTGAATTTTCATAAGAGATCTAACCTCTCTCTTTCTTTTTAAGTACTCTCCTTTATGTCACTTCTTTTAATATACTCTTTGTTATGTTGGGGGATGTTCTTTTATATTCCCCTTTCTATAAACTTTAAGTTAATATGATGAGATACCCTATTTGATCTCCTCAATCCATTTTTGTAAGTTTTATGTGGCGCCGTTAGGCTGCCAAGTTTTCGTAAGAGATTTTTCATCTCACTTTTATTCCCGTGAGATTTATGATACATTTGCCACAATTTCCTTTGAGTGGTGTATGTACTTCCCATTATTCTACTCTTTTTGTAATATATTTTCGTTTATGAGTATTTACATCAATGATTTATTGTCCTTCTTTCATGGGGTGTATGTTTTGAAAGATACCCAAGTCGGTAAGGGAACCTTTCACCCTCCTCTTTTTTAAAAGACTTCTTTTGTTGGGTCTTTTAATTTACATATTGTTATGTTGGGATATGTTCTCAAATATCCTTATTGATGTAAATTTTATGTCCAGGTGATGAGATACACTTTTTATCTCTCATCAACTCATTTTGATGTGACGCCGTTAGGCTGTCAAGGGAACTTCTTAACCCAATTTCGATATCTTTGGGTTCAACATGTAGTTATTGAATATGTCATCCTTTGAATATGTGGGAATGACCATTGATTATTTTACACTTAATATCCACTTATATTTGGTGTATTTTTTTGTCACACATAATTATGTAATTGATTTATCCTCAAACCAAGGATACCGTCTTTGTATGGGACTTCGTCTCAATATCCTTTCATTGAGGCATATTTTGTTTTATACACAACCTTATTTTATATGGTGTATAAACCCCTTTGAATTTTACGTTTATTCAAAAGGAATCTTTTTTATACGAAGCATTTACTAAACGACAAAAGGGAATGTTTTTGTCGTACGTATGCGGCGACAACGACTTCTCTGCCACCGTGACCATTATTTGAGTTTCGGCTTCCTCTACAAGCAATACCGTTTTTTTAAGAAAAATAAATACCATGTTTTACTTTTCATTTATGTTGGTATTGAAAATGGTTTTCATAATGTTTTTATATCAATGTGATGTATTGATATCTTGTGATTGAAAGGTGGAAATTTTATGTTTCCTTTATGCATGTTTTATGTGATACGATTATGTTGAGGTTCTTGGGCATTATTATGAAAACGGGTGGTTTCGTGATAAACTAAGGGCGGGTGAGCCCGATATAGCTCTCCAATGCATTGGGTAACACGAAGGAGTGAAACGTTAAGTTTTCTCCGAAGAGATTTAGGGAATATACTGTGATGGGTATTCCAAACATAACCAAGAGGGTTACTCCCTACGTAAGAATGTTATGAATGCCTCAAGTCACCTTTATGTCTCATGTTTTCTATGATTTATTCATGGTTTGATGAGGTATGTTAAAGTGCCTATGTTTTATGGGTAAAGTATGATTTCATTCTTATGTATATATGAACTCATGTTTCCATTCCATATTTTTATAAACCTTACTGAGCTTTTTATGCTCATCCCATGTTTTTGAAATGTTTTTCACAGGTCAAGGGAAAGGTACATGATGTGATGATAGTGTCAAGGATGTGTCAAGAAAGAATCCATGTTTTATTTTCAATATGTTTCCATTGATGGGAAGAATGAATACTGTCTTTTATGTAACCACTTTGTTTAAATGTGGAATGTAATGCAAGTTTCATGATCTAATTCTCTAAAACTCTAAACCTGAAAAGATCCTCAATGTGTAATCTTGTAATAACTCAAGATTAAGTAAGGTTTAAGGCTGGGGCCTTATACTACGCCTATATAGGGATTGAAGTATGACTAAATTTCCTATAGTAATAGTAATTAATCAAAATGAAGTTCTAGGATATGAATTCTCGATGAGGTTTTTTCTTAGGAACAATAGAAAATGAAGTACTGTGAAAGTGTTCCCAGGATAAAGGAGGAAGAAAAAACCACACAAGAATGATTAAGGGTATCATCACTAGGGAGAAAAAGTGGAATAAGAGAATAAACTATGGTTAATCATTGGATAATGGATCAAGAAATAACTATGTATCTTGTGGTAGTAAGAATCGAGCCACATTTTGTTCTAAAATATTTTGGGATTTTTATCCTATTATAGGGAAATCAAAATAAACCCAATGTTAATAACTAATTTTACTCTAAGAACTCTCATGTAAAAATACATTCTCAGATAACGAAACTAGGACATTTGATATATAATAAACCAAGTAGTTGAAGAGTCTTATGGGTTGCGACACATGTTGTTTCCTTTATGGTTTTATGATGAGGTCTATAGGGAACACTATTTGAGGCCAAGTGTTTCATATGTTATGATATACAGTTTAATTTATTTTGATAAGAACATTATGTCATGAAATTTATAGTCTTAGGATAATGACTTTATACTGTGCAATTCAATATCTTATTGTATATTTTATAATCTAATATAGAGTTATGAGGAATTTTTTTGGAACCTTACATTAGTAGGGGTTTGATTCAATCGCCATCCTTAATGATTAAATAGTATTTTCCACTAGGGGAGTCCTTGTGAATGATCTATGACACCACCCATTTAGTATCTAGTTTTATAGGTTTCCACCATGGGTTTATTGGTGTATTTAACAGTTCAAACCATTTTCCTTTAAATAATAAACTAATCAATACACTCTAATTTAATTCATGAATGATTCTTTCTGATGTAAATTGAGTTTATAGAGGGATTTTAGACTCTTACCATCAATTAATTTGAACTAAATAAATTAGAATTATTATTTTTAATCAAACATAAATGGGTAATAGATATCTATTCCAAGTGATGTTAGTCATAAATTTATTAAAATGTAATCTTTTTTCTTGTGCACTAATGAATTTTGAGCCACGTATGTAGGGGTGCTTATGGTGGTGTGATAAACCCATAACACATTGAGGGGATTTTCTAGAAATACCATTTTATTATTATAAAAAAATTTACAAGAAATTTTGTAGTCATATTGAAAGCCTCTATCTATCCATTAGTAGCAACATGATAGTATGAAGAGTTTTCAGATTGGATATTTAATTATATATATATATATATATTATTTTCAACTCATGAACATTATAGTTAGCATGAAGAAATCTAAATTAAGTGATGACATTGGATATTATAAATTCAATCATGACCACGTTACTTAAATAATTTATGATAATTTATGTATGCTATTTAGTTAATAAATCAGTGTTGGAGCGAATGTAATTATATTTTCAGGCCATTATGAAATGATATGGGGAAATGACTTATAAACTCCATATAAAAAAAGGAATATATTACATAGTAATATGAAAAATATTTTGAAGGTTTATGAAAATGTAATTAATATAATATGTGTATCAATTATTTATAAATATATAATAGTTTTTCATCATTGAAGGCCATAAATATTCGAGTCTATAGTTTTGCTCATTGGGTTTAGCTATAGTTTGAGAGACCCAACATACTCTTCCATATAATTATTATATTATTATGGGGATTCCTACCCATTAAATTCATCCATGGAGGATCCAGTTAAAAAAATATAATGTTTCATGGAGTAACATAGGCCATTATAGTGTAACAAGTTTACTACTCATCCATGGATGTGTTTGGTTTTAGAAAAATCCAAGGGAATAACCCAAAATTAGAGGTTGTGAATTATTGTAGAATTCTAATTATTTACTTCATCATAGTGATAATGAGGTTCGACTTATAATTGAGTTGGATTAGTTTTTATTTCATTCACTCTATTATATTCCTCATTGTGGAAAGCGGTTATTAACCTCTAATGTTTTACATATATAACTATTCAGTTTTAATCCAAATTGATGAGGGAAGAGTCCAAGTTGGAAAATGTTCCCATTGAAGAATAATATAATTACATAACACATGATTACAATGGTTTCAGGGTAAATTATACCATCAAATCTCATATACGAATAATAAGGGGATCTAGGTATTACTTATTAATATCATATTCTCTATTAGTTTTCTTAACGACAGGATCTGAGTAACAAATGATTATATGATGAGAAATTGGGGCTTATAAGTAAAACTCTAGAAAAAATGACCAAAGATTAGTACATTCTCCTAATATTGGTCCATCCCTCTTGGATAAGGAATGAATATGCATGGGATTATTTTATAGGGGTAGTGAACACAATCCCCAAATCGACCCTATTGAATTCATGGTCCTCAATATTCATTAAAGTTGAAATTATAAAGGTACAATAAAATTACATATTCCATGATTGGGTATTTTTATTAGTGGATAAAAAATCAATTTCAGGTAATTTTGTATCCAGATGCAATTCATTTGATGAATTAGGGGTGGCATATTAATCTATATATTCTAGCACCTTTATTTACTTATAAAAGATAAATAAAATTTAATTTTTCTATACAATTATGACATATATTTCCAAATTTTCAGTCCAAATTAGGTAATTGGGGATTTATTTCAGTGAATTCATATAGGGGATGAGATAGAATTCAAGAAAGTGTCAGTAGTGAAAAAATATATACATAATAAAAAAAATTAGAAAGAAAATTCCACTTTAAAATAATATATCTACTGTCCATATATAGAATTATATGACTATGTAAGGGTAGAAAGTGATCCTCCCCTTCACCATTATTATTCTATAGGAGAACAATAAGAAATAACATTAGAGATACCATATATAGGATGATTGTTTTTCATCTGTATGTGACATTAAAATAAGATATTGAGAATGGTTTTGCTTCCAATTATCAAATACACATTTTATGTTTTTGTCGCATTAATAGGTTTCACCTTAATTACTAATTTTTTTAAATAAAAACACCTTCTAATAAGTTTCATTCTGAATAATTTGATATAAGAGATATACACATGAATTAGTCTTACCTCGTAGAGATTCTAAGGAAGTGGAATGTTAATAATAACAATGGATATTTAGGGATGACATCAATGCATTGATGATGATCTAATAACCAAAGGAATTTCCCATATACGAACTAAATGGTATATTTTAGTGGGGTAATTTTTGGGATATTGAAACACAATCTGGTAAACACTGTATAAAAATTATATAGGTGATAGTAGAGTAATCATGAATTCACCACCAGATATTTCAGGTATCATCCCATAGTTTTCCAAATAATAGGTTTAAAAATTTGAATAATTTTCAATTTCTAAGTGTTACAAAAAAAACTCATGATGAATGGAATCACCAACTAGCATCATCCAACGTGATTTCTTCTATTGATTTGGATTCTTTATTTCACTTATTAATAATTCCAAGATCAGTATTGGAAATGAATCTGTTAGATAATGATGATTGAGGTCCTTGAAGATGACACGTAATTTGATTCCATTATTTTCCTTTTTGATAGGAACAATATTAGGAAACCATTATTGGTACCTAAACTCTAAAATGAAAAGATACATAATTATTTTATGTACTTAATAATAAACCATGTTGTTGTGATATGTGTGTGTTATTATTGTGGACTACTTATGTTTGTGATACTTGGATTTGATATCTATGAAGTATGAACCAACAAAGGGTCTAATCATGATATATACATGTAATCCAAGGATAGGATGCCTTATTTTTTTATGAGGAAGGAAATATAATGATATGATTCAATAGATGTCGTAAAGGCACTGATTAATGTCGTTCAAGGGTCTTTTTAAACACATATATTCACATTTAGGAAATTATCATTCATTTTTGTAAAACCATTTTCAAAAGAAAGTGTAAAATCATCAAAAACAATTAATGATTAATATTAATCTTTATCACCTAATAAAAGTTCCACCTCTATACCATCCTCATTTTGGTTATTATCATGAAGTTAATTATTATTTAAGATAGATGAGGTGTTCACAAATTACATAATTATTATGTTAATGGAAGGGTAGTTTCTCAAGACTTGAATCCATTTTCTATGATGAAGTATCATGCCATTAAAAACACTAAACTACATTTATTGAGTATTAGTTAGACTAACATTCTTGTATATTAACACCAAATGTGTCTTTATCCACATGGGCTTGATGGAATCATTTATTCCCATGTATGGGTAATGTGGTTAAATAATTTTATCTAAATATCCTTTATAGGAGAGTAGGTTATTCAATGAGTATTTTTTGGATATAATCACCAATTAGTTCCCTTGGTCCAACATCATTTCCTTAATATAGTGAATAAGAATCTTAAAGGATATATGTGTGGAAAAAGGGGAAATTTTTACAAATATAACTTGAGTTTATTCATTGATGAAATACATTAGGGTTCTCCAAATAGGATGTTGAATGTTATATGCTATCTAATTAACAAGGATTTAGTGTCAAAAATAAGAACCTAAAATTAGGTTATAAAAAATATATCTATTATGGGATTCTAATAAATTTTACCAAAAAACTAAATTTTTATCCACAATGGGGAAATGTTGGTCTCCATTAATCCAATATGTTAGATGGTTAATGATTAGATGAAAAAATCACAATTTAATAAGTCCATGAAAACATCCACTTCATTGTGTTAGCCTAATTTGTATAGGGTCATGATTATTCCTTCTATCACGGTCCCTCGTTATTTTTATGTGAAGGAAATAACCATATGGTAGTCAATAAATCCACTGTTAATATGATAAGCAATATTTTTTACCACTTCAGTCTCAAAATCATAATGATATTTTAATGATTCAATGAGAACCTCTTTATTATCATTGAATATAAAAAGGATGTCCAATATTTAGTGTATCACAAGTAAAATAGAGAATTATTTCCACACATTATATTTTTTGGCTAGTGGAATATGATTTTTAGAATAAAACAATTCATGAATTTTAGGTGGAATGTGACTGAGTATTGATAGGATGAATCCCTCAAATATCTTTGTGATATTTCTTTTATTAAAGTAAATCTATAAGAACTGTGGTGCATATGTCCTTAACGATATCTAGATAGTGAAGATGTATCATAAATAATCAACCAATATAATGGGAGAAGGAAAAGATTTAGAATCCCTTTGATCTAGCTTCTGGTCTTACCAATCTTTCTACATAACCATTCTATAGATCTCTTCCACATGAATAACAAAGTCTTGGATTTTATGATGTATCTTTTGTGGTCCTTAGTTACATCTTCCTTATCCTTGATAGACTACCCAATAAATAAATAAGGGGAAATCTAATTTCTGAATGTATTATTTTACTATTTATAAGGCTTATAATTGGATTCCATTTATTGAAGTGTTCTCATGTTATTAATACAAATTGTTTCGGTTTGGTGGTTTTATGCCCAATCTACCAATTTCTTGGGAGTAAAATTCATGAGTTGTTAGACTAGTTATAGGACACTTGAGTAGGTTCTTCTTCAAGATCCTTATCATACCAACACTGATTAAATCATCTTTTAGATGAAATTTATGTGGAATATGTTTCCCATTAGTATTTAGTGAGACCTAGGGCCATGTATGTTTGATTCATCCATGGCTTTATTATAGAATGCATGTGATTAACAATGTTCTATGTAATCAAACTATCATGGATTTGATCATTTTTATTTTGAACATATTTTCTCTCTCCAGATTAATTAGGAGTGTCTCTAGATCTATGTTTCATGTATTCCCATATATTATTCATTATCAATTCACAATCATCCACTAGTTTACAAAATTATATCATTGGAAATTATACATTAATGAATTTGGTTCTTGAACATTTTATGGAAAGGGTAATAATTATGGTGACCATCAAGACCTATCTAATTGGATATCGAGTAGTGGGATCATGTTGTGATCCAAAAATGAAATAAATAATATATTAACATACCAAGGATGGTATTAAATGCAATTATTCATCTATAAATGGAATTCATTATACCTCTCTTTCTCATGGGAATCTTGATTTTTAGGGATGGGGTGTGTATTATAATGGTTGAGGTTTAGGTTTTGGTTGTGGTTGCACCTATAATGACACTATATTTGGAGTTATGATTAGTACCAATATTATCATATTGGATAAAGAAACCATTTATTCATTTGAAGAAAATTTTAGTGGCAATATTGTATGTTATTTTCCTTACTTTGGTGAATTTCATCCTCTATGAATTACATTGCATTATTGAATTTAAAAAATCATCATGGGTAATTATATAGAAGTAACCTGATGGAAAACATATTCTTGTAGATTCTCTACAAATATTTATGAATGTTTATCATGAGGTAATTATATATCCATGGATTATAATGTACCCTTCCATATTGTAATAAAGTCATAGACTCTCTCATTCTCTCTTTATTTGTCATTTGAGAGGTTTCTGATAAGGTTTTTCTAAAAATATGACTTGAACATGTATAAAAATTATTAAAAACCATATTCACAAGTTTATATTTATCCATATGATAGGTTATTATACCAAATATAATCCATACCTTCCATTTTATGGATAAATCACTTGATCTTGGATGCCTCACACTATTTAAGCGTTCCTGGTATATTTAAAAATTTAGAAGAAAAATAATATAGGCTCTATGCTAGGTCCCTAGTTCCATTTAAATTTATGAACATGGTATTACCAAATTTTAATGTTAGAGGAATCAAATATACCTATCCTAGATACAACATTCTCTCTAGATATAGCAGTGAGTTTTTTTATTTTATATACTTTAATCAATTATTTATAGAATTAAATATTTTGCAATGTGACCTTATCAAACCATACAATATGGTATGTACATGGTGACACTCAAAAGTTGTTGTTAGGTAATATATTAATAAGGTATATTCCTTGTTATCTAAAGGGGTAAAAGATAATAAAACATTCCTCTATAGCCTTTCACATATTTTTGGATTGGTTTTACCCTTATTATATGATAAATCTCCTCCTATCAAGATTGATAACCTACATGAGGAAAATTATTTTGATTTTAAATAACAAATTTAATGATGTAATTCACCAAAAAAGATTAGAAATTAATTATATAGAGTCTTTTTATTTCCTATTTATATTTGGAGAGATCCTCTACAGTTGTATATTCCCCTAATGTCTTGGGTGGAGTATTGATTAGATGTTTTTAAATTGATTACCTTTTATCATTATTCAATGTATATCACCTAAGTGATAAAATAATGTCTTTAGGATTCCCCAATTCATTATTATTCTTTTATCATCAAGTTTTTAAACCATTCTTATTTACTTATATATAAGGAGGATTATTACCTGGAGAATCTTTTGACCCATTTCATTTTTGGGGTTATATTAATAGATTTTAATGATATTACCTTTGATGATCCTTATTGACATGTGCCGTAGGCAAAAACATTGATTAGAATACCCATTATATATATTTTCTCAATTATCGGGAATAACTAATTAGTTAGTGGGACTTATAACTTTTATACTTTCATGGAATTTCATATTTGGATGAGGGATGATTTTTTGTGGCATTCAATAGGATTGTAAGTAGTATGTAATCCTAATTGGTTTCTCTTCCATATTTACTAAATATTAACCAATGATAAATGATGGATGATTATAAACTATTGATGGGGGTTCCAAAACCCAGTTAATGTGAACTTCCTTTGATTAGGTTCTACAATAATTGATCTGAACGTTTTTATCCCTAGGGAATGGCTGGTGATGGTTATTAGGATAATCATTTCTACAGACCCATGTGATGGAATTTTAGAGGTTGGGGTAAAAATACTTGAGCCCTATGTGTTATAGATTTATAAGAGATATTCTTTTAGATAAAGACACGTCCCTATTTTGTTCTCATGATTATATTCTCGCATGTAACATAATAATATATGCCTCTATAATTTCATTTGACATTTCCAATGTTAGTCGAGGGTGAACCACTATGGGTGGTATATTGGAATTTATAAAGAGTTACACTCTTATACTTGGCCCTTATATATTTGGATAATATAATTTCTGGTCCTATTAATGGATTCATAACATTGATCTTATCTCCTCTAAAACTTCCTGGTAAGATTAAGTGGTAGTTTTATGTGATTTTTCCATATTTTTGATATTTTTCTAGTGGTGTTTGATTTTTTTATTGAATTTTTGGCTATTACATTGAGGTGATTTTTGTATTTTCCCCTCATTCTTGGAAAAATTCCCATAATACCAAAAAAAATCCTTCTTTTAAAATGAATGAATGGATTTGGATAAATGGACGTATATTGTCTATATTGGTGAACGAATACATGGGGGAGGCCTATTTTATAAATCACATGATCATTTTGAGGATTTTTTTTATAAGTACATTAAATGTGTTTGTTCGATCTGAGGGATTTAATTATATCTGACATTGAATGATTAGTTAATTCAACTAAATTATATAATTTTCTAAGAACATTGAGGATCTTTTTATACCCTTTATATAATATACATTGGACACTAAAATGATTAATGGCCTCCCAAAGACCATTTAGAATTATGTGATACATTTTTCCTAAAATTTTTGGTTAATTCATATTGATGGGAAGTGAAGGGTTGTAAATGAATTTTATTTTTATTAAATTAATTCTTTAAAAATATCATCAGGCCAAGAATCATTTTCTATATAAGTTTCATATATTTGAAACGTTCTGATTTGTTTTTCCGTAAAGAATTCATAAGAAAGGTTACATTTATTTTAGACATCTTCTACTACACATATGGTTAAATATTTCAATGGAGGAAAAAATGAGTATCACTATCTTGGATTATCTACTATTAATGGAAAAGCATCATTAGATGATGATGGGGCCCCAATAATAGGGTATTTTTTCATTATGATATCTTGGTATGATGGTTCCATCATATCCATTAGGGTATCCAATGACTCCCAAGACCCTCCCTCCAAGAACCATTTCTCATAAACAAAAAATTTACAAATATTCATTTATACTTTCGTAATAACATAGATATAACCACTTGTGATTAAAAATCAATAATGATTATTGTAACTCTTTTATCTAAATGATCTTTTCAATTATATTGTTTTTTTATAATTATAAAAAAATAAAGTCCATTTATTTCGTATCCAATGGACATTTTTTTCCACTATATAAGAAGATACTTAATTCATTATAAGTGTTTAAGATCTCTAATAAATTCTTCCACATGTATTATCCTTCTAAATATGAATTTTGTGTTAATTTTCATTATAACTTATAGAAATAGAAACATAAGAATGGTTGATCTCGAACACTTAGTAAATGGAAACGTATAACTAAAGAAATCACGAAATAAACATGGCCTCGATATTATTGAATTAATATGTCATCAACATGAAGAAAAAATCAATATGAAACTAGGACCATTCTATATCTTTGAAAATAAATGAATACATGGATATCAATAATACTGATCATATACTAATGGAATTAATAATTCCACATAGTAAAAAAATATTTTTAAGGCTATTTAAAAAGACAATTTACTTTTCCTCAAGACCATAGTAAAGACATCATTCTTAATTGGCAAGTCATAAACTAAATAACTGAGGATATTTTGTCTCATGAAACCCATTTATTAATCAAGGGGATATATAATATTGGGCCACACCTATTACTTTTCTAATTCTACTGAATTCACTATAAGATTCATCATGAACATTAATACCATTACCCAAGAACCCTACTACTGAATAAAAACATAGTTATCCATATAATGAAAAATAAAATTTTTTAATTATTTTCCTTATATCGATAAAAGTGATAACATGATCACAATTCAATAAGAGAAAAACGGTGGATGGTCAAACAATACATATTAAACCTTAAAATAATCTTCTGTATTTTAATTCCGATAATTTTTACATCTTAATAAAATGGATAATTTGATCATAACCTATCTAGAGGAGGAAGTTTGATAGATAAAAAATACATAATTAACTTACCAATAATCATCCATATTGTAATTACAATACTTTTACCTATGATAATGTCATAAAATACTTATAGGTGAACATCATCCAATATAATTTCTGTAAAACGTGATGTTCACATGATACAGTGAAATGGATATACAGCTATGATAATTCTAGAAGAACATGATCATTCTCCATCCAGTGAAGGAATGCGTATTGTTTTAACATATCTAAAGAAGTGAGAAATATTTTTTAAAGGTTTATGTGGTATAAATATATATTCCCAAAAAATATGGATATAATAAAAAAATGGCATAATGTAATTAAGTTAAATGGTATAAGTTCATAAGAATGATCATAACTCAATGAAATGAAAATGAGTTAACAAAAAGCCTCACATATCATGAAATAATAGAAATAATAACAACTCAAATAAAGGGATACTATTAGGAAAGTAAATACCGTGAAATAAAAAAGTATGATAACAATACATCCATGGGGAGTATATACACCATATAAATTCATCATGGTTCATAAAATGTATTATTTTTCAAAAAATGAGAATTGAGACCAATGAAACACTTATAAATTTGGTAAATTTTGAATCAATACCCTTTAAAGATAGAGATTCCAATTTAATTTCAAATGACAGGATTAAAATATTATTCATGATATGATATCTCAAAATGGAAATATTTAAACCATGTCTATTAAATTAGTTTCATAAATATAATACGTGTCTCAGTGAATGTAAATTTAGATGAAAACCCATGCCATATTTTAGATTCATTCTTCAAAAATGCCAAATATCCTAAGTAATAAAATTTAGTTTATTATATAAATTAGTAGATTAATCATAAATATTTATTTAACATAATATGGTCCATTTATGTGAAATTATTGACTATAGAAACCAAGATCTGGTGTCTACATTATTACATTTTCATTGATAAAAATGTTCAAATACCGATGGAACTATCAATTTAGTAGACTTGGAGAACCAAATGAAAACAAAATACTCATTTAAAATTGAGAATAGAATATAAAATGTTCAAAAATGATTATGATCCATGAATTTAATTCAATGAATCCATAATCAAATCATGAGAAAAGGGAAAAAATAATAGTGAGATTAAATTCTCCGTAAGGGTTACAAAAAATAGAAACTATTATTATTAAATAAGGAATAATCAATATTTAAAGGTAAATATCTAAAAACACATGACATTTAATCAACAACTTGAGCATGAAATTAATCCATTGATAATATCAATAGCACAACATCATGGATAATAATAACTAAATTCTCAATGAAGTAAATTTTGAATATTATATTTCATTATCTTAGAAATAATGAAATACATACCATCATGAAAATTCTTCAGGACAATTTAAAACATTAGTTAAAACCAATTTGATTTCACAAAATGATTTGTATCATGATACATATTGATGCATTGAGAGGTTATATAAATTTGAACCCATCTGTCACTAATTTTCCAATGATTTCCACATATATATGATTATAAATTCAATTCAAAAACATTATGAATTATAAAAACAATATCTGTATTGAATAAAGAAAACACCATATCAGTAATTACATTTTCAATTAAATAAAATTAAAAGTAAAACACCATATGTAGAAATGAAATTCAATTTAATAAATAAGAATATAAGTGATAAAGGATATGAATATTTAAGATAAATTTATTGTATAAGGATCAAAAAAAATTAATGTTTCAAGAGAAATTTATTTACAAAAACATTAATAAGAGACAAGATATGACCATTAGTTAATTAGGAATATATGTCAGTAAACAATATATATCCTTCGAATACTAAAGGGAATGGATGTTAAATAATAAAATAATATTTTTTGTAAATATTTTTCTTTATAAAAAAATTGATAATTTATAGAAGAAACTAAATTTCATAAAATATTTAGAGTGGTGGGAAAGTCCATTATAACTGTGTATGTCAAAAACATTCATTTTGACTTTTTATAATGAGAGTTGAAACCATCCATTTAATAAAAAATAATAAATACTACTTTAATTCAATGCTGAAATTCATTGATGCTATAAAATGTCCTTAATAAATCATTTCACTAATGAAATTTATTTTTTAAAAATAATTTTGAAAAACATAGTCATGGAAGGAAAATTTATCTAAATAAGAGGGAAATAAAATTAGTTTTTCTTTTATATATTTAATTGATTGATTCATGTACTGACGAGAGGAAATTATGGATGAAATTGTGAAAAATATTTAAATATCTATTGAATTAGAAAATATATGGAGCTTATTAATGATAAATAATAATATTCCTTCAATAAAAATAAAATCAATCCTGAATTAAATTGAGAATGTAAAATAGATTCTTAGATCTTTGGTAACTTTTAAATTATAAACCCTTGAAATAATAGACATGAATTTAAAAATTAATCATCATAACAAAATTCTTAATTTCAATTAAGTCAAATGGGCAGTATAAACACCATAAAAATGTATATAGGTGTATAATAACAAATATTTCTCAAAGAAGTGTAACTTGAGTTGAAATACCTTACCTCACACATCCATTTTGTACAATGTGATTTAGACTCTTATATAATGGTTTTAATAAAACTATTAATTTGTATAATAACCATATATAAATTCATACTATCATATATATTTCACTTATAACATCTTACCACCCATGAATTAATAATAATTAATTTTTACTATTGTTTTGGGCATTAGCTTCATTTTGTTGTGAAAGTTTTGTCATTGAAGTTCTAATTAAATTGTATAGGATATAGATCCATCATCTACAGAATGATATTAATGTTATAAATATCACATTTAATCATTTGATTCCATTTATAACCATTATTTAATGTTGGATAGGTAAAATGAATCGCATCACATCGTGGTGATGATTAGTCGTACATATCAATGAGTGATGATAGAACTCCCAAAATGGTTAAAAGGGTACAGAATTGGATGATATTTTAACATTAAATAATTTATAAAATTTTATATTTATTACATATATTCATTATATTTATCATTATGACTATCCATGTTTGTTGGTGATGGAAAACAAATTACATCATTTTGTGAGGCGCTAGACCACCATACACATGAGTGATGACAATTTTCACAATTTTAAGAAGACAGAGGTGGAAAAATATTATTAAATAAATATAAAAAACTCTAAATAATTAGTATGTAATGGTAATATTATGTTTTAAATTTTCTAACATAATTGATGGTGGTAAAAGAAGATGTAAAAAATGATCGTAGTGAAGATAATTACCTTTACTTAGAAGAACTTCATCTGGATCTCTTATTAAGGACCATAGGGTTTGTAGTTTTAGAAAACCAACACCTATAGACTGTGGATATAGATTCTGGGTAGATATTTTTGGAGTTTTGGTTGAAAAATATTTCTTGAGAGGTGTGAATATGTGATGGTAGGAGGTTTCTCTTTTATAACTTGGGGAGGGAAACTTCTTAGAAACAACTTAGAAATTTCACAAATAATACAAAATGATAAAGTAATTACAATGAAAAAAAAATCTATATGAACTTATACAATAAGGTGGGAAAATATAATGTTTTAATATATCTATAAAATTAAATTTTTACAATTTTAATTGGAAACATTAAATTTATTTTTGGTTTAACCTTGTAAACTCATTTTAACCTTAACTAGGGTAATTATTTATTAGTTTTTTTACATTTCATTATGAACAATAACCAATTTTGAATTATTAAATAATATTAATTATTATGATTCAAAATATGGAATCCATTTTCATATATTCAACTCACATAAGTGTAAAATTTTAATTTAATATTAAATCTATAAATGCTTTTAAAAAATGGGTTTCCAAAGGAAATATTTTCTTAAGTATAAAACATTTATATATCATATATCAATAAAAACATTTAAAATGACCTAGATATGATTATTGATACTAAAAATGGAATAATTTTAATTTTAAAATAAATAAAAAATTGAGCTTTTCAAAATTTTTAAACGAAAATGCAGTTTCAATAAAAATTAGATTTTTTTAAAAATTCATTAAAATTTTGATATTTTCCGAAAATTATCAAAAATTAACTCCAAGAAAATTTTAAAATTTTGATTATAAATTTGAATTTAATTTTTACAAATACATTTTATAAAATTATAAATAATTAATTTTAATACATGTTTGAAAAATTCCAAAAAAGTTTATTTTTAGAAAATTACATTTTTATGCATACAAATTGATTTATTCTTATATCATAGCAATAAATAATATTAGTTGAATTATTATAAATTTCCTTGAATATATAATATATAAATTTCATTAAACTAATCTACCATTATTGATGATTTTATTATTTAATATATATACACATTGCATGCATAAAGAATTTTTTTTTCAGAAAAACATTTATTTTACCATCAAATGATTTATATTTTTATTTCTTATCAATTGATATAAAATGAATTTATTTAACCATTTTACACTAAATTATTTTCACAATTTAGTTAGTCTTATTTATCCCATCCAATTTAATTAGTATTTTATAGTTATATACTATACAATGGATCACTTGGACTTAGGATTTCGTTTTTCCTAAGATAATGAAGAGATTAAATTTGTTTAAAATGAAATATATATTAATGTATTAGGGTTTCACATTATTACCTCCATTAAAACATTTCCAGTAAAATTTAAAATAATTTCACCTCATAAACAGATTTGGGTAGTCTTTCATCATAATTTATTTAGGATCCCATGTCATGTATTCTATCTTATGATATCTCCAGAGTACCTTTATTAGCTGAGTCATCCAATTCCTCAATACTTATTCTTTAGTGTCCAAAATCTAGATTTTATTTTCACAGTATGATATATTAGGTTCCATTTCTATAATCTAAGGGGTGATCATATGTGTTGGCCCCAACATGTACTTCCTTAATGATGACATATAGAACACATCATGTACTTTAAATAGGATTGGTAAAATTTACAAATAGTAAGCCAAAAATTGAATTGTTTTTATAATTTCCAATGGTCAGATAGACCTGGTTCTCAATTTCGCTTTCCTAGAGAACCTTATAACACCCTAACATTGAGATAATTTGAAAAAAACATGATCTCACGGTTGAAATTACAAATATTTCCTTGGCTTATCAACATAGTTGTTTTTAATACATTTAACAAAATTGATATGGGGATGAATAGTTTTAAACATTACCATTGTCTTCACTAAATGTTTTGGGCCTACAATCTTCCTCTTAATAATAATATCCCAACAAGTTTGAGTGAAAAATCATTTCCCTATTATTCTTTATATGGTGACATTTCAATATTTCAATGGAAGCTATTGTTATTGAGTAATGTGACCAGAGGTAAATATTTCTCCAACATTCATTGAAAGTTAATAGATAATAACCTAAACATCACTTATAATTTTTTAATATAACAATCATATTATCCATCAGTTTGAGGTTGATGTGCATTCCTTAAATGTAGCTCAGTATCAAGTTCCTTTTTAAGAATTATCCATAATTTTGATATAAATCATGGGATAGGATCAGACAAAATTCAAAGCGGTGTTCCTTGAAGTCTAAAAAATTCATTAATATACAGTCATGTAAGTCACAAAATTGGTAAATTTATTTTATAGTGGGGAAATGTTAAGATATGGTGCGTTGATCTATAATTACCCATATTACACCATTCAATCTCAAATAAATTAGTAATACTATGAATAATTATATAGTAATGTAATCTAATTTAAATATTTGAATAGCAAGAGGACACATGAATACCCTATGATATTGTCTCTCACCCCCCACCTTTTGAAAAACTAAATATCTAAACACATAATCAACAATTTTCCAATTCATATTATACCAAATGAAAGTGTTTCATCAAATCTCTATACATCTTAGTGCTATGAGGTCATTTAAAAAAATTCAAACTATGAGATTCATCCAATAATTCCCTTTTTAGATCAAGTGTAGATGTAAATCATAGTCTCTTTCTAAATAAATGAATTTAATCTTTAAAATAGAAGTCTTCTAAATTTCCATCATTCGTGTCCTTAATTTTCATCATAAAGTTATCATCATTATATTAGAACATTTTTATCTTTTCCAATAAGGTTGGTTTAAAAATCGATTTAAATAGGAGTGATGTAACCCTTTCTTTAATAATTCCCAAATCCATAAATAATATATCAATGAATATAAGATCCCTATCAATACTCATTTGGGTAAAAATCCATGATATGTCCTACTCAATGCATCAACTACCTTATTTTCCTTCCCTAGGTGGTAGTTTATTGATCAATCATAATTATTATGTATTTTGAGCATCTATTTTGCATAATATTGAAATCTTGGAGTAAAAATATTCAATTTAAAACACTAGGGTATTTTTATATCTCACATAGTTCACCAAACTGATAATTTTTCCATTTCAACAAAGAAAAAATTACGATAACCAAATTTTAATCATGGATTGAATATTTCTGTTCATGATAATTTATCTATCTTGATTCATACATAATAAAATTATCATTTTTCATATGGTGACAACCATGTACCTTTTTGAATGCATCACTATTTATAAAAATATTATATTTTTTGATATTACTGTCCAAATTGGATCTCTTACCACTCTCACCTTCAATTATTCAAAACATTCTTCATATTCATTTTTCTATATGAGCTTAACCCATTTATGTGTCATCTTTTCTAATAGATTAGAGAAACCAGAAAAATTATGAACGAATAACTGATAGTATCATTCCAAACCAATGAAGCAACATACCTCAGTTATGTTCATTGGTGTAAGACATTTTTTGATGGCCTTTTTCATCACAAGATAAACTAAGATTCCATACTTGTAGATAATATGTCCAAGAAAAGAAACATTGTAATGATATTTTTTAAACATCATAAATTTATCATATAACTCTTTTCTTCTTAAAGTCTCAAGAGTAATTCGCCAGTGTCTCTCATATTCCTAATAGCTTTTAGAATAAAACAACATATCATCAATTAATACCATGGAGAAATAATCATGATATTCCTTAAATACAATGTTCATTACATATATAAAAAAGTGGGTGCATTGGTCAATCTAAATAGAATTACTATAATCTATTAATTTCTATACCTCATATGAAATTTTTCATAAAAATATCTTCACTCTTTTGATATAATTGATGATATCCATAAATACGTTCAATAATTTTAAGTTAGTGATCTCTATGAAGTTGATAGAATAAGTCATCAATGATAGGTAGATTATTCATGTTCTTTATCATAATAATATTTATTTCCCTCTAATAAATGCATAACTTCATGGATCTATCATTATTCTTAATTAATAAGAACACTAGGGTGAATAAATATCTCATTACACCAATCCTATATTAGTTTATTCAACTCGTATAATTCCATAGTGTCTATTCCATAGGGAGTCATTGATTTATTTCTTGAATCATGGATTAATCAATGTATAACATGACTTCATGCTCTAGTGGATGACTATGTAATTCCTACAGAAATACCTTAACATATTATTGAACAGTTGGTACATACCAAATTTGAATTTTACCTTTTCAATCAATAGATTTTGTTTCCTCTTCTTCCATAAGAATATCATTCCAAATGATCTACTCGGGGTGGATCTAGATATGACTCAGATGATGAGGTCTCAGCTATAAAGATAAGGAAATCCACATATTCATCATGAATCCTAATTTCCTTTTCCTAGTAAATCATATTTTTAATCATATTATGAATGAATGTTCATGGTAATTATTATATCAAATTTAACCATAGGTATGATAATAATATTATCAAACTAAGAATAAGTATGTGTCACAATGGGAACTTACAAACACTTCCTTATCATTGTAAGGTTTTCATTATAAGTTTTGACTAAAAAAACATTCTCAATGTGATCAGAAAATAACTAATTTTCTTGGTAAATATGGGAGGTATAAAAGAGTTTGAGGATCCAGAATCAAAAAAAATAGCTAAAATTCATGATATTATTAAAGTGTATGCCACCACTTCATTGGGAAAATATTTAAAGGATAAAAAAATTCAAATCCTTCAGATAGATTGTAATTAAAATATGTATTATCCTAAAAATATATAACGGGAATATTAAAAAGAGGTGCACAGAAATGGATATTATGGTTCACCATGTGACAATCGGGTCAAACCCCAATGCACCATTTTGGAGTAATTATCCCTAGGTTCAAATGTTCTATAACCATCCACTTGTAGTATCCAGATAGGGATTTAATTCTAGGAAAAATCCTATAATATCTTCCATAGGAAATCATCAAGATGATATTATATACTTATCCTCATAGTATAACATTGGTTTATGTTCTCTAATCTATTTTTTCCAAGATCTAGTTCCCATAGATTCTACTAAAAGTTTTCTAATACAAACTATAACAAACCCTAACACCAGTAACCTAGAGATGATGTCTTCTTTATTACACTAGCTTATGTAGGGTTCTAATCCCGAAATATTGATCAATTTAGTATAATTATGGATCTATATAGATACATGGTACTCATTTTACATTGGGAATAGAATATAAAACATAAAAAATTAAAATTTTCAGGATTCTAGAAACTCATTCAACGAATCCATCATTATTTCCTAAAGAAAGGAAAAAAATAAGGGTTTAATCTATTAATTTTTAAGGGAAGTGTACAATGGAATATATCATGATTAAATAAGGAATAATCAATACGGAAAGTTAAATTATTGAAAACACATTCCATTTAATCAATAACATGGGAATTAATGAATCCAATTATAATATTAATACAATGATGTCATGGATAATAATAATTGAATTAACAATGAAGGAAATGATTTATACATGATGTCATGATCTTAGAATACATGATATTTATGTTGTCAATAACTTACACCATGATATTTTAACACTCTGGGTAAAAACCATTTAAATTGGATAAATTATTATTCTCATGAGATCTGTTGATGCTTCGGGGGGACATATAATATCTTTCCCCACCTATAACAAAGCATGTGCAGAATGAATAAATCACTTTAATTTTTATTTATATGTTTATCTTCATTATAAAAATATTATGTGCTATCAAAATTGAACATCCCATAAGAATATTCACTCAAATCACAAAAAATTAGAAAATTAGAATATGGTGTCATGTTATTGGAATTTAATCCAAAGGATCTGCATTAATGGTTTGAACATTGAATGTTCTCTCTTCTTAGTCACATTTATTAATTGAAAGGTGAATATCAATGGTTCAATACATAACTCAAGCCCTGAATCTCACATTGTTTTAATGTATTCAACTGGAGATCAATCTCAACAATAAAATGCAACTTTCACTTAATATTTGAGAACTAATAAGCCATAAAAGTTCTCATAACATGGTAAATATCAATTTGAATCCTATAATTCTATTCCTCTTTTATTGGGATATAAATTCCAACCATTTTATTCAAATGTATTCTACTTTTAAAATATTAATAACACTACATGGTCTACCTAGGGTGTTCTAGAATTTAATGATTCACAATTATTTATTTTAATGCATTGGAATTAATTTAAATTTATATCATCATACTCTCATTGGGAAACTTTGAATATATTCTATAATTATTTTTGATGTTGACTTGGAATTAAAGACATTGAATGTTTTTATTGTTATTTTTAATGATGATACGATTGTGGTTTATCTTGAATGTCAATTCATTTCACCATTGTGCTATTTATAATATATGGTTAGGCATTCAATTTCTAATTGTAAAGTGATCAAAAATAATTTTAAAATGAGATATGAAACCAAATATTAGTCTGAATTCCACCAAAATTTGAAGAAAAATCCCCTTTACTAAATAAGTAAAAACCTATGATGAAAAATGACACCTAAATGGGGGTGAAGGCTCAATCCAAAATCATTACTTTTGGTAGTTCTTAGGATTCCCATTTTTAAGTGGATGAAAAATAAAACAATAATTATATTATTCCTAATGGATATTTTTTCCTTTTCATGGATCATGAAGGTGATAAAGAAGGTATTCCTTTCAATGATGGTTTTGAAACTATTCTGGATGTGTATTTTTCTAATGTTATCAAGGATTAGGCTTTCTCTATACCTTATTGGGAAATGCAGATTTATTTAATTAAGTTGGAAAATAGGAAGACAAATAATCCATTCTCACACGACAATTACTCTTGATTGGTTGATGATCATTCCAATTAAATTAATAATATATTTGTTTCAATGCATTTTGAGAAAATAAGGACAATAATATTTCAGTCTGACAATCAATTAGTAATACATACTAAAAAATCATAGAACAATGAACATTACTATAGAAAAATAGGGATATCACAATGATGGTTCTTCCATAGTGGATCACATACTCTCAAAAACAACTAAAATGTCAGTGGAAAAGGTTTTGGGGGACAATATTGTAGGATATTCCTTGGTTACACCATAAAATAGAAAAACAATCTAGAAATACATATGATAACTGTGATATCAAGGGCTACAATAAGAAATTTATTGACCCTAAAAAACAAGGATATGTTGAGGAGCTAAGGTAGGATTATGAAATTAAGTGGAAAAAAGAATTTTATCCATCCCATTAAGTAATGATAAATGAAAATCCTATTTTGGAATTGTCAAGGTCATTCCAACCCTAAAACTTTCAATTCCCTTCTAATATTATTTTAATACAATAAACCAGAATTTTTTAGATTGTATGATACTAAAATATCCTTCTATAAGATATTTTATTCCATGGAAAATGGGGATTCCAAATGTTGGGTATGAGTCACAAGAAAGTATAAATGACGAGACATTATGTCTTGGGTCATTATAGACTTGAACTTCCTACTAAGTTTCGTCCTATTTAATATCTTGCAACATACCATTTAAAATGGATAGAAAGATTAATTTTTTTAATTTTTCTTGTTCCCTTAACATGTATCGAAAACTAAAATCTTTCCAGATATAAATTAACTCCCTCCCTCAATCTATCAATGATGTGTGGATTTTAATTAGGCATTTCAATTCCATTCTTAATCATAACGAGGATATGAGACCTCTGAGTAATTTGGTTTCATCAATGGATTTTAAGACCTTAATTGATTACAGTAGTGACATTGAAATAAACCTAGTGGGAGAAAAGTTTACGTGGTATAGTATGTTTCTCAACAAAATGGTGTATAGTATGAATAATATATATATATATCCAATTAGTCATTTTTGAATTTATAGAGATATATTTCATGTTCTACATTTGAATGAAATAAATCATACCATCAACTAGCCATCATGTGTCTCAAGATAAGATAACTAAAACATACTTTTTCTTTTTGGTCTAAAAGTTCTTGGGATCACTAATTAAATTTTAAAAATATTTCCCATAACATTTGGAACTCAACAGACTATAGGGCCATTTCTATGGCCAATATTTGCAACATAAAAAACTCAAGATGAGTTTAAAAGAGTGGATAATATCCTTTTATATTGAATTAGATAAGACAATATATTATCTCGAATCTAACCTATATCTCATTGAAGATTGGGGCACTGGTAGTGAGTTTTCCAAAAAATATGGATTATGGGACTAGTATGTCAATTGAGATTAATGGTCTCTTAAATCTCCTAGAAAGGATTAAAAAAGAGACCATCAAAACTAGGGGTTAAATGATGGTGATAGAAAAACAATGTTTTTAAAATATCTTCTTATAGTTAGAAAGTTTATCTGACATTTATAATTAATCAAGGATTGATAATTGGTCTTAGAAGGAATGAAATCTCTTTCTGATCATGTGATATCCTTATTTAGGAATCTCTTTAATAGGTCCTCATGTAATTCAGATTTTATAAAAGGTAACATTCATAAAGTGTTGAATTATGATATTAATTCCATGTTGACCACATTACCATTAGATTTTGAGATTAAATATATAGTCCTTGGCTATAATACTTGAAGTTTTCCAAGTTCAAATGGTTTCACTAATCTTTTTATTTTAAAAATTCTGGGATATTATTCAAATTTATCTTTGTAAGAAGGTCAATAATTTTTTCCAAATTTCATTCACTCAAAAATGGTTAAAATGAACAATTTATACTTCTAATTCCAAATATACAGAATAATTTTTTATAGGATCTTTAAGGGTAGTTTTTCTATTGAGTACAATTCATACAATTATCTGTAAACTTATTACTAATATGTTTGAAAAAAATTTAATGAAATTTGTAACATGTATTCCATTTGGATTTGTTAAAGGTAGTACCAAACTAGATTTCTGGATCATGGAGTTAGGGTTTTTGAATTTATTAAGAAGAACTAGTGGGGTTGGAAACATTTCTTTAAATCTATACATCAAAAAATAATTTGAAACTATGGATCGGGGCTTAATTTTACAATCCATTCCAATTTTGGATTTGATGATGGATTTATTCATTGGATCAAAATTCTTGTTACCTCAACACATGTATATATTATTATTAATTGACATACAGTGGGATAATTATAATTCTCAATAGGGGTTAGATATGGAGATCCACTTCCATCAACAGTATTTTCCATCATAGAGGATTAACTTAGGAGGAGTTTCCTTAATATGGTGGAGAATGGTAAGTCAAATACCATCAAGAATTCCATTTATTTATACGGTACCTTAAACTTATTCTATGCTGATTAAATTATGTAGTTTACTAATTAGGGAAAAGGAATAAGAAAAATATTCGAAATTCCATCCTACACTATAAAAGAGTATTAGGGTAGGTGATAAGCTATTGCAAATCTTTTATATTATTTTGGAAAAATAATTCAGAAAGTATAAAATTATATATGATTAATCATCTTGGCATCAATGTGGGGGTATTAAAATTCCCATACCTAGGTTTTCCTCTATATATTAATAATAGTGTGAAACCTTCACTTCGATCATATCATGGGTCAGGTTAAAAGACACTTGCATTTGGGAAAGGTATGTCTCTATCAATGGTGGGAAGAGTGTACCTTGTGAACCAAATTATTTTATCCTTTTTTATATACACTTTTATCATATATAAAAGTAAAACTACTCTTATAAAGGATATTAATACTTAAATTTTCTTTTTCTTTAGTGGGTCCATCCATAATATAAATATCATCATTGTTCTTTGGAATCAACGTGGTAATCCATATAATATTTGAGTACTTGGAAGCTAGAACCATGAAAACATCAATCAATCCTTGCAAGATCATTTTATCCATAGATAGATCAATGAAAAATAAAAATCCCTCGGATTTATTAGATATAATTTTTGAGAAATCTAAATTCAGGAATCATGAACTATATTGAATATTTCATCTATTTGCCTTATAAAATTTCATTTCTATCATTAATTTAAATTCCAATTGTCTTTTAAATGAAAATTTATCATTGATAATTTGTATTGATAATTGGAAATGTATTCAACTAGTAAATATCTTTAACAATTTTGATGGAAATGTTCATCTCAATATTTAAATCAATGACCAAATGAATTATTTTGGTAGCCTTATGGAGTGGTTTAAGCATGTAATATTATATTATGATTTGTTAAACCAAGAGGATATTATGAGTCAGGAACCTGATATTAATGTTGTTAATACGTCAATGCTCATTTATAGTAATTCTAATCTTGGATAGGTTTATAATTGGATTATAAAATTAAATAAAAAATAGGTGAGACCCTATAGATTCATGCTAGTTTTAGACTATTTCCTTCTCAATGCTTTTAATTAATGATTTTCTATACATAGTGGGTATTTATTTATGCACAAGATGTATTTTATTCCCCCAAAACAATGATTATTTCAAACATCTCATCATAACATGTAACATGGACTCAATGTTATAAAATAATGTCTTTGATTTGTTTGAGGTCTTTCCTTTGTTTGAAGATTCAATATAGAATATTATCTATGATTTCTATTTCATTTATCTCTCTCAAAAAATTGTGAATCTTTTTATAGTTTCTCTTATAGAATTGTTTAACATCATCTAGTTCATTAGGAATATGAGTAGGTATGGCCAACCACCATTCAACATGAAATATGCATTGGAAACAATTATGGTGGTTGTTCAGGATGCCAACTCTATTCAAAATGATCACTCTAACAACTCTATTAATGACTCTTCTATCCCGAAACATTTTCATATTAAAGGTAATTATTTTCCTCCTAATGGAATAATGGAATTCATATTGAAATCACATTTAATTTGATGGATAAAATTAAATACTAATTTTGTTTCAAGACGGAAAAAAATACTTTGGGATTTCATATAGTTTTCATAGATCATAATTAGTACATCAAGGTATACTGTTATGGTCCATGTGGATTTGCCTCATCTATTGAGGTGTAACTTATTTTATTGATCAAAGTGGTAGTGATGGAAAATCAAAGTGGATGGAATAGTTTATTATTTAAATGTTAATCTCCTACTATAGTTAAAGTTAATAGATCTTGAAACATTCCTTTATCTAGGAACATGATAGATCAATGGATAAAATTCATAATCTCCCTCTCAATCATTAATTACTTCATCACTCATGTTTTCTGGGAGGCAAATTACCTTTTTGATGGACTTAAAAATAAATTCATATATTGTGAGAGTATAACCTCTTCTATGATACTACCTGAGGAGTTGATGGATCTCTTTCATATATGATTTTTTTAAATCACAACATTTAAACTATTTTAATATTGTTTCATTTTCAATAAAAGTAGTATATCCCTTGATTTTTTAGTGAATAGTAAAAAATACAGATTGTTTAAAAAAACCTTATTTTCAATAAATTATATAATATAAAAGTTGCATTAGGTTTTTAATACAATTTCATGCAACATTATTATTTTTCAGTTATATTATATACAATTAATTACTTTTTATTCATCTTTATATTGTATTTTAGTATATGTTTGTTTTTGGGTTTAAAAATGGGTTTTTTATGAAAACTTTTTTAATGTGCATAGTGTTACTAATTTTTAATTAATTAAAATAATACCCAATGAGAAATATTTTAAATTAAGTTTATAGATTATATATCAATAAATATTACTATTTATATATATAATAATTATTATTAATCATAGAGTTAAAATAAAGTCATGTTTTGCTTCAAATATACACTTCTTAAAAACCAGCTTTTTCATCGTGCCTATGGGTTTTGTTTTTAAATAAAATTTACCACTAATATTAGTTAAATTAGGTAAAATTGATTATATTCTTTTAATGAGAATAATTTATAATATATAATAAGCAAAGCATATATTTTTACTATAATGAATGTTGAGAAAATTGAAAATTAATTATCATGGTTAAGCTAAAAAAAATTACATGAGGGATAAACTAAAAATATAATAGTTAAAATGACCTAAAAACTATATAAAATATATTGTCTAGAAATTTTTAAACCTTTTCATGTATAAGGATTGATAATAATATATTTTTGACCCTTTTTTCATGTGAAAAACATGGGTACACATTCCACCCCCTATACTATTTTCCTCACACCTACAATCCCTTTTAGATCTGAAAATTCCCACCATATTCACTTAAAAACATCCTTCCCCTCATATAATGATCCTTGGTTTTATCTAAATTAAATTCTTGTAATACATTTTGTACAATCCTAAAGAGGTGGTCGGAGAAGAGGTAAAATTCCAAAATATGAGTTTTTGTATTATTTCATCATCCACCTCATACAAATATTCAGGAACTATGATCATATGATAAAAAATTATATAATATATTATAAAAAAATATTATATTAATGTAATAACCTATATCCATATCCTCTTCTCTCTAATAGTTAATGATAATGTCGCACAAGTGTACGATGAACTCTCGCCTCCCAACCTGATGTGACATGTTTTCCATCAACACCATTCATTGTTGGGTATGATGATGGATATAAAGTATATTTAAGATATTTATACTATAGTTATACCTCTTTTTTTATTATATTATATATAAATTTTCTACTTTCCATTCTATAGTGTATACTATATCATCACTCATGTGTAGGGTGGACTACCACCTCGCGAACCCTGAAAATTAGTTCTTTAAAAATTATTTACATGGAAGGTAATGAGAATATTTTTGATGAATATATGTGATATAAATGAAACAATTATGATATTAATAATATATTTATCATTTTGTAAAATAATATATCATTTTTTATTATCTTTTCACCCCCTGAAAAATGATAATGTAGTTCATGTATGTGTGGACTACCGCCTTCACAAAGTGATGTGACCATATTTTTATCACCATAGAACATGGATAGTATGTAAAAGTATATTTATATATTTAATTTGTTATATATTTTATTATAATAATTTTTAAGATAACATAGTACTTATCGCATTTATATAACGATCATTGAAAAATGGAAATGTTACTCATGCGTATGTACGACCAATTATCTCTATGATCGCACTGTAGTTCATTTTTCAATAATATATACCCTAATTGGATATAAAAGAATAATTTATGTTTAAATATGATAATTATGTAATTATTATTATTCTTTATATTTTTAAATTATAACCTATTTGACCATAGTTGACCTACCAAAATTATTTTTGATTCATAAGCTAAATATGGTCAAAACATTTGATATAAATCTAATTGATTATATAACCATATTTAACATGGTAATAAGTGAAATGAAAGGAATATTAAACCTAAAAAAGGTTCTTAATAAATTAGATAATTAACATAAGATTATTATTTTGGAATATAAAAACATACATGATGAATCGAACCTGATGGAATAGACTTCATCTCAATTTCCTTTCTATGAGGCGTATTTTGATATTATACACCTATACTCTTTTAAAATGTGTGTATAAAACCCCTTTGAAATGTTATATAATTAATTTAAAAATTATAATGGTATTGAAATTTTTTATTAAAGTTATTATTTCATAGATATTTGGATTCAAATATTTCCAAAGTGATAAGGGACGGTTCTGAAGAAAAAAACCATTTTAACGTTCTCCTTACAGTCTCTCTTAAATCCATGATTTTTTAAAAAAATATTTTATTATATACATGAGAGTTTTACAAAGGGATTTCTTTTTTGTATTTTTCTTAAATAAGGAATATGTTTACGTAATGTTTGAAATTCATTACAAATAAGTAATGTTCTATTTTAATCTATACAATGACAATGAGTTCTCGTACCTCTGTAACCATTATTTTATGCTTGAATTACTTTACAGGATTTTATATTATCTTCAAATAAAATCAATATTTACCTTATTTTTTGTTAATTTATGTTTCAAAAATTGTGATTTTTAAGAAAATTGTATTTTGAAATCCAAAATTGTTTTTAAAATGGTTTTAAAAGATTTTTTTAATTGTTTTAGGATGAAATGTTGCACTATTAAAATGTTATATTCATGATATGATCCTTAGATATTGATTATTATGGGTGCACCTAGATAGTTCTAGGAGAGCCCATTATAGATTATATGATGGTTGGTCCTAGATAGTGCTCCAATACATTGGGTAATGATAATGTTATATAGATAATTATATTAGAAGTTGACAACAAGGTTATTCCAATTTTTAAGTATTTTATAAGGATTATATGAGATGATATCCTAGGGAATTTACAAGATTTTTCTATACCATTTAATGTGATTTCATAGAAATAATTTTTTTTCAAAAGTAAACAGAAATTAATAACAATTCCCTTTCTAGGTAAAAAGTTACGTTTTTATGAAATTTGTTTTCATGGGTATTCATATTTTTAACTAGACAAAAGGTTTTCATCATTTTATGTCATGTATTATGATTTTTTTCACATCCAAATTTTATTAACAAAAATTCATACAATTTATGGATGGGTAATGATAATGAATAGGTCATGTTGAATTTCATGATGATTTTTGATGAAAATAAATCATGTTTTTTTTCAAAAGATTTATATGGTGGAAAAATGGATACTGAATGTAAGTATCCACTTTAAATTATATGGGTTTTTATATATGAATTATGACTTAATTATCTAAAACCATAAAAATGACAAGATCCTAAAATATAATAGAATTAATTATTTATTTAAACCATAAGATTGTGTAATGTTTTAGGACAGGTCCTTATAGTTTATATCAATGGATATTTTAGATAAAATAAGAGGTTATGATAAGGTTAATAACATTACCTTGAATTATTTTACCATATGGTTAAATTGAAATGATATGGAATTTTATGATTTCTATATTTTTCATCTAAACTGTGTCTTTTATGATTTTTTTTTTCTATAGAAGAAACAGGGAAAGAGTAGTGGGAAGTCACGAATAGGAAAACATCCTTCCAAAATAGCATCCTGAGATGGTTAGAATTAGAAAATTATAGTTCATTGAATTGATGGATCAGTGGAAAACATATATAATTGGTGTTTTTATACATTCAAAATAGTAACCCAGTCTACCATAAATAGCATTTCTATAGTGAAGAATTTCATGAGGAAACATCCCCCATAATTCAATGGATCATCTTAAATTGTGGTAGCTGAATCATGGATCAATGCACTGGAGAATATGTTTAAAGCCATGGTATGTTCATTATATAAAAATATAACTCTATCTATTTATCATTTTGAAGGTATATCTGATCTGTGGTGTTCATTAGTTAATAATACTATAGAGAAAGATGATCCTGATTCGATGGAATGGGAAAAGTTTAACAGTGTTTTCATTGAGAAATATTTCCTTAAGTTTTTATGATTCTATATTGAAAAATAATTACTCTAATTAATAAAAAATAAAGATTATATAGACACATATAAACTTAATTTTGCAAAAAAATCCACTTACATAATAGATTTTTATCAAGACATTAATAGTAATATTAATTGATTTTACACAGTATTAAAAAAAATTGAAGAGCATTAGATGATTTATAATTTAAAATCTATGAAAATATTGTTCATTGTGATGAAAAATATGACATGTTTATTTCCAACACTTATTTGACTTTTGATGATGAAATTATAAATCAACATGGATAGAAAGTGATGGGGAAACATACAAGGATGAAAATTTGTGGTAATAAATTGATGTTCCCATGATGTGGTAAGTGTGGTAAAATGTATCCTAGAAAATGACTTATGAAATCATGGATGTTTTATCGATGTGGACTTTTTCGATATATGGACATTGATTGAATGGAAAAGAATCTGGAATAATCAAAGAATGGAGTAACTGATAACCACCCAACGATGAGGTATTTATGCTGCAATGTGTTAGTTTATTATGATAATATATTCTTGATGTTAGTAAATCAAGTTGTAAAACAACAAAATCAAATGAAAATGGGGTGTGAAAAAATATTCTTTTATTACTATGGTTAATGTTTTTCCTTCAAATTATGTGGTGACATGTATGTTACTTGTGTATTATAATTATTCCAATAACTTTTTTGATTCTAGAATATCATATTATTTTATTTCTAGTAAATTTGAATGTAAATTGGGAATGTATCATCATGAATGTATGATACAAATATTGGTGAAAACTCTAGTTGGAATTGATAAAGCATCCAATATTTAAAAGAACACTCATGTACTTGTTTGTGGGAAAGATATTCCTAAAAATCTTTTTGAATCAAACATAGTATAGTTTGATATAATTTTCAGTATGTATTGGATTTCATTTTATCATGATATGTTATATTTAAGATTGAAAAAAGTTTCATTCAATGATTTCGTGCCTTTCATAACATACTTAGAAGCTAAAATTTTAATTAGATGTGGTAGTGAATTTTTCCATGCTCATATTGTTGAAAATAAATTAGCTGTTCAAGATTGTGATGTTCAAGTGGTGAATGAATACATGGGTGTTTTCTTGATTATTTTCCTTATGTTATTCATTATTTAGAGGTTTATTTTACTTTTGATGTAGTGCCTGATGCTACCACTATTTCATAACCCCTTATAAAATTCCTCATGTAGAACTTTTAGACATGATAATTCAATTGCATGAGTTATTAGGTAATGGTTTCATTCAACCTTGCACTTCTCCATAGGGTTATCCTGTTTTTTGTGATAAAAAAGTGTAGTTCAATGCGACTTTTCAATGATTATGGTGCCATGGATAACATTACTATTTATAAAAACTATCATATTCCATATATCAATGATTTCTTATCAATGAAAGGGATTATAGTATTTTTCTTAGGTTAAAATGAGGTCGTAATACCATCAGTTGAAGGTAAATTATGATAGAATTCCAAATAATTCATTTTAGATTTGCTATGGGGACTATGAGTTTGTAGTTATTCTCCTTGTGTTTTCCAATGCACTTTCAATATTCATGGACCATATGAATGGAGTAATTCATGTGTTTTAATAAATTTTTTAGTTTTTATTTCTGATAAAAGAAATATTAAAATTTGGAGGAACATGAAATACACCTAAATTATGTGACGATTGATTCCATGAACATAAAACAATATTAGTGAATTATATAGTTTTGTAACTATCTTCCATAAATGGATAATTTTTCATTTATAGTGATTCTTCCATAAATGGACATGGTTTTTCCCTAATACAGAATGATCCAGTAATTTTATATGCTTCACATCAGTTGACACATAATGAGTTAAATTAACAAACACATGATTTGGAATTATATTTTTGGTCTATTTTTAAAAAAAATTAGAGGAATTATTTTTATGGAAAAATGTGTGAAATATATAATGATCACAAAATATTAATGTATATATTCATTCAAAAATAATTGAACATGAGATAGGGAATATAGATGGAACATATCAAGGATTATGATTTCATTATTAATAAACATCCTAGAAAATAAAAATTGTTTCTTTGATTCAATAAATAATTCTACATTAATCGTGATACATTAGAAACATGACCCTTCAGTTTATTATTTGTTAAATTTTTGTCCTAGAAGTTGTGGTTTTAGGGACATCCCCTGTTTTGTTTCATATTTTAGTGCACTCGACATTTTCCAAAATAATTAAGTAAGATCTCAAGGAGGATAACACTTTGTAAGAAAAAGAATAATAAATTAAGAAGTATAAGTTTCTAGAATTTAATATTTATGATGAATGTGATTTATAATTTTTTAAAAAGATTTTTTATTGGTTTTTTCAAAGTTGAAGAAATATTTGTTGACTAAAGATCATAGTTCTCCATTTTATGTTCATCATAGAAGAACTATGATGTACAGAGACCTTCAGAAGTACTACTGATAAAATGGAATGAAAAGATATATTATTAATAATTCTATAATATTTTTTACTATTTATTAGGTTATAGAAGAATAAAAATTACATAATAGAATTATTCAACCTTTTCTAGTGTTGAAGTGGAAATAGAAAAATATATCCATTGATTTTATGGTGGAATTACTGATCATATTTCATGGTAATATACAATTTGGATTATTAATGACCGATTAACTAAATCTATAGATTTCCATCCCTTTCATGATAATATATATCAAGATTTACATTCTCAACATTATATAAAGGATATAGTTAAGTTATATGGAGTTCTTATCTCTATTGTATCGGACTGTGATTCCAACATCACATCTAATGTTTTTCAAAGACTTTAAAAATAAATTGGTATTGAATTAAATTTCAGTGCAATATTACTCCTCAAACCTATGTTCAGTATAGGTATACAATTTAGAAAATGGATGATATGGTTTGTTCATTATCAATGGATTCTAATGGGATTTGGGATAAATATTGTTTTCGTGTTTTCTTGTCATAATTGTTTTCTTTAGAGTATACATATGAAACAATTTGAGAAATTATATAGAAAGAGATGTCGGACTAAATATTTTAGGGGTGATGTTGGAGAATTAAAGTAGATGAGACCTGAAATAGTAGAGGAAATGGATGAGAATGTGTAGTTGATTCAGTTACATATAAGGATAGAATAGAGTAGGTAGAAAACTTATGTGAATTACCCATGGAATGATCTTTCTATCAAGTTAGGTAATCATATATTTCATAGTGTTTCTCTATGGAAAAGTGTTATATGTTTTGGCTAGAAATGGAAGTTATATCCATGGAATACTAGAACATATGAAATACTTGGGAAAGATTTACAAATTACCTACTAAGTGTATCTTCCTCCTATTTTTTCTTTGGTACAAAATGTATTTCATGATTCAATGTTTGGAAAATATGTACCACATTCGTCTCATGTTTTGAATGATATAATTGCTCAGTTGGAAGAGAATATTTCTTGAGGGTATCAACCAATTTATATTCTCGAACATAGGGAGGATATTTTGTTGTATAATGGGATTCAATAGGTTATGGTTTTAGGGAAACCATATGGTTTAAGGGGAAACATAGGAATCAGAAAATGGAATGATGGAATGATATCCCAACTTATTTAATAAGTTAATATAATTATCAATATACAATTATTAAAAGGGGAAGAATGTAACAACCCATGTAAAGATATAATAAATCACATTCATGTTTTTTATATATTTATATTCATTATAAAAATATTTAGTAATTTTTAAATCTAAAATGAAATAGTTTTAATTAAACACTTTCATTATATGGTTTTATTATAATTTTTATTTTCTAATTATTGAATTTTAATTTTATAAAATTAATATCATTTTTGAAATTATACTCTCAAAATATACCCAGGGTTTTTTTTTTAATTTTCAGAAAATATTTATTTTTTAGTGAATAGTGAAAATACATATTACTGTAATTAAAGTCATTTATTTTCAATAAATTTGGTAATTTAAAAGTCACATTATTTTTTTAATATAATTTAATGTTACATAATAATTATTTAGTTGTAATTAATCAAATAAATTAATTTTTAATCAATATTATATTGTATTTTAACAAATGTTTGTTATTGGGTTTAGAAAGGGTTTTTCATAAAACTGTTTTAAAGCGCATAATGTATCTCCTTTTAAATTAATAAATATAATCCCTACTGAGAAATTTTATAAATGAAATTTAAATATTAAAAATCAATAAATATTAACATATATTCATAAAAATATTATTTTTAATCATAGAGTTAATATAAATTAATTTTTTTCTTCAAATATATACTTCTTGAAACCCCACTTTTTCATAGTTCTTGTGGGTTTTCCATTAAATTAAAATTTCCTACTTATGTTAATTTAGTTTGGTAAAATGTATTAAATATTTTTAATCAAAATAATTTATATTATTTGATAAGGAAAACATAATTTTTTACCATAATGAATAGTGAAAATCGTGATAATTAATTACCACAGTTATGGTAAAATGGGGATTTACTGGTGGTTAAACCAAAATGATATGGGTAAAATAAAGTAAAAACTTATCTAAAATGTATTTTATAGACATATTATAACCATATAATTTTTAAATTTTAATAATAATCAAATTTTTTCCTTTTTGGAATGTGAGAAACGTTGGTACAACTTTTTCGTTTCAAAAAGAACAAGTTTTCCAATCACCTCACTTATTAAATCCACCCAATATGCTCTCTTATTCAAACCTTATAACCCATTTATATCAAAATAACTTTATAAAATCCATACCCTCATCTAATACTGTTTTTTGGGTGAAAAATTCATTCTAACAATACCTTACGTATAATCCAAAAGTGGTCATTTGAGAAGAGGAAAAATTCCTAAATATGATTTTTTGTATTATTTATTCTTCCAAAAACATAAAATATAATTAAAATATGTTCATATATTAAAACCATTAAATAATATATAATCATAAATTATTATATGATGGAATAACCTATATACATCTCCTCTTCTCTCAAATGGGAAATGTCAATGTCCCTCATGTGTACAGTGGATTACCACCTCATGAACTGGTGTGACATATGTTACATAAATATTTATCATGGCTGGTTATTATTTCGAATATAAAATATACTTATTATATTAATAACATAATTATACATTTCGAGTCATTATGTCATATATAACTTTTTAATTTCCATTACTTAGGTGATACGATGACGTCTCTTGTGTGTACAATGGACTACCTTTTAATGAAGTGAGGTGATTCAGTATTTAATATCACTTGACATTGAAGGTAATATGTATAATTTTAATGAGTATATTTTATATTCATGATTAAATTATTATATTAATGACATATTTTTCATTATAAAAATATAATATATCATTTTCTTCCTTACCCTTTAACTCACAAGAAAATGAGAATGTTCTCCATGTATGAGTGGACGAACACCTTCACAAAGTGATGTGACTATTTTATAATGACCAAACCAAATGGTTGATATATATACAAGTATATTCAAATATATTACATGTTATATGTGATATTAGTATCATTCTTTAAATATAAAATATTACTTACATCTTTCCCATACTAATCATAGAAAAATTGAAGTGTTGTTCATGCATACATACAACCAACCATCTCCATGATCATATCATAGTTCATTTTTGATAAAAATATTTCATGATTTCAATTAAAATCATACTTTTTTTATAAATATGATAATTATTTCAAGATTATTTTTCTATATATGTTAAAATAATGAACTCTTTTACCATAGTCAACCTTACAAAATCATTTTTGACACGTAAGCTGAATTTTTTCAAAACAAAGAATGTAAACCTGATTGACTAAGTAATCATATATAACATCGTAATAAGTGAAATAAAATGAATAATGAAATTTAATAATTTTCTGAAGAAATTATTTAATGAAAATAATATTATTATTCCAAAATATAAATATTATACAAGAATAATCGAACCCAAGGTAAGGGACTTCATCTCAGTTTATTTTACTTGAGGTATACTTTTATGTCGTGACACTATATTCATTAAAGAGGTGTATACTCAAACCATAAGATATTTTATATCATTAATATATCTATTCATAAAGTATTTAATTATTTTTTAAGTTTATTATTTCATGATTCCTATGATTTACATATTTCCAATGTCATTAAGGAATTTTCTTTAAAAAATCTATTTTAATGTTTTCCTTTTAAATATCTTTTACTTCAAAGTCTATGTTTTTAAAATTATTTTATTATGGGAATGATATTTTTATAAAATAAATTATTTTCTTTCTATAAATGTCTTGAAAAAAATATTTCTTTTCTAAATGTTTGAATTCCTTTACAAATAAAAAAAATGAATGTTCAATTTTCACATATAAGGAGAGAATGAATTTTCCCACCAACATAACAATTATTTTTTTATTAAATTACAATAATTCATGTTTTATTCATAAAAAATCATATTTCCCTTGTCCTGGGTAATTTATATTTTTGAAATGGGTTTTTCAAAAAAAATCATATTTTAGTATCCAAAATTGTCCTGCAAAGAGGTTTAAAATAGTTTTCCAAGGGTTTTAATACGAAAAGTATCAAAAATAAAATTTTTTATTCAATAAATGGTCCATGTTAGCTTTTTGTGATGTGTTTTCCCTAATACAGTCAGTTGATACTATTATAGACTATATGACTGGTGCACCCAGATAAACCTCTAATGAATTGGGTAATGATTATGTTTTTTAGTGAATTATATTAGTAGTTGATTGTTTGGTTATTCTAATTTCTAAGGGTTATATAAGGTATATATAAGGTTAAAATGATATTATATCCTAAGTAACCAACATGAAATTTCTATGTTTGAAAATGAGTTTTGATGTAAATAATTTATTTTCAAAAATTTAATATCAATGAATGGTAATTTCCATTCTAAGAAAAAATGTGTTTTTATGAAATGGTCTTTAATGGGGTTTCATGTCTTTAATTGGACTAATAACTTTATTCGTTTTATTTCCCTTTCTTATATTTTTATGCCCATACTATTTTGATAAAAATAATTCACAACATTTACAAATGGGTAAGGTAAAGGAAGAGGTCATGTTGAATGTTGTGAAGATTTTTCATGAAAATAAATAGTGTTTTGTTTTGAAAGTTTTATATGATGGGAAAAATTCATACTTACTAGAAGTTTACACTTTGTATTATATTTATTTTTATGACTTGTTACCTAATTCTTCAAAACTCTATACCTGAAAATCCTCAAATGTAATAAAATAAATTCTTGACTTAAAACTCAACATTATGTAATTATTATGGTCTGGTCCTTATATCAATCAACACAATATGTAAAATTAATTAGTTATATATTTAATAACAAATGAAATTCATAAAAAATATTATTTATCAATAAATTTTTTTATTGAATAAAGAATATGATATGTTAATATTTCCCTAGTCAATAAAATATCAATCAAATTAAAAAAAATTAAATAATATATGGATAATGTAATAAGAATATTCATGATATATACAATCTATATATAAGGGCAATTTAATGTATGTTGTTCACAATAATGTTAATGTATCGTGAAAAAATTAACCACCATAAATTTTATAAGAGACAAGAGATGATCATCGATTCATCAGGAATATATATACTTTATAAAATCATGTTATTTAGTAATATAAAGGGAATGGATATGAAATATTAAAATAATATTTCATAAAAAAATTATTTGTAAAACCATATAATTTTTTTTAAGAAATAATTTTTGTAAAATGTTTATTGTGGTGGGGAAGTCTGTTATCGACATTTACGTTAAAACATTCATTTTGATGTTTTATAAAGAATATATAAATCATACCATTCTGAAAAAAAAATATTAATTAAATCCCTCTTTAGACATAAATGTTAAATTAAAATTTCAGTAATAAATATTTTGACTAAATAAATGGATTTTTAAAAAAAAAATTGAAAATCAAAAATATTGATGAAAAATATAGCCGATTAAAAGAGAAATGAAATCCATTTTTATTTTAAAATTTTATTTTATTAATTAAAGTAAGAAATAGAGAAAAATCTGGAATAAAGTATATAAACTCTTAAATATCTTGTTGATAAGAAAATTAATGTATCTTATTATGGATAAATGATATGATTCCTTAAAGGAAAAAAAAGAAATCCCAAAAGAAATTGAAAAAGAAAAACAGATTCTTACCTCATTGGTAACATTTAAATTTTAACCCCTAGAAAAAATAAAAAAGAATTGAAACATTACTAATAATGAATATGAATTTATTAATGTTAAAAACCTCAAATATATATTTTATACACCATATTAAGGTGAATAGGTGTATGATAACAAATATGTCTCAATGGAGTCTAAATTGAGATGAAATCACATACCTCAGGCTTCCCTTTAGTGGAATATTTTTTTTAAAGGGGGGGGGGCTAGGCCCCAAAATATTATATTAAAAGAAAATAAAAGGAGAACACCAAAGTCAAAATAAAGGATAATACATCAAGTTCCCTGTCCCGGTGAACCAATCTTTTTCCTTATCTTGTCAGCAATTAATCTTTCTTTCTCTCTCCATTCGTTCCATGTTTTGGCACTGATATTCCTTCGACCTCTTCCTCTCGTAAAGTAGCTTTCAAGCTCCTTGGCTTGTTGTAGTAATGATTCTACATCTTCATCCGAGCTGTTAGCTTGCACCTCCTCCTTCATCTTCAAGGCCTCCTTTCCTACCCTTTTTTGACTTCTGGTTCTGACTTGTTGCCAAGTACCTTCATCATCTCCATCTTTTTGGTGACTTTTTCTTGGTTTATCTGTTTTCTTTTCTATCTCCTGCACATCAAGTGTAGAGATAAGAGATGATTCTTTCAAGGTGTTACTCACCTTCCCCGCTGGGGTCACCGAGGTGTTTTCCACCACTTCATTAGTCGGAGTGATTGAGTCTTCAACAGCCACTACAAAAGGTTCAGAGATTGATGGAGCCAGAGAAAGAGAAGTAGAGTCAGCCTTTTCAGAAAGTCCAGGTGAAGCAGTAGCTTCACAGGTTTTAAAACACCCACTCAAGTCAGAAGGTGAGTGCTCCAGCATATAATCATGCTTCAATATTTCATCCTCAAATTGAGGCTCAGATTGTACACGTACCTGCAAATCAGTGTCACATTCAATAGCATTGAAAGATGTCTGAATAGAAGCATTTCCAGAATCATCCTGAGTTGCAGCCGTAAATTCATTGCTTTGAACCAAAGCTGGTTGAGCATAAACATTTAAATGAATATCCTGATCTGAACTAATCATATCATTAGGTCGCTGTAGTGTATGTCTAATTTCAGAATCAGCATGAAAAGAAGTCAGAGATCCATTTCCCTTAACAGAAACAGATTGAGGAGCAGCATCATCATTAGCCAGGGGACCCTGGCATGAGTCGGGCTTATCAGGGTCTGCACTTGAGCTAGGTGGAAACTCCTGTCCCTCCTTCACTATATCATACCAGGATTTTTTAGCTTGAGCATTAGGCACCCTTCCATTACTTTCTGTAGAGACACTTTGTGCCCTTAGAGTCTTCTCTGTTAGAATAGTCACCTGGCCATGTTCTTGCTTTTCTTTTTCAGATTTATGGCATTATTTAGAATCATGCCCTCGACGAGAACAGTTCTTGCATATCAATTGTCTCCTGCAGTTTGAATTATCATGGCCGATGGCCTTACAGTCCAAGAAAATTTTTGGGAAACTTTCATATTCAATTCTCAATTCCAATTCTTCATCATCAGTTGATAAGCAGACTTTATCAATTAAAGAGGTACATAAATCAACTTCTACAAGACATCTGGCATAATGTCCATATCTGGCCATTTCAGTTTCCCTATCCATTCTAATTGGGACCCCAATAGCAAGAGCTATATCATATAAAATCCTATGATGCCACAAAATCCAATTTAAACCAAAAAATTTTATCCAAACCTATGCTGTAGAATTACCAATCTCTGTTGGATTGAAGGTGCGATCCCACTCTCTGATGTACAGAGCTCCAGGTTTGAAAGAAATTGATCCAAAACCCCATGCTCTTATTTTTAGCTCCTCCGAAGGAAAAACCATATGATAGAACCCCTTCCCCAGGGATATGCATTGCCAGGAATTAAAACCCCATATCTCCGAGAGTATTTGGTTTAGATATTCCATCTTCCAGGGTTTAGATCCCTTAGGAAGAATAAGCCTCGCTATAATGGAGTGAGCTCTTAACTCTAGTCTCTCAGCAATCGCAGACGAGTCTGCTTTGACATGAGCAATCGAACCTTTTCTCCTAATGCTTGCATACGAACCTTTAAAAAGGGAAAACAAAGGCTTACCTTCCCCGCCCTCGGGTGTCTTTCCTTTAATATTATCGGTTTTTATTGATTCTAGTCCATCCGCGCCTCCGCTAACATTCTTATGCGAGTTGAATCTCTCAGGATTCAGAAAATAATCCTCCATTGCCACCTGATTCAAGGATACTGAGAAACCCTAGAGTCGCCTGAGTCGATCCTTTAGTGGAATATGATTTAAACTCATGTATAAATATTTTTAGAATGATTATAATTTATGAAAGATATATATTCATATTTATAACATCAAATATGAACCTATTATAACATTCTATCATCCACACATTAATAATATTTCATTACTATCATTGTTCTAGGTGTTAACAGCTTCAGTTTTTCATGCAAGTTTTATCCAATAAGTTATTTTTATTTTCTATATGATATAGGTAAATAATATACACAATTATATTAATGTTATAAATATCATTACTTTCCTTATATACCTTTTTATAATCATTATTTGATGTTTTACATGGTAAATGAATCACATCATTTCGTAGAGATGGTTGGTTGTGCGTATGCGTGAGAAACGATATAATTCCCATAATGGGTTAAAGGGTAATTAAGTGGATGATATATTAATTATTTATTTTTACTATCATGTAATATGTATCATATATACTCATTATTTTCATCATTATGACTATGCATATGATTTGGTGTTGGAAAATAAATTACATAGGTTCGTGAGGTGATAGTCCTCTATACACATGAGTGATGGTTTTGTTTCCAATTTTATGGTGAAACCAATGAATATATATTATTAAATAGTTGTAATAATATTTAATTATATGCTATAAAATATTTTGATTATATTTTAAGTGTTTATACCTAAATGGAGGTGATAAAATGAGAATAAAAAAAGAAATAGCTTACTAAAAACAATTACAATCTCTTTAAAAAATCTCATTTGGATCTCTTGTTATAGACCTTAGGGATGGTTTCTTAGGAATAAAAGAACCAATATACTGAGGATAAGGTTTTTTATGGGTGAAATTTGTAGGTTTTGGATTTGATAGATTGATTTTGAGGTGTGAATAAGCGAGGGGAGGAGGTTCCCTTTTGTAATAGGGGAAGGGACCATCATAGAAACCACTTAGAAATTCCCAAAAATAATATAAAATGATAAAGCCATTCCCCATAAACACTAGACAAAATAAAATTATATTATATTTTTATATAGGATAAGGTTTAAATATATACAAAAAATCATATTTTAATATTTTTATTTATAAAACATACAAAAGATATTTTGGATTAACCCCCAGGTAAACCCATTTTATCCCTTACTAGGGTAATTAATTTTCACCATTTTTAATATTAACTATGAAAACATATTAATGTTAAGTTTTTAAATAATATAAATTATCATTACTAATATGGAATCCATCTCCCCAAACTAAACTCAGAGAAGTGGATAATTTAAATTAAAAATTAAACCTGCAAATGTGTAATAAAAATGGATTTACAAAGGAAAACATTTCTTAAGTATAAAAAGTTTTTATGTCAAATAATAATATAGAAATTATTATAAGGATATAGATTGGATTATTTATAAAATTATTGTACTAATTTAACTTTTAAAATTATTTTAATAATATAAAAATATTAAAATTTATTAAATGAGAAGATGGTTGTTTATAAAAATCAGTATTTTTCACTATTAAAAAACAATATTTTTTGATAATTCTCAAAATTTCACAATAGTATTTTTTCGAAATGTCGGGTCAAAAGGAAATTAATTTTTCCAAAAAAATCAATTAATAGAAAAGGTTAATTTTAAAATAAGTACTTATGTAATGTATAAGAATTTTTTATATAATTTTTTTTAATTATATAGAATTATTTTGAGACCGTGAAATCTGACGGTGCGTGATTCTGATGCCGAGAGTGCCTAGAATGATCCATCGAAAAATGCTATGTTTAAAATAGCATGTGTGAGTAGTTTTCCTAAAATGAGGAATAACTCTTAAATGGGTGTTTTGATTTGAAATCTGAGGTTATCTTTGCATTCAGGATGGCGGGTTTACCTTAAGTGCGACTTAAGTTCAGTTGGTGCCGGCCTCCAATGAGAAAACTTGAAAATAGCATAACTGAAAATAAAATAATTAAATAATAATAATTTATTTTTCTAATTCTTATAACATACAAATGGTGACTCGGATTAAAAATATGAGAACACCACCAAACTCGTGAGAGTATGCTTTCTTTAGGAAGATACTAACATTGGCTTGGAAGGACAACTATGGAAGTTTGTTTTCAGTTGTAAATAAAATAATTAAGTAACAATTTATTTATTGTTAAAATCCATAACTTTTAAATGGTAACTTAGATTAAAAATATGAGAGTAACGTTGAGTATTTTTGGATGTGTTTCCCTTAGACATAGCGTAACCTTGACTGGCACAGGTCGAGGGTGACTGTTAATAATTTTATTAACATTTTCTAAGGTGCATTCAGTAAATGTATGGGTGGAATTTTTTATCATTTCAACCGTTGCTCAGATTAAAAATCAGAGGGCACCGTTGAATCTGCATCGCTGAGATTCACTTAAGGGAGGCTTCACTTTGACCGTAGTAGGTCAGGTGAAAAAGTTAATTTTGTGTACTTTTCTAAGATTAATAAAATAACATGTTATGTTATTTTATTTCCTTTATTTTCTCTAGAGGATGAGTGGCGGTGGTGGGACCAACAACATTTCATGCTAATAAATGGATTGAATCCCCTTTATTATTGTAACTGTACCATTGTAATTAGGAAGTTTCATGAATTAAATGAGCCCCATTAATTCCACGTGTGTTACTCTCCCTTCTCCTCTCCTATTTTTATAGAGCTCGGGGAGGGTTGTTGGCACGACTTCACCAAGCGTCGATGCTCTGGAAATGTACCACGATGCCAACCACTTGGAGGATGAGAACGATTTCAGCGAGTGGTGAAAGGCACCACCGAATCACGAACTCACGATAACAACGATGGAGGTTCTGTTGATCGTCATCAGCAAACATCTCTTCCAGGTAAAGGGTTTATTTTGAAGTTGTCTATAATGAATTAAAATTCTCTCCCACATGTTATCATGTAATAAAGAGGGTGAAGGCCAAAAAAACAAGTTCTAGACCCTCCATTGCTTCGTTCTTGATGTGAACTTCAGGGAAAAATTTCCAACTTGATGTAAACCTTGAATAGCAGGTCATTCTATGACAGCAGTATCCTGTAACAGCCATAGGCGCAGACAACGTCAAAAATGGACCACCGGAACATGTCCGATGACCCGCGGAAGAAATAATCAACGTGCCAATGCAGCGGTGGCAGGACCAACGACACATCCGTCCAATAAATGGATTGAATCCCCTTTATTTTTATAACTGCACCGTTGTAATTATGAAGGTTCATGAATTAAAATACCCTCATTAATTCCACGTGCGTTAATCACCCTTCTCCTCTCATATTTACATGGAGCTCGGGGTGGGGTGTTGGCACGCCTTCACCAAGCATCGATTCTCTATAAATGTACCCTGAAACCAACCACTTGGAGGATGAGATCGGTTTCAGCAAGTGGTGACAGGCTCCACCAAATCAAAAACCAACGATAACAATGAAGGAGGATCTATCGATCGTTGTCAGCGAACGTATCTTCCAGGTAGAAGGTTTATTTTGAAGTTGTCTATGATGAATTAAAATTCTCTCTCGCTTGTTATCATGTAATGCAGATGGTGCAAGCCAAACGAATAAGGAACATACCCTCCTCCACTTCCTCCTTGATGTCAACTTCAAGGAATATTTTCTAACTTGATAGAAACATGGAATAATGGGTCATGCTATGATGGCAGTATCTCGGAATAGTCGTAGGAGTAGATGACGTCAAAAACGGACCACCGAAGCATGTCTGGTGACCTAAGGATGAAACCAAGGGTGCGCCAATGTGTCGGCGGTCAGATGAGACCTGCTGGAACTGGCCGCGGGCAAAGGAATGTGGCGCGTGATGGCGCACCATGGCGGCCAGCCTATGCATGTCGCGCGGGACAAGGGCGGCGACCACAAGAAGAATCGGTCGCGGTGAGTAGACCACAGCTGGAAGGTGAGGCGCGGTTCACACCGTCTTGTGTTGGTGAAACTCGGTCGGCCAAACGTTTGACCGTTAAATTCCATGGGTAGCACCCCACCGGCTGGTGAACATCCCTACAATCGAGGGGCCAATGGGACGAACCCGTGGCCCGATGGGCCAGCGTGGATGGGACAGGCCCAACCCAGCGGGCTAGGCCAACCGTGGCCTGGGCCCGTAAACTGAACCAGGTCAACCCTGATAGGCCAAAACTTGTGAACCGGGCTAAACCTTAATGGGCCGGACTCAGGTGGGGTTAGGTAGAATGCGGGACCCATTGCATCTAGCCGGTATGGCCGAGTCAGATCAGGCCCATACCCAACCGATTCCTGAATAAATAAAAGCTTGTTACTGACGAACCAAGAGTCTATTTTAGATGTGGTCAGTGGATTTTGGACCCCTTTAGGTAAGCGGTCCCCTTTCCATATTCTGGTAAACCCAACTGAGTCGGGCCAAACCGAGTTGTGATCCCCCCCCCATTTCATAAAAAGGAATGTAACTAACAAACCGGGCATCCAATTGAAGCTCCATCTCCGGGATAAGGACCCTAGCGAAAGGGAGGTCCATTTGAAATAATCTAAAAGTTTTTTGATGAAACTTTGAGTACGTTTGGGTTGGATCAAATCCAAATCCAATCTGGACCTAGGCACAAATATGCCAATAACTTACAGAATGGGTGTCTGGTTGATGCGCCGTCTATTGCATTGAAACCTTTATGACGTGACAGATCACTGGGTTACTTCTTATTTGGACTTTGTGATGGTTGAAATATGACCAATGGATTTATAATTGGTTCTCCCATAATCAAGCATTCTATGAGCAGGAATCCAGTGGCTGGTAGTGAGGTGGAGTTTGGGGATAGATCATACGGAGGTTAGTACCGAGCGATCCTTTGTGGGTCAGCACTTAGTGATCCTATGTGGATCAGCACCTAGCGATCCGGTGTGGATCATAACCAAGTGATCTTTTGTGGATCATCACCTAGTGACCCTGTGTGGATCAGCATTCTAGTGACTCTATGTGGATCAATAGTGTGCGACCCAAAGAGGACCATCCTTAGAGCGGCCCGTCGTTGATCAGCGACATACCAATATTGTGTGGGTCTAATCAGGTGTGGGTCAGCTGGGGTTAGTACCTATCAACTATGGGAGGGTCGGATCCTATTTGGATCTTCCGAGGGTTAATACCTATCGATCCTGTGTTGATCAGACTTTGTATGGTCATCAGTAGTGCCTCTTGATAGAATAAGCTTATCTATCTTCACAACTAATCATTTGTACTTCTAGACTTTACTTAAACCTGGTTTGAGATGTGTATATTTATTTAGTTCTTTTTAATTGAGATCATGCTTTGTGGTTTGATTTTGTGGAATTCTAAGAGACCTTTGGGGGTCTTGGGGTCCCTACTATGTATTATTATACTCACCCATGCATGGGCTTCTCCCACACCATGTTGTTTCTTGTGAAAAAGATGAGCAGCTGGGCTGAGGCTTGAGAGAGCCAGGACCAAGCATTATGTGGAGGAGACAGGCTAACGTGGAGTGTTGTGGAGATGATATGTACCTACCCTTTATATAGGATCCTCGGTGGATGATCCATAAGCTGTTTTTCTCTTCTCATTTGTACTTGTACTTTTTTAGTAGGGCTAGTATTATGGCCCCTTTAATTTCAACACAATTTTACTAAAAAAGTTTACGTCATGGTTGATTCTGGTTGTGTACTTGTGTTGTGTGTTTGAATAGGTTTAAATGGAATTCCTTTCTGTTTTAGGGATACACAATTTCGGTTCTAGTCATCAACCCCTGACCTATAGAGGGTGGGCTTGGCGTAGTCACAGCATGGGCCCTGGGGGACGGGTCGTGACAAAGTGGTATTAGAGGAGTCGGTTCTACCAAATAACTATGACTCTATTCATTCCAATGGAGCTATAGTATTAACAATTTTGAGTCTGGTTTTCAGTTTGAGGAGTCCAGTTTTGGTGTGGTGGACTACATATCCATACACCAAGACCCTGAATTCTGATTTTTGACTTGGTGCACTAAAACACCGATTGCATGTGTTTTGGAAATTTTTTACATTGATCTCTTTTGATTCATCTCACTAGGTATAACCTTTTGACTATGGTTCATCTTGATTCTCTTTCAAGATTCCTCTACAGAGATAGCCATCCAGGATTACTGAGAGAGTACACGATGACGGCCCATCGAGCGGCGATGCTCTGGTGCAGGGCCCCCTTAATGTGTTGGCACCTTCGGGTGGTGTACCATCAGCACCACCACCTGTTGGGTAGAAGTTACCACCAGCCTCATTGGTGGCTAGTGCACACCGATTGAGTGTGTTTCATGAGTTTCAGTGGTAGATTCCTCCAAGGTTTCGAGGCGAGACAGATTCCCAAGCAGTTGAGGACTAGATGGAGGCTGTGGCTAGAGTTTTCCGCCTAATTGAGACAGCATTCGAGCAGATATTGATCCTAGATACTAGTATTTTCTAGTGTATGACCATGAAAATGGTCTGTAGGGTGAAGAAGCTTCGGTACATGGACCATTTCCCGAGGTGGTACCTTCGGGTATTGTTCCAGCTATATCACTGCATGTTGGTCAGTAGTTACAACCAACAGTACTAGTAGAGGACACATGTAGGCCATGTTCCTTACACATGTTTTAGCAACAAATACCCCTCAGGTTCTGATGTGGGCCCACTCAAATGCGGCTAAGGACTAGATTGAGGAGGTGGTTGATTTTCTATCTAGCCAGGGCATCATTCGAACAGATGGCGGTCCTAGTAGAGAGCCTTCTACGTGGCTCAACAGGATGATGACAGGGTTAAGATTACCATGATCTTGCGAAGAGGTTACTTTTTTGTGGACAAGATTGAGAAGCTTCCTCATAGAAGGGGGTCTCTTGCCATAAAAATCTAAGGGGTGAGTGTTCCCTATAGCTTTTACAGCTTTAGCAGGACCACATGTCTATAGCTAAGTATTCATCAAGGTATACTGACCATCCTAGGTACTCGGTGAATATAGTATGGTCAGTACTTCATGGCTCAGAACTTCAAGAGAGGTGTTTTTAGGGACATCCAATCCAACACTATTACTCTATGAATTCCTACTTATGTTAGGGTGCTATATATAACCTTTGGGGTTGAATGTTCTTTGGCTGAGTGGATACAGGCAGTGAATGTTAGCAGTGGGAAAGTAGGAAACTGATGCCGGTTTCAGAGAATTGAGCGTATAAAATGTTCTGAGAAGAGGAAGTGAGAGGAAAAGATGAATCTGCAGGGCTGAAGATGTTTAAGTGGATCTAGGAGAGTAGTATGAGGTGGTATACATTTGAAAATGTTACAACCACCACCCCAATGTGGTCCCCACTAGGCTTAGGGAGCTGGAGGACAGGGGAAGGGAGTAGCTTCATGAGATCAAGGAGTTCGACCCAAGGGCTCAAATAATGATTTGAGGTACTATATGTGTCTACTACTAGCTGCTCTATTAATAGACATAGATACCAATCATTTATTCTTACCACAAATCTTGTTCAAGACCTAGAGTTTCTGGTTAAACTGATGACTTGACCCTTACGTCTAGAGATACCTTTGGGAGGAGACTCAATAATCACACTTATGCTAATAGTGTGATCTGACCATTGAGGTGGGAGTTTTTGTTGGAACATCTCGGTGGTAGCATCGAGGCCTTACAATGTTATTTTGGGTATAGACTAGACGTCCAAATTTTATACTCAGATTAACTGTTTTCGGCAAAAATAATATAGTATATCTACATTGTTGGAATGGTATTTTCATTGGTCGGTGAAAAAGGAAACCCAGACAGCATAGGATAAACTCATGTATAGGAGGGTGTAGACAGTCACTCATGATTCAGCTAACCTTACCCTCTTGGCAGCAGGAGCTTTGAGTTTTCAATTCCCAATATTAGTGGCAGAGTGTGGGAACATCTTTTCAAAAGATGTTTCCAGGATTACCTCCTTGAATGGAGAGGTACTTCTTCTTTGGTTGGGTCCTATGGATGATTTGTACCTGACTTCTCGAGGGTAGATACACCCTTGTCATCTTTAATGAATATGTGAGAGACTTTCCTGTGGATAGAGATGTGTCAGATGAGCTTTTAGGTGTTGAGATAGAGACTGATGAGTGCCGCCATATTGAGGCTACTAGAAGAGGTCATTGGGTATGTAGTCTGTTGTGACGCTTCTGGGACTAGACTAGGTTGTTTCCTGATAGAGGAGTGGGTAGTGATCGCCTACAGATCATAGTAGTTGAGACATCATGAGAAGAATTATGCTACCCATGACCTGGAGTTAGAAGCAGTGGTCTTTACACTGAAGATTGGTGGCACTACTTGATTGGTGAATGGTTTACTATTTACTCTAATCACAAGAGTCTCAGGTATATCATTCCACAGAAGGACCTAAACCTGAGACAATGATGATGGATAGAGTTCCTCCAGGACTATGAATTTGAGATATTCTATACTCCTAGGAAGGGGAATGTGGTAGCAGATGCACTCAGCAAGAGGTCTAGACTATAGTTGTTGAGTGAGGAATCAGAGCTGCTAGTCACACTATGAATATCCTTCATGAGTAATGATGGATCAGCTTGCCTTCAGTCTATGAATGTCACCCTCTAATTCGTCAGCGAGTTTCGGAGGTATAGCTTGGGCACATTGACTACGAGGCCCGACGTGCTTAGATATCCTTGGGACAATCTTTTCAAGGATTTTATGAAGGTGGGGAGCACATTGTTCTCATCGGAGTACACACCGTCGTACTAGTGATGCTTTAGGAGGAGGTGTTAAGGGAGTTCCATAAATCCACTTTAAAGGTATATCCTAAAGGGGAGAAGATATACCTGGACCTCCAACATTAGTACTGGTGGCCAATGATGACGAAAGTAGTGGAAGATCTTGTATCACGATGTCTCACTTGTCAGAAAGTGAAGACTGCACATGAGCTGGAAGAAGTCTTATATCGATGGGAGATGGAGACCATTGGAGTCTGAGGATGGAGACCATGTCTTCCTATGGGTCTCACCCTGATGAGGATTGTAGAGGTTTGGCTAGGGCGGCAAGAAATCTCTGAGGTTCATCGAACCTTTCTAGATTCTCAGTATAGTGGTTGAGGTGGTGTATCATCTATCTCTTCCCCCAAGATGCACTGAATGTGTAATTTTTTCCATGTGTCGTAGTTGAGGAGATTTGTGCATGATCCATCGCACGTTATCATCTTCGGAAAGTAGGAATTTGATGATGGGGATACTTTTATGGAGTTCTCGGTGGTGATAAAGGATCGACAAGACTGAGTCGTTTTTGGATGGTTGATCCCTCTGGTGCAAGTTTGGTGCTAGCACGGGAACCTCGAGGAGAGCACATAGGAGCGGGAGGCTTAGATTCGTGCTCAGTACCCTCATTTGTTTGATTTTCCTTTGTTTTTTCTTTCGGGGATGTAAATCCTTAAGGGGGGAGAATGTAATGTCGTATAATTTCTGTCTATTTTTTTTAATTATATGGAATTATTTTGATATCGTGAAATTTGACAGCATATGATTCTGAGGCCTGAATTTCCTAGAATGATCCGTCGAAAAATTTTAATTTTAAAATAGAATGCATTATTAGTTTTCCTAAAAATGTGGAATAACTCTTAAATGGGTGCTGGATCAAAAATATCAGGGAAAATTTGTGTTCTGGATGGCACGTTTACCCTAGGTGTGACTTAAGTTTAGTCAGCACAGGCCTCCGGTGAGAAAACCCAATAATGGAATAACCCTAAATAATATTATTAAATAAAATTATTTTATTTTTAAAATTCTTATAACTCATAGATGGTGACTCAGATTAAAAATCTAAGACCACCACTAAACATGTGAGAGTATGCTTTCTTTAAGCAAATACAAACATTGTCCTGCCTGGGCCAACTATGGAAGTTGGTTTTTTTTCATAAATAAAATAATTAAGTAAAAATTATTTCATTGTTCAAATCCATAACTTATAAATGGTAACTCGGATTGAAAATTTGAGAGAACCGTTGAGTTCATTGGGACATTTTTCCCTTTGGAAGACTCTAACTTTGACTGGCGCGAGTCGATGGTGACTATTAATAATTTTATTAACTTTTTTTCAGGTATGTTCATTAAATGCATGGGCGGTGTTTTCTATCTTTTGAACTGGTGATCAGATTAAAAATATGAGAGCATTGTTGAATCTGCAATATCAAGATTCACTTAAGGAAGGCTTCACTTCGACCACAGTAGGTCGGGTTAAAAAGTTAATTTTGAAGACTTTGGAATGATTAATAAATAACATGTTATGTTAATTTTTTTCCTTTCTTTTCTTCACCAGGTGAGCGGTGGTGGAAGGACCAACGATACGTCAAGCCCATAAATGGAATAACTCTCCTTTATTCTAGTAACCACACCATTGGAATTAGGAAGGTTAGGGAATTAAAGGATCCGGATTTATTCCATGTGTGTTACTCACCCTTCTCCTCTATTATTTATATGGATCTCGGGGTGGGGTGTTGGAACAGCTTCACCAAGCATCGAACCTTTGGCAAAGTACCATGACGCCAACCACTTGGAGGACGAGACTGGTTTTAGTGAGCGGTGACGGGCGCCACCAAATCATGAACCGGTGACAATGATGAAGGAGGTTCTAACAATCATCATAAATGAATGTATCTTCCAGATAGGGGGTTTATATTGAAGTTGTCTCTGTTGAATTCTAATTCTCTCCCTCTTGTTATCATGTAACGCGGAAGGTGCGGGACAAAAAAACAAGGCACAGACCATCCACCACTTCGTTCTTGATGTGAAATTCGGGAAAAAATTTCAAACATGACAGAATCATGGAATAGCGCGTCACACTATGACGTCGGAATCCTGGAAGATCTGTATGCTCTTACGATGTAAAAAATGGACCACCAGGGCACGTTTGGTGACCTAAAGAAGGAACTGCTGGCACGCCACGTCGGCGGAAGTTGGTAGTGGCCTGAGGAGACCCGCGGAAACTGGTCGTGGGTGGTGGAGGGTGGCCCATGATGGTGTGTCATGGAGACCCAAGGTGGCTGGCCCGAGCCGGCCACGTGGGACAAGGGCGGCCCTCGTAGGCACTGTCGGTGGAAGCAGCCTTGGCCAGTAGGTCATGGCAGGAAGGTGTGGTGCGGCTTGCGGTGTGTCGTGTTGGTGAAACCCGGTCCGCCAAATGGCCGATCGTTAAATGCGGTGGGGAAGGACCCCACTGGCAGGAAAACGGCCCTACAAGCGCAGGGATAGTGGGATGTAACAGTACTCATTCGAGCAGGATGCAATCTTCCGCCTTTGGGAGGGCCGAGCTGGCGCAGGCCAGATAAGGAGGCCGGACCCGCCCAGTGCGTCAGGCTGGATCCATGGCCCGGCAGGCCGGACCCAGTGAACGAGGATGACCCATAATGGGTCGGACCCGGGCAGGGTCAGGTAGACCCCGGGACTCATTGTGTCAGGCCGAACTGACCGAGTCGGACCGTGCCCAGACCTAATTGGTCCCCAAATAAAGAAATGATTGTAACTAAGGAACTGGTTTTCCATTCAACACACCGTCAATAGAGTTGGTACCCCTTTAGGGAACCCGTAACTTTTCATATTCTGGTATTCCTGACCCAACTGGGCTAGAATGAGGTGCCATCCCCCCCCCCTGCCCCGTTTCACAGAAAGGGATGTAACTAATATACCAGGCATTCGAGTGACACACCGTCTGTGGCATAAGGACCCTAGTGATAGGGTGGTCCTTTTGAAATACTCCACAAGAGTTTTTGAGGAATTTGGAGTACAATTTGGTTGGATCGACTCCAAATACAACCGGGCCCTTTGCACTAAAATTTCAATAACTTACAGACCGGGTGTCTAGTTGACGTGTCGTCTGTTGCGTTGGAGCCCTTATGACATGACAGATCATCGAGATACTTCTTCTTGGGACTTTGTGCCAGGTTGAAATACGACTGATGGGTTGAGGAGTGGTCCTCCCAGATCAAGCATTCTTTGAATGGGAATCCAGTGGTTGGTAGTGAGGCGGAGGTTAGAGACAGATCATACGGAGGTGAGTACGAAGCGATCCTGTGTGGGTCAGCACCTAACAATCCTATGTGGATCAGTATCTAGTGATCATATATGGATCAACACCGAGCGATCCTATGTGGATAATCACCTAGAAACCCTTTTTTGATCAGCATTCTAGCGACCCTATGTGGATCAGTAGTGCGCGACCTGACGAGGACCATCCTTAGAGCGGCCCATCGTGGATCAGTGACATCCCGATCCTGTGTGGGTCAGATCCTATGTGGGTCAGCGGGGGTTAGTACCTATGGACATCGGGCAGGTCAGATCCTATGTGGATCTTTCAGGGGTTAGTACCTATCAATATTATATGGGTTAGACTCCGTATGGTTAGCAGGAGTGCATCTTGATATAATAAGTTGATATACCTTTGTGACTAATCATGTGTACTTTTATACTTCACTTAACCCTAGTTTGAGCTGTGTCTATTTCTTTGGTGCTTTTTGATTGAGATCATGATTTTTGGTTTGCCTTTTTAGAATTCTAAGAGATATTTTTCTGTATCAGGGTCCCTACTGAGTATTGTTATACCCACACATGCACGGGCTTCTTCTACACCTTGTTGTGTCTTGTGTAGACGAAAAGCTGATGGGATGACACGTGAGGGTGCTAGGACCAGGCAGTACAAAGAGGAGACGGTATGGCATGGAGTGTTGTGGAGATGATATGTACCTGCCCTTCAGGTATGATCCTTAGTGGATGATCCAGGAGATGTTTTTCTCCTCTCAATTGAACTTTTACTTTTTCAGTTGGGCTTGTATTCCGACCCCATTTATTTCAGCACACTTTTACTACAACAGTTTACTAGTGGTTGGTTCTTGTTGTGTACTTAGGTTATGTGTTTGTATAGTTTTAAAGGCAATGCCTTCCCAATTTTGGGATAAACCTTTTCTGTGCTAGTTGCCAACCCCTGGCCTATAGAAGGTGGGCTTGGGGTAGTCACCGCACAGGCCCCATGGGACGGGTCATGACAACTCATGATGTCAAAAACCCAAATTTTAGAAAAATATAGTGTTAAGAATAAAAATTGATTTATTTATATCTCATGAATAGAAAAAATATAAGATGAATGATTTTATATAGTATAAAATATATTTATGTCAGTAATACAATTCACTAGTAGTGATTAATTTAAATTTTTAACTTAAAAACACATTGTTCTCATAAAAATATATTTCTAAAAAAACATTTTTTTTACTTTCAAATGATTTATATTTTCATTTCTAATCAAATGATAAATAATGAATTTATTAATACATTTTTTAACCATGTACCTTTCATATTATAGTAATTCATAATAATACGCACTAATTTAACATCAATTTTATAATAATATACTGTATTACAGTTTATTTAGACTTATGGATGCATCCATATCTAGTTATCATATATATTAAATTTATATTAAATGACATATATCATAATGATTCTATGTGTTACAATTTATTATCATATTTCATTTATTTATTATGTAGTTCTCCTTCCCATGTCAGTTACTTGAGGTTCTTCAGAAAATTATTCATAACTCCTTATATAGGATAACTTGGGTAGAAAGTATTATAAGATAGTTTAATAGTATCCAAGATATTGATAGTGTTATTATAAATGGTTTTTATATATCAAATATATTTTTAATTCCATCCATGATTGGTGGTGATTTAAAATAGAACACCTTTCTCATATAGGTGATAGTTCGCACGTACGCATGATTAATATTTCCATTTCACAAATAATGAGAGAGAAATAAAGTAAATGATAATTTTCCATTTTAGGATGATATGTATTATATATATATTATGTATTCATCTGTTACATCATTTATATCATCCACTAATGATTAAGATGGAACAAAGATTCCTTTTTATGGAGGCGGTAGTTCGCGAAATCCATTAACGTTGCTTTTTTAACTAGAGGATGGGGAAGAATAAATAAATTTAATTACATTAATATAATAACATGTAATCATAACTAAGAAAATAATTTTATTATATTTGTTTTGATATAAGATATTTTGGAGGGAAATATTACGGATAAAAACATATGAAGGACAAAATACTTACATTGGAAACTTCACCTTTCCACAGAAAACTCTTTGGAATTGAAGGAATTATGCAGTCTTTATGTGACCAAGGAATTTTAAAAATATGAGTGAATTATATGAGAGGATATTTGGGTATAGAATCAATGAATTATCTTATGGTTGGTTCATGTTTGAAATGGTATAAGTGACCCCCTTTATTAGAGAGGAAAATGTCACATTTGGAAACACCCTTTATATTTTAATAATTACCTAACACTATTTAAAGGTCAATGGACCCAATGTTTTTAAATAATGGAGTTTTGGGGCCTTTGGGTCCATAAATACTCAACCAAGGATTTATACACACGTATTTAACATGTTATAGGGGGACTAACATTAAAAAATTAAATATTACTCTTTTACTACAAAAATAGTAAACTAGTTTTTAAAATAGTGATTTTATGTTTAATTAAAAATCCATAATAACCAATATAATGAAATTTCGATGATTTGGAAGTAAATTTAACATATTTTTCATCCAATTAAATTTTAAAACAATATAAAACCAACTTTTAAATTAAAATATATGATGTGTAGAAAAACTGTTTTATTAGAAAAATTGTATGTTGATCATTTGGAATTATAAATATTAAATATAATTGATTATCAATTGAATTATTGATAATATAATTATATATGAGTTTAAACAAAATAATAGATTCATAATTTAAATGAATCCTATTTAATTGAGTAAATAATAATTAAATGATATTAATTAAATAATTATGTTATAAAAATTGTATTAGCATTATCACTGTAATTAAAAATAATCATTCAAATATTATCTTTTTGGATAGAAATTAAATTTATATTGTAATATAATATAGAAAATTTAAACCCAAATAGGAATAAAAATTTATATATATATTTACTAAATTTGATAAATTCTTGTTTTTAATATAGTCATATAAAAATGGTTTTTAATGTGAAATATTAATTGAGTTTAAAAAAAATAGATGTTTTTTTATAAATTAATCATAGTGATTTTAAATTAGTTATAATACTTATTAAATATAATTTTTTTATCAATAGGTTTCCTTAAAATTTTAATTTATTCTTGTTTTATAAAAGTGAATGTTTTTAGAAAAATCAGTATTCTTGACAATTCTCCTAATAATTAATTATTTCTAAAAATAATCAAAGGTAATATTAAGATATTTTCTTCAAAATAACAAATTGATGATCATGTTATGAAATTCAAATTCTAAAATTTATAAATTCTATTATTTATCAAAATCATAAATCATAATGAAAATCGTATTTTTGTATAATGAACTTTTAAAATACTAATTGTTAAAAAAAATTATTTCATATAATTTAACAAGAATATTTTTGTTATAAAAATAATAATAATAACAATAATCTTTCATTAATCATATATTTTTTTAAAAATATGAATGTATACCATATAAATGGAATTTTGTTTTGGAAAATCTGTTTCTAAACAATTAAATCATCTTATCATTCATTTTAGGTAAACTAGTTGAATTTATATCCTTTTAAAAGTAGACATTATTTTATATATACTAATAATTCATAAATATTTTTATCGTATTAATTCCTGATAATTAAATGGCTAGGTGTTAACAGTCGCATTAAAACATTTATCTTTTATCCAAATATATCACTAGTTTTTTTAATTTCGATGTCGCATGTGGGGAAAGCTATCGAACACAGTGACTTATTTATTGGTATTAATATATTATAATTTTAGGGTATTACATTATCTCCCATTAAATAAATTTCATTCACACAATTTTTATTATAATATCAAAGTAATTTCTTATAAAACCCCTATTTAACCATACCTTGATTGATGATCATGGGTTTATTTAGGATTTGGAATGATATTATATATATCAAAAATCATTATAGTCTATTTACACATTGATCTAAATCATTCCTCATTTTACATTGAATTCTACCAAGGGATGTATATCTAGATCTATAATGAATAACATCCCACAAGCCCTAAAAAAAATTATATGATAATCATACCACTAGGTTTTTTTAAAATTTATAACTCAATATCCAGTAGTTGGTGAAAACATACTTGAAAAATAATAGTACAAAATATAGATTGAATTGTCAGAGTATTAGTAGTAGTAGTCCCATAGGCTTTTCATTATTCATGTGGTTGTTAGTGACTATCACCCTTTTTGGTCCATGGATTGGCTCATTGAACCTCGTAATTCTCAATTCACTGGGGATTATAGAAACACATTTTTGTAGTTTCTTCATTCCCCTTATATTTGTGAGTTTTATTAACTTCATCACATGATCTTCCATGAGACTCCATTATTCTGTTCATTAGTGTTCTTTTGTATTGGAGTATTTTCACATTATTAATTTTATTTTTGTGATATTTGGATTTGAATAATCACAAAATTCCTCACTCTAACCCTTGTCTTGTTAGTTTGTTCATTAGGACAGTTTACACTTTGTTCATGGGATCTACTATATACATTATTCCTTAAATATTTTTCCATTAATAAAATCAAATGGGTTAACATGAGTGTTAATCATTATAAGTAAATTATTATTAATAATCATAGGACAATTAAACCTCAAGATGTATTCACTTTATAGAACTATCATGTAATATTATAATTCCTATAAATCAAATGGTACTAGAATCAGTTCAACATATTTCACTCTTAGTTTAACATACATCATTCTTAGTTAAACCTCATTTACATTATGTTTTATTCTCTCATAATTATTATCCTAATCCTTAAAATAGGGATCCCAAATTACAATTAACATTCATAAAATATTATAAACCCATAATAATTGAAATATATGCTCCTAAAACCCAACTTATCTTTTCACAAACAACAACAATAATTTATTCAATCATATACCGAAGTATGCATATACCCTAATCATATACTCTAAATAACACACATTTCAAAAAAAACATTTTCATCTCAAAGATATGAAACCAAAATAATATCATATCATACTCAAAAAGCTAACTTTCTTTAACTATCAAAAGTATTAATCACTAGTTCATAAAACTACAATCTAGTCAATATATATCATAATCCCAAAATGAGACTGGCTTCTCCAAAAATTTAAAATATCAATTTTTAATCATAGGGTTAACAATTACTATCTAATTTAATTAAAAAAAATCAAAACAACCCCTTTTTAACCCCATAACAAGTTTATTTTAAACAGAATAGTTATCCATTCTACAAGAATTTGTTCATAAATTGTAATCCAAAAAATATAACCTTGTCATAAAATCACTTTTAATGGTTATTGGTACCATTAAATATATGTTTATAAAATATTTATGTAAAAATAATAAATAAAAACCCTTATATGATTCAAAAAATCCACAAAACATTTAAAATATACCAAAATATCAATTACAAATATCAATCACAAATGACAATTTCTGAAAACATCCAGATTTAATTTCTATGAATATATCAACCTCAATACCATAGATAATACTAGAAAACTATCCTTTTCCACTATATTAGGAATATAGTAAAATTATTAACTATTTAAGTATACTTATTTATTAAGTTATAAGAAATAGTGGTTTCCATGTACATACCTTTCACAACTTCATTTCCACAAACCCATTTCAACCAAACGCTAAAACCAAAATGGATATGGAAATAACATAAATATAAATATTCAAAAATAAATCTGAATATTTTTTCCATTTTGAAAAAGTTTAAAACATATAATACATTCATATTATCATATCCGTCTCCTTATTCAATTATTGGTTATCCATAGTCATTATTCTATTAAGTCCTCTAACCTAATTAGTTAACATTATCCATAAAAAATCATAATGGTTCATAAATATAATGTGATTTACTGAATCATGTCCTATGATAGTGTTTTGTAATGTGTATTTTCTTTTTCCCAATAATTATTCAATAGAGTGATAATAGAGTGAATGCTAAATAATCATATTTCAGGGTGATTACCTCTATATGCATATTTACTATAGATGCATCCAATTTCTAGTATTTTTATAAGGATATAATTTCTATGAGAATCACATTTTCAATACTTTACAAAAAAATTAGGATATTATCCTATTATTAGATTAATCTCTACGGTTTTCACTAAGGCTATTCAACCCTAATACACCTATAAATTGTGTATTATTACTTTAAAATTATATCATATACTTATCTAATATTTTACATATAACATTTAAATTATGATCAACCATAACTTATTAAACCGTTATCTTTATATAACATTATATTATCTAATGTTTTCTAAGCATTCCCCTTGATACCAAACATGATGCCTCAAACCCACACTCTCATATATGGTTCTTATAAACACATACTTTACATACTTTCATATATACCAGCCATCAAAGTTTAAATATAACAATTAATAATTAAAAAATCAATAATTTTTATTTCATCACAAATAACCAAATTATATTTTCATTTTTAGAGATTAAATAATTATAAAAAACAAAAAAAATGTTAAATACCAAATATTTATCAACTAATGTAGAATTTTTATACTATTTATGAAACTACTTAATTCATTATATGTCTTTAACATTTCAAATAAATTTTTCCACATGTGTTTTCCTTCTAAATATGACATGTGTATTGCTTTTTTCATTACCTTGGTAAATGGAAGCATAAGAAGTCATGAGACAAATCCCTCATCAAGGTAAATATATAACTAAAAATCATGGATTAAAGATGGAATAAATATTATTACAGGAATAGGTAAATAACATGAATCCATAGTCAAATTAAAATTGGTTGCATGCTATATAAATGAAAATTAATGAAAACATTTGTATCAATAATACTAATATCATATTGATGGAATGTGTAATGATGGAAATAAAAAACATTCTATAATGCCTTTTTTTCAAGGAACATTAAATATAAATGAGACAATAATCAATATATATTGTTGAATTGTATGGGAATTCACCAAATACCAAAACCCGTTTATTCTTATGAGACCTATTTATGAAGTGGTGGACTATATAATCGCAGGAACCACACATTAGTTTTTTATGTCCAACTCCTTCACCATAAGAGTCATCAATACCATTTATACCAATCCCTAAGGAATATCTTGTTAAATAAAAACATGTATTTCCATATAATAAAAAACATTGAATGGAAATAATTTTCCATATGTTAATAAAAGGGATAGCATGATCATAAACCATACAAATAAAGAACATGTATAGACAAAAATATACATTATCAACATTCTAATATTTATATTTATTTAAATTCCAAAACTTTTCCCCACATCAATAAAAGGGATAAGATGACCATAACCCATCCTGAGGAAGAAGGTGGATTGCTAAACAATAAATTGTCAACATGTGAAATTTCTTTTGTATTGGAATTCAAATACTTTACTCAGGAAAAAAGATTAACATACATTCTTGGTGAACATCATCCAATTTTCATTATGTAAAATGATATTTTTATGGAATATACATAATAGGGTATACAACAAAGATAATTTTTAAATAACAAGATCATAATACATCAATAAAAATAAAGTTTATGGTTTCAACATATCCCATGATGTGAGAAATATTTGTCAAAGGTTTTATGTGGTATCAATGTATATCACTAGAAAACAATAATATTATAACATATAATATAATTAAAAATAATAATGTACTAAAAAAATATGAATTAATTTCAAATAAAAATCATATCTCAGTGAATGAAAATTCAGTTACCGAAAATCCTCACTAATATGTAATCAAATGAATAAATAAACACATGAATAAGGGGACATTATTTCGCTATTAAATACCATTATAGAAATACAGTATGATAAAAATAAATCCATTCATATTAAATAAACCATAAAAATTAATCATGGTGCACAAAATGTATTTTGGATCAAATAATGTGAATTGGGAACAAGAAAACCCCATATGACTTTTGAAACATTCAAATATGAAACTACTAAAAAAAAGGGATTTATGTTGAAATTAAAATTACATGATTAAAATAAAATTCATGATATTATATACCAAATAGGCAATATATACACCACATAATTGAAATTCAGTGAAAAAATGAAATAAGTTTCTTAATGAAGTGAAATTCAGAGGAAAAACCCTACCTTATTCCAGATTTATTCTATTGATGCACCTAACATCTTGAATAATAAAAATTATTTTACTAGAAACCTTTTTAACAAAATTATTCTTATTTATTTAACTTAATATGTACCATTTATCCTTATATTCCATTTATTTATTATATATTTTTCATGCCTATATCAGTTACTTGAGGTTGATCTATTTATTTTTCATAACACATTGTACATGTTGGACATGGAAGAATGTGTTTTAAAGTAGATTCATAATTTTTGGTATATTACAATTAATGTAAATAATTTTATATATTAAATATATTTATATGCCCATCCATGATGGCTGGTGATGAAAAATGAAACTCATGGCTTATGGAAGATATAGTTCAAATATACCCATAATTAATGCCTTCATTCCTTAACGAATTAGAGAGAAAGAAGATAAATTATTATAGAAAATTTCAAAATCATATTTATATTATATATATCATATTTATTCATAAATTAAATCGTTTTTATCACCCTATAATGGTGGTAATAAAAAATATAATATGTCACTTGGTGGTGGCGGCAGTCCACGCAATACACTAAAGACACATTTGTTTTTCTTATTAGATAAAGATGAATAAATATCAATTGTTACATTAATATAATATAATTTTTTTATAATTATTATATTTATTTCAATATGTTTTTATAGATATATGAAATCTTGAAGAGTAATATTAAGGAGAAAAACATAATAAGTACATAATACTTACATCGGAGACTTGATCTCTCCTTGGAAAAAACCATGAAATTGAAGGGATTATGATAACTTTTTTTGAATAGGGGCGTAATAAATTATGATTTCATTATAGGTGTATATTTTATTAAATTTTAAAGGGAATTTTATATGGTATTTTATTGTTTTAAAGGATTGTATTGGCCTCCATTTATAAGAGATGAAAAGGGAACTTTTGGAAACATATATTATATTATAATAACTCCATGACACTATTTAGAGGTCAATGATTCTAAATATTAAAAATAATAGATTTTTAGTGTATTTGGGTGAAAAAGTACTCAAAAGTCATTAAAAATACGGTGTAAACACATTATATGGTTTTTACTATTAACATTTAACATTTTACTTGTTTACTTTTGAACTAGGTAACTAGTTTTCAACTAATTTATTTTATGTTTTATTAAAAATATAAAATAACAGATATAAAAAATATGTATTTTTTGGGAAAAAAATATGACATATATTTAATCAATTCAAATTTATTAAATTTATTAAATTAACTTTAAAATTAAAATAAAAAATTGTTGAAAGAATATTTTTATAGAAAAATTACATTTTGACCATTATAAAATATTAATTTTATTTATCATTGATTGTTAATTAAATCTATGCTAATATAATTACATATTGGTTTAAATATAATATTATATTCATAATTTTAATCTGGTAAATTTTACTGATTAAAAAAATTATTAGGTATTAATTAAACATTTCTTTAAAACAGTATTTTACAATTATCATGGTAATTAATACTAATATTTCTAACATTATCCTTGTTCATAAAAATGAAAATGAAATTGTTAGATAATATTGAAATATTTAACTCAAATAAGAAATAATTTTTTATATTTAATTTATAAAGGTGATGATGTCTAATTTTAAATATAAACACGTAAAAAATTTGTTTGAAATGTTACTTGAAATTCAACAATGTTTAACATATGATCTCCAAATTATTAATAATATTTTTAAATGATATATATTAGTCATTAAATATATAATTTTTATATAAAAGTTATTTCTTAAACTTTTATATCATTCCTATATTATAAAATTGTTGTTTTTTGAAAATTTGATATTTTTTACTATTCACCTAAAAATTGATTATTTCAAAATTAATATAAAAAATTAATATGAATTGAATATGGTTATTATAAATAAAAAATGCTCTTTATTTTTTAAAATTCAATTTCTGAAATTTAAAAATTCATTTTTGAATAAAATCAAAAATTATTTTGAAAATATGTATTCATTGGAAATTGACATTATCATCTACTAACTATTAATATTATTATTTGAAATTATTTACCAAAAAAATTATTGTTTTCAAATTATTAATATCAAATATATTTTATCTTTAATCATATGTAATATTGAAATATACATGTGTATCCCAAAAATGTCACTTTGTGTTTGAAAGATTAATTTCTATTCAATGAAATGATCTTATTAGTGATTTTAAGTAAATTAATTGAATTTAAATTATATTAAAATTATACTTTGTTTTATATATATATATATATCATAAAGAGTTTATGTATATACATTCTCACTTATTCAATGACTAGGTTTTAACAGTTATGCTTAAACATTTATATTTTATCTAAATATATAAAAGATTCATTTATGTTCGGAGTTGTGTGTGGAGAATGATATCAAACACGTTGGATTTTTTAATGGTAATCATATATTTGAATTTTGGGGTGTTACATGTACTCTAATTGGATGGTCATTTGATACGCAAACTCGGACCCTAAAACATCAACTCCGTAGTTGCACTAATTTAATATTATTATTTTGGTTCTTGAGCATACATATTTCAAGAATAATATTGTGACGTCATAAATTTATTTCTATGGTATGAGAAATCCTATGAAATAATTTTCTGATATAATATTCAATAGAATGATTACCACTTACCTTTTTCTCAGTTAGTGTCAACAAGTGATCTTAGAAACTCCTCTCCATAAACCATAGGCTATCGACCAGTAGAGATGGTCTAAAGTGCTACCATGGGGAGACTATGTCATCATATCAAAGTATAAAAATTTATGAAATAACCAAACACCTTCATAAAAATAATGAGAGTACATGGAATCAATAAATATATCAATGGTATAAAAAATGAAATGAAGTATTCAATCGTACAACCCAACAGGTCTCCTATCTAGACAATCACATATACTGAATGAACCAAAAGGAATAAAAAGACAAGGAGGATCTACTTCCATTTTAGAGCCTTACCTAATCACAATATCTAAGTATCTATTGAAAAACTCTATCCTGGTTAAGAAACACTAGTCCTCTTGATAACCTTCGCCTATTAACAATGAGTTCCACTTAGTTACTAAAGTGATAGGGATACTCTAGCAGAGTATAATTACAACCTGGTAGGAGACCACCAATGGTGTCACTAATATATCTGATACAGTACTAAATTCATGATGTGATGTGATCAATCTAAATAAATAAATCATATAAGAAAAATAAAATAACCACCATTGATCATTGGTTTCTAAGGTGACACTTATGACCGATAATAAACATTTTAGCTAGTGTCATAGTGTCTCTATCTACATCACATAACAACACTATAGAAACTTCATCGTACCATAGAACCTCAAAGATCAATTATTAAAAAAATAGGGGAGAACTGACTCCATGTATTGTAAATATAATTCCCATCACATGGAACCCTTGGGAATATACACCTCCAATGCAAGAAACATAAACCATATCCTTGGTAATATCATGGATATACATGCTCCCCCTGGAAGCATAAATCAAATCATCCAAAACAAATTTTTAAACCAACCCCCATCAAGAAACACATATCACATCATCATGAGACTCTGGGGAAACTCATTCCTCACTTGGAGGTGCATTTCATTTATTTGGAGACTTAGGGGTATACCCACTCCCCACTGAGAAACACATGTCACATCATCCAAAGACTCATGGGGAGCATACCTAATTCCCATTAGGATATAAATTTAATATAATCCAAGGAAAAAAGGAAATACCCATTTCACATTAGGAAACACATAACATATCATCTGGTTACTCAGGGCCCTACCCACACCCCTCTTTGAAGTCAAAATCACATATTCTCATGTTACATTAGGGTGTACCTTCACCAAGCCTGTAAATTATAATCGGTTTATATATACCTTGGGCATACCCACTCCCAAATAAACACCTATCACATACCACATGTTATCAACTTTCCTAAACATGACATACACTCCCTAGACCGACTTCCCTAAAAATACAACATAGAATCATATGTTAAGGCCAAGATAAAGCCTTGAATCATGTCACAAAATAAAATAATCCTCATATATGGATTTTATCAACATCATTCCATCCACACAATCTCATTATACATAACCAATTGACATCACCAACTCATATGATTGGGCACCCACTAGGATCCTTTAGAACACTCTTTCTATTTTTTTCAATGACACTCTATATCTAACATATAGAGTGTTGTATCAACCCGTAGGATATTTATTAACTCTAGCCTCAAGTGTCCAGTCAAAATCCACATATTTCTAGGATATCATCCTACTACCTCCCATCCCTATCCATTTATAGGGTCCACGGGAAATTGGCACAGCCATTGTGGTTTCTTAGCTCAAATAACATTTAGACACCTTGTATAGGTTCCTCAATCTCATTCCCAACTCTATAGACAAATAGAATCACTCAATGGGAATATTATCCCTTATCATTCCAATGTCCACATCAAGGTCCAATCATCCATATTAGAAATACCAAACCAGTCTCTCTCTAGAGATAAGGAATAGTTTCTATCGGACTCCCCACGTCTAGATTGGTCAGTCCTCTCATGTCCAACATATACATAATATAACTTATGGTATACCAACATAGGAACTCACATATCATTGTTGATGGAACACTCACCCCACTGTCTAATAAACTACCCCAAAGACTATGAAGTATCCCATAGTTCTATCACAACCTTAACTAGGAAATCATTCCTAGTCTATCCCTCATCCCTAGTAAAAGGGAGCCATGGTCACCTATCTGAAGTTGAAATATGTTTTGTTCATTAGGTTCATGTAAAACTCACAAAACACATTAAATATTTTTTTCGTCATCCATCAAACTTTGATGAATCATGTTAGTGATGATGGTTCTACAGTGGCCCTTGACATTCTATTTGTTTTATAGAAATATAATAAATAAACTCAACTGTATTTAAGATAAATATCCCATCTGTGGAGAGAATGAACACTACATACACATAGAAAAAATTCATAATCATTTAGGATATTTTTGGGGACTACCTAATCCATAAATTAATTTATGATCCTTGCATAGTTCCACTCATCCTTGAAGACCATCTCAATATCTGAGCTCTATGTTTTCTAACCACATTGACACTTTTACTAATTGAATTTGGAAGGTCCATGGTGTACCCTCGACACCATAATATGAAAATTACCTATCAACTAGAAGCCATTAAATCATCACCTCCATTCAATTTCATTAAACCCCTAGAAAAAATTGTTAGTAAATGTAGCTCTTACCAAGGTGGTTTCAATGAAATGCGTTAATCATCCTATGACATTATCTAAAAAATCTGTGAAAATTCCCCATAATTTCTAAAAAAAATCACCATGATCAAGTTAAAATAATTACAAAAACCATATCCTGGGTCACATAAAAACTTAAAGTCAGTGTAGGAAGAACAGATATAAGAATTAATAGGTAGTTAATATATAAAATCACCATAAAATGATACCAAAATGACCTTACATCATGATGGAATCAAGGGAGTAATGAGAGAGGATATGTAACTTATATAGCCTCATTTTATCACCTTAGGACCCTAATATCAAAAAAGGGGACAACCATTAGAATAAATGTCTTCCCCTATAAAAAAAATCATCCAAGTGATAGGTTACAACATGAAAATGGGGGTTTTATCATAACACATCCTTTACTAGGTAGGTTACAATGTGATCATTATCGGTCACAACATAACCACCCTAGACTGAGGGGCTATGACTTAGCCAAAAAACATCATGACATGCCAGTTATGGGTCTTTTCATGACCACTATAGGTAGTGGTGATTCCCTCTTATCAATCATCAATAAGGTGGATAGCCAATGGGATGCGTAAATATGTGATTCACCAAGGGGAGGCCCAATAATCCATGTTTTGATATCACTATATTACAAAATAGTGCACTATTATCCCTTCCATGACATGTACTCATAATAGGCCTTCGTGATGTGACCCAAGGGGGTTATGGTGTGACTGGATACCTGTAGCCAAAATCAATAAGGGGTCACCAAAGTAACAATTATATGTTCACTTGAGCACTCAAAACACCTCTTAAGCCTCAAATTGTATGAAAAATATATATTGGAGATTTTAAGACCCTCAAAATTTTAATTTCAATCCTAAATCATGAAAAATTCACTGACCTCGTACTAAAATTTAAATTCCATCTAATTTTCAAATCCCATAAAATTGTGATTCTTTATAGTATACTACAATATTGAAAGAGCCTAATCATATTTTTTATATTTTTTATAAAAATAAATATATAATTAATATTGATTCATATATCAATTTTTAGGTCCTCTATATAGTATATATTCATTGTAATATATATATGTATATATATATATATTAGCTTCTTCATGTGAAATATCACCAGGGTATTGGTCCTCCCCTATGGTTATAATGTGAGACACTAGGGAAACCCAAAATTATTATAATAAATTTGGGACATCCTATCCATTTTTATGCTATATTATCCATTGTTTTCTATTTTATTTAATGGGAAAAATCAAGGTACTTAGTTATGACTCAATGATAGGTAGTTCCACTTTGAGGCGCGGAGTTGTGGTTATAGTGATAAATTCACCTTGTTTTTTGGGTTTAGATGACTCAGGTTGGGATTTATCCAATAACCTCTAAGGAATATAACAATATTTAATGATCCCGATAGGTGTAATTATTGGTATATCTCCTAGGTGACTTCCTAGTAGATTTATTTATTTTAGTGATATACTATTTGGCCTTCTCAACATATGATCTCAAGGAATTTTTTTCATTTAGGAAGAGACTCCTGAAATGGTTCGACGTAGTGATATGGTTTCCATATTCCTTTTAACTCTCCAATATCAAGATCATATATTAAACCTCATCCCCTGTTGTTTTGAATTGAAATAGATCACTTTGAGTTTACACCATCATACATATATTCCTCGACTAGTGCATTAATCATTTACTGGTGGAGACACTAGGTTGGAGAGTGGGAGAGATGGTTCCAAATTGTTATAGAGGTAGTGGATGTTATAGTGGTTAATGTATATGGATAATTGGTAGGATGATTGTGAGTCATAGGGCTATAAGATACCATAAAATTATCCCTATTTGTGTAATGATTTACAGTAACCTAATTTTCAAATAAATCTATTTAGGATGTATATGGATGTCAATGGAATCATTATATTAATAAATTGGATATAATAAATAATCATATATGATTAATCAATATATTATATGGGAAACAAATTCCACATTGGGTTCACTATTTTTATTTTTGATGCTCTGGTGTTCACATTTTCAAGGACACTAATTTCAAATAAAAGTTCACATTAATGGTAATTAATGACACTTTGTGTATTTGATGCCAATAAAAGGGGGATGAGATGTCATATCATCTCACAAAATGGATTATTTTATATTTTTTTCCTCTATTATAATCATTATCTTATGTTTTTGAATTCCATCCAAATTAAAATATAAATTTATATTATATCTATTATAAACTCAGTAGTGTGAACAAACTTTATGAAGGGTTTTGATTGACTTGGGCATTGAACAAATAAATTTTTTAATGAAACTCCTCTTGATCTCATGCGGCGAGGAATCACATTCTTATCACATGTGGATGTTCATGTATGTGATGACTCAACAATATAAATCTATATAAGAGGTAATTATGGAATCTAATACCATACAAGACGGAATTTTAATTTGTTGGATTTTCACTGAAGATATTAAGAGTTCTTTGTATCACCACCAGAAAAATCATTTATTAACCCATTACCAATATGTTTGTGTGTTTTTTAGATCACGACATGTAATATTACATATTATATCATCAATAATATAATTTAAATTACTATAGTCTATAACAAATAGATTAATTTGTTGAATCATTAGTTATAAGATGATGAGTCCACTAGCTCATCACGAATGGGCTTATTTATTATCTTTTCACTAATATTTATGTGTTTTTACTGGCTCGTCACTTGTAGTTTGACCTATTCGATCATCATTAAAAGAAAGATGGGTTTATTTTATTTTCATCAATTAGTTGATATATTATCTTATCACTAATATGAGGATTTAGGTGAGGTATTTATTTAGTATGATACCAAATTTGAATGGATATGATGAAGTTTTATACCATCTTATAAGTTTTAATAGGAAATAGAGGGTTAAAATGGATTATCACTAAGAGAAATGGTTCGCTATAATTTCACGCTACCAAAAATGCCAAAAGTTTTTTTGGTGGTTTATTCGATCAGTTATAGTGGTTAAAATGTTTTGTGTAGAACCACCAACATACGAAAAGGTTTACTGGATCAGCACAAGTGGGAGATTTTTTATAAAGTCATAACATAGAAAAGATACTAAATAATATGGTAACCATGAAGTTTCATTTTATCTAGGAATGGATAAGGTTTATATGGTGGGATATATTTTTTCAATATTAGGAATTTTCCCAAGAATTGATATTTATATGTATCCCTATAAAGGGACTAAAAAACTCTTTATTTTAATGTCATCTAAGGTGGAACATCATACCATTTATGGTTATGTGATATGAACCATTGTGGTTTATTTTATATTTTTACATACATGGATAGTGGTGTTCCTTTTTTTCATGTATCCCAAACCATTATGTTGTATATTTTTAGATCATACAAATAGGACTACATTTAAATAATTTAATTTCATGAAGAATATATTAATAGCTGAGAATTACCTAGAAATTGTTTTGTGTGGGGCTTATGTATGAGTTGATATTTTATATTTTAAAATAAAATATTAGTCAAATTGGGGAATTTTATGATATACACTAGGTTAAAAGTCCACTAATATTCACCACCTATATGTTGGTAACTAAACATGGGGTAATATCATTGAACGAATGGTAAATTTGAACCAACGAGAGAAATAATGGGATTACCTTTGATCAATAACAAATTTATAACATTGTAACATTAATTGGACATGTTTAGATTGTCCTAATTCTTGAGAGATAAGATGTATAGTTTCGAGAGTCCATGATTAGCATCTTGAGCTTGGAGTGGTTCTACTAGTTGTCCATGGGGGTGAATTTTCATTATCAATGGAACATGATTTTCAATACTTTGATTGAACTATCAATTAGGGATGATAATTAGGAAACTCCAACTATCAAAGGAATAAATTTTCAACAGAGGCACATGAATGTGGTAATTAATTTTATAATATATATTTGGATTTCATGTAGAAATAATTGATGAGTTAATATTTTTTAGTGGTTGTTTTGGGTGAATGGTAGAAAAAACACTTTTGGGCTACTAGTGAACAAGGTTTTAATTTATCCCAAATGGGTGATTAGTGAGAGTGGGAATTATATAGTTGTCATCCCAAAATCATAATCTTCAATGGGTCGGAATAAATATGGAAAGGTTCTTATAATTTCCCTTATGTACTCCTTAGTACATTGAATATGATTGAGGTTAAATTGATTACATCCAATTTATAATGTGTCATGCATTTATGTGTGATGGTATTACTCCATGGTGAAGATGATGAGACTTATAGTCAATGGAAACCCTTTTATTCAACATTAGTTCACATTTTACCGATGGGTTATGGGAACTTATTGTAAAAGTTATAGTTCATATCAAGATTTATATCTTGTGTAGAGTATGATAAAATCATTATGGAAAATTAACATTCTTGTGGAATCACATTATTATGTGTGAGGAAAATTTTCTGTTAGGTACCCCAAAAAAATATTTATCAATTAGATCTAAAATAATCTTGGAATTCTGGATTTATGATGAGACTGGATCCCAGTACATGGTAATTTGAATTAGGATATAGGTTCTTTCTCCACCGTGGGTAATTATACATGTATAGGATATTAGATAAAAATTAGAATGAATATCTATGAATTAATTCTATAGTGTAAGGTGCACCATGGAGATTTTCTTGGATAACAATGATAGTTTTTTTCTTTTTTGGATTATTGAAAAATCATCCAAGATATTTTTTGTCTTCTTGGGGTATATATAGGAAACTTAGTATTAATGCACTAGAGTGTTGACTTGGGAGATAAATTCAATACATGCACAATGATGGAGGAATTGGGATAAATTATTACAAAGCTGTCGATATGTTAATGGAAGTTATAGTTAGTTGTGCCTCATTTTGGTCATGTCTTGTTACTGGCATTGCTTGAAATTAGTAGTGCCTATATTCAAGTGGGTGTGTAGATATTTTTAGTGCATATGAAATTACTGGTGCCTATATTCATGAAATAAACATCATTATTAGAACCATATGATGTTGGTGGCATGTCCATTCATGAATTTTCAATGGAGTTATTAATCTTGAAGAATATTTTTAGTTACATAATCATTGTGATAGATCATCACCTTAGCAATAAAATTTGGGCATTAATTAATTTTTTAGTATATACAGTGAGTATTTTTTAAATACATTAATTTTTTATATGTGGAACTTAGTGTAGAGACAAAGGTTTATGGGGTTTAACACAGCTATAGAGGTAGTGAATGAAGTCGTGATTCTTATATGGCTAGTAGGAATATTATAGTTTTTTGTATATTTTTTGATATAATATCTAATATTTTGTATATGTATTACTATATTTATTGATTTATTTTTTTATTATTAGATCTATAATTTAGATATATTATTCTTTTTTATTTATTATTTTTAGATTCTGATACTACAAATTGTATATGCATTTTATGTTATCAACTTATATAGGTATATATATTTTATAAATTTATGGGTTTCATACTTATTAAATATGTTTAAAATGTAGTAAAAACTAATACCAAGATAGATATAATTTGAAATAATATTAAGATAATAAATACAACTGAAAAAATTAAGAATATACGACATTATTCATAGTTCCTTTTAATTCAAAAACAAGTTTGATGAAAATCAATATGAAAATCGAAAAGGAATGTTTTTATTAGGTGATACCATAGATAAGTAATTTCCAAAAACATTATTATTTATACTCAACCAAGTTATGTTCATACCAATATAGTAATGAAACCAAGAGGAAGAGTGGAATTTTATTATAAGGATTCTCCAAATAGATATATTTCTATTAGTTTTGAGTCGTATAATATACCACTTCCATTATAAATTAAGATGAATCCAAGTTTTTATAACATTTAATTTTTTTACAATGAATAAGTCCAAAAATGATATATTAACAATCTAAATTTAATAACTCAATGAACCATTAATGTGTTGAACAGTACATCTATGAGTTTTATTTATTAAGGCTTATTTAACCACAAATTATTGTGATATGAAATCCATAATATAAATAACTCATGTGGGAATAAAAATATACATAGGGTAGTAAATTTTCCCATATATCATACCATGTGATTTGTATACTTCTGTGAAAAAAATTTCAATCTCATATTGTCTCTTAAGACTTATGGACATTTTATACATTTCACAATAACGTGTTAACCCATATAAACAATCCTTTCAATTTCTCTATCCTATAAAATATCAAAAAAAAAATGAGAATGTATACCAAAAATAAATCCTTATTAACATATCATAATGTTTGAAACTATGGGTTTTTAATTGTTATCATTGATTATGAATTCATAATCCATAACCATAAGAAAATATAACCACTAGAAAAAAAATATTTCTACTCAATATATAATGGAATCTAGTGTGATATCCATCATACAAATCTATATCTTTACTATAATGTCCATCATATGTTTTTCCATACATGATATGTATACTCAATAAATTCCTTTATCTAAGATATATTATATATCCATGACTCATGGAATATGTCAATCAAATATAGTTTAACTTATAAATTCCTGATTCTAAAAAAATAATGATTTAAATAGATTAATACATCACATTCCATCCCTCAAGATAGGAAAACACATCGAATGAAACACAAATAAAAATTTCCATGTATTTTCTTGGTCTAAAAAACAGAGTAAATTTTTATCCCATCACACATGAGGATAAATCCCATATTGACTAATCAAAACCCACTACATAATTAAATTTTTTACCAACAATAAATATTTATTGACATAGAATTATCTATGTTCTCTTTGGGAAACATATTGATTAAAATGATTATGGATATTTAATTCCTAGGCATGAAAAATTAAATATAAAAAAATAACTATTTAAGGTAGATGTAGATCTTGTATGATTTCAATCAAACACATGTAACATTATACATTCTTGTCAGCCAGATGTATTATGATATATAGCATATATACACATTTGATACACTAATAAAAGTCAACCACTATAGCCATGAGATATGGAATATATCAAACTTATATAGTATAAGTTACAAATTCAAGATTATACAAATATGGTGACCAAATTATATGAGTACATCATATTACATTCATCTAAATATTTAATCTCTTCATATATAACTCAACAAATAATTTCAATACATTTCGTTAATAAAACCAAGATGGGATAATAAATACCAAACTCATTATATAGGTCTTAAATCTGATCATAACTAATATTAACTTATTACATGGTAAAAAATATACCCAATCAGTATAAGTTCAATATTTATGAGTGTTGTTAGAAAGATATCCGGGTATGAATATATACATATATAGTATTTTTTAAAATCTTCTAATTGGAATTTATATAAATTACATGTGCTAAGTATAATAATGAAAACAAAATGTATGAAATTATGTATAATAATCTTAATGTGTAAAAATATAAAAACCTATTAAATTTGTATGATGAGTTAAAAATTTACCCTTGAAGGATTCCATATTCATGCTTATCCTAACACATAATTTAAATTCCTAAATTTTTTTGATGACCATTAATTAAGGAAAACAAAAAGGTTTTCTATGAGAGGTTAGTTATAATTTAAATTTCATGTAAAAAATTCCACACATATTAATTAATAATATCATAAAAATATAAAACAATTATAAAACCATAATATATAGGATAATCCCAAACATTAAATAATATTAAAAATCATTAAGCCTATGTAAAAAATACATTCAATAGAATCATTAATATATTCAATATCGAAAGAATATATATTCCAATCACATTTTTCCTATGATAGTTGTTTTGTAAATAGATTTTCTAAATTTTCTTATATAACTACTTGAAAAATAATTTCATCACCCCTATAAATTATTTCTCTAATAAAATGGTACTTTATAATGATATGTTTTGTTTTTTAGTGAGATTGGAGTTTCTTCACTTGTACAATAATTCTATTGTTATCAAAATATAGATAAACTGGGTATGATAATCTAGTAACTATATGTAGTTTATTAATTCAATTTTATATTTGAACATGTTTTTTATAGTATTTGATTCAACAATATAATAAACATATATTATAGACACAACCATAGTGGGATAAATATACCACTTCCTGCTAACTGCGGTGCCATTGAGGAATAATACAAGTAAAGTTTTGTACTTCGAATCATTTTCATTATTTTATAAGTTATCATTTGTGTAACATATTACATTGATCACTTTATTACCACCAAATACTATGAATGAATCCAAATACTATGAATACATACTTTGTAATTACAAAAAATCATAAAGATATTCTTAAAAATAATCTAATCAATTTCACTTGGATGGTATTGGTATAGACTAGTAATTTTCAAAAATATAAGATACTTCATGAAGAGTGCATAATATAAAATATGTGATAGATATAATTTCATTGGGTAAGGAATCATATTCATGTATGTACTCTTAATTTCAGCAAATTAATACTAATCCTTCAAAAAACTGCCACTTGGTAACATTATTTATATCCTTTTATATATTTATCCATTCCAAACTAATTAATTACTTTTTCAATATATGTTATTTGAATATTTCTATGAAATTTATTTTTTATATATCTATAGATACTCATATCTAATATCTATTATACCTTTTTTCAACCTTCTCTAATGAAGAGTTTCATGAACCATGAATCCACATACTTTATGTTAGGATATAATTTTTTATTATAAGTATACTATCTAGATAAAACACAAAAACACCATTATAGCTTCAGTAGCTTTATTTTATACACAAGATTCATCTCCATAAATTATAACACAAAAATGAATGATATCATTATTAAAATAGATATTAAAACTCCAAGAATAATGATTCAATTAAGAAAATATGATTTAATTTTTTATAAACTTTTCAGAACTATCAGGATCATAAAACATTGTAGATCTTTCATATAAACATCGTAGAATAAATTTTCATTATAGAAAGCTGTATTGATATATATTTGGTATGTTTTATAATAATATAAATATTTCATAAATATAAAAATCCATATAGAATTTATCAATTTTAAAATTGATAAAGTTTATTTATAGTCAAAATCAATGTAACCCTTCATAACCAATAAACCTTTATATGTTTTGTTAATAAAAATATGCAACCTATGGTTCATACCTATTTAGGTGGATTAATAAAGATCCAAAATTTATTTATACACATATATTCTATTTTTTATTAAATCTATTATAAACATTTATTAGAATAAAACTATTGATATACCACATATATGGTGTAGATTTATCTTGTATGTACTGGGATTCATCATAATTACCAATAATAATTCAATTTCATTCGAGTTATAGAAAAATCCTATTAAAACTACGATGACTATTTCCATTTTATAAACCTTCCCAACTAAGTGATCCATGTAAGTAAAACTCTACCATTCATATTGTTATTTTTTATAAAATAAACATAACTCCAATTGAACATACCTTCTTAGATAGATAGAGCAATTTATATTCTTGATTTGTGTATATAGAATCCAAATTAGATTTAATGAATTATAAAAATTTCTCATAATCATATTTATTAATATCCTCCAAAATGGTGATAGGATCCAATTATATTCATCATCATTCACTATAAAAAACACGCATCACATGGGATAAAGATAAATCCTAATAGATGTTTGAGGATCCAGTATAAATTAAGTTAGTTTAATTTTTTTAAATACAATTTTATTCGATCCAAGTAATATTTTATCTCAAGAAAAAAAAATATTAAAAATTAAATAACTAAAATTTTACCCCATTCTTTCCTCGATAAATATATATATTCTTAAAAATTATAAATTTAACAATTTATAAATCGTTTTTCACTTAGACGGAATATAAAACTAATAACTGACCATTTCCATTTTGTATTAAGAAAAATTATACAGATTAGATTTAATACCAATATTCATTTACAAATTACACTTCATAAACCAAATTCACTTGATATAAAAATTCAAACATTTACTTGTTTATATCTCATATATTTTCATTACTACTACCATAAATAGAACTTCATTGCGTTTACAATAATTAATATCAAGAGTATAAATCTTTAATTTTATAACAACACTAGATCAAATCATCATTGATGAACCATTCCTCATAAAGAAAAATTAGACCATTGAAATGAAAAATTAAACTATAATGAATCCTAAAGAGTTAGTTTTGAATAAATTCTGCAACATTTTAAATGATTAATAACTTCATAACATAATTAATCTCTACATCAATATGATTAGGTTGTTTAAAACACTTTCCAATCTAATTATATCCATTGATTTTGAATATATTTTAATCATTTTGAATGTATAAAAATATCTCTATATAAGAAATTTATAACTGTGTTGAATTATATAATGATCAATAATTTTGAAGTGTAAAAAAATTACCTCTATCTTGTCGGGTCATTTGACCACAAATATCAGTATGTATTAAACACAATATCATATTGAAAACTTATTTTGTTCCACTAAAAGGTTTATTCATATTATTATTTTTAAATAAAATTTATTTGTATAAAATTTATTATATTAAAATTAATCAAATAATATATATTTATAGATATTTTAAGAGTGTTTCAGACTTATGTAGCCAATTTGAGAATAAAAAATATATGTTTTGTTAGATTCATTAACCATAACTGTCATTTTTTAATTTTTATAGATCATATTATCCATATCTAGAATTCATAAATGATTAATCATATATGGAATTCAATTGAATATTTAATTAATACATAATTAATAAATTTTACTCATAATCAATAGTAATATCATTTCTTCTTGAAACAAGAAAAAAAATATAAATTTATATATATATATTTGATATATAAAAAGAAAATTATAATTGTAGAACCAATCCACTATGTATATTTTGATCAAATGTACCTACCTCATTTAAAATATACCTTTCCCAATTTTCGACATGTAAATATACGATTCTATAACTAAATATTTTATTTATTTTTTATTATATGTATAGATGTACAAATATGAAATTTATACTCAGAATCTGATACCCTTTAGTCAAAAATATAAAAATTTATTTATATAGAATTTATTTTTTTATAACTACTATTATTCTCTTTATAACTTAAAACATTCTCATTTTGTTATACCAAAATATATGGTTATTAAACCTACCCAAAATAGAACTTAGTGAAAATATGTTTATGTTTAGGGAAAATATAATCTATAAAAATTAGTTATCAAGTGAATATTATTCTTTATATAAGTATTCGGTGTGTAGATTTATTCAATAATCACTCACCAAGATTATACACTCGTAAATCATATTTATTATCTATCCAATATCTATATTTCAATTTAACTTGAGACCATATTATTTTAATTTCAATATATTTATTCTTATAAAAGAAATTATTTAAAATATATCACATAGAACTCTTAGATAATCAAGAATAAACAATATTTCCTAAATTCATTAAATTTATTATACAATTTCAAATCCTTAGATACCAAAATTTTATAGTTAACCAACCATGTGAAACCAAATTTTTATTATTATATAATGTTAGCTAACTTTTAGAGTATCCTCTATCATGCTCATCTTATAAAAAATTTTCCATACCCCCTAAATATTTAGTTCACCCTCACTATAATTAGAAGTGTGTTGAGGATTTATTTCTTTGGAAGGAATATAATACTTATTTTGTAATTGGAATTTAAACTTTCATAATTTTTAAAAGAAAATAATATATATTTAATCATATTAATTCCTTAAATATATTCTAGAATTTCATGATTTAATAAATGAATCTAAATCCACAAACTAAATTAACATGTTTCAATAAAAATTATTTGGTGATGTCATCCTCTCATTCTCTTATATAGGGAATTGATAACATAATGTAATTTAGGAATTCATTTCCCCTCTTCTACTATAATTTGAGAGGATTATAATGAATCCTTCTTCTAAGAAAGGTTTTAACAAACTTACTAGTGTCGACATGGCCAGACACCTGAGATAACCCAACATAAGGTATGTATCAATGTAAAAACAAAAAAAAATATCATGAGCTACTATTATTGGATAGATAAAAAGAGTACAACATTAATGTAGGGTATAAATCCATGTTACATACAATTACAACATGAAATGGATAAACCTAAAAATAAAACTAGTCAATATGGATTTTTATCCACTATGAAACCATCTATCACCACCTTCACATCCCACTACGAAGATGATAACAACTAAGAGAAACTGGTGAACTACATGACTCCCTTCCCGTTACATGATACTTGGAAAGGAAGATCTACAAACACCAAAATGAAAAATTTGGGCACCCGAGCCCAATCCTAGTATGATAAAACCAAATAATCTATAAAAATTACAGCTCTACAAAACTATGAGTTCTTATTGAAAAAAAAATATTGTGTAATGGCTCGGACCTCCCTGGTCCATTACTTTGTGAAAATGTGGTGTTGGAGGTGTTTCGGGAAGTCAAGGTGACTTATCCCCCAGCTGCTGCCTACTAGTAGCTCGGTCTACCAGTAGCTGCTACTTACCGGTAGCTCGGTCTACCGGTAGCTGCTGCCTATCGGTAGCTCGGTCTACCGGTAGCTGCTGCCTACCGGTAGCTCGGTCTACCGGTAGCTGCTGCCTACCGGTAGCTCGGTCTACCGGTAGCTGCTGCCTACCGGTGGCTCGGTCTACCGGTAGCCACCGCTTACCAGTAGCTCGGTCTACCGGTAGCCGCCGCTTACCAGTATCTCGGTCTACCGGTAGCCGCATCCTACCGGTAGCTGGGTTTACCGGTATCCGCGGCGTACTGATAGCTCGGTATACTGGTAGCCGCAGTCTAGCAGTAGCTCGGCTAATACTTTGCCAAATTTCACGAATGAACAGTGTTTCCAGAATCCTAAGAGCTACCGATTCCATACTTTGCCAAATTTCACGAATGAACAGTGTTTCCAGAATCCTAAGAGCTACCGATTCCATACTTTGCCAAATTTCACGAATGAACTGTGTTTCCAGAATCCTAAGAGCTAACGATTCCATACTTTGCCAAATTTCACGAATGAACAGTGTTTCCAGACTTCATAAGAGCTACTGATTCCATACTTTGCCAAATTTCACGAATGAACAGTGTTTCCAGAATCCTAAGAGCTACTGATTCCATACTTTTCCAAATTTCATGAATGAACAGTGTTTCCAGACTTCATGAGAGCTACTGATTCCATACTTTTCCAAATTTTGAGTATGTGAACAGTGTTTCCATCTTCATAAATTTGACGTTTTCTTTGACATAAAATACTTTTAAAACCTTATTTTAAGGACTTTAAGACCGATTCAAAGGCCATAAATTCTATATTAATTATTCCTAAGGCCGGGATTTTTTTTACTTGGTCAAACCGCGTGGGTTAATGCGATCCGTTTTTAATGGAGAATAAATCGGATCTTAAATCGTCGCCTCTACAATATTTTTTAAAAGGAACGAGATATCATTCTTTGTTGTTCTTCCTCCTGGTTCTCATCTTCAAGACGCTAGAACCATTCAATCCTTCCCGTAGGAGTTTCACAATCAAACGTTACTTGGATCAGTTCTGCTCCGTTTGATGCAACCAAGCTGTGTCCATCATTCTTCCATATAAGGAATGTTTTATCATCGTTCCTTCGGCGATCACCTTCTCTTGTTCTCCCTTCCATATTAGCATGTAATCTCCATGGTTCTAATGGGTTTTGGTTGGTTGGGACTTACCGTGGCATCCTCGGGTGGATGCAGTTGTCAAGAGAGAAGGATTGTGGCCCATTGTGTGGATAAAGGACATCAAGAACTCTTCGAGGTAGGGGATTCATGGCTTCTCTAATTGTGTATGTGCAATCGTAGAATTAGCATGATTTAGTCCTTTGGATCACAATGAAATTGACCTAATTAAATACTAGAACCGGATTAAAAGAATTGGTTGATCGCATGTTGTTGCTTTGTACCGTGATAACGGTTTGCCTCATGTTTTCCTAGATAGAGTGATATCTATGTTTTCCTTTAATTAGTTGCTCGTTCATGATGGAAATTGATAAATAACGTAAAGCCGGAATTATTTGTTAAATAATTGGCTAAAGATAAAGAGGCATGTTAATGAATCTGTTAATTCAAGATGGATTAAAGAACTATTAGTTCGATAAATTCAAAAGGGTTCTGAGTTACCTGCTTTCTTGTAAGGCTGAATGACTTGTGGTTTGGAGCTCTGAGTGCTCATTTTGTATGAAGGCTGAATGACTTGTTAAAGGGCCGAGAGCCCATTTTGTGATCTTTGATTTCCTGCTACTTGTGATTTGATGTGAGCCTGGATGGATGTTGTGATATGTGGAGGTATGGGGACTTGTGGTTGTGGCGGATGACGCCTAGTGTGGCGAGATGCATCGGTTTATGCATGTGGGTGTCGGGGAGGACACCAAGGATGATGGTATTAGATGGATGTGATGGTTTGATGTTGGTGGTTTGGTTTGGTTGTTTATCTGCTTTACTTTTCCCCACTGCTCAAGGCAGCTGGTATTTCTTACCCTCTTTTCGAAGGAGGCGAAGACACACGGGGTATGCCACGTGCTTTCCGTGTTTAGCCTCTCGATGGAGGATGGGTCTATGCTCTTGCTATAGGCGGAAAATACTCGACGGGTAGTATATCTACTCACCGTGTTGGGCCCCTTTGTGTTTAGTAGCATAGGATGTTTTTCTAGAATGCCTGAGATTATGGAAAAGTAATTCTGAAATGAAAGTTTTTTTAAATGGTGATAATCCACGAGGACGGAGAAACTGGAATTTAATAGTGATGTGAATCCTAAAAGGAGAAGTTTTTGAATGTGATACCAATTTAGTTTAATGTGGTAAATTGCTCATGGTTAATTAATGTTTAAAGAATTAATTAACGTACAGTGGAACTAATAAAATGAGAATGGAGTAATCTAATAAAGCTCCTCAAATGTTTGTGTGCTTATAGGATACCTAGTCTTAGAAGTAGCAGCCTGGAGTCTAGGAGACATTAGCTGAAGTTGTGCCTATGACTAGGTAGTGCCCATAGTGTGGTTCTGAGTTATATATATTCTGTACTTTTTGTGTTTCTATACGCTACTCCACCCTGTCGGTAAGGGCAACTGACACCCCAGGGATTCTGAGGCCTGGGGAGGTGTTTTCCCCAACATTCTTATGGGAGGTTGAATGGCTGACTACCCCCTTTGGCCCCGCTCTCTTCTCTTGGTAGATACTTGTGCCCTGAGGCACAACGGTTAGTTACCCCATATATGTGTGTAGAGGGTTGTAATGGCTTGTGGTTATTCACACACATATATTCTGAATATAGTATCATATGGACTACTATAAGTGTAATGTGTATAGGTTGTGATGGCTTGAGGATCCTTACTCAGAGTATGGGCTGTAATGGCTTGAGGTATTATACCCGATGTATGATACACGTTATGCTGGATGTGGTGGCTCCCGGAATCTACATGGTTACTTTTGGTTGTGAGGACAGTGTGGTGCTTCGGCCGGGTGTCTGCGGGCAAGCCTATGTGGTGCACGAGGTGCAGATTGTGGAGCTTAGCCCAGGTGTCTGCGGGAAAGCCTTTGGAGAGAGATGCACATGACGTATGTCGTTGGGGCAAAGCGGAAAACCAGTGGGGAAGTGGTAGCGGGGTACCCTTGATATTCTTTACTATATGCTATATTCTTGTATGCGTTACTTGGTGAGAGTAGCCATGGTGAGGTTGGGAACTTAGTATACCTATTTAGGTAACGAGTTAGTTTCACTTGTTGTTCACTAGGCTTTAGCATGCTTTCTTTACTTTTTCACGAGAGGCTTGGGGAGGATCCTACTGAGTATACTGTTATACTCACCCTATGTATATATAAACTATTTTTCAGGTCACTTGGAGAAGGTTGGAGATCAAGTTGGTTACTACTAGCTTGCGGTTGGAGGAGGAGCTGTTCGGGCTTGTGGTCGCTGCCATTTTACTTTCTTTTGGGTACTTTTAGTTTTCCCTTTTAGTTGTAGTACTTTTTCATGACATTTCATATATGTACTTGGGTTTCTTTTATATTTCAGTTATGAGTTGTAGTTGGTTGGATTCTATTCTATCTCTCTCTTTTGCATGTGTTCTCTTAGAGGGTAATGCCTCCCATTTGTGTGTGTATTATACCCTCGGTGCTAGTCGCCAACCCGGGGCCTACTGGAGGCGGGACTCGGGGGTCATTATCTCCCTTCTCACATTGCCGGCCCAGGAGGGGTACACTTTGTGGGGAGGGGGTCGTGACAGAGTGGTATCAGAGGTCTGGTTGAGGGATAGGATGGAGTTTGGAGTTAGGCACAGGTGAGGATGCATGGGATGGTAGGGCAACGGTGTCATTCATGTTTAGAAAGTGGGGTAAACACTGGAGACCGGAAGAGACATAGGCGTTTAGGGCCCCCTATGATCTGTTGCACGGACCTTTAGGCTTACGATGGCTACTAAACAATGTGATACCGGTTGTAGGGTAGAGACCTTGGAAAGGATCATGCATCATTATTCTTTGCGCTTGTGTTTGAATGGGTAGACCTTGGGATAGGTAACCTAAAATAAATAAAACAAAACAATTAATTAATTAATGTTGAGTCTTCCATATTCCAGGCTTAGGAGCTCTAATAGTTGTTATTTTGCAGGTATGGCTCCAGGTCGACGTCCTCGTCGGGTTTACGTAGAAGATGCCCATCAGGCTGTTCCAGCAGATCGCCGCTGAGTAGAGGTTGACGAAGATGACACTTGGAGGAAGACACTTCGAGAGTTTCAGCGCCAGAGTCTACAGAAGTACGAGGGATCCGTTTCAGATGCAGTCACAGAAGACTGGTTGGAGGAGATCGAGATAGGCTTCAGTTTGATTCATGCTCGGAAGGAAAACTGGGTGTCCTTGGTTGTGACGATGTTGCATGGAGCAGCGAGGCAGTGGTGGTTCTTGTTCCTCGGTGATCGTGAGGAGTCAGCAATCTCATGGGAGGAGTTTCGAGACAGGTTTAGAGTCGAGTTTCTTTCGTCGACTGCGAAGGTGTCCAGTCGCCAGGAGCTTCTCACCCTTCGACAGGGGATCTCCAGTGTTTGAGAGTTTGGAATCCATTTCAGGAACCTTCTACGATATGCTTCAGACCTGTTACCAGATGATGAGGCCAGGGCGAGGCATTTCGAGGAGGATTTGCGTCCAGAGATACAGCGCCAGGTCACCCCATTTATGCTGAAGAAATATTTTGAGGTTCTGGCGAGGGCAGAGGTTGTTGAGAGGACTTTGGCCAGGACTAGATCGTCACGAGAGGGGAATCATCATGATTCCTCATGAAGCAGAGCTGTGGTCCGGGGTTCCCGGTTTTCAGGACAGAAGAGTTTCCGTTCACCTGGGGGTAGGTCCCAGCCCTTCCCTTCTCGTTTCTGCGGAGGTAGAAACTCTCAGACCTATGCAAAGGGATCAGGCGCTTATTTTTCTTGTGGTGGTCGTGGTCATCAGCAGCGGGAGTGCCCGACTTTTCAGAGCAGTCATCGTGCACCGGGCGCTCCACTCCAGGTTCCTCTGTTGAGGCAGTTCCAGCCGAGGCAGCAGTAGTAGGTTGCACCAGTTTTAGATCACCAAAGGGTAGATGGAGCAGGAAGAGGACAGCCCCATGACGCTCCCCGTCCTCAGAGAGCAGAGTGCGGCCATGGTGGTGGTCGTCATCAGGGTCAGAGAGGCCGTGGAGGAGGTCGTGGTCAGCTTCATGCTCTAGCGTTACCAGCCCCAGGCGAGCCAGATGTCATTCGAGGTACCCTTTGCTTATTTTCTACCTTGGTGTATGCCTTGTTTGATTCAGGAGCAACACACTCCTTCATATCACCTACCCTTGTCCATACTTTGGGACTTGAGGTAGAGAGGCTTCCAGTGTCCTTGGCTTTGACTGCGCCAGTTGGAGGTCAAGCTGACTTGTTTGAAGTATGTAGAGACCGTGATCTAGTGTTGGGGCAACACCGCTCTTGGGTAGATTTCCTATGTTTGCGAATACAACCATATGATGTCATACTTGGCATGGATTGGTTGTATTCGGTGCAGGCGGTTGTGGATTGCTACAAGAAGAAGGTCGTTTTCTTTGATAAAGATGGAGAGAAATTGGTGTTTGTTGGTGAGAGAGATCCTCGAATGAGTCATAGACGAGTTCCATCCTTATCATCTATGATGGCTGGGATGACGCTGAGTTCTTCAGAGGTTCAACAGTTGGCGTTTCCTAGGGTCGTAGAGGAGTACCCTGACGTCTTTCCAGAAGAGGTTGTATCCTTACCCCCTCGACGAGAGATCGAGTTTGGGATCGAGCTACAGCCAGGAGCGTCTCCTATCTCTATGTCTCCGTATAGGATTGCCCCTTCTGAGTTACGAGAGCTACGTATTCAGCTCGATGGTCTGTTGCAGTGTGGTTTTGTTCGGCCATGTGTGTCACCGTGGGGTGCACCAGTTTTGTTTGTGAAAAAGGCTGATGGCAGTTTGCGGTTGTGCGTCGATTATCGTCGGTTAAACAAAGTGAAAATAAAGAACCACTATCCTCTCCCGCGGATTGATTACCTATTTGATCAACTGAAGGGTGCAAGTTCGTTCTCAAAGATAGAATTTCGGTCAGGATATCATCAGATGCGTGTAAAGGATGAGGATATCCCAAAGACTGATTTCCGTTGTCGTCATGGGCATTATGAGTTTGTTGTAATGCCATTCGGCGTGACGAATGCCCCAGCTGTTTTCATGGGATTGATGAATGCTGTGTTCCGTGAATTCCTGGACAAGTTTGTTGTGGTTTTTCATCAACGACATCCTTGTGTACTCCACATCTGAAGAGGAGCATGCAGAGCATCTACGATCCGTTTTGGGAGTTCTTCGCCAACATCAGTTGTTTGGGAAGTTGTCCAAGTGTGAGTTCTGGGCTTGGGAAGTTTGTTTCTTGGGACATGTTGTGTCCCAACAGGGAGTAGTTGTGGATCCTTCGAAGATAGAAGCAGTGGTGTCTTTGCCAGCACCCAAGACCGTGTCAGAGGTGCGAAGTTTCCTTGGTCTCACAGACTATTATAGGAGGTTTGTAGCTAATTTCTCCCGATTTGTGACTCCTCTGACAGCTTTGACCAGGAAGGATCAAGCGTTCATATGGACTGATCAGTGTCAGACAGCTTTCGAGTATCTAAAGGAGAAGTTGGTAAGTGCTCCAGTCCTTTTTCTTCCAGTGGAGGGAGTCCAGTTTGATGTTTTCTGTGATGCTTCACATCTAGGGATAGGCTGTGTTCTCATGCAGCAGAGGTCAGTTGTTTCTTATGGGTCTCGGCAGTTGCGTCCCCATGAATGCAACTATTCCACCCATGATCTTGAGTTGGCAGCCATGGTGTTTTCTCTAAATTTGTGGAGACATTACCTCATTGGTGAGCACTTTGTGGTTTTCACCGATCATAAGAGTTTGAGGTATGTTTTCTCCCTATGTGACTTGAACTTGAGGCAGCATCGGTGGATGGAGTTCTTGCAGGAATACGACTTTGAAATATCGTATACACCTAGAAAAGGGAATGTTGTAGCTGACGCACTAAGCCGAAAGATAGGTAATGATGTTGTGCGTGAATCTGGTGATTCTTCGAGAGTGATGGAAGAGCTATCAGCTTTGCATCTTGATATGGGAGAAGTTGGGGGTAGAGGTTGTCTTTTCCAGATGACGGTGCAGTCATCCCTAATGCAGAAGGTGGAAGAGTCTCAGTTGGGTGACCTAGAGGTGGATGTTTGGAGAGACAGAGTTGTATGTGGTGAGGCCCCTGATGGTTGGTCAGAGGATGAACAACACTGAGTGTTGTATCATGGCAGGCTTTTTGTTCCCATGGCAATGCGCGAGACGGTTCTCCGAGAGTTCCATAGTTCACCCTTGGAGGTACATCCTGGTGTGACAAAGATGTACCGATCCTTGAGGAGTCAGTTTTGGTGGCCTGGGCTGAAGTGTACAGTTGCAAAATGTGTGTCTCGATGTTTAGTCTGCCAGAAGGTGAAGGCCGAACACCGTGTTCCTAGTGGTCTTCTCTAGCACTTAGATATTCCTCAGTGGAAGTGGGAGGAAATCTCAATGGACTTTGTTACAATTTTACCTCGAGCTCCGGGAGGACATGATGCTATATGGGTGGTAGTGGATCATTTAACAAAATCATCCCACTTCATAGCGATCAAGGAGTCGAGCTTAGTGGAAGTTTTGTCGAGGCAGTATCTAGAGGAGGTGGTGAGACTCCATGGAGTACCTAGGACGATCATTTCTGATCAAGATCCTCATTTTACCTCCAGGGTGTGGAGAGGTCTCCAGCATGCCTTTGGCTCTCAACTGTGCCTTAGCACTTCTTTTCATCCTCAAACGGATGGTCAGACAGAGCGAACCATCCAGACTCTTGAAGACATGTTGCGCTCTTGTGTTCTTGATTTTGGAGGTTCATGGACGAAGCACTTCCCCTTGGTAGAGTTCACTTACAATAATAGTTTCCACTCTACCATCGGTATGGCGCCGTTTGAAGCCTTGTATGGTCGGCCATGCCGTTCTCTGTTGTGCTGGACTGGGGTCGGAGAGTCAGCAATTCTTGGACCAGAACTAGTGCAGAATACAACAGAGATGGTTCAGGTGATTCGTGAGAGGATGAAGACAGCACAGGATCGTCAGAAATCATATGCTGATCAAAGAAGGATACCCTTAGAGTTTAATATTGGGGATCATGTGTTTCTAAAGGTGACTCCCCGCCGTGGGCAGCGAAGGTTTGGTCGTGGAAGTAAGCTTTCTCCCCGGTTTGTTGGGCCTTTTGAGGTGTTGGCTCGTGTTGGAGCTGTGGCATATCGAGTATCACTTCCCCCTCAGATGAGTCGGATACATGATGTTTTCCATGTATCACAGCTTCGTCGTTATCTTCATGATGAATCTCATATTATCGATTGGGGAGAGATCGATATTGACGATGATGCAACCTTCGAGGAGCGACCTGTGGAGATCCAAGACCGCAAGGAGAAGGTGTTGCGTGGGCATTCTATTCCTTTAGTTCGTGTCTTGTGGAGACATGGTGGCATGGAGGAGAGTACCTGGGAGCATGAGTCACAGATATGTGCTCAGTACCCAGAGTTGTTTAATGTTTAACTCTTTTCATGTAATGATGTTTCCTTTATGGTTAGACCTTTCATGTTTTATTTATGTACCTTTTTTTGTGTGATGTTATGATTGAATTGTTTGGATATGGATTGTTTGTTTCCATATTCTCGGATGTCGTAGTTTTGTTCCAGCTTTCAAACAACTCATGGTGGTTTTCCCCTGAGAGGTATCTTATGGGGTGGTTGTTCGGACCCCTCTGTTTCCACTGAGTTGGTTTTTAATTCTCGAGGACGAGAATGTTTTGAGGGGTATCTAATGTAATGGCCCGGACCTCCCTGGTCCATTAATTTGTGAAAATGTGGTGTTGGAGGTGTTCCGGGAAGTCAAGGTGACTTATCCCCCAGGTGCTGCCTACCGGTAGCTCGGTCTACCAGTAGCTGCTGCCTACCGGTAGCTCGGTCTACCGGTAGCTACTGCCTACCGGTAGCTCGGTCTACCTGTAGCTGCTGCCTACCGGTGGCTCGGTCTACCGGTAGATGCTGCCTACCGGTGGCTCGGTCTACCGGTAGCTGCTGTCTACCGGTAGCCGCCGCTTACCAGTAGCTCGGTCTACCGGTAGCTGCTGCCTACCGGTAGTCGCCGCTTACCAGTAGCATGGTCTACTGGTAGCCGCATCCTACCAGTAGCTGGGTTTACCGGTAGCCTCAGCGTACTGATAGCTCGGTATACTGGTAGTCGCAGTCTAGTAGTAGCTCAGCTAATACTTTGCCAAATTTCACGAATGAACAGTGTTTCCAGAATCCTAAGAGCTACCGATTCCATACATTGCCAAATTTCACGAATGAAAAGTGTTTCCAGAATCCTAAGAGCTACTGATTCCATACTTTGCCAAATTTCACGAATGAACAGTGTTTCCAGAATCCTAACAGCTACCGATTCCATACATTGCCAAATTTCACGAATGAACAGTGTTTCCAGACTTCATAAGAGCTGCTGATTCCATAGTCTGCCAAATTTCACGAATGAACAGTGTTTCCAGAATCCAAAGATCTACCGATTCCATACTTTGCCAAATTTCACGAATGAACAGTGTTTCCAGACATCATGAGAGCTACCGATTCCATACTTTGCCAAATTTTGAGTATGTGAACAGTGTTTCCAGCTTTGTAAATTTGACATTTTCATTGACATAAAATACTTTTAAAACCTTATTTTAAGGACTTTAAGACCGATTCAAAGGCCATAAATTCTATATTAATTATTCCTAAGGCCGGGATGTTTTTACTTGGTCAAACCGCGTGGGTTAATGCGATCCATTTTTAATGGAGAATAAATCGGATCTTAAATCGTCGCCTCTCTAAATTTTTTTAAAAGGAACGAGATATCATTCTTCATTGTTCCTCCTCCTGGTTCTCATCTGCAAGACGCTAGAACCTTTCAATCCTTCCCATAGGAGTTTCACAATCAAACGTTACTCGGATCAGTTCCGCTCTGTTTGATGCAACCAAGCTGTGTCCATCATTCTTCCATATAAGGTATGTTTTATCATCGTTCCTTCGGGGATCACCTTCTCTTGTTCTCCCTTCCATATTATCATGTAATCTCCATGGTTCTAATGGGTTTTGGTTGGTTGGGACTTACTGTGGCATCCTCTGATGGATGCAGTTGTCGAGAGAGAAGGATTGTGGCCCATTGTGTGGATAAAGGACGTCAAGAACTCTTCGAGGTAGGGGATTCATGGCTTCTCTAATTGTGTATGTGTAATCGTAGAATTAGCATGATTTAGTCCTTTGGATCACAATGAAATTGACCTAATTAAATACTTGAACCGGATTAAAAGAATTGGTTGATCGCATGTTGTTGCTTTGTACCATGATAATGGTTTGCCTCATGTTTTCCTAGATAGAGTGATATCTATGTTTTCCTTTAATTAGTTGCTCGTTCATGATGGAAATTGATAAAGAACGTAAAGCCGGAATTATTTGTTAAATAATTGGCTAAAGATAAAGAGGCGTGTTAATGCATCTGTTAATTCAAGATGGATTAAAGAACTATTAGTTAGATAAATTCAAAAGGGTTCTGAGTTACCCGCTTCCTTATAAGACTGAATGACTTGTGGTTTGGAGCTCTGAGTGATCATTTTGTATGAAGGCTGAATGCCTTGTTAAAGGTTCGAGATCCCATTTTGTGATCTTTGATTTCCTGCTGCTTGTGATTTGATGTGAGCCTGGATGGCTGTTGTGATATGTGGAGGAATGGGGACTTGTGGTTGTGGCGGATGACGCCTAGTGTGGCGAGATGCATCGGTTTATGCATGTGGGTATCGGGGGGGGACACCAAGGATGATGGTATGGTATGAATGTGATGGTTTGATGTTGTTGGTTTGGTTTGGTTGTTTATCTGCTTTACTTTTCCCCACTGCTCAAGGCAGCTGGTATTGCTTACCCTCTTTCTGAAGGAGGCGAAGACACGCGGGGTATGCCACGTGATTTCTGTGTTTAGCCTCTCGATGGAGGATGGGTCTATGCTCTTGCTATAGGCGGCAAAGACTCGACGGGTAGTATATCTACTCGCCGTGTTGAGCCCCTTTGTGTTTAGTAGCATAGTATTTTTTTCTAGAATGCCTGAGATTATGGAAAAGTAATTCTGAAATGAAAGTTTGTTTAAATGGTGATAATCCACGGGGATGGTGAAACTGGAATTTAATAGTGATGTGAATCCTAAAAAGGAGCAGTTTTTGAATGTGATGCCAATTTAGTTTAATGTGGTGAATTGCTCATGGTTAATTAATGTTTAAATAATTAATTAACGTACAGTGGAACTGATAAAATGAGAATGGAGTAATCTAATAAAGCTCTTCAAATGGTTGTCTGCTTATAGGATACCTAGTCTTAGAAGTAGCATCCTGGAGTCTGAGAGACCTTAGCTGCAGTTGTGCCTATGACTAGGTAATGCCCATAGTGTGGTTGTGAGTTATATATATTCTGTACTTTTTGTGTTTCTATATGCTACTCCACCCTGTCGGTAAGGGAAACTGACACCCCGGGGATTCTGAGCCCTGGGGAGGTGTTTTCCCCAACATTCTGATGGGGGGTTGAATGGCTGACTACCCCCTTTGGCCCCGCTCTCTTCTCTTGGTAGATACTTGTGCCATGAGGCACAACAGTTAGTTACCCCATATATGTGTGTAGAGGGATGTAATGGATTGTGGTTATTCACACACATATATTCTGGATATAGTATCATATGGACTACTATAGGTGTAATGTGTATAGGCTATGATGGCTTGAGGATCCTTACTCGGAGTATGAGCTGTAATGGCTTGAGGTATTATACCCGACGTATGATACACGTTATGAGGGCTGTGGTGGCTCCCGGAAACTACCTGGTTACTTTTGGTTGTGAGGACGGTGTGGTGCTTCGCCCAGGTGTCTGCGGGAAAGCCTATGTGGTGCACGAGGTGCAGATTGTGGAGCTTAGCCCAGGTGTCTGCGGGCAAGCCTTTGGAGAGAGATGCACAGGACGTATGTCGTTGGGGAAAAGCGGAAAACCAGTGGGGAAGTGGTAGTGGGGTACCCTTGATATTCTTTACTATATGCTATATTCTTGTATGCGTTACTTGGTGAGAGTAGACATGGTGAGGTTGGGAACTTAGTATACCTGTTTAGGTAACGAGTTAGTTTCACTTGTTGTTCACTGGGCTTTAGCATGCTTTCATTACTTTTGCACGAGAGGCTTGGGGAGGATCCTACTGAGTATACTGTTATACTCACCCTATGTATATATAAACTTTTTTTCAGGTCACTTGGAGTAGGTTGGAGATCAAGCTGGTTACTACTAGCTTGCGGTTGGAGGAGGAGCTGTTCGGGCTTGTGGTCGCTGCCGTTTTACTTTCTTTTGGGTACTTTTAGTTTTCCCTTTCAGTTGTAGTACTTTTTCATGACATTTCATATATGTACTTGGGTTTCTTTTATATTTAAGTTATGAGTTGGAGTTGGTTGGAGTCTATTCTATCTTTCTCTTCTACATGTGTTCTCTTAGAGGGTAATGCCTCCCATTTGTGTGTGTATTATACCCTCGGTGCTAGTCGCCAACCCGAGGCCTACTGGAGGCGGGACTCGGGGGTCATTATCTCCCTTCTCACATTGCCGGCCTAGGAGGGGTACACTTTGTGGGGAGGGGTCGTGACATATTATATAAACAAAATTCATTTTTAAAAATATTTTTGTAAAAATTCTTTTTAATTTTTAAAAGAATTTCATAATCAAACAAAATAATAATAATACAGGTATATGAATGATTTCACATAGGAATAAATATATGTATCCATGGAAGTAGGATATGATAATCGTGGGAGAAATTATACATGATACAATAACATCATATACAAAACAAAGCACAAGTGGTCTCTATCCAATCGATATATATACATAGACACATGATTGAACACTATTCCTATAATATTTTCAATCAAAACAACATTGATTCCTTCCATATTCTATCGATATCACATGAATAATCCTTTTTGGTTCCACACCCAATATGGTATTCATATGACCATAACTCAAAGAACCCATGGGTCCAAATGTTATATGTTTTAAAAAACGTTTAAAACCCATTATTACAATCAATGAAACATTTTCACTTAAATAACCAATTCTCTCATATTTGAAAATCAATTTTCGATTCAAAAATCATTTCTACACCATTTCATCAAACACGTAATGTACATAAATTTTTTTTATTAAAAAATACTTTAAAACCCCTATAACAAGATTTATATAGAAAAAAAACTATTAATTGATATCAAATATGTAAATTTAAAAAAAAAGTGAAGTAATTTAAAATAAAATCATGTAATTCCTTAGTGATAAACATGATATAAAGAAAAATTCCTTAGGAACAAAGGAAATCAAGTCACCTTCAAGAATGAATATTAGAGAGGATAAGATCCGGTCCACACAATCCAAGATACAGAACAAACATCATAAATTCCCCATCAAATCCACTAGATCTAGGAATCATTAACCAATCAGATTCCATTAGAAGAAGTGGAAGATAATTCAAGAGAAAAATACGGAGGGGATATGAAATCTGACAAAAAATGGAATATACCTTGAAGTGGTCAACCAAGAAAAAGGGGAATTATCTAATGATCCAAGGAGAAGAATCTCTAGAGAAATAAGTAGATGTTAGTTTATTTATAAGAGATATTAATATGTTATTATATATATAAAACATCAATGGAATTTGGGAAAATTATAGCTTTTATGTGGTTCAAATTTGGGTACATAGTTAGGCCTCATAATTTAACAAACTATGTGCCAGCCACATAGTGGCCTCTTTCCTTTGAAAATACAGGTGTGAAATTACCATATCTTGGTAATTGATAATTTGAACCAATTGTTCAAACACATAGGTGTTAGAATGAAGATCAACAATATCCCATTATATAATATGGGAAGGGTATATTGGATACCTCTACAGGTGGGGAATATGAAACATGTCATTAATTGATGTCATGAATGTTGAAAATTCCAACTAATAAGATGACCTTCTAAAAAATTGAATTATCTGAATTTCTAAAAACCCTTAGTTCCATATTAACCTTATTACCTCAATTGATGATGTCCTAGTTGAAGTGATATATTGACAGAGACCCAATCACCCATAATAAAAATTTAAGGGTGATGGTGACATTCTAACGAGGATTTATAATTACACTAAACAATATTTATCATCTTCCTTGTCAAATTGAAATTTTCCATCATCTATTGAATAAGGATCATCCCTACTATGGATCAATATCCCATTTCCATCTAACAAAAAGTAGATCTATATATCTTTTTTTTAATCTCTTTTATGTGAGAAACATTAATCAAATCCTAATAACTATTGTAATAAGAGAATTCAATGAAAGGTATATTCCTTTCCATGAACCTAAAAAATCATAAAGACACACACCATAGTATACACTCAATGATCTGAATAGATAACTTTTTTAACCCATACATATGAGGGTCATACACCGTGATCAATTTCAACATTGTAACCATTACCTCTTACAAACCTTTCATGTACCAAGATGTAAACTAAGGGTCTCTGTAAAAAACAACTATTGAAGGAACTCCATGGAGATTTCACATTTCATGGAAATACAATATTCCGAGTTCCTTAACCTTCTTTATCTACATAATAGTATTGATATGATTTAATTTCATAAGTTGATCAATGATTACAAAAATTAGATTTTTTATATTGGGATTCCTTGGGAAACCAAATATTAATTCCATGGATATCACATCCCATTCTAAATTGTAATGGGTTAAGGCTGCAATAAAACTATAGGTCTCATGTGCTCTACCTTAATCATCCAGCAAGTAAGGTTCCATTACAAGAAGTCTACAACTGACCACCTCATACTTGGAAAAAAATATTGATGCCTCAAAACATGATACATGTTGGAAGTCCTAGTGTCTATAAACCATTAAGACTGATTCCCATTATCTATCAAATGTTTCCTCAGATATACAGGAATAACTTTTCAACCACGGCAACACAAATCTCCAATGAGAGACCAAGACCAATCAACTATAATATCCCCACCATTAAGGATTTTACTAAAATTGATAATTCATTATATAATTCCTATTAATAGTGAATCAAAAAAATCAAGTGTCGAGGTAGCCTTTCTAGAAGCTAAGAACACCTTTCTTCCTATCACTGCCATCCCTAATCTCATCTCAGTGAATAAACTCTTTAGAAATCTATCCTAAAATTATTAATTCAATGTAACACCCTGAAATCTAAAAAAACTATATTTTATGAAATATATGTCATGAAACATTGATCCAAAATGAGCCACAAATTATCATTATTTAAATATTACTGTTATAATCTATCCATAGGATTAAAAGGTATAACTACTGTAATGACCCTGACTACAGTAACTAGGATCTTGTGTCTATTTTTACTACATTGGGATAAGATATAAGGAATCATATCTTTAAGCATCAAAGATTTTATTAGTCTCAATAAATTAGATACATAACTGAAATTATAATTACAATGGAAAATATAAAATACACAAAGTTTTTTATTTGATAATGTCATTGTAACTCATATCGCACCCTACATATCAATCACAAAACACTTCCTAATATCATAGGGAAAATAAAACATAAGAAAGTGATGATAATATATTCTTAGTAAGAGTAAGTGTAATGTAGAAACTATCATTAATAAATAAGAATTATCAATATTTAAAGGTAAATAATAGAAACACATTACATTTAATCAATAAAAAATCCTAATATAGCATAAAAATAATGAAAACATGTCTTCATAAATAATAACTATTGTATTTGGTGGCCTATATCCAACTACTTTGTACTTTATTCATTAATTAATACCTTATCACATCGTGATTGTTATTCTGTGTGACAATTCTAGTGATAATGTCTTAAGGATAGATGTTGCATTAAAGGGTCATAGCAGATCCTGGCTATGATGAGAACCCGGAAGTGCCATAACATTGTTCTTGAATATATTTTCTATTACTGGATGATGTTATTTTAGGGACACAAAAAATATAGGCCATTTTTGTTGAGGACTCATAAAACATTGAGGCACCTTCACATGGTGTGTTCCCTTGGTAATATCCAAGAGGATATTATGAGAATGAGACCCACCAGTAGGAAATCCACATTTCATAGGGTCATTGGATGCTCCTATCTACGAATGTGTGTATTGGTCTTTAGACTTTAAGATTGTTATTAATGGTTATTACAACTCACACACTTAGATGTATTTAAAAAAACTGTGACGACACACTATTCGCAGTGAGGTTGGATATGTTGGGTGCAACACAAGTAATACTGCATTAATAGATAATGCGAGAAAGGATTTGTCCATTATATTCCATAATGGATGTAGATATCTTACAGAATTTGATGGTATAGATATAGCATAAATAAATCCATGGACATGGTAAGAAATGGGTGAGTTCAATTCCAAAATGTCAAAGAAAGAATAATTGAGGACATGGGTTGATGTCACTATCATGAAACCCGCTTGATTCGAGATATCGATACAAAAGATTACATTACATGGAAAGTGTTCTTAGGAGGTAACACATCACTGCGGTGTTAACTTCTTTCTCTATGGGTTCCTTGGTGTGTTCCTAGACTCTAACCTTGAACATTAGACAGGCTCCTCCTAATGCCACTGAGAAAGTGGCCTAGAGGGTCACACACTAAGTGTGTCTAAGTACCTCAATTAAACATTAATTTAACAAGTTGAATAATGATTATTCCCAATTATGGTTTAATAATTATTTAAGGATGCCTGATCACATTTATTTCAACACTTGTTATTTGATAGAATATATTGTGGGTGAAATAATATATTTATTAGTGAGTAATGAAGTGATATTTATTTTAGAAAAAATAGCCATTATTCAAGGTCTATAAATGTGGTGGAGGAAAAAAAGAGAATGGAAAAACAAAAGTACACGTCATGTATATTAATATACATGTTGTGTATTTTTTCTGGGAATTTATGATAAATAATATTATTTATTTAATTAAATACCATTAGGCGTAATTCACCGGGTGCTTGTCAAGTAATAATAATAGTCAACTGTTATTATTAGACATGGGGTATTGCTAAGAATTAAATGAAATAAATAAAATATTTAGGGTAATTAATTCATTTTATTATTCTATGTAATTGAAATCCCAATTATATAATTCTTATTAGCCTAGCCATTTTTTAGGGTTGTGCACAATGGATATAGAGAAAACTCTTAATCCAAGAGGTAATTCTTTTCTTCCAAGAACGCTCTCAAGCTACGAGAGAGAGATCCTTCTCCACCGGATCAAGACGATCAAAGGCGGACATCAAAAGAGAAGGTTCTTCCATGATAGAACCCAAAGATCTATTTTGCGATGTCCAGAGATATGCGGAGAACATTTGGATCATCTCTAGAGAAATCCAACACATGGATTCTATGATGCAATGACAGATCACATCGGATCATGACTGGAAACATCAACGGAGAGAGAATTCCATCATGGTTATTCTTATTTTTTAACTAAATTAATTATAACCAACATATGATGATCCTCTCTGTGGTTCTAGGACTCCCTCCTCCTATTTCATTCTTTGTTCTATTCTGAATATCCAGTATTTGATTTTCGTTACATATCTCGAATTAAATGTTATTAATGGAAAAAATTAAAGTTGGGCACACCCAACAACGCACTTCTACTATGCTCAGAACCTACAAGTGGTATCAGAGCGGTCATATCATTGATTATAATTATTTTGTTTTCTGTTGTTAATTTATGCATTTAATAATTTAGTTGTTTCAATTCAATTTAATCATTCTGCAAATCTAAATCTCGAGATTTATTCCTCCTCTCTCGTTTCTTTTTTACCCTACAGTAATGACTTTGTCTTTTCATTTTGATTAAAATAAAACAGAGGATCTCATCTGGAGGTTCCAAACTTTATTCTCCATATAACACCAGAATACACAGCATGCAATCGTAAGTACATGTCATGTAGTTTAGGTTCAATGCATCATTCTGGTCCACCAAATCAGGTCGTGTGTTGGATTATTTCTATGTCTCAAATGACACCGTGTGTTGACCAGTAAAAGGTGTAACATGGTTTCTAGATTACATTTTGTGTGGTCCATTGAACATGGCATGTAGTCCCTTTGAGTTAGGGTTGGACCATGTACCCCGTACATGGCTTGCCAAACTGGAAACCGTGTAACGCGGATACTACATGGCTTGTGTCCCACTGAACACGACATGAACTCTAAAAAATTTCCAAAGTACATCAACATTCCATGTCCTTCGGCGTGTACTAAGGATGGATGGTGAAAAAAATTACACACCATGTAGTCAGAACTACATTTCGTGCACTCATCCAAATTACGTAGATTTATTAAAATTTATTATTATAATATAAAAACCCTTGAGATGTGTACCATAGTGGAGGCATAAAGCTGAGGCACAACACATGATAGGTGTTTTATATATGTTTGTTTAATTTAATATCTGTGTAATGTTCATTTCTAATTAGTGGGTAGTTATGAATGAGAATTCTTAGGGTTTTCTCTAAGGTACAAGTTACGTTCAAAGATAAATTTAAATGAATTTATTTGTTTAAAATTATGATCAATGAGAATCTCAAGTAAATTCATAAAAGGGTTTAAGATAAAAGGATTGATTAATTAAAGATAATTAATTGATTCGAGCATAATTTATCTTAAACAAGAACAATTAAATAATTGAATGACAGTTTTATTTATGCATAAATATCATTTTATGTATGGATGATCATGAGCTAGACCAAGACCTTTGTATGTGAATGGTTTCATTTAATTTATTTATTTTATATTTTTGGGTATGTGAGCCTTCTCCTCGTTAATATGTATGGCCTACGTTCCCAAGGTTTATTTTATGTAAAACCCTATTTTACCCCTCACCTGCATGTGAGATAAAAGCATATGTAATGGATGGAGCTCCCAAGAAGGTGTAGGTGGCACAAGTTAAGATCCAAGTTGAAACCAATCCAAGGAGATACAAAGGTGAACAGGTGGAAAGCTGTAAACACGAACCCAAAAGGTTTATGGTGTTTCTCCCCTAGAACTTGGGTTAGTTTATCAACCGCTAGATAAACTAACCAATAGAACAAGCTCCTGATCATACCATTTATTTTATTTCTATCGGTTTCATTTTTTATTTATTGTTGGTGTGTTGTCACAGTCACACAATAAATTAATTAAACAAGCATGCAAGATGGAAGTAAAATAAGACTGGATTATGCATAAATATTATCTTAGACATGGTTGATCACTTAAGAATATCCCACTTAATATTAACAAGCATGTAATAAAAGATATAAAATTTCAATTTAAATATAAGGATAAAATCCCTCAAAGAAAATATTAAGTCAGCATAACCTTCCATAATCTTGGTTAGAATCGAACCAGAGTTCAAAGTGCTTGACCAACCCTAGTTTGGATTCTTTAAACTATCAAGTAATTATAATTCAAGGTTCTAGGTTGACATGAATTGGTTTTCATCAAGGGTTGACTACCATAGTAGGACTTGGAGTGAACAGGAGGCAATGATTGAGGAAATCCAAAATAAAAGGATTTCCGGATTGGGGAGTCCACTCACCAGATCAAGGAGCTGCAAGTTAATGCAATTGGAATTTGGAATACCTACCTAAAACCCTTAAATCTACTTGACCAACCCAATTTGGGGTAATGTGAAGGGAAATATAGATCCCTTCCATTAGAATATTTAGGAAACTGAATACTCATAAGTCAAGGGTGATGGCTATTGGATTTCAATAAAATAGTGGGAGACTAATTAGTACTATTTTATTTATTTGTCTTAGTTTTATCATGATAAATTACTAAAAAATTTATCATCTTAATTTTTATAAATTTAAAGAAAAAAGAATTCAAATATATCCTTGTAAACCATACTCGAGAAGGAAAAACATCTCACCAGAACCAATTTCAAGGAATGGTAGAGGCGTTTACGCATCATCCTTCACCACGATAGGAAATAGTATTTACTGGAGGATCCTATTCCAGTTGCACCTGGAAAAGAGGCCAGTGATGAGAAATTAGCTCTCTATATGAAACATATGGATGATGCCACAAATGTCCAATGTTTCCTGCTATCGGCCATGTCTAATGAGAACTTGAAGCAATAAGAAAACATGGATGTGTATAGCATGATGCCTCACCATAAGGATCCATATCAAGAGAAGGCGGGATAGGAGAGATATGAGATCTCCAATGCTTTGTTCACAACTATTCTTAGAGAGTTTGTGCCAACTGGGCCTCATGTAGACAAGCTTATTGGCTACATTGAACATATGTACATATTAGGGATTAAGCTCCCAGATGAGTTGCGTACAGAACTCATCTTATCATCACTTCCCAAGACCTTCTCCATATTTATTGTCTACTACAACATGATAAACAATGAGAAGATTCTATCAGTACTTTTGACCTTAATTCTCTATGTAGATAAGGACATGGGGGGGTGACAAACCTATAGTCCTTATGGTGAATAAGAAAAGGAAATACAAGGAAAAGGGGTCAAGGATGAATAAATGGCCTGAAGTCCCTAAGAACCATCCTTCCATGAAGGGGAAGATCCAAAGGCCGGCTAAGTAATGGGAGGCGGTATGTTTTGAATGTGGAAAGCAAGGGCACTTAAGGAGGAACTGCACACAAAAGCATGGGGATGCTAAAGTTGCTTTAGTTGTCAAGTGTAATATTTCCATTTCTACACATTGGGTATTAGATGCATCTTGTGGGGCTCACATTTTATTCAAATGCAGGAACTAAGTAGATTTAGAAATATTTACATAGGAGAGGTGGATCTTCAAACTGCCAAATGGTGTATGGTTGGCTTCATTGTCCATTGACGATTACCATCCCTCATTTCCAGCTGGGATGATTTTGGTTTTACATAATACTTATTATGTTCCTAGTGTTACCAAAAACAGAATTTGTTTAACATATGTAACACCCCGAGCTTCCATGATACGCTTCTCATTCAATAATGCAATAACTTGCATTGTACGCAACTTCGAGTTCTAAAACACCGCGACTAATCAAAGTAGCCATTAGGAATAGTAATAACCACTTTTTAAAATTATAGAAATTTTATATTTCAAAATGGACTTCATTTTTGTATTCGTAATATCTAAATTATCCAAAGTTGAATTTTTTGTAATTTTCTGAGAACTTCCAATTTTTTATGAATAGTGAAAATTACTTAAAAACAACTTTTTTAATCAAAATAATTTATAGTGATAAATTATACTTTTGAGTGGTTTAAAAGTATAATTAGAATATATTTTTACCATTTTATCCAATGGTGGTCATTAGAATTAATTTAACATTGAAATTGGACATAAACAATTGCCAATCTTTTGATATAAATTATTTCTTAAAAACACGCTATTTGTTGCGACAGCGGGAATTAATTATAAAATTAATTAATGCAACTTATATGTTTGGAATTTTTTAAAATAGACATCATTTTTGAAATCGGAATATCAATTATAGCTTAGGGTGAAATTTTGGCATTGTTCTGAAAAACTTCAATTTTTGATGAATAGTGAAACCACTAAGTGGTAGTTAAATAACTGATTTTTCGTTTAAATGAAATATTACCACTTCTGTGATTTGATTTTCAAAAATCCGACATACATGGTTGTCATTAAGAAGTTAAATGTGTTTCAATGAGATTAAAATAATTTTTTGGTGAATAGTAACTTTTAAGTTCTTAATCGCGATTAGAGGTAATTAGTGTAGTTTAAGGTAAAAATAATGTTTTAATAATATAAGATGAGCTTGACACATGTCCTACTCTCATTGGATGTTTCATGGCCGACCAAGACAATCCATGGGTCAACTTGGGGACCCCATGGAGCCACTTTAGTTGGAAAATGACATAAATACCTTTTATTTAATGTTAAAGTAAAAAAATGACACAAACATGAAATGTTTTACTAAAACAATTTTTACACGAGGTTATACAAGTCATATTTTTGACTATAAATAGTCATTGGAAATCTAAAAAGATTTCCTACATCATAGTATTTTTTTTATAATTTTTATACATTAAAGAAATTAAATTATTTATGATATCATGATGATGCAGCGATGACCTCATTATTTAACGATTTAAATAAAATGGAAAGATAATGTAATATCCAAGGCTTACACTTATCAAAAACCTATTGTATGAGTATATTTAGAACCCTTGTCACCTTATCCTCGAATTATATAAGTGTGGGACCTTTATAATTCGAAAATCATTGTATAATAAAGTAACATTTTATTACTTTCCAAAAGTGCCCCTCCTCTCCACTTATAAAAGGCCCCCACCTCTACCACCTCATTCACACTTTCAAGACATTTGGCTCGGCCAAACTCTGCCCAAATACTCTCCCAACTTCCCCCTATTACTCCTAGAAGCCTCACTTTGGGAATAACTCTTCCCAAGGAAGCCTTTGGCTCAAATCAAAAAGAGTTACCCGATTTTGAGGAAATGTCTTCTCTAATGTTGTTTTTTTATTTTTCTTCTACAACCCCCTAAACTCTTTTTATTCATTTATTTTGTAACAACACCAGTATCCTAAATATACTAGGATGTTGTTATAAGAATTATTCGAGCTACACTTACACACACCTACATCTAATGGTTAAAGAACATACGGTTTCTGTGGATGGCGAATTTCTGCCTCACGAAACGATGATTGTTCAACACTCATATAACACCTTCAAAGGTGGCCATTAATATGTAACTATATTTATATATGATATATAATATGTTTATGTTTTACTTATGCTTCTGTATTTCTCATTTATGACATACTTTATGATTTCCATTATGGGTAAAACGCGATAATTTCATTTTAGGAAGTGCGGACTACCGCCCCCTCAAAGTGATTTGAATCGTTAATGCCATATGTGGGATGTATAAAGGATGGATTAAATGGTATTATACACTATATTATACTGGAATTATATTATACATTTATATCATTATGATTTCATTCCATTAAATACGAAATATAAATGAAAGTAGCCTTCATGCGTACGTACGGCTTACCGTCTCCATGAACGGTGCATTTCATTTCTTACCTATAAATGTTACGTAATAAATGAATGTATATACTGGATATATATGATATATATGACATATAAATCATGAATATAATTCTGGAGATAATGGATTTTCTACCACATAAACAACTTGTAATTATAAGAAGTTTATTATTGACTCAAGTACCAAAGATCGACAAAACAACCGTTATTAACTTAAATAATTACATAATGTTCATAACATTGTAATAAGTGATATAAAAAGGATAATGAAATTAAAAATCGTTCTTAATAAGTTATATATTAACTCTAGTTTATTATTCAGGAGGTTAAAGAACGGTTGATTCAAGTCAGACATGAGGTAAGGGAACTTCTTAACCCACTTTCCATTCTTTGGGTTAATCTCCTACTTTCAAATTATGTCATGATATTATTGTGTCTTATTTTGTATTTTTACTTTCTTTATGTGTACCTATAGTGAATACACCTAACAGATCTATTTTATTTAAAAAAATATCTTTTTATGGACTTCGTCTCAATCTCCTTTCATTGAGGCATATTTGGTTTTATACACAACATTCTTTTATACGGTGTATAAACCCCTTTGACTTTTATGTTTATTCAAAAGGAATCTTTTTTTTATAAAAAGTGTTTTACTAAAAGAAAAAAAGGGAATGTTTTTCTTTCCGTACATATGTGGCGACAACGACTTCTCCACCGCCGTGTCCATTATTTGAGTTTCGGCTTCCTCTACAAGCCATCACTTTTTTTTTATGATAAATAAATACAAAGTTTTAACTTTCTTTTATTTTGGTATTGAAAATGGTTTTGAAAGCGTTTTTATTATATCAATGTGTTGTATTGATATCTTATGATTGAAATGTGGAAATGTTATGTTTCCTTTATGCATGTTTTATGTGATACGATTATGTTATGGTTTATGATATGTTTAAACCTATTCATATGAGGAATGTATTGGACTTAATAAGTGACGGGTGGAGCCCGCTATAGCTCCTCGATGCATCGGTAGGTCTCATGAGACAACTTGACATGGAATTGGCCGAGGCCCTTTCCCAATTTGATTTATGGTTCTGGCCGAGGCCTTAATAATTTTAGACATCTTGGCTGAGGCCTTGACAAAATGTAATAGAATGTCTAGCATTATACATTCCCTCATTATGAAAGTGGTTATTGATATTGCATGTGATTATTTGACTAGTAAAATATCCATTTGATTAAGTAAATGGCATTATTTAATTTTATTTTTGCCATATTATGCTCAAGTTCAAGTTTAAAAAGGCTTTTGTTTTAGTTATACATTGCCTTAAATGTTAATGTTTATTTATGAAAGCTTCCGCAATATTGTTATCCTTACTGAGCATCTGAGCTCACCCCTTTCAATGTTTTAATATTTTCCAGGATGTGAAGAAGTATTTTATGAATGACCTGCAGGGATAGACAGAAGAGGATATGAGTGTGGACTATGGAGACTTTGTTATTGTAGATTTTCACTTTATGATGTAATGTAACATTTATGAATGTATCTAGTGTTTCCAAGGCTACTAAACTAATCGGTCTTTCGAGACTTGATCTTTTGTGATCATGCCAATGTTACGAAGTAATGCACCGACTCTGGGTAGCTGGGGTCGGGGCGTTACAACATGTTTGGATATGGATGGATTTATATTCATGTTTGGAAATAAGGGTTTCTTCTTTTATAAGGAAAATGTAGGTTAGGTATGACACATTTAAATAATGGTTTGTATGTATTAAATTATAAAAACCAAATGTTGGGAATCAATAATGAAACAAACTCACCTGACCCATACATCACCTAGTTTTGGCATCACCATCTTGGTCATCTAAATGAGAAGTGCTTGACAAAGTTCTTCAAATATGGATATTTAGACTCTACTGAGCTAAAAATACTTGATATATGTCACTCTTGTTTACAAGGTAAAATGACTAAGCCATTTTTTGGTGGATATTGTGAAAGTGCTACAAATATTTTAGGATTGGTGCACACATATTTGTGTGGACCATTTCTAGTAGAATCTAGAGGTGTATATTCTTACCTAATTACTTTTACTATAGTTACCCAACCCAGAAGCCCAGATCTAGTGCATTTTTTAATACATTGGCCTGATTAAAAGGAATCAAGTCCCGAAGGACTGATCAGTTTAGTAGTTTTGGAAAATAGATTACATACATGAACGTTACATTACACATTAAAACATAAAACAGAACATAAATAATCCATTGAGAATGCCATTATTCCCCAATCTTAACCCTGTATGTCAAGCATAATACACTTCTAGGAATCCTGGGAAAAAACATAAGAAAGGGGTGAGCTCAAATTCTCAATAAGGGTAAATAATTTAACGAAAGATATAAAATTTTAAGGCATGATTTGTAATAAAAACAACAGCCTTTTAAACATAAACATGAACATAATATGGGGAAAATAAATCAAACATTACCATATTAACATTCACATGAAAATTATACTAGTTGAATAATCACACGTAATAAATAATTTCATAATGAGGGAATGCCTAATGTTGAACATCATTACCACATAGTCAAGGCCTCGCGCCAAGACTACAAATAAATTTTTTTTCAAGGCCTTGTGTCAATACAGTAGTTTGTCTCATGATACCTACCGATGCATCGAGGATCTATAGCGTGATCCACCCATCACTTACTAAGTCCACTACATTCCTCAAATGAAAATGTTGAGACATATCATAAACATTCGTATTAAAACTATCATACAAAATGCCAATACTTCAACCATAATCTATGAAGGGTATAAAAATAGAACATACATAGTAAAACATATCATAACTCATTCAATAAAATATGGAAGATTTTATTATAATATATCAACCTTAATAGAGAATAATATCCAGTAAAAGATGCTGACATAGTTGAAAATGATCTGTAAAACGTTTTGAGAGAAATATCCCTTTTGTGAAATAATTTAAAGTCACACACTTATAAAGGATGTCATTTAAAATCAAAGTGTCCCATACCACATTGAAACATTTTAATGGAATTAAAATTTTAAAACAATTATGTCCATATTAATAAATCCTTAAAACCATTTGGAAAACATGGAGATTAATGAGAAATATTTTGAAGAATAAATATTTAAAACTCTTAAAATGATGTTTTCATTAAAGAGTACCATAAAAGAATAATTTTAAAATTTATTTTATGAAACATAGACATGGATAACAAATATTTCCCAGAAAATACTTACACATAAACAATCTCATATAATAATGTGATTGAGGAATTAACCATTACCTCGCACTTTCCTTAGGTCGAGGGTACGTTTAACCGTATGTATAATGACCATATTATGTTATTAAACTATACCAAAACCATATTCATATTTATTATATCATAAATGATTCATTTATGACTTTATACTACCCATTGAATAATTATTTCCATGTTAAATTAACATTTCAGGTAATAATCGCTTTCTTTATTGTACGTGTTTTAACATGTTATTATTGATCGTATCATTTAGATCATGATTTAAATACATCCTGAATATAAAGCATGATTTATATTTAATATATATTTAGAAAATAAATATTTATAATATATATATATATATATTAAATGGAAATCACCGTTTATAGAGACGGTAGGTCTTACGTACACATAAACGATGTTTCTCTTTTCATATCGTATTGAACAGAATTAAGAGAATAAGATATATGTAAGTAAATACCCACACACAAAAATAGATAGATAGATATATATATATCTCTCCAGTATCATTATTATATCATATATTACATACTTATTAATAATATATATTTTAATAATCATCGTTGTATGGTGAACCTGGAAATGAATCTCATGGCGTACTGGGGACGGTAAGCCATACGTACACACGAGCAAGGACATCATTTCCTTAATGATTAAATGGTATAGAATTGGATGGTATATTAATTATAAAGAAAAATTATCATGTTATTTTAATTATTTATATACATATTATGAATCATTATATTCATCCAAATAACATAGTTTCGAATAACAAATTACACCACGACGTGGAGACGGTAAGCCGTACGTACACACGTTTGATGACATTATCATTCATAGGATGGATAAGATAATGAATATGGTTGTACCATAATTATAATAACATCATATTATGTAGAATTTAATGGAGTTATTATTTTGGTATGTAAATAACAAAGAAATATAAAGTGGAAGACGAAAAGAGCTTTGAAAGAGGTGATAAAATAATTATCTCTTCTTCGGGTGTTTCTATTTGATTTGAACCAAAGGGCTCCTTAGGTTGGATTTATACTCAAGGTAAGACATCTAGGTTGAATTGAGGGAAGTTGGGAGGAGATTTGGGTAGGTATTTTCTGAGCCAAATGGCTTTGGAGGTGTGAATTTTAGAGAAGGGGAAGTTCCATTTTATATGAGGGGTGAGGGGAACCCTAGAAAAAACATGTATCATTATTTTATTAAACAATAATTTTCGTTTTATAATTGTTAAAAATGACTTAATTTCGAGACTTAGGTGGTTATGAGCCTAAATCCTCTTAACTAATAGGTTTTAGACATGTTTAGGTTTCCATATTAAGCTTTTCATTTATATTTAACTCTTAGTTAAATAGTTTAACATTTACCATGTCTCCTTGTATTTTTATATTATATGGTTAATAAACATGCTATAAGACTCAAATAGAACACCAAGTGGTTAATTAATGAAATATATATTATTATATAATCCTTTGGCTGAACTGTATATTTTTTTGACTATTATATAATTTATTAATATAGTATTTGTTTTAAAAACTCATTTACGTCAATTTTCACACTATTTAGTATTTGATTTTTGTTAAAGTCATAACAAATTTATAAGTTAGAAAATTTTTATTTAATCAACCCAAAAATGTCATATTAACCTATAAAATTAGTGGAATCCATCAAAACTATAAAATTATATTTATTTTATTATTTATAATATCATTTGATTGATTCTTTTATTAATAAGGTAATTACTGAATCATCATTATGTCATAAATAAATTTTATTATTTAATGTCTAAAAATTATAAATAAAATACCATGATGTAGGAAATATTATCATATTTCTAATAAATATTTATAGTCGAAATTATCTTATGTAAAACAATATATTAAAAATGTTTTAGTTATTAAACTTTGAATTTTACACTTTAAACTCTTCTTTAAATAAAATAATAATAAATGTCCTAATCTAATCCAAGTAGATAAAAAGGATAATATTTTATTCCTAAGGTTTTTTTTGTCAAAATAAACATATCCAATAGAATTAGGACATTTGTAATGAAAATTATAATATCATTGTTACATTTAATTACTATACTTACTTTTAACCGTGGTAAATAAAAGTCAAAAGTTACTACTCACCAAAATTTATTTTCATATTATTGAACACATTTTACTTACTGATGTCAACTATGTATCTTGGATTTTTGAAATTCAATTTACAGAAGTGGTAAAATTAAGTTTTATGCAAATTTACAAATGTGCCTAGAAGGTGGGTAAAATATGGTAAAAAGTTCAACAAAATTTTTTATATATAATATTATTATAAAATGTCTCTAATGAATTAAATATAACATATATATGTATTATATATCTATTTTGACTTAAAATAATTTTAAATAAAATAAATAATTATTTAAATAATGGTATGTTTAAAACAATAACGTAGTGTTTTCACTATTTATCAAAAATTGAAAGTTTTCAGAAAAATAACAAAAATAAACCCCAGGATAATTTTGATATTATGAATTAAAAAATGAAGTCTATTTTACCAAATTCAAAACATGGATTTTTTACGAATTAATTGAAAATTAATTCCCGTTTTCAAAACCAAAAAGTGGTTTTTTTAAGTAAAAACTATCAAAAGATTGACATGTGTTTATGTCCAATTTAAATGTGAAATTACTTATAATGACCTAAATTTTATTAAATGATATAAATATAATCTAATTATACATAAAAACCATTAAAATTTATAATCTAACACAATAAATTATTTTGGTTAAAGAAGTTTTTTTCAATTAAAATTTAGTATTTTTCACTATTCATCAAAATATTAAAGTTATTGGAAAAACACCAAAATCTTACCCAAACTAAATTTTTTATGTCCTAATTCTAAAAAAGAATTTTATTTTGTAAAATTGAATATATAAAAGTGTCAAATATTTGATTTAAAAAGTGTTTACCATTAAAAGCCGGTAAATTTTTATTTTTTGAAAAAATACTTCTTTTATCTGAAAAAATGAATTGTTCTTATATTATGTCTAATAAAAACATAATATAAATTCAAAAATTATATAGAGTATATAAAATTCAAAATTCAGTTAATATTATTCATAAATACTTTCTGAACGGCTAGTTTGGAAAGTTGTGGTGTGCTCAAACTCGGTGTTGCATGTAGTGAAAGTTATTTAATTAATTTGAAGAGATAATGTACTATGAAATATTAGGTTGTTACCTTCTCCCCTCTTTTAATAAATTGAGTCATCATAATTTGAAATAATTCTTCAAAAATTAAAGGATAAAAATAGAAAAAAAATTGTGGAATCCCCACATCAGAAATTGGGTTAATAAAATTTAGTCTTAATAAGAGGAAAAGAGAAATGAAAAAGTCACCACCAAAATATGATCTCGATTAGGAGAACATTGGTGGATATTAGAGACACATAATTGGAGTAAAAACATAAAAATTTTTTGGGAGGGATTGAAGTCATCAATCACAAACAAGTGTAAAATTGATGCGCTCAAATCCATCAATCTATAATGATTTAAAATATCATCAGTTCAACATAATATAAGGTATTATGATAACACATTTTTGGTTTTAGGATCCCTTACCTAAAGATTAAGAATTAATTTCATCATAGAATAATAGAAGAAAAATATACTTGACAATTAGAGTTCCATCCTTTAACTAATTTCTACCACAAACTCATATTTCACTCCAAAAGATAAGAGAACTAAAAAATATTCTATTTAACCTAATCGTATAGGGTTATAAAAAATTAATTTATAACTCATCTATCAGAACTTTTTGAGAAACTACAATATAAAATCCAGGACATCATGTAGGCTAGTGGTAGGTGGTTCACACTTGTCGCCCTTCGGTTGCGGGTTCAAGTCTCGCGGCCTTGCCGGACGCGATGGGTTGTCGCCCGACCTTCGGGTTATCCTTTTTAGACATTACCACAAAATAGGGAAAGGGAAGTGCTACCCTTTATCAGTGCTAAATAGAAAGCGTTGATAAAGGGGTATGCCTTTATCATCGCTTGTTAAAAGCACTGACAAATCTAACATTTATCACCACTAAAATAAGCGATGATAAAGGTATACCCTTTATCAGCATGTTTTTTAGCGCTGATAAAAGGTAATGCTTATCAGCGATTATTTTAGCGCTGATAAATGTTTTTATTCTTAATTTATACGAAATTATAATATTTATAATAAAAAATAATGTTTTCTGTATAGATTAACAATTATATACCAATATTTATAAAAATATACACTTTATTGTTATAATTATTAATAAATAGATATATATTTATCTTAGATTCCATTTTAAAAAAATAAATATGTATATAAATAAATTAATAAATAAAAACCGTTGGAACCTTTATCAGTACTCTTTGAAAGTGCTGATGAATGTATGTTTTATCATTGCTAAAATAAAAGCACTGATAAAACATACCTTTATCAGCATTTTCAACGAGCGCTGATAAAGGTTTGAGTGGTTTTTATTTATTTACCATAACATACCCTCCTCTCTCGCATGCGGTCAAGATTTAGTGGAAGCTGAACCAGACCCCTCTTCCTCCGTGACCTCCTCCTCCTCCTCCTCCTCCTCCACCGTCATCGCCACTGGGTCTTCCTCCTCTGCCGTGACTGCCGCTACCTCCACCGTCGTTGCCTCCCCCGCGGCTGCCTCCGTCGCCGCGGGGTTTTCCTCCTCCACCGCGACCGTCGTTTCCTCTACCATCGCTACCTCCACTGTCGCTGCCTCCACCACCGCTGCCTCTGCCGATGCTGCCTCCGCCGCCACTGGTCATTGTATGAGTATTTTCCTTCCCTTTGGTTATTATATTCCTTTAGATAGGCCTTCCTTTAGGTGCTATCCTTGGGGACGATTGGTGACCCTGCCTAATGTGAGTGTTCTTGGATGAATCACATGCCATTGATAGAGCTAACTAATGGGATTATTATCAAGGGATATGAATATGAGATTGTACATTATGTTTTACTAAAAATGCTAATGGATCCCTTCAAACCAAAATGGATTATGTTTCTACCTTTTAGTAGTTATTGAGTTATGACATCATCCTTCTTTAGTTTGGAGGGGAGCAGGAATGTGTCATTAATTGAAAGATTCAATTATGATATACTAGTTATCCTTCAAGATATATGTGAGAATATGAATCCAATCCTATGTTTTTGTTGGGATATGCTAACATTCCTCTTGAAGTGGTGTGGGGATATAGGCCTAGTATCATATGGAAATTGGGATATGATGTTACCTTGCTCAGCATTTATGGAAGCATGAATATGGACTTACCCCTATGTGATATTTGAGATATTTCGATTACCAATTTATACTAATGATTCCAATATATGATGAAAAATATTTAAGATATGGGTGGGGATATAGGGTTGTTTTTATATTTCCTCCAAGTGGTATTGATGGGATTCTATAATTGTAATACGATTATGAGCCTGTTTTTTTGTAGGAGTGGGGATATATACCTACTCTTTCCCCACATCCACTTCCATAAGAAACTGGTGGAATTTATGAATGGGTTTGGAAATATTTGTGTTCCCCCTAATTGTTTTCAAGATTTATGGGTAGGCTCATTGAGTTTGAATAGGTTTATGATACTACTCACTAGATAAAACATGTTGTGTAGGAAAACTGATTATGGGGAAGTGGGGTTATGAACCTTCTCTCCATGATCAATAGATCTTAATTCCTAGAGATACCTCATAGCTTCTTGGATCTAAGAGATTATGGAAGGAATCTTCATTGTAGTGCCCTTAACAGGCTTCTAAGGGTTAGTGGTCACTTTATGTTGGCGATAGTGGCGATTGTTAGGAGCCCTACGGGGTGACCCCGGAACTGAGTTGAGGTCATGGATGACTTCTTAATCCACATTCGTCAGATAAGGAATTAAATGATTATCATTATCTATGGATATAATTTTTAATTAATTAATGGTGGTGTTAGGTTCCACTTTCTTTATTATAGTTTCCCTATAATGGGGTGGGTTGTGAGCCTTCAACATGTGAAGACCCTCATATGAAACTTCAAGAGTAGGGACGGTACTGTGTTAGTGGTACCCCCTTACCATCATGTCATCCAACTAGTTTTTAGGTCTTCGAATTGGTGATTCATTCCTTTGGATCATGGGGTTGTAGATTTCGCAGAAATAGAAGCATGGGAACATCTAGAGGATGAAGAGACCTTCACTTTCAATTTAATGGAGCTCATAAGGGGTACCTATATACAAAAACTACCAAAAAAAGAAGACTAATTAGTGAATTTTTAGAAATAAGTATATTCGATTAATCATTTTAACAAGTAAAGGATTCATGTTATATTAAAAAAATTTGTTTACGTAGAAAACATGAAACAAAATTGCCTGACATCCTAGGAACGCCATTATATTCTCATCAAAGAATTCAAATTGGGTTCACTATTTTTTTTAATGTGACATGAAAATAAAATGTCCTAACATGTGGGGAACCTAATTTTTTTAGTTATTCAATAATTTCATGTTTGTTTCATCATTTTTTTTTCAAATCAAAACAACCTAGCCAGATTCTTGGTTGTGAGGGGGATTGAGTATGGTATCACAATATATGTGTCAGGTTATGATCCTTTTCAGACAATTTGGAATGGGTTTATTCATATAACTAGAAACACCTAATGTCTCACACATTCGTAAGTTTGGAAAGGGAAGGATGTGGATGATCTCATGAGGAAGATGGATTCATGAGGATGGGTATGAAATATGAATATTGGTTTAGAACTCAAGATGGAATATTACACATCCTATCAAAATTGGATTCAAATTCCACATAATTTAAGGGAAATAGTTTAAGGTTGTTTGAAAGCATTGTACCGTGAAGTTTAAAGTCATGCGATTAGGATGTATGTGTCGTGAAGGGTTTGATAACAGAGGATTGATCAGGGCTTAATCATTTGGGATATTCTATCTAGAATAAACATGGGGATTATACCCAGTAAGGAAGACCTATTGGTCAGGGCTTACCCATTATATGTTCATATTTTATATTTTGAAAATATTGTTGAACTCGTTCTATCAGAGGCGGGTTCTATAATTTCTTGTTATCTTAAGGTGTGTATAACCATGGTGTGGGTTGATTTTGGTTTTAGTGGGTTATTGGGGTTTGTGGTATGTGGTAAATGGTGTACTCAGTTTTATATTATTTTATTCTCATGAGTTTCCCCTATTTTATGTTTTCTTTTCGGTTAGAAATCTCTTCTATTGTGTGCCTCTCCTCTTCCACGAACACACCTCTATTGTGTTCTTAAAGACACCTTCATGGTGAGTTTTCTCATGTTACTCATTGGTTTCCTCTTTTTCTCATGTTTTTATTGTTTGATATTGATTGTTATAATGTGAATTGTACACGATAAACACCCCGATGAAAATCGTGGCCGTTAGTGGTCCTTATTTGCGCACTAAATAAATTGCATGTTGGTTGGTTCTTGTTAAACATTTGAATATAAAAATTGGTAATTTACGTATACTTCGTGTATGAATGAATTCCCTAGGATTATAAAACTTTTGTGATAACCCATTAATTAACATAAAAATTTGAATAAGGGATGCTTTGTAAAATCTAAAATTGTGCTTTTTTGGTTTGTATGGTGTGGCGATTGTGAGCACGGTTGTGTTTTTGTATGGTGTTGCGGTTGTTGGAATGATTGATATTCCATTTGTTTACCATGTTGTAGTTATTCCACCATTAAATATCAATCCAAACCATACCCATTTCAATGGCACCACCACTTTGTTATTAGTGTAATTCCACTAAATCCTATAAACACACTTCTAGAGGACTCTATTAGACACTTTATAGTGTGAAGATGATGTTTTTCATATTCTATATATTTGTAAAATACACGGTATGTAGTATTTTTAAATGGAACATGCTTCACCATTCATGGATTTCATATAGATTTTAATTCCACATAACATTTATCCCTAAAATTTACACCACATGACTCATCTTCTGACTAAAACATGGAATAAATTTCATTTTAAATGTTACATGTCATGTGAACCTAGGTCACACACAATGTATCTCCAAGACATATAATTCTACATGAAACCATGTACATGCCATGAAATAATGGTAGAACCGTATGATATGTGTTATACTTCACTCAAACCATATATAGATACCATAGAGACTTGATGTGTATAGACTATACACCCCTAGTGGTCATTTAAGGACTTCAAACCGTGTATTCCACAAAAATGTGATGCACATCTGGTGATGTGACTCATTATGTATCTAAAGTACATGCATTTAACTCAAGTTTTTATATATATTATGTATTTTCAAAGGCATCATGAAGTCTTTGTAAGACTAACCTGGAATTAATTTGATATATAATAGATTGAATCAGGTATCTTATCCATACAGGATGTTCACCCTACTGGACACACCATGTATATGGATTTCACGTGAGTTTAGAAATGGTAGTATACAACCAGCCTTGACTGAGAACCCTACACCTTGTGTATCCATTGAAAACATTTTGTGCTATGTTATTTTCATTATTATTATTTATTTTTCACTTAGATGATAGTATTTCATGTATGAGTAGCCCATTATAATTATCTTCACTCTACTTGAGAGTTGAAAAGTGACAAGTGAGATGTTTGGAAAAAATATGGAGTATGGTACTCCCCCATGTTTTGGTGAAGAGTCCTCCATGTATAGGTTTTAGGTACTCCATGGAGATATACAAAAGACAGGTCACAGTCCCCCATATATAGATAGAGTTCAAGTACTTTCACAAGTTTTGGTGTAGGATCCTATATTTCATTGTAGAGGCATTTGTACCGTGATTTTTTTTATAAAACCCAAACAATGCTATTTGATTAATAAAAACATAATATTAGGCAAGTTCGAGATAGAAACCATAAAAACAATGAATATGAATAAAGAATGGATGAATGCCAACCGGTTGAAAAAAGAGTATGAAGATGGCGTGAAAGAGTTTATCATGTTTCCAGAAGATCATGCATGTGACCCTTCTCAAATCCTTTGTTCGTGTTTATATTTTTGTTATTCAAGACAAATTAGTCCATAAGAGTAGGAAGAACACCTGATCTTTCATGGAATATATTGAAGTTATACATGTTGGAATAAACATGGGGAAAAATGAATGTAGGTAGTGTCTCAGATAACACGGTGTTTTATGGATCATCAGATATGATTACAAGCATGAACAGTGAAGACAATCATATGGAGGGTGTGATTACAGATGGGAATGACGATGAATATTGTATTGAGGAAATGAAAAGGATAGTTTAATATGAACTTTGTGATTGCCCAAAATTTTTTGACAAGTTAAAGAGTTGTGCAAAAATGACATTGTATGCTGGTTGCACTAAATATACATCATTGTCATCCATACTGAAGCTGTATAATTTGAAAGCAGGCAACCTGTGGAGTGACACTAGTTTTACGGATCTACTTGCTCTCCTAAATTATGTGCTCCCAGAATAAAATGAACTCCCAAGTCGAACATACGATGTCAAACGAATGCTACGATCGATGGGAAAGATCTCTGAAAGAATACATGCCTGCCCGAATGACTTTATATTGTTTTGAAAGGACAATAAATAACTTAAAGAATGCCACAAGTGTGGTGCTTCTCAATACAAGAAAGATCATTCTAGTACTATAAAATTTTTATGGTACTTTCCAATCATTCCAAGGTTTAGGCGCCTATATGGAAGTGAGGAGACTCCAGGACAATTAACATGGCATACAGATACAAGAATTAAAGATGGGAAACTACATCACCTGGAAGACTCTCCTCAGTGGAAGAGAATTTATCCACTACTGGAAATCATTGTTTTTCCAACACTTGTATACCAACAGTTCTTTTAAACCATTGTTATAGGTGTTCTTTACCAACGGTTTGCATGAACCATTGGTAAATATTGAATTTTTATGAGTTTTCCCAACGGTTTGATGAAACCGTTGGGAAAGAATTTTTCTTTACCAATGGTTCATGAGAACCATTGGTAAAGATGGAGTTTATATGAGTTCTCCCAATGGTTTCATCAAACAATTGGTAAAGAATTGTTTTACCAACAGTTTATAATAACCATTGGCAAAGAAATCCAATTTCGACTAAGGTAGGTGACCCCCCCCCCCCCCGATTCCAAAAAAAGATTGTACAAGGTGAGAGATGCTCCCAGAAGTGATTCCCGAATTCCAGAATCCCTTGACAATCCCAATCATAGGTGCACCTCTTCCATCGGATTAGTTTCCAGGTTAGACTCCTTCCACCTCTTCTCAAGGATATCCTTCTATTCTCAAGGATAACGTTATTCCCTATTTCTAGGGTTTTTGGAAAATTTTATGATTCACTACACCATGAATTGTGTACTCAAATCACTAAATCGACGAATTGTGTACTCAAATAACTACATTGGTGTACACATTGTCCAATTTATATTTTCATTACACATATACATTTATAAGGGCATGTTTTCTCTTTCTTGTGTTCTAATTTTAAATATTCATAGTTTTTTCTAATCTCAATGCATCAAATATTACAGCTTCATGTATATGAACTCATAAGAAATTGTTTGTAATACTCACTCATAGTATTTCATGAAAATCACTCATTTCATTACGATCATTTCTGACATAAATATCTTATTCATCTTAATTTGTGTACACTATGTGTATTACATAACAAGTATGTATCATGTTTATATCAAAACGTATATATATTTAAAATGACACACTTTTCACTTATCCTGTGCACAATAGAACATATGGAGTATCTTCTTGAACTTTGAAAAATAATATGTGGTCCCTAATTATACTTCACAGAAGAAATAATAAATAATTAACCATACAGTCCAATGTTCTTTATGAATAAAATATCTACAAAGGGAACTCTCGGTAGGACATCTCCTTTTCCCATGTAGTACTTCTTCCTTCTTCATAAAACTAATTCACAAAATGTAAAATTCTCAATATTAATGACTATTAGTTTTCCTAGTATAACCATTAATCATTATACATTCAACATCATACATGAGTTATTCAGTCACCTTTTCAAAACACAATGACGATTTTCACTGATTTGGTGTTCCTCAAAATGCTTGGGAAAATCATAAAAACACATGCATTGAATCGTGTTTCTCATATGGTTTCATGGATACAAGTTCATCTCAAAAATCATGACTGTGTGGTTCAAATATCAAGAGGTCCATGGGATTATTATTCTTTACACAAATTAAGTTGTTTTCTGCAACTATGTGTTTTTTGTTTTCACTTTTGATTTAGCTGAAAGGGGAGATTTGTGGTCATTAATCATGGTTGTGGGTGGTCATTTAGGATATAAGATAGTATGACTTAATTTTAATTGATATATCCAGTATTATTATTGATTTATGTTCAATTTGATTATCTTTGAAAAGTGATGTTGTTTAATAAGTTGTTATTAATGGTTGTAATAATGACGACATGGTATAAGGGTTCACATGGTGTGTATAATGGTTGACATGGTGTCTACGATAATATAGTGTCCTGCGAATGTACATGGGAATGTACACACAGAACATGACTTGGTTATCCATGTAAATATACATGGCCAATCCCTTATGTTGAAAAGTATGTTTGGCCAAATGGGGTGCTGAAAACGTCCAATTTACACATGGCTTTGTTTCATGGGTATTCCCACATGATGTTTTGGCCATACTATAGAGTAGGTAGTAATTAGATCAGTCAAAACACCTTCACCCCTAAAATTCAAGACTATATGGTTAAATGGAAGAACCTATGTTCTAATGACATGCATAACATGGTTTCTAACTCACCTCACCTAAAAAATAAACTAGAACACTAGTTAAATGTAAGAATTCATCCTAAATGTAAACTATAACATTGGATAAATGGAAGAAATCATCCTCACTACTAAATTTCATACACATTTGGTGAAACCCCATCATTCACAAACATCACTGTAATGGATAGGCTTTTCAAAAAACACATATCCCTTAAATGTCATGAAATTATAGTAGGAACTAATTTAAAGTTGTCATGTTTACAGGTGGAATCTTTGTATCTTTTGATAAAATATTCTCAGAACTATAGAGTGGAACCTCATTCGGTGTTTTGAGGTCCACCTAGGACAACCCCCCTTCTTCCTGGACCTATGACAACCCTCCTCCTTTATGGACCCCAGACATCCCCCCACACCCTCCTCCCTAGACCATAGACATCCCCCCACCCTCCTTCCTGGACCCTGGACAACCCCCCCCCCCCCCCCCCGAGACCCCGGACAGCCCCCCACCCACCTTTCTGGACCCAGGACAGCCCCCCCTCCATCCTGGAACCCGGACAGCCCCCCCCCCCCCCACCCTCCTCCCTGGACCCTGGACAACCCACCACCCTCCTCCCTGGACCCCAAACATCCCAAAAAATCATTATTTTTATGTGAGATAAATCACAATAGATCTTGATGGTCCCTCTCCAATGAGTTTCCATCTGGGTTTGGGTCACTAATGAGTGGCATCCTGGTTTGGGACGTCACAATTCCTGGATATCCTTTTTATAGGTGTTTCTAATCAAATCCATACCCATAACTATTGAAAGTCCCTCTCCAAAATCAATTGCGACATGATTCAACGAATACACCCTACCAACCTATGATCTATGGCCCCAAACCTAGGATCCTTTAATCCATGGTTAAGGTGAGACTTGTTGAGGGCATAACTACTTTTGATGTGATCCTCATCTTACTCCTCATCCTGATCTCCTGGAATGTATAAAGCTCATGTACTCCCAACAAGACCCTTAAGGATTATGTATTCCTTGATCCACATTCAATATCTTACTGGGAAATCCTTGAATATAGGAATTTGAAATTATGTATCTTATTTTCTTATATACATTGTATTTTGTTGAATTTCTTAATATGATTCTCATATAGAGTAATGTGTCAGTTATGCTTTTATTTAAAGTAAACAGTTTTCATTTACATAATATTTTTTAACTGAACTTCAATATTATTGAATTTCATTTAAATGACTTATTGAAATTTTTTTACAAGATGTTTTGGAGTTGGATGTACAAAATTGATCGGATTTCAAATGATTTTTAAAATAATTTGAACAACTTTTTTGATTTTTCATTTTACAAGGCTTCAGATAGTGGTCGCATACACTACCCATGTTCTAATTGTGTTGGAAGACCCTGGTTGAGTCATGAAGAAATTAGCTATCATATTACCAAATATGGTTTCCAAACAGACTATTATGTGTGGTATCACAGTGGAGAGAAAATGTAATCTCAAAATGTTGATGATCCAAATGATAGAACTGAATTGGAGAGTTTGATATATGATCAGTTTACATTTATTCGAAATCATGAGAAGGAAAGGACGTCCAACCAACAAGATTTCGATACAAGCACACATGATGCGTCCAATAAAAATGATGATGTTGATAGGGTGAAAAACTGAATTATGTGGCGACGACTCTAGTATATCACCAATGTGGTAAAATTAAAAAGTTGGAATTTTTAATCTGATTGTTTCATGGGGAAACTATGTATGGGATTTCAAATACTGTAATTGATGACATTCTTACCTTTTTGAAGGAATTACACTTAGATGATGCAGATTTTTCCTCAAACCACTATATGGAATGGAATTTAGTTGATGAACTTGGATTCTCAAAAAAAATCATGCTTTCCCGAATGATTACAGCTTATTTTGGGAGGAAACTACTAAAATAAATGATTGTATCAAATGTGGAACCTCTCGATGGAAGCCAAAAGATGATGGAACACCATCTCGTGTGCCAAAAAAAGTAATGCGGCACCTTCCATTGATCCCCAGATTATAGAACCTTTTCATGTCTGATGAAATGTCAGTAAAAATGTGATGGCATGACACTGGGAGAAAAATGAATAATGAAGATTTGGTTCCTCCTGCAGATGGATTTTCATGGCAGAGATTTGGTGCTCGATACCCTAAATTTGCAGCCGACATGCGTAATGTGAGACTGAGTCTTTCATGTGATAGTTTTAATCCATTTGGGTAGATTCTTACTTCACACAGTACATGGACAGTTTTCATACACATTTATAACCTTCCCCCATGGTTGTGTATGAAAAAGCCTTACACTTTCTTGAGTATACTGATATTTGGCCCTTCTGATCCCGGGAATGATATAGATGTATACATTCAACCTTTAATAAAATAGTTGAAACTTATTTGGGATGTGGGTGTGCCCACATATGATGCCTATTTGAAAGACATATTTCAGATGTGTGTGTCGCTTATGTGGATGATCAATGATTTTACTCCTTATGAAATGATGCCTGGATGGAGCACAAAAGGAAAATTGTCATGTCCTATTTTTATGAAGAATACTCGATCGAGAAAAATGAAATATCATCATAGTTTTAGTTTTATGGGACATCGACGATTTTTTCCAATGAACCATCCATATAGAGACAATCGTTGAAGATTTGACAATACCATGGAGACTGACGATCCACCTCTGCATTTGTCTGGAACTGATGTGCTTAATGAATTGAATGATTTTAGTTATTCATTTGGGAAGGGTGTAATGAAATCTAGAAAGAGGGAAAATGTTTCTAATGATACCTATTACAATTGGAATAAGAAGAGTATATTCTTTGAGTTTTCATATTGGTCAACCAACCTGTTACGTCATTGCTTAGACATAATCCACATTGAAAAGAATATATGTGAAATGTTGCTTTCAATTATTCTAAATGTCAAGGGAAAGACAGAAGATGATTTACGATCTCGGCGTGACTTGGTAGATTGGGAGATTAGACTAGAATTGCATCCTGTCTGTATTAGTGAAAATAAATGGAAAGTTCCATGTGATTATTATGTGATGACACCTGCTGAAAAAAATCAATTTTTGGAAGTTCTAGAGACTATTAAAGTTCCTGGTGGCTATTCAAGAAATATATCAAAACGGGTCAACAGAAAATAGTTGAAGCTGAAATCTTTGAACACTCATTATTATCACATCCTTTTTCATGAGTTGATTCCAATAGCAATCCATCATCTCTTATCCAATAATGTAAGAGTCTTAGTTATTCGGTTGATCTATTTGTTTAGAGATCTTTGTGCTAATAGGTTGTCCAAATCCTTCTTGCAAAAAATGTTGATAGAGACACCATTAATTTTGTGTGAGTTAGAGAAAATAGTCCCTCCATCATTTATTACATGCATGTTGCATCTAACTGTCCATCTTCCGACCGAAATACTTCTTGGAGGACCCTTTGATTTCTTTTGGATGTATCCAACTGAAAGAAACATGTTCAAATTGAAATAATATGTTCGGAATAGGAATTATCCTGAAGGTTCTATTGTGAATGGTTACTTGGATCAAGAATTTATGGATTTCATCTCAATGTATTTTTCTGATCTTACTACAAGAATAAACAGACCAATGAGAAATGAAGAAGAATAGTTTGGGAAAATTGAAATTATTTTTCAATAACTTCCTCAGATAGGAGGAATTCCGGGATCATATACATTGACAACATTAATCCTTGAAGAGCGAGAGGTGGCACATTGCACAGTGTTGTTCAATTGTGATTTGTTTGAGGAGTATATCAAGTAAGTAAATTGTACATTTATCTCTTATCTTATCTCTTGTAATTTTAAATATTTGTCAAACTATTATTATTTTTATCTACAGGGAAAATAAAGAATTGATATATACAAAGCATAATTCTTTATCTTTGAGAAGGAAAGAGACTTTTCATAGAAAACAGTTTTCTGCTTGGTTGAAATTGAAGGTAAAAATATTTATGTAATAACTAAATAACAATAATATTTAATTAAGTTTACTATTTGTTTATATTTCAGGTATCGAGTTTGCTTACAGACTCTATTTCTGAGGAAATAAGAGCTTTGGATTTTGGTCCTAATACAATGGTCCGTGCTTGTAAATCACTTGTGATCAATGGACACAAATTTATTATCACTAAATTAGAAAGAAACATGAGAACACAACATGATGGTGTTATGCTAACTACCACAACATACTATTATGCTAGTTCATTGGATAATAGACCTCGTTCTGAAAATTTAGCTTATTATGGAGACATGGAGAAAATAATAATTTTGGATTATTTCTCACATGGTCGAGTCACGATGATGAAATGTCAATGGTTTGATTCAATGACAAGGCAAGTCACCATTATTGATGATTGTGGATTTCGAGTTATTGACATGACTCGCACTCTTTCCACCGATGAACCATATGTATTTTCATTAATGGTGAAATATGTTTTTTATGTCAAAGATCTTCATCATCCTAAATTCGGTGTAATTATTGATGTAAATCCCAGACATTTTTTTGGTGATGGTGATGATAAAGTTGACACAATCCCTACTGCAATTGGAAGCAATCTGTTTATTACTTATGATGACTCTAATAGATCAATTCTCAGATTTGATTGTGAACCTGAAGTTGTGGTGGGAAATATATAGAATCATACAGTTGTGTTCTCACCTACATGTTTCACCTACATCATTCCGAGTGTGTATCCCAGTAATTACCTTCAAACCACCATAAATATTCTGTTTCTTTATGTTTTTTTATCGGAATGGTTTTTATATAATTTGTTTTTTGCGTTACACATTAGTTACTTGTTTCCAATTACTTCCATATTTGTTTTTATTCTAGGAAATGACACCCATTGAAGAGAGTCGGTGGAAAAAGATGCTAGAAAATAATCTTTGCATGAAGCAGATGGGAGTTCCTCCACTCATCCCTGTTTTGTGTATTTTATTTCAAATATATATATTTCAATAACTTATAGTATCATGTGTTTACTTTTTTGTTAAATGTTTTTTCAGGATCCACCCCCCAGATGAGAGATATCCGACAAGGATCCTGATATTGCTCCCAGTACAAAGGCTGGTGGTAGGAGGGGGTGCTGTCAGAGTTAGACGATCATCTGGTGGTCCCAGTACTGAGGCTGGTGGTAAGAGGGCTCGTGGTGCGAGAGTTAGATGATCCACTGGTCGTACCAGATTGGACTATGCCCCTACCAGAGATGTATCTTCTATGCCCTATTTTGATCCGGGTGTGTCTTTATAGACACAAGGGATATTTAGGCCTCCAATTTTTACACTACCAGTTGGCCAGACGTCTGTGCCATCATATTTTTCTTCTGGTTCATTATCTCTGAGCTATTATATTCCACCTTCTTAGACTCTTTCTCTGACACAGTATGTGGCTGAGCAGCATACACTGAGGGACACACCACCTATAGAGGATATTCCTTCTTCTTCTGCACATCCAGTGACGCCCATTGATCCGACTACAGCAGGTATATTTATATAATGCTAACAAATTTTTATACCAAAATTTATTTTTATTATAACTTGTAATGATATTTTTTTCTTCAATAATTGATTCATCTACTGATCGGAGGTGGGGGAGGGGGCGTACTCGCTTCCATGTGGTATAGAACCACCAGACACAGTTGATGGTTGAATACAATGATGATGGACAGATGATTGATAAATCTGGGTAGGAATGTCGGGGTTTTTTGGTGACACTAGCCAAATACTCCGACATCATTCCGGTCAGCCCTCTCTCTTGGAGGAATATGCCACACTAAGTCAAGGATAATGTGTGGGAAAAAATATGGGTAAAAAATATATTAGATTTAGTGTAGTATTTTTTTAATTATATGAATTAATCTATTGGGTGTCATCTTCAGTATAACTTCCGTGATGGAGAAGGTGCACGACCAGCGCATTTAAAGGAGCTAGAAGTGCTTTGGAGAGCTTATAAGCATGAGTTGTATGTTGGCTGGTGTGATAGAGTGGGAACGGAGTTGGAGAAACTATCTATCATGGATTAATTCCCGATAGAGCAATATCGCCAAATGATTACCCATTGGGAGACTGCCAAAATTTAAGGTATTAATCCCATTTTCGGTATTTAAATGAAAGTTTTCATATTTTTCATTAATATTATCTAATTTATTATTAAACATTATTTAGGAATCTTCTAAAAAAACAAAAAATTCATTGATTCAAATAAATACCTCCACACTATGGGGCGCACTACTATGTCAGGTCATGAGAGGCAGCTGGTACAATATAGTTGTTTATAATTTTTCTTTAGGAATTTCCCCCATTATTGTTTCCTACTTAAATTATGGGATTTATTGAATATTGAATATATGATTATAATTTCACTTTATATTGTTTCAATGTCATTATAGATTCACAAATTGAATATTGAAGGACCTATCCCTCGAGAAAAATTGTTTTGCTCGAGTAGAAGGAAAAAATATGGAACTGCGATTAATGAACCGACACAAGAAAAGATTGTATGTTTTAATTTGTTTATTTAAAAGTTTAATATCTATTTTGAAATTTAATAATCTATTAATATTTTTAGGAGATTGCTTTAAAGGCCCTTGATTCCCAGTATCCTGACAATTTAGTGCCACATGATAATTTATATCAGGTTTTGGGAGATGATCACTCTAGTCGAGTACGTTGTCGACCTGGTAAGAATATTGTCCCGACGAGGTATTGTTCTTCTCCAAGAATCCATTATAGTACCACGGAGTTGGAACAGTTCAAGTAGTATGCAATAAAGTCTTATAAAAGGGTCACAGATTTGGGATTACATGTTCAAACGAGGGACAAAGAATTTTTGAAACTGATGAAAGCTTTATCTTCATCACTTCCACCAGAGGCCAGCGCGGATTTTCAGACATATATGTCGTCAATGGGTGCATTATCCAATGTACCATAAATAATTTCTAGTGGCGGTAGAGATTATGACCTTCCTGGTGATGATGAGGATGCTAAAGAGGACGAGGGTGAGGATGAGGATGGGGACGAGGGTGAGGATGGGGTCGAGGGCGAGGATGGGGCCGAGGATGAGCATGGGGATGATGACGAGGATGACGACAAGGACAGAGATGGCGAAGAGGATGAGTCCGATGATGACAGTGGTGATGGTGATAGTGATCAGGGGTAGATTGATCAATTAAATTTTTAAATTCTGTATAAATATTTAGTTTTTGTACCTGGATTTTTACTCTGGTATGGATATTTTTGAATTTTGTATAACTCTTTATTTTCGACCAAATATTGAAGCCTAATGATGTTATAATGGTTTGGAGGTGAGTGGATCTATATGAAATTTTATGTTTTATTTTGAGGAGTTTCTTTCCCTTTAATTTATTGGTTCATAAAACATAAGTTGGTGCTTCATATATTATGTAATTGGAATTGGTAACGTAAAATGTTGGTCTCGGATTTCCGTGTTGGTTATTTGGATGGTATTCTCTATCAAAAGTGGGTATATCTCTATTGAATATGGGTGTACTTTGTAATTGAATAATGTATTTATTAAAATGACCATGGAATACACATTTCCCACAATACATAAGCACCACAAAAATCATAGATAAACACTACACACCACAAGGCACCCATGGGAGACAACCCTTTAGGTAGAGTCCCTCTCGTATCCTCTTTAATTTAAGAATGCTTTAAATTGAATTTAGAATCTTTCTTAATTATGCATAATTATATTGAATTGCGTATATTGAATAAGTTTCCTTTAATATAATTGTTTCATTTGATAAATAAAGTCATGTTTTTATAATAAAACCCATCCAATGGAGGTGTGCTATATATGGAAACTCACAGTGATAGTTTAGGGTGTGATAATTTGACTCTGAATCAGTAGTTTCAACTACCTAGTACCACTTTTAAAAACAATGAATATAAAATATATATCTTTATCATTCCACAATCCTGAATCAAGAGTATGTTTTTTATAACATAAGATCAGTTTCTATAATGTTAAGGAAAACTATGTAGGATTTATTTGGAATCCTGGCCGGAAGATGCTGCCCTGCGGATGTCGATGGATCGGGCCAACACACCGCGGTCACGCCGCGGTCACACCGCGGTCATGTCGCGGTCACACTGCGGTCACGCCGTAATCACGCCACGGTCATGTTGTGTTCACGTGGTGGTAATTCCGTGATTTGTCACTGATCTAGGATGACACCCCGCGGTGGTTCACAGTCCAATCGGAATTCGATGTACGATACCTAGATAGAGTTTTAGATACACTACTCACCCTCCTCCCTAGACCCTGGAAAAACGACCAAATGCATTCGGATTGTGTTGATACTTTAGGAAAATGATCCATGGGTCATTTTTGACATGTACGAGTGAAACCTGCCTCAATTTGAGGCACTGTGTGGCCGACACCACTCAAAGTGTCTCTCATTTGTTTCAAAAGGACATCATTTTAAGTGAATTCTACAACTGACATACGGAAAACCTACCAAATACATTCATATTCTGTTGAAACATTAGGAAACCGATCCATGGGTCATATGTGACATGTACGAGTCAACCCCGCCTCAATCTGACGGCCAGTGTGGCTGGCACCACTCAAAGATTTTCTCTTTTGTTTGAAACGGACAGGATTTTATGTGAAAACAACAAATGCCATAATTAAAACCCACCACATGCATTCGTATTGTGTTGATATTTTAGGGAAATGATACATGGGTCATTTTTTATGTGAACAAGTCAAACCCTCCTCAATCCGAGGGGCAGTGTGGCCAGAACCACTGAAAGTGTCTCTCTTTTGTTTCAAAAGGACATCATTTTAAGTGAATACAACAACAAAAATACGGAAAACCAACCAAAAGTATTTGAATTCTATTGAAAATTTAGGAAAAATATACGTGGGGAATATGTGACGTGTATGAGTCAACCCCACCTAAATCTGAGGCATAGTGTGGCCGGTATCACTCGAAGTGTCTCACTATTATTTGAAATGAAGAGGATTTTAAGAGAAAACAACGACTGGCTTACAGAAAACTGACCAAACGCATTCAGATTCTGTTGAAACTTTAGTAAAACGATCCATGAGTCATATGTGACATGTAAGAGTCAACCCCGCCACAATACGAGGTCCATTGTGGCCAGAACCACTCGAAATGTCTCTCTTTTATTTGAAATGGATAGGATTTTAAGTGAAAACAACAACTGACATACAGAAAATAGACCAAACACATTTCGAATGCGTTGATATTTCAAAAAATATATACATGAGTCATTTTTGACGTGTATGAGTCAACCTCGCCTGAATCTGAGGTGCGGTGTGGCCGACACCACTCAAAGTGTCTCACTTTTCATTGAAATGGACAACATTTTAAGTGAAAACAACAACTGCGATACAGAAAATTGACCAAACACATTCAGATTTTGTTGATACTTTAGTAAAAGGATCAATGGGTAATTTTTAATATGTACGAGTCAACCCTGCCACAATCTGAGGTATGGTGTGGCCGGTACCACTCAAAGTAGATTTATTTTGTTTAAAATGGATACGCTTTTAAGAAAAATCAACCCACATATGGAAAACCAACCAAACATATTCATATTGTGTTTATACTTTAGGGAAATTATCCATGGGTCATTTGTGACGTGTACGAGTCAACCTCGCCTCAATCTGAGGTGCAGTGTGGCCGGCACCACTCAAACTGTCTCTCTTTTGTTTGAAATGGACAAGATTTTAAGTGAAAACAACAACTAACATACTTAAATCTAACCAAACGCATTCGGATTGTGTTGATATTTTAGGACAACAATACATGGGACATTTGAGATATGTACAAGTCAACCCCGCCTCAATTCGAGGTGCGGTGTGGCCGACACCACTCAAAATGTCTCTCTTTGGTTTAAAATGGACATCATTTTAAGTGAAAACAACAACTGACATACGGAAATCCGACCAAATGCATTAATATTCTATTGAAAGTTTAGTAAAAAAATACATGGGTCATTTGTGACTTTTACGGGTCAACCCCATTTCAATGCGAGGGCCAGTGTGGTCGGCACAACTCCAAGTGTTTCTCTTTTCTTTGAAATTGATAAGATTTTAAGTAGAAACAACAACTGGCATACCTAAAACCGACCAAATGCATTCGTATTGTGTTTATATTTTTGGAAAATGGTCCATGAGTCATTTGTGACGTGTAAGAGTTAACCTTGCCTCAATTAAAGATGCGGTGTGGCTGACACCACTCAAAATGTCTCTCTTTTGTTTAAAATGGACATCATTTTATGTGAAAACAACAAATGACATACGGAAAACTGACTAAATGCATTCAGATTCTATTGAAACATTATGAAAATGATCCATGTGTTATTTTGGACTTGTTCAAGTCAACCATGCCTCAATCTAAGGCATGGTGTGGCTGGAACCACTCAAAGTGTCTCACTTTTCTTTGAAATGGACAAAATTTTAAGTGAAATCAACAACTAACAGACGGAAAAATGACCAAACGCATTTGGATTATGTTAATACTTTAGGAAAAGTATCCATGGGTCATTTTTTACGTGTACGAGTCAACCCCGCCTCAATACAAGTCATGGTGTGGCTTGTACCACTCAAAGTGTCTTTATTTTGTTTAAAATGGATACGCTTTTAAGTAAAACCAACCAGCATACGGAAAACCGACCAAACACATTCTGATTGTGTTGATACATTAGTGAAACGATCCGTGGATCATTTGTGACGTGTAAGAGTCAACCCCGCCTCAATCTGAGGTGTGGTGTGGCTGAAACCGCTCAAAGTGTCTCTCTTTTGTTTCAAAAGGACATCATTTTAAGTGAATACAACAACTGACATACAGAAAACCAACCAAAGTCATTCAGATTCTATTGAAACTTTAGGAAAATGATCTATGGGTCATATGTGAAATGTACGAGTCAAACCTGCCTCAATTCGAGGTTTGGTATGTCCGGCACCACTCAAAGTGTTTCTCTTTTGTTTGAAATGGTCAAGATTTTAAGTGAAAACAACAACTGGCATACTTAAAACTGACCAAACGCATTCATATTGTGTTGATATTTTAGGAAAACTATCCATGGGTCATTTTTGACGTGTACGAGTCAACCCTGCCTCAATCTAAGTCTCGGTGTGGCCGACAACACTCAAAATGTCTCTCTTTTGTTTAAAATGGACATCATTTTTAGTGAAAACTACAACTGACATATGGAAAACCAACCAAATGAATTTGGATTCTATTGAAACTTTTGGACAATGATCCATGGGTCATTTTTTACGTGTACGATTAAACTTTTCCTCAATCTGAGGCGCCGTGTGGCCGGCCCCACTCAAAGTGTCTCACTTTTCTTTGAAATGGACAGCATTTTAAGTGAAAACAACAACTTCCATATGAAAAACAAACCAAACGCATTCGGATTCTATTGATACTTTTTAAAAAGGATCCATGGTTCATTTTTTGATTTGTACGAGTCACCCCCCCCCCAATCAAAGGTACGGTGTGGCCGGTACCACTCAAAGTGTCTTTCTATTGTTTAAAATGGATACGCTTTTATGTAAAAACAATCGGCATACGTAAAACTGACCAAACACATTTTTATTGTGTTTATACTTTATTAAAAAGATACATGGGTCATTTTTGACATTTAAGAGTCAACCCAACCTCAATCTGAGGTGCGGTGTGGCCGGAACCACTCAAAGTGTCTCTTTTGTTTGAAATGGACAAGATTTTAAGTGAAAACAACAACTCATATACTTAAAAATGACCAAACACATTCTGATTGTGTTGATATTTTAGGAAAACGATAAATGGGTCATTTTTGAGGTGTATGAGTCAACCCCGCCTCAATTAGAGGTGCGGTGTGGCCGACACCCCTCAAAATGTCTCTCTTTTATATAAAATGGACATCATTTTAAGTGAAAACAACAACTGACATATGGAAAACCCACCAAATGCATTTGGATTCTATTGAAACTTTAGGAAAAATATCCATGGGTCATTTTTGACATGTAAGTGTCATCCCTGCCTCAATCCGAGGTTCGATGTGGCCGGAACCACTCAAAGTGTTTCTCTTTTGTTTGAAATGGACAAGATTTTAAGTTAAAACAACAACTGGGATAATATAAACCGAAAAAACGCATTCAAATTGTGTTGATATTTTAGGAAAACGATCAGTGGGTTATTTTTGACATGTATGAGTCAACTCCGCCCCAATTAGAGATGCGGTGTGGCTGACACCACTCAAAATGTATCTCTTTTGTTTAAAATGGACATCATTTTAAGTGAAAACAACAACTGACATACGGAAAACTTACCAAATGCATTCTGATTCTACTGAAACTTTATGAAAATGATCCATGGGTCATTTTTGACATGTAAGAGTCAACCCCTCAACAATTAGAGGTGTTTTGTGGCCAACACCACTCAAAGTGTCTCACTTTTCTTTGAAATGGACAACATTTTAAGTGAAAACAACAACTAACATATAGAAAACTAACCAAACGCTTTCAGATTATATTGATACTTTCAGAAAAGGATCCATGTGTCATTTTTAACGTGTACGAGTCAACCCCGCCTCAATATGAGGCACAGTGTGGCCGGTAGCACTCAAAGAGTTATTCTTTTTGTTTAAAATGGATACGCTTTTAAGTAAAAACAACTCGCATACGGAAAACTGACCAAACGCATTCGGATTATGTTGATACTTTATTAGAACTATCCATGGGTCATTTTTGAAGTGTAAAAGTCAACCCCGCCTCAATCCGAGGCACAGTGTGGCCGAAACCACTCAAAGTGTCTCTCTTTTGTTTCAAAAGGACATCAATTTAAGTGAATACAACAGTTGACAAATGGAAAATTGACCAAAGGCATTCATATTCTATTCAAAAATTAGTAAAATGATACATGGGTCATATGTGATGTGTACAAGTCAACCCTTCCTAATTCTGAGGGCCGGTATGGTCAGCACCACTCAAAGTGTTTCCCTTTTTTTGAAATGGACAAGATTTTAAGTGAAAATAACAACAGGCATACTTAAAACTGACCAAACGCATTCGGATTATGTTGATATTTTAGGAAAACGATCCATGTGTCATTTTTGATGTGTACGTGTCAACCTCGCCTCAATAAGAGGTGCGGTGTGGCTGACACCACTCGAAATGTCTCTCTTTTGTTTAAAATGGATGTATTTTTAAGTGAAAACAACAACTGACAAACGGAAAACTGACCAAATGCATTCGGATTTTATTTAAAATTTTGGAAAACGATCCATGGGTCATTTTTGACGTGTACGAGTCAACCCCACCTCCATATGAGGCATGGTGTGGCCGGCACCACTCAAAATATCTCACTTTTCCTTGAAATGGACAACATTTTAAGTGAAAAGAACAACTGACATACAAAAAATGGACCAAACGCATTCAGATTTTGTTGATACATTAGTAAAAGAATTCATGGGTCATTTGTGATGTGTAAGAGTCAACCCCGCCTCAATCCGAGGTATGTTGTGGCCGGTACAACTCAAAGTGTCTTTCTTTTGTTTAAAATGGATACGTTTTTATGTAAAAACAACCGGCATACGGAAAACCGACCAAACGCATTCGGATTGTGTTGATACTTTAGGAAACAATACATGGGTCATTTTTGATGTGTATGAGTCAACTACACCTCAATCCGAGGCACGGTGTGGCCAACACCAGTCAAAGTGTCTCTCTTTTGTTTCAAAAGGACATCATTTTAAGTGAATAAAACAATTGAAATTTACACTCATCAACGATAGTTGAAAACTCTTTTTCATGAGTTGGGTCGTTTCACTCATGGGGTCATAAGTGATGAGACTCCTAAGAAAATACCTTTTCACCATATATTATAAAAAATACAAGTTCAATGCAAAAATCATCACAAATCATTACAAACCCAAATCTAGGATCAGAAAAAAAAATTAGGATTTGAGCCAATTTCAAACTCTTATTCAACTCTGATAAGTATTTCTCAGACTATTCTACCTATTAGAATTTGATGGGGAGGTGGGGGGTTGTGCTGGTTAGGGGGTTGTGTAGGGGTGAGGTGAATTACTACTAGAAGAGTGGTTGTTATATGAAGAATGAAATGGGTGTAAATAATGTTTGAGTTATTGAAACTGTTATTAACTCTACTAGATGATTGTTTTCATATGAAGATTGAAATAGAGAATTATAGTACATGACATGGTTGGAAGAGTTTGATGGTTTTATGTGTTTTTTTGTGCTATTTTAGGTGTTTTTTATGCTGTTTTAAGTCTGTTTGTATGATGTTTTTGTGCTATTTTTTATACAGGTGTATACTGGAGGGGCTACTAGAGGGCCTATTGTGCAGTATTTCTGGAAAAACACAATACTAAAAGTTCTAAACCGTTAGTATACTTTGAGAGAAATTTAAAAACACTCCCACCAGTTTTAAAACTATTGTTATAGTGTTTTGTATTCAATATATACCAACGGTTTCTTGAAACCATTGGTAAAAATGTTATACAAACATATACCAATGGTTAGTCTACAACCATCGGTAAATCAATAAATACAGTGGGTTGTACCAAAGGTTTAGATCAAACCATTAGTATAGGGCTTTCCTCAGAGCTTACTACCCTACGGTTTGGAAAACCGTTGGTATAGGCTATACCAATGGTATTCTAGCCTATACCAACGGTTTTAAACCATTGGTATAACCTTCTTTTCCAGTAGTGATCACGAGTATGCTGAATTTGGAAACGAGTCGAGAAACCTTCGTCTGGCGTTATCTACAGATGAGGTGAAACCTTTTGGTTTTCAAAGTAGCAGTCACAATACATGGCTGGTTATGTTAGTAAATTATAACTTACCACCGTGGTTATGCATGAAATGAAAATACATCATGTTATCTATGCTTATATTAGGCCCAAAACAACTGGGTAATGATATTGATGTTTATTTGGACCCATTGATCAAGGATTTTAAAATATTGTGGGATTCGGGTGTAACGTTGTATGATGCTTAAAAAATGATGATTTCACTTTGAAAGTCATGTTGTATGGGAAGATAAATGAATTTATTGCTTATGGAAATTTGTCAGGATATAGCATTAAATGAACTCAATGATGTCCCGTTTGTGAACAAGATACACAGTAAATTAGGTTGAAACATTCATCAAAAATCGTGTTTCTAGGATATCTCATATTTCTACCCTGACGGCATAAGTACCAATCTTGGACGACATCATTCGACGAAAGTTCAGAAAAACGTACAACACCGTCTCCACTAAAAGTTGATCAATTTTTTGAAAAAGTAAAATATTTGGACACTACTTTTGGTAAACCGTTTTTGAAAAACCTTACGAAAACTGGTTGGAAAAAGAGATCAGTTTTATTGAGTTACCATACTGGAATTTTCTGTATGTCAGGCATTTTATTGATGTTATGCATGTTGAAAAAAATGTTTGTGATAGTGTCATTGGCACGTTGTTAAATGCACCTGGAAAAACAAAGGAAGGAATTAAGGCTAGATTGGGCATGGTTTGGATGGGAATACGAGAAGAGTTGGCACCAGTAAAGGGTGAAAAATGAATATTTCTTCCTCCTACTGCTTACACTCTTTCTAGGTAGGAGAGATATTGGTTTTGTAACTTCTTTAATGACATAAGGTTCCAGAGGGGTATTCATCAAATATCAAGAACATCATGTCAATGAGAGATTTAAAATTAAAGAGTCTGAAATCACATCACTGCCATGTTTTGATGCAAGATCTAATTCCTATAGCTTTATGTTGCATTTTTTCCAAGAATGTCCACCATACATTAACGAAGCTCTGTTTCTTCTTCAAATCTATATGTAGCAAATTTATAGACCCGGTGAAATTGCCAACTATAGAATGATAAATTACTGTCATATTATGTGAATTGAAAATGTTCTTCTCATTGACATTTTTGGATATTATGGTTCATTTGATGAGAGAGATTCGACTATGTGGTCCTGTACATTATAGATGGATGTACCCCATTGAACGGTATATGAAACTTTTGAAAGAGTGTGTCAAAAATCGAAGTCGGCCAGAGGGTTGTATTGCAGAGTAATATATTTTTGTGAAAGCTATTGAAATTTGTACCGAATACTTGTCTGGTGTGGAAAATGTTGGCCTACTTAAATCTCGTCACCCTGAGCGGCTTGACGGTGAAGTAATTTCTGGAAGAGAGGTTGTCACAATCAATATTAGAGATCGGGAGAAGGCTCACCTTTACGTTTTTCATAACAGTTTAGACATTGACCCATATGTTGAAACCCACAAATAAATTATTAGGTGTTTGAATCCATCTAGGGATGAAAAATGGATATGATATACACATAATTGACAACTTATAGGATGGTTTCGGGACCATATTTTTAAGCTGCTAGATGAAAATCTAGACTCAATTTTATAAAGACTTCGATGGCTAGCCGGAGGAGCAAGTGTGTATTTATTATCTTATAATTCTTATGCAGTTAATGGTTATACATTCTATACTGATGAACCTGATGAAGACAATACCATGAAGAATAGTGGGGTTACACTTGTGGTTGAGGTGATACATGTTTCCGGTGCTAAGGATAGAAATCCAATTTATACAAATATGTCATACTTTGGCATCATCAAACGAATATGGGAGTTGTATTATACGAAATTCAAAGTGCTAATTTTTCAATGAAAGTGGGTTGATAACAAGAGTGCTGTTAAAATAGATGAATTAGGATTCATAAAAGTTGATTTTAGTAAGGAAGGGGAGAAATACGAACCATTTATAATGGCATCATAGGCAGTAAAGATATTTTATGTTCTAGACCCTGAAAACTGAAATTGGTCAATTGTTATGTTATCGACCAAAACAATTGAAGGGTTAGATGAAAGTTCAATGGAGGATGAACCTTTTATAGGGACTTCACAATCATTTTATAGCAGTCCCAATGTAGACAAAATTTTGTATGTCATCGGAGACCACAATGAAAGGATTTTCATAGTCGATAGAGGTGTCAAATCCCGTCATCCTTTAAAGAAAAAAAATAGATTACGGTAATCAGTTTATTTGTTTATTGTATTATACATTGAGTTATGTTATGTTATTATCTGTCCTCTGCTACTTTTATGTAATCTAAATTAAATGTTAAACCACTTCCGTAGATAATGACTTCTTCACCTACTAATGCGCCCAATCCCGAGGCACAAAAGGTCTCTCAACCAGCTATTGGTGGTCCCAGTGTAGAGCAACAATAGGTTTCTCAACCAACTGCCGGTGGTCCCAGTGCAGAGCAACAACAGGTTTATCAACCTGTTGTTGCTGGTCCCCGTGCTAATGTACAACAGGTTTCTCAACATCTTGCTTCTGGTCCCAGTGTTGATGCTAGCGCTCCAGAGGAACATATTGATGATAATTTTGAGGAAATGGTAGGAAATGAAACCCAGAAAGCAAAAAAAACAAGATTGTTGTAGTTTGATAGTGTTAGCCAAAATATTTATGGAAAAAGAAAATGGAATCAAATTTGAGTTGGGATGGAATAAACGAGGCCAACATGTTAACCCCAATAGAGCCATCTTTAGTAGCTACATTGGAATCATCACTTGGAAACGTGTGCCGATTGATGTACAGTCATGGCACCATGTTGTCACCGGGCTGAAGACACTAATGTGGTAAGATATTAGAGTAACATTATGATATCATTATTTTAATTTATTAAAATAAAATATCAAAACATTGAATTACTCTTCATCATCCATTGCAGAGTGCATTTATAGTAGTTTCCTCGCACACGGAATATGTATTATGATTTTCGGAAAGGATTAATAGAGGTTTCTGCACAATTTTAATGAAATATCATCTTCATGATATTGAAGGGAAAATCAAGCCACACCCACCTCCTCTTTATGCACACTTGATATCCCAAGGAGCGTGGGATGCATTTAGCAACCATCATGGGGAGCATACTTTTCAGGTACATTGTGTGGGGTAATATTTTGTTTGACATTACTTATATTCAACACTTTGATTGAAAATTTTTTATTTATGAAACAAAAATTGAGTGCTGAAAATAAAAAATGCGCAACAAAACCAGAGTACCTGTACCATAAAGCAAGGATGGGGTATGCTTCACTTGAGAAAAAATTGGTACGTCTTCAAAATCTACCGTACTACTTGTATGTGACATAAACCAACACCATAACCATGTTTCTCTATTTATATTCATATTGATGAATCAAAATCAAAATCCATAACCATCTCATGCCATGTGCTATGGAAGCAGGCTTATGTAAATAAAGAGGGGATACTGATAGATGAAAACACACAAAAAGTGTGGGAAAAATGTGTAAGTATGACATAATATAAATTTGATTTTCTTTAAATCACTATTACATTACAATGACTACTTATTTTTCTATATTTTCTATCTGACATAGTCATAGGAATCAACAACAACCGCACCAGATGCACACATACTTTCAGCATCCCTAAAGCAGCTAAAACAGTATGGCTGCGTCATAGGTGCGGGTTCTGGGGTGACACCCCGAACATATTTTCAAAAACAAAAAAAAGTGGAGGATCAAAATGAAAAAATGGAAAATATACAAGAAAAATTTGATATTTTTTAAGAAGAATTAAAATACCATAGATAGATGATATAAAAATTGATGGGGGAGAGGCAAAGAGAAGAAACAACTCAACAACAACCCATCCGTGACAATCCCACCCCACCCCCACCAGCTTTGAGGTGAGCCATTCCCCTAAAAAACCTGACTTAGCTGAAGTAATCAATGTTTTAATAATTTTTTATGTGAAATTTGATTCACATAGACACTGATACCTTTCCTGTACTAATATTATATAGGGTGAAAATGACTGTGATTTATATCTATCAACTCACACCTATTGCCTTGTAGCAAGGTCTACGGTGTTTAATACATAGAACGACATGCTACACAACAGACAGCTTCCGAAAAATCATCTTATAGTGTCAATTAATGTAGATAATGAGGCGAGTGCCGAGATAACTATTCCAAATGACAATGACGACATTCATACGGTTGAAAAAGTTGTTGGAACATTCATCGCATCGCTGACAATTCTTGTAAAAAAACATGTCGACAAGGAGGTATCTATTTACAATTTATTTTTCAAGATGGACCTTTAACATTTAATGAAAAAAAGTTCTAAACCGATGAATGTTATTATAGAATGACAAATAGAAGTGGGTGAAACAAAATATCATCTCAAAACTATCTCAAGGATCAACAAAAAGATTGAAATAGTCTACTGAGAGCACCTTTACCCCGCTTGTTCTATATCTACAGTTAATATCATTGCAGGCTCATGTGGATACAAAGTTGATAGACAACAATGCTCACACAATTGTTTTTCAAAAAAATATGTACAGAGAGGAAACAACATATTTCATTAGTGCTGAAAATGTAAATGAAATACTCAAGTATGAATGTCTAGGAACCTCAGTTATAAATATATACATGAGGTATGTTTTTGTGATTTGATTTTACAAAAGCTGATATACTATGATAATTATGACTAAGTACAATTTATAATTTTCACAGGTGTATATATGAAAAACAATTGAAGGGATTTCCCCACAAACAAAAATTTGGACTCGTTAGTCCTCACACGCCCTCTTCAAAAGACGAAATAGATTATGATAAAGAGGCTACAATAATGTCATTCCCGCTTGAATCATTTGAAAACAAAATTACAGATGACAGAATCATTTTAATACCAACGATGCAGGGGTAAAACTCTACAATTTAATCATCTCAACTACATTTTAATTTCGTTCTTTACTTATTCCTTTTTGTATTTTTAGGGATCATTGGTTGCTGATTTCTGTCAATTTGGATACTCCAAAGATTTATTTTATGGATTCAATGCATGGATATCCAACAAACCGACCGTGGATGATGGCGTTTGTTAATTTTTAATATACTAGATCCAACATTTTAAAACTAAACATCTAGTTTTATAATTTATGTTATCTTTTAATAAGGATTCTATTATGATAGGGTGGTGCATCAATATCATCTAATGCATGGAATGATTCCAGGGACTAAGGATAAGAACACTTATAATATCTACAACTAGAAAAGTATCCTTGTCTATATAATAACATTTCACTATCCAACCACATATCAAAACAAATAACTTATTGTTTTCGATGTTTCTGCAGTGTCCAAAACAAACAAACGGAAAAGATTGTGGTTATTATGTTTGTAAATTTATGAAAGAGATCGTATTTCGTCAATAAATTAGTATCCCTGAAGAGGTATTTTTAAAAATAATTATGAGTTCATTTAAAATATTTATTAATAATTTGTGTATTTATATTTTTTCAGTACTACCATGACTATCACAAAAACTCATTTTCAGAATATGATATAGATGTGTTTAGAAATGAATGGCCAACATACCTAATAAAAGATTGTACACAAATAGGATGAAGGTGAATTCATACTAATGATATCCATATATGATCATTGATATCTCCCTATTTTACACTTATTCATCATATATGATTACCCTTTATTATTTTTTATATCCTTAGGTTATGAAGAATAGTTTTAGAAATGATTTGTCTTTCTAGTAAAGAATAACTCATTGGACTACACTAGTCGATAGTATGGAAGTCGACTGATGCATAGTCATTCAGTCCACTCACGAGAATCTTAAAAGATTGATGGGAACCAATATCTTGGATTTTCAATTTTCTAATTTTAGTTTCCCTTATATGTGGGTGAGGGTGTCCAGGAGGGAGGGGGTGTCCAGGAGTGGGGGGTGTCCAGGAGGGGGTGTTTCCAAGAGGGAGGGGGTGTCTAGGTGTGAGGGTGTCTAGGAGGGGAGGGAGGGGGTGTGTCCAAAAGAGAGGGGGTGTCCAGAAAAAGATCCATTAAATTCCATTCAATACTGATAATATACAATTGGTAGATCACTTATAGAGTAGCCTGAAGTGGGTCTGTAGTGAGGCATCAAAAGTTCCAACCAACTAAACCAATTCCAGGCCCATTAAAAGGCCCAAGAATTATATTCTAGTTAAATTTGAGCCCCAATATATCTTATTTAATGTCGTAAAGACCCAAAATATGCATCATTTACCTTTCTCACATTATATTTATGTGAAATTTCGTTCCTATTCCTCCAATATATTTTTTGTTCGGTGTTTTTCCTTGATTTGTTAAATTGTATCTCTTAAAAATATATATGATTTTATAATTTATATTATTTAATGATGGTGTATGATTAATATTTATTCCATTATCAAATAGATGATGAAAATATAGTTGGATAAATAATGTTATTAATGGGTATACACTAAAGAACTAGGAGGGAGGGGGTGTCTAGGAGGGAGGGGGTGTCTAGGTGGGAGGGTGGGTGGGTGGGTGGGGGTGTCCAAGAGGGGAGGATGGGATATCCAGGAGGGGAGGGGGATATCCTGGGGGGAGGGAGGGGGTTGTCCAAGGAAAGGGAGGGGGATGAAAGGGGATGAAGGGGGGTAGTTCAGGATTAGGGAGGGTGTTGTAGGTGGAGTGGTGGGAGGGAGGGGCTGCAAGGGGAGGGGAGGTGGCTGTCTAGGGGTGATGTCTCGGGGAGAGGAGGGAGGGATTTTTTCAAGAAGGAGGGGGTGTCCAGTAGGGGAGGGGGCTGTCCAGGAGAGGAGGGGGGCTATCCCGGAGGTGGGAAGGGGCTGTCTAGGGAAAGGGAGGGATGCAAGGGGAGGGTGGGTGGTGCTGTCCAGGGGAGGGAGGGGGTTCTCTCCAAGGAAATATGGACATGTAGGGGGGATGTAAGGGGAGGGTAGGGGGCTTTTAAGGGGGAGATAGGGGGCTGTCTAGGGGGTCTATCTCGAGGAGGGGAGGGAGGGGCTGTCTTGGGGTGGGGAGGAAGGGGGTTGTTTTGGAAGGAGGGGTGTCCAGCAGGGGAGGGGGCCGCCCAGGAGATGAGGGGGTCTGTTTAGGAGGTGGGAAGGGGGTTTTCCAGGGAAAGGGAGGGCTTCAAGGGGAAGGAGGGGGGTGTCATCCAGGGGAGGGAGGGGGTGCTATCCAAGGAAATATGGACATGTAAATGTTGTAATAAGTAACAATTGAGATTTTATTAATGTATTATTTCATATTAATGTTTATCTTATTTCATTATTGTATTACAAACATAATATTTGTTTTCTTGTATAGGTGAAATCTTTTTCTAGAGTTTGAATGCTTTTTTCGGCAACTAATACCATGGACAATGATTTTTTAGAGCAGTTCATGGATGAAAAAAGGATAAAACATCAATGTTTTTAACTATTTTCTGGATTATTATAATTGTAACCAAATTAAAAATTGTTGGAATTGTATATAGCAGTGTGTTGTTTTGTATTCATGGTTTCAAGTATACATATACAGCATTTTTGTTCTTCTATGCTTTGTGTGTGGGTGTTGTTTTTACTTTGTGCAGGTGTTGTCATGTGTGCAGGTGCTTTTTAGGTGTTATACAGGTTCTGGGTTTGCACAGGCAATTTGGCCTTTATCAGTGCTAATTAAGCGCTGATATATGGATAATATATCATCGCTTGCTTAGCACTGATAAATGTAGTATTTATCAGTGCTGAAAATAGCGCTGATAAATACTACCTTTATCAGTGGTTGTCAAGCGATGATAAAGGTACACCTTTATCAGCACTTTTTTAGCACTAATAAAGGTCCCCCTTTATCATCGCTATGTTTAGCGCTATAAAAGGGGATGCCCCTATCTTCTCCGAGATTAACAGCTCTTTTTTAGCGTTGTTAAAGGCGGTTTTTAGTGCTATTATAAGCCCTATTTTTAGTAGTGATAACAATACAAAAATAATATTAAGAAATACATTAACCATAAAAATAGTATCCAACATCAAACTTAATCCATTCCAACCTTTAGACTTATCCAAAATACGTCTGTCTAAATGTACAGTCCAAAATTTATAAGTAAGGTAAACACAATGAAGATATTTTTTGCCATGTAATAACATATGAATACCTATATCATGTATTCTTTTAAAATAAGGTAACACCCTGAATTATCATAAAACCTTATTGATTACATTTATTCTCCCTTACTCATTATTGTATACTGGATATACTACTTATGTTCAAAAATGATGTAACCTCCAACAATAATGGAATAAACAAACCATTAATTAGTAAAAAAATAGTCAAGAATATCGAATATAATTTATCCAAATCAATAATATCTTTTTCCAAAATCACTACCTCAGTATTAGAACCATATTAATGTTTATCTTTACTTCAACAATGTATTTTACAAAAATGTTTAACTTGCTATTGAGTCACTTTTCTTAGAACCATATAATCCCAAATCCTCAATGAAATAGAACCACAATTCAATCCTTATTTATTTCCATAATTCATATAACCAGTACGTCATTCAGACAACACTCAAATGAAATAATTATTTAATAACAACATAATAACACTAGTCATTCTTCTTCATATGTGGTAGTATCATAAATTTATTATTATCCAATAGTGTCATTTGGGGCATACTCTAATGATTTAGACATTGATTCGTGTAGTGTCCCAATGTCTTATAGATGAATCATTGTACATTTGAAACCTTTTTCTAACCCTTAAAATCACATACTTCATGTCTTTTTTCTTCACATGTATAGCAGACTCCACTTCCCTTCAAGAATTTACCAATTTCATTCTTTCCACAGTTATCACATATGAGAAAATCCTTCATTCCCCTCTTCCATTTATCCATATTTCTCTCTACCATCCTTTTCCTCTCTTGCTTCCCTTCAAAGGAAGAGGTCTCAGAGAATTTTTTACTTATATTATTAACACATGATAATATTTCTTCATATGATTAGAATACGTGGGAGAATATTTCCCTTCTAAATGTTGGATTAATACCATGAAAGATAAGATCCTTCTTACTCTTTTGATAATGCATATTGTTGGAGTTCGCATTCCTTCTACTGGGTGCCATTTCTAAACAATGGAATACACTAGGTTTGTTTAGGAATCAAAATGCATAATTATAAACATGTAAAATACCTAACGTAAATTGAAAATATTATACATATAATCTCTAATCAGAAGAAATGTTTTATTTAAGAAAGTATTTAATCTTAAATCCTTCATAATGGTTTCTAATAAAAATATGAATTATCTTAAGCATATCCCCGGGAGTTCCATAACCAAGAGTGCATCCGGGCCCATTGTCATGTACCAAGATACCCTATGTCAAGCCCAAAACTCCTTGTTGGATTTTTCATTCCTAGGTACATCTATTCCAGAGCTACCTCTACCAGCTCGTATCCAGATAGGGATGTATTGCTTGGAAAATACATAAAGTCTCTACATTACCAAAATTCTTAGAAGTTCTTATGTACTAATCCTCAAAGTCCATATTAGGGTAATGTTCTCTAATCAGGGTTTTACTAAATCTAGTTTCCAAGGTTTGCACTAAACTTTCTCTGATACCAACTATAACACCCTGGACCCAGAAGCCCAGAGCCAGTGCATTATTTTAATACATTAGCATGATTATAAGGAATCAAGTCCTGAAGGACAGATCGGTTTAGTAGTATTGAAAAATAGATTACATACATAAACTTTACATTACACATTCAAACATAAAACACAATGTAAATAATTTGTTGAGAACACCATTATTCCCCCAGCTTAACCCTTCATGTCAAACATAAAACACTTCTTGGAATCCTGGGAAAACGTAACATAATAAAGGGGTGATCTCACATGCTCAGTAGGGTAAATAATTTATCAAAAGCCATAAACTTTTAAGTAAAGATGGTTAATTAAAACAACATCCTTTTAAACATAAACCTGAACATAATATGGAGAAAATAAATCAAACATTACCATATAAACATTCACATGGTTATTCAACTATTTGAATAATGACATGAAATAATTAATTTCATTATGAGGGAATGCCTAATGTCGAACATCATTCCCACATAGTCAAGGCCTCGTGCCAAGACTAAAAATAAATTTTTTTTTCAATGCTTTGTGCCAAGACACTAGTTTGTCTCATGAGACCTACAAATGCATCAAGAATCTATAGCGGGCTCCATCTGTCAATTATTAAGTCCACTACATTCCTCATATGAAAATGTTGAAATATATCATAAACATTTGTATTAAAACTATCATACAAAAATGCCAATATTTCAACCATAAAACATGAAGGGTATAAAAATAGAACATCCACAGTCAAACATATCAAAACTCATTCAATAAAATATGGAATATTTTATTAGAATAAATCAACCTTAACCAAGAATAATATCTAATAAATGATGTTGACATTGTCACGACCCGTCCTCGGGGCCCGTGTCGTGACTACCCCAAGCCCACCTTCCATAGGCCAGGGGCTGGCAACTAGCACCAAGGCGTAAATCCCGGTAAAAAGGGAAGGCATTGCCTTTGTAAACTAAACAATCACACAGAGTACAAGAGGAAGAAGTGAATACTAAGTAAAAACTGAGTACAACAGTAAGTGCGGAAAGTATAAAGGGGCCGGAAATACAAGCCCAACTGTAAAGTACAACTCGAAAGGGAAAACAACAACTGAAAAGTAAAGCTGCTACGCCGAGCTGTCCACTGGAAATCCCACCTGAAGGGTGGGTACAGATAGCTCCTCTGCTCCTCGGGTCCCGTCGTCTGCTCCGAGTATGTCCCGCCCAGTGGTCCACCTACGGGTACCGCCTCGTCGTCACGTCCACCTCTGGGTACCGTCTCGTCGTAAGTTCCTCCTCCGGGTACCATCTTGTCATATAGTCCACCTCCAGGTACAGTCCAGTCCTCGAACACTTGGCCTCTGTCAGCACTGCCCGTCGTCTGCAAACAACACAACGAGGTGCGGGCATAGCCCGTACAGGGGTGAGTATAACAATACTCAGTAGGGACCCCGAGACCCTCAAGGTCTCACTAAAACCAACAAGGATAACCACATAGAAGATCTCAACAGATAACCTCTACTTAGGTATATGCCCATACATATACCTAAGTTATCAAGTAACCCATCTCAATCATGAGGAAACACAAGGATTGTGAAATCAACGGATAACTACTACCCAGGTATATGGCCATACATATACCTAAGTTATCAAGTGACCCATCTCAATCATGAGGTAAAAACAAAGGTCAAAAGTCTCAGCTCAAACCAGGATTTTCATTATCGAAACCGTAACTGCTGAAGAGCTCCATCTCTGGAGTGTACAGTGGTCCTGTCACAACTCCGAGGTACTGCTCACTAACCCAGGACTGCTGAAGAACTCCACCCATCGAGTACTGCGGGCCAGCTGCTACAACCAAGCACTCCCATGTGCCGCTACAACCAAGCGCACCTCTGTCGTGGGTCTGCCGCTACAACCAAGCGCTCCCATGTGCCGTTACAACCAAGCGCACCTCTTTCGTGGGTCTTCCGCTACAACCAAGCGCTCTCATGTGCCGCTACAACCAAGCGCACCTCTGTCGTGGGTCAACCGCTACAACCAAGCGCTCCCATGTGCCGCTACAACCAAGCGCACCTCTGTCGTGGGTCTGCCGCTACAACCAAGCGCTCCCATGTGCCGCTACAACCAAGCGAACCTCTGTAACACACCGAGTCATTCGATCAGCAGTCGTCAGGTCTCAGCCAGCTACACGGTCTCCGTACTCCGCACGCTCGTCACTGGGAGGGTCCGCTCCACGAGCTACAGGTCGATACTACAAGTATCTCAATGTCCCACGAAGAAGTATCTCAAAGGACCGCCTCGTCATAGGGGCTCAACACAGCAGACGACGCGTCAATCGGACGCCCGGTCTATGAATTATTAGCCTTTTCGTCCCAGGGGCCCGGTTGGTTTCGTGTGCGAACCAACCCGGCCGTATCTCAACTACACCCCAAACTCTCATAGGGTATACTCATAGGGACTGTTTCTCAATGTGATCACCAACGCCGCTGACGGTTCGTCAAACGGACGTTCTGTCAGAAAGGTATCAGCTTTTCCGTTCCAGGGGCCCGGTTGGATTTCGGTGCGATCCAACCCGGACACTATCCATTTGCATCCAAATCTCGGGCGTAGGATGCCCAAAGTTCCGTATTGTCAACCGGAACTCAACGCAACAGACGACGTGTCAATCGGACGCTCGGTCTGAGAGTTATTGGCTTTTTTGTCTCACACCCACCCTGGGAAACTTCCCAGGAGGTCACCCATCTTGATCACTACTATAGGCCAAGCACGCTTAACTATGGAGTTTTAACCACGTAGGCTCCCGAAAAGGAAGGTGCACCTTGAGTATAGTATACCGAAACGACCGTCTCGATCCAAGGATCGCTACGCAACTGACGGTTGGTCGATCAGGTGTCTGCAGCCCAAGTTATGGGCATTTGAACCAATCATGTTCGAAGACGGGGGGGTCTGGGCCCGGTCCGACCCGGCCCAGTACCCCCTGGGCCGGCCCGACCCAGGTCGACCCGGCCCGAGTGGCGGCCCGACACAGCGGCTCGGCCCGGCCAGCGGCTCCTCTAGGCCAGCGGTGCGGCGGCGCGGTGGCGCGACGGCTCGGCGGCTCGGCGGCGCGGCGGCTCGACGGCACGGCGGCTCGGCCAGCGCGGCGCGCTAAAGGGAGGGTCATTGCCCCCCTTTAATTTTTAAAACGGCGGCCCCTTTAAGGGGCCGCGCCATGTGTATTGCCGGGGGGGTTACACCCCCGGGCTCCCCCCCTGTAATGGCCGGTCGGCGCGGGGCCGGCCGGGTTCTCGCCGCGGGACCCCGCGGTCCCGCTACTTCCGGCGACGGCGGCTGGATTTCCAGCCGCCTCCTTCGAGTTCTCCGGCGGCCGGTGTTTCCGGCCGCCACTTCCAAGATGAACGTGAATCCGTTTGACGCGGCGTGACGACGCCGCGTCCTTCCGCCGCGGTCCGACTCCGGTCGCGACCTCGTTTGAAACCTACGGCGCGACACGATGGCGCCGCGTTCCTTCGTCGCAGCCTGCTCCGGCCGTGTTTTCTTTTGTTCCTGCGCGGTGCGACGACACCGCGCTGTCTTCGCTAAATCAACACCAAGGATTAGAAGGGGGAGGAGAATCGGCCGTGTTCGTGTGGTCCGGTCTCCTCCCGTTATAACGATAACAGTCGGCCAATCGTAAAAACACAACGATGAACTTTTCACAATTTTTAATAAAATTTGGAACAACGTCCAACAGATTATTCTTTCATGTTCGAGGGAAAGAAACACGTAATTTGAAAAAAAAAAGACAAAACCCCTACCTCGGATTCAAAGTTCATTCGTCGCCGATGCGGAAATCGGTGTCGCGGAAGACATCCTCGCGGAACGTGCCTCCGTAATCGTCATTGAAGAAGTCACGAATCTAAGCGGTGTTGGTTCGTTGACGTCGGGAAACATTCGAAGATGAAGAGTCGTCGATGTTCCCTGCAGACGACGCCCATTCATTCAACAGGGAAGGAGGTCGTGGAAAGGAAGAAGAAGTGTCGTCTTTCTGCTTTGGAAAAATGCATTCTTCGTTGGAGAACTCTAATTCTCCCAAGTGTTGGGCATCGCAGTACTTTACCAGCGTTCCTTCGCTTGGTGAAGTCGTCCCCCAAACTCTCTCCCAAGATCCCTATATATAGGTGAGGGGGAGAGGTATGTAACCATCGTGGTTACATAATATTTTTAAAAAAGGGGGGGGGGTCGGGTGAAATAAATTGCGTTGACGCAATTAAAGAGGTCCGTTGGCACCACTTAAGAGGGGAGGGTGCCAAGGAGTTTCTCCCCATTTAATGGGGAGTTGAGGAATTAAGAGGCTCTCCCTCATTAATGAGGGAGAGTTGGGAGGTTTCCTCTCCTCCCATTAATTGGGGGGTTAAGCCCCGTGTGGTCCCCACCACAATAAACCACCCATGGGAGGTTTAGTTTGGGTGGGCCCCACCACCATAACCTCTCAAGGGAGGTTAAGGTGTGGTGGCCCCACCTCCAACCTCCATGAGGAGGTTTCAACCACCTCACTCCCAATGGCGGCTGAAATAAAATAAAGTGCAACATGGCACGTTATTTTATTATTACACTTTTAAAGAAAACCCAAAAAAACAAACCTCCGCTCTCGATAAAACACAACTACGGAAAAAGAGTTCCTAAGAAATTACTGGCGATGCAGTTCCATCGGTGCCCTCAGAATTCGATTCCGGGAACCGGTTCAAAAGTTAGAAATTCCCGCTCGTTCGTTCACTGAACGTACCCGAGCTAAACATCGGAAATTAATTCCGGGCACACCGGGCCTCGGAATCAGGCACCGTCAGAAACTGCGTTCTTGTAAAATTCCAAAGAAAATTAAGAAAAAATTTTCCTTGAAATTTCCGGGTCTTTAAATTACTCCCACCTCAGGGCTTTACGTCCCTGTAAAGCTTCAACGCAAACTAGGGTCACAAAAGCATTACAGAGCATGCATCTGAGCCTTCCGCTCCCATTTGCTCACCCAGAGGTTCCCGTACTTCCAGACAAAAATCACCCGAGGAATCAACCGTCCTTGTAGGACCTGCTCCCGTCGATCCTCAATCCCCACTGGAACCTCCGTGCATGATGCCCTGTCATCGACGTCTAACTCCCTGAGGTCGATGATGTGTGAAGGATAAAGAAAGTATCTCCTCAGTTGAGATACGTGGAAGACGTCGTGCACCTAGTGCAACTGAGGTGTATGGGTCAAGCGGTAAACCACCTCACCTACCCAGATGAGGACCTAGAAAGGTCTGTTGAACCTCGGAGATAACTTGCCGCCTTGGCCACATCTCCGTAAACCGCATCGAGGTGAGACCTGTATCAGGACATGATTGTCATCCTCGAACTCCAGAGGTTTACAATTCCTGTTAGAACTAGAACTTAAACGACTGCTGCCCCGAGGGTAAGGTTGGCCGACTCAAGAGTGATCGGTCGCACCCTCTCGTGCATGAGTTTAACTTGTGATTCCCAGGGTTTCCTTTTCGCCGATCAAGGAAAACTCATCTCGACGCTTGCCTAATACCGTCAATTTGAATATGAATAGTGATTGCCAAATTCATACTCAAACTAACATCGTAAGGCCTTGACGCTGCCACCAAGAGGTCCCAACCGAGACTCTCGCCTCAAGGGTCAGATCACACCGTCGGTGTAAGTGTGACTATCGAGTCTCCTCCAAAAGGTATCTCCAGACGTGAGGGTCAAGTCAACGGCTTAACCGGAAACTCTAGGTCTGGGACTAGATTCATGGAAGGAAGGGATGATTCGTATCGATGTCTGTGGCTATGACAGCTAGTAGAAGACAAAGTCCACACTTCGAAACATCCTTAGAGCCCTTTTTGGTCACACTCCATGACTTCGAGCAGCTACTCTCTTTCCCTGATCTCCAACTCCCTGAGTCTAGCGGGGACTACAAAGGCGGGTGATGGTAAAATGTTGAAATGTATACCACCACAAGCTGTTATCCTAGCTCTGCCTCCATGTCTGCTGCTCTGCAGATTTATCTGTCCTTGACATTACCTCTTCTTGAAACATTTTACACACCCAGGTCTCTGAGACTGGTGTCAGTTTCCTGCTTTCCAAACTTCTAACATTCTCTGGCTGTATTCGATCTGCAAAGAATTCTCAACCACAAAGGTTCTTTCTATCCCCCTAGTCTAAGTAGGAATGCATAGAGAAAAGGTGCTGGCTCAGAATCCCTTAAACATACACTGCTCAGAGGTCCGACCTCTATTGCACTGATCGAAACGCATCCATCGAGTACCCAGTATGTTCAGTACACCTCGATGAATTCTCAACTACCGACACGTCGTCCCGCCGAAACTGTAAAAGCTCTAGAAAACTCCCGGCCACCTCCTCAAGCCAGTCCTTAGCTGCCTATGAGTCAGGTTCGCCTTGAAACATGAGGGTAACTGAAGTTAGAACACATATAAGGCAGTAATCCTACATGTGTCACCTACCGGTACCGCCGGTTGTATCTGCTGACCAACAGGTAGTGATGTATAGCTGACACACTACCCAAAGGTACTATCTCAGGGATCGGTCCACGTACCGAAGCCTCATCACTATGCGGACCATCCTCATGGTCATTCACTAGAAAACACTAGTGGCCAAGTCCATCATCCACTCTATTGATGTCTCAGCTAGGCGGAAAACTCTAGCAATCGCCTCCAGCCACTGCTCTGCTGTCTGGGAAACTGCCTCGCCTCGTAACCTCGGAGGCTACTACTGCTGGAACTCGTACAACGCGCTCTGCCAGCGTGCACCTTCCACTAGTACAACTATTGGAATCCGCTTCCCAACAGGTGGTGGTGCTGCTGGTACACAACCCGAGGGTGCCAACATAGTAAAAAGGGCCCTGCACCAGAGCCTCGTCGCTCGGTGAGCCATCATCGAGTACTCTCTCGGAACTCCAACTGACTGTCTGCGTGGAGATATCCTGAACCGATGCGACATGGTCAACATCTTATACCTGGTGAGCTGACCTGGTTTGAGCTGACTTAAAACTTTCTGGAAACACACACGCAATCAGTGTTTTCATGCACAAAGTCCGAAATCAGTTTTCAGGGTCCTGGTGTATGGATACGTCGGCCGCCCGCACCAACACTGGACTCCCTGAACTAAAAACCACACTCGGTACTCTTAACACTATTGCTTCATAGAAAGAAACATCAGAGTTATAAGTTCTGCGGTAGAACCGAACTCCTCTGATACCAATTTGTCACGACCCGTCCTCGGGGCCCGTGTCGTGACTACCCCAAGCCCGCCTTCCATAGGCTAGGGGCTGGCGACTAGCACCAAGGCGTAAATCCCGGTAAAAAAGGGAAGACATTGCCTTTGTAAACTAAACAATCACACAGAGTACAAGCGAGAGAAGTGAATACTAAGTAAAAACGGAGTACAACAGTAAGTGCGGAAAGTATAAAGGGGCCGGAAATACAAGCCCAACTGTAAAGTACAACTTGAAATGGAAAACAAAAACTGAAAAGTAAAGCTGCTACACTGAGCTGTCCACTGGAAATCCCACCTGAAGGGTGGGTATAGATATCTCCTCTGCTCCTCGGGTCCCGTCGTCCGCTTCGAGTATGTCCCGCCCAGTGGTCCACCTCCGGGTACCGCCTCGTCGTCACGTCCACCTCTGGGTACCGTCTCGTCGTGAGTTCCTCCTCCGGGTACCATCTCGTCGTATAGTCCACCTCCAGGTACAGTCCAGTCCTCGAACACTCGGCCTCTGTCAGCACTGCCCGTCGTCTGCAACCAACACAACGAGGTGCGGGCATAGCCCGTGCAGGGGTGAGTATAACGATACTCAGTAGGGACCCCGAGACCCTCAAGGTCTCACTAAAACCAACAAGGATAACCACATATAAGATCTCAACAGATAACCTCTACTTAGTTATATGCCCATACATATACCTAAGTTATCAAGTAACCCATCTCAATCATGAGGAAACACAAGGATTGTGAAATCAACGGATAACTACTACCCATGTATATGGCCATACATATACCTAAGTTATCAAGTGACCCATCTCAATCATGAGGTAAAAACAAAGGTCAAAAGTCTCAGCTCAAACCAGGATTTTCATTATCGAAACCGTAACTGCTGAAGAGCTCTGTCTCTGTAGTGTACAGTGGTCCTGTCACGACTCCGAGGTACTGCTCACTAACCCAAGACTGCTGAAGAACTCCACCCATCGAGTACTGCGGGCCAGCTGCTACAACCAAGCGCTCCCATGTGCCGCTACAACCAAGCGCACCTCTGTCGTGGGTCTGCCGCTACAACCAAGCGCTCCCATGTACCGCTACAACCAAGCGCACCTCTTTCGTGGGTCTGCCGCTACAACCAAGCGCTCTCATGTGCCGCTACAACCAAGCGCTCTCATGTGCCGCTACAACCAAGCGCACCTCTGTCGTGGGTCAGCCGCTACAACCAAGCGCTACCATGTGCCGCTACAACCAAACGCACCTCTGTCCTGGGTCTGCCGCTACAACCAAGCGCTCCCATGTGCCGCTACAACCAAGCGCACCTCTGTAACACACCGAGTCATTCGATCAGCAGTCGTCGGGTCTCAGCCAGCTACACGGTCTCCGTACACCGCACGCTCGTCACTGGGAGGGTCCGCTCCACGAGCTACAGGTCGATACTACAAGTATCTCAAAGTCCCACGAAGAAGTATCTCAAAGGACCGCCCCGTCATAGGGGTCTCAACGCAACAGACGGCGCGTCAATCGGACGCCCGGTCTGTGAGTTATTAGCCTTTTCGTCCCAGGGGCCCGGTTGGTTTCATGTGCGAACCAACCCTGCTGTATCTCAACTACACCCCAAACTGTCATAGGGTATACTCATAGGGACTGTTTCTCAACATGATCACCAACGCCGCTGACGGTTCGTCAAACGGACGTTCTGTCAGAAAGGTATCATCTTTTCCGTTCCAGGGGCCCGGTTGGATTTCGGTGCGATCCAACCCGGACACTATCCATTTGAATCCAAATCTCGGGCGGAGGATTCCCAAAGTTCCGTATTGTCAACCGGAACTCAATGCAACAGACGGCGCGTCAATCGGACGCCCGGTCTGAGAGTTATTGGCTTTTTCGTCTCACACCCACCCTGGGAAACTTCCCAGGAGGTCACCCATCCTGATCACTACTATAGGCCAAGCACGCTTAACTATGGAGTTTTAACCACGTAGGCTCCCGAAAAGGAAGGTTCACCTTGAGTATAGTATACCGAAACGACCGTCTCGATCCAAGGATCGCTACGCAACTGGCGGTTCGCCGATCGGATGTCTGCAGCCCAAGTTATGGGCATTTGAACCAATCATGTTCGAAGACGGGGGGGTCTGGGCCCGGTCCGACCCGGCCCAGTACCCCCTGGGACGGCCCGAACAGGGTCGACCCGGCCCGAGTGGCGCCCCGACCCGGCGGCTCGGACCGGCCAGCGGCTCGTCCCGGCCAGCGGCGCGGCGGCGCGGTGGCGCGACGGCTCGACGGCTCGGCGGCGCGGCGGCTCGACGGCACGGCGGCTCGGCCAGCGCGGCGCGCTAAAGGGAGGGTCATTGCCCCCCTTTAATTTTTAAAACGACGGCCCCTTTAAGGGGCCGCACCATGTGTATTGCCGGGGGGGTTACACCCCCGGGCTCCCCCCCCCCTGTAATGGTCGGCCGGCGCGGGGCCGGCTGGGTTCTCGCCGCGGGACCCCGCAGTCCCGCTCCTTCCGGCGGTGGCGGCTGGATTTCCAGCCGCCTCCTTCGAGTTCTCCGGCGGCCGGTTTTTCCGGCCGCCACTTCCAAGATGAACGTGAATCCGTTCTACGCGGCGTGACGACGCCGCGTCCTTCCGCCGCGGTCCGACTCCGGTCGCGACCTCGTTTGAAACCTACGGCGCGACACGATGGCGCCGCGTTCCTTCGTCGCAGCCTGCTCCGGCCGTGTTTTCTTTTGTTCCTGCGCGGTGCGACGACACCGCGCTGTCTTCGCTAAATCAACACCAAGGATTAGAAGGGGGAGGAGAATCGGCCGTGTTCGTGCGGTCCTGTCTCCTCCCGTTATAACGATAACAGTCGGCCAATCGTAAAAACACAACGATGAACTTTTCACAATTTTTAATAAAATTTGGAACAACGTCCAACAGATTATTCTTTCATGTTCGAGGGAAAGAAACACGTAATTTGAAAAAAAAAGGACAAAACCCCTACCTCGGATTCGATGTTCATTCATCGCCGATGCGGAAATCGGTGCCGCGGAAGACATCCTCGCGGAACGTGCCTCCGTAATCATCATTGATGAAGTCACGGATCTAAGCAGTGCCGGTTCGTTGATGTCGGGAAACGTTCGAAGATGAATAGTCGTCGATGTTCCTTGCAGACGACACCCATTCATTCAACACGGAAGGAGGTCGTGGAAAGGAAGAAGAAGTGTCGTCTTTCTGCTTTGGAAAAAGGCATTCTTCGTTGGAGAACTCTAATTCTCCCAAGTGTTGGGTGTCGCGGTACTTTACCAGCGTTCCGTCGCTTGGTGAAGCCGTCCCCCAAACCCTCTCCCAAGATCCCTATATATAGGTGAGGGGGAGAGGTATGTAACCATCGTGGTTACATAATTTTTTAAAAAAAATGGGGGGTCGGGTGAAATAAATTGCGTTGACGCAATTAAAGAGGTCCATTGGCACCACTTAAGAGGGGAGGGTGCCAAGGAGTTTCTCCCCATTTAATGGGGAGTTGAGGAATTAAGAGGCTCTCCCTCATTAATGAGGGAGAGTTGGGAGGTTTCCTCTCCTCCCATTAATTGGGGGGTTAAACCCCGTGTGGTCCCCACCACAATAAACCACCAATGGGAGGTTTAGTTTGGGTGGGACCCACCACCATAACCTCTCAAGGGAGGTTAAGGTGTGGTGGCCCCACATCCAACCTCCATGTGGAGGTTTCAACCACCTCACTCCCAATGGCGGCTGAAATAAAATAAAGTGCAACATGGCACGTTATTTTATTATTACACTTTTAAAGAAAACCCAAAAAAAAACCTCCGCTCTCGATAAAACGCAACTACGGAAAAAGAGTTCCTAAGAAATTACTGGCGCTGCAGTTCCATCGGTGCCCTCAGAATTCGATTCCGGGCACTGGTTCAAAAGTTAGAAATTCCCGCTCGTTCGTTCACTGAACGTACCCGAGCTAAACTTCGGAAATTAATTCCGGGCACACCGGGCCTCGGAATCAGGCGCCGTCAGAAACTGCGTTCTTGTTAAATTCCAAAGAAAATTAAGAAAACATTTTCCTTGAAATTTCCGGGTCTTTACAGACATAGTTGAAAATGATCAGTAAAACGTTTTGAGTGAAATATACATTTTTTTGAAATCATTTAAAAGTCACACATTTATAAAGGAATTTAATTAAAAGAGAATTTTGAATCAAAGTTTCCCATACCACTTTGAAACTTTTGAAAGGAATTAACATTTTAAAAAAATTATGTCCATATAAATAAATCGTTAAACCCATTTTGAAAACATGGACATTAATGGGAAAGATTTAGAAGAATAAATATTTAAAACATTTAAAATGATGTTTTAGTTATAGATTACCTTTAAAGAGTCATTATGAAATGTCTTTTATGAAACATGGACATGGATAACAAATATGTCTCAGAAAATACTTACACATAAACAATCTCGGATAATAAGGAGATTGAGGAATTAACCCTTACCTTGCACTTTCCTTGGGTCGAGGGTACATTTAACCTCTTCTATAATGACCATAGTATGTTATTAAATTATACCAAAAGAATATTAATATTTATTATATCATACATGATTCAGTTATGACTTTATAAAACCCATTTAATAATTATTTCCATTTAAATTAACATTACTGGTAATAATTGCCTTCATTATCGTACATGTTTTAACTTTTTATTCTTGATCGTATCATTTAGATCATGATTTAAATACTTACAGAATATTAAACATGATTTATATATAATATATATTGATAATATAAATATGTATAATAGATAGATATTTGAAAATTAAAACACCATTTATAGAGACAGTAGGTCGTACGTACGCATAAACGACGTTTCTGATTTCATATCGTATTGAATAAAAGTAAGTCAATAAGATATATGTAAGTACATACACACAAAAACACACATATATATATATTTATACAGTAGAATTATTATTTCATATATAACATACTTATTAATAATATATATTTTTATAATCATCCTTCAATGGTGAACCTGAAAATTAATCTAATCACATCGTGGAGACGGTAAGCCGTACGTACACATATGCGAGGATAGTATTTCATTAATGATTAAAAGTTGTGGAATTTGATGGTATATTAATTTTAAAGAAACATTATCAAGTTATATTCATTATTTATATGCATATTACTCATCATTATATCTTTCCAAATAATATAGTGTTGAATAAAAAATTATTCCACGGCATGGAGACGGTAAGCTGTACGTACGCACGCATGGTGACATTATCATTCATAGGATGGATAGGATAATGAATATGGTTTTAAAATATTTATAATAACAACATGGTATGTATATAGTACTAGAATTATTATTTTCATATAGAGATAACAATGAAAAAGAAAGTGGAAGAAGAAAAAAACATTGAAAGAGGTGATAAAATAATTACCTCTTCTTCGGGTGTTTCCTTTAGATTTGAAATAAAGGGCTTTTTAGGTTGGATTTATGCTCAAGTAAAGGAATCTAGGTTGATGTGATGGAAGTTATGAGGAGATTTGGCCAGGGATTGGCTGAGAGCAATGGCTTTGGAGGTGTGAATTTGATAGAAGGGTACATTCCCTTTTATAGGAGGGGTGAGAGGCACTGTAGAAAAAACATGAACAATTATTTTATTATACAATCATATTCAGTTTATAATGGTTAAAAATGAATTTATTTCCAGATTTAGGTGGCTATGAGTCTAAATACTTTCAAAAAATATGTTTTAGAAAAGTTTAGTTTACCATATTAACATTATCTTTTAGATTTAGCTCTTAGTTAAATAGTTTAACATTTACCTTGTCTCCTTGTATTTTTATATTATATCCTTAATAAACATAAATTAAAATGCAAAGAGAACCCCAAATAGTTCATTAATTACATATATATTATTATATAAGTCCTTTGGAAGAAATGTATATTTTTAAGAATATTATATAATTTAATAATATATTATTTGTTTTAAAAACTCATTTATATCAATTTTGACACTATTTAGTATTTTATTTTTGTTAAAGTCATAAAAACATTATCACTTCGAAAAAATTTATTTAATCAACCCTAACATGTCATATTAACCTATAAAATTATTTTAATGCATCAAAACGTTCAAATTATATTTATTTTAGTATTTATAATATCATTTATTTGATTATTTTATTAATAAGGTAATAAATGCATCATGATTGTGTCATAAATAAATTTAATTATTCAATTTTTAAAAATTATAAATAAAATTCCATGAAGTTGGAAATCTTTTTATCTTTCTAGTAAATATTTATAGTCGAAATTATCTTATATATAACCCTATATTAAAATTGATTTAGTTATTAAATGTTGAATTTTGCACTTTTAACTCTTCTTTAAATAAAATAATAATAAATGTCCAAATCTAATCCAAGTGGATAAAAAGGATCATATTTTATTTTTTAAGGTTTTTTTTGGTCAAATTAATCTTATCCAATATAATTGGGACATTTTTTAGGGTAATTATAATATCATTTTTACATTTAATTACCCTATTTACTTTTAACCGTGGTAAATAAAAGTCAAAAGTTACTATTCACCAAAAATTATATTCATCCTATTGAACCACATTTTCCATACTGATGTCAACCGTGTCTCTTGGATTTTTGAAATTCAATTCACAGAAGTGGTAAAATTATGTTTTATGCTAATTTGCAAATGTGCTTAGAAGGTGGGTAAAAGATGGTAAAATGTTCAATACAATTTTATACATCTAATATTATTACAAAATGAATCTAATGATTTAAATTGAACATATATATGTATTATATATCTATTTTGAGTTAAATTAAATTTACATAAAATAAATAATTATTTAAATAAAAGTTGGATTTAAACAATAACGCATTGTTTTTCACTATTCCTCAAAAATTGAAAGTTTTCAGAAAAATACCAAAAATTCACCCTAATCTAATTTTGATATTCAGAAATAAAAAATTAAGTCTATTTTACCAAATTTGAAACATGGTAATTTCATTAATTAATTTCAAATTAATTCATGATGTCAAAACCAATAAGCGGGTTTTAAAAAAAAGTATAATCTATCAACAAATTGACATGTGTTTTTTCCCAATTGAAATGTGAAATTACTTATAATGGCATAAAATTTATTAAATGATAAAAAATAATCTAATTATACTTCAAACCCATTCAAATGTATAATCTAAAACTAAAAAATATTTTGATTAAAAAAGTTGTTTTCAATTAAAATTTAGTGTTTTTCATTACTCATAAAAATATTAAAGTTATCAGAAAAACACCAAAAATTTATCCAAACTAAAATTTTATGTCCTTATTCTAAATAAGATGTTTATTTTGTCAAATGGAATATATAAAAGTGTGAAATATTTTATTTAAAAAAGGGTTTTCCATTAAAAGGTCATAAAATTTCATTTTTTGAAAAATATTTCTTTAATATGGAAAAATGAATTTGTTCTTATATTATGTATAAAAAACACACAATATGAATTATAAAATTATTTGGAGTATATAAAATTCAAAATTCAGTTAATACAATTCATAAACGCTTTTTAATGGCTAGTTTGGTAAGTCGTGGTGTGCTCGAACTCGGTGTTGCGTGTAGTGAAACTTATTGAATTACTTTGAAGAGATAACGTACTATTAAATCCGGTGGTGTTACATTTACTGATGATTTGAGTATATTTGGATATATGTACTTAATGTGTTATAAGTTAGTGTCCTTAGAGAAATTTAAAGAATTCAAGATTTAAGTAGAGAATCATCTTGGCTAGAAGATAAAGAAACATCGATCGGATCAAGGTGTAGAATATCTTAACTGAGAGTTCATCAATCAACTATAGGAGTCTAGGATTCTATCTCAGCTCAATCATCCCTGTACACCATAGTGGAATGGAGTTTGTGAATGGAGGGACTGCACATTGTTGGACATGGTGAGGTCAATGATGAGTCATGCAGATCTTCCATTATCCTTTTTGGGATATGAATTACAAACTGCATCATACACATTAAACTGAGTACTAATTAAGGAGGAAAATGGAATTCCCTCTGAATTATGGAATGGAAAGAAATCCATTTTTTGCACACACGTGTATGGGGATGCGGGGTGTGTTTTAAGGCCTTATCAGGAAACAAACTAGCACCCTAGGGAACGCGGTGTATCTTTATAGGATATCCCAAGGAAACGAAAGGATATTACTTATATAACCCTTCAAACAAGAATGTGATTGCCTCCAGACATGTCGTCTTTATTGAGAGGGAGCACATCCTCAAAAAGGATTGTGGGGGCAAGATTGACTTTGGAAAAGTTTATTCTCAAGATACATCGGAGTTGGTACAGGAAAAAGTTCCATAGGTCCCTGTGGTAGAGGTTCTAGAAACACAAGTACTACGTAGGGGCTCAAGTGAGGTAAGGAAACCAGATAAATTTGATTTCCTGGTCACTGACGATTGTGAATCATTATTGCTGGAAAATGATGAACCTATATCCTACATGGAAGTAGTAGAAAGCTCATAAGCTGAAAAATAGATGAAATCTATGAATTCTGAGATGAATTACATGTATCAGAACCAAGTTTGGGTTCTGTTCGATGATCCAGTTGATGTAAATCCTGTTGGATTCCAATTGGTCTTCATGAGAAAACTAGACATGGAAGGTCATGTCAGTACCTATAAAGCAAGGCTAGTGGCTAAAGTATTCTAACAGCGTCAAAGAATTTACATCGATGAAACCTTCTTGCCAGTTTCTATTTTTAAATCCATATGAATCATACTTTCCATAGCATCTTATCATGACTACGAGATTTGGAAAATGGATGTCAAAACAACATTCCTTAATAGGAACCTTCATAAAGATGTCTATATGACACAAATAGAAGGGTTTGTGACACCAGGTGAATCCAAACAGGTTTGTAATTTGTATAAATCCATTTATGGATTAAATCAAGCATCCATGTCATGGAACCTTCTATTTGATGAAGTCATAAAGGAACATGGTTTCATTAAGAAAGAATGTGAGCCGTGTGTTTATAAGCGGTTTAATGGGAATGCATTCATTATCCTAGTAGTATAAGTTGATGACATATTACTTATTGGAAATGATGTACCAGTCTTACAGTCAGGTAAGGACTGGCTGAACATGTGTTTCTCCATAAAGGACTTGGGTGAAGTAACCTACATTCTTGGGATAAATATCATTCATGATAGATATAAGAGGTTTCTTGGACTAATTCAGAGTACATACATTGACCATATACTAAAGAGATTTAGTATAGAACAATCCAATAGGGGATTGGTTCTATTGTCACATCGCCTACATATTTCTATGAAAATGTGTCCTCAGACACAACAAGAGAAAGATAGAATGAGTAATATACCATAAGCTTGGGCTATAGTATCCATCATGTATGTCATGTTATGTACTAGGCTTGATGTTGCCTATGCACTAAGCATGGTAGGAAGATTTCAAGAAGATCCATGAGAACAACAATGGACTACTGTTAAGTCAATCCTTAATTATCTAAGAAGAACTAAGGATATGTTCCTGGTGTATAGAGGATACTAGGAGCTTGTTATCAGAGGGTATGTTGATGTTGGATTTCAGATAGATCAGAATGATCTAAAGTCGCAATCTGGATGTGTTTTCTATCCCAATGGAGGAGCTGTAATCTAGAAGAGTTCAAAGCAACCAGTTGTCGCCAATTCTACAGCGGAGTCTAAATATATATCAGCTTCTCATGAATCCAAGGAAGTAGGCTAGATTTAGGACTTTGTCCAGGAGATTGATGTGGTTCCTAGAAGTAAAAATCCTATCACGTTACATTGTGATAATACTACAACGGTGGTTATTTCAAAAGAACCATTGTCACATCAACGGGAAAAGTACATACTCCGGAAGTATCACATCTTGTGTTATTTCTATCAAAGGGGTGAAGTTGCAGTGATTAGAGTGTCAATAGAAGAGAATGTGGTAGACCCCATGACTAAAGGCCTATCTCAGCATAAGCATGAATATCATGTGAGAGCTAGAAGGTTAGAGGTTGTTAGCAGTTGGATCTAGTCCAAGTGGGAGTTTGTTGGAGTTGGTGGCCTAGAACCAACTACTATGTACTTTATTCACTAATAAATACTATATTACATCTTTATTTTTATTCTACGTTACAATGCAAGTGATAATGTCCTAAGGATTGCTGTTGCATTAAAGGTTCATAGAGGATCCTTGTTATGATGAGAACCCAGAAGTGCCATAACACTGTTCTTGAATATATGTTTTATGACTGGATGAAGTTATTTGAGGGACACAAATAATACAAGATATTAGGGGTGAGGACTCATTAAACATTGAGCCACCTTCTCATGGTGTTCTCCCTTGGTAATATCCAGGAGGATATTATGATAATGAGACCCACCAGTATGAAATCCACATTTCATAGTGTCATTGGATGTTCCTATCTATGGACGTGTGTATTGGTCCATAGACTTTAATATTATTATTAATGGGTATAACATCTGATGCACTTAGATGTATTGATGAAAACTGTGATTACACACTATTCGCAGAATGGTAGGATATATTGGGTACATCACAAGTAATAATGCATTAATAAATAATGTGAGAATGGATGTGTCCCTTCTGTTCCATAATGGATGTAGATATCTTAGGCCCTTTGATGGAATTTATATAGACTAAATAAAAAAATGGCCATGGTAAGGAATGGGCATGTTCAATTCCAGAAAGTCATTGAAAGAATAATCGAGTGCATTGGTTGATGGCACTAGCTTGAAACCCGCTTGATTTGAGATATCGATACAAGGGGATTACATTACATGGTAAGTGTTCTTAGGAGGTGACATGTCACTATGGCATTAACTTCTTTCTCTATGGGGTCCTTGGTGTGTTTTTAGATGCTACCCTTGGACTTTAAGTAGGCTCCACCTAATTCCAGTAAGAAAGATGCCCAGATGGTCACACACTAAGTGTTTCCAAGTATCTTAGTTAAATATTAATTTAACAAGTTTAATAAAGATTATTCCCGATTGTGGTTTAATCATTATTTAAGGATGCCAGATCGCATTTATTTTGACCCTAGTTATCCGAGATAATATATTGTGGGAGAAATAATATATTTATTAGTGAGTAATGAAGTGGTATTTATTTTAGAAATAATTATCCATTATTAAAAGTCTTATAAATTTGGTGGAGGAAATAAAGAGAATGGAAAAACAAATGTACATGTCGTGTATTTTTTCAGGAAATTTATGAAAAATAATATTATATATTTAATTAAATAATATTAGGTGTAATTATATGGGCACATGTGAAGTAATAACAATAGTCAACTGTTATTATTAGACATGGGGTATTGCTAAGAATTAAATTAAATGAATAAATGCTTTCGGGTAATTAATTCATTTTATTATTCTAAGTAATTAAAATCCCAATTATATAATATTCATTAGCCTAGAAATTTTTTTGGGTTGTGAACAATGGATCTATAGAAAATTCTCAAGCCAATAGAGAATTATTATCTTCCAAGAATTCTCTCAAGCTATGAGAGAGGGATCCTTCTCCACCAGATCAAGACGATCGAAGGCGGAAATCGCAAGCGAAGGTTCTTCCGCGCTAGCACCCAGATATCCCTTCAGTAATGTCCGGAGATATGTGGAACACATGTGGATCACCTCTAGAGGAATACTACACTTGGATTATATGACACAATGACACATCACATCAGATCATGACCCGAAACATCAATGGAGATATAATTCCATCAAGGTAATTCCATGTCTTTTAATTAAATTAATTATAACCAACATATGATGATCCTATCTATGGTTCCAGGACTCCCTTCTTTTCATTCATTATTTTCTCTATTCTAAAGATCTAACATTTTATTATCATGATGGATCTCAGATTATATGTCATTAATAGAAAAAAAAATTATGTTGGACAAACCACCAACGCGCTTCCGCTGTGCCAGAACCTACAATAACATGATGTTTGAACTTATCCATAAATATTTTATATAATATAATAATCACATGGATATCAATAAATGATCTCATAATGAGTTAATTGATAATTATAGACATTTGGAACTTTCAAGACCACTCATAAGATAGTTTTTATTTGTGGGTACAAACCCATATAATTTGGCAAACTTATTTATCTCATGAGACCTATTTATGCATAAAGGGGATATCTATAACCATTCCACTCCCATAACATAATATGTCCAATTAATTCATCATATAAAAAAACTAATAAATTATCATCATAATAATTCATATTTAGAAACTAACATACAAAATGTTAATACTTATCTCAAACAGATTGATATAAAAAAACTATACTGAATTATATGGTTTATGGTAATAAAATTGTACATCCTCAGTCAAACTAATCAAAAACCACCCAAAGGAAAAATAAGGAACATATTATTAGAAAATTTTTCTAGTGGATTATATGTACAATGATGGTTTGACATCATTGATAAATAAAAATTTCTATAGAAATGTTATTAAAAATACATTAGAGGAAACAAACCTTTTCACTTTGTAAAAAAAATTATAAAAAAAAGTTCATAAAATATTGTGAAAATACATTTATTTAAAAATAAACAATGAAAACATAAAAAATAATATTTAAAAAATTGATTGGTCATTAAGGTATAAAATTGTGTTCATTTCGTACAAGTTAAAATAATGATTCCTCTCACATTTTTGGTAAAATCCAAACAAGCCTTGTTTTGAAAATCACTTGAAAATTCCTTTCAATTTTTATTTTAAAAAGGAAAAAATGGTAATTTCATTAATAAATAATTTGTATGAAATTAAAAAAAATTGTAGAAAATATGGATTTTAAAGAAAATGGATTTTCGAATGAATAGAGAAATAATGACATATTTTATTAAAAACCTTTTCTAAATAATTTTAATTATAAAAGATTAGAAACATGGTACTATTACCTGAAAATTTCTTAAAAAATCATATGATAATAAAATATATTGTGTTTATGATATAAATATAAAATAATTTTTTCCAGGGAGACTTAAACAAAAACAATGCGAGATAATGATGAGATTGTGAAATAACCATTACCACATTGGTATGTTTTCAATATTATTACGCAAAAAATTAATAATAAAATATAACATAAAATATCATGAATAAGAATATATCTATGATATTAGATATCAAAGTTTTATTATATACACCATGAAAAGTAATTAGTTGTGAATATGTCATATGTCTCATGGAAGTAAAAGTGATAGGGAAAACCCTTACCTCATGCTTGACGTCCATAGTATGTGTCTAAACCTCATGTATAATAAATATTGGTTTACTATAAATATATTATGTAACAATAATAATATTTTCCATTACATATATGTATTAATTATTTAATTTTATTACCCATTTATTAACATCTCTTGGTTAATATTACTCTTTCGGGTGATAATTGCTTCATTTTTTGTGTATGTTTTAGTTCATAAATTTTGGTTCTAATAATATAATAATGGTTAAATAATATATGAAATTATAACTATGATATTAATAACATATAAATTAATTATTTATGTTTTTAGGTTAATCTATAAAATTTAAATACATAAAATGTATTACACTGTTTATGTAGACGGTAGGTCATATGTATGCTTGAATATGGTTTCCATTTTTCTCCAAAGATGGAATGGAAAGAAAATAAATATTAATAAATATTTAAATAAAAATTAAATTTTCATATATACTATTTATATTAATATAATATATCCATATTAAGAACCACTTAAAAATAACATAAAAAACATTTCACATTGTAATGTAGAGGCGATAGTCCACACCTAAGCAGGAGAGACATTTCTATTTTCTAATGGATTGTAAATTTAGATGTTTGATGAAGAATTATATTTAAATAATTATAGTTATATAATAAATATTACAAATATTCATTAACTATAACCTTAATTCCTATCATGTAATGTGAAAGCGAAAAATGAATCATATCGCTTTGCAAAATGGTAGTCCACCATACACACGAGCGACATTATTTTATCCCCTATAGAATAGGAAGTGAGAAGGTATATAAGATATAATAACTAAAATAATCTTAATAATTTCATAAATATCATTTAAAATTTTAAAATAAATCAGTATATCCATCCATTAAAGGAGTTTAAATAAAACTAATTACATCGGTTCACGAGGCGCTAGTCCTCTACACACACAATTGACAACTTTGTTTCCCATTTGATAGAAGTAGAGATGGATATAGGTTATTATATTAAAATTATAAAACCTATTTATATAGGATAAAATGGTATTACTATATTTTGAAAGTTGAAGAAGGTCTGAATGAGGTTGAAGAATAAATTAAACAAATATGCACATTTAAAATTTTTACCTCTTCCTTAGAGATCCTCCTTAGGTTTATACTAAACCCTCCATAGGATGGCTTAAAAATAAATCTAAGACATATATTATGTGTTTAGTGAAGTAAAGAAGGAATTTGGGTTGGTATTGTCCAAAAACTATCTTTTATTTTTAAATATGGGGGTAAAGAGGGTTTCCTTTTATAAGTGGCAGATAAGAGACACATGGGATTTTTTTAAAAGGTAAATTAATATACCCATTTTTATCGTGAAAACATCCTATAAAATGGGTCATTATATAATATTATAGATTAAAGGGTCTAAATGACTCCATAAAATGGGTATAGACCTTGTTTTTTTTTTAATTTTAACCCTTAATTTCTTAATTTAACTCTTGGGTAGACCCATTTTTATCATAATTGTGGTCATTAATTATCAATGTTTTCACTATTAATTATGGTCAAAAATTAAGTTGAATTTATTAGATATTATAAATTATACTGATTCTAATTATGGAATCCATTTTTCTAAATTTAATTCAAATATTTTTTAGAATTTAATTAAATATTAAACCATAGATGCTGCAAAAGAGTGGTTTTCCAATTAAAAAATTATCATTAGTATTGTATGATTTAATATCAAAATTTAATATGAAATTGATTCCAGTGACCTAATGTAGTAAAATTTTTACATAATTTTACTAATTTTAATTTTAAACAAATTTATAATATAATTTAACTTTTTAAATAATTTAAACAAAAAGACGGTTTTCAATGACAATCAATATTTTTCACTAATCATGATAAAAATTAATATTCTCAAAAAAATAACAAAAAATTTTCCAAAGACAATTTTAACTTGTATAGTTAAAAAATGAATTATATTTTATAAAATAAATTATTTAAAATTGGTAAAAATAATTTTAAATTATGTTCCTAATGTGCGAATAAACTGCCTTTTAAAAAATACAATCTTTTTAGAAAACAGTTCCTTATCTCTAAAATGCTTCTAATTTTATTTCTAATCAGTATATAATCATGGTATTTATTTTATATTTGTGTAACCCATATAAATTTTATAATTTTGCTATTACTATTCATACCCACCAACGTAACGACTGTTGTAATGTTCATGTTTAAGTAATAATATTTTAATAGTTTATTGTGTTTCGTTTAAACATGGTGCTACATGAATCACATGATATTGATGATATTTTAATTATTTAAAAAAAATGTTTCTTAAAGTATCACTATGTTATATTTCCATCTAATCATGGTGTTTCTTATCATACACACTATAACAATTTTTTTTGCTCATCTAAAATATTGGGGTGTTAATACTATAATTAAATAAATTATGATATATATATATATTTATGTATAATGTAATTACTTAATAAAAATTAATTTATTAATTCTTAAGAAATATTTATTCAATTTTCAATAAATTAATTTCATTCTTTAGAAATACATTTTCATTAATAATTAATTTTATTGTTTTTTGTGGGAAATATTATAATTAATTTTTTGAAGTTCTAAAAAAAATTTATTAAAATAATTCAAAATTTGAAATCATCATATTAAAATTAACTTTGGATGAAATGTTTGTATTTTAATGATAAAATAATTATTTTTCAATGAATACCAAAAAATGATGATTTTCCTTGGAAACTGTAATTTTAGTTCAAGAAGGTACAACGATTAATTTTGTTTTAACATAATTCCATGAAAAACATAGTTCTCAAATATCTTTAATAATCCAATTAGGTTTATTAGAATAAATTTTAAGGATTTAATTTGGAATGAAAATAGTTTTATGCAAAAAATGAGTTTTTTTGAAAACTGTTTATTCATCATATTTTGAACGGTTATCTTAAAATTAATTTTTACAATTTAAAGTAATTTAATTTATTAAAATAAATTTCATATTATGAATCATGATGTTCAAATTTGGAAAATATCCCCCTTTTATATTTTGTTAATATGAAATGTATCCTCTTTAAAATTTATCCATTCGATAAATGGAAAATTGGGTAATAAAAAGTAACAACTTAGTTATAAGGTGATACGTTTTCACCCTAATTATTATTTTATAAATTAAAAGATACCATTAAAATGTTGGGATTTAAATATAATGGTTTAAGGGTTAATTTCCCATGAAATTTACCTATATAATATTTAAATAAAAGAAATTTATAATGTGTCTCTCCCATAGTTTTGAATATCTTTAATGTGTCCACATATGGAAAAAAATATATGACTAAACATAAATGTATATTTTAATATTAATGAAATTATTTTCATGATACTAAATTATTTCAAATTTTTATTGATTAAAATTTACCTTAAATTCTTTTTAAAAAATAATAAAGTATTTATTTAAATAACAAATAAACAACATAAAAGATTTTAAAAGTATTTAAAGTGACATAATTTGAGTAAGTTAACATGTCACAAAAAAATTTATAGATCAATATAAAATATTAAGGAGGTTTGAAAGAATTATATTTTAATTACCACTAGTGAAGAAATGTTTTTTCACATCGATTTTTTTACTTTTTTACATATGGTATATAACATCATTATTAAATGAGATATTATAAATGATTATTATAATTGTTTTTTAACATCTGTTATTTTTTAAATGACATAAAAAACCATATAGAATGGTTTTTCACATTAGTTATTTAATAATTGATGTGAAATATATTTTTTCACATCAATTATTAAATAATTGATCTGAAACACCGACATGATAAAAGATTTTCCACATCAATTATTAAATAACTGGCGTGAAATATAGTCTTTTGCATCAGCTATTAAATAACTAACATTGAAAACCATACATATATGGTTTTCAACATCGGTTATTAAATAAATGACAAGAAAAATAAATTCTATTTTTAATATTTCTTTTCAACCTTCCTCACCATAGCCGACCAAAAATGAAAACAAGTAGAAGTAGAAGCATAATATGTTGAAATACATTTACAATTACAAAATTCAAAATTACAATATTTAATAAAAAAAATAAAATACAACCAAAATTATAAATAAAATTCCTTTCCACTTGTACGTTTGCGAGCTCTTATGCACTATAAGGGTGAGATTCATAAAAATATACAAATTAAAAGGAAATAATTTTACATGTATTATGAATAAAACAATTGAAATTTTAAATAAGAGTCTATAATTAAATCTAACTTGATTGAAATTTGTAACTTTTGTAGTTGAAATTATTTCATACATAAAACTTAAAACATAATATCTGCATTCTTTGACACCTTCTTGTTTATGAAAATGATGTTTAAATAATTTTTTCAATTCAAAATAACATTTTTATGTAATATATTCAAAATGTAAAAATTATAAAAAAAAATTACCTTTACATTTTCATATTTGATCTTTGAACTCTTTTTATTTGTGGTATCTTGAAAGAAATTCCATCCCCTATTATAAAATATTAACAATGAAATAAATTTAGAATTCATTAAAATATAACCAAGTGTTAAGAAATTCAAACTTGCATTTACAAAACATTATTAAACTTTTGTCACACTTTTCCATAGATAGAGCATAACTAGTAAAGTGTATTCTCCATGTTACATAAAACACCTTGCATCCAATGGCCACTAATACAAAATAAAATTTAATTTCAGTGGTTATTATCTAAAATATATATATAACACTTTTTGATATAAATTTTTCATACTCTTAAAGATATCGAATCATATAACACTAAATAATTACATTCTTCTGAAATATTTCAGAAATAAAAACTATTTTGTCTTCTTTATTTATTTTCCTTATTATTGGTTAAATGACCTGTAGGTCCATAAATATGTAAACATCTATCTACTTATTCTCCTTACACTTTGCATAAATATACCAAATAAAAAACAAATATAAGTATAAATTTTCAATAAATTAAATGCATGGAATGCTTTGTGTTAATACAAATAGGGAAATAATTTCATCATGTTGATGCCCAATATATCTCTAGTTACAAGCTCCATGATATCATTTTTCAAAATCCATATAGTCCTTATATGCCCATAAATATCATCTTCCAATAGAATATCATAAACACCAGAAAATAAATTTGAATATCATGACAATCTATCAAGACTACTAGAATCTATTTCTAAATGAATATATTTTTGTATTTTTTGTTGATTATACAATTTTTCTTTACCTTTAATGTATTCCTATAAAAATAGATACACATATAAAATTTAAAATGTTAAAAAAGATTTAATAAAAAATGAAATAAATAATAAAATATACACATACCTCCATGGTAATATTTCACATAATTATAGATGGACAAACTAAAAAGTAGATTATACTTTGTCCAACTATATTCACCTCATCTGTAGGTACTGGTACTCTAGTTGATCTATATATAATATCATGTACAGTAACCATATGATGATTTATCTCTATTTTCTATTAATTAATGGTGTCTCCAATACAAAATATCATGCCATATTAAATAATATAATACTGATAATAATCAACATATAACTCATAGTAACAGGAAGATATGGAAGAGGGGTGTTGTGTTAGGATAAGGATTGGGGTTTAAAGTTATAGGGGAAGGATAGAGAGTTGTTGGCAGAGGTGGAGGAGTGGGAATTGTAGTCTGAAACAATTTTTTCATGTTTTTAAAAATGGACTATATCGATGATCTGATCTTATCCTCCATTGTCACATTAATATTCTAAACATGAGACTCTAAATATGTTATTTTTTTATATAACCCCACCATTATAGAATCTGAAGAATGTGGAAACACTTTTCTCAATGATACATCTGTTGGTTATCCTCATCCATGACCCGAGATTTGAGGCTTATCTAATGTCGTAGATAAAATATCCTTCCTTACCTTAGCTATAAAGACCCCATGTATTCTCTTCTTCTCAAGAGAATCCTATTTAAATTATTTGACAATTTATATAACGAATAAAAATATATAAATAATTTTATTAACTTAAAGAAATAAATAAAGTAAACATCTTATAATCCTGTCAGATATAACACTAAACACTTCGGTAAGATATGGTCCTTTTTTCTCATCTAAGACATCTTCCATTTTTCATTTATATATTGGGGATAGAGGAGAAACCTCTCCAGATCATGAATACTCAGTTCATAGTTTTTTAAAAAATTTATCAATCACTTTTTCTTTTGATAACTTATACCCTCCTTAAGATAATGTATGAGAATATATGTTTCTATATTGGATCTTCTAGGGATATCTCCTCAATTGTTTTAAATTAAGAATAAAAAATCATTAATAAGATCATTAATAAAAAAGAACTTCTAAAATTTTACATTACACTTATCAAAAATTATTCTTGTATTCTTCTTTCAAAAAAATATTTTCATGTGTCTTCATCTATAAAAGGATATATATCACACGGAATATGATGTCACCTATTCCAAAAAATGAAATCATATGTGAGGGTTGATTTTAAATCCCTCCATCTCCTAGTATCTAATGATAATCATTTCTTCTTGAGTCCTATAGGGTCAAGTACATCATATGTCATCTGATAAGAAAGGGGAAAACATTTCAATATTAATAAAACAATAACAAACGAGCTTACCAAAATTATCTCCTACAACAAAGGTATTGTTTCTTTTTCAACACTTCTCTAATAATTAATCAAAATACTAAATTTTCTTTTACCCTGAATTAATAAAAAATACTTGATGTTTTTTCATTTGGACCTATTAGAATATCATTATCATTAAATTCTACCAATGTCCTATGGTCTTGACTATGAGAATGTGTTGATTTTGTTAAATGTGTGCTGCCACTATTACCAACCCTCAAACTCTTCATTGGATATGTGGGAGTATATGAATCATGTAAAGAAGGATGGGGATCATCAAGAGGAACATGTGAAAGTTCCTTCCCAGAGGTATGAGTATGCTAATCTCCAGAAGTATGAGGTTGATCTATTGATTGATCTGTCATTATCATAAATATGAAAGAAACGAATAATGTGTACACAAATAAAAAAATTAAAATATTACAATGTTAATGTAAATAAAAAATAAATAATTTTGAAACAAAAAAAGTAAACTAAATGAAACATTAAACATTATTATTAATATTTTTTATATTTAACTAAAATACTAATAATAGTAATAATACATGAAATTTAATGTAAATGAATTAAAACAAGTATGAAAATGATGTAGGAATATTAAAAATGGTCCAACATAATAAATATTTTTTTACACAAAAAATAATATCTTTCCAATATACTCTTATAAATATTTTTTTTAACATATTATATTTAAAATAATTTTATTTCAATAAAATAAATAAATAGATAAGTTTCATAAGGGTAAACATGGTAAACTAAAAAAACTAGACTAATATAAATGAACATTTTAACTTATTAGTTTTAATAAGTGTTTTAATAAATAAAATAAAAATAACATATCTAACATTTTATAAAATTTATAAAAGTAAATGAGAAATAAATATATGTTACTTGTAATATTATGAATATACTAAAGGATTGTTTTCCAAAATTCATTTGTTAGGATCATTCCTTATGGCACAACACATGTCAAAAATGTTCTCCTCATTATTATCTATTAATAACACCATGAACGTATGGATCACATATAAATCAGTATAGTTTTCAAGATTATCATCACCAAAATATTTTTTTTATTGTAAAACAATATACCACTTCATATTGGATTAATTAAGAACATATAAATTTTTCATGTGTTTCCATTATAAAAGGATCATATGTGTATTCCAATCAATTCATATTAATAAGTTTCATTCATAATTCATAATATCGGACACTATTTTTACTGATAAAACATTTAATTAAACACTGCATCATTAAATTTAAAGTAATCAACCTCCCATATTTCATCAATGACTCTAAAATATACACTTGATGCGTAAATTAGATTATTGTCTTTAGAACTCCAAAATTGCATTGCTTTTGTGAACACCAAAACACTACTATTCTTAACGGCACTTTTGTTTTCCCGATATTTCTTATGAAATATATATCCATTAATTTCATACCTGGACCATGTTATCAAATTCATGCTTGGACCAACCACTTAACATTTTAATGTTTTTAAAGCATCATATCTTCCAAGAACGGTCTCTTTAAACCATGGAAAAAAAGTTTTTTTATGCTCATTAAAAATACACATATCTTTCTTACTTGGATTATATTGTTTCAATATATTAATATGAAATTTTATATATGGTTGATAATCATCTATGTTATTCAATATATATAAATTTACCTTTTTTATCTGTTTACTTGAAAATGATTTGACTTTCAGGACAGGGATCCCCTTTCACCCATAACTAACTCGTTCATGGTGAGATGGAGGAAACCCATTGTGCTCCACTGTAGACAAGTATCTTGTAAAAAACTCCACAATCTCCTCAAAAATACACATTTCATAAATAGAGGCTTTAGGTCAATATGGATTCTTACCATACTCCTTCAATATCTATATATACCTTTCCAAAGGATAAATCCAACATATACAGAGGTCGGAAAATATTTATTTCTTTAACCAAATGAACCATTAAATACACCATTATATCAAAACAATATAGAGGAAAATATATTTCCAATTTACAATGTATATAAATTGATTCATTTTCAAAAATGTTCAAAGCACTCAGATCAATCACCTTGTTACAAATTGAATTGAAAAAATAATGCACCTTCTTGATTGTCTTTCTAACATGGATGTTCCATATTCCACACAATGAAAATGGTAGAATTTGTTACATCATGATGCGAAAATCATGAGATTTCATACCTTCCAACTTCAAATCCTTTAATGAAAAAAATTATAAATTTTCAGAATAACCATACAGAACATTGAAATCCTGATGACACTAAGAGAAGCTAATTTTATCCCTCTTTGATAACGTATGAGAATATAGGGGAAGAAATGTTCTCCTTACATCAAGAGTAGGAGAAAAACACAAATTTATTCCCATTAATAGTATGTCCAATCATGCATTTGACCCATCTTTATTCATTCCTTTAATATCTAACAATGTTCTAATCATGCTATGATATATATTCTTCTCCAAGTGCATGACATCAATGTTATGTTTCAACTCAGGATATCTCCAATTTGGTAGCTCAAAAATATTGTACAGTTCTTCAATATATTTATATCATTTGAGTATTTATGAATCTTCCCAAATGAAACATCAAGGTTTTTCACCGTCTCAAAATACTGATTAGTGGATAATGGGTTTGGGGAAATATCCAATTCTTTTGATCCATTGAATTTATTGTTCAATCATCTATAATAGTGTTTCATAGGAAAATACTTTTTATAAACCATTTATACACTTTTTCTCCTATGATGCAGTCTATTATGAAGTATATTATTCTAAAATTGGATACAATTTATTCCCCTTAACACTATATCCAAAAAAAATTCCATATGTTGGGAATTTATTTACAGTTAACATAATCCTTGCATGTAGTTGATAATATTCAATTTTATAAGAATCATACACACTAATACAATCCTCCCATAAGATTTTAAAATCAATAATTAATGGTGGGAGGGAAACGTAATTATCATTTTTTGGTTGTTTTGGTCTGGAGATCATTAAACTCAAAATGATATATTTTCACTTTTAAAAATTAAGGAGATGATTTGTAAATTACCAATGAAAAAGACAATGAACTATGTGTGATACTCAGGCTTCAATATGGATTCATCCCATACATCCATAGTCAAAGTATAATTTTTCTAACTTTATTTGCAAATATATTAAATTACTGATCAATTTTCTTCTACTATGGACAATTAGCTGGATTCTGTAATTTTCCATCTTTTATCTTCTCATCTGCATGAAATCTTAAACCTTTTCATCATGCAAATTTGAAAATAAATGTTTTAAATTATGAATTATAGTAAGATACCAAAATTCCTTGGTAGGGGTCTCTATAACTTCTAAATCAGCGTATATTTTTTTCTTTTAAGTTATACAGTGACGTCCCACATTTAGGACACTTTGACATAAATTAATATTACTTCCTATATATCACACATTCATTCAGGAAGGCATATTTTTTTGTACCCTAATCCCATCAGGCATAGTTTTTTCTCACTTTATAATATGAATCATGAATATCATTATCCATAGGATAAATAAATTTCCCCAATTATAAAAAATCATTAAAACATTTTTCACTCCAACCATGATTCTCCTTCAATTTAATCAATCTTAACACCTAAGATAAAACCATAAATTTTGTACATCCATGATACGATGGTTTTTCAGAATCACCATGTAGACTTTAAATTTTTGGTTCCTTCTCAATTTCCTCTTCTTCAACATCATGAATCATTTCTTCAATTTCATCAGAGTTATCATCTTTTAATGCATCATCTTCAATAGATCTAAAATTTTTCCATGTTCCGCCATACCAAATCAAGGTATTGGAACCCCAATTAACACCATGAAAAAATAAATGATCTTTGATCAATATAATTTTCAACTTCTTCATATTTAAATAGTTCAGGCATGAACAAGAAAATATGTCCTTATTTGGAACATTTTGTTTAGAAAATTCCAAAAAAAACATCAATACGTACCTCATATTCATCACATGTTCAAAGTATTGTAATCCAAATTTAACTCATTGTTACCTATAAAAATATCAAAAATATATTTCATATAAAGATAATCCAATTATAAATATATATGATATATTCCATAATTTTAATGTAACAAAATTTTGAAATATATAACAAATATACGCTTATTTGAAAAACATAATTATAAATTCTAAAAAATAATGGAAGTTGTTTTTTAATATAAATGGTAAATCATAAAAATATATGCATGTATGTAATTTTCAAAAAAAATATAGTTAGAAAATATGTTTTGGAATCTAATATACACACTCATTGGGATATTCGATATGTACATTATTCAAGGTTGTAATTTGTTTTTTCGATAATGGATTCAGTTAAGGAACCATATGAAATGAAAATGAAATTGGTGTGGGGATCAAAAATATATTCTAATTCTCATACATTTAATGATATTTATCTATATATACTTCTATTTCCACCCCAAATATATGAAAAATATCAAAATATATAATTAGGTTCAAAAACACATTAAAGATGATCACCATTTAAATAATAAAATAGGGAAATCGCAACTACTGGTTTTTACACATTTTTTATCATGGGTGGTGGAGATTAGGGACCTAATCATGATATACCAACTATATTCTGATGACAATATTAATATACATGATACCAAGATGAATCCAAATAACAAAATAGATCTCCAATACTATTTTTACATGAAACAACATTGTTCTTTCTTGAATCATGAACTTATACTGATCTGTATCAAGTCTGGAAAGGCATTTTTGATCCCTATGCGTGTATGTGTAGAATAATAGTATCATGAATACATAAATTTGGAAATATTTTAACCTTTAAAATTATAAAAATACCATAGATTCCCCACACAAATCCCCCAAGACTCATCAATACCAAATATGGCCATACACACAATGAAACTATTTTGATAAAAGTGTAATATAAAAATAGATAAAAATACATTATAAATAAATTGATCTTCATATAACCTAAAAAAATAAATAAATAACATCTTTCAAACAAAATGAAATGAAAGAGAAATATTGGATGAAAAGAGATATATAATGTACTGACCAAATTTTTTTAACCAAACTTAATAACTACTGATCACCCACATGTGACCCCCATATATTGAAAATATATTGTGAAAAAACTATTAGATAAAATTGTAATATGTAACTCAAATTAGATGAAAACCTGGGAAAATAGAAAGAGAAATAATAGAACTACAATCACTTTGGTGTGTGTGCAGGGTGTGAGAGAAACTGAACCAAGTTAGATCCCACTAAAGAGTTAATGGAATTCATTTTCAATGAAATTTATTTTATGATTGTTTTAATTTCACTTATAAAATAATTTTCCATGAGTGGGAAAAATAAAAAAAAGACACATGTCAAATAACATTTTTCCTAATGGTATCATTAAATTTTTTATAAATTTATATTAAAAAATAAATTAAAAACAACTAATTAATCTCCCATTGTAACAAATTCCATAGACTGAAATCTATTTTATTCCATTCAAACATATTTTGAAAATTCATTATGAAATATCATGTTTAAAAGAATTAAACTAAACATAGAAAATAAAATCACACTCTATAAAAAACCATATTAGTAATGGATCAAAATAAAAACCACACAACCACATAGTGATAACACTTGATTCAACCAGATTGCAGAAAGAAAATATAACCATGAAAAAATATCTTGTATTTTATCTTCAAAAACCTTATGAATCATGAGAAATAAACTAGGTCATATAGTTATATAGTCCTAGATAGAATATAAAATAAGAAAAACATGTAGAACTATGATTCATCCAAAAATTTCTCAAACCATACAACTCTCTCAGAAAGTATTCATTGAATTATCACCTCCCCATAAGCCCTAGAATTTTAAAAAACTCCAGTTACACTAGATGACAGTGAATAAATGAGATAACATGATAAATAATCTACCATAATGAAAGTAGATGAAATATGATCTTTATAATCATAGAAAAATGTAAATGAAATATATGAGATAACATGAGTAGATTAAATAAGATGGTAATGTGATTTGTTAGTAAACGTAATAAAAAATAGTTTTGGGGAGTTTGTTAGATTTAACGAGTGAATGAGAGGTTTGTAAAGCTTTCTTGAGAGTTGAGAGTCGATCAGATCAAATTCACTGAAGAAAATAAGTATTTATGATGCTGGAAAATGATTTTGGAGGCCACTAGATTGAAGAAATGGGGTCAATGATTTCGTGCAATAGAGAGCCGATTTTTCCTTTTCCTGATCAAAAAACAACGAAATTATTCAAAATGGGAATTCATAGAATTATAAATGAATTATCACATCAGTTATATAATAACCGAAATTATTAAGAAATATTTATTAGATTTATCATGTTAGTTATATAAAAATCAACATGATAAATTGACTTACCACATTAGTTATAAAATAACTACTGTTATAAAGCAATTATATTTGGTTTATAATGTCCATTATAAAATAACCATTGTAAAATAATTCTTTATCACATCTAACCAACATGATAAAATGGGATAATTCATTTATCACATCGGTTATAGAATAAATAACATGGTAAATCAATATTCATGGATTTGTACGTCGATTATAAATAACTGATGAAAAATTTCCAATGTGATAAATACTTTTTGTACTATTGTACCCCTTTATCTTAATGTATTTAAATTCAAATTTAATGAATAGTTTTAAAATTGACATTAATGATATTTTATAATATATTATTAAATGATTTAAAATTTATAAAAATATAATATTTATAAAAATGATTGGGATATGGTTTAAAAAATGAACCATGGCCTATTTATGGGTTATTTTCTTTTTATAGTAAAATTATCAACCCTTAATGGGTATGAAACTTCAATATTATGGTAATTTTCAAAAGGGATAATGGGCGATAAAACTAAAATATAAGGGCCAAAACACACCCAAAACATTTCTGAATTTTATTTTATGAGTTTATTTTGACTCAACCTCATATTAGATTCTAATATTATCTATTTGGATCCATTTTGAAATAAAATTAATTTATATTAATTTATTATTTTATGAAAATTATGAATACCCTACCCCTAAATTATAAAATGACACCTATCAATTCCCTTAATTACACTATATTGAGTTGTATACCTATTTTATCCCCAACTAAAATCCCATATAAGCAACCCTAGACATAATATATAGGTTTTTTTCCCAAAATACTAACCATATAATCCTTAATAGGATATCCAATGGTGTTCTTCCAATGAATAGGTAATCACCTTAACTAATCACATTCATTATTAATTTCTTATTTTACAACCTATGAATATGTGGTATTTATCATAAAATAGAAGCCTAAGTAACCGAAATATACTAAAATGTTATCATGGTTATGAAAAATCCATTATCCATCCTCTTTACCATCATATTTGATGTGAAAGAATTTCTTGTGCTTATTTATGGATTACCATCTCCATGTGGAGATACAATTCATTTTTCATTAACATATTTTATAGGTAAAATTTTTTATGGGTTTAATATTTATATATAATATTTATAACATAATTATACTTATGGAATTATTATTTAATATCTACCTTATTATCATTCAAATCATTGGGAAACTATAAAGTCACTTCTGTGTACTTGTGGACTATGACCTCTATGAAGCGATGCGATTAATTTTGCCTTTGTATTTATCATTGATTATAATGATGATAGATTTGATGAATAAATACGTTTTAAATGATATAACAATTATTCATTAAAGCTGAATAATTATCCAATGTTATTTCACTACATCCATTAAAAAATATAAACATCATTCGAGCATATATATGACCTACTGTCTCTGTGAATGGTATAGTTCATTTTTCTATCCCAAAATTTTATAGATTAATATAAATTCATATATAATGAATATATTTTATTTCTATATCATTATTAAATTTATATATATGATAGAAAATTTTTCAAATTACAAACATGGAAATTAATTAACTTAAAAATATATGAAAAATGAAGTTGTTATTATCCAAAATAATGATCTTGAAAAATAATTATCAATAAACAGGTGAAAAAAGGTTAGAAGTAAGTAATATATGGTACGACATATATTATTATTGTTATATAATGGAGTTATTATAAAATTATATTTATTATAAATGATATTAAATCATGTATTAATGAAGACAGACACGAGGTTAGGGGTTCTCTTCTCACTTTTACTTCCATATGACATATCCCATATTCAAAACATATTTCTTTTGAATGTTTTATATAATTCCCCTTTGGTATTTTATATCATGAATTTTTTTATCTTCATGTTATTTAATGTTCCATTTATGTTCATTTATTTCATGGGGATTATGATTCAAAAGTTTCCAAACTTGTAGGGGTTTATTTCACAATCTCATCATTATTCATGATTGTTTATATTGATGTCCCCACTAGGAAAATGTTATTATTCCATGTAAATATTTTATTTAAATTTTTTAAAATAATATTTATATTACTATAAATTATTTATATATAAGATTTTTACCCATGTTATTCTTTAAAAAAAATTAAAGGAATCTTCTTATAATTTTTTAAACAAGGTACTCCTTAACCTTTTAAAATAGTGTGAAATGATTTTTTTTAAATTACACAGAATGAAAATTAGTTCCCAATATGATTGATAATATTATATTTGAGTCTTCCATTACAATTTTGAAAGGTTCTCTTAAAATATATTTTTTTCTTAATAATTGGTAATTTTTTATGTTTTAAAAATGTTAGTTCAAAGTGAAAAGGATATTTTCCTCTATACTTTTCCAATGATATTTTTAAAGTATTTTCATATATGAAAACATATTTTATTTAATATTATTATTTACTGAGGTTACTATTTTATGATACCATCAACCATATTTTTATGTATGGTTTATGATCAGTTTGACTGGGTTAAGTATTGATATTCCATATGATAGTACTTCCAATACGGAAAATTATTTATTTTTGAGGAATATTTATTATGTTATATTATTAATTAATATAAGGATTTAATTTGACTTATTAAGTGATTTGGGTGAAATAACATATCCCCTTAATTCATTGGTAGGTCTCATAAGTCAAATAATATTGGGCATTTGGTCGAAGCCTTGCCCATTTTTGTAATATGTCTTGCCCAAAGGCTTAGATGATATACATGTCTTTACATGAGGAATTTATGGAATATATATCTTGGACTGAGGCCAGAAATTAATTTTTCATATATCTATAATTATTCATTTTATCATTATGAAATTAACTTTTGATGACCAAGTGATTATTTGAATATTTTTTATATCCATGGACATGTATTTGGATCATATGATTATTTATATTGAATTATTTTGTTATCATTTATTTCTATCCAAAATATTTATTCTTTATTTATCTTCTTCTACATTAGTACCCATATAGAGTATTAGAGCTCATCCATTTATTATGATTATTTTCCAATGATACCGAAAAGTGTATTATGATTGATATACAAGGTTATTCAATAAGAAATGATGATGTCCTCAAATAAAATACTATGTTGTATGTTATGTTATCAAATGTAATGTGGGAATTAAGGATGTATTTAGTTTATAAATACTACTAAACATTAGAACATTTGAGATTTAATTTCTTATATCTATTACCAAGGAAATAATGTAACCTCCATCTCTGGGATAATAGGGTATGGGTCTTTATAGTTTCTATTAGAGAAATTTTAGTTGAATCCTTATAATCCATCACTAAGAAAATATATATTATGAAACATAACCATATGATGAACCTAGATAATATTCATAAATAAATCAAGATTATGATTCTAAGATTAGTTTTCATAATTATTTCAATTTACGTTAATATGTTTTCAAGTTAATGAATTATACATTATGATTAAAAATACTATGTTCTAATATAGTGCATGAAATTTTATATAAATGGATCGTAGTATAATGAATATATGTTATATTGATGCACATATTTCATGTTGGTATTTCCATTCTAAGAATGATAATGAATATGGAGATGGATCGATAGCTGGAGAAAAAGAAATTATAACTATATTTGGGAAACAATATCTGGTTATAAGAAATAAACTTAAACACATGGTGCAGTATTTTTATCCATAATGTTGTGTAACAATTTTATACCAAATCACGCATTAAAAACCTTGATAATTCAATGGGACTCAAAATCCATTTGTAGCTGGTCATTGGATAAGTTCCTTAGAGAAGATGTTTCTTTGTTTAGGAATTATTGAAAGGGATAAGTCTTTCATGGGAATTTATCATCTCTGAGGTTATGTAGATTAATATTTTTAATTTATTCTAATCATTAATGATGATTAAGAAATAGATAACATGAAATGGAAGCATTTTAAGGAAGTCTTCTTATAAAAATATTTCTATCATGAACCATGAGAGGATATTGATATTTAATTCTTAAGTCTAGGAAAAATGGAAGAGGAAAATTCTATCTAAATATGAAGATAACTTTACAAGGTTATTCGGGCATGATATGGACTATCTACATAATCCAAAGAGAATGATTGAAGATTTCCATGATTTGTTAAAACCTATTTTTATGAAATAACCTGCATATCAATCATTCTCATCATATTAGTATATAGTATCATGTTCTGTCATGATAGAGAAAGAATTGACTAAATCTAATGGACTCGAAGGAAAGCAATAGAAGATAATTTCAATGTAGAAAAATATATATAAGGGGAAGAAGGGAAATAATTTTCCCCATATCTCTTAACTGTAGAAAGAAACACATTGGTACTTTATTGAAAGGAATATGATATTACTTAAAGTGTGTAGAGAATGGAAATCAGGTGCACGAATGAAAGGGTAATAAATAAATCTCTAATTTATATTGTTTCAACTTTAAGGAGGTAGGGAATTAGGGAAATAAATTCCCCAAGAATCAATAGAATATACCTTAGAAGAAGATAAGGAATCAATTTCAATCTTATGTTATTACTACATTCAAAGTAAAATTATTATTGTATATTGTATTTTGATTTAATAAATATATTTTATAATAACATTATCAAGGAGGTGACATGAGTTTTTCACCTTGTGAGGTCACCTTCTGGCCGGATAGTGGTTCTAGCTACTAGACTTCTATAGGGTGATGCAGGGAGATGGTGGATCTTGACACTACAGATGTACAAGGAGGTGAACCTCACCTGGGAAGATTTAGAGCGCCTTTTCATGGAGGATTTCTTCCCCATGACCTTGTGCTTATTACGCATACAGGATCTGCTACACTTACTTCAGGGAAACCTGACTGTGGTTGAGTACTCTGCAATGTTCAGAGACCTCTCCCAATAATCTTCTCATATAGTTTGGGACCCTTTATTTAGGTCTTGAACCTTTGAGTAGGGGCTCAGAAGGTAGATCAGAGAATCGATGATCTCTCTCATCATCCCTAAGCAGACTAGGGTACTGAAGCGTTCCCTTTAAGTGGAAAACTTCCTGGCAGAACCTGCACCGACTGTGAGAGCTACCACCTGATAGTAGGTATCATAGTTCTCAGTATTTGGTAACTAATAGCTAGCACGGGGGGTCCAAGAGAACCAGACCCTCCAGGGGATGACCCCATGATACTGGATCCGTAGTACGAGGCCCCACGGGTAGAGGACACCAGCATAAAAACTGGTTGTACTTCACATGTGGTAGGTATGGGAACATTGCTTGAGACTTCCTAACCCACCATAAATATGATCATAAATTGGTCGAGGGACCGCTAATGCATAGGTAGAGAGTTGAATAGGGCGGCCAATAGAGAAGTGGACATGTTCGGGGGGCAGGAAGAGCAGAAGACAATGGTAGGAGATACAAGTTACTACCACCACCACCCCCAGGCGGTCCTCCATGAGCTCCGAGAGTAGGTGGATAAGGATGGGGCTATCTTCAGATGATGGAGGCCTACAACCATGGAGCTCTAGAGATTATTAGAGGCACTTTCTGTGTCTACACCACTTTAGCTGCAGTTCTTATAGACACAGGTTTCAATCACTCTTATCATGCCATAGACCTTGTTTGAGGCTCGGAGATTCTGAGGGAGCCATTGGCTCGATCCTTACGGTTAGAGACTCCTAGGAGAGGGGGTTCTATGATTAGACACTTGTACTGAATGTGTGATCTTACACTTGGAGGTGAGATCTTCAGTTGGAATCTCCTTGTAATGGTGTCGAGGCCTTAATATATCATCATGGGTATAGACTTCTTATCTACAGTTCATACTCAGATTGATTGTATTAGGTGCAATGTGTAGTGTATCCATGAGGATGGGACTAGGCTTTCCTTCACTTGCAAGAGGGGAACTTTTGTAGCATAAGACATAATTTCTCAGAGGAGGGTGTAGCGGATCACTCACCAGTTGGTTAGACTCACCCTCACTGTGGTGGAAGAAAGGAGTGTGTGCATTTCTATAGTGGAATATGAGTATAAGGATGTATTTCCTGAGGATGTTCTGGGACTACCTCCTCACAGGTAGGTAGATTTCTACATCGATATATACTCAGGGACAGAACCGATTTTCCCATTGGAATATTAGATGTCTCGTAGAGAGCATTGTGAATTGAGGGTACAATGAGAGGACTTGTAGGAGAAGGGGTTCGTAAGACCTAGTGTTTCTCCATGGGCACCCCAGTGTTGTTTGAAAAGAATGCAGACAGGAGCTTGAGGATATGCGTGGACTTTTGGTGCCAGAACCGGGTGATTGTAAAGAACAAGAATCCTCTGTCAAGGATTGATGACTACTTTGATAAGCTGAAGGCTGAGAGATGGTTCTAGAAGATAGAACTCATTTCTAGCTATCACCATCTTTGTGTATGGGATGAGGACGTACCAAATACAGCCATCAAATGCCGGTATGGCCACTATGTGTTCATGGTGATACCCTTCAGCATGAGAAATGCCCAAATTCTATTCATGAGACTCATGAACATGATATTACAACCTTACCTTGATTATTTTTTTGTGGTATTTATTGGTGACATCTTGGTTTACTCAACATCGGAGGAGGAGCATGCTACACACCTGCATATAGTTCTAGATACACTCTGAGAGCACCAGCTTTATGGTAAGCTCTCAAAGTGTCTGTTCTTACTTTAGGAGGTCCACTTTCTAGGAGACATCATCTCAGAGGTGGGAGTTTTAGTGGATCCCACAAAGATAGATGTAGTGCTTTCTTGGGAGCCACCCAAGAGCGTGACTGAGGTGAGGAGTTTCTTGGGGTTGTCTGGATACTTCAGGAGGTTTGTAATGACTTGTCTAGAGTAGCATCACCCTTTTCTGCTTTGACAAAGAAGTGAAAACCCTTCATATGTATGGACAAGTTCCAATAGAGGTTATAAGAGCTAATGTGGAGACTGAAAAGTTCCCCCATATTTAGACTACTAGAATAGGGCGTTGGGTATGTAGTCTACTACGACCAATCAGGGACTGTACTGGGTTGTGTCCTGATGTAGGTGTGAGTGGTGATCGCCTATGGCTCACGGTAGTTGAGGAAGTGTGAGAAGAACTCCATGACCCATGACCTATAGCTAGAAGTAGTGTTATTTTCCTTGAAGATGTGACGACACTACTTGACGGGTAAATGTTTCACCATTTACTCCAACCATAAGATTCTCTGGTATATCTTCTCATAGAAGGACCTGAACTTTAGACAGCAACGATGGATGGAGTTCCTCTAGGACTATGGCTTCGAGATAGTCTATAGTCATGGGAAGGGGAATGTGGTGGTAGACGCACTCACCAGGAGGTCTTGTTTGTAGCTGTTGAGTGAGGCGACAGAGCAGCTAGTCGCAATGTGGATATCCTTTGTGGATGATGATGGAGCAGCTTACCTTTAGTCAATGACTATCACTCCTTCACTCTTACATGGATTCTGAGAGTCATAACTGGTGGATGATGACTTCATGGCTCAATGTGCTCATATATCATTAGGATTTCCTCTTGATGGTTTTTCGATAGGTGGGGATCACATCATCTTTTTCGGAGGATTCACCATAGTACCAGTGACATTACAGGTGGATATTTTGATAGAGTTCCATACATCCCTTTTGGAACTACATCATAGTGTGACCAAGATGTATGAGGACCTCCTATTTCAATACAGGTGGCCAGGTATGAAGAAAGTGATGGCGGAGTTCATTTTATGATGCCTCACTTGTCAGCAAGTGAAGACCAAGCATCAGGTCCTTGTAGGCTTGGCACAACCCCATGAGGTACTAGAATGGAAGTGGGATGGTGTCCTTATGGACTTCATAATGGTGTTACCATGCATGTTTAGGGGCAACGATTTTATCTGGGTGATCATTGAACGACTCACCAAGTCGTCTCACTTCCTACCCATCCGGGAGTAGGGATCGATAGAGGGCCTAGGACACCTCTACGTCCAGGAGATAGTGCAGCTACACAGGGTCCCTTTGACGATCGTATCAGACCATGATGCATGATTTACATACCAGTTTTGGAAGGGATATAAGTGGCTTTTGGGACTCAACTGTGCTTGATCACAACCTTTCACCCCCAAACAGATGGTCAGACAGATTGGACCATTCAGACCTTGGAGGATATGTTTTGTGCTTGTACCCTAGATTTTGGCCACACTTGGAAGGACCACCTACCACTGGTGGAGATTGCGTACAATAACAGCTACCACTCCAACATTGGTATGACACCATTTGAGGCCTTGTGCAGTCATCCTTGCAGATCACCACTATGCTAGATAGACCCAGGGGAGTCAGCACTCATGGGTCCAAAGTTGTTACGGGATACCACTGAGAAGGTTCATATCATCCATGAGTGGATGAGGACTGCACAGAGTACACATAAATCATATGCTGACAGGAGGCATAGACCCTTGGAGTTTGAGGAGGGGGCCATGTTTTCCTTCGGGTCTCACCCTGTCAGGGATTACGGTGATTTGGTCGGGGTGGTAAGTTATCTTCGAGTATTATTGGACCATTTCATATTCTCAGATGAGTGAGTGAGGTGGAATACCATCTAGATCTTCCCAAATATATTCACTAGGAGCATTATGTTTTCCATGTGCCTCATCTTAGAAGGTACGTGCATGGCCCATTACATGTCATCGACTGGGGTGAGCTGAACATGGACGATGGGGAAACATTTGCAGAGTTCTCGGTGGAGATAGAGGATCGACAAGAGTGGGTCCTTCGTGGATAGTAGATTCCTATTGTGCATGTACGGTGGTAGAACAGGAACCTTTAGGAGATCACAGGGGTGCGGGAGGCTCAGATTCATGCTGAGTACCCCCATTTGTTTGATTATCCTTTGTTTTGGATTTTGGGGATGTAACGCCCAAAGGTGGAGTGAATGTAATGTCCTGAAATTTACATGTAAATTTTTATAATTATATGGAATTATTTTGAGACCACACGATTTAATAGAACATGATTCCATGGCCTAGTGATCCCATAATGGAATTTTGAAGTTTTTTTAGTTCGTTTAAGTAAATGTGCGAGTAGGGTTTTCTAACCTCTAAATTGGGGATCAGATCATAAATCTGAGGGAACCATTGAACTCAAAATGTTAGGATTCACTTAGAAATTAGTTAACCTCTATCAGAAAGGGTCGGACATAAAAGTTAATTTTTTGACTTTTAGTGAAAACAATAAAGTTAAAAGTTTATTTTATTCAAACTATTTCCACTGTAATGCAACGAGAAGTCAATATTATGGTGTAGAAATGAGGCGATTCTAAATCATCAATGAACCTAATTAATGGAACAATGTGGTTATGTGCAACATGTATCCTTCCTAAAATTAAACAAGGATCCAAATTTTGGGAAACAACGTGGGGAAATTTTCTGATGAACGTGGAACCTCTCTCTCTCTCCAACGACGAACGCCATCAACGAACGCCGGTGGGATTGATTTGAGAGATGAACAAAGAAGAAAAATTCTACTGGATCAAGGCTCGAAGCTTCGTCCCTTGTCAGTGATGAATCTTAAATCTAGGTAGGGGTTTATTTTTTTTATGTTTTCCTTCATTCTTCATTCTAAAATGATGAATGCGGATCAAGCCACAAATAGGTTGATCTGCAGACCGTGCATTCTTGAGGGAGTTTTACATTCTTGTGTTTTATCAAGGATTTAATTATTATTGATATAACTATGATCCCAAGCCTCTCCTATGTTTTTAAAATTGTAACATAGAGGGCATGAGCTGACACGAACATGGCCTGAGCCCCTCCGCATGGGCGTTCATTAGGGCCACAAATTCAAAAATGGCAATAAGGTGGATCCAAGGTCATGAAAGTGATGGTGGCGACCCGAGAGGCCTGAGGGAGCATGAGGAATTGAGATTAGACCATCTAGGCAGACTTGATGGCCCGCAGAAGGTATTTCCGACACGGCGGTGCCGACGGGAGGCAGCACCACCCTAGGAATTGCATGTGGGATAAAGAGGCTGGATCTTTCCTGCTGCATTGGAGAAGGCGACGTGCTCATTGCACACTGCGGTGAAAGAAGGTCGTGGCCCGTCGGCCACAGCGGCCGGCTGGACACAACGCCAACTTGGTGTCGTGTGGGAGAAGCATCCCACTCCTTATGGGTTACATGAAGTCAAGGGGGTGGTTGGCTGACCGGTTTCACATGCCCCAATCGGACCGGCTGAGCCAGTCTGCGCTGAATTGGGCTGACCAAGAAAGAGGACATGGCTGCCCGAGCATCCCAGCTAAAATTTTGAGTTGGTCCACTTTATCGGACTAGGCTTATGGGATAAAGTCGGGCCGCATGGCGTCTCTATGTAGGAAAAGAGACTGGCCCGCCAGTGCGGGTCGGGCCGCATAAATTTCAGGTCATAGGGTGACCCAATGGACTATACCCCTGGCCAACCTCGGCCAAGTTAAATAAGGCCCAATGTACCAGACGAACAGGGTCAGGTCATGCAGGACCCCAGGTTGTGTTGGTCGAGTCAGTCTGAATGAGTCAAACCAGGGTTGGATGCAACCAGCCCCTATTTACAAAACGGGATGTATCTCCCAGACCGTCCATCTGATTGACATGTCGTATGTAGTGTTGGGACCCATGTGATGGGATGGTCCTTATGAAATCCTCTATGTATGATTTCATGTAAGTTGACACAGTTAGGCTTCGTGACTCAGATATATAGTGAGACTCCATGAATCAGCTATTAGGGAGACTTCATGACTCAGCTACCCAGTGAGGCTTCATGACTCAACTATCAATGAGAATCTGTGACTCAGCTATGCAGCAAGACTTCATGACTCATGTACCCAGCAAGATTCTATGACTCAACTATCAGTGATACATCATGACTCAGCTACCCAATGAGACTCCGTGACATAGCTACCAGTGAGACTCCATGACTCAGCTTCCCTACGAGGCTTTGTGACTCATCTATCAGCGAGACTTCTTGACTCATCTACTGAATAGTTCTAGGTGACCAGGCATTCCTAAAGGACTCATTGGTGATGAGTACCTTTTCAATAATTGATGTTCAGTGTTTGAAACCGTTGGTTTTTCTATCAACACATTAACTTATACCTCTGTCAATATGACTCTAGTGACTCTTTTCTTTTGGAATTCTTTTTTGATTTCCTTTGTTGAATTCTATGAGAACCACGTCGGTTTCGCGGTCCCTACTGATTATTATTATTCCCACCCATGCACGAGCATCACCTGCACCTATTGTGTCTGGTGCTGATGATAGACAACTTTAACTAGGATCTTGGAGATCCAGGGCCAGGTGGTGCTCAGAGCTGGATCTATAGATGCAGTACACTTCAGCGACATCTAATTGTGAACTTTTCCTACCCTTCAGGTAGGATCCTTGGAGGATGACCTCTGTAGCTTGTACTTCCTTTTACTGTTCTTTCCTTTCCAGTTGAGTTTCTATTCTGGCCCCCTTTTTCTATTCAATTACACCTTTACTTGTGTTATTTCTTCCTCATGTGACATACTTGTCGTTGATATCCTAGTTTCATCTTTACTTTCCACAATATGGGTTGTGTGTGTCTGTGCATGTTTAAAGGAAATTCCTTCCCTTTTTCCAGATATTTCTTTTGGTTCCAGTCACCAGCCCCTAGCCTATGGAAGGTGGGCTTGGGGTAGTCATGACATGGGTCCTAGGGGAGGTTTCATGATAAATTTATCTTATAATCGGTATATAGAAATTATTAAATGTGTAAAGAATAAAATAAAACAAAAGTGTTTGTTGAAGAACATAACCTATTATTTGGGTAACCTCTTTTTATTTTCACCCAAGGACTTCCTTCGTTTGATTTATGCCCACATTTAGGGTTCTCAGTTGAGTTTAGGTATGTTTTGAGTTTATTCATTAAGGTTATGGATGGTCCAAAATTCTTGATAGGTGATAATAAGTGAGGTGTGTTAGATCCATTATATATTGGAGGATTAGTGGAATTCTTATAAATTATAAAAGGAAAAAACTATTATGAGGTATTCCTTATATAATGTGTATCCAATAATAGAAACTTTTAGATAAAGGAGTGGATATTGTAACGACCCAAACTTTTGAATAATATTTGTTTCCTTTTTTGTGTGTTATTTTATTTTGTACTCAACAAAACTATATAATTTAATTAATTAAGTGAGTATAATTAAAATGATATCGGTGGGTTTCGACTGTTATATGACCATTGGTCAATATGACTCTTGGGAACTATACTATTAATGTTATTATTATTGTTTATAAATACAAATGATCATGGTTACTTAATATAGAAAAAAGAGTTGATGGCATCATCCAATAGTCTCAGGCCATAAAAAGCCCATCTTTTGGAGCTTGGAAAGGAGGCTGTGTCACTAGGAATTACTCTAGATGAAGCCCAAGATGAGATTTAATATGTTAAGATTGTACGGAATCACCTATGGGAGAAGTTCAAGCTGATAGAAATCACTAATCGGGAAATGTTGTCTGAGCTTCCCTAAGATTGTATCACCATAGCACACCTTAAACTTAGGTCTTATGCAGGTGTTATAAGGGGATATGTAATGAGGCCTTAGTTTCTTTGTGTAATCCTTTTGTATAAATAAAATTTTTATTTCTTATTATGGTTAAATTTGTGAATTTCAAATGTCTGAATAAATATATAATGAATTTATAGAAGTTCCATATTATTGATGAATTTTAAAAAAGGGTATTTTAAAATATTTTTTTATACTTTAAATAATTAATATTTTGAAATGATTTTCAAAAAATGGTCTTCTACAGTTGTGACTGGTAAAAAATTAATAAGATTAGTTTAATTTTTGGTGAATAGTAAATTATGAATATTAATATTACCCTTATGAATAGTAATGTGACCAACAAAATAGTAACTTCACTTAATTAAGTATAAATATAATTTAGGCATCTTGAATGGTAATGTGATATAATTGCATAAGTAAATAACTATTTTAGAAATTATTAGTTAGGTATTCCTTTTTTAATGTAAATAGTGTTTTTAATTAAAAATTAAATATCTCATAATTAGAAAATTATTTTCATAAAATGGAGGTAATTTTTTAATTCAGAGCATTTAAATTAGGTTAGGGTAAATTTATGTGATTTTTATAAAAGGTTTTGTTTTTCGGTGAATAATGAAAATACAGTTTTCAGTTTTGGTCTTTTTAATGACATAATTAATGATGTAATAATGATGTAATAATTCTGGTCGACTTTTGAATAGTAAGATATGTTATGAGGTGTCCCAAGTGGCCAATACAATGGGAAAATACCATGGGCAAGCTCATGGTTTTTTAAATACCACTAATGAGGTGTCCCTTAGATATTAATTAAATATTCCCCCAATTTTTCTATAAATACTAACCCATTACTTCATTAATTTCATTCCAAATTCCTCCTCTACAATGATCGGGTATCTTTACATCCCAAGGAGTCCTCCCAAGGTTCCCTCAATCCTCCTAAGGTCCCAACATTCGAGATTTTGATGTTACTCTTCAAGGTAAGGGGACCTTTCACCCTCCTCTTTTAAGTCATGACTTCTTTTATGTTGTGTCTTCTAGTTTCCATATTATTTTTTAGGGGAATGTTGTTATATGTCCTTATTTTAGTTAATTTTATGTCCAAATTATGAGAGACCCTTTCCACTCTCATCAATTTATTTTCTAAATTTTTATGTGATGTCATTAGGTTGCCGAATTTACATAAAGAAATCACATCTTCTCTTTTCTTTCAAGTTTCCTTTTCATGTGATATGACATTCAAACATCCATACCATGATATTATTTAAATTTTATTCTTTACTATACTATATTATGAGTTATTTATTACTGCTTTACCCATGTCCCCTCTCACATTTAATGTTTTCTAAAACAATGTAATATAGTTGTTATGCTGCAGAAATTTCATCTCAAAATCTCTCTCTCTCAAAAAATTATCTTATTTTATTTATGTGAATAACCAAACCTATTTTAGTTATGGGGGTATTCATCAAGGAATAAGAATGGTATTTTTGGTTCTAGATTTGACATACATTAAACACTCATTCATTTTCCATGGGTTATAAATGATATAATAATCATGTTTTTAAGCACTTTTAAAACGTCACGATTTTGAAATGAAACCCATTTATTTTATTATCTATGGGTTATTTATGAAATTTTTTATTATGAATTAAGTGGATCATGTGAAAATAAATACATATTAAGGGTGCACCCTAGAAGCACTCCAATGCATTGGGTAATGAATTTAATCTCTATAGATGACAAGTTTCACAATACCTTAATGAATAACCTTGGTAATTTTCATGACACCATGGGGATGAACCATGGTGATATGTTCATGAATTTATAAATTAAATTTTTTATCCACATATTAAATCTATTATTCATGTTCATTTTATTATGATATCCCTCTTCTTATATTTCTCATGTCTTTACGTTTTTCATCAAGTTATTATTGATATTGCAAGTAAACTGATTCCCTTGCTTTCCTTACTGGGCCTTATGCTCAACATTTCCTTTGATATATGTCTCCAGGTTATGAGATGAATTATTTTTACATATTATGAACTTTTCAAGAAGCTTTTTCAATGGGATTTAAAATATTTTTTTAGGTTTTCATGTATTATGTTCCTGATTTCCAAGACACTAGACATTGAAGATCATCTGTTTGTAAAATGTAATGAACTGTTTTGTGATAAAAAGGTCAGATTCAATAGATATGGTTTATAAATGTCCCTAAAATGGGTTTTTTTACATATTTCTAGTTCATTTTACACCTTAATATTAAATTTTAACCACTACGTAATCTCATTTTTACCTTAATTAGTTTAATTAATTTTAATTATTTCCACTATTATTTTTGATAAAAAAATAATTTGAACTTATTATAAATTATAAATTATTCAGATTAAAAATATGGAATCCATTTTTCAAAATCTAAACCAAAAAATTTGTATAAATAAATTTAAAATTATTCCCACAAACAGGACGACAAAGCGAGTTTTTAAAGATAAAATGTTCAAAATTTTACTATGTTTTTATATCTAAATTAAATATGAAAATGATTCAAGTTACATAAATTTTATTAATATATGTATTGTTGATATAATTTTACTTTAAAACCAATTTAAAATATAATGTATCATTATAAATTATTTAGATGAAAAGTCATTTTTCAATTAAAATTTTGTATTCTTCATTATTCATTAAAAAACAAAAGTTCATAGAAAAATACAAAAAGTTCACCCTAAGCTAATTTTTAAATTAAATATTAAAGATGAAGATTATATTTTCATATAATAATTATAAATGTGTCTAAATATAGTGTTAAGATATGTGTACCATTAAAATGTGAAAAAACTACCTTCAAGAAAATACATCTTTTTATGTATAAAAATTCATTTATTCTTATATTATCCCTAAATATATATATGATTAAAATCAAAACATTTGATTAAATATATAAATTTTATTAAGATCATTCAATAATAACAATTAATTTAATTTATTATGGGAAAAATTTTGTCGAATAATAGTAGTTTTATAATAAAAAAATTCCCTTTATATTCAATTTGGTATTTTAATCGTTTATAATTAATTGGTAACCAATGAATTTTACCATTTATAATAATATTTTAATTTATCCTATTCATAATCTCAAAATTAATGGATAGTAGATAATTTTCATCTTAAATATTAATATTAACATTATCTCGTAAAAATATATCTTTCTTTTAACACAATCTATTGAAAAAATTCATTGTTGTGTGTTGAGGAAGCTTACAAAATTTTTCCTAAATTTCTATATATATCAAAGATTGAACTTATTCAAAATGTTAAATATATTTTAAATTCATGGAATATTATATTCCCTATTACACTTGGTCTTTCATGACATACATTCTATTGAATAAAATGTTATTATTTTATAATTTCGGGGTTTTACATTCTCCCCACCTTAAATAAATTGTGTCCTTGAAATTTAAACTAGATCATGGTAATCCAAGGCTTGATATTTGGAAATAGAATTGTTTAAAAAACCAAAGAGTAATTGAGTTAATATAATATCCTCTTAATAAAAGATATGTTAATGTATATAAGTCATCTAGAAAAATCACATAATAAGGTTTCCTTATAGGAGAACATTGGTGGGAAATGAAAACATGGACATGGAAGAGAAAAATATGACACAAATACTGATAGAGAGAAATAAATAACGTGTTTAGTATATAGTTAACAATTATAAATTAAAAAACTAGATGTGTAGAAAAGGTAATTGATGTCATCAAAAATTGATTAAAATAGGATATCATTTTTTAAGACCGTTTTTCTAGAGTTGAGTAATTTCTTTTAGTATCATTGAATGTAAGGAAATATAATTACATGATAAGTTTCTATTTCACAAGAACAATCTAATCCTTTGTTTCTTCATTTAAATATTTATAATTCATCTATTTCCATATAGGTTACATATTATGGTTTTGTAATACATTAATCTCTAAAAAAATGTCCAAATATAAACTTATACCATTCTATAAATGGATAACCCTTTGTCCCTTCCAAAATATCAAGATCCAAAACATCAGAAGGTCACTAAATTTAAAAAATGAACTTGTCCTTAATTTAAGAAACATAAAGTAACTATAAATCATCATATATCGAATATTTCAATGCCTTCATCAAGTATTCTCCTCAAATTTGGTAATAACATTAATTACTCTAAATCCTTATTGAAAACAAGAATGATTCCTTATTCATTATGTAAAACATAGTTTATTAGATATAATATATAAATCCAAAAATGTTGTAGACACCATCAATGATATCAAAACCAGTTTTCTAATAAATAACTAATCATTTCCAGTGTATTCAGTAATATCCCATTTACTTCATCCATCTCAATCATATATTTATCCAACCATCATTAACTAAACATCAGGAACATATAAATGGTTCTGTTTCCCTAAATCATATATTTTACAAAAAAATAATCTTTCTAAGAAATGCTTTTTTCTTGGTCATTGGTACATTTCAACACAGACTTTCAAATCCTTAATAAAAATTAATATAGTATAATACTTATATATCCCATAATACATATGATGAGAAAATCAAAAACAAAAAATATTTACAACATAATTCATAGATCCAAATATAGAATAACATTAATCATTTCACTTCAGTTGTGTCAATAAAATATTCTCGACCATGATCCCTTATCTTTTTCTAAGTTATATTCTCTTTAATCTTAAGGAATTTGTTTGCATAGTTCCCCATGTCCTTGTAGATGTTACATTGAATATCAGTTTTTTCTATATTGAATTATCATTTTTTTCTAGGAGACCCTTATCTTCAAACATATTATAACATCCAAATCCCTTCCATCATTTCCTAGGGTAATTCTTTCCATGGTTATCTTGTGTGGTAAAATCCATCATTACCTTCTCCCCATTATCTATTATTTTGTATGTTTCTTCTTCGATTCCATTACATTGAATCCATAAAACATGCATAATTATTTCCTTTTCTTGATAGAACATAATACTATTTCATCTTATGATGAAAATATTTGTGATCAGTGCCCTTCAGAGACTTGGCATAAGCCCTACAATAAAATGGTCAATAATTCATTCAGTGTTGCGTATGAAATTTGTGTCATGCCCTTATAACCTAGTAAAGGTAGCGTTATAATTCACAACAAATTATTCCTCATTTTTAATTAATCTAAGGAAATTTATCTTTATATCAGTTTGTTTCTCATGAGGGAAATATTCATCAAATAATGTCTCTATAAAAAAAATTCATTCCATGAGTTCTATTTTAATTTCCTCCCTTGTATTCTATATCAAATAACATCATGGATCATCCTCTCTATTGAGAAAATACACTAAAAGGGTAAAATATTCACCACATTTCAATGCCTTAAATATCTTTTATAGAGACTTAATCAATTTATCAACAAAAATTAGATCAGTAGTCAAACAAAATGATGGGGGCCTCTATAGCATATTATAATCTAGAAATAGAGAATCTCTATGTGGAATAGGTTGCTCCATCTGGGCAATGTTGTTGTTCATAACTTGATTAAGTTTCCCTAATATAACTGTAATTTTATCATTTCCAATACTATCCATATTGGCTTCCTTAGTAGGGATACCTCTATATTGGCCATGAGTATTGATATATTTTTTACCTCTATGTGCCAATTTTGAACAATGAAATACACTAGATTAGATCATAACATTTCATAACATAATGTTTAATTTCAAAAATAGTGAAATAATTATCACAAATTTAAAATTCCATGAATACGTAATCCCATAATCATGAAAATGGTTTCACTGGGATGTTCTTCTATACTTATCCTCAATGTATATCAAAGGGTTATTTTCTCTAATCGATGCCTTCCAAAATATTGCTTCCATGGTCTGTACTATGATTCCATTGATACTAACTATAATAATCGTACCCAAGAATCCCAGACCCAGTACATTAATTTTTTAAATTAGCATGATTATAAGGAATCAAATCCCATAGGATCAATGAATTTAACAATTTTGGATAACTAGATTACATACCTAATACCCAAATTACATTATGGAAAAAATAAATCCTAAAAAAATAAAAAATCTCTGAATCCATTAAACTCATTCCAAGAATTCATCTTTATATCTTTTGAAAGATAAAAAATAAGGGTGAGTTCAAATACACAGTAACGGTAAACCACATCAGAAGCATTAATGAATCAAAAATAAATAATCAATATGGTATAGTATGTAACTAAACATACATAACATTTAAATAACTATATAATGCATAATCAATATTAAAAGGTAAATAACTGAACACAAATTCCAATTAATAAATAAATTGAAAATGAAATGAATTTTTAGATTTTGTCCTAGAAAAAATATCATGCATAATAATAACTAAAATTTGGATGTATTAAATGCTTAATTATTAGATTCCATGTTTCCCAAGTATATGGGACCTTTACCATCATGATATATTCTCATGAATGTTTATGACTACTTGGTAAAACCCCATTTGATTTGGGAAACTAATTCGTTTCATGATAATACCAATGCATTAAGGGGATATCATTAATTGGGACCCACCCATTTCATCAGGTCCAAAAAACTCTTCAAATACTAGATAATCAATTTATTAATTTTCTTAACCATTAAATATCTTTATTGTATAAGGAATATAGATTTATCAACATTTCCCAAGATATAGAAAATAACTTTCCAAATATAGACCATATGAAACAGTGGTATATTATTTGGGAAAGAATCACATCGATTTTACAATAATATGGATATTTAAAATAAATTAAATATTTAATGAAAAATTATTACAAGGAATTTATTGTTCTAAGAGAATGTTATTAATCACAAAAGAAAGTGATATTTCCAAGATAACTTTTCTTACATGTTAATTTTCAATCTAAAACCACTTAGATGTAATAATTCTAAGTGAAACATAAAATAAAATGATATAAGAGTGATTCATGTGGTTAAATTAAAATATGGATGTATATACACCACATTAAATTGAATTGGTGCATAATAAAAAATAAGTCTCAAGGGAATGTATCTTGAGATAAAATATATTACTACATGTGTAACTTTGAATCATGATATCGGTGAAATAATAACATAAATTTAAACATTTAGTATCATTAAATAAACTAAATTCATTATAAAAGAATTAATTTCACAATATATACACTAACCAAATTAATAAAGTTTTGAATTTTTCATAAGTATCGCAGAAATAAAAGTGAGTCTAGAAATCCCCTTAGCTTACACTTACTTTTGGTTGAAGGATCTACAAAATCATGTATAATGGTTTTAACCAAGTTATTAACTTATTCCAAAACCATATAAAATTTTATAATATCATATATGCTCTTTTTATAATAACTTATTACAAGTTTCATAACAATCATTCATTATTTTCACTATTTTGGGTGTTAATTGCCTAGTTTTTTGAGTAAGTTTTGACTTTTTATTTTTGTTCCACTTTCATAGATCATAATTTCATCATCTATAGAATATATAAGATGATGTAAATATCATTTATATTCAGAATATATGTATTTTTGTTAATATATAAAATTTAATGATTGGAGATTAAATGCACCGTTCATGGAGATGATAAGTCATACGTACGCATGACCGTTAAATCCATTTTCTTATCTTATTAAAAGAAACAAAATTAAAGGAAGTATATTTATATTATAATTACAGTATAATATTTTTTCATATATATCACATATTTTTATTAAACCTATCTTCAATACATTCTATGCAAAGTGTGAACGAACCACATCACTTTGAGGAAGCGGTAATCCATACGTCCACAAATGATTTTATCATATTCCCGAAAATATAAATCATGAAAGTACATGTTATATAATAATTCCATATGCATAAATACATTATAAATATCATATATATTATATATAAACTAGAAATACATCATTTTCCCCAACTATGAATAGTCGTAATGGAAGAAGTAACGACACAGATTTGTAATACGATAGTCCGTTGTACACATGAACAATGATTATATATCCCATTTTATGGAGGTGTGTAAAGTTTTAGATCATACCCTCAAAAACCAACATATAAATATATTTAATGTACTGAGGTTATTATATAATCATGACATAGGAATAATTAAAGGGAAGGAGAAATAAATAAAACAAAATTGTTCGTTGAAGAACGTTACATATTTTTCATGTAACTCATTTTGGTTTCCACCAGAGGACATCATTTTTTTTATTTATACCTATAGTGAGTCTTATAGTATGAAAGGAAGAATTTGGAGTTTCTTTTTTTAGGTTTTGGGTGAGAAAAAATGATTTAAGAGGTGTGAATAAGTGAGGGGATTGAGTTCCCTTTGATAGTGGACGAGGGCATTCTTTTATATACCCAAAGGTATAAACCATTGGGAGATCACCATTACATAATTTTCCTTAAATAATCAACCATTTTTTTTATAAAATATGGGTTATGATAAAAATATGGGTTATGAACTGATTTTGTCGCCTTCGGGTTCGCAGAAACCCTTTATCCCCTTCTCTAACCCTAGTTTCCTCCTAGAGTTCCTAGTGATTTCTTTAATCCTAATGGTCCATGATTTTCATCTTGGTGATCCTCAGACATAGATCTAACTATCGGAGTTCTTTAAAGCATCGAGTTATCTAAATATGACATTGGTGGCTCGTTTCAACCATCAAAGGCCCTCGGTTGATGATTTCAATTATTTTGTTTTTTGGTAAATGGGATTTGCAAGACCGCACAGTCGTTCGTCTTCTTGATATATTCCACTTAATGATCTGGTTTGCTTAGGAATAAGACCTATTATAGGCTTGGTCCAGTGCTCCCCTTCAATGCAATGGCTGGAAGTTCTTTCTTCTATGATGGTCTTTTAATCTCTGTATGAATTGTGACCCATCCTACATCACGAAATGGGTAAGTCTCCCTCAACTCCCTATACCTTTTCAAAACCCAGCTATTATTCATATTATTGGTAATATGGTGGGTCATTTTCTGTGTTTTTATGTTCTCACATCTACCATGATTCACTTGATCAATGCCCACCTTTGTGTTGAGGTGAATGTATCGACACCTCCAGTGGATTGGATTTGGATTATGGTTGGTGAAGAGTTTAGATGGTCACAGGCTGTCATTTTTGAATCATGGGTTGACTATTACATGACCTACTATTTATTGGGGAATATGGCCTCTAAATGTCATAGTGTAGACATTAACAGGAGGACACATGGTCCGAAGGGGTGGCTGGGTAAGGTATTTTGTCAGAGGCAGATGTTTGTTGTGGTTGATCGTCCTAGCAACGCATCTGGTTCGGTGAGCTGGGATGCATAGGCTTTGGAAAAACATGCAAGGGATCCTTCTAATCCGGTGGTTTCTACAGTGTTGGATTGGATTAAACACAATCTGAATATGGGGGATGGTGTGAAGTAGACTGCTACCAAGGGTGCCTCTGGTACTGGAGGCAAGGCAAGTCCCTTAGGCGTCCATGTGTTTTTAGGGGATACTTATCACCATCATGAGCAAGTTGTTTCTGTATATTTGGACTCTAGTAGGAAAGATGATAGTTGGCTCGAGGGGCCAGAGCTTGTGATTGAGTAAAAATTTTACTGTGTAGTCTATAAAGATGGTATAATATTGGGGGCTTCGGATGTATGTTCTGATGAGTCGAAAGGGTGGGTTGATAGTGATGGAGGTGTGATGATCACAGTTTCGACTGGTAATCGCATTCAATATTTGGAGCCTGAGAATGTGGAGGAGGGTACTCCAATGAATAAAGGATTCAGTATGAAGCTTTATTTCCCTTCTCAAGAGGCTGTAACAAGAGAATGATTAATGAAGTATGGGATACATAATGGACATAATTTTGTGGAACTCCCACCCCATTTGGCCATTATTGATACTAACAATAAATTTCGGCAGGAACGGGGAGTGAATGATGGTTATAAAGAGGTTCATATCACTATAAAATGTGGGGATATCTCTAATAGTGACAAGTAAAATGATGTTGGCATGTTCAATCCTTCCTATAGTGACATTGTTTAGGGTGGTAAGAAGAAGGTGTCTAGGAATGAAGAAGTTATGACTTCCCCAACATGAAGAAGGTTGAGGAAATACTACTCCTATCTTCCAAATTTGTTGTCCACCGGGTATTCTATCAGGAAGGAAGGAAGGGGAGTCTCTAGTTTGAAAAAGGGTATGTAATATTATAACGAGTTTCTATCTTTGGAGTAGTTTAATCTTACAAGGAATTATGCCAAGATTCTGAAGCACTATGAAAGCTCGGAGTGGGAATCAGCTATTACAGAGGAAGCAATTTATCATAGATGTGGTGGCAGGTATGATTTTTATGATATGTAGTTGTATTTTCTATATTTTGGTACTCTTTTTGTACTTTTCTTTTATTTTAATAAATGGTCATAGGTTTTTCTGTGACTGAGCTTCTCTGGTAAACTCAATTTACCTAAATCATTATGATTAATTTTAATTTGTTTCACTAATATTTATGGTAAAAAACTATGTTGACTATAATATATATTATAAATTATGGTAAATTAAAATATAGAACCCATTTTTCTAAATTCAAATCACTTTAGTGGTAGAAATTAATTTTAAATTTATCCCACACATAGGATGAGAAACCTGGTTTTTAAAGTGAAATTCAAAATCTTAATATGTTTTAATATAAAAAATTCAGTGTAAAAATGATTCTAATGAAAAAAATTCTATTAATAGATGTTTTGGTAATATAATGTGAATTTTAAACAAATTCAAAAAATTATCTTTATAAATTGTTTAGAATTAAAGTTAGTTTTCAATTAAAATTCATTATTTTAAACTATTTATCAAAAAAATTAAACTTCTTAGAAAAATAGAAAAAATTCACCCTAATATAATTTTGACATTATTATTTCAAAAAATATGTTTATTTTTATATATAATACATATAAAAGTTTCAAATGTTATATTTAAAACTAGTGCATCATTAAAAGGTGGAAAATTTCATTTAAAAAAATATAGTTTTTTATGCATAAAATTGGATTTGTTATTATCTTATGCCTAAAAAACTATTGGATGAATTTAAAAAAAATAATTAAATATATAAATCTTATTAATATAATTCAATATTAATAACTAATGTAATTAATTAGGAATTAATAAATTCATTGGGGTAAAAAAATTAATAAAAACGTTTCCATTTTATTTAATTGGTTTTTAAAATCATTTCTAATTTATTGGTAGCCAATGAATTAAACCATATATTTTCATAAGTTATTTTTTAATATTCATAAAATCCAATTTAATGGCTAGTAAATAATTTTTATTTTAAATAATAATAGTAATATCAAATAAAACATGGTCTTGCGTGTGACACATGCTATCAAAGAAATTCATTATTGCGTATTACACTAGCAAACTCAGTGTTTCTTGAATGGAAAACAATATAATAAATTGAATTTATTTAAAATATTAAATATATTTTAAAATATCAGGATTTTATATTCCCTTCTACACTTCATATTCCTTTTTATTCATGCTATTGAATAAAATTTTATTCATTCAAAATTTCAAGGAGTTAGATTTTTTGTTAGTTATAACAACCATACTCTTTATTACACACTTGAACATGATTTATCACATAAAATTGAATTTAATAAAACTTTTAGGATCAAGAGTTAGAGTATCTTGGGAAATTAATAATATTACATGATAACTTAAGACATAAAATAAAACTTCTATATTGAAAAATTCTTTTACATGAACACAAAATTCTTTCGTACATAGCACTGTATGGGATAACCTGAGGACGTATATAAGAAAGGGGTTACCTATAAATCACATTAAGGTAATAAACATGGGATAACATGAGTAATACAAAAAAAAATTAGACAATAATAAAATAAATTGATCAGAAGAGAAACATGAACTTAAAGGCATGATATAGCATTATTATCATAACATGGAGATGTGGAAACAACATTTAACATGATATTAGTATCATCCAAGGAGCATTGCACATGGATCATGAGTAAACCCTAATTTCACATGAATTTTCATGAGTAAACCCTCATTATACATGAATTATCATGAGTCAACACTCATTTCACATGACGTATCTTGATACTATTCTTTACCCAATGCAATGGAGCTTTATCAGGGTGCACCCTTCTTAATCATTTCATTTCAAGCATAAGTGTGCCCCATAGATCATACAACATGGATTCATTAAACATCATAAATTATTCCTTGAATAAGAGATAGTGAATACATAAGTTTATGTCTTAAATAAACAAGAACATGTGGATAATGGTGAATACCCTTGACAGAGAAATGGGTATGGTATTCACTTACATGGTGATTTTTGCATCGGAAATTTTGGTGTAACCTCGGCAACATAACGACATCAAATAGAAATATTAAAATTATTTCATGAGATATAAAGGGGTCTCTCATCATTTATACATTAAATGGAAAGCAAGGGGGTCATGGAACATAATTTCCCAATAAGTCTAATGGAATTTAGATGCATAATATAAAAGTATTTCTTGAATGTAAATGAGGAGAGAGAAATACCTAACGGAATTTTGGTATGGTAATGGTTATGAATGGGAGGAATTAATGTGACAGAAATGGGTCTATCATCATTCAAACAGAAGAAGAGAATTATAGTGGAGGTTCAAAATCATACCCCCAACATTTTTAATTGGAAATAGATAGGAATAAAATATAAGCAAACTTTGACATAAATAATGAAGGAAAGTGTGGATCCCTTACTTGAGTGTGCGACTCCAAGAGATTGGGGTGCCTTGGGAGGATTTTAGAAAGATGAGGGCAGATTAGGGACGTGATCCAAGGTTTTTTAGTGAATAGAAGTTGGAGATGGGGTGGGTTTATATAGGAAATGATAGGAGAATTATTTAAAATTTCACAAACAAAGGTTTTAGAATCTATGTAATTAAATATTCAAAACCAAAAACCATACCATGGTTTTTTCCCGTTGTTTTTTCTAATGTGGAGTGGATTCTTTATATGAACAATGATTTATATTATTAAAATATTAGACTTGCTTATGTGGAGGTGAGTCACACTCTCAAGGAAATCATTTTAAAATTTAAAAATATTTTTTAAGTATTAAAGGGTCCACTAAGGAGCCATAAAATTAATCAAAAAAATATATAATAACATTATTTTAAATATAAAACATATATTGGCCTAATATCCATTTTATAGTATTTTATTTAATTACTATTGGGTCATTATGATGTCAAAAAACACATTATATATTTAAACGATATTTAATTTTTACCCAAAAATTTGAATCTCCCATAAAATTATGGAAAATTCAGCATTAGAAAATTTAGACATCCTGAATCCAAAAATAATATTCATTTTATATAAATAATTTTCTAATTATTTGAATTTTTACTTTCAAAATAAAGAATGACATTTATTAAAAATCCATGGGTTTTGACAAAAACAATTTTCTAGCCTTAATAAAAATTACAATTGTATTCATAAAAATTATATGATGATTTATATTTAACAAAAAAGTAATTTAGAGGTTACTCTTGGATCTCGATCTGATACAATCGATAGTGGTACTCCATTCAGCCTTACCACTTCTTTGATGTATATCGACATCATTTTATCCAATTATAAATCCTCTTGATTTTCAATGAAGTGTGTAGTCTTTGTAAGACGATCCACAAAACCCAAAATAGCATTGTTTCCTTTGAATGTCTTCAGAATTCTGGTGATAAAGTCCATGGTGATGTTTTCCGATTTCCATATTGGTATGGGTAATGGTTGCATCATCCCCTTAGACTTATACCTCTCATCCTTTACTTGCTGACATGTTAGAAACTTTGATGTATACTTAGTGATCTCCTTCCTCGTGTTATCCCACCAATAATGCTCTAAAATATCTCGATACATATTTCTTTTTCTTGGGTGAATGGATAAATTTGAACTATTTTCATCATCCAAATTTTATTTCATTAACTCCAATCTTGATGGAACACATAGTCTTGACCCAAATCTCACAATTCCTTCTTTATTAAAATTGAACTTAGAGGATTTCCCTTTTCTGATAGTTTCCACTTTCTTCTAAATTCCCACATCATCCTTATAAACATCCTTTAAACTTTTCAAAATAGATGGTTGATTAATAATTTGGGAAATAATTGATGATGTTCCCTTATTTATGATTCCCATTTTCATCTTCATCAAATCTAATAAGATTAGATCCTTTTAAATTCTCATTAATGATAGAATTTCTTGGTCCTTTCTGCTTAGATAATTTACCACTTTATTATCTTACCTAGGTTGGTAATAGATTGAGCACTCATAGTCTTTGATCCTCTCTAACCATAATAGTTGTTCATGTTAAACTCTTTCTGTGTGAATATATACGTGAGGCTTTTATGATATGTATATATTTCACACTTCTACCCAAAGAAGTAATTTCTCCAAATTTGTAATACGAAGATTACTGCATCCAACTTAATATCATGTGTTGGATAGTTTTTATCATGATATTTCAATTACCTTTAATCATAGACAATGAATTTTTCATTTTGTATCAACACGTAGCCCAAGACCTTGTTCAATGCATCACTGAATACCACAAAAGTTCTCCACCTATGGGTAGTGTGAGCATGGGCGCAGTGATAAGCCTCATTTTCAACTCCTTGAATCTATCCTCACATTCATCAATCTAAGAAAAATTGACTCCATTATGAGTTATTTTGGTAAGAGGGTTTGAAAATCGTGATAAATTTCTCACAAATCGGCGATAATATCTACCTAACCCAAGGAATCTACAGATATCTGTCACATATGTTCACATCGGCCATCTATCAATAGCATTTTTCTATGAGGGATCAACATATATCTCATTTTTTGTGATGATATGACCAAAGAATGAGACTTAATTTAACCAGAAATCACACTTGTTGAACTTTCCATAGAGTTTATCCTTTCGCAAGGACTCTAGTACAGTGCTTAGATGCTCCTCATGATCCTCCTAGGTTTTGGAGCATATTAGAATATCATCTATAAAGACCACCACAAATTAGTCATGTTAATCACTAAGGACTCTATTCATCAAGTATATGAAGATTTTTGGAGCCTTTGTGAATCTGAGAGGCATTACTATGGATTCATAGTTCTTGTACCTTGTACGAAAAAGCAGTCTTAGGTATATCCTCCTTCACCATTACTTGGTAATGTCCCAACCACAGATCCACCTTGGAGAAGTATTGTGCTCGATGTAGCTAATCAAATAATTCATCAATTCATGGAAGAGGATACTTTTTCTTTATCATAATTTTTTTGAGCTAAAAATAATCAAGGCAAAGGTGCATTGACCCATCCTTCTTCTTGACGAAGAAGACTAGTGAAGCCCATGGTGAAGAACTTGGGCATATAAACCCTTTATCCGGATTCTCTTGAAGTTTCTTATTTAGATACTAAAGTTCCACAAAATCCATTCTATATGGATTCTTTAGGTATTGGAAAAGTCCCAGGTATAAGATAAATCAACAATTCCACATCTCTTTTATGAGGAAGACAAGACAATTACTCGAGAATCACTTCAGAAAATTCCCTCACAATATGAATTTCATCAAGGATGGTTTCTTCTATAGGATCAATCATTTGAGAAATATACACATGCTCATAGGGTAGTAATATTTATTCTTGAGATGATGGTTCTAAATAAGATTCATCCTCCTCCATGCACTTGTATAGAATTGGGGGTTGATTTGCTATATGGAGAATTATTTCCCTCTCACGGAAATTTATATTGGCTCTATATAGAGATAGCCAATCCATGCCATGAATTGCATAAAATTCAACCATAGGGGGTATGAATAGGTTCTTTGATATTTTTAATCCATGAACTGTGATAGGGGAGGTGTTATATTCATATGATGCAATAATTTCCCAATTTTTCATTCTCACCAAAATCTCTACTTCCATGATTCGTGGTGGTGTTAATATTTTTCTACTAAAATTTTGTGATATAAAAGAATGCATAGAACCATAATAAAAAGGTATGTTCTCTATTATTGGATGAATAACCATTGTACCTATCACCACATTGTTGTTGGGGTTCACTACGGTGATAGTGATGGAAAAATATCTCCCTTTTTTCCTTGGAGGTTGTTGGTTGCCTTTGAAAACACTTGGATTAGGGAACTTGTTTGCAAAGTACTCTGGTTCTTTGAATTTGAAGCAATGAACAATGCATTGATGTTAGAATAGAGTGTTCCTCTCCTCTTTCATAGTAGCATGTTTTTCTTTTTAGTAATTAATGGCCATGTTCCCTTCTCTTCTCACACCTAAATAATTTCCCCATCCCCTTCAGGCAAGTTCTGGGGTGCTTCTTTCCTCACCTTTGGAAAGTGGGGTGCTATAATTTCTTTCTACCATTGGATTTATCAATAAAATCACCTGAATTAAAGTAAAATTTCCAATTTTTATCCCCATGATACCCCTGAGATTATCTGATCTCCATTTTGACTTGGAGGGCACATTGGACAATTTATTTATAGATATTGAAGTCATGGATTTCTAGGGATTTCTGTAAGTTGGGTTTTATCCCACCAAATAAGTGTTCAACCTTGCATTCAGGGGTAATGAAAAATTCAGAGGATTATCGTGCAAGCCTTGTTGATTTTTCCTTATATGCTCAGATGGATTTGTCATCTTTTTTATTGAGGATAAGGAAGTCCCTTTGCATCTTAAGTCGGAGTGTGCATGGAAAATATTTATCGAAAAACATTTTTTGAAAATACATTCATTCCAACACTTCAATCTCTTCCTTAGGCTTTATATTTTTTATAAATTTCCACCATTGATCAGCTTTACCCTCTATACAATAAGTAGGCATAAGAACCTTCTCTTGATCGAAACATTGATGGATGGAGAATATCCTCTCAAAGGAGTTGATCCATTATTCGGAGATTGAGGGATCAGATTATCCGTTGAATATATGAGGCCTTTGTATCATGAAGCTCTTGATTGCGGCTTGTTATTTCATGGGGGTGGTGGGCTGAACATTCCACTTGAACCATGTTTCTATTCAAAACATGATTTAACTGATATATTATCATGAAATTTTGTGTGATTCCCACTCTCATCAGATTGGGAATCTCAATAGAATAGTCATCACATTGATCTTCACATAGATTCTTAGCCTGAGTCCTATAATTACTGGCCATTAGTTTGAATAAAAGGAATTTTATCGGTAACACATAAAGGGGAATCCAATTACAAAAAGTGATAACTTATAAATTATATTTATTTCCTTAACTTATGAATTTATTGGCTTCAATCTATGCTATCTATGATCTACTTCACAACATATATTATTAAGGAAGTTTTTTTATTCCATTAATAATGGTTCATACTAAGATTATGAATTTACTAAATCATATCCCCTAGTAGTGTCCAAACAAGAGTGAATCAAGGCCTGTTGTTGTGCACCAGTTCCCTTTCGAGTCAAACTCAAATCGGTGTTTTTGGGTTTTACCCCTAGATATATTTGTGCTAGAGACACATCTATATGTTTATATACAAACAAGGATTTATTTTATTGGTAAACAAATTACTCTATACTAACGAAAATTTAGGGATGTTTTTATTATACTTAGTCTTGTCCCTATGTATTTCACTAGGGTTTTCTAATCCTAATCCCAAAAAATAACAAAACCCATCCTCGGATACCAACTATAACAACCCTGCTCTTTATTACACACTTTAAAATGATTTATTACAAAAACGTGCACTTAATACGACTCTAATGAATGATAGGTCAAGTTTCCTAGGAAATTAAAAACATTACATGAAAACTTAATACATAAAATATAACATTTTAATTGAAAACTACTTTTACATGACCACAACATTCCTTCATACTTAGCACTGCATGGGATAACCTAAGGACGTACGTAACAAAGGGGTGAGATATAAATCCCATTAATGGAATAAACATGGAATAACATGAGAAATACAATAAATGTTTAGAAAATAAAAAAATAAATGGATCACAAGAGAAACATAAAAATAAAGGCATCATATAGCATGATTATCATAACATGGAGATGTGGCAACAACATTTAACAAGATATTAGCTTGAACCAAGGCTTATTGCAAATGGATTATGAGTAAACCCTCATTGAACCTGAATTAGCATGACTAAACCCTCATTTAATGGGAATTATCTTGATTCAACACTCATTTCAAATGACTTATCATGATACTATTCTTTATCCAATGCATTGGAGCACTTTCAGGGTGCACCCTTCTTAATCTTTTCATTTCATGTATAAGTGTGCCACATAGATCATACAACATAGATTCATTAAACATCATAATTTATTCAATGAATAAGTGATGTGGGATACATAAATATAAGTCCTCAATTAAAAATTACATGTTCATAAAGTTTAATACTCTTGATAGAGAAAAGGGTATTGTATTCATATACACGATGATTTTGGAATGGGAAATTTTGGTGTAACTTCGGTGGCATAACGACGTCAAATAGAAATCATAAAATCGGTTGATGAGAGAGAAAGGGATCTCTCATCATTTATAAATGAATTTTATAGTAAGGGGTCATGGAACATAATATCATAACATGTGTAATGGAATTTATATTCACAATATAAAATAATTTCTTGAATTTAAATGAAGAGAGAGAAATCCATTATGGGATTTTGGTATGGTAACTGGTGTACATGGGAGGCATTAATGAGAGAGAATGGGGTATCTCATCATTCAAACATAAGGTGGGTATTATAGGGGAGGTTATAAATCATACCCCAACATTTTAAATTGGAAATAAATGGTCATAAAATATAATGAAATTTTGATATAAATACGGAAGGAAGGAAAGTGGGGATACCTTACTTGAGTGTGTGACATCAAGAGCTTGAGGAGGCGATTATTTAGTGATTGAGGTGCCTTTGGAGGATTCTATAGAGAGGTGAAAATATTAGGGACGTACTATAAGGGTTTTAGTGAAGATAAGTGGTAGATTGGGTGAGTTTGTATAAGAAATGAGAGGGGAATTCTTTAATATTTCACAAACTTAGGTTTTGGAATCTTTGTAATTAAATATTCAAATACACAATCAATCCCATTGTTTTTTACCATGATTTTTAAAAAAGGGGAGTGGAAAACATTATTTTATAAGGCCAATGGACGAACATATTAAATATTTGGCTTTCTTATGTGGAGGTGAGTCACACACTCAAGGAAATCATTTTAAAATGTTAAAATATTTTATAAGCATGGAGGGTCCAATAAGGCACCATAATAATTTAATTAGACAAATATAAAATCACATTAAAACATATATTAGACGAATATACATTTTATAGGATTTTATTATATCACTATTGGGTCTTTATAATGTCATTAAACACATTATAAATTTAAAAGGTATTTAATTTTTACCCAAAAATTCGACTCTTAGAAAATTATGAAAAATTCACTGTTAGATAATTTTGAAGTCCTCAATCCAAAAATAATATTAATTCTATCTAAATAATTTTCTAAATATGTGAATTTTCACATTTAAAATGAAGACATACATTTATTGAAAATTCATGGGTTTGGACAAAAATAGTTTTCAAACCTTAAAAAATTATTATTGCATTTATAAAAATTATACAATAATTTATATTTAATAAAAAATAATTTAGTAATAATATATTATAAAAATATTATTTATTTCAAAAATCCAATAATACATCAAAATAGATTTATTAACTGAATTTCAAAATAAACTAAAAATACTATTTGTGCTTTAAAAACCATTTACTGTGTAAAAATGATAAAAAGAATTTCTATTCATTATTCTATTAAAAAATAATGCAGATAATCATAGTTCTTGGGTCTTGTTATATAACTCCTTACAACACCCATATAAGACTTAATGGTAATGTGTGCAATAGTGAAAGACTCTTGGGGTGGCTCGGATAACATCGCTCGAGTGGTAATCTCTATTAACTTCCACTTCTCCCATTATTGATTCTGTTAAAGATTAACGTGTTGAATCTTGGATTAGTCTTGGTCAAAAGAAAATCCCAGTGACATTACCCCCTTTCCGAGATCTGACAAATGGGCTTTGTATGGAGAAATTCTACTTGATAAGTTCATCGCTTCCTTTATCTAAAAAATTGATTTGTTAAAGCCATACATTTATACTAATCGTGTGATCACTGTTCAGCGACTATATTAGCAACGATAATAATTCATAATGGTATTTTTAAATCTAAAAACATAAAACCATGGAAGTGTTTATGTTTTATATAACCATTCTACATAATAAGAAATTTAATTGTATCAAGAGGAATTTTCATTAATAAAATTTTGGGTTGTTACATTAGTTTTCTCCTCTATTTCCATATTTTCAATTATAATTTATGTTCTCATGTTTTGAAACCACATTTTTTTAATATCATATTTCCCTTTTTCTCTTTTAATAGTAAGTTTTATTAAACCTTTTTACAATGTGGGTTTCCACAATGGAATTTTGAAATGCAAAATGTTTTATTATAAATAAGAAGTTAAAATAGAGAAGGTACAATTACTTTAAGGAGGGTATAATATAATAGAATTAGATTTTAAAAGAAAATTTTGTTCTATAGCTTATATGACAAGAAACAGTGATTGAATTCAGTTTAAAAACATTTTTGGACGTAAAAATACATTATTTTGAAAAAAGTAGTTTTCATCATGTTTTAATCATTTAGCTTAAAACTAATTTCTGCCACATATAAAAATTTAATTTTATAAGATATTTCCCATTTTTGGAATTAGGAGTTCAAATTTTTTAAAGATCCCCCTTTTATATTTGGTTAATATGAAGAGTAACTTCATTAATATTTATCACCTTTATAAAGGGTAAATTGGGTAAAACTAGGTTAAAACTATGTTATAAGGCCATACGTTTTCATCATAATTCTTATTGGATAAATATAATTAAAATATTACCACCTCATCCTTGAAATATAATGTTTTATGGGACACTATTCAATGATAATGACTCATATAAAATTTAAACCAATGAAAATTAAAAAGTGTCACTCTCTTAGTTTTAACTAACATTTATCTATCCACATAGGGAAAAAAGTAAGATATGAACGAACATAATTATATATTTTGATCTTAATGAAATTATTTTCAGGATATTAATTTATTTAAAAAATTTAGTGGTTAAATAAATACCATAAATTCTTTGGAAACACTAATACAATATAAATTTAATTAACAGAAAAATAAAATAAATGATTTTAAAAGTATTACAAGTGGTATAATTTGAATGCTTTAATATGTTATATGAATTATATATATATATATATGAAATATTAGGTAGGTTTTAAATAAATATAATATAATTCACCCTTTTCTTGATGTATTTAAAGTCAAATTACATGAACTGTGCTAAAAATGATATTAATGATATTTTATAATATTTTATGAAATAGTTTAAAATTAGTAAAAATATTAGATTTGTCCAAATTAATGTGATATGGTTATGAAAAAAACCATGGTACATTTTTTTCATTTTATAGTAACATTATTAACCATTAATTGTGGGGAAATTTTAATACTACGGTATTTTTCAAAAGGGTTAGGGGTGTTAAAACCAAAATATAATGGTGAAAACATACCCAAAACATGTCAACTTTTATTATATGGGATTATTTCAACTCATAATAATATTTGATAAAAATATAATCAATTTTGAGCCATTTATATATCACAATTAATTTATATTATTTAATTTTGTAAGAAATTCAATGAATTTCCCTCCAATCAATTGTAAAATGACTTCTCTCCTTTCTCTTACTTACTCCATGTGGAGTCCTACAGATCAAAAATCCAATTAAAAAATCAATTTGGGACTCCCCTATCCATATTATAGGTGTTCTAGTATCCCTAATAGACCAACCCTTGGATCCTTATGAGTATATCCAAAAGAGTTCTTCTAAAGAAGAGGTAATGGCCCTAATCGGCCACATTCTTTTTTTCTTCTTTATTTCACATCCTATAAATTTATTGTATCTATAATAAAATTATAAAATATTTATAATTAATAAAAATAAATTTTATCATTATTATTAATCCACAATTATCCACCCTCTTTTCTATCATATGGGATGTGAAATTATCCCTCATACGTACATATGGCTTTACGTCTCCATGTTGTTATACGAATCATTTTTCTTTACCATATTTTATACATTGAAAATATGATGTGTTTAATTTTTATATATGATATTTATAAAATAAATATACATCTATAATGATAATATATTATCTAATTTATTATCTTCCAAACCATTGGGAAACGATAGCCTCACTTTAACATACATGTGGACTCCCACCTCCACAAAGCGATGCGATTCATTTTTCATTTCTATTTAACATAGTTTGTAATGGGGATAGATATTATTAATATATATGATATACATTATACAAAAATTATTCAATAATTGTTAATAATTATCTACTATTATTTCATTCCATCTATTGATAAATGGAAACAAAGATCATGCGTACATATGGTCTACCGTCTCCGAGAATGGTGCAGTTCGTTTTTTATAAACATTATAGATTACTCCTTATTTGGATATCATGAATATTTATTATTTTTATATAATTATTGAAATTTTTATATAATGTAATATTTATCAATGTATCAGTACAAAAACTATTAATCTAAACATACAAGAAAGATAAATTAGTTGTTACTTGAATCTATGATTTTAAAAAAGAATTGTTAACTAATGGGTGATAAAATATTATAAGTAAGTCATATATGGTATTATGAATATTATTATAGTTTTTTAAAATATTTATAACAAATTTATATTAACTATAAAGAAGTTTTAAACATCTATGAATGAATTAATACCTAAGGTCAGGGTTTCTCTTATCACTTTTACTTACGTGGGGCATATTCCATATTCACCACTTATTTCTTTAGGGTCATCTATATACGGAACCATTGATATGTTATATCATGAACCTACTTTTTATCATTGTATTAAAATTTTCTATTTATATTATTTCATTAATAGGGTTATGATTCAAAAGTAACCAAAATGGTAAGGTTTTATTTCACAATCTCCTCATTATTTCATATTATTAATGTTTATGTCCCCAAAGGGGAAATATTTTTATTCTATATCAATATTTTCATTAAATGGTTCTGAGAAAATTTATATTACTCTACAATGGTTTATTAATGGCATTTTTACCAGTGTTTTACTTTGTAATAAATGTTTTAAATGGAATTTTCTTATCATTTTTAGAACAATGTACTTTTAAAACATTTTACAATAGTGTAAAAATAATGTTCATTATACTTATAAGACATGAATGAATTTTCTGACCATCATGATTAATATTTTTATTGAGGCCTCCATTAAATCTTTACAAGGTTATTTGAGAATAATATTTTTTTCCTTAATAATTTGGAAATTTTAATATTTTAAAATGGTTATTTCTAAGTCATAATGGTACTTTATTCAATAATTTACCAACGATCCTTTTATTTTTTTCATAAATTTCAAAATTATTTGTTTAAATATATGATTTAAAGAGGTTAATATATTATTATACAATCAAGAATATTTTTATTGATGGTTTATGAACAGTTTGATAGGGTAAAGTATTGATATTTAATATGATAGTTCTTCAAATGCAGACATTTATTAATTTTATAAGAATATTGATTAATTTGTGTTATTTATTATTTTGAGGAATGAATTTAAATTATTAAGTAATGGTTGGGGCTTGGAATTACATTTCCACATGATGTATTAGTATGCCTCATGAAACAAACTTTATTATTTATTTGGCAGAGGCCATAACCATTTATGTCAGATGTCTTGGCATGAACCCATAAAGGAATAGATGTCTTGGAACAAGGACTTTAATATATAGTTTTCATAGAATAGATCCTCAATAGTATATTTCATATGTATGGAATTATTCATTACATCATTATGAAATTAGCTATTTATTTCCATTTTATTATTTAAATAGTTTTTATATCCTTGGATAAGTTTTTTTCTCAAATGAATATTTACATGGAATTATTTGATTATCAATAATTTTATGTGATATTATTCAAGAATTATTTATCATCTAATATATGCATAGCCATAATTAGTGTCTTAGATCACCAATTTCATATGTTTATTTTCCTTGGATACCAATAAGTGTATTATTATTGATGTGTAGGGTTATGTAAGAATAAATTTTTATTTTCTTAAATAAAACACTATGTTGTATTTTATGTTTTCTAATGTCTTGTAATAATTAATTATGTATCTATTTTACCATGACTACTTAACTATTCAGGTTCTTGGGATGTGATTTATTATGTCTATTACTAAGGTAACAATGTGACCACCATCTCTTGGCTACTTGGTTTAGGCCTTTACATTCAAGTAATGATTATTAACTTCCTGCTCTACGTGTTGGAGACCATATTCCATTTAACATGATTATAAAAAATATAAAAATCAAAAGTTTTAAAATACTGAACCAAGAATATCTACCACAGTTTCAGGTATCTATGATTAAAAAAATACTTCTGGATCTTATGATCAAAATATATCATAAATCATACCCTAATGATATAGTGCTATAATTTTTTAAGGGTGTGTATCATGACTACCAATCCATGGTCATTAGAAGGATAGTTTTTCTCATAATGGAATAATTAGAAAGATCCATTGACCTCCACCTACACTCCCTTCATCAAGAAACACTCAAAACTCATACCTGAGGAATCGTATAATTCATATGATACAAAAACTAATTTGAAAAAATTAAAACCACATCCAATGTAAGAATCATCATAATATCCCTAAAGGATCTATACTATTTATCAATATACTAAAATATAACACCATTACATTTTAATTCTATCGTTAGAGTTGTAATCTTTGAGACATGTCGAACAAACAACTTGTAGTTACCAGTTAAGACTATGAATCTCTAAATTTCAAACACATTTCTAGGTTTCTCCAAGGAAATAATGGCCCAAATTATTTTAGTCCCCATTCAGGTTCCACTATAATTTATAACATGGACTAAAAAATTCACTTATTGGATACAAATTTCACATTTTTACAGATTAATATACAAGTGATATTATTTTAAGATTTTAATGATGATATAAAAATGATCCAGGTGCTACACCTCTGATGCGAAGTACCCAAAAATAGCATCTATAAATACAATGATAAAATACTCTATGAACCAATGAATGAGAATATTCATCAATTACATAAATACAATGATAACATTAATGAGACCTAATAACATAAATATGAACATAAAATTCCCATACCAGTTCTTACAAAATATCTTAGGTATATCATCTTCTCATACTCTCAACTAATGGTACCCAAAAGGAAAGTAAATTTTAGAAAGCCATCAAGAAACTATGAGTTGAAAAAATTGATCATAAATACTTGTAAAGGGGTATTTTTCTTAATGGTCACTAGATTAAGTTTATTGATAATCAAAAAAAATAAAAAGTCCAATTCTATATTCCAGGGAAAGAGAACCATAAAATCACATGGGGACATGCTAGGATGAATAAATACATTGGCTGTTAGATCTAAAAGATAAAATCTAATATCCTTTAACGCTTCATGTTAAATATTATATGATTTGATTTAAATTCATATAATCCCATGGATAAATTAAATAGTGAACATAACCAATCATTGAGGTGGTAACATAGAAAAAACATTTGGAAAGTCATAAGGGTATGCAATCAACATTGTGTAAAGTGGATTGCTCAAACATTAATCAATTACGTCAAGAAATATATGTAACAACTATCATGGTATAATTTTATAATTATGATCAACAAGTCCCACTTATCTTGATCTTGCATCCCAATCCCTAAAAGGCATGAGAGACTCCATCAAAAGTTAAAAATGAAACACAATAATGTTAACAGTCAATTTTTTCATTAACATGGTTTATCCAATACATTCCAATTATAATCTCAATGATGTTAATATCAAGAACTACTAATAAACACAGAACATAAAATACATTAATCCTTTCCTAGAACATGGGTAATTTAAAACCATATTCTGACATCTTTCGTAAAGGCATCGAGAGATCAAACATGAATGAAATAATTAATAACTATATTACAACAATGTCATTAAAATTAAATGATACAAAAGAATTAGTTGTGTAGAGACCCGAAGCTTGACATACATGGACATTACATTACTTTTAAGGAATACTTAGTTCATAACAAAAGAACACACACAAGGACCGTAATAGTTTAGTGTCTTTGGAAACTCAGAATATAATCTTCTAATCGTGGTGAAAGATCTTAAACATCTCCCATAAAGATCTTCCCTTTTTTTCTTACCTAAAACATTTCTTTATATCCTGGGGAAAAGAAAACATAAAATGGGTGAGCTTAAATACCCAGTAAGGGTAAAGATAGAGAACATAAAACAATCCATAAACATTGGAATGCAAAAACATTAACATAAAATCTAAACATCAAAATCTTGAGCAAAGACATGAATCTTGGAATTACGTAAGGCATATATCATAAGGGAACATCAATCAAGATAAAATATCATGGGAATAAAACCTTTATTTGTGGCAACCATTAAGAACCTGATATGATTTCCATAGTAGCCAAGGCATTGATGCCAAGACCATCTTAGTGGACAAAGTCCCTTTCTGAATCGAGTTCACTCATCATTCCAGTCATGTATTACTGAACCGGTTTAACATTCCGTTTCAGCCATGTCTATCTCATGAGATATAAATCTTTACCCAATGCATTGGAGGGAGATATATTTCCCTCCCATCTCATAATGAAGCCATTCTTACTTGTGCCGCAAAATAAACATACATTATTCATAATAACCCAACAAATAAAATGGGTTTCATAAACATCATCCCATCGTCACATAATCCATATAAAAGAAATGAATATCATTTCATAAAAGGAAAATTGAAACCATATAAAACATAGAGACATGATACTTGAAACATACACATATGAAATAATGTCATCTTAGATGAAAAATGGTTTTGATAAAACACTTGAAATGAATTCTTGAGGAAAATAACCTTTATTCTTCAAAATCATTTTCTTTTAAAAAAATGTCATGCAATTTTAAAATAAAAGGATTTTTTTGAAAATAGTCATGAAATCTTTTTTAGGAAGCTTTATGAAAATAAGGCTTTACAAAACCGTAAAAATCCGTTCGTTCCATATAAGTTAAAAAAACATTTTTCTCATACTTTTACTGGAAAAGACAAAAAGTACCTCGTAAAAGAAAGATTACATACATACCATGTAGTAAAATTCAAAAATGGGTAAAAATTACATTAAACATACATGAAACCATTTTTAGGAAACATGGACATGGATGATATAAATAACCCCAGTAAATACTTACGAATATGAAATCTCGGATAAAAATGAGATTTGTAAAATTATCCCTTACCTTAGGTCCGATATGCTTTGTACGTATCTGAACCTCCTATATAATGATTTAAATAATTTCATTGACTTATTACAGAATCATATTCATTGTTATGATATCATATATGTTTCACTTATGACTTTATATTACCCGTTCTTTTGTAAATTCCATGTTAAAGCAGCGTTTTGGGTAAAATCATTTCATTTATCGTATGTGTTTCGACTTGTCGTTCTTGATATTAATAATTATATCCTGATTTAAATAATTCAAGAATTTAAAACATTATTTATATATAATATATATTCATAATATACATATATATATTATAGATCGATAAAAGGAATGAAACACACCGTTCATGGAGACGGTAGGCCATACGTACGCATGAACACTGTTTTCATTTCCTTATTGAATTGAATGAAACTAAATAGATGACATACATATATATATATATATAAATAAATACAGTATAATTCATATATTTCATTATTATTAATTATATAAACTTTATGATCATTCGTGTGTGGATAACATGGAGAATGAATCTCATCGCGTCGTGGAGACGGTAGTTCGTACGTACGCACGAGCGATGATATCGTTCCCATAATTATTGAATAGAATTGTAGTGGATGGTATAATATATCAGAATCAGTATGATGTTATAATAACCATATATAGTTATTCTTTACACCATTATACCCATCCATGTAAGGTGTTGCTGGAAAAACAGATTTCACCACGGCGTGGAGACGGTATTCCGTACGTACGCACGCGTGGTGATTTTGTTTCCGTAGGATGGATAGATGGTGAAATAGGGTTGTTTCATAATTATAATAACATATAACTATATGAGTTATACTGATGTTATTACTTCATAATGAAACAACTAAACAAGAAGAAGTGGAAGAATAAATAAAGTTGAAAGAATCGGTAACGGACATTACCTCTTCTTTGAAGCGCCTCTTTGAGACCTCCTCTTAGGGCACTATAATTTGTCTTTGAAGAAGACCCGAACCTATAGTATGTTTCTATGGAAGTGTAGAAGAGAATTTGGAAGGGTTTGGCCGATCTTGAATGCTCAATGTTGTGTGAGGAAGAGAGGGAGGAGGTGCCCTTTTATAAGGGAGGAGAGGGGCACCTTTGGAAAAACTAAAAATATTATTTTATTATAAAGTCATATTCGGTTTTTAATAGCTAGAAATTGATTTATTTATAATAAAAGGTAGGTATGGGTCTAAATCCTCTCATCCAATATAATTTAGACAAGTTTAGGTCATTATATTAACCTTATATTTTAGTTTTAACTCTTAGTTAATTAGATTGACATTTACCATGTCACTTTGTATTTTTATATTACATAGTTAATAAACTTACCATATACATCCAAGAGATCCCAAAGTGGTACATTAATGATACACCTATCATGATATAAGTATCTTTGCTGAACCATATATTTTTAGGAATATAATAACAATTAATAATATAATATTTGTTTTAAAAACTATTTTATGTCAATTTTGACACTATTTGGTAATTGATTTTTTTGAAACTCATAAAAGAATGATTAGTTCTAAAAAAGTTAATTAAATCAATAATAACATGTCATATTAACATATAAAATTATTTTAATTCATAAAAAGTCTCAAATTATATTTATTTGGGTATTTATAACATTAATTATGTCAATATTCCATTAATAAGATAATTACTGCATCATCATTGTGTCATAAATAAATTACATTATTTTAAGTATAAAAATTAAAAATAAAATACGATTATGTAGGAAAGATTTTTATCTTTCTAATGAATATTTATAGTCGAATTTATCGTATGTATAACACTATATTAAAAATGATTTAGTTATTAAACTTTGATTTTAACTATTTTAACCCTTCTTTAAATAAATTAATAATAAATGTCCTAATCTAATCCAAGTGGGCCTAAATGGTCATATTTTATTCCTAAGGTTGTTTTTGTCCGAATTACACTTATCCAAAATAATTAGGACATTTTTTAGGGTAATAATAATATCATTTTTACCCTTAATTACCCTATTTACTTTTAACCGTGGTAAAAAAAGTAAAAGTTACTATTCATAAAAAATTATTTTCATCTCATTGAACCACATTTTAGTCCTTGATATTAACTATGTCTCTCGGATTTTTGAAATTCCACTCACAGAAGCGGTAAAATTAAGTTTTATGAAAAATTCAGTTTTTTAACTACCACTTAGTGGTTTCACTATTCATCAAAAAATGAAAGTTTCCAGCAAAATACCAAAAATTAGGCCTAAGATATATTTGATATTATGAATTCAAAAATGATGTCTATTTTACCAAATTCAAAACATATTAGTTGCATTAATTAATTTAAAAATTAATTCATGTCGTCAAAACAAATGGCGTGTTCTTAAGAGATAATAACTATCAATAGATTGACACTTGTTTATGTCTGGTTTAAATGTGAAATTACATCCAATGACCAAAATTGTATTAAATGGTAAAAATATATTCTAAATATACTTTAAAACCATTCAAATTAATAATTTATCACTATTAATTATTTCGATTAAAAAAGTTGTTTTTAATTAAAATTTAGTAATTTCCACTATTCATCAGAATATGAAAGTTATCCGAAAAGTACCAAAATTTCACCCTAAGCTAATTTCGATATTCAAAATCCAAAAATGAAGTCCATTTTGAAAGATAAAATTTATAAAATTTCAAAAAGTGGTTATTACTATTCATAACGGCTAGTTCATAATAATATTATAATAATATCTCGTTTAGTGAAACTCGGTATTGCGTACTACTCACGCTATCGAGGAAGGTCGTGGTTGCGTGTAATGCAAGGCAAGTCAGGGATGCATGTTGTGCAAGCTCATTTTGGTGTAGCATACAACACAAGAGATTAATGAAATTAAAAAGAATATTTTTCATAAAATCTCGAGGTGTTACATTCTACCCCCCTTAAAATGAATTTCGCCCTCGAAATTCGTCGGGGTTATAAATGGTTTAATACTCGAAAGTTTTTTTAATAGAAACCCACATCGTAAAAAGGAATACCAAAACTTGGATTTAAAAACTAAAGTATGAAACATAACGGTTACCCAAATTAACTCATCACTAGGTTTCCATGTAGGAGAACATAGGTGAAAATATGGATATGGAAGAAAAATCTAACCATCATGTTCTGATGGAGAGTGGTAGAGAACATGGCTATGAAAAAGCCATAAATCACAAATCCATATATTTGTGATGATCTAAGGTACTATCTGATTCATCGGATATAAGGGCACTAGGACAACATTTTTGGTTTTCAAGATCATTTCCCTAAAGTTCATGAAATTGGAATTAGAAGAAATACTTTCGTGATATTGGTACAGTCTCACCATTGGTCGTTCTTTGGACAATTTACACTTCATCTCTTAATGAAATGAAGTTGAATTTTTCATTTGTGAAGTGTTAGCAGATCATGTGATAGAATGATGGATCATTCCATCTGTCTCAAACAAAAGGTTCTAAAAGTTATCAAAAATACATAAGTCCATCTATAGTGAGATTAATCATATAAGGTTTCTAAAATGGACTTATACTTCATATATAATACTTCTTAATATAATAAAACGAGTTTCTACTAAATAGGGACTTCCTGTAGGCCAGTGGTAGGTGATAAAGGCATGTCGCACTTCAGTTGTGGGTTCGATTCCCACAGCCTTGTTCGACGCGATGGGTAGTCGCCCGTCCTGGAGGTTTTCCTTTTTCTAAAACTACATTACTATAACTTCCCATCAATAATATGAAAAAAAAGTTCTATCCTTAAACAATACTAACTTATGTCCAACATAATCCATTCCAATATTTATCTAAAATACTTTATTCCAAGTTCATAGTATAAAGAAAACGATTACTTGAAATGTGATCAACCAAGCATGTGAATACCATCATTTATCCCCCATATATCTTGTTGGTCACATTCCAATCATGTGAATACCTTAATCATGTATTATCTTGAAAAATGAATACCCATTAAACCTTAGTGAAAACATGAATGCTGTCAAAATTTAACTCTTTCCACATACCAAAATCCAGAAATTCTATATACTCAAACCATGATATAACCTTCTCCTTATATCAGTCATGAGCTCCTGAATACTATCAAACATTTAATTTTTTCCTTATCCCTTCATTATGCGCATATCATCTACTTTCCAAAAATATATGAATAACCTTTCATGGTTACTGGTACCATTAATCATACACTTTCAAAACTTAAGGAAAGACAATAGTGTAACAATCCTTAGATGTCTCTTTATTCCATAGTACCATGAGATTACTTATACAACATTACACTTGATAAACATGTAATCATTCCACTACCTTCTTAAACCATTGATCGAGCTTCAACAATTCTTTCATCTCAAAAATCATTAGTAGTCTCTTCATCATCATCAACATAAATACTGCCCATACGACTGTACTGATTCTCTTCATGAGACTTTCTCTTAGGGAATTGGTTTGCATAATGCCTGTACATTCCACATTTAAAACATTTAACCATTGTTTATGTTGTAGAAATACCATTATCCTCATCCATGGTGTTAAATGAACCTTTTCCTTTTCACTTACTGGATTTGTGTCCTTCTTTTCCACAACCAAAGCATCTTCCAGTTCCTTTGAAACAATCTCCCTGATGCCTCTTCCCACATGATTTACATGAGGGAAATTGAACTTTCTTTCCTCTATGATCATCATGAAACTCCATCTTTCTCTTATTATCTGAGTCGGGAAACTTACCAAAGTTGATATTATTGATCATATTTTGAGATTGTTGATTAGGAATAATAACGATGTTTGGACATCCAAATCCCGTTTCATTTGGTTTCTCATGAAGAATATCATTCCATTGTCTGTCATATCCTCCATTATCATGAATCTTATTGTTTCCAGCCATTTTCTAAAACCCAAAAAGAATAGTGTGAGAGGCAAAAATCATGCTAGGGAAAAAACATAGTAAAGGGGGATCACCCTCAATATCTAACATCTTAGGTTAAATTATAAGATCGTTACCGTAGTTCTAGGACTATATCCTATACGTAAACTTATCCTTAGGGACATCCCTAGACATACCTTAGAAATATCTCTAGGGATCTCACTAAATTTAACGCATCCTAGTTTCCAAAGGTTGACTAAACCTTTCCTCTGATACCAACTGTAGAGACCCGAAGCTTGACGTACATGGACATTACATTACTTTTTTGGAATAATTAGTTCATAACAAAAACACACACACAAGGACCGTAATAGTTTAGTGTCTTTGGAAACTTGGAATATAATCTTCTAATCGTGGTGAAAGATCTTCAACATCTCCCATAAAGATCTTCCCTTTTTTTCTTACCTAAAACCTTTCTTTATATCCTAGGGAAAATAAAACATAAAAGGGGTGAGCTCAAATTCCCAGTAAGGGTAAACATAGAGAACATAAAACAATCTATAAACATTTGAATGCAAAAACTTGAACATAAAATCTAAACATAAAAATATTGAGCAAAGACATGAATCTTGGATGTATGTAACGAATATATCATAAGGGAAAATCAATCATGATAAAATATCATGGGAATAAAACCTCTATTTTTGTCAACCATTAAGCACATGATATGATTTCCATAGTATCCAAGGAATTGCTGCCAAGACCATCTTAGTGGACAAAGTCCCTTTCTGAATCGAGTTCACTCCTCGTTCCAGTTATGTATTACTGAACCGGTTTAACTTGCCGTTTCATCCATGTCTATATCATGAGATATAAATCTTTACCCAATTCATTGGAGGTAGATATAGGTCCCACCCATCTCATAATGAAATCATTCTTACTTGTTCCACAAAATAAACATACATTATTCATAATAACCCAACGAATAAAATGGGATTCATAAACATCATCCCATCATCACATAATCCATATAAAATAAATGGGTATCATTTCATAAAAGGAAAATTGAAACCATGTAAATCATAGAGACGTGATACTTGAAACAAACACATATGAAATAATTTCATCTTAGATGAAAATGGTTTTGATAAAAGACTTGAAATAAATTTTTGAGGAAAATATCCTTTCTTCTTCAAAATCACTTTCTTTTCACCAAATGTCATGCAATTTTAAAAGAAAAGGATTTTGTTGAAAATAGTCATGAAATATTTTTGAGGAATCTTTATGAAAATAAGGCTTTACAAAACCTTAAAAATCTATTCGTTCCGTATAAGTTAAAAAAACATTCTTCTCATACTTTTGCCGGAAAAGTCAAAAAGTACCTCGTAAAAGAAATATTCCATATATACCATGTAGTAAAAGTCAAAAATGGGTACAAAGTACATTAAACATACATGAAACCATTTTTAGGAAACATGGACATGGATCATATAAATAACCCCAGTAAATACTTACGAATATGCAATCTCGGATAAAAATGAGATTTGTAAAATTATCCCTTACCTTAGGTCTGATATGCTTCGTACGTATCCGAACCTCCTGTATAATGATTTAAATAATGTCATTTACTTATTACAGAATCATATTCATTGTTATGATATCATATATGTTTCACTTATGACTTTATATTACCCGTTCTTTTGTAAATTCCATGTTAAAGCAGCGTTTTGGGTAAAATCATTTCATTTATCGTATGTGTTTCAACTTGTCGTTCTTGATTTTAATACTTATATCTAGATTTAAATAATTCCAGAATATAAAACATGATTTATATATAATATATATTCATCATATACATATATATATTATATATCGATAAAAAGAATGAAATATACCGTTCATGGAGACGGTAGGCCGTACATACGCATGAACGCTGTTTTCGTTTCCTTATTGAATTGAATGAAACTAAATAGATGACATATTTATATATATATACATAAATCAAGTATAATTTATATATTTCATTATTATTCATTATATAAACTTTATGATCATTCATGTATGGTTAACATGGAGAATGAATCTCATCGCGTCGTGGAGACGGTAGTCCGTACGTACGCACGAGCGATGATATCGTTCCCATAATTATTGAATAGAATTGTAGTGGATGGTATAATATATAAGAATAAGTATGATGTTATAATAACCATATACAGTTATTCTTTACACCATTATACCATCCATGTAAGTTGTTGGTGGAAAAACAGATTTCACCACGGCGTGGAGACGGTATTCCGTACGTACGCACGCATGGTGATTTCGTTTCTGTAGGATGGATAGATGGTGAAATAGGGTTGTTTCATAATTATAATAAAATATCACTATATTAGTTATACTGATGTTATTACTTCATAATGAAACAACTAAAGAATAAGAAGTTGAAGAAGAAATAGAGTTGAAAGAATCGGTAACAGAAATTACCTCTTCTTTGAAGCGCCTCTTTGAGACCTCCTCTTAGGGCACTAAAATTGGACTTTGAAGAAGACCAGAACCTCTAGGATGTTTCTATGGAAGTGGAGAAGAGAATTTGGAAGGGTTTGTCCGAGATTGAAGGCTCAAATTGGTGTGAGGAAGAGAGGGAGGAGGTTCCCTTTTATAAGGGAGGAGAGGGGAACCTTTGGAAAAACTAAAAATATTATTTTATTAAAAAGTCATATTCGGTTTTTAATAGCTTAAAATTGATTTATCTCGAAGATAAGGTGGGGATGGGTCTAAATCCTCTCATAAAATAGAATTTAGACAAGTTTAGGTCATTATATTAACCTTATCATTTAGTTTTAACTCTTAGTTAATTATATTGACATATACCATGTCACTTTGTATTTTTATATTATATAGTTAATAAACCTACCATATACATCCAAGCGACCCCCAAGTGGTCCATTAATGATACACCTATCATGATATAAGTATCTTGGCCGAAATATATATTTTTAAGAATATAATAACAATTAATAATATAATATTGTTTAAAAAAACTATTTTATGTCAATTTTGACACTATTTGGTAATTGATTTTTTTTTAAAATCATAACAGAATTATTAGTTCGCAAAAAGTTAATTAAATCAATAATAACGTGTCATATTAACATAGAAAAATATTTTAATTCCTAAAAAGTCTCAAATTACATTTATTTGGGTATTTATAACATCAATTATGTCAATATTTCATTAATAAGATAATTACTGCATCATCATTGTGTCATAAATAAATTAAATAATTTTAAGTCTAAAAATTACAAATAAAATACCATTATGTAGGAAATATTTTTAGATTTCTAATGAATATTTATAGTCGAATTTATCTTATGTATAACCCTATATTAAAAATGATTTAGTTATTAAGCTTTGATTTTAACTATTTTAACCCTTCTTTAAATAAATTAATAATAAATGTCCTAATCTAATCCAAGTGGGCCTAAAGGTTCATATTTTATTCCTAAGGTTGTTTTTGGCCGAATTACACTTATCAAATAGAAATAGGACATGTTTTAGGGTAATAATAATATCATTTTTACCCTTAATTACCCTATTTACTTTTAACCGTGGTAAAAAAAAGTAAAAAGTTACTATTCATCAAAAATTATTTTCATCTCATTGAACCACATTTTAGTCCTTGATATTAACTGTGTCTCTCGGAATTTTGAAATTCCACTCACAGAAGCGGTAAAATTAAGTTTTATGAAAAAATCAGTTTTTTAACTATCACTTAGTGGTTTCACTATTCATCAAAAAATGAAAGTTTCCAGAAAAATACCAAAAATTAGGCCTAAGATATATTTGATATTATGAATTCAAAAATGATGTCTATTTTACCAAATTCAAAATATATCAGTTGCATTAATTAATTTGAAAATTAATTCATGTCGTCAGAACAAATAGCGTGTTCTTAAGAGATAATAACTATCAAAAGATTGACACTTGTTTATGTCTGGTTTAAATGTGAAATTACATACAATGACCAACATTGTATTAAATGGTAAAAATATATTCTAAATATACTTTAAAACCACTCAAATTAATAATTTATCACAATTAATTATTTCGATTAAAAAAGTTGTTTTTAATTAAAATTTAGTAATTTTCACTATTCATTAGAATATGAAAGTTTTCCGAAAAGTACCAAAATTTCACCCTAAGATAATTTCGATATTCCGAATCCAAAAATGAAGTCCATTTTGAAAGATAAAATTTATAAAATTTCAAAAAGTGGTTATTACTATTCATAACGGCTAGTTCATAATAATATTATAATAATATCTCATTTAGTGAAACTCGGTATTGCGTACTACTCACGTTATCGAGGAAGGTCGTGATTGCGTGTAATTCAAGGCAAGTCAGGGATGCGTGTTGTGCAAGCTCATTTTGGTGTAGCATACAACACAATACATTAATGAAATTAAAAAGAATATTTTTTATAAAATCTCGGGGTGTTACATTCTACCCCCCTTAAAATGAATTTCGCCCTCGAAATTCGTCGGGGTTATAAATGGTTTAATACTCGAATGTTTTTTTAATAGAAACCCACATTGTAAAAAGGAATACCAAAACTTGGATTTAAAAACTAATGTATGAAACGTAACGGTTACCCAAATTAACTCATCACTGGGTTTCCACGTAGGAGAACATAGGTGAAAATATGGATATGGAAGAAAAATCTAACCATCAAGTTCTGATGGAGAGTGGTAGAGAACATGGCTATGAAAAAGCCATCAATCACAAAGCCATAGATTTGTGATGATCTAAGGTACCATCTAATTCATTGGATATAAGGGCACTAGGACAACATTTTTGGTTTTCAAGATCATTTCCCTAAAGTTGATGAAATTGGAATTAGAAGAAATACTTTCGTGATATTGGTACAGTCTCATTGTTGGTCATTCTTTGGACAATTTCCACTTCATCTCTTAAAGAAATGAAGTTGAATTTTTCATTCGTGAAGTGTTAGCAGATCGTGTGATAGAATGATGGGTCATTCCATCTTTCTCAAACAAAAGGTTATAAAAGTTATCAAAAATACATAAGTCCATCTATAGTGAGATTAATCATATATGGTTTCTAAAATGGACTTATACATCATATATCATACTGCTTAATATAATAAAACTAGTTTTTACTAAATAGGGACTTCCTGCAGGCCAGTGGTAGGTGATAAAGGCATGTCTCACTTCAGTTGTGGGTTCAATTCCCACAGCCTTGTCCGACGCGATGGGTGGTCGCCCGTCCTGGAGGTTGTCCTTTTTCTAAAACTACATTACTATAACATCCCATCAATAATATCGAAAAAAATTTCTATCCTTAAACAATACTAACTTATGTCCAACATAATCCATTCCAATATTTATCTAAAATAATTCGGTCCAAGTTCATAGTATAAATAAAACGATTACTTGAAATGTCATCAACCAAGCATGTGAATACCATCATTTATCCCCCATATATCTTGTTGGTCACATTCCAATCATGTGAATACCTTAATCATGTATTCTCTTGAAAAATTAATACCCATTAAACCTTAGTGAAAACATTAATGGTGTCAAATTTTAACTCTTTCCACATATCAAAATCCAGAAATTCTATATACTCAAACCATGATATAACCTTCTCCTTATATCAGTCATAAGCTCATGAATACTATCAAACATTTAATTTTCTCCTTATCCCTTCATTATGTGCATATCATCTACTTTCCAAAAATATCTGAATAACCTTTCATGGTTACTTGTACCATTAATCATACACTTTCAAAACTTAAGGAAAGACAATAGTGTAACAATCCTTAGATGTCTCTTTATTCCATAGTACCATGAGATTACTTATACAACATTACACTTGATAAACATGTAATCATTCCACTACCTTCTTAAACCATTTTCCGAGCTTCAACAACTCTTTCATCTCACAAATAATTTGTAGTCTCTTCATCATCATCAACATAAATACTACCCATATGACCGTACTGATTCTCTTCATGAGAATTTCTCTTTGGTCATTGGTTTTCATAATGCCCGTACATTCCACATTTAAAACATTTAACCATTGTTGATGTCGTAGCAATACCATTATCCTCATACATGGTGTTAACAGAACCTTTTTCTTTGCACTTACTGGCTTTGTGTCCTTCTTTTCCACACCCAAAGCACCTTCCAGTTCCTTTGAAACAATCTCCCCGACGCCTCTTCCCACATGATTTACATGAGGGAAATTGAACATTCTTTCCTCTATGATCATCACGAAACTCCATCTTTCTCTTCTTATCTGAGTCAGGAAACTTACCAAAGTTGATATTATTGATCATATTTTGAGATTGATGATTAGGCGTAATAACGATGTTTGGACATCCAAATCCCGTTTCATTTGGTTTCTCATGAAGAATATCATTCCATTGTCCGTCATATCCTCCATTATCATGAATCTTATTGTTTCCAGTGATTTTCTAAAACCCAAAAAGAATAGTGTGAGAGGAAAAAATCATTCTAGGGAAAAAACATTGTAAAGGGGAGCACCCTCAATATATAACATCTTATGTTAAATTCTAAGATCATGACCGTAGTTCTAGGACTATATCCTATACGTATACTTATCCTTAGGGACATCCCTTGACATACCTTAGAAATATCTCTAGGGATCTCACTAAAGTTCTCGCATCCTAGTTTCCAAAGGTTGACTAAAACTTTCCTATGATACCAACTGTAGAGACCCGAAGCTTGAAGTACATGGACATTACAATACTTTTGCGGAATACTTAGTTCAAAACAAACACACACACACAAGGACCGTAATAGTTTAGTGTCTTTGGAAACTATGAATATAATCTTCTAATCGTGGTGAAAGATCTTCAACATCTCCCATAAAGATCTTCCCTTTTTTTCTTACCTAAAACCTTTCTTTATATCCTGGGGAAAATAAAACATAAAAGGGGTGAGCTCAAATGCCCAGTAAGGGTAAAAATAGAGAACATAAAACAATCCATAAACATTTGAATGCAGAAACATGAACATAAAATCTAAACATCAAAATCTTGAGCAAAGACATGAATCTTGGAAGTACGTAAGGAATATATCATAAGGGAACATCAATCATGATAAAATATCATGGGAATAAAACCTATATTTGTGGAAACCATTAAGCACATGATATTATTTCCATAGTATCCAAGGCATTGTTTCCAAGACCATCTTAGTGGACAAAGTCCCTTTCTGAATTGAGTTCACTCCTCGTTCCAGTCATGTATTACTGAACCAGTTTAACTTGCCATTTCAGACATGTCTATATCATGAGATATAAATCTTTACCCAATGCATTGGAGGTAGATATAGGTCCCACACATCTCATAATGAAATCATTCTTACTTGTGCCATAAAATAAACATACATTATTCATAATAACCCAACGAATAAAATGGGTTTCATAAACATCATCCCATCATCACATAATCCATATAAAAGAAATGGATATCATTTCATAAAAGGAAAAGTGAAACCATGTAAATCATAGAGACATGATACTTGAAACATACACATAAGAAATAATGTCATCTTAGATGAAAAATGGTTTTGATAAAACACTTCAAATGAATTATTGAGGAAAATGTCCTTTCTTCTTCAAAATCATTTTCTTTTCACCAAATGTCATGCAATTTTAAAAGAAAAGGATTTTGTTGAAAATAGTCATGAAATATTTTTGAGTAAGCTTTATGAAAATAAGGCTTTACAAAACCGTAAAAATCCATTCGTGCCGTATAAGTTAAAAAACATTCTTCTCATACTTTTGCCAGAAAAGTCAAAAAGTACCTCGTAAAAGAAAGATTCCATACATACCATGTAGTAAAAGTCAAAAAATGGGTAAAAAGGACATTAAACATACATGAAACCATTTTTATGAAACATGAACATGGATGATATAAATAACCCCAGTAAATACTTATGAATATGCAATCTCGGATAAAAATGAAATTTGCAAAATTATCCCTTACCTTAGGTCCAATATGCTTCGTACGTATCCAAACCTCTTGTATAATGATTTAAATAATGTCATTTACTTATTACAGAATCATATTCATTGTTATGATATCATATATGTTTCACTTATGACTTTATATTACCCGTTCTTTTGTAAATTCTATGTTAAAGCAGCGTTTTGGGTAAAATCATTTCATTTATCGTATGTGTTTCGAATTTTCGTTCTTGATATTAATACTTATATCCTGATTTACATAATTCCATAATGTAAAACATGATTTATATATAATATATATTCATCATATACATACATATATTATATATCGATAAAAGGAATGAAATACACCGTTCATGGAGACGGTAGGCCGTACGTACGCATGAACGCTGTTTTCGTTTCCTTAATGAATTGAATGAAACTAAATAGATGACATACATATATATATATACATAAATCCAGTATCATTCATATATTTCATTATTATTCATTATATAAACTTTATGATCATTCATGTATGGTTAACATGGAGAATGTATCTCATCGCGTCGTGGAGACGGTAGTCCGTACGTACGCACGAGCGATGATATCATTCCCATAATTATTTAATAGAACTGTAGTGGATGGTATAATATATCAGAATCATTATGATGTTATTATAACCATATATAGTTATTCTGTACACCATTATACCCATCCATGTAATGTGTTGGTGGAAAAACAGATTTCACCACAGCGTGGAGACGATATTCCGTACGTACGCACGCGTGGTGATTTCGTTTCCGTAGGATGGACAGATGGTGAAATAGGGTTGCTTAATAATTATAATAACATATCACTAGATGTGTTATACTGATGTTATTACTTCATAATGAAACAACTAAAGAATAATAAGTGGAAGAAGAAATAAAGTTGAAAGAATCGGTAACGGACATTACCTCTTCTTTGAAGCGCCTCTTTGAGACCTCCTCTTAGGGCACTAAAATTGGTCTTTGAAGAAGACCAGAACCTCTAGGATGTTTCTATGGAAGTGGAGAAGAAAATTTGGAAGGTTTTGGCCGATCTTGAAGGCTCAATGTGGTGTGAGGAAGAGAGGGAGGAGGATCCCTTTTATAAGGGAGGAGAGGGGCACCTTTGGAAAAACTAAAAATATTATTTTATTATAAAGTCATATTCGGTTTTTAAAAGCTCCAAATTGATTTATTTCGAAGATAAGGTGGGTGTGTGTCGGAATAATCTCATCCAATACAATTTAGACAAGTTTAGGTCATTATATTAACCTTATCTTTTAGTTTTGACTCTTAGTTAATTAGATTGACATTTACCATGTCACTTTGTATTTTTATATTATATAGTTAATAAACATACAATATACATCCAACATACCCTTAAGTGGTCCATTAATGATTCACCTATCATGATATAAGTATCTTGGCCGAACCATAGATTTTTAGGAATATAATAACAATTAATAATATAATATTTGTTTTTAAAACTATTTTATGTCAATTTTGACACTATTTGGTAATTGATTTTTTGTGAAAATCATAAGATAATGATTAGTTCAAAAAAAGTTAATTAAATAAATACTAACATGTCATATTAACATATAAAATTATTTTAATTCATAAAAAGTCTCAAATTACATTTATTTGGGTATTTATAAAATCAATTATGTCAATATTTCATTAATAAGATAATTAATGCATCAGCATTGTGTCATAAATAAATTAAATTATTTTAAGTCTAAAAATTACAAATAAAATACCATTATGTATGAAATAATTTTATCTTTCTAATGAATATTTATAGTCGAATTTATCTTATGTATAACCCTATATTAAAAATTATTTAGTTATTAAACTTGGATTTTAACTATTTTAACCCTTCTTTAAATAAATTTATAATAAATGTCCTAATCTAATCCAAGTGGGACTAAATGGTCATATTTTATTCATAAGGTTGTTTTTTCCCGAATTACACTTATCCAATAGAATTAGGACATGTGTTAGGGTAATAATAATATCATTTTTACCCTTAATTACCCTATTTACTTTTAACCGTGGTAAAAAAAGTAAAAAGTTACTATTCATCAAAAATTATTTTTATCTCATTGAACCACATTTTAGTCCTTCATATTAACCGTGTCTCTCGTATTTTCGAAATTCCACTCACAGAAGTGGTAAAATTAAGTTTTATGAAAAATTCAGTTTTTTAACTACCACTTAGTGGTTTCACTATTCATCAAAAAATGAAAGTTTCCAGAAAAATACCAAAAATTAGGCATAAGCTATATTTGATATTATGAATTCAAAAATGATGGCTATTTTACCAAATTCAAAACATATCAGTTGCATTAATTAATTTAAAAATTAATTCATGTCGTCAAAACAAATAGCGTGTTCTTAAGAGATAATAACTATCAAAAGATTGACACTTGTTTATGTCTGGTTTAAATGTGAAATTACATCAAATGACCAAAATTGTATTAAATGGTAAAAATATATTCTAAATATACTTTAAAACCACTCAAATTAATAATTTATCACTATTAATTATTTCGATTAAAACATTTGTTTTTAATTAAAATTTAGTAATTTTCACTATCCATCAGAATATGAAAGTTATCCGAAAAGTACCAAAATTTCACCCTAAGATAATTTCGATATTCCGAATCCAAAAATGAAGTCCATTTTGAAATATAAAATTTATAAAATTTCAAAAAGTGGGTATTACTATTCATAACGGCTTGTGCATAATAATATTATAATAATATCTCGTTTAGTGAAACTCGATATTGTGTACTACTCACGCTATTGAGGAAGGTCGTGATTGCGTGTAATGCAAGGCAAGTCAAGGATGCGTGTTGTGCAAGATCCTTTTGGTGTAGCGTACAACACAAGACATTAATGAAATTAAAAAGAATATTTTTCATAAAATTTTGGGGTGTTACAAGTTGTACCTCAATCATAAAAATCAAAAACACTAGAAGGTGAAATAAAAACCATACCTCTCATTGTAGGCGTCCATGATTCATAATCCTCTGGAATTTACTCTTATTCATAAATAAATATTGTATTAGCTCCTCCATTATCATGATTCACAATATGAGTATCCCCCTTTGAATGAGAATGATATACACCACACTTTTCCACATAATAATGTTCCTATGATCCCTCGGTAAGAGTGGATCCTACACTACGACATTGGGAAATTATTTTATAGAAACACTACAAATGACTAGATCAAATACAATGATAATAAGTCCTAGGATATTCTATAAAATTAGGATTATTATGAACATCCTGTTAAAGTTATACAAATCTACCTGTTGATATCCCTTATATGCCCCCCAAAAGTAGTTTGGATACAAAAATATCACCATTACGCTTCCTCTTCTCGCTAGATGAAACAACTTGGCTACCTCCAACAAAAATTGAAGCTCCACCTATGACCATATTCCAAAACATGCTTTTCATTAACCACGAATTCTTTATCAAAAACCTTTGTAATAGTCATATGGTATAATAGAATTAAAATTTAATGAATATTGGAAATTAAACCCATTTAAAATCAATAATATTTTATTTAGTCATTCGAAACAAGATCGAGTGATAATTGAACAATCTCCACAAAACATATGGAATACAACATAATTGAATGCCCCCCATTCTCGATGTTCATAAATTCCCATGTCTTGTCCACCCATTACATTATAGGATACAAATATTGGTTGGTGATCCTGTTAAAATATTTCCATGTAAAATCCCTATATAACAAAGAATGGATAATGAAGTCCCGCCATTTTATTTCCAATATTTCAGGCATATAGGAAAAAAACCCACCTTAGTGGCCTCTAGATTTTTTCATAAATATAATATCCACTCAATACACTTGACCTACTCATTTGATTCCAAGGGTTCCTTATCACCATGAAATATAGTTGAATTTTTCTTGGGAAATTATAACTCATAATCCAATTATTTTTCTCTAGTTTCCAACACCCGTCTAACCTAGAGTTTGAATTCCATGGATAATTACATCAAATAATAAAGGGTCCATTAGAGGGCTCACTTATGAAATATGACATTAAGCTTCCTCTTTTGACTCGAATGATCTCTTATATGATTAATTTTCTAATAAACATAAAATAAAATATCTAATTATATTAAAAAAAAAATTCTGAATCAAAACATGAATATCAAAAAATCAAAAAAAATACTTTTAAGAACATTAAAGTGAACAAAAATATAATAAAATAAAAAAACATTAAAAAATAATGGTTCCTATAAATAAAATCTATGTAATGTTCATTTTAATAACCCAAATAATTTATCTGGATCTTCATAAATATCCCTTACCAACGATGGTAAATTCAATACGGACATAGAAGTGAACTAATCAGGTACCCTTCCACATGAGCAACATAAATTTTGATGCTATTATCTTATATCTTCCAAAAACCCTAAAATAAACCCACAAAGTGTCATCACACATATGTCTAGGTTTTGGATATGATTCAATTTTTTAATAAATCAAACTAGGTCAACTTGACACAACATATGAGATGACCCACCCAAAGGTAATGAATAATACACAAACCAAATCAAGTCTCGTGAGTTACATTAAAGAGATAAATAAAGTGTAAAATGAGAAATTATGGTTTAAATTCATGAGATATAAAACATCAATATAAATTCTATAATGAAAATAAAACAAGAAAGGATAAAATAAAACTCTTCATATGATAATCTGTCACAACCATTACAGCCCACTATAAAGGTGAAGACAACCAAGAGAATCTGGTGATGGGCATGGAACCCTTAACTTTACCAGAGTCTTATGAATCAAGATCTACAAATTTCTATAGAAAAAATTATTTTAGGAGAACTAAATTCCAGTAGGATACCACTAAAGAATCTATATGCGTACTGACACTATATAACTTTTAGTTCTATCTTTAAAACAAAAATAGTTTACAAATAAATTTCAATTGTAAAAACATTTTTGTAAAACATATTTTGGATTTCATAAAATCATTTCATATATATACAAACTAAAAATATAAAAACTATATGAAATATAGAATGAAGTAATAAACATGGGTATCAATGGAAATAGCATTTGAAAAAAAATTAGAAATCAAACATAAAATAATACCATAATATATAAAACTAAGAAGATGTTGGCTCTAGATTATTGAAATATATACTAAAAAACATGAAGGAACACTAATCAAGTTAAACCATGAATCCAGCCAATATCGAGTCTTGAAATTGTTTATAAACATCACATGAATAACATCTAGTAGTTTAACACTCACTAATGTATGCATATGACCATAACCTAATGTACCCAAGGTTAATAATGTGAAAATTTGATCCAAAACATTATAAAAACCATGCCCAAAATTTATATAACATTTTTCATAAAAAATTGTAACTAGTCACTGGCTCGAAATTCCATTTTTGAATCAAAATTATCTTTTAGGTATTTTATCAAACAAATAATGTGTATAAAAAACTTTTGAACAAAAACCCCTTTAAAACACCAAAAATATTATTAATTTCATTAATGTATTCTTATTTGAAACAAAACCAATCAATTTCACAAAAAAAGGTAAATTAAAAGAACATTGAGTTATTCATGAGTTATAACCATTGTACAGAGACACCAACCTCAAGAACAGAGGAAAACTAACTACCTTCTAGAATGGATATTTGAGACAAGGAGATTTGGATCTCACATGTATAGATCCATAATAATAATCCTTAATTTCCAAAAAAACACACAACCATGTTACAACAGAATAAGGGGAATATAAATCATGTGAAGATTCATTGATTAGAGAATAAATTTCATAAAAAATGATCATTCATTGATGTGAGCTACCAATAAATAAGGTAATTTTCCAAGGATCCAAGGGCAAGACTCTCTAGATCACTAAAGGTAGGTTAGTTTGATCCTAATAGAGATTATGAGGTTATTGGATATAAAAACAATCAAGGGAATTAGTGTAAATTCCATCCTTTATGTGGTTATTATTTGGGAAAATAGTTAATCTATATTGTTTAACAAACCATCATCCAATAATATGATATCATATATGATTTTAAAATCAATTTGAATGGTTACTCGGTGAAGCTCTGTGAGGTTTATAAAACCCTTCTCAAGCCACATGAAACCTCAAGAAAAAACCCAGACAGAGAAATATTTTTCTTAGTGAGTAACATGGTTTTTAAAATAGTGATCAAACAATGAAAAAAATGTATAGATCTCACAGTTCCATGTTGCACAGTAACCACACGGTTAGTAAAAACCAAGTTCCTTAACCATACGCCTATCCTTTTTTCTAAAATCAAAATCATTTCAAACCCAATATCCTACAAGACTTTAAAACACCTCAATGTATAAACTATGATAAAAAAATAATATACCTTTTATCCATAGGTAATAAAAATTGTCACATAGTTTATGATTTCATCATATTCATCAATCAAGATTTTATCTCTTATAACACATGTATATTGATTTTCATAAAGGTTTTGGAGCACAATCATGGTCAAATAAAGGTATAAATCACACTAATGGAATTTATTTAAGAATATTATTTACTTTTTTCCCTTTTGTAAATTATTTTTCTAATTAGAGGGTATCTATTGATGAATTTTATAAGCATGTTAAAATATTTTGGGGTTTAAATGAGAGGTCCAGTTTTGGGTTTCTTTACCATTGTCATATGTTCTTTTGATTTTGTTATGAAGAACATACAGTGAGACTTTTTTCCATTTCTTCATATTTATTGAATATATTATTATTCTATATTATTTTATGGTTTTTTCTTCCATATATAGTGAAATAATCCTACCCTTATTATTGGGATACAACTTCCAAGCCCACCTATTCATCTTTTGAATTCATTAATTACCATTCTTCTATGTAATGTGGTTGTCCATTATCATTATTCTAATCAATTCATTACCATTCTATGTAATTTTATTTCGCCCAATATTTTTCTCAAATTTAACTTCTCAAATACACCCCTATAGTTTGTGTGGATTGATATTGAAAAGGTTATTTCTACACGAATCCCATAATATTTGAATCATAGGTTATTTTTGAATTTCTTTTAAATGAAAAGGTTATTTGAACTCAAAAATATATTTTATTTAAAGGAAAAAAAGAATAACAAGCTTCTTAAATCCTCAATTTCAAGTTAGTTTATTCCCTTATTCTAATTATTGAAGTCTCCTAAGTGGAAATAAAGGTTTTATAAGAATATGATATGGATTAGTTCATCATAGTAACAATTTTTATTTCTCCTCAAACATTGTAGGGTAAAATGGTACCACACATGATCATATAGAAATTTGGCTTGTGAGGATATCTAAAAAGAACACTAAAATACCGAGTTATCTTCATATAGACTAACTTGCTACCATAGTTAAAGTTAGGAATGTAGCTTACCTATTCCTCATTGATCCTATTTTAAAATATATATTTTCTATCATTAATGTTGATGTAAAATGATATTTTTTATGTTATTTATAGAATTTTATGTCTATTAAAGAAACTATCTCCTATGATGATGGATTTTGTGATAAACAATTAGAGGGTAAATTTCAGCTATGATATAAAAATAAATAGTATAAGAATAATGTTTGTTAAAAATGGAAAATAATAGTAAATACAAATGGAATTTTAAGCTATAGATAGGGAGGATAATTGATCTATTTTGAATATACATGTTTAGTATTGTCTTTACATTATTGGTTTAGTAAGTAAAATGTTTAATTAAAATTATATGATTCTATTTTCCTATAATATATAGATAAAATATCTCTAATTTGAGTTTTCCAATGTTTTTATTGATTATTTTATTTTTCATTCAGGTTCTAATAATTAACAAAAATAAATGGGTATATTATCCTATGAATACTTGGCTCATGAAAACATAATTGGGGAGGGTGTTCATGAAAAATTAGCCTACGGGTTATTGATTACCAAAATATGGATGATGTATCATGAGGTGTATTCAACCCTTTTATAGTTTCAATTTCTTTTAAAAACCTATTTTATATTCTTGATGAGTGATATTGGATGATTTGATTAATTATAGTAGATCAAAAAAAGGTTTAATAGTAAACAAAATATAGGTGGGACTAAGGTTGGTGTATGATAACATTTATTATATTTTGAAGCCTACCTATACATGATAAATGAATTGAAAACTCATGGATTGTATGAAAATTTATAAATCTCATTATTATTTTTTCATTCTAATAAAGTACTAAAACAAAATATCTTGTTTTATATGAGTTAATTTTTTATGGAAATTTTGGAATTTTGAATAATTGGAGGGGTCATATTTCGAATTGTGATTCATAATTGAATTTTATAGGTTAAAACACCTAAAATGAGGTATTCTAGACATTGAATTTATCTAGGATGGTGAATGGTAGAAGTTAGTGGTATTTAGAAATAATTTGGGTAGCTAGGATATAGTTTGCAGCCACCGACTAGCAGGTGGGGCCAACAGTGCCTTGGTACCACTGTTGGGGCCATCTACTAGCCAGTAGACCTATACAATATTTTTAGTGGTGTATTTAAGAAGGATAATAATATACCCCCTCAAATTCTATTTTGTGTGGGGGACACTCTCCCTCCATTCATTTCTATCACACGACTAGAGGGTTACCTCCCATTCGTCTCCTCTCCAATATTCTTGATGATGGTATTTTAAATTTATTTTATCATTGATCCATGGTAATTATTTTATTCCATTAATATCTCATGATCTTAAATCAACACTCTTATAATTTTATTATTCTCTAGAATAGGTTTCTATTCTGATTCCACGAGATCATTTGGAATCATCCAAATAATATAGATACTCTCACTCTTCATAGGAGGAGGACCCTCGTGGACCATGATAGTATATTGATGCTTATAGATTTGATGAAGGTAAATTGAATAAACATTTAATTATGTTTTTTCCAAAAATATATTCTAAATATTTTCTAGTAATGGTTCATATGTTTATTGATTTTTACTTGATTAGGGCCATGGGTATGTGACATATTTTATGAGATTATTTGGGTGCAGTTTCTGTTCAGTGAAGGTAGCTAGTGAGTCTTTATATATTTATACTTACAATGAATAAAATTAGGTTATGATCTATAAGATATTTAATTAATTATATATTGATAAAAATTAATTAAATTGTTCATTGGATGTAAGTTAGGTTCATGGGTAGTTTGGGTGATGACCATCAGTCTAGGATAATTTTGAGTATTCAATTATAGAGATATTTATTAATGGGATATAAAATTTAGTAAATGTAGAAGATCCATTTAATATTACCTATGATTTACTAAATTTTTATATGTAATGTGATTCATGGCCACACTACCTATGACACTGGAACGTATTAATTAAATTACTATAACATTTAATTTGGATAAAATGTTTAATTCTAATGACGTGTCTTAACTAAAATGAACATGTACTAAGGCCACATTTTCCTAGGTTTATTGGATGGTTAGACTCATACATAAATAGTAAATAATGTGGTTCAAATAGGTTACATTTATGTTTAAATCAACCTTAGATGAAGTTCTTAGGTTAAATTTAAATGTTCATGACTTGGTGGCCATTACCGAGGGATCTTTAGATACATCTGAGAGGATTTGTATGTAAAATTGTTATGGGTGTACCTTATAGGACTTGTGAGGAACCTTGTGATATATTTTGTCTTTGTTGATAGATTATATGAAGTATGTGGTTTTGTAGGGTGATAAAACCAACCTAGGATGATCTTTGACTTTTATATGGGTTGTGAGTCATCTCCCCTAACCTATATTGGTGTGGAGTGTTCTCGGTGGAATGTGAGGCCCTGTTATAATAATGGAACTATTGAGGGGAATGGACCACATGAGATGCATCATTCCCCAAGTGACTTTATTTGGACTAAGGAACCCTAATAGGGTGCCTCTACCAACATGTTCATTTAATAGACCCGGGTAGGTGCCCAGACATATATTTAACCCTTGGAAGGTGTGTGAGACATGGGTAGAGATAGTTATGGGTGTCATCTTAGAACTTGTACCATATATGTGATTGAATGGGTATTGGGTAGTGATAAATGGTTTATGTATTTGATTAACACTTCTTTTATTTACTTTTATATATTTTTTGGAACAAGCCCTTGGGGAAGAATTTATTTCTGAAATAGAACATTCCATTAGGGTGGTCTTGTTTACTAAATAGAGGAAACCAGTATGGGTGGTTGGTGTTACTTAATGTGAAAACATACATAATAGGTGGTCTATGTTACAATGAAAAAACTTATTCTTGGAGTTTTTTGCTACTTGTTGAGAAAAAGCCTCATGGGTAGTCTATTTTATTATTGAATATGAAAAATCCCTTAGGGTAGACCCATGTTACTTGTTGGATTATTCCCAATTTGAGAAAACTATAATAGGGGAGGCTCTAGATATTTAGTCTATATATTAATTTAAACTGGGTTTTTTATACTGGTAGGCATAGTAATCATAACGTCCTTATAGACACCCTCACACCGACTGAAGAAGGTATGATTGATTGAGGTCATAGACCCAATGATGGAGAATGATTATTGTGATTTTCCTTTGTTATATTCATATGGACTTTGGGTGGTTTTGAAATAGTAGTTCAAATTATCATCATGAAATACTCAATGAAACATTAGAACTAGCCAAAATAGGTATTTTTGGGAGGTTTATTGATTTTTTGTACCCGTTTATTTGTTTATTCTGAACATGTCACATACACATATCACTGAATTAATAATAAAACACAAGACCGTATTGGTGGTTTCCTATAGAGTTTCTTACTCACAGCCTTCTCATGCCTCCAATGTTTTTGGGCACAAGATCATCCATCACTTCTTACTGATTTAGATTGTCGTAAGGATCAATATGTCATTATCAAGATAGAGCACCTCAAATGTGATTTAGAGTTTGGGATAAGGTAAGGATCAGGGATTATATTTGATGATAATGTACCTTTATTTTGGTCATTATTTAATCCCTTATTTTTATTTGTATATGTTATAATCCAAGTGGGAATTTGACCTTGTTTGCCTATATGAATATATTATATTTTTTATGGAATGCTCAGTTTCAATCATTCATGCATACTAATATTTTAATGATTCTAAGATATTTTTTATATCGGGGTATATTCTCCACCATGACACCACCTTAGACCACGCTTCTAGTCAGAAGCCTCTAGTGCATGGGGTTATATGCCTGAGGTATAATCGAGAATATAGGGTTGGGAATCAGTTAGTTGTTTGGGGTGGTGAGCCATTATAATATTTTACCAAAGATAATTATTATTCTTTGGTCATAAAATTTGGTATAAGGTAGATTAGAGATGTTGGATTTTTTAGATCCTTTAATATATTCCGTAGCGGTGAATCCAAATGACCTATTCCTGTAGAAGGATCAGGTTACTAAGGGCTTGTGATTACTGTTCTTAATATATGATGTTATAGGTATATTATTTTTACTTCATGTGATGAACATAGAATTTTATATTGATGATGAACTTTTGGATTTTTGGCTCTTGGCCTATTTCTAATGAGCTAGTTATTGGATTCGGATCTTGTCTCAAAGAGGGAATAGTTGTATCAGGTATCATTTTAGAAACTATGATACACATGAAATATAGGGGCATGCTAGTGTTATTTTTATCACTGAAGAAAGAGTTCCATATATTTAAAGTCTCAATAATATCTCATAAGTTGGTTTTATATATTATTTCTTGATGGAATTCTACTCAGTAGGTTGATGGGGTTCATATTTCTTTCTGATGACATATCATATTCATCTACTGTGGGATGCTTATTAGTGGTGATTATGATGGGGTACCTTGATGATGATACAGTTTTTGTGCATATTTTTTGAAAATTTAATTGAAAATTTTCATTTTTGTCAATTTTTAAACCCACGATATAATTATTTTTATTAATTTTATGTATTTTATTTTTCATAATTTATTTTGTTAGAAGATTTGGAACACATGTTTAATAACTTATAACATATTTATAATACCTTAATGTTTAGGTGCAAATTTGGACAACATATTTATCCCTAAACTAGAGGTAATAAAGACACATGGTCACCCTATGAATGGAACCTAACCAATAACCCCATAGGGAAGATCGACATGCATTAGAGAGGGTATCCATGGAAGCACACCAATGCATGGGAGGAGAGTATGTGTGGTAGTGGGAAGAAGGATTCAATGGAGCGGGGTAATAATGATGTTTCTGGGGGTCTTCTGTCCCCCATTTCACTGAACAAATTTTTAAAGAATTCGATTTATTATATAGAACCGTCCATCTGTGGTAACAAATGATGTGGGATGCAAAATTATGTAATTACTATGTACATATGTGAAATGACATATTTTTTATCTAATTAGACCATCATATTCCACGTACACATGATATACCACAAAACTCATTGGTGTACCCCAAATCATCTATGGGTTGCCTACATAAAGAGTTTGGCACCATCAGAGATATGAGGACCACTACGTTGCAGGCCATCCTTGGATCGTGAAATCCTATGGAGAATAAGACGATGAAGGAGGCATTGCGTCATAGTCCTACAATTATTTTGTATCCTATTTTGGAGAAATATTTAAAAAAATGGTTTCTCTTTCATTAGAAGAACTATTTCATGGTCAGTATTTCTATAGAAGAGAATGTAGCATCATCCAAAGGCTACACCATGGTAAAATAGAGAAGGGAAATAGACTATAAAAAGATGAAGATGATACTCCATAGGATTCGTACTATATTATAGAGGGTTATAAAATGGTATTAGTTAAGTTTTAAAGGAATATGGAGGATTCTCCACAATCAGTCAGCTATTCTATAGCCATGAAAACCCATGAAAATGGAAGCAGGGATTTAAATAAGGTTCTATTCAAACATTGTGTAAGGGTAAACTATAACAACACAAAATTATATCAATGAAATTTCCCTTATTATAGTTATTTTGTATAGTATGAATGACATGAAATCACGTAGAAAATGCAATATAAACTTTATAATGGAAGAATTAATGAAAATAGAGGTATTTCTAGAAGTCAAGGAACCTATACCAATGTAATAGTAACTTGACTTTTGAAATAGTAATGTGACCATTAGGAATAGTAATATGACCAATATATTTTTAACTTCACCTATGAAAGTATATGAAAATTGGGTATCTTAAAAATTAAAATATGATATATTTATATCTAGATATAAGTGACTAAATGTTTTTATAATAATAAATTAAGTGTTTGTATTTTTAAAGTCATGAATATTTAATTACATTTTTAAAATTTATATAATTATTTAAAAGAAAATTATTTTCCTAAAATAGATTCATAAATTAATAACTTTGTTTCTTATTATTATAATATAATTTTATAAGACCTTATATAATTTTTCAATGTTTTATAAAATTGGTTATAATTTTAAAATTGGTATTTTCCAAATAAATGATAGTTTTATTTAAAAATAAATTTTATCATATTTATAAAATTATTTTCATAAAATTAATTCCATTTTTTAATTATACACATTTAAAATGGTTAGGGTATATTTTTGAGATTTTTCTAAAATAGTTGAATTTTCTGTGAATAGTAAAATACAGTAATTTACGGTATAAATACATTAAAAGTTAAATACATTATTACTTGAGTAATTTATGATATAATATCTATTAACCTTAATTATTTTAATAAATTTAGTTATAATTATCAAACTCTTCATATTCTTGAGCCAAAATAATAGATAGATGAATAAAATATTCAAAAAACACACCTTTCCTCAACTATAAACACCACCCCTCACCACCTCTTCTCCTCACACCTTAAAATATTTGATCCTTGTCAAATATCAGACCAATACTCTTCCCAAGACTCTCCCATAAATCCAAGATCCATGGGTCTCAAAAAAGGCCAAAACCAATCCCCTTATGTATGTTCTCAGGGAGGAGATATCATGAGGCAAAACCCTTTTTCTTTTTCTTTTAGTTTTTTTACATATTCTTTTATTTTCATATATTCTAATCGAATCCCTATAAAAAAGTGATAGGATATATCCAGTAACTTTTATATAATTTTATTTTATTTTTTTAATGGAAAAATTCATCATCAATTATTCTTCATCTTATTTTATTCAAAAAATGAAAACATTGTCTGTGAGGTGTCGATTTACCGTCTTCATGGACGATGTGTTTTTGTCTTTCCATTAAATCTTAAAGGATAGTCATAAAAAAATTTTATGGTTAAATAATTTTATTATATATGTTTTAAAACCTATTTAATATTCTAGAGACATTATATATACATTCGGTTAATTAATAAAACAAAACTAGTTTGTGATTATTGAAAACCCACCAAAATAATCTAAATGATTATCATGAACGTCTTATCTAATGATTCATCATCACCTTAATTAACCAAATTAATTATATAAAAATTTAATATTATATAATTTTATTAATAACATATAACTTCAATTATGGATATCTATTTCCATTTTACATGAAATTCTATACTCATATAAAAGTAATGTGACCATGAAAACAAGAAAACGAATGCCCCGGATAGATAAACTTTTATCTTATAACAAATCAAAAAGACCATAAATGAGCTTAATAAAAATATGATAAAGAAAATAAATTTTTAAAAGGTCTTTATTTAATTTTTTAATTAATATAATTTCATATTCCAGGACATTGTGGTCAGGTTCAGAACACTTTTGGACATAAGGTAAGGGTTTTCTCATCTCACTTTTATTTCTGTGAGATATGCCTTATTCACCAATATTTATTTTTTGTGGTGTATGTATAAATCCCATTAATGTATCATATTATGAATATATTTTTATTCGTAGTATTAAATGAAATATTTTATGATCATTAATTTTATGGGGAATATGGTTTGACTGTTTCCAAATTGGTAAGGGATTCCCCTCGAACCTCATTTTTCATTCGGGTTACACTTTATCTCCCTTTTTCCCAAATTAAATTATTAATTATTCTCATATACTCCTCATAAATTATATGTTATGTTTATATAGATATGTTACTATAAGAATTATTTTATCATTGATGAGGAGTTACGTGTTTTATAAGGCTCCCTTCTCAATTCTTCCAGACATGAAATCCCGATTTAAGGGAACTTCTCAGTTTCTGACCCATTTTCAAATACCATCAATAATTTATTTTAAGGCATAATTATTTTTCTAAATTCACTAATTTTTTCATCAAAAATAATATTTTTTCATATATTTTATTATATAAATAGTGATTACAAAAAATTATTTTCCAAAAGAAATATTCTTTTCTAAGAAAAGGATATTTCTCTCAAGAATTATTCAGTGATTTTATTAGAGTACATTCAAATATGATTATGAATCGAATATTTCTAATTGTTATGGGATACATTGATTAAAATATATCTATTTACTAGAAATATTAGGAATTAATTACCCTTAGTACATGATTGGTGGGGCTCGTTATAGCCCCTCGATGCATTACTAGGTCTCATTAGACAAAACATATATGGATTTTGGCTGAGGCCTTAACCATTTATTTCCATATGTCTTCGAAGTGGCATGGATGATACAATTCAAATTTCTGGAATTATTTATTCCCTTACCATGATATTAGTTTTTGATAAATCATGTGTTTATTCAACTAGTACAATATACATGGTAGAGTTTCAAGTGATTATTTATATGGAATTATTAATTCAGCTTTTATTCATACCATATTATGCTCAAGATTATGTTTTATTGGCTTATGTTCCAATTATTAACTTTTCCTTGTTATTTATGTTTATGATAGCTTATTCTATACTGTTTATCATTACTAAGAATCTATTATCTCCACTTTATTATGTTTTATTTTTCCTCAGAATGTGAAGATGTATATTATGAACGATGTTTATGAATAACTTAAGAGTTATGGATGTTTCAAATGGAGTTTCTATGTTGTTTGTTCATTCATTTTCTAATGTAAATATTATATTTTTTATGGTTGTCCAAATATACTAAACCATTCGGTCCTTTGGGAGGCAATATATTGATCATAATACCAATGTAATTAAGTAAGGCACTGATTCCGGGTTACTGGGGTCAGGGTCTTTATAGTTGGTGTCAGATAAATTTTAGTAGAACACTTAGAAACTAGATTTAGAAAATACACATTAGGGAACATAACATTAATATAGAATTTGAGGATAATCATATATGAACATCCTAGAATTTTGGTAAGATAGACATCATGTGGGTCTTCATAGAAATACATCCTTGTCTTGATACTACAAGTGGATGTGGTCTGGAATAGATGTACCTAGTGGTAACAACTTTGACAGGGTTTCATGTTCCTTACTTCGGGTAACCTAGTATAGGGCACGATCCTTAATGTGAACCTATTTTGACAATATTAGGGGATATGATTAGGATAATTCAGATTTTCTTTATTAACAATCCTGAAGGATTTTAAATAAAATATATCCCCAAAGAAACCTTGTTTTTAATTATGATATTAGCTATGAATAAATATTTAAATTTATGTTATGTGATTTTCTAGTTTGAAATTATGCATTATGATTCATAACATAATTTAGTGTATTCCATTGTTTATAAATGGAACCCAATGGAAGGAATGGAAATCATATCAACAAGCGTATCCCATGTAGGTATTTTTCTATTATGCAAGAAAATGATATTAGAGAAGCAGCTTCAATTGGTTATGTGCAACGTGTAAATATACTAGGATAGGTGACTCGGGTAATGAATAACAACCTAACCCATATAAAGAATCCTAATTTAGAATATGGAGGAACAATAATAGATCACTTCATGAGAAAACAACCTCCTTCATTAAATGGGACTACAATTCCATTTATATCTGAGCAGTAAATAAGTTCCTTAGATAATATATTGCTCAGTTTGGGAAGTAACCAAAAAGATAATGTTATCATGGAATTTTATCATCTCTCAAGAGATGATAATAAATGGTTTTCATGGATTCAAAACACAAAAGAGGAGGAATAAATTTCAAATATTGAATGGATGGATTTTAAGGAAATTTTCTTGGAGAAAGATTTCCCTTGAGAATAGCAAGAAGATATAGAGTGGAAATTTTAGAGTCTGAGATAAAAAGAGGATGAAAATGCTTCCAATTATTATGCCTACTTTATAAGGTTTTCAATGAAAGCTTTGGACTACATACACAATCGAATGAGATATATTGAATTATTCTTTGATTGTTTTAAATAATTCCTCCAAAGGGAACTGGTATCCCAAAATTTCTCATCATATAGAGATATAGTCTCATGTGCTATCAATACATAGAAAAAAGTATCTATATCCAATGACTTTAAGTTAAAAAATAGAAGAAGAGGGAGGATGAGAAAGGAATCAATAATGTGAATAATAGAAAAGGTAATTTTCTAACATGAAATAATTTTGGAAGGAAACACCCGGGTTCTTGATTAAATGGAAAAGGATTTTTCTACAAGTGTAGTGAGAATGGCTCACATGATCACAATTATAAGGGAATAAATGAAGCTACCAATTTTCAATGCTATAATTATAGGGAGATGGGATACTCTGAAAATGAGTGTCTATAGCATCATGAAAACATTACCTTGAAAAGGAAAAAGGGATAATGGATAAGATTTTTCAATCACAACTAATGAGGATGAAGTTCCTAATGATGTGTTGTATGGTACTTTAATGACCTCCTCAAATTTTTCAAAATATATTTTTGATTCTGGATCATCACATTCCTTTATGTCATCCCAATTTTCTTTAAAAATTAGATATTTCCAATTCACCTTAACATGGTATTTGTCAGTAAATACTCTTAGTGGAAACCTTATTCCTACAAATATGTGTCAATAAGTTCTTATTATGACATATAATGATTCTATAATTTCTTATTTTGTCATCATATGTATGGTTTATTTTGATATAATCCTTGTTATGGACTGGATTTCAAAATATAATACAAAATGGTATTAAAAAGATAAGAAAATTATCATTAGTGGTGAAGGTAAGAAATTTCTCATCTTCGGAGGGGAGGCCTCATAATCTAAGTCATATCTAGATACAATTTTAGTATCTCTTATATATTCATTTCTTAGGGAAAAATAGAAAATATAATCTTGGGATGAATAATGAAATATTCAAATTGAATATGTACTTATTTTATAGGAAAACATTGATTTATTTCTAGAGGATTTACCTAGACTTCCTCAATAGTGAAAAGTTGAGTTCTCTATCGACTTAATCCCTAATAAAAGGACAATATCAAGAACATGGTATAAAATGGAAACTATGTAATTAGAGGAGTTGAAGAAAAAATTAGAGTAATTGAGTGATAAGGGATTTTTCCCCCATGGTGTTTCTACCTAGGGATCCCCTATTTACTATTTATAGAGAAAAAATATGGATCCCTGAGGTTGTGAATTGACTATAGAGAAATGAATTATAATATAATAACAAACAAGTATCCTTTTCCTCACATTGATGATTTATTTGATCAACTTCACATAGCTCAATATTTTTTTAAATATTCACCTTCGATTTGGATATCATCAATTGTGTGTAGAGAAAGAAGATATTCTGAAGACATCATTTCGAACCAGGTAAGGAAATTATGAATTTACAATAATTCCATTTGGACTGACTAATTGACCCTCTATTTTTATGGATCTAATGAACAAAGTGTTCAAGGAATATCCTTCTGATTTTATGTTGGTATTTATTGATTATATCTTGATATTTTCCCAACGTTATGGGGACCATGAGAACTAATTTTGGGTTGTTCTAGATACTCTTAGAAGTAGAGTTTTATATGCGATGTTTAGAATTTTTCAATTCTAGATTCAAACAGTTTCTTTTCCTGGACACATTGTCTCTAAGGATGGAATATCAGTTGATCTTGTGAAGAAAAAGGTATTCCAAGAATAGATTACACCAATGAACTTAGATAAGGTATATATTTTAATAGGTTTAGTATGTTACTATCAACACTTCATTGAGAATTTTTCCTTATTATCTGACCCATTAACCAAGATTACTCATAAAGGGTTTGAGTTCATATGGAAAAAATAATGTGAGGAATGTTTTGATGAATTTAAAAGAAGATTAGTGAATTCTCCGATCTTGAATCTACCATTGAGAAATGGTGGACTTGTGGTTTATAGTGATTCATTAATTAAAGGAAATGGATGTTTCCTTATACAGAATGATCGAGTAATTTCTTATGAATCAAGTCAGTTAAAAACTCATGAACAGTACTATCCAACTATTGGTCTTGAGTAAGAAACCATAATCTTTTCTCTAATGATATAGACACACTATCTTTCTGGATAACGATGTGAGGTATATACTAATCACAAGAGCTTGAAATATATAATATCACATAAATAAATCGACCTGAGGAAAAGGAGATGGCTTGAGGTACTTAGGGATTATGAATATTCAATACACTATCACCCATGGAAGGAAAATAAGGTAGTTGATGCATTGAGCAGGAAGGATCATGTGGTTCTAAATAAAATGAGGATTAAAAGGGATCCTATGTTCATGGATATAGTGATGATGGATATAGGAATTTCTCTTGGAACTCTAGTAGTACTAAGATGTATATATATTTGAAGTAACATTTTTTGTGGGATAATATGAAGTGGTTAATTGCTGATTATGTATTAAGATATTTAGACATTCAATAGGTGAAGGCTAAAAGACAACATCCTAGAGGATTCATGAAACCTATTCCTATTATTACATGGAGATGGGATGACATCACCATGTATTTGTTCACTACATTATAAAAAACACTGAGAAGTAATGATGAAATATGGGAAATTTTTGATTGACTTACCAAATATATACATTTCCTCACTATAAGGGAGGATTTACCATTGGATCTTCTTGAACAAAATTATATTAATGAACATTGAAAACTTTATTGAGAACCTCCTTCAATTATTTCTAACCTTGATCAATTTTTTACATTGTGATTCTAGAAAATTATTAAGAATGATTTTGATACTGAGCTTCATTTGAGCACTGGTTATCACCCTCAAACTGATGGGTAGTCTGAAAGGACCATTCAAACACTATAAGAAATGTTGAGATCATTCTCACTCGACTCTCAAGGTATGGGGGATTAGTATTTTCCTTTTGTAGATTTTGTTTACAATAATAGTTTCCATTCATGTATTCAAATAGATCCATATGAAGCATTGTGTGGAAAGCGATGTCGTACACCAACTTTTTAGGATTATGTTGGTGAAAGAAATCTTGTAGGCCCATAGCTTATAGAGGAAACAATGAAAATGTCAAAGACTGTTCAAACACATATCAAAGAATCACAAAGTAAAAAAAATAGATATGTTGATAACCAAAGTAATGATTTGGAGTTTCAAGTGTGTGATTATGTTTTTATGAAAGTATCTACTTGTAAGGGTGTCGTAGAGTTTGGTAAGAAATGGAAACTATTCCCTAGGTAAATTAGACCTTTTTAAATGTAAAAGAGAATTATTGATGTGGCTTATCATTTGAAAATGTCACGTAGCCTTTCAAGGTTAGATGATGTGTTCCATAACTTTTTGTTAAGGAACTACATGCCAGACCCAACGCATGTTCTCACTTCTAAAGATATAGAATTTAAACCTGACTTATCATACTATGAAGAGACTATATGAATTATGGAGAATATAGAAAAGGTTTTGAGGATTAGGATGAATCAGTAGGTAATGGTACTTTGAAAAAATCATAAATTGAAGTGGTTATGTGGGAACCAGAGGATGTTATGATTAAGAACTACCTAAATATTTTAATGTGGTGACATTATGGAAATTTTTGTAGGAAGGGAGAATGAAACAACCAAAATTTATATCACTGAAATTTCCCTTCTTATATTTATTTCATATATTATGTGTCACATAAAATCACTTAGATAATATAATACAAACTTTACAAATGAAGAATGAATGAAATGAGAGGTATTTCTAGAAGTAAAGGAACCTATACCAATGTAATAGTAACTTGACCATGGGAATAGTAATATGACCATTAGTAATAGTAAAATGACCAATAGAATAGTAAATTCACCTATGAAAGTATAAATAAAATTTGGGTATCTTATAAATTAAAATATTATATATTTATATCTTCATATAAGTAACTAAATGTTTAAAAAATAATAAATAAAGTGTCAGCATTTTTTAAGTAAAAAATATTTAATTAAAATTTTATAATTACTGTAATTATTTAAAATAAAATTATTTTCATAAAATAGTTTCATAAATTAATAAATTTTTCTCTTATGATTATAAGATAATTTTATGATACCTTAGATAATTTTTCAAAGTGTTATAAAAGAAGTTATAATTTTAAAATTATTTTTTTAAAATAAATGATGATTTTATATAAAATCAAAATTTAACATATTAATAAAACTGATTTCATAAAATTGAGTCCATTTTTTAATTATACATGTTGAAAAATGGTTAGGGTGAATTTTTTCGATATTTCTAAAATAGTTGAATTTTTTTGTGAATAGTAAAATATGATAATTTATGGTGTAAATACATTATATGTTAAATAAACTATTACTTGAGTCATTATTGATGTAATCACCATAATATAGAACTACACATCATTATTTTATTACATTTATTTATAAGGATCAATCTATTAATGGTCTGGAGCTAAAATAATAAACAAATGAATAAAATATCTAAAAAACACCTCTCACTCCACTATAAATATCACCCCCTCCACCACCTCTCCTCACACTATTCAAGATTTGATGATTTCTGAATTTATTATAAATACTCTTTGAAATACCTTACCCCACATACAAGATACTTTTATCTTAATAAAAGACTAAAACCAATCCACTTAAAGAGGTTCTCAAGGAGGAGAAATCAAGATGTAAAAACCTATTTCTTTATCTTTTAATTTCTTTAGAAGTTCATTCATTTTCTTATCTTATACTCACCTCTATATATCAAATTGACATTATATCTCTAGTACATTTTATATAAAATAATTTTATTGTTTTTATGGAATAATCCATCATCAATTATCTTCCCTCTCATTCTTTTCTAAAAATTAAAACATCATCTGCGAGGTGCTAATTTACCGCCTTCATGGACGATGTGTTTTCTTCTTTAAATTCCACCTTCAATGATGGTCATAAAAACCTTTTTATTGTTAAAAATATTATAATATATTTATTAAATCCTATTTAATATTTTTTATCTATTATATATACATTATCCTAACTAATAAAACAAAACTAGTTGCGATGATTAAAAACTGTCAAAATAATCTACATGATTATCACATACATCTTATCTAATGATTCATTATCATCCCAAATAACTAAATTAAATATATGAACATTTAATCTTATATATTTTAATTAATAAAATATAACTTCAATTATGGATATCTATTCCCATTTTATATGAACTTACGTACACATATAAAGGTAAACCAATCATGAAAACCAAGGAAACGAATGCTCCTAAATGATAAAATTGTATCTTATAACTCGCCCAAAAGACCATAAATGAACCTAATAAGATTATGATAAATAAAATACATGTATAATAGTTTTTTAATTAATTTATTTATGAATCTAATTTCATATTCCAGTACATTAAGGTCAAGTACAGACCACTTTAGGGAAAATGATAAGGGTTTTATCATCTCACTTTTATTTCTGTGAGATATGCCTTATTCACCACTATTTCTTTTATGGGGTGTTTGTATACCTCACATTAATATATCATATCATGAATAAATTTTTCTTCATGGGATTAAATGTCTTATTTTATTATAATTAATTTTATAGGGAATATGGTTTGATTTCTTTCAAAGTGGTAAGGGATTCTCCCCAAACCTACATTTTCCATTAGTGTTAGGATTTTTCGCTCTTTACCCTCAATGAAATTATTAATAAATATTTTTTACTATTCCTAAATTCTGTTTTAAGGTTATATAGATATTAACCTAGAATAATCCATATTAATTTTATGGGTAGTTGTATTTTTTATATGGGTCCCTTCACAATTATTCCCGATAAGCATACCTGGTTTAAGGGAACTTTTTAGTTTCTTACACATTTTTAGGTTCCATTCATAATCTATTTTAAGAAACCATTATTTTTATAAAATCACAAATTTTTCTTGAAAAACTAAATTTTTTCATTTATTGTTTTATACACACAATTCTTACAAATACTAATTATTTTCCAAAAGAACTCTTCTTTTCAAATTAATGGGTATTTCTCTCAAGAATTTACCAAAGATTTTATTAGAGTAATTTAATCTATGATTATAACTCAAATATTTCAATGTGTTATGGTATGCTTTGATTAAAGGAAATATTTTTTACAAGAAATATGAGAAAATCATTGGACTTAGTAAAGTGATGGGAGGGGCCTGTTATATCCCCTTGATGCATCAGTAGGTCTCATGAGACAAACAAATCTGGATTTTGGACTAAGAATTAACAATTTATTTCCATATTACTTAGATGAGGCCTCGATGGTATGTTTTATATTTTTAAAATTATTCATTCCATCATCATGATATTAGTAATTGATAAATAAAGTATTTATTCAACTAGTAGAATATCAATTGTAAAGTTTCATGTGATTAATTATATGGAATTATTTATTCATCTTTTATTCCTACCATGTTATGCTCAAGATTATGTTTTATTGGATTGTGTTCCAGATATTCACATTACCATATTTTTTATGTTTATGATATCTTCCACTGTATTTGTTTCCCTTAGGGATCATATGATATCATCCAATTCATATGTTTTATTTTTCCCTACGATGTGAACATGTATATTATGAGTGAAATCCATGGATAATCTAGTATTTGTTGATTTTTTAATGATTTTGATATATTTTTTCCTCTAAATTTTTACTGTAAAACTTATGTTTGTATCTAGTTTTCAAAATCTACTAAACTATTCATTCTTTGGGATGTGATATATTGATCATAATACCCATGTATGAAGTAACACAACAACTCTGGGTCATTGGGGTCAGGGTCTTTACATAAACTATATGATGCATGATGTATAAAGGTAATACAAGAGTTGAATAAGGGTAAATCATCATACCCTCATGCGAAACCAATGAGCTTTCCATTATTTGACTCTCATGACATGTGTAAGGGTATGGCCACATAAATGTGGATACACCATAGATAAACTTCCCACATTGTAGAGTTTTTGTTGTTTCACATTTAAAAATCCCAACATCATGGGTTATCCACATTCTGTAACTAAGTCTCTTATGGATTTTTATTTTCTTCATAACTAAGAGGCCTCATATATAGAAAATAATTTCAAAACACTCTAAATAAAATAGATATTCTAATAAGGATATAATATATTAATATATATTTAAATACTAAAGAAAACACCATCCCTCATGGATAATATTATTTCTCAAATGAATTAAGTGATGGTTTTGGTTAAATCAATGTAGAGAAAATTTAGGGATAATAAGAAAACATCAAAACTAAAAAATCAATTTTCAGAAAACATTATATAAATATATAAGGGATACTACTATGAAAAATATCAACCTCATGATCCAAAGGTCCCATATATTATCCAATATATAAGGGTGTATTATTTCTCATTTAGGAAGAAAACATGTACCAAAAGGGGATATTTTCATCTTTAATCTGAAGAAATAGTTGAGTATAAGTATTTTCATCAATCATGATATTGTAGAACTGGGTATTTATTTTTTTCCTTTTATATTTTTTTCCTAAACTTAAAAAATTCAATGGTTATTAAGAAATTAATTCATTAATTTCTTCATTGTTACATGAATCTTATTTATACATCTAATATTTTTATTCCATTTCCATTAATGTATAGTTTATTTATGTAGATTTGTACATAAGTTATTTATTTGTAGGTGTTCTTCGGGAGGGTGAGATCGAGGAATGAGATGTGTACCTCATTCATATTTCTATTTTATTTTTGAGGTTTTTAAAATTTTTTGAGTATTATTTTTTAAATTATTCCACATTTGAATCCTTATAAGTATGGAAAAGGTGTATCCGCTAGGGGTGGATATCCATTGTAATTAATGGGATTATGAGTGATATACAACCTTTTACTTATCATTCTATCATTGAGATTAAAATTATTGCATTTTATTTTTCTAGACTACCTCAATCAAATTTATATGTGGTATTACTTAGCTTTAGTTGATGCAAAGAGGATAGGATTGAATTCTCTGAGGATTATCATGAATAATGGATTGAATATATTCACAAATGAGAATGAATTGGATATAATTTCCAAAACCAATTATCCATGGATCTGTACTCATTTCCCTTATTACTATCCATAAAGTCTCAAATCCAAATTTATTGCTTTCTAAATTAGTTTTAATTATACTAATAATAACTACATCAAATCAATTGACTTGAATAACCATATTCCTCAAGGGACTGACCCCACACTTTCCATTGTTATACTCTTTTTAGTTTGTGTATTTCTAGTTTTTATAAATTTTTTATATTCATATGACTGGAGGATTTAAAGATGTCATACAGATGAATCACACATGCATAGGTGTAGGGACCATAATCGGTTCTCCCAGGCATTGGATTTCACATAGATACACCCAATAGGGTGATAAATCTATAAAATTAGTTTCTTGAAGTATCAATAACAACCAATAAATTGTTTTACCATATAGTTTTGGAATATCATTCTACTTAACCAAGCTGGTGACTTTGGTTCCTTTGATACAGATCATCTAGGATGATGTCCTCAGTTATGGTAGTTATGACTAATGGGATATTTATTCTCAAGGAGATGTCATGTATATAGATACTCTATAAGAATTACTTCCCTAGTAGAATGATGATTTGGAATGAGGTACTTAAACTATGTGTATATGATACCATATAGTGGTAAATAAAATATATATTTACTCAAGTTTAATAAGGTAACTGCATGTTCCCCATGAGTTGTGACCTTTTGAGATATGGTTTTTTGACTATGTGGAAGTTCTTGGTGAACAACGGTGCAAGTGAAGTGATTTATTTTGAAGAGGAGTCCCAGATGAAATCTGATTGGATGAGAATGACCTATATGTTAACAAGGTTAATATTTTAGATAAGGATAGAATATCAGGGTGGTTTGGTATCCTAGTTTGATTATGAAAGACCCAAAGATTTGTGAGTTGGGTTATAGTGTATGGGTGATATGGGAGATTACTCTCATAATGTTAAGGTGAAGTTGACGTAGTATGATCTAATTAAGTGTGAGTCCAATTTATATTGAAATCAATGGAAGCCATTTATGTGCTATGAATCAATGGAATTTTAACATGAAAGGGCCATGATTGGATTCCCATGGTTTGATTATGGTGTTAAATGTCCATCCAATATATAGGTGACATTATAAATGAATCATTATCCATGGGATGGTCTCCCTAGGGGGCATGGAATGTATTGTCCAGGATACATGTTTTTAAGTGTTGGAAGTATATTATTGTGTCTTGTTATAATAAACACATATATAATGAGGGAAAATTTTTATGTCATTCTCACATAATATTATAAGGTATGCCTTAAGTTGAGGAGTGATTAAGTGTCCAATTATGGGTTTTGACCCTAGATTTCAATAGAATATTGGAAAATTCATAGTCTAATGTTTGATCAAGACTAATAAATAGATTCATGTTTGGGTGAATTAGGTATGATTAGAGGGTTATTAAGATAGTTTATTCCTCAGCTATCATGAGGGGGTTTGATGGTAGTTTGTCTTGTTCATGTTTTAGTCTGCGAATTTTACCAATATTCGGATATTGTATTTGATGAGAATTAAAAGATTATAAAAATATTCCATTGGGATTATATTCATCATGGTTGGGTGCTTCGGGTGATGTGTTGGTGAGTATAGATGGTAATTTTCAAGATTATTCATACCAAGGATGTTAAACTTTTGTTCTCATATAGAACAAGATTTAATGGTCTAGGAGGAACATAATGTACGTTTTTAAATAGAATGGATATTTTGGGGGTTGTATAGGGTTTTTTTGAGATGATCCCAATGTGTTCATATTTTGTTGGGATAGTAAAAGCATGTCTATTTTGGCTTTGAATTATGAAATAAGGATCAACACTAGAGTTTATAGTCATTCTCATGTGTGTTGAGGTGTGGTGTATTGGAAACAATACTGAGCATGTCACTAGACCATTAAGAATGAACTTCAGTAGAAAATATTTTTGGTGAGGTGGAACTATATATTGAAATTGGCCATATGAGATAAGCCTTATGGTGTGAAGAACCATGGGCTAGATGATCTGGTGGTTTGATACACCTTGGGAATCATAGATTAATGGGTTTAGGTGAGCATCACCTTAGAATTATGGTAATATAAATGAGTTATGAGTCATGATTTAGTGGTTTAGGCACATTATGTTTAACATTTCATTTTGAAAGTTAATTTGGAGATCAAATATAAATCATAGATGATTAAATAGGATTTCATAATTGGGATGGAATGGGAATTATGGTTGGATGACCTCTGAGACTTTTGGGGGATGATAATTATTATGGTGGGGAGGTTTTAATATGCCGTGTTCATATGGGTTCATATATTGATGGAAAATTTTAACATTTCAATAAGTTGAGATGATCAAATTTGAACTTGGATTCAAAATTCAATTCGGGAGGTTTGAACCCATCAAAGGAGGTATTCTGGACCTAGAATAAAGGTTGGATAGTGGCTAAGAGAATTATGAGGGATTTAGAAGGAGTCTAGGAAAGTTAAGATAAAATATTATCTAACTAGTTGTGTATTTAAGGGAAAATTTACATTTTACTCCCTTAAATTTTAATAGGGGCCAAGCCTTTTCCCCCTTCATTTATCTTGCATGGATAGAGGGATTCCACCCATTCTTGTCCTCAGTACACTTCTTTAAGGGGGTGTTTAAGGAGGTTTTATCATTGATCTAGTGCATGTATTTGATTTAATCAAACTCTATTGGCTATCCCTCCACCTTATTATAATTTTATTCCTATCTATCTCAGGGTTCAATTCTGATTCCACCAGAGGATAGTGGAATTAGTTGGATTATATTTCTCAAATTAGCTTAGAAGATGATGTCTTGGGACCATGTTTGTATACCATTTCTTAGTTACTTGATGAAGTCGTGATATATAACTATTTTTTGAGGGGTGTCCTTAATATCAAACGAAATTGATTATAAAAATTCTTCCAATGGTGTGGTATTTTTCCTATGTTTTTTATGGGGGTATGTGATGTGTTTTATAGGTTTTATTTGCTATGATTTTATTGTAACTAAGGTACCTGGTGATCTTATTTACATTTAATCTAATTTTGAATTAAATTTTGTTTTGATTTTTTAGTTATGTAATTAATTTTTAATTGATTAAAATTTTATTAATTTGATAATTGAAGTGGGTTTGGGCTATGGGTGGTTTGGGATATGGCTATAAGACTTGGTCGAGCATGACTAGAGTGTTTTTAGTTAGATGATTAAAGGGAATTACAATTTAATAAAGCTATTTGGTCATTGTTAATCATCCTATGGATTAATTATTGTTATTATATTGCAAGAGATGGAAAACCACTCCACTTAAGGCCTTATACCCTTTTAATTAATTGATTTAAATGCTTAATTTGGATGGGGTGTTTAATCTCAATGTCATGTCTTCAATGAACTGGACATGTTCTAACACCACATTGGCCTTGGTGTACTAGATATTGGAAATAGCCACTAATGGCTGAAATTTTGGTTTTAATAGTTTCACTTTATTGTAATCCCCTATCATAAGTTGAGTTCTTGATTTAAGTTGAAATGGTTGTGATTTAGTGTCCCTTCTCTAGGGATCATTGGATACCTCTAATAGGGGAGTATGTGTTGAATTATGGTGGAAGATCCATGTAGTCCTTATGAGGACCATTGAATATGTTTATAAAATTTTGATAGTTTATAGGTATGATGGGATTGGTTTTGGTGAGTGGAAAGACATCGGAGGACCTTTTACTTTTAAATGGGTAAAGAGATATCTCCTCTAACCCTCACCGATGTGGCATGTTTTGTGTGGACTAAGTGGACGTGGACTATTTATGGAACCATTAATGGGTGTTAAACCCCTTGTGACATAGGTTATGCCCATAGTGAATTTCTTAATATTAAAGACCATTCGTAGTGTGACACCACCTATATGTTGATCTAGGGGACCTGAGTAGGATCCGAGACTTATAATCAACCTAACGTCAGAGTGTGGGACATGGATAGAGATGGTTATGGGTTTCACCTAAGAACTCATACCTAAATTGTGATATGATGGGCTACGGGCAGTGATTATGGGCTTGGGAATTTATTCAACTCTTTATTCCTTTAGTTTTACATGTTTTTTGGAAGATTACCTTAGGGAAGGAATTATTTATGAAATGTAACACACCCTTATTGTTGCCTTGTTTTTTAAATGGAGAATATCTATAGGGGTTTTTGATCTTACATTATAAGAAAACTCCCATAAGGGGTTCTTTATAATATGATATAAACATCACTCAAGGATATTTCTTTTACTACATAAGAAAACAACCATTGGTGTTCTCTCTATTACTAGTGGCTGAAAAAAACTCCCATAAGGGATGTCCATTAAACTTTTGGACATTTTAAATGACTAAGAAAAATACCATATTATAGGTTTATGATAATTATATTATATACTATGGAGACCTAGGATTATTATACAAATATTTGTGGTCATTACGACATGGTCATAGAAACCCCAACAATAGCCGAAGCAGGTTTGCTCAATTGAGGTCATGGAATGAATTATAAAATATGGTTATTGTTCTTGGAAGAAGTTATATGTTCTCTCCCTTGGTTTTTTGTGGTACTATAGTCGGAATGATCATCATGGCATTCTTATAGACACTCTAGCACTAGCTAATGCAGGTATTGTGGATTTTTTTTTAATTTTGTTTCACCATTTGTTTATTATTTCTAAGCGTGTCACATGTACATATCAATTTATTATTTTTATAGTATGGGACCAAATTAGTGTTTTCCTATTAATATTTTTACTCATGACCTAATTAAAATATAAGGGTATTTGGGTACCCAAGAATCCATGACTTTTTGAAGGTTTAGGTTGGGCCAAGCCCCAAGATTTCATGATTGATTTGGGGAATCTGGGATGGAATTTACAGTTTGGGTTTGTGTGAGGCTCATGGGTTTTACTGGATAATCATATTACTTTATTATGATCATTATATATTCCATTATTATTATTTTTATATGTAACTGACCGATTATATGATCAACTTTTTAAGACTATGTGACAACTTTCCATTTGTTATGTAATGTTCATTTTCTTTATCATTCCTGTATACTCTGATGTGTATGATGTTTAATAAAAAAAATTCTGTTTTTTCACTCTATTATAGAGGATATATTCTCTACATGAATCATCCTTAGACCCATTTTTCTAGTTGACTACCTCTGTCTTATAGGGAGGCAAGAGTAAGGTACAATAGTGAGTGTCGGTCCGAGCACCGATTAGTAGTTTAGGGTGGTGGAACGTCACAACACATTCTTTTAGAACTTTTTCTATTTTATAATTTTTTGGTTGCCACTACCTTAAATGTGGGATCATATTATAATATAAAATATTGTGTCATTGATTAATGTAACATCCAGGCCTGACTAACCACTAAACTGGTAGATAGATCGGTGGGTTACATAGACTCAAGTGTGTATCCCCATTTGACAATGGCTTTTGACAAGAAGCTAGGGTGTCAAGAGGTGATAATTGGGAGAATATACCCTCTTATCAGATTATCATAGTGGTATTATCATTTAATAAACAATATCCAATATAAGAAGTAGTAAATAAATGAAATACAGTGGTGGAAGATAAATAATAACAATTTAATATGAGTGTCCAAATCCAGTTTATACAGGGTATGCTTGTCCAATAATGATACATAAGCTAAAATAGTAAACATGTAGAATAATTTTCAATATAGTAAAAAAAATAATCAAGTAAAGAAAATAGCTAATAATTCCTATGTAAATATCCACAATCATTCAGAGCTCCAACTTAGTCATTTGCGTCTAACCCCTAGGTACAAGCACACACCTACAAGAAAGGTCCAAGGTCCAATAAATGTAAGGTCTACTTGGGCACCCTAGTGTAATGGAATATCAAGCATGGTGTGAGATATAAATCTCAGTAGTCCATCTCCTAAGGTTTCTATCCCAATCCATAGAGTGAAATATAAATTAAACAGTGTGCAGTAATATAGAATAATAATCAAACTGAAGAAATAAATAAATACTCATCTAGGTTTTTAAGGGGCACCTGACTATTATAACTTCTTCAGACCATATCTGAAAAAAGAGTCTGATCATGTCACTATATATATAATATGATATATATATATATAGTATAATACATATTTTCAGATGGATAGGGATGTAACTCTCAGACTTCCAATACTAGAGGAATATCACATGGTCTTACCTTTAGCCCAACTCCAAGAGCTCTTATGGTCTCATGGGGTACTCAAGAGGGAAGGATCAAGATGTCAACCAAATACATACATCACTAGGGGATCTCTCACAATCAATCCCCTATCTCCAGCTGCTACAAGTATTGGGGTTTAACCCATATACATCCATTACTAGGGGGCTCTCATGGTCAATCCCCTTACTCCAGCCGGTAATATCACACAGCTTCCCCTCCCAAGGTCTCTCATGGTCCCTTTTCTCGAATTGGAAGTCTCACAGTCATTCCTCCCAAGGGATCTCATAGCCCCTTGTCTAAACGTTCTATCAGAATTGGGATGTAACTCACAGACATCCATCACTAGAGGAGCTCTTAAGGTCAATCCCCTGGCCCACCTTGGAATCTCATGCAATATTTCCTCCCAAAGGCTCTCATGGTCCCTTGGATATACATTCTATATAGTATAAACATTTATAATATATAATTAATGATGCATTAACCTCTTATGAATCTAATTATCCAATTTCATTTTCATATAATTAGGCATGTTCACAATTATGCATAAGGAAACATATCTTAATCATTTCAATTAAAACATTATATTAGGCTTGGTCACATTTAAAATTTAATTAATGAGGCAAGGACATCTCATGTATGTCATTAACTATATTCAATTCATTTTAAAATAATTTCAATTATTTATTATCATTTTTTAAAACATAAACAAATTCATTAAATTACTAGGATTCATAGTTCAATTCATTTTAAAGGAGGGAATCCATCATGAACTGCCCATCCTTTACAAACCAACTCATTCCATTTTCCTAAGCATGGAAAATTCATTTACAAGGAACATGTGTTAAGGGAAATTGTTATGGGAAACAATTCATATGACCACTAGGGAAATTACACTTAAAGGAGGAGAAAACATCCATAAGGTGATTTGGTTTGATAAACAATTATAAATAAAGGCCTAATCCATTTAAGGTTATCGATGGGGTCAAAATACTAACTCTCCACACATTATGAACTAACAAGAAGGAATATGGAAAACTCAAACCAAAGAAATCATGATATAAATGACTGCTAATAATTTTTTTTAGAGTTAACTGCACCTCCGTTGGAGAGGTTTTATTATAAAAAAAAGATATTTCTCTTTCAACAATTCATTTATCATGTTTAATGTTTCATTCATGAAACATACTCAATTGAAATTTAAGAGACATTAAATATGAAAATCATATTGCACATATTAAAATATAAGGAAGGTGTAGTAAGCATTTATTTAATGCATTATCAAAATTGAAGGGAAAGTAAAGGGATCCTAGTTCAAAATTAGACCAAGTTGGACACTTATCACTTGATGACTTTCATGACAACAACCTGAATTTGATCCACACTTTCATGCACATAAATTCCTATGTATATATCTATATCACTCTATCAAATGAAAATATTCCCCCTCTTCATGATAGAATATGTACAAGGAATAAATATATATTTGTGTGTGTATATGAGTGAAATCCTTCACGGAGTCATAAAAAAATCTAAAAAATAACCGGGAAGATAAAAACACGACAGCAACGACCAAAACACCCAAGGAAAAATACCAGAATCTCAAAAATTATGAAATCCCCAAAATAAATTGACCAAAAAAGGAGTATATAGGAGAACCTTACCCCAAATTGATGGCGTCAAACCAAATAAAACCAATCTTCTTTTCCTTTGGTAGGGGATGCCAGAACATGATCAAAGAGGTCTTGAGAGAGCCTTCGCATGCCCTATCACTGGAGAAAAACACCAAAAACTAGTTAAACAATAACATAGGGTTTGGGCTAAGCTAGGTAGGGAAATGGATAAGAGAAAAATGACAAAATAGAGGAAGAGGAAGAAGGATAATGGTTCACCTTGATGATCCAACCATGATTCCTCAAGAAATATGAAGGAAATTCCGCATGAGGAGGAGGTTGTGTGGAGGGTGTCACACAATCCATTGGATGGGGTGTCGTGAGTTATGGGTAAGGGGAGAGGGTAGATTAGGGTTTTATTTTTTATTTTATTCTTATTTAAATTAATTAAATTATAGTTTTTAAAATAGGTCATTGTGCATAGTTTATGCTGCCTGGTTTGGTAAACTGTCAGCCAACCATGCGCCCTTTACTAGACACTTGGGGAACCCTACCTAGGCTAGCAGCAGGGTTTCGAAACCGTGTGCCAACCATGTGGTGAATAGTGATTAGGTAGTACCATATGCCACTAACCATTTGGTGTAGGAACATAGTTTGGTAAACCATTCACTACATGTATGATAGCATCTGTCCACCTACAAAAGGCCGCATGGTTTCTTGATGGGGGACACACAGTTTCAGACAAACTGTGTGCTATGTGAAAAACCTTTAAAAGTTGATTTTATGTGTATGGTGCTCTTTAAACTCCACAAGACAAACTTTAAACTTCTCTAACCATCACCCAAGTCCACAAAAATAACCTTCGAAGGTTCCAAATCCTAGAATTGTGTTCTAAATCTCTATTTTAAAAACATTCCATCCAGTAAATGAAAAAATTCAAATTCCTTATAGATTTTCATCTGGTTCAAAACACATGGCCTTACAACATTCCCTCCATAGAAATTCTCATCCTAAATAATCCTTTGGAAAAAATGGAAACATCACCCAACCTACATGGGTTAGGAAGTCCTATTCAAATGGTCACATTGTGTTTCAAAATGCCTAACACACCTTTAATCATTTCTTAAGAATACATCACTTATTCCATCAATGCTCGATCCAATTCTCTCTTTCCAATCAAAAAAACCAAATGGAACCTACCCAATATTTTTTAGTTAGATAAATTATCTCATCATCATCTCACTAAGAATACATCCAAAGGTATTTTCATGATTGGATTTAACATTAATGTGGGCCAATTATGAGCCATGAAACTTCACACCGTTGGAGTTTCCCGCAAGACAATCCCATTAAGAATTATAACTATGACCCTGAAATGATTTTGAAATGTTCAAACGATCGATTCCCCACCGACCCCACTTAGATAGCAGGAGCCGATTTTTCATGAAAGGCCCAGGATGACACATACTACCCTCGTCTTCACCTGAAGATGTGCCAAGAATGTTCATTCACCAAACATTCATGTCAAGAAAGAAAAAAACAATCTGATCCTCTTTATCTAACTTATCTCAATACAACTATCTTAGATAGATGATGCCTTAAAATAGAACCAAGTTCCTTCTCTAAAGGAAACTCACATTCACAACAAGGATGCTCACTGAATCCTGCACATGAATTATTATGATGTCCCTTGATTCAAGCATCACTAAGCCCAAAAACAAGATAGGTATAACCACATATTCATTGAAACCAGAGTAAAAGTAACTATTCCAAGGTAGTATACATTCCATAACTAAAATAGATACATTAGAAAAAGGAAACAACATCCACATTAGAACTTTGACTGAGCCTGGAGTGGCATCCACCAGGTGGTCACGTCTGAAGAAATGATTAGTGTTCAAGAGTCCATCTAATGAATTCATACACAGGGACCCAATGATCACTCATGACATCTAGGCCTCAACAAGAACCATGCATCAGTGTGAAACACTAATAAATACCTCCCAAAAAACCTAATAGATCATAAATCTTAAAAACATCAATGCATCATAAGGCTAACACTCTCTTAGTCCATCTAGAATGATGTTAAGATATGGGACATGCTCATCACTAGGAAGAACACACTCATAGGATTGACACAGTTTCCAGTGAAATACACCAATTCACTATAATGAAGTATGGTCTAACCACCATTAGTTAAATGGCACCGAACATTAGAAAAATTCGGGTATTAGTAATGAATTTAAATCTAAGGGTGCTACCTACTATGGTCCAAACCCTTAAAAAGTATAATAACTAACCCTAACACTAGGTCACACCAAAAAAAGTAAATAGACTCAAAATTCAATCATCAAGTCATTTTTAAAAAGGTGAAATCTTACATAAAAAACCTATTCTTATATTCCAAGAAAACTCAAAGAGGAACTCAACCTACCCTTACACGAGGGTTTCATACAAGGACACCACTATAGATTAAATTTCCAGGATTATAACATTTAAGCACATTTAACCTTTCAAACACTTTAAGATATTTAATTCAAAACATCACCTACCCTTTTAAAATAGAACACTAGGAACTTGATTTTCGACAATCTGATCAATGAAAAATAGTCAAATTTCTTTAAACATAATTTTCTTAAAATATTTTAAACTTAAATCCATAATATAAATTCCTTTTAACATATTAGATTATCTAAAAGTGTCTCATTGTGCCAACCTAGGTTCTCTAGAAAGCGTCCCAATAGCAGTTGCTCAATTTCCAGACATTGAAAAAACCAAAATAGGTCACCTCATTAGAAACATGCCTTAACCTACCCATTGGGATTGGTTGTGTATTTTAGAAATGAGACCAATTCATTTATATCTATGTAAAATAAAATTTTCATTTAAAATAATCTCAAATAAAATTATGGTTAGGTAAATTAAGTTTTGATTACATGGGTTTTCATTTCCTAATTCATAAAGTGCATGTACACTTCTTAGATTTAATATTGGCTTCCATTAATCAAATCAAATACCATTTTATAATATAACATGATAAAAAAATTCAAATCATATGGGTGGAAACCTACCAACCTGTAATGTTCCCACACACTTACAGTTTTTGAATCTGGATCCCTTTATTCAAAAAAAATTTACTGTAGCATTTTAATTTTAACACTCTTTTACAATGGTTCGAATACATGGGTTACAATTTCCTAGTTATAAGGCTCCCATACACCTTAAAACTAAAAAATGGCTCCCATAATAATAAAAAACATTTAAATTAGAAAAAAAACAATTATATATCAATAAGGAAAATCATTTCATCATAAGAAATAAACAAAGATATCATGCTATTTAACACAGGATCATGGAATAACACTCAAGGAACACAATCAAATCAGTAAGAAAACTACTAATGAAACACCATGGCATGGAATATAAATAACATGTTAATTTTCTATGTGCCTATTATGATGAATTTAATGCAACTTACATACCATACCAGGACAAGGGTAAAACTAAATAAATTCCATAAATTAATAAGCAGAAAAAATTACACCATTCACCCTAGGTGAAATCAATTTCAAATGTAATAGAAAACAACATGAAAAAAATTCCAAACCCTGGAAACTTGGTCGTTTAATCATATGTGGGGTGATCAATACTAAGAATGAATATTAACCAAGCACCAAAACATTCCTAGTATCTAGGTTACCAACCCAAAATAGTAATACAAATGAAAAATTAGGCTCTGATACAACTTTTTAATGTCCCAAACCAACTTACCACTAAATTGGTAGTTGAACTGGTGGGTAACATGGCCTTAAGTTCATATCTTTATAAATAATAGGTTTATAACTAGCTGTAAGGGTCTCAAGTGGTGATAGTGGGGATATTATACCCTCTTATCTGAGTTTCACAGTAGTATTATAAGATAATAAACAAAAGACAATAGAGAAGGAAGTAACTAAATGAAAGATAGTAGCGGTTGACAAGTAATAATAATTTAATAATAGTTTATAATTCCATTTTATATAATGTTTTCATGTACCATTATGATACTTAAGACAAAATATTAAAAATGTAGCATGCATTTCAATACAATATAATATAGGACTCAAGTAGAGAAAAGAACTGAAAATTCGTAAGGTAAACTCTGTGAGCATCCTGAGCTCTAGATCAGTCCTTTGCTCCTAACTCCCATGTACAAACACATAGAAACAAGAATGGACCATGGTTCTACAAATATATGGTCTACTCAGGATCCTCAGTGGAATTACATCCTGAGAAAGGAGTGAGATATAAATCTCAGTATGTCGGCACCCACATTGTCTATCCCAATCTAGACAATGTAATATAAATTAAATATTTTTCAGGTACATAGATGTTGGGAAAAAATCCCTCAAGGTAACATTGAAGCATTTTTGAGGTGTTTGTGTTTGTTTATAAAGCTGTTTGTTTGTTGACAAAGTGGGTTTCTATGGTGAGTTGTGGTGTTCTAGAGATATTGTTGACAAGCTATATTGATAATGAATCATGAAAAATGAACAAAACTATCTGGAGTGGTACAGGAAGAACAAATACAAGGTAGCACTGTTTTCTAGTGTTTGCCAGATTTTTGGGCCTCAAAATCGGAAAATGGAGAAATGTGTTTTTAGAAGAGTAAGTTGCACACAATATTGAAGGTGGTTTGGAAACTTGTGTGCGAGGCATGTTTCGAGGATAGAACATCAAAATATTTTAAAGGAATGAAGTGTATGAAATATTTGGTAATGTGTGTGAAAGAGAATTGTGTGTAAGATTGAAGTTACGTGCAAGGGGTGTTTCGCAACAAAAGTGTAATCTTACACACAAGGCATTAAAGTTGTTCACAATACACAGTAAGGGTTTCATAAAAGATTTTTAGTTTCCCAGTAGTATTGTGGTAAAGGGTTATTCATCAGTAGATGAATGTGGAACATCAACAGATCATCTATATACAGTAGAGGATTCATTCATTAGAGATAATGAAGGGAAATACAAGTCTATAAACTATGAGTGGATATTCTGAAAAAGAAGTGAGCACCCTTCTGTTGAGAGAGTAGTGAGCTTTGACATTGTGTCTAGTTATAAACCAGGAGGGACAGTGAGTCCACTTTGAACTTGTAAACAATAGTGTGCTTATAGTGTATATGTTACATCGTAACATTTCCAGTTTATGCTCCTTGGACATATCCCATTGAGGGTGAACCAAGTAAAATTTATGGGTCATTTGAATTATTTAAGATTTGTCCATTCTCTGCAACATGAATGAGAGAGAAGAGAGTTTTGTCTAACAACGAAACAATATCAAAAACGGTATTTTGTTTTAATTTTTCATACCCTGATTCACCCCCCCGGGTATCTATCCTAGTGGACCTAACAATATAATAATTAAAGAACTTAATAAATAAATAACTAGATTTACAGGTTCCTAAGGGACACCTGAAGATTGTACCATCTTTGGCCCATAGCTGTAATAAGAGTCTGATCATGTCACCATATATATAGTAGGATATAAATATAATAGGATATATATATATATATGTACTAGGATACATAAAAATATAATAGGATATATATATAATAATAATACATATATTAGGATGAATCGAGACGTAACTCCCAGACATCCAATATGATAGGAAGCTCTCACGATCTAACCCCTAGCCTAACTCCAAGAGATACCATGTTCTCTCAGGATACTTGAGTTGGTAGGATTGGGATGTAACCCAAAGAAATATATCACTAGGGGAGCTCTAACATTCAATCCACTGGCTTCAGATACAGATAGGATTGGGATGTAACACAAAAACATACATCATAAGGGGAGCTCTCACAATCAATCCCCTAACTCATGCTAGGGAGCTCACACAGTCTCCCCTCTCAATGGATCTCATGGTCCCCTTTTCTCCACATGGAATTCTCACATAGTCATTCCTCCCAAATTATATCATGATCCCTTTGTTACACATGTTGTCAGGACTGGAACATAACTCATAGTCATCCGTCACTAAGGGATATCTCATGGTCAATCTCCTAGCCTGGCTAGGAATCTCACGGAATCATCCTTCCCAATGGGCTCTCACGGTCCCTTGAATTCATAGCGTATATGGTGTAATTATTTATAATATATAATTCATGGGGGTTTTAACCTCTCATCCATATCATTAGCCCATTTCATTTTCATATAAGTAGGAATGTTCACAATTATATTTAAGGTAACACATCTTAACCATTTAAATTAAAACATTATCATAGGCTTGGTCACATTTAGAATTTAATTCATGAGGTAAAGACCTCTCATGGATGTCATTAACCATATTCAATTCCATTTCAAAGCATTTCAATTCATGATGATTGTTTTTCAAAACCTAAAAAAAACATGGACTTACCATGCTTCATAGTTCAATTCATTCTAAGTGAGGGAATACATCATGAACTATCCATCTGATACAAAACAACTCATTCTATTTTCATAATCACGGAAAATTCATATTCGAGTCACATGTGTCAAGAAAGAGTCTTATGGGAAACAATTCATATGCCCACTTGGTCAATTCCACTGGAAGGATGACCAAACACCCAAGAGGTGCTTTGGTTTGAAAAAAATTTATAAAGGAAAGGAAAAATCCATTTATAGTTATCCAAGGCCAACAAATAATAACTTTCCATACATTATGCAATAAAAATAAGGTATATGGAAAACTCAAACCAGAGAAAACAAGATATAAATGACTAAAACTACTTTTTGGTTTATAATATAGTGCACCTCTTTTGGAGGGGTTTTATTATAAAAACATAATATTACTCTTTAAACAATTCATTTATCATGTTTAACACTTCATTCATGAAACATACTCAATTAAAATTTAAGAGACGCTATATATGAAAATCATACTATGAAAATTAAAATAGAAGGAAGGTTCAGTAATTAATTAATTATTTCATTACTAAAATTAAAATGCATGTAAAGGGATCCTACCTCAAAAGTAGACCAAGATGGACACTTATAACTTGGCGACTTTGACAATGGAAACTCAGATTCAATCCACACTTACACACACATACATTATTATATATATATATCCCCTAATCCAATGCACATATTCCCCTCACTGTGATGGAATTTGTACAAGGAAGATATATGTGTGTGTGTGTGTGCATACATATGTATATGAGTGAAAGCCTTCATGTTGTGGTCAAACACTCTAAAAATTAACCATGAACTCAAAAACACCATGGTAAGTACCAAAACACACAAGGAAAATTACCAACACCTAAAAAGTTATAAAATCCCCCAAAGAAATTGAGAAACAAAGCAAAATGGAGGAGAACCTTACCCCAAATTAATGAAGTTTCAAAATATCAAACCAATCCACTTCGACTTCGGTGGTGGAAGCCGAAACATAAACAAAGAGGTCCCGAGAGAGCCTTCAAATTACTAATCACCAGAGAAAAATAGAAAATAACAATTAAACCCTAACCTAGGTTATATTCTAATCTATGTAGGGTGATGGAAAAGAAAAATGGAATAATAGAGGAAGAGGAGGGAGGGGAAGGGTTCACCTCGACGATCTGACCATGATTCCTCAAGAAATCAGAAGGAAACAAAGTATGAGGATGATACTATGATGAGGGTGTCACAAAATCCATGGTAGGGGGTTTGATTCATGATATTTGAGTAAGAGGAGAGGGTAAATTAGGTTTTAAGTTTTATTTTATTTTTATTTAAATTAATTAAATCGTAGTTTTTTAAATAGGTCACCATGCATTGTTTTGGTCGCACTATTTGGTAGACCATGCACCAATTGTGTTACCTCTACTAGACACCTAGGGTACCCCACATAGGATGGCCTCATGGTTGGGAAACCATGCTCCAACCCTGTGGTGAATAGTGATTAGGTACAACCTCTTTCCACTAACCATGCGGGCTAGGCATATGGTTTGGTAAATAATTTGTAGCCCATGTGAGAGCCTATATCAACCTGTATAAGGCCACACAATTTCTTGTTGGGCACTTCATGGTTTCATAAAAACTATGTTCCCAGTTTATACCCATTAAAAGTTGATTTTCTAGGTCTAGTGCTCCCTAAACTTCTCGAGACACCAGTGAAACTTATCGGGCCTTCACCCAAGTCCAAAAACACCACCTTGAAGCATTCCAAATCTTATAATTTTATTCTGAATCCTGATTAAAAAAATATTCCATCCAGTAAATGAAAAATTTCAAATTTCATCTGTATTTTTTTCTAGTTGAAAACACGGATTGTTACAATAAAAATCATAAGAAACCAAAATGATACTCCAAATAATATGTGGTATGAAAATTAGAAGTCCCCCAATTTTATTAGAATATCATAACTCCAAAGGCCAGTGGGAATTCAGATCCAATGTTAAATTATTTATAGATAATTAATGAGGAATTATTAAATGTTTAAAAATATTTAACTCCAAATATAGAGGAGTGATTATTATAAATAATCACATTGTAATTATAACAAAAAAATAATTAATTTATGTTGATATAAGCTAAATATTATAAATATCTAGAATAAATCTTCTGAAATACATGGGATGAAATTTACCATGATAATTTTATAAAATTTAAATTAATCATATAAATATTCATAGTTGAAGCACCTAGGGGTCCTAGAGGGACACTGAGGAGGGGTCGAATTAGTGTACCCAACTTTTATCAAGTTTAATTTATTTTTAGTTCACCAATCATTTATAATAAAAAATATTCTTATTATGATATATTTTCCTATAAATTTGCATTGAACCTTCACTATAGTATTCAATGAAAAACTAACATGAACGACAAAATATGAGGTTTTTACATGATTTAAAATACTATTCTATTTTGTGTTTAACCATTCATTGAGAAATATATTTTATTATCACAATAACTTTGTTTGATTAAAAATTATGTTCAAGCTAATCATAATAGTTGGATATGCATCATCCCCATTCCATATGAGAAGGTATCATACACTTCCCTTTCCCTAGTATCTGAAATAAATGTACAGTTCTATATACTATATCCCATAGTTCATTAATGGTTTTATTTATACCAGTACCACCAATCATTAGTATCTCATCTCAAACATGGGGAATCATATTTTCTTCGGTCTATAAAATTTTTCCTAACATTTAAATACAAAGATCTAATTTTTCAATGAATAGGTTTGAAATAGGTAATGGATTATAATCAACTCCATAGGTGTATTGGCATTGTTCCTTCACTTGATATTGCTATGGTATTGAATAACAATGGCCAATAATTCACTATGAGTCATTATATAATGATAGAAAATAACTACAATGGAAACTTCTTCTATTTTCAATCACCTTTTATAATATGAAGATATCATATTCTCTATCTTTTCATTCTTCGTAAATGTATAGATGATTCTAGACGTGACAACCTTTTCCTTTGATACAATTATGAACTTCTGAATAACATTAATATTTAGATCTCTATATATATTACTTTTTTATTCACATCCACACCATCCCTTCTTTAAGGAAAACATTTAAATATTATTTCTATATTAAAATAATGGAAACCCCATGATTAATTATGGTAAGAAATATCTAAATTTTATTCTCATAAAATTTTATTAAATCATTTCATTCAAATCCTCATTAATAATCAAAATATTTCTCTTATTTTATATTAAAAATAATATATTGGGTTTAACTCTTTCAAAATATTATTCCATGTATGCATGTAAACATGATTTTGGGACTAGAATCTATTCCTTGGTTTAACACTCTAAAACTCATGATTCTTCCATGTATGATTCCTCTTTAATGTAAATGTAGATCACAAACTCTTTTTGAGGTATTTAATTCCTTAAAAATTAGTTCGTGTATCGTCTAGTTTATTTTCATTAAAATATTTATTATGTAAATATTAGATTAAAAAATTCAAGATACATGAAATTTTTTTAATGGAATTCATCTTTAAAATGATCCAAATGATCATTACATATCTTTTAGGTAGCACCCTCAGATTTTATGCAATATTACTCTACAAATAAAATTAATGTCTTTGATATATTGTGATACATACATCTCATAATCTAAATGAACCATAATATTATATACATTTATAGCATATCTATTAATTTAATGGAGTTGATAGGAATAACCAAATTTCTAAATTTATTTATAAAGGTTTTATATGTCACAAACCCTCCCAGTGGGGCCCGTTCTATGACTCCCTATACCCACTTCCAATAGACCAAGGGCTGACGACTAGCACCGAGTAGGCATATCACAAAAATGGGAAGCCTTAGCCCAAGTACCTATACACACGCAGACTTCTCCAAGCCTATAAAATGATGAAATGTAAAAATATCCTAGAAACTATGAATGAATACATATAAATCCCACAACCAGAGTATGATAAAGAGTAAAGGAAAGTAAACTAGGACAAATATGATCCCACCACAGATTCTGAAAACAAGTCCAACATGAATGTAAATCATAGAATACTATTAGAATATTGTAGTATCACACCTTAGTCCATCTAGTCTCACTATGTGTCGTCTGGTCCTAGTTCATCGAGGACTTTGTTGAAAGGATGATCGTCTGCACAAGACACAACACGTGTGAGAAATTATCATTCTGGGGTGATTATAACAATACCCAGTGGGACACCACAAAACCACAGAGCATACAACAAAGGAAATGCAATCATATTTATAAAGGTATATATATAATATATAATAAGAATATCTAGATATACTCAACAAATACATGTAGTATAAAGGTAAGTCACAAATGTATTATTAAATCATAGGATTCTAGCTCAATGAATCCACAATGCACTTATCTGAAATAACACACTCCTATGTCTAATATCACTGATGATATTCATATAAGAGATAATGCCCATTAGGTCTCTTGATTAGAAGTATATTCTAAAGGTATGAAGGGATTCAATTCACAAATGAGGATCACTCCCAAGACATTAGGTGATACCAACAACTCAATTTCGATTTACCTAGTAGGTAGAGGATAGTATCCCATCTATTGTTGGACAAAATGTACCAATAATTCAACCTACGGTATGATAATGAATAAAGGATCTCACAATGGGCCTCGCGAAAGGATTCCAAAAACATTATCCAAGAATCCCTAATAAAGGGATCTCTTTCCAAGGAGTAGGAGGTGATTACATACCAACACTCATGGAATTGATAAGGGGAACACACCCTAACAAAACATGCCAACGATATAGGGGAAAGATCTCCGGTCCATGTTTAATAGATTACACGATGTGTAAAAGGGGTTACACATCATTTACCTTGACCCTGAAACCTTCCCATGTAAACAACCCATGTATCAAGCCATGTCTATGTCCCTGTAGAAGTACATGACCTATTAGTTTAACATGTATTTTTCTTATGTACTAATACATGACTTACCCTATGTACTGGTACATGGCTTAGCCTATGTACTTGTCCAGGCCATTCATGGGTAGTGGAGCATAAGGTGTGCTCCAACTAGTGTAACCCAACCCATTTCTATGTACCCTTCAAGGTACATGTTGCATCTCCAGGAAGATACCACACAATGTGTGATAGGGGACACACACCCTATGGTACTTAAATTTCTACAAACCCCTAGCCTCCTTTATAAGGGTATTACATGTTGTGCAATCTCGGATTACACACTGCATCGATCGGAATTTTCCAGAAACCCAGATCTACTTAATGCATATTTGACCACTCCTCCATCATTTGATATGTCCACTTACAAGACAAATAAATAGAGATTGATTCCTATAAATTCATTTTGTTTTAAATTTAACACATTTTATTCCATCGGTCTCCTTAGAAATAAAATCATTCATCATTATTTGTTGTGTACCAAAGAACATGAAATTGGGTTTCCAAACCCATCTAATTCTATGTCACTTATATTGTCACACCACCGCCATGTCATTATTATCATGTATATGAAATATAAAATCATTACACTAAGATTTTGGTGTGTTCTGATTGATTTCATCAGTGGATGTCAAACCACAGGACAAGAGATTAATGTTTGTGATGAACGAAGAATTGAGGGAGAAAAGAACAAGAATAATTAATAGGAATAGACCTCAATCGATGTTTGTATCGACCTCAGTTCAAATCCATGAGAATAAAAATGAATAAATTATCAATTTCAATGTGATTCTCCTAAAACCTGATTAATATAACCCATCCCACAAGATGGCCAAACCACGGATCAATATATTCATTGATTGATTCCTATTCATTGTAGAAATTAAGAATGGGGAAATAATCCAATCAAACACACATCCAAACTAGATTCAAAATGATTTCTAATAGAGAATAGGGATATGCCTTGATCATTGGTGAAATCCTTTGATTCTTTTGTACATCAATCGTCTATCTATGATCCATTTATTGTTCGTCTATGAGAGATTCTCCAACGCTCTCTCTAATATCTCTCCAACAGATCTAGGGTTATGTGGCTAACAATGAGATTTCCTTATAACCATATTCTTATATAATATTATTGTTTACTACATTAATGGACTAATAAAATAATTTCACTTAATTATTTTATTTATTTTACCTCAACGACTTATTTTCCACAAACGACCTATACCAAAAAAAGGTTATGTCACGCCAAGGGTAAAATCCATGTTCTGAACTCAATGACACCCTTAGATTTAAGATCTGAGATATTATTAAAATTTTCACAGGAAAACAACAGGTGTATTTTATTTAATATATTTAATATATTTCAATCATTTATTATGGTCACACCAGGCCTTGGAATCACACATATTTTTAGCACATAGTCTGGAAAAAAATACATATAATATCCAAACATAATAAATTGAAAATATGAGTCACTATATTCTCCCCATCTTGGAAATTTACATCCCAAAAAACCAAAATAATGGTCAACCAAGAGATGTGAGTATTGGGCATGAATTTGAGCTTCCCCCTCCCATGTTCTCTTCTATAGATTCCCTTTCTACCACTAGACACACACTAAGGGAATCGATCACCCATGAAGGATCCTTTCTTATAGATCCACAATCTCTACTGAGTACTTAGAAAATGTAGTTACATCCATGATGTCTAACTCACCTTAGTGGATATTGTGGGATGGGTCATGCACGTACCTCCTTAGATGGGACATGTGGAATATGTCTTGCACTCATTCCAACTGAGGAGGTAGATCTAAGTGGTACAACACCTCACTAACTCTATACAGTATCTAAAAAGGGCCAATGAATCTCAGTGATAGCTAGCCACCCCATTCAAATATCTATATTCCACATCGAGGTGAAACCCATAAGAATATAGAGACTCCATCCTCGAACTTGAAAGGACAATATTGTATATTTTCATAAGACATCTGATAGATTGGAGCAGTATTCATCAGCTCTTGGATGATCTGAACCTTTTATATAGTTTCTCACACTAACTTTGGTCCCATGAGTGCTAAATATCCTAGTTCAGTACAACAAAGCGGTGACCTGCAAGGTCACCCATACAAATACTCGAATGGTGCCATTCCTATGGAGGAATGGTAAATGTTGTTGTATGAATACTCCATCAATGTTAGGTTATCCTATCAAATACATCCAGAGTCCAACATGGAAGATCAAAGAATTTCCTCTATAACTAGAATGGTTTACTCAGTTTTTCCATCATTTTGGGGGTGAAATTCTATGTAAGATAATTACTGAGTCCCAAACTCCTCCTACAATCCCTTTCAAAACCAGGATGTGAAGAATACATGATGGTTATAAATGATCGTTGATGGAACTCCATGGATTCATACAATTTTCTAGAATGTAGCAGCATCCCAATATCTCTACTAAAATCTTCTCCATAATAGCTAATAATTTGGCTGACTTGGTGAGTTAGTCTATAATCAAGAATAAGGCATCATTTCCAGTAGACATATGTGGTAATTCTTTCATGAAGTCCATATATATTCCATGCCACTTCCATTATACAACCTCAAGAGGTTGATATATACCCACTGAAACTTGGTGATCAACCTTCACTTATTAAGAATTATGGCATTGAGAGACAAACTCTGCTACTCCTTTTTTCATCCCTGAAAACCACAACTGATGTTGGAGGTCCGGGTACATCTTTTACACACCTCGATGTACCTACAAAAGAGATATATGAAGCTCTATTAAAACCTCCACCAATAACATCATGGGTACCATCATGTGTCCTTCGAAAATAATGACATGCTCCCCACCTTTAGAAAACCCATCAAGATCATGTTTAGTGGATATCTGAATATGTAGGGACTCATAGTCAAAATTCCCAAGTTGTTCCACCCTGACTTACTACAATAGAGTAGGTGTAACAACCATTGAATGGAGGAAAGCTGCTCTACCTTCATCCATAAAGGATAATTGCAATGAGACCAACTCCTCAGATTATATTCTTAGAAACTAAGAACACGATATCATACTAATCTCATATAATACTATGTTCCCCTTCCCAAGAAATCTCAAAGTTATAATCCTATAGGAAATCCATACATCACCTCTATCTCAAGTTAATATCCTTATATGAGAAGATATATTTGGTACTCTTGTGATCAGAATAAATGATAAAGCACCCTCACATTAGGTAGTGTCACCACAACATTAGTGCGAAGTTTACCACTTCTATCTCAATATCAGGGGTCATTTTGTTCTTCTCATGAGGTCACAATTGACATGAACCATAGGAAATCATCGCCTTCCTCTTCATCATAACATAACCTAACCTGCTTCCAAATTAATCAAATAACACTACATACTCGACACCCTCCTTCGGAAATATCAAGATGGGAGCACTCATCAAACTCTACCTCAACCACTGGAAATTCTACCAGAACATCTTTATCCATATGAATGACTTCCACTTTTGGATCAAATCATTCATTGTTGATAATATCATGGAGAAATAATGTATGAATCTATGGTAATAGCCTGCCAACCCGAAGAAGCTCTACACCTCTATCATGCATATGGGTGTCTCCCAAGATAATACTACCTCAACCTTGGTCGATTATACTACCAATCTTTCCACTATGATAACATGTCCTAGAAAGTGGACTGAATAGATCTAGAACTGGTACATAGATATCATTCTGAAAGTCGGGTGCTTTGGAGTACAGCTAGAACCATCCTCAAGTGTCTAGCTTGCTCCTCATTAGATTCCAAGTACACAAGGATATCATTTATTAATAAATAAATGAATCGGTCTTAAAAAGTATGAAAGGTCTATTTCATGAGTCCCATGAACACTATTGGGGATTTATTTACATCAAATGGAATCACCAAGTACTCATAGTGACTATAGAGACATCTGAATACTATATTCGGTGTATCCTTGTCTCGTACTCAAATTCGGTGATAGTCTGACCTATGATCAACCATCGACAACTAGCATGCCCCTATCAACTGATCAAAAAGTGCATCAATCCTCACTAGTGTACATGTGTTATTCATTTTCACCTAGTTCAATCGTCGATAGTCCACACATAACCTCAAGCTCTCATTTTCCTTCATGGTGAAAAAACTAGATCTTCCCAAGGTGAAACACTAGGTCTCACAAATCCATTCCTCTGAAAGTTCTCCAAAAGCACCCAAAGTGCGTGAAGCTCTAAAAGATCCTTCTGATATGCTAGTGTAGTTACATGTGCAATCCCATGGTGTAGACCACTAAAAAGGAATATCTCTCTATGGGGAGGTAAGAAACAAACATCCTTAGGGAAGACGTCCTTATACACCACCACCACTACAGGAATTTGGGAACTCATATCATCCACCGCACCTAGGGTTAAGTAAGCTAACTGATGAGAAATCAGTTTCAGACTCCTATGCGTGAGTCCATCATGCATTTCATGGGCTTCCCTATCACTAAAAATGAATAACCTAGTTCCCTCACTACAAACAGACAGCATCCTCTATCAAAAATATTCAATTTGGGCATGAACTTTGGATAAACATTATATACCTAAGATTACATCGTATGGCCTGATCACTGCTACAAATACATCTCAATAGAAAATCTCACATCTCGGAGTTGGGTCACACCATCAGTACAAGTGTGTGATTATTAATTATTCTCTAGTAAGAGTCTCCAAGAATAAAGGTCAAGACAAGGGATCAATCAGAATATCTATATATTGTACATGATATGTGGAAAGAATGGAATGACATGCAGTTGTGTCTATCAATACTACAACTAAGTTAGAAAAGAAACATATCATGCATCCTATCATTACCAGAGCCACAGGTTCGTATGCTTCAATTTCCTGCAGTTTTCCCCACCCCATTCCTCTAGCTCCATGAGTCTGACATGGACCACCTGGGGTGGTGGGGTAACAATTAAATGCGCCAACCACCTCCTTCTAGTCTCTCATCTCCTCTTCCACATTTGATGCCTTGTGAACATGCCTAAAAATACCACTTCCTATAACTTAGCAACCCATATATGGTTTCTCTATCATCTATAAGACAATTCAGAAAATATCTAGTGAGATGTCCCATTCCATCACATGAGTAGAACCACCTCTCCCTGGGCTGACTGGACCAATTTTAGGTGCCCCAAACTGTAGAACCTCTATCTTGGGACCTCCTCCGAAAATTTCTGGAAAATCCAAGTCATTGATTCTGATGTAGGCTCCCTGCTTCCAGTGACTCTTCTCTTGTATGTCCGCCACTAGAAACCACTGGTTGTATCAACTCATCCAAGAAAATCTCAACCACCAAATCTCGCACTAGCACCCCATCATAGGTTGGAATTTATATAGGGATAATAGTGTCTTAGATGTATTTATGTATCCCTCACTAGAAGGTTTGATCCTTGAAGAATTTTCATGTACCATATCCATTAAGTACCTATAGTGGTTGTTAAACCTTGAGGAATACTCAGTCACTCCCATGTTTCCCTCCTAGAGCTGTATAAGCTCCTGGATATATACATCCCTCAGTATAGCTGGAAAAAACTCCTCTTTGAAATGGTTTCAAAACTATGACCATGGTAGAGTCTCCTCGTCGTATATCTGGGTCACTGAACCCCATGATCTCCTTTTTTATATTGGAGAAGGATTTATTCTAGGACCATAACCTGGTCCATTGATGTTCGAAATAAATATAGAACACGGGTCACAACCTTAAGTTAGTCCTTTGGAACCTAGGGGTTAGGAACACCTTGATAACTGAGGGGTCTCTGGCACTAAAAATCATTAAGTGTTCTCTGTCTGTGCACCTCATCCACTGGTACTGCGATCACCAAGTGATGATCTGAAGGTGTTGGTATAGTTTGTGCACTAACCATAGGTAAACTATCAAGAATTATTCCCTATATCGATGTTGCATCATTGAGGGGACAATCTTCGTGAACATGATGTTGAATCCTTACTGGCATACAACATGGAGGCATCCTAAAAGTAAAAAATATGTATACTGACCAATGAGAATATCTAGAGAGATGAATCAAGAAGTACATGGAAACCAAAACCCATTCCTATATGATTCATGTACCATATTTTCACTGCAACCAATGTTCTAGTGTACAATGTCAAAAAGAAAGTGAAACTTTCCCAAGATACAGAGGGAAAGAGCTACAAGACATTTTTAATAGAGTACAAATTGTGTATAATTGGTTATGCATTGTGTCCCTTGAACTTGGGTCAAGCCCATGTAAACTACCTGCATATCAAGTAATGTTTGTGTCCATGTATGAGTACATGGCTTGTTGAATTCCCATGTATTCTTCCTATCTACTAGTATATGACTTATCCAATGCACTTATCCAGGCCATGACTGTATAGTGTAGTACATGTCATGCTACAACCTGTGTACCCAAACTCAGGTCTATGTACCATTCGAGGTACATTCTGAGTCACCTAGAAGAGACCACATGCCTTGTGGAAGAGGTCGCACGCTGTGTCAAACTTATATTTCTTTGAAACATTATGCCTCATTTAGAGGGAGCCACACATCTTGTAATCCTAGATTACATGCCATATGGATTAGGATTTTCCATAATCACATATTCACTACACGTGTATTTTTTCACTCCTTAATCCCTTGATCCATCCACCTCCTCAATGGATAATTGAATATCAGTTCTTGATGAGTCATTCTATTGACGATTTAACACATTATGGGTCATCAATCCACTAAAAAATGAGATCATTCATCATTCTTAATTATATGACAAAGAACCCAGAATATGGTATCCAAAATAGTCTAATTTTCCACCCTCTTCCGTCATCACACCACCATCGTGTCATGTCCATCCCAGATCTACAATATAAAATCTTTTTTCCAAGATTCAGGTGTGCAACGATTGATTTCATCAGTGGATGTCGAACCACAGACCAAAAGAAGAATGCCTATGATGAATGGAGAATTTAATGATAAAATCACCATAATAATCAAGAGGAAAAGACCATGTTCTATTTTCATGTCATCCTCAATTCATTTTTTTGAGAATAAAAATGAATAAATCAGTAATTTCAATGTAATTATCCTAAAAACCGATTAATCTAACGCATCCCATAAGATGACTGAACTATGGATCAATCTATTCATTAATTGATTTGCATTCATCGTAGAAAATTTGAATGGGGAAATAATCCAATCAAAAAAACATCCTACCATTATTTAAATCGATCACTAAAGAATAATGGAGTTGTTCCATGATTTTTGGTGAGATTCGATGATTTTTTTCTATGTCAATCGTCAATACACAATCCGGTCTCCATTTAACTGAGAGATATTTGGCAATACTCTCTCAAACGGCTCTCCAACAGCTCCAGGGTTATGAGGATAACTCTATGAATTCTTCATAACATTATTCATATAGAATATTTTATTTCACTGCATCAATGAACTAATAAAATAATTTTACTTAATAATTTTATTTATTTTATGCCAGTGACGATTTTTCAACAAACTACCCAGGTCGATAAAGGTTATATCACACCTTGGGTAGACCCCATATTCTGAACAAATTGGTGCCCTCATATTTTTTATTTGATCCTCCATTTTTTTATATTCTACATTTTCTAGAAAACTATATAGGCATGCTATTTAATATGTTTAATAAATTTCCAAACTTTATTCCAGGCACAATGGGCCTTAGAATCTCAAGAAATCTTAGTGTCTATTCTCAAAAAATAATCCATATAATATCCAAAAATGATAAATTGAAATTACGAGTCACTAAATTTTAAAATTTAAATATATTGATAAATAAGAACTCTATTTTAATTAAATCCCTTATATGCTGCAAAAATATGATTTAGTCAAAATGGGTTTTATTTTCATATTTGAGAAAATAATTATTTTTTCAGATTTTAGATAATCAATTTAACAAAAAGAATTTAGTTTTTCAAATCATCATATGAAAATTATCTTAGGGTGAAATGTTGAGAATTTTTTTAAAATATTGATTTTCAATAAATAATGAAAAATACTCATTTTTATTAAAAAGAGTATTTTCATTTAAAGAATTTAGGAATTTTATTTTTTTATAAATGATTTCAAAGTGTTATTAGATATTTTATATTATTTAAAATCCAATTAAGTTAACTATAGTTAATTTTATGTTTTACTTTGGTATAAAAACTATTTATACTTAAGAAAACATTTTTATTGAAAACCCAATTTTCACTGTGTTTTATGGGTTTAATTTTAAATTAAATTATATCACTTATGTGGATTGAATTTAGAAAAAAAAGATTTTTTATTTTTAACTAGAATAATTTATATTATATAATAATGTTAACTTAATTATGTCTGATAATAAATAGTAGAAATCGTAAAAATTCATCATCGCAGTTGTGCTTAAAACGGGTTTACATGGGTGTTTAAACCAAGATGCAATGGTATGTTTTTCAATTAAGCTTGTATAATTACTATTGGATGTAAATATTCTAACCTATTAAAATCCCACATTCAAATATCATGAAATTTTTAATCATTTGGGTTGAGTATGACATTATTTTATTTTAATCTTGTAAGAAATTCCAAGTGTGTCCCCTCCCCCACTTATAAAAGAACATCAATCCATTATCTTTTTTACAAAAAACAAGAGAAATATAAATAAAACAACCCATTACAAATTATATTGTAAACTTAAATATCCATGAGTTAGATGTTATGTAATTACTATAATACCATTCCAAGTTTCCTTAATAAAGGACCTAAGGGAGGCCTACTGAAGAAGAGGTAATCATCCTACATGACCTATTTCAATTTATTTCTTATTATACCTCCTATAAATTATTTGTATTCATAATTAAATAATAAATTGACAATATTAGATATTTTAAAATGTTATTATGATATTTTAATAACCATTTTAACCGTATTTTAAATAAAATGGTAAGTGAAAGTATTTCTCATGCGTATATGTGGACTAGTGCCTCCATATAGAGATACAATTCATATTCCTAGAATATTTTTCATGGGTGGTTAACATGATTGGTTTAATTTTCATATAATAAATTTATGAAATAATTACTCTTCTATAATTATATTATTATATCTACCTTCTTCCACTATAATCAGTTGGAAAATAATAATGTTGCTCGTGTGTACATGTCTACTACCACCTCCACAAAGCGGTGTGATTTTTTTCATTTCCTTTTTATGTGGGTGATAATGATAAAAATTTTAATATATATATATATATATTATCATTATGGTTATGTAATAAAAAAATGCTATGAATATTTCCTTCCATATTTTCTTTTGAAAAAAATAATTATGTTCATACGTACGTACAACTTACCGTCTCTATAAACTATGTAATTCATTTTTCTATATCTAAATTTTATTAATGAATAAAAAATATATAATTATTATATATATTATTTATATCATAATTAAATTTTTTTGATATTATGTAACCATGATCAAATTTTTATGATTATAACTACTGAATTGAAACTCTCATAAAAACTAAAACAGTTAAAAGATAGAAATAATGATTTTAATAATAAATTATTAATAAATATGAATTGAAATTTTATAATTGAGTAATTTATCATATTTTATTTATGTAAATTATTCTTTTATAGAATTATATAAAAATTAAATTTATTATACATGGTGTTATAGCACTTTTTAAGCACGTCAAACTTCATGTAAGGGATTTTCATCTCTTTTTTAAGACATATGCCATATTCACAACTTATTTCTTTATGTGGTGTATATAATAACCATTATTGTATTTCAGAATAATTTTCATGACAATTTTGTGGATTTATATTTCCATGTAGGTCTCTCTCATTCATAATGTTTTGATTCAAAGGTTACCAATGTGATAAGGTTTTTATGTTAAAATCGCGTTGTTTACCGATATTACTTATGAGTAAGATTACAATGTTGAAATTTCATAATATACCTCTCATGAATACCTAAAAATATCTTATCAATATTTTATTCATGAAATTTTCATTTAAAAATTACATTTTACTGTATTTTTTACTTAGAGTTTTGGAAAAACTGTTATCATTAAAAACATATTTTATTTCTTTCTTGGTCAGGAATATTTTGATTAAATTTTCACATTTTCATTATAATATTTTAAATAATGTTTTTAATATTCACCTATGATTATTTAATTTAATTTTTAAACATGTTTTATTTTTTAAAAATCTCTAAAAATGAATCTTATTTTTATTTTTAAATGATGTGCTTTCATCTTTTTACCCAAAAATGAAACGAGTATTTGTTTTAACATAAACCGTATGAATGGAATTTCTCTCTATTGTGACTACTTAATGATTTTAAGATTTAAATACAAGTTTCCATTGATATTTTTAATGAAAAAATTCATTAATTATTGTAAAATTTCTATATTTTAAATAATTTATTTTAAAATTAAAAATCTATTTTTCTCAAGAAATAGTCCATATATATTTTAAAAAAATTATCATTTATGATAACATCCCTTAATATTAATTATTCTTTACTGGGGATATAATCCAAGGATACCATACTTAATATTAATCTATAAGGTTTATGATTATGATGTTGAGTTTTTTATAAAAAAAACTGTATTTTTAAATGTTATTTTATAATGAAATGTTTATTAAACATATACCCTCTATGTTGAATAAATAATTTCAATTTTATTTAATAATATTCCCCCTTGATCATATTCCAATGACTAATATCATATCATTAACTCTGAGATCCTCTTAATTAAGAATGATCATCTAAAATACCAATCATATTATTCCATATTTGAAAATAATGAACATGAAAATACACTTGTTACCTGTTATTTGGAATATCATACTCATTATCATAGAATTGTCATTATATTTTTTTCCTTCATAAAATATTCAAATTTACCCATTGTTTCCATGTATTCATGTAATCATATATTCCTAAATAATTAGAAACATCAAAATTGTATACATAGAAATCAGATGCATGTTTCTCAATCAACTATGTCAAAATAGACTATGTTATTATCAATAATCTATGTTGAAATTGGCTATTTGATTCTAAATTGGATACATGAATATCAATAAACCACATCGAAATTGGCTATATGATTTTAAATTGGCTATGTGATAATCAGATATGTCAAAATTGGATATGTTTGTTAGATGGATATTTGGTTGAAATAGCTTTGTGGTTAAAATTTATATGTGGTTAAAATGGATATTAGATTAGAACATGTAAATATATACTAAAATTCATAATTCAAAAAAAAAATTGTCTGAATTAAACTACATATGTTGAGATAGAAAATTATATTCTTCACTTAAATAAATACTTAACTTATTTTATAGATTTTGGCTCTTCTTAAACACCTCAACACTACGCAAATATATTGTATAATGAACAACCAAATTATATATGATGACATTAGGAATAAAAATATATATTTTAAAATATAAACACAGACAATGTAATAAATTTTAATTTTATAAAACTAGAATATAAACAATTAATTGAGTGAAATTTAATGTAAAAAAATTATTAAAATCATAAAATTCAAACTCCCCAACACTATCAATCTACCCATTTTGTAAGTTACAAAAATAAAAAATTAATTCACTAATTTCTCCCCTTTATTTGAAATTGAAGTGCATTGTGTTGCATTTGTTGTCAATGAGGAATGATGTTGTCATAAGATGAATGGATGTCAAGGAATGTCAAGATGTGAATGACAAAGGATGTGATGGTGTTGGTGAGGAAAGGAGGATGGCCATTGTGTTAAGATGAATGTCACTTAGGAGATTCACTAAGTGGCATAAGTGTTTATGGTTGAAACATTCATCCATATCTAAATCAGACGATTGTTGAGCTATTCTTAAAGTTCCGAGAACTTGTATCAACTGGATACAATGTCACAACAATGATAGAAGACCATGAATTGTATTAACAATGCATGAGGAGATGAAGATGATCCATCCACAACTTCTAAGTGGATGATGTGGATAGATGAAGTCCATACACTATCTCCTAGTGTATGTGAATCTGAAGAATATCCAGCCTTGATCTCTGATTAGATCAATGCAGAACATTTAAGAAGTTATTTGATTAAGGAGCTCGGTTGTTGAAGGAAGAAACCTTTGTGAAGTCCCTCCTAAGTGAATAATACATGGATGAAGAGGATGGAAGGGATTCTAATGAAGAAGATGGAGGAATTATTTTGAAGAAGAAGAAGAATGGAGAATAGGAAGAATGGCTTGGAAGAAGTGGCTTGGCATTTGGCATTTGGTACTTAGTAACTTTGTTTTTACACAAAGTCTAGGTTCTACACTTAAGCAAAAAAGTAGCCACCAAGGGCCAGCCTTAAGGGTTCAACCCCAAGGCACATGTGGGACTCGAGGTCGCCACGCCCAAGGGGGATCCCATGGGGCTAGCCCGAGAGGCCGCGGCCGTGTGTGTAAGCCGGCCGGCCACGCAGGGGATCAGGCCTGCGCAGCATGGGCACCCGAGTGCATAGTGGGCGCATAGCGCGCCCGCGAGAGACAGGGGTGGGCGCAAGAGCGTGCCCACAGAGAGAACACGGTGTGGGGCGGCACCGTGGAGGGGGAAGTTCAATTGGAGAGTGGAAGGGAGCGGCTGGTTGATAAGCTGCAGGAAAACCGGGATTCGTTTCGACGTGGGACGTGGGATTTTGCCGCAGGAGTGATCCTGGCCACTCATCTGATCACGCGGTCGATCTGAACCGCTCATCGCATCCCGCACGCGATCTTCTGATCGAGGCCGTCCAAATGTTATTAAACGGCTGATCCGACGGCTGCCATATCGTCTTCCTCGAGCTCAGCCGAAGACCACCCCGCAAAGCCGCCGATGAACCAGAGGCTACCTGAGGCCAGATTTCGAGTTCCTGGACACCTTTGAAGGAGCTAAAGGTTCCATTGTGCTCGTCTGTCCATGAGGAATCCATTCATGCATAAAAATACACATTCATGCAACGGGAGAAGAAATTTGCACGAGGCCAAAGCAAACCGAAGGTGCGAGGCCATGTGGAGTTTATGCTTTGCATGAATCGAGATAAACAGAGGCATGCGTACGTTTCCATGCACATGCGTGAAGAGGAAAATAAATAAGGAGAACCCGCGGTGAACCGAGGAGAAATATCAAGATTCATAGAATCTTGAAAACCCGAAAGTTGCGGGGATTTGAGAGATATCTCACACGGAAGATTGGGCATACCTCTGCCTATAAAAAGAGATGTTGAGGCTCAGATATGCTTGCTGAAAACTTTAAGATCCGCAAGCACCTTGTCTTGCGAAGTCCGAAGCCACCGTGCAACCTACTTGCGCGGCTGTTGTCCCGAAGCCACCCGAGGCTTTGAAGGTGTTCCTTGCATGCAACTTCTTTGTGCGACAAGAAGAAGGAGGTGAAGTGTTCCCCGCACGCCTACTCCTTGCGCGGCAGGAAGTACCCGGGGCAGTATCACTTGCGCACCCCGTGGTTGAGGTGCCTTGCACCCGAGTCTTGCGCGGCTGTTTGTGTCATTCACCCTGCGCGGTAAGCACTTGTGCGCCCGCGGTGTTGCACCGTGCACACACGAGGCAGTGGCCCTTGCACCAAGACCCTACGCGGCTATTGGAGAAAAGGATTGGCCGCACCCTTGCGCGCCTCCTTTGAGCTCAAGTGGAGACGACCACCTACGAACAGTGTGTGTGCTAAGTGCAAAGAAGGGCAGTAGGTGTTCGGGTGATGTGAATTACACACCTTGTGTGTGTGTGCTTAAGGATAATACACCCTATCCAAGTGAGTGCACACCTACGGGTTGTGTGCAAGAAGGAGTGGAAGGCCACCACATTTGTGTGTGTGCAAAACAAGAGGAAGGTCGAGGCCTTCGTGCCTTGTGTGCAAAGTGAACAAGAGGAGGCCGTAGCCCTTGTGTGTGCACACTTTGAAGAACAAACTAAAAGAACACTGAAGTGTGTGTGTGCAACAAGAAGAGGAGGAGGCCAACTCATGTGTGTGCAAAAGTGAAACAAGTGTGTGCAAAGAGACACGAAGGCCAAACCTAGTGTGTGCACTAAAAGTTTAAACACTTAGAAGAAGAAGAAGACACCCACACAAAGAAGAACACACATTTATGTGTGTAAAAAAATTGTACAAAGTGTGTGAAGTTCGAGAAGGAGTGTTCTAAAAAGAATTACACCCTATGAGGGTTTACTGCACCAAGAAGAGAAGAAGGGGAGTGCATGCTTGCATGCATGCATGTGCACACGTAAACAAGTCAAATCTTCTTGTGTGCATTTGAGTTGACCAAGACCAAGAAGATCTTGAAGAAATTGAGAGGCCATGCAGTCAGTGCATGAGGAAGTAGAGATGCCATGCACTCAGTGCATGAAGTTGTGAGGAAGTGAGACTGGACCAGACTGAAGTTAAAGATATCAGTTGTCTGAGTATTCAGTAGTTGGAGAGAAGCCAGGTCATCCTGAGAAGAAGGAGATAAATCCTGAGCAAGATGAGAAGACCTGATCAACTCAAGTGATCAGAGGTACAGAGCAAGGCCAGCAGTCTTTATCCCAGACTGCTGAAGATACTTGAAGAAGCTAAAGAGAAGAAGAGCTACTCGTGTGACTCGAGGAGCCAGGAGAATCCCCCTATGAGACTCAGGGTGGAAGAAGTCTTTAGTGGGATTCTGGAGCAGGCCAGTGGGACTCTGGTAACACTATGGGACGCAGTATAAAGACCCTCCTGTGGGACTCAGGAGAGATACAGTGGGATGCTGTATCGACCATTGTAATACTAATAGATTATAATGGAAGAAACCATGTTGGGGCGTATAACCAACATGGCAAGGACGTAGGCCTTTGGTGCCGAACCTTGTAAATCTGTGTGTCCAGTACCTTTACATTTACTGCATCATTCGAGGAAAGGTGAGAGATACAAGAAGAGTGGATCGAGGATTTAACCAGCCATAGAGGTTTAATTGATAAATAATCAATTAGTAAAAAGTTTTAAGGGATCACTGATTCACCCCCTCCCCCTCTCGGTGATTCACACTGATCTGGGCACTTCAATTGGTATCAGAGGGAAGGTTACCTCTAAAAGATCCGAGAGAGTCTATATGGAGTGAAGATTTTAGGAAATGAAAGAACAGCCTCAAATGGAGATATCTGCCAAGACTCTGAAAAACAGAATGAAGAAACAGGCAAAGAAGATGAGGAAGAAGGTTGTTGCAATCAGAGAAACTCCTTCTATGGAAAGAAATGTGAAAGTCACATCAGATGACAATTCCTTTTATCATTCTTCTGATGAAGCCTGCTCTAGCTGTGATGAAGATGGAAGAAACAATGATCTTCTAAATGCAATAAAATATCTTCAGAAGACAGTCCCCAAGGAAGTGGCAATGTGTATAGCTACGGGCGTCCTTGATCTTCAAGAAGAAAAATTACAGCTAGAAGATGAAGCCAATTCTCTGGAAGTCCAATTGGCAAAAAGGGTTGGCATAACCAACACTCTCAGAAATCTGGTGAATGCCAAGGATGAAACGGTTTCCCTTTGCAATGAAAGATATGAATACACTACTGAAGAATTGCAAAGAAGCCTTTCTGAGAAAGAATTCTTTAAGACAATAGTCAAAGAAGTTTTCCATGCACTGGAAAAATTGCACAGAGTTTCAATGGTTGTCAAAGATGCTCAACTAGAAGAGAAAGTCAAAAGGGTGAAGGAGTTAGACAATTCATTGCAAGAAATGAAGAAAGTGCATGAAGACCATATGAAACAGCTAGAAGAAAAATGGGAAGGAAGGATAAGAACTGTTGTGAATGAGAAGAACTCCCTCAACATGAAATGCTTAGAACTAGAGGTGATATTGAAAAATCTGCAATCACCCAAAGTTGAAACCTCCCAGTCAGCTGATAGAAGAAATGTTGCTACACAAGTATGCATTGAGCAGGATGATTCTAAAAGAAAGACATCCTCTAATGAAAGGGCAACATCTTCTAAAAAGAAGGTACCATCCATACCATCTTGTACTCATGTTTTTAAAAGTGTTTCTACTAAAAGTTCAGGATGGAAGAATGAATCCAAACAAGTATGGATGAAGACGGTGGAGAAATAAAGCTCTCCTGAAACAGCACAAAAAGTCAAGAAAAGTACCCTACAATCAGAAGGACTCGAGAGGTAAAGATTTGTGGGTCAATGTTGGTGTTGTAACAAGTATGGACATTGTGCAAAAGATTGTAGGTACAATCCTCTAAATGTAAAAGCACAGACCAAGCCCATACCAAGGGGGAGAAATCCAGAAGGAAAGAAGCAACATCCACAGGTCCAGAGACATCTGTTTACTGCTAACAGATTTGGATTTCTTGATAACATCTGGGATGTGTGCAAAAGTGGTCAAATAGATACATTTCAATCTCCAAATGTATCCATAGCTCAAAAGAAGAAAATATCACAGAACCTGGCTCAGAAAGAATCCTTGGGAAGCATGAAGAAAGTTGAAGATGCTCCCAAGAAGGTTTTGAAAAAGGAAAAGAAGTCCTTGGAGTCTAAATCCAAGAAGGGTGATGCATCCAGAAGGACCACCAAGAAAACATGCTTCTACTGTGGAAAGAAAGGACACATCATGGATCTTTGTGAACAAGCCATGGAATTAAATAGAAGAAGACTGGAATCAAAAAGACAATCAATCCAGAAGAAGCAGAAGGGATTGATTGAAAATAAGTTTCCCAAGAAAGGTAGCTTAACATCATCAAAAGAACCATGTGGAATATCCAGAACTGAGGCCACACTTCCAAGTGACTTACTAGTCATATGGCCTAATCAGTTGCAACTTGCCAGAGAACTACAAAGAGCTGAAGATGAAGCACTGGCAATTGCTAAGGCAAAAGGGAAGAAGAAGATTTCACATGAAGATGTATTGAGATCCACACCAGCACAAACATCATTGAAGATCAAATGTGCAAGTGTGAAGAATGGTGAAAATGGGACATCTCGGTTGAGAGAATCTTCTCAACCTTGTTGTTCACATTGATGAACCAAGGAGGTTCCATCTTATTCCCTAATCACTTGTATTTACATGTGCTAACACTGCAGGGAATTGAAGATGATGATCATTCTCAACTGGAGGATGGTTTGGACAGAATGGAGTGCACCCCTTGAGGGGGAGACAATCTGGAGAAGATGGTATTCTAAGATTTAATACCATCTTGAGAAAAGCTGAAGGTATTCCAATCATACTTTCATCCCTTGTTTCTTAATTGTATTCATCATGACAATTAAGGGGGAGTATTGATTGAAGACAAATGAATGAAAGGGGGAGCTTTATCTTTGCACCTGAACTTTCTAATGAGTTTTGTGAAGCATGTGCAGGATTTAGCAATTTATTGTTATATCTGAAAAATTTCAAACCCCTGGAATCTAAGCATGATCTCACATGTATAGTAAAATGTGGACATCATTGAAAAATCTTGGTTACATCACTCTTGTTTTCTACATCGGGTTAGCCCAAGTAGACTTAGAGATGATTTACTAAAGGTTCTTTGCTAAAGTGTACATGTGACATCATCCCTCTCTTAGTGATTTTCAAGAAGATGCTATTCAAAGGGAGGAAGAAATATTTTGAAGAGAACCACACCACACCTTTTCATTTGATTGCCAATAAGGGGGAGAAAATATTGGCACACATATTGACCCATTCATATGTGATGAAGAAGTGTATTGACAACAAATACAAAGGGGGAGATTGAAGTGCACTGTGTTGCATTTGTTGTCAATGAGGCATGATGTTGTCATAAGATGAATGGATGTCAAGGAATGTCAAGATGTGAATGACAAATGATGTGATGGTGTTGGTGAGGAAAGGAGGATGGCCATTGTGTTAAGATGAATGTCACTTAGGAGATTCAATAAGTGTCATAAGTGTTTATGGTTGAAACATTCATCCATATCTAAATCAGACGATTGTTGAGCTGTTCTTAAAGTTCCAAGAACTTGTATCAACTGGATACAATGTCACAATAATGATAGAAGACCATGCATTGTATTAACAATGCATGAGGAGATGAAGATGATCCATCCAAAACTTCTAAGTGGATGATGTCGATAGATGAAGTCCATACACTATCTCCTAGTGTATGTGAATCTGAAGAAGATCCAGCCTTGATCTCTGATTAGATCAATGCAGAACATTGAAGAAGTTATTTGATTAAGGAGCTTGGTTGTTGAAGGAAGAAACCTTTGTGAAGTCCCTCCTAAGTGAAGAATACATGGTTGAAGAGGATGGAAGGGATTCTAATGAAGAAGATGGGGGAATTATTTTGAAGAAGAAGAAGAATGGAGAAGAGGAAGAATGGCTTGGAAGAAGTGGCTTGGCATTTGGCATTTGGTACTTAGTAACTTTGTTTTTACACAAAGTCTAGGTTCTACACTTAAGAAAAAAAGTATCCACCAAGGGCCAGCCTTAAGGGTTCAACCCCAAGGCACATGTGGGACTCGAGGTCACCACGCCCAAGGGGGATCCCATGGGGCCAGCCCGAGAGGCTGCGGCCGTGTGTGTAAGCCGGCCGTCCACGCAGGGGATCAGGCCTGTGCAGCATGGGCGCCCGAGTGCATAGTGGGCGTATAGCGCGCCCGCGAGAGACAGGGGTGTGCGCAAGAGCGCGCCCGCAGAGAGAACACGGTGCGGGGCGGCACCGTGGAGGGGGAAGTTCAATTGGAGAGTGGAAGGGAGCGGATGGTTGATAAGCCACAGGAAAACCGAGATCCGTTTCGATGTGGGATGCGGGATTTTGCCGCAGGAGTGATCCTGGCCGCTCATCTAATCGCGCGGTCGATCTGAACCGCTCATCGCATCCCGCACGCGATCTTCTGATCGAGGCCGTCCAAATGTTATTAAACAGCTGATCCGACAACTGCCATATCGTCTTCCTCAAGCTCAGCCGAAGACCACCCCGCAAAGCCGCCGATGAACCAGAGGCTACCCGAGGCCGGATTTCAATTTCCCGGCCACCTTTGAAGGAGCTGAAGGTTCCATTGTGCTCGTCTGTCCATGAGGAATCCATTCATGCATAAAAATACACATGCATGCAACGGGAGAAGAAATTTGCACGAGGTCGAAGCAAACCGAAGGTACGAGGCCACGTGGAGTTTATGCTTTGCATGAATCAGGATAAATAGAGGCATGCGTACGTTTCCATGCACATGCATGAAGAGGAAAATAAAGAAGGAGAACCCGCGGTGAACCGAGGAGAAATATCAAGATTCCCAGAATCTTGAAAACCCGAAAGTTGCGGGGATATGAGAGATATCTCACACGGAAGATTGGGCATACCTCTGCCTATAAAAAGAGATGCCGAGGCTCAGATATGCTTGCTGAAAACTTTAAAATCCGCAAGCACCTTGTCCTGCGAAGTCCGAAGCCACCGTGCAACCTACTTGCGCGGCTGTTGTCCCGAAGCCACCCGAGGCTTTGAAGGTGTTCCTTGCGTGCAACTTCTTTGCGCGACAAGAATAAGGAGGTGAAGTGTTCCCTGCGCGCCTACTCCTTGCGTGGCAGGAAGTACCCAGGGCAGTAGCACTTGCGCGCCCCGTGGTTGAGGTGCCTTCCACCCAAGGCTTGCGCGGCTGTTTGTGTCATTCACCCTGCGCGGTAAGCACTTGTGCGCCCGCGGTGTTGAACCGTGCACACCCGAGGCAGTGGCCCTTGCACCAAGACCCTACGCGGCTATTGGAGAAAAGTATTGGCCGCACCCTTGCGCGCCTCCTTTGAGCTCAAGTGGAGACGACCACCTACGGACAGTGTGTGTGCTAAGTGCAAAGAAGGGCAGTAGGTGTTCGGGTGAAGTGAATTACACACCTTGTGTGTGTGTGCTTAAGGATAATACACCCTAGCCAAGTGAGTGCACACCTACGGGTTGTTTGCAAGAAGGAGTGGAAGGCCACCACATTTGTGTGTGTGCAAAACAAGAGGAAGGCCGAGGCCTTAGTGCCTTGTGTGCAAAGTGAACAAGAGGAGGCCGTAGCCCTTGTGTGTGCACACTTTGAAGAACAAACTAAAAGAACACTAAAGTGTGTGTGTGCAACAAGAAGAGGAGGAGGCCAACTCATGTGTGTGCAAAAGTGAAACAAGTGTGTGCAAAGAGACACGAAGGCCGAACCTAGTGTGTGCACTAAAAGTGGAAACACTTAGAAGAAGAAAAAGACATCCACACAAAGAAGAACACACATTTATGTGTGTAAAAAAATTGTACAAAGTGTGTGAAGTTCGAGAAGGTGTGTGCTAAAAAGAATTACACCCTCTGAGGGTTTACTGCACCAAGAAGATAAGATGGGGAGTGCATGCTTGCATGCATGCATGTGCACACGTAAACAAGTCAAATCTGCTTGTGTGCATTTGAGTTGACCAAGACCAAGAAGATCTTGAAGAAATTGAGAGGCCATGCAGTCAGTGCATGAGGAAGCAGAGATGCCATGCACTCAGTGCATGAAGTTGTGATGAAGTGAGACTGGACAAGACTGAAGTTAAAGATATCAGTTGTCTGAGTATTCAGTAGTTGGAGAGAAGCCAGGTCATCCTGAGAAGAAGGAGATAAATCCTGAGCAAGACGAGAAGACCTGATCAACTCAAGTGATCAGAGGTACAGAGCAAGGCCAGCAGTCTTTATCCCAGACTGCTGAAGATACTTGAAGAACCTAAAGAGAAGAAGAGCTACTCGTGTGACTTGAGGATCCAGGAGAAGCCCCCTATGAGACTCAGGGTGGAAGAAGTCTTCAGTGGGATTCTAGATCAGGCCAGTGGGACTCTGGTAACACTGTGGGACGCAGTATAAAGACCCTCCTATGGGACTCAGGAGAGATACAGTGGGATGCTATATCGACCATTGTAATACTAACAGATTATAATGGAAGAAACCGTTTTGGGGCGTATAACCAACATGGCAAGGACGTAGGCCTTTGGTGCCGAACCTTGTAAATCCTTGTGTCCAGTACCTTTACATTTACTGCATCATTCGAGGAAAGGTGAGAGATACAAGAAGAGTGGATTGAGGCTTTAACCAGCCATAGAGGTTTAATTGATAAAGAATACATTAGTAAAAAGTTTTAAGGGATCACTGATTCACCCCCTCCCCCTCTCAATGATTCACACTGATCTGGGCACTTCAGAAATTATCAAAAAATAATATTGAAAACAAATAAAAAATCCTTGTATAAATGAATAAAAATAAAATATTAAAATTCTCAATTTCATTTTGATTGATAATAAAATTGAACTAATTAAACTATAATTTCCCTAACACTAATTTACAAAAATAAAAACATTTTATCCAAAATAAATTTAGCGCTCTAGGAATAATTCCCCACGAATCCATACTTTTCAAACACAAATATAAATGAACATTAAAATATATAATCGGAATTTTTACATGATAATAAATTTTAAATTTGAAATAGTTATCAGGATCTGTAGTTGTGTTAGTAATTTGATGTAATATTAAGAATTTAAACATTAAATAGATTAAGATAAATATCCATCAACCCACGCTCAAACATTAATTTATCAAAACACATAGGATGAAATGGTTTAGTAAAGATATATTCAAGTTTATTTTCTATTAGAACAAATTCAAGAATGAAATCCCCTTTAGTAAGATGAGATCATAAAAAATAAAATCTAACATCTATATGTTTCATCCAATAATGTTTAAATGGATTTTCATATACTGAAATAGAATATATATTGTCATAATATATAAGAATTTTTTCTAAATAAACATTGAAATCATATAGAGTTTTTTTATCTAAATACTTTGAGTACAAAAAAAATCATCAATAATGTACATAGCATGAGCTCTAGATAATGCAACTGAAAACTAATTTTTGGAACTCGGTGATATTAAAAATTTATCGAGTAAGTGACACATACCAAATTATATTTTCTTGTCAAATCTATAACCTCCAAAATCAATGTCAAAATATGATAACAAAATGAAATAATTCTTATTGGAGTAAAATAGAATAATATTAATAGTTCCTTTAACATATATGATCATTCTTTTAGCTTCTTTTAAATGAATTTCTTTTAGATTAAACTATTATATTTCACACAAGCAGACTAAAAACATAATATCAGGCATGGGTGCAGTCAAATAAATTAATCTTCCTATCACTCCTCTATACATTTTATCATTCACAAATTTTCAAGATTCATCCAAATCTAGTTTAAAATTTGAGTTAATTGTCGCTCTAATAGTTTTACATGATTCAAGATGAAATATTTTATTCAAATCTAGAGCATATTTTATTTGATTTAAAAATATTATATATTTTCTTTATAAAATGTGGTGAATATAGAAAATGTTTTATTCACCCATTAATATCATATCATATTCATTTATCATTAATTTCAAAATTTCATTACTAATTAAATAATTTATATATCCAAACAAAATATCATCAATATATATTTTTACAATTAATATATCATTAGATACTTTCTTTATAAATGAATTTGGATCAGCCATTCCTTTTTGAAAATAATTTTGTAATAAAAAAATATTTAGTCTATCATACTATGCTTTTAGAGCTTACATTTGAACATAAATTTATTTATATTTTTTTAACACAAGATTTGGGAATTTATAATTTTAGAAACCAGGTGGTTCAATAACATAAACCTCTTTATAAATTACTCCATTTAAAAATTAAATATTTACACCTATTTGAAACAATTTAAAATTTGGATAACAAATAAAAGATAATAGAAATTGAATGGATTCTATTCTAGAAACCAATCAAATTGAATCTTAAAAATCAATACTTTATTCTTGTAAATATCTTTTCGAAACTAGTCTAGCCCTATTTCTTACAATATTACCAGATTTTTCAATATTATTTTGAAAAATGAAATTGGTTCTAATGGACTACTTATCTTTACGAAACTCAACCAAATTATCAAATTTATTTATTTCAAACTAATTAAGTTCATTAGGAATAGTATTTATCAAATTTTAATCTTTTAATGATACTATAACATTAATAGGCACAAAATTGGAAACAAAGGAAGATTTAGCACAAAAATTTAGAACTGATTTTCTTACTCTTATTCTATATTAAATATTTCCAATTTCATTTTATAAACAATAATCTATATGATTTTTCCAATTTATAGGATCATATTGACAAGATATGTGCTCCCCCTCAACTTATGTAGTATCTTTTTTAGGTTTATCTTCACCAAAATAATGTATTCAAATTCTTCATTAGGATTACTAAATTTCTATTTTTTATTATTTTCAAAGAACTATAGATGCACATATTCCTACATTGATATAGTTATCTTTTTTATATACTTTATAATATTTATTATTAATTGAATATAGTATAAAAATTCTTTCATCCCTTTTATCATCAAACTTGCCCAAATTATATTTTATGTTTAAAATATAAGATTTGCAACTAAAAACATTAAAGTGAATAATATTGGGTTTCTTTTATTTAAAAAATTCATAAGAAGTCTTCTTTAAGATGGTTCTAATGTAAAATATATTTCAGATATATCAAGAATTATTCACTAATTCAACCCAAAAATATTTTAGTACAACAATTTCATTTAGAATAGTTCTTTCTATTTCTTAAATAGTTATATTTTTCCTCTCTATAACTCCATTTTTTGTAGTGTTCTAAGGGCATAAAAATTATAAAAGTATCCATTATCTTCACAAAATGTTTAAAAATCTAAGTTAACAAATTCTTCTCCTTTATTAATTATAATTGATGTTATTAAGTGACCTTTTTATTTTGAATCTATTTACAAAAATATCAATAAACCTTGTTAGTGTTTCACTCTTATGAGATAAGAAATGAGTCCAAGTGAATCTAATAAAATCATTTACAATTACAAACACATATTTCTTAATACATAAACTAGTATCTCTCATGGGTCCAAATAAACTAGGATGAAGTAGCTCTTAAAATATTAATGTATTAATGTAGTTAACAAATATAAATGTCACTTTATGTTTCACACTCTTTAGATAAGAATCACACACAATATATTTACATGGATTCAATTTTAGAAGTTATAAAACCTATCCATATTTATACAACTTGTAAAATTTTCAAATATGAACATGTACCAACCTTATTTTCCAAAGAATATAGTTATTCATCTTCCTAGAACACTTGTAGCCCATATACCATGTATCTTTAAAAATCTTTAGGAAAATTTCCTCATTCAAATTTAATTCCAACAAGAATAGATTGGCCAATTATATTCCACTCTCAGAATCATCACTCCTCAATTCATATTCATTTATACTACTTCATCCAGCATGATATACACATTTAAACTCCTTGTATTGATTGTGTTTCCCTTCTTATTTCAATTTTCAAAAATCTAGTTTGATATGTCCCTTTTTCTTACATGCATAGCATATTAATTATTAATCATTTTATTTATTATTATTACCTTTATTACTACCCTTTCATCATACTTTTGTTGATCTCTTCTAGGAAGCTTCTTTGATCCTCTATTTGTTTTCATATACATATAAACTCATTTTGTGAAAAATTCTATTTCTACTTTCTCACTTATTTGTAAATCAGAGTTAAAGGAATTTACAAAATCATTTATATTATATTTCAATAATATACCTTTAATTTTATCATGTTATTTTACATTATCATTATTTAAGTCCAACTCATATGTAAGAACTGATCCTATCAGTTCCTCCATTGAATACTTAGTGAATTCCATACTTTCATTCACCACAACCATCTTTGAGAACCACCTTTTATTTAAGAATTGAATTATTCTTTTGATAATAACATATTTATTTATGTTTTCTCTAATTACAACCAATCTATTTACAATTTTAGAGAATCTATTGTTCATCTCACTAATGCATTGTTGATCATTTATTATTTATTCTTGAAAATCGAACCTGTGAATCCCCAACTTAGTTTTCAACAACTTATTAGTTCCTTGATGTGTGGAATTTAAAGTCCCCTGGATGTTGGATGTAGTTTTACATTATGAAATATTGCTACACATATTTCAACTTAAACAACAGTATAGATAATTCATAACTTTTTAGTTTAGATTTCATTTTGTAACATCATTTATGTTTAGAGTTACTAAATCTACCTCGAACAAATTATATGGTTTTGACATGATAGCCCAAAATTAATGAATTTTATTTTTAAAAAATACATTTATCTAATCCTTATAGTATACATAATCACTTCCATTAAAATTATGTGGTGTGATAGGATTTATATATTCAAATTCTTTAATTACCATAACAAACCAGTGGATTAGACTATTAGGTCTAGGATAATGGTTAGTACAAAAAGATAATGAAACATTAATCACAAAAAAAACTCCCTAAAAGGAACCACCCTTTTATGCCAACTGTTATGTCTAGGTGAGATGGAAATATGGGTGAGAGGTGGTGAATAGTCCATTTTAAAAATTTAAACAAAATATAATTATCAAAGTAATAAATAGTGAAATGATGAAAAAAATAATGAAGTAAAAAAATAAATCAAATAGAAGATTATATTTTTATAGTAGTTTAGATCACCAAGATCCTATTATACTCTTTAATAATCTATACTTAGTGATAATATTGGTATTCACTAAGAAACTCAATTTTTTTAGGGAGTGATTACCTAGTTACATACTTACCTTTTTCTCACCTGGTGGTATAGCCCAAAAAAATTTATAGGAGTCACAACCCATGAAAAAACAGAATTTGTTTTAGTATTCTCAAACCAACCATTATTTTAAATTGGAGGAATAACCTAAAAATCAAAATTTTTATAGGAAAATCTTAAACAAACTCTAAAGGCATAAATATAATAATAAAAAAATAACATTGAAAGAATGAAACAAATTAATAATATAAGTTGAGAAGATGATGATGAATGGTATTGAAGCTCTAGAAAATTGATCACTTTAGAATTAGATGATCAAATTGTTAATTCCTTATTGATCACACCAATGAAATAGTATTCAAAGAAGGGATTAATTACTTTTTAATTCTCATATCAATGTTTTATTTTTCTATATCTCTCCCTACATCAAATAAAATTTGATGATTTTATTTTATCATGTTTCCCTTTGATAATATTCTAATAGATAATATTATATCATTATCTCCATGTTATTCTTGAGTATGAAAGATCATCTAAATGAAAAATCATAGTATGTCATGTTTTAATATAATAAACATGAAAATATACATGTTACCTATTATTTGAAATATTAAACTCATTATCAGATAATATTTATGCTATTTTATTACTACATGAAATATTCCAATTTATCAATGATTTCCATTTCTTCGTGAAATCATCTATGTCATAGAAATCATTTATATCAAAATCGGATACATAGAAATCAGCTCTATGGTTCTCAATTGGATACATTGAAATCATTTATGTTATTCTCAATAATCTATGTGATTTGAAATCATCTATGTAGAAATAAGAAATTTGATTCTCAATAGACTATTTCAAAATTGGCTACATGATTTTTAATAAACTATTTGAAAATTAGAAATGTTGAAATAAACTACATTGTATAATTAACTACATTGTTGAAATGGATACATGGTTAAAATAGCTACATGATTGAAATGAATCAGTGACTGAAATGGATGCATGATTATTCTATGTGGATCTGGAAAATTCCATAATTCACTAAAATAAATGATAAACATATTTGCTTACATACATACCTTATTAATTGCCTCAGCACTACTCAAATATATTTTCGATCGAAGAATAATATTATATTTCATAACATCGTGAATTAAAATATATATTTTAAAATATTAACATGGTATATTTTGTAAATTTGAATTAAAAAACCTAAAATATAAACAATTAATTTAGAATAATTTTCATTTAATAATATTACTATAAAAATAAATTTAAAATCCAAAACTCTAATAGTTAATTCCCAAAGTTCTTCCTTGTTGTGGATAGATTACCCAGTTTTGTATGAATGTGAAAATGATCAAGATTATGGGGTTAGTCCACCTAAGTATATTGTACCTACCATCCTAATTTCTCTTTAAATAGTTGAAGGTTAATTGGTTGAAATAATTGATCTTAAAAAGATAATTAAGAAACTATATCTAATACCTGGTTTGTAGGATGAATATATGTTATACCAAAAAGTGGAGCAAGTGATTGATGTGGTGTTTAGGAACCTATGGAGAAGAATTTTCAAGTTCATGAATCAGGATTAGTAAGTGTTCTTAAGAAATCAGATGATGTGTACTATTATATTAGACTTGTATTTTATTCCACTTCTTTGATTGAGAAAAAATATTTAGTAGTAAAAGATTAAATGGTTATTGACCAGTCACCTTCTGAAAGGGAAGCTAAATCACCTTTTATCCAAGTAGATCCTTCACCTTCTAGTACTACTTATTTTTTTGATAAAGGATAACTTGAATAAATTCAAGGTATATCTATTGAATATGTTAAAACATTTATTTATATATTTTGGAAGTAGAATTGATACAAATAGAGAAGAATTAATGTGTATGGTTGGTTCAAAAATTTTGAGTCATATCCATACAAGGTTGTTAAGAAAGAATGGGTATATGGAAAAGGATATTCGGAGACTATAAGAAAGTTTTGTTTTTCTTCATGTAGATCTTTAGGGTATGAAGATACATCTAGATTTGAGAGATCTCAACCTATTTCATAAGAATAAACTTCTACTACTCCGATACCTACTCATATTGCTAAAAAATTAATCATATATATTATTAGGGAAGAGATGGAGTCTATTTGGGATGGTTCTCCAGAAACCCATAAAATTAATTTCATAGATTTTAAGACTCATGATAAAAATAATTAAGATTTGGATTGAACTAATTCAATCAAAGTAAGAAATGACATATAAACAATCAAGAAATCCATACAATATTATATTTATAATATATTTACAAATAATGACTTATATCCAAAGTATAGATCTATAACTATTGGGATGAATATGACTCAATTGACCTAAGACATTAAAACTCAAGTGGATTAACTCAATGTCCTTCCACCTCTTTAAAAGTTTTTTTAGAAAAGTGACAATTATTTAATACTATGGAGGATGGGTCCTATGTTTTTAATGAGTTTTCTTGGATGATTGATCCATATCTTCATGTTGTAAATACCACTATTGTGATTTCTTTTTAAATTCCTTTCATACCTCTTACTCAATTGTCATCTTAAACTTCTCCAGTGGCTACCCCTGAAACACCTACCTTTACACCCATTGGTTTTTTTCATGCTCTAGTTGTATATCACTTAAGACCTATAGATAGAATTATTACCATTAGTGAACCATATCTTCTTTGTCCCATGATTAATATCATTTCTTCTCCCTCAAAAGGAATGTATTTTATCGATTACAAAGGCTTTAGAGATGCTAATTCTAATTAGGATTTTGATTCCTAGTAGGGGACTCTATATTTTATATTATAATTAGTATTTTGAATTTAAATATTCTCACACATTTTATTTACTGATTTATCTATTCATTATTATTAATTTTATAATTCATTATTTTATTTCAATATATGTATTGGGCTTTTTGAAGTATCTTTAGTTATTTTGAAGGTGTTTTCTATAATGATATTTCCAAACGTATATTGTTTATAATGAGTTGTCTGATGATGGTAGTGTACCTCATCATTTTTGGGATATTTTGTACTGATTTATATCATTCTAATGTTTTTTGGTAGTTTTAAAAGTATAGTTTTGATACATGGGAAGCACAAATGTTCACCAGTTTTTAGTGGTCAATCTAAAGGTGTAATCATGTACCAGAGGATGCATCGATCAATAGAAGTACAACTATGAATCTTGGAGGGTGGAGGAACTAGTTTAATAGGAAAATACCAATATAAATATAATGGGGTACTATCTCTCAAGATATATATTGACAATATAAAATTATAATTCATCATAGAGAAACATCAACTGAGTTATTTTGGTGATAGTTTGAGTATTTTTGTAATATTTTGAACTTTCATTTAGTATAGTGATTGCATTGTTCTCATATTGATAATGGAATTTTGTATGAACCATGTAATTCATGTGTACGCTTCTATTTTCATTTGATAATATAATTTTTTTGTGTATAGTTCATTTCATGTGGTGATTAGGTTGTATAATGCCTAGTTCTAGAACATTAATTCAACTGGTTGTGAATAATTTTAGAAGGATGGAATTTAGAATGATGTACTCTTGAAATGTTTTTGTAATATTTCATCAGGTTTTCCTCCAAAAAGTGGTATAAAATGGAGGATTAAATTTTTTACACCTTAGAACAAGGGTTAATGGTATCATAAAAATGAAATATATAGATTTACATGTTTTATTGGATGGACATTGGCTTCTAGTGGATACAGTTGGATGACCATCTAATATAGAAAGATCTAGATGATTTATTATCCGGGGAATGTCCAAATAATATAAATAAATCTAATTGGGTTTAATTTGATAGGAAGGATCTATACTTGGTAAAAATTTATCTTAAAAGGAATTTGGATTTCAACATTCATGAGAATAAAATGACTATGGAATTTCTGAAATCATTGGTTAATATGTATGAGAAACCAACAACATACAACAAAGTCTTTATGATGTGGTAATTATTCATCTTGAGATTATCATAAGGAATAATGGTAGCAAAAATGTGAATTATTTTAATAATATCCATATATATCTTGAATTGTTGAATATTATTTTCATGGATGATGTAAGGGTATTTCTTATTTTGTCTTCACTTCTAGAAAATTGGGATGATATTGTGATGGTAGTGAGAAATTCAAGTTAAAATAGAAAAAATGTATTTGATATGATCTAGAATATAATTATTAATGAAGATTTAAGGTGGAAGGAAGTCCAAGTTCCCTATATATGCACTCTAAATACTGGAAGACAAGGATTTTCACCTCAATAGAAGAACTGGTAGAGGAATTAATCATAGAAAACATACCAAGGAAGAAGTCGAAGTCAATCGGCTTGTCAAAGACCTAATTATTGGATTTGTGAAAAGAAGGTAAATATCAAGAGGAACTGTATAATTCATAATGATTTTATTGGAAAGGCATCAAATTTTGGAAGCACAAATTCAGTTAGTGTGAAAAACGGGGGAAACAATTTGTTTGAGAGTATAAACACTTTGGATATAGTTGTAAAAGTAAATTTCAGAATTTAGATAATGAATGGAGGTTTTATGAAGCTAAAATATGTTTGACACATTCCAAGCCTCTTTAATAATCTCATATCTATTGTAAAATATGATGAATTAGTTTTTACAGTGACCTATGTGAAAATGAATTAAATAATACATTAATCTAATGACTTAAATAATAAATTTCACAATCAGTTTCACATCCCAAGGACCTTAAAGATTAGTGTCTTATAGATTAGCTATATGAGAATATTAATCTATAATATTTCTCCATAATCAAACTATGAATCCTATAGAATCCCTTATATAATTTCCATAAATATTTACTTATCATACTAACCTGGGGAAAAGAAAAACATAATAAAGGTGTGATCTCAGACACTCAGTAAGGAAAAAACATATCATAATGAATTAAAACATGAATATGAAAGAGAGAAATAGGAAGAGAAAAATTTCTTAATAAAATATCCAAAGACCATAGATGAAAATTATATAATATAATAGAATTAAAATATTTTATGGAAATGAAAATTTAATATTATGTATCAAAATACATATCAATAATCATAAAACATGTGAGAATGATATAAATGTGATAAATACATTAAAATAAGGAATAATTCTAGAAACATGACATTTCATGGAAAAAAATGAATATTGAAGATTTGACATAACATGATAAACAACATAGAAATGTGGCATAGAAAAAATCATAAAAATCTTATAAAAATATTTCTATATCACATTCATATAAAAACTTGTGAAAAAATATTCATATATATCAATGAAACAGACAATATGTGAACAAGATTTTGGTATCCCATTCACACAAAAAACGTGGGAAAAAACTTCCAATATGTCATTCCTACAACGTTTCATCATGTCATGTGATATAAAACCTTAACCAATGCATTGTAAGGTGATATAGGACCCCACACTTCATCATCCATACATATGTGTTCCATTTAAAAATCAATCACAAACATATCTTAATGAACCCATGGAAACGAAATGGGTTTCTTAAACCATTAAAAAACAAACCATAACATGAATTAAAGAAATATTAGAATATCAAAAACTCCTATTTTTTTGGAATATATCATTTCATAATAACATATAGTGGGTGATCAAGTTCTTGAAATATAACCCCTAAAGGCTAAATAGAAGTGAAAATATGAAATTTTTCGAAAAACCTTTAAAAACATTAAATTATAAAAAAAATTATATAAATTGAAAGATAATAAATTTTAAAACCTTATTATTAATATTTAAAAATAAAAATTTATTTTAAATACATAAAGGATATCAAAATAAAATGTATCGTGGATGATAAAAAGTTTTTTTTAATGGATGGAAAAACCTTTTGATCATTTTGAAATAACCTTGTTGGAGACCTACGTCATTAAAAGGATAATGAAAACTTTGTTTCAAAATTAATAAAAGTAATAAAAGTGAAAATTTTAGATAAATAGAATTTTAGTTTCCACTATGGAAAATAGAACATTGGTGGGATGTAAAAACATCGATATAAAATAAAATGCATTAAAATAAATGGGAATTATTCTTAAAAAAATGCATCTTCATGAAACCATATTATCAAAAAGATAGAATACTTTGGATTGAAAATTATTTCCATATAAAATAATGTGAAAATCAAATATAACATCATCATATGTTATAATATATTAATCATTAAATATAACTATCAAATAATCATGATTTTTACCCAAGAAATAGACTTGATTCAGGAAAACCCCTTACAGGATTTGTAACATTTTAATCAATACCCCATGAGAGGTATAAAATTAAATAAAAAATTAATATCATTAAATAAAATTTGATCATGATAAAAATGAAAATATGGTATTATTTACACCATTTAAAAGTAAATGTGGTGTATATCTTAAATATGACTCAAGGGATTCAAATTTGATACAAAGAATCCCTTATATCAAAAGTAATTCAGGAATAAAATGTAATTGATAGATTTAAAATCATATTTTTATGTAAATAAAAATAATTAAATCATTTATTATTCTGTAATACATTATTGGGATGTATATACACTATAGAAATAAGAAAATGGTGCATAACATAAAAACATGTCTTAATAAAGATAAAATAACATGGATAACCTTACTTTGTTTCCTTTCATTGTTGATAACACTAAAACCTACTATAAAAAATATATATATATTATTTATCAATTTCATAACCTTATTAAAATATTTAAACTTTTATATCCATAATTTAAAATAATTTATTATGTGTATATTGGTTAGTTATAACTTTTTTTAACCATTAGTTGTAATTTACTTTAACCATTTTTGCACATTTTATAATTTTGATTTCATTACCCATTATTTGACACCAATTTAATCATAAATATATCATTTAATATACATTAATATATATCTTATATTTATTTATAAATATTTTATATCATTCTAGAAGTTTTTAGTTATTTTGTGTTAAAATGGAATCGGTGTTGGCTTATTTCAGTTAATTTTTAGTGAATAAAAAAATATACTTTAATAATAAGTTTACTACATAATTTAATATCTCCATTACCATATAAAAATAATTATTTTATTATTATAATATATTAATATTACTTTTCACATTCACATATTCATCCATAATAGAGTTTTACTGCATCTTTCATGTAGGTGGTTAAACTGGCCCAAACTTGATGACACTTTAACTCAGTTTCAATGTTTGGATAAGGATGTTTTTATTTTGATATAATATTATTATAATAGAATCATGAAGAAATTATTTTTATTTTTTATTATGTTCAGAAATATTTCTATACCCTTGGATAAATAATTATAAACTATAAAAGAAATGAGTAAAATTATTTTTTGTGGAGGTCGTACTCCACACACACAAACGATTGACATTTATTTGTTTTCATGAGTTAATGTAAATTAATAAATAAGTGCTATAAAATTAATATAAAACATATAATTATAATAATTAATCTTAACTCAACATATTATTTTTGTGATAATATATTTTGAATATTAATATTAATAACAAAAACTTAGGAAAGAGATAATGCTTACATGGGAGACTTGGTCTTTCCCGGGAAATCTCCTTGAAATTAAAGGGATTAGTATAAATATGAGTGAACATGGGATTGTTTTAGTGGTATTATAATATAGGGAGAGTAAAATTGATTATTTTAAATGACTAATTCTAATTGTATTTGTATGATTGAAAGGGTGATAATTATCCCCTTTTATTAGGGAGGAAATGGGAACTTTTGGAAACACCCTTTGTATTTTAATAATTTCATGAAACTATTCCAAGTTAAGTGGATCTAAAGATTATAAATAATTGATTTGGGGGGGGGGGGGGGGTTAGGTCAATGAAGTGTCAAAATATTGCTTCAAAACATGTTTTAAAATATTTATATGGTTTTTATCATTTTGTTTTTACATTTTACTATTTCACTTTAAAACTAAGTAACTAGTTTTTAACTAAGTGATTTTATGTTTTATAAAAAATATGAAATATCCCATATAACCAAATTTGGGTGTGATATAAATAAATTTAACATGTATTTAATCCAATTAAATTTATTAATATTATAAAATTAACTTTTAATTAAAAATATATAATGTGTAGAAAATTTATTTTAGTAGAAAAATGAACTTTTTTACCGTTATGGGTTCATAAAATTATTTTGTATTTATTTCTAATTAAATGAGTAATAATATATTTTTCATGTGTTTAAAAATCAAATTTTATTTATTATTTAAATGGTTTTAATTTAATTTATATGACATAAATGTCATAATTTTAATAAAATAATAATTTTAAAATAATTTCTTCACTATTATTAATGAAATTAGCATTAATCAAAACAATATTCATTTTATACCCAAAAATTAAATTGGTAACATTAAATAGTGTTAAAATTATTATATAAAATATATGAATAATTTTTTCAAATTAACATTCTAAGTGTAGAGAAATTGATCTTAATGTTAGAGAATGTATCGCGTAAAACAAATTTTTTAGAAAAGTGTATTATTAAGCATGATGTTTTTTATATAGGAAGAAATTATCAATTTTATTGATCCTAAATAAATTAAGATGATTCTAATTTGTTAAATGGGTGTTATGTGACATTAAAATAAATCAAAAACATAATTTTTCCAAGCATAAATTTAATTATTGAAACGGATGAAACTAATTTTGATAAAATATTAATTGATTTCTAAAATGATATTCATGGGCATTATATATTGAAAATATTACTTTTAAATTATTTATTTTAATTTATAAATTTTTATATCTTATATAAAAAATATTTTAAAAAATTATAATTCTTATAAATGTTATTGTATTTCTAAAATCAGTATTTTTTACTATTTATCTAAAATTCAATTATTTTGAAAAAATATTAAAAAAATATATTAAGATAATTTTTTTCCAATGAATTAAAATTGAATTTTACTTTATCAGATATAAATTCCATGTTTTTAAATTTTATATTTTTAAAATAAAATTTATAATATAAATAAAATGAATTTTATTAAAAATGGGCTTTTCAATATTAAATCACATTAAGAATTTACCTTATAAAGGTAATAACTATTAATTTTTTACCATCGCAGTGTTTATTATAGATTTATTAATAATTTATTCATAATATGTTATAGTTTTTTTACATTTGGTGTAGTGTGTGACAGTAGTTATAGAACAAATTATTTCGTTAAAGAAGATATACAGTGAAATCTTAGGTCGTTAAAATCCCCCCCCCCCACATAAATAAATTGTGTCCTCATAATTTTAATTATCACTTACTAAAAAATATTGCAAAGGGTATCTATAATATTGATATAACATGAGAGTTAATTTATAATTTGGTATCAACCTTACTGATCCAGGTGGGACAATGAAACTCTTTTATTCCATCCTAAGATGGATATACAAATATTGAGTTTCTTTATAATCATTAGAGATAAAAACCCCTCATAATTAATTACCATGTTAGGACTAATTTGATGATGAAGGTGATCATATTCAGGTTTTTTCTTTTTTTTAGGAATGTTTTTTATGAAAATAAAATCACCTCACTTTGAATTCAGTGAAAATTGTATTGACCATTGTATTCAAGGAATAAGACCTAGAATGCTCAAAATGTTTAATCATATTGAGGAATATCTGGCTGGAAGAAAATTATCATCAGATTTACTCTCAATCTAGTATAAATGGTTTGATCATAATGGTCAGAGTCTTCATTACTATGATAAATTAAATGTGATGATGTTTTTATGATCTTGGAGTTCTCATAAATCACAAGTATTTGGAAAAAATTTGGTGAAATATTAATGAAAGAAAGGGGGAGTGAAATATGCATTAAATCATCTGTTGATTTATCAAATATTGATGGAAAGATAAATGATAATGGAGATCATACCCATCCAAATCATAATCAGTCTGATCATATTCATGTTTATGATATACAGTTCAGTTGAATTATAGAAAATCATATTCAGGCTGAGTTATAAAGAAAGATGGTTGTTAAAGTTTTCGGCAGTTGGAATAAATTACATTGAAAGTATAATGATGTTGAAGCTGATCTTCAAAGTATTCAAAGTCATAAATTAATTCATGATACAAGCTTAATTTTTAGAAGGAATAATTTTGGTTATCATAATGGGCTCATCGGATTCAAAAGGGCCAAGATAAATTTTGGAAAATGTGAAAAAAGTGAAGGTGATGGTTTTTAGTCCGATAAAAAGTTAAAAGAAAAAAATATTCATAGAATTATGTTTTTGGGAATAGAGAAATACTTTTTCAGTGGTATCATATTCAGAAGAGAAAGAATATGTTGATCAGACTCAGTATGTTATCATAATAGCAAGAAGAATTATTTAGGTCCAATGAGTGAAAAGAAAAGAAAATCATGGAGTGATCAATACGAAGAGGAATTTAAAAGTTTAATCAATATTATAGTTAACCATTTAAAAGGGGCTGAATTTACGTGTTTGTATTTCAAGTGTGTCAAGATAATATATGAAGAATAATATATTGTTTTACATTTTTTCATTGTAATGAGACAAATTGGAATGATAATCAGAAGTAAAATCATTGTCAAGGGAAGCATCATATTAATTAATCGGAATAGAGAATTAAAATTGGAATAACACTTAAAAAATAAATTATGGAGAAGACATTAAGATTGAAAAAGATTTCAGAATATTCAAGAAGAGTATAAAATGTCATAAATACACCCCAAATACACCTAAAATACAGGTTTTGGGTAATTTGGTTGGGCAGGAAATTTTTTTGGGATTCCCTCCAAAATTGATTTTGGGATTCCTATAAAAGGGGAGAAGCTCATTGTAATTTTTTTAGGAATGAAAATGATTATACTTTTCATGTAGAGAGAGAATCTATGACTTTTATGGTAGAAAAAGAAGTTTCCATACTAATCCTTTGTTAAAAAAATTTCAATGGAGGGAAGTGAAAGGATAAGAGATAATATTTCAATATTATTCTGCTAATCATCATATTTAGTTATGATCATGTTCATTTCATTATCATATCCTTCTTGTCATCGTGTTATACTGATCATCATATTGGGTTCGATAATCATATTGGGATTTTAGTATTGGGATTTCCAGATTGAGGAAGAAGGAATTCTGGATTGAGTCAATCATATTATGATAGAGTCACATTTATCATATTTGGAAATAGGACAGGGAGAATTATATTTGGAGAATTGGACTGGGAAATCATATTTAAATTCTATATCAAATTCATTTTTGTTATTACAAGCTTCTAGGTAAGAAATTAAATAATTTTTTTCAAAAGAATACATTTGTTGAAATTGAAAAGTAAGCATAGGTAACATGCGTTATTACATAGATATCGTATTACCCTATTTGTGCTAAGAGGGTGCACACGCACTGTTTAAATGTTTTCAAAGTGATACATGAGTGAAAAGTAATATCCTACTCATTTTATTCCACATAAAATGATTTTTTTTCTAGTGTATTTTGTGGTATTGTATTTATTTCTGTGTCTTCCCATCTTTTTATAACATAAATTTTCATTACATTTTAAAAATAGAGGATCATTAAAGTTTAGTGTCTTGGAAATAAGGTATATAATACATGAAAACATATTACATTATTCTAATCCACTTTAATGGATTCTAAGTTTTTTCATCCCAATTATAATCACTCTAATTCATAAATTTGGGACATACATCAAAAGAAAGGGTGAGTAGAAGACCCAGTAAAGGAAAACAAGTAAAACAGTTTACATGTGTACTTGAGAAATATCAACAAGAACATGATGAAAATAATACTAGTGTGATAAAGAGTATTATAACAATAATAATAATAACTTGAGTCTTAAAATTAAAATTTGTCTAAAACATTTAATTTCTACATTCATAAGAATGTCACTATGGTCCATCCCCAAGGTGTCATAAAAATTACCAAGGTTAGTCACCAAGGTATCATAAAACTTTTCATCTCTATAGATTAATTTCTTTTCCCAATGCATTGGAGTGATATCAAGGGAAAACATTAATATGTATTTATTTTCATGTGATCCACATATATCATAATCAAAAATTTCATAAATAACCCAAATGGAATAAAAGAAATGTGTTTCATTTCAAAATCGTGACATTTTAAGAAGTGATTAAAATCATGATCATTAGATCATTTATAACCCACAGGTAAGGAATGAGGGTTTTATGTATGTAAATTCAGGAATAAAATATATAATTTTAATGTATTTGTGAATACCCCTAGAAATTAAATAGTTTTGTGTATTCACATAATGTAAATAAAATAATTTTTTGAGAAAAAAGATATATTTTGAGGCGAAAATTCCGCAACATAATAGCTATGAAACATGGTTTTAGAAAAAATTAAAAAGAGAGGGGACAGGTATCACCCAATCATAAAATACTAATAATATAGTAGAGGGTTAGAATAAAATTTAAATAATAATATGGTATGGTAACTTTAAATACATACAATATAAAAGAGAACTTGAATTGAAAAGATAAGTTGGGAATTCCCTTATCTTGAAGAGTAACTTCTAAAACTCTATGATCCGGACCTTGAGGGCCTGAGGACTCCTTAAGAGGACTCCTTGGGAGGTATAACTAGCATAAAATAGTATATGATTAATTTTTAATTAATATAATCTATGGAATTGGTGGTTATTTATAGTAAAAGAGAGGAAGTTATTTATTAATTTCAAAAGACACATCATTAGTGGTATTTTCCAAACCATGGGATTTCTTATGGTATTTTCTCATGGTATTGCCCACCTGGGACACTTAATATCATATTTTATTCCTTAAGAGTCTACTATAATTATTATATCATTATTACACCACTAATGATATTATTAAAAATACCGAAAACTCATAACTGTATTTTTATTATTCACTGAAAAACATAGTATTTTATAAAATCTCATAAATTCACCTTAACCTAATATCGACATCCTAAATTCAAAAATGACATTTTTTATCTTATAAAATTTCTACATATGATAAATTAAACTATTAACTATAAAAATACTTTATTATTAAAAATAATAGCAGACAGAAAATGTATAGTGACATCCATAGTAAAATTTTCAAAACTTAAAAAAAATTAATTTATTATCATTTGTAAATATAAAAAAGCTTTTTTATAACAATATTTAATTATAATAAACATTATTAATAAATAATTATTTTAATATAGAAATAAATTTAATATTTTTACCTGAAAATTTAATTTATCAAGCTCCATTATAATTTTTAAGAAAAACTATTCATAAAATAAAAAAGATGAAATAAAAATTTTATTAAAACAATAGGATTACATTTTAAGTAACTATGGACTTGAAACATAACCTCTTAAAACAACCACATATGACCTAAGGGTAAGGTGTACGAGGGTGATGGACTCTTGGGGTGGCTTAGATAACATCACCTAAGTGGTAATCCCTAGTAACTTGAACTTCTCCGGAAGGCGATTCCGTTCAAACTTAACATGTTGAAGCTCGGCTTGAGCTTGGTCCAGAGAAAGGCTTAGTTATTCTACCACCTTCCCCAACATTGAAAAATGTGCTTCATATGTCCCGAGTCTACTGGATGATGCCATTGAATCTTATTTTTTCATTAATTATTCATTATCATTTCTATTTATAAAAAATAATTATAACGTTAAAAATTATTATTGTTTCCAACTGTCATATTAACCAATGGTCATAAAATGGTCAAAACATGATGGTAACATTTCATTTATACTTATATATTTTTATTGATTATTATATATTAAAACATAAAATTTTAGGAAACAACATATTATTCAAAAGTTTGGGCCATCACATCCTTCCACCTTAAGAAATTTCATCCCTGAAATTTCAACTCCTACCATCAGAAGAGAAAAGGTGTGGGTACTTATGCCTCATAGTATCCTCTGGTTCCCATGTGGCTTCTTCATATTTTTTTTTCCTCCATAAAACTTTAACAAGGCGGGTAGTCTTGTTGCGTAGAACCTTGTCTCTATGATCCAATATCTCCATCGGCTGCTCCTCGTAAGAGAGGTCGTGTTCCAATTATACCACCTCTGGATTCAGTACATGTGAAGTTTCAGGTATATAAATCCTCAAGAGGGATATGTGAAAGAAATCATAAACTTGATCTTGACTTGGAGGAGGTGCAAGATGATAGTCCACTACTCCTATGCAATCAAGGATTTCATAGGGGCCAATGTACATAGGGTGGAGCTTCCCTTTATTTCCAAACCACATGACTCTCTTCCATTGATAAATTCAAAACAATACTTTGTCACAAACATCAAACTCCAAGTCCATTTTATGGTTGTCAGCATAGCTCTTCTACTGAATCTGAGCAACCTTAATGTGTAGTTGGCTGGAATGAAATTTTTCTATCATCTTCGCACAAGATCAGGCCCAACAAGCTTTCTCTCATCAGCCTCATCCCAACAAGTAGAGGTTCTACATCACCTCCCATATAGATCTTCATACGGTTCAATATGAATGCTCTAATGGAAGATATTGTTTTAAGATAACTCAACTAATGGGAGATATTGATCATATCCACCTTTAAATTTCATTTAGCATGTTTTCATAATGCCCTCAAGTGTTTGAATAGTCCTTTTAGATTGTCCATAAGATTGAGGATGATAGGACATACTGAAATTCAATTTATTGTTTAGATAATGTTTAATACTTCTCCAAATATTTTATTTGAACCTTGTATCATGATCAAACATGATAAGAAGTGATACCCCATATAGCCTTACCACTTCCTTCATGTAAATCCCTGTATGTTGATCAAGAGAGAAATCTTCCCGAATATCGATAAAATGGGTAGTCTTGGTAAGACGGTCCACTATAACCCATATCACATTGTTTCCTTTGGATGTTCTCAGGAGACCAGTGACAAATACCATAGCGATAATTTCCCACTTCCATGCTGGTATAGATAGTGGTTGTAATACCCCTTTAGGAAGTTGTTTCTCCTCCTTCACCTGCTGACACACTAGGCACCTTATAGTGTAGTTAGCAATCTCCATTTTCATGTTATCCCAATAATAATGATCATCAAGGTATCTATACATTTTTTGTGATTCCAGTATGTATAGAGAATGTAGAGTTGTGAGATTAAGACATCATCTCCTTCTTTATTTCTGGAAAAAATGAAACACATAGTCTGGTATGAAATTTCAGTACACCTTCTTGACCAATGTTAAACTCAGGAAACTTCTCATCCTTTAAATCCTCAAACTTCTTTTATAAAAAATAATCTTCTTTCTGAGCTTTCTTGATCTTCTCTAGTAATGATGGTTGAGAAATCATTTGGGATAGGGTTGGTGATGTCCCTTCCCTTATAATTCTCATGTCCATTTTTACACGGTCTTTGATCAAGGGATCTCTTTAAATCCTCATTATGGACAGAACAATAGGGCCTTTCCTACTTAATGCATCATTGGATTTGTTTGCTCTTCCAGGATGATAATTAATTGAATAATCATGGTCTTTAAGAAGTTCCAACCATATCTTATGTCTCATGTTCAATTATTTTTTAGAAAATATACTTCAAATTTTGATGGTATGTGTATATATCAAACTTCTACCCATAATGATAGTGCCTCCATATCTTTAGAGAAAAAACAATTGCATCCTTCTACAGATCATGCGTAGGATATTTTTTCTCATGATTATCCAACTGTCAAGACGCATAAGTAATCACCTTGTCATTTTTCAAGAGGACTCACCCAATCCCTTTCATAGATTCATTGCTAAAAGTAACGAATCCTTATTCACCTGAGGGAAGATTTAGCATGGGTGTGGTAACCAATATCTTCTTCAGCTCTGGGAAACATTCCTCAAATTCTTTTGTCTAGATGAACTTAACCCCTTTTTGAATAAAATTGGTTTTTGGATTAGAAATTAGTTAAAAAAGTTTCACAAACCTCCTATAACATTCCACAAATCCAGAGAAACTATGAATCTCAGTCACTATTATAGGATGAGGCCACACCTCTACAACATTTTTCTTTATAGGGTCAAATGATATTCTTTCATTGGTTACAATGTTACCTAAGAAAGAAATATTTTGTAACAAAAATTCACATTTTTTAAACTTACCAAAAATCCTCTCCTTGTGTAGAGTTTTCAAAATAACCCTTAGATAATCCTCATGATTTTCACAACTTTTAGAATTTATTAGAATGTCATCAATAAAAACTACCAAAAAATTATCAAGGTAGTCCTTAAAGTCTCTATTTATAAAATCCATAAAAATAGTAGGTTAATTAGTCATTCTGAAGGGCATAACAACAAACTCATAATTCCCATATCTTGATTAGAATGCGGTTTTTGGAATATCTTCATTCTACACCCTCAATTTATGATAACCAGGTCAAAGATCAATCTTGGTGAATAATTGAGCCCCACAAAATTGGTAAAATATGTCATCAATTCTTGGAAGAGGGTATTTTTTCTTCATTGTGATCTCTTTCAGTTCTCTATAACCAAGGAATAACCACATTGATTCGTCCTTCTTCTTCAAAAAGAGAACATGTGCTCCCCAAGGAGACACACTCAGTCTGACAAACCCATTTTCCAAAAGATCTTGGAGATTTTTCTTTAATTATTCCAACTCCACATTTGAAATCCTATATGGGGTCTTTGATATCGGATGAGATCATGGTATGAGTTTAATACAGAACTCTACCTCTCTTTATGGGGGAGGTTCGTGTAACTCATTAGGAAATACAAAAATGTATTCCTGGATAATGGGGACATTTTCTATCCTTATACTCTCATTTCTTTCTTTATATTCACTGATAAACTCCCTAAAAAATGTTATAGGGGGGCTTCTAGACAAATCCCTATTCAAGAAATCTCTCCTTGAATAATAATTGTAGGTTTCCCATTAAAGAATACTGATATTTCATTGATTCGTCAGTTGATATTAGCATTATACTTTGAGAGACTTTTTATCACTAGTATAATGTTGAATTCCAACATGGGAATTCCTACTATATTAGTGATAATATTTTTCTCACTAAAGTAAGAACTAGATTTTCTAAACACTTTTGATTCCTTGATAGTCCCACTAGGAGTCTTGACTGATAACTCTACTTTTAGAAGTTTAGGGATTGATTTTGTATTCTTTAAAAACATGCAGTAAATAAAGGAATTCGTATAACTAGAATAAAAAAAGTACATTTTATCTTTGAGAGAACAACAAGAGTACCTACCACCACATCATTTGGAGCTTCAAATTCAGTTTTCATGATAGAAAAATTACGACCTTGCTCCCTTGGACTTTGTTGAGGCTGATGGTGATTCTCATCCACTACCCTATATTTGGATAGTGGTTGGAAAAGTTCCCTAGTTGTCCACACTTGAATCATTTGAGATCATGTAGGGATTGAACCATCTTCTATTTGCCATTAGTTTTTGGAAGTTTGCGATTCACCTCACTACAACAATTCCGAGTGATATGGCCATCTATTTCACACTTATAACACGTTCCACTCTTGAGCAGGAAATTCCAGGAATACTTCTTCCCACATTTATTACATGGGGAAGTTTAATTTTATTTCTTTATATTCCCTTATCAAAGATCCTCCCCAAGATTGGATCCATTTATCCCTTTTTTATTCGATTTATGAGACCACTATGTTTCACCAAACTCATGTTCAACCTTCATAGAACTCTGTACAATTTCCTTATAGCGGTCATAGTCTGAGTTGGATAAATTTTTCTGTAGAAGAGGTCTTAGTCCACTAAAGAATATATCAACCTTCCCATTAGTATCCATGAAAAATAAATATGTGTAACGTGAAAGCCATATGAATTTCATCTCATATCTTCCCACAGATTCATTCTCCTTCTACTTCAGCTTGAGAAATTCCTTCTCCATTTTTATTCTCAACAAATGGGGGAAATACTTATTGAAGAATATTCCCCTAAACACTTCCCACTCCAAAGATTCAATATCCCCTCTTGGCCTCATGTCTTTAATTAGTTCTCACAACTGATAAGATTTTCCCCCTAAACAGTAAAAAGTCTGTTTGACTTTCTCTCGTTCTGAACAGCGGAGTAGAGAAAAGCTGTTTTTGATAGAGCCGATCCACTATTCAACAATCAATGGGTCGGTAGATCCACTAAAAATTAGTGTTTTTGACGAATAAATGACCCAACAGAAATTTATTACCTTTATGGTGAAATCAGTCTCTCATCTCGATTCATGTTATTTCTCATAACTTGAGTCAGTTGGTTTATCATTCTCATAAATGTTCCCATTCTGGCTTCCATCATAGGGTCATCAGCGCATGGTTTATTGCTGTCACCATTTTCACAGTTACTTCTATTTTCCACCATTTTATAAAATAATAAAACCTTAGTGAGATACTTATTTCATTTAATAATCTTATAAATCTAAATAATTTTTATGTCTTAAAACATCATTATTAAACACATTATTCATTAAAAACAATTCAATGTTTCTATAAATCCTTCATAATTATTCATAAAATTCTTGTGATTAACCAAACATATCCACTAGTAATATTAAACCAGGAGTGAAACAGGGCCTGTTATCATGCACCAGTTCCCATTTGAGTCTATCTCAAAGTGGAGTTTTCGTGTTTTACCCATAGATACATCTATGTTAGATCCACATCCACTTGTCTGTATCCAAACATGGATGTATTTGTTTGGAAACCACTTACATAATATTTCACCAAAATACCAGGAAGTTTTCCTATATTTGAACTTTTATATAGGGGTATGCCTAAAGTTTTAAAATCATAATTTCCATAAATAACTAAACTATCCTTTGATACCAACTATAGAATCTCACCTTTTTATTACATATATTTTCATTACGTTTTACTAACAGAGGATCTTTAATGTTTAGTGTCTTGTAAATAAGGTACATAATACATGATAACATATAAAATTATTATAATAAACTTTATAATCTCATTAATTTGTTCATCCTATGTAAAATTACATCAATTCATAACCCGGGGACATACATCAAATGAAAGGGTGGGCAGAAGGCCTAGTAAATGAAAACAAGGAAATCCATTTACATGTGAACTTAAGAAATATTAATAAGAACATGAGGAAAATTGTAAAGTTATGATAAAGAGGCTTATCATAATAATAATAATAAATTGAGTCATAACTTGAAAATGTGGATAAAACATTTAATTTGGACATTCATAAGCATATCACCATAGTACATCCCCAATGTGTGATAAAAATCACCAAGGATATTCACCAAGGTATCATAAAACTTGTCATCTCTAGAGATTAATTTCTTTATCTAATACATTGGAGTTATATCAGGGGGAAACCTTAATATGTCTATCCACATAAATCACAATCAAACATTTCATAAATAACCCAAATAGAATAAAATAAATGGTTTTCATATCAAAATTGTGACATTTTAAGAAATTCATAAAAACATGATCATTATGTAATTTATAACCCACGGGAAGGGAATGAGGGTTTTATGTATGTAAATTACAAAATAAAATATATCATTTTTATTTCTTGATTAATAACCTTGGAAATGAAATAATTTGGGTATTCACATAAGGTAAATAACAGAATTTATTGATAAAAAGAGAGAGATTCTGAGACGAAAATTCGATAGCATAATGGCTATGCATCATGGTTTTAAGACACATTAAGAAGAGAGAGGATAGGGGTAAACCATTTATAAAATAATCTTAATATAGTAGAGGGGCATAATAATATAGAAATAAGAACATTTTATCTAAACATGAAAGACCTACCACATAAAAGAGAACTTGAATGGAAAAGAGAAGTTGATAATTTCTTTACCTTGAAGAGTAACATCTAAAAATCAATGATTGGGACCTTGAGGGATTGAGGTAACCTTGAATGTACTCTTAGGGAGGTATAAATTTCATAAATTCGTGTAGGATGAATTTTTAATGAATATAAATGATGTAATTGGTGGGTATATATAGTAAAAGAGAGAGTTTTTTTATTAATTTCAAAGGACACCTCATTAGTGGTATTTGAAAACCCATGGGCATTCCCTTGGTATTTTCCCATGGTATTGGACACTTGAGACACATCATATAATATTTTATTCCTCAAGAGAAAACCAGAATTATTTCATAATTATTACATCACTAATGATGTCATTAAACATATTAAAAACTCAAAACTGTATTTTTACTATTCAATAAAAAAACATTTTATAAAAATCTCATAAATTCACTATAACCTCATATATATATTCTAAATTCAAAAATGATATTTATTTTATCTTAATAAATCTCCACATATGATAAATTAAACTTTTAACTATACAAATACTTTATTATTAAAAATAATAGTGGACAGAAAATTCATAGTGACATGCATAGTGAAATTTTCGACACTTCAAAAAATATAATTATTTTATCATTTGTAAATAAAAAATAATTGTTTACACTATTTAATTATAATAAAAACTGTGAATAGATTATTATTTTAAAATAGTAATAAAAGAACAATTTTTATCTGAAAAATCAATTTAACAAATTCCATCATTGTTTTTAAGAAAAACTATTCTTAAAGCGGCAATGATAAAATAACAATTTTATTAAAACAGTGGGATTAAATTTTATGTAACTAGGGCCTTGAACCATAAACCCTTAAAACACCAACATATGACCTAAGGGTAAGGTGTGAAATATTGATAGACTCTTAGGGTGGCTCAGATAAAAATCACTCGAGTGGTAATCGTCACTAACTTGAACTTCCCCCGAAGGCGATTCTGTTCAATATTAACATATTGAAGCTCAGATTGGGATTGATCCAGAGTGAAGCCTAGTGATACTACCTCCATCACCATTTCTTATAAATGTGCTTTGTATGGCTCGGGTCTACTGGATGAGGTCATTGACTCTTCTTTCTGTATTAATTATCCATTATCATTTCTATTTATAAACAATAATTATAATGTTAAAAATTATTATTTCTTCCAATAGTCTTATTAACCAATGGTCATATAACAGTCAAAACTTGATGATAAAATTTCATTTATAATTATATGTTTTTATGGATTATGACATAATAAAACATGCATTTTCAGGAAACAACATATTATTCAAAATTTAGGCTCGTTAATATTTCCAAACCATACCAAGGACATAGTTAATCATATTGAACAGTGAACCTTATAAATACTTATGTTCTTATGGATGTGTGTATGAATTTTTTTTAGTAGGGAATGAAATATTTAATATGAGTAAAAGGTTGTTTCAAAAGAAAAAAAAGAAAAAATATCACTGATTCACCCCCCTCCCCCTCTGAGTGATATAATTATCCTAACTAGGCACTTTCAAGTGGTATCATTGTGGAGGCTCCCTTCCCTTATTCTTTGATGATGGAGAATTTGAATTTTGTGAATAGTAAAGTTATTCTAGTCTTATATGGAAATCATTATCATATCTTGAAAGATATAATGTTTTGGAATCTTATGTCTACTGGATATGATGTTCTTGAGGCATCAACAAATGGGTTTCCTCCTATTAATTATAAATCCCCTCTTACATATGTTCATAAGAAGAATCTTGAGAATGATGGAAGGGCCAAGAATGATTTATTATCATAACTTTCTGAAATTTAATTCCTAATGGTTAAAGTTGTTTTTACATCCAAAGTTATGTGGGACAAATTGAAAAACATATATGATGGCAATACAAAGGTGAATAAGGAAAAATTACAAATCTGGAGATTGAAGTATGAATATTTGAAGATGGGTGAATACGAATTTGTTAGGGACTTATTTACCAGGGTGAATGACAATTTCAGCACTATCATATGTATTGGTGAGAATTTATATGATTCTAAAGTTATTGAAAAGATTTTTAAAATCCGTCCATACATGTTTGATGAAAAAAAAATTTACTAGAAGACAGAGATCCTAAAACATTATCTTTATATTATTTGCATAGCACTCTCATTAATTATGAAATGAGAAGGGGGGATGTTTTGGGAATAAAGAAAAAAATTGATAGAGAAATATCCTTCAAGGCTAATGAGAAATAAAATTCAAAGAATATTCTTATTGAAGATGAATTAGGTGAATCTGATTCTGAAAATATGTATTTAAAAATTCTGATGATATTTTAACCTTATTTTCTAAAAATGTGAAAAGATGTACATGGAAATACAAAGTTAAACCTCTATTAAAGTGTTTTTAATGTGTAGGTGTTGGGAATTTTGTGTTTAATTTTCCTCCAATATTGAAAGAAGTAGATAGGGATGAACAAGAAAGAAGGACAAGAAGATCGTGGAAGAAACATGGAGATAAAGGAAAATCATATTCCACAAGGAAAGATAGAAAAATATTCAAATCCAAAAGAAGAAGTTTCTTATATAAAGATGAATAAGAATAAGGAACTTATTCTAAATCTGAAAAATATATTGAATATGGTATTGAGAATAATTTTAGTGCAATAGGGTATGGTTAAGAACTCAAAAGAAGCTGTTCTGAAGAATAATAAACTCAAGTTGAATTTCATTTGAAAGAAGAGATGAAAGAATTCCTGAGAAATATTTGAATTCTTGAAAATAAAAACAAAACGTTAGAAGATTAATGTTCCTCAAAAATCAATCATGAATGTTTTTTTTATGACAAGGTGAAGTTGAAGAAACAAACTGATAATTTGAATATATCTCTTGAGGATGAAAATAATCATAATGAGAATCAGGAGGTTAAGATAAAGGCAAAAGAAGAAGAGATAAAACTTATACAATAAAAGTAATCTAAAGTTGAATTGTGGAATATAAGTTTTAAAAACTCTATCTCTAATGTTGGAGTTCTCATAATGAGAAAATTTAGAAGTTTCAAAAAAAAGTTTCCTTCAAAGGGTGATAAGAAATATGGAATTGTTTCTGAATATAAGAAAGTTGGGAAAGTTGTGCATGTGGCAAAGACCAAAAAAAATAGGAGATTCAAAAGATTTAAAATACCTTGAGTCTAAAAAAAAATCAATTATTTTAGATTTGATAAACAGGAAAAGAATAGGAAGACATTGATTGATAAAAAACTTTTGGCAGCTCATAAAAGAAAGACAAGAAGGTTGTTGAGAAATGTATTCACAATTCTCGTAAATATGGAACTTTCCAAGGAAAATACTCTTTATATGTATACTTCTAGTATTGTGGTGGATTTAGACATATAGAACATATTTTTTAGTTCAACAAATAATTTTACTATTTATACACCGGTTATGAAAGGAAAAGGTTGAGGGGGAGTCAATCTCCTTAAAGAAATAAGTTTGAGAGGGATGTTTTTAAAAAACCTGAGAAGGATGAAGTAAATATTGAAAATAGATTAAAACCTTTGGAAACTATTTTTGAAATTTGAGAAGAACCTGGAAACATTGCAAAAGCATGTCTTGTTTTGTTATCAGCACACACAAAAATTCATAACAATTCTCAGAAGCCAAAGGAAAGTAAATAAAATGAAGAATAAAATCCTCTTATTGTTGAAACTTCATTGAAAGCTACAAAAGGAGAAGGAGCTTTTATTATTGATAGTGGTTGTTCTTCACATATGAAAATTTATTTTATGTTTTTAAAGAATTTTAAAGGCTTACATTTGGCAATGATGTGTCCTTAAAAATCAAAGGTGTTTAATTATCCATCATTGGGAAAAAAGATGAAATTCAAAAAAACTTTTTATGTTGATGGGATGAAAAAAAATAGCTAGGTGTTTCACAATTATTTTACAAGGGTAACAAATTTATCTTTACCAACTATGGAATTTTTTGTGAAACGTGAAAAATATGGAAAGATATTTATAAGAGGCCAATGTATAAAGGGAAACTTGTTCCATGTTGGTGAAATACAAAACTCTTATTACTTGAGTATGGTGGAAGAGAATTAATTGTGGAATAAAAGGCTGGGAAACATGTGTTAAAGAAACATAATCCAATTATAAAAGTGAGATATTGTCCAATAAATTCCTGATTTTTCAAGATGAAGAGATTGGTGTTTCAAAAAATTTCAGAAAGGAAAGATTACAAATTTAGTACATAAGAAAGTTTAGATTTGTTCAAAACAACCTCTAGAGCTGATTCATTCTGATATTTGTGGTCCAATGAGAAAACAATCTACAAATGGAGATAAGTACTTCATCCCATTCATTGATTATTTTACTTTTATTAGTTGTGTTATATATAACAAACATAAATCAGATCCTCTGAAAATTATAAAAAGTTTCAGAAGGAAAGATGAAAAGGAATGTGAGGTTTCATTGAAGATTTTAAGAGCTGATAATGGTGGTGAATACAGGAGTGAAAAATTGAAAAAATTTATATATAATCATGGAATTTATCATGAGTATATTTCTCCATATAATCCTCAATAAAATGGGGTTTCTTAAAGAAAGAATAGAATTTTGTTGGAAATGGGAAGAATTATATTACTTGAACATGGGCTTTCTCATTACTTATGGAGGAAAGACATGAGTACAACTATTTAAATTCATATCCTCTGTTTCTACAATACTAATTTAGATATGAATCTATATGAAATTTTTTATGTGAAAACTACATGTTTGAAACACCTAAGATTTTTTGGGATTCTATGTATTTTAAATAAGAAACGTGGAAATTGTGGAAAGTTTGAGAAGAAATGTGAAGATGGAATATTTGTTGGCAATGCTTCAAAATCTATATTATATAGATGTTTCAACAAAGAAACTAAAAGAACTATTGATTATATTTATTTCAAAGTTATTAAAATGGAAAATAAAGACAAACAAACTCAAGTAGATAAGGAGGTTGAGTAGAGTAAGGAAAACAATTCTAATAAGGATATAGACAATTGTAATCATACTCAAGAAGAAGAATCAGACTCATCTATTTCCAGTGATAAGGCATATACTAAAAAATCTCATCCTAGGATGAGAAGGTGAGTGGAATCTTAGAATATCATTAGGGATTAACATCAAAAAGTTCAAATAAGAATAACAACAAGTACTATTACACATTCTTCTTTATATTTAAAAGTGGAGTCAAATGATGTAAAAGAGTTTTTTGAGTTTCCAGAATGGGTTCAGTCCATGAATGAATATTTGGATCCGATTGAAAATAATAATGCATGGGAACTCACACCCAACACAAAATAAAAAAAAATTATTGGTACAAAATGGTTTTTTTGGAATAAGCTAAATGAATAAGGTCAAGTGATAATAAAAAAAGAAAGATTAGTGTTCAAAGGGTATTCACAATTTGAAGGTGTTGATTTTGAAGAAAACTTTTCCATGATTGTATGACTTGAAATAATCAGAATTCTTATTACTATTGTTACACAATGAGGCTACAATATATTCCAAATATATATTAAACCTAAATTCTTGAATGGTGATCTTGATGTGGATGTTTACATTAAACAACCTTTTGAATTTTATATTGGGAAAGATGAAAGATATGTATGCAGATTGAAGAAGGATTTTTATGGGCTAAAACAAGCTCTGAAAGCATAGTATTTCAAATTGGATGATTTATTAAGGAATATTAGTTTCAAGAAAGGATTATTTGACATAAATATTTATATAAGATAAAGTCAATATTATTCCCTCATCATAATTGTTTATGTTTATGACATTATTTATGTTAAGAAAGATTATAGAAGTAGTGAAAGATTTGTTGAAGAGATGAAAAAGGTATTTTATATGTCTATGTTGTGAGAAATGAAATAATTTCTCCAGTTAAAAATTTTACAAAAGGAGAAACATATCGCTCTTTTATAAGAAAAATATGCTAAAGAACTAATAAGAGGTTCGTATTGGAATACTCAAAACTTGTTTCCACACCAATTTCAGTGGGAAAAAAATTTGACAAAAGATGGAGGAGAAAAAAAGTTGATCAGAAAGAATTTTGGAAGCAGATTGGAAGATTATTGTATTTAACTGCCTCAAGACCCACATTGTTTATATTGTCCCCTTATGTTCGAGATTTCAGAGTGAACCTAAATAATCACATTTAATTTCTATAAAATGAATTCCCATATACATCAATGGCACAATAAATTTAGAATTCAGGAATGATAACTCAAAAAGTATTTACTTGTTTGGGTGTTCATATATAGATTGGGTAGGAAATATTGATGATATGAATATCCACATCTGATGGAGTATACTTTCTTGGAAATAATTTTGTTAGTTTTTATTCAAATAAAAATATCCAATAACTCTCTATACATCTGAAGCTAAGTGTGTTACTGCCACTCAAGACACTACTCAACTTATGTGGATGAAAACTCAATTAGAATATTTACTTGTTGAAGTGAAATTACCCTTTATCATGGGTTATGACAAAAAAACTAAAATCAATCTCACTAGGAATCTTGTACAATGTTCTCGATAAAAACATAATGATATCAAATATCATTTCATCAAAGATCATGTGGAGAGTAATTAATTGAAGCTGGAGTATGATCCTATATCAAAACAAGTTTTCCAAATTTTTAAACAACCTTTACCAAAGGAATATTTTTCTAAATTGAGGTTGAAAAGGGGAATCCAACCTCTTTATAATTGTGGTTGAGGTATGTGTTTATGTACCCTCTCTCATTTTACCTTTGGATAGTGTTGTCAAGGGGGATAATTTTTTCATAAATCTATCTTTTGAATTCTTGTAAAAAGATGGAGTTGAGGGAAAGCTATGAATTCAGCATGATAAGTGTGTGAACTATTCTAAGTGTTTGTTAGAGTGGTTTTAGGAAACAAATTGTTTTATATTTTAGGATAGTTGACGAGATGAGGAAGAAATATAAAGAATGTTTTTCATCATCACTACTTTTGGATAGCATGGTTTTTCTCTCTATGATTTTGTTTTCCTACAATGAGTTATCATAAGTAGGATTAGAATTGTTGATAAGTAATCCATAGCTTGAGGATAAAAATTTTAGTGATTTATTGAACTTTGTTGATAAGAAAATCCAACGGGGAATATTGTTAGAACCAAGTTGATGATGAAGGTGATCATATTCATGTTTTTTCTTTTGTTTTCAAGAAATTTTTGGAATAAAGGAAAATCACATCACTTTGTATTTGGTGAAAATTGTATTTACCATCGTATTCATGGAATTGGACCCATAATTCTTGAAATGTTCTATCATATTCATGAGTATCTGGTTGAATGAAAAGGCACATCAGATTCACTCTGAATCTAGTATGAATGGTTTTATCATAATGAACGGAGTCTGCATGACTACGATAAATTAAATGTGATGATTATTTATTGATCCTGGAGTTCTCATAAATCACAAGTATTTGTAAAACTTTTCGAGAAAGATTGAAGAAATAAATCGGGAGTGAAAAGATGTTGGAAATCAAATTTAGATTGACCAAATTAGTATGGAAAGAAAAAAGATTTTAGAGATCATATTAATTCGTATTGTAGTCTTGTCGATCGTATTCACATCTATTGTATTCAGGTTGGTTGAATTCTGGACAATCATATTAAGGCTATGTTAGAAAGGATGATGGTTTTTTTATTTTTAATATATTGGAGTACTTTCTATTGAAATTGTAATGATGTTGAACCTGATCTTAAAAGTATTTAATTTCATGAAGGAAGTCATGATGCAAGATGAATTTTTTGAAAGAAGAAAGTTGGTAATCGTAATGGGATCATCATATTCATAAGGACCAAGAAATTTTTTGGAAAATATAAAAAACCAAAGGTTCCTATTTTTAGTTAGAACAAAATCTAAAAGAAACAAATCTTTATAGAATGAATTTAATGGGAAAAGAGAAAGAAGTTTCTAGTGGTATCGTATTCAGAAGTGAAAGAAGCTACTGATTGGACTCGGTATGTTATTATAACCAGAGGGAGAATTTTTTAGGATAGATGAGTGCAAAGAAAAGAAAATAATGAAGTGACCAATACAAAGAGGAATTTTAGAGTTTAATCAACAATATATTCAACCATTTAAATGGGTTTGAATTTCCATGTTTGTATTTCAAGAAGGGTCAAGAGAAGAGATGAATAAGAATCTATTATTTTACATTTGTTTTCATCATAATGAGACAAATCATAATGAAAATCATAAGTGAAATAATTTTTAGGGGAAACATATAATTCAACAATCATAATGGATAATTGAATTCATACTGGCACTTGAAAAAAAAAGTATGAAGAAGATAATAAGTTTGAAGAAGATTTGAGAAGAGTGGACGAAGTCATAAATATACCTGAAATTCTATGTAAATCTAGATTTTGGGTAATTTGGTTGAGCGGGAAAATTTTTTGTGATTTCCACCAAAATCTCTTTTGGGTTTCCTATAAAAGGGGATAAGTACATCGTACTTTTCTGAGGACTGGTAGTGGGTTTACTATTCATGTAGAGAGAGAAGCTCTCAAGTTTAAGGGAGAGAAATAACTTTCTATACTAAGACTTTATTAAATATGTTTCAATGGAGAGAAGTGAAAGGAGAAGAGACAAGATTACAATGTTATTAAGCTAATCATGGTATTAGGTAGTCATTGTATTTTTCTTATTATCGTATTCTACATGTCATTGTATTTGTCTTGTTATTGTATCAGGATGGATAATCAGACCAGCATTTTAGTATTGGGATTTCCAGACTGAGGAATAAGGAATTATGAATTAAATCAATCGTATTACGACAGAGTCACATTTATTATTTTGTGCAATTAGAATCGAATAATTGGACTATGGGAATTGTAGTATTATAATTGAACAGTGTTATTGGATTGTAATTTTATACCAAAGTCATTGTTGTTCTTTCCACCTTCTGGGTAAGAAATTAAAGAATCGTTTTCAAAAGAATATATTTTGGGAATTGAAAGTAATCTCATGTAACATGTGTTGTTACATTAACATTTTATTTCCATATTTTTTCTAAGAGGGAGCACATGCACTATTGGATTGTTTTCAAAGTGTTACACAAGTGAAAGGGCATATCCTACTCATTTAATTCCACATCAAAGGATTTTTTTATATTGGATTGTGTGGTATTTCATTATTTCCAAACCATACCAAGGAATATCTATTCTTGTTGAATAGTGATCCTTTTAAGTAATTTTGTTCCTATGGATGTATGTTTGAATTATTTTTAGCAGGGAATGAAATTTTTAATAGGCGGTGAAGTTTGTTTCAAGGAAACATAAAAGAAAAAAATATCCTTATTTCCCCATCCCCCTCTCAGTGAAACAATTATCATGACTAGGAAATTTAAAAACCTAGAGATTTTATATTAATGCTTGTACAGATAAATTATCATATATTAATTTGAAATATGAATCATGAATTCCTTATTCTCACAATTTATGTTAGATTAATGTAAAGAGATATACTCATTACCAAAAATCACATTAAATTGCCCTAAAGGGAGAATTAATAAGATTGTCATTAAAAATATTCCTATAAACATCATAATGGGATAGGATTAAAATAAATCGAGAAGTTTCCCTTGACAATCAAATCCTCAATGTGGTTATTTAATTCTCCTACAAACATCCTATATATACTGGGGTTCTAAAACCAAACTCCAATAATACATCCACAACTATGGAGTGGAGGATAAGTTTTCCATAATTACTAAAATCCACTTCTGTGATATTCTTTTCAAATTAAATTCCTTATTCCCTTTTCTTTTGAGGTTTTTGAGGTGTTTTTTTCAATATCACTTGTATTTGGGTGTCAGTTTTTATAATTCCCATACTCATTACATTTGGAACATTGTATATTATTTCCCTCCATCATGTTTCACATCCCATTATTATAACCATGTTCTTTATTTCCCTTCTTCCCACATGTAAAACATTCAATTATTACTCTTTGGAAAATTATCGAATGCTTCTTGCCACATTTCTGGCATGTAGGTGATTGATCCTTCTTCCCACCATCTGATTTATCACTTGATTTCCCATGTGAATCCTTTTTCATTTTATTATCTCAAAACCCGTTAGAATAATTATTGTTTCTAGATTCTATTTCCACCTTAATAGATCAACATAAAATCTCTTTATAGCTACCAAATTCTCTTATGGTCAATTTCCTTCAAATGTTAGACTTTTATTCCAGTAAATAAGTGATCGATTTTTATCTCAGTACTATAGATGAAACAAAAGTCATACCTCATGAGTCTTGTGAAATTTTATTTATATGACTTGATAAATCCATCCTATTTTTATTCAATTACAGTAATTGTTATTTTATTTCTGTGTGATGATTCCAAGGAAAATAATTAGTGATAAATATCTTTTTCAACTCTTCCCATTCCATAGAGTATGCATCCTTCTTTTCTGTAGTATTCTTACTGAGGCTCCACCACTGGTTAGCATCAACTTCTAAATTATATACTTCCAAAATAGTCTTCTCATGTTTTATCCATTGGATAATGGAAAATATATTTTCAATTTCATTTCCCCGCTTCTTATAAACCATTTGACTAAAGGACACACTAAAAGAGGGTGGATGTTATCTAAAAAATGACTTCAGAGTGAGTCACTCCCTACATTATGTGTTTAGGATCTCAACATGATTTGTGATATTTCCCACATCTTGGGATAGTTGGGTGATCATTTCTATGATTTTTTCCATTCCTTTCCCAATATCATTAGGTTTCCAATTGGGAAAATCTCCACATTGTCCATTAAAATCATTGTTAAATTAATTTTTTTAGATTCCCATCATTATCTTTACTAAAGGAAAATTAATAATTAGTATACATAAATTAATAAATGTATGTAAAATGAAACTATAAACTTAGAAGGATAATTTCATAAATGATGTCAATATATTGGCCTATGAATCTCTATGTTTCAATCTAGGTTACCCATTTTTATTTCTGTATTTTTATTTCTGTATTTATTTTTCTAGCCTAATTCATTAACATCCTACAAAAATCCTTTATTGTGGGTTTAAAAGAAAATTTTATTAACCAAAAAATATAACATGGGAGTGTCAAACTAGTTATGAAGTTTGGCCTCTTAATCTTTCACCAGTTCATGGCTATGTTAATACCCAAAAAACTCTCTTTGAGGTTATTAACCTTAGGTATAACTGTGCCAGAGCCTAAATCAACATGCAGTATCCATATAGGGATATAATGTGATGGACAACCATTAAATATATACTTTACCAAACCATTAGGATATTATCATATACTTAGAATGAAACGACCCAAAGTTTCATTAATGGAAAATCCCTCTTGATCCAGTTAAATGTTTCTTTATGAAAAATGTTTTTATAAGATGTCAACTTCTTTAGTTTTATGTTAATATTTGTGACCGTTACTTTTATAACCGTTTAACAGTGATCACTTGAGTAGTATAAATATATGGATTTAACGAACACAATTTTACTCAGACAAAGGAAGCGATGGCCTCATCCAGTAGAATTGCCCCATACAAAGCCCATTTGTCGGAGCTCGGAAAAGAGGTGGCGTCTTTGGGCTTCGCCCTTGACCAAGCCCAAGCTGAGCTTCATTATGTCAAGCTCGAACGGGACCATCTATGGGAAAAGTGGAAGTTGATAGAGATTACCACTCGAGCGATGTTATCCGAGCCGCCCCAAGAGTATGTCACCATCGCACACCTTACCCTTAGGTCTTATGCGGCTATTTTAAGGGGTTATTTAACAAATAAGTAGCACCATGTTCATGTACATTATTTTTGTATATAATAATGAATATAATTTCTAGTCATTTTTGATACATTGTAATTAGTTTTTAAAGTACAAATGGTGTTTTAGTTATTATTTAATTAAGAATTATATTTTATTGAATTAAAGTATTTTTGAATTAAATATTATTTTAATAAAATATTATTGTTAATATTAAATTAAATTTTATTAAATATAAATGATCTTATAATTTTATGAATGCAATTAAAATTTTTATTAAGGTTTGAAAGCCATTTCTGTCAAAACCCGTGAATTTTTTATAAATGTCAGTTTTTATTTTAAAAGTGAAAATTCACATATTTAGAAAATTATTTAGATAAAATAAATATTATTTTTGGAATCAGGACGTTGAAGTTATCCAATGGTGAATTTTTCATAATTTTCTGGGACAGTCAAATTTTTGGGTAAAAATTAAATACCATTTAAATATATAATGTGTTTTATGACATCATAATGACCCAATGGTGATGTAATAAAATACCATAATCATTATGTTCGGCCAATATGTGTTTTATCATTAAAATAATGTGATTTTGGGTTTTTTTGACTTACTTTTCAAAGCATTAATGGAGCCCTCAAGACTTATTCAACACTTTGCCTTTTTAAATTAATTTCCATGGGAGTGTGACTCACCTCCACATAAGCAACCCTAATTTTTTAATAAGTTCGGACCTTGGCCTTGTAAAATATTGTTTTCAACTTTCCTTTTCCAGAAACCATGGGCAAATACCATGGGATGGTTTGTGATTTGGATTATTTTAATATAAGGGGTCCCAAACCTAAATAATAAAGAATTCTCTCACCTTTCCTATATAAACCCACCCAATCTCCCACTTCCTCCTTACTCAAAGCCCTTTGAGTTCGTCCAACCTCTGCCCTACTCTCTATATAATCCTCTAAAGGTTCCCCAAGCTCCCAAGAAGCCTCTCACAAGCCTCTCTCTAGCCTTTGGAAGCACACTTCCAAGTAAGGGTTTTTTTCTTCATTTCTCATTTTGTCAATTTTCTTTATGTTGTATTGCCCTTTTAATTTCAATTATGAATGTTGGGGTATGGTTTATTACCTCCCCCATACTTCCCTCTTATTTTTTGAATGATGGGATACCCCTTTCTCTCTCATTAATTGTCTCCCATGTACCCCTGTTACTATGCCAAAATTCCGAAAGGAACTTCTCTCTCTTCTTTTATGTTCAAGCAATACTTTTGTATCATGAATCTAAATTCCTTTTCAATTTTTGGGACATGTATCTATATGACCTCCTTACTTTCCATTACATGTAAATATTATGAGGAACCTCTTTCTCTCTCATCAACCATTTTTTATGAATTCTTATGTCACGCTGTTACGCTGCCGAAATCACACCGATTTTCTAAGCCAATGTCATTGTGTAGTGAATACCATGCCCATTTATCCATCAAGGGTATTCACCTTTATGCACATTTACTTATCGATTATAAAGTTTCATTTATTAATTCCACATTCCATTATCGTGGAATAAATGATTATGTTTTATGAATCCATGTTTTATGATCCATGTGGCACACTTATGCATGAAATGAAATGTTTAAGAAGGGTGCGCCCTTATAGCGCTCCAATGCATTGGGTAAAGTATAGTATCATGATACGTCAAGTGCAATGAGTGTTGACTCATTCTAATTCAAGTGAAACGAGGTTTTACTCGTGCTTCAAGTGCAATGAGGGTTTACTCATGCTCCATGTGCAATGAGCCTTGGCTCATGCTAATTCAATGTAAAGTATTGTTGCCACATTTCCATGTTATGATTACCATGATTTATCATGCCTTTATGTTCATGTTTCTTTTATGATATATTGATATGCCTATTTCCTAACATGTATTGTACTCCTCATGTTATTCCATGTGTTCTCCCTTACTGGGCTTTACAGCTCACCCTTTTCTTATGCATGTCCTCAGGTTATCCCATGCAATGCTAAGTACGAAGGAATGTAGTGGTCATGTAAAGGAAGTTTTCAATAAAGATGTTGTATTTCAAGTTTAAAGTTTTTATGTAATGATCCTAAGCCCCAAAGACAATAAACCTCTCGATCTTATTTGTTGTATCAAGTGAAGTTTTATGTAATAAAGCATGTTTAAGTTGTAATAAAAAGCAGGGTTGTCATAGTTGGTATCAGAGGATAGGTTTAGTTATTTCTGGGATTAGGAAACCCTAGTAAAGCCTTAGATACAAGACTAAGTATAACAAAAACATCCCTATGTTTTGGTAAGTATTGAGTAAGTGGTTTATCAAGCAAATACATCCCTGTCTGGATACGAGCAGGTAGAGGCGGCTCTGGCACAGCTGTATCCTAGGGGTAAAACCTGAAAACACCGCTTTGAGCTAGACTCGAACGGGAACTGGTGCACGACAACGGGTCTTGCTGCACTCTTGGTTATGACACTCCCGGGCGATATGTTTTGATAAATTCACAAGCTTAGTATGAACCCTTATTAAGGGAAAAATTCCCCTAAGAATATATGTTAGAAGGTAGATCATGAAAAGCCTGGATTGAATCCTATAGACTCATGAGTTAAAGAGATTAAAGTTTATTTATAAGTCATAAACTTTTGTCTTTGGATTACCCTTTATGCGTTACCCCTAAATTTCCTTTTATTCCAGCCAATGGCCGATAATAGGAGAACTCGGGCTAACAACCGTTGTGAAGATAAGTCTGATGATTGTACTAATGAGATGCCCAATCCAATGGGAGCGGGAATCGCGAACTTTGTCACGCTTCTCTCTCAGATAACTCAAGTTTTGAATAGAAACACGGGTCAAGAGGAACGTTCAACCCCCCCTAAGAAAGAACAAGTCGCTATTGAAAGCTTCATGAGACAAAGGCCTCCTACTTTTAGTGGATCATCTGATCCCACGATCGCTGAGCAATGGATCAACTCCATTGAAAAGATATTCTCCATCCTCCAATGTTCTGAACAAGAGAAGGTTCTCCTGGAGGCTTATCGTATGGAGGGTGAAGCTGATCAATGGTGGACGTTGATCAAAAATACGAATCCTGAGGAGGAAATTGAGGCTTTGGAATGGAAGGAATTTCGGAAGATGTTTTTTGATAAATATTTTCCGTGCACCCTCCGTCTTAAGATGGAAAGGGACTTCCCTTCCCTCAATCAGAAAGATGAAGAATCTGTGGGAGCGTACGAGGAAAACTTCACAAGGCTTGCACGATATGCTTCCAGCTTTGTCGTTACCCCCGAATGCAAGGTTGACCACTTCTTTGGTGGGATGAAGCCTAGCTTGCGGAAAGCATTAGCGATCCGTGACTTCGACAGCTATGAGAAAATTGTCTGATGTGCCCTCAAGGTTGAACTGGAGATCGGAGAATCACAGGGGTATCATGGGGACAAGAAGCATAAGGTGGAATTCAATGCCAGTGGTCCGATGGATAAATCCAACGGTGCTAAGAAGTTCCAGCACCCCACTTGCCAAAAGTGTGGAAAGAAGCACCCTGGAAATTGCCTTAGGGGGACAAGAAAATGCTTCAGGTGTGGAAGAGAAGGGCACCTAGCTATTAACTGTCAGCAAGAAGGACCCATGGCTGCGACAGAGGAGAGGAATGCTCCGTTCAAACCTCAACGCGTTGTTAAATGCTACAAATGCAAAGAACCGGGTCATTTTGCAAATCAGTTCCCTAATCCAAGGGTTATCGGAGGCAACCAGCAACCTCCAAGACAGAAAGGAAGAACTTTTGCCATCACTTCTGCCGAAGTGAACCCCGACAATGAAGTGGTGATAGGTATGCTAGTTATTCATTCAAGAATAGCGAACATACTTTTTGATTCAGGTTCTACGCATTCTTTTATATCTCAAAAGTTTAGTAGAACAATCCCTGCACCACCACAAATCATGGAAGTAAAGATGTAGGTGAGTACGGAAAATGGGGCAATCATTGCATCCCATGAGTATAAGTCCTCCCCTGTTATAATCTGTGGATTGAATTTCCCGGCGAACCTCATCATACTCCCTTTGGTGGAATTTGATGCAATTCTTGGCATGGATTGGCTTTCCTTATATAGAGCCAACATAAATTGTCGGGAGAGGGAAATCACACTCCATATGGAGAATCGACCCCCGATTCTTTACAAATGTCAGGAGGAAGATGAATCTCCTTTAGCTCCATAATCTCAAGCATGGATATTACTGCCTTATGAGCATGCATATCTGGCTCAGATGATTGAGTCCAAGGAAGAAACCACCCTTGAAGAAATGCCTATTGTGATGGAATTCGCTAAAGTATTTCCCGATGAACTTCCTGGTCTTCCTCCAAGAAGAGATGTTGAGTTCTCAATTGAACTTATACCTGGGGTGCTACCAATACCCAAGACTCCATATAGAATGGCTTTTGTTGAGCTTGAAGAGCTGAAGAAACAACTACAGGAGAATCTGGATAAAGGGTTTATACGCCCAAGTGCATCACCATGGGGTGCACCAGTCCTCTTTGTCAAGAAGAAGGATGGGTCAATGCGGCTTTGCATCGATTATCGTGAACTTAACAAAATCACGATAAATAACAAGTATCCTCTCCCAAGCATTGATGACTTGTTTGATTAGCTGCATGGAGAACAATACTTCTCCAAGGTGGACTTGCGGTCGGGATATTATCAAGTAAGGGTGAAGAAGGAAGATATCCCCAAGACTGCTTTTTGTACAAGGTACAGGCACTATGAATTCATAGTAATGCCTTTTGGACTCACCAATGCTCCAGCAATATTCATGGACTTTATGAATAGAGTCTTTAGAGATTACCTAGACAAATTTTTGGTAGTCTTTATAGATGATATTCTAATATACTCCAAAACCAAGGAGGACCATGAGGAGCATTTAAGAACTGTACTGGAGACTTTGCGCAAGGAGAAGCTCTATGCCAAGTACAGAAAGTGTGAGTTCTGGTTGAAGGAGGTCTCATTCCTGGGCCATATCATCACAAGAAATGGGATATCCGTGGACCCCTCCAAAACAGATGCAATTGAGGGATGGATGAGGCCAACATCGGTAACTGATATCCATAGCTTCTTGGGGTTAGCTGGATATTATCAACGATTTGTGAGAAATTTATCACGATTGTCCAACCCTCTTACCAAGCTAACTCGAAAGGGAGTAAAGTTTTTTTGGAGTGATGAATGCAAAGAAAGATTCAAGGAGTTGAAAAGGAGGCTTATCACTGCACCTGTGCTCACTTTACCCACGAGTGGGGAGCTTTTTGTGGTATTCAATGATGCTTCGAAGAAGGGCTTAGGATGTGTGCTGATGCAGAATGATAAAGTGATATCCTATGCCTCAAGGCAGTTGAAAATCCATGAGCGAAACTATCCAACGCATGATCTGGAGTTGGCAGCGGTGATCTTTTCCTTGAAAATCTGGCGGCATTATCTCTATGGAGAGAAATGTGAGATATATACTGACCACAAGAGTCTTAAATATATATTCACACAGAAAGAGCTTAATATGCGCCAGAGAAGATGGATAGAGCTCATCAAGGATTATGATTGTTCAATACATTACCACCCTGGGAAAGCGAACAAGGTGGCAGATGCCCTAAGTAGAAAGGATTCGGCGATTCTATCAATGATGAGAATTGAGAAGGATCCAATCTTCTTAGACTTGATGAAGATGGACGTGGGAATCATAAAGAAGGGAACATCATCAATCCTTTCACAAATGATTGCTCAACTATCTCTTTTGGAAAGGTTAAAGGATGCTCAAAAGGATGATGTGGGAATTCAAGAAAAAGTGGAAGCTATCAAAAAGGGGAAATCCTCGGAGTTTAATGTTAATGAAGAAGGAACTGTGCGGTTTGGGAAAAGACTATGTGTTCCATCAAGTCTGGAGCTAAAGAAGGAACTTTTGGATGATGCACATAGTTAAAATTTCTCTATTCACCCAGGGAGCACAAAGATGTATCGAGATCTCTGAGAAAACTTTTGGTGGGATAATATGAAGAAGGAGATCACTGAATATACATCAAAGTGCCTGGTGTGTTAGAAAGTGAAGGCAGAGAGGTAGCAGTCTAAGGGGATGATGCAACCATTTCCCATACCAGAATGGAAATGGGAGAACATCACCATGGACTTTGTCACTGGACTTCCAAGGACATCCAAAGGCAACAATGCAATCTGGGTTGTTGTGGATCGTCTTACAAAGACTGCACACTTCATTGCTATTCGGGAGGATTTCTCTTTGGATCAATTAACACGGATATATATCAGGGATGTGGTACGGTTGCATGGAGTACCACTATCTATTGTGGCTGACTGATATCCAAGATTCACCTCTATGTTTTGGAAGAGTCTACAACATGCTCTGAATACTGAACTGAACTTCAGTACGGCCTATCATCCTCAAACTGATGGCCAATCCGAGCGGACTATCCAAACACTTTAGGATATGTTGAGAGCATGCTCAATGGACTTTAAAGGAGGATGGGATCAACATATTCCTCTGCTTGAGTTCTCTTATAATAATAGTTTCCACTCGAGCATCCAAATGGCACCATATGAAGCCCTGTACGGGAAAAGGTGTAGAACACCGGCATGTTGGGATGAGGTCGGTGAACGTAAGCTGCTTGGACCAGAAATGGTCGAAGAAATGGTGGAGAAGGTGAAAACTATTCAACAGCATATCAAGGCATCCCAAAGTCGACAGAAGAGTTATGAAGATAATCGTCGACGAGACCTTGAGTTTAAATTCAGAGACATGGTGTTTTTTATGCATATCTCCGTGGAAGAAGGTCATGAGGTTTGGAAACAAAGGGAAGTTAAGTCCAAGGTACATCGGCCCCTTTGAGATTCTTGATCGTGTTGGGGCTGTGGCCTATCGACTAGCACTTCCACCTACTATGGCCAAGGTGCATGATTTATTTCATGTATCCCTCTTAAAGAAGTACATACCGGACCCTTCACATGTACTCTCTTCTGAGGTGGTACAATTGGAAGATGATCTTTCTTATGAGGAGCAACCAGTGAAGATCTTAGATCGTAGAGAAAAAGTTCTACGAAATAAGACAATGCCCCTCATCAAGGTGTTGTGGAGAAACCACAAGTTTGAAGAAGCAACTTGGGAGTCAGAGGATATGATGAAGCTGAGTTACCCACATTTGTTTTAGTGTGGGAAATGGAAAATTTCGAGGGCGAAATTTCTTAAGGGGGAATATTGTAACGACCCAAAGTTTCATTAATGGAAAATCCCTCTTGATCCAGTTAAATGTTTCTTTATGAAAAATGTTTTTATAAGATGTCAATTTCTTTAGTTTTATGTTAATATTTGTGACCGTTACATTTATAGTTGTTGAACAGTGATCACTTGAGTAGTATAAATATATGGCTTTAACGAACCCAATTTTACTCAGACAAAGGAAGCGATGGCCTCATCCAGTAGAATTTCCACATACGAAGCCCATTTGTCGGAGCTCAGAAAAGTGGTGGCTTCTTTGGGCTTTTCCCTTGACCAAATGGTTTTTTTGGAATAAGCTAAATGAATAAGGTCAAGTGATAATAAAAAAAGAAAGATTAGTGTTCAAAGGGTATTCACAATTTGAAGGTGTTGATTTTGAAGAAAACTTTTCCATGATTGTATGACTTGAAATAATCAGAATTCTTATTACTATTGTTACACAATGAGGCTACAATATATTCCAAATATATATTAAACCTAAATTCTTGAATGGTGATCTTGATGTGGATGTTTACATTAAACAACCTTTTGAATTTTATATTGGGAAAGATGAAAGATATGTATGCAGATTGAAGAAGGATTTTTATGGGCTAAAACAAGCTCTGAAAGCATAGTATTTCAAATTGGATGATTTATTAAGGAATATTAGTTTCAAGAAAGGATTATTTGACAGAAATATTTATATAAGATAAAGTCAATATTATTCCCTCATCATAATTGTTTATGTTTATGACATTATTTATGTTAAGAAAGATTATAGAAGTAGTGAAAGATTTGTTGAAGAGATGAAAAAGGTATTTTATATGTCTATGTTGTGAGAAATGAAATAATTTCTCCAGTTAAAAATTTTACAAAAGGAGAAACATATCGCTCTTTTATAAGAAAAATATGCTAAAGAACTAATAAGAGGTTCGTATTGGAATACTCAAAACTTGTTTCCACACCAATTTCAGTGGGAAAAAAATTTGACAAAAGATGGAGGAGAAAAAAAGTTGATCAGAAAGAATTTTGGAAGCAGATTGGAAGATTATTGTATTTAACTGCCTCAAGACCCAACATTGTTTATATTGTCCCCTTATGTTCGAGATTTCAGAGTGAACCTAAATAATCACATTTAATTTCTATAAAATGAATTCCCATATACATCAATGGCACAATAAATTTAGAATTCAGGAATGATAACTCAAAAAGTATTTACTTGTTTGGGTGTTCATATATAGATTGGGTAGGAAATATTGATGATATGAATATCCACATCTGATGGAGTATACTTTCTTGGAAATAATTTTGTTAGTTTTTATTCAAATAAAAATATCCAATAACTCTCTATACATCTGAAGCTAAGTGTGTTACTGCCACTCAAGACACTACTCAACTTATGTGGATGAAAACTCAATTAGAATATTTACTTGTTGAAGTGAAATTACCCTTTATCATGGGTTATGACAAAAAAACTAAAATCAATCTCACTAGGAATCTTGTACAATGTTCTCGATAAAAACATAATGATATCAAATATCATTTCATCAAAGATCATGTGGAGAGTAATTAATTGAAGCTGGAGTATGATCCTATATCAAAACAAGTTTTCCAAATTTTTAAACAACCTTTACCAAAGGAATATTTTTCTAAATTGAGGTTGAAAAGGGGAATCCAACCTCTTTATAATTGTGGTTGAGGTATGTGTTTATGTACCCTCTCTCATTTTACCTTTGGATAGTGTTGTCAAGGGGGATAATTTTTTCATAAATCTATCTTTTGAATTCTTGTAAAAAGATGGAGTTGAGGGAAAGCTATGAATTCAGCATGATAAGTGTGTGAACTATTCTAAGTGTTTGTTAGAGTGGTTTTAGGAAACAAATTGTTTTATATTTTAGGGTAGTTGACGAGATGAGGAAGAAATATAAAGAATGTTTTTCATCATCACTACTTTTGGATAGCATGGTTTTTCTCTCTATGATTTTGTTTTCCTATAATGAGTTATCATAAGTAGGATTAGAATTGTTGATAAGTAATCCATAGCTTGAGGATAAAAATTTTAGTGATTTATTGAACTTTGTTGATAAGAAAATCCAACGGGGAATATTGTTAGAACCAAGTTGATGATGAAGGTGATCATATTCATGTTTTTTCTTTTGTTTTCAAGAAATTTTTGGAATAAAGGAAAATCACATCACTTTGTATTTGGTGAAAATTGTATTTACCATCGTATTCATGGAATTGGACCCATAATTCTTGAAATGTTCTATCATATTCATGAGTATCTGGTTGAATGAAAAGGCACATCAGATTCACTCTGAATCTAGTATGAATGGTTTTATCATAATGAACGGAGTCTGCATGACTACGATAAATTAAATGTGATGATTATTTATTGATCCTGGAGTTCTCATAAATCACAAGTATTTGTAAAACTTTTCGAGAAAGATTGAAGAAATAAATCGGGAGTGAAAAGATGTTGGAAATCAAATTTAGATTGACCAAATTAGTATGGAAAGAAAAAAGATTTTAGAGATCATATTAATTCGGATTGTAGTCTTGTCGATCGTATTCACATCTATTGTATTCAGGTTGGTTGAATTCTGGACAATCATATTAAGGCTATGTTAGAAAGGATGATGTTTTTTTTATTTTTAATATATTGGAGTACTTTCTATTGAAATTGTAATGATGTTGAACCTGATCTTAAAAGTATTTAATTTCATGAAGGAAGTCATGATGCAAGATGAATTTTTTGAAAGAAGAAAGTTGGTAATCGTAATGGGATCATCATATTCATAAGGACCAAGAAAATTTTTGGAAAATATAAAAAACCAAAGGTTCCTATTTTTAGTTAGAACAAAATCTAAAAGAAACAAATCTTTATAGAATGAATTTAATGGGAAAAGAGAAAGAAGTTTCTAGTGGTATCGTATTCAGAAGTGAAAGAAGCTACTGATTGGACTCGGTATGTTATTATAACTAGAGGGAGAATTTTTTAGGATAGATGAGTGCAAAGAAAAGAAAATAATGAAGTGACCAATACAAAGAGGAATTTTAGAGTTTAATCAACAATATATTCAACCATTTAAATGGGTTTGAATTTCCATGTTTGTATTTCAAGAAGGGTCAAGAGAAGAGATGAATAAGAATCTATTATTTTACATTTGTTTTCATCATAATGAGACAAATCATAATGAAAATCATAAGTGAAATAATTTTTAGGGGAAACATATAATTCAACAATCATAATGGATAATTGAATTCATACTGGCACTTGAAAAAAAAAGTATGAAGAAGATAATAAGTTTGAAGAAGATTTGAGAAGAGTGGACGAAGTCATAAATATACCTGAAATTCTATGTAAATCTAGATTTTGGGTAATTTGGTTGAGCGGGAAAAAATTTTGTGATTTCCACCAAAATCTCTTTTGGGTTTCCTATAAAAGGGGATAAGTACATCGCACTTTTCTGAGGACTGGTAGTGGGTTTACTATTCATGTAGAGAGAGAAGCTCTCAAGTTTAAGGGAGAGAAATAACTTTCTATACTAAGACTTTATTAAATATGTTTCAATGGAGAGAAGTGAAAGGAGAAGAGACAAGATTACAATGTTATTAAGCTAATCATGGTATTAGGTAGTCATTGTATTTTTCTTATTATCGTATTCTACATGTCATTGTATTTGTCTTGTTATTGTATCAGGATGGATAATCAGACCAGCATTTTAGTATTGGGATTTCCAGACTGAGGAATAAGGAATTATGAATTAAATCAATCGTATTACGACAGAGTCACATTTATTATTTTGTGAAATTAGAATCGAATAATTGGACTGTGGGAATTGTAGTATTATAATTGAACAGTGTTATTGGATTGTAATTTTATACCAAAGTCATTGTTGTTCTTTCCACCTTCTGGGTAAGAAATTAAATAATTGTTTTCAAAAGAATATATTTTGGGAATTGAAAGTAATCTCATGTAACATGTGTTGTTACATTAACATTTTATTTCCATATTTTTTCTAAGAGGGAGCACATGCACTATTGGATTGTTTTCAAAGTGTTACACGAGTGAAAGGGCATATCCTACTCATTTAATTCCACATCAAAGGATTTTTTTATATTGGATTGTGTGGTATTGGATTATTTCCAAACCATACCAAGGAATATCTATTCTTGTTGAATAGTGATCCTTTTAAGTAATTTTGTTCCTATGGATGTATGTTTGAATTATTTTTAGCAGGGAATGAAATTTTTAATAGGCGGTGAAGTTTGTTTCAAGGAAACATAAAAGAAAAAAATATCCTTATTTCCCCATCCCCCTCTCAGTGAAACAATTATCATGACTAGGAAATTTAAAAACCTAGAGATTTTATATTAATTCTTGTACAGATAAATTATCATATATTAATTTGAAATATGAATCATGAATTCCTTATTCTCACAATTTATGTTAGATTAATGTAAAGAGAGATATTCATTACCAAAAATCACATTAAATTGCCCTAAAGGGAGAATTAATAAGATTGTCATTAAAAATATTCCTATAAACATCATAATGGGATAGGATTAAAATAAATCGAGAAGTTTCCCTTGAAAATCAAATCCTCAATGTGGTTATTTAATTCTCTTAAAAACATCCTATATATACTGGGGTTCTAAAACCAAACTCCAATAATACATCCACAACTATGGAGTGGAGGATAAGTTTTCCATAATTACTAAAATCCACTTCTGTGATATTCTTTTCAAATTAAATTCCTTATTCCCTTTTCTTTTGAGGTTTTTGATGTGTTTTTTTCAATATCACTTGTATTTGGGTGTCAGTTTTTATAATTCCCATACTCATTACATTTGGAACATTGTGTATTATTTCCCTCCATCATGTTTCACATCCCATTATTATAACCATGTTCTTTATTTCCCTTCTTCCCACATGTAAAACATTCAATTATTACTCTTTGGAAAATTATCGAATGCTTCTTGCCACATTTCTGGCATGTAGGTGATTGATCCTTCTTCCCACCATCTGATTTATCACTTGAGTTCCCATGTGAATCCTTTTTCATTTTATTATCTCAAAACCCATTAGAATAATGATTGTTTCTAGATTCTATTTCCACCTTAATAGATCAACATAAAATCTCTTTATAGCTACCAAATTCTCTTATGGTCAATTTCCTTCAAATGTTAGACTTTTATTCCAGTAAATAAGTGATCGATTTTTATCTCAGTACTATAGATGAAACAAAAGTCATACCTCATGAGTCTTGTGAAATTTTATTTATATGACTTGATAAATCCATCCTATTTTTATTCAATTACAGTAATTGTTATTTTATTTCTGTGTGATGATTCCAAGGAAAATAATTAGTGATAAATATCTTTTTCAACTCTTCCCATTCCATAGAGTATGCATCCTTCTTTTCTGTAGTATTCTTACTGGGGCTCCACCACTGGTTAGCATCAACTTCTAAATTATATACTTCCAAAATAGTCTTCTCATGTTTTATCCATTGGATAATGGAAAATATATTTTCAATTTCATTTCCCCACTTCTTATAAACCATTTGACTAAAGGACACACTAAAAGAGGGTGGATGTTATCTAAAAAATGACTTCAGAGTGAGTCACTCCCTACATTATGTGTTTAGGATCTCAACATGATTTGTGATATTTCCCACATCTTGGGATAGTTGGGTGATCATTTCTATGATTTTTTCCATTCCTTGCCCAATATCATTAGGTTTCCAATTGGGAAAATCTCCACATTGTCCATTAAAATCGTTGTTAAATTAATTTTTTTAGATTCCCATCATTATCTTTACTAAAGGAAAATTAATAATTAGTATACATAAATTAATAAATGTACGTAAAATGAAACTATAAACTTAGAAGGATAATTTCATAAATGATGTCAATATATTGGCCTATGAATCTCTATGTTTCAATCTAGGTTACCCATTTTTATATCTGTATTTTTATTTTTGTATTTATTTTTCTAGCCTAATTCATTAACATCCTACAAAAATCCTTTATTGTGGGTTTAAAAGAAAATTTTATTAACCAAAAAATATACCATGGGAGTGTCAAACTAGTTATGAAGTTAGGCCTCTTAATCTTTCACCAGTTCATGGCTATGTTAATACCCAAAAAACTCTCTTTGAGGTTATTAACCTTAGGTATAACTGTGCCAGAGCCTAAATCAACATGCAGTTTCCATATAGGGATATAATGTGATGGACAACCATTAAATATATACTTTACCAAACCATTAGGATATTATCATATACTTAGAATGAAACGACCCAAAGTTTCATTAATGGAAAATCCCTCTTGATCCAGTTAAATGTTTCTTTATGAAAAATGTTTTTATAAGATGTCAACTTCTTTAGTTTTATGTTAATATTTGTGACTGTTACTTTTATAACCGTTTAACAGTGATCACTTGAGTAGTATAAATATATGGACTTAACGAACACAATTTTACTCAGACAAAGGAAGCGATGGCCTCATCCAGTAGAATTGCCCCATACAAAGCCCATTTGTCGGAGCTCGGAAAAGAGGTGGCGTCTTTGGGCTTCGCCCTTGACCAAGCCCAAGCTGAGCTTCATTATGTCAAGCTCGAACGGGACCATCTATGGGAAAAGTGGAAGTTGATAGAGATTACCACTCAAGCGATGTTATCCGAGCCGCCCCAAGAGTATGTCACCATCGCACACCTTACCCTTAGGTCTTATGCGGCTATTTTAAGGGGTTATTTAACAAATAAGTAGCACCATGTTCATGTACATTATTTTTGTATATAATAATGAATATAATTTCTAGTCATTTTTGATACATTGTAATTAGTTTTTAAAGTACAAATGGTGTTTTAGTTATTATTTAATTAAGAATTATATTTTATTGAATTAAAGTATTTTTGAATTAAATATTATTTTAATAAAATATTATTGTTAATATTAAATTAAATTTTATTAAATATAAATGATCTTATAATTTTATGAATGCAATTAAAATTTTTATTAAGGTTTGAAAGCCATTTCTGTCAAAACCCGTGAATTTTTTATAAATGTCAGTTTTTATTTTAAAAGTGAAAATTCACATATTTAGAAAATTATTTAGATAAAATAAATATTATTTTTGGAATCAGGACGTCGAAGTTATCCAATGGTGAATTTTTCATAATTTTCTGGGACAGTCAAATTTTTGGGTAAAAATTAAATACCATTTAAATATATAATGTGTTTTATGACATCATAATGACCCAATGGTGATGTAATAAAATACCATAATCATTATGTTCGGCCAATATGTGTTTTATCATTAAAATAATGTGATTTTGGGTTTTTTTGACTTACTTTTCAAAGCATTAATGGAGCCCTCAAGACTTATTCAACACTTTGCCTTTTTAAATTAATTTCCATGGGAGTGTGACTCACCTCCACATAAGCAACCCTAATTTTTTAATAAGTTCGGACCTTGGACTTGTAAAATATTGTTTTCAACTTTCCTTTTCCAGAAACCATGGGCAAATACCATGGGATGGTTTGTGTTTTGGATTATTTTAATATAAGGGGTCCCAAACCTAAATAATAAAGAATTCTCTCACCTTTCCTATATAAACCCACCCAATCTCCCACTTCCTCCTTACTCAAAGCCCTTTGAGTTCGTCCAACCTCTGCCCTACTCTCTATGTAATCCACTAAAGGTTCCCTAAGCTCCCAAGAAGCCTCTCACAAGCCTCTCTCTAGCCTTTGGAAGCACACTTCCAAGTAAGGGTTTTTTTCTTCATTTCTCATTTTGTCAATTTTCTTTATGTTGTATTGCCCTTTTAATTTCAATTATGAATGTTGGGGTATGGTTTATTACCTCCCCCATACTTCCCTCTTATTGTTTGAATGATGGGATACCCCTTTCTCTCTCATTAAATGTCTCCCATGTACCCCTGTTACTATGCCAAAATTCCGAAAGGAACTTCTCTCTCTTCTTTTATGTTCAAGCAATACTTTTGTATCATGAATCTAAATTCCTTTTCAATTTTTGGGACATGTATCTATATGACCTCCTTACTTTCCATTACATGTAAATATTATGAGGAACCTATTTCTCTCTCATCAACCATTTTTTATGAATTCTTATGTCACGCTGTTACGCTGCCGAAATCACACCGATTTTCTAAGCCAATGTCATTGTGTAGTGAATACCATGCCCATTTATCCATCAAGGGTATTCACCTTTATGCATATTTACTTATTGATTATAAAGTTTCATTTATTAATTCCACATTCCATTATCGTGGAATAAATGATTATGTTTTATGAATCCATGTTTTATGATCCATGTGGCACACTTATGCATGAAATGAAATGTTTAAGAAGGGTGCGCCCTTATAGCGCTCCAATGCATTGGGTAAAGTATAGTATCATGATACGTCAAGTGCAATGAGTGTTGACTCATTCTAATTCAAGTGAAACGAGGTTTTACTCGTGCTTCAAGTGCAATGAGGGTTTACTCATGCTCCATGTGCAATGAGCCTTGGCTCATGCTAATTCAATGTAAAGTGTTGTTGCCACATTTCCATGTTATGATTACCATGATTTATCATGCCTTTATGTTCATGTTTCTTTTATGGTATATTGATATGCCTATTTCCTAACATGTATTGTACTCCTCATGTTATTCCATGTGTGCTCCCTTACTGGGCTTTACAGCTCACCCTTTTCTTATGCATGTCCTCAGGTTATCCCATGCAATGCTAAGTACGAAGGAATGTAGTGGTCATGTAAAGGAAGTTTTCAATAAAGATGTTGTATTTCAAGTTTAAAGTTTTTATGTAATGATCCTAAGCCCCAAAGACACTAAACCTCTCGATCTTATTTGTTGTATCAAGTGAAGTTTTATGGAATAAAGCATGTTTAAGTTGTAATAAAAATCAGGGTTGTCATAGTTGGTATCAGAGGATAGGTTTAGTTATTTCTGGGATTAGGAAACCCTAGTAAATCCTTAGATACAAGACTAAGTATAACAAAAACATCCCTATGTTTTGGTAAGTATTGAGTAAGTGGTTTATCAAGCAAATACATCCTTGTCTGGATACGAGCAGGTAGAGGCGGCTCTGGCACAGCTGTATCCTAGGGGTAAAACCTGAAAACACCGCTTTGAGCTAGACTCGAACGGGAACTGGTGCACGACAAGGGGTCTTGCTGCACTCTTGGTTATGACACTCCTGGGGGATATGTTTTGATAAATTCACAAGCTTAGTATGAACCCTTATTAAGGGAAAAATTCCCCTAAGAATATATGTTAGAAGGTAGATCATGAAAAGCCTGGATTGAATCCTATAGACTCATGAGTTAAAGAGATTAAACTTTATTTATAAGTCATAAACTTTTGTCTTTGGATTACCCTTTATGCGTTACCCCTAAATTTCCTTTTATTCCAGCCAATGGCCGATAATAGGAGAACTCGGGCTAACAACCGTTGTGAAGATAAGTCTGATGATTGTACTAATGAGATGCCCAATCCAATGGGAGTGGGAATCGCGAACTTTGTCACGCTTCTCTCTCAGCTAACTCAAGTTTTTAATAGAAACACGGGTCAAGAGGAATGTTCAACCCCCCCTAAGAAAGAACAAGTCGCTATTGAAAGCTTCATGAGACAAAGGCCTCCTACTTTTAGTGGATCATCTGATCCCACGATCGCTGAGCAATGGATCAACTCCATTGAAAAGATATTCTCCATCCTCCAATGTTCTGAACAAGAGAAGGTTCTCCTGGAGGCTTATCGTATGGAGGGTGAAGCTGATCAATGGTGGACGTTGATCAAAAACACGAATCCTGAGGAGGAAATTGAGGCTTTGGAATGGAAGGAATTTCGGACGATGTTTTTTGATAAATATTTTCCGTGCACCCTCCGTCTTAAGATGGAAAGGGACTTCCTTTCCCTCAAGCAGAAAGATGAAGAATCTGTGGGAGCGTACGAGGAAAACTTCACAAGTCTTGCACGATATGCTTCCAGCTTTGTCGTTACCCCCGAATGCAAGGTTGACGACTTCTTTGGTGGGATGAAGCCTAGCTTGCGGAAAGCATTAGCGATCCGTGACTTCGACAGCTATGAGAAAATTGTCTGATGTGCCCTCAAGGTTGAACTGGAGATCGGAGAATCACAGGGGTATCATGGGGACAAGAAGCATAAGGTGGAATTCAATGCCAGTGGTCCGATGGATAAATCCAACGGTGCTAAGAAGTTCCAGCACCCCACTTGCCAAAAGTGTGGAAAGAAGCACCCTGGAAATTGCCTTAGGGGGACAAGAAAATGCTTCAGGTGTGGAAGAGAAGGGCACCTAGCTATTAACTGTCAGCAAGAAGGACCCATGGCTGCGACAGAGGAGAGGAATGCTCCGTTCAAACCTCAACGCGTTGTTAAATGCTACAAATGCAAAGAACCGGGTCATTTTGCAAATCAGTTCCCTAATCCAAGGGTTATCGGAGGCAACCAGCAACCTCCAAGACAGAAAGGAAGAACTTTTTCCATCACTTCTGCCGAAGTGAACCCCGACAACGAAGTGGTGACAGGTACGCTAGTTATTCATTCAAGAATAGCGAACATACTTTTTGATTCAGGTTCTACGCATTCTTTTATATCTCAAAAGTTTAGTAGAACAATCCCTGCACCACCACAAATCATGGAAGTAAAGATGTAGGTGAGTACGGAAAATGGGGCAATCATTGCATCCCATGAGTATAAGTCCTCCCCTGTTATAATCTGTGGATTGAATTTCCCGGAGAACCTCATCATACTCCCTTTGGTGGAATTTGATGCAATTCTTGGCATGGATTGGCTTTCCTTATATAGAGCCAACATAAATTGTCGGGAGAGGGAAATCACACTCCATATGGAGAATCGACCCCCGATTCTTTACAAATGTCAGGAGGAAGATGAATCTCCTTTAGCTCCATAATCTCAAGCATGGATATTGCTGCCTTATGAGCATGCATATCTGGCTCAGATGATTGAGTCAAAGGAAGAAACCACCCTTGAAGAAATGCCTATTGTGATGGAATTCGCTAAAGTATTTCCCGATGAACTTCCTGGTCTTCCTCCAAGAAGAGATGTTGAGTTCTCAATTGAACTTATACCTGGGGTGCTACCAATACCCAAGACTCCATATAGAATGGCTTTTGTTGAGCTTGAAGAGCTGAAGAAACAACTACAGGAGAATCTGGATAAAGGGTTTATACGCCCAAGTGCATCACCATGGGGTGCACCAGTCCTCTTTGTCAAGAAGAAGGATGGGTCAATGCGGCTTTGCATCGATTATCGTGAACTTAACAAAATCACGATAAAGAACAAGTATCCTCTCCCAAGCATTGATGACTTGTTTGATTAGCTGCATGGAGAACAATACTTCTCCAAGGTGGACTTGCGGTCGGGATATTATCAAGTAAGGGTGAAGAAGGAAGATATCCCCAAGACTGCTTTTTGTACAAGGTACAGGCACTATGAATTCATAGTAATGCCTTTTGGACTCACCAATGCTCCAGAAATATTCATGGACTTTATGAATAGAGTCTTTAGAGATTACCTAGACAAATTTGTGGTAGTCTTTATAGATGATATTCTAATATACTCCAAAACCAAGGAGGACCATGAGGAGCATTTAAGAACTGTACTGGAGACTTTGCGCAAGGAGAAGCTCTATGCCAAGTACAGAAAGTGTGAGTTCTGGTTGAAGGAGGTCTCATTCTTGGGCCATATCATCACAAGAAATGGGATATCCGTGGACCCCTCCAAAACAGATGCAATTGAGGGATGGCTGAGGCCAACATCGGTAACTGATATCCATAGCTTCTTGGGGTTAGCTGGATATTATCGACGATTTGTGAGAAATTTCTCACGATTGTCCAACCCTCTTACCAAGCTAACTCGAAAGGGAGTAAAGTTTTTTTGGAGTGATGAATGAAAAGAAAGCTTCAAGGAGTTGAAAAGGAGGCTTATCACTGCACCTGTGCTCACTTTACCCACGAGTGGGGAGATTTTTGTGGTATTCAATGATGCTTCGAAGAAGGTCTTAGGATGTGTGCTGATGCAGAATGATAAAGTGATATCCTATGCCTCAAGGCAGTTGAAAATCCATGAGCGAAACTATCCAACGCATGATCTGGAGTTGGCAGCGGTGATCTTTTCCTTGAAAATCTGGCGGCATTATCTCTATGGAGAGAAATGTGAGATATATACTGACCACAAGAGTCTTAAATATATATTCACACAGAAAGAGCTTAATATGCGCCAGAGAAGATGGATAGAGCTCATCAAGGATTATGATTGTTCAATACATTACCACCCTGGGAAAGCGAACAAGGTGGCAGATGCCCTAAGTAGAAAGGATCCGGCGATTCTATCAATGATGAGAATTGAGAAGGATCCAATCTTCTTAGACTTGATGAAGATGGACGTGGGAATCATAAAGAAGGGAACATCATCAATCCTTTCACAAATGATTGCTCAACTATCTCTTTTGGAAAGGTTAAAGGATGCTCAAAAGGATGATGTGGGAATTCAAGAAAAAGTGGAAGCTATCAAAAAGGGGAAATCCTCGGAGTTTAATGTTAATGAAGAAGGAACTGTGCGGTTTGGGAAAAGACTATGTGTTCCATCAAGTCTGGAGCTGAAGAAGGAACTTTTGGATGATGCACATAGTTAAAATTTCTCTATTCACCCAGGGAGCACAAAGATGTATCGAGATCTCTGAGAAAACTTTTGGTGGGATAATATGAAGAAGGAGATCACTGAATATACATCAAAGTGCCTGGTGTGTTAGAAAGTGAAGGCAGAGAGGTAGCAGTCTAAGGGGATGATGCAACCATTGCCCATACCAGAATGGAAATGGGAGAACATCACCATGGACTTTGTCACTGGACTTCCAAGGACATCCAAAGGCAACAATGCAATCTGGGTTGTTGTGGATCGTCTTACAAAGACTGCACACTTCATTGCTATTCGGGAGGATTTCTCTTTGGATCAATTAACACGGATATATATCAGGGATGTGGTACGGTTGCATGGAGTACCACTATCTATTGTGGCTGACTGAGATCCAAGATTCACCTCTAAGTTTTGGAAGAGTCTACAACATGCTCTGAATACTGAACTGAACTTCAGTACGGCCTATCATCCTCAAACTGATGGCCAATCCGAGCGGACTATCCAAACACTTTAGGATATGTTGAGAGCATGCTCAATGGACTTTAAAGGAGGATGGGATCAACATATTCCTCTGCTTGAGTTCTCTTATAATAGTAGTTTCCACTCGAGCATCCAAATGGCACCATATGAAGCCCTGTACGGGAAAAGGTGTAGAACACCGGCATGTTGGGATGAGGTCGGTGAACGTAAGCTGCTTGGACCAGAAATGGTCGAAGAAATGGTGGAGAAGGTGAAAACTATTCAACAGCATATCAAGGCATCCCAAAGTCGACAGAAGAGTTATGAAGATAATCGTCGACGATACCTTGAGTTTAAATTCAGAGACATGGTGTTTTTTATGCATATCTCCGTGGAAGAAGGTCATGAGGTTTGGAAACAAAGGGAAGTTAAGTCCAAGGTACATCGGCCCCTTTGAGATTCTTGATCGTGTTGGGGTTGTGGCCTATCGACTAGCACTTCCACCTACTATGGCCAAGGTGCATGATTTCTTTCATGTATCCCTCTTAAAGAAGTACATACCGGACCCTTCACATGTACTCTCTTCTGAGGTGGTACAATTGGAAGATGATCTTTCTTATGAGGAGCAACCAGTGAAGATCTTAGATCGTAGAGAAAAAGTTCTACGAAATAAGACAATGCCCCTCATCAAGGTGTTGTGGAGAAACCACAAGTTTGAAGAAGCAACTTGGGAGTCAGAGGATATGATGAAGCTGAGTTACCCACATTTGTTTTAGTGTGGGAAATGGAAAATTTCGAGGGCGAAATTTCTTAAGGGGGGAATATTGTAACGACCCAAAGTTTCATTAATGGAAAATCCCTCTTGATCCAGTTAAATGTTTCTTTATGAAAAATGTTTTTATAAGATGTCAATTTCTTTAGTTTTATGTTAATATTTGTGACCGTTACTTTTATAGTTGTTGAACAGTGATCACTTGAGTAGTATAAATATATGGCTTTAACGAACCCAATTTTACTCAGACAAAGGAAGCGATGGCCTCATCCAGTAGAATTGCCACATACGAAGCCCATTTGTCGGAGCTCAGAAAAGTGGTGGCTTCTTTGGGCTTTTCCCTTGACCAAGCCCAAGATGAGCTTCATTATGTCAAGCTTGAACGGGACCGTCTATGGGAAAAGTGGAATTTGATAGAGATTACCACTCGAGTGATGTTATCCGAGCCGCCCCAAGAGTCTGTCACCATCGCACACCTAACCCTTAGGTCTTATGCGGCTATTTTAAGGGGTTATGTAACAAATAAGTAGCACCATGTTATCCAATGGTGAATTTTTCATAATTTTCTCAAACAGTCAAATTTTTGGGTAAAAATTAAATACCATTTAAATATATAATGCGTTTTATGACATCATAATGACCCAATGGTGATGTAATAAAATACCATAATCCTTATTTTCGGCCAATATGTGTTTTATAATTAAAATAATGTGATTTTGGGTTTGTTTGACTTACTTTTCAAAGCAGTAATGGAGCCCTCAAGACTTATTCAACACTTTGCCTTTTTAAATTAATTTCCAGGGGAGTGTGACTCACCTCCACATAAGAAACCCTAATTTTTTAATAAGTTTGGACCTTGGCCTTGTAAAATATTGTTTTCCTCTTTCATTTTCCAGAAACCATGGGCAAATACCATGGGATGGTTTGTGGTTTGGATTATTTTAATATAAGGGGTCCCAAACCTAAATAATAAAGAATTCTCTCACCTTTCCTATATAAACCCACCCAAGCTCCCACTTCCTCCTCACTCAAAGCCCTTGAAGTTCGTCCAACCTCTTACCTACTCTCTCTAGAATCCTATCAAGGTTCCCCAAGCTCCCAAGAAGCCTCTCACAAGCCTCTCTCTAGCCTTTGGAAGCACACTTCCAAGTAAGGGTTTTTTCTTCCTTTCTCATTTTGTCAATTTTCTTTATGTTGTATTGCCCTTTTAATTTCAATTATGAATGTTGGGGTATGGTTTCGCACCTCCCCCATACTGCCGTCTTATTTTTTGAATGATTGGAGACCCCTTTATCTCTCATTAAATGCCTCCCATGTAAACCCGTTACTATGCCGAAATTCCGAAAGGAACTTCTCTCTCTTCTTTTACGTTCAAGCAATACTTTTGTATCATGAATCTAAATTCCTTTTCAATTTTTGGGACATGTATATATATGACCTCCTTACTTTCCATTACATGTAAATATGATGAGGAACCCATTTCTCTCTCATCAACCATTTTTTATGAATTCTTATGTCACGCCGTTACGCTACCGAAATCGCATCGATTTTCTAAGCCAATGTCACTGTGTAGTGAATACCATGCCCATTTCTCCATCAAGGGTATTCACCTTTATGCACATTTACTTATTGATTATAAAGTTTCATTTATGAATTCCACATTCCTTTATCGTAGAATAAATGATTATGTTTTATGAATCCATGTTTTTTGATCCATGTGGCACACTTATGCATGAAATGAAATGTTTAAGAAGGGTGTGCCCTTATAGCGCTCCAATGCATTGGGTAAAGTATAGTATCATGAAACGTCAAGTGAAATGAGTGTTGACTCATGCTAATTCATGTACAATGAGGGTTTACTCGTGCTTCAAGTGCAATGAGGGTTTACTCATGCTCCATGTGCAATGAGCCTTGTCTCATGCTAATTCAATGTTAAGTGTTGTTGCCACATTTCCATGTTATGATTACCATGCTTTATCATGCCTTTATGTTCATGTTTCTTTTATGCTCTATTGATATGCCTATCGCCTAACATGTATTGTACTCCTCATGTTATTTCATGTGTACTCCCTTACTGGGCTTTACAGCTCACCCTTTTCTTATGCATGTCCTCAGGTTATCTCATGCAATGCTAAGTACGAAGGAATGAAGTGGTCATGTAAAGGAAGATTTCAATAAAGATGTTGTATTTCAAGTTTAAATTTTTTATGTAATGATCCTAAGCCCCAAAGACACTAAACCTCTCGATCTTCTTTGTTGTATCAAGTTAAGGTTTATGTAATAAATCATGTTTAAGTTGTAATAAAAAGCAGGGTTGTCATATAGAATCATCCCTTAGACTTTTCCATATGGTTTTCAAAAAAATTCTCTAAACTAATCTCCTAAAAAACTAAGCCTCACTCTAATACCAACTATAGTGACCCGAGCTAAACATTATTTTAATAATTCATTAATTTGATGATTAAAATAATACATTTAATAATCATTCACACATCCTAAAGACCTAAAGGTTTAGTGTCTTACTGGTTATATTCATATGCATCTTAATCTACAATATTTTCTCTATAATCATACTCCTCTGGACTACCTTATAGGCTATCCATAAATTATACTTATCATCATAACCTATGGAAAGGGAAAAAATATTAAATGTTTGATTTTAGATTATCTTTATTATATCATAATGAGTTATATCATAAATGTAAAGGAAAACATGTGGAAGACATAAAAATATTAATAAAATATCATAAGACCACAAATAATAATCATAAAACTTAATATCACAACATGATCATTAAGGAAATATAAAATTTATAACATGAATCAAAATACATATCAAAATACATAAAGCATGTGAGCATGATATAAAGGTGTGTAATACTTTAATGTAAGTCATGAAAATGAAAACATGGAATTTCATGAAAATGAAATGCATTATGAAAATTTGGAATAACTTGATAAACAACATAGAAATGTGGAACAATCCTAAGAATATAAAATATTTGGAAAAAATCATTACACATCATGTTTAAACAAGAGATTTTGAATAAAGCTTCTCGCATCTCATTCACACAAAAAAATGTGAACATAGATTCTTGCATCTCATTAATGGAAAAAACATCTGAAAAAACATCATGCATCTCATTTACTAAGAATTTAGTCATATCATGTGATATGAAACCTTAACCAATTAATTAAAGGGTGATATAGAACCCCACCATTCATCATCTATACATATGTGTTCTATTTAAAAATCAATCATAAACATATCTTAATGAACCCATAGAAAATGTATGAGTTTCTTATACATTTAAAAAACATCACATATCATGATATCAAGAAATAATAAGATATCAAAAATCTTATTTTATAGAATAAAACATCTTATAGAAACATATATAGGGTGATGAAAATATCACCTTATAAAAAATAAACAATGATGGATAAATATAATCGAAATTGTGAAATTTCTCAGAAAACATTGTAAATCATTGAAGTATAAAAATCATTATGTGAAGGGAAATAAAATAATTTTGAAAAATTTATTAAAAATAGTTTTAAATAAAATATCCTTTTAAATACATAATATTTATCAAATAAAAATGTTTAGTGTTTGTAAAAAAAATTATTTTCAAATGATGGAAAAACCTTTTGAACATTTTAAAATAACCTTGTTGAAAACCCACATTGTTAAAAGGATGATGAAACTATTATTTTAAAATTAATAATGGAATTAAAAAGGATAATTGGAGATAAAATATTTTTGGATTACTCTAGGGAAAGGAGAACATTTTTGGTATGTTAAAACAAGGATATAGAATAAAATTCATTAAAATAAATGGAAATTATTCTTAATAAAAAAATCATTTTCAGGAAACCAGAGAATTTTTAAGAAAGAATACATTGATTTGAATATTATTTAACTGTAAAATAAGGTGTAAATATAACATAACATCATAATTGGTTATAATAGATCAATATTGAAAGATAGTATTTAATGAATAGTGGTTTTACCTAAGGAAGATATTTGAGTCATGAAAACCCTTACAGACTTTGTAATTTTTTAATCAATCCTGCATAAGAGGTATAACTTTAAATAAAACATTTAATGTCATGAAATATAAGAGTATCATAATAAAAAAAAATTAATAGGGTTGTATTTACTTCAATAAAAATTAAAAATGGTTTATAGATTAAACATGTCTCAAGGGATTCAATTTTGAGGTAAATAAACCCTTACTACATGAGTAATTCTTGAATAAAAGTCACTGGAAGCTTGAAAATAATATGGTTCTAAAAATACCATGAATTTAATTATTTATAATTCTGAAATACATTATTTTGTAGTATATATATAGAATCCTAGGCATTTAATATAGGGATATTGTTTCTTTTTATATGAATATTGAATACATTATGCAAACACACGCCTAAGGACCGTAACAGTTTAGTGCCTTCGGAGACATAGAAACATAAACATTGGTCCATATGTGAGCTAAATAATCCTCCACTATATTCATCATAACTATAACCCTTCTTATAAATAACATAAATTATAAATTTATTCTTAACATGGTGAAAGGAAACATAAGAAAGGGTGGGATCAGATACTCAAAAATGGTAAACATAAGAGATACGTAAGCATAACATTAAAATAAGGGTATGAGCACATTATCATAACATTTAAAAACCATACCCTACATATAAAAGATTAAAATATTGAATCATGGAATAAATATTGGAATTTAATGAGATATTAATCATTAGATATTCAAAGAATAGGATCCACAAGAGTATAACATTGGAATAAGACATGGTTTTTTGACATACACATAAGTATAGAATATCATTTCCATATTAGTCAAGGATCACAAACAATACTATCATATTGGAATGGGTTCACTCCCCAAACCATAATAGTAGTAATGGTTTAGTCCTAAGACCATCATAGTGGAAAAATTTTCTTATTGAACTAAGTTCACTCCCCATTCTAGTCATATCTTACTCAACCAGGTTCACTCCATGTTATAGTCCAATCTTACTAAACCGAGTTCACTCCCTACTCTATCCCTATCTTACTAAACCAGGTTCACTCCCCATTTTAGTCCTATCATATAGAATAGGGTTCACTCCCCATTCTAGTCTTGTCATACTAAACCAGGTTCACTCCCCATTCTGGTCATATCTTACTAAATCTGGTTAACTCCACATTCCTATTCTGTCTTACTGAACTAGGTTCACTCCACGTTCCAGCCCTATCTTCTTGAACTAGGTTCACTTCCCATTCAATTCATATCTTACTGAACTAGGTTCACTCTCTATTCCAAACCTGTCTATATCATACGGTATAAATATTTACCCAATGCATTATAGGGAGATATATGTCCCATCCATCTTTGGTTATAATGTAACCATTTTCCTTGGTTATCACATAACCAGCCTTCCATCATTATAAAATAACCATCGTCACATAATGAAAATAATACATATGTGTTCCAAAAGATCATAAAACATTCATTATATCATAACCCATGAAATGAATAGAGTTTAAAAAATATTTCATTATATCATAACTTGTTGAAAAGAGATAGGTTTTATAATCATTACATCATTTCATCATAGCATAACCAGTGAAAAGAGTTAGGTTTTATAAGATTCCAATCATTTTATACACCATATAAGAGAAAAAAGTTTCATGAATATATTTTAATTATAATATAAACCATTAAATGTAAGAATAATAATTTTATACTTGGTTCGTATCACAAGTAAATGATAAATTATATCAAAGTATGAAATCTTAGATGGAGAAATATTTTTAAAGATTGCTTGAGAAATTTATTTAAGGAAAATAACATTTCTTTGAAAATAACTTTCTAAAACATAAAACATATTATAAAACCTCTTAATTTAAAATAAAATTTGAAAATTATAAATAAATCTTTTAAAAATCAATTAATACATTTCCTAAGGAAAATATATTTTCTTCTTTGAAGAAAACACTTTTTAAAACATAAAACATTTTACAAATATTTTTATCTCAAAATAACCTTTAAAACTTATAAAGTAATTTTAAAACAAAATAATGCTCATTATTATGGGAATTGTAATTCTTGTTGTACATGTTGAAACAAATATTCCTTTCATATTTTTTTTAAAAGACAAATAGGCATTATTTAAAAAATGACATGAAGTTTACTTTCAAAAAAAATAGTAAAAAGTAAAACATGGGTAAAAATATGATTAATAAATTATTTAGAAAAAATTTTAAAACATTTTTTATTTTTTTTCAAATTTTGGTTTTCTATTAAATAGGTTTTTAGACCGAAAAAATGATTTTTCATAAAAATGTTTTTATAAAATCTTGAGTAAATAAAGGGAGGGAAATAAAGAGAAAACATGTATTCTCATGACATAACCAGAAGAAAATAAAGTTAATGTGTTTCTTGATAGATGGATCATATGATGTTATCATAAAAAACATAGTCATAAACAATACCAAAAAATTATTATACTGTAATATAAAGTCATTACGACTTTTTCAACATTTAATTGTATTCCCACTGATGGAATTACATAAAATGAACCTTCAAATATCCTGAGGATAAATAAATTCATGATAATAAATTTAAATGGGTCTATATATACACCTCATGAAATAATATAGGTTCATACCATAACACACATCTCGAATAATGAAAATTGAGACAAAAATACCTTACTAATTTGTAAACTTTTTCACTATAAACCCTATGAAATAGAGATCCTCAAATGTATATGTAATCCCCAATAGTTTCCAGGATAAGCATCATAATATACATTTATGGTAATTATATACACCACATAAATTAAATTTATGGTGAATATGACATGTGTCTCATCAAATTAAAAAATTGAGACAAAAATCTCCTTCCATAAGTCTTGACTTTCATCATACTTGTTCAAACCTCCTCTTCTTTGGGTATTCTCTTAAGGTTTGAACCAAATTCATCATAGGTTGTATTTATGCCCAAACTATGTATTATTTGATGAGGGTAGGGAATTTTGGGATTTATTTTTGAATATTTTATTTGATCTAAATGTATTTAGATGTGTCAAGGTGTGAGGATAGGTTATGACCTTTTAAAGTTGAGGAGGGGTGGCTTTTTTGTAAATACCAAAAAATATTCACCATTAGGAGATAAATCTTGCCTCAAGTGTCACAAAAATTCATTATTAATGGGTTTGAGGGATTATATGGTCGATAAATAACTCCACCACACAATAAAACACATTTTTTAGACATGTTGTTCCTTATCCTCTAAGTTTCCTTATTTTTACCATTTTGGTTTTCCACTATATTAATTGGTCCTTTTAACCTAAGTAATTTAACAATTTTGAATAAATCAAAATGTGCATTATTAGATAATTTGGACTCAATGATTATTAATATTAAATTTAGTTAATCAAATAAAAATTCCATATTTGTTGAAAATAAATTTTCACACAAGCACATGTAACGTGCAAAACACCATTTTAACCTTAACTGCACTAACACAGTTTTTAATATTTAGTGGTCAATATAGTCATTATAGAAGAACAATTACTCCATGAATAGACACTATTTGATTCTTATTTTTATTTGAAATTCACTTAGAATAATATATAATTTTTCTAAATTTTAAATCATTTAATAAAATATAATTTCTAATAATATAACATTAATATCAGTTTTGATATTATTCATTTAATTTGAATTTAAAAAAATACAATTATGTAATTTGAATATATTATGTTCACACATGTGTAGCATGAAATATTCATCTAAAAATAATGTTACAAAATAATTAATTCAATTTACTTTGCTTTAAATATTTTTAATATCATTTATTTTTCTAATTATTAACTAAATAATTGCTACATTGGTGTTTCTTAGGAATTTATGTAATTATTTAACCTCCAAAAAATTAAAATATAATATCATGATAAAAAAAACTCATTTATATTTCAAAATAATATTTATATATGAAAATATATTGTTTTTACACAATCCCAAATCTTTATAGATATTAAAATCAAGGAAGGTTCATTTTTTGTCTTTTTCTTTACTTAATTTATTATATAGGTATCTATCATAAAAACGTGTCAAAAAAACTCATAAAAATATACCCCAAGGTAATAAGGGTATTTATAGGGAAATAAAATGGATTTTAGACAAATTGGTAGGTCATTTCAACCCTTATATTCTTAATTTAACCACATGATAAACCCATTTTTACCTTAACCCCGGTAAATATTTTTTTCTATTTTTACTATTCATTATGGTAAAAAATTAATTTGACCTTATTAGATAATATAAATTATCTGATTATCAATATAGAATCACTTTTTTAAAATTCCATTCATACAGGTATAAAATTTTAATTTAATGTTAATAATGCAGACACGATGAGAAAACAAGTTTTATAAAGAGAACATGTTCAAAAGTTTACACTGTTTTTATATATAAATTCAATATGAAAATGATTCTAATGACTTTAATTGAACTAATTTTACTTTTAAAAAATTTAAAAAGTAATTTAACTTTATAAATTATTAAAAGAAAAAGGTGGTTTTCAATTAAAATTCAGTATTTTACACTATTCATCAAAAAGTGAAACTTTTCATAAAAATACCTAAAATTCATCCTAAGATAATTTTAAATTTAATATTTCAAAACTGAAGTTTATTTTTTCAAAAAAAATTAAAAAAATATATAAATTTTTTTTTTAAATAAGTGAACCATAAAAAGGTGACAAACTTGATTTTAACAAAAATGATATTTTTAACCATAAAATTACATTTATTCTTATATCTTGTCAATAAAGCACATAGGATGTATTTTAAATATTTTATTTAATATATAATATATAAATTTAATTAAAATCATTCCCTAAAAGTGATTCATTTAATTTATTTAGGTAAAACGTGATTATGTGTATAAAAATAGTTTTTCAAATAAATGGTTTCCTTTATTTTCAAAAGCTTTTTTTATTATTATTTCAAATTAATTTATCATCAAATAATTCATTATGTATATATATATATATTTGTAAAATATATATTGTCATAATTTATTTAATCTTATTTATACTCTCTATTCCAATGGATAGGTTATAACTATCATAATAATATTTTTATAATATGACACATTTCCATTAAACTTAGTGTTGCATGTAACGAAAGAAAAAATCAATATTGTATGTAACACCAGATAAAATCAATATTACATGTAACAAAAATATGAAAGTTATTAGATTCATTTGAAAAAAATATTTCAAAAAAACATTTTATGATACGTTCTACCCCCCTTAAAATGAATTTCTTTTATAAAATTTGTATTGGTAATCGAAGGTTTAACAATTGAAAAACTCCTTCACAGAAACCCACATCGCATAAATAAATAATAATACTTCCTTTAAAATGGAAATTTAGAAATATAACGTAAACACAGAGTAACTCATAACTAGGTTTCCACATAGGATAACATAGTTCAGAAGTGAAGATATGGGAAAAGAAGAAAAACCTAAATAATTATAGAGACTGACAGATATCATTAATCAAAGGAAGGTGGGTGATCCAAAGAAATCTAAAAACCAAAAAACAATAAACCAAAGAGGTGTGTAAAAGGTCATGGATATCAGAAAAAATAATGATAATGGGACAAAGTATTATTCCAAGATTATTTTTATAAATTTTAATATTTTTCATGAGAAGATATACTTACTTGATTTCATTCCATTTCATAAGAACAATCTTGCACTTGGGTTGTGCCTTAATAAATTTCCACTTTATCTCTTACTAAATGAAATAAAAGTGGATTTGTTATTCTTGATGCACTAAAAAATAATATTATCCATAAATAGAATGATAATTCATTTTTTATATATTTAGTTATCATCGGAGAAAAATGGTTAGTACAAGTTATGCATAAATCATCAAATGGTGAGATAATACATTAATCTTTAAATCCTAATTCAAAGTTCTAATTAAACCCTTTCATAAATGGTTATCCTTATAACCCTACCAAAATATTAAAATCCAAAACATTAGAAATAAGGTTACTAAATTTCCAAAATTAACATATCAGTAGTCCCCTATATATCAAAATATATCTCTTGATAGTCATATAACAAACATGTAAAACATGGTAATAACCTGAATTATCATAGAACCTCAATTAAAACATGCATGATTCCTCATTCCTTTAATAAAGACACATATTAATAAATATATTTCATATATCCAATAATGTTTTAAACTTTTTAAATGATAACATAAACCACTTTTTAGAAAATATTTTATCAATTCAGAGGTCATCAATACTATCCAGTATAATTTATCTATATTAATCATCTCTTCATCCAAACTAACCACCATTTTTTCAACATTAGTAACATATTAAGGGTTACCTTCCCAAAATAAAAATATCACCATTCCATTGAATCACTCTTCCAGACCATCAATATCATGAAACACATTCTTTCAAATCCTTAACAAAAAGCATATAATGAACAATCCTTATTATGATTCATAATTTCTAAATACAAATACATAAATACTTCATTCCTTCCACTTAAATGATTGGAATATAATAGGTCCATCCTTGGTCTAGAAGTTAATTCTTGATTCAGGGCATTGATTGGAGTAATTCCCATGTTCTCCATAGATAATACGTTGAACTACTCAAAAATTTGTCTCTATATGATGTTATTTTCATTATAGATAACATATTCCCCTCCATTTGAGAAATTTCTTCAGGTTTTTTTCCACCTTCTTGAAATTTAGGAAGCTGAATCTGCTTTCTTATATGTTCATTACCACATTGACATTCATAAAATTCCATCATCCTCTTATTTGATGTGTTATGAATCGCACTAAAGTTCATGTTCTTAATAATATATAATGGTAGATTATTAGGCATAATCAAAATATCATTCTCTATTCATCATCAAATTTGGTTTCTCATAGGCATTGAATTTTCCATCAAATTCAATGTTAATATAATTCCTTCTAATTCTGTCCATTTACTATAAATAAAAAGCACATTGTAATGAATAGTAATCATAGTGGGGAACAACATAATTATGAAAAATCACTAATAATATGTCAAAATCATGACATCTTCTTAAATTTATAACATGTTTGGTTTATCCAAGGTCATTCATGATCGTACTCTATTTAAATCCTTCATGATATTTCATAAAGAGTTTGTGAATTTCCAAAGCAGATCCCCTATAAGTGTCAAACCATGTGTGCAGTAAGATTTGTTATCACGCACTAGTTCCTAATTGAGTCTAGATCAATATGGTGTTTTCAAGGTTTTTACCCCTAGGTATATCTATTCTAAATCCACGTCCACTTGTATTATATATACATGGATTTAATTTCTTGGAAACAAATCACTCTATCCTTTACCAAAATTCTAGGAAACTTTCCTAAACTTTGACTCATCCTTAGACTTATCCTCGGATACATACCTAGATATATCCTTATAAATATCCCTTGGGATGTCACTAAAGTTTTCTCATCCTAGTTTCCAAATTTTAACTAAACCTTTACTTTTATACAAACTATAGTGAAACCAACTTTTCATACATGGATATTACAATTTTTTAGATAAATATTCACTATATTACCCAAACACATGTCCGGGGACTATAATAGTTTAGTGCCATTGGAAACATAGAAACATAAAAACTGGTCCATAAGTAAACTATGTCATCTCCCACTACATTCTTCATAACTAACAACCTTTTTATGAATATCATACATAATACATTTCTTCATAACCAAGGGAAATGAAACCTAAAAAAGTATGAGATTAGAAGCTCGGTAAGGGTGAACAAGGGATATACATAAGAATAACATGACAATAAGAGTATGAGTACATGAGAATGTCATTTAAAAACCATACCTACATATCAAATATAAAAATATTGAATCATGGAGTAAAAAATGTATTTTTATACAACATTAATCATGTGATTATCAAATAACATGAGTCATGTGAGAATACCATTAGCATAAGACATGGATTTTTTAAATAATCATAAGTAGAGAAATTCATTTCTATATTAGTCAAGGCTCACTTCCAAGAATATCATATTAAAATGGGTTCACTCCCCAAACCATCATAGTAGTCAAGGTCCAATCCCAAGATCATCATAGAGGGAAAAAAATCCCTTACTGAACTGAGTTCACTCCTCATTCTAGTCTTGTATTACTAAACTAGGTTCACTCACCATTCCAATCATATCTTATTGAACTGGGTTCACTCCTCGTTCTAGTCATATCTTACTGAACTTGGTTCACTCCCCATTCTTTTCATCTCTTTATAAACCAGGTTCACTCCCTTTTTCGGTCCTTTCTTACTGTACTGAGTTCACTCCTCATTCCATTATTGTCTAACTAAACCAGGTTCACTCCCCATTTCAACCCTACCTTACTGAATCGGGTTCACACCCCATTCTAATCATGTCTTACTAAATTAGGCTCCCTACTCATTCCATTCATGTCTTACTGAACTAGTTTTACCCCCAATTCTAGTTCTATCTTAATAAACGGAGTTGACTCCTCATTCTAGTCTTACCTATCTCATGAGATAAAAATATTTACCAAATTCATTGGAGAGGGATATAGGTCCCACACATCTTTGGTTGTAAAATAACCACCATCATTGGTTATCATGTAACCACCATCCTTGTTTATAACATAACCACTAACACATAATAAAAATCACACCTATATGTTCCACAAGATCATAAACCATTATTCATATCATAATCCAAGAAATGAAAATGGTTTCACAAACATTTCATCATATCATAACCTATATAAAAGAGAAATGTTTCAAAATCATTTCACCTTTTCATCATATAATAATCCATGAAAAGAACTAGGTTTTACAATATTTATATCAAGGTATGACCTATAGAAGATAAATTGGATTCATGAAGATCCTATCATTAGAACATAAACCATTTTGAGAAAAAATAAGAATGATATCCTTGGTTTACATACCCATTAAATTATGAATTATATCAAAGGATTTCATCTTAAATTGAGATGTATTTTGAGAAATTTCTTGAAACATTTCTTAATGAAAATAACCTTTCTTTTCAAATCACTTTCTAATACAAAAAACATTTTCAAAATCATTTTCATTGAAAATAACATTTGAAACTTATAAATAAATATTTGAAAACCATTTAAAACATTTCATGAGGAAAATGTCCATTCCTCTTTGAATAAAAAACTTTTTAAAACATAAAACATTTTAAAAAAATTATTCAAAAATAACCCTGAAATATTATAAAGTAATCCTTAAAGAAAAGAATGGTCATGACGACGAAAAGTTTCATTCATTCCATACATGTTAAAACAAACATTCCTTTCAAATTTTTGGAAAAAAATCAAATGGACATTATTTTGTAAAATGACATGAATATCACTTTCAAAAAAAATTAAAAATTCAAATATGGGAAAAAATTCACTTAATAAAATATTTAAAAAAAATTAAATACTTTTTTGAATTTTTTTTTCGAAAACATGGTTTTGGATGAATAAAGGGTCGTGATTGAAAAGTAGATTTTTCATAAAAATTTGATTTTTAACTCTTGATTACATGAAGGGATAAAAATAAAGGGAAAAATATATTCTCATGAAATAAACAAAGGATAAGAATGGTCATTTTTTCATGAAACATGGATCGTATGATATTATAATCAACAACATAGTTATAAAAACACGATAAATGATGCAATTTTAACATAAAATCATTACCACTTTGGTAACTTTTAATCGTATGACCCATTGAGGAATAACATAAAAATAATGTCATGACCCAACCCAATCGGGCTCATGCCACAACTACCTCAAGATAATCTCCATAGGTCATGGGTGGTGACAAGCATCGAAATACATAACTAGTATGGGAGGACTTTGCCTAATGTACTTATACGCACACACCCGACCATATCATAGCAGGAGTACAGAGGAATAATAAAAAATGATACATCTAGGGAACAAAACATGCATGTAAAAACGTCTAGTGTATACAAGAGTATGATGGTGTAATACTAAAAATTAAAAAGGGAAAAATACAAGCCCAACCTAAAAGATGTCCCAACCAAAAAAATTGGAAAAGTAAATTTTGAGAGAGCCTGGCTCGGAATATCCAAGCTCTAACCACTATATGCATCCAAATGCACCAAGTATCTATATGCTCCACAGTAATCACCATCAACATTTATTTTATCTTTATAAGACATGACACATGCAAGGAAATATCAAATAGGGGTGAGTATATACATACTTAGTAAGACATCCTGAAATCTAAAGGTCGAGTAGTAAGAGACGCGATAGAAATAGATAGATCAAACCAAAGAAAGAGAGTAAAAAAATCCAAGAATAAAGATACATATACATATATATATATTCAACAAAAGAATCCACATTGAGAGAAAAAAGGGGATATCTATCTCATATCCTAGACCAAGAAAATAGTCCCATCAGTTCCAAAAGGTCCATGAATGATTCCAATAATATCATTTTTCAGTCCATAGAACTAACTATGTAGAAGTCCCATGCCTTAACACTATGACACAGAGTCAAAGGGTCATAATCTCTATGAAGATTAAATGTTCTCTAAAGCATCAGGGTGTGAAACTCAGTTTAAAGAGGATACGAACCCTATCTAATAGGGGTACCACTTGTTGGATAGAGGACTTGATCCCTACTATATTAGGGAGTACAACATAGTAGGTAGAGGACCCTCTCCATAAATTCATAGGGGGTACCACTAAGTATACAGAGGACTTGTGCCCTAGTCCGTTTGGGGGGTACCACTCTTTTGGTTGATAACCCATGCCCTAGTCCATCAAGGGGTACCACTCAGTAGGTAAAAGACTCTCACCCTAATTCCATACGGTGTACCACTCTTATGATCCTACCTAATCAATTTCATTTTCAAGAACCACATAAAGAAACACCACACTCATAAAACATCACATCATATCTCAAAATCAACTATGAAGGGCACCATCACATTCTACGAAGAAAAAACTCTGGATAGGTTACTCATGGGCCAAAATATGAGTCCAAAAAAAGGATATATGATAGGTAGAAGGTTAATCTTGAAGGAAGAATAGGGTACACAGTGTGTAAGGGGAACCTCATGGTGTGTGGTACTGCATCTCTGCTTGGATGTGTCTATGTCGGTACACGACTCACTACCTGTGTAGCACTACTTGGCATGCTGAGGGACTACACAATGTGCCTTAGCCACCTGGGGTCCTGCATGTGCTTCACGTTGTGTCCATGTATACTTTCTCATGTCTATGTACAAAGTTATATAGTGTTTCTTCCTACATGGGGTCTTATCCATGTACTTTTTCACATGAACTGTCCAACCAAGAGGGTAACATAGTGTGCGACCCAGTCACATAGTGATTGATCCTTAACTTTTCAAAAACCCTAGCACCATTGCAGTAGGGTTACTACATGGTGTGTGTTCATCCAAGTTCATGTAGTTTAGTTAGGTTTTTTAAAAAAAGATAGATCTTATTCTGGTGTTCTAGATCTAGCTCATGCACCTTCGAATCCACCGTTTGACCACCTGAAAATGGTGGGTCTTCCTTTGACCGGCGATTCTGACCCTACGATGGCCATAAATTGAAACTCCATCGCTTACCACACAAACCAAAATATTTTTTTTCCACTCGAGAACCTCTCATTTCCTAACTGGTATGCCAATCCTTGGTGGAATCACCCACATCCCATAAATTCTTCAAATCCATCCCTGATTCTCTAATCCATTCCTCGTACACGAATTCACTATGAATCAGGGGTTCCAATTGTAACAACCCAAAATTTTATCAATTAAATGTCCCTTTTTAAAATTATTTTATTTGGTATAAAACACATACATAACATATAGAACCCAATAAAAACATCATTCTCACAAATTAATAATGAAATAAGTGGTCTTTATAAAAATTAGGAAGCCAATACTGATAGAATAGTAACATGAATAGTAGAATAGTAATATGACCATTAGGAATAGTAATTCATACAATAGAATGGTAACCTCACCTATGAAAGTATAAATAAAATTTATGTATCTCATAAATGAAAATATGATATAACTAAATAATATTATAAGTAAATAAGTGTTTTAAAAATAATAAATTAATATTTGGTGTTATTTTTAAAACCTAAATTTTTATTTACAATTCTATAATTAATATAAAATATTAAAATAAACATTATTTCCATTAAATATAATCATAAAATAATATTATGTTTTATTATAATTATAAATTAATTTTATGAGACCTTATTTATTTTTTCAAAGGGTCATAAAATCGATTATAATATTAAAATCAGTATTTTTTAATAAATAGTGATTCTATTTAAAAATAAGATTTATCATATTTAGAAAATTATTTTCATAAAATAGAGTCCATTTTTGAAATATAAACATTAAAAAATAGTTAGGTTGATTTTTTGGGATTTTTCTGAAATAGTTGAATTTTTCTGAATAGTGAAATACTGTAATTTATGGTATTTAACAAATACATGAATTTTTGAGTCATGAATGATGTATGGATGAGGTAATCACCCATTATTTTGAACACTTCAGAACCATTTACTATATTTAGTCATAATAATCATCACTATTTATGGTCTTGAGATGAAATAATAATCAAATGAATAAAATAATCAAAAAACACCCCTCTCTACCCCTATAAATACCATTAATCACCACCTCTTCTCCTCGGACCTTATAAGCCTTTTAGCTTGTATAATTTTTATCCAATTACTTTCGAAAGCCTCTTCCCCACATCCAAGAGATTCTGGTTTCAAAAAAAGACCAAACCCAAGTGCCTTAAGGAGGTTCTAAATAAGATGATATTAAAGAGGTAAAATCATCCTTCTTTCTATTTTAATTTCATTTCTTAACCTCTCCTCACCCACCCACCCCCCCCCCCCCAATACAAAGTGGAATAATAACTCCAATATCATATATAATATAATTTTATTGTTTTTATGTAATATCCATCAAAAAATCTCTTCTCTCCTCCTTTAATTCTAAAAAATGAAAACATCATCCTTGATGTGTCGATTCACCACCTTCATGGATGATGGGTTTTCATTTTCCATTACTTCATTCAAGGTTGGTCATAAAACCATTATTATGGTTAAAAAGTATTTTAATATTCATATTTAAAATTTTTTAATGTTCTAGAACTATTTTATAAATATAATATTTAATAGACCAAAATTATTTCTTGATTGATGGAAAAAACACATAAATAAACTAAAAATTTTCCATTAATGTTTTATCAAATGTATCATCCTCATATCATAAAAAATGATATATGAAAAAATTTAAAATTAAATATTTTCATTAATAACACATAATTTAACTTCAATAGAATTAACCTCAATTTAAAATAACTTTCATAATTATATACAAGTAAAACAACCATGAAGACCAAGAAAACTAACACTCCGAGAACCATGATATTAAACTCTATAAACCATAAAAATGGCCATAAATTAACTTAATAAAATTATAATAAATAAAATACATGTATAATTGGTTCTAAATTAATTATTTAATTAATCTTATTTTATTATCCATGATATTAAGTTCAAGTCCAGAATTCTTTCGAACATAAGGTAAGGGGATTCTTGAACCCAACTCCCTTTATTTGGGTTATTCCTCTTTCTATACCACATTTTATTGTGTATATTCATTTAATGTTCCTTAAATATAATTTCACTATTATTCCATTTTATTTTTCAGGATATACATGTTTCCAATCTTGTTTTATGAAAAATACAATGATTTTCTAATAGAAATATTCTTTCCAAAATACATCTTGAATCCTCTAGAGTTGTTTCTTATTTGCTCAAGAATGATGATCCTTATACCAAATAATTTTTCCATTATTCATTTGGTAACCCTAATTTTATTAATAATTTATTAAGTCCTTTTGAAACCCAATCTTTTATATGGGTTATTACATGAATTTTATTGATATACATTATATGTGGCATGCATGATTATGTAAATGTCATGATGTGATGGGTGGGACCAGAAATATATATCCCTCCAATGAATTGGTAAATGTGATGCATCTCATGATATGATGTGTAATATGCATGAAAATTATTATAGATTTGATCATAATTATTATGTTTTGATTATGAATATATTTTATGCATGAACATTATGTTATCTCTATTCACAACTATGTGTGGTATTTGAACACTAAGACATGATGTTTCATTTTTATGAATTTCCACATTACATGACTTTATCTAAATTTTCTTATCATGATGTTTATAATTATCCCATTTTTATGTTGTGATGACTATTATTATTATGTTCACTCATGTTATATTGATTCATGCCCCTAATTCTTTCTCTTGTTGGGATTTTAGCTCACCCATTTCTTTGATGTATATCCTCATATAACTAAATGCACTAAGGAGAAAGTGAGATTTATAATGATAAAGAATATTTTTTGAAAAAAAAATTATGTATTATTATTTAAAATTTATGTATGTTATTAATTTTCCCAAGATATTGAACCATCAGATCCTAGTTTTGTAATGTTATTATGGTTTTTATCATTAAAATGATGTAATAGACATGTAAGAAAAATTGGGGTCTCTATATTTGGTATCATGGAATGATTTAGTAAATTTGGGAATTATTATTAGAGAACATTAGTGAAAACCATTTGGATAAGACTAAGTATATGTAAATATCCAAGAATATTTTTTTAGAAAAATTCTTCATAAAGGGATCCCATAAGATATTCATTTAATTCTAATTACATAAAGGGATAAATTATTCATGCTTTGTTGACTAATGTTTTGTTAAAATCATTATTGTTTTAAAAAATGGTGGGTACTAGGGGAAACTAGGCCAACAAACCAAGTGAGGGATAATGAAATTATTTCCCAAATAACATCCCCAATGTAATGGCAGGTGGAGTTCATAACTTCATAGAAATTATTACCTAGTTCTCTCGGGATATGAATAATAAACCGAACCATACAGAATGTTTTCCTTCACCCAAGATGGATAAACTAGCCATTTAGTCCTTTATACTTCAATGACCACTAACGTTTAGTGGATCTTCTGACCCACTAGTCGCAAAACTGGGGGTCAACTTAATAGAGAATATCTTTTTTTGTGATTCATTATTCTAAGAACGAGAAGGTTACTCTAGTTGTATATCGTTTATATGGAGAGGCCTATCAATGGTTGGAATTGATAAAGAACACCAATATGAATGATGGAATATAAGAGATGCAGTGGGAATACTTTAAGAAAATATTTCTTAATAAGTATTTCCCTCGGACTCTTCATATAGATATTGAGAGATAATCCATAGATCTTAAGAAAAAGGAAGGTGAATCTGTCCTGTATTACAAATAAAATTTCACAATAATAACAAAGTACACCTCATGTTTTTTATCAATAATGATATAATAATAGATAGATTATTTATTGGTTTAAAACCACACCTTCTAAAGGATCTAGATATTCGAGAATTTGAAATTGATGAATAGTTTTTTTGATGTGAACTCAAAGTGGAGATGGAGTTTGGATAATGTTCCCATGGCTATGGAGATAAGAAACGAAAGATGGAGTTTCAAGTAGGAGGATCTAATGAAAAATGGTGAAAAGAAATCTCAACCACTCACATGTCAATAATTTTGATAGAAGCATCATGGGAACTGCCTCAAAAGGGAAAGGAAATTTTATAATTTTCAGAGAGAATTCCACTAAGCTCATTAATGTTAAAGATACAAGAATAATCTATCCAATGTGATAGAGTAATGGAGATAAAATCCCATGGTTTAATTTTCAACTATCATCACCCGAAGCCACCAAATCCAAATGTAAAAGGGAATTATTATTCCACTACTACTGTTGAAGTGGAGTGAGAAAATTAATTCGTACAAGGTACTCTTACTATCCACTCAAGAATGGAAAAAACATATTTGATTCTAGTTCAATGAATTCCTTTAAATCCATCAAGTTTTATAGAACTATTAAATCAAATTATCAATACCTTAAAGTAGAGATATTTTTAAAAAATCCTATTGGTGTGATCATTACAACTTAAGTGTTGTAATCTTCTCTTGTTAGCATATGTGGGAAGATTCTTCCAGTGAATCTCATAATACATACCTTGGTGGAATTCAATGATATACTAGTTGTAGATTGGATCTTATTATTTATATAACACTTAAACTATTAAGAAAATGTAATATATTTTCATATTACAAACCATCCTTGATCCTATAAAAATGCAAGGAAGACCAAGAATCTCCTTTGGAAAATATATCAACGGTGTGGGTGTTAATGCCCTATGAAGAGCAAACCTCACTTAAATGACTGAGTCGAAAGAAGGTATCAACCTGAAGGAAATTCCCATTGTTAGGGAATACACTAAGGTATTTTCTGAAGGGCTGCCTAGGAATCTCATATAATGGGAGGTATGGTTATCAATAGACTTATAGATGGAGCCACTCCTGTCTCAAAATTCCCTAACATGATGAACCAAATCGAACTGGAAGAGCTAAAGAAGCAGCTGGAATAACACTTATAAAAAGGGTTCATATCCCCTAGTGCATTACCTTGGGGTGTTCCATTTCCCTTTGTAATGAAAAAGTATATACCAATGTGTCTTGGTATAAATTACTGGGAGATCAATAAGATCGCTATAAAGAACACATATCCTCTTCCAAGGATTTATAACCTGTTTGATTAATGGTAGGGAATACATCATACCTTTCCCAAATGATTTCTCAAACATATATCCAAGAGAATATCAATGAGGAAAAAAGGGATGATTTTGAACTACAAAAGAAGGTGTAATAAGCAATGGAATGTAAGCTACATAAGTTCCACATTGAGGATGATGGTGTGGTTCAATTTGGAATTAAGATTTGTGTGCCTTCTTCACCTAATAAAAAGAAGGAGATAATGGATAATACACATATCTCATATTTCTCCATCCATCCTAGAAGTAAAAAAGATGTATCGTGATCTTTGAGAGCAATTATAGTGTGATAACATGAAGAAGTATTTTACGGGGTATATCTTAAGGTGTTTGGTATGTTATAAAGTTAAAGTATAGCAATAAATGTCCAAAGAAATGTTTCAACCATTTCCTATAAACACATGGAAATGAGATAATGTCACCGTTGACTTTTCCACTGGTCTCCCAAACACATCCAATGGAATCAATGTGATATGGGATGTGGTGGATCAACTCACCAAGAGTGATCACTTTATTTCTATTTGGGAAGATTTAATACTTGAACAACTTTCTAAGATATATGTGAAGGAAGTGGTGAGGCTTCATGGGGTTACACTTTTGATCATATCTGATTGTGATCCCAGGTTAACATCTAAATTCTAGAGAATTATTCAACATGGTTTGAGTACTAAATGTAATTTCAATATGGCCTATCACCCCCAAACTAATTTTCAAAATGAAAGGAATATTTAGACTCTTGAGATATGATGAGACCCTAATAAATGGAATTAAATGGTGGATGGGATTATCATCTCCCATTAGTTGAGTTCTCATATTAAAATATCTGACACTAGAGTATTCAAATGGATCCATATGAAGCTCTGTATCAGAAGCGATGTAGAACTCGAAGTTTTTGGGATGATTTTGAAAAAACAAGCTACATGGATCTAATATTTTGTAAGAAATGACTGAGAAGGTTCAAGCCATCCAAAAACTCCAAAAATATACTTAGAGTTGGTAGAAGAGCTACGCTAACAACCATCAAATGGATATGAAGTTGGAATTTAGAGAAAATATTTTACTTTGAATATCACCATGGAAGAGATTCATGTGTTTTGGAAGGAAATGGAAGATTATCCCAAGGTACATTGACCCCGTTGAGATCCCAGATCACATAGGACCAGTGGCCTATTAGATTTCAATTCCGCCAACCATGTCTCAAGTTCATGATGTATTCCATGTATCCCTTCTATGTAATTACCTACTATATCCCTCACTTGTATTGAACTCAAAGGTTGTATAGTTGGAAGATGATCTCTCTTATGAGGAGCAGTAGGTAAAGATTTTGGACCAGAGAGACAAGGTTCTATGAAAGAAGACCACACACATGATAAGGGTACCATATAGAATCCATAAGTATGAAGAGGTGACGTGGGAATCATAAAAGTGATGAATGATAAGTTCCCCCACATGTTTTCACCTTAGTATTTAAATTGAAACTTTGAGGAAAAAAATCTAAAGGGGAAATAATTTGACAACCCATAATTTTATCAGTGGGATTTTACTTTTTATAATTATTTCATAAGGTATTAAACACATACATGACATAGATAACCTAATAAAATATCATTCTCATAAATGAAGTTTGAAATAAGTGGTATTTATAGAAATTAGGAAACCTATACCGATGAAATAGTAACCTAACTATTGGAATGGAAATATGACCATTAGAAATATTAATATTTCCAATAGATTAGTAACCTGACCTTTAAAAGTATAAATGAAATTATGAGATAATTAAATCATGGTATAAGTAAATAAGTATTTTAAAAATGATAAATTAAGTGTTGGTATTTTTGTAAAACATAAATGTTTATTCCCAATTTTATAATTAATATAATGATTTAAAATAAAAATTATTTTCATTAAAAAAAATTTATAAATTAATATTATATTTTATTATAATTATAATATAATTTTAGGATACCTTTATTAATTTTTCAATGGGTCATAAAATCGATTATAATATTAAAATCAATATTTTTTTAATAAATAATGATTTTGTTTAAAAATTAAAATTTTCATATTTATAAAATTATTTTCATAAAATTAAGTACATTTTTTAAATATACACATCAAAAAATGGTTATGGTGAATTTTTGGGAATTTTTAAAATAGTTGAATTTTTTTGTGAATAGTGAAATACAGTAATCTATGATATTTAACAAATACATGACTTTTTGAGTCATGACTTATGTATGGATGGGATATGAAACCATTGGTTTTAAATCTCCTAATAAATTTACATTATATATTCATATGAATCACTGTTATTGGGTATCCCTGATCCAAAATAATAAACAAATGAATAAAATAATCAACAAACACCCTTCCCACCCCCTATAAATACCACCCATCACAACGTATCCTCATAAAACCTTATAATCCTTGTTTCTTGTCCAAATTTATCTGAATTACCTTCCCAATCATCCTTCCCATTTCCAATATATCTTTTTCTCGATAAAATACCAAATGAAAGTGTCTTAAGGAGGTTCTTAGGGAGATGATGTTCAAGAGGTAAAATCCTCCTTCTTTTTCTTTTAATTTATTTTATTTTCTTATCCTCTATTCACCTCCCTTATCAAAAGTGGAATGATAAATCCAATATCATATATAATATAATTTTATTCTTTTAATGGAATATCCATCAAAAAAAATCTTCTCTCCACCTTTTATTCTAAAAAATGAAAACATCGTCCATGATGTGCCGATTCACCAACTTCATGGACGACTAGTTTTCATTTTCCGTTACCTCCTTCAATTATGGTCATAAAACCATTATTATAGTTAAATAAGACTTTAATATTAATATTATAGCTTTTTTAATGTTCTAAAACTAATTTATAAACAAAATATTTAATAAAATAAAATTATTTTTTGATGGGCAGAAAAGTCGTGAGAATAAACTAAAAATTTATCATCAATGTTTTACCAAATGAATCATCATAATATCATAAAAATGATACATGAGAACATTTAAACTTATTTAAGTTTATTAATAACTCATAATTTAACTTTTCTATAATTATTCTCATTTTAAAAGAACTTCCATAATTATATACAAGTAAACCATCCAAGAAAACCAAGAAAAAAACACTCCTGGAATGATGAAATTGAACTCTATAAATCCTCAATATGGCCATAAATGAATTTAATATATAAAGGCCTAGTTTATTACTTGTAATAATTTGAAATATTTATACATATATTCTTAGATCCAAGCACTGAGACGACATGCGATTATATGGTCCGGTGTTCCCAAAATTAATGTTATAAAAATATTAAATATATTTTATATTAAGCATGTGCAGTTTCTTAAAAATAATGAGATAACTCTTAAAAAAGCTCAGAACATAAATTTGAGACCAAATTTGAGTCTTGAACACATTTTTTACCATATTAGTGACCTAAAATGGGTCGGTGTGGGGTGTTTGGATATCTCACACGTTGGCAGTGCGTTCAGCTGGTTAATTAATTTAATTAATTTAATTTATTTAATTTATTCAAACTAATTGGACTCCTATCAGAATACTGCTATAGGGGTTTTCCCAAGGTTAACCTAATAACATTGGGACCATTAATATATTATTATTCTTCTCCATCCATTGGTGAATTGACTCCTAACGATGATGAATCTCTTAATCGGAGCAGATCAGGACACAGAAAACACAATGACTTCCTTCAATAATTAGTGGGCACATTCTTTGATGAAGAACAATCCAATATCTAGGTAGGACTCTTTAAACTATAATATACACCCATTTGACTAAATTTAAGGATCAAGATCAACTTATTACCTTTTATCTATGCTAATTTTGGCCTTTTCATGTTCCCATTAATTAAAATCTATTTTGTTATTATTGTTTTCTAAACCCAAATATCCTCATTCTTTATTATTGGACAATAACACTAGGAAATTATTAGTTAAAAATTTTCTGTGGTGATTTTATCCCTTTATTCTTTTTTTTATTCACTAATTGGACCACACAGTCTTGGTATGACATTGTTAGGCGACACCAAGCCCAATCATACCCCTATAATCTCAATGAATCTACATGTGAAGGATGGATAAATAAACCGAGGATTCTTTCTAATGGATTATAGTTTTAGAGTGATAATTTTGATGATTGGAAATCAAATCATTGGTGAAGGAAGGAACTGATCATGCGCGATGTGAGATAATCTGTGTGAAGCTTCGGGAACTGGATTTGCAGCCATCGGAGGACTGGAATCTACCAACCGGAGTTAGATCCACTAATTAAGGTAAAATCCAAGGCTAAAATTTAATGTATAAGACTATATCTAGTATGTGGATAGTGGATATGAGTTTCTGGGAAAATCCTGACAAAACACGGTGTGGTTCGAAGAACACACGGCATGTCAGGCTCGATGTTGTTGTGGCTAGGGATTTGATATTTTATGAGGATGGCATGAAATATATCCCTCCTATATGTTGTGTACATCTTCCTTGGGTGGATGAGCCATCTGGATAATGACATGGATAGAACCCAGTGTGGGAAGATGCGACCAGAGGCACACCGTGTATTGAAGTACACAGAGATGGCTTGAGTACACAGATACGGGATGGATACACGGACACAACCAAGCACACGGGCGGGACCCCGAGTGGTGGGAACATCATTTATATCACTTAAAAACCATGTACTTCTACATGGATTGGGAGCCTTGTTCTATCTAGAAGAATATCTAGGTGATAGAGCAGGACCACACATAGTGTGTGTCCCCTCACATGCCTTGTATAGCTTGAATCCTTTTGTGGAAACATCAAACTCATGTATCTCCTTCATTTGGACTCAGATTTTTACCATGAGTAGCCTATCCTATGTTTTCTTCCACATATAATGTGATGTTTCTCTCTATTTTGGATTTTGGGATATGGTGGGATATGTTCCTTACATGATTCTTATTGAGGTGACACTTAAAGACAACAGTGATCAAGTAGGATCACCATAGAATTATTATAGAGTGGAACCCATATCAGTTTGGGTGTGGGTATTTTATATACTGAGCGTAACCCCCTATTGGATAGATCACAGGTCCTTGATACTTTAGATTGGACCCCCCCCCCAAATCATACTAAGGTGGGGGTCTTCAACCTATAAAGTGGAACCCCCATCAATTTGGTTGTGGGTCCTCTATCTATCGAGTGGACCCCCCTATCAGATAGAGGGTGGGTTCCTGTGACTTCAGAGTTGAACCTCCCTATCGCATTAGGGCATGGGTTTTCAACCAATATATTGGAACCCCCTTGACAGACCAGGGTGAGGGTCCTCTATCTATCGATTGGAACCCATTATTGGATAGGGATCAGGTTCTTGATGACCAGAGTTAAATCCCCCAGACGTACCAGGGTGTGATTCATCTATCTACTAAGTGGAACCTCCTAGCTGATAGGTTGTGGGTCCTCATGACACTAGAGTGGAACCCCTATCACATCAGGGTGTGGGTCCTTGACCTTTTGAGTGGACCCCCCCTGGATGCATTAGGTCATGAGTCCTCTAGGAATACATATATAGTGTAACCCCCCTGACACACTAGGTAATAGGTACTATACTTGGAGATTGTTCCCCCTTGATTGTGTGACATAGTGGCAAGGCATGGACCTTTTAATAGTTACTTTTGGGTAGATGTGTGAGATTTTGGGAATCATTGATGGACTTTTGGAACTAATGGTGACTCTTTTCCTAGGATGGGCTCTTAGATGGAGATTCTCTTACTCTCTCATTTGGGATTTTTTTTATCATATATATATATATATATAACTGTACCTTTGGATCTGGATACTCTCTTACCATGGGCAGTGAATATGCATAGGGTATGTCATGTGCTTTCCATGTTTAGATTATCCTGGTTGGATGAGTTTACTCTCCAACTATGGTTTGATAAGACTCGATGTGTAGTTCTTCAACACACCATGTTGAGACCCTTGTGCTTGGATGAGGTTACTATTTCTCTTATTTTGGGTTGATCTGCATCTTGTTTACTATCTACAATCTTTCTCTTCCTATTGTTTCTCTTACTTCTCCCCCTTTTAGCTTTTGGGTCATCCTACTAGGTATGTATATACTCTCCACTACATGGTATTTTCCCGCAAGTGTCGTGTCTTATACAGTTAATGGATGGGTCAGCAGTGACTTCAATGGAGCATAGAGATATAGGGTGCTTTGAATCGTGAATGGTGGTCATAGCTTGGAAATCAGGAGATAGGCTATCTAATTAGTTTACTTTCCAGATTTTTCATGTTGGGACATCTTTCTGGTTGGATGTGTATTTATCCCCTTATACTTTTCAGCTTTCACTATTGTACTCTTGTGTACCCTATAGGTTTTCCATGGTTGGATTACATTCTAACTATTGAACCCTTTTATTACAATTCCTCTACAGTTATGCATTGATATGGTCAGGTGTGTGCATACAGGTACATTAAGAAAATACCGCCTATTTAGGATATGTCTTCCAGCGCTTGTCACCACCCTGTTGCCTATAGAGGCGGGCTTAGGGTAGTTGCGGCTTGAGTCCTGGTTAGGGTCAGGTTATGATATATTGGTATCAGATTAGTTCATTCCTTGGGGTGATTTTTGGAGTAGTACCCTTATGAGTAATTGGTTGCAATTTTGTGAAATGGTGTCAAAGTGTTTCATGTGCGGCTCTTAGACAAGTTAATCTAGTGATGGTACAGGTGGTCGGTATATTTATTCACCAGGACCTTGACTGCCTTCTTTTTGACTCAGCATACCAAGACATTGGTTGCATGGATCAATGGTAAATACATCATATATGACTAATACGTTGATTTTCCTTCTTGAGTCAAATAACCTATTTTATTTATATATATATAAAATATATATATATATATATATATATATATGCTTATCTGACTGTGAAACATCTTGATTAAAATTTCAGGATGCCTCCATGATGACATCCAGCATGGATAGTAGTTTCGGATTGTGATGATGATTCAATGAGCGATGAGGCCTCAGTTCAAGGTCCATCACACAAGATTATTTCTCCATGTGGGTAAGTAGAATCACCTCCACCTATTGAGTAGTAGATCAGCCCAGTAGAGCATGTTGAGGATGTGCATAGGATTAGAGCACTTCGTGAGTTCCAGTGCCAGAGGCCACTGAGGTTCTGTGGCCAACCATATCTATATGGAGTAAAGGATTGCCTAGATTTAGTGGTATGTATCTTTATACTTATCCAGAAACTGACAGATCAGTTGGTTACATTGGAATCTAACCTTTTCCATAGACTAGCTGGGTATTGGTGGAGTTTTGTTACCCAGATGCACAATGAGTCGATGATCTCACGGACTGACATCCAACATTTTTTCTGTGAGGAGTATTACCACTCTTGTTTGCAATCAGTTTTGATTCACGAGCTTCTATAGCTACATTAGGGAGGTATGATAGTGTTTGGGTATGTAGAGAGTTTTATAGACCTTACTCAGTACTCACTCGATATGATCTTGGATTACTTCTGAGAACAGAATTTTGAGATGGTACTCTTTAGATAGATATGTTCCAGTGTGGTTCTTTTTTACATCCCCACCTATGTCGAGGTGTTATATAGGGAATTGGTGATAGATATATTCTTTTCATAGGGATAGTAGGCAACTAGATATGGCATTGTATATTATAGAGCTGAGTCATCTATAAAAGCTAGTAGGCGTCAGCCGACAGGGTCTTGGTGCAGGAGACCTCTCCGTGATTAGACTCAAGAATGTAGTCACACGCATCACAGAGGAACATGATAGCTAGAAGAGGGGCGGTTCTAAACTTATGAAGGGTGAGGTCACATGGCCTGAGAATACCCGACCAAATGTGAAGAGAGTGTAGGCATATATCTGATGGACCACCAATGTCACAACCCGACCAAAGTCGGGGATCGAGTTGGAACTACCTCAAGCCTGACTCAATAGTCCAAGGGGTGGAAAAAAGCGTTGAAGGCACAACTAAACTTGGGGAGGCCTTTTCTTAAGTACCCTTATGCACACACACAGCCAACTCAATGTAAAAGTGTAGTGGGAAATAAATTAAATGTGCAACACTTCTGAAAATAAACCAAACATGCATGGACCTCTAAAAGTACGGTAGTGTAATCTAAAAAGAAATGGGGAAAATACATTCCCAACCAGAAATGTATCCCAACTGTTGGAACCGGGCATGCAGCGGAAGCCCCAAACAAGTGGTTTTTTAAAAAAAATCTCCGAAGGTCAACGTAAACTTGTCGACATTAGAGAAGAGCAGCTCGGTCATAGCCGAGGACCATGTGTGGATGATTTTAAGCACAAACATAAACCGTAAAACACCTAGTTTAGATCCGAATCCGTGTATGAATTCTGCTCGTCGTTGGCGATCATTGCTCAAAGAATCAGAAGTCGAATTCCTATAGATCGTCCACACGTGCTTCAAGGAAACCGCGGGAGCACCATTTGTCGTAATCCGGGTGCTAGCGCAGATTTGCGATGATGGCTTCGACGCTCCAACGACCACCGCATCGCTTCGCTAGTGATTCACGAGAGAGAGCTCCATCTGAGATCCTTGGATCTAGAGAATATCTCTCTAGAGTGTGGGAGAGAGGATAGGGGAGAGAAGCTCCACGAATAGTAATTAGAAATCTCCTCTCCTCTAATATTTATAGTGGTTAATTAATTACTCGTAATTGCCAACCTGGCCCCCAAATACTTAACGCACTATCAATGACATTTATGAGTACTAAAATGAGTCATAAATAATATTATCATTTAATTGTAATATATTAAAATATATTAGGTGATAATAATTGAGTCATTAACTCAACTCGTTGCTCCCATAAATATTAATTGAACCTTGAATAATTAAATATTCGTCAATTAATATTTTTCATGCATTTAATTAAAAATTGTAAATACATTAAATAAATAAATTCAATACTCATTATTCTAAACTCGAATAATATGAATTTATTTATTTCATTGGTGATCATTTAAATTTGAACAAATCCCAGACCCCTGTGGTGGGGCCCACCACATCCAAAACTGAATAGGGAAGATTCTTGAATATGCTATTGTGTGTGACCCTCTAGGCCCTTATTTCGACAGCCGAGAATAGAATTCACAGACCAAGAGCGAGATCTAGCACCCCATCATGACCCCTGAAGAAATAGGGATTGTCACAATAGCGACAACCAACCTACGAACACGCACTTTGTAATATAATCTCTTTTTCTGTAATATCTTATAAAGCAGGACGCACTCTCGTGTCATCTCCATTTTCTTGCTTTATTGTTTTTTGATGTAACTGGATGGATTTACCATCGAATGCAATGGCCATGGTCATATAAAGGTAATACCATCCATATCAACAGGGCCTGAGATATATTACTTCCATAACCCGAAAGCGACAAATACTTTCTTGACCATTCAACCAATGACATGCCACCAATGACACACCCGGCACAAACTACCTCTCCACAACTTCATCGCCATGGCTTTCATCTTACATCAAAGTACACAATCGAATGACATACATTGGTAATGATCTCAATTCAGGAGACCATTACACATGATCGTAGATAGGAACATCCAATGACACCCAAAACATGTGGAGTTCCTATTGGCAGGTCAGTTCTCATGATCTAATTTCTAGAGATCACCAAGTGTGAACTTCATGAGAAGAAGTCTCAATGCTTATGGTCCCCCAGCACCTAATAGTCATGCATCTATTATTTCCAATAGGTGAGATGTATCTAGACTATAGAACATATATTTAATATTAATGTCATAGTATCTTGAGGTTCTCATATAGCATGAGAACTGTTATAACCTTTTGATGCGGCAATTAACCTTTAGACATTACCATTTCAATAGTGGACGTAGAAAAGTCTACACTATAATTGTAAGAAGACATCATGTGTAGATAATTATACACAAGATATGGTAATCTAATGCACTGAATAGTTGGGTCTAGGGAACCCACTATTTTAACGCTCCCACTTGAACTAGAGCCAACTTGCTAACCAAACTTTTTAGCTACTCACATGATGAACATCATGTTCCTGCTGAGTAACGTCTTTAGATACTGGGTCTGCCACAGTTTTTCCGCATGGATATTCTGCTATAACGACCTCATATCTTTGAGTAAAACTACTCAAGATATGGTATCCTGAGTATATCTCACTTTTTTTCCACTTTCATAACATGACATCTGTGCTAGTAAGAATATCATAATCTACATTATGATAATACTTTTCTCACTTGGTGTGATTCCAAGAACTGGAACAAATCATTGCATTTAACTTCTTTTTAGATATATTAGAATCTGCAATGTACTCGGTCTTGTAGGTATGGCCACCACTGGATAATATGAGCTTGACACACTCATTTCCTTTAGCCTAACTGAAATACTAGATCACATTGATCTATGGAATACTAGTTTGTATCCCTAACAAATAGTATCCTTTCATCTCTACTTACCAGGTACATATCTTTTCGTACTTTCTGAGGTACAATTAGATAGTTCTGACTGCACCCCTTGTAGTGCACCTAGATATAACTAATATCTACCCAACATTCCTTGGAAATATCAGTTATTGTACATATCTTGGCATGCATGATTGATCCATCGCTAAAACGTATGGATTTCAACTCACCACATTTATCTCTTCCATGTCATAGAAAGGTCAGCATGGAGAGATTATGCCTTGTGACATAGGCACCAATTCATCTCTTGAATTATTCCAACATGTATTTTTCAATACAATGTCACTATATGTACGATTGACTAGGACCAAGCAACATATAGATCTATCTTAGTAGATCTTGTTCCCTAGAACCTAGGTTTCTAATTTAAGTCAATCATTAGAGAGTAAATTTCATTTTGGTCTCAACTAACTATCTGACCAATGTCTATTTTCCAAATTTTACCAAACATATTTCTTATTGGAAAACCTTAGTGCTCTAACTAACCTCTGGTAGACACATGGAAAAAATTTGTTTTAAATGTATATACTATGATCATTTTGCTTACTTTAATCCTAAACCGGATTTTAGTAACTTGCAACCTTTATTAGCATTCTTTGATGTGACCGTCCCTTTCTGGTTGCGTCGTATAGACACCATCCACAATTGGTAGTCATGACATCTAATTCTAAATAAATTGATCGTAGATAATAGCTATGATAAGTAAAATTCTAATGGATTTAGGCATAACAACTTGGTGAAACCAATCAAGCCTTATTGGTACTAAGATCGTACCATTCATGTATCAATTCACTTGAATACCCACCGCATTATTCAAAATAATAGCCCCTTTTTCCACTTTGATACATGGAATCCATTAATTGAATTTTAGTTGGTCTTATCAATTTTAGCTAATTTCCATACACTGCTTACTTGTAGGAAATTTTATTCACATTGAATAATAGATCACCGACCGCGGTAAATATAAAAACCATCACCATGGTTTTATCCTTCCTACGTAGTATGTGTCTCCGAAACATACTTTGTTCCACATGCACTTGTGGAACTAGTTCCTATGCCAACTATTTATGAATCTTGAGCATTGCCTAAACATAATTCAATTTAGCTCCCACTATCTCTAATAGAGATGTGAACCCTTATATAGAAGTGTAGTCTATTTCTTGACTACCTACTCTTCTATATTAGGGATTTATGTAACGTCCTAAACAACGGTTAGGATTATTACACTAAATTCACAATGTGTTTGTATTGATGCAAGTTTTTTTATGTCCTACCGAACTCTTTGCATCCAAACACATGTTCTTATGACATAATGGGTTTACATCATACTATGACTCGTATGATATCCATTTTTCATTATAGTTGGCATATGGTTGTGGGATATCACTGTTATTTGCAAAGCATTTCGTGAATTATATTGGAAGTTTCTGCTAGTTCCAACATTGATATTTCTTACATCAATACCTTGATGTATAAAATGTGCATTTAGGAATTACTCCATGTTAAATTTTGTTGATCAATGTTGATGTGTAAGACTTCATCATCAAACCTCCTCATTAACATCAATGTCGTGATGTCGATAAGGTAATGTGCATTTAGGAATTGCTCCATGCTACATTATCATGATTGATGAATGCTTGGTCAAGATATTCTTCGGTATCCCAATTCAAAGCAACTCATATCTCTTGACCATGAAAATACTTCACTTTTATATTCCTTAATTACTTAAAAGAATATTATGAAGTATATATACCTCTATCTTATACTTGGAATAGTTCACACTTTCGTGTTGAACTATTTCCAAAATCTTTGTGACGTACCTTTATTTCTAAAGGATCCTTTGTCCAAACTAAAGACATCGATAATACCAAAAGTATTTAGCTATACCGAGCCTAAATAGCATACTCGGTATGTTCATGACATCCATTTTTAGTATTACTTGACAAAGAATTATCCTATCACAACTGGGTATAATTCATACATTTATATTCATCACTAATTGCCTATGATTCACGTATTACTGAACTAGTGATTGAGTTTACCAAAAACAACATTCATTGCAGAAACTGAAAGAATGTCTCCTTGCATCCAAGGACACATGAGATTAATTTTCGTGGTTATACTCAACAATAGTTTGACATGAATCTTTCATTTGGAAATTAAATAAGTCGTGTACTTCTCACCACTAGCCTAGGTATCACCCTTTCACAGCCACTTGGAGAATACACCTAACTACTAGTAATGTTTTTATACTTAATTGGTTATTGTATTTAAATACACATATGTAAAAATCATATAGTATTAAATACCCAAGTAGTAAAAGGAAACATTACATTGATGAATATGCCTGATGTAGAAGCGACAACTTTCTTCTTTAAATAATTTTATTGCTTTTAAACTTCCATAGTATTATTTTATAATATGCAATACAAATAACCTCTGTTAATACCTCATTAATTGAAGGACGTCACGAATATGTCATTAGCATTAAATGCATTTAACCTTTTCACATTGTCTTTAAATTTATCTGCCATAAGAATTAAAGCTTAATTGTCTATTATTCTTATTCACTTGGCAAACCTTACCTAAATTGGTAATGAATCATTTACTCAATACTTGATTGTTTTGTAACATAAAACAAGACTTGAGTAATGTGGTGAAAATGATTTTTAAAGATCATGATCAATAATTAAATTTACACATGCCGGTGTAAACTTCGCCTTATTAATATCAGTGCTTTGATTTCTCTTTCCAAACTTCTCGGAGATGAGACTTTATGTTATATCATCTATGTCCTGGTGTAGTGATTGCAACTGACACCGGACATTGATGAAAGCATAATGATATAACTATCATATGATTTGTACATTAGTATCCTGTAATCAATTTTCACCCATGCTTCTTGAGGTAGTATAACAGTGTCGGGGACACTAACACCTTGAGTTTCCTATATCATAGTACTATGCACACACGCATGTACTATTCATGAATACTCGTGTTAGTGTGGAATTTTACTTTTTCCATTATTTATCACAGTTTAAACTTGTGGTGTAACTTGCCATTTTTTCTACAAAAAAAAAGAATTTTAGCAGATTAGTGCCTTTTATCTGGATTACCGGTTTAGAAATTTTGATTAATTACTTAAATAATTTAATGTCTCCCCTATTTTATCAGATTCTAGGAACCCTCTGTGCTAGAATCGGAATACTCTGTCGCTTGAGTATTCTAGTGGCAAGGATCCTGGAACCACCCCTCATAGTCTACAAGATAAGGCTACACCACTACTTGAAGGGTTCTAGGTAGGCTTTTGGCTGGCCGCCCGCTTTAACTTGCGGTTCCTTGATCTGTTGAGTGATGTCCTAGCTTCTTAAAGTCAAATTTTGATTTACTCAATGATTGCCTCTAAAATTATAGAAAGTTAGCTATGGATAATCCTTACTATAAATTTAGTTAAGTCGACCCATCATTATTATAATGACTCCCCAGTAATAAGATGCACCCTCATCTAAGGCATGATTGGCACCTCAAACAGCTGGTTTTGTCCAAATTTGAATGATGAAAGGCTGTTTAGACTTAATATATCTTTGAGGGTTTTATTATTTTTAGTGTGACGAAAGAAATCATTTTCTAATTTTATAAGCACGGACTATGTGATCGCACTCACAACAAACCATGCAATAAATCGAAATTTCATCGCATCACATGTTCATTTTATCTTGCATGATTGTTTATTATTATACTATGTGATCGCGCAAAACATTACACATGCACAAAAATAATAAACCATGCAGAAATAAAACTAACACCTGATCATGAGCCGGTACTATTGGTTGATCCGTTGAGTGAATAACAGACCAGCAGAAACCCTAAGGTTAAATACCTTTAGTCGTGTGGCTTGCAACTTGAATAGAAATTTCTGCTCATCCAATGCATCCAACTCCTGTCTGGTGTGTCGCCGTCATTTGGCATGAAATGCATCACTGGTCATCTCTTCATTATACAATTATACTCGCACACAGGCGAGGGGGTCGCAGAGTATAAATATACAACTCTGAGAATGGGTGCGTAGGCCCTTATACATATAACGACTCTGAGACGACATGCAGATCGCCGTTTTATTTAAAATAATTATTTCAAAACCACATGAAATAATTAATTAAATAAATAAATAAATAAATAAACACCAGACATGAATTGGTAGGTCTCATCTCATGATTAGTCATATACGCCTTAAACTCATTTATATGAAATAAATGCAGAATAAAAATAAACATGCATTAAAAATAAACTTGAGGGCATGTTATTGAATTAAAAAAAGTACTCTTTTTTTAATTAAATTTAACATCGTTTGGTCCCGGTTAATTAATTAAATTTTAGAACTAAAATTAAATTAATTAATTAACTTAATTAATCTCCCAATTAAATTAATTATGCTGCATCACCCAAAAAATAATATCTAATTAATTTAATTACCAACTGTAATTAAATTAATTGTTTTAATTAATTTTTTATTAAAATAAAATACTCGAGCCCCTTAGACCTTGGGCAGGGCCTATGCAGGTCAGTGCAAACCTGCATAGGCCCATCCCAGGCTGAGCCGACCTCGTGCAGGGTCGAACAGGGCCAGGAAGGTCCACCCAAGCCCAATTCGAGCTGAGTAGGCCCGCGAATGCCCATTTCAAGGCCGGTATGGCAGTGTGGATCACCAAATGAGTACCTCACCGAAAGAGATGCTGACCTCGGTGGGGTTTTACTCGCACTGGTTTCGGGGTGCTGGACGTAGGTGGATTGCTAGGAGCGGAGGGGAGCCGTCCGGCAGGGCCATTGCTGCCTCCGGTAGGGTGGAGGCCAAAGGCAAAGGGTGGAGAGGCTTGGGAACTGGGCAGCCCTGGAGGTGGTGCGGATTGGTGGGATTCGGGAGCAGGGCGTCCAAGAACCACCGATCCAGCTAGAATGTCCTGGGGTGCAAGGGGGCCCATGAAAGAGGGCGCTACAGCTGCAGCACGGTGGCCCTGGTCTGCGCGGAGTGCATGCAACTAGCACGAGTGGTGTCCGAAGTGGTCGCACCACCTGGTTCGGGTTGGCTCCGCGGGGAGGGAGGCAAGGTGGTCAGCGCGCGGACCTAATGTCCAGGGAACGAGGTGGGAGAGAGGCTGGCCTGGGGTGCTCGGGGTGGCATGCAGCAGGTTGGCAGTGGCTCTTGGCGGCTGGACATGGGAAGGGAGTAGGCAGCGGGGATCGGGGCTCCGGTGTGGTGCAGCGCCTAGCAGAGGGGCTGAAGTCATTGTCTGCTGGCTGGAGCGGGTAGCAGGGAGGCCGCGCAGACTTCAGCGGGGTGCGGAAGGCAGCTCCAGTAGGGAGGCCGAGCGCGGGGCTACGGCGTTGTCCGCTGCAGCACACTGCTGCTGGAGTTCCAGGTGCGTCGCACCTCGTGGGGAAGGAGAGGAAAAAACGGGGCCTGGTCCTGGTTTTGGTTTCTGCCACACCACCTGGAGTACCCGTGGGAAAGAGAGGTAATAGAGGGGGTACCAAGGAGCAGCCCCTGCGGGGCACCGATTCAAGAAGAGGGAGACCTGCTCGGGTCTCCCAACCATTCCACATTTTTGTGTTTTTTTTCTCAGTGGACCTGCAAAAGCAGGTCCACCCAACTTACCCCCTTTTTTTTAATTTTTTTTATAATCTTCAAAAACAGGTCCTGCTAGCCCTTTTCTTCAAAAAAAAATTTCAGAACCTGCACATATAGGTCGTCCCCCCTTTTATTTTTATTTTTTTAAATTTTGACTTCTTTTGGAAGTCTTTATTCTCCCCTTTTTTAAAAAAAATTACTTACCTCTTTAAAATTTCTAAAACCTATTTAGGTTTTAGAAATTAATAATAATATTAAAATATTATTATAATAAAAAATATAATAATGAAATTAATATTATGTTAAAACCATTATTATTATTATTATAAAATTATTATAATAATAAAAAATTATTTTAATCACCAAAAAATACTATTCTGGTGACCTGCGATTTTTCAATTTGAATTCATAACATCGAATGTCTGCAGACTGGACATCTGACATCCGAATTCAGATTCTGTTTGCGGCTTTGGAACCGTATCGAAGCCCTATTTATATTTTAATGAAAATTAAATTTTTATTGGCTTAAAATCGACACACGCTCCCTCTGATACCACTTGTTGGAACCGGGCATGTAGCAGAATCCCCAAACAGGTGGGTTTTTAAAAAAAATCACTGACGGTCAACGTAAACATGTCGACGTCGGAGAAGAGCATCCCGATCTTAGCCGAGGACCACGCATGGATGATCTTAAGCACAAAAATAAACCGTAAAATATCTGGTTTAGATCAGAAGATGTGCACGACATCTGCTCATTGTTGGAGATCGCTGCTCGAAGAATCAGAAGTTGAATTCCTCTAGATCATCCACACACGCTTCAAGGAATCTATGGGAGTGTTGTTCATCGTAATCTGGGTGCTAGCACGGATTTGCGATGATGCCTTCGATTCTCCAACGACCACTGTGTCGCTTTGCTAGCGATTCCTGAGAGAGATCTCCATCCGAGCTCCTTGGATCCAGAGCATCTCTCTCTAGAGGCATGGAGGGTCGCACACTAAGTGTATCCAGTATTTTAGATAAATAATTTATTATTTTACAAGTTGAATAAATATTATTATTGATCTTGGTTTAATAATTATTCATGTATTCCTGATAACATTTATTTTGTCACTAGTTGTTCAAGAGAATATATTGTGGGTAGAATAATTAATAAATATTTATTTTCTATATTGGTTAATATAATATTTATTTATTTATCAGCGAATAATGTAGTGATATTTATTTAATAAATAAATAGTCATTATTCAATATGTGATAAATATAGTAGAGGATTTGTGGATTGAGTTTAAGGGTCAAGTGAGAAATAAAAATATTGAATATTATTTGATTAAATAATATTTAATTATAACTTTCAAGTTAAGTGCATCTTAAGAAATAATAATATTTCTGTTATTATTTAGCATGGGGGTTTCACTAGAATTATTGAAATAACTAAAGAAACTTGTGAAAATTATTTTATTATTACCCTAGTGAAATAAATTTCTAGTTGTATTATTCTCTCATTAGACAAGAAAAGGCCTAAGTGATACTTATTCAGTTGTGAACAACAAATGGGAGAAAGGCTCTCAAGACTTGAGAGTTCATCCCTCTCCACTAACTCTATCAAGAATGGGAGAGATCCTCCTCCACTAGATCAAGGATAATGATTTGGAAGCATTTCTCAAGGCGATCGAAGGTGGACATCACAAGCACAAGGGTCTTTCGTGCTAGCACTCGGAGACTCCTCCAACAACATCCAAAGATATGTGGAACACGTGTGGATCACCACTAGAGGAATCTCACACTTGGATTCTACAACATAATGTTGGTGCAATAGAGATCTATGGCTGGATGAATCAATGAAAAAATAATAACCTTGGAGGTAATTCTTATTTAATTAAATTAATTATAAACAACATGTGTTGATCTACTCTCTCTTAGTTCCAGGTTTTCTATCACTTGCTTGTTCTTTGATTCGATTCCATTGGCCACGATGTTCATCATTGGAATAGACCTCAAATTGATTATTAATAATGAAAAAAAAAATCAAAGTTGGGCACCTTCCCTCCTGTGATTCCAATTTGACTGAAACATTTAAGTGGTATCAAAGTGGTCACATCATTGTTTATAATTATTTAGTATCATTAATGATTTACACTTCCATAATTTTGTTTTTCAATTCATGTTATTATTTCTTTATATCTAAATTGCGAGATCTATTTCTTCCTCCACTATTTCTTGTAGATCTAATAGAAATGATTAATTTAATGATTAAAATAAAATCAAGGAACTCATCTGGAGGTGCTAATGATTCTAACCAGATAGCATAGAAGTACACACCGTGTAATCAGAATAACATTTCATGTACTCATGTTCAATGCACCAGGAGTTAATTCAGTTTTTACTTAACCAGTGTGCATTAATGAAACATGGTGTAGTTAATTCTCACATTGCGTGTTAACTAGGACAGACTGGCCCACGGTCATCTGGACTATACGCCATGTGGCCCACTGGACACGGCGTGTCCTCCCTTCGGGTCAGGACCCAGCTATGTATTCCACACATGGCCTACCTGACCAGTGATCGTGTAACACAGATTCAAAACAGTATTTGGCCCACTAGACATGTTGTACACTCCAATATTTCTGAAGTACGCCTCACACATTGAGTCCATGCTTGTGTACTTCAGATACACGATGAAAAAAAACACATCGTGTAGATCATATCTACACACCGTGTACGTTTACCAGTTACACAGATTTATAATTTATTATATTATGTAACCCTTGAGACATGTACTTGTGTATGGGCATAAATCTGGTATATTCCATGTGATAGGCATTGATATATATATATATATATATATCTGTGTGTGTGTGTGTTTTATTAGCATCATCCTAATATTAAATGTCTTCACATCATGAATGAGTTGTATTATAGTTATTATTCTATGTGCATGCTATATTTCACAAATAATAAAGTGTATACAAGTATAATACATGTTGGGTAGTTTTGAACAGCTATTCATTGGGTTACCTCCACGGTACAAGTTATGTACATAGTTAATTTTAATTGAATTTATTAATTTTTTTAAAATTATAATGGTTGAGAATCTCAAGGAAATTCAGAAAAAAGTTTAAGATAAAAGCATTTATTAATGAAAGTTAATAATTAATCTCTTTGAATTTGATTTATCTTAAATAAGAATTATTAAATAATTGAATTTTATTTTTATTAAATGGGAAATTTGTTGCATGCATGTAGATGAACACGAGCTAGACCAGACCTTTGTATGTGATTGGTTTCCTTATATTTTATTATTAAATTAAATTGTTGGTATGTGTGCCTTCTCTCCTTATTAATATTTTGTGTCTATGTTCCCATGGTTTCTTTTATATAAACCCCCTTTTACCCTAAACCTACATGTGAGTAAAATAATTTTTAATGGATGGAGCTCCCAAGCTAGTAGAGGTGGTTCAAGTTAGGAGCCGAGGTGAAACCAATCTAATGAGATACAAAGGTGGACAAGTAGAAAGCTGTAAACAGGAACCTCAGATTGGTTCAAGTTGTTTCCCCCCTAGATTAGTAGTTAGGTTATAAACCTCTTGATAAACTAACCATTATAATAAGATCATGATCATACCCTTTATTTTAATTATGTTAGTTTCATGGTTATTTCATTATGGATGTTTTATAACGATCACATAATTAATGAATTAACAAGTGTGAAAATATGGAACTAATATAAACCATCTTATGTGTAAATATTATCTAAATACATGGTTAATCCCTTAAGTAATCCCACTTAATATTAACAAGCATGTGAAAATATAATGATTGTAAATTTACATATAAAGTTTAAAATCCCTCAGTAAAATATTACATCTCTATACCGTTCTATTACTTTGGTTATAATCAAACCATAGTTCAAATTTGTTGACAAACCAAAGTTGGGGTGCTTTCTATTATTGTAGAATTCTAACATGAGTTTTTGGGTTTACTTGACTTGCTTTAGATCAAGGGTTGACTGCCAAAGCAGGACTTGGTGTAACTGAGAGGCAAAGGTTAAGGAAATCTAAATTAATGATTTCATTATTGGGGAGTCCACTCAACGGATCAAGGAATTACGAGTAAATATAGTTTATAATTTGGAATACTTACCTATAACCTTTCAAGTTTCTTAACCAATCAAATTTGGGGTAATGATAAGGGGAATATAGATCCTTTCCACTTGAATGTCCAAGAAGAATGATATTCTGAAGCCAATGAGGAGGGATATTGGGTTTTGATAAAATAATAGGAGACTAATAAATATAATATTTATTTATTTTTCTGAATTTTATTAGATAAAGTACTAAAATTTTTCCCATCTTATTTCTAGAAACAGCAAAAAAATGACATCAAACATATCATGGTGATCTATACCTGAGAAGGAAAACCTTATCACCGACACTAATTTGTATGAATAAAAAAGGTTCTTATGGGTTATAATTCACCATTAAAGGAAACTATATGCGTTGGAATAGCCTTAACCAATTGCTCTTAGAAATGAGGTGAGTGATGAAGAGCTCTCTCTGTACGATAAACATCAGAATGATTCTATAGATGTTCAGCTATTTATATTATCATCAATGTCCCATGAGATCTTGAAGCAACATGAGGAAATGGATGCTTATATCATGATATATCACCTTTAGGATCTCTATCATGTGAAGGTGAGATAAGAGATTTATGAGATCTCCAATTATTGTTTCATGATTAATCTTGGACTTTTTACACCATCTAGTCCTCATGTAGTCAAGTTTATTATCTATATTGATCATCTGGACATCTTAAGTATTAAATTTTGAGATGATTTGCATACAGATCTTATAAATTAATAAATTTCCAAGACCTTCACTAGTTTTATTATGAATTATAATATGATCAATAATGAGAATAGTCAATTGGAACTTATGAACTTAATTTAACAAGTGGATAAAGACATGGGGTATGACAAACCCATAGTCCTTATTGTGAATAGGAAGAGGAATGAGAAGGAAAGGGGGCCTAAGACTTATAAACAGTCTAAATCCCCTAATCACAATCCAACCATGAAGAAGAAGATCCAAAGGCAGGGAAAGGAAAATGAGTTAGTATGTTTTTCATGTGGTAAGTCCAACTAGTGGAAGAAGAACTACACCCAAAGGAAAGGGGAATCCAAAGGTGTGTTCATTATAGAGTGAAATCATTCCATTTCTACACATTGGGTATTAGATACATCTTTTGGTTCTCACATATGTATCCAAATGTAGGAACCAAGTAGATTTAAAAAAAATCCAAAGCAGAGGTGGATCTGTGAGCTTCCAATGGTGTGAGGTTGGCTTCTCTTTCAATTGGTGATGACCACCTTTATTTGCTGATGAGAATGATTTTGGTTTTTTCTGATTGTTTTTATATACCTAATATTACCAAAAACATAATTTCTATATCATGTTTAGATACATATGGGTTTATTTTCTTGTTTGGAAATAAATTTTCATTCCTTTTATAAGGACACCATATGTTATAGTATGACACATTTAAATAATGTTTTGTTTGTATTAAATTACAAAAACTATGTTTTGGAAATGGATAACAAATCATGTTTACAAGACTCATATAACACCCAGTTGTGGCATCATCATCTTGGACATGTAAACGAGAAGCATTTGACAAATCTATTTCAAGATGATTATTTAGACTCTTATGAGTTAAACCCACTTGATAGATATCATGATTGTTTACAAGATAAAATGACCAAACCACCATTTGGTGGAAGGGGTGAAAGGGTCACTGAGCTTCTAGGATTGGTACACAATGATGTTTGTAGACCATTTATAGTAGAGGCTATAGGTGGATATTCTTACTTCATAACTTTTACTGATGACTTGAGTAGATATGGATATATTTAATTACTGAGGTATAAGTTTGAGTCCTATGAAAAATTCATGGAATTTAAGAATTAAGTAGAAATTCATCTTGGTAAGAAGATAAATAAGCTTCGATCAGATCAAGGTGGATAATATCTTAACCCAGAGCTCATCGAATTTTTACAAGAGTTTGAGATTCTATCTCAACTCACTTCAACTTATACACAAAAGTGGAATGGTATTAGTGAAAGGAGGACCTGTACCATGTTGGACATGGTAAGGTCGATGATGAGTCATGCAGATATTCTGTTATCAATTTGGGGGTATTCATTACAAACTGTTGCATACAAATTAAGCCGAGTACCAAATAAAGTAGAAAATGGAATTTCCTACGAGCTATAGAGTGGAAAGGGACCCATTTTATTGCATACATGTGTATGGGGATGTGAGGAATTTTTAATTATTTATCTAGAAAAAAATTAGCACCTCAAGGCATGAAGTGTATATTTATAGGATATCCCAATGAAACAAAGAGACACTACTTATACAACCCCTCACAAAAGAAAGTAATTGTCGCCAAACAAGCTGTATTTCTTGAGAGAGAGCACATCCTCAAAAAGGATAGTGGGAGAAAGATTGATTTCGATGAATTTGATGCTCAAGATACACCAGAGTTGGTACAGGAAAAAATTCAATAGGTCCCCATGGAAGAATTAATTCTTGAAACAAGAGGCTTTGTAGCAGTTCAATAGAGGTAAAGGAACAAGAGAGATATGGTTTTCTTGTCCCTGAGTATGGTGACTCGTTATTATTGGACAATGATGAACTTATCTCCTTCAAGGAGGTAGTAGAGAGATCATAAGATGAAATATGGCTAGAATCTATGAATTTTGAGATGTATTCCATGTATCAGAACCAATTTTGGGTTCTAGTCGATGTGCCATTTGATGTTAATCCTATTGGGTGTAAATGAGTATTCAAGAGGAAACTGGACATGGAAGGTAAAGTAAGTATAGTGGATAAAGGGTTTAAATAGTGTCAAGGAATTGACTAAGATGAAACCATTTCACTAGTTTCCATGATTAAATCCATCAGAATCATATTTTCCATAGTAGCTTACCATGACTACGAGATTTGGTAGATGGATGTCAAAACTGCATTCTTTAATAGGGACCTTCTGGAAGATGTCTTTATGACACAACCATAGGGGTTGGTGACACCAGGTGATTCTAGAAGGATTTTAAAATTGCAATGATATATTTATGGATTGAAGCAAGCATCTAGGTCATGGAACATTTGATTTTATTAATCTATAAAATCATTTGGTTTCATTAAAAATGAATGTGAGCCATGTGTTTACAAAAGGCTTAATGGTAATGTGGTCGTTATCCAAGTATTAAATTTTGATGACATAATACTTATTGGAAATGACATACCAGTCTTAAAATCTGTTAATAACTGGTTTAACAAGTGTTTCTCCATGAAGGACTTAGGCGAAGCAGCTTACATTCTAGGGATCAAGATTATTCATGATTGATCCAAGAGGCTTCTTGGACTAATCTAAAGTATATATACTGAACAGATACTAAACAGAAATATCAAGAGAAAGATGTAATGAGTAATATAACATATACTTCGGTGATAGTATCATCCATGTATGTCGTGTTATGTACAAGACTTCATGTTTCCTATGCATTGAGAATGGTAGATAGATATCGAGTATATATAGGAGAATAACATTAGACTACTGTTAATATTATCCTTAAGTATCTAAGAATAACTAATGATATGTTCCTAGTGTATGGAGTAGACGAGGAGATTTTCATTAGAGGTAATGTTGATGATGGTCTTCAAACAGATTAGAATGATCTTATACTGCAATCAAGATATGTTTTCTATCTCACTGGATGAGCTGTGAGCGGGAAGAGTTCAAAGAAGTCAGTTTTAGTTGATTCTATAATGGATTCCAAGTATATAGTGACATCTGATGCATCCAAGGAATCCATCTTGATTTAGAACTCTATCTAGGAACATGATGTGGTACCTAGTAGTAAAGACCCTATCACATTTTATTGTGATAATACTACAGTCGTGGTTCTTGAAAAATATCCAAGGTCACATCAATGGAAAAAGAACATACTCTAAAAGTATCACCTATTTTGGGATTTTTATCAAAGGGGGTGAAGTTACAGTGATCAAAGTATCCAGAGAATAGAAAGCGGTGGACCCCTTGACTAAAGTTCTATCTTATCATAAGCATGATTATTATGTGAGAGCTAGTGGACTGAAGGTCATTAGTAGTTGGATCTAGTTCATGTGGGAGTCTGATGTTGTTGGTTCCCTAGAACCAACTTATATTTTACTTTATGATATCTTATATTCATGGTTTTTAATATTAATAAATTTTTTATCACATCATGATTGTTTTTCTACAAAACATAATATGTGATAATGTCCTAAGAGTAACCGTCACACTAAAAGGTCATAGTGGATCCCTATGATGATGAGAACCCAGAAGTGCTCTGACACTATTCTTGAATATATGTTCTATAATTGAATGATGTCATTTTAGGGTTAAAAAGATACATTCTATCGGGGGTGGAGACTCATAGGAGTTTGAGACATATTCTCCTGGTATATGCCCTTGGTAATTTCTAGGTGGATATTATGAGAATAATACCTACCGGTAGAAAATCCACATTTTTATGTGTCATTGGATGTTCTTATCTACAGATATGTGTATTGGTCCTTAAAATTTAATATTATTATTAATGGGTATTATTAGTTTCACACTTTGATATTTTGATGAAAACTGTGATGACAGATGTTTGCATTGAGATAGGATATGTTGGGTGCGTCATGAGTAATATTGCATTAATGAATAATGAGAGAAAGAATTTATCCCACCAATTCTTTAATGTAAGATAATATCTCATGCCCTTTTATAGAAATGATATAGCATAAAAAATCAGTGTAAATGGTAATCAATAGGAAAGATATATTTCCATAAATTAAAAGAAAGAGATATCAAGCATATAGGTTTATGGCACTGGCATACAACCTGATCAATTAGATATATTGGGATAAATAGATTATATTACATGGTAAGCGTTCGTATCAACTGGCATGTCGTTGTTGCGTTAACTTCTTTCTCTATGGGTTCCTTGGCATGTTGTTAGATGCTAACCTAGGACTTTAGGTTGTTCCACCTAATTTCACTAAGAAATAGGCCTAGAGGGTCACACACTAAGTGTATCCAGTATATTAGTTAATAATTTATTTTCTAAAAAGTTGAATAAATATTATTTCTAGTCATGGTTTAATAATTATTCATGTACTCCTGATCGCATTTATTCTACCACTAGTTATTTGAGAGAATATATTATGGGCAGAATAATTAATAAATATTTATTTTCTATATTGGTTAATATAATATTTATTTATCAGCTAATAATGAAGTGGTATTTATTTAATAAATAAATATTCATTATTCAAGGGACGATAAATATAGTGTGGGATTGGCAGACTGAGTTTAAGGGTCTAGCGATAAATAATAATATTGAATATTATTTGATTAAATAATATTTTTTTACAAATTTCAAGTTAATAACATGTCGGGAAATAATAATATTGTTGTTATTATTTAACATGGGGGTTTCTCTAGGATTAATTAAATAATTAAACATACTTGAGAAAATTATTTTATTATTACCCTAGTGATATGAAAGCCTTGTAACGACCCAAAAAACATTAATGAAAATTCCTCTTGGTTTATTTAAATGTCTTCTTATGGTTATGTAAAACATACACACTTATTTGCTTTTATGTTTTGGATTTTAAAATACCATTAAGATTTGTGATCGTTGCTAATATAGCCATTGAACAGTGATCACATGATTAGTATAAATATTGGGCTTTAAAAATCCAATTTAATTAGACAAAAGAATTGATGGCCTCATCCAGTAGACTTTCCCCATACAAATCCCATTTTTTGGAGCTCAAAAAGCAGGTGGCGTCATTGGGATTTGCTCTTAACCAACCCCAATCCGAGCTTGAAAACGTTAATCTTGAGCGGAACCGACTATGGGAGAAGTGGAAGTTAATAGAGATTACCACCCGAGCGATGTTATCCGAGCCACCCCAAGAGTCTGTTGCCATGACACACCTTACCCTTCAATCATATGTAGGTGTTATAATGGGTTATGTAATGAGACCCTAGAACTATGACTATGTACATTATTCTTATATAGAGAATATACATTCTGTTTTTTGTTACTTTGAAAAACGTTTTTAAAGCACAAATTGTATTTTTTGTTAATATTCAACTAAGAAAACTATTTTGATGAATTAATGAATTTTTTAATTAAATAATATTTTAATAAAATATTATTATTATTAAATTACTTTTTATTAAATATAAATTATCGTATAATTTTATTAATGCAATTATAATTTTTATTAAGGTTTGAAAGCTGTTTTTTTCAAAACCCATGAATATTCGATAATTGTCAGTTATTATTTTAAAAGTAAAAATTCATATATTTAGAAAATTATTTTGATAAAATGAATATTATTTTGGAATCATAACATCAAAATTATCCAATGGTGTATGTTTCATAATTTTCTGAGACGGTCAAATTTTTGTGTAAAAATTAAATACCGTTTAAATATATAATGTGTTTTATGACATCATAATAACCCAATAGTGAAGTAATAAAATACTATAAACATTACGTTCGGACAATATATGTTTTACCATTAAAATAATTTGATTTTGGGTTTTTTTATTTATTTTACAAAGCTTTAGTGGACCTTGCAAGGCTTATAAAACATTTGGACTTTTTAAATTGTTTTCTTTGAGAGTGTGACTCACCTCCACATAAGCAACCTGATTATTTTAAGAAGTTAGGCCATTTGACTTATAAAATATTTTTTTCCACTCCCCTTTGGAAAAAACCATGGGCAAAAACCATGGGCTGGTTTGTGGTTTTGATTAGTTTAATGTGAGTTGTCCCAAACCTAAATAATAAAGAATTCCCCCTCTTTTCCTATATAAACCCACCCAAGCTCCCACTTCCTCTTCACTCAAAGAATTTGGATTTCTACCAACCCCTGACCTCCTCTCTCTAGAATCCTCCCAAGGTGCCCCAACCTCCCAATAAGCCTCTCTCAAGCCTCTCCCAAGATTTTGGGATCGTACTTCCAAGTAAGGGATTTCTTCCATTCTCATTTTATTCCAATTTTTTTAAGTTGTTATTCCCTTTTTTTAATTAAAAATGTTGGGGTATGATTTCTTAACTCCCCCATACTTTCCTATTTATGTTTGGATGATGGGAGACCCCTTTTCTATCTCATTATTGCATCTCATTTACACCTGTTACGATGCCGAAATTCCGTGAGGGATTTCTCTCTCCTCTTTTACATCCAAGTAATTATTCTGTATTATGCATCTAAATTACATTAAGTTTGTTAGTAAATGTATCTATATGACCAACTTAATATCCATTTCATGAAAATATGATGATACATCCATTTCTCTCTCATCAACCATTTTCATGAATCCTTATGTCACGCCATTATGCTACCAAAAATTGCACCACATTTTTCTAAGCCAAGATCATTGTGTAGTGAATACCATACCCATTTCTCAATCAAGGGTATTCACATTTATGCCCATATAGATATTTAATGGTAATTTAATGTATTTATTACACATTAATTAATCGTGGAATAACTTATGATTTTGATTTATTCCATGTTATATGATTCATGTGGCACACTTTTGCTTGAAATGAAATGTTTAAGAAGGGTGTGTCCTGATAGCGCTCCAATGCATTGGGTAAAGTATGGTATCATGATATGTCATGGAAATGAGTGTTGACTCATGATAATTTAAGTTCAATGATGGTTTAATCATGGTTCATGGGAAATGAGTAATTACTCATTATCCATGTGTAATGAGCCTTGGATCATGCTAAATTCTATGTTATGTGTTGTTGACACATTTCCATGTTAAGATTAACATGATTTATAATTCCTTTATGTTCATGTTTCTCTTGTGCTCCATTGATATGCCTATTTTTTTAACATGTACTGTATTCCTCATGTTATTCCATGTTTATTCCCTTACAGGGATTTATAGCTCACCCTTTTCTAATGCATTTCCTTAGGGTATGTCATGCAATGCTAAGTACAAGGGAATGTAGTGGTCATGTAAAGAATGTTTTTAATAAATATGTTGTGTGTTTTTTGTTATAAGTTGTTATGTAATGTTCCTAATGCCCAAATACCCTACAACTCTAGATATTCCATGTTTTATCAGGTGAATAGTTTATATAATAAATCATGTTTAAGAATGTAATAAAAAGTAGGGTTGTTATATGCCTGGTTATACTATTCTCTCATTAGCTAAGGGCATGCCTAAGAGATGCTTATTCAGTTGTGCACAACAAATTGGAGAAAATCTCTCAATCCTAGAGAGTTCATCCCTCTATACAAACACTGTCAAGAATGAGAGAGATCCTACTCCACCAGATCAATGAGAAAGCTCTGGAAGCGGTTCTCAAGGCAATCAAAGGCACACATCACAAGTGCAAGGATATTCCGTGATAGCACTCGGAGACTCATTCAGCGATGTCCGAAGATAAGTGGAAAACATCTAGATCACCTCTATAGTAACCATACACATGGATTCTACAATGAAATAGTGGTTTAATATAGATCTTTGGTCAAATTCATAAATTAAGAAAGAATAACCTTGGAGGTAATTCTTATTTAATTAAATTAATTATAAACAACATGTGTTGATCTACTCACTCTTGGTTCTGGGATTTCTATAACTTTCTTATTCATTGATTCGATTATGTTGTTCATGACTTTCTTAATCATAATATACCTCGGATTAATTATCAATAATAGTAAAAAAGAAAATTTGGGCACCGTCCCTCCCGTGCTACCACTGTGCCCAGAACTTACACTTTATTAGGGAAAAAATAATTAATTAATTAATTCACTTAAAGAAATAGCCAATAAGTGAGGGGTTTGAATATCCTATTCTAACTTATTTTATATCTCATCTAGGGAAAACAACACATTCCATATCCAATTGTGGTCCCAGATTTCTGATACGATCAACCGTTTAAGAGTTGTTTTATTTTCTGTAAGAATCTATACACACACAATATAAAATATTTTTAATATTTTTATAAAATTAATTATGGGCACACTTAGCCTCAGAATCACATTTAGTCTCAGTTCCTAGCTCTATAAATATATTTATAAATATTTCAAAGCTTTTCATGGAAACATTGGGTCTTTATAACCAAGGTAGAGGTAGGACTATGATCTGAGATCTTCCAGGAGAGGGTAGGGTAGCCCCTAGGGAGGCAGAGCTAGGAGTGGAGTAGGAGTAAATATGGGGGGTGGAAGAAGCTATGATATCCTTCCACCACCACCACCAGTCATCCCATGTTAGGCTCAAGGAGATGGAGGTCGAGTCCATGGAAAGATGTTGGATTTGGAGACTTATGAACCTACAATGCACAAGATGATTAGGGGTATCATCTGTGTATTTTCTACTCTTACTTCGGTGTTAGTAGACATAGGTTCTTGTCATTCCTTTATTAATATACTATTGGTGTGAGATATGGAGCTCCCATTTAATTCATCATCCGAACAACTTCCTCTTGAGGTTCCTATAGGGGACGCTTCTTCTGTGTCTTTTATCTACAAGCATTGTGAGCTATCGCTTGGTGGAGAGAGGTTTGTGTGGGACCTTTTGGTCATCACGATGGATACTTATGACGTAATATAGGGTATTGATTGTTTTTCCTTGGTCTGATCCTAGATATAATGTCACCATATATGATTTATATGTATTCTCACTGATGGAATGAGGTTAATCTTTATGGATGAGAGAGATCTCATGGTGGTATGAGTGGGTTCTGTGAGTAGGAGGATATATCCCATCAACCATTAGTTGGTGAGTAGATCCCTTGGTGCAGTAGGCTCTTTAGGCATCTGGATTTCTCCAATCATAGAGGATTTCACAAACTTCATCCATGAGGATGTTCTGGGACTACCTCCTAAGCGGAAAATATAGTTTTGAATGAATTTGAATATGTATACCGCTTTGATATATTCTTCAACATATCGGATGGATCATACTAAGCTCTGAGAAATGCGGTTACATTTGGAGTACCATCGAGAGTTGGGTTTCATCAGGCCTAGTATGTCCCCCTGGGCAGATCCAATGTTTTTCGTGAAAAATATGAATGAGAGTTTGTAGATTTGTGGGGATTATAATTACCTAAAATGGGCCATGATAATGAATAATTACCCATTTTTTAGGATTGATGACCTCTTTGACTAGTTGTGAGGTGTGATATTGATATCAAAGAAATATATTAGGTCTAAATTCCACTAGTTGAGGGTTTGTGATGATGATATTATGAATTTCTCATTCTGATGTCTCTACATACATGATGATTTTATAGTGATTCCATTTGGTGTGAAGAAATACCCTTATATGTTTATGGATTTGATAAACCAAGTATTCTAGTCGTACTTGGACCTGTTTTTGTTTTTCTTCAATGAATACAGACTCATCTAATCTATGAAAGAGGAGGAGAATCCAGATCACTTGAAGATGGTCTTAGACCTTCTTTGGGAGCATCAATTTTATGTAAATCTCTCGAAGTGCCAGTTCAGGATACATGAGATTCACTTCATGGGGCAAGTCATTTCTGAGCATGGTTTAGTCATGGACCCAGTAAAGATCGATGTAGTGCATTCTTGGGGGCCATTCAAGAGCCTGTTATAAGTTCTAATCATCATTGGTTTTGAGGCGTACTATAGTAGGTTTTTGGAGGACTTATCCACGATTACAGCCCCTTTGACCACCCTAACGCAAAAAGGGTGGCCATTTAAATAGAATAAGTAGTGATAGAGGGATTTTGAGGTTTTGAGGATGAGACTGATGAGTGCTCCGGTTTTGATATGGCTAGAGGAGGTCATGGAATACATAGTGTATTGTGATGGCTTAGGATCTGAGCCCGGCTACATGTTGATTCAGTGGTAGGAAGTTATGACCTACGGGTCGAGGTAGTTGAGACCCCATGAGAAAAACTACATGAATCACGACCTAGATCTAGTAGTGATAGTTTTCCATGAGTATTTGGAGGCACTCTCTTCTGGGATAATGCTTCATTGCTTACTCAGACCATCATTGTCTTAGGTATGTCTTCACATAGAGAGCATTTATCCTGAGATAGTGGCACTAGTTAGAGTTCCTAAAGGGATATTACTTCGATATAGTCTATAATATAGGGAAGGGAAATTTATTATCATATCCTATTATCAAGAAGTCACTAGCTCTCTTGGTATAAGAGGCTTCTGAGTAGTTGGCTTCCTTGTATCTGACCTTGGTGGAGGACGAGGGTATGGATTTTCATCAGTCGATGGTGTTGACTCCTCTGGTTATTGAGAGTTTGAGAGATTCACGTCTACGATTCATTGAATTTGAGGTCTAGAGTGATTATATATCCATAGGATACTCAATAGATGGATATTATAAGGTATGGAATCACGTCATCCTTTTCCAGGGATGGTCGATGGTCCTAGTCATGATGAGGGAGGAGGTGACACGAGAGTTACACACTTCTCCCCTAACTATATATCATGGTGTGGGGGAAGATTTATAGAGACATGAAGCAAAATATTTGGTGGTCTGGCATGAGATGGATCATAGCTGAGTTCGTCTCTTAGAGCCTCACCTCTTAGAAAGTTAAGGCTGAGCACCCGGTTCTAGTAGTTTTGTTATATCCCCTTGAGATCTCGGAGTGGAAGTGGGGTGGAATATAAAGGGAATGTGTGATAGGTCTTCCACCGACACTAAAGGGCCCAAACTCCATCAGGGTGATAGTTGACCAACACATGAAGTCAACCCACTTCCTTTCTATTATGGAGTAGAGTTTGGTGGAGAGTTTGGGAAATACGTACATATGAGAGATTATACATCTTTATGGGGTTCCCTTGATGATTGTCTCTCATCATGATGCATGGTTTACATTATGGTTTTTGAGAGGTATGTAGGAAGCATTTGGGACCTAGATAAGGATGAGTACAACCTTTCACCCTCAAATGGATGGGCAAACCAAACACACTATCCAAGTATTGGAGGATATGTTGATGGATTTCATGCTGGACTTCGGCCGAAGCTTAGAGGATCACTTTCCCATGGTAGAGTTTCTGTAAAACAACAGCTACCAGTCTACCATCAACATGTAACCTTTTAAGAAAATTTATGGGAGACCTTGTAGGTCACCCTTATACTTGAGAGAGATTTGAGAGACATATCTTATAGTTCTAGATTTAGTACAGGTGATGATAGAGAAGGTCCAAGTCATTTTTGAGTGGATGAGGATGACTCAGAGGAGGAAAAAATTTAAACTAATCATCATCATAGGCCTTTAGAGCCGGATCAAGGAGACCAAACTTTCATAATATTCTACCCATGATTAAGATTGTGGTGGTTTAGTAGGAGAGGCAATAAATCCTCGATATTCAATAGGGAATTCGAGATAAAATAGAGGGTTGGAGAGGTTTCTTACAGCCTTACACTACCCCCACAGATGGATTGGGTTCATGACATCTTCAACATTATGTAATTGAAAAGATAAGTGAATGACCCTATGAACTTCATTGACTGGGGTGAGCTGGGCATCCAGAATGGATCCACCTTTATGGAGTACCTGGTGGTGATCAGGGATCGACAACAGAGGACCCTATATAGATGATTCATCTTGTTAGTTCATATGTTGTGGCGAGATAGGAACATGCAGGAGATCTCTAAGGAGTGGGAGAGCTAGATGTGGGATTAGTATACAGATTATTTGGTTTAGTTTTTCTTTTCATGGAAATAAATATTAAAGGAGGGAATGATGTAGAGACCCATTTTCTACCTTTTAATTATTTAAAATCTTTATATATATATATATATATTCAGATCTAAAAATAGAGCTGACATGTGATTCTGAGGTCCAGTGTGCCCAGAATTAATTTTATAAAAATATTAAATATATTTTATATTACGCACACATAGTTTCTTAAATAAAAATGTATAAATCTTAAACTAAATATTGGATTAGAATTATGAGACCACATTTTTGTCTTTAATGCATTTTTTACCCTAGGCGTGACCTAAAATGGGTTGGTTTATGGTGTTCGTATATCTCTCCTATTAGCGGTGCATTTAGTTGGTTGATTAATTAAATTAAATTAATTAATTTAATTTATTTAAAATAATAGGACTCCTATAAGAATACCTCTATGGTGATTTTCCTTGGGATAGCCTCATAAACCTGGTACCATCAAGAGATTATTCTTCCTCTCCTTCCATTCACGAATCGACTCTCGACGATGATGAATCTATGAATCAGAGTAGATCGTGACACAAAAAATGAAATGAATTCCTTCAATTGTTGGTAGGTGAATTCTTCGATGATAAATGATCCAATATCTTGGTAGTACTCATCAAACAATGGATTATTCCATTTTTATTAAATTGATAAAGAAATACCAACTTATTACCTTTGATCTATGCTAATTGTGGCCTTTCCATGCACCCATGAGTTGAAATATATTTGGTTATTCTTTTTCTCTAACCCTGGATATCCCTATTGTTGATCATTGGCCAATAAATCTTGGAAATGACTGGTTAAACCTTTCATGTGGTTCTTTTCTCCCTTGATTCTTCACATTATTCACCTATTGGACCCCTCGGTCCTGGTTTGACATTGTTGGGCCGCACAGATCCCAAAAAAACCCTGAAATCACAAAAAATCTATGTTTGAAAGATATATTAATAAACAAGGGATCATTTTGGATTTATTTTGGGTCAGAATTGATCATTTTGATGATTAGAAATCAAATCTTTTGTGATTGAAGGACATGAGTGTGTGATGTGCGAGATAGTGTGTGCAAGGATTTGGGAATTAGATTTTCGACCACTGGAGTTTCAAAATCCACTAACTGGAGTATATCCACTAATTTTAGGAAAATGTATGTATGAAATTGAAGGTAAAAGGCCAAATCTATCATGTAGAGAGAGGATCTGGGTTTCTAGAAAAATCATGTCTACACGTCATGTAATTAGAAGAACACATAGTGTTTCGGACCCTATGCTGCAACAACTAGATTTTTTAGATTTTATAAGTATGGAATGTCATGTATCCATCCTACATGATGTGTACCACTTTCCCAATTGGATGATCCATGTGGATAATTATATGATCAGGACCCTGTGTGGAGAGACACGGCCAGAGGCATGCCGGGTACTGGAGTACATGGAAACGGCCTAGAACAAACCATGTGCCGATGACATGGACATTAACTTAGTAAACAAACATGCAATGAATATATGTACATGGCCAAGAAAATGGGAGGGACCTCAAGTGGCATGGGCATTCCATGTAGATCCCCTACACCCTATGTACTTATGCATGGACTCGAATCTGTGTATTTTTCAATGACATGGCCAGGTGATGGATTAGGACTACATGCCATGTGGGTCCCCTCTATGTGGATTTTTGGATACGATGTGAGATTTTCTGGTCATGAAGCTTATTTTGGAAAATCTAGATGATGATAGTGATCATGTAGGATCACTAGAGGATTCTTATAGAATGGGACCCCCCCCCCATTAGTTTGGTTGTGGACCCTCTATATACTAATTGGAACCCTTCCTATTGGATAGGCCATGGGTCCTTGAGACTTCATAGTGGAAGACCCCTATTGCACCAAGGAATGGGTCCTCGACCTATATAGTGGAACCTCCCACCAGTTTGGGCATGGGTTCTCTATTTACTAAGTGAAACATGCCTATCATATGGGGTTTGGATCCTCAAGACATTATAGTGGAGCCCCCTATCTCACTAGGTCATGAGTACTTGACCTATAGAGTGGAAACCCCCTAATGAACCAGGTCATGTGTCCTCAATCTACAAAGTGAAACCCCATTATTGGATAGGTCGTGGGTCCTCGATGACAAGAGTGGAACCCCCCTTCCCCCTGATAGACCAGGGTGTAGGTCCACTATCTACTGATTGGAACCCCCTATCGGATATGGTGGGGGTCCTCATGATAGTAGAGTGGAACCCCCTTATTGCATCAGGGCACAGGTCCTCAACCTTTAGAGTGGAACCCCCATAACACATCAGGTCGCAGGTCCTCTACAGATACTTATAAAGTGTAACCCTCCTGATACACTAGGGAGTGAGTCCTCTTCTTGTAGATTATTCCCCCATAACTGTTTGGTAAAGTGGTGAGGCATGTACCTTCACACGATTACTTCTAGGAATATTTGTGAGATGTTGGGAATCGTTTATGGACTTTTGGAATGGATAGTGACTCTTTTATTGGGTTGGGTTGTTATATGGATATTCCCTTAATCTCTCATTTAGGATTCTTTTTATAATATATATATATATATATATGCATCCATACCTTTTTATTTGGTTAATCTGATCCCATGGGTTTAGAAGACACATGAAGTATTCCACATACATTTCGTGTTTATCTTCTCATGGTTGGATGAGGTTAATCTCCTAATATGGGAGTAAAAGACTTGATGTGTAGTTCATCTACACACCATGTCAATCCCCTTATTCTTGGATGAGGTTGCTCTTTCTCTTGTTTTTTGGTTGAGGCGCATCATGTTTACAATTTACTATCTTTCTATTCTTATTGTGTCTCTTATTTCACCCCCTTTCAGCTTTCATGGCATCCTACTAGGTATGTATATCCTCACCCCGGAATGGTTTTCCCCACACGTGTCATGTCCTATGCAGACGACGGACTGGTCGGTAGTGACTTCAGAGGTGCTTAGGGATACGTGGTGATTTAGAGCATGTACAGTGGTCGTAGCTTGGAGATCAGGAGTTGGGATCTCTCAACCATTTACTTTATAGTTTTTTTAGGTTGAGACATCTTTTTGGTTGGGCATGTATTTTTTACCTTTACTTTTTAGTTTTCAAGTTTGTACTCTTATACACCCTAGAGGTTTTTCATGCTTGGTTTAATTTTTATTTGTTAAAACTTTTATTATTATTCCAATGCACTTCTATTTTTAGTTGGTCATGTGTGTACATATAGGTACATTAGGCAAAGGCCTTGCATTTAGTATATACCTTTTGACACTTGTTGTCACCCCATGGAATGTATAGGTGGGTTTGTGGTAATTTTGGATCGATCCACGGTTAGGGTTGGCTCATGAAATAATAAAATTATAATAAATAAAACACATTTATAAAAGGTTCTAAATTAATTAATTAATTAATCTAATTTTATTGTCCTGGATATTAAGTGCAAGTGAAAAATTCTTTTAACATAATGTAAGGGGATTCTCAAACCCAACTCCCTTTCTTTGGTTTATTCCTCTTTCATACTAAATTTTAGTTTGGATATTCATTTAATGTTCCTTAAATATAATTTTGTTGTTATTAAATTTTATTTTTGGGGATATATATGTTTCCAATCCGATTTTATAAAAAATAAAAATATTTTCCAAAACAACTCTTCTTTTAGATATATATCTAGACTTCTTTTGAGTTGTTTCTTCTTCATTCAATAATGATGATTCTTATACAAAATATGTTTTTCTATTCTTCATTTGGTAACCCCAATTTTATTCTTAATTGATGAAATGCTTATGAAATTCATTCCTTTACATGGGTTATTACATGACTTTTATTGATATACATTCTATGTGGCATGCATGATTATGTAAATGTTATGATGTGATGGTTAGGCCTAGAATTATTTATCCTTAAAATGCATTGGTTAATATGATATATCTCATGAGATGATGTGTAATATGTGTGAAAATAATACTAGATTTTTTCCCAATAATGATTTTGTGATTATGCACATATGTTATGCATGAACATGATGCTATCTTTGTTCACAACTATGTGTGGTATTTTACCACTAAGACATGATGTTTCATTTTTATTAATTGACACATCCCATTCCTTTATCTAAAGTTTTCTCTCATGATGTTGATAATGATCCCATTTTTATGTTGTGATGATAATGATGATGATGATTATGTTCACTCATTTTATTTTGATTCATGCCCCTTGTTCTTTGTCTTTTGGTGATTTTAGCTCAAACCTTTCTTTAATGTATATCCTCAGGTGAATAGATGAACTTAGAATAATGTGATATTTCTAAGGATAAAAGAGATTTTTTGAAATAAATGTTTATATTTTATTATGTACAAGTTATGTATGCTCCTAATTATCCTAAGATAGTAAAACTTTGGATCATGGTTTTGTAATGCTATTATGTTGTTTATCTTTAAAACGATGTAATATTCATGTAAGAAAAAAGTAGGGTTGCAATACCAATAGAGCTTGGTCATGCCCTGTCACGACCCATTCTCGGGGCCCGTGTCGTGACTACCCCAAGCCCGCCTTCCATAGGCCAGGGGTTGGCGACTAGCACCAAGGCGTAAATCCCGGTAAAAGGGAAGGCATTGCCTTTGTAAAGTAAACAAGCACCTCAGAGTAAGCTAGCGGAAAAAGTAAACACTAAGTAAAAAACAGAGTACAAGTACAAGTGCGGAAAGTAAGTGGGCCAGAATACAAACCCCAACTGAAAGTAAAGTACAACTCGAAAGGGAAAACAGCAACTGAAAAGTAAAAGCTGCTACGCCGAGTTGTCCACTGGAAATCCCACCTGAAGGGTGGGTACAGATAGCTCCACATTCCTTGGGTCCCGCCGTCCGCTCCGAGTACGTCTCGCCCAGTGGTCCTCCTCCAGGTACCGTCCTGCTCTGCAAGCCTCAACCACGATCAATGTTGTCTGTCGTCTGCAACCAACACAACGTAGTGCGGGTATAGCCCGTGTAGGGGTGAGTATAAGCTACTCAGTAGGGACCCCGAGACCCCTGAAGGTCTCCCAAAATCCACAAAGGATAAACCACAAGGAAAGATACAATCATGAAGTAACAACCGACACTACTTAGGTATATGCCCATACATATACCTAAGTCAACAATTCCAATACGCTCCAACCTCTGAGCCCAAGTACAACTCAGTCCACACAGGAAAGTATACGTATTCCACACAGGAAAGCAAAACGTAATCCACACAGGATAGCACAACACAATCCACACCGGAAAGCAAACAGGATTTAGCTCACACAGGTATACATCATCGAAAAGGTGAAAGAGATGATCAGACATAGATACTGAATCATCTAAGCAGGGACCCACATAGGATACAAGACCAGCTGTCTTCATTGATTCATCTATGCTGGGACCCACATAGGATACAAGACCAGTATTGAATCATCTAAGCTGGGACCCACATAGGATATAAGACCAGCACAGCTAGGACCCACATAGGATACAAGACCAGTTGTCTTCATTGATTCATCTATACTGGGACCCACATAGGATACAAGACCAGTATTGAATCATCTAAGCTGGGACCCACATAGGATACAAGACCAGCACAGCTAGGACCCACATAGGATACAAGATCAGCTGTCTTCATTAATTCATCTATACTGGGACCCACATAGGATACAAGACCAGTATTGAATCATCTAAGCTGGGACCCACATAGGATACAAGACCAGCACAGCTAGGACCCACATAGGATACAAGACCAGCTTTCTTCATTGATTCATCTATAATGGGACCCACATAGGATACAAGACCAGTATTGAATCATCTAAGCTGGGACCCACATAGGATACAAGACTAGCACAGCTAGGACCCACATAGGATACAAGACCAGCTCTCTTCATCGTCGCAGTCCACTGAGGATCTCTGCACAATCATCGTCGTCGAAGTCGCAACCAGCACTAGGGTTCCTGCACACAGCAAGCTCATTCGGGAGGGTCCGCTCCACGAGCAGAGAGGATGATACATCGGCTGTCACATAGTCCGAAGTTGATGTAACCAAAAGTTTCGTATCGTCAACAGGAACTCAACGCAACAGACGGCGCGTCAATCGGATGCCCAGTCTGAGAGTTATTGGCTTTTTCGTTCCAGGGGCCCGGTTGGTTTTTAAGGAAAAACCAACCCGAATGTACTCCACCTGTGTCCAAACCTTGGGTGGAGTATTCCAAAATATCCGTCTCACTAATAGGAACTCAACCAAGTCGATGGCACGTCAATCGGACGTTCGGAGTTCAAGATATGAGCGTTTCTGCTCCGAGGGCCCGATTGGTTTCGTGTACGAACCAACCCGGACGAACTCAAAGTATTCTGAAACCTTGAGTGCGATATACTGAAACGACCGCCTCGTTCCGAGGATCTCTACACAACTGACGGTACGTCGATCGGAGGTCTGTAGCCCAAGATATGGGCATTTGACCGAATTTGGCCTGAAATCGGGGGGTCTGGGCCCGGGCCGACCCGGCCCGACCCCCCCTGGGTCGGCCCGAACCGGGGAGACCCGACCCGGGTCCGACCCGGATGGGCCTGGCTCGGCCCGGCCCGGCTCGGTCCGGCTCGGTCCGGTTCGGTCCGACCCGACCGGCCGGCCGTGACTCAGCCAGCGTGGCCTAGCCGAATCGCGGAGCAGGGTGCGCGACTCCCCCGCCCGCCGCTAATTGAGGCCGGCGACGGATCCGCCGGCCGCCAACCCTCTGGTGGCGCGCCACCGCCGCCTTCTTGCGGACCACCGGACGTGCTCCGGTGGTCCGTTTCTCCTGCCGTCTTCGCCTATGGTCCCCCTGGGACCCGACCTTCACTGCGAAGGAATTAAAACGACATAGCGGCCTGCTTCGTCGTCGCCCGTCAATCCACACGTCAAAATGAATAGCTTTGTCTTTGTAGTTTTCCAGCGTGACCCAATGGCGCCGCGCCCCTTCGCCGCGGCCCGACTCCGACCGCGTTTCTTTTGCGGTTTTTCGGCGCGACGCGACGGCGCCGCAGAATTGATTCAAAAAATAATTGATTGTGTGGCGTGACGACGTCGCGCATTCTTGCCACACGATTCTGTGCGGTGCGACGACACTGCATCACTTCCATTGCATCCTCAACAACAAGAAATAAATAATAAGGGAGGGGGCGGCCGTGTTTGTGCGGTCTGGCCTCCTCCCGTTAATCGATATCAAGCGGTCCGAAAATACGCGGATAAAAGACGGAAGGGAAATCACGTAAAGAAACACATAAACCCCCTACAACCTCATAAATAAAAAGAATCATAAGAATAATCCCAATCCGCAAATTAATCTTCGCGGATCAACATAATATTTAGTTGATCCGCGTTCTTAGATTTAGAAGGGAGTAAATGAGGGTTCACCAACAATCACAATTTAAATTCCCTACCTCGGTTCAGGAACGGTGCACGTCAACGATCCTCGGAAGACGAGCATCGCGGAAATCGGGCGTCTCGGAAAACGAACTTCGTTTCCGTTAATGTCGAGGTGCGTTCGAAGAGGAAATGTCGTTGGAAGAAGACGCCGTGTTCTTCATCGGAGATGTTCTTCGTTGAAGAACGGTGTTCTTCGCGTTCTTCGTCGAGGTTGAAGAAGAAGAAGACTTCACGCTTCCCAAACCTCTCAAGGTGGCAAAAACTCTAACAATAATAAAATAAGACCAAGTCTTAATTTATTAACACAACCTAACCATTTTAATTTCAAGAGTTTGAAATTAAGTAACTCACTTTATTAATTATATCAAGTTGTCAAAAATTAATGAAAGTGAGTTAATGGGGAGTTAGGAAGGTGAGGGGTTAAGAGGAGTTAAGTGATTTGAAAAGGGGGGGGTCGTTTGGGCCCCACCCTTTCAATTATCCACACATGGGAAGTTGGGTGGATGTGGGCCCCACCACCAACTTCCCATGGGAGAAATTAACCACCTTGAAAAGAAATAAAATTGATTCAACAATTTTATTTACTTTTTTAATTAAACCCCATTAATTTAACTTCTTCACCTGCACAAACGCAACTACGATAAAGATTCCCTTAAGCAATTACCGGCGTTGCGAGTTCATCGGTGCCATCAGATTTCAATTCCAAGCACTGGTTCAAAAGATAGGAATTCATGCTCGTTAGTTCACTGAACGTACCCGAGCCAGACTTTGGAAATTGATTCCAGGCACTCCGGGCCTCGGAATCAGGCACCGTCAGAAACTGCGTTCTTGTAAAATTCCAAATAAAATTAAGAAAAAAATTTCCTTGAAATTTCTGGGTCTTTACATTAGTCCCACCACAGGGCTTTACGTCCCCGTAAAGCTTCAACACAAACTAGGGATACAAATGCGGTAGAGCTAGGCGGTAAGCCACCTCGCCAATCCTGCTGAGGACCTGGAAGGGTCCGATGAAGCATGGAGACAATTTTCCACCTTGTCCAAATCTCTGTAATCCACGTTGAGGTGAAACCCGCATGAAGACGTGGTCGCCATCCTCAAACTCTAGTGTCCTCCGCCTCCTGTCAGCGAAAGACTTCTGTCGGCTCTGAGCTGTCTTCATCCGCTCCTGGATGACTTGGACCTTCTCTATCGTGGCCTGGACCACCTCTGGTCCCACAAGAGCTGCTATGATTTCTTCTTTGACGATTAATATAAATTCGGTCTCATCCCTTGGATGAACCACGTTCTTTTCCTAATACAGTCAATCCCGACATGGATGATACTAATCCATACCAAGGATGACGTTGTAAGGCCTCGACGCTACTACCAAGAGATCTAACCGTTACTCTCGCCTCCAAGGGTTGAGTCACACTGTCGGCATCAGTGTGTGGTAACTGGGTCTCCTCCAGTAGATGTCTCACAAGTGAGGGTCAAGTCAATAGTCAAAACCGGAACCTCTTAGTAACAACACAAAATAGGACAGGAATGAAAACATCACAAATGTATGCATCTTTTATTATTGCAGCTAATAATACAAAGACGCTACACAATAGAAACAAGGAACTAGAAGTACAAAGGACGTATCCACTAGTTCCGCTCCTGTCCATTTGATCCCAGAGCTCCATGATCGAAGGCCTCAGCTGCCTGAAGCTGAGCTCTCCCATGTCCACCAACTTCCTGCGGTCGGGGCGGACCTCCTGGTGGTGGTGGTGGCAACACTTCGAAGCGTTGTCCACCACCTGCTGCTCGGCCAGCTCCTCTACCTCGTCCGCCTACACCCTGTGGACCACCGTGGCCGAACCTCTGTCTGGGAGGTCCCTCTACCACTTGCTGCTCATCAGTAAGACGAGTCGGGCAGTCTCGAGCCATGTGACCTTGCCCGCCGCATGTGTAGCAATGTCTACCCCTCGTGTAGTTGGCTCTCCTTCGTGTGCCCCGCACAACTGAATCTTCATCCAGTGACTGCACATCTGATGGTCTGGCCCGTTTGGACCTCTGCGTCACCTGTCTACTGCCAACTGCAGAAGACCCTGCTACGGGCCGTCCTGCGGAGGGCCCTGTCACTGGAGCCTGCTCGGCGAGAAAACTCTCCATTAGAAGGGCTCTCTCAAACACCTCTACCTACGTCAGAATGTTGAGGGAGATCATAGAAGCCCTGATCTCATGCCTCAGTCCCTGCTCGAAGGTCTGGGCCCAGAAGAACGGGTCTCGTACCATATCTGTGGAGTAGCGCGAGAGATCAGTAAATCTCGCCGAGTATTGGGCCACTGACAAGCTGCTCTGCCGCAGCTGAAGAAGCTCCTGAATGCGCACCGCACGGAGGGTGGCTGGGACGAACTCGGAGCGGAAGATGCTCTCAAAGTCCGTCCAGAGAAGAGATGTCTCTTCGTGCACCTGGATCATCAAGCTCCACCATCTGCCTGCTGCCGCGTGCAGGAGGCTCGCTGCGAGGATCACCATGAGGTCTGTTGGTGTCCTCACTAACCTAAAAACTCGTACGACTGCCTCCAGCCAGTCCTCGGCTGCCTGGGGGTCCGTCTCCCCACGGAACCTGGGTGGTCGCTGGAGCTGGAACTCATGCAGCGCGCTAAGGCGACGTGCATCGTCAGCGGCTGGGGCTGGTAGCATCGGTGGCTCGGCGGGTAAAGGTACTGCCGGTGCCTCTACTGACAAAGAGCCCTGCACCGAGGCCTCATCGCTCGGTGGGCTATCGTCACGCTCGACTCTCGGAACCCTAGATGACTGCCGTCGTGGGGCCATCCTGAAAAGGAAACAGGTGCGCCACGGTCAAACAATATACCTGGTGAGCTGACATAAGTAATCACAAAGAAAACTTGAAACACACACGCAATCAATGTTTTCGTGCATTAAGTCGGAAATCAGAAGTCATGGTCCTGGTGTACGGATACGACGGTCGCCGCACCAACACTGGACTCCCTGGAATGATAACCACACCCAATATGTTAAACACTATTGCTTCACATATAAGAAAGATCAGAGTCTGCGGTAGAACTGAACTCCTCTGACACCAATTTGTCACGACCCATCCTCGGGGCCCGTGCCATGACTACCCCAAGCCCGCCTTCCATAGGCCAGGGGCTGGCGACTAGCACCAATGCGTAAATCCCGGTAAAAGGGAAGGCATTTCCTTTATAAAGTAAACAAGCACCTCAGAGTAAGCAAGCGGAAAAAGTAAACACTAAGTAAAAACAGAGTACAACTACAAGTGCGGAAAGTAAGTGGGCCAGAATACAAACCCCAACTAAAAGTAAAGTACAAGTCAAAAGGGAAAACAACAACTGAAAAGTAAAAGCCGCTACGCCGAGCTGTCCACTAGAAATCCCACCTGAAGGGTGGGTACAGATAGCTCCACTACTCCTCGGGTCCTGTCGTCCGCTCCGAGTACATCTTGCTCAGTGGTCCTCCTCCAGGTATCGTCCTGCTCTGCAAGCCTCAACCACGATCAACACTGTCCGTCGTCTGCAACCAACACAACGTAGTGCGGGCATAGCCGGTGCAGGGGTGATTATAAGCTACTCAGTAGGGACCCCGAGACCCCCGAAGGTCTCCCAAAACCCACAAAGGATAAACCACAAGGAAAGACACAATCACGAAGTAACAACTGACACTGCTTAGGTATATGCCTATACATATACCTAAGTCAACAATTCCAATACGCTCCAACCTCCGACCCAAGTACAACTCAGTCCACACAGGAAATTATATGTATTCCACCCAGGAAAGCAAAATGTAATCCACACAGGATAGCACAACACAATCCACACCGGAAAGAAAACAGGATTCAGCTCACATAGGTATACATCATCGAAAAGGTGAAAGAGATGATCAGACATCGATACTGAATCATCTAAGCTGGAACCCACATAGGATACAAGACCAGTTGTCTTCATTGATTCATCTATGTTGGGACCCACATAGGATACAAGACCAGTATTGAATCATCTAAGCTGGGACCCACATAGGATACAATACCAGCACAGCTAGGACCCACATAGGATACAAGACCAGCTGTCTTCATTGATTCATCTATACTGGGACCCACATAGGATACAAGACCAGTATTGAATCATCTAAGCTGGGACCCACATAGGATACAAGACCAGCTGTATTCATTGATTCATCTATACTGGGACCCACATAGGATACAAGACCAGTAATGAATCATCTAAGCTGGGACCCACATAGGATACAAGACCAGCACAACTAGGACCCACATAGGATACAAGACAAATTGTCTTCATTGATTCATCTATAATGGGATCCACATAGGATTCAAGACCAATATTGAATCATCTAAGCTGGGACCCACATAGGATACAATACCATCACAGCTAGGACCCACATAGGATACAAGACCAGATCTCTTCATCGTCGCAGTCCACTGAGGATCTCTGCACAATCGTCGTCGTCGAAGTCGCAGCCAGCACTAGGGTTCCCGCACACAGCAAGCTCATTCAGGAGGGTCCGCTCCATGAGATGAGAGGCTGATACATCAGCTGTCACATAGTCTGAATTTGATGTAACCAAAAGTTCCATATCGGTAACAGGAACTCAACGCAACAGACGGCGCGTCAATCGGACGCTCGGTCTGAGAGTTATTGGCTTTTTTCGTTCCAGGGGCCCAGTTGGTTTTTAAGGAAAAACCAACCCGACCGTACACCACCTGCGTCCAAACCTCGGGGAAAGTATGCCAAAAGATCCGTCTCACTAATAGGAACTCAACCAAGTCGACGGCACGTCAATCGGACGTCCGGAGTTCAAGATATGAGCGTTTTCGCTCCGAGGGCCCGGTTGGTTTCGTGTACGAACCAACCCGGCCGAACTCGAAGTATTCTGATACCTTGAGTGAGATATACCGAAATGATCGTCTCGTTCCGAGGATCTCTACGCAACTGACGGTGCATCGATCGGAGGTCTGTAGCCCAATATATGGGCATTTGACCGAATTTGGTCCGAAATCGGGGGGTCTGGGCCCGACCCGACCCCCTAGGTCGGCCCGAACCGGGTCGACCCGACCCGGGTCCGACCCGGCTATGCCCGGCCTGACCGGCCGGCCGTGACACGGCCCGCGTGGCTGAGCCGAATCGCGGAGCAGGGTGCACGACTCCCCCGCCCACCGCTAATTGAGGCCAGCGGCGGATCCGCCGGCCGCCAACCCTCCGGCGGCGCGTCTCCGCCGCCGGTTGCCGACGCAGCCGCGCCGGCGTGGCGCACCTCCGCCGCCTTCTGCGGACCACCAGACGCGCTCCGGTGGTCCGTTTCTCCTGCCGTCTTCGCCTATGGTCCCCCCGGGACCCGACCTTCACTACGAAGGAATTCAAATGTCATAGCAGCCTGCTTCGTCATCGCCCGTCAATCCGCACTTCAAAACGAATAGCGTCGTCTTTGTAGTTTTCCAGCGTGACCCGATGGCGCCGCGCCCCTTCGCCGCAGCCCGACTCCGACCGCGGTTCTTTTTCGGTTTTTCGGCGCGACGCGACGGCGCCGCAGAATTCATTCAAAAAATAATTGATTGCATGGTGTGACGACGTCACGCATTCTTGCCACACGATTCCGCGCGGTGCGACGGCACTGCGTCACTTCCATTCCATCTGCAACAACAAGAAATAAATAATAAGGGAGGGGGAGGCCGTGTTTGTGCGGTCCGGCCTCCTCCCGTTAATCGATATCAAGCGGTCCGAAAATACGCGGATAAAAGACGGAAGGTAAATCACGTAAAGAAACACATAAACCCCCTACAACCTCATAAATAAAAAGAATCATAACAATAATCCCAATACGCAAATTAATCTTCGCGGATCAACATAATATTTAGTTGATCCACGTTCTTAAATTTAGAAGGGAGTAAACGAGGGTTCACCAACAATCACAATTTAAATTCCCTACCTCGGTTCAGGAACGGTGCACGTCAACGATCCTCAGAAGACGAGCGTCGCAGAAATCGGGCGTCGCGGAAAACGAACATCGTTTCCGTTAACGTCGAGGTGCGTTCGAAGAGGAAATGTCGTTGGAAGAAGACGTTGTGTTCTTCGTCGGAGATGTTCTTCGTTGAAGAACGGTGTTCTTCGCGTTCTTCATCGAGGTTGAAGAAGAAGAAGACTTCACGCTTCCCAAACCTCTCAAGTTGGAAAAAACTCTAACAATAATAAAATAAGACCAAGTCTTAATTTATTAACACAACCTAACCATTTGAATTTCAAGAGTTTGAAATTAAGTAACTCACTTTATTAATTATAGCAAGTTATCAAAAATTAATGAAAGTGAGTTAATGGGGAGTTAGGAAGGTGAGGGGTTAAGAGGAGTTAAGGGATTTGAAAAGGTGGGGGGGTTCGTGTGGGCCCCACCCTTTCCATTATCCACACATGGGAAGTTGGGTGGATGTGGGCCCCACCACCAACTTCCCATGGGAGAAATTAACCACCTTGAAAAGAAATAAAATTGAATCAACAATTTTATTTACTTTTTAAATTAAACCCCATTAATTTAACTTCTTCACCCGCATAAACGCAACTACGGTAAAGGTTCCCTTAAGCAATTACCGGCGTTGAGAGTTCATCGGTGCCATCGGATTTCAATTCCGAGCACTGGTTCAAAAGATAGGAATTCACACTCGTTAGTTCACTGAACGTACCCGAGCCAGACTTTGGAAATTGATTATGGGCACTCCGGGCCTCAGAATCAGGCGCCGTCAGAAACTGCGTTCTTGTAAAATTCCAAAGAAAATTAATAAAAAAAATTCCTTGAAATTTCTGGGTCTTTACATGCCTGAAAATGTCAAATTGAGATTTTGTAGTCCAATCGGCAATGAACGTGAAAAAATATTGGAAAAAATTCGCAAGAAAAAAGGTGAAAAAGTCATTGGCCAACTATTCTTGGCCAAAAAATACAAATCTAGATACCCGGGGGTGATAAAACTGAATAATCAATTTAAAATCGGTACACGGGCATATGAAAAGTCTAACGATTGACACAGATCCAAGAATAAAGGATGGTAATACTCAATATATTTAATCAACCAGGGTAGAATACACAAATTGGTCAGACCTACTTTAAATAGGATTATTCATCAATGAAGAACATACTCTCCAATGAAGAAGAGGATTTGTTGCATTCATTGTGCTTTAATTCACCAAGATTGGGAGGTTTTTTGTTGTTTGATTCCAATTTGAAAACGAGAGGGTAGAATAAGATCCTCTAAATTATCCCAAGGATATGTGGATAAACCTATAGATTCATCATAATGGAGTATTTATAGAGGAAATTTGGTCATTTAATTTAAATAATTAATTTAATATTTACTTATTTAACTAAACACGCCATCTAATGACTACTTTTATCTAAACTCCATGCACCGACCCCTTTTTGGTTGCACCTAGGGTAAACCTCACATTTTGGATCCAACCATGGTCTCATATTTTTGATATGATAATTCATTTAAGAGTTATCTGATTTTATGTAAGAACTCATATGCGAGTAATAAAAATATATTTAATATGTTTATAAAATTAATTGCAGACACACTAGGTCACAGAATCACATATCATCTCAATTTCTAGCTCTAAAAATATTTCAAGATATATTCCAATGTCTTATAAGGAAAAAATGGGGTATCTATAATGAAACTTAAAATATCATAATGATAAATAAATTCATGATAATAAATTACCAAGGGGGTATATATACCATTCATGAAATAATACATATGCATACAATGGCATAAATCTCAAAGAAAGAAAATTGTGACAAAAATCTCTTGTTGATTTGTTTTCTTTTGAATCATAAGCCCCATGAAAGAGATATCATCAAATTGATCTGTAAACACCAACAGTTTCTAAGAGAAAAAACATAATATAATTTCATTGGAATTATTTACACCTCATAAAATAAATTGTTTTCAAATATGACATGTGTCTCATGGAAATAAAAAAGAGATAAATTCATCATTTACCTTATTTTTTGACTTCCATCATACTAGATCAAACCTCCTCTTCTTCGTACATCCAACTTAGGTATGCACCAAAACCAACCTAGGTTGGATTTTTTCCCAAACTAAGTCTTTTAGGATAAGGGGATGTAATTTTTGAAGTGATTTTGTTAGGTTTTGGTTGATCTAAATGGATTAATAGGTTTCAAGAAGTGATGAGAGTGTGTGTCCTTTTATAGTATAGGAGGAGTGAAATTTTTTGTAAATACCCAAAAGTATTCACTATTAGGAGGTCAATATTACCTCAAGTGGATACAAAGTTGATAATTAATGGTTTGTATGTATAATATGGTTGATCCAAATCTCAACTACATAATAAAACACATTTTTTAAACATGTTGTTCCTTAACTTCTAAGTTTTCTTATTTTAACCATTTTGGTTTTTCATTATGGTAACTAGTCTTTTGAACCTAGGTAATTTAACCATTAAGACCAAATTAAAATTATATTTATTAGATAATTTGTAACCAATTATTATAAATATTAAATCCAATTTATCAAATTAAAATCCTATGTGTGTAGAAAATTAATTTTAACACAAACGCATGTAACATGAAAAATCCTCATTTTAACCATAACAGTAATAACAAAGATTTTACTATTTAGAGGTAAATATAGTCATTATAAAAGAAAATTTGTTCTATTAATGGAACATAGTTAATATTAATTATAATATACATATTACTTGGAATAATATATGTTTTTTAGTAATTTTAAATCATTTAATAAAATAGTGTTTATCATAAAATAACATTAATGTAAATTTGGAAGTTATTCATTTAAATTAAGTTTTAAAAAATATCAATACAATGAAATAATTTTAATATATTATTTTCATACCTATTTAACCTTTTATATTCATCTAAAATATAATGGAACATAATAATTAATTCAAATTACTTCACTTTTAATATTTTTTGTATCATTTATTTTTTTAATTATTAACAAAATAATTACTACATTGGTGTTTCTTAAGCATTAAATGTAATTATTTCACATCCAAAAAATTAAATGAATTATTAGGATAAAAAACTAATTTATATTATAAATTAATATTTATAACTGACCTTATGTTGTTTTTTTTCCAATCCCAAAGATCTATACATATTAAAACCAATGAAGGTTCATTTTTTTTCTTTTTCTTTAATTAATTAATTATATAGGTCACTTCATTGAAATTTGTCCCCAAAACTCATAAAAATAGATCTTAAGTTCATTTATGTCGAAATTTGGCCATAAAAAAGGTGTTGGAAAAATTGGTTAGTCATTTTAACCCTTATTATTTAAATTTAACCCCTAAGTACTTTAATTGTGGTAAATAATTTTTATTATTTTCACTATTCATTTTGGTCAAAAATTAAGTTTAACTTATTAGATAATATAAATTATTATGATTCCAAATTTGGAATATACTTTACCAAATTCCATTTACATAAGAGGGAAAAAATATTTAAATTTAATCCCACAAACACGATGAGAAAATGGGTTTTTTAAAGAGAAAATGTTCAAAGGTTTACAATGTTTTTTACCTAAATTAAATATTAAAATGCTTACTGTCATGAACCCCTCCCCAAAAAGTGTACCCCTCCTAGACCATAAATATTAGAAGAGATATAATGAACCTTGATTCCCACCTCCAGTAGGCCCCGGGTTGGCGACTAGCACCGAGGGTATTGTAAACACACAAATGGGAGGCATTACCTTCTAAGAGAACACGTGAAAAAGAGAGAGATAAGATAGAAACCAAACAACTACTACATAGATTAAATAGTAAAAGAAACCCAAGTGTACATATGTAATGTCATGAAAACTACTAAAACTCAAAAGGTAAAAATATAAATACTAAAAGGAAGTAAAATTTCTGCAACCACAAAGCCCGAACAGCTCCTACAAAACCCCCAAGCTAGTAGTAACCAAACTGATCTACAACCTACTCTAAGAGACCTGAAAAATAGTTTATATAATGTAGGGGGTATAACAGTATAATTAGTAGGATCCTCCCCAGAGCCTCTTGTGAAAATGTAAATAAATCATGCTAAAGCATAGTGAACAACAAGTGAAACTAACTTATCACCTAAATAGATATATTATATTCCCACCCTCACCATGGATACTCTCACCAAGTATCACATACAAGATTATATAATATAATAAATAATATCAAGGGTACCCTGCTACCACTTCCCCACTGGTTTTCTACTTTTCCCTAATATCGCACGTCCTGGTCATCTTTATCCCAAAAGGATAGCCTGAAGAAACTTGGGAGTAGCATCACAACATGTATCTCGTGCAACACACCACCACATCCAGACAACCCAAAGTAACTAGGTAGTTTCCAAGAGCCACCACAGCCCACATAACTTGTATCATACATTGATTATTATACCACAATCCATTACAGCTCATACACTGAGTAAGTATCCTCAATCCATAATAGCCCATACACGTTATACCTATAGTAGCCTTTAGGAAACTATATTCAAAATATATGTATGTGAAAAACCACTGTCCATTACATCCCTCTAAAAACATATATGTGGAAAAATAACCATCATGCATACTAGCACAAGTAACTACCAAGAGAAGAGAATGGGTCTAAAGGGGGCGGTTAACCAGCTATCCTCCCACTGGGATGTTGGGGACAACCCCCCCCCCCCCCCCCCCCCAGGGCTCAGAATCACCAGGGTTTCAATTGCCCTAACCAATAGGGTGGAGTAGTGTATAGAAACAAAAAAAGTACATGATATAATATATATCACAACCACGCTATAGGAAGAACCTATTCTTAGACTTAATTGTAGCTAACTTCTCTCGGACTCTTAGTTGCCACTATTAAAGACAAGATATCCTATAATCACAAAACCATTTAAGGATATACATTAAGTCATATTATCCCTTTTAATCAGTTTCAATTTATTTTAATTAATTATTTAACCATTAATTAACCATTTACATTTACCAAATTACATTCCATTACCATTCCAACTAAGATCCATACCCTCCACCCATAACCAAACCAAGTCCATAGCTTCTCAGAAAGATTACCTCGACATTGCATCCCAACAAGCTCCAAACCCATGGGTTAACATCATTTATTCAATCATTTATTAACAGAATTATCACTTTTCCATAATTCCCGGTATTCTAATTAAACATTCTAAGATACCAAACACAAGTGGATCGACATGGTGAGTAGATGGACTACTCATCGAGTATTTTCCACCTATAGTAGGAGTATAGACCCATCCATCCTTGAGAAGCTAAACACAGAAAGCATGTGTAATACCATGAATGTCTTCACCTCTTTTGTAAGGATGGTAATAAAGATAATCTGCCTCAAGCGGCGGGGAAGGTAAAATAGATAAACAAACAACAGGTTTAACAGAAACTATTTTCACATCAAGAGTTAAGAAAACCTTCAAACCATTCCATCATACTCGATGTCCCCCCACCCCCGAAACCCACATGCATAAACTGATGCATCCCACCACTCTAGGTGTCAACTACTTCCACCACCACCACTGGGACTCCCTACCCCCATATACCACTACAACCTTCTAGGATCAGCCATCTTCGGCTCATACTACAACACAAGTAGTAGGAAACAATCAAAAACATTGGGATCTTGGCCCCAAAACAAGGAACTCATCCTTCACACACAACGAGCTCTCACAGATCCAAATATAAGGCACCTAAAATTTACAAGAAAGTGGGTAACTCAGAACCAAAAATGAATTAAATTTATCACACAACTGGTTCTTTATTCTATCTAGAATTAACTGATTCATTATCATAGGTTCCAATTATGGGAAAACTAAACGACTAGCTACATAAATCTATCAAAAATTAATTTAACAATTAATCTGACATGCCTTTAATCAAAAAGAATCAACATGCTTCAGGTTTATCAATAAATTCAATTAAACATTCATAACTGCATCAATTTTATTATCATCAAATTACAAAAACAACAACTAGATTCATTAAACATGCCTCTTTATCTTTGGCCAATTAATTTACAATTAGTCTAGACTTTATGTTCTTTACCAATTTCCATCAATAATGCCATGCTAAATAAGAAAATCATAGATATCACACTATCTATAAAATCAATAGGCCATAACATTGCTAGGAAAAAGATACCAATTATTTAATCTAGTTCAAATATTTATTATAGAAATTTCACTATGATCTAGTGGGCTAAGTCATGATAACTCTATCACTGCACATAAATAGAATAGAGGAGCCATGAATTCCCTACCTCAAAATGTTTTTGATGTTTTTTCACATGAACATCCAACACAACCTATCATGGTCACCTCTCCCGCAATTACTGCATCCACCCGAGGACATCACGACACAACCACATCAACCAACACCCAAGAAAGCTCCATTAGAAACATGTTGATCTCATGTCATAACAAGTAAAGGAGAATGAGAGGAAATATATCAAGGAACCCATGAGAACAGTGTTATAACATACCTTATATTAAAGATGGATTGACATATCCTGGTTGTACCAAAACATGGGGTGTGCATGTAGTAGGAAGAACTCCAGGGAAAACATGATCCAAGGTCCACACCACAATCACACAACTCCTTAGGAACAATGGATTGTGGTGACTTAATCTAATATAAAGGAGAATGAAGAAAAAGGGTAGAAGGTATCCCATCCCTTTTGAAAATCTGAATAGAACAGTGTTTTATATATGTTTTAGATTTTCCATTAAAGGTTGATCTAGATAAGACTATGCAGTTTGACTAAGTAAATGAACTAGGACCCTTTAGAATATTTATATAGGAGTTATATGCTTTAAACCCACCTAAAATCCCTTGAAAATGCTTTGAATTCATTTTACATCAAAGATAACATCAATGGGGTGAAACTGTAGGATACTAGAAACATTGTTCACCAACCAATATGGAACACTGTAGCACCTACCAATAGATGACCTATCGATAGTCGGAAATAATATAGCACCTAACGATAGATGACCTATCGAGAGATGGAAACAGTGTAGTACCTATCGATAGATGACCTATTGACAGCTATAAACATTGTAGCACCTACCAATATATGACCTACCGATAGCTATAAACACTATAGCACCTACCGATAGATGACCTACTGATAGCTAGAAACACTATAGCACCTACCGATAGATAACCTACCTACATATAGAAACACTATATCACCTACTGATAGATGACACACCGATAGCTGGAAACACAATTCACAGAACTTTAAATTTTGCAAAGTGTTGGGAATAAGTCAACTTAACCTCCTTGAACACCTCAAACACAAAATTTCATCAAAGTAATGGATGGGAGAGGTCTAGGAAATTACATCAGATAACTCTCAAAACATTATCATTCTCGAGAATCCAAAACCAACCTAGAGAGGAAACATAAAAATGGTCCAAACAAGAACCCTTTGAGACACCTCTCAAGGCTCTCTCTGCCAAAGGAGCTCAACCGCTTCCCCAAAGGAACAAAAAGAAACCAAATAGAAACCACAACCATAACCATCTCATAAACACTCTCCCAAAGGATATACCTCTCAAAAGAGAGAAATCCACAACAAGATGTAAAATAAATCCATATTATAAACGGAAAGGGATTAAAACCACCAAATAAGAAAACATTTCAAGGTAAGGGATAAACATCAAATAGATCTGGGTACTAAGCACGCATTTGCTAATCATGTTCCCAAGTACTCTCCTCTACACCACCGTTCCACCACAAGACATAAACCAAAGGGATAGAATGCCCACACAATACTTTCTCCTTTATATACTCAAAAACTACTTGACATTAATAAGTCCACATGAATGCCTGATCCTTCCTGGTCAATGCTATCAGAGGAGTCACAACCCAAGAGAAATTAGCCTAGAACCTCCTATAATAGACTGCAAGACCAAGGAAACTTCGCACCTTTTCCACTGCCTTGGGGGATTACCATGAAATTACTACTTCTATCTACAATGGATCTATAAGTACTCTCTATTATGATACAACATGCCCTAAAATGGACTTCTTGTGCCCAAAGATCACACTTTGACAACTTCACAAATAGCTTTTTTCGATGAAGAACTCCCATAACAGAACACAGATGCTCTGAATCCTCCTCCTCAGATGCAGAGTACACAAGGATATCATTGAAAAAAACCATCCCAAACTTATCTAGAAACTCATATAACACAGTGTTCATCAACCCCTTGAACATAGTTGTATCATTTTTCACACCGAATGGCATCACCAAGAACTCGTAATGCCCATGATTACAATGGAAAGCAGTCTTCAGGATATCCTTATCCTTTACACACATCTGATGATATCCTAACCATAAATTGATCTTTGAGAAACATATTTCACCCTTCATTTGATCGAATAAATCATCAATCCTTGTAATAGTATATCGGTCCTTTATTATCACATTTTTTAGGGAATGATAATCGACACGCAACCCCAAACTGTTGTCAGCCTTCTTTATGAACAAAACTAGTGCACCCCATGATGACACACTTGGACAAAAAAACCACACTACAACAGACCATTGAGAAGTATACATAGCTATCACAACTTAGAATCCACCATCCTATATGAATACATCGAGATAAGAGACAAGACTGGCTAAAGCATGATCTTGAACTCAATCTCTCGTCGAGGGGGTAATGTTAAAACCACTTCTGTAAAGTCATTAGGTTACTCTTCCATGATCCTAGGAAACGTCATCTACTAAACCTCTGACAAACTCAACATTAAATCATCCATCAAGGATTATAAGGATGTAACACACCTTCGACCCATCTGAGGGTCCCACTCACCAACAAACTCTATTGGCTCTCCATTAGCATCAAATAACACCACCTACCTCAGGAAGAAATATACAAGAGATTGCACTGAATAAAACCAATCCATTATGAGTATGGAATAATATGGTTGTATCCATAAACATAGTAAATATTCCCAAGAGTGGTTCTGCCCTGACACTAGCTCACAGTCTCTACATACTTCAGACAAATCAGTTCAAACTCTAACTAGCATAGTAAACACCAAGGGAAATGGAAACCTCTCTAACTTGAGTCCCAAATCTTGGAAAAGGGTAGGTGATATGAATTAATGTGTCCCTCCTAAATCAAACAAGACATAGACCAAAGTAGAAAACAAGAAAAGGTTACCTTGAATGGCATCTCGATCGCCTAACGCTAGAAACACTAAAGAATGAACCTAACCACAACCTGCTCTATGGACTCTATGACCCAGCTAGTGACCACCACCAAATCCATGATATTCTCACTAAGGATGGGGAGCATCCTTGGGCTATCCTTTTCCTGCCTCATCCACTCTATGATGATCCAAATATGCTACAACCTACTGTTATTACCTCGGATGGAACTACCTCAACAGAGGAACTTGAAGAGAAACACCTAAAGCTTGCTAATTGATAAAAAAATTTGGTCACTCTCAATGTTGATGAACTTGACCTCCACAGGAAAAACAAAAGCTTGATTTCGTATCATAGGCCTGAGAGCTGTTTCCCTGAGAGAAATGAGGTACTAAGATCTTGGACCCACACCCGGATGAACAGAAACTCTTCTTCCCTGAAAATTGGGAACCCTGGACCACATCTCTTCTTTATAAGGAATCTTGAAGACTCCCCTATCATGATTATCTAATTCTAAATAACATTCTCTTGATGACCTATACTCTACCCAACACCTTTATATATGTCGCCATGATAAATTGGGTGACCTAGCACTAGATCACTGGATGCAAAGCCTCCCCAAAATTCCCCGTCCTGGCCTCCTAATCTGGTAATAGGTCCGAAGAATATCACAAAAGGTTCCTAAAACAGATCCAAAACTCTATCATAGTGGACCTTCCATTTCAAAGGGTAATCAAATATTAGAGGTTGGATGCCTTCGCTGTCTAGGAAAGAAACTTGGCTCTGAACTGCTCTCAGAAGTTCTCCCGTAAGACCATCGACTCCTCATGATCCATGAGGAACAAGAACCTCCACGTCCTTTCTACCCTATATAGCATCATCACAACCAATGACACTTGGTTACCCTTAAAAGCATGGATCATACTGAAATATATCTCAAACTACTCCAATAAGACTTCTATGACTACATCTGAAATGGATCCCTTGTACTTCTGCAGACTCTAGTGTAGAAATTATTTGATTGTCCTCCTCTAAATTTATTTTTCATCAACCTATACTCTACATCGATTTGTTGGCACAACCTATTGTACATATTCTATAGGAACCTGATGGAGACATATACCAAGAGCCATACCTAAAAAAGTAAAAATAGTTATATCTCCCAAACCTGGAATATAGAAGACTTTAATACTAATCAAATTTTTTTATTTTATTCATTTTAGGTTAACCTATCCCAAGGTATACCCATTCAAACACAAGCGCAAATAATAATGATTCATGATAATTTTATAAGTCTCTACCCATCAACCAGTATCACCTCATTTAGTAGCCACTGTGAACTTTAAGGTCCATGCATCAAATCACAAGGATCCCTAAATACTTATGTCTCAACCAGTCTCTAGTGTTTACAGCTCTTACTGAACATAGCTGACATTGTTTCCCTACTAACCCATGCAACCTCACCTATTACCAACTCCAACTCCATCCTATCCCTCTTACCATACCTTTGATACCACTCTGTCATAAACCCCACCCCACAAAGTGTACCTCTCATGGTCGGCAATGTGAGAAGAGAGATAATGACCCCCAAGCCCCGCCTCTAGTAGGCCTTGGGTTGGCAACTAGCACCAAGGGTATAGTAAACACAAAAAGTACATGTTATAATATAGATCACAACCGCACTATAGGAAGAACCTCATCTTAAACACAACTAAAGATAATGTCTCTCATACTCCTGGATTCCACTAATAAGACTAGATATCCCATAAACACACAACCATTTAAGGAGAAACATTAATTCATCTTATCCCTTTTAATCATTTTCTCTTTACATTAATTAATTCTTTAACCATTAACATTTACCACATTACATCCCATTACAATTACATCCAAGATCCATTCCCTCCAGGCCTAACCAAATCGATTCCATGACTTCTCAGAAATATTACATCATAATTTCATCCCAAAAAGCTCCAACCCTAGGGGTTAACATCATTTATTCAATCATTTAGTAACAGCATTATAACTTTTCCATAATTCTAAGTATTTTAAGAAAACATTCTAAGATACCAAACATAAGGGGCTCAACACTGTGAGAATATGTACTACCCATCGAGTTTTTTCACCTATAACAGGATCCTAGACCCCTTGATCCTCGAGAAGCTAAACACAGAAATCACTTGGCATACCTCACATGTATTCAACTCTTTTGGAAAGAGGGTAAGCAAGACCATCTGCCTCAAGTAGTGGGGAAGGTAAAATATATAAACAAACTACATGTTCAATAGTAACCACCTTCACATCAATGGGTAAGCCTAACTTCAACCTGTTCCATCATCCCCAACATCCTCCCCAATACCCACATGAATAAACTAATGCATCCCAACACTCTATGTGTCAACTGTTGTTGCCACCACCAATGGGCCTCCCTACCCCCATATACCACCACAACCTTCCATGCTCATCCATCCCAGGCTCATACCACAACCCGATCAACAAGAAACAATCAAACCAACTGGGATCTTGGCCCCAAAACAAGGCATTAATCCTTCACACATAATGAGTTATCATGGCTCCAAGCATAAAGCACTTTTCCATTACAAGCAATCAGGTAACTCAGACCCAACAAGACATTATATTTATCACACAACCGGCTCTTTATTCTATCTTGAATTAACCAATTCATTATCACAAGTTCAAACTATGGGAATCCTAAACAAATAGCTATATCAAGCTCTCAAAAATTAATTAAACAATTACTTTTACATTACTTTAATCAAAAAGCATCAATATGCCTCATTTTTATCAATAAATTCAATTAAACATTCATAACTGCATTAATTTGATTATCATAAAGTTACAATAACAACAACTAGATTAATTAAACATCCATCTTTATCTTTATACAATTAATTTATAATTAATATCTTCTTAACATTATCTATCAATTTTCATCAAGAAAGAAATGTTAAACAATAAAATTATAGATATCACACTATATATAAAATTAAGAGGAAATAACATCGCTAGGAAAAAGATACCAATTCTTTAATCCAGTTCAAATATTTATTATGTCAATTTCATTGTGATCCAGTGGGATAAAATCATGCTAACTCTACAACCACACATAAATAGAATAGAGAAGCCATGAATCTCAAGCCTCAAAAGGTTTCTAAAATTCTTTTCATGATAACAACCACCAAAACAGATCACGATCACCTCTCCTGTAATGACTACACCCACCCGAGGATTCCAAGACACAATCACATCAACCAACCCCCAAGAAATATCCCTTAGAAACATGGATATCACATGTCATAACATGTCAAGGATAATAGGAGGAAACAGTTTGAGGAATCCATAAGAACGGAGGTATAACATAACTTATATCGAAGATAGATCAACACTTCTTGGTTGCACCAAAAAGGGGGTGTACATGCAGAAAGAATAACTCCAGGGAAAAAATGATCCAAGGTACACACCATAATCACAAAACGCCTCAAGAACAAAGGTTATGGCCTCCTCACACCAAGAGAAAGGAGATGTAAGAACAAGGGAAAAAGGTATCTCGACCCTTTTGAAAATCTAAATGGATCAGTGATTTGGATACGGTTTATATTTTCCATTAAAGTTGGATCTGGTTAAGAATATGTGGTTTGAATGGGTAAATGCATTGGGACCATTAGGAATATTTAAATAAGAGTTATGGGCTTTGATGATTTGATTCGGGATACTTTCTCTCGACAACCTACCCTCTTGTCTGCACCTCAAGATATGTCATCAGCATAAACGGGGTGACCTGGAGATAGATCTATGGATGCAAAGCCTCCTCAAAATGACTCACCCATGCCTCCTCATATCGAAATAGGTCTAAATCATATTGCAGAAGGTTCCTGAAATGGATCCTGAACTCTCACACACTGGAGTTTCCTAAACAAAGGGTAAACAACTCCTGGTATTTGGCCGCCTTTCCAATTGAAGAAAGAAACTCGACAATGAACTGCTCTCAGAACTTCTCCCATGAGACTTTTGACTCCTCATGATCCCCATGGAACAAAAACCACCACTTCCTTTCTTTCCCACACAGCATCGTCACAACCAATGACACACATTGCTCCTTCCGATCACAGATCAAACTGAAAGCTATCTCAACCTCCTCTAACCAGTCTTCTGTGACTACATTTGAAATAGATCCCTCTTAATTTTTAGACTATGGCACTGAAACTCTCAGAGTGTCCTCCTCCAAATGTCATCATCACCAACCTCTACTCTACAGTGATATACTAACACAAACTGTTGAACATATTTTTTGCGAACCCAAAGAGGATGTTGATCTTGAACCATACCTGAAAAGGGAAAACTGTTAGAGCTCATAAACCTGGAATACGGAAGAATTTAACATTAATTAATTGTTTTATTTTATTCATTTTATGTTAACCTATCAAAATGTCTACCTATTCAAACACAAGAACAAAGAGGAATGATACATTATCATTTCCTTGGTCTCTACCCTGAAACAAGTATCACCTCGTTTAATAGCCACTATAAACATGAAAGTTTATTCATCATATCACAATGGGCCCTAAATACCTATGTCTCAACTAGTCTCCAGTGTTTACATCACTTGTTTAACATAGCTGACACCATTTCCCTAACAACCCATGCAACCTCACCAATTCCTAACTCTAGCTGCATCATATCCCTCTTACCAAACCTCTGATACCACTCTGTCACAACCCCTCCCCATCAAGTGTACCCCTCATAGTCTGGTAATGTGAGAAGAGAGATAATGACCCCTGATTCCCACCTCTAGTAGGCCCCGAGTTGGAGACTAGCACTGAGGGTATAGTTAACACACAAATGGGAGGCATTACCCTCTTAAAGAATATATGCGAAAGAGAGAGATAAGATAGACACTAAACAACTCCTGCTCATATTACAAAGTAAAAGAAACTTAAGTGAACATATATAATTTCATGAAAAACTACTACAACTCAAAAGGGAAAACTATAAGTACCAAAAGAAAGTAAAATGGCAGCGACCACAAATCTTGAACAACTCTTGAAAAATCCCCAAGCTATTAGTAACCATAATGATCTCCAACTAGCTCCAAGTGACCTGAAAATAGTATATATAATGTAGGGTGATTATAATTTTATACTCAGTAGGATCATTCCTGGTGTTTCTCATTAAAAAGTAAAGAAATCATACTAAAGCATAGTGAACAACAAGTGAAACTAACTTGTCACCAAAATAGTTATACTATGTTCCCATCCTCACCATGGCTACTTTCACCAAGTATCACATAAAATATTATATAATATAATAAACAATATCAAGGGTACCCCACTACCACTTCCCCACTGGTTTGCCACTTTTCCCCAACATCGCATGCCCTGAGCATATCTATTCAAAAAGGCTAGACTAAAGACACCTAGGCGTAGCACCAGAACATGCACCTAATGCAACACACCACAATCTCCACACAACAAAAATTAACCAAGTATTTTTCCAGAGCCACCACATCCCACATTATGTGTATCATACATCCGGTATTATACAAAAATCCATTACAGCCTATACATCGAGTAAGGATCCTCAAGACATCACATTTAAAATGACATAAATTTGATTAATTGATATAAATTTGAAGTAATTTATTATAAAAAATTATTCAAATATAATTTAACTTTATAATTTATTTAAAAGAAGAGTAATTTTTCAATTAAAATTCGGTATTTTTCACTGTTCATCGAAAAGTGAAACATTATATAAAAATACAAAAACATCACCTTGAGATAATTTCGATATTATGATTTCAAAAATGAATTTTTTTAAAAAAAAATTATAAAAGTTTCAAAATTTAGTTTTAAAATAAGTGTACCATAAAAAGGTGACAAAACTTCTTTTTAGCAAAATAATATTTTTAATCATAAAATTGAATTTATATTTATCGCTTGTCTAGAAAACACATAAGATGAAAGTTAAATAGTTTATTGAATTATAATATATAAATTTATTATAAAAATCACCAAAATTTATTCTTTTAATTTATTGAGGTAAAACGGGTTTATGTGCAAACAAATAGTTTTTGAGAAAATGATTTCCATTATTTTCAAAGGGTTTTTTTGTTTTTACTTTCAATTAATTGATCATAAAATAATTAATCATATATAAATTTTTAAACCATATATTTTCAAAATTTATTTAATTATATTCATACCCTCCATTCCTACAACTAGGTAATAAATATCATGATAATATTTTAATAATATGACACGGTTCGTTTAACCTTATCGTTGCGTGAAATGCAAGATAAAATCAGTGTTGCATGTAACTCAAGATAAACTTGATATTGTGTGTAAAAAGAAAATAAAAAATATTGAATTAATTTAAAATATATTTCAAAAAATCTTAGGATGATAATATATACACCATAGAAATAATAATTTGGTGCGTAACATTAAAACATTTCTCAATAAAGAGAAACTGAGATAGAAACTATTACCTTGTTTCCTTGCTTAGTTAATCAAATTATAACATCTTATAAAACAAATATAGATACCTTAATAATATATTTCATAAACTTATTCAAACATTTTACCTTTTATATACCGCTTTTATAGTAATTTATTATCACTATATTGTTTATTTATAACTTTTTTTCAACCATCGGGTATTAATAACATTATGTGTTTTCTCATATTTTAAAATGTTGATATATTTACACATCCTTTGACAACAAGTTAAAAATTAATATATAATTTAATTAAATTTAATACATATATTATATTGATTTATAAATCTCTTATATCATTTCATAATTTTTTTAGTTACGTTGTGTGAAAATGGAATCAGTGTTGGCTTATATCGGTGACTTTTTAGAAAATGAAAAAAAAGATGCTTCGATAATAAGTTAAATATTTAATAAAATATTTCTAGAACAATATAGAAATCATTATTTTAATATTATATTATAATAATATTCTTTTTCATTTTCCCACATTTATCCATAATATATTTTTATAGCATCATTCATGTAGGTGGTTAAACCGATTGAAAATCGAGCGCGCTTTAAAACGATTAGTGATTATGGTCAATGAGGATTTTATTTTAATATAATATCACTATAAAAGAATAATAATGATATTATTTTGATTTTTTATTATTTTTAACCATATTTTAATACACATTTATTAATAATGAAAAACTATAAGAATAAAATCAATTCTTCATAGAGGCGGTAGTCCGCGTACACACACCATTGACATTTCTTTGTTTTCATAATTGGATGGAAATTAATAACTAAGGGTTGAAACATTAATATAAAAAATATCATTACAATAATGATACTAAATTCATAATGTTATTATGGTGATAATATATTTGGAAGAGGAAGATTAAGAATAAAAAATTAGGAAGGAGATAATACTTATGTTGGAGACTTGATCTTTCCTTGGAAGTATCCTTGAAATTGAAGAGACTAGTATCACTATGAGTGAATAGTGGATTATGATAGTGTGATACAGTTATAGGTAGATTAAATTGGTATAGTTTTAATCATTAATTATAATGTTTGTTTTGTGTTTTAAAGGGTATGAGTTACCCCCTTTTATAATTGAGGAAAAAGGCACTTTTGGCAGCACCCTTTGTATTTTAATAATTCTATGACACAATTCCAAGATCAATGGGTCCAAATTTGTGAAATAATAGATTATAGGTATCTTTGTGTCCAAAAATGATAAACCAAGTTTTTAAACACATGTTTTAAACAAGATATAAGGTTTTTACCATTAATTTTTTACATTTTACACTTTTACTTTTAAATTGGGTAACTATTTTTCAAATAAGGGATTTTATGTTTTATTGAAAATATAGATAACCCGGATAAGAAAGTTTAGGTGTTCTATAACTAAATTTAACATCCATTTAATAAAATTAAATTTCTAAATATTATTAAGTTATATTTTAAATTAAAATAGATAATATGTAGAAAAACTGTTTTAGTGGAAAAATAACAATTTTTAATATTAAGGATTATTAATCTTATTTATTATTAATTACCAATTAAATAATTGTTAATATATTTATTTATATTATTATACATAATATTGGATTTATTATTTAAATTATTTTATTTTATTTTATATAAATTGAATGATATTAATCAGACAATAATTTTAAAATACTTTTTTCGCCATTATCCTGTTAAATACCATTAATCCTATTAATTTCTTTTTTATATAAAAATATTAAATTAAAAATATTAAATTATATGAACATTATAATATAAAATATATGAATAATTTTATCAATTTAACTTTCAATGTGTATGGAAATTAATCATAATATCAACACATGTAACACGTAAAACCATGTTTTTTTGAAAAGTGTATTTTTAAGCATAAAGTGTTATGTATGAGAAGAAATTATAAATTTTATTGATTATAATGATATTAATAAGATTAGTATTTTTTATGTGAGAGTTTCTTTTTGATAAAATATATCCAAAACAAAATTTTACTATGCATAAATGTAATTTTAGAAATAAACAAAATAGTTTTCATAAAATATTACTTGAATTTCTAAAATGATATTCATAGGTTTTAAAAATTGAAAATAGTAATTTTAAATTATTTATTTTAATTTATAAATATATATATTTTTTATATAAAAATTATTCCAAAAAACATATAAGTCATATAAAATTGATGATATTGGAAAAATCTGTATTTTTTACTATTCACCTAAAAATTGATTGTTTTATAAAAATATCAAAAATAAATACCAAGTTAAATTTTTTGTGAGGAACTAAAAAAATAATTTCAATTTATAAAATTTAAATTATATAATTTTTAAATTTATCTATTTAAAAAAATTATAATATAAAGAAAACATGTTTTATTGAAAATAACATTTTTAATATTAACTCATATTATTTATTTAACTTCCAAAGGTAATAAATATAAATGGTTTACCATATTATTATTTAATGTGTATTTATTGATAATTTATTATTAATATTTTTTCGTTTGATTACGTTGGGTGTACCATGTGACACTGTTTATAGAACACATTATTTATTTTTAAGGATGATATAAATAGATATTTCTGGTAATTAACATTTTTGAAACCACTTTCTCAAATGGGTTTTGGAAAATAACCAAAGCATCCATGGTGATTGATCCTCGTATGATAAATATGACCATTTACTTGACTGGAAGAAAAATATAAAGTTTTAATGGTTGGAAGAATTTAATTGGAAGATCTAGAAGTATAAAACTGCATATTTTTACACCTCGGTGAGAAGAATAAGAATGTTCGGGTGATAAAGGGTACAATTAAACTCTATAAAATTTATTTTTGACGATGTGAAATTTATATTTTGGGGAAACAAAATAAGGTTTCCTTCAATTTTTATGGATAAAAGCCTAAAAATCCAAAGTTGTAACTTTTTTATTTTGTTGTTTGTGGACATGACCCTATGAATTCTAATGGTTGATCTCTGTACATTTTGAATTTTATTACTAATGTCACTAAGAAGGTATTGGTATAATTTCAAAATAATAAATCATATTTATTCTAAGAATTTATTTAGTAGAAATCTTCATATTAAAGATATTTTTTATCAAAACTTGAAGTGCATCCAAATAGAAAATGGTGGAGAATACATCAGACACAACTTTCAAAACTTTTTTAAAAATAAGTGAATAGGAATGAAAAGATAGTTCTCGAAACTCCACAACTGAATGGAGTAGCTGAAATAATGAATAAGAATATAAAAGAGAATTTGGGGTGTGTTTGACTTCATTTTGGAATGATTAAGGGAATTTAGGAAGAATATATAAATACAGTGGAATACTTGGTCTATAAAATTCGGGCTTTAGTTTTGGGAAAAGAATATCTGGATGAAGTTTGGATAGGTAAAATACCAAAAGTGAACCATCTCAAAAAATTTGGAATTTTTATAATATTTTCATTTTAATTTCAAGATAGTATAAGATCAAGGATAAATTCAATGTTTCTTTTCGTATTAGATATGGTGATTATAACATTTTACATCATTTGTGGTTTGGTGAGAATAAGTACGTAATCTAAAGTAGAGATGTTTTCTTCAATGAGGAACATCTATAGAAATATCAAAACTATTAAGAGAAATAACTTTATGGGAAAAAATTATTTAAGTTCAAAGTTGACTAGAATGAGATTACTATAAGGAATGATAAAGAAAGATTATAATTTTCTAAAGTTTTTTAGCCTATTGAGAGAATAATCAAAGAAATAATTTATGAAGGATGATTAGAACCAAGTTGTACATAATAGCCATTTTAGTTGAGAAGATCAATTATAATAAGGAAACTAGTTTAGCAGCTTGGGGTTGTTATGAACATTCTTATTTTAATAGATGTATGTGAATCATAAACTCTATAACAATCATATACCCTCAGTAACTCAAAATAATCATAGTTTTCCATGAAAGAAGAAATGAATTCCTTTAATCTCAATGGAATGCAGGTTCTAGATAAACTACTAAAAGGAAATATAGATATGTAGAACAAATGGATTGCACATATGAAAGAAGTAGGTAATTTATTTTGGAGGTACAAAGCATGGATATTTGTAATGGCCCGGACCTGTCCGGCCCATTCCTTTGTCAAAAAGAAGTTCAAGAAGTGTTCTGGAGGGTAAAATGGACTTTTCCCACACTTTCCAAAATTTTGAAAACTACACGCCGTGTAGTTTGAGTACACGCCGTGTACCCCCTTTCCGGGTATACCCCGTGTTGAAGACCGTGTCCTTACTGTGTGAAATAATGGGTGCACGCCATGTGTCCAGTTCTACATGTCGTGTAGTCCTTCCCCGCGTACGCATTACCAGTCAACGGCCGTGTACCATGTTGGAGTCGTGTCCTTACCGTGTGCAATAAATGAGTACACGCTGTGTGTCTAAACTACACGCCGTGTAGTCTTTCCCTGCGTATGCGTTACCCTCAAACTGTGGGTTGACCAGTCAACGACCGCGGAGCCGTGTTGGAAGCCGCGTGGAGACTGTGTAAAATAACCGAGTACACGCTATGTACCATAAATTACACGCTGTGTACTTTTCCTTTTCCCACATATAAAATGAGGGGTCCCATCCTCCTTTCAACTCACTCCTCTCCTCCCCATTCCTCTGAGCAAAGCTCTCCCAAGAGACTCGAAGGCTCCTTTTCTTCCATAACTTCTTCGTCCGAGCTCCGATTTACGATTCGTCAGCGGCCACAGGATCGTAACGATGAGGCGGAACTTCCAAGCTTGGATCCTTTATCTTTCCTTAGGGATTTCCTTTCTGACATCCACCCAAGGAGGTTTTTCCGGGACCCGACAGAAGTGACGGACGCCGACAGACATCTTCTAAGGTTGATCCGAGGGAGCATTGCGATCAGAACCTGTTGAGGTAGGAATCTTACCTTCGTCTCTATAATTTGTGCAGCATGCGGGGTGGGTGTCCTCTTGATTACATGAAACACTTTTGAACCGGTTTAATAAAGATAATAACTGGATTATATAACGGGTTTGGGAAGTTTGTGATTGTTGTTACTTTATATCCTGTGATATTATGTTGTGAATTGAATGAGCTTCTACCTACTTAAAATCAATGAGCTTCTACCTACTTAAAATCACGGTCGTTGGGGGACTTTTCTTATGAAATTAAATGTTTCCCTATCCTTCTGGATTTTCTTATGGATGGAAACTTTGTGGAATGTGTAATTTGGTTAATCACGTAAAGTTGGCTGTTTAAAATCTGGAACCCTTGTGTGATCACCCCGGTTAAACAAAAATGGAATAATGAACATGTGGGTGTTGACTTGGTTACGTGGCATGTGATGGGGGTGTTTTGTGGGTTGTTGTGTATCGGGTGAGCAGTGGGGTTGCGGTTGTCTTGGTTGTGGGTTGGTGTGAATGCTATGTTGGTGACGGGAAGCGGGGTTGCGATAAGTGGTATTAAAGGGATAATGATGTATGGGTTTCGGTGCGGTTGTGGTTATGGTGGTTGGTAGCAGGGCTGCGGGGATGGTTTGAATGTGAACAGACTATGGGTTGTCAATGATAAATAAAAAGTGAAAGAGTTAATGAATGATGGGGCTTGGTAATGGAACGGAATTAATAATCAATGGGGTTGGTTGGTTAATAAGAAGGACTTGGTTGTGTTGCTTGTGTTTTCCTAACTTGATTTGTGGATGGCAGGGATATGTTTTATGAACGATCGATGCGGTTGGTTGTGGATAGTTTCCCAGTAGTTAAGGAACTAAATAAACTAATTTTTCTGAAACATAATAACCTAAATGGGGTTGGGGTTGTTTGTTGTATGCATGCTTCGTAGTAGCAGTGACGAGGCACGTGCTCAGTTTCTCTGTTTAGAAGCCATAGGTTGGGCTGTGTGGTTGGTATATATATCTGTATCTTTTGTGTTTTATCGCACCCCACCCATGTTGATCACTTAGTGCCGAACACTCCCATTTCATGGGAGAGGGTGTTTTCCCTTAGTTACTAGCTCCTTCCTGGTCCTTTCCCCTAGGCGGTGATGGCTTGAGGCGGCCTTACACCTAAGACTCTTTGAGTAGGTTTCGATTAGGGTGGCTTTAGCCCAATACTCTTCAGGTAGGTTCTACTATTTCCCAAGAATCTTCAGGATGAGGCCCAGGTGTGTGCGGGCAGGATACGTGGTTGTGAGGCCCAAGTGTGTGCGGGCGGGATACGTGGTTGTGAGGCCCAGGTGTGTGCGGGCGGGATACGTGGTTGTAAGGCCCAGGTGTGTGTGGGCGGGATACGTGGTTGTGACGTCTAGGTGTGTGGGGGCGGGATACGCGGTTGTGAGGCCCAGGTGTGTGCGGGCGGGATACATGGTTGTGAGGCCCAGGTGTGTGCGGGTGGGATACGTGGTTGTCAGGCCCAAGTGTGTACGGGCGGGATACGTGGTTGTGAGGCCCTGGTGTGTGCGGGCGGGATACGTGGTTGTGAGGCCCAGGAGTGTGTGGGCGGGGAGAGTGTGGCAGCATCAGGACGTTCGCCATTAGAAAGAGTAGCTAACCAAAGGGAAATGGTGTGGGGTACCCAATACTCTTGTTTCTTATATACTACTACCTGTTGTGCTTGTGTTTTGGTGAGTGTGGCTCGTGAGGTTGGGTGGATAGAATTCCTTGCTAGGTTTCTTCTATTGTTCTCACGGTACATTAGGATGTCTCCCTACTTGTGCATGAGAGCTTTAGGTTTCCCTAATGAGTATACTTGTATGCTCACCCTACGTTTACTTTTAGGTTTCTAGAAGGACTACCAGGGCCGTGCGGGACCCTACTAGTCGGACAGTTGGAGTTGTTGCAGTTGTTGTTCTCTTGTTTTCTTTTGGTATTGTACTTTGAGCTTTCTTGTACTTGTACCTTGTTATAAAATTATTTAAACATGCATGTGGGCTTGGTTTGGGTTTATTTATATACACTTGTTCCTTTACTTTTGGTGGTTGAATTGTCCTATTTCCCGATCCTAAAAAAATAAAATGGGCAATGCCTCCCATATTTGTGAAAATTCATACCCTTGGTGTTAGTCGCCACCTCGGGGCCTACTGGAGGCGGGACTCGGGGGTCATTATCTCCCTTTCACCATTTCCAGCTCAGGAAGGGCATCTTTAGTGGGAGGGGGTCATGACAATATTGGTGAATAGTTTCCAAAAAAATGAAGTGGATTGACTTTTAAGATATTTTATCACTATTTTTCAAGAACACTACTATCTATATGGTGCAAATAATTATTTTCTCTGATAATTTTTACTTGGAGAAGATGTTTTTTAAGAAATATTTTATTCATAATGATTTTTAGGAGGAGATAAACTTGGTTTAACCTAATGGTTATGAAGGTTATCAAAAGTAGAAAATGGTTTGTAAGATTAATATATTTCTCTATGGATTGAAGTAATCTCTTCAATATTGGAATATGAAGTTTGATACTATAATTCTTGAAGAAAGTTTCACATGGTATGATTCCAATCATTATTTCTATTAGAAGTAATAGAATTATGGAAAATTCATTATACTACTTTTTTATATTGATGATATATTGATTTCAGGACCATAAATACAATGGATTGAGGGATTGAAGAAAAAATTATCTAGATGGTTTGAAATGAAGGATTATAGACATGCTAATAAAATCTTGTGGATGAAAATTACATGGGATGGGAAATATGGAATGTTATTATTATCTTATAAGGAATAAATTCATATGGTTATTAGAAGATTTAGAATTAATGGATGTAAACCTATATCAACTCCCCTTGTTAGAAACTTTAAACATTCAAAGGCATGGGTACCGTATTCAGAAGAGTAATTCTAGAACAATGCAAAGGTTCCTTATCCTTCAGCTATTAGAAGTTTGAGATATAAAATGATCCACTTATGGCCTGAAACTTAGATTATAGTGGGAGTTTTGAATTATTTAATGTAAAATTCCAAAAGGATTCATCAGGATTCTATGAAATAGATAAGTTTATATATAAAAGATCTAAAAGATATAACAATACACTTTATTAATTATGATCCATTAAAGAGCTTTATGGATGGGGATTTTCTTGGAGACATGGATTCTCATAAGAGCATGACAAGTATTTTGTTCACTTTAGAAAGGAAAATGGTAATTTAGATGTCTCGACTGAATCCTAGAGGCACCCTATCAATAATGAAATAAAAATATATTTTTGTTACGGAATAAATAAAGGATTTTTACAATTTTATGTGATTTTTAAAGGAGCTCATGAATGAATTTAAATGAGGAATGTTGTTATGTAATAGTTAGAGTGTCATTAAAATTAATAAGAATACCATTTTTTATGAGAGGGAACTACACATCAACCTAAAGTATCATTTCATTTATAATATGATAGAAGTCATAGTGTTGCATATTTGGATGGTGGGTGAAAAAGAAATGACATATAGACATGTCCACAAAGGTGTTGTTCCAAGAAATGTTGAGGAATATGATGCCTCGGTTAGACTCAAGTGAATAAAAGGAGATACAGATCACTACATGAATAGGAAAGAGGTGAACTTTTATATATATGAAAATAGACCTGAATTTATAAAGAAGCTTCTAAGTGGGATATTTTTGTGTTTTATGAAGTCTTTTCAGTTTTCTAGATAGACTTTTCTGGAACACAATTTCTAGATGGAGATATTTTTTGAATAAGATTTTTTATATCAGTTTTGGAAATCTATATTTTCAGAAGAATCGTGGATGAAGTATATTTTTTTGATATTATTTTTTATGTATAGAAAGAATTGTTTTGATACTTTTATATTAAACATGTTCATCTATTGTGAGTGGTCAATACAAAGGTGTAACAGTGTATCAAAGGTTGCGTTAATCAACATAAGGATATTCGTGAATCTCAGAGGATAGTGGAACCAGTTTACTAGGAGAAAACCTCTATAAATATGAGTTTAGACCAAATACTAATATATAGATAGACAATAGATAATGAGAATTCATATAAATGAGACTTCAACTAAGTGGGATTACTAAGAGTCAGATTATTTTTATAATCTTTTCTACGTTCATTTATCATAGTGATGGAAGTGTTCTCTCAGGTATGTAGGAATTTTATCTGAACTACTTAATTATTGAATATGTTTTTTTGTATTATTAATGTAATTTTTGTGTATATGGTTGATTCATGTGCATATTAGGTTGTATATTTCCTAGTTATATATCACAGAGTCAAGGGGTTGTGAAAATTTTTAAAAGGTAGGAATTTGAAATGATGTTATTCCAAAATTGTTTCTATGAGAGTACTTATAGTTTGGATCCCAAAAATATATTCTTCTTTGTTATAATTTTTTTACCTTTATTATAATCCCAAAAGGATTAAAAATATTATTATTAAATGATTATGTTATGTATATTAATGGTTAAAAGTAATATTATAGCTATTAATAGTAAAAGTGGAATTGATTTATGTTTTGTGTAATTCTATTTTAAGTTAATGATTTAACATTTCATTATCTTTGATCATAAAAAGGGGTAGATTGTTGGAAAAGTATAGAAATTAATTACTTTAATAATCCCAAATAATGTTTCTTATGATTCTAAAAAATTCATTATATTATGTTAGTAAACTATTTTTCATAAGAAAATGCTTGAGTCTTGAATCAATCGTAAGATATAATGCATTGATTATATGAAGTATGGAGTGATAGTGTGAACTTTTAGATCAACTATAAGACTGCATGATCAACTATGACTTACCTAAATAAGGGTTATACCATGATCTATGTAATGTAATTATAATTTATTCCAAGTTACTATGGAATATTGATCGCATGAAGACTATATTTTTTTCAAGTATCGTATTGATCACATGTTGTAGTCAAGTGACCGCAAGAAGGATTTCTATTAACCATGAATAAAAGTGATCAAAAATGATAAAACAGGTGATTATTTCAACTATATTTTGTATAAAGAGTTAGAATTTCTCTAACTATTGGATTGTCTATGCTAATTCCTTCGTTCTACCATGCCTATCCAATTGACCATAGGAAGACCTTTGATTGACCTTACCTTTTTAATCAACTTCACTAAGACTTTTGACTAGTACTGATATACATAACAGTTAATTAAACCTGTGTAAAGGTAATGGGGAAATTATAAAGGTGATGTAATGGTAAATCTAGTCTTCATAAGGGTAATTTTGATCTGGGTAAGAGTAAAGTTGATCTGTGTAAGAGTTAAGTTGATCTACATAATGGTAAAGATACCACATGAAGAGAGTGATCAGCTATTTCTAAGTACAGAGCTTCAATGGATATTTTTTAGTGAGGTATATCAGAGCAGTTGATATTTTTGGGTTTTAGGATGATTATGTTTCAATAGCTACTTTGTGATGAAACGTCTACAAATTATAGGAATCTTCATGTGTGTATGGAGTCGATGCTTTTGTGGTCTATGTAAATAAATTTTCTTGCACTAAGATACTCTATTTTCTGGATGTTATTCTAAAAATTAAAGTAGTAACTAGTGAATATAACACTCACTCTTGATCATACTATATTATTATCCATAGAAGATAATATTATTGATCAATATAAGTTGATCTTAGATTGAGTTGAATCAAATTTCTATTCACTCTTAACTCTCTCTATTTATTTTACATGTTGATTTGTGCTTGGGTTTCCTATAAATCTGAATACAAATTATCCCATACTATAAAGTGGAGTACTCTGATATTCCTTTTTTATTTCATTAAACTTTATATCTTGTGTATAACTATGGAAGAGGCTTGGTATATCCTGAACTAACTTGAGTGTAGTTGTTAGTGTAAAACCCTGATCCTGGTTGTGGATCTATTTATTATATTTAAAAAACTTTCATATTTATGGATTACTTTTAATTTGTGAGGACTAATCCCCATCATAGAGATAACCTCTTTTTTAAAATTTCATTTTGTATTTCAATTCTTTTTATTCATCTTATTATTTTATATTCATTATAAAATTGTTTTATTACTTATGATTTTAAATTAGTGATCCATAAAAAATTACTATGATAGTTAATATTTATAAGTTTTATATATTATGTTTTGTGTGACTAAAATTGTTTCAAAAGATAAAGTGATATCAATTATTTTTATAAGGTATTGGTTGTGACTTTGAGAAACTATTTTAAAGTATAAAATTATATGTACTTAATCTATTTTTAAATAGGATGGTTTTCTAATTGGGGGTTTGTTTTAAATTTTTTTAATGGAAAATTTTATCTAGGAATCTCAATTCACCCCACCCCCTCTTGATCATTCCACTAATAACAGAACATCTCTGTTTTCCTTTTCTTATCTATTAAAAATAAAGCAAGACCCATATCTATTATCATATAGATAAGTAGTACATTTTACCTCATTAAATTTGAATTTTGAATTCAAAATTCAAACAAGTAACTGCCTTTAACTACTTCTCAACTTATTATCATTAAAATATAAGCACTCTATCCATCTAATCCTTTTTATTCACCTTTGATTTATTTAAAATACTATTTTGAGGATTTCATATCCCTTTTATGTCATCAAAATAGAATATATGTAGTTTATAAGTGGATCATTTTCAATTGATTCTTCAATCCATCATACTCTCTTTTTGGATAATTCTATATTTACACATACTTATTGAGTATCACCAATGTATCACAATATATTGTTGAGTGGCCCTTATATATACTTATATATCATAAAGTGACCTTATATATCCTTATATATCACATATTAACCCTTACATATCATAAGAAAATTTCAAGTAACCCTTAAATATTATAGGGAAAATTAAGGTGACCCTCATATATCCTAGATATAATTTTATACAAACCTTATATACCAAATACTTTACTATCTTTCTGACTCAATTTTCTCAATACCAAAATCTTCCAAACTTCTTCCAAACAAACCCAAACATCGTCAAAACACCTAATTACTTCCAAGCATCCTACACCAAATCTATTAAACAATATTTTATGTGGGTTTGAACATTATTTATTCATTGATAAAAAAATACAACAAAAAACATATCCACCCCATTCTCTTCACATATTTTCCCCCATTTGAAAACAATCGTAATTAAAGGTATTTTTTTTAACTTTTTATTCTAGAAAAATATATTTGGTTCTCAATAGACTCAAAAACTCATAACATCTCCCTTAGTTATATCATGGTCATTATAATTTACCTCTTAAAAAAGTTGGATTTATAATTTATATAGTAAAAAAATATCATTTATTGGTTATAATTGTAAGTGGTATCAAACCTCTTGGTTTTTATTCAAGCTATAAATATGATGTTCCATAAACTTGTGTAAATACCCTGACCCCAGTAGCCCAGAGCTCGTGCCTTACTTTATTAAATTAGTACTAGGTACAAGTAATCTTATCCTAAGGGACTGAATAGTTTAGTATTTTTGGTAAACTTGATAAATACGTGAAATTCACATTACATTTTAAAACATAAAATAAAAAATAATAATTTATTAGATAATACCATTTTCCCCATAATATATTCCTGCATATAAATAAAAAAACACTTCCTCATATCCCGAGGAAAATAAAACATAATAAAGGGATGATCTTAGATGCTTAATAGGGTTAAGCATATAGTGGAAGCTATGAGTAAATAAGGTATAAACAATATATAAAGGTAAATAATTGAAACACATGTAATTTAATAAATAACTTGTATTTAATACGGCATGAATAAATGAAGATCAAATAATGCCATATAAATAATCACATGAAAATGAACCATAACTTTGGATATTCTACTAATCTAATAATCACATGGAATATAAATAACTAATCTCATAATTATGTAATGCATAATATCAAACTTCTGAAATATACCATCAAGGCCTCGACTAAGAAGTCTATATAAATGGGTAAGGTCTCGGCCAAAACCCCATATAGTTTCTCTCATGAAACCTACTGATGCATCGTGGGGCTGCAGTGGGTCCCTACCATTACTTACTAAGTTTAATTCATTCCTCATATGAAATGGGAGAAAAGTAATAACATAAAAATTTATATTGAAACTTGAATACAAAAAGTAAATAAATTCCCCATTCAATAAACCTAATCACAAACCATACAGAGTAATATATTGAATGGTATAAAAATAATAAATCCCTAATCAAAATAATAATAAACCATCATAGAAAGGATAAGGATGGTATTAATACAACATATCCCAATTGGTTTATAATTAAATTAAAGAGTTTATGTCGTTGATGAATAAAAATATCTTTAAAAAAATTCTTGAGGAAAATATCCTTTTTCACTTTGAAATTAACTTTTTAAAACTAAAATTTCTCAAAAAAAATTTAACATAATTTTAATTGAAAATAACCTTTTAAAATTATAAAATAAGCTTTAAAACATTTTATTGCTCATGATGGCTGGAAATTATGTTCATGCAATACATGTTAAAACAAAGATTCCATTCACATTTTCTATAAAATCCAAATATACATTGTTTGAAAAATGACATGATGATTCCTTTAAAAAAAATTAAAAATTAATATATGGGTAAAAATTATTTTAAATAATTTTAGGAGAATAAAAAAAATTTAAAACATTTTTTGAATACATAAAAATGAAAGATAAATATTCCCCAGTAAAGACAAAAAATATAATGAATCTCCGAAAATGATGAGATTGTGAAATAAACTCTTACCGCTTGGGTATCATTTCAATAATAATCCCCATAAAAGAAATAAAATAAATATGTATAAAAAAAGGAATTCATTAATATAATATATTCCACATAAATGAGACAGGTGTTGAATAAGGCATATTTCCCATAGAAATAAAGGTGAGGCAAGAAACATGTACCTTGCACTTTCCTTATATTAGACCTTCTTTAACCTCATGTATAATGGTTTAAATAATGTTATTAATTTATAGAAAAAATATTAATATTCATTATATCACATATGATCCTATTATATTATCTTATCACCCGTTTATTAATAATACTTCGTTATTACCCCTGTTTTGGGTGTTAACTGCTTCATTTTTCTATGCTTGTTTTGTCATGTAAGTCCCAGTAATTATGCATAAGATATAGTTATGTAAAATACATAATTAAATTAAGGTAGAACATATCATATTTTTTCATAATATACATTTTTATAATCATTATTTAATGGTTAACATGGAATATGAATCTCATCGCATCATGGAGATGGTGGGTCGTACATATGCCTGAGCAATGGTATCATTCCCCTAATCGTGTAAGGGTAAGGAACTGGATGGTATATTAATTTTTAAAAAATAAATATCATTTCATTATTATCATATATGTCTATTTTTTCAATCACTATACTCATACAAGTAAACTGGTGATGAAAAACAAATTACACCATGGCGTGGAGACGGTATGTCGTACGTACACATGTGCGGTACTTTTTTCATAGGATGAAGAAAAGGTGGAATATGGTTGTCCAATAATCATAATAATATATAAAAATATTTATTATACTGTTTTTTTTTATAATGTAAATATAACATTAAGATTAAGTATAAGAATAAATAAACTTGAAAGAGTTTGTAAAGACGATTACCTCTTCTTTAATGGACATCCATTAGATCTCTTCTTAAGGATGGTAGGGTAGGTTGTTTGAGGAGACCAAAACCTCAAAAACTTGAATAATAATTTTTTGAATATAAATTGGTAGGGTTTGGTCAATCTATAAGGCTGAAATTATTGTGAATAAGTGAGGGTGGAGGTTACCTTTTATAATTGAGTGAGGGGCACTTTTAGAATTTCTCAAAATATTAAAATATAATAAGGCTATTATATAGTTAAATACTTCTAAATGGAAAATAGATTAATATGTGATTAAATTTAATACCACATATTACCCTCTTTGTTTTTATTTAATATTTTTATGATATTTAAATAATTTAATAAAATATTATATTCATGAAATATGATTATTGTCAAATTTAATACTATTCATTACTATGACTTTAAAAAAACATCAAAATAAAGTTTCAAATTCAAAAAAACGATTTTATTATATCCTATAAATATACTATTGATCTATATAATTCATTTATCATATAATGTTCTCAAATTATATTTATTTTAATATTTTTAATATAAATTATTTGACTTTTCCATTAATTGGATAATTACTTAGTCATCATTGTGTAATTATTTAAGGTAATTATTTATTCACTAAAAATTACAAATAAATTACTATGATGTATATAAATATTTTTTATTTCCTAATACTATTTATAGTCGAATGAAACATCTAGATAAAACCATATTATAAATATTACACTTATTGAAAACATGGGTATGACATGCGTGACTTTTAATTAAAAAAATACTATAAGGGACATAACCACTTCCTAATAGAAATCAGATATAATAAATATGAAACTTTAATTATTATTGATAACAAATACCCATACAAGAAAATTTATTCATGTTTTTGGGTAATTTTATGGTTCTTATAATTTTAATTAAAAAACATTTATTGATTTTTTTATTAATTGAATAATTATTGCATCATTATTGTGAAAGACTTTTATGTATTTATTTATTCCATAAAAATTAGAAATAAATTACCACGTTTAAGATAAATATTTTATTTTTCAAAAAAATATTTTTTTTCCATACATATCTTCTATAAAACCATATATTAAAAAAAGGTTATGATAATTAAAAACCATAGTGTGAACAGTTTGACATTCTTTTAAATAAAATACTATAGGAGACTTAATGTCATCCAAGTGGATCCAAAATATTCTAAATTCGACCCAAAGATGATTATGGTGGAAAAATACTCAAAAATAATATCTATTAAATTTTTTGGTTCATTTAATAGTTCTTATAATTTTAATTAAAATCATTTTATTGATTTTTCTTCTACCAGAACAAGCACTACGTTAGTGTTGCATAAGAATTGAAGGTAATTATTTCATATATAAAAAATAAAGATAAATTATTATAATAAAAATTAATTAATTAAGTTCAATATAATATTTAATTTTCACTTATTGTGTATATTTTCTCATATCCAGGTCAATACAAAGTATTTAATTTGTTAATTTGACTTTTCTTGCCTCGTACATGCATTGCACAATCATTTGGATAATATCCTTGTTATAAAACTCTAAAATTAGAAAATATTAGTAAAAATATTAATTTATACAAAATAATTAATAAAAAATTCCTCAAAAAACTTTTTGGCACTCAATTATTATCTATAAGGCACCAAATTTGACTTTTTCATCACTGTACAGGCACTACATCGGTATTGAAAATGATTTTAATATTTATCATGAAATAAATTATAATTTACATGTTATGAATTATTTTTGAAAAATATTTATATTATAATATCATAATTTATTTATTCCATAATTTTTATAAATTTTATATCATAATTATGTCTTGATGATAACAAAAATGATACTGTATTTTATAAAAAACTATATTTTTTACTATTCACCAAAAATTTAAATTTTTCAAAAAAACACCAAAAATTAACAATAAGAAAATTTTAATATTACACTTTTAAAAATAAATTTTATTTTCTCAAATATTATTTATAAAATTTCCAAAATCTAGTTTTAAAATAGATATTTCATTAAAAGGAGACAAAACTACCTTTATAAAAATATAACTTTTTATGTGTAAAAATTGGATTTTTTATTATATTATACCTCTAAAATATATTGGATTAATGTAAAAAAATTACTGATTATATAATATATAAATTTCATAACATGGTTAACATTACTCATTCCCACCAATTTCTTGGAAAGGTTATAATGATCACATAAATAATATTTCATTGTTTGTTTAAACTGGGTGTTGTGTGTAATATAAGATATCGAAGAGATTAAATTGAAAAATATACATATCATAAAATAATTCCATGTGACATTATCCCCTCCTTAAATAAATTTCATCCTCTCAATTTTAAATTCCACTTCAAAAATCAAAGGTTGAGGCTTGAAAATTACTTTGTGGGAGACCCAAATCATAACTAGGGTTAATAAAATATCCTCTTAATAAGAGGGAAATGGAAATGTGAAGGTCACCACAAAATTAGGCTTTAAAATAGTAGAAAATTAGCGAGAAGTGAAAATATGGACATGGAATAAAAATCCAACCGTCATGTTTTGATGAAGAGTGAGAGAGAACATGGTCGTCAGAAAGTTAACCATAATAAAACCATAAATCTATAGTAAGTTAAAAGGCTATTATTTCCCAAAAATTAATTTAAACAGATAATATTTTAGTTCCAAATCCATTTCCTAGTGTTGAGAGATTCTTTTACTATATATGTAAGCACTTACTTGATTTATTTCCATGTCATAAGAATTATCTCATCCTTTGGTTGTACTTTTATCTATTTTCACTTTAACTCTTAGCTAAGAAATGGATATTCAAGATGAATTTTTTAAGCCTGAAGAACACTAATGAATCATAAGATTCAGAATTAATTAATTCTGCATTAAAATATTTACTGAAACCAAAATTGTTACCAAATGTTATCAATAGACAATAATATCCAAATTTCAACTTAATCCATTCCATAATTAGTCAATCTTAAAACTCATCCAAAATACATCTATCTAAATTCAAAGTCCAAAAATTTAGAAGGAATGTTACTAAATTTCCAAAATCAACATATCAATAGATTCCCTAAAAGTATAATGTATCTTTTAAATATATTAATACCTTGATCACCTTTAAACATTAAATAAAACATGCATTATTTGAAAAATAGAATCTCAGTTTGTTAAATATATTCCTTAAATCCAAAAATCTAATAATCCCAGCAAAGATAACATAAACTATCAAATCACTATCCACCTTCATGGGCACCAATAATATCCCATAAGCATCTCTTTATCATTATTATCTCAACATCAACTATATATTAATGTTATATTCCCCAAATCATGTGTTCAGAAAAAGATCAACTTTCTACAGAATTGTTTCACTTAGTTACCGGTAATACTCATCATATGACTATGAATACATAAAGAATAAGTATTGTAGTACAATCCATATATATTTCCTGATTATTAAAACCATATCTCCATTGATAAAATAATTCTTCAATCCAAATACACTAACACTTTAATTATTATACTTCATTCTTAAACCATTAACTACAAATCATCATCGTATTTCTTAATACATGCTTCCTTTCATTTGTAGTCTCTTCATCATCAGTAGTATAACCCTTAATTGTATAACCTTTCTAACTCTCTTTATTATTTTTCCCCCTAGGACATATGTTTTCATAATACCCATATTTTCTATATTTAAAACATTCAACTAATAATAATACCTTAGGAAGATCATTATTCTGAACTTTTCATTTTTCTTAGAAATTACTTTCTTTAAATCCTTCTTTTCTACACCCAAAACATCTTCTCATTCCACTAAGACGTTAACTTGGGGTTTTATTCTCATATTCTAAATATATAGGAAACTTAATCTTCTTTACTACATGGTCTTTAACCCCTAAGATCTCATCAAACACTATCCTTCTCTTATTTGGTGAGTCCAAAAGTTGGTTAGGGTGTATGTTATTAATCATATATCATGATAATTAATTAGTAATAATCACAATATCATTTAATATATTCATCATTCCATTTGGTTTTTCATCAACACATTTTCTATCTCATTCAATGTTAACTTAGTACCTTTTGATTATCACCCTTGACTAAAACCCAAAGCATAGTGTGACAAACACTAATCATAGTGACATAGTCATAAAGAGTCATTTATAGGATGTATATATCATGATATCTTCTTATTAATATATGAGTCCATATGTTTAATATTGGTTATCCTTGGTCATTAAAGAATCTATAGGATGATATTCTATACTAGAAAATATCCTTAAAGTCATTCATATGTTTATGTTTTCAAATCCATGATTTCATAAATCTAGTTCTCAAGGTCTCTACTAAACTTTCTCTAATACCAACAGTAAAGACCCCAACCTTAGTAGCCTAGATCTATTTCCTTACTTAATTGAATTTGTACTAGGTACAAGTGATCACATCCCAAAGTACAAAATAGTTTAGTTGTCTTAGAAAACTAGATACATACATGAAATTCACATTACATTTTAAAACATAAAATACACAAATAATTTCTTCTATAATTCACGTCTTCCTCTTAGTATATCCCTTTATATCAATCCCAAAAGACTTCATCATATCTTAGGGAAAATAAAATATCATAAAGCGATGAGCTCAGATGCTCTGTAAGGATAGGTGTATAGTGTAATCTATGATTAAATAAGTCGTAAAAGATATGACAAGGTAAATAACTGAAACACATTCCATTTAATTAATAACTTGAGTATAATATGGCATGAATAAATGATTATCAAATAATTTCATATAAATAATCACATGAAAATGAATCATAACTATGGATATTATACTAATTAAATAATCACATGGAATATCAATAACTAATATCATAATTATGTAATGCATAATGTCATATGTCTAAAACATATCATCAATTCCTCGTCCAATTAGTCAACATAAATTGGTAAGGACTCAGCCAAAACTCAGTCTAGTTTGACTCATGATACCTATCGATTCATTAAGGAGATATAGTAGGCATTTCCTGTAACTTACTAATACCAATGTATTCCTCATATGAAAGGGAAGAAACCTAAAAATATAAAAATTCATATTAAAACTAGAAAACGAAAATTAAATACCTTCCATATTCGATAAATATAATCACAAACCACCTAGAGTAATATATTGAATGGTTTCAAAATAGTACATACCTAGTATAAATAATCATAAACAATTATAGGAAGAATAAAGATGATATTAATACAACATTTCCAAATTGGGTCATAAGTACATTAAAGGGTTTATTTCATTAATGAATAAAAATATTTTTCAAAACATTCTTGAGGAAAATATCCTTTTTCACTTTGAAGTTCACTTTTTAAAACTAGAATTTCAAAAAAAAATAGAAAATAATTTTCATTTAAAATTAACTTTTAAACATATAAATTAATCTTTAAAACATTTGATTAATCATGACGGCTATAAATTCCATTCATGTTGTACATATTAAAACAAATATTCCATTCACATTTTTAATAAAATACCAACATGCATAGTTTTGAAAACAACATGAAGATTCCTTTAAAAAAAATTTAAAAAAGTGAAATATGGGTCAAAATTATCTTTATTAATTTTAGTATAATGTTAAAAAACTTTATGAAAACATTTTTATAACACATGAACATGGAATATAAATATTCCCCAATGGGAACTTAAACTAAATCAATCTTCAATAATGATGAGATTCAGAAATAAACCCTTAACACTTGTGTATCATTTGAATCATAATCCCCATTAAAGAAAAAACATATAGTGGATATTAATAATATGTATCATAAAAGGTATTCATGAGAATAAAATACATCACACAAAAGAGATAAATGGTGAATAAGGCATATGTCCCATTGAAATAAAGGTGTGATGAGAAACCCTTACCTTGAACTTTCCTTAAGTTTAACATGATTTAAACTCCTGTATAATGGTTTAATTCATTTTTTTAATTTATAAAATAACCATAAAAATATTTATGATATAATATATAATTCTATTATATCATCTTATCACCCATTTGTTAAAAATATTTCATTATTTCTCATGTTTTGGGTGTTAACTGCATCATTTTCCTACGTATGTTTTGTCATGTAAGTCCTGATTCTTATGCACTTGATATAGTTCCTCCTTATCCAGAATTATATTAAAGTAATATATAACATATTTTTTATCACATATATTTTTATAATAATTATTTAATAGTGAACAAGTAAAATTAATCGCATCATGTCGTTGAGACGGTAGGCCATAAGTATGCACGAGCGACGATTTCATTCCCTAAATGGAGAAAGGGTAAGGAATTGGATAGTGTATTAATTTTTATAGAAGTAATATCATGTAATAATTATATATATATATATATTATTTGCATCATTATACCTATAAAATTAAAGTGGTGATGAAAAACATTACACCATAGTGTGTAGACGGTAAGTCATACACACGCACGCATGGTGCTTTCATTTTTCATAAGATGGATGAAAGGTGGAATAATGTTACACCATAATAATAATAAAATATCATAATATATATGATACTGGTTTTATTAATTGACAATGGAAACAACACTTTATGATTAAGTAAATGAATAAATGAACTTGAAAGAGTCGGTAAAGATGATCGCCTCTTCTTTAACGGTCTTCCTTTAGATCTCCTCTTAAGGACACTACGGTTGGACTTTTGAGGATACCAGCACCTCTAAAACTTATATAAGGATGTTTTTAAGATAAATGGTAGGGTTTTTCTAACCTATAATTCTCAATATGTTGTGAAAAAGTGAGGGATGAGGTGCCCTTTTATAATTGTGGTGAGGGAAGCTTTTAGAATTTCTCAAAATATTAAAATATAATAAGGATATTCTAGAGAAAAAGACTTCCAAATTGAGTATAAGTGAATATTTAAAAAAAATTAGACCACATGTTAACCTCTCTATTTTTATTTAATATTTTCATGATTTTTAAATAATTTAATAAAATATTATATTTAGGACATATCATTATTGTTAAATTTAATACTATTCATTACTATGGATTTAAAAAGCATCAAAAAAAAGTTTAAAATTTTTATAAAAACTATTTTATTATATCCTATAAATGTCATATTTATCTAGTGAATTCATTTATCAGCTTAATTATCTCAAATTATCTTTATTTTAATATTTTTAAAATAACTAATTTGACCTCTCCATTAATTGAATAATTACTTTATCATTGTTGTGTAATTATTTAAGGTAATTATTTCTTCCCTAAATATTAAAAATAAATTATTTATATATATATAAATATTTTATCTTTCCAATTACTATTTATAGTTGAAAATATATTTTGGATAACACTATATTATAAATATTATAATTATTGAAAACATGAGTATGACATATTTGACTTTTAATTATATAAAATACTATAAGGGTGATAAATACTTCTTAATGGAAACAAAAAGTCATAAATAAAAACCTTGAATGATTAGGGAAAAAAATAATCATACAATAAAATTTATTCATTTTTTGGGTAATTTAACACTTCTTATAATTTTAATAAAAACCTTTTTATTGATTTTTCCATTAATTAAATAATTATTGCATAATTATTGTAAAAGCATTTAAGGTATTTATTTATTCCCTAAAAATTAAAAATAAATTAACTTTTTTAATATAATTATTTTATATTTCAAAACACTATTTACATTTGAATATCACTTATGGAAAATGATATATTAAAAAATGTTATACTAATTAAAAACCATAGTGTGGACAGTTTGACTTTCTTTTAAATAAACAAATATAAGGGAATTAATGTCTAAAAAGTGGATAAAAAGGTCATGAATTCAAACCAAGGAATATTATGGTCTAAAATTACTTATAAAATAATATTTAGTTAAATTTTTGGGACATTTAATGGTTCTTATAATTTTAATTAAAATCATTTTATTAATTTTTCTTCTGCATTCACAAGCACTGTGTTAGTGTTTCATGAGAATTAAAGGTAATTATTTCATATAGAAAAATTAAAAATAGATTACTACCAAAATAATAAATTATTTATATTAATTATAATATTTTATATATGTTTGTTTTGTATATTTACTCATATCCATGTCCAGAAAACTTATTTAATTTGTTAGTTTTTCCTTTCTTGCCTTGTGTAAGAATTGAACAATAATTTGGAAAATATTCTTATTATATAACTATAAAATTAGAAACTATCAATAAAAATCATCATTTATAAATAATAATTAACAATAAATTCAATAAAAAAAATTTTATCACTCAATTGTTATCTATAATGCACCAAATTTAATTTTTTTTAATGTTACGGAGGTACTACATTGGTACAGAAAATGACATTAACATTTATCATGAAATAAATTATAATTTAAATTTTGTGAATTAATTTTGTATAATATTTATATTATAATATCATAATTTTATAATTCCATAATTTTAATAAATTTTATATCATATTTTTGTCTTGACGATATCACAAAAGATAATATATTTTATAAAAACTGTATTTTTTTCTATTCACAAAATGTTTAACTTTTTTAGAAAAAAATGCCATAAATTTACCCTAAGATAATTTTGACATTCATATTTTAAAAATTAATTTTATTTTTTCAAAAAGAATTTATAAAACTTTCAAAATTTAGTTTTAAAACAAGTACGCAATTAAAATGTGACAAGAATCCCTTTAGCAAAATATAGATTTTTTATTCATAAAATTGGATTCATTCTTATCTTACTCATATAAAATCTATTTGATTAATTTCCAAAACATTTTATTGAACATATAATATATAAATTTTAAAATATGTTTAATACTGTTCATTACCTCAAATTTAATGACTAGGTTATAATTATCAAATAGTAATGATTCATGGTTTGTTTAAACTGGGTGTTACATGCAACATATGTTGTTGAAGATATTAAATTTAAAAAGAGACATACCATAAAATATTGGGGTGTTAAAAATTGATTTCCAACATATAATAAAACCATAAATTTTTATTTTTAAAATTTTTAATGTAAATATTTTATAAATATTTTGATATGTTAAACCAAATGGAATGTTATGGAAAGGTATATGAATTTGTGAGTTATTTTTTATTTATTAATTACCTTTCTTAGATAATAATTATTTTTATTATAAACTATAGTTTATTATAAGGATGAAGATGGCATGGGTCTGTAGCTCCTCCCCTCATGGGGATTCTGGTGTTCTCTAGATCTAGGTTTCTTCACAGATGGCTATTCCTCATTTTCTTGGCTCCAACCTTCTCAATGATATAGAAATCCTTATGAATCCATGGGTAACTCATGCCCCTCTTCCAAACTCTAGTTCTAATCCATTTTCATCCTCCATGATGGAGACTGGTAGATCTGTACCGGATCTGATTCTAGGGGTCCCTGGCGAGCCTAATGGTGCCTGACGAGCTTCTCTCGGCACCACGTCCAAAGATCAGTGACAGATCTCCGTGATGGTTGATGACTTTGAAATTCCTGTGGGAGACAACGTAGATTTGGAGGGATTGGATTCTATGCATAACTGGATAGTGTCCACATCCGACTACTAGCCACCTACGGTGATGAAGGGTTCTGAGGTGGTATAGACTGATTCAAATGAGTCATCTGCGCATGGAAAAGTGTGTTTGGGTTGCGGGTTATCTCGACTAGCATTGGAGAGGGTGAATACAAACCCCCCCTTGGACTCAACTTTTATGGGAAAAGTGGCATTATGTTGCCCAACTGACGGGTTGTCTTGACCTTAAGTGGAAAAGGTGGAGATGAACAAGGTGTAGATGAGGCATTCATCAGGTAAATTGAGGGATATAGGTAAATCCATCAGGGGTCCTGCATGTGGAGGGAATTTTGACAGAAGGCATTTAATATTTGTGCATGATGGTATTTCTGAGCATATTTTTAGAAAGGGTGACACAGCCCGCATTGTTTCCAATAGGGAGGCTATACCTGACATATTCAGGATCTGTGAGAATTCAATTATTTCCAAACTTGTTCTTCCAAGTGGAGGTAAATTTGGAGGATTGATGATTTAGCTCAGAAACAAACCTCTACATGAGGGTTTTCTTATTGAAGATTCATACCTATGAGACGTGGATTTTTTTCATATTATTTTTCTATTATAGGATCTCAAACGGAGAGCTTGGGGGTTCAGGTCAATTTCTCTAAAGCCGGGTATTATTTTCTTTCAATAATGAGATTTTCATTTCAACTCTTTATCTATAAAAAATACAAGGGTTCAGGTCTGTATTAAAATTGTTGGCCATTATTGGATCTTATGGCATCCTAAAATTCTTTTTTACATGGCCTCTATGGTGGGTATTCCAATTAAAATAGACAGGACTACAGAGGCTGTGAAATTTGGCCACTATTCTAAGGATCTTGTGGAAGTTGATCTATGTACCTAACTAATTCATAATATAGTCTCATATTTCTTAGATGATGATATCTCTCTGAAGGTGGAGTATTAGAGACTTCCTGACTTTTTTCCTGACTATCAAGTTATTGTACATGTTAAAGAGAAGTGTAGTAAAAATGTTGTATGCACTTTTTTCTCATTAAAAGGTAACCACAACACTTATTGTAGGAAGAAGGTGACAAATCAAGCAACTAATTCTTCAAAAGTGGTTGATGATGCAAAAATTTCACAAGAGCCTCAAGTGTATAAGGATTCAGAGCACAGTTTTCTAGTACATCAAATAGAGGATTACAACACTACCTTCCATGAACCCAAGACAGATTCGGCCCCTATGCTTGAGGAGAAACAGACTCCGAGGGATGGTGAGATGATTTCAAAGACCCAATTGTAAATTCACAAGTTAAAGGAAATGAAGTGCATTCAATGAAGGTGGGATGATGTAGTGGATGAATCCCCAAAAAACCAAATTACATTTTGGTCTTGTCCTAAGGGAAAAATGTTGTTGTGGATGTTGAAGGTTTCTAACCTGCTACTCCTAGGAAAGCGAGACTGAGAAAGGACTAATCATACCTGAAGCCAACCCCAGTCACCAGGTCTCAGGGACCCCCTGATTATGATTATGACTGGGATGGTGACTATGACACTTCCAACCAATGTGACTTTTAATATTAATTTCTTTTCATTGGTTTACCTTGGGTATGATGGCATGTGTGCTTGTATGACCCCGTCTTTCTCCTTGTTGTCCTCTTTTTTCCTTTATTAATAAAAAGGGTTATTCCTTAATCCTTCAAGTATATTTTATTATAAAATTACTTTTTCCCATTTTTATTTATAAATTTTTTGATATTGTATCTAATTTATTGTTTTAATTTTATTATATAAATGTTATCAGAGCATGTCTAATTATTTAAATCGAATTTTATATTTTTTATTACTTTATAATATTATCATAAGAATTGATTATTACTTGATAAACCTATATTATTATGACTATGTCTAGAATTATAATTTAATTTTTATTTTTTATTAATTTGATATAAAAGGAAAGTTATTTAAGTATTAATCCCATATCAGATATTCAAAACCACTAATATGGGGGTGAATCAATTATTAAAGTCTAATGTGAATTTTTCTCCCTTTTGAAACTCTTTTCCCATATTTTTTGTTAGATTAAAGATAACATAAAAAAATTTATGGTGATGTAGAATTTTGGAGATATAAAGATTTTACTAAATTAAATTACATAACATAAGACATTAAAATTTTCACATACTCATGTTATTGAGTGACTGGTCCTTAGTGTCCTATGGTTGTCATCCCACTATGTATATAAATGTATTATTATAAATGATAAAATTATTAGAATATGTTGGATGAATATATCCCTAAACACCTACATTTATATCAAATATAATAAAATAGATCACATAATAAAACTCATTGTTGAATGTTATTTTCCTCCACCTCCATCATGTGTATACTTATTATTAGATATTGTGTGCATTGTTCTTCTCTCAAGAATGATCTAGTTGGGTGGACTTTATTTTATTTTTTATGAATTACTACATAATTGTTCACTCACTCACACATTGGCATAGTAACATGATTGCCCATTTATATATATATATATATTATATCTCTATATCTTCATCAATATTCCTAATCAATCCATTTGTCTGAAAGGATTCTATTTTGTCGAGTGATGTATCCAAACAATTCTATTACAAATTCATTTTTCTTAATAATCAGGTATATAATTTAATTTTCCTAATACATCTTCTAAATATATGACATTAATTTTTTTGATATTATATAATTTTCAAAATCATGGCATAATTAAATATTTCCAAATCATGGTTAGTTCATACAAAACAAGATTCAAAAACCATGATCATATCTTAATCCAAAAAGATTTCCAAATTTTATTTTCATTCACTTTTTTCTTTTGTTGATTGATACCATGGTGTGTTTAAATTTATCAATTTCATGTTTAGTGCTCCATCACCATGAAAATTTTTCAATACCAAAATCACCTAAACCATAACCATTTATTCATAAAACTATAGTGTATTGAGTAGACCACAACCATTTTTTGAAAATTTTGGAAGGTGATTACTATTCCTAGTAACCATTATCGGACCACTATGTGAATTTTCATGATAAACCATGATTTAATATACTAGACGATGCCCATTTTTTATTCTCCATGATGTTCATGTATTTATCGGATTTATCATTTAAACCAAGAGTAATATCATTCTTATTTGGATATAATGATAATATAGTGAGAGAACTATTCCATTTTGAGTCATCATGGATCCATGTTTCTAATATCATAAATAAAATGTATAACTATCCCTTTTTTATTCCTTAGTTTAAATTTTTCACTTTGGTAAAAGCATGGGTTTCTTACATAAAATTATAGAATTATTTAGTCCATTTAAGAATAATTTAGGCATTTACTAAAGTGTGAGTATTTTATCCTTCTTCATTCATCTCTAATATTCATAATATATTCCAATATACAAATTGGTGATAATTGAACAGATTATACTCCTCCAATCAAATCATTCCTTATTCATATTCACCCTTAATCATTATCCATGTGATAATTGTGTGACTCAACAATCTCCATGTCAATCACAAGGACATAATCTCAGGAGTACCTATAAGAAAAAACTATATGATATATGTTAGTATGTGATGAAATAATTATAGTTATAATAATTCTTATCTTGCTTCTTTAAAAGGTTCATACTAATATACTATTGATTTGAATAGTGTTTGTGAGAGTTATCCATCCTTAGTAATAAAGCATTCTTATAGCCAATAGAATCTCTATTCCATAGTCATTATCCTCTATAATTCTCATATAAGAGCCAAAAAACAAAATGATAGCATCTAACACTTTATTTTAATACTCATAGATTACTTGGATTATCCTTTCATAGTCATCTCATAAATGATTCTATAACTATGAAGATATTTTTTTCAAATAATTTCCTCACAACATAAGATTTTATAATGATATCTTCCATTATCTAACCTCAATAACAAATCCAAATTTTTTTTATGGAGCATAAATATACCTTGAGAACATTAATCTCATCAATTGATACTAAATATATTGTGATTCATTACTTAAAATTATTTGAATATTAACAATAAATCCAACATGACATGAATAGACTTCATCTTCATAATATTCATAAGAACATAAATCTCCCCCATTAAGTTTTATAGAAATATGACCATCATAAATCTACATCATTAAAACTTGTAATTATATCTAAAACTCTCTAAAATTGTGAGAAAAAAATTATTAAAATAAATAAATCAATACCTATTTTTATATCAATTCCTTATTTTGAATTCAGTAAAAAACACATTGTATTTATGTGTTATTTATGACCCTTTAACAAAATAATCCCATGGAAAAAAATAGTGAATAATAAGGATTTTACCTCAGTATCTCCCCTTAATGGGTTTAAGAATTTTCTACTCAATTTAATGAGGTTGATATATTCAACTTTATAAGGATCCAAGGACTTTATCCTCTACATGTTTACTCTTTATTTGAAAAAGAAACAACATTTAATTTTATCCCTTTTCATAAAAATGAATATATTTGAAAAAAAACAAGTGAAAGATAGAAGGTTATTTAAAAATTTAAGGATAATCCAAATCACAACCATCCATCAATAATTCCACTATATAATAATAATCAAACAACATGTCATAGAATTAAAAATTAATAATAATTTCCAATAGAAATATCAATTAATCACTCTAATACAATGACACCAGACACTTGGAATTAAAAATTAGAAGTCAATTAACAAATATTGTAGTCCATGAATGATCCTAAATTGGAATTATTCTTAAATACCTTCTTTTTTTAAAAAAAATCCTATTTAATTCCAAAATATTATAAGTAATTCAAGCATAATCATGGGAGGATGGTTCAAAAACTTGTACATAAAAGTTTAAGAGGAAACATTTGTCTTGTTTCAAAAATAATTGGATTTAAATTATTTCTCCATTTACCTTTAAGACTCTTCTCCACTTGTTTTCCGTATTTATTATTAATCCATTTTCATAAATTTCATGGGCGCATCAAAATATATTATTTCTATCCTCCATGGTTTATTATAACCACACCCTTTGTTTCTTAACCCATTTTTAATTTTGAAAGGTTTTAATGGTTTTATACATGTATTGAGTAGAACTAAAAAACTGTTTTTATTTTTGAGGTCAACATGCATTGGAAAAATCTCACCATTCCTTATTAAAAGTTTATTGATCATGTTAAACTATAAAACAAGGTTTAATGACTTTTTGATATTTCACTTTTGATTAAACAAGTTTTATATGATACCAAATTATGTTTCCTTAAATTTAATTTCAATAACATAATTATGAATATACTTATTGTGATAATTGGAATCAACATCTAACCTTTTTATTCATTGGATAAATGATATAGGTTTTGGTGATGTAATCTAATTTTTTATATTTTACACTAGTTTCCTTTAGTGCACCAAGAGTGTTCGTATCTATATCCCTTTCTTTGAGCTACTTGACGTTATTTTGCTTTATTGATTTTATGTCTAGGATATTGTACTATAGGTTCCTCAACTTGTGGAAAAATATACCAAAAAATAAGAAACATCCTTATGTATTTTATTCCTCTATGAAACCACTGTTTCCATCAGATTTCAAGAGTTGTTATCCTATATTTTGAATCCCCTAGTTATCAGTTTCCTTTTACATTTAATAATGATTTTAATGAACTATTCTTATAATAGGTGTGTCTCCCCCTATACTCTATCCCTTAATTACATTTTAAGGAGTTTTTCTCACCTTAATTATTTGTTATTTAATGCACATGATTGAAATCATCTGGTTTTCTAAAATATTTTACCTTCTTCTTATTTTTATCCATTCATCCTTATGTTTCTTCTCTTTAAGAGTGTTTTAATTGTAATGACTCCCCTTCTTCTAAAAATCTTTTACAAACGTTTTAATCTTTAAATATGATTAAAATTTTCTCTATTTGAATTTATTTTCTTTCTTATTTTAGATATTCTCCTAGTTTTATTAGCCAATGAAAATGTATTTTTTTTAATTCTTAACAAGAAATAATTTGTGTAAAAATGGATAATTTATGACCCTCTATGTATAAAAGGTTAAAACTCATATAATTGATATCTATGGATTTATATTTTTCCAATTATAAAAAATCACATAGAGATTTTACTAAAAAACTTGGACACCATGAATTTCTCTCATAATCCTTCATTAATAGATTGATGTGTCTTCAAATTAGATTTATATAAATCTACTTTATCTTAAAATTGTGAGGAATATATACTCATGAAATCCATATCTCCTTAAACCAAATAATTCTTCCACTTATGAATGAAAATATTATATATAATCCTTTTTTCTCCTTACTCATGCTTAATAGTATTTTTTGAAATCACCACATGACATTTTTTTAGTGCCTCCCATTAATTTCTTAAATGGATTTTCCTCTCCTTTCCTCCGATTCCTCAATAGTTTTTATAAATATCATCCAAATTTTAATTAGAAAAATATTCTAAGAATATATTATAAAGATTATTAAAATTGGACTTTATTATCTAAAATAATAAATATAAATTCCATGACAAAAAGAGATATGATATTAAACCACAATATAAATCTGGAATTAAAAATTTGAAATAAAACCTCTATAGAAAATATTTTTATGATGTCAATGATTTTTTAAACACTTAAAGTGAAATAAAATGCTAATAAAAATATGAAACAATCTAAGGATGATCTGAATCCAAGAGAAACTATCATTGTTTTATAAAAAATATGATCTGAATGGTTATATATGAAATATTTATTTTGAATATTTCTTTGCTACCACTTATTAGGACTAATTTGAGAGATGTGTGACCACTAAAAGGGGGATAATTGGTATTCTAAGACTAATTTGATCCTTTTTTCCTTTTGAATCTTATTTCCCACATTATCGGTTAGTGAAAGGATCATGTAATGAATAAATTGATAGTGATGATGATGATGATGATGATATATATTAAGATAATGAGGAAGAAAAACAAATTAAATGTGGTATTATAAAGTGTATATACTCTTATTATGGATTGGATAATCTTTTATATCCAAAGGTTGTTATTTTTTTATCCATTCCAATGTCTCGTTATCATGTATGAACCTATTAGTGGATAGAGTAGTAAGATATTCATAAAATCTTATGTGTATGTCAAATAAAAAAAGGGAAATTGATTGCTAAAAAATCTCATTGTTGGATGTGATCTTCTTGTACCTCCCTCAAGTGACTTCATGATAATGAATGTTGTGTGTACTATTATTATATCAATCATAAACTAGTTATATGGCCCTCTTTTCAATTTATCTTATTGAATTATTCCACATTAATTCACTTGTACATTATAACAGTATCAATATCATCCCTTTATATATATATATTCCATACATCTATACCTTTATCGATGGTCTTGATTGATCCATGTTTCCAAATGGTTTCTCCTTGGTACATATAGAAAGTCTACACAATTATCAATAAAATTTATTTATCTTTCTAATGATACATATCATTTAAATTCATAAATATATCTATAAAATATAGGATATTAAAAATATTAATATTATAAAATTTTCTAAACCATGGTAAAAATGAATACCATCACAATATGGTGATTCAAATCAAATAATTATTAGAAAACCATGAGAATATCTTGATCCTCCATGATTTATGAAAACCATTTTATTTCATTAATTTATAATTATTGATTAAAATTTTTATTTTTTTGAATATATCCATTTTTTAATATCCCCTGTTTTGTATAGGTTGAAATTTCCAAAAGAATTTCAGTTTTTCAATTGGTGGATGATCCAAACAATAAACCAAGATTTGGAATGTAATTCTGATATTAAAAACCCTTTAAAGTGTTGGTTTTTTATGTGATTTAAGGCTTGAAATTTTTCTAGGGTGTTCATATGGGTTTTTGGAGCTTCAATATTCCAAAGATCAATTTTTGATAAACAAACAGGGGTGTGTGGTTGTTGCGTGGTTATCACTAACTGTGTGGCCAAAACCATTCTACTTGTTTCTATAGGGGTATGGTTTTTTTTGAAACTTCATGGCACCTAGGGGAAACCATGTGACTTGGTGTAGGTGTAAAAATGGACCACCTAGGATTATCATATAGTTTTCTTAGCTATGCAGCTTAGGGGTGATCTTGGATAGTATAACCACATGGTTGGTGCACATTTTTCCAAACCGTGAAGAAAAATTATATGGATATTAAAAGTGGGTAAAATTACCATTTTTTCCTCTACAATTTAATGTTATTTTCAAATTACTCCTCCCTTATTTCTCACATTCAATCAGTTTCTTGAGATCCTCCCTTTTCCTCCTCATAGGCTTCTAGGGATCTCCCTTATACAAGATCAGAATTTAATAGTGTTGGTCACATTTTATCACCCTTATTTATATTATGTTACCTCTTAATTATTTTATCTATTTATCTTACAATATCATATGTTATTTATCCATGAGATCATTTTCCCTATTTTCTCATTGTTTGTCTATTATTTTAATTTCTATCATTCTAGATTCAATCAAAACCCAATAATGGATGATTGAGGTTTCTTAAGCATGGTGTATGTAGTCTATATTCCTTTCCCTTATAGTTTCATCATTTATATAATACGGTCATTGTTCCACACAATAGAATTTCCAAAATTTTCTACTAAATTGTGAAATTCATTAAATTAAATGCCTAGACCATAACCTTGATGTTCTATTGACCCTTAACTTTGTTTGAGGGGTGTGACCTTAATTTGGGACACCCCTTTGGGTGTGTACTTTAATTTCCTACAATGTTCATGGGTTGAATGTTGATAAATAAATGGATTGAACTATAATAGGTCATGTATACTCACTTATACCATAATAAGTTTTTATATATTCCTTGGTTAAAAATGGGTTTGAATTAAATGTGAGATTCATATAACCTATTTTATATGATCATGTTTTACCTATGTAACCAAACACCCTCCTAAGGTGTTTCGGTATATCTATAATGTATAAATTTCTAGGGAACCTATAATGTGATGAATAAAATTTTGTATTGATTTGTGTTATGGAATGGTTACTTCCCATGGTCTTATTGTTTTTTAATGAACTAAATGGTCTAATTTTATAGCTTAGATTGATAATGGAATGGATGATATTATATCCTATTGTTATAATATTAAATTAAATAATAAAATTCAAGTAAACTAAACTATGAGCGATATAGGGTTCCTCTTTACAGAATGACTAGGTTAAAGAATCATAGTGAAAGTGAGATTACTTTATACTTTATTATTATTAATAGACCTTGGTTAGGGTTTTTTTACATGAAGCTTCACACTCCCTTAGTATAGGTTGTTGGAAATGGAATTTCACATCATTTGGGTTAATGGAAATGAAGTTTCATGCCTCTTAATTAGGATGTTGTACATGGAGTTTCACATAATTTTGGGTTGATCTACATGATGTTTCACACCCCCTTGATTAGGATGTTGGACTTGATGATTCACATATTTGATTGGGATTGTCAATAATGGAGTTATGCATCCCCTATTTAGATGCTTGGGATTATTCCCCTTATTAAATTTGATACCTTAACATTATTTATATTCACTTAACACTATCGTGGATGATTTCACTTATTTAAATTATGATCCCATTATTATATTATACTTGTGTTGATGCCTTGGTCTTATGTCTTGGGTCCTCACTGGTTCATGTATATCTCTGCATAATTATTTATACATATATGAAAATATATACATGACTTCTTGCTCAGAAACATTATGACTTAGGCTGAAGTAGGTATGGTTATCCAGGTGTCCTTTGAGAAACCTCAGATGGCTTGATCACATTTATTATTTACCTCTTTATTTATTATACTTTCACACTAATTTATTTTATTCTCACAGACTGGATTGCATTAGATATCATTATTGGTGGCCTAATGAGTTTATATCACATTTTTTTCAATCCAATAATTGGTACCCATAAAAATCATCCTAATTGAATGTTATAAGCTTGGACTGTTCTTTGTGTTGTTTATCATTAGTGGATTAGGAATAGACATGTTACCTTGGGATTAGTGGCTGATAATGTACTTGGGGTACCTTCTGGAGTTGAATTGTTTAATTTATTTGTTTCATTGTTAGTCTAGCCCTATTTATTTTACTACTTATTTTATTTTGACTACTTATATCCATGTCTTAGCATGTTCATGCATGGTTGGATTATTTTGTACTTCTAGGGTTACTTATTGATTATTATCTAACAATTTTTATTCTCTTGCACTAACTTTTATTTATTATTATTAAGTTATGTTTATTACTGATCCAGAGGGTTTATCACCCCATTTATCCTTCTATAGACCCTCACTACTAGTCGGTTGCCTCTGGCACACAGGGAGGTGAACTTGAGGCCATGTGGCCTACCAGCTCAGGGTACCAATTTAGTGGCTCCAAGGTTTTGATGTCACAAGTGGTATTAGAGTATCTTTTTCGTTTATCTTTCAATTTGGGATGGTAGATAGAAGACTTGAAACTTTTCAACACTTAGTAAATAGCTCGTTCTTGGGTTAATATAGCCCCCACATGTGGGAAAGTCAAGTTTATAGGGATGTGACTATTGTTCATGTTACTTGTTATTAAAATTGATTATTATTTCACCTTTAGTGATTTATGTACTTTATGTTGGATATTAATTCAAGATATTTAACTCTTATCCTGGTAAAGAAAGATATGGGATGTGTTCTTTCATTATTTAAATAACATAGGATTCACATGTCATTAGCAATCATATATGTATACCATGTTTTTGTGATTTATTCAACATACTTATTTTCTTTTGTGATTACCTATTTATTATGTATTTCTTTCTCTATGACAGATTTACATGTTATAAATGTAATAAATGATTGGTTATTGAAGTTTCTAAATCAACCTAAATATTTTTTCCCCATATAGCTTGATGGTGGAACCATAACTAACCAATTATCATATATTTAATCCATGTAGCTATAATTACATGGGATAAAATGATATTCAATTTTTATTAAATTGATTCCAATTATAATTTATGATGAAATTAAATCTATAAATTGGGAATTGTGATACATCTAATTGAATCATCATATTTTACCTATTACATTCTAATAACTAGATGTAAAGGTCAGGTTACAGTTACATGAATTTCCAATTGTAACTTATAAAGGAATTCACCTTTATAATTTAGGAATAGTGAATAATCTAACTGGACCATGGTAAATATATGAAACTTGTTAAAATCTAACTCATAAAATGATTTGGTTACTCATGGATCTTAGACTTGACTTAATCTGAGTAGGTCAGGCATGGTGTTTTATGCATATTATATAAAGTGGACTTGACCTAACTAGGTCATACTTGGCATGATATGCTCGTATAAAAAACCCACTAAGGGTGTAAGTAATATTTAATAAATAAACTGCTATTGGTTGGCACTTAAATAGACCCAGGTTGTCTTCATGGGACCCTTATAGGCCACATTTACTTTTCTTATGTCTTGGTATTTAACCCCATGGGGTATGCTTATGTGAAATACATAGTTATTTAAAGTGTTAGTATCCACTTATATGATGTAATTCATAAATTTATAGCGTCATATTACTTGACCAGTCCCCTCAAATTGATAAAAGCCTTGTTATTTTCTTTTGGTTTTTATTATTATGAGGTGTTTATTAACTAAAATTCTAGTTACAACCTAAAAGGTGTTTTCCTCTATATCTTGTGAGTGTATTTTTCTATAACTAACACCAATTGTGATAATTTTTTTATAAATAAATGGTTAAAAGTGAATTTTGAGATGATTTTCTTAATGTTTCACAGTTTCAACTAAATAAAGTACTTAGTATAGTTTTAATTTAAAAATGGTAATTGATATCTTTTATATATAAGTGGATTTTAATGTTTTAGTAAATTATCATCAATTAAATTATTTAAAATGAAACCATTTAGAGGTGATAATAGCATAGAACCTTGTGTATGGGTTAATTTTAAATGTTTCCTAGAGAGTTTCCTTGAACAGGAACATGATCATTTTCATGGAACTTTGATGACTTCTTCTTAGGTTGCACTGGACCTAGAGATTAGATGGTATTCTCTATTGACATTTTAGATGTGACTTTATTTTTAGAGTTTATGGTTTATTCAAAAGTTAAGGGATAGTCTGGTTATGGTAGCGTCCATAGAGGAAAAAAGAATTGATAAATTCTTGTGAATAATTTCATATGTAATGTGTTTTTCAGGTGGTGCTTTCACCAAGTAGGACTCTTAGTTAATGAAGTGACACCCTTGCACAGATGAATGGGTTTCTAGTAAGTTTAGAATCAAGGGGGTATTACTGTATAAAGATACTAAATTAGTTTTAAATCCTTATCTTTTTTGTGTTGAAAGGTTTCAACCCTCGTAGGTTGATGACCTTTTACCTTATTTCAGATTCATGTATTTAGAGAGATTTTATAGTCACATTACATGATTTTTAATGAATTCTCTTAAGTAGGGTATTGTTCTTGTGTAAGAGAACTTAGTTCAAGTTGTATGGACCTAGTGTCCTTGTTCTGATACTTGATCGGTAGGGATATGAGGGAGACCTAGATGCCCTTAAATTTTACTCAAACCCTAATAGGTCAGATGAGTTTCTTTGTTAATAGAAACTTATGGGAGTGGTTGGATAGAGCTTTACATATGCCTCTTTAGGTGATGAGCTTAGTTATATGCTCATTTTGAGACTGATGCTTGGGAGGTTCTTATGTTTCTGATCTAGGAACTTTGATGCCTTCAATTTTCTAGGAATCCACTAGGGTGATCATGTATTGGGATTGGATTTGATAGGACTTAATATTTAGGTTCCTGGATCAGTTTTCCAGTGGTTGTGCATTTGATTATTAAACTTATAAAATGATGTTGTGAGGTAAGTGATCATATGATAAATCATGGAACAAATTAGGTGCCTAGTTTTGAAGAGGGGTTTTAGGGAACTTTCAGTATAATGGGACTGACGTGATGGCAGCGTGGTCAGTTTGGACTTGTTGATGGATGAATCATAGTAGGGTGATTTGGGTCTTTAATGAGGTGTTATGGTAAGTACACCCACTGTGTAAGACAAGTTCTATTCACATTAGTTTCAAGTGATAAATAGTTGATGTGGAACATCGATGAGTGGCCACATGCGGGCTCAGGAACGATGGATTCTAAAAGTGATGCTTATGGGAATAGAGACTATGAGATTGGGTTAATTTAAAAGAAGTGCCCCTATATTTATGGCTATATTGAAAATGAACCAGGTTTCATGAGATTATTAACCATTGTTGGACATGGACACACATGGTTGGGAGGTGTGTTTTTAGGAGTTGTTAAAAGGAATTTAGAGCTTATTTTTACATGATCATGTCTTGTACAAAGAATGATACACACCTATCTATGGAATCTTAGTGTACTCATAGTTTAGATGTGATCATGGCCAATATATTGGAAATTTACTAAGTATATTGGGAGAGTTTCAATTATAAGTCGATCAACTTATAAATATATATATATATATATATATTATAATAAGAGGAACTCCTTGGAATTTGGAATTGAGGAGTGGTGAGGTGAAGTTGGTGGATGACATTAACATGATGTAATTTTTAGAGTTTTAGATATAAGTCCCAATGATGTAAGGAAGATTAAATAGACTACAAGTGGAAACAGGAGCCCATCTAGCTACATTAAAAGGTACAAACACAATGTGCATGTATGGAAGTGGAAAATGGACTTATTATCACTTTTATTTAATCACAAATGAAATGCATGGATCCCAAGACACCTGTTTGCATGAATTTTGGATGTCTTTTCCACGTGGATATTCTAGAATGGAATCCTTATGAACTAATTTCAAATCTATTTAGATAGGTACACAAAGTTAAATATAGTGGGATATAATTAGAAAGACATGTTCTAATTTTCTAAAAAACCTTTTTAATACTTTAACATTTTTACTTTAAGGTGAAAAGGTATGAATAGGCTTTATGATTTTAGGGTATTAGACCCTTGACATTTTTATTAGCCTTGGTCAATAAATAGACACCCCATGTCATTGTATTTAGCATTCAAGATTGTAATATAGATCTTATGATTTTTTTCTCTCCATTTTGTGAGGATTGTTTTGATTTCCCCCCTTTATTTGGTGTAATATTTCCTTATCAATCTATAAGTTAGATTGGTAGTCCATGATCACAAAGCTGTCAATTTTGTGCCTCAACCCAAGTGCATTGTTGTGTGGATTTTCTATCATATCCCTACCTTGAGTGTATTTTCTAAGTAGTATTTCATGCTCTTTATATCCTTTTATGACTACTTGCATCCACTATCTATATCCATTAACCAATTATTATCCTCGAATAGTATCCCTTATCCATCACCCTATACCACAAAGATTGGGGAACCCCAAGCATCTTGTTTCAGTTCGTATCAGATATATAGTTTACACAGTAAGAATTTATCCCTCCATTTATCTTCTTTTCACATTTAATTAACTATATGTGATTTTATTTTAAAAAAAAATAAGAATCTCTCAACTCATCATTTTGTGATTTTCAAAACTAATAACATCCTTTCTTTGAGCGAGTTCAAAAATATTATCTTTCTCCTCAATCATCATCTTCTACTTTAAAACACCAAGAAAAAATATTTTTGGGATATTTGAAAAAAAATTGAATATAATTTATTATTCTTTGTGATTTACATTATTAGCACTTTCTATTTCCATATATCATGTTCTCTATCATTTTACTCCATCACCATATCATATTTGGATTTTATTGTTATTAATTTTTTTCTTATCTTTAACAATCAAGAAAACCACCTTTATTACACTTATCCATAATTTTCCACCCTTTACCCATATTGTATATCATATTTTTTATCCTTTACTACATTATAACCCTTTTACACTCAAATGGGTTATGGTAAACCATCCCCCAACACAATCATGATTTGGGAAGGATTGGTTTCACGTGATCACCCCAAAAAAAGGTATTTGATTTCATAATAGCTTGGGATTTGAATTGAGTGTTTAGTGTGGAGAGATATAATAATAATAAAAACATTCTTGAGTGTGTATCCTTGTGTGTGTGAGAGTATTTTCAACTTTTGTGTGTGTATCCTTATGTGTGTGAGTGTGTACAACTTGTGTGTGTGTGTTTCTTTGTGTGGGTTAGTGTGTACATATTGTATGTCTAAGTTTGTATCCTTATGTACATGATTGTGTACATCTTGTTTTTGTGAGTATGTATCCTTTTGTGTGTGAGTTTGTAGATCTTGTGTGTGTATTTCCTTGCGTGTGTGTGTACATTTATATCTTCATGTGCATGAGTTTATGTGCATATTTTTGTGTGTGATTGTGTGTGTATAATTTTGTGTGTTTCTATTCATGTGTGTTTTTGTTAATATTACTTATCATGGCATAAGATCATGTAAAGTGAATTGTTCATGCTAGTGATGAAGGAATCCAAAGTAGATATCCTACACCAAAATCTATGAAACTCCAAATTCAAGGTTTGGTGATACATTTCAAGAATCTTATCCATAGGAAGTTATAGGTTCTACATGAGAGGATTGATAACCTAGTGTAATATCTCGGACTTTTATGGAGTCATTCTCAGGCACGTTTTTAGGTACTTTTGTTATTTTAAAGTACCTCTGTTTTGGAGTAGTGACTTGAGGTGTGTTTGGGTGAACTTTTAAGTAAAATAAAATGGAAATGGGTTGTGCACGGTTTGAAAAATCGTACGACCAAACTGTTCCAACCAAGAAGAACTGGACAGAGAGGTATGCATGGTTTACGCATGGTTTGACAAACCATGCGACCAAACCCTGCGGACTATGAGAATCTGGACAGTGAGGTCCATACGATTTGTGCACGGTTGGAAAAACCATGCGCCACTATCTAGGAAACTGTGCATGCGGTTTTTAATTCTGAAAATCCTTTTTAAAACCACCCGAAACCCAGTACTTCCATATTTTCTGACCTTGGCTTGGGCTTGGAAATTTCTAGGTGTTTCCAAAGCCTCTTGGAGATATTCCAAGGCGATCCGAACACCTTTTCTCAAAATTTAAGGATTGGATTAAAGATCTTCTCTCCTTTCAGTAAGTAGATTTCATCCTGTTGTTTCTTCTGTTCTTTCCTCTATCTTTCCTTAATCATTTCATGGGATATTTACATTATTTCCATGGATCTAAACATATGAGTTAAGGTATAGATCTAGGATTGTGGATCTCTATCTAGTTTTGTAAGATCTTTATGCCTTTGATCTCATTTTGGTTTTAAGGATTTAGATCCAGAACTTGATCGACGACGTTGTGCCGCTTGGATTTTGGGGATTTTTCGTTGGGATAACTTCCATCAGTAAATCGAGGTAGGTGGTCTAAAATCCAATCCCACAGTCTCATCTTCTTAGGCGTATGCAGTTGGGTAAATTTCATGGCATAAATAATTAATTGGTGGTTTGGTTATGCGGTTCTTTGTGAATTGTGGATCTAGTTGAATATGGGTGAGAGTTATGATGGAAGGATAAAGATGATTAAACATTTGAATATGGTTGTATATGTGAATTGGATATTTGATTTGAAAAAGGGATGTGGGACACGGACTAACGCTCCTAATACCCACATAGGTTCTAGACATGGCGTTCTAGAACCAATGACATGCATGAAATTGATAATTTATGGGACAAGGACTGATGCTCCAAATACCCATGGGGTTGTGAGACAGGGATTGATGCTCCAAATACTCACATGTGTGCTAGACATGACATTCTACACTCTTTCATTTATTTTGTACTATGGTTTCATTTGGCTATTCATAAACTTAATATTGTGACATATTAATTATTAATTGAACAAGGTAAATGGTTTAGGCTCCTACACGGGCCGAAGAAGGCATTGTATTTTGGGTGTTCTCAGGAACCTGGATGTTTAACGTATTAAAGAAAGGTTAATTGGATAAATATAATTGTTTCCCCTATTGTCTTACTTTATTATTAATGAAGTTGCATACACTAATTTTGATTGGATTTGTTTATGACATTGTTGGTGGTGATCTACTGAGTCATACTCACACCCTACTCAGTCTGCCTGATTGGTACCTGAATAAACTTTGTGGTTGTAGGACAGGTTAAGTGCAAGAGCCCTGGTTAGAGTTCTATTTAGGGTTGGAGCATGGAAGAGGGAACTGGACGTGGGTCCGGACCCATTTGGAGTCGTTGTGTCTTTACTTTCAGTTTCATTATAGAAACTTGGCACTTGCATAGTCATTGCATGTTTTACCATTCAGTTGAGTATTGTATTTTCGGTTTAGATTATACTAGTGACATTGTACTGTTATATTTATATGTGTTTATGCTATAGCTTGGTTACTTCCACTGGTATTTTATTCTAATAACAGAGGGTGTAGTCTTCCCAAGACTGACTTACTAGACCCTCGCTACCAGTTGGCACCCTCTGGCATACGGGGAGGCGCGCTTGAGGGCTTGTGACCAACTGGCTCGGAGCACCGTTCAGTGGCTCTCAGGTCGGGATGTTACAAAGTGGTATCAAAGGTGGGTTTTTTTTCTTCTTCTTTTTTGTCTTACTATTTGAGTAACTTAGAAAGTATACTAGGGAAAGTCAAGGCTTGATAATCAGCTCGTGCATGGGAGCTGAAAACCCATGTATGGGGGAAAACTCAAGTACTCAGGGTTGGATTGTTGTTATTACTATTCGTTGTTACAGTTGAGTATTATTTCACCTTGGGTGATGCACTTGTTGTGTGATGTGAATATTATTTCTGGAATTTATTGAGTATTGATTCATGTCCCAGAATGGCATGAGAGTCTGTCTGCATGCATTATTCTAGGCACTCAGGATTATTGTGACATGCATCATTTTAGGCACGCACAAGAAAGAGGATTATGGGTAGATTGTTGAATGTAAACTATTTATTTTCATTGCTTGTGAAATTTAAATGAAAATGGTGTCTAATTTATAAATTGAAAGAAATAATTGTGAATTTATATGAATAATTTGGTTGTGTGTAATTGAGATAAAATTGTGAATTGTTTTCTAAGCTGCATGTTTGGATTTGTAGAATTATGCCTCCACAACGCTTGTTGAGAGGACGAGCAGGGGGTATAGATAGAAATGGTCCTCCAATGGGTGAACCTGAGGCACCAACAGTACCAACTTAAGAATCAGGGGAAAAGTTTTGAGAGAACCTCACCCATTTCATGCAAATGATGGAAAGAGACCCAGGGTGGGTTGTGAAAAGTATGTCTGATCTTACTAGGGAGTTTCAGTTGTAGCACCCGCCGACTATTACTGGAGAGGGTGGTCCGGAGAAAGATGAGTTCTGGATTGAATCTACCCAGACTATACTTGACAACCTGGAGACACCTATTGAGAAGAGATTCAAGTTGGTATCTTACATGTTGTGCGGTCAAGAGAAACGGGCTTCTACTTTAGCTAATTCCTTATTTGATATTGGTGCCTCTCATTCCTTTATATCTACAAAACTTCTTAATGGTTTGAGTTTGGTGGTGGAGTTTGTGAGTGGGTCTATAATGATAGTCCCACCTTCGGGGGTATAGTCTAGAGATATCTGTAGGTGAAAGGGATGTTTTCTTGAGATCGGGGAGTATCGTTTCCTATGGTATCTCTATATCCTTGATATGACAGGCTTCAACCTAATCTTGGGTATGGACTGGTTAGTCACATACCGAGCCCACATTGATTGTTATCATCATAGGGTGACATTTATGTCACCTATGGGTGACAATTTCATTCACTATGAGGAGTGGGATATCCAGGCAGGCCAAGCAGGGCCAATTACTTAGCAACTGGAAGAGCTCACAGCCCAAGTTGCTAGTCTTTTACTAGATGACAAAGGTGTTAGGAAATATTTCCTTACACTAGTGGTTGATTTGTTTCAGGATATATTCCCAAGAGACTTATCAAGGCCGCCACCTAAGAGGGATACTGAATTTACTATTGAGCTCATGCCAGGGGCTGAGCCAGTATCTATTCCACCATGTAGAATGGAACTGACAAAGCTTCAAGAACTCAAAGTTCAGTTGGAAGAATTGAAGGATAAAGGATTTATCCACCCAAGTATGCCGCCATGGGGATCGCTTGTACTGTTCGCAAAGAAGGCTGGTGGGAGTTTATGTTTGTGTGTCGATTACCAGAGGTTGAACAAGATGATTTTGGGGAACTTATATCCACTACCCCATATTGAAGATCTGTTTGACCAGTTGAAGGGAGCCTGTGTTTTCTCAAAAATTGACTTGAGATCGGGGTATCACCATTTGATAGTTTGGACTTCTGATATATCGAGGACTACTTTCAGGAGTAGATATGGGCTTTATGAGTTTTTTGTAATGCCATTTGGGTTAACAAACACACCAGCAATGTTTATGTCTTTGATGAATAAGATCTTTCATCCTTACCTAGATCAGTTTGTGGTAGTATTTGTGGATGACATCTTGGTGTACTCCAAGACTCATGACGATCATGCCCAACATCTTGACATCATCTTGAGTACACTGAGAGAGCATCGGTTATATGCCAAGCTATCTAAGTGTCAATTTTGGATTGATCAGGTACACTTCTTGGGACACATCATCTCGAAGAATGGTTCATTAGTGGATCTAGAGAAGGTGCAAGTAGTGATTTCTTGGGAGAAGCCCAAGAATATTTTAGATATTCGAAACTTTCTAGGGTTAACTGGATATTACAAGATATTTATCCAAGACTTTTCCCATTTGGCAAAACAACTTTTGGGATTGACCAAAAAGGGAGTAAAGTTTGAATGGTCAGAGGCTTGCGAGACATCTTTTCAGGAGTTAAAGATGCATTTGACGTCCGTACCAATTTTTTCTCTACCTGAGTCAGGTGAAGAGTACACGGTGTATTGTGATGCTTCTGGGATAGTAATCGGATCTTTTTTGATGCAAAGAGATAAATTTTTGGCATACTGGTCTCGACAGCTGAGGCTGCATGAAAGGAATTATCCAACGCACGACCTTGAGTTGGCAGCGGTGGTTTATGCTTTGAAGTGTTGGCGACACTACCTCCTGGGTGAAATTTTTATAGTTTATATTGATCACAAGAGCTTTAAGTACATCTTTTCTAAGAACGATTTGAATCTTTGACAGCATATATGGGTTGAGTATATTAAGTCTTTTGATTTTGAGCTAGTATATACACCTGGGAAAGAAAACGATGTTGCTGATTCTTTGAGTAGGAAGAATCATACCCAGATTGTTCAGGAATATAGTGCCAAGTGGAGGATGATGTTGTTTCTAGCTGAAATACACATTGTTGTTCAGGAGAGACAGGAGAAAATGGCACTCGTGTTAGTTGCAATGGAGTCTACACTTTTGAGATGGATCCGGGACAATAAATATGATGAAACTTGATGCACAGCCTTGAGGGAAAACTTTGAAGGCGGGGAGATACCATCAGACTGAAAGAGAGATCAGAATGATATCATTTATATGAAGAATCAGGTTGTTGTTCCTATGATCATGTGAGAGGAGCTCATGCGGGAATTTCATGCCTCAAGATGGGTAGTGCACCCTGGCGTGACCAAAATGTATCATGATCTTCAATGACAGTTTTGGTGGTCAAGCATGAAGAAGGAGATAGCAGGGTTTGTGACACGATGCTTTACCTGTCAGTAGGTGAAGGCAGAGCATCAACGACCTAGAGGTTTACTACAACCTTTGTCCATTCCATAATGCAAGTGGGATGACATGACCATGGACTTCGTGATAGGTCTTCCAAAAACACTTAGGAAGAATGATTCTATTTGGGTCATTGTGGATCGACTGACAAAGGTGGCACATTTCATTCCTATAAGGGAAATTTTTTTAGTTGATCAGTTGGGAGAGCTGTATTTACAGAAGATATTTTGATATCATGGGGTGACATGAGCTATAGTTTGGGATTTCGATTCACGGTTTACTCTGTGCTTCTGGAAGGGCTTGTAGAAGGCACTTGGTATGCAAGTTTTATTGAGTACGGCTTTCCATCCGCAAACAGATGGATAGTCATAGAATACTATACAAGAGCTTGAGGATAGGTTGAGGGTGTGTGTGCTTTACTTCAGTGGTACATGGGAGAAGCACCTAGCTTTATTGAACTTTTCCTATAACAATAGTTATCAGGAAAATATACATATGGCACCATTCGAGCCTCTTTATGGTAGGCCATGTAGATCACCGCTATACTGGATGGAAGCAGGTGAGTCGGAGTTGTTGGGACCGAGTCTCGTGCAGGAGATGACAGAGCAGGTTCATATAATTCTGAAACGTATGGCTACGGCTCAGAGTAGGCAGAAGTCATATGCTGACAGACGGAGATGACACTTAGAGTTTATAGAGGGTGATCTTGTTTTCCTTAGGGTGTCACCTAGGTTGGGTCACCATAGGATATTAAGGAAGGGAAAGTTGGCACCCAGGTTTTTTGGACCTTTTGAGATCATGAAGATAGTCGGGCCGGTAGCGTACCAATTGGCTCTTCCATAGAAATATAGTGTTATGCATGATTTTTTCCATGTATCACAACTATGACGGTATCACCCCGACCCTTCTCATGTGATTGATGTGGATGATGTTGAGCTAGAGATAGATACATCCTTTGAGGAGCATCTGATACGTGTGTTGGAACGTAGTGAGAATGTGTTGATGGGAAAGACCATATTGATAGTTCATGTTTTATGGCAGCATGGATGTATGCAGGAAGAGACATTGTAAACTGAGGCAGATATAAGGACTTAGTGGCCAGATCTTTTTAGCTCGGAATCTCAGAGAAGTTCAGGAGTACAGCTCGAGGATGATCTGTTATAAGGTGGGGATAATGTAAGATCCTAGCCTTTTCTAGAGCCATTCTCAGGCACGTATTCAGTTACTTTAGTTATTTTTAAGTACCTCTATTTTGGAGTAGTGACTTGAGGTGCATTTGTGTGAACTTTTAAGTAAAACAAAAGGGAAGTGGGTTTTGTAGGGTTTGTGCATGGTTTGACAAACCGTGCGACTAAACCATGTAGACCGTGCAAATATGGACAGTGAGGTCCGCACGGTTTGTGCATGGTTTGACAAACCGTGTGCCACTGTCTAGGAAACTGTTCATGTAGTTTTTAATTCCAAAAATCCTTTTTAAAACCACCCAAAACATGACACGTTCTTATTTTCTGACCTTGGCTTGGTCTTGTAAATTTCTAGGTGTTTCCAAATCCTCTTGGAGAGATTCCACGGTGATCCAAACACCTTTTCTCAAGATTGAAGGCTCAGATTGAAGATTCTCTCTCCTTTTGGTAAGTAGATTTCATCATGTTGTTTCTTATGTTCTTTCCTCTATCTTTCCTTGATCTTTTCATGGGAGATTTCCATAATTTCCATGGATCTAAACCTATGAGTTAAGGTATAGATCTAGGATTGTGGATCTAGATCTATTTTTGAAAGATCTTGATGCCTTTGATCTTATTTTGGTTTTAAGGATTTAGATCCAGAACTTGATCGACGACGTTGGGCCGCTCGGATTTTGGGGATTTTTCATTGGGCTAACATCCATCAATAAATAGATGTATTCGGTCTAAAATACAATCCCACAGTCGCATCTTGTTAGGCATATGTAGTTGTGTAACTTTTGTGGCATAAAAAATTAATTGGTGGTTTGGTTATGCGGTTATTTTTTAATTGTGGATCTAGTTGAATATGGGTGAGAGTTATGATGGAAGGATAAAGATGATTAAACATTTTAATATGGTTATATATGTGAATTAGATATTTTATTTGAAAAAGGGTTGTGGGAAATTGACTAATGATCCTAATACCCACATAGGTTCTAGAAATGGCATTCTAGAACCAATGATATGGATGAAATTGATAATTTATGGGACAAGGACGGATGCTCCAAATACCCTTGGGGTTGTGAGATAGGGACTGATGCTCCAAATACTCACATGTGTTCTAGACATGACATTCTACACTCTTTCATTTATTTTTTACTATGGTTTAATTTGGATATTCATAAACTTAATATTGTGACATAGTAATTATAAATTGATCAAGGGAAATAGTTTAGGATCCTACACGGGCCGAAGTAGGCATTGTATTTTGGGTGTTCTCAGGAACTTGGATGTTTAACGTATTAAAGAAAGGTTAATTGGATGAATATAATTGTTTTCCTTATTTTCTTGCTTTATTATTAATGCAACTTCATACACTGATTTTGACTAGATTTTTTTTGACACTGTTGGTGGTGATCTAATGATTCGTACTCACACCCTACAAGGACTGCCTGATTGGTACCCGAATAGACTTTCTGGTTGCAAGATAGGACAAGCGAAAGAGCCCTTGTTAGAGTGCTATTTGGGTTTGGATCATGGAAGAGGGAACTGAACATGGTTCAGGACCCGTTTGGAGTCGTTGTGTCTTTACTTTCAGTTTCATTGTAGACACTTGGCACTTGTATAGTCATTGCATGTTTTACCTTTCAGTTGAGTATTGTATTTCCAGTTTTGATTATGCTAGTGACATTGTAGACACTTGGAACTTGTATAGTCATTGCATGTTTTACCTTTCAGTTGAGTATTGTATTTCCAGTTTTTATTATGCTAGTGACATTGTAATATTAAATAAGTCTGGCGCTCTGGCACCACGTTGCATTAGCATCACGATGGAGGAGGTGGAAAAATTTGGTGATGATTTTGAGGATTCCCTAAAAAGGATGGGTTATTCCCAAAATGAAGATGAGTCCCAAGAAGACCACTTTATGATGACCTACTTGTAGGTATCAAGGTGAAGATACCCTATTTTCAAGGTAAAATTAATATGGAAGCATACTTGGATTGGGATATTACAGATCGATAAAGTCTTCTCTTGTCATACTTATTTTGAAGAGAAAAAGTTAAAACTTGCATCCCTTTAATTAATTGATTATGAATTAATATGGTGGTATAAAGTTCTAAAGGATGGATACCGACATAGAGGATGTCTTATCCATAATTTGGAGGACATTAAGTTTTCCATTAGGAAGCATTTTGTTCCCACACACTACCATATATATCTTCACAAAATGATTCAATGCTTTAAAAAAGGTAGTATGAGTATTGAATATTTCTACATGGATATAAAAGCAGTCATGATTCGAGAAAATTTTGAGGAGGATCATGAGGCAACCATGGTTTGGTTTTTAAATAGGCTCAATTAGGAGATTGGTGATCAAGTGGAGGTATAACACCATGTGGAGATACAAGATATGATCCACCAATCCACCAAGATCAAAAAACAGATCAAAAGGAGGAGAAACATGAGGAAATCCACTGCCCCTTTAACTCTATGGTGAAATTAGAGGAAGGATATTATAGAATAATCAAATCCAAAAGAGTTGGTTGATCATAAAAGTGACAGTTTAATTCTTCCACCTAAGAAACCTACTTTTGAGGCTAACCAAATAAGGAATTGAGATATCTAATTTTTCAAATGTCAAGGAAGGTTTCATGTTGATAGATAATTCCAAAACTAGTGCACCATGACCATCAACAAGTATTGATAATTAGAGACCAATGGAGAGAGCTTAGAAGAGGAAGAGGATAAATCCCACAAAAATGATAATGGTGAATTTGTAGAAGATGGTGATATTTTTTTTACTAGGTGAGTTCTGTGTGTACAAATGACCATTGGATAGAAGGAGTAGTGGTATATCCTTTTACATAAATGGTACAATATCCATGGGAAGGTATATTGTGTTATTATTAATAGATGAAGTTATAGAAATTTGGTTAGCACTATGTTAGTGGAGAAGCTGGGACTTCCTAATTTTAAGCACCAATATAAATACCGACTTCAGTGGTTGAATGATTATGGAGATCTCAAGGTGAAAAAATAGGTGAAGGTATTATTCACCATTGGTAATTATAATGATGAGGTACTATGTGATGTGGTACCAATGAAGGCTTGTCATTTAATTTTTGGTGATCCATGTAAATATGATCAACATGTGACACGTGATGGTTTTCTAAACCATCATTATTTTTTACTCTAAGGGGAACATATAATCATCAACTCCATGTCCATCAAAAAAGTTTTGGAAGATCGTATCTTTGTGGAAATTAAAAGAATGGGTGAATAAAATAAAATGGGTTGTGAGGTAAAAAAAGAGTGAAAATTAAAAAGGATAGAATGAGGGTAAAAGCTAAAATGAGAGAAGAAAAGAAATTGAGAGCAATGAAAAATCAATAGGGAAATAAAATTCAAGATACGGGAAAAGTGTGATGTTGGAAAAAAAGAGTTAAATTAAGGATTATTTTATTTCTAAGTAATACCATTTAGTACATATGTACAAATAAGTTATGTTTAACACTAACAACTTAACATCTCATTTTCCATATATTGTTGAGTATTTATTACAATAATTTGATGATGTGTTTCCCCAAGATGTGCCACACAGTTTGACACCCATTAGATTTACTGAGCATAAAACTGACCTCATACCCAGATTATCACTACCAAACATCTATACATATCACACCAACCCATAGGGGATAAAATAAATTCAAATATGATTTAACAAAATCATGAGTATAAAGGATTGGAAGGAGTGTCTTCCACTTGAGGAGTTTTCGTACAAAAGGGTAGATCACTCTACAGCACAATTTTATCCACCTATAACTCCTTTTGGATTTATCCACCATACCCATATTGATCAAGTTTCATTTCATTTTCTGTAAAGTAGAAATATGAATGGAAAATAGCATGTCAACAAACATCATGATAAATAAAAGAAGCTAGAGAGGTTTCAAAAGAAATTTAAGTCAATGATCAAGATACATAGAGATATACTATACATAGTTCTTTATATTATTGATTATATGATTGTATTTCAAGGTGAGTATAATGGTATTTTTAAAGACAATGTTTTCAATATTTACTTATATTTGGAGGTATATAATAAAGAGTAGAGGAAAGATCATTTATAATTAGGGGAGGATGGTGTGAAATTATTGGATGACCTTGGATTAATAGAATGTGTGGAGTTGTATTTGTAAGTGTCGCTGATGATAGGAGGATTAAAGATAATACAAGCGGCAACATGAGACCATCTTTAAACATTAAAATGATCAAACCCTAGGTGGATGAATGGAAATGGAAATGGGATTATTATCACTCATATTAAATCTAAAATGAGTTACATGAATCACAAGTAAAAAGGTTGCATTAATTTCATATACCTTTCCCACATGGAGATTCTGTAATGGAATCATTAGGAACCAAAGTTAAATTTAGTGGGATAGGTACTCAAATCCAAATATGGTTGACTATGGATGGAAAGTAATGCGATAACTTTCCAGAAAGTCTTTGTTAAAATTTATATTTTTTTTAGGGGATAAGGTAGGGATATGATTTATGAAATTAGGGTATTATAACATTGACCATTAGATCACCCCTTGTATATAAATATCCACCCCTTGGATTTTTTTTGGCATTTAAGTTTGTAATAGAGAGCTTGTGATTTGTTTCTCTCAACTATGTGAGGATTGTTTCTATTTTCCCCCTTTCTCTTGTGTATTATTGCCTTGTCAATCTATAATTTAGATTAGTGATCTATGATCATAAATACCCCAATCCCATTTATCAACCCAAGTTAATTGTTTTATGGATTTGACATCATATCCCTAACTTGAGTGTGTTTTCTAAGTAGTAGTTCAAAATACTTATAAAGTTGGATTAGCCCCAAACAGAATCCTTCATCCACCTACCTACACCATGATGATTGGGACACCCTAAGCATCTTATGTCAAGAAATTTAAGGTTATCTATAAAGTGATATTACACCTTTGTCCTTTGGAGGTTGATAATCCTTGTTTGATTAGAGTTTTATAAAATGAAATGAGAACCATTCACAAAATTTGGAAAAAGGTTATGGGTAAATTTTATGTTAGTGATTGGGTATAAGAAGGTTCTTAGCCATGGTAGTCATTATGTCCGAGGTTGGATAGAGCATAGACTATAGTGATTAGGAACTCAAGTTGTTGGTGTGACGACAATAATTATTATAAGGCGGGGAGTAGGAAATTGAGTTCAATAATGTAATGGTTTTTTTGGTACTCATATACCATCAAATAAATGGAACAATGTATGGATATATTTCCTTAGAAATTCCAAGCATGAGATCAAGGGATTATAGGTAATTTACTATCCATTTTATACTTGACTATGGTCATGGGGATGGGTTTTTTTAGTTGTGTATTTTTCCTAAGTGACATTTAGATTCACGTGTAATAATACTTGAGATGGACTCACGAACTCCATCTGATTCATTTACTCAACAACCAAGTGAGATTAAACCTTGGTCTCGGTTAGTGTTTTTGATGTGTGTGAATCTAGACTATGTACCAACATTTCACTTATAAACAAAAATGTGTGAATTTCCTTGGATAATATCTTTAGATATTAGTAATTTTATTTCAAGGTTAGGTCGAACATATAGTCAAGATCTGTTTATGGTTAACTACCATGATCCATGGACGCTAGATCAGGAATTTTCTATTAATTATGTTAGAGAATAGAAATAGTTAGAATAGGGGATGTATTGGCAAGGATACATCATCAGAAGCTGGGTATGGGATTTAGTGAGCATGCTCAAAAAAATCTCAATTCACCTTGGGATAAAGGATTTGGACTTGGTTTTAAATGACACGTCAGAGGTTGAAGTAGAGTATTTACAAAATTTTGTTCATGGAATTTCAAGGAAAATCCAGCCTGATCAGTATGATCTTAGTAAATTGGGGTTTGATAGTTCTGAAAAATCAAGGAACCATGGTTGACCCGACAGCCTGACCTCGATCAACGCGGTGATCTCACGGCCATCGAGGAGCTGATTATGTTGGAATTGAGTGTGATTTCTTTCTTTGAATTTTTGGATCTTGTTTGGGTTTTCTGTTTTAAATCGTGAACTTGTATCATTGAAATTGTGAACCGTTGAAATCCTGTTATATTTTGAATCTTGTGCGGTTACCACTAATCCAAAAAAGTGGCTTTTAGAAAATTCAAAAAATAGATTTGTGGTGGTGTAGAACTGTGACTTGTAATTGGACATGGGAAAACTATAACCTATGGTGGGAGAACCATAGATGATTGATGGAAAAGAGGTTATGGCATGATTGTGTCTTGGGTTAGACAGGCCTGGATAATCATTGAATCAATGTTTCAACTTTAGATATTAGCTTTTTCTTAAGATTTAATGGCTTATGTACCATATGGAATAGATGATCTTATGGTCCATTATTAAAATATTAAATGAAATATGATTATAAAATCACATTGTGTATTGAGAAATATTGGGTTCCTCTTTATGGAACACCTTGGTTAAGGGATCATAAGGAAAGTGAGATTACTTTATACTAGATTATTAATAAGAGACCTTGGTTAGGGTTTTTGGACATGATGCTTCACACCCCCTTAGTATATGATTTTTGATATGGTTTTTCACATCATTTTGGGTTACTGGAAATGACGTTTCATTATTCTTGATTAGGATGTTGTACTTGGGGTTTCAAATCATTTTAGGTTGTTCGGCATGACATTTCATGCCCCCTTGACTAGGATGTTGTACATGACACTTCAAATATTTGATTTGGATTCTCAGTCATGGTGTTATGTATCCCATGTTAAGATTCTTGGGCTTATACCCTTTATAAAATTTGAGACCTTAACTTTATTACTATTAAAAAAATACTATCGAACATGATGTACCCTATTTAAAGAATGATCCCCTTATCATATTATCCTTATGATGATGCGTTGTTCTTATGCATCAGGTCCTCTCTAGTGAATATATACCTTTTCATAAGTAGGTATACATATATGTATGTATATTCATGGTGGAATTTTCAGAGACATTCCGAATTAGACCAAAGCAGGTATGGTCTTCCAGGTGTCCTTTGAAGAACTCGAGCTAACTTGATCGCATTCATTATCCACCATGTTATTTATTATACCTATAAACTAATTTATTTTATACTTACAGACTTGATTGCATTACACATCATTGGTGGTGGCTTGTTGGGTTTATCTCACAACCTGTTCAGGCCTCCAATTGGTACCCTGATAGATTATCCTGATTAATAATTAGCACCTTAGACTATTATCTATGTTTTTTTATCATTACTGGACTAGGACTGGACATAATATCTTGGGATTAGAAGCTAAGAATGTACTCAGTCCACCTTCTAAATTTGAAATATTTTATTTATTTATTTCTTTGTTAGTATAGCCATATTAATTTTATTACTAGTTGTATATTGGTTGCTTATATCTATGGATTATAATGTTCATGCATGATTTAATTATTTGGACCTTTTGGGTTGCCCGTTGATTATTATCTATCAATTGTTATTCTATTTCACTACCCTTCATTTATTATGCTTCTTCTATGTTTATTACTAATATAAATGGTATATTCTCCCAACTAAACCTCCTATAGAACCTTGATACTAGTTGAAATTAAATATTATATAAGGAGGCATGCATGAGAACATGTGTCCTACCGGATTGGGGAACTGTTTTAGTGGATCTTAGGTCGGGATGTTACATATTTCATTGTTTGTTCTTCAAAACCTCACCAATTTTCCAAAACCACGATCATATTCCTTTCTTCATATGACAATAGAATTTTTATTAAAACATTAATATTTTTCTTTTGAAAACTATGAATGGTGAATCTGGTAGACTAGAAACTATAATTAGAAAACCATGATAATTTTCATGATAAACCATAATGTAATCCACTAGACCACTCTAGTTTTTTTCTTCCATATGATTTTGGAGGATTTCATTGATTTTTCATTGAAAACGTTATGAATACCTTGCTTATTTTTCTCCAAACATAACATGGTGAGTGAACCACAATTTTTTGAGTCCTTTTGGTTCCCTTAACTTCAATATCCAAAATAAAGTGTATAACTATAGTCAATTTTTTCCTCGCTTAATAGTTCACTTTTCACTTAAGATAAAAAACTAGGTTGATTTCTTATCAATTTTTCATGGTTTAGTCCACCTCTAAATTATGGAGTGCTTCATTCAAGTGTTATTATTTTCTACTTCAATTATCACATGTATTTATAATTTATTCCAATATCTTTCATGATGATACTATATTATCTTAAACTTCTTCATTCACATCATGTATTATTCCCCGTTCTCATTTGATCATTATCCAAGTGATAAGCATGTGATCTGATAATATCCATATAAAAAATAAGGATATATCCTAAAAAGTAACCATAACAAACAACTATATAATATATATATTTGTCTTATGTTAGTGTGTTATGAACACTTCATAGTTAGAATAATCCATAGATAACTCCTTTAAAAGGTTCCTTCCACTACACTATAAGTATGAATAGTGTTTTTGACTGATCTCCATCCCTCATTAAGTAAGAATTATTATACCTAATGGAAACTCCCTTAAATAGTTATGATTATCTATGAGTATCCTCTAATATCCAACAAGACAAATGATAGTCTACAATACCTTATTTTAACCTCTATAGATAACTTAGAATCTCCTTCTATTGTCATGTCATATATGATGCTAGAACTCTAATGATTTTTTACAAGGAATATTGTCACTATATCCTAGTTTTCTATGGAGTATTCTAATAATTAAAATATAAAAATAATCCAATAATTATTTTTTGGAAAATCAATCTACCTTGAGCACACCAAACTCTTCAATGTATACTTAATCTAGTATACTTAACCAATGATTATTCTTTAAACATTAGAAAACAAAATCCAACATGGAATTTGGGGGATGTATCTTTAGTATTGGTATGGGAATATCATTATGAATGTTTATAGTTATAAAACCATGTATAGATATGGTTGGTTATGTTATTTCTCACATGATTTTTTATTAGCTCCTTAACCAATATTCTTTAGTATATATTATTTTTTGTAAATAATATTTATTTTTAGTTATTTATTATGATAAATAGAGTAAATAATTTATTTATATATAAAATCTGAATGAATTAAGAGTTATTGAACAATAATTAAACTTTAGTTAGGTGTTTTCATTAGTGTTGAGGTGATATTTGGGTTATTGGTAATGAAAGGGATGATTTATTCTCTTGATATTTAAAAGATATACCTTAAATTATTAATAGTTTAAAAAAGAAATATTTTTATATAAATATATATTTTCATTTGTTATGGGTTATTTGGATAATAAATTATGTATAGGTTTTTGGTCTAAGAGGTTTCCCTTTCTCTTGTTAAATATTTTTTTTATCCACCATGTAATGGGAGTATTATTTCATTCTCTTTTTGAATCATTTTTAGATTTATCATTGGATAATTATTTGTATTAGTTTATTTTTTTACTTTTCATTATTTTTTATAAGCTCTTAAGATATCCTATCTCTAGTTATTTTTTAACAGTTTTCATTGGGTTACTTTTTATGATATATTAATGTCATTTTTGAATTTCCTTCTTATTTTTGCAAGAGTTTTTGTATGAGACTTTTTTTAATCTAGTGGATTCCAAGATATTTTCTAGTATAAGACGTTTTGATGAGAGAGTATATATGGATGGTGTTTAGGATAGGGATCTTAAATAGTCCTAAGAATGTGATGATGAAGTAGTGATAGGTATTAAGGAAGGAAATTAATGTTTCTCAGGGTAATTTGAGGTGGTTTTTTTCAGATTTCTTATTTTTGGTTAATATTTTAAGTGAGGTAGAGGTTTAAAGTTAAGTGAGGTTCATGTTATGGGATTTAAGGAGTTTTTTTAGAGGATATTTTGTATATTATTTGTAGTAAGGTAATAAAATTTAATTATATAAATACAAAGTGGTTGGCATTAAATCTCTTAGAATTGAAAAATATAATTCCACTTTAAAAGGATTTTCATAAACTATACTTTTTTAATGAACTTCATTAAAACAATTGGTCTATACTGTTAGAGATTTTGTAAATTGTCTTGATATGATTCTTGAGTTATCTCATTTTATTATTGATGTTGTTATTAACTTCTTATAACTGATTTTAAATGGAAACTGAAGTATATCCATGTTAATAATTGATATTCGGATTATACATGTGTTATCCCAGTCGGCTAAAGAAATTGGTAGCATTCATATCTCTATGTAAATTGGTTATGTCGATATCACGATCATTAATGATGGTTCCTAAGGGATTATTTATTATACATGTTGGATATTTTTATTCAGTTTATATATATATATATATTAATATCATATTCTATACAAGTACCTTAGAAATGGTGAATAGGTGCCTTATGCCTATGGTGATGAAATAGATGGGAACTTTGGTGCCATGAAACTTCTGTAGCCCCATTCCCTATATATTTTTACCTCTAGAGGAAGGATGTAACCCCTTTACCTATGTGATTTTTTCCTCCTTCAGGAGGATGCTATTTGAATGTTCATTTTCTCTCGTAGTCTAACCAATTATAATGTAGTATTTTTTCTAAATTATGTGTTATTCGCAAAGTAGGTATGGATCCACCTAGTGTTTTGGGAGTTATATTTTGTTAATATGTGATATATTCTGTGGGTGATATCTAGTGTTTTTTTATATGTTTTTAGTTTTAAAATGATATATATGTTTGTGTTTTTGTGTGTGTGTTTATGTAAATTTGGCCAACACTTTTCATGAATTTACTTGATTGTTCATTTTGTGAAGTATAGGTCTCTTGGTGGTGTTTACTGAGTCTTTTTACTCACACCATGCATATATACCCTGGTGGAAATTCAGTTTTACTATTTTTATTTTAGGTATAAGCAAGTACGTGGATCGTTACTTAGATTATTTATGGAGTAGCTAGATGTTCATGTCACATTAGCAAGTTATGTATCAATGAGGTTATATAACATGGGAGCTCAGCATTATCAAGCATTATCTTTATCATATCACAACATCTATATATTTATAAAATTTGAGTCTATCTATCTATGTTTCTTTTATCATTATTGTAAAACCTTGAGACTTTAAAATATTTTACATTTCAGAATAAATTTAATTTTTTTTTCTTTCTTTCTTTTCAAACAACACAATATTAAGCTTACACTACACACAATAATGAGTTGACTTGTATTACATGCAAGACCCATTATTACCTAACAAAAATATATTGTTATTATTTAATATAATGTATAACCTAGATTTTATAGAGGTTATGAATAGTATGAACCAAATTTTTAATTTTATATATTCCATATAATTTAAACATTAATATTATGTTTTTTAGACATGATATACAAACAAATTTAATTTTTGGATAAAAGAAGTATTTTCAAAAAATGTAGTTTTTCCACATTTTAAAAGTGATTCCATTTTAAATCCAATATTTAACACTTTTATAAATTTGATTTTAAAAAAATAAACTTTTATTTTAAAGTTTAAAATAAAAATTTACTTTGGTTCAATTTTTGATATTTTTCTGAAAAGTTTCATGTTTCTATGAATAGTAAAAAAACTAAATTTTAATTGATAACTTTTTTCATCAAAATAATTTTTAGTGCTAAATTATAAATTTGATTGTTTTTAATTATAAATAGACTATATTTTTATCATTTAACCTAATTTAGTTCATTGGAATTATTTTCACATTAAAATTGGATATAAACACATGTCAATCTTTTGATCGTTTTTACTTTTAAAAAACCTATTTTCTCGTTCCATCAATGGGATTAGTTTTAATTTAATTACTAAAACTTCTAGGTATTGGATTATTAAAAATGTATTCCATATTTATAATCAATGGGTTCAAATTATGTTAGTATATTTCATTTATTTTTATGACATTATGAATAGTAACTTTAGTAATTTTTTATTACCACTGTTACAGGTAAATTAGGTAATTAAAGATAAAAATAATATTATAAATTACCATAACACCTATAAAAATCCTTTTGGATGACTAAATTAGACCCTTATAATCTAATATTATAAATAGAATCATTTAATGGACACTTTTCCATGAATATGACATGAATATTATTAAAATCAATAAATGTGACAAAATGTCATACTCTCATTTCTTATAAGGATAATAATTAAAATATAGAGATAACCAAGATATAACATCCATTATAAATATTATATAGAAATTTAAAATAATTAAATATATCATAGTGATTTATTTATAATTTTTAGTGATTAAATATTTACCATTAATGATGACACAATAGTGATGTAGAAATTATTTTATTAATAGAAATATCTAATAAATTGTGTTTAAAATATTATAATAAATATAATTTTAATTATTTAAGGTGATATAAAAAATTTATAAGTGAATATAACATTTTATTAGTATATTAAATGATTTGGTTCAAAGTTATCCTCCTTCTTGGATTTTATTTAAAGTCAAAGAAATGAATAGTGTCAAAATTGACACTATTGATATTTTATAAAAATAAAATTTTATTAAATTATTTAAAAATCATAAAAATATTTAAAAACTATAAATTTATAATTATAAGGCCTAAAATTTCATAAATTTTTCATTTATGGACAATTGAGATCATATAGGTAAATATTTATAACCATTTAATATTTATAATATTATTACCACAAATAAAATTAAATAGATTAATTAAGGATAAATCAAAATGATAAGGTTTAAAATAAAATCAAAACTTGTGTAAATTTAATTTTTTTAGTGTATTTTGACCCATACGCATATTATATTTTAAATAATTCACTTTAGAGCTATTTGATAAAGAAAATCAATTTATAATAAATTCACAGTTTTGAGTTTCAAAAAGTGCTCATCCCCTCTATTATAAAAGGTCACATATCATTCTCTTTAATTTACACCTATAAATCCATTTGGCTCATAAAACCCTACCCAAATATACTCCCAAATTCTATAACTTAATCCTAGATCCCGTACTTTGGGAATAAATCCATCATAAGGAGTCCATTTGTTCAACTCAAAAGGAGATACCCGAAAAAGAGGTAATTATTTTATCAACTCTTTCAAAGTTATTTTCTTCTTCTACTTCCACTTCCTATGTTGTTTCCACACCAAATTAATAAATCTGATATCATATATATTAATAGATTTTATTATAATTATGTAACAACCATATTACTCTATTTATCCATTCTACGAATAACAATATCACCATGTGTGCATACATACGACTTACCATCACCACACTATGGTGTAATTTGTTATTCAACACAATTTTATTTTAATGGGGATAATGATGAGTATAATGGACATAAATAAATAATTTAACATGATAATGATTTTGTATAATTAATATACCATCCAATTCCATACCATTTAACCATTAAATGAATGATATCATCGCTCGTGCGCACGTACGGTCTATCATCTCCATGATGCGATGAGATTCATTCTCCACATTAACCATTCAAGAATGATTATAAAATTTATATGATTAGTAAAATAATAATTATGAACTTAATTTAATTCTATATATGAATAAAATACATACTATTTATAACAAACATGACTTACACAACAAAAATGCATAGGAAAATGAAGTTATTAACAACCGAAACAATGATAATATTGAAATATTATTAACAAAACGATATAAGACAATAATATATGATATAATAAATATGGATATGGTTATGTTATAATTTAATAACATATTTTAACCATTATACATGAGGTTAATGCACCCTCGGCTATAGGAAATTACAAGGTAAGGGTTAATTTCACAATCTCATTATTATCCGAGATCGTTTATAGGTAAGTATCCACTCGGACATCTTTATCATCCATGTTCATATTTCCTAAAATTTATTTCAAAATATTATCTACAATTTTTTAAAGTCAATTTAACCATGATATAATTTTTATAAAAAATTTTGTGATGAATCATCCATCATTTTCCAAATGAGGTACTTTATGACCCTTTTCGACAAATTAAGGAATGAATGTTTTTTAACTTATACGGAGCAAGAGGCTATTTTATACCATTATAAAACCTTACCATTTTAAAGATTAAATTAAAATATTACATGTTTATTTTCATAAGAAATGTTTTCTTTTATAATTGTGTGTCTTTTAAATAACTTCAAATTAAAAAAAAGATATTTCTCTTAAAGAGTTTTAATGAATTTATTAGATTATTTTCATCTATTTTAACATCCTTTGTAAGATTTTATGCTTGGTTGTGGTTGATTTATTATGATACAATTTTCCATATTGTATTGAATGGTTTATAATGTGTTTGACATTTGATGTTCTATTTTGATACCATTCATGGTTTATGGTTAAAATATCAACATTTTGTATATTAGTTTTAATACAAAAGTTTATGTTAGTTATATTTCACCCTTTTAATATGAGGAATGAATTAGACTTAGTAAGTGATGGGTAGGGCCTGATATATCCCCTCAATGTATCAGTAGGTCTCATGAGACAAACTATTTTGGGTTTTTACCTGTTTATTTATGGTCTTGGCATGAGACCCTGACAATGTGGTTATGATGTCCAACATTATGCATTCTCTCATTATGAGATTAGTTATTAATATTACATGTGATTATTTTAATAGTAGAATATATATGTGAATGTTTAAATGGAATTATTTGATTTATTCTTTCCTTATTATACTTAAGATTATGTTTAAAAGTCTTGTGTTTCGGTTTTATACCTTTCCTTAAATGTTTATGCTTAATTATGATATCTTCTTCTATATTTTTTATCCTTACTGAGCATCTGAGATCACCCATTTCTTATGTTTCATTTTTTCATAGGATGTGAAGAAATATATTTTATTGAAAAGTAGGGATAGTCTAAGGGATATGGTTGTTTTCAAATGATTCAATATGTAGTTTTTCATTTCATGTTGGAATGTAAAGTTCATGTATGTAATCTATTTTAAAAGATCAGAAAACTAATCAGTCCTTCAGGTTTTGATTCCTTGTAATCATGCCATTGTATTAAAATAATGAACCGACTCTGGGCATCTAGGGTCAGGGCGTTATAGTTGGTATTAGATGAATTTTATCAACAACCTTGGAAATTAGATTTAGAAAACTTAGATTAGGGATTATAAACCTAAGATATACATTGAAGATAAGTATAGAGGAACATCATAAAATTTTGGTAATATAGATATTATGTGGATATTGTTAGAAAATACTTCATTGTCTGGATACTACAAGTGGATGTGGATCTGGCACAGATGTACCTAGGAGTAATAACTCTGATAAGGTGTTTTGTGCTTGACTCAGGTAACCCGATACATGACAATGGGCCTTACTATGCACCTGATTTTACACTCCTAGAGGATATGATTAGGATAATTTTCATTTTATTTACCTGCCATTATGAATTATTTAAAAGTAAAGATTCCCCCAAAGTAACCAAATTTTATGACTCTAGGATTTACAATGAAAAAAAATTGTGCTATGTACTCTACCATAGTTAGAGTTATACAAAGTACATAACTTTATAAGCTAATCTAGTATGTGAAATCTTATAAAAATGGATCCTAGCATAAGGAATGAGAACACCACAAATACACATGATACAAAGAGTAATAAAGATCATATCATTCATGGTCCAAATCCAACATTTTGAATGGAAATAGTCTCTCGTGTATTCTCATCATATTAGGGAATAATATCATGGGTTAATAAGATAAGTAAACAATTTTCCGACTCCTATGGAATTTATGTGAAGCAATAGAAGAAGAGGATGACATAAAAAAAGTTGGATAAAGGGAAGAAGATAAAGAATGATTTTCCAACATGTGATAACTATTGAAAGAATCGCATTGGTAAATGATTTAAGGGAATGATATTTTTTTATAAGTGTGGAGAAAAAGGATTCCAAGATTTTGATTTCAAGGGTAAGAAAAAGTTTTCCAATGTACAATTCTTCAACTGTAAGTAGATGGGACACTTTGTGAATCAATGTCCAAATCGTCAATGGAAAATACCCCAGATGATGCTATCGAATAATGATCACGTTATGATATTATCGCAGATGAAGAGGAATGATTAATATTCCTATTCAAGATTTATTTTATTTTAATATCTTATTTAAAATGTACTATTTATAAAAATTATGGACTATATAAGGATTTTACTTCAATATTATTTCATTAAGGATTTGAGATTGTATGGTACCAAGTAAAGTGACACAGTTGCAAGTTAATCTTTTTGAAAAATATATAGTTTAGGGAAAAACACATTTAACATATTTTTGATACTAAGTTAATGATTTTAAAATTAATATGTGATTGATTTGGATAAATTATATTTGATATTATTGACAACCTTGGAACTAATTAATGGTTTTTTTATTCCATCATTGTTAGAGTTTACAATATTTTTGGATTTAAAGATTATATCCAATATTCCATGTTTTACATAAGGAATAAAGAAGAATGAATGTATCCAATAAGGTTTTATGGTAATTCTTGTTCTTAACATGTTTTAAGATAATACATGATTAATGTATTCACATGTTTTGTATGTGACAAAAATATCTGCATTATGTTCTGTTGATTTTAGAAATTTAGTGACCTTCATTATAAATTTTTGGATTGTGGGTTTGGACAGAAGTACTTTGGATAAGTCTAAAAGTTGTTATGTATTATGTTTAACATAGGATAGTATTGGATAAGTTTAAAAAAATTATTAACAATATTTTTGAAATTTTATAATAATATAGTTTTAAGGAAAAGACAAGTTGTAGGTTGGGAGACAACCCATCACATCCGGTAAGGCCGTGAGACTTGAACCTGCAACCGAAGGGTGACAAGGGTGCATCACTTACCACTGGCCTACGTGATATCCTAGTTAGTATACCATAGTTTTATTTATTTAAACAGTGCGAAAAACGAATTATAAGTTCATTTTTTGGAACCCATTAAGATTAATATAAATCAAATATTGTTTAATTTTATTATCTTTTAGAGAGAAAGAAGAGTTTGTGGTAGAAATTTATTAAAGGATGAAACTCTACACATCAAGTAACTATTTTCCCTTATGTTCTAGTCTATGAAGTAAATTAATTATTCAAATTAAGGGAAAGGATCTTGAAATCAAAAAAATGATATCCTAGTAATTTATCTGATGAATCAAATGGTCCCTTAGATCTTCATATATTTATAGATTTTTGATTGTTAACTTTCTCCTAACCATGTTCTATATCACTCTCCAATAGAAATTTATGGTTAAATTTTTCTTCCATGTCCATGTTTCCATAAATGGAACCCTTTTACGTTTTATCCCTAGTGACCTTCATACTTCCCTTTATTTATCTTAAAGTGGGGGTCTCATTAATAATTTTTCTGATGTGGGATTACAACAAAGATGTTTTGAAATGTCAACCCCCTATTTTTTTATCCTAAGTTTAAATTGTGAGAACGTAATTTATTGAAGGAGGGGAGAATGCAACACCCTGATACTTAACAATATTTTCCATTTCTAAATAAATTTAATTTTTTTCTTGCTTTCTTTTTACACAACATCATATTAATCTTACACTACACACAATAATGATATGTCTTGTATTACAGGCAAGGCCCAATTTTACCAAAAAAAATATATTAATATCATTATTTAATATAATATATAACTAGGCAGTTAAAGTAATGGTTATGAATATTATTAACTACATTTTCAATTTTATATATTCCATATAATTTTAACATTAATATTTTGTTTTTCTAGACATGATATAGAAAAAAAATTCAAATTTTCAGATAAAATAAGTATTTTTCAAAAAATGTAGTTTTTACACCTTTTAATGGTGAACCCATTTCAAATCTAGTATTTAACATTATTATATATTAAATTTGACAAAATAAACTTTTTATTCTAAATAGTAATATCAAAATTTACTTTGGTTCAATTTTTGGTATTTTTATGATAAGTTTTCTATTTTGATTAATAGTAAAAAATTATAAAATTTAATTGATACCAAATTTTTTCATTGAAATAATTTACAGTGTTAAATTATAAATTTTATTGGTTTTTATTATAAATATATTATATTTTTATCATTTAATATAATTTGGGTCATTAGAATTATTGTCACAAAAAAATGGATATAAACACATGTCAATCTTTTGATCGTTTTTACTTTTAAAAAAACATGTTTTCCCGTTCCATCCATGAGACAAATTTTAATTGAATTAATGAAACTTCTATGTTTTTAATTTTGAAAAATGGATTCCATATTTTTAATCAGTGGGTCCAAATTATGTAAATATGTTTATTTTATTTTATTTTTAATTATGAAAAGTGACATTATTAGTTTTTTATTACCGCAGTTAAAGGTAAATCTGGTAATTAAAGATAAAATTAATATTATAAATTACCCTAAAACCTGTAAAAATCCTTTTGTATGACTAAATTATACCCTTATCATATAATTTTCTAAATAGAATAATTAAATTGACATTTTTCCATGAATATTATTAAAATAAATAAATGTGACAAAATGTCACACTCATTTCTTATAAGTATAATAATTTTAATATAGATATAACTTATAGATAAATTAAATTATAATTAGTATATGGAAAGATAAAATAATTACCTACATCATAGTAATTTATTTATAATTTTTAGAGATTAAATATTTATCATTAATGAAGGCATAATAGTGGCGTGAAAATTATTTTATTAATAGAAATATAAAATAAATGGTTTTCAAAGTATTAAATCAAATATAATTTGAATTAATTAAGGAACTAAACAAATTTATAGGTGACTATGAGATTCTAGGATTATATTAAATTATTTTTTTAGAATTTATTCTTATGTTTTTATTTTATTTAAATTCAATGAAATGAATAGTTTCAAAATTGACACTACTGATATTTTATACAAATAACATTTTATTAAATTATTTAAAAATCATAAAAATATTTAAAAAATAAAAATTGATCATTATAAGTTCTGAAATGTCATAAAGTTTCCATTTATGGAAAATTTTAATCCTATAGGTAAATATTTATAACCATTTCATATTTAGAATATTATTACCACAAATTAAAATTAAATTGATTAATTAAGGATAAATCAAAATGATAAGTTTTAAAATAAAATTAAAACATGTATAAATTTTATTGGATTATATTATTTAGAAACATACTCATATTATCTTCTAAATAACTCACTTTGTATCTATTTTAAACGAAAATAAAATTATAATGAATTAATAGTTTTAGAGTTTCCAAAAGTGCCCCTCCCCTTTATTATAAAAGGGAACCTCTCCTTATCTTTTATTCACACCTATAAATCTATTTTTATTGTCCAACACCTACCCAAGTCTCCTCCCAAATTCTCTAAATTCATCATATAGGCCATACTTTGGGCATAAATTCATCCTAAGGAGTCCATTTGTTCAAATCAAAAGAAGATACCTGAAAAAGAGGTAATTATTTTTATCAACTCTTTCAATGTTCTTTTCTTCTTCTACTTCATATTCCTATATGGTTTCCATACAATAATAATAAATCCAATATCATTTAAATGATTATATGTTATTATAATTATGTAACAACCATATTCCTCCATTTATCTGTATTACGAATAACTGTATCACCATATGTTTGTACGTACGACTTACCATCTCCACACCGTGGTGTAATTTGTTATTCAACACTAATTTATTTGGATGGGTATAATGATGCGTATAATGGATATAAATAATTAGTATAACATGATAATTATTCTTTATAATTAATATACCATCCAATTTCATACCATTTAACCATTAAGGGAATGATATCGTCACTCGTGCATACGTACGACCTATTGTCTCCACGATGTGGTGAGATTTATTCTCCATATTAACCATTCAAGATTGATTATAAATTTATATTATGAGTAAAAATAATAATTATGAACTTAATATTATTATATATATGAATAAAATACATCTTATTCATAAAAACAAGACTTACACAACAAAACATGCATAGGAAAATGAAGTCGTTAACACCCGAAACAATGATAATATTGAAATATTATTAACAAAAAGATATAAGAGGATAATATATGATATAAAAAAATATGTATATAGTTCTGGTATAAGTATTGTTATGCATAGTATGTATCTACTCATATATCTTTATCAACCATTTCCATGTTTCTTAAAATGTATTTCAAAATATTATCTACAATTGTTTAAAGTCATTTTACCCATGTTTGACTTTTTATAAAATGTTTTGAAAGGAATATTATATCATTTTAAAAATGAGGTATTTTATGTCCCATTTTGAAAAATTAAGAAATGAATTTTTTTCAACTTATATAGAGCAAGTTGCTATTTTCCACCGTTATGACATCTTACCATTTTGAATCTTCCCTTAAAATCTTACAAGGTCATTTTTATAAGAAATGATTTCTTTTATAATTGCGTGGATTTTAAATAATTTCAAAGTAAAATGGTATATTTATCTCAAAGAGTTTTAATGAATTTATTAGATTATTTTCATTTATGTCAACCTCATTTATAAGATTTTATGCTTGATTGAGGTTGATTTATTATGATACCATATTCCATATTGTATTGAATGGTTTTTGATATATTTGATTGTGGATATTCTATTTTGATACCATTCATGGTTTATAGTTAAATTATCAACATTTCATATGATAGTTTTAATATGATTTTTTATGTTAGTTTTGCTTCACCCTTTTCATGTGAGGAATTTATTGGACATAGTAAGTGACAGGCAGGGCTCACTATAGACCCTTTATACATCGATAGGTCTCATGAGACAAACTATTTTTGGGTTTTTACCCTTTTATGTATGTTCTTGGCATGAGGAATGACGATGTAGTTATGATGTCTGAAATTATGAATTCCCTCATTATGAGATTAGTTATTGATATTTCATATGATTATTCGACTAGTAGAATATACATGTTAATGTTTAAATGGTATTACTTGATTTATTCTTGCATTATTATGCGAAATATTATGTTTAAAAGTATTGTGTTTTAGTTTTATACCTTGCCTTAAAATTTTATGATTAATTATGATAGCTTCCGCTATATTGTCTACCCTTACTAAGAATCGGATCTCACCCCTTTCTTAAGTTTCATTTTTCCCTAGGATGAAAATGGAATATTATAAAAGACTTGTAGGGATAGTATAAGGGATATGGGTATGTTCAAAGGATTAAATATGTAGTTTTTCATTTCACGATGTAATGTAAAGTTCGTGTTTGTAATATATTTTCCAAGACTGCTAAATTGATCAGTCCTTTAGGATTTGATTCCTTATAATCATACCAATGTATTAAAATAATACATCAACTTTGGGAATTTGGGGTTAGGGAATTATAGTTGGTATTAGAGGAATTTTAGAAAAAACCTTGGAAATTAGATTTAGAAAACATAGACTAGGGATCATAAACATAAGATAGAAATTGAGGATAAGTATAGAGAAACATCCTAAAATTTTGGAAATGTAGAGGTTATATCTAAATTTCTAGAAAATATATCTTTGTTTTGATACTACAAGTGGATGTGGTTCTAGCATAGTTATACCTAGGAGTAATAACTCTGACAAGGTGTTCCAAGATTGACTTGGGGTAACCTGGTACATGACAACAGGCCTTACATCACACCTAGTTTGACACTCTTAGGGGATATTCTTAGGATAATTCACATTTTTTACCTACCATTATGAAGGATTTAAAATTAAAGATTCCCCAAAAGTAACCAAATTTTATGATTCTAATATTTACGATGCAAAAATTTATGTTATTTTTAATACCATATTTTGATTTTTACAAAGTACATAACATTATAAGATAATATAGTATGTGCCATCTTATAGAAATGGCACATAGGAGAAAGAATGATAACTCCACCAATTTACATGATCCAAAGAGTAAGAAGGATCATATCTTTCGTGGTCTTAAGCCAACATTTCTAAGAGAACTAGTCTCCCATGTATTCTAAACATGTGAGGAAATAGTATCATGTGTTAAGAAGATAAATAAATAATTCTATGAGTCCTATGGATTTGAAGGGAATCAATAGAGGAAGATAATGTTAGAGAAAAATATGGATAAAGGGAAGAAGCGAAAGAAGGATGTCCCCACATGTTATAACTGCTGAACGAATCACCCTAGTAAACACTTGAAGGGAATAGGATTTTGTTATAAATTTGGATAAAAATTACACCAAGTTCATGATAACAATGGTAAGAAAAGGTTTTTTAATGTACAATGCTTCAACTATAAGGATATTATACACTATACAAATCAATGTCATAATCGTCAAAGGAATATACCTTAGATGATTATATTAGATAATGATCAAGTTATGATATTATCGTAGAAGAAGAGGATTGATTAATATTCCTATTCAAGATTTATTTTATTTGAATATATTATTAGAAATGTAATGGTTATAATAATTATGGAGTATATAAGGACTTTATTATATTACTATTTCATTAAGGATTTTAGATTATCTGGTACCAAGTAAAGTGACACAGTTTAAAGTTAAACTTTTTGGAAAATATATAGTTGAGGTAAAGATGTCCTTAATATGTTTCTAATACTGAGAAAATGATGTTTGAATAAATATATTATTGATTTGGATAAAGTATATTGGATATTATTTACTAACTTTGAACTTGTTGATGGTTTTTTTATTCCATTATTATTGAAGTTTACAACATTTCTGGATTTAAGGAATATATCCAATATTCCATGTTTTGTGTAAGGAATAAGGAATCATTAATGTATTAAATATGGTTTTATAGTAATTCAGTGTATTTCCATGTTTTAAGAGAACACGTGATGAAGGTATTAAAATTTTTATTATGTGAAAAAAAATATATTCATTTTGTTTTGTTGATTTTATAAATTTAGTGACCTTCCTTATAATTTTTTTGATTATGAGTTTGGACATAAGTATTTTGGATAATTATAATGGTTGGAATGGATTATGTTGAACATTGTACAGTATTGGTTAAGTTTAGAACATATATTAAGATTATTTTTGGAATTTTATGATATTATAGTTTCAATAAAAGGACAACTCGTAGGTCGGGCAACAACCCATCGCATCCGGGAAGGTCGCGAGACTTGAACCCGCAACTCAAGGGCAACCAGGGTGAATCACCTACCACTGGCCTATGTGATGTCTTGTTTATTATATCATAGTTTTCTTTATTTAAAAATTATAAAAAATTAATTATAAGTTCATTTTTAGAAACCATTACGATTAAGATAAATCTGATATTGTTGAATTTTATTATCTTTTGGAGAGAAAGAAGAGTTTGGGGTATAAATTAATTAAAGGATGAAACTCTACTCATCAAGTAACTATTTTTCCTCAATTTATTAGTATATGAAGTAAATTAATTCCTAAACTATAAGGAAAGGATCTTGAAACAAAAAAAATAATATCCTAGTTGTAACACCCCGAGCTTCCACGATACGCTTCTCTTTCAATAATGCAATAGCTTGCATTGTACGCAAGTTCGAGATTCTAACGCACTGTGACCAATCAAAATAGCCATTATGAGTAGTAATATCCACTTTTTGAAATTATATATATTTTATATTTCAAAATGAACTTCATTTTTGGATTCTGAATATAGAAATTAGCCTATGTTGAATTTTTGGTATTTTTCTAAGAACTTCCAATTTTTTATGAATAGTAAAAAATACTTAAAAACAACTTTTTTAATCAAAATAATTTATAGTGATAAATTATAATATTGAGTGGTTTTAGAGTATAATTAGAATATATTTTTACCATTTCATCCAATGGTGTTCATTAGAATTAATTTCACTTTGAAATTGGATATAAACAATTGTCAATCTTTTGATATATATTGTTTCTTAAAAACACGCTATTTGTTGTGACAGAGGGAATTAATTATAAAATTAATTAATGAAACTTATATGTTTGGAATTTTTTAAAATAAACATCATTTTTTAATTTGGAATATCAATTATATCTTAGGGGGAAAGTTTGGCATTGTTCTGAAAAACTTCAATTTTGATGAATAGTGAAACCACTAAGTGGTAGTTAAAAAACTGATTTTTTGTTTAAATGAAACATTACCACTTTTGTGATTTGAATTTCAAAAATCCGACATACATGGTTGTCATTAGGATGTAAAATGTGGTTCAATGGGATTAAAATAATTTTTTGGTGAATAGTAACTTTTAAGTTTAATTAATTGCGATTAAAGGTAATTAGTGAAATTTAAGGTAAAAATGATATTATAAAAATATGAAAATACCTTTAAACTTGTCATAACCCTATTGGATGAGTTATGGACGACCAAGAAAATCAATGGGTCAACTTGGGGACCCCATGGAGCCACTTTGGTAGGAAAATGACATTAAAAACTTTTTATTTAATGTTTAAATAAAAATGTCACAAACATGAGTTGTTTTACTAAAATAATTTTTAAATGGCGTTATACAAGTCATATTTTTGACTATAAATATTCATTAGAAAGCTAAAACGATTTCCCAAATCATGATATTTTTTTATAAATTTTAGACATTAAATAAATTAAATTTTTTATGACACCATGATGATGCAGTGATTACCTCATTATTTAACGATTTAAATAAAATGAAAAGATAATGTAAACTCTAAGACCTACACATGTCAAAAACCTATTGGATGGGTGGATTTAAAACCCTTATCACCTTATCCTCTAAATATGTAAGTGTGAGACCTTTAAAATCCGAAACTCATTATATAATAAAGTAACATTTTATTACTTTCCAAGAGTGTCCCTCCTCTCCTCTTATAAAAGGCTCCCACCACTACCACCTTATTCACACCTTCCAAGACATTTGGCTCAGACAACCTCTTCCAAAATACTCTCTAAACTTCTTTCTATTACTCTTAGAAGCCTCAATTTGGGCAGAACTCTTCCCAAGGAAGCCTTTGGATCAAATCAAAAAGAGTTACCCAATTTTAAGGTAATGTCTTCTCTTATGTTATTTTGTTTTATTTTGCTTCTCCAACCCCCTAAACTCTTTTTATTAATTTCTTTTGTAAAAACACCAGTATCCTCAATATACTATGATGTTTTTATAAGAAGGATTCGAGCTATACTTACACACACCTACATCTAATGGTTAAAGAACATACTGTTTCTATGGATGGTGAATTTCTGCCTCACGAAACGATGATTGTTCAACACTCATATAACACCATCAAAGGTTGACATTAAGATGTCACTATATTTATATATGATATATAATATTTTTATGTTTTACTTGATCTTAATTATTTTTCATTTATGACATACCTTTATGGTTTCCATTATGGGTAAACGCGATATCTTCATTTTAGGAAGTGCGGACTACCGCCCCCTCAAAGTGATTTGAATCGTTAATGACATATGTGGAATGTATAAAGGATGGATTAAATGGTATTATACATTATATTATACTTAAATTATAATATACCTTTATATAATTATGATTTCATTCCATTAAATATGAAATAGAAATGAAAGTAGCGTTCATGCGTACGTACAGCTTACCGTCTCCATGAACAGTGCATTTCATTTATTACCTCTAAATGTTACGTAATATTATGAATGAATGTATATACAGGATATATATGATATATATGATATCTAAATCATGAATATGATTCTGGAGATAATGGATATTCTACCACATAAACAACTTTTAATTATAAGAAGTTTATTGTTGACTCAAGTACCAAATATCGACAAAATGACCGTTATTAACTTAAATAATTACATATTGTTCATAACATGGTAATAAGTGATATAAAAGGAATAATGAACTTGAAAAAGGATCTTAATCAAGTAGAGATTAACTCTAGTTTATTATTCAGGAGGTTAAAGAACAGTTGAGTCAAGTCGGACCCAAGGTAAGGGAACTTCTTAACCCAATTTCTATTCTTTGGGTTAATCTCCTACTTTCAAATTATATCATGATATTATTATGTCCTATCTTGTATTTTTACTTTATTTATGTGTACTTATAGTGAATATACATAATATATCTATTTTTTTTAAAAAAATTCTTTTTAAGGAACTTCGTCTCAATCTCCTTTCATTGAGGAATATTTTATATTATACACAACTTGCTTTTTTATGGTGTATAAACACCTTTGACTTTTACGTTTATTCGAAAGGAATCTTTTTATATGAAGCGTTTTACTAAACAAAAAAAGGGAATGTTTTTTTGTCGTACATATGCGGCGACAACAACTTCTCCGCCGCCGTGACCATTATTTGGGTTTCGGCTTCCTCTACAATCCATAACTTTTTTTAAATGAAAAATAATTACAAAGATTTAATTTTCTTTTATTTTGGTATTGAAAATGGTTTTGAAAGTGTTTTTTTATATCAATGTGTTGTATTGATATCTTGTGATTGAAATTTGGAAATGTTATGTTTCTTTTATGCATTTTTTATGTGATACGATTATGTTATGGTTTATGATATGTTTAAACCTATTCATTTGAGGAATGCATTGGAATTAATAAGTGACGGGTGGAGCCTGCTATAGCTCCTCGATGCATCGGCAGGTCTCATGAGACAAACTAGTGTCTTGGCACGAGTCCTCGACAAAATCTTATTTGTAGTCTTGCCACGAGGCCTTGGCTACGTGGTTATGATAGTCTGGCATTATGCGTTCTATCATTATGAAAGTGGTTATTGATATTGCATGTGATTATTCGACCAGTAGAATAACCATGTGAATAAGTAAATGGCATTATTTCATTTTACTTTTTCTATATTATGTTGAAGTTAAAGTTTAAAAGGATTTTTTTTTAGTTATACATTTCCTTAAATGTTTTTTTTTATTTATGAAAGCTTCCGCTATATTGTTATCCTTACTGAGCATCTGAGCTCACCCCTTTCAATGTTTTAATTTTTCCAGGATGTGAAGAAGTATTTTAGGAATGACCTACAGGGATAGTCTGAAGGGGATATGAGTGTGGAAAATGGAGACTATGTTATTTTAGTTTTTCACTTTATGATGTAATGTAACATTTATGAATGTATCTAGTGTTTTCAAGGCTACTAAACTAATCGGTCTTTCGAGACTTGATCTTTTGTGATCATGAAAATGTTACGCAATAACGCACCGACTCTGGGTAACTGGGGTCGGGGTGTTACACTAGTAATTTTTATGATGAATCAGATGGTCCCTTAGATCATCATATATTTAAATATTTTTTATTTTTAACTTTCTCCTAACCATGTTCTCTATATCTCTCCATTAGAACTTGATTGTTAAACTTTTCTTCCATGTCCATGTTTTCCTAAATGGAAACCATTTATTTGTTATCACTAGTGACTTTAATACTTACCTTTATTTATTTTAAATTTGGGGTCTCATTAATCCTTTTTTCTATGTGGTATTATAACAAAGATGTTTTGAAATTTCAAACCCCTAGTTTTTGATCCCGAGTTTAAATTATGAGGATGAAATTTATTGAAGGAGGGGAGAATGTAACACCCTGATACATTACAATATTTTCCATTTCTGAATAAATATAATTTTTTTTTCTAGATTTATTTTTACACAACAACATATTAAGCTTACACTACACACCATAATGAGTTGGCTTGCAATACACGCATGACCCAGTTTTACCATACAAAAATATATTAATATTATTATTTAATATAATATATAACCTAGTCGTTAAAGTATCATTTATGAATAGTATTAAACAAATTTTGAATTTTTTATATTAAATATAATTTTAACATTCATCTTATGTTTTTCTAGACATGATATAAGAACAAATTAAATTTTTTGGATAAAAGAAGTATTTTTCAAAAAAATGCAGTTTTCCCTCCTTTTAATGGAGAATCCATTTTAAATCCAATATTTAAAAAATTTATATATTAAATTTTTCAAAATAAAATTCTTATTTTAAATCATAATATAAATATTTACTTTCATTCAATTTCTGGTATTTTTCTGAAAAGTTTCATGTTTTGATGAATAGTAAAAAATACTAAATTTTAACTGATAACAACTTTTTCATCAAAATAATTTATAGTGTTAAATTATACATTTGATTGGTTAAAATTATAAATAGATTATATTTTTATCATTTAATATAATGTAGTTCATTGGAATTATTTTCACATTAAAATTATATATAAACACATGTCAATCTTTTGATTGTTTTTACTTTTAAAAAACTCATTTTCTCATTCCATCAACAGAAATAATTTTAATTTCATTATTTAAATTTTTATGTTTCAAATTTTGAAAAATTGATTCTATATTTTCAATCAGTGGGTACAAATTATTTAAATATGTTTCTTTTATTTTTTTAACATTATGAATAGTAACTTTAGTAATTTTTTTATTACCACGGTTAAGGGTAAATCGGGTAATTAAAGATAAAAATAATATTATAAATTACCCTAACACCTAAAAAATCCTTTTGGATGAATAAATTCTACCCTTATCATATATGGTTCAAAATTTAACCATTTAATGGAAACTTTTCCATGAATATGACAAAAATATTATTAAAATCAATAAATGTGACAAAATGGAATACTCTCATTTCTTATAAGAATAATAATTTTAATATAGAGATAAACACAAGATAACTTTGATTATAAATATTTTATGGAAATATAATATAATTACCGACATCATAGTAATTTATTTATAATTTTTAGAGATTAAATATTTACTATTAATGATAAAACAATAGTGATGCGGAAATTATTTTATTAATAGAAATATCAAATAAATGGTTTTAAAAATAATAAAAAAAATATAATTTTAATTAATTAATGTGCTCCACGATTTTTTTAGTTGACTATTACATATTAGGAGTATAATAAATAATTTTTTTTGATGTTATCCTTATTTTTTTTATTTTATTTAAAGTCAAATAAATGAATAGTTTCAAAATAGACACTATTGATATTTTATAAAAATAACATTTTATTAAATTATTTAAAAATTATAAAAATATTTAAAAACTGAAAAGTGATAATTATAAGGTCTAAAATTTCATAAATTTTCCATTTATAGACAGCTTTCCTCATATAGGTAAATATTTGTAACCATTTAATATTTAGAATATTATTACCACAATTAAAATTAAATAGATTAATTAAGGATAAATCAAAATGATAAGGTTTAAAATAAAATTAAAACTTTTATAAATATTATTGGTTGAGATTATTTCAACCCATACTCATATTATCTTCTAAAGAACTCACTTTGGATCTATTTTAAATTGAAAATAAACTTATAATAAATTAATAATTTAAGAGTTTCCAAAAGTGCCCCTCCACTCTATTATAAAAGGCACCTCTCCTTATCTTTTATTCACACATATAAATCCATTTTTCTAGGCCAAACCCTGGCCAATTATCCTCAAAACTTCCATAAATTCATCTTATATTCCATAATTTGGGCAAAAATCCATCCTAAAGAGTCCATTTATTCAAATTTAAAGGAGATACCTCAGAAAGAGATAATTGTTTTCTCAACTATTTCAAAGTTATTTTTTTCTTCTATTTCCTCTTCCTATGTTATTTTCATACCAAAGTAATATCTAAAGTATCATATATATTCTGAGATGTTTTTATAATTTTTGAACAACCATATTCCTTCATTATTCATCTTATGAATAACAATATCCTCATGTGTGTGTACGTATAGCTTACCGTCTCCATGTTGTGGTGTAATTTGTTTTCAACGCTACTTTATTTGGATGGGTATAATGATGAGTATAATGGATATAAATAATTAATATACCATCCTATTACATACCATTTAATCATTAATGGAATGATATCGTCACTCGTGCATATGTACGACCTACCATCTCCACGACACGGTGAGATTCATTCTCCACATTAACCATTCAAGAATGATTATAAAATTTATATGATGAGTAAAAATAATAATTAATAACTTAATATAATTCTATATATTAATAACATACATTCTATTCATATCAAAAATGTCTTACACAACAAAACATGCATAGGAAAACAAAGTCGTTAACACCCGAAACAATGATGATATTGAAATATTATTAAAAAATGATATAATAGGATCATATATGAAATCATAAATATGGATATGGTTCAAGTATAATTTAATAAAATACTTTAACCATTATATAGGAGGTCAACATACTCTCAAATGAATAATTAGAATATTGTAATATGAGTAGTGGTAAACAAAATTCATTAAGTTATATCAATGAATTTTAAGGATCTGTGTGCCATGGTAGTAGTAAAAAAATGGTTCCTGTATAAAGGTACCCTCGTTTATATTTCTCAAATTACTATACAATAATTATTCAATAATATTTTAAATATCATAGGTTGGATATATAAATGATCTATTTCTCCTTGGGTTTTAATCCAATGATGTTCTTATAAACTCCTCCACTAAAGGAACACATATATTTTTCTTATTTGTGGTTGTAGAGAGAGTGAGAGTAAGGTTAATGAGTTTTAGTTTTTTCCATTGGGATAGAGTTATGAAAATGAGATTCTATAATATTTTGTTATTAGCATGAGGCAAGGGAGTTTGAATTAAAAAAATTATTTTAAACTTTCAAAAAATTATACTATTTTTACACTTTCTAGAAAAAAACTCTCTTTGTTTATGGTATTTTTGAAATAAAATATCCTCTTAAAGAATAAATCTAAATTTTGGTATTTAAATAATTTAGAATTATTTTAAAAAATATCATTTTATTTTTTAAAATTCTTTATTTCTAAAACCCGCTCTCTATGTATTTTTTTAAACCATGTTTTTATAATAGAACATATCTTCATTAGAATCATTCATAGTTATGATTGACATTTTAAAATATTTTATGAAAAACAAATATTTTCTCTTTATAATCATCAACTAACTCGGATCATTTCAAAAATAATTTCCTTCATGATTCATTTTATAGATTTATTTATAGATGTTTTCCATTAATTTTTATTCAATTCCAATTAATAACTTTTTCACATTAAAAATTATGTATTTATAAATTTTTTGAGTTCTTATTTAATAACCATGAATTTATTTACACACCTTTATTTTTATAAAATTATTTTTAAACACTAATGTTAAAGATTTTGAAAATAAATTTTTAAAGAAATTTCTAATGGAAATTCAATCTAGAAAATGTTTTTCTAAAATTTGGCACATGGTAATTGTAAATGATGATGAGGTATGGGGAGTAAAACCTAACACTCAAGATACTTTTTCCACTAATTTGATGGGTGGCTCCTATATAGCCCATATAATGATCCAATTTTTTTGCATCTGTTTTTTTCTAAATATTGCAAAGAGTTTTATTCAAAATCATTGGATTATATTTTATAAATAAATTTTGATATATTTTTAAAAAGTAAAATTTTGAATTTAAAAAGGTAATTCTTGATTCTCTAAAATTATATAGGATTTTATTTTAAAGAAATGTATTTTTAGTATTTTATATATCCTCAAAGAAAATTTTTTCTAAAAGAATCCTTTTTATAAAAAAATTTGACTAAAAACATGATTTATTTTAAAAGGGTAGTTTTTAAAAATATTAATCTCAAAATATTCATTTTTAAAAAAGAATTTTTATAAGTTTTTAAGTATTTTAAGAAAAGGGGTTTCATCATTATTTAAAAACCCTTGTTTAGAATTTTTTCTAAACCCAATTTTTAAAAAGAATTTCTCTAGGTATATTGATGAGTGGGATCTATTACAGAGTCAGGTTTCATTAAGATGTTTAGCATAAGTTAATCTAGAATATTATTTTAATATTTTATAATAATTGGAAAAATAATAATTTAAAATAAATAGTATGGGATTGATATGTAATAGAGTTATTGATTATCTAAATATCTAGATTTTAAAAAATTATTAAGTATGTAGTGACTCTATATTTGGAATTTAGGGTTTGATTTTAAATTTTAAAATTTGGATCACTTCTTTGGTATCAAAAAAAATGTGGAAAAATTATGTATTTTTATAACTGGACCCAGGAGTGCGGGTCCAGGGCATCAAAATAAGTGTATCCTGTCTATATAATATTTCTAAATAGTATGAGATATAGCCAAATACTTCCTAATTATTTGAACCTAATTATTATTCTCCTATATAGTTTTTTATGTAATCAAATTTTTCTTACTAACCTCTATCCAAACAAAATTTTTATATATACATCTCCCATTAAAAAATTCTTAGACAATTCAATTTCACTATATTCTTAGTAGCTATTATTATAAGAAAATTATACCAAGGTAAAATGATCTCAAAAATAACCTCTTAAATAAAGAATAAAATCATAAAATATATCCTTCAAAATGTGAATAGTATAATCCTACTAACCATCATTTTATATATAATATACAGTACTCAATTTTAACAACATACTTAAGAGCCATTGAAGTGTATTCCAAAATTGAGAAGTAAATATTAATTACATATCAAATAAAATAATTCTTGATACCCCCCTGAAGCATTATTTTTTCCACACAAATAAAATATATGAATCATCCACTATATGTATCATTAAAATTGGTAATAAATTCACCACTTTCATCAACCTATCCCCTAAAACCTGTATTGTATCTCTACTATTGGGTGATCTTGAAAGACATTTCTCTAAATTCTGTATTCACCTCATCAAATATACATAAGTGTATATTAAATTTTTTTAATATATAAGTAGGTATATGATGCTCTACTTTTAATTTTTTAAAGGTAAGGAATCATTAAAAAAATTCTGTCAATATCCCTCTTCATACATGGCCATCAAATATAATGCAAAATTTCATGGTACATTTTATCTAAAGCATGATGAATAAACCATCAAGATATATGGAAATCCTGCATAATAACATCTCATATTTATTTTTGAATAATAAATATTTCATGAATATGAAATATATAACTAGTATCTAGAGTCTAGTCAGATATCTACTCTCCACCATAAGTCATTCAAGAAAAATCCATCACTCATAATCTATACATTAATTGTCTTTTACTCAATCAAAAAAGGATAATGTAATACTCAAGGAAGATAAAATAACCTCAAATTTTTATTCTTATATATCCAAATGTAAGATTGAAAAATAGACACATATGTTTTCATTATTCCAAATATTCTTGTACCACATATAGTTAAGATTTCATACTAAGCAAATCAATAATCACATTTCTTTTTCTCATAACAGACATTTTCTAAAAATAAGTATATTGGAGATATTTCACCAATATATTCTTCTTGATATTCAAATCATATTGATAGAAAATAAAACATAAGATTTTATGGTGAGTATAAACTATAAAACACTAACTAAACTAATTATATCATTGAAACTTAAGTGCATAAAAAATTTCCATTAACTAAAAATCATGATTTTGGTAAATTTTCTCATGTGTTCTATTTTTTAATGAACCTAACCCAAAACCCAAACTTCTTTATAAATAAAGATCCCAACCCCACTCTAAAATCATCTCAATAAACCAAAATTTTATTACCTAGATCAATTAATATAATAATATGTTATGATGTGATACTTTTCTTAAACCCTTGAAAAGAAACCCCTCATCGGTTATCCCATTTAAGATAAAGTTTACTTCTATTAAAAGTCATTATTTACCTCACTGATTAATCAATAGAATTATTAAATGAAACTTTTGTAACATCATTTGAGTCTAAGAAAAATTATAATATTAAAGATATTAATGGGTACAATATAGAACATAACCACCATAATCTTCCCAGGATCCCCTAAAATTATATATTCTAACACTACATGACCTATAAATTTATCTATCAAATAAAAAATTGAATTTAGAATGGATATCATTAATTTTATTCTCCTAAAACATCTCTATAAAAAATTAATGTTCTCTAGGTTCCACTTGTGATAGAAAATAAATCAAGATATCATATATAAAAATGATCAAGAAGCAATCAAGTCATTGATGAAATATCATCCAAGAAATAATTATTTTAAAATTATTAGTCAATTCAAATGAAATCATTAAAAATTCTAATGGAAATATGACTCCTAAATATAGTTTTAGGTATATCCTAAAATATCATGAAAATGTGGTAATAACCTAACCATAGAACAATCATGGAGAACCACTATGTCTTGATATAATTCCAGCTGACATCCTACACTAAGTAACCAAAAATATTTATGTGACACACCAATTTTAAGCTCTAGATTACCAAAGGTTAGAATTAGAATGTATGAAAATAAAATACACATATGGGATAAATTACCCTCAATAATTTTGGATCAATATGAAAGATGTAAAGAAAGTGAAGTTAAACTTCAACAAAATGAAATATATTTTTAAATTACACACATACCATCAATGTATGAAATTAAATATAGATGAAATAGAAATAAAATAACTATAAATCAAAAAATACAACTATAAAATCCCGAAAAAGTATACCCACAATTCCCAGTATATATTTATAAAAAGTATATGTCTACTCCTGATCCATTTTTAACCTACCACCATGATAACATCATATAGTATCACCACCAACACAATCCAAAATATCTAAAAGGTGGATATAAAATCAATTTTTAAGTATAAACATACCTAGTTGGTTCCTAATCTAGCATCTTGTTATACTTATGTGATCAAATCATATTAATTCATCTATTTTTTTTGAGGAAAAGATAAATTACTGATCAAGGAAACCAGGATTACAAATCCAATTAGGGAACAAGTTCACCCAACAATGATTACCCCAACATTTCCCAAAATGAGCCAAACGATGGGCTTTCGAATTACCATCTCTTTTGGTAAAAGAAAATTTTCATGCATCGAATCCATCAGTCAGGGACCAGATCTTCCTCAAGATGAGGTCGTAAGGTTGGGAATCCTCCTCTTTTGTGGAGAGAGCATTCACTACTTCGAGACAGTCAGATTCCACCAGAATCTTGGGCCAAAATTTTGAACGGAAAAAAAGAATCCCCTGGAAGATGGTTGAGGCCTCTGCCACCACAGGGCGCCATGAGTTAGACATCACCCTACACTGAGCTTCCATAATCTGGCCAAAACTGTTATGAGAAATGAGCCCAATACTGACCCTTGAATTAGCAGAGACAGTAGCATCTGTATTAATCTTAATGAAACCCTCAGGGGGAGACCAAAAAGAATCCGTTCGTCGAGTGGGACCCAAAAAATGAACCGCATCACTTTTCTTCCAACCATTCATCCACTCCAAAGCTCTATCCACCCATAGGTGATCAGGGGTCACCTTCATTTGGAAAATGCATTCATTCGGTCGAGTCCAAACCAACCAAGCAATTGTGCATATCAGCCCTACCACTCTCGGTTCCAGAGAAGACACCCATTTAGTAAATTTGGGACAAACCCAACTGAAAGATCAAAGAAAATACCAGAATTCGGCCTCCAAACATTCCATGCCCCTTCCACCCCCTTACAGTAAATAATTTCATGAAAAGGGGATTCCACTTCATGGAGGCACAAAGTACAAGTGTCATCCTCCGCCAAATGTCATTTCACCAAAAAGTCACGGGTTGGAAGAACCCCAGCACAGACCTGCCACCAAAAAAATTTCACCTTAGGGGGAGCGGTGATGGACCAGAGGCACTTCCACCTATTATCGGTAAAGGCCTGGGCTAAACCTTGAACCCTCATTTTGTAACCCGAATGAACAGAATATCTTCCATGAGGTTCCCAAACCCAACAAATTTGGTCAATACCCATTCCTGGTGTGAGATGGATACTCATAATTAGCTAACTATCCACCTCGTTAAACCAGACACAAAGCTTCTCTCGATCCAACTCCTCAAGTGAGTCATCAAGCAGATCACGTACCCTTGCATATTCAAATCCAAGAACAACTGGTGAGGAAACCTTAGGATTGATGCCATCTTCTAGCCAAGGATCATTACAAATTTTAATATTATTCCCATAAGCAATTCTCCACACGCAGCCCAAATCAATGAGATATTTTTCTCCCCAAATGTTCCTCCACATAAAACTTGGTTGTGGCCCCAGCTGGGCATGCAAGAAATCAGAATGAGGGAAGTACTTAGATCGCATTACCTTTGAGAACAGGGCATCTGGGTGGGAAAGAATGCACCATCCCTGCTTCACCAAAAGAGCCTCGTTGAACCATTTGAGATTTTAGAATCCAAGGCCGCCATGGAATTTTGAAACACACAGCTTCTCCCAAGACATCCAATGGGAGTTATGTTTTCCCTCATGGGAGCCCCACCAAAAATTGGCCAGCTGGGAGTAGATTTGATCAACGAGAGTTTTAGGGAATTTAAATAGTGACATAGCATAAGAAGGGATTTATTGGGCCACTGACTTCACGAGGAATTCATTTCCCGCCTTGGAAATCTTTCTACTAGACCAAAGAAAAATCAGATTATCCACCCTATCCACAATCGCGCCAAAAACTTGTTTCTTCGACCAACCCACTAGGGTCGGGAGGCCAAGGTACTTAGGATGCTTATCAACCAGCGGAAACCCACACATTCATTGCAAGTCCTCTCTCTTGTCTTATGGGACACCTTTACTGAAAGATAACTCTGATTTCAAGGCATTAAGACATTGTCCATAAGCCTTTTCGTACAGATTGATGATATTCAGCACTGCACTGCATTCTTGTGGGGTAGCACGCGCGAAAAGGAGGCTATCATCTGCAAAGAAGAGATGAGAGATAGGGGGTCCATTTCTACATACCATAGCACCATGGATAACTCCTTGATCCGTCGCCTTCAGGATGAGATGGGAAAAGACATCTGCCACTAGAAATCCATCCCTTACCTAAGTAAAGTATAATTGAGTTATCACAATGATCACCACAATCACACTCACCACAATCAAAAGGATATACATATATAGTAACTCATAATGGCAAAATCAATTAAATTATAGGCCCCTATAAAACATACTCACCACATTAGTAGCCTAAACCCAACGTCACATTATCCTACTTCTAAACCCACTTCTCAGGATGTTATATTAGAATCAATGGAGATAATAAAAGTATATATAAATGAGTAAGGGAGAAAATGTTTACTTAACTAGGTAACTTAAATCTCCTCTCTTCTAGGATATTGGGAAACACCCATCCTTCCTATACTTGGGTGGTTATTATTTATCAAATGAATTTACATCTTCACTTTAATAACATAACATTAAATAGGAATATTCATGACCCAATATTCTAAAATACTTTTACAAACTAAGTTAATCATGTCACCATATCTTTGTAATAGATGTATCTCAACACCTTGCATCCTACATCCACCCATAGGGGGGAGATAAAAACCAATTCCATGTCTTATGCATGAATAAATCCCAACAACACAATCAATTAATATAATAGAATGGGGTGGAGATAATACATAGCTAGCATCATTAGAATATATATCCTAATGTTATACATCCTACCTATACCATAAAAGGTATGATATAATACCTAGATACCTCATCCATTATACTACCTTCCACCAGGGAATCAAACATCCTAGTGGAAAACAATACATCACTTATCCTAGGAAAACCATCATATTGATTAAGTAATAATAATTTAATTATATATAATACACCATCAAGATATCATCCTATAGAAATAACCTTCAAGAATAATCAAACTATAAACAACACCACAACAACTAGAATAATCAATCAGATCAATAATCTGTTTAATTTTATACCAAAAAGTTGAACTCTTTGTTGAACCTTTGGAACCAATAGCTAGAACACAAAAATCACTTCATAGAACCAACATTATGGTCATAAATAATCACCCTCTAGAACATAATGATGCATCAAAAAAATTCATCCTATAAACAATTCTATTATTATTCAATTAATAAATAAAAATGAAGAGAAATAAGGGATCAATATTTTGGTACCATTAGACTTTGATCCTTAAAATTAGTTATTTTAGACTTTACATGTAAAAAATACTATAATTAATTAATCAGTCCATATAAAGATCATAATACCCTATAAAATTACTATCCAAGCTTAAACTCCATAATACCCCTTTATATCACAATCCAAAACACAACATCCAAACTTCATAGAGATCCATGGATAACAAAAAAGGTGGTGTATGCTCTTAAATCTATTGGGATTCTAGAGACCTTCTAGAAATATATTAAGTAAGCCTCATATTTTACTAACTCAACAAGAACCATAATAGAAACACTATTTATTACCGATTAAATTGTGGTCATATAGTGTTTCATGAAAGAAATGAACCTCCATTATTCAATCTTAAAGGAAATCCTGAAAGGATGACCATCTTCAAGAATGAGTTTCAACCCCAAGGTTTTTTCCATCCATAATAAAACCCTTAATAAAATGAAAATATATATATGAAATCATATATATTATCTAATCTACTTATACCCCATAGATATCAACAAAAATTTATACATACAAATTCTGAAATAAAATAGGAAATATAGAAATCATATTCCTCAAAAATAGATCTCCAATTATAAAGAAAATGATAAAACCCTTTAGAAATCCTCCAAATTAAAATTCACAAACCTTTTAACTTAAAACCACCCCTCTAGGATTTACAAGAATAATAAACTTCCAAAACTCTATTGAAACATGCCTTCTAAAAAAGAAGTAATTCTATGAATTCCTTGGGCTAGAATTTTTCCTTTAAATTACCTTCAAACATAGAGAGAGAAAATTTAGAAAAAAGGGAAAACCTCCTAAAATGATCTCCCTTTGACCTATTTTTAGGAAAAAAATTAGATCCAAAAATAAACCTCAGGTCCTTCCATTAATAATTTCATGTTCTATAGTAACCATTCATATCACTGACATAATCTATAAAGGTGGAAACCAAATATCCACCACCCAAACACTCTTAGTAATCCATCAACCAATTACATAAAACTAACACCAATCAATATGCCACAAATGAAATATGGTATATGCCATTAATAAATTACAATATTATTAAATCTCTAAAACATTCAAATTAATGAATATGAATCGCTATATTCTCCCCACCTCCAAAAAAATCATCCAATAAAATAAAACCGTAACACCATAGAAAAAAACAAACCATACATCTCATATTAAAAATAATAAAAATATATTCACAAAAAAAACCACTATAATCATCCATAACACTATAAAGAAACAAACTAAATTGATAAACTAAAACAAATCTAAAAACTATAATGACATATGGGACTCCTACTTTTAGGTTCTCTCATCAAGTCCACCATGAATTAAAATATAATTCATAAATAGAATAAAAGACTATATAAAATCATATTCAAATCATCCTATATCATAACTATATATTATTAAAATGATTCATCCTCATATATCTCCAAATCGACCCAATCAACCACATGATAAAGTTTAAAAGAATAATTTATCAACTATTAAACATAAAACACCTCAAGAACTCCCTCCAACTTTGAATGAAATTTCAAACTATACACCATATATCTAACTTCCTACAAAAACTAAAAAAAGACCAATAAACCTTAGTGAAAACTTATTACCTTGACCAAATTGATGATGTACACACCATAGTAAGACTCATAAAAACACATGATCACCAACCTTAAACTACAATAGCCAATGTATCTGATCCTCATATGATTTTTTCCTACTCTAATATATCTTTATTTACACCCTAATCAATTGATCATTCTCAGATATCCTTTATACCATCTCAAGAACAATCATTTATGATTCAACAATATCCACACAAAAAAACAAAGACTGAAAAGGGTGACCATAAAACACCTCATATGGTATCAGTATAATCAAATAAATATGGTTGTATTATAGGTAAATTACTCCAATTTTCAATGATTAATCCAAAAAACATAAAAAATAAAAATTATTTCTATAATCATATCCTATAAATTCTATATTTTTTCTCTTTCTAACCAGCATTATATGGATTAAAAGTAGTGAAAATACATATATTATAGTTAAAATAATATTGAAAACATATCCATATTCAAGATATAAAACAAGATTCATGATTATACACAGTCTAATAAGTCACTCTATGCAATTTCAATGCCCATGACATATACAGTTGTGTTAATAAATCTAGTAAATAATACTCTTTAATTTTTACAAAATGAGTTAACTTTATCAATTGGCTTAAAATTTCAAACATATAATCACAACCAATAGGTTTACGAGTCAGAACAACCATTATATCTATTGATATATCCTCCCAATTATACAATGGAACTGATAGAGACTACAAAAAAATAGTAAGAAACTGATTCTTGACTTTCACCCATTTACAGGTAAGGCATCTCATAAAAAAACTCCACAATATATATCTTTAACTCAATCCACTAAAACTGCTACATCAATACACTATAAATATTATTTACACTAGGATGAATTACTAAAGGCTAACCATTAAACCCATCACAATACCACCTCATGCATACTCCATGGGAAAAAACTCCCCTCGAAATATAACATGGTGATAAACACCATTAAACCAACCATCAAGTGTATCATATTGAATAATTTGATCATGCCAAGCCCCAATCTTAGGATCCCCCAACTAAGACTTAAAAATATACATCACCAAGTAAGACACCACAAACATTTGATATATAAAATATCAATTTACCACCATGTCCATATCAAAATTCAAATAATCTAAGTTTTACATCATCTTCCATTAATCCATAAATTCTTGTACCACGTCATTATAAGATCTCTAACTTAAAAAATTTGTAACCAAATTACCTTTTGTCAAGGTAAATGTGATTATAAAATTATATTTCTATAGAAAATCAAACAACCTATAACTAAAATTGAAATCCATTCTATAAAATATATAACCAAACATATTATGATATATAAAGACTATAAAATTCCTTTGAAGAAGATGGTTCTTATATATCCTCAATGAAAAAAACACATTCATCAATTATATATCAAAATTAGTATATTTAATCATATGATTATGAAACTATCCAGAACCAAAATCTATCATAATATGTTATTGCATCAAAATACATTCTAAACCATGATATAAAAAATCAAAATATACCTCAAAATCCATACCCTTCTCCAAAAAATTGGAAACAACCATCTGATTTATCCTTTAATTTAGGCACTTGAAAGCTATTTGAAATTCCATTATCCAAAAAAATGAATAATCCTTTTTGTTCAAGGTTGATAAAGGAGATTAAATCTAAAAAACGTATAAATTCTTGTTACATTATCTAGCTATACTAAGAAAACTTGTTAACCTTTGAACCATTTTTATGATACTTACATTACACGAATTACTCAACCATCAATGGGTACACAAGAACATCATACCTATAAATCACATGAACTAGGAAATATGACTTGAATTTCTAAAAATAACTTAGAAAATTTTCCATACAACTAATGATCACGCAATAGCTCCAAGAAAATTTTGATATGTATCAAAATATCATTATCCTATATCAAATATACCATGAAAATAATCACCACCATAAAATGATAAATAAATGGTTAAACGATCCTATATATCAATCATATAAACATTATAGGTGAATTTATTAAACTTAACAACATCACCACACACTCATAATGACCATTACAATAATGAAATGTCATCTCTAAAATATAATCCTCTTGAGTCCTCAAAAGATGATATCAGGATGAAAATCAGCCTCTAAAAACAAACCATCATCTCAAATATTATTAAAAATATAAAAAAACCTAGGAAAATGATAATTATTCTTTATATTAATCAACTCAATCGATGATAATCTGTATAGAGTCTCAAACTACCATCCACCTTCATAAAAAATAAAAATGGTCACACCCCACAATGACACATTAGGATATATGGAACCTTTCTTTAATAAATCATAAATATGATTTTTTTTTCATGAAACTCAACTGGAATCATCATATAAAAATATAAAAAATCAATTCAATAACAAGATGAAACTCAATATTAAACTTAACATCATGTAATATGGGTAAACTCGTAATCTCCTAAAAAACATTCACCAATTCCTAAACCACATGAGTAAAATCTTACACCCATGCATCTAGTGAACCTAATGCCAAAATCACTAACTTTGAAGAAAATGAGTGAAGCAAAAAAGACATAAATCTAGAAAAATGATATCTATGTCACAAATAATCATAAGGACCACCACTCTGACCAGAGAAAACAACTCTAAATTAAAAATAATCATCATATACGCACACTAAGAATAACTATTCCATACCATGAATCACATAATAAGACTATATCTCAAGAAAAAAAGATCCAAAAATAATTGATTTTTTCCTAAAAAAACTTAAAAATATTATGAACATCCAAGAACTGAGAACAACCACAAATAGGCATTGATGTTTCCAACGGTCAACCTAATCTCTATAGAAATAATCCTAGCCTGTAAATAAGATATGAAATAATAAAATAATGAAAATAATTGTGTTCTATCAATACTAAAGGTATATTTGAATAGACACATATCATAATTATCCCTATATATATCCTTGCATACTCATCAACATTAATAGTATGAAACTAAACCTAGTCCTGAGGATACTTCACACCACTTTATATCTTCCCTAAACTAGCTCATTCCTATAAATTTAAACTAATAGGATGATGATGATAATCCAATTATGACTGAAATCATTGATGTTTAAGTTTATGACAAGGAGGACCCTATATAATCCCACTCTATATATACCTTTAATGATCACCTAAAAAATAAGGATAATCATACGTATAATTCCCCACACTTACATAAAATAATATGATAGGTCCTTAAACACCTGCAAAATTTCTCAAACAACCAAATATACATGACTAATAAGTTATCTAACAAGACCATCCAAGATCAAAATATAACCCTAAATACCCCATATAATAAGAACATTTACTTCCATATCTACTCTAGTTACCACCCTAAATTACCAGAGATGTTTGATCCAGTAACTACTCTATGATCTCAGTATGCTCAACCCCCTCTGTATAAGTACTAATCCATAAAGTTCCTACATACTATTAAATATCATGATAAAGAGATACCTCAAAATTCTGAGCATTCAACTCAACATCAGACAAAATATTCCAAGAATAATGAAGTGACCCCATAAATCTAATAACAAACTCCAAAACATTAAAAAAATCATTGAAAAATAACTAAAATATCATGTTCATAGTCTATTTTCATGTTCATTAATACAAACTCATTTGAAAATAACTTTAGAAACTTAGTTTATAAATCCAAGGCCTCATGATGATTTCCCAAATATAACCACCACCACTACAAAGTTGATACCATCAAAAAACTAACCACCAATGACATTAAAATCTATATTAATGTATGAATAAATAAAAATGATATATAAAAATCCTAAATATAATGATCAGTCTCTAGATTTGGTATATATCCCTTATATCTCAAAAAATATTATCACTAAAAATATCCCAACAATGCATTCAAAGACTCATCCACTGCCAGAACAACACCCTTTATCAAACTAGATCAGGCTATTATGACATATAATCTCACATATACCTCTAGAAAAAACCATGCCGCATAACAATATAATTAAAATATAATTTATTAAAACTTAAATTATGTATAAAGTTAAATATATAATTTATTTTTTTAGTATAAACTATATGAACTATCAATATACAAGTATACAAAAACATTATAAAATATAAACTACATGAGGCATATCATGTACTTCTATAATACCATGTAGAGAACATCTTATCCCTCAATGATGATCAAAAGATAATTAGGGTCCTTGTATAGAATCATAGGGGCCCTCTATGTCCATATCTTGGTTTTCAAAATCCTATATCTCATACAATGTTAAAGAAATACTACTTCCATACCATCAAATGAAACCTTACAAGTGCCTAATACAAACTCCATCCTAACAATTCCCTCTTATACAAAAATTTCATAAATTAATTATAGTTGGAACCCAACTCTCAGTAACCAATAAAATTGAGTGTGGAAGATTAAATATATATCTAATATATTTGGGGTTAGAGTTAGATGTAAAGGTTAGAAAACGCACATATGGGAGGCATTACCATTAGTAATCTAGAATTGATATAAAAAATAAGGAATAAACTAAAACTCTAAAAAAATAAAATATTTAAGTAAATTCCATGATTATAATTAATTTATATAATTTAACATAATATAATTTGAAATTAAATAACTATTACTGTAAAAATACAACTATAGAGCCTTAAAAAGTATATTAAAGAAACTATTGTTCCAAGATGATAGTATATGGCTAATCCAGCTCCAATTATCTACCACCGGACATGCTAACATCACTTGATGTTACCACCATCATGCTTATGAATATATCAAAGGGAGATGTGGGTATAAACATACCCAGTACATCTCTACTCTAGAATCCAGTTATACTAGTGTGATCAAAGAATACTACTGAATATATGAGTGTAAAAGATAAATCATAATTCCATCTCACACCTCAGTAAAGTACACTTGAGCTACCTTATATATTACCACAATCATGCTCACAAAAAATTGTAATGTTATAATTATATAATAAGTCACCCCACCAAAATCTATCAATAAATGGCCCTTAAAATCACTCTCATCGCACTAGTTTCCAAGTCCCAATGTCATGTTTTCACCCCCAAACTCGCTACCAATACTTTCAAATAAAAATCCATGACCATAATCATAATATTCACAATTGAGGAGGGGAAAAAGGTATACTTGTCAGATTATCTTAAGTATTATCTATTCTAAGATATTGGGACACACCAATCATACCCTAGGAATACACACTACCCAATATTACAAACCACCATTATAAATTGAGGTACTCATCTCACAACATCTTTGGTATAAGTGTATCTCAACACCTCATGTCATCCCTTAATCCACAGTGAGGAGAAAATAACCTAACCCATTATAAGAATAAGTAAATCCTAGTGTCATGCATCATGCCTCTACTAGGATAAAGAGAAAATAATACCAAAGTATCATTACTAGAATAATTATATCTCAATTTTACACATCCTTCTTCTACTCAAATTAGGAGGAGATAATACCTAGATACTTTAACCAATATACTTACCTCTAATAAAGAATCAAACATATTAGGGGAAAACATGGAGTCACATATGAAGAGAAAAACTATCACAGATATCTATTCATAATCCTTTCACCATCCATATTAGACTATTAAAATCTCATCCTTCCAAAATAATCAAATTATGAGATGGACCACAATAGTTAGAACCACCAGGTGGATCAAAAAGCATCATAATTGAAAACTGGTAGCTGGAACACCAATATAACCATCTAGAACCAATATTGAAAACATCAAGATTACTCTCCAAACCCAATATCCTTGTTACATAGTGTTACCCTTTAAAACATGCAATCGAGTTGTAAATCCTCATTATATGGAACATTTTTTTGTTAATAAATCAAGAATGAAAAGGTAAGAGAAAAAAGGAATAAATCTTCAAGTTTGATCATAAATAAATCCTCTAGTCCAAGTTTTTATGACCATCTATAGAAAAAGTTCTTAAATGATATAAAAAATCTACAAATAAAACATTATACTCTTTGTAACAACTATCCAATCTGAATCTATACAATATCCCTTATGCCATAATTTGAAAAAAAAATAATCAAACCTACCAAAAAATCATGAAATACAATAAATGAAATCATTCCTTGAAAATATATTATAATTCCAAAAAACTTGTGTAAATAAATTTTGGGAAGAATTATCATTTTCTAAATTAATATGCTCTATAAATCAAAGAATATTTTACATCCATTAACATTAAATAATTCATATATCTGCCCAATAAATACCTTGACCAACAATTATCCTTAGAGAAATTTTGAATATATCACCACCTTAATAAATAGGACTTGAACTAATGGGTATAATCATAAATAAAATGGACAACCATATAAAAAATATCAAGATAATAAAAAATAATTTTACACTAGATATATGAAAATAATATTAATGAACATAAAGGATGAAATAAAAGAATAAATATAGAAATTCATTACCATAAAAATATATATCCATCTCTAAATAAAACTATAAAACCCCCCAGAACCCCTCCTTCTAAATATTCTCCAATATTCAAACTCTGAGGTCTACTCTGGAATGTAAATAAACAAGGAACTTCCTATTCACTAGTGAAATGGAGTCTCTAAATACTAATCATAAAAGATAATTAAGTTGGAATTTTACCTCTAACTTTACTATAAACTTAGATATTGAAATTTCAGAAGAGTGTGAAGCTCTCCTTGAATGAGATCATGAGTACCTATTTAGATTTTATAACTTGGATCCTAAAATCAAGATCAAATCTCTATGTAAAACTTATTAATATCCACCAATACCTTTGATAACATCGACTAAATTTCCAAAATTGATAAAAATAAATATTTTCTACCCAAAAAAATACACCCATCCATTAGTTGGACATATAAAAATTCCAACAGTAATCATTCTTGGAATAAAACATGCTTCATTCCATTCGTACCTCACAAATAAAATATTTTTAAAAAACTCGAAAAAACATGCCCACTACACATCCATCTCCCCTAAACTAATAAAAAATAACTTATATGAGTTAGTGGATACCTTTTTGAAATAGAAACCTAATTTTAACCATTGTTAATCTACACATTGCCTCAAACATCTATCTTCTTTAATAGGAATCAGCACCGGATCATCCAATGATGAATTAAGTTGTCTAATAAAGCCTTTAGTTCCTAAATCTTCAAGAAAACATTTCAATTATAAAAGTTCAATATGTTTCATTTTATATGGAAGTATATAATTTAACTTATTATATAATTTTGAGTTAATAGTAATATTAACCTCTCTTTATGGAGGTAAACTTGTGAAATACTAAGAAAATACATCTGGAAAGTGTTTAACTATCAAAGGAAAATATTTTCACCATTTATTTCCACTGAACCAATTGTAACACCTATCATCTAAGAATTAATAAGTATTAACTACCCTAAATAAATTCTTACTTGACTCACATGAAGATTTCATTCAATATTGAAAGTGAAATTTTTATCCCTAAATAAGAAAAATCACTCATCTTTGATAATAATAAATGAAATCTTAAAAAGGAATTTAACCAATCCATCCCTATGATCAAATAAAAATCGAATATGTCCAATATAATAAAATCCAAAATATTTATAAATCCACTTATAATAGTCATATGAGTTGGATATATTCTAATTTTTTTAGTCATACCTCTCAAAATAATATCCAAATCTAGTACTCCAAAAGAAAGTTTTATGTATAAAACTAAATCATACATAAAATGAGAATAAAAAATTGAATTTGATGCACTTAAATTAAAAATAGAATAGGTCAAAGTTGAATTCCCTCGATTCATACCTCGAACTACTAAAAAACATCAGTAATATTCATTGTAATAATTTTCATGGTATATAACTACTCAGAATCAATAATGTTGTGCATAACATGAATGACCTAACTATCCTAAGTAATAAATCCTTACTAAAATGGTCCTTAAAAACCACACCCTCTATTGTGACCATATCTCCCTAATGATTCTCAACTAATACTTTATTATGGTTTTCCTAAAAAAATACACAATATATAACTCAATTTTTTACCACATATACAACCTCCCTAGGTTCCAATCCAACTGAAATGATTAAAATACCCATATTTTCCATAAAAATGACATTCCATTGGTTCATTCAAACACATGTATTAAGTATGTCAAACTCAAAAATGATGATAACACTCTAACCTAAACCTTCCAGGAGATTAAGAGAATAAAAACCTATTCTATAACTTCTTGATCATTCATAAAATAAGAGAAACTCATCCAACAACCTCTTACTTCTATTGAATGATCCAGTCCTCAATCCTCCTATAACCAATCCCATAATACTATTTTAGATTATCCCCATATCTTTATATACCATAAGAACCGGATTTATTGATTTTATATAAGTAGTTAGACAAAATATAGTCATATAAGCATAAAGAAATGATCATAAGTATATTTAAAAACATCTATATTTTATAGCCTTTTCACTACCCAAACATGGATAAAGTCTAAGAAAATCAGTTGAATTTTCTATATAATATGTCATTGACATTTTCCCTTGATTATTCTTTTTGAAATTTAGATTTTTCTTCATTATTTACATATCTAGATAAAAATAAACATAAAATAAATTATAAAATACATCATAAGTCATTTAATCAAGACTTTTACTTTCACTAAAACTTCCCAAAAGCGTTATGTTATCCCTTCAAGCATGAATGTTTCTAAATTCACTTTCTAAGGAGTATTTTCTTCAGTATTCCCCAAACTCTAGTCACAAGGATAAAAGTATTGGTAAGGCTCCCATAAATACCCATTAAAATGGAAATTATATGATTAGTGATGCAAGTATGAGCTAGTAAGCTAGTGTGTTGACCTATATACAAGTTGTGATGAAGGGGCCATTGAATAAAAAAGGTCATTTTTTATTGAATGCAAACAATATTGGGATAATATAGAATTATATATCTCATATAGTTAGTGAGGCTATACCCTTGAATATATATCCGATATTAGAAGTATGAAATACAGTATTGTAGCTATTACCAGTGGAAGGTTTGAATCCTCTATCGGACCCCTGGGGTCCAAGGGTTTGTGAAGCAAAGGATGCTAGTATTGAATGTAAAGATTCAGTGCAGAAACATACCACACCATATAATGTGGATGAATATGTGTATAATATAGGTACATAAGTTAGGGTGTATAATATGTTTGAGATATTAGGTGAATATTTCATGGAAAATTAAGGTTATGAACTATGGGAATCCCCAAATTCAAAGTGGAATAAAAATAAATCCATTGATAAGGATGTTCATGCCAAGCAAGTAGAATAGAATTTCTCAGCGGTATCCATTAAATATGATTGGGATCTTCAAGGTGTAGATAACACATGATAGAAATTATCTGACTGTGAATTGAATGTTCATGCTATAAAATTATTTAATTCAGGTGCATATAATTTTAAAAATGGAAGATTTGATATAGGATGTTACTCAATTAACAAGAAAAGAAAACAAAAAAATTAGAATGACTATTCTAAACTATTAAATCCAATGCTTAAAAGATATGAAAGGAAATATTAAAGACTAAAATCACCCAATAAATCCTCCTTTAATGGGGTGCCTAAAAAGGTTCCAAAAAAACATTATCTTACTTTTTAAATTGACACTAAATGGGGGAGGAAGAAACTATGGATTTAGAGGGGATAGTCCATTCAAGTCTAGATCAAAGTGCTCCTAAACTTGGGTTTGATGAGAACAAGTTCACTTGAGAATATGGAAGTGATCCAGAAATTAAATTAGACCTCTTAATGTACTCCCATGAAGAATTTTTTTAAAATGATCTGATCATCTATCCTCAATTGAAGATTTTAATAGAATTTTTAGAAGAGAGAACCAAATAAACACAAATAAGGAATAATCTACATGGATCGAGAAACAAGATCTAATTTTTATTCACAAATTTAATAAAATGGATATTATATTGGAAGAGTTTATCATGACCTGGTACAAGATTACTTATTACTTCTAAGACTTCATAAAATATGTTTTGAAGTATAGGTAAATTTGTATTGAATAAATTTTAAGTAGTGTGAAAGGATCTAATATTTAAAAAAATGTAATGGTTTAGTGATGTCCTATGAAACATAACTATCTTGTCCTCTTTTGGTAATTTTATAAGGTTTCACACTAAAGACAGAAAAATTATTTTCTTAGAAAATAAAAATATTGACTTGGGGAGTGAAAATATTATATTGATCATTTTAATATATTCATCTACAACCTAAGTTCTAGGATTTTATATAAAAATAAGAGGTTGTTACACTTAAAAATCATGGGTGACATCATTTTTTATTACTTATTCCCAAGAAATACATTTGTTTACTTCTTGAAACACTATAAAAAACTCATAATTTTCAACACATTCACCAGAGCATTGTGAACCTTTATAGGTATACCATGTTCTGATTCACCTTCCTAACACTATTCCATGCATCAACACTATTCAATTTTATCTTCCAAAAATCTCACTTCATGATTTTTAAGAACCATAATTCTATAAGATCAAGCACAGATTCAATAAAAATTAATGTTAATCATTGTCTAAAATATTCACATATACCCCATAAAAAACATCCACATATATCTTAATATTAATGAAATATTAATAACTCACATTATTTTATACTCAAAATATCATTTATACAATTCCCATATCATTATCCCCACACATATACACATATTAGTCAAAAAATAAAATAATTCACATCATCATACATATCTCATTGGTCTTAGTTAACTAATTAATTACTGATAATTTATTTTAAACACACCAATTAAATTATTAATGATTATTTTATTTAACTAAATATATTTTAACACATAAATTTGAAAAGAATGCATAGTGACATGTAAGAACCCATATATCATTATCCTGCATACGTAAGTTGGTGCATGAATTCAATATATCCTTAACAACCATTGTTGAGGAAAATGAAATTAAATATTTTGATTAAAATCCTCCTTAAATAATCAAATACCAAAAAACAAAACATATTATTCCTTAATTCAATCTCATAACATCCTTACAACTTGATATTATATTAAAATTGTATTTTTGGGCATATTTATATGTTATTTATCATTTTCTATAACCCTTATCTCCATTCTAAAAATTTCCCAAAATATTTGGAAAAAAAAGGATCTAATTCCATTTTGTAACTTACTGCCCTATCACCATCATGCCACTAAGGTAAAACAACACAATGCCTTAGTTAGACTTTATATCACTAGAGGTATATAATTAATACGAAGAGTTTAAAAACAATCATGGAAGAAAATTTAACCTCTAATAAATAAACACAATATAATCATAATTCATAATTAAAGAAAAAATTAAAAATAAAAGTAAATCACAAAAAAAAAAAAAAATTCTAAGTGTGATATAATCAAATATTTCATAATTTAAATGTTAAATACATATACCATGCATGAAATACCTTAATTAAATTTAAAAAGTAAAATAAAACTTTAAATAATCCACAATATACTCTAAGAAACCATCACACAAACTCCATGACATCTTCGGGATCAAACAACTACATTGGTCTTTACTCATTACCTATTTCATGTGACATAAAATTTGTATGTTTTTGAGTTCTATACGTTTAGGTTGTTGGTATAAAAACCCAATAGGATGGAACTAAATTCCCTGAAATATTTCCATATCAGAATGTGTTCCTACATTTAATGATATAATGAAATAATGAAACTTAATAGTTCAATTTAAAATTAATTCAATACATATATAAATAATATATCTATTTTCCTTATCAAATGAAAAATCCCACTTTAAAACAATATTTTTCATTTCAATTACCATACATTATTGGAATAAAATTTTTATTCACATTACCCTTTCATTCATATGTACCATATTATTCAGAAAAATCATTCAAATAATGGTGTAGCATAGGCATGTCATTTTACTCATTTTAATCAATATATAACATAGTCATGGAATTCCCCCATTTTGAATCATGGAATATTGTTGCCATGTTATTTTCCTCTTTAAACAACCGATTTCATCTCATATAATAAATATTTTTAAATAAATTCACATCTTAATTCACGATCCATGTTACTTAACATAAGCATTCCAATCTTAATTTTTATCCTTATATAACTCTTATATTTAAATACATAATTTTAATGCAAATAATAATTCATTTTTAAGAAATTAAAAATTTATAACATATTCCTCACCATTTTCATAAACCTTTAGCATCATCAAATATTTATTTTCAATCCATTATAACATTAAATATTTCAAAACTTATTGAAATTAAAAATTAAATCTATTTTACTCAATTTAAAATCAATATATTCATAATTGTCACATTAAAAAATAAATGAATATGATATTGATGTAAAGCACATCATAAAATTAGTTTCAATAATTCAGATTAAACATAATATCATAAGAAACATCATAATTAATCGCACTAAAAATTTAAACCTCTAAGGTACATGTTTGGTATATCTTAAGTCAAATCACACATCATGTCACAAAATTACATAATAAATAGATATTCCGGAATAAAATTGGTTTTTATCACTTGCCTCGAACTAAATTAATGATAAATCCAAGATAATATTAGTTAAATCTAATATATTCATTAAAATTTCAAAAAATTAGTGACTATAAGGAAATTGGTAAAATATGATATACATTTACCAAATCAATACATTCACAGGAGAAGTTGGAGGGATTAACAAAGCCTAAATATAGGAAACTCAAATTAATAAATGCATTTTCAATCTATTAATAATTAATCATTTTAAAGGGATTATTATATTATAATAAAAGAGATAAATTTGAAGAAAAGTTGAGGTATGTATGCCTAATTAAAATCATGAAAGGGATGGAAAATAAAAATTATATAACCTAAATAATACTTATATATATCCCTTATACACCTCAATTAAATCTTCAATGTTTTTTAAAAAAATCATAAAATTATAAATTAGAATAATTATATCAACCCTCATGTTATTTAATTTTATAATCAATATTATATATCAACCCCTATTCGTCAACCATCACATATCATCATTTAAAAATCACTAAAATAAATCCTTATGTATCACCCTCATACATATAAACCATCATGCATCAACCCTTATTTATCACCCAAACATATATAAACCTTTACACATCAACCCTTATAAGTCACCTTTACCATGAAATCAATGCTCTAATATAACATTAAATATTCGTCTAGGTATGAACTTGTTTGAATTTTCTCTAAGAACCTTTTTTTTTATTTTTGGTTGAAATTTGTATATTTTGGTTTTTAAACTATTAATTAGTGAATAATAATACATGAAAATTTGTTTGTATTAAACCTTTTGTCAATCATGTGTGTTGGGTCCCTATATAGGTGTTGGAGGTGTTAAAGTAGGTTGGGAATTTCGTCTCAATAGTTGTTCAGGCTTGAGGTTACTTGCTTTAATTTTTATCAGTTGTTGTAGGTTTGGAGGGGGTTTTATTAGTACTGAAAACATTTAAAAATTTATTTTAGGGTAATTTTTATATGTTTGTTAATTTTATAATTTTTTTGAAATTTTTCAAAGTCTACAATCTTACATACTTTAGGGGAAGATAAATATATAATACATTTGGAATTAAAAATATTATGTATGGGAAGAGAGTATTACATATAGGATATATATATATATTATGTTTGGGTTTTTAATCTATGTGAAAAATGTTACATATGAAGTATATATAATATGTATTGGTTAAATATATTACGTATCAAAAAATCTACCTAAGGAAAATATATTAAGTATAGGTAAATATGTTATCTATGGTTTTTTCAGCAAAAATGAAAACCTTATATGTAAAAATAATATCTTAATTTCAAAGGAAGATATTACAAATAATGTTTCTTAGAAAAGGTAAAAACAGTTTGATTGATTAATATATATTATGAATTGAATAAATAAATTATATATCAAATTTTTTAAAAGATAAAAACCTTACAAAAGAGGAAAAATGTTACTTATCAGTTTTTTCTTAAGGGAAAAACCTTACACATTGAAGAAAAATGATATGTATTGAAATTTAGATAAGGAAAACATCTTACTCATGGGATATATATATATATATAATTTAAGTTTTATATATAGTGATATGTAAGGTTTTCCTTTTTTAGGGAGATACATATGCTTTTTTGGGGACTCCAATGTTTTCCAAATTTTTATTTTAATGAAATTTTATAGATTTTAAAAAATTATTAATAAAATTATTGAATAAATTATAAAAGTGGATTTATTTATTTTTTATTAGAATTCTAATTTTTCAACTAGAATGTAATACCCTAAGGTTTTAAAAATAAATTGAAATGCATGGAACACTGAATTTTTTCATAATGAAACTTTGTTTTAAAGAGATACTTATAAACTAGCTGTTAAACATAATTTTTTCACTACTATGATTTGAATTTCAAAAAACATACATCTATGGTTGTGATGAAAAAATAGAGGAGAAGTTCTTCAAGGAGGTCGTAGTGGGAGGGGGGTTCCTCGGTAGGTGTGTATGGGTTGCATAGTATTCCTTCGATTCAGATGGAACACATAAGCATTGAATTTTTGGATGGAGCTCCGGTTGTTGAGGTTTCAAAAAATGAGATCCAGGCGGCCGTGGAGTTTCATAATCTCACCTTGTTATCTAGGTTTGGTCAGGTGAAACCTTTGATAGAGGTGTTCAGGTCCTTTGTGGAATCCTGGGGTTTGCATCATCAAGCGGATATTTTGGAACTTTCCCGGTTTTCATTTTTCATTCACCTCTTCAACAAAGAAGATTTCGTGCGGGCATGGGCATGGGAGGAGAGGAATTGTGGTTCCCGTCAGTTTACACTCTCATGCTGGTCTTGGGAGTGTCACTATGGCAGAGAATCTTCCATGATTGTGGTTTGGATCAAACTCCTAGGGCTTCCTCTTCCTTTCCACAACCCCTCAATATTAGTGGCAGTGGGTGACTCTTTGGGGAGCTTTGTTTGTTCTAATTTGATCATGGATGTGTTAATGGATACAGCTAATCCCCACATTTGTGTTGAGATGAACCTTTCTTTGAAATTCCCATCATGTTTACTCATTAAATTTCCTGAGGGTTTCCAATGGTGGAAACGGTTGTTGTTCCAAGCCCCACCCAGATTTTTCTCAGTCTGCGGATTCCAAGGGCATTCTGTGGAGATCTGTAGAAAGGGGAAGGAAATGCAACAAAATAAGGGGTCCCTATATGGCTATAGTGCTTTTCTGTAGTCTTATTTGGTCAGGGATGATGTTGACTCTTGTGGAAAGACGAACGTTTTGGGATTCTCTGGTGTGGCATCGTCTTCACGGGATAGTCTGTTGTCTCCCTTAGAGGGGGGAGAAAAAGTCAACGATCTAGCAGAGTTTTTTAAATTTTTGAATTCTGTCGATCTCGCTGTAGTAAAGGCTTGTAGTACTAAGGAGGGGACCCATGGGGTAGCTTTTTGTTGGAGGAATATTCATTTTCCAATTTTTTATCGTTACAACAAATTGGATTGTTGATGGAATTCTCAGAAGTGGGTGTAATGGAACTTAATATGTCGACGTTTTCTACCCTTTTATCTGGAATAATGGGTATCTTCCTTGGTTGCGTGGTTACAGGCATACCCAGGGGATTATCGTTATCTGCTCCAGGTGCTCTGATCCCCTCTCCGCTTCATTCTGAATTTATTAAATCATCCCTTTTGGCCAAGATGGGTTGCTCCAAAGATGAAAATACTAAACCTTCGGGTGGGCTTTACTGGAGGGGGTGGCGAAGGAAATCATTGCTTCTTATAGATCACATACACGGTTGGTGTTGGATGGCTTGCATCAGGAGGAGGCAGATCTAATGCCTCTCCATTCTCTTTTGAGGAATAAGATCTCCTTACTGGATAAGGCGGATAGCCCATTGAAGAAGAACATCATCATGCCTAATAAAGGATACTTTTTGGAAGGATCTTCTAGACCAGTTACTCAGTTGATGTCCAAGGATGAGTGATGCAGAATTCTATTTGTTCCAAGTCCAGGTAACAATTGTCAGAAGGCCAAAAACTTCATCTATTAATGGTTTCTTTGATTATATGGAATGTGTGTGGTCTGGGAGTACATGCTAAATGTGCATTCTTGGCGTCTGAGTCTCGGATATGTGATGTTTCCTTATCTGTGATTTTGGAACCTAAAAAAGACGTCAGTAAAATCATCTATTTTGCAAAGAAGATGGGTTTCGGGCATTGATTTCTTGATCATCCCATTAATAAACACATCTAGTTGTTTTGGAATCAGAGCATACAGGTGGAATTAATGTAGGCAACGAACCAGTGTATAACGGTGAAGATTGGGTTCAAAGGTACTAAAGTATGTTTTTCTTTCATTTACGCTAATAATGGCATGTATGAAAGAAGGGGACTATAGGAGTATCTGGAGATTGTTGATCTAGTGGGCTTACCCTGGTTCATCATTGGAGACTTTAATATGATTGTTGATGTTTCGGAAAAGATAGGTGGATCGAATAATTCTATCATTGGTAGGGTTTACTTCAAGAACTTCATTTCTAGGAAGGTCCTTTTGGATCTGGGCTTCAACAGGTGTAAATATACCTAGTGTAACAATCACAAAGGGATTAGATGCATTTGGAGTTGTCTGGACAGATGCCTTTCCAACATCCACGAGTTAGATACCTTTGCTCTTTCATCTGTCTTGAACTTATCCTATGCTTTTTCGGATCATGACCCACTACTGGTTGAGCTCAAACGAGGGGGTCAGGAGTCGAAGTCTTTCATGTATTCATCTAACTGGAGGAGTTTGGAGGGTTTTTTATAAATGATGAGGAACTCTTGGGAACATGAGATTGATGGGAGGGATTGGGTGGGGCTTTCTAGGAGTTTGAAGCAGCTTAAGGCAGATATTTCTCATTGGCTTACTAGTAATCCAATGGCAGCTAATTATGTGGTTTCTCTTTAGTTATAAATTGATAATTTGGAGGAACAACTTTAGAGGAGATGGGATGTGGGTAACTTCCTCACGCTATGTGATAAACGTGCCTACTTGTCTGAAAGGTTACTTGAGATTGAAAGAGGTTATAGGCTCTGTTCCAGGGTCAGATGGATTAAAGAGGGTGATCTCAATACTTCTTTCTTCTATGCATGTTTGAAGGAGCGGCAGAATAAGAAAATTAACATTAAACTCTAGGATGACTCCTACACCTCTAATGTCAATGTATTTGGACAGTTGGCCTTAGAAAACTTTGAGATGCTTCTTGTATATGGTGTTCAAGGGAATCTGGTGAGTGGTGTTTCAGTGAAGGACTAGGAATCATTCATGGGGTCCATTCCTAGAAGAATTGATATGGAGGATAACAACATCCACATGAATATTCCATTAGGCGATGAGGTTTGGGAAAAAGTCTGCAACATGTACTTGGACAGTGCACCTGGTCCAGATGGTTTTCCAAAGAGTTTCATTGTGGAAGCATGTGATTTTGTGGGGATACATGTGATTGAGTCCATTCAAGATTTTTTTATGGGAGGGTCCATTAACAAGAGAACTTGTTCCTCTAGATTGGTTTTGTTACCGAAAATCAAATACCCTTCATCTATTGACCACTTCAGACCCATTTGTTTATGTAACATCTCTTACAGGATTTTGGAAAGTCTGATTTATAGGAGACTCAACAAGATAATCCCAAAAGCGATTTCTTAGGAACAACATAGTTTTATTAAGGGAAGAGTAATACAAGGGGCGATTGGAATAGACAAACAGTTGGCAGAAGATGTCAATAAAAGGGTTATTGGGTCCAACATCATCATTCAAGTGGATATGTACAAGGAATATAATAAAATTAATTGGAGTTTTATTATCTAAGTCATGAGAAAAATATGATTTAATGAATGGGTGTGTGACTTATGTTTTCATTTTTATTCATCACCATGGCTTACCATGTCTCTTTTGGGTAAGGGATTTGGTTATTTCAAAAGAATGTGGGGAGTGAAGCAGGGGGACCCTTTGTCTCCCATAATGTTTTTCATTACATAAGAGGCCCTCTCATAGAGTTTACATAGAGGCATGGAGGAAAGTAGGATTCTCCCTTATCATTCCAAAGCCTTGGATGGATACCTCTCATATCTCATGTTTGCTAATGATATTTTGACTTTTTTTTAATGGTAGGAGATCCTCTATTCTGAATCTTGTAGGAATTATGGAAGCCTATGGTCGACTGAGTGGACAGCGTGTTAATTTGAGGAAGAGAAGTGTCTTCATTTCAAATAAATGTTCTAGAAGAAGGGCTCGGGACATCCAGGACATTTTGGGAATCTAGCAGAATTAGTTTCCAATTATGTATCTTGGGTTCATATTACTATTGGGTGTGTTAAAAAGTTATTCTTTTAGGATATCATCAATAGAATTCTAGGGAGGATTCTATGTTGGAATAGAATATTTCCTTCCTTCGGTTGTCGTGTTTCATTGATCAATAGTGTGCTATCACCAATTCCAATGCATGTAATGTCCATTATATCTCAACCCAAAGGTTTTATTTCATTAATGGATAAAACTATGAATGGATTCCTATGGGATTCCAATTCCATGGGCAGAGCTCATTAGGCTTTATGGAGTCATATGTAAAAACCAATAGATGAGGGAGGAGTCAGCCTTAGGGACATATCTTTAACAATATTATCTATGCAGGCTCGTATGGAATGGGATTTTATTGTTGGTGAGTCGATGTGGGATAAAGTCCTTAGAAATAAATACAGACAACATTGGGAGGATTGGGACAAATGGAAACTATCCAGCCAAGTGAAAATCGTGTTGTATCATTTGGAAATTCACTAGGACTTCTCTTGTTGGGTGGTGGGGAGAGGTGAGATCAATTTATGGAGTGATAATTGGGTTGGTGAGAAGAAGTTTTTTCCATTCTGTCCTATTCCAGATATGACGGTTAAGGAGGTTTCCCGATTTCCCAAAATTATGGATTCTATTATAAGTGAGGATAAAATGTCCACCTTCAAGAAGATAGTGTTTAATGAGGAGGCTGATTGGATTTTTTTTACAGGTTCTGCTTTAGGTCTTTTCAATGGGAAGTAGTATATGTTGCTCCTTAGTCATGGAGGGGAATGTGATGAATGGTATACTCAGTTATGGTGTAAAGAGGTTCCACCAAAAATGAATTTATTTGTATCGAGGGAACGAAATCATGCACTACCTATAGAAGATAGTGTCCAGAAGAAGGGGATATCTTTGGCCTCGTGCTGTTATTGCTGTAAATGCCCACAGACAGAGTCATCCTTTCATCCTTTTATCCAAATTGAATGGGACAGTAGTTTATGGTCTATCATGGGAAAATTAAGCTGTTACATTACATCTTTCTATTCTATGCATTAATTTATCGTTAACTAGTTTCTAGGAGTAGGAAACCAGGAAAAGGAATACAAGAGTCGTGGAATTATTGTTATCTCTATTTTACGGACATTATGGGAGGCTCAGAACAAGGCGAGGAAAGAATTGTGACCATTGTTTGCCTTTATTAATGTTATAATAAAGGGTTTGATTCACAATTTGGGATCCTTGGTAAAAGGTGTACAGTAGTCTCATATCATTTGCAGGTTACTCAACAGGATACCTAGAACGACTATGTCGCAGGGAAGCTGGATTAGATAGAGACCACCGTTGCATGGATATAAGCTGAATGTGGATGGCTCATTTATGAATGATCAAATGTGGGGGGAGTATTACTACAGGATGTGTATGGTTCAGTTATTTTTTCCTTCATCAGTTTTTAAGGCCTGGGGAGTTCACTAGGTGCGGAGTTGAAGGAAATTCTCATAGGTATCATGCTTTGCAAGGACTTAGTGTTGATGTGTTCAGAGGTGGAATCAGATTTTAAAACTACTGTACGAGCCGTAAACAGATAGGTGGATACTCCTTGGAACATGAATTATCTTGTTCACAATTGTTCCTTGGAGCTAGGACATGGTTTCTCGGTTCGGCGTGTGCATAAGGAGGCCAACTTCGTTGTGGATTCCCCCTCTCAAGGGAGTAGTCCGAAGGATCTGTTGGTTGTGTTTTCTATTTTGGGCTCATGGCCTTGGGAATGTAATAATTTTGTGCAGGGGGTGCTCTTGGGTTGCATAATTTTAGACCCCTGTGAGGAATATCTTTTATAATGGGCAGTTGTCCATATTATATAATAAAAAGTTAATTTTCAATCGATCTATGGTTGTGATCAGTAAGTTATTTGGAGTCTCATAGAACTAACTTGTTTTTATGGTGAATAGTAACATACACATATGAATAGTAATATTAATAGTAATACAACCCTTTTGAATAGTAAATAATAATATTATTTTATTTTCATAATGTTATATGATAATGAGATCTTGATTAATTTTTCAAGGTGGTATAAAATGATTTATAGTTTTTAAATTGTTATTTTTCAAATAAATTATTATTTTATTTATAAATTATTTTAATCATATTTAGAAAATTATTTTCAAAAAATGGAGTTCATTTTTTAATTATACATGTCAAAAAATGGTAAGGGTGAATTTTTGGGATTTTTTTGTGACAGTTGAATTTTCGGTGAATAGTAAAAATACAGTTTTAAGTTTTCGATGTGTTTGATGAAATCATAATGATATAATAATTATGTAATCATTCGTGTCGAATATTTATTATTGAAATATGATATGAGGTGTCTCAAGTGTAAAATAACATGGTAAAAACCATGGTTAATCCCACAGTTTTGAAAATACCACTAATGAGGTGGCATTTGGAATTAATTAAAAACTCCCTCACTTTCACTATAAATACCACCCTCACCCCCCCTCTTCCTATCACATCTCTCAAGATTTGAGCATTTTATAAATTCTGTGCAATCCCCTTACCAAGGCTCTTCCCCACATCCAAGACCTTCTAGTATCACCAAAAGGCCAAAACCAAAGGCCTTAAGGATGATCTCAAGGAGAATTGATCAAGAGGTAAAGTTCCTCTTTCATTTTCTTGTGTTTTCTTTTCAATTATTTTATTTTATTATTTTCTATTCTTCTACACTTATACAAGAGGAATTTAATCTCCATTATTAAATATATTCTTAATTTTTATCATGTTTATGTAAAAATTCATCATCATTCTTCCTCTCATCTTCCTCTTATTATAAAAATAAAAACATCATCTGTGATGTATTGATTTACCAATATCATGGATGATGTGTCTTGAATTTCCTTTAATTCTTTAAAATTTGTTTGTAAACCCATTTTAATGGTTAAAAAAGTTTTTAATTTGTATTATATGACCTCTCTTATGTTCTGGAATAAACTTATACACATAATATTAAAGGTATATGATGAAACAAGTTCGTGATTATCGAAGAACCACCAAAATGATCTAAATAAATATCACTAATGATTTATCTAATGATTAATCCTAATACCATATAACCAAAATGACTTATGGAATCATTTAATATTATGAAAAAATATTAACACCATTTCATTCCACTTCTAGATTTTTTCTTCCATTCAACAAGTAAATCCTTTACGAACCGTCCATGGAAATCATGTGAAGCACGCACCCAAAACAATGGAAAAAACAAAATAATATTTATAAATGGGTCAAATGATATTATAAAATGATCATATAAGGTGTTATAAACATTAATATGTTTCTTTATAATATTAATAATTCTATTTTTACCATTATACAGTATGTTTAAAAAATTAAGTAAGAAGAACCTGAGTTAAGGGAATTTTTAAATGAGATTCCATTCTTTGGGTTAACCATCTATTTCAATAATTATATGGTACTAAGAACATTTTGGTAATTAATTCAATTCCAATTATGTTTTATTATGTTTATTTTTAGTTTATTAAAATATTCCTTTCATTCTATCAATTATCACTTCAATTATATAATATTTATAAGGGACTTTTCTTTTAAAATTCTCTTTTAAAATTATATTTTACAAAATTAAAAGGCAATGTTTTTATGAAATTATTAATTATTATTATGTTATGGTTCTTGTGAATTGTTTATTATGAAGGGTGGGACCTATATCTCCATCCAATTCATTGGGTATGTGAAAGTTGGAGGTCATTCATATGGTTACTCCAAGTGTAACTGTGATGGTTACACCATGAGGTAGTCGTGACGGTTACATTGTAACGTATCTATGAGGGTTACAAATCCTAAGGTAGCCTTGAGAGTTATAATATAATTAAGTAATTCCTAAATATAACTTTATGGTTTTATATATTTTATTTGATGTTTTATGTAAATCTCATGTTTCACAAAGTAAGTATATAAAGGTGACAAGTATGTCTTTGTGAAAATGATTTCATATGCTTATAAATTTTCACGGAATAATGGTTTATTTTCTTATTTTTATATCCCTTACTCAGTTTTTTATGCTCATACCATGTTATTAAATGTTTTTCATAGGTTATAAGGATGTTTAATAGAAATAATGAGTCAAGTTAAATATTATGATGTTTTTTCAAAGAAATCATGTTGTTATTTTGTGTTAAAAAATTTATGTTTTAGTAGAAATAGATATTGTTTCAATGGTACCCACATTGTATGCTTGTGGGATGATATGTATGAGTTTTTTCCTAAATTTATAAAACTATAAAACAAAAAAAATATTCGGGATTATAAATAATTGAAATATATTTGAAATAGCTAGATTTTGTAATGTTTAAGGCCGATACTTTTTAGTTGGTATCAGAGCACGGTTTAGATAACTTTAAGAGTTAGTATGATGTTAACAGAATACCATAAATTATTTTTCAATTATTTTTATTTTGAAATGGTATAGAATTGAAATATAACCATGTTTCCACATCTAAGATATGTCTTTTCATAATATTTTTCCATAGAAGAAATAGTGAAGATGAAGTTTGAAGGAACCGATGGGCTGATATCTTTCCGAATCTACAATTGGGATTGGTGAGAATTGGAACTGAGCAGTTTGTGATAGTAATGGATCAGCTGACACAGGAAATAAATGGCAGTGGCATATATTCAAGAGAATAACCAGATCTATCATAAATGAACATGATGATAGTGGAACATTTTATGAGTAAAGACCCTCCTACTTTCACTGGATCTTCTGACCCAGTAGCAGCTAAAGGATGGATTAAAGCCCTTGAAAAGATATTCAATGTTATGTGAAGTTAATATAATAAAAAGGTTAGTCTTTACATTTATCATTTCGAAGGTTAAGATGATCAGTGGTAGTCAATGGTCAAGAATATCAGAGATAGAGATGATATTTAATCCCTAGAGTGGGATGAATTTAAAAGTGTTTTCCTTGAAAAATATTTTCCTAAGGTGGTTTAACTTAGGATGGAGAATAAATTCCTTCAATTAATCCAAAAGGAGGAAGATTTAGTTCTTTTTTATGAAGAAAACTTCACCCGACTGGTGAGGTATGCTCCAAATATTATTTTGGATCTTGATAGCAAATTCAACCATTTTTACTTAGGATTAAAGCCAAGATATCAAAGGGAATTGGCCTCCCCAAGAATTAAAAAGTTTTAAGAAAATTATAAGATGATATGAGAGGGTATAAATGGATTTCATTGATGATCATGTTTACTTTGAGAACAAAGATAATAATATGTCCAAATGGCAATAGATGGGTAAGAATGAATTAAAGAAATCGGATGGTAAGAAATTTCAGTTTCCAGTTTGTGAAAAGTGTGGTAAAAAGCACCCTGAGTAATGCCTTACTAAAAATACAAAGTGCTTTCGATGTGGTAAGTTGGAAATATGGCTTGAGATTGTAATGAAACTGATATTAATATAAATTTTGATAAGAAAACTCTAAAGCGTTTCAAATGGGGTAGATGGGTCATTATGAAAATTTCTTCCCAAAGAAAGATCTGAGTGATGTAAATAATCCAAACTATAAGAAGAATGGTGTAATGAGATCTTTTGTGATGATGTCAGTAGATATCAGGCCATCCAATGAAGTGGTATCAGTTACTTTGTTTGTTTACTTAGATTTTGGTAAAGTCTTGTTTGATATGGGGTCTACACATTCCTTTATTTATGAGAAATTTTCTGGAAAATTGGAAATATCACCTCAACAAATGATACTATAACTTATTGTTAAAACACCAGTGTGAAATGTTATAGAAAAAAAGGAATTTTAAAAATATTCCTATTTTTATATGTGTAAATACATTACCTACAAACCTTTTTCCCCCTTAGTAGAGTTTTATTCCATTCTAGGTATGGATTGGATTTCTGTTTATTGTGCTAAGATTGTTTGTAGAGATAAATAAGTAGTTATTTAGAAAGAGTTTTAGTTTTTATACAATAAATAACCCATATAACTGATAACATTTTAGGAAGCTGAGAAATTGTTGAAATATTGAAATGAAATTTATCTTGCTCATATTGTTGAAAAAAAGAAAATTGTTTAGATTAATGATGTGCTGATGGTAAATGAATACCTTGATGTTTTTCTTGATAATTGACACAGTGTTATACCTGATCGGGAAGTTGAATTCACAATTGACTTAGTTTCTGATGCTAATCCAATTTCAAATCCCCTATATCAAATGGCTCCAATGGAACTTCTTTAATTGAAAAATTAGTTATAGGAGTTTCTTGATAAAGGCTTCATTCATCCTAGAACTTCACTATATGGAGATCCTATTTTGTTTGTTAAAAAGAAATATGGTTACCTGAGACATTTCATTAATTATAGAGCTTTGAAAAACATTAATATTAATAATAATTATCATTTGACTCACATCGATGAATTTTTTTATTAGATCAAAGGAGCTTAGTATTTTTTTAATATTGAATTGAGATCTAGGTACCATCAACTGAATGTGAAAGAGGATGACATACCAAAAATCGATTTTCAAACTAGATATGGTCATTATGAATTTTTTTATTCCATTTGGGTTAACTAATGGAACTTTTGTATTCATGGATCTTATGAATAGAATATTTCATGTGTTCTTGGATAAGTTTGTGGTCGTGTTTATTGATGAAATTCTGATATATTCTAGAAGTAAATAGGAGCACAAAAAAAATTTAAGGGTTGTTTTAAAAACCTTAAAAGAAAAAAAACTATATGGAAAATTCAGAAAGTGTGAATTTTGGTTACCAAAAATTTATTTACTTGGTCACATTTTTTCTAAGGATGGAATAATTTTTGATCCTTCTAAAACAAAATTTGTTGAATAATGTCCAAGACTCACAAATATAACTAAGATTCATAGTTTTCTTGGTTTGAAAATCTATTACCGGAGGTTTGTTGAAAAATTTCAACAGTTATCTAGTTCACTGACTAAGTTAACTCAAAAAGGAGTTAAATTCATCTGGAAAAAAGAATGTGATTATTGTTTTCAAAAATTGAAAAGAAGATTTTTAAATGATCTAATTCTAACCTTACCTTCTAGAAATGGAGAGTTTTTCATCTACAGTGATTCTTCATTAAAGGGACTTGGTTTTGTTCTAATGCAGAATGATCAGGTAATTCCTTATGCTTCAAGACAACTAAAACCTCATGAGTTAAATTATCCCATACATGATTTGGAATTATAATATATGGTTTTCACTTTAAAAAATTTGAGGAATCATTTATACAAATCCAAATGTGAAATATATACTGACCATAAAAGTCTAAAGTATAGATTCAATCAGAAAGAATTAACATGAGGCAGATAAGATGGCTTGAATTGATAAAGGATTATGATTACACGATCAATTACCATCCTAGAAAAGAAAACAAAGTGGAAGGTGCCTTTAGTTGAAAACATCATGCATCATTAACTATATTACGGTTGAAACAAGGCCCTTTGATTGATGATTTAGTGAATTTTGGATTGGAAGTTGTTGGTACAAGAAATTCCTCTGTTTTGTTTCAGGTTTCAGTGTAGTCATATTTTCCAGACAGAATTAAGCAAGCATAGAAGGAAGACAGGAGCTACAGAAAAAGGTATAATTGGTTAAAATGGGTATGTTTCCAAAATTCAACATTGATAAAGATTGTGTTTTGAGATTTGGAAAAATATTGTGTGTGTATTTTGATTCTCAGCTGAATAAAGAGTTGTTGTGAAAAGCTCATAGTTCACCATTTTCAGTTCATCCTGGAAGTACTAAGATGTACAGAAACCTTTGAGAGTATTACTATTGGGATGGAATGAAAAGTGATATTCAAAATTTTACCATGAAATGTTTGACATGTCAACAGGTTAAATCAGAGCGGAAGTTACTAAAGGGGATACTTTAGCCTTTACTAGTGCCAGAGTGGAAATTGGAAAATATATCCATGGAATTCATTGTGAGACTACCAAATACTTTTCAATGTAATAATGTAATCTCGATTATTTTTTATCGACTAAATAAATCTAATCATTTCCATCTTATTCAAGATACTATGTCTTTAGATCAGCTTTATCGATTGTATATCAATTATATTGTCAGGTTACATGGAGTTCCTCTTTCCATTGTATATGATTGTGATCCTAGGTTCACTTCTATCATTTGGAAAGGCCTTTAGAAGTTGTTGGAAATATAACTAAATTTCAGTATAGCTTTTCATCCACAATCAGGTGGGCGGTCAGAATGGATGATTTAGACTTTGGAGGATATGATTCGAGCTTGTTCAATGGATTACCAGGGAAGTTCGGATTAGCATATTTCTTTAGTTTAATTTTATTATGATAATAATTTTCATTACAATATATAGATGGAACCTTTTGAGGAATTATATGGGAAGTGGTGTCGAACTCCATCATTTTGGGATGAAGTCAGGGAAATGAAGTTGATGGGACCAGAATTAGTAGAATAAGTGGATGAGAAAGTGAAGATAATCCAACAACACATGAGGATAGCTCAGAGCAGGTAGAAAAGTTATGTATATAACAAGAGGATAGACTTTTTTTGAGTTAGGTGATCATGGTTTTCTTAGAATCTCTCCATGGAAAAGTTTTATGCATTTTGGTGAGAAAAGAAAGCTAAGTACATGGTTCATTAGACCATATGAAATTATAGATAATATTAGACCAGTAACCTACCAAGTAGCTTTACCTCCAATTTTTATCATAGGTAAACAAATTTTTTCATGTTTTGATTTTCAGAAAGTATGTGCCAAATTCATCTCATGTTTTGAGCCCAGAAGCAATTTAGCTATAAGAGAACCTTTCTTGTAAATAGAAACCTATTCAGATTCTTGATCCAAGAGAAAAATTATTACGAAATAAGGTAATACACCATGTAAAGGTTTTGTGGAAAAACATCATGGTTGAAAATGTAACGCCCTGACCCTAGTTACCCAGAGTCAGTGCATTATTTTAATACATTGGCATGATTACAAGGAATCAAGTCCCAAAGGACCGATCAGTTTAGCAGTCTTGGAAAATATATTACATACATGAATGTTACATTACACCTCATAACATACAAAACAACATAAATAATCCTTAATGAATTCCATTATTCCCTTGTATTAACCCTGCATATCAATCACAATACACTTCTTGGAATCCTGGGAAAAATAAAACATAGAAAGGGGTGAGCTCAGATGCTCATTAAGGATAATAATAAAGCGGAAACTTTCATAAATAAGCATAAACATTTAAGGAAATGTATAACTAAAGAAAAATCCTTTTAAACTTGAACTTCAGCATAATATGGTAGAAATAAAATTAAATAATGTCATTTACTTATTCACATGGATATTCTACTAGTTGAATAATCACATGCAATATCACTAACCACTTTCATAATGATGGAATGCATAATGATGAACTTTCATTTCTTTTTCAAGGACTCGTGCCAAGACCTGGGGGATAACTGTAACCGAAACCCAACCCGGAGTGCCTCTAATAACTGTACACCAACCCGGAGTGCCTCTAATAACTGGAAACTAACCTAGAGTGCCTCTAATAACCAGACACTAACCCAGAGTGCCTCTAATAACCGGAAACCAACCCGGAGTGCCTCTAATAACCGGACACCAACCTGGAGGGTCTGCTGTAACCGGGCCCCAACCCGGAACATACTAGTCAAACACATTCATCTTAAGAAGAGGACGAAATATCACATAAACATTCATATTAAAAATATCATAAGAAATGTCAATACCATACCCATAAACCATGAATGGTATAAGAATAACACATCCACAGTCAAACATATCACAAAACCTTCAACACAATATGGAAGATTTGTATCATGATAAATCAACTTCAAAACAAGTTTAAAATCTATTAAAGGATCTTGACATGGATGAAAATGATTTTTAAAACTCTTTGAGATAAATACACATTTTTTATGAAAACATTTAAAAGTCACACAATTTAGAAAAGAAGTCATTTAAAGACATTTTTTAATCAAAGTGTCCCATACCAATTTGAAACTTTTGAAAGGAATTGTCATTTTAAAAATATTCAATTCCAAATAAATAAATCCTTAAAACCCATTTTGAATACATGGACATTAATGAGGAAGATATAGAAGAATAAATATTTAAAACATTTGAAATGATGTTTCAGAAGAAAAAAAAGTCCCTTAAAAGAATCCATTTGAAATTACGTCCAATGAACAACATTGTATTAAATGGTAAAAATATATTCTAAATATACCTTAAAACCACTCAAATTCATAATTTATCACTATTAATTATTTCGATTAAAAAAGTTGTTTTTAATTAAAATTTAGTAATTTTGAATATTCATAAAAATATGAAAGTTATCCGAAAAGCACCAAAATTTCACCCTAAGCTAATTCCGATATTCCGAATCCAAAAATGAAGTCCATATTGAAAGATAAAATTTATAAAATTTCAAAAAGTGGGTATTACTATTCATAATGGCTAGTTTGATTGGTTTTGGTGTGTTATAACTCGAAGTTGCGTACAACACACGCTACTGTATTATTCAAAGTGAAGCGTACCATGGAAGCTTGGGGTGTTACATTCTCCCCTCCTTCAATAAATTGCATCCTCGTAATTTGAAATTGTTCTTCGGAAATAAAAGGTTTAAAATAGAAAATATCTTTGTGGGAAAACCCAAATCGGAAATTGGGTTAATAAAATTTAGTCTTAATAAGAGGAAAAGAGAAATGAAATGATCACCACCAAATTATGATCACAATTATGAAAACATTGGTGTAAATTAGAGACACGTAATTGGAGGGAAAATATAAATATTTATAGGGAGTGATTGAGGTCATCAATCATAAAAAATTGTAGAGTTGTGGGCCTCAAAGCCACCAATCTATGATGATTTAAAATACCATCGGTTCAACAAAACTTAAGGTATTTGGATAACACATTTTTTGGTTTTAAGATACCTTCCCTATAGTTTAATAATTAATTTATCCATAAAATAATAGGAAATATATATATATATATATACTTGACAAGTAGAGTTTCATCCTTCAACTAATTCCTACTACAAACTCTTCTTTCACTCTAAAAGATTTAAAATATATATATATATATATATATATATATTCTATTTATCCTAATATTATAGGGTTCCAAAAATAATGAATTTATAATTAAAATATCATACCCTTTAAAAAAACTACATTATTCAATCCAGGACATCACGTGGGCTAGTGGTAGGTGATACACCCTTGTCGCCCTTCGGTTGTGGGTTCAAGTCTTCTCGTCTTGCCGGACGTGATGGGTTGTCGCCCAACCTCCGGGTTGTCCTTTGTATGGAAATCCAAAAATAATCTCAAACTAGACTTATCCAAAATACTTCTGCCCAAACTCACAGTCTAAAATTTATAAGGTAGGTAAACACAATGAAGATCCTTTTTTTCACGTAATAGCATGTGAACACATTCATCATGTATTCTTTTAAAATATGGTAACACCCTGAATTACCGTAAAACTTTATTGATTACATTCATGCTCCCTTATTCCTTATAGAATATTAGATATATTCCTTATATACAAAAACATTGAATATTACAACAATGATTAAATAAACAAACCATTAATGAGTTCCAAGGTAGTCAAGAATATCCAATATAAGTCATCCAAATCAACCATATCTTATTCCAAAATTACTACCTTAGTATCAAGACTATATTAAGGATTACCTTTCCTTCAACCATGTATTTTTTTAAAAAAGTTTAACTTTCTGTTGAGTCACTTTTCATAGTACCATATAATCTCAAATTCTCAATGAAATAGTACTGCAGTACAATCCTTATTTATATCCATAATTCATATAACCAGTACATCGTTGATACAAAACTCAGATGAAATAATTATTTAATAACAACATAAGAACACTAGTCATTCCTCTTCATCTATGGTAGTATCATAACTTTATTATTATCCAATAGCATCATTTGGTGCGTACTCTGATGATTTGGACATTGGTTTGCGTAGTGTCTCAACTCATTGCAAATGAAGCATTGTACATTTGAAAACTTTTTCTTACCCTTGAAATCACGTACTTGGTGTCCTTTTTCTCTGCACTTATAACAAACTCACATTCCCTTCAATCATTTACTAAGGTGATTCATTCCACATTTATCACATATTGGAAAATCCTTCTTTCCCTTATTCCCTTTATCCATATTTCTTTCTACCATCCTTTTATTCTCTGTCTTCCCTTCAAATCCATAGGATTCAGAGAGTTCTTTACTGATATTTTGAAAATATTTTTTCATATGATGATAATACTTGGGAGACTATTTCCTTTCTAAATTTTGTCTTAATACCATGAATGATATGACCCTTCTTACTCTTTGGATCATACGTATTACTGGAGTTCTCATTACTTCTATTGGGCGCCATTTCTAAACAATTTCATACACTAAGTCAGTTTATGAATCACAATTCATAATTCCAAACATGTAAAATACCTAACATGAATTGAATAGTTTATGGATATAATCCATAATCACAAAAATATTTTCTTTGAAGAGGTATATACTCATAAACCCTTTATAGAGGTTTGTAAAGAAAATGAGAATTATCCTAAGCATATCCCTCGGGAGTGTCGTAACCAATAGTGCAGCAAGGCCCGTTGTTGTGCACCAATTCCCATTTGAGTCTACTTCAAAGAGGTGTTTTCGGGTTTTACCACTAGGTACATCTGTGTCAGAGCTGCCTCTACCTACTCGTATCCAGACAGGGATGTATTGCTCAGAAAACTCACAAAATCTCTACAATACCAAAATTCTAGGAAGTTCTTCTATAATAATCCTCAAATTCTATCTTAGGGTAATGTGCTCTAATCAGAGTTTATCTAAATCTAGTTTCCAAGGTTATTACTAACCTTCCTATGATACCAACTGTAACGCCCTGACCCCAGTTACCCAGAGTCGGTGCATTATTTTAATACATTGGCATGATTACAAGGAATCAAGTCCCGAAGGACCGATCAGTTTAGCAGTCTTGGAAAATATATTACATACATAAATGTTACATTACACTTCATAACATACAAAACAACATAAATAATCCTTTATGAACGCCATAATTCCCTTATCTTAACCCTGCATATCAATCACAATACACTTCTTGGAATCCTGGGAAAAATAAAACATGGAAAGGGGTGAGATCAGATGCTCAGTAAGGATAATAATACAGCGGAAACTTTCGTAAATAAGCATAAACATTTAAGGCAATGTATAACTAAAACAAAATCCTTTTAAACTTGAACTTCAGCATAATATGGCAGAAATAAAATGACATAATTCCATTTAGTTACTCACATGGACATTATACTAGTTGAATAATCACATGCAATATCACTAACCACTTTCATAATGATGGAATGCATAATGCTGAAATTTAATTTCTTTGTCAAGGCCTCGTGCCAAGACCTAGGGGCTAACTGTAACCGGAACCCAACTCGGAGTGCCTCTAATAATCGGGCACCAACCCAGAGTGCCTCCAATAACCAGACACCAACTCGTAGTTCCTCTATTAACCAGACACCAACCCGGAGTGCCTCTAATAACCGGACACCAACCCGGAGTGCCTATAATAACCGGACACCAACCCAGAGGGTCTTCTGTAACTGGACCCCAACCCAAAACATACTAGTCCAACACATTCATCTTAAGAAGAGGATGAAATATGACATAAAAATTCTTATTAAAACTAGCACACGAAATGTCAATACTTTACCCATAAACCATGAATGGTATAAGAATAACACATCCACAGTCAAACATATCACAAAACCTTCAACACAATATGGAATATTTGTATCATGATAAATCAACTTCAAAAAAAGTTTAAAATCTTTTAAAGGATCTTGACATGGATGAAAATGATTTTTAAAACTCTTTGAGAGAAATACACCTTTTTCATGAAAACATTTAAAAGTCACAAAATTTAGAAAAGAAGTAATTTAAAGACATTTTTGAATCAAAGTGTCCCATACCACTTTGAAACTTTTGAAAGGAATTGTCATTTTAAAAACATTCAATTCTATATAAATAAATCCTTAAAAACCATTTTGAATACATGGACATTAATGAGGAAGATTTAGAAGAATAAATATTTAAAACATTTGAAATTATGTTTTAGTAAAAAAAGTCCCTTAAAATAATTCCTTTGAAAACTCTTTCATAAAACATGGACGTGGATAATAAATATGTCCCAGTAGATACTTACGTAAAAACAACCTCGGATAATAAAGAGATTGTGAGATTAACCCTTACCAATTTGGTAACTTACGAAACATAAAACCCATGAAAGATGTATCATACAATGAATAGGTAAATACACATAAATTAAAGTGTATTACACAAAGAATACAATTTTGGGCAGTACATACACCACACAAAAGGTAATAGTGGCAATATGGAATGAATCTCACGGGAATAAGGAGTGAGATGAAAACCCCTTACCTTGTGTCCGACTTGACCCGTTTGTTCTTTAACATCCTGAATAATAAACTAAAGTTAATTTCTACTTGATTAAAAACCTTTTTCAAGTTTATTATTCCTTTTATATCACTTATTACCATGTTATAAACATTATTTAATCATTTAAGTTAATAACATTCATTTTGTCAATATTTGGCACTTGAGTCAAAAATGAAAACCTTATAGTTACAAGTTGTTCACATGGTCAAAAGTTCATTATATCCAGAATTATATTCATGATGAAGATATCATATATATCATATATATCATATATATACATTTATTTATAATAGTACATATCATTTTGGGGTAAGAATGAAATGTACCGTTCATGGAGACGGTAAGCCGTACGTACGCATGAACGCTACATTCATCTCTATTTCTTATTTTAATGGACTTAAAACATAATGATACATAGGCATATTATAATTAAAGTATAATATCATATATAATATCATTAAATCCATCCTTTATACATCCCACATATGGTATTAACGAGTCATATCACTTTGAGGGGGCGGTAGTCCGCACTTCCTCAAATGAAATTATCGCATTTACTCATAATGGAAACCATTAAGTTATGCTATAAAAGAAAAAAAAAAGAATGAAGAAACCAAAAACATAATATATATCATATATTAATATATTTCCATCATAATGGCCACCATTAGAGGCGATAGGAGGTAATTGAACAATCATCGTTTCGTGAGGCGTTAGTTTTCCATCCACAGAAACATTATGTTCTTCACCCATTAGATGGATGTGTGTATAAGTTTAATTCCAATATATCTCATAAAAACATCCTAGTATATTGAGTATACTGTTTTTATTATAAAAGAAAGTAATAAAAAGATTTTAGGGGTTGGAGAAGTAGAATAAAGAAAAGAAATTAAGAGAAATTGTTACCTTTAATTTGGGTAACTTCCTTTGGTTTGAACCAAAAGGACTCCTTGAAGTGCCTTCTGCCTAAGGTAAGGCTTCTAGGAGGAGGATAGGGATATAGGGAGCTTAATTTTGTAGAGTTTGGACGAGACTAAAAGCTTGAGATGTGTGAGGAATTGGTTATAAGTGGTCTCTTTTTATAAGGGGGAGGTGGGGCTCTTTAGGAAATTGTGAAAATATTATTTTATTTTATAATGATATTCGGTTTCTAGAGGTCCAAAAATCATTAGAGTCTAAGATAAGATGACTCATGGTCGAAATAAAATCATCCAATAAGAATTGGACATGTTTTAGATATTATTTTAATATTTATAATCTAATTTATTTAAATCATTTATTAATGAGGTAAATACTGCATCATTATATTGTCCTTAATAATTTAATTTATTCGATGTCTAAAAATTATAAAAAAAATACCATGATGTATGAAATATTTTTATCTTTCCAATTAATATTTATATTCAAAAATATTACTTATATAACACCGTATAAAAACTAATTACTAAAAGGTTTTTGTTTATGTCAATTTTGCCTTTACATTAAATTAATTAATCTAAAGTGTCATTATCATTCATAAGTGGCTCCATGGGGTCTCAAAATCGACCCAAAGATGACCATGGTCGGTCATTACTCATCCAATAAGGTTAGGACATGTGCTAAGGTAATTTTGAATTATTACAATATTTTTTTACCTTGAATTGCCCTATTTACCTTTAACCGCGGTAAATAAAAGTAAAAGGTTATTATTCACCAAAAATTATTTTTATCTTATTGAACCACATTTTACTCCTTGATATTAACCATGTCTCTCGGATTTTCAAAATTCAACTCACAAAAGTGGTAAAATTAAGTTTTATGTGAATTTTCAAATTCTCCTAGGAGGTGGATAAAAGACAGTGAAAAGTTTAATAAAATTTTTATATATCTTAAATTATTATAAACTGACTCCAGTGAATTACAATGAAATTATATAAGTATTATGTATCTATTTTGACATAAATTAATTTAAATAAAATAAATAATTATTTAAATAAAAAAATCGGTTTTAACCAATAACTCAGTGTTTTTCATTATTCATGAAAATTGATGTTTCTCAGAAAAATACAAAAAATTCAGCATAAGCTATATTTGATATTATGAATTCAAAAATTATGTCTATTTTACCAAATTCAAAACATATAAGTTTCATTAATTAATTTAAAAATTAATTCACATTTTCAAAACAAATAGCGTGTTTTTAAGAAATAATAACTATCAAAAGATTGACACTTGTTTATGTCTGGTTTAAATGTGAAATTACATCCAATGACCAAAATTGTATTAAATGGTAAAAATATATTCTAAATATACCTTAAAACCAGTCAAATTAATAATTTATCACTATTAATTATTTCGATTAAAAAAGTTGTTTTTAATTAAAATTTAGTAATTTTAACTATTCATCAAAATATGAAAGTTATCCGAAAAGCACCAAAATTTCACCCTAAGCTAATTCCGATATTCCGAATCCAAAAATGAATTACATTTTAAAAGATAAAATTTATAAAATTTCAAAAAGTGGGTATTACTATTCATAATGGCTAGTTTGATTGGTTGTGGTGTGTTATAACTCGAAGTTGCGTACAACACACGCTACTGTATTATTCAAAGTGAAGCATCCCGTGGAAGCTTGGGGTGTTACATTCTCCCATCCTTTAATAAATTATGTCCTCAAAATTTGAAATTGTTCTTCGAAAATAAAAGGTTGAAAATAGTATATATCTTTGTCGGAAAACCCACATCGGAAATTGGGTTAATAAAATTTAGTCTTAATAAGAGGAAAAGAGAAATGAAAGGGTCACCACAAAATTATGATCTAAAATAGTAGAACATTGGTCGAAATTAGAGACACGTAATTGGAGGAAAAATGTAAATATTTATAGGGAGTGATTGAGGTCATCAATCACAAAAAATTGTAGAATTGTGGGCCTCAAAGCCACCAATCTATGATGATTTAAAATACCATCGGTTCAAAAAAATGTAAGGTATTAGGATAACACATTTTTTGTTTTAAGATCCCTATCCTAAAGTTTAATAATTAATTTATACATAAAATAAGAGGAAATATATACATATATATATATATGTATATATATACTTGACAAGTATAGTTTCATCCTTCAACTAATTCCTACTACAAACATTTCTTTCACTCTAAAATATTTAAAATATATATATATATATATATATTCTATTTATCCTAATAGTATAGGGTTCCAAAAATAATGAATTTATAATTCACATATCATACCCTTTAAAAAACTACATTATTCAATCCAGGTCATCACGTGGGCTAGTGGTAGGTGATACACCCTTGTCGCCTTTAGGTTGTGGGTTCAAGTCTTCTGGTCTTGCCGGACGTGACAGGTTACCGCCCAACCTCCGAGTTGTCCTTTTTATGGAAATCCAAAAAATAATCTCAATCTAGACTTATCCAAAATACTTCTTCCCAAACTCATAGTCCAAAATTTATAAGGTAGGTAAACACAATGAAGATCCTTTTTTCACGTAATAGCATGTGAACACCTTCATATGTATTATTTTAAAATATTGTAACACCCTGAATTACCATAAAACTTTATTGATTACATTCATGCTCCCTTATTCCTTATAGAATATTAGATATATTCCTTATATCCAAAAACTTTGAATATTCCAACAATGATGAAATAAACAAACCATTAATCAGTTCCAAGGTAGTCAAGAATATCCAATATAATTCATCCAAATCAACCATCTCTTATTCCAAAATTACTACCTTAGTATCAAGACCATATTAGGGATTACCTTTCCTTCAACCATGTATTTTCAAAAAAAAAGTTTAACTTGCTGTTGAGTCACTTTTCATAGTACCATATAATCTCAAATCCTCAATGAAATTGTACTACAGTACAGTCCTTATTTATATCCATAATTCATATAACCAGTACATCGTTGATACAACACTCAAATGAAATAATTCTTTAATAACAACATAAGAACACTAGTCATTCCTCTTCATCTATGGTAGTATCATAACTTTATTATTATCCAATAGCAACATTTGGTGCGTACTCTGATGATTTGGACATTGGTTTGCGTAGTGTCCGAACTCCTTGCAGATGAAGCATTGTACATTTGAAAACTTTTTCTTTCCCTTGAAATCACGTACTTGGTGTCCTTTTTCTCCACACTTATAACAAACTCTCACTCCCTTCAAGAATTTACCAAGGTGATTCATTCCACATTTATCACATATTAGAAAATTCTTCTTTACCTTATTTCCTTTATCCATATTTCTTTCTACTATCCTTTTCTTCTCTGGCTTCCCTTCAAATCCATAAGATTCAGAGAGTTCTTTACTGATATTTTGATACTATTTATTCATATTATGATAATACATGGGAGACCCTTTCTAAATTTTGTCTTAATACCATGAATGATATGACCCTTCTTACTCTTTGGATCATACGTATTACTGGAGTTCTCATTCCTTCTACTGGGCGCCATTTCTAAACAATGGCATACACTATGTCAGTTTATGAATCACAATTCAAAATTCCAAACATGTAAAATACCTAACATAAATTGAATAGTTTATGGATATAATCCATAATGACAAAATTGTTTTCTTTGATGAGGTATATACTCATAAACCCTTCATATCGGTTTGTAAAGAAAATGAGAATTATCCTAAGCATATCCCTCGGGAGTGTCGTAACCAATAGTGCAGTAAGGCCCGTTGTCGTGCACCAGTTCCCATTTGAGTCTAGATCAAAGCGTTGTTTTCGGGTTTTACCCCTAGGTACATCTGTGTCAGAGCTTCTCTACCTACTCGTATCCAGACAGGGATGTATTGCTCAGAAAACTCACAAAATCTCTACAATACCAAAATTCTAGGAAGTTCTTCTATAATAATCCTCAAAGTCTATCTTAGGGTAATGTGCTCTAATCAGAGTTTATCTAAATCTAGTTTCCAAGGTTATTTCTAAACTTCCTCTGATACCAACTGTAACACCCCGACCCCAGTTACCCAGAGTCGGTGCATTATTTTAATACATTGGCATGATTACAAGGAATCAAGTCTCGAAGGACCAATCAGTTTAGTAGTCTTGGAAAATATATTACATACATGAATGTTACATTACACTTCATAACATACAAAACAACATAAATAATCCTTTATGAACGCCATTATTCCCTTATCTTAACCCTACATATCAATCACAATACACTTCTTGGAATCCTGGGAAAAATAAAACATCGAAAGGGGTGAGATCAGATGCTCAGTAAGGATAATAATACATTGGAAACTTTAATAAATAAGAATAAACATTTAAGGCAATGTATAACTAAAACAAAATCCTTTTAAACTTGAACTTCAGCATAATATGGCAGAAATAAAATGAAATAATGCCATTTAGTTATTCACATGGACATTATACTATTCGAATAATCACATGAAAAATCACTAACCACTTTCATAATGATGGAATGCATAATGCTGAACTTTAATTTCTTTGTCAAGGCCTCGTGCTAAGACCTAGGGGATAACTATTACCGAAACCCAACCCGGAGTGCCTCTAATAACCGTACAATAACCCAGAGTGCCTCTAATAACCAGAAACCAACCCGGAGTGCCTCTAATAACCAGACACCAACCCGGAGTACCTCTAATAACCGGACACCAACCCAGAGTGCATCTGATAACTAGACACCAACCCAGAGGGTCTTCTGTAACCGGACCCCAACCCAGAACATACTAGTCCATCACATTCATCTTAAGAAGATAATGAAATATGACATAAACATTCGTATTAAAACAAGCATATGAAATGTCAATACTTTACCCATAAACCATGAATGGTATAAGAATAACACATCCACAGTCAAACATATCACAAAACCTTCAACACAATATGGAAGATTTTTATCATGATAAATCTACTTCAAAACAAGTTTAAAATCTATTAAAGGATCTTGACATGGATGAAAATGATTTTTAAAACTCTTTGAGAGAAATACACCTTTTTCATGAAAATATTTAAAAGTCACAAAATTTAGAAAAGAAGTCATTTAAAGACATTTTTTAATCAAAGTGTCCCATACCACTTTGAAACTTTTGAAAGGAATTATCATTTTAAAAACATTCAATTCCATATAAATAAATCCTTAAAAATCATTTTGAATATATGGACATTAATGAGGAAGATTTATAAGAATAAATATTTAAAACATTTGAAATGATGTTTTAGTAAAAAAAGTCCCTTAAAAGAATCCCTTTGAAAACTCTTTCATAAAACATGGACATGGATAATAAATATGTCCCAGTATATACTTACATAAAAACAACCTCGGATAATAAAGAGATTGTGAAATTAACCCTTACCAATTTGTTAACATACGAAACATAAAACCCATGAAAGAGGTATCATACAATGAATATGTAAATATACATAAATTAAAGTGTATTACCTAAATAATACAATTATGGGAAGTACATACACCACACAAAAGGTAATAGTGGCAATATGGAATGAATCTCACGGGAATAAGGAGTGAGATGAAAACCCCTTACCTTGTGTCTGACTTGACCCGTTCGTTCTTTAACATCCTAAATAATAAACTAAAGTTAATTTATACTTGATTAAGAACCTTTATCAAGTTTATTATTCCTTTTATATCACTTATTACTATGTTATAAACATTATGTAATCATTTAAGTTAATAACGTTCATTTTGTCAATATTTGGCACTTGAGTCAAAAATGAACACCTTATAGTTACAAGTTGTTCACATGGTCAAAAGATCATTATATTCATAATTATATTCATGATTTATATATCATATATATCATATATATCATATATATACATGTATTTATAATAGTACATATCATTTTGGGTTAAGAATGAAATGTACCGTTCATGGAGATGGTAAGTCGTACGTACGCATGAACGCTACATTCATCTCTATTTCTTATTTTAATGGACTTAAAACGTAATGATACATAGGTATATTATAATTACAGTATAATATCATATATAATATCATTAACTTAATCGTTTATATGTCCCACATATGGTATTAACGAGTCATATCACTTTGAGGGGGCGGTAGTCCGCACTTCCTTAAATGAAATTATCGTATTTACTCATAATGGAAACCTTTAAGTTATGCTATAAAAGAAAAATATAGAAGCATGAAGACACCAAAAATATAATATATATCATATATAAATACATTTCCATCATAATGGCCACCATGAGAGGTGGTAGGAGGTAATTGAACAATCATCGTTTCTTGAGGCGTTAGTTTTCCATCCACAGAAACATTCTGTTCTTCACCCATTAGATGGAGGTGTGTGTGAGTGTAATTCAAATATATCTCATAAAAAATCCTAGTATATTGATTATACTGGTTTTGTTATAAATAAAGTAATAAAAAGAGTTTAGGGGTTGGAGAAGTAGAATAAAAGAAAAGAAATTAAGAGAAATTGTTACCTTTAATTTGGGTAATTTCCTTTGGTTTGAACCAAAAGGACTCCTTGAAGTGCCTTCTGCCTAAGGTAAGGCCTCTAGGAGGAGGAGAGGGATATAGGGAGATTAATTTGGTTGAGTTTGGATGAGCCCAAAGGATTTATATGTGTGAGTAATTGGTTATAAGTGGTCTCTTTTTATAAGGGGGAGGAGGGGCTCTTTAGGAAAGTGTGAAAATATTATTTTATTATATAATGATATTCGGTTTCTAAAGGTCCAAAAATCATTAGAGTCAAATATAAGATGGCTCATGGTCGAAATAAAATCATCCTATAATAATTAGACATGTTTTGGATATTATTTTAATATTTATAATCTAATTTATTTAAATCATTTATTAATGAGGTAAATACTGCATCATTATATTGTCCTTAATAATTTAATTTATTCGATGTCTAAAAATTATAAAAAAACTACCATGATGTAGGAAATATTTTTATCATTCCAATGAATATTTATATTCAAAAATATTACTTATATAACACCATATAAAAACTAATTACTAAAAGGTTTTTGTTTATGTCAATTTTGCCTTTACATTAAATTAATTAATCTAAAGTGCCATTATCATTTATAAGTGGCTCCATGGGGTCTCAAAATTGACCCAAATATGACCATGGTCGGTCATTACTCATCCAATAATGTTAGTACATGTGTTAAAGTAATTTTGAATTATTACAATATTTGTTTTACCTTGAATTACCATATTTACCTTTAATCGCGGTAAATAAAAGTAAAAAGTTACTATTCACCAAAAATTATTTTTATCATATTGAACCACATTTTACTCCTTGATATTAATCGTGTCTCTCAGATTTTCAAAATTCAACTCACAGAAGTGGTAAAATTAAGTTTTATGTGAATTTTCAAATTCTCCTAGGAGGTGGGTAAAAGACAGTGAAAAGTTCAATAAAATTTTTATATATCTAAAATTATTATAAACTGACTCCAATGAATTAAAATGAACTTATATAAGTAATATGTATCTATTTTGACATAAATTAATTTAAATAAAATAAATAATTATTTAAATAAAAAAATCGGTTTTAACCAATAACTCAATGTTTTTCACTATTCATGAAAAATTGATGTTTCTCAGAAAAATACCAAAAATTTGGCATAAGATATATTTGATATTATGAATTCAAAAATGATGTCTATTTTACCAAATTCAAAACATATAAGTTGAATTAATTAATTTAAAAATTAATTCCTGTTGTCAAAACAAATAGTGTGTTTTTAAGAAATAATAACTATCAAAAGATTGACACTTGTTTATGTCTGGTTTAAATGTGAAATTACGTCTAATGACCAACATTGTATTAAATGGTAAAAATATATTCTAAATATACCTTAAAACCACTCAAATTCATAATTTATCACTATTTATTATTTCGATTAAAAAAGTTGTTTTTAATTAAAATTTAGTAATTTTCACTATTCATCAAAAAATGAAAGTTATCCGAAAAGTACCAAAATTTCACCCTAAGATAATTTCAATATTATGAATTCAAAAATGAATTCCATTTTGAAAGATAAAATTTATAAAATTTTAAAAAGTGAGTATTACTATTCATAACGGCTGGTTTGATTGGTTGTGGTGTGTTATAACTCGAAGTTGCGTACAACAAACGCTACTGTATTATTCAAAGTGAAGCATACCGTGGAAGATTGGGGTGTTACAGAAAAAGAAATATGGGAATCTAAAAATTATATAAGGAAAAGGTACCCTCACTTGTTTAATAAGTATATAAAATTATGAAGATGCAATTTATATAAAGTGGCGAGAATGTAAAACCCCGAGGTTTTAAAAATAAATTGAAATGAATGAAACACTGAATATCTACATAATGAAACTTTATTTTAAGGATATAGTTATAAACTAGCTGTTAAACATAATTTTTCTTCTTCTATGAATTTAATTTCGAAAATTGTACATCTACAGTTTTGATCAGTAGGTTACTTGGAGTCTGATAGAACCAACTTGGTTTTTTAGTGAATAGTAACATACCCTTATAAATACTTATATGAATATTAATATGAACCTTATGAATAGTAAATCATATTATTATTTTATTTTCTTAAGGTTATAAGATAATGAGATCTTGATTAATTTTTCAAGGTGATATAAAATGAGTTATAGTTTTAAAATTGTTATTTTTCGAATAAATTATGATTTTATTTAAAAATTTAATTAATCATATTTAGAAATTTATTTTAAAATAATGGAGTTCATTTTTGAAATATGCACCTTGAAAAATGTTTAGGGTGAATTTTTTATATTTTTCTGAGATAGTTGATTTTTTGATCAATAGTAAAAATACAGTTTTAAGTTTTTGATGTGTTTGATGGCATCATAATGATGTAATAATGATGTAATAATGATGTGATCATTATGTTAAACTCTTGGGGATTAAAATATGATATGATGTGTCCCAAGTGGCTAATACCATGGGGAAAACCCCCAGGAAAGTCCATGGTTTTGCAAATACCAATAATGAGGTGTCCTTTGAAATTAATTAAAACTCCATCACTTTCACTATAAATACCACCCTCACCCCCCTATTCCTCTCACACCTATAAAGCTTTGATAATTATATAAATTATGCACAATCCCCTTATCAAATCTCTTCCTCTCATCTAAGACCTTTTGGTCTCACCAAAAGGCCAAAACCAAAGGCCTTAAGGAGGATCTCAAGGAGAAGAGATCAAGAGGTAAAGATCCTCTTTTATTTTCTTGTGTTTTCTTTTCAATTATTTTCTTTTCTTATACTCTCTTATTATACCCTTATCCAAGAATAATTAAATATTAATTATTATATATATTCTGTATTTTTATCATTTTTATCAAAAAATTCATCATCATTCTTCCTCTCCTCTTCCTCTTATTCTATAAATAAAAACATCATTCGTGATGTATTGATTTACTAACTTCATGGATGATGTATCTTAAATTTCTTTTACTTCCTTAAAATCTAGTTATAAACCATTTTAATGGTTAAAACGGTTTTTAAGTTTTATTATATTACCTCTCTTATATTATTTAATTAACTTATATGCATAATATTAAAGGTATATAATGAAATAAGTTTGTGATTATCGATGAACTGCCAAAATGATCTAAATAAATATCACTAATGATTCATCTAATTATTTATCCTAATAACATATAACCAAAATTATTTATTGAATTATTTAATCTTATGGAATCATATTAACACCATTTCTTTCCACTTCTAAAGTTTCTCTTCCATTCGATAAGAAAATCCTTTATGAACTGACCATGGAAATCATGTGAAGCATGCACCCGAAATAATGGAAATAACAAAATAATATTTATAAATGGATCGAATGATGTCATAAAATGATAATATAAGGTGTTATAAACATGAATATTTTTATTTAAAATATTAATAACACTATTTTAACCATTATGTAGTAGGTTTAAACAAGTTTTACATAAGATGAACCCGAGGTAAGGAAATTCTTAACCCAGATTCCATTCTTTGGGTTAAACTTATATTTCATTAATTATTTGGTACTATGATCATTTGGGTAGTGAATTTAAATAATATTATGTTTTATTATGTGTATTTATAGTGCATACACATATTCCTTTCATTATATAAATTGTCACTTCAATTATATGATATATGTAAGGGAATTTTCTTTAAAAATTATCTTTTAAAATTCTATTTTACAAAATTCAAAAGTAATGTTTTTATGAAATTATTCCTATTTTATGATTATGTTATGGTTCTTGGTAATTGTTTATTATGAAGTTTGGGACCTGTATATCCATCCAATTCATTGGGTATGTGTAAGTTGGAGGTTGGTCATATGGTTACTCCAAGTGTAATTGTGATGGTTACACCATAAGGTAGTTGTCAGAGTTACATTATAAGGTATCTATGAGGGTTAAAAATAATAAGGTAGTTGTGATGGTTACAATATAAGTAAGTAACTCCCAAATATACCTTTATGGTTTTCTATATGTTCTCTAATGTTTTATGGAAATATCATGTTTCACAAATTATGTATATAAGGGTGAGAAGTATGTTTTTGTGAAAAAGATTTCATATTATTTTAATTTTTCATGGACTAATGGTTTCATTCCATCTTTTTATATCCATTAATGAGTTTTTATGATCATCCCATGTTTTTAAATGTTTTCCATAGGTTATAATGATTTTTAATATAAATAAGTAATCCAAATTAAATGTTATGAAGTTTTGTCAACGAAATTGTGTTGTTGTTTTGTGTTAAAAATTTATGTTTTGGAAGAAATGGATACTATTTTAATGGCACCCAATTTGTATTCTTATGGGTTGATATGTATAATTTTTTTCCTAAGTTTCTAAAACTCTAAACCAAAAAGATATTTGGTATTGTAAAGAATTGAAAAAGAGTTGAAATAGCTAGATTATATAATGTTTAAGGTCGGGTCCTTATACAGAATATCCTTATCATCCCCTTTTCAATTCTAAGGGAGATCTTCAATGATTCTTATTAGGTATTCATTTTGTTAGTTATGGTTGAAAACTATAGGTAAATATATTACTCCTCTTCAATTATTCCTTGGTTCCTTACCCTATTTATTCACTAATGATTTGATATAACTTGGACTAAGGTTCATTATTTAATCTAAAAAAACAAGGTGAAATCTATAATGTCTTTCCCCATCTCACTATATAACCAGTGGTCAGAATGGTTCTCCACGTGACCTCTGGTGCACATCCTCATATTCTAGAGGCTTCCAACTAGTATTAGGGGTGTAAGATGGTATATTGGGGAGACTATACCACCTATATAAGAATTCACAATAATAAATAAATAACCAAAAAATATCCATGACAACAAATAATTAGAGTATGCATAAAAGAATGAACATCTATAGAAATATAATGAAATGCAGTAAAGGCCTGAATGAGAATTATGTCCATATAATAACACCCACTAGAAAAGCTATAGATACATAACAGAGTAAAGAAAAATAAAAAAAGACTCTATTATATCACTAAGAATAATATCATCCAATATCTTGATATTAACTGACCTATCCTACTCGACTATGTTATCCCAGTCCACAACCCAATGTGTCTGAAATAAACATGTAAAATCTACTCTGGTACCTAAGTGAAATGGAATCTTGAGAATGGTGTGAGTCAGACTCATTAGGTCAATTTCTAAAAAAATCCAATATGAGAAATATAATGAATGAAATTACGTGATAAATAGTGGCATTAATTAATCAATTAATATTTTATAATAAATAAACTTGCAGACCCTTGAGTTATAGGTTGACACCCATGGTCATTCAAAACTACTTCATCACATTTTCATATATGATTGAGAACATCATGGAACCATGATAACCATAAACATAATCAAACATGAATCAGAACATTTCCAGATACCTCAATCAAGTGATGGATTAGCTTGCATGAGGATGGATCACCTATGCCTTGGTGAATTCACATTCCTAGGATAAATCGTTGATATCATGCATCGAGAATAGAGTTTATTTCCCTCATAAAAAACCTAATCAAGAACCTCACCCTCATGAATCAAATAATCAACCCCACTCCTCGCCCTTAGTCATTGAGGATAAATATACACTTATCCCTCAGAAATTGAGTAATCATGTGTCTATCCCTCAATAATTATATACCATGAATCTATCCCTCAGGCAGTACATCATTATGCATTTATCCCCCAGGCAGTTTACAACCATGCACCAGGCCGTCTGGCTCCAACATACAGAATTAGTCATAACAAGACAATCTCAAAGGGGTCATGAAACATTCTTTCCTCAGGCATTACTCATAATAGAGTCATCTAAAACAGAAATATAATAATAAAAATACACAAAGAAGCACCAAGTATAATAATATATCATCATAATTCATGGTAGTCAGTTTATCAAACTACCATTTATCTACCCATTTTTATTTCATAATGTCATTTTCCCAATTTATCATAACAATTGGAACTGATTTTGTTCATTTATCATCTAGGCTTAAAATCCACAAACATGAAAAAATACATTTATCATCAATTAACACAAAAAAACCAATTACATAGATTTTAATGTGTTTAGTCCATGTGATCTTATCTTAAGAAATCACTACAATTTATAATATATTCCAAGGTGGTCAATTTATCCACTTAATAAAAACACGGAAAGAAAAAAATTTACATTCCAAACCAATGAACATGGTTAAACCCAAGTTTAACCAAAATTCATTTTATTCAAGGGTTATATTTTTATTTTCTCATATGTTCCCAACCTAGGTTAAAGTTTTGGAATACCCTTTGGGTTTCCATGAGTCCAAGGATCAATGCTAATGGACATGAAGGGATCCAAAGGAAGTTTTATACATGTACAATACATCAATTTAACCAATAACTTAGGTCATTTTCATGGTGTTCCGGAGAAATAACACTAATTGAATATACTAGGATAATTTTAAACCGAAAATTATGGATATTTTTTAGACCACCTACCCCAAATGGAGTTAACCCCATGCCAAGCAAGGTTCAACAACCCAACTCTCATTACCCAAGTCCAGTCAGCCTTTACTCAAGCATTTTGGGTTCTTATATGATTCCAAAGAAACCCAAATGATTAATTATAATTAAATTATAATTAATTTTATTATCACAATGAACCTCACACCCAATATAAAAAGAAATAAACATGTTAAAAGACATATTGAACAATAATTTATTGTCAGAATAATGACCAACCATACAAGGGTGGTCTGTATCGTTCTTTTGACTCCATCATGAGAAAAAACCTTTTAACAGATCATATTTTAATAGAGCTTTTATCAACAAAGGATACCCTATTTCTATGAATATCCAAGATCTCACCTTTGATCATCCAGACCCATATCATTAACACTGGCTCCCAACTCATTCCAAGAATTAATAATTAATTAATTATAACACTTATAATTTATTAATTAATTATAAACATGGAATATTTCTAGTTAACTCACCAGGACACTCCATCATGCCAAAAACATCGGCATTAGGGTGAATTATACTTCTAAGACAACCCTGGATCTAGGATGCACAAAACCCCAATTAATTTTACCAATTCAATAGTTGATAAAAACAATTTAGGGAAAAACCTCCATTGGAAAATTGAAATGGAGTCATACCTCAATATATTGACATGTGAATACCGATAGACGTCATCTTAGTATCACTTCTTTCATGGCTGTAAGGAATCCTTGATGAAAACTGATGATTCTTCATTAAATTTCTCAATCAATATTTATCCACATCCAAGACACAAAAAATATTTCAAGGGAAAAAGGAAACTTCCATGGATTGTACAGTATATTAATCACTAAGAGGAATCCATCACAACTGAAGATGCTTCAATCAGATGAGTGATGAGTTCACAAGACCTCTCAGAAGCCCAAGCCTCCATTTCCCATCATTTTCCACATAAGGGACTCGAAGGGATGAAATATAGAAGAGTTAACAAAAAATAATCTCATCATTTAAACATTCCCAAAAATCATACAACATTTTTTCACAATGTTTAAAATAAATCCTCTTCATGAAAAACTCGGGAAAAAGGAATAGTGGACCTAGCCAACCAGTGTCACAGCATGACACATATTATCACACCATGAAAATTTGGTCCATTCCCCTAGGCCCTAATTTTCACATCCTGTAACTTTATAACTACACCCCATGAAAACGTTTCACATTTTGAATCATATTCATGATGTTTATTGATTCTTGGGGCTATTTTTATGAACCTGTCACATCCATTTCTAATCTAATGTTCTCCAAAACCCATAGGACTTCATCAAGAATAAATAAATTTCTCAAAAACACCGCATTTATAATATAAAATTCTTGGAGCTTAATTATGATTCTTTGATTTTGAAATGAATCATCCACCAACATAAAAATTTTAAATTCCTATTGAAATTCTCTACCTATAAGAACATGTGTTCTAAAAATCTTCCTAACATAAAACTTCACATCCACAAGAAGCCTCGAAGAGCATTTACAAGGTAAAAATTTCATAAATAGGTCATAAAACGATGCCTAAAACACCAATATCTACTCTGGTGAATCGAAATAGTTTATGATTCATGACTCTAAATATGAGGTGCATTACTCACCAAAACCCAATACACTACTCATAGCCATTAATGAACCCCTAGACAGTGTTCCCCGACACATTTACATTTTAAAATATCACTGTTTCATTAAACATTTCACCATTAGGTTCATGGTTCTCCCTACCATAGAAACCAACCTTCCAAGACCGTTTTCTACCCATGACATTACCCATCATTGAGGTCGCATATCAAAACACAAACCTCATGGTCCAAAAAACCACTCAATAAGGATTCCATCCCACCATGCTCAAACATGGACAAAACAACTTCCATGTCTAGTCCCATCTTCTATCTCAAATTCCGATCCAAACAGACATATATTCATTTTCAACACACAAGGCCCACATATGCCAATATCTCCTCAGAAGTTCCCGAATAGACCTCAGAATATTTCGGGCATACCATGAATGAAATTATTGAGCCATGGTACCAACTTCCCAATATTTTATAGTAATTTCACCCCAAACATCACATTCCACACTTTTTATCACTTTTTTCACCCCCTGAAACATGTCACAAAACATGTATTCACACCTTTATACAAGCGACGAAACTGGTTCACCCCCAGAACCAATACACAAAACATGGTACACCCCATGAACCATTTCATGAATAGTGGTTCATCCCATGAAACATTTCATGAAATGGGGTCACCCAATGAATTACCTCCTTACCACACTGAAATATTCTAACCCAATGTTGACACACCCACTACATCCAGTGCCTTGTCTGAATCCTAAGTCCTGTGTTTTCCTAGAACCAGATAAATAAAACATTTTAACTTATAGGTGTTCAAACACAACCCAGACCATTCAATGGTCAATTTAACTAAGAAAGGGTATATTCACACATGAGTATTATCCTCCAATATCTCATGGTGGTCTCCCTACTATACATCTTTCCATACAACAATATTTTAGAATAACCCCAAGGAGTTCCTTTAACCAACTAGTAATATATTTAGGTAACTAGGTGTAAAAAAGGACCTTTTATCATAATCTGGAGGATGTAAAGATATTGGGAATGATCATATCTAAACTAAGTTCACACTAATATTTCACCAACAGTTATGACCACAAACCCGACCATTTTGATGTCACCTCTTACTACATGGACATTTCAAACTCATTCAAGGGTCCTGGGCCTCCCAACCTGTAAATATCTCTTATATTCCTATATTCCATGATTCAAGATGAATTTGATAGAAAATAATAACTAACAACTCATGACTATCTACCAAGTAGCTGTGAATGCAAGATTGATGTGGCACTTCCACCAACACATTTCTCAGTTTCCTTTATCTGAACTCGAAATATTTCCAACAACAACAAAACCAATTCATCTCACCATAATCAGATACATCACTTTTATATCTTAGAAAACAACATGTTCTTACTCCTGATCCACTCATTCACACATCCCAAATGTAATTGTACATCTCCAACACATTCCAACCATCTTGTTCTCATAAAAAACCCTTGGTTCACTCACCTTCCTATGACCATTCAATGAATATAACTCAAATTTAAATTATTTATACATCTATGAAACTAGGATAAAAATACATTAAACAACTAAAAATTACTCATGTTCTATCAGTATTAAAATACCAGAATCTCCCTTGGAACTCCTCTTTAAAAACTGGAACCTTGTGAGTGCCAAGACTATTACCACAACCATCTTTCTTATGGCCATGTTCTAGCATCGTAGTTGTTTATCCTTATCTGACGGCATGTCAACCTCATCCACAAACTCGGACATCACCTAGTGTTAATCCAGTCATGAGCATCATCCTATGCTCTGAATATGCTAATAAAGTGTACTCAACACACAATACTATATATCACCCTAGTTCTAACTTCAATAACACACTTTGATTCTTAAAGAACTAACACACAAGGTGATTATCACCAAAACCATGTGCACTAAAGTGCATTGATCTTAACCCCAGAAAACTGAAATCTTACTCACTAAGATCTGTGTCTAAAAATAAGGGCCTCTAGGCCTCCCATATAGCCCTACTAGTCAATTATAAAGAAGCTATTAGGTCTGACCAGCAAGTACATAAATCAAACTCATAGAAGGTCACAACTCACAGGGCATCAAGCATGATCTTGTTCCATGTCACATGTTATAAACATGTCAATATTTCTATATATGAGTCTCATATATGATATGAATCAAAAGACAAACCAGCTACTCACAACTAGGTCACCCATCCTCTCCAAGAATCTGCACAACAAATTGTTTCTTGGAAGAAAAAGGCCACAGAACCAAACCTAAATAAAGACCACTCACAAGGGGTCTAAGGTATGGTCATACTATGCCAAACCATCCATAATAGGGTCACTACTCCTCTTGTTCATGGGTATTAAGTCATGATTCACCTCATCAAGCATCTCACTATAGACACAAATAACTTTCCATCGGGAATCTATATACAAGTCAGTCTAGCTAAGTAAAATTCCACCAAGTACTTATATGTGAAAACCTTGTATGAGTTGTTGTGGGAACTCTAAATAATTGTGTCTCTTTTTTTAGTGAAATCACACACTAGTGGTCCTAAATGTCATGTGAATCCTACCTATCTAATATGATTCATGAGATTCCTCTTACATTTTCATTTCTAGAGTCAAATAAAATCAACTCACTGGTCTCTCACAAATGGGACAAGATCAAGATATTTTTCGTAAATCAAAAAATAAAAAACACATTTGTGTTTTCCAAAGTTAAAATAAAATACAATTGTAACAACATAAATCAAAATAGAAATCCAATCTATGGTAACTAGGACTTCCTACCAGAACTAGTGTTCTCAATGTACCATCTCAGTATCCATCACAGGGTCTCACACATTCCTAAATATGTATTCTACCAAATACAAAAATTTTAATACCAAAGAAAAATAATCCTCTTATACCACTTTGTAATGTCTTGCTCTGGCTGACAATATAACCAGTGGTCAGATTGGTTCACCAGATGACCTCCTGCACACCTCCTCAAATTCCAGAGGCTTTCGACTAGTAATGAGGGTGTAAGATTGTATAGTTGGGACACTATACCCCCTATATTAGATTTTTAAATAATAAATAAATAACTAAACATCATCCATGACAATAAAAAATCAGAGTTCACATAAAATAATAAACATATGAATTAATATAACGTAATTAGGTAAAGGCTTGAACAACCATGTTGTACAAGAAAGACCACCCACTAGGAAAGCTATAGATACATACCAAAGTAAAATAAAAATAAACAAAATGCTATTCTACATATCTAAGAATAATATCATCCAATCTATTAATACTAAAAGATCTATCCTTCTCAACCATGTTTTCCCAATCCACAACCCAAAGTTTCTGAAATAAATATGTAAATGTTGATTGAGTACTAAATTGAAATGGTGGCCCGAGCAGGGTGTGAGTAAAACATGGTAGGCTTACACCACTATGTCTAGTAAAATCCATTATAAGGGATATACTGCATGAAATAAAGTGATAAATGGAGAATCAATTAATCAATTAATATTGAACAATAAATAAACATGTTGAACCTCGAGTTTCATGTTGACACCCGACATCAGTCAAACCTAATTTGATGCATTATTGGATATATATGATCATGTCACGAAACCAATCCAACCATAAAAATTATCAAAACTGCATAGAAACATTTCTAGATACCATGGTCAGGTGTTGGATCATCCTGTATCAATACATATGACCCATTCCTTGGGGGATTCTCCTGTCTAGGATAAATCGTTGATATCATGCATTAAGAGTAGAGTGTCTTACCCTATGGAAAACACCTAATCAAGCATCTCAACCTCAAGCATCAAATAATCAACCATTCTCTTCACCCTCAACCACTTAGGATAAATTTACACTTATCCCTCAGGCATTGAGTAGTCATGTGTCTTTCCCTCTGGTAGTCTATACCATGCATATAGCCCTTGGGAGGTACATCATAATGCATATATCCCTTAGGTGGTTCTCAACCATTCACCTAGCCCTCAGGCTCCAACATACACAATTATTCATAATAAGATAATATCAAAGGTTCATGCAACATTCCACCCTCAGGAATTAATCATAATAGAGTCATCTCAAAATAGAATGCTAACGAGAAAAACACATGACCAAACACTAAATGTAACAACAATTCATAATAATTCATAATGGTCATTTTATCAAACTACCATTTATGTAACCATTTTCATTCCATAAATTTTTGTTCCCAATTTATCATAATAATTGGAATTGATTCTGTTTATTTATCATATAAGCTCAAAAGCTGCTAAAAAAACAAAATCCAGTTATCATCATGTTAACGAAACAAACCGATTACACATATTTTAACTATTTTATTCCATGTAATATTATCTCAATAAATCACTACAATTTATAATCTATTACAAGGTTTTTAATTTTTCCAGATAATAAAAAAAGGAAAGAAAATAATTTACATGTAAAACCAATTAACATGGTTAAACCCAAGTATAACCAAAATTAATTTTATTCAATGGAACCATGTTTATTTTTTCTTAAGTTACCAACTAAGCATAAACTTTTGAAACACCCCTTTGGTTTTCACAAGTCTAGGCCTCAATGCCAATGGACCCAAGGGGGTCCAAAGTAAGGTCCATACATGTACAATACATCAATTTATCCAATTGTATAGGTCATACGCATGACATAATGGTACAATCACTCATATTGAACATACCATGATAATTTTAAACATACAATTATGGATATGTTTTATACCACTTACCTCAAATGTACCCCAATCCAAGAAAGGTTTAATAGCCCTACCCACATTGCAGAAGTCCATTATACCTTTCCTCAAGTGTCTTTCATTCCTATCTCATTCCAAATAAACCCAATGAATTAATTATAATTAAATTATAATTAATTAAATTATCACAAGGAACCTCACACCCAACATTGAAATACAAAAACACACCAAAAGACTTACTGTAGAATGATATCTAGCCAGAACAATGACCAACCATCCAAGGGTGGTCTGTAGTGCACTTCTAACTCCATCCTAGGAAAAGCCTTTTAACGGATCTCCCTTATACGGTGCATTCATCAATGTAGGATACCCTCTATCCAAATAGATCTAAGATATCTTCTTTAATAATCAAAAACTATGTCCACAAAATCAGATCCTAACTCATGAAAAGAATCAATAATTAATTAATTATAACACTTATAATTAATTGATTGATTAAATATAGGCTTAAAATATTGCCAGTTAACTCACCATGAAACTCCCTCACACCAAAACCATCAGCATTAGGGTGAGTTATACTCTTGAGGAAACCCTGGATCAAGGTTACATAAAATAACCAATTAATTATACCAATTCAATAGCTAATAAAAATAATTCTGGTAAAAAAAATTCTTGGGAAATATCAAAATTGAGTCATACCTCAACGGATTGACATTAAAAAACAAAATGAAATCATCTAGGGATCCATTCATTCAAGGTTGTAAGTAATATTTGATGAAAACCAATGATTCTCCATCCAATTTTTCAATCTAGATTTTTTTATGGCCAAAGGATGAAAAAGATGGAATAGAAAAGGAAAATTACAAGGATTTAAAAGGTTAGGAATCACTGAGAGGAATCCATCATAATTGATGGTGCTTTAATCGGATGACATATGAGTTATAAGGATCTCCCATAATCCCAAGACTCCATCTATAATCCCTTTATGAGTAATTGTATCGAAGGGATGAAATATTAAAGGGTTTTCAAAATAATCATGTCATTTAAAAGTTTTCCAAAATAATCCATTAAGGTTTAACAATGTGTAAAATAAATTCACATCATAAAAAACATGGGAAAAAGTGACTTACTGGAGCTGGCCAACTAGTGTCATGGCATGACACATATTTTCACATAGTGAAAATTTGGTCCATGCCCCCGAGCCCTGATTTTCAAATCCTAAAACTATATAATTTCACCCCATGAAAACTTTTCACATCATGAATCATATTCATGATGTGTATTGACTCTTGGGTATTTTTTAGCAGCCTTTCATGCCTGTTTCCTCTCTGGTGGTCTCCCGAACCCCTGATAGTTCCTCTGGAATATATAACTCAACCAAAAACACCATGTTTGGAAGCTCAAATTCCCAAAACCTCATTCTAATTCCTGGATTTTGAAATGAATCATCTACAGATAGAGAAATTTTAAATTCCTTCAAAAATTATCAACCCGTAAGAATGCAAGTTCTTACAAAATCAATCTTAGATGATGTGGATTTCGGTTAGCTTGGTTAAAAGGGATCCAAAGAGGATGAACAAATTGGTTTTCATATAAATTAATTAATTTATGTTTCTTTCTTGAATTAATGGGTTTCAATCATTTTTAGTGAAATTTATAGATTAATTTGAATGGTAAATTATGTATTTTATATGTTAAGGGTCCATGTGGATATTGGGGATTGTGAGGCAGTGGATTATTTTCATTATGGGAAAATGGTTTCATGGAACACCACTAAATCATTGGAATCTTGAGTAAGACTCAGTATGTGGTCTTATTTGAGTAATATGAGAGGGGCTTGTGAGTGTTAGTGTTTAGCAGAGGGTGGATATCAAGCGAGATTGTGATCATGAATCGATGATGAGGGAAGTTCTATAGTGGGTATCATGCCATAGATATGAAGGATATATTCCCTAAATCTTGATGTGTGTGTGTGTGTGATATATAATATATTTCATGAAAATTGTGATTTCTGTGCATGGGGTTTATCATTCCATGAAGCTTTATTAGCTGAATAATAAATTATTATCATTCGAGTAATTCATCTCTATATAGGCTATCACATAATGTTTTATTTTATATGATAAAATTCATATGGGAGTCATGCATACAAGGCATAAATTGGTCTATGAATTTAATATATATTCATTCATATGATGCATTACTTGACTGATAATTAATGATTTGGTTAATATCCTTGGGACTTTATAAAGATCATTGTGATGCAATGGCAGGTGATGGTTAAATATTCATACAATACAATTTCAAAACTCCCATGAACCTGATGCTCTCTTTATCCTACCTCCTTAGCACCATGATATGTGAGAAGATCATGGAGGATGGAGACACCTACATATATTATGTTTGATTCATCCTAACTCATGGATACACCATATAGAGGATATTTCTTTTAGATTACCTTATGTTATCTTCATCAAATACACAAGAAGATGAAGATGTGGCAGAAGATCTCCAGTGAAAGATATGAAAAAATTTACATTATTTCTTTATTTTTAGTTTTTACACAATCTCACTTATTATTAAATGGAGATATTGGTTAAATGATTTAAATTACTTCTCCTTAATCTAATAAATGTTATTAAACTATTTCAAATATTTATAGTGGTTTCATAGTGATCCATCACTCAAGATTTTGAAATATTTTTTGAAATGACTAAAATATAGAAAAAAGAAAACTATCTTTTCATGCCTAAATAATACAGGTATAACATGTTACCCTTACATAGAAGGGTTTTATGTAAGGTTCATCATGAACTATCCCTATGTGGATGGGTCTACATAAGGGTCATTGGGGCTTACCCTTACATAAAACCCTTCTGTGTGAAGGTCATCTAAGATTACCCTTACATATAAGGCTTTTATGTAAGTTTCATTAAATAATACCTTCACATAGAAGTTTATTTTGTAAGATTCATTAGAGATTTCCCTTATAGAGTCATCCCCTATTACCAATACATAGATTGGTCAATATATGGGTCATTTTAAGTTACCTTTATATAGTCGGTCTAAGTAAAGGTAACTGATGTGTTTACCTTTATATATCTAAACTGTGTAAAGGTAATTTATGTATGACCTTTATGAAAATAACCAATATAAATGTAAAAGATTTTATCTTTACACAGGTGACCCCTACTGTGTAATGATAAAGGTAGACTTAAAAATTTATATTTTATTAAGTTTGATATTTATTTATAAATTTTTTATAAATAATAATAAAATGTATTTTAGGGATGTTTAATAATTAATAATAAAAAATAGTTAATTAACTATAAATGGATTATAACTAATTAATATGTATTAAATAAAAATGTGTTAATAAATATTCTTTAAATATGAAATGTTGATATTTAAAATACCTTTTCCAATTTTATATGGAATGGTTAATGGATTATAAATAAAAGGGTTTATTTTAAATCTAAATAAATAATTTATAATTTATTTATAAATTACTAAAATAAGGATAATTTTTTTTATTTATGAATTTTTCATAATAACTTAATTTGAATTGTTCGAATTAAAGGAGTTTTATTTTGGAAATTCTTTAAACCACGTCAAAAGAAGTTTTGATGATTAAATTTATTAGATATTTAAATTATATTAAGTATATGATATTTAATTATGTACAATGTTTGCATAATTGTTGTTAAATTATTAAATTTTTATGATTCTTGAAATATCACAATACTTAAATAAAATGTCATATAATGAATATGAAAGATTTCAAATTAGAATATTTATAAACAATTTATAAATAATAATAAAATGTAATTTTGGGATATTTAATAATTAATAAAAACATATTAATTAATTAATTATAAAGTTTTTATAAATAATTAATATTTTTTTATAAAACATTTATTATAAATATTCTGTAAATATTAAGAGTTAATTTTTAAAATTCATTTTAAAAAATTATATGGAATGTCTTATGATCTAGAAATAAATTTTTTTTATTTAGAAATCATAAAGGAAATTTATAAATTGTTTATAAATTACCAAATAAGGTGAAGAAATAAAAAAAAATTATATTTGAATTTTTAATTTTTCAAAATTATTTACTTTGAATTATTCAAATTAAAAAGTGGGACTTATATGGAACATTATTTAAACATCATAAAAAGTGTTTTGATATTTGAAATGATCTTGGCTTAAATATTGTTTAAGCATATTATATTTTGATTATGTAAAATGTTTACATAATATTGGATTATAAAATAGTTATTAGTTTATAATAATATCATATATTTAAAATTACATATAATAAATATGAAAGAGTTCATAATTATTGAGTATAAAAGGGTTTATATTTAATATTATGGAATGTTCATAATGTTAGCTACTTTATAAATAGGTTTATAGTTAGTTTTTATTTTTTAATTGTTCATAAATAATTATACCATGTTTAAATATTTTAATTATCCATTTATTTAAAGTTTATTCTCTTCTTTATTCCTATTTATAAGTTATTTATATTATGAATGTGTGTGATTGGGTTAAACTACTAAACTAATTCTAAGAGATAGAACCTTAAATTTCATACTAATTAAGACTCCATAAAATTTATTCTTTCGTCAACCATAGCCTCGATTTGTAATTGGAGTTATTAGATTAATTTCATTAGTTTGTAATAGTTTGTTTATATTAGGTTTTAGGATTATTATGAATTTAATTCTCTCTTGAGTAAAGTTTCTCTGAGTAGAGGGACTCGGGGTTAAACCACCTACTGGCCTGAAGGATTATGCCTTATTCTAGAAAGGTTAATGGGGTTAGTTATCCATCATTCTAGGCTTACTCAAATAGATATTGTCAATCTTATATAACTGTTTGAAATTACATGAAGAGTTCATGTACCTTATACATATGATGCATTTAGATATGTATGAATATGTTTGGATTCTATTTTTGGATGAGTAATATATATTTTTGGTTTTATAAAGAGTTAAACATTAATATGGTGTGAACACATTAATTTTGTGGTTAGAAAAGGAATTTTAAAAACTAAAGTGCTTAAAAATGCATACATAAAAGGAAATAACCTGAGATAAGATATTGATATTAAATTCCCATCAAATATTTAGTATTATATTTATTTTAAAGTGGATATTATCAAGGCCTCAAACGTCTAATTAGGTAACTTCAAACCAAAGTTTGGTTCTCTTGGATTATCATGTATAAGGCAAGAAAGTTATAGGTGACACTAGAACATCCTTGGGCAGTTTTATGCCAAAATGGGGTGCCCTTAGATTATCCTTTGTTAGCTTATTCTTGGAATTTTTATTAGGTTACACTGGCTGGTAAACCCCAAGAGTTGGGATTTTAGGGGGATAGTGTTGAGTATTATTTATATGATGAATATGGACAAAGAGTTTTTCACTCAAACATCTATGAATCACAACTATTTTGATTAGGATGAATCTCCAGCTAATTAACTAAGGTGGTGATTTTCACACCAAATAGGGTTCATTCCTTAGTGAAATATGGATCTTGGACCACTAATGGGTATGATGAATTTAAAAAGGGCTCATCATTTTTAGTGGTTTCCCATTTAATAAAATTACTTATTAATTGGTAATAAAACACAATACTCATATGATAAAATCTTCTATTGTAGATAATTACATCATTATTATCAAACTAAACTTTGAGGTTAAACCATGAAAATCTTAATGTAAACAAATCTTATGACCAATAATATAAGAAAATTTATTAAGGAAATTTTTTTAGAGCATCATATTCTTGAATAAAACAATAATTGATGTTTTTTAACATGTGAATATAGATACTTATATAAGCATAGAGTGATTCCTTTAGGGTTTCAAAGTCATTATATTTAAGTGGACCAAAGGAAATTTCACCTCCACTCATATAATCAATAATATTGGATGTGTTAAATATGTTTAATATGATTAAGTATGGTAATGATATGAAGAGACTAAAGATTTATTTAAGACTTAATCTAGTTAATAAATTAATTCAATTATTATCTATGGAAATGTTCCGAAAATGTGAATAAATTCAATAAAATATTGTCAGATATTATCAAAGTGTTGGGAATATATTAACTATTATAATATTTCCAAGTTATTCTCAAATTATTAGGAATAGATTAACTAGGCATGTTATTTCAATATTCTAGTGCTATATAGACAATGCAAGTGGGAAAAAGTTCAAGCCATAAGAATTAAGTAGGTTAGAATAGTCCAATAATATTTCTGTAAGTAGAATTTTGAGATCATTGAAACCTAAAGATTTTATCTAGAAGAAGTAATGATTACATTAGAGAGAAGTTTTTGGGATACCTAAAGAATTTGGTGAAACTCTATAGAATTTACATGGTAGGTATTAATGTGATAGAAATAATTTCTTAGGATTTGAAGGGTATATTATACTGAATGTATACTTCACAAGTGTTGTGAATATACAAGAATTTAAATTCAAAATAAGAATTGATAGAGAATGAAGTTTACATTCTAATAATAAATCAAAAGATTTTTAAATCAATGGATTGAATTTAAAATAATTTATAAAGATAAAATGAATTTAATTAAAGGATGTGTATCTTTAATTATTTTCTATTATTTAATAAGAGAATGTTTTCACTAAAAAAGAGTTGTTATAAAAAAAATTGAGATGATTAATTATATACACATGGTTTATGAATCATCGGATTCTATAACATGTTTTTAAAAGGGATACAAGGATAAAAATGTTTTATCCAATATAAATTATTTATCCATATTCTTGTTAAATTATAAGGTAATGTCTTCACATGTCCCATTTGTGGTATATTTTAATAAAATATTTTTTTCAAAAGGGAAATTATCCAAACACATATAATAGAATATATAATATTGAAATAATTATTTATTTGTTAAATATTCCTACTAAAAGAAAATAAATGTTATTTCTTAAACATAAAGATGTTTGTATATATTAGAAATATATTATGGGAAAATAGTGTCTAAGAGACTAGTGGTATTATTCTTGGACTTAGAGAATTTCAAAGTTAACAAATAAAGATTAATTGATTTTTCACTATATATATCTTAAAATAGTTTAGGATATGTGGTGGTAATAATGTAAAAGGTTACATTTATTTACCATGTGAAAGTGAATATCACTATTTTCTAAAGGATTATATTAGCCCAAATAAAAATAAGATTAAACTTGTTATATTAAAATGGGTTTTAGGGTATGATGATAAAGATAAATGTAAATATTTATATTTAGTTACCATAATGAATTAAATTTCATGTAAGAGTTTAGGATATTCTAGTAAAGTAAATAGTGAAATTATTTGCAACAGATTTCAACTAAAAAATTGATGTAAATGGTTCCAAGGACGATTATGATGAACTTAGAAATATTTATGAGTAGAAAATAGAAGTTGACATTATAAAATTTATTGTTGTGAATTTAAGGAGTTTTAATACATTCAAAAAACTGAATGTTAGGAAAATCATTCCTAAGTATAACCATTATTTAAACTTCCATTCTTCATATATGTTAATCACTAAATATTTTGTGGATAATTTTATCTAATTTTAACATAGATATGTGGTAATAATTATAAACATATTTAATGAGTTAACAAAAATCCCAAAAAGTGCAGCATACATAAGGACGATCTAGAAGACAAGTGCTTATGTTGGGTTTGTTAAGTATTTTTAAATGAGTTTAATAATATAAACTTTTTAACATTCTCAGTTTTTAATTTTTCTAAAAACCAATTTTGGATTTAACTTATAAGTTCTCTTTGTGTAAAATTAATAATTTTTCAATTTTTTTTACCCCTACGTATGGAATAGAGCCTACATAAAGGTAAGCACACTCTACAATTTTACAAGATAGTTTTTTGGAGTTGTATAAGGGTAACTCTAAAATTTTAAGGGTTACATGAGTCTAAAAAACTATGTCATAAGGGAGGGAGGAAGTTTTATATGTTTTCTAAATTTATTTTTGATTCTTCAATTGTTGTGTAAAGGTAACTTTTTTCAAAAGGTGTCATAAGGGTAACCTAGCTTCTATGTAAGGGTAGGTTTGATTTCCATAAGGGTAGCTCCTTGGATTCAAAGTGTTATGTAAAGGTAATCGCTCATTTTTAAAGGATGCATAATGGTATACTTATTACTCTCACATGACATATATGATCTATATAAGGGTAAAACCATGTCACCCTTATGTAGCACCATTTTTTTTGGTAAAGTGTTTTTTAACCTATTTTATTATTTTTCCTTTCCAAACATGAACCTATTACACATTTTCAGGGTTTTAAAAGCCTAAAATCATGGGAAATCAATTCCTTAAATAATTTAAAATTGATAACATAGATTTTTTATGTTTCATAATTCTTTTTAATTAAGACGTGATTAAAATACAAATTAATTTTTGAATTTAATTTTGGGTTTTCAATGCTACAAACTAGAAGATGGAATGATTTCTTTTAGAATACTTGAACCTTAGATTCATTCTATTTTGACATTCTCTTGAGTATGGGTAGTTTGAATTTCATAAATCCAAGATCTATGAAGTTTCTTTTATCAAACAAGGTTCTTATTGTGGTTCTAGGAATGGCATAACTCTCTCTCTCTTCCCTTATTTAGTGCTACAGTTTAAAGGGGATAATTTCCATGTATCATTTTGTGTAAAATTTGTAAATTTAGTTCTTACTAAGTATTCTAGAGAATTTAAAATAATTATTAAATGTTATAAATTCATAATTATCAAAAAATATTAACAAATTATTTCCAAATGATTATCTTAGATTATTCTATAGAGATAGAATATTATCACATGTGGTGTAATAATTTTTCTTTGAGGAATAAATGGTTAGAAGTTTTTTTAGATTAATTTGATAATTTTGAAATTATATAGGTGAGATAAAATTTTATCATGTAGTGTTTCTATTTCTTTTAGAAACAATATAAGTGGAATTAGTTTATGAATCCTTAGGGAGTGGTTTAAACCAATTAATACACGAGAATGTTTTAGGTGATGAAACTCTTGATAAAACTTTATGTTTAAATCCAAAATCTTGACTTAGGAAGTTCCTTAAAATCCAGGGCCCTTGTAAACACTTATTTCTTTGATATGATTCTTTTGATATAATTACTTATTTGGACATGATTTATAGTAATCGCATATGGGTTTGGTGTAGCCCATGAGACCTGTATATGATGATTGATTCCATGAGTATTCTTATATGTCTTGTTATCTAGGTTTGATTTTGATCACATGTATTTATATGTTTCTACTAATTCTCATGATGACATGATATATTCTACAGTACATTCACTGCCCTTTTATATGTGATTACAATGATTTTGTAGGCTATGCTTTGGTACTCGGGATAGATGGACCATTGAGATGGTTATCCCTTAGGGTGGGAGTGATCATGGCATGAAATTATGATGATGATGGTACCAAACATAGGGTAAGGGAATAATGGCCTTCAGGCCCAACTCATTGTAGTGGCATATGGGGTAATACAACATTGTAGTCTAACCCAAGGTGTAGATATCATATGAAGGCCTTGAGGTCTAACTTGTAAAGGAGATGGGATGTGATGGAACTATAGCTTGATCTAAATCGTTCCCTTGAGACTATTGAGAGATATGTTTTCATCATTGTGGGTAGATCTTGGTCACTTCTGACATCCCTATGATTACCCTTTTGGAAAAAATCCTAAGTAGGTACGATCGAGGCTCATGGTGGATTTTTTAGCACATGAATGATCTGTATATGATTTTTTATGATTGTTTACATATTTATTATTATCATGGAATAAACCTATCATACCCATGAAAATAGGTTAAGGACACATTGTTGGTGTCCTACTTGGTTTATTATTCACACCATGAACAGTAATATTGATGCACATGTAGACTTCATATATAGGGATCTGGGTAAGGGGAAGGGTCCCATGGAAAACAACTGGGCAGTGGAGCATGGGGCTGGTAGTGGGACTAGGGTGGACTTTGGAGGATTTATATAGTTTTTTTTATCTTCTTTAAATTATACTCTAGTTTGGCTTTCCACACTAGAATCCCATTTTATTTATTTTTGTATTACATGCATGCCTTATGTTTTTACATTATGATTCTTTATCTTCTGCCTTAATTACTCTAATTTTTTTGTATTTTATTTATATTTTTGGTTTATAGATATTATACTAAGGGTATAGTCTCCCCATTTCTAGTGTCTATACCCTTGATTCTAGTTTTTATCCTCTTTCATATGGGAAGGCATGCATGAGGTCTTGTGGCTCTCCAGATTGGACCTGATGGTTTGGGTCGGGGTGTTACAAAATGGTATTACATAAAAAATTATTCTTTTCTTTTTAATAACCTAGGACATGGTAGAAAAGAGATAGGATTTGTGGGACTTTGGTATGGGAGTTTTCATATTTCTAGCCAACTCATGTATAATAGATCACCAATTTACCATTGGAATTATTTCTATTATATTTTTATTTGATTTGGGTGAATTCATGCATCATTAATAGGCACAAAGGGTCACATTCCATATATATACATGTTTTTTGTTTCATAGTAGTTATTTAATTTGATTCCTTGATTTTTTATATTTTTTCAGGATAAACATGTATTCTTTGATTGAGTGTCATGCCTTTATTCTATGCTGATGTGATATATCTATTTTTGTATTTAATAGTTTAACTTGAGAATTTTGTTATGTTTAGTATATATATGATTGTGAATAATGTGTAGGGATGGAGAACCTTGAGTAGTGATATGAGGGATATATCTTGGGATATGGGTATCCTATAAGGAGAACCTTTTTGTGATCCCATAGACTATTTAGGATTTTTCTTAATGGCTTTAGATGTATTAAAATTTCTTTTAGAATTTTATAAAAATTCCACCTTGAAGACGATTGAATGCTCCCACTAAGTATGACATGCTAGTCCCACCATAGGCTATGAAAGAGGATTCACATGAGTATACTCTCGCACCTACTAAAGTGATTCAGGCATTAGAGACACTTCAGCCTGTAGTGTTTCAAATTATACTTTCCCATGGTAGAGGAGGATATAAGGACTTGGTTGTCAACACTCATGACTTATAACTCTATAATCCTCCAAATATTCAAGGAATTCGGGTACCACAAGATGTTGAGGACTGGTTATAAATCATCAATGTAATATTCGACTTGGTTGATACATCAGAGGATAGATGATCCAAGCTAGTGGTGCTTAGGCTCTAGGGATTCACTAGGCAATGGTGGGGCATGATGGGATAGGCTGGTACAAGAGGGTGCCTCCTGGGATGACTAAAAGAACCTGTTCTTTAGGGAATTATTTCCCAATATATTGACACTGGACTATTCTAGGAATTCATGGAGATTTAGTAGATATCCATGACCATATCATCATACATCACTCATTTCATCAAGAAACTTTATATCACTTCTCTCTTACATAGAAATGAGGCACAAAAGTCTAGGAAGATTGAAATTGTACTTCATCCTAACATCAAAAGTAAAGTTAGGATTTTTGACCAAATGAAATACCTGGAGGTTCTGTGCAAGTCCTTGACTATTGAGAAGGACTTGGAGGAGGATCAAGTAGTTTGTCTTCTTCCAACCTTCAATAATCACGTGGGTGGAACTCCTAATATTGATATGAGTTTCACTTTTAGTAGCAAGAAGAGGAAGACCAAGAATATGAATTAGAGTAGTGGTAGGAAGGTTGGGAATAGTATGGATTCTTTATCCCTATGGGAGGAGTTCGACAATCATTAAACTTTTGGAAGGTCATACATTATCACAGGCATTTTACAGAACCTCATAGAAATTATCTATGGTGTGGAAAGGTGGGTAATATTCATAAGTGCTGCTCATATCCTTGAGGTTAGGTTTTTATAAGGGTATAGTATAGACACAATCTATGACCCATGGACAAGGTCAACCCAAGTATATGTAGTGGATCATACTCCAGTGGATGGTGTTGAGGGTTCATCTAACATTTGAGATGTGGTCTTGATCGCTTCTATATTATCTACTACTTTGTTTGATATTGTTGTTTCCTATTCCTTTATATTTTCCTAAATAATATTGTACTTTAATTACTAGTAAATTTATTTTTTATGTTTTTGTCCCTTTATACACTTTTGGGTATGAAATTGGACCATATTCAGTGATTCCTAGAGTTTCCTGTATTCATTGCTTATTATGGACATCTATGGGACTTTTTGATTCTAGAGATAATGAGATTTTATGTGATTCTTGGAATCGATTGGTAGAATAGTTTTAAATATCACATATATTTCTATTAGAGATTGGTATCATTTACCTAACCCAATGGAGAGACGTTTATGATGACCAGTGAATGGGAGTTGGCAACTGGTAGAGTGGGTCCTAAAATGAGTTGTCTTGGGACGATTATGGCACAAATTGTAGGCTGGGATCTTTTAGCTAGATCAGTGGTAGCCCCATCATCTTTTCCTATAGTTTTTAATATCTATCAAGATTTCTTATTGGATAACTTCACAGGTCATCCCCTTGATAGAAGAGTTGAGTTCAAGATATAACTTATTCCAAGTGTGCATCCCGTTTTAATACCCCCCACCTATTATATGGTTTCAGTAGAGTTGAAGTAGATTAAGTTGTATCTCAAGGTCTTCGAACATAAGGGATTTATTAGTATAAGTACTTCACTATGGGGTGAACCTATCTTGTACACCAATAAGTTAGGTGTTAATATTTAAATGTGTAGAGATTACCAAAATATGAATCGAGAGATTGTGAAAAAAATACTATCTTCTACCCTAGATCAATTATCTCTTTGATTTGTTTTGGGGAGCCTGGTGTTTCTATAAGGATTTTCTCTGATCAGGCTACCACCAATTATGGGTTAGAGAGGAGGATATTCTAAAGATAGTGTTTAAGATAAGGTATGGGATATATGAGTATATTGTGATGTCATTTGTACTGACAAATATATTGAAATTGTTCATGGCTCTCATGAATATGATCTTTCACTCATACCTTGAGTATTTCATAGTGGTTTTCATTGAAAATAACCTCATTTACTCACTAACCCTAGAAAAACATGTCATAAATATCTAGATATTCCTTAGTACACTTCAAGAACATCATCGTTATGCTAATCTATTGAAGTTTCACATTTGGATTCAGGATGTAAAATTATTGGGGTGTGTGGTTTCTAAGATAGGTATATCTAGATACACAAAGAAATCAGAGGTGGTGATGCCTTGGAAACATCCCTAGAATGCATTTTAGATCAATAACTTTCTAGTTTTAGTGGGATAATATTAGTGGTTTAACTAGGACTTCTCCCATTTATCAACACCCATAACTATGCTGATGAATAAAAGGGTGAAGTTCCAATGGTCAAACCATTGTGAGGAGGTTTTTCTTGAGATGAAGGTGTTGTTTAATACAACTCTAGTTTTGGTTCTCCGTGATCCCGGAATCTATTATATTGTATATTGTAATACATCAGGATTTATTTTTGGGGTAGTATTGATGTAGAGGGGGAAGGTAGTATCTTATGGGTCATGTTAGCTATGACCTCATGAGTGAAACTATATTACACATTACTTGGATATGTAATTTGTAGTCCATTATTATAAGTGTTAAAAACACTATATCATTAGTAATATATTTTTTTCTAAATAGACCACAAGAGTATTTAATATGTATTCACACATAAGGACCTCAATTTGAGGTAGAGGTGTTGGGTAGGTTACTTGAAGATGTTATACTTTTAGATGACCTATTCACAAAGTAAAGGTAACATCATTTCATATGATATTAGATATAATACATGGGTAGCTCAGGATCTTGGTGAATGGAATTTAGAGGAATAGTGGCTTCTGATGAGATTATTGGATTATTGGAGGATGGATGCTTTCAAGAACTAGGGATTGATGAAATTTTCCACATTGGTGTTCACATATTCCTTAGTTGACTGGGTGAAGGATAGTTAGGAAATCGACCCAAAGTATGTTTTGATGCAAGAACAGCTAGCATATGGTGACCCATTACTTGGGAGGTCACTATATAATGATGATACAATCCAATTACAGGGGATAGTTATAGTCTCTACATCCATTAGGTAATATATAATGAGATAATTCCATACCTATAAGTGGATTGTGCATCCTAGAGTGAAAAATATGTACCATGGAGTTAGGCGGAAGTTCTAATGGATATGGATAAAGAGGTACATTATTGGATTTGATTCACAGTTACTTAATTGGAATAGGATAAAGTTCGAGCACCAAGGTCCTATTAGTTTACTCCATCCACTTCTAGTTCTCGTGTGGAAGTGGGAGGACAACATGATGGACTTTTTCATGGGGTTACCCAGGACCTCGAGGTGTCATAACACTGTTTGGGTGATTGTTGATTATTTTAGGAAAGTTTATCATTTTTTACCAGTTTATGAGACTCACTCAATATATGATATTGGAAAGCCATATGTATGTGATATTTTACACTTATATAGAGTTCCCTTGAGTATTTTATCTAAAAAAGATGAATTATTTATGTTGTGGTTTTGGAAGGGATCATAGAATGACTTAGGGGATCAGCTAAGAATGATCAAAACATACCATCCTCTGATATAAATACAGTTTGAAAATATGGTTCATATATTAGAGGATATGCTTTAGTTTTACATCCTTGACTTTAGTGGAGCATGGGATGACCACATTACCTTGGTTGAGTTGACATATAATAATAGTAATATGTCTTTGATTCGTATAGAACCTTATGAGTCTCTTTACGGTAGTTTATTTCATTAACCTATTTATTGGCATGGGGCTGGTGAGGTAGTAGTTTTGGGTCCCAGTATGGTACATTAGAACCTCTGAGAGAGAGTATAAAATTCAGGCTAGTTTTTGGGAGTTTCGTAAGGGTAACTCTAAAATTATAAGTGTTGTGTATGGGTAAAAATCCATTGTGTAAGATTAGGATGAATTTTTTATACACTATTTAAAGATAATTTGGAATCTTAAAGAATGGTGTAATGGTAACCATGTTTTTCAAAAGGTTACATGAGGGTAACATAGCCGCTGCATAAGGGTAGGTTCGAGCTATATAAGAGTAGATCCTTATATTAAAAGGATGTCTATAGGAAATCCCTAATTTCTAAATAAATGGTAAAATTATTACCCTCATGTGACAATTATGAAATTAATAAGGGTAAAAACATTTTTCCCTTATGTAGTTCCCTTTTTGGGGGGGAAGTCTTTTCTAACCATTTTTTTTTCATTTTCTATTGGCTTTCATGAACCTAAAACGTTCATTTATGGTTTTGAAAGCCTAAAATTATGGGAAACCAATTCCTTGACTCGTTTAAAATTTTAAACTCTTATTTTGGAAGGTTTTTAAAACTCATAAATTAAGAAAATATTAAAATAAAATTAATTAGTGAATTTAATTTGGGGTTTTCAACACTAAAAACTAGAAAGTGGAATGATTTCTTTTATAATGCATAGAACTTTTTTCCTTCGATTTTAATCTTCTATTGATTCCAAGGTGTACAGGTTTCCTAAATCAAATATCTATGAATTTTTCTTTGATAAAACGAGGTTCTTCTTCTAGTTTCAAGCATAGTAGAACCCTCTCTCTCTCCTCCCTTCATAAGTGGTGTAATTTTAAGGAGATAATTTATTGGTATCATTTTTATGTGAAATTTGTAGATATAGATCTTCCTAAGATTTTTGGAGAATTATAAAGAATTTTTAAATGGTATAAATCCAAAATTATCAAATAATAATAAGAAAAAGAATACCACATTCTTATTTCAGATAATTATAAAGATATAGAATATTATCTCATGTGGTTTCATAATTATTATTTAAGGAATAAATAGTTAGTACGTGTTTTTGATTAATTCAATAATTTGGAATATTCCTTTTCAAAATAATAGTATTGGAATTGATTATAGGAATATTTGTCAAGTTGTTTGAATTGATTAATATGAAAACATGTTTCAATTGAAGACACTCTTGAATAACCTTGATGTTTTTGTGTAATATATTGAGGTAGTAAGTTCCTTACCATTTTGGGCCCTTGTAAACAATTTTTTCCTTGATATGTTTCTTATGTTTTCATTTCTTATTTGAACATTATTGATAGTGATTTTATGTGGGTGCGTGTGTAGCCCGTGAGTCCTGTATATGATGATTGATTCCATGAGAATTTTTATATAACTTTTTATCCATGTTTGATTTTGATCTCATATATTTTCATGTTGATAATTATTATCATGATGGAATGTTATATTCTAAATTTACATTATCTACCCTATTATGTGTGATTACCATGCTTTTGGAGGCTATTCTTCGGTACTCGAGACAGATGGTCCATAGAGATGGTTATCCCTAAGAGGGGGAGTTCACATGATGTGAGATGATGAGGACGATGATGGACCCAAATGCAGGGAAAGGGAATTAAGGCCTTGAGGCATGAAATTTGGTGGTTTTATATGTGGTATGATGGCCTTGTGTCTTGACCCAAGGCATAAACATGGTAATATGTCCTTAAGTCCTAACCTATGAAGGATATGGGATGTGACTGCCTTATGGCATGATATAACTTATTTCCTTGAGACTTCCAAGAGATATTTTCTCGATCCTTGTGGGTAGCTCTTCATCACTTCTAACATCCTTACGATTACCCTTTTGGAATAAAGAAAAAGAATGTATATTCAGGGATCATGGTGGCTTGTTTAGTACATGAACACTCAATATATGATTGTTTATGATTGTTTTCACATTTATTGTTATCATGGAATACACTTTTTATACCTATGCACACATGATAAAGACCCATTAGTGGTGTCCTGTTAGGTTTATTACTCGCACCCCACATGGGAATCTCATTTCTCTTTTAGACTTCATGTATAGGGATATAGGTAAGAGCAAGGAGATTATGGCAGACAACTAAAAAATGAAGCATGGGGCTAGTAGTGGGATTAGGACAAACTCTAGAGAATTTCTGCAGAGTTTAATTTAAACATATTCTTGAACTTATAATATGGGTTTGATTTCCACATTAAGATCCCATTTTATTTATTTTTGTATGAAATTCATTCCATCTATTATTACATTATGATTATTTATCATCCTCCTTGATTACTTTGAGTTGTTTTATATTTTATTTATATTTTTTGGTATGACTATGATACTATGGGTATTGTCTCCCCATAGGTGGTGTTTGATCCCTTAGTGTTAGTTGACAGCCTCTTGTATATGGTAAGATGCTCATAAGGACTTCTGTCTCTCCAGATCATACTTTGTGGTTTGTGTTAGGTAATTACAAAATGTATCTTATAAAAATACATGCCCATTTTATCATTATTCCATGTTATCTAAATAAATGTGTGTGTGTGTCTATATTTCATGAGTAATGATAATTAGCCTCTCAAATTATGACAATTATGTTATCCCTAACAGATGTCCATAATGGAGTATTATAGTTTATAAATAAATTTAAATGTTAGTGTGATTAGGATTCTCTTATAGAGATACAGAATATGGTCATGAGGTACAAAAAGGTGTTTTTGTACACTAGATGACCGACTAAATATACCACGTGCAGTATTTTACACAAAGTATTTTTTATAATAGGGGTGAAAGGATTATATTTGGGTTCCCATTACCTAAGTATGGGGATATTTTTAGCATGATAACCTTCATACTTTGATTCCCTACTTAAAAAAGTCAAAATATGAACATAGCCAATACAAGGGTGGTTGCGTATGTTGCGGGTCATATCTTCTATTAGAGATCAACTAGATATGGGATTTTTTTATCATATGTTGATTATAACATCTAGACCCTCAATATATATAGACTAAGGATTGTGCATCTAATAAGTGTATTTTATGCATGTATTTTAGGGTGTTTTAATATAGTAATTTATATAATTTAATTGATAATCTTTTCAATTTTTAGACCATTTTACTTGTTTGGTATTGTTTGGAAGGATACAATAGATATTTTAAAAAAAGGAGTAAAAATAGATGAATTTTAAGAGTAAAATAAACCTCACACCATGTCACGAAGTGACGTAGTGTGACACCCTAAAATAATAAGTCTTACCATGATGAGAGATGCCTATGGAACACTCTTGGGGGTTGAAATTGAAGAAACAGAACAAAACAGATCTTATAGCACTAGAAACTGGAGATTTACATCATATAAAAATTATGTGATATGAAAAATTGTAGTCCATAAACCCAATACATGATGTGAAATTAAGAAAAGTGTGTGAAAAAATTCCCCATGCATTACACATTGTGTAATCATTACAAAATGTGTATGTGTCTTATAGACCAAAAAAATGGTGATTTTGACAAAATTTAATGTGGACATACATCTGGATGACCTGAGGCACCATTGATGACATGAGACTCATTAATGACCATATTAATGTCCAATTAAAGATACCCCAAGCATCTCTAACCCCTATAAATAGGTTTCTAGGGTGCCAATCCAAAATTCATTCAGGAGATTTCACTGATGGGATCATGGAATGCTACTTCTATGATGAGTTAAATAGGATGTTTATTTTCCTACTCCCTCATGGCTAGCATGAGGGGGTAGACCTCATGAAAAACAATATTAATGAAGAGGTGTTGATTGTATTGAGGTATATTATTTTTTAATGAAATTAATTTTAGGTATTTTTCTAAAACCCTAATTTCTTAAGTCTATTCTTTGATTTACCATTAATGACCATTGTGTGATCACTGAGGAAGTTATTCTTTTAATGCATTGAATAGAAGAAAATTATTAACATGACCATTGAGAGGATTATTTTCTATGTTTAAAAATGGTTCTGATTTACAAATTCATTGAATACTCAAAGTAACATGACCATTTGGAAAAGGGAACAATAGTGATTTTGGGGGTTTTCTTCCATGACCATTGGATTCAGCTAAACTCAGTTCCGAAAAACATGATTGATATTTTATTATATTATGAACTAATCAATCATAAACCTAGATTTTTAATTTCCAAGAACATTTTTGTAACGTCCTGGATCAGGGTGCCACGCAACGGGTGCCCCGAACCCGGTTCGCCACGTGACCTCAAGCGCATTTCCCCAAACGCCAGAGACTGTCGACTAGCAGCGAGGGCCCAGGTCTGATAGTGGGGAAACTATGCCCTCATTTTTCAAAGTGTAGCGCAGCGGAATTTGAATAAAACATACAACAAACAGCGGAAGCAGTAAAGCATACACATCTGAAATAAACTACAGTAGTGGATATAACCAAAAGTATATAAATGATGATGCTACATGTTTCAAGTTCTAAGAAAAGATCCAGAACATGTTATACATCAATACAGTACAACAAAATACAGAGTACAGCAAAACAAGCAACAGCTGGCAGCGGCATCGCGAGCCTAGGCTCGGTCCCATGCCCTCCTACTCCTCAGCAACAGTCAAGTACCTGTATAGGGACTCTTTCCTATATCTACACCTGCAGTAACGTAATCGTTTTGGGCCAAAAAGCGTGACCCAAACAGGGTGTGAGAAATATATCTCAGTAGCCACCCACCAAAGGCCCATGCCCAACTGTGTGTAAGCAGGCAACAACAGTGTGAAATAGTAAAATTCAATAAAGTAAGCCGTACTGAAAAGTAACTAACTTAACAATTAAATTGCCATTTTATTATTCATTTAATTCATTTATCTTAGTAAAATTCTTGTGCTCAACAGCACCAAGCCCTCAGGCCAATCAAAACCGTGCCCTCAGGCTAAAATAGTAACCACGCCCTCAGGCTTTCCCTCAAGCCATACAGAATCCAACCCGCAGGTATTGCACTCAGGCGTAACAGAAATTTCCCTGAGGCATAGGAAGTGTCACCCTCAGGCACGAAAGGTTGCCCTCAGGCGAAATAAAATGTCGCTCGCAGACTAAAACAGTCACACCCTCAGGATAATCACAACAATTCCCTTAGGCTAAACAGGTAACCGGGCCATGCCCAACATGTCAAAAGTAGTAAACAAGCAATTCCTCTCAAGGAAATTCTATGATTACTACTTTAAAGGTATACCCTCAGGTATCCTGGCCAAATGGATAAACAGTGAAACACACCCCTGGGGTGGTTCCAGATCCAAGCAATGATCCCAATCAGCATTTTATTATCACAATTTAATCACCTATGCAATTATAGGCATTAAATATTGCAACAGCCTCAGCCACATGACACCCCAACATGGGTTCGTGGCACAAAAACACACAAAAACGCACGACAGTTGGAAAATAAACACAAAGCCACCTACCTTATACGCCAACGAATGTTATACCTGAACGCCGACTCCAGAAATGCCCAAGAAAGGCATAGATCTAACGAAGAACAAAACCCATTAAAACATAAATAACTTCCCCTCGGGAAATAATTGGTAATAACGGTACCAGTAGAGGAGAGGTCTTACCCGTGCGGTTCCAACGAGATCGTCCGAAGCCGAATCGGATTTCAGATGAACACCCAGCGGATCTTCAAAGTTACGGCCTCCTCCTTTGGCTCCAAATTGGCTCAAGTGTCTCCTCTGCCAAATGAGGAGGCTACTGCCTGTTTTAAGCTGAAAAAACAAAGTACACGGCATGTACTTCTGAGTACACGGCATGTACTTCTGAGTACACGGCATGTACTTCTTTCATTTAACTGTTCCTCTGGCGGCACCGCCGCACTGTTCATCCATCGACATGATTACACGGCATGTACTCCCTAGTACACAGCGTGTACTGTCGCCCAGCTGGCGACGACTCCACCGCCTTACTGTTTAAGCCTGCCGACTGACTACACGGCGTGTAACGTACCACTACACGGCATGTAGTCGGTTCCTACACCCCCCGTCACAGACAAGGCTACACGCCCCGTGTACCCATTCCACACGGCCAATAGTACACGGTGTGTGGAAAAGTACACGTCATGTAGTTCCAAAATTTAGTATTTTTCCCATTTTCCATATTTTCTCAAAAACACTTAAGGAAAAGGAAAAAGAAGAAGCCCATACCTCAAAAATAAGAACCGGGTTCTTACAAACTTCCCCCCTTATAGCAATTCGTCCCCGAATTTCCCTTCCAAGGGTGGTGAAGAATAAGCTCAGAACAGCTTTGGCCACTGAGCACGTACGTCGGCCTCCCCCTCCCAGGTCTCGTCCTGCACGCGGCCATGCTGCCATAGCACCCGTACGAGAGGAACTGACCTGCCTCGGAGAACCTCCGTGCTTATGTTAATGATACGGATCAGATGCTCCTCAAAGGACGCATCATGCTGAAGCTCAACCTCCTCAGGCTGAAAGACGTGATATGGGTCTGAATGATAGCGACGCAACTGAGACATGTGGAAGACGTCGTGCATGGCTTGGTACCTCTGCGGTAACTGCAACCAATAGACAACCAGCCTGACTCTCTCCAGAATCTCAAATGGCCCCACATACCTCGGTGAAATACTACCCTGTATTCTGATCCTTTTGTGTCCCAGCCTCGGCAAAACATGCAATAAAACCAGATCCCCGACCATTAACTCCAAAGGTCATCTGTGGCGATCAGTATAAGACTTCTCATGAGACTACGCGGTAGCCATCCGATTTTGAATCAACTGGAACTGCTCAGATGTCTCCTGTACGAGCTGTGGCCCCAGTAAATCTGCCTCACCTGCCTCTAACCAGCACAAAGGTGATCGACATGGCCTACCATATAAAGCCTCGTATGGTTCCATCGCAATAGTTTCCTGAAAACTATTATTATAGGAAAACTCGACTAAGGGTATATGCTTCTCCCAAGATCCCCCAAAGTCTAGGACGCATGCACGCAGCATGTCATCTAGCACCTGTATCGTCCGCTCTGACTGGACATCTGTCTGAGGGTGGTATGATGTGCTCAGAAGAACCTTTGTACCCAGCGCCCTCTGAAAACTCTGCCAGAAATGAGAGGTAAAGTGGGCATCCCTATATGAAACAATAGAACTAGGGACCCCATGAAGACGTATGATCTCTCGGATATACAGTCTTCGGATCTCGTCAACACCGAAGGTCTCCTTGATCGGAAAAAAGTGATCTACCATCGTGATCCTGTCCACAACAACCCACACGGCGTTATTGCCTCAAGATGACCTCGGAAATCCCGTCACGAAATCTATCGCGGCATCATCCCATTTCCACTCTGGAATGGGAAACTGCTGTAACAGCCCAGCTAGCCTCTGGTGCTCTGCCTTCACCTGCTGACAGGTGGAACACCTCGTAACAAAACCAGTTATCTCTCTCTTTATACCCGGCTACCAGTACTGACACCTCAAGTCATGGTACATCTTGGTAACCCTGGGATGAACTGCCCAAACTGAATCATGAAACTCCTGCATCAGCTCCTCCCATATATCCCTTTGAACCCATACTCATCCACAGAAACACAAAACCTCATCATCGCCTATCGTCCGACCGGGAGGAGGGTCCTCACTTGCCACTGACTCCTGTATAACTAGGCCTTCTGAATCCGATAGTTGTCTCATCCTCACTCTGTCCAGGAGGGTAGATGCCACAGCTAAAGAGGAAAGACAAGTCTGCCCCTGACTGTCATGCACCTCCAGATGCATCTCAGAGAACAAATCCATGAGCTGTCACTCACCACTGGCCTCCTGCACTGCTTGTATCTGAGTCTTCCTGCTCAGTGCATCGGCTACTGCATTACCTTTTCCAGGTGTATAGGCAAGCTCAAAATCGAAGGACTATAGGTACTCATCCCACCTTCTCTGCCTCAGATTCAGGTCACGCTGAGTAAAGATATACTTGAGGCTTTTGTGGTCGGTGAAAACCACAAAATGCTCTCCCAACAGATAGTGTCTCCAACAGCGCAACGCAAGAACAACTGCAGCCAACTCGAGATCATGTGTCGGGTAATTTCTTTCATGTGGCCTCAACTACTGAGACCCATATACAACAACTCGGTTGCCCTGCATCAAAACGGCCCCTAGACCAATCCCTGATGCATCACAGTAAACTGTATAGCTCTTCCCCTGCTCTGGGAGTATCAGGATCAGTGTTGATGTCAACCTTCCCTTCAGGTCTTGAAAATCTATCTCGCAAGCTTCTGACCAAACTAACTTCACACCCTTCTTAGTCAGTCCCACCAACAGTGCTGCTAAGCGGGATAAGTCGTGTATGAAGAGTCTGTAGTAACCATCCGGCCTTAATAAACTCCGTATCTCAAACTGGTTCTTAGGATTCTCCTAGGAAACTACTGCTCTCACCTTCTCTGGGTCTACTGCAACTCCTGTCTCTGAGATAATGTGACCTAGGAAGTGAATTTGGTCCATCCAAAAGTGGCGCTTTGAGAGCTTAGCATATAGCTGATGCTCTCTCAGTGAAATCAATACAATCTCAAGATGGGTGGAATGGTCATGTCGAGTGTGAGAGTACACCAAGATGTCGTCCACAAATACTACCACAAAAGAATCAAGATATGGATGGAACACACAATTCATTAGAGCCCTAAAAACTGCTGGCGCGTTCGTCAGTCCAAACAGCATAACCGTATACTAATATAGACCATACCTACTCCTGAAAGATATGAGAGGTATATCATATGGTCTTACGCGCAGTTGATGATAACCGGATCTCAAGTCAATCTTCGAGAACACTTGTGCTCCATGAAGCTGATCAAACAGATCATCTATCCTCAGAAAGGGATATCGGTTCTTAACCGTCAACTGGTTCAGCTTCCGATAATCCACGCAAAGTCTAAGGGTACCATCCGCCATCTTCGTAAAAAGGATCGGAGAACCCCAAGGAGAAGTACTGGGTCGGATAAAGCCCTTTTCCTGTAACTCCTCTAACTGTATCTTAAGCTCCTGCAACTCAGGCGTGGCCATCCTATAAGGAGTAATGGACACCGGTGCTGATCCTGGAACAAGCTCGATAGAGAAATCCACCTCACACACCAGAGGTAGATCTGAAAAGTCGTCCGGGAAGACATCCCTAAAACGATCAACAACTGGAGGGAAATACGCCTGACAAGTCCCCTGATCATCCAGATACAAACTCGAAATCTCGGCTGTGACTCCACCTCGCCCATGATGATCTGGTCCAGCTCGACTTGCTTGAACATCCCATTCACTCTTGTATAGAAACACTCCACCCTCTGGTGACATGAAACGCACCCTGCGACGATAGCAGTCTACAAAGGCTCGAAAGGGAACCAACTAGTCCATCCCGAGAATGACATCATAGCTCGTCATCTCCAAGACATAGAGGTCCCAAAGGAAGTGACACCCACCAACCTCAAGGGGGAACTCCTTTCACTGACACACACCAGTCGTCCTAGTCCCCAACGGAGTGTCTAGATTCATGATATCAGAAGAAGAAGAAACACAGAGCCCAAGGCTCTCCACAACGGGCACAGATATGAAACTATGTGTAGCACCCATGTAAAAAAGTACTGAAGATAAAACAGAAGCTACTAGAATAGTACCTCTGACTATAGAAGGTCCGGGATCCTACTCCTACTGGGTCTGTTGCACTGCATATGCCTGCCCAGTGTCACAGCCCTGCGACACAGTCTGGCTACCCTGAGCTGTCCCGCCCTGCTGCCTCTAAGATTCTGGTGTCTGGCTACCACAGCCACGACCACCATCTCTGCCTGCACGCCCTGATGTATTCCAGTTCCCTGACTGGTAAGAAACCACTGGTCCTACTCCCGCATGCGGAGTCTACACAGAACCCCTCTCACTAGCCACTGGTAGAAATGCCTTGCAGAAGCGTTGTAGATGACCCATCTTGCCGCAAGCTCGGCACTCCACTGGGTCTCATGGACACTGCGGCCTCTTGTGACCCTCTCTGCCACACTGGTAGCACCTGATCGGGCCACCTGAAGAAGCTATCTGGCTGGTACTTCCACCCTGAGAGAATTACATCTATCTCTTCCTCTTTCCAGTAGAAATAGTACCAGTAACTGGTGCTGAACCGCCCCAGCCCACACCACTAGATTCCCGCAGGTTCCTCTCAGAAATCAGCGCCTGGTTTACAATCGCGTGTACAGTAGGCAACCTGAAAACATTCACCAATGCTCGGATGTCATACCAAAGACCATCATCAAAACATCTGGCTCTCAACGTCTCATCACCCACCAGCATGGGTGCAAAACGCTGAAGCTCCGTAAAATGAGCAGAATAGTCCATCACCGACATAGCGCCCTGCTGTAGATTCATGAATCTCAAGCTCTATCTGCCCTCAGCGTCTCGGGAAATAAGAAGTCATAGAAGGCTACTTGAAAATCTTCCCATGCCATGTCTCTGTGATGCTCTGACTGGGTGGTAACATCCCACCACCTCTTGGCAGAATCACACAGCATGTAAGTCGCGAGCTTGACCCTCCACCCTGGAGGCGTCTCAAGATGCTTGAAAATAGTCTGCATCGATCCTAGCCAAGACTCTACAGCCTGTGGTCCTCCATCCCCTGAAAATGTAGGCGGATGCTGATGCTAAAAGATATGTGTCAGGTCGACCATAGATGTGGCAGCCTGCGGTGCTCCCTGAAAGGTATGCATGAACCGCATAAAGCCTTCACGGAACTGCGCCTCCGCGCCTGTGTCCGGTATAGCAGCTTGCGCCGCATCTGGCTCTGCGAGTGGATCAACTGGTTGCCCATGGCCCACCATCTCCGGAGTATAATCATCGTTGCTCTCCTGGTGAACAACTCACGGTCGTCTCGGCGTCATGACACTACAAGGTCAAAAACACGCCTCAGATTCAAGATTATTAAGACTGAAAAGCGAAGGAACCACAAGGAAACAAGAGGAAGAAGGCATTAAAAATTGGCAAAACAAGACTACACGGCGTGTACAATGACTACATAGTGTGTACTTGACTTTCCTTCCCCTGCCTGGGTCCTTCTACATGACTAAGCCACACAGCTTCCATCGAACAAAACTACACGGCGTGTATAATATTTACACGGCGTGTACGGTGTTATTTTCCAACTGCCCGTGTCGTCTGTGACACGGCCGACTACTCGGCTTAACACTACACGGCGTGTTACACCTGCACACGGAGTGTACACCATCCTGTTTCCCAGCCACATGGCTAAAACCACACGGTCTGTCCTCAGACAAGACTACACGGCGTGTCCCAATGGTACACGGCGTGTTCAGGGAGAGGTGACATCGGCCCGTGTTGTTAGTTACATGGCTGAGTCCCCAGGTCACACTACACGGTGTGTCTATAATTGACACGGCGTGTTCTGTCAAGGTGTTCATCGACCCGTGTTGTTAGTTACACGACCGAACTCTGGGTCACACTACACGGCGTGTCCATTCGGTACAGGGCGTGTTTTACCCAAGCCTTTCCCTACCCCATGTCGTCGCCCACACGGTTTGTGGCATGGGAAGAGACTACATGGCGTGTACTCAAAAAGTTAATTTTTCTTCCCGAACAGAAGAGCATACATGGTGTTTATAAAAATACTACACGGCGTGTATACTGGGTTTCCGGACAGTATGCCTCATAAACTTCCCCGGAACCCAGCAAATATTGAAACTAACACCTAAGTGTCAAATTCCGACCCGTGGGGGGCCCATACTCCCCACGAATCAAAGTTTGACATCTTATATGTGTTATAACCAATAAACAGTCAATGATCCACCAAATTCCGGTCAATGGGGGCCCATACTCCCCAAAAACCAAAATTATGCGTCTATTATATAAACAAGCTCAAACAAAAATACCATATCACAAGGAATGTATTTATCAAGCAGCTATCACAACAGCATAATTTATTATCACAACAACATGAAAATTCTAATGCACCTACATGGCATAGAAACTATGCATGGCCTGTGATTTCTAGCATGTGCCTATATGATGCATGAGACAGCATACGCCCATCTCATCGGGTTGCAACTAAATAGAACCCATAGATAAAATATAAACTGCACAATCTCAAAGTGTGTCACCCAACGGTGAAAACATATCAACTGTAAATTGCAAAATCAATAAAATTTCAATCACGAGGTAAATTGGTTTTCCCTGTATGTGGGTCAGCTACACCCGGGCACAGTTTATTACCAACTACCGTTCGTCCAATCCCTGACTATGGCTCCAAATAGTAAGTCAAAGAAAAGAAACCCCTCAGATACCACTTTGTAACGTCCCGGATCTAGGTACCACGCAACGGGTGCCCTGAACCCGGTTCTCCACGTGACTTCAAGAGCATTTCCCAAAACGCCATAGGCTGCCGACTAGTAGCGAGGGCCCAGGTCTGATAGTGGAGAAACTATGCCCTCATTTGTCAAAGTGTAGCACAGCGGAATTTGAATAAAACATACAACAAACCGTGGAAGCAGTAAAGCATACACATCTGAAATAAAATACAGTAGTGGATATAACCAACAGTATATAAATGATGATGCTACATGTTTCAAGTTCTAAGAAAACAGCCATAACATTTTATACATCAATACAGTACAACAAAATACAGAGTAAAGCAAAACAAGCAACAGCTGGCAGCGGCATCGCGAACCTAGGCTCGGTCCCATGCCCTCCTACTACTCAGTAATAGTCAAGTACCAGTATAGGGACTCTTGCCCCTATCTACACCTGTAGCAACATAATATGTTTGGGTCGAAAAGCATGACCCAAACAGGGTGTGAGAAATATATCTCAGTAGGCACCCACCAAAGGCAGGTGCCCAACTGCGTGTAAGAATGCGACAACAGTGTGCAATAGTAAAATGCAATAAAGTAAGCAGTACTGAAAAGTAACTAACTTAACAATTAAATTGTCATTTTATTATTCATTTAATTCATTTATCTTAGTAACATTCTTTTTCTCAACAGCACCAATCCCTCAGGCCAATCAGAACCGTGCCCTCAGGCTAAAATAGTAACCACGCCATCAGGCTTGCCCTCAGGCCATACAGAATCCAACCCGTAGGTATTGCCCTCAGGCGTAACAGAAATTTCCCTCAAGCGTAGGAAGTTTCACCCTCAGGCATAGAAGTCAAGCCCTCAGGCACGAAAGGTTTCCCTCAGGCGAAATAGAACGTCGCCCGCAGGCTAAAACAGTCACGCCCTCAGGCTAATCACAGCAACGCCCTCGGGCTAAATAGGTAACCAGGCCATGCCCAACATGTCAAAAGTAGTAAACAAGCAATTCCTCTCAAGGCAATTCTATTATTACTACTTTAAAGGCATACCCTCGGGTATCCTGGCCAAATGGATAAACAGTGAAACACACCCCTGGGGTGGTTCCAGATCCAAGCAATGATCCCAACCAGGATTTTATTATCACAATTTAATCACCTATGCAATTCTAGGCATTAAATATAGCAACGACCTCAGCCACATGACACCCCAACATGGGTTCGTGGAACAAAAATGCACAAAAACGCACGATAGTTGGAAAATAAACACAAAGCCACCTACCTTATACGCCAAAGAACGTTATACCCGAACACCGACTCCAGAAACTCCCAAGAATGGCATATATCTGACGAAGAACAAAACCCATTCAAACATAAATAACTTCCCCTCGAGAAAGAATTGGTAAGAACGGTACCAGGAGAGGAGGGGGCTTACCCGTGAGGTTCCAACGAGATTATCCGAAGCCGAATCGGATTCCAGACGAACACCCAGTGGATCTTCAAACGTACGGCCTCCTTCTTTGGCTCTAAATCGGCTTAAGTGTCTCCTCTGCCAAATGAGGAGGCTACTGCCTATTTTAATCCAAAAAAACAAAGTACACGGTGTGTAATTCTGAGTACACGGTGTGTAATTCTTTCATTTAACTGTTCCTCTGGCGGCATCACCACACTGTTCATCCGTCAACATGATTACACGACATGTACACCCTAGTACACGGCGTGTACTGTCGCCCAGCTGGCGATGACTCCACTGTCTTACTGTTTAATCCTATCGACTGACTACACGACGTGTAAGGTACCACTACACGGCATGTAGTCGGTTCCTACACCCTCCATCGTCGACAAGGCTACATGCCCCGTGTACCCATTCCACACGGACAACAGTACATGGCATGTGGAAAAGTACACGGTGTGTAGTTCCAAAATTTAGGATTTTTCCCATTTTCCATATTTTCTCAAAAACACTAAAGGAAAAGGAAAAAGAAGAAGCCCGTACCTCAAAAATAAGAACTGGGTTCTTACAATTTTTGTATTTTCTTAAAATCCACATCAATAATCATATCTTATTTCAATAAATTATTATAGATTTATTTCATTAAATAGTTTAGGTTTTTTTATTAAATTAATATTTTCTCCAACACTATCTTTGTGGGTTTAACCCTGAAATTGCATATCGTATACTGCCCTATTGTTTATTAGTTTGTTTGATTCATGTTATAAATTTATAAATTCAATAACCCTTTTGTAATTAACGATGACCCACAAGCTATCAGTATCCACACCCAGATAAAACATATGATCTGATTATTTATACAGATGAGGGGCATGTGATGTTCTCATATATAAGAGAGAATGACATGTGATGTATTCATCAACCATATCAATCTATAAAATGATAATTAAGAATGTATGAGTGAAAAATATGGAATTGGAATACTTTTTTTCCCTTTTTCACTTGAGTTCTTGGGCATATAAAAAATATGATAATGCACATGTATATTTGATGAAACTAGTGGACACGGGTATAGTGATACTTCTGTTTGATGGATATCACTCCTAGAATCTTTGTAGCTTTAGTAGTATTGATTCTTTTCTTAAGGCCACTCTTTGAGTAATTTTATAAATCCAGTGATTCATGTTTTTTGTCAACACTAAAAAGGCCTGTGGGGTCACACATTTCGATTGATTGAATAGGGATTGAATTTGACTTAGGGATCTTCTCTAAAATTTATTAGTGTTAATCCAAAAGGAGTTTTATATAAGAATTCAAAAGGTATTACATATGATGTGATATAAGGTGAAATTAATGATACTTTTGCAATATTAATTTTAGAAGATATCTTAAGGAGTTTTTGATATGATTTCACAAGATATTATATATGATGCATTAAATGTTGAAATGGAACAAATTATTTTAAGCTTTAGTGAAAGTGGGAGATTGAAGTATATATTACTTAAAGCCTTATGTATACATATTATTTATATATATATACACACATTATTGAATTCAAATTATTATTTGCATGCATCATATATAATATTTAATTATTGTGCCAAAAAGAGAATTTATCAGTGGTTTAAACCCCTGCTAAATCATTTCGTGGTGGTTTTCCAAAAGTGCAACGAAATGTAGTGTTGAAAAAAATTTCATAGTGGTTTTTAAAACTTTTTTAGATCATTTCATGACAACTTTTAAATATTTTAGTTTTTCAATATTTACTTTTTTATTTACATATTCAATTATTTATTTATTTATTTCATATTTTTTATTAAATATTATTTATTTATTAATTATTATTTATTATTTATTTATTTATTTATTTATTTATTTATTTATTTATTTCATTTTTATTATTATTTATTATTTATTTATTATTTATCATTATTTATTATTTATTTGGATGTTATTTATTTCATATTTAATTAATATTTGTTTCATATTTATTTATTTATTTATTATTTTTTTATTTATTTATCCTACCAAACAAGCATATGTCATGTATGTCGTGTATAAATTAAACATATATGTGTTGGGTGAGATTTGAACATCTTACCTTTTATTTATTCTTCAAAAATCATGGTATCTGAACAAAAAACTCATTTTTATAGAACTTCTAGGCCTTTTTGGCCTCTAAAAACATTTATCAATGTACCTTGGGTTATAACAGTGTTGTGTTTTTCACAAGATTTTATTTAACATCTCCCAAAGCCCAAATGAACATCTGGATCAGAACTAACGGATTTTTGAAGTTGAATTTCAATTTTCAAAATCTCTTAAAACAGTAATATTTTTTATTCTATTAATTATAATCAAATTATTATCTAATTTCACTAGATTTATATCATAAGTTTTAATTTGATTATTTATGAGGCTAAAATAAACACTGAGATAAAAAATTATGGTTATTTTATGTTGAAGTTTTATTTTCAACTTATGCTAGAATTATTTTAAGTTTCAAATAGTAACTAACTAATAATTATAGATGATAAATAATTAACACCTAATAATTAAATATAATTTTAAATAATAAATTATAATTATTGTAAATAATAAATAAAAATTGATGATAATAATTATTAATAATTATTAGTTATTAATTATTAATTATTAATTTTTTCCATTAATTTAATGGTAGTTTTAAAGAAACAGCCGCTAATTCATGATAGTTTTTAAAACTTGTGCTAAAACTAAATTTAAAAAATATACTTAGAGGTGGTTTTTGAAAAAAAAACACTAAAAATAAATTTAAAAAATAAATAAACCAATTCATTGATGTATTTTAAAAAAATGAGGATAAAAAATATTCACAGAGTATTTAATGACAATTTTGAAAATTCCTACTAAAAAAATCCTAAAATTCAATTTTTCCTTTGATACATGTAGCTATTTAGGCTAAATGATAAATGGTTATCATTCAGTTAATTCATCTCCACATATTGTACCATTTAAAGATGCATTTTATATGATAAAATGCATAAGGTAGTAATGCATATAATGCATAAATTGATGAAGGAATTCAATATATATTCATGAATTCGATGAATTAATTGACCAAGAATTGATGAGTATGTTAATTTTCTTGGGTCTATATAAAGACCGATTTCATGTGATGGATGGTGAGTATAAAATATTCATACTATGTAATCTAGAATCATATGTACCTAATGTTATCTTTATCCTACCTCTATATAACCTTGAGATGCTAGCTCATCATGGTGGATACAGATTCACAAACATGTGATATGAAATTCAACCTAACAAAAGGATACACCATTGAGAGTTGATATAGTTCATAATCCCTTATTTTATCTTCATCAAATGAATATAAAGATAAATATGTAGTATAAACTCTTTAGCTTAAGGTATGAATGATTTTATAGTATTTCTTCATTTTCAGTTTTTTCATGGTTTCACTTATTCTTAAATGGAGATATTAGGTAATGGATTTAAATTTATTTAACTTGATCTAATAACTATTATTAGACTTATTCGAATCCTAAAAATATGATCTAATCATGTGATTCTCATTTTTATTAGTTTTTAGTAAATTTTGAGAGTGAATTGTTAGTGGACCCAACCTAGAGGGGGTTGTGGTTTTGTGATTATTCTTGGATGCAAGTGGTTGGGTTATGTGTGGTAAATAAAAATACCCAAATTTGGGTGCTAGTTGATGAGAATTGGGTTGAGGTAGTTTGTTTGATAATTAATAGATTCTAAATACAGAATGACAGTCAGGTTGTGTGAATGGGTGTGCATTTTGGGAAATGGGTTGGTGGGGTGATCTAATTCAAGAAACATTAGAACTTGTGGAGAGTATGATGAGTATCATGGTAGAGGAGAGCTGTGAGTTATAGATATAGTCTTAGAAACTAGATAATAGGATATAATGGGAATGGTCGGGTGAAACTTGGGTGTGATGTCAGGAAAGAGATATCCCAGTGTAGACTAATAGCTTCAACTAATAGGGGTGGTGTCACTAAGTTGAGAATTCATGAATGACTCTGGGTGTAGGGATTTGTTTTTGAATTGGTTGAAATAATTGTCACTGTGAAAACATATTGGTGGGGTTTTGATTAGTGGAACTGATTTGGGTGTGGAGTCTAAAAAACCATAATCGTCATGATATATAGAAAATTAGTCATGCATTAGGATTTTATGATTTTGATTTTTTATAAGATATTCATGAGTATATTTTTTGATGATGGGAATCTTTATGGTGGGGAGGTTGTAACATCTCATACTATTCTAGGTATGAACTTGTTTGATTTTTTTCTTAGAACCTGAATCTATTTTTTCTAAAATATATATAATTTAGTTTTTTAAATATTTATGTAATGGCTTGGTATATGAGAATAGTTATTTTGGTCAAACCTTGGGTTGACCATATGCATTGGATCCCCATAGTGATGTTATAGGTATCATAATATGTTAGAAATTTTGTCCCATGAGTTGTCCAGGATTGAGGTAGGATACCTCTAATTTTCTCAACAATTTCAGCTTTACAAAATGGTTTTATAGGTTTTAGAAACATTAAAAATTATTTTTGGATTATTTTTGGGTGCTTTGTAATTTCAGAAGTTTTTTGAAAATATCTTAAGTCTGAGAATTTGTGGGATATGGGGGAGGATAAATATATATTATTTATGGAATTAAAAATATTATTTATGGGAATAGAATATTACATATGGGATATATATATATATATATATATTACAAAATGGTTTTTTCATCTAATTTAAAAACCTTACATATGAAATATATATATTACATATTGGTTAAATATATTACATATAAAAAATCAACCCAAGGAAAATATCTTACGTATGAAAAATATATTATGTATAAGTAAATAAGTTATGTATGGGTTTTTGAACTAAGGGAAAAACCTTATATATAAAATAATATATTAAGTATGAAAGAAGATATTATGTATTAGGTTTTATGATAAAGAAAAAAAATTATGCTTGAGGAATATATATTATGTATTAGAGAAATATATTATGTATCAAATTTTTGTGAAGAAAAAAAACCTTATGCAAGAGGAAAACTATTACGTATAAGTTTTTCCTAAGTAAAAAACCTTATATATTGAAGAAAAATGTTATGTATGGAAATTTTTATGAGATAAAAACCTTAAAAGGGAGATATATATTATTTAAGATTTATATATAGTTATATATAAGGTTTTATTTTGTTAGGGAAGTAAATTAGTTTTGGGGGGATTCCATTGTTTTCTAAATTTTGAGCTTGGTGGAATATTCCATATTTTTTAAAAAATATTAATAAAATGTTTAAGTAAAATATAAAAGGAAATTTAGGTATTTTTTCTAGAATTCTAAGATTACACCCATAATATACCTATCATCCATCTTTGTAATTATAATATATATATTCATTGATTGTTATTAGATCTTTATTTTGTTTATTATAGGTTAAAAGTGGAGTAAAATATTTCAATCCTCTTCAATTCATTCGTGATTTCTTCCACTATTTCTCCATTTTTGTTTTTTTGCGACTTGTACTAGGGTTCGAGGTCTATTACAATAAAACATGTGGGAATCAGGCTAGGATTATGAGTATTTTATTTATCTTGGTTAAAGGAGACCCTTAGAGGGTAAACGCATTGGTTTTTATAAATATTAATTATGTAATGACACTAATATAAATTATTTAGTGTTTTTTCATCATTTTGAGTGAAATTTATAGATAAATTGGAATTATAAATTGTTGATTTTGTCTGTTAAGGGTTCAGGTGGATTCCAGGGGTACTGTGCACCCTTTTTCTCAAGGATTTGATTTTAGGAGATCATTCGGTACGTGGTTCTTGAATTATGAACAAGAATTAATTAAGGAATTAATATCTGTTTTATTTTATAAATTAATTATAATCATTTTATAATCATTTGATATAAATTTTGATGGATTTAGGGCCTAATGTTCATGAGTGGTGGCCAATTAGGCTTGGACAAGCATAGGTGGTGGTGGCAGATCTTACTAAATAAGGTAATAACTTTGACTATGATAAGTGGTCCCTAAAAATATTACTATGTTTTGTGAATTTTATTATGTGCATGTGATATGTGGTATTTCCAATTATGTGCATTCAATATTAATTTATAAATTAATTGTTTCCTTTAAACTCCCATGAAATGAACATAAGTGCCTTTGTCCATGATGGACCCTTGAACACTAGTTTTATGCCTTGGCGGATGATGGATGAGGTCTTTACTATAAATTTTTATTATATAAAACCTAGATAAGTATAAATATAATAATTGAACCATATTGGACCAAGATATAGGTTCCCTTAGTTACCTCTGAGTATGGGATAGTGATGGAATGAAAATGGTTGGCCTAAGGTAATCCATTTAGAAGTCTTGGGATACATTATAACCTCTAAGGTAGTTGAATAGTATGTTGGGTGAGTTTTCCTCCTATACTAGTAGATGAAACTTGGGTGGGTATCCCATGGTAAGGACCTATGTTTAAGTTAAGTGTGGTAGGTATGAGCTAGAATGGCCTTGTAAGTGGTATGGGTGTTATGTTATCCATTTTGTTTGATAATTGTATCACATTTCTAGTGTATTTGATTGTGCCATGTTGTAAAAATGGTTATATTGAGAGATGATATTATATATGAGTAATGAGAATTGACCCTTGAGTTAGTAAAGAAATAAAGGTTCCCTATTAGGTTTTATGGATTGTGGTGTGACTTAGGGTACAATAGTGGGTGCCCTAGTCTCATGTTGACCCTAGAGAGTATTGGTTTTGGGAGGCTAGATGTGTGATAACCTAGATGTCATGTGGTTTTGATAATAGGTTGTGTGCTTGGGAGTCTAAACTCTAAAATGTGTATCGGGTTCAGGTGAGTGTTCACCCATGTGATGATGTTATATGATGGTAGTGTGGGGTGGGAGCCATTCCCCCGATATGAAGTGACAGTTCTAGGGTGGTATACAACTCCTTTGGTATATGTTATATAATGGTTCATGGGTGGGATGCGTCCCCCTAGGTTAATTTTATATGATGGTTCTAGGGTGGGATGCAACCCTCTAGGTGTATGCTATATGACGGTTCTAGGGTGAGATGTGGCCCCAAGGTGTATTCTATATGAAGGTTCTAGGGTGGGATGTGTCCCACTAGGTGTATACTATGTGATGTTTCAGGGTGGGATATATCCCCCCAGATTTATGATATTTTGGAATATGAACAAAAGTGGGATATGAATAACCCCATGAAGTCATTTATTTTTTTGTATTTATTTTCAACCTAAGTGTGATGATTGTTGAATTGGTTAGTTGTTCATAAAATATGTTCCATTGGTTATTTTAATTGAAACAATGTTTACAACATTGGAAGAATGGAAGCTTTGTAATTTATGATTTATTTACAAATATATAAGAATTGAGTTTGTTTAATTTGGAATTATTGTGTTTTTGTTTTGAGAAGGTTGGATTAATTAGCTTTTCATTATGTGAAATTTCACAAAATTTTTATTAGAGTGTTATAAAAAAAATTCCAAGCATACCAGCTAGTCAAGGGGACTTCATCCACAACTTAGGTGTGTAGTCAACCCTTATCCAAGCTATCATATGGGAAGATAGATATAAAAGAGTGCACCACAGTGGTGCGTGGAAGGTAGAGTAGAGCCACCGTGTGGGGCAGCATGGTGGCAAAGCATTGTTCGGCATGGGGCGGTGTCACTCAGTGATGGTAGTATCTGGTATCTGATCTCTAAGATGCTTAAGTTGCATCTTTTATTATAAGGGAGTGGTTGATCTCCTACCATTTTGATGTTGGATTGTGTATTGTAGCTCTAAAAGAACCACAACTGTGTGATCTATCTGATCTGGTCATCTAGGTCGTCTGATCCATTATATGTGTCATCTTCTCCACTGAGCTCATCTGAGAGCTGCAGTTCATCATGCTTCTTCCTTGAAGCATCGTTTGAGGATCAAATCAAGCTTCTGATCATCATTTAATCATTCTGAGAAAATATAATATGATTGATATTACATGAAACTATGTTTTTATATTAGAAATTAAGATTAAAATGTAGGAAAATTTAATTGAAATCATTGAGGATTTATGTTCACTGGGATTTCCATGTAGTGACATCGATAGTAGATCGAACCATAGCTTATGAGAATTATTTTATTCTTCTAATGATATGAATTTGATCAAAATGAGATGAAAATTCGTTTGCATCAAATAATGATGTTCAAATTGAAGAATTGTAGTGAGTCGCAAATTGTTTTTTATTTTTTATTTCCTTCTTTCATTGTCACAAAATCGAGATGATGCATTTGAGGAAGTTAGTGAGCATGAGTTGACTCAGTGGTTTGTTGCCTATAAATACTGAGGCCTACACCCATGAGATGTTGTTGTGTTTGAGAGGATCTAGTTTCTAGTGAAACAGATCCACTAGGAATCTCTCTGGTTCATGGAAAAAAGATCCATGAAAACTTTTTTTTTGTGAAGTTGAAGAAATCCTAAGGGAATACGATATGTGCTTTTCACACTGGTAGAGCCTCATTAAGAACAAGGTTCCATGAAGTAACCAAGACATCATGATTCTCCTACACATATATCTTCAGGTGTTTGGGAAATTTTCTTATAGGAATCAAAGGATAGTATATATTTACACTACGTCTTGTGAAGAATGTCTTATATACATAAAAATATTATACTCATTCAGGTTTTCACATAAGAATGAATAAATACAGTGGGTTCTCCATTGTTTTTTATGAAGGAGTAGAGCACAAAATGAAGTGATATATATCACCAAAAATATTCACTTGTGAGATCCTGTGCATGCATCATAGTGTACAATGAGTGAAGTGGACAATGTGAATTTCCTTGTATAAGTGAATGAGTATATGAATAGTTGATTTCTTAATCATTTGAATAAGCATATAATGTATTTAAGGCAGTGACAATGTCTACACATTTTTGGGATACTTTCATGAATCATAATGTTACAATATTTTTGTTTAAGGTTGTGCTTAGTTGAAATTGTAATTCTACAATGTGTTGATATGTAAAATTAAAAGTTGTGAAAATAGTGATTTTTTCAAGATCATAGTGTGACTTTTTTAGTTATAAATTCATAAGAAATCAGGTGAATTTTGTTTGTTAAAAAATATGCGTATTTCTTTTATTTGAGTTTTTTCAAAGAGTTTATCTATAAAAAAAACTAGTATGAATTGGTTTCACTATATAGTGGTGTGTTTCAGTATATTGATATTCAGCTATAGGGATTATGGAATTAGTGATCAAGTGAAGTATCTATAGTGAACCTAGCCTTTATCACATAATGTTGCATGATTTTAAGCATAATTAAACCTCAAATTACAAGACAATGATCATAAAGTATAGTGTCATTGGAAGGCTAGCTACATAAAACTAAAAACATGGGAGTAAAAAAACATTTCTTTATTTAGAATACATTATGAGCTCTTAACATCCTTTGAGCTCTTACATCAGCATAGTATACTCTGGGGAAAACATGAACAAATTTATGAGCTAAAAATCCCACTAAGGGAATAAACATAAGAATAAAGCTTATCACATGGGTTAGAAGGCATAACATAATGATATAAAAAGGCCTAGAATATAAAGAATCATAACATATAGAACATGAGATCTTATAATCATGGATTAATAGTAATTTGGTTCCAACATAAAACATGAATTTAGCATTAGTCATGGTTCATTGCACGTAGAGGATCACAAGTCAAGGCTAACCACCAATACCGTAGCACATGGAGCACGAGTCAAGGATAACCACCAAGACAATTACACATAACATATCATGAGACTAAACATTACCCAATTCATTGTATAAATATCTAGGTACACCCATAATAATATGTTCATGAATATTATTTCCATATAAATAATCATACATGAGTAATAAAACATAAACATAAGGGTTACCCATGGAAAGAATTGGGTATTATAATCATGTCAAAAGCGTAATAAATGGGTGTATCATAAAATTTTCCATGAAATAAAGGAATTAAACCATAAGTGGACATTTATAAAGGAATATAGGAATATATCATGATAATTGATGTCAAACTAAAGTAAAAATAGTTTTTAAGAAACTTTTTAAATAAAACATTTTAGTGTGGTTTTAAGGAAAATACTAAGAGCATTTAAAGAAAAAAAGGGAATAATATTTTATATAAAACCAAAATTCAACCAAGAAAGTTTTTATAATAAAAATTATCAATTAAAAAAAATTATTGAGTGCACCTGAAAATGGGTATGAATTCAGGAAGTTCCCTTAAAATGGTTGGCTAATCATGATGTATCGAAAAGGAAACCACTTAAAAACATGTATATCCATAGAGAAAGAGGATTAAAGGATATTGATACATGATTTTGGAATAATTAAATATTATTTATAATATTTACATAAAATTAAAATATAATTTCATTTAGGTAAAAATAGAGGAAGAGAACCTGAAGGAATAATAGAGTTTCGGGTAGAATCCCTAACCTTATCTTTGAAACGGCTCTGCACTTGATCTTAATATCCTGAATAATAAAATTATATTTATTGATAAATAATTTAAAAACCTTTTATACATGTAATTGATTTATTATAATTTTATTTAGTTCTTTTATGCCCTTTTTATGAGTTATGATGTTCCATTTTATCATTCGTGAGTGTTTGTTTTCTTAATTTTCATGATCGGCTCCCTTATATAAGAGTATGGAAGTTCATGTAAAATGGAAATTGAAGTCCAGAATTGAAGTTATAAGTTATTAATGATCATACATAAGTTTAAGTGATCCTATAATTCATTTATTTTTTTGGGTGAAGATGAATCATTAGATAAAGATTTAATGATAAATGCTTGGATTATTTTGAGTGGTTTTTCTCACAATGAACTTGTTTTGTTTTATTATTTTACATCATGTGTGTATAATGATTCCAAAACATTAAATAAGATATAATAAATATATTATTATCTAGTTTAAGAGTAAAAAATGTTTCATTATAATCTTTGAAAATGGTAATAGAAATTGAAAACCCGTTGTCCTTGAATGCAATAAATTAACACATCTCAGACTATGTTTCATTTTTAGTATAAAAGGAGAGGAAAATGCGAGATGATGATGAATTATTCCATAAGAATGAAAACATTATAGTATATGTAAGGTACTGGATTTATCACACCATTTTTATGAGGGTATTTTGGTAGAGAAAATAAAATAAAGTAACTTGAAAAGAAAATGAATGAAAACAGAAAAGGGTTTTACCTCTTGATTCCTTCTTCTTGAGAGCCTCCTTAGGGGAATGGTTTTGGTATTTTTTTAATACCAAAAGCTCTTGTTCATGGGGGGATGGGATTGGTAGGATATTTGAGTATAATATTTACAAGTCTCAAGGCTTGAGAGGTGTGAGGAGAAGATTGGGTGAGGAGTGATATTTATAGTGGAGGAGAGGGGTGATTTCTCATTATTTAATTCATTAGTTTATTATTTTTCTCAAGACATGAAATAGTTCTGATTATTGAGAATAAATATAGTAAAATCAGAATACGAGTTCAAAATAATTGTTATTACATCATCATAACAACATCCATGACTCAATAATTGATGTTTTTAGACAATATCGTAAATTATCATAATTCACTATTCACTGAAAATTCAAATATTTTAGACAAATCCAAAAAATTCACCCTAACCATTTTTCAACATGTAGAATTAAAAAATGTAACTCCATTTTATTAAAAATAATTTTTGAAATATGATAAATTTAATTTTTAATTAAAATCATTATTTACTTGGAAAATACAAATTTTAGAATTAAAATTACTTTTCTAACACTTTGAAAATTTTATTAATGTTTCATAAAATTATCTTATAATCATAAGACATAAAATCAATAATTTATGAATAAATTTTATGAAAATAAATTTTCTTTTAAATTATTAAATGAGTCATAAAATTGTAATTAAATATTTATGAATTACAAAAATACCAACACTTAATTAATAATTTTTAAAATATTTATTTACTTATACTATGATATAATTACATCTTATTTTCACTTATAAGATGGATAAATTTTACTTATAATTTCATTAGTGAGGTTACAATTCACTTGTTCGGATTATTATTCATATGGGTGATATTACTATTCCAATGTTCAAGTTACTATTTCATTGGTATAGGTTTCTTAACTTCTAGTAATAGATTTTATTTCATTCATTAATCATTTTTAAGTTTTTTATTGTGTTATTAATATGATTTTATGTGATCATACTATATGAAATAATTATAAGAAGGGAATTTGCATTGATAAAACTTTGGGTCATTACATTCTTCCCCCCTTATAAAATTTCATGCATGAAATTTCATTTTACATTCTCTGTTGAAAACATGTGTGGGTACTTCTCCTTCATTGCTTCCTCAGGTTCACATGTTGCCTCTTCATACTTATGGTCCCATAATAGTACTTTGACAAGTTGAGTAGTCTTGTTGCATAGAACTTTATCACTATGATCCAAGATCTTCACAGACTACTCCTTGTAATAAATATCATTCTCCAACTATACCACCTTTGAAGTCAGTACATGTTATGGATATGGTATGAAATTACTTTAAAAGAATACATGGAATACATAATGTACTTTAGACATGGTAGGTGGAAGTGATAATAGATATAGAACCTCTCTAACATGATCAAGGATCTTGAAGGGGGCGATGTACCTAGGAATGCACTTCCCTCTCTTCCCAAATCTCATGATCTTCTTCCATAGAGATATGAAGAGGAATTCCATGTCTCTAACTTTGAACTCAAGGTCTCATCAATGATTATCTGCATCACCCTTCTATCGAATTTGGGAAGCCTTAATATACTACTGAATGGTTTTCACCTTCTCTACCATTTCTCTGACCATTTTAGGTCCTAAAAGCTTACTCTCACCATCTTCATCCCAACATTCCAATGTTATTCACATTTTCCCATAATGGGCTTCATATGGAGCTATTATAATGCTTGAGTGGAAACTATTTTTGTAAGAGAACTCCACCATAAGAAGATGTTGGTCCCATCCTCCTTTTAAGTCCATAGAACATGCTCTCAACATGTCTTCTAGTGTTTGAATAGTTCGCTCAAATTTTCTATTAGTTTGAGGATGATAGGTCATACTGAAGTTCAGCTCAGTTCTTAGAGCATGTTGGATATTTTTTCAGAACATTGAGGTGAATCTCATATCTTGATTGGATACAATTGATAGTGGTACTCCATGTAGTCTTACCACTTCTTTGATATATATTTGTGCTAGTTCATCAAAAGAGAAGTCATCTCAAATTGAGATAAAGTGAGTTGTCTTTATAATATGATCCACAATAACCCATATAGCATTGTTTCCTCCAGATGTCTTTGAAAGTCCAGTGACAAATTCCATTGTGATGGTTTCTCATTTCCATGTTGTTATGGATAATGGTTGCATAAACCCTTTATAAATTTTCCTTGAATCCTTCACTTGCTTACATACTAGTCACTTTGATGTATATTCAGAAATATCCTTCTTCATATTGTCCCACCAATAGTTATCTCAGAGATCTCGATACATCTTTGTGCTCCCCAAGTGAATAGAGAAGATTGAGCTATGTGTGTCATTCAGAAGATCATTCATTATCTATGTATTGGATGGTACACATAATATTGACCCAAATATTATGAATACTTTCTCATCCATTTGGAACTCTGAGGATTTCCCATTTTTTATAGTTTCCACCCTTTCCTGAATTTCCACATCATTTCTTTGAGCATCCGTTATTTTCTCCATGAGGGGTGGTTGAGAAATCATTTGACAAATGATTGATGATGTTACTTCCGTAATGATTCCCATGTACATCCTTTGAAGGTCTAAGAATATTAGATCCTTCTCAATTATCGTCATTAATAAATATTCGGGATCCTTTCTACTTAGATCATATACTGCCTTATTTTCCTTACCAATATGGTAGTGGATTGATCATTCATAATCCTTGATGAGCACCAACCATCTTCACTGATGCATATTAAGATCCTTTTGTGTGAATATAGATTTGAGACTCTTTTGATCAGTATATATCTCACACTTCTCCCCATATAGATAATGCCACTTGACTTGAAAATTAATTTTTTATTATCAAACACTTTTAAAGGGAAGTGAGAACCCATGTCGATACAAAATACAGAGCTTTAAATAGCAAAAGAGATAGATGAACCATTGAAATCAAGTTTAAGTCTATTAGATGCATTATTCGTAGAAAGTTTCCAAAGAAGTCTGTTTACCTCGAAATATGGATCATCTTTGATAAGGTCTTCAAACCAAAATGAAAACTTGTCCCACGTCTGTATGAATTCCTCCATGTTTAACTTCCATGCATTAAATCCCCTTGCCATGATATGATCTTTCTTGTCGATCCACTCCGTCTGCACCTGGGTAGTGGCCACATGAAGTGATCTCTCACACATATTATCACCATCCTCTTTTGAGGTGTTAAATGTAATCGATTTCTCCAGTATTTCTTCCTCAGAATGGACAATAAGTTCCCATAGCTCCTCTTCACGCTGCTGTCCAGGAGGGTATGTAGCCTCCTTCACCAGCTCCACGTCCTTGAAATGCAAAGGTGTCTCCCCGAACCGAACCTCCAACCTCTCATCTGTATCCCCCCAAGGGTTCTCCAAAACATCCCCATTGTCCGCTGACTTTGAAACCTCCATGCCATGATCTGGAGACCCAGATTCTACGTGCTGGACCTCCCCACCTTCAACTGCCTAAACCTCATGTTCTTTGTATTTTCCAACATTCTTGGCTGATCGGGTCTCTATTGTCCTAGGAAGATGGGAGTAGTCTTTGCGACCCGTTGGTTTCTGCTTCGTGGATACAATGCATCCACTCGGATCCCTGTTTTCTTTACTACCCTTCTTCCTCCTTAGATTGTGCAGGCCTTTATTGATCTCTCCTATAACATTATCATCTGAGGTTTTTCCTTCTCCATCAAACTCGACTTCTGTGGGTTAGGAGGAGTTGCAATCAACCCCATACTCAACTTCTGGGGGACAGACCTTTATTCATGCATGGAATAGTTTTGCTCATTAATTTTCAACTTCCTTAAGGTGTAGGCTATAACTTTATCATTTTTCATCAGCAGCCTAAACCTTTCTCTGAATCATCACTATACACCACAAAGAGTTCTACACTATTTAGGAGTGTGATTACTGGCATAGTAATAATCCTGTTTTTGAGCTCCTTAAATATTTCCTCACATTCTTGAGTCCAGAAAAACTTCACTCCCTTCCGTGTCATCTTGGTTATTAGGTTTGGAAATCATGATAAGCTCTTCACAAATCATCGGTAATACCCAACTAGACCAAGGAAACTATGGATATCTATTAAAGATGTTGGTTTAGGCAACTCTTAGATTTATTTTGTCTTAGAAGGATCTACAGATATCCCTTTGATGATGATAACATTCCCAAAGAAGGATACTTCCTTCATCCAAAACTCACATTTACTGTACTTTACATAAAGTTTCTCCCTTTTGAAATTCTTTATCACAGTATTCAAATTCTTCCGATGTTCCTCTTTACTCTTAGAGTATAACAAAATATCATTGATAAAGACGACCAAAAATTTGTCTAGGTAATATCTAAAGACTCTATTCATTAAATCCGTGAAAAAATTTGGAGAATTAGTGAGTCTGAAAGTCATCACAATGAACTCATAGTGTCCATACCTTGTTCAAAAGGTAGTATTGGGAATATCTTCCCTCCTCCCCTTTAATTGGTGATAACCCGACCGAAGGTCTTCCTTAGAGAAATAACTATCCCCACATAGCTGATTGAACAAGTCATTTATCCATGGTAGAAGATACTTGTTTTTTATCGTGATTTTATTAAGTTCATTATAATCGATGCAGAGGTTCATTGATCCATCCTTGTTCTTGAAAAAGAGGACCAGATCAACCCATGGTGAAGAAATCAGGTGTATAAAACCCTTGTTTGAATCCTCCTATAACGGATTCTTCATCTCTTTTGGCACTATGGTATCCATTATATAAGGTGTCTTTGATATATTAAAATATATAAGAATAAATTCAATTGATAACTCAACCTCTCGGTCCGGAGGAAGACCAGGAAATTAATCAGGTAATACATCAGTGTAGTCCCTTACAATGAACATGTCTTTGAGCATGATTATCTCCTTTGTCTCAATCATTTGAGCTAGATATGCTTTATCATAAGGAACCAATATCTATAATTGAGAAAATTATTCTAAAGGAGATTCATCCTCCTCCTTACACTTGTACAGAATTGGAGGATACTTTAGAATGTGAAGACTAATCTCCCTTTCCCAATAGTCAATGTTGGAATTGTATAATGATAGCCAATCAATACCCAATATAGAATCAAACTCCACCAAAGGGAGTATAAAAAGATTTTTTGGGTGGTTCAATCCACAAAATTCAACTATAGAGGAGTTATATACTTTGTATGCAATAATTTCCCCATTTTCTGTTATCATAGATAACTCAACATCCAAATTTTGAGGTGGTGATTAAATAGTTCTACTAAACTTGCAAGATATTAAAGAATGTGTAGAACCAGAATCCAATAGTTTGTTCTCTATTCTTGAATGAATAACCAATGTACCTATCACCAAATCATTGTCTGACTCCACTTCAACAGTAGTGATAACATATTCCCTTTCTTGTTTCCTAGGAGGTTTTGGTTGATTGCCTCCAACAACCCTAGGCTTAGGGCATTGGCTTGCAAAATTATCATGATCCTTGTAGTAGAAACGCTATACTATAGGTTGAGTGTTTACCTAAACCTTCCTTTCTTCTTCCACGTTAGTGGAACTCTTCATATCCCTTCATCAGTTCTTATCCACATACCCAATTCTTCCACATTTGAGGAATTTCCTAGTTCCCTTTAGATAGTTCCCATGATTGTTTTCCCATAATTTTTACACATAGGATATTTAGGCTTCTTCCCACTATGGGATTTATTTGTACATCCACCCATATTAGACTCGCTTTTTTACTTTTTATCATTGGGCCCACAAGACCATTGAGAGTCTTCGATCTCCATTTCAACCTTAAGGGAACAATGAAAAATATCCTCATAACTGTCGAAATCTTGAATCATAAAAACTTTTCATAGACTCTAATTTATTCCACTAAATAAGTGATCCACCTTGCTTTCATTTTTTATGAAAAATCTGGAGAAGTATCTTGCAAGCCTTGTAAATTTTTCTTTATAAACCCCGGTAGACTCATCTTTCTTCTGCTTAAGTCCCAAGAACTCTCTTTCAATTTTGAGATGAAGGGTTCAGGGAAAATATTTATTGAAAAAAAAATTCTTGAATTTATGATAATCCATGGAATCAATTTCCTCTTATTAATTCTTATTTTTGATCAATGTCCACCACTGATCAGCTTCCCCATAAAAATGATAGACTGCTAGTACAACTTTCTCTTCTTCTAAGCATTGGAGGATAGAGAATATCTTTTTAATAGAGTTAATCTGTTGTTCAATGAGTATGGGATCATAAGATCCACTAAACATGGGAGGCCTTTTCTGCGTGAAGGATTCAATGGAAACTTTCTCTTTCCTTGGATAAGGAGGTCATTCTACATGATTCATGTTATTATTTATAACTTGATCCAGTTGAGAGAGTACTGTCATAAAGTTTTGAGAACCCATTCCCATAATATCTGGCATATCATTAGGGAAATCATCACATTGACTATCACATTGATTTTTGTAACACATTCTTCTATTTTCCTCCATTAACTAATAAAATGAAAGTTCAATTAGGGGGGCTTGAATACATATCTTATAATCATATAAAAGGGAAACTTTAAACATAAATGGATAAACTTGTAAAAGAAAATTATATCCTAACTTTTGATTCCCTAGGTTTTAATCTAGGCTATCCATGATCGGTTTCCTAACGTATATTCTTATGGTCTCTTTTTTTCCCTTAATAATGGTTCATAATGATCTTATGAATTTACCAAAGAATATCCCCCGGGAGAGTCAAACTAGGTGCACAATAAGGCCCATTGTCATGTATTAGGTTACCCCGAGTCAGGGACAGGACACCTTGTTAGTGTTTTTACTTCTAGGTACATCTATTTCGTAACCATTTCCACTTGTAGTATCCATACAGGGATGTATTTTCTCAATAAACCACTTAATATATACTTACCAAAGTTTAGGGATGTTATCCTATACTTAGTATTATACCTAAGGTTCTTAATAAAGTACTATATCTCTAATATCCAAAAATAACTAGACCTCCCTCTGATACCAACTATAGTGACTCTAGCCTTCATCACATAATGTTACCTGATTTTAAGCATAATTAAACCTCAAATTACACGACAAGGATCGTAAAGTCTATTGTATTTGGAAGACTAGGTACATAAAACCGAAAACATGGGACTAAAAAAATATTTCTTTATTTAGAATCCATTATGAGCTCCTAAAATCCTCTGATACCTTACATCAATATAGGATACCTTGGGGAAAACATGAAAAATGGATGAGCTAAAAATCCCAGTAAGGGAATAAACATAATAAAAAATCTTAGCACATGGGTTAGAAGGCATAACATAATTATATAAAAAGGCATGAAATATAAGGAATCATAACATATAGAGCATAAGATCTTATAATCATAGTTTCATAGTAATTTGGAATCAACATAAAACATGACTTTATCATGATTCATGACTCATTTCACATATAGGAGCACAATTCAAGGCTAACCACCAAGATCATTTCACATGGAGCTCGAGTCAAGGCTAACCACCAAGATCGTTGAACATAACGCCTCATGAGACTAAAAATTACCCAGTTAATTAGAGATCTATTTTGGTGTACCCTACATTACAGGTTCATGAATTTTCTTTCTATATAAAGAATCATGCATAAGTAATATAATATAAACATAAGGGTTACCCATAGAAAGAATTGGGTATCATAATCATGTCAAAAGCATAATAAATGGTCATATCATAAAAGTGTCCATGAAAGAAATGAATTAAATCATACATGGAAATTAATAAAGGAATATATTCATATATCATGATAAATTATGTCAAACTAAAGCTAAAATAGTGTTTAATAAACTTTATAAATAAAACATTTTAGTGTGGTTTTAAGGAAAATACTAAGAACATTTAAAGCAGAAAAGGGAATAATATTTTATATAAAACCAGAAGTTAACCGAGAAGGTTTTAATGATAAAAATGAGTTATTTTAGAAAAATAATTTTGAATTAAAATATATTACTGAGTGCACTTTAAAATGGGTATGAATTCGGGAAGTTCTCTTAAAACGGCTTGCTTATCATGATGTATTGAGAAGGAAACCACTTAAAAACAAGTATATCCTTGAATAATGAGGATAAAAGGATATTTATAAATGATTTTGTAACATTTATATATTATTTATAATATTTACATAAAAGAAAAGAGAATTTAATTTAGGTAAAAATAGAGGAAGAGAACCTGAAGGAATAATGGAGGTTCGGGTAAAATCTCTTACCTTGTCTTCGAAACGGTTCCGCACTTGATCTTAATATCATGAATAATAAAATTAGATTCATTAATAAATACATAAAGAACATTTTATACATGTATTTTATTTATTATAATTTTATTTAGTTCTTTTATTCCATTTTTATGAATTATAATGTTCAATTTTATCATTCGTGAGTGCTTGTTTTCTTAATTTTGATGATCGGCTCCCTTATATAAGAGTATGGGAGTTCATGTAAAAGGGAAATTGAAGTACAGAATTGAAGTTATAAGTTATTAATGATCATACAGAAGGTTAATTTATCATATAATTCGTTTGGTTATTTTGGGTGAAGATGAATCATTAGATAAAACTTTAATGATAAACGCTTGGATTATTTTGAGCGGTTTTGCTCACAATGAACTTTTTTTGTTTTATTATTTTACATTATGTTTGTATAATGATTCCAGAACATTAAATAAGATATAAAATATATATTATGATCTTTTTAAACCATAAAAATCGTTTCATGTCCAGACTTGAAGATGGTAATATAAATTGAAAACAAGTCGTCCATGAATGCGATAAATTAACACATCTCAGACGGTGTTTCATTTATAGTATAAAAGGAGGGGGAAAAGAGATATGGTGATGAATTATTTAATTAGCATGAAAAAATTACATCATATGTAAGTTATTGGATTTATCACACCTTTTTTATGAGGGGAGGTTATGAGAGAAAATAAAATAAAGGAACCTGAAAAGAAATTGAAAGAAAACATAAGAGGGTTCTACCTCTTGATTCCTTCTTCTTGAGAGCCTCCTTAGGGGAATGGTTTTAGATATTTGTTAAGAAAAAAAGATTCTAGATTTGGGGTAGGGGATTGGGAGGATATTTGATTATAATTTTTACAAGGCTCAAGGATTGAGAGGTGTGAGGAGAAAAGGTGGTGATGGGTGGTATTTATAGTGGAAGAGAGGGGTTATTTCTCATTATTTAATTCATTAATTTATTATTTTGATCAAGATAAGAAATAGTGACGATTATTCAGACTAAATATATTAAAATTATCATGTGATTTTGAACCAATTGTGGTTACATCATTATAACACCATTCATGACTCAATAATTCATGTTTTTAGACAATGTCGTAAATTATCGTATTTCACTATTCATTAAAAATTTTAAATTATTTAGAAAATTCCCAAAAATTCTCCCTAACCATTTTTAAACCTATAGAATTCAAATATGAACTCCATTTTATGAAAATAATTTTCTAAATATGATAAATTTAATTTTTAATAAAAATCATTATTTACTTAGAAAAATACAAATTTTAGAATTAAAACTGCTTTTCTAACACTTTGAAAAAATTATTAATGTCTCATAAAATTATCTTATAATAATAAGAAATAAAAACAATAATTTATGAATAAATTTTATTGAAATAAATTTTGTTTTAAATTATTAAATTAGTCATAAATTTGTAATTAAATATTTATGACTTACAAAAATACAAACACTTAATTAATAATTTTTAAAATATTTATTTACTTATATTATTATATAATTCCATCATATTGTCACTTATAAAATGGATAAATTTTATTTATAATTTCATTGGTGATGTTACTATTCACTTTTCTGGTTTACTATTCATAAGGGTCATATTACTATTCCAAAGGTCAAGTTACTATTTCATCGATATTGGTTCCTTAACTTCTATAAATACCTTTTATTTCATTCATTCGTCGTTTATAAGGTTGGTATTGTGTTATTAATGTTCTTTTATGTGATTATACTATATTAAATAATTATAATAAGGGAATTTTCATTGATAAAACTTTAGGCCATTACAAAATCAACTTATTACTCAGGCTAGAGGAGAAAGATTTTTTTTGTGTTTGATGGAGCGTCTTGGAATCTTTCTCTGAGTGATTGTGTTTTTGTTTGTAAACTAGAGTGAACTAGTATGATCATTTTTTGTCGAAATACATTATATTGGGTAATGGTTGATACCTACCCTTCCTTTTTTTAGGGTGATACCAGACCAACCCATTGTAATTTTTGATTGATTTTAAGTAGAGAATATATAGCTCAGATCAACCCAACCATATAAAGGAAGTGGTCACTTTTCTTAGTAGTGAACCTTGTAAAAATTATTTTTTTATTGGTATCAGACTCTAACAGGTCATAAGAGGTTTATTTCAAAGAAAATAAATTATAAAACTATAGTACCACAAATTTAACCCCCCCCCCCCACACACACACACACACTCAGTGGTACATCTCTTTTCTGGATACTTTAATTGGTATCATACTCGGTTACCTCTAAAGGATCCTTTTAAAAGTAGTTATAGAGAATTTTAATTTAGTCAACTATAGGGGTGTTCCAATTTTTTATGGAAATAACATTCATGACTACTGGAATAATAAAATGATACCTTTCTTTCTATCATAAGGATTGGAGGTTTTTTATGCAGTGATTGTTGGATTTCAACCTCTTGAAAAAGATGGTCCCATGACTTTTACTGATAAAATAAATATGGAGGTTGATGGAAAATCAAAAAAATCAATTTAATTATCCTTTTCTGATAAAGTCCTTACTAAAGTAATGGGACTTAAAAAATCCAAGGATATTTGGTACAACTTTAAAACATGTATGAAGGGAATTTAGAGATCAAATAAGCCAAGTTTCAAATATGGAGGGAAAATTTTGAAGATATCATAATGACAGAAGATGTGATTGTGGATGATTACTTTACTAGAGTTAATGAAGTTGTTATACATATTAGAGGGTTTGGATAAAATCTTGAGGATTCTACAATTGTTAATAAATTAATTAGAAACTTTCCATATAGATTTGACCCAAAGATTTCATCTCTAGAAGAAAAGGAAGACATATATATTAATGAGTTGCACAATACTTTACTCAATAATGAGATGAGGAAGGCTCCAGTATTCAAGAAAAAGTCTAAGGAATAAATGGAATTCAAGTCCATGAGTAGACTAAAGCTCAAAGAAGAAGAAAATAAAGAATTTGGTGAATCTAAAGATGAATAAGTGAAGGATGATAAGTATTAGAAAATTATATCACCTTGTTCAAGATACATAAAAAAGGGAAAGGGTAAGTAAAAAGGTGATATTCCTCTAAAATGTTTCAATTGTGGATAAATTGGACATTTTGAAGTTAATTGTACAAAGAAGAAAAATACTGAATATGTGAGTGATGATTAAGATGAAGGACCTCAGAAAAAGAAATAGAGAAATTTTTTTAAATATTCTACAAAAATAGATGATAAAAAGAAAAAGTTTCAAAAAATTAAAAGAAGAGATTTTATGAGTAAAGAATATGATGAATACTCTTCTTCAGGTATCCATTCTAAAGAAGTGGTTCAAAAAAATTAGGAATTTTATGGCTCAAATTGGGAAGTACGATGAAACTTCAAGTGGTGGTCAATAAGATAATTAAGTATCTTACATGGAAGATATATTGAAATCAGAACTTGAATATTTCCTTGAGAAAGATACAAAACATAAGAAAGAAATAATATTTTTGAAGAAAGAGATTAAAAGAGAACATGCTTACATTGATGAAATAAAAAATCTAAATCTGAAACTTGCATAGTAAGGAAAAATTATGAATGGTATTTATGGGAAACTAAATATAAAGGATAAATAATTGGATAAGATCTGGTAATATTATCTCAAGGATGAAAATTCTCTAAAGAAGATCAATAAGGATTTTAACAAAGCTGTAGAAGTTAAAGATGAATCATCTCAAGCAGTTTAGAAAATTTTCTTAAAGAAATAGGTTACATATTCTTCTAATAAAACTCATAGAAAATATGTTATTTATAATAATACAGGTTATATTGAAAAAAAATGGTAAAATATATCTTGCTCAAAATAATGAGAAACATTTTTATATAAAAAATAAATATGTGGAAACTTCTGAGAAAGTTGTTACCTCAAGAAAAAAGGAAGCACATTATGTGACAGTACAACATCAATATTATCCTAAATATAATCTTTAATAGTATGGAATATATAGATTTAATGGATACTATTGGTGTTGTGTAATGTTAGGGTATAAATCCTATTCTTTTTGGTACAACTTGTCTCTTACTTGGAGTAGGTATGAGTTTAGTGGGAGAAATTCTGGAAAGATAAATAGAAGAACAGTCAAGAAAAAAACTAAGAAGAACACATCAAATCTATACATTAAAAAACATTTGATTATTTATAATAAATTTTTGGAATATGTGATCAATAGGGTCATTGTTATGATAAATGTATGGCTATTCTTCTTGGACATCTTTCTAATAATACAAAGGGTAAAAAAATTCAAAAATCTAAGATAGAAGAAAAATATCTTGTTGTTGGAGTTTCTTTAAAGGCTAGTAAAAGAAAAAATCCTTGTATTTTTTATAGTGGTTGTTCCTCCCACATGACAGGTGATACAAAAATCCTGAATAACATTGATGAAAAAAAAAGTGTAGTAGTTACTTTTGGTAATTAAAGTTCTTTGAAAATCAAAGGTGTTTCTACTATTGATATTGAATCCCATAATATAAAATCCAAATATGTTCTTTTGTTGAAGGGCTTGAACACAATATTTTGACTGTAAGTCAACTTTGTGATGATGGAAATTAATTTATTTTCAAAAAATATTCTTTCATCGTCAAATTTTTAAAGGATGTATGAGTTATCATCAAGGCTGAAAGAACGAGTGGTAATCTATTCCAAATTGGAGATAAAATAAATTATTTTTATTTGAGTGTGAAAGATAAAAAATATGTGGCATATAAGGCCTGACTATATTGGTTAAAAAAATTAGAGTAATATTTCAAAGAATAATTTGGTAAGATATATTCCTCATTTAAAGAGAGAAAGAGAAATTGTATGTGAAACCTATCAAATGGGTAATCTTGTGCAATCTACTCATATAAGAGTAGATATTCAGTCTGTTAGAACACTTGAGCTTATTTATTATAATATTTGTGGACATGTGTGACATAAGTATACCAGTGGTGAATTCTATTTTATAACATTAATTGATGATTTTACTAAGATGAATAATTTTATATTTATTAATCACAAGTGAGAGGAAACAGAAATGTTTATGTTTTAAAGAAGATTAGAAGAGAAGGAGTTGGGAATTTATATCAAAAACCTGAGAAAAGATAATGGTGGGGAGTTCACTAGTAATGATTTTGAATTATATCTTGTAAATAATGGAATTTATCAGCAATACATCACTTCTTATACTCCGCAACAAAATGGAGTATCATAGATAAAGAATAGAATTATGGTTGAAATGGGTAGTACAATGTTAGCAGAACATAAACTTTCAAGCTTGTAGTAGAGAGAAGTAGTGTGTTCAATTGTGCATATACATAATAGATGTATACTGAGATCAGACTCCAACATGACTCTGTATAATATGTGGTATAAAAACAAGACAAAATTGAAATGATTTAAAGTGTTTGGTATCCCATGTTTCATAAAAATAAAGAATGAAAATCTAGTAAAATTAAAAGTAAAATATGAAGAAAGTATCTTTATGGGATATCTTTCAAATGGCAGAGGATATAGATGTTGGGATAAAAAATTTCACAAGTTGGTAGACTATTGTGATGTGAAAATTTTTGAAAATCAATACAACTATGAATCAATGAATTTATCATATTTTAAAAACAATTAAGTGGATAAAACACATATTTCAAGAAGAGAGATTGAAGAAAATACTACACATGAACTAGACATAGTTATTGTTGACTTAGATCAAACCAGTGATGAGGATAAAATTTATAGAGTTGAAAAGATGAAGCATCATAAATTGAAAAGCATGATGATTCATAAAATATTATTGGAAATCAAGAAGATCTAGTAAAAACTAGAAGAAGACTGAGAATTGAAAATCAAAGATCTCTCATTTCTCAAATTGAACAAGTCATTTGGGAAATCTGTTCAACATAAGGAATGGATAAATTCTATAAATGAATAGCTAAACAAAATTGATAAAAATAGCACCTAGGATCTCATTCCTAGACCTAAAGGAAAGAATATAATAGGAACTAAATGGTTGTTTATAAATAAACTTAATGAGAAATGTGAAATCTCAATAAAAAATCAAAATTAGTCTATAAGGGTTATTCACAAGTGTTAGGTGTAGATTTTGAGGAAACATTTTCACCAGTGGAAAGATTGGAGGCTATCAGAATGTTTCTTGTAGTTGAAGGTCATAGACACTATAATGTTTATCAAATGGATGTGAAGTATGTATTCTTGAATGGAGATATTAAAGAAGAAGTTTCTATTGAGAAACCTAAAGGATTTATTCTTGATGTTGATTTAACTAAAGTATGTAAGCTAAATAAATCCTTGTATGGTCTAAAACAGGATCCTCAAGCTTGGAATTATAAACTGGATAGTTTCCTAAAGGAATTGAACTTTTTAAAGGAAATTTTTATAGGAACTTATATGTAAAGTATTTGAAAATAGGTACACTTATTTTTGTTTTGTATGTTGATGAAATAATTTTTACAGGTGGAAAGGAATATACATGTGAATAATTTTCTAAAAAAAATGAAGATGTACTTTGAAATTTCAATGCTTAGAGAGATGAATTTACTTATGATACTATAAGTTCTTCCAAAAGAAATGCTATATGTTTTTTTCACAACAAAAATATTCCAAGGAGTTTTTGAAAAAAATTGGCATGGAAGATTCAAACTAAGTCTCCACACCTATCACAGTTGGTGTAAAGATCAGAAAAGATAAACCAGGATAAAGTGCTAATAAGAAATATTTCATAAAATTAATTGGTATCTTGTTATATCTTATGGAATCAAGACTAGATATTGTATATGCAGTAACATTATGTGCTAGATATCAAAGTGATTCAAAATAATCACACATGGTAACTGATAAAATAATTCTATGGTATATCAATGTAACATCAAATTATGGTTTTTTGTATAAAATAAGTGGATATTTGAACTTACATGGATTCACTAATGGTGATTGGGATAGAGATTCCAATGATCGTAAATCAACATCAAGAGGAACTTTATTTCTGGGAGAAAATTGTGTAAGTTGGCATAGTAAAAAATTGAATTATGTGACTTTAAGTATAGTTGAAGCCGAGTATGTTTCTAATACTAATTCCTATAATAAAATTTTATGGATTAAAGTACAGCTTGAATATTTAAAGGAGAACATTGAAATACCATTGAAAATTTCATGTGACAATCAGAGTGCAATCAATCTCTCAAAAAGTCTAGTGCAATACTCTAGATCAAAACTTATTGATATTAAATATCATTTCATAAAGGAGAGATTAGTTAATGGAGATGTTAAATTAGAGTCAATTTCTAAAAAAGATAAAATTCTTGATATATTCCCTAAATCTATCCCAAGATAATGATTTGAGGAACTTAGTCTGAAACTCCATGTTCATACTTCCCCTCTCACTTAGAAAGTATTAGGGATTCCCCCACTTTTCTTTGTATTTTAATGTTAATGGGGAGAAAAATGCCTAATTCTCTTCTTATATTTTTTGAATATGGAGTTATGGTTAATGAAAAAATTGGGTGAGTGAATGGTTTGTGAGGGAGAGCATATAATTCACCAATGAGAGAAGAGTTTTATTTTTCATATTATTTCTGTGATTTGATGTCTTCTAAAGATAATTGTTAATGTTGAAAATAAATCTAAAGGGTGAAATTAAAGAACCCAATTAATTCATTGATTTTTTTTATTTTTTTCAATTTAAGCTTAATGATTATTAAACTGGTCAGTAGTTCAAAAAACATGTTTCATTGGTTATTTTAATTGACACAATGTTTACAAAATTGGAAGAATGAAATATTTGAAATTCATGATAGAATTACAAATAGAGAATAACTGAGTTTGTTTACTTTGGAATTATTATGGTTTTTTTTTGAGAAATTTGGATTAATTGGATTTTCATTATATAAAATTTGACAAAGTTTTTTATTAGAGTGTTATCAAAAAATAATCCAAACATACTAGCCAGCCAAGGGGACGAAATCAACTTCTTAGGTGGGAAGTCAACCCCTATCCAAGATAGCATGATAGTAGAGATCTAGAAAGTATAATTCAATAGAGGCACATGGAAGGAAAAGTAGAGACACTATACATCATAGTATAGGAGTGGATCAGCATCCGACACGGGGTGGTTCTAGGCCGTTCCAGGTAGTGATGGGAGTATTTGGTATCTTATTTACAAGATGATTATTCCACATATTATATTACAAGGGAACATTTTATATCCTTCCATTTCAATGTGGGATCATGTACTGTAGATCCAAAATAACCAAAATTGTGTGATCTGTCTGATCTGATCATCTGGGTCATCTGATCCATTCTACGCATCGTCTTCTCCATTGAGCCCATCATAGAGCTATAGTTCATCATGATTCTTCCTTGAAGTTTTGTCCTATAATCAAACCAAGATTCTAATAATCATTTCATCATTATGAGAAAACTTAATATGATTTATATTACAAGAAACTGTGTTTCAATATTAAAAATGGAGATCAAACAAAAGGAAAATTAAATTGAAGTCGTCTAGGAGTTCTATTCACCAGGAGTTCTATTCACCAGGATTTCCATACAGTGGTGTCGATAGTAGATAGAATAGTAGCTTCCAAGCATTATTGTATTCATATGATGATCTAAAATTGATCATAATGGTATGAAACTTCATTTTCATTATATAATAATGTTCAAACCAAATAATTTAAGTAATTCACAAAAATGATTTTTATTGTTGATGGTGTTCTTTTATTTTCATGAAACCAAGACGATGCACATGAGGTAGTTGGTGATAATGAGTTGAGTTGGTGGTTAATTGCCTATAAATATTGAGGCCAACACCCGTGAGATATTTTTGTGTTTGAGAGGATCTGTTTTCCAATGAAATAACACCACCAAGGATCTCTATGGTTCATAAAAAGAATATCCACACAGAATTTGTTTTATGTGAAGTTGAAGAAATCCCATGGGTATATGATATGTGATTTTCACACTCATAGAGCTTCGTTAAGAACAATATTCTATGAATTAATTGAGATGTCATTATTCTCATATATGTATATCTTTGGGTGTTTGTGAAAACATCTTAGAGGAACCAAAATATAGTGTATATGTACACTATGTCTCATGAAGAAGGTCTTTCATGCATAAACATCTTATACTCATTTGGGTTTGTGCATAAGAAGGAAGAAATATAGTGGGTGCTCCACTGTTTTGTGTGAAGGAGTAGAGTGAAAAAGGAAGTACTATTTATCACCAAAAATATTCACTCGTGAGATCTTGTGCATACATCACAGTGTATGGAGAGTGAAGTGGATAGTGTGTATGTCCTTGAATATGTGAATGAGTATGTGCATAAGTGATTTCTTAATCATTTGAAGAATCATATCATGTATTGAAGGCAGTGATAGTGTCTACATGGTTGTGTAATACTTTAATGAATATTAGAATTATATTGTTTTTGTTTAAGGTTGTGCTTAGTTGAAATTAAAATTCTATAGTGTGTTGATACATAAATTTGAAAGTTGTGCAAACACTAATTTTTGTAATAGAATAGGGTGAATTTTTTATTTTTAAATTCATAAGGAAGTAGGTGAATTTCTTTCATTCAAAAATCTTTGTATTAATTTTTTTTGAGTTTTTTCTAAGAGTTTATCCATAAAAAGAAGTAGTATGAATCATTTGCACTAGATAGTGGTGTGTTGAAGTATATTGGTATTCAACTATAGGGATTCTGGAATCAGTGAGCATGTGTAGTATCGTTTTATTATTGAGGCTCGAAGAGAAAGATTTTTTTTCTAGAGCATCTTGGAATATTTCTCAAAGTGATTGTATTATTGTTTATAAACTGGCATAAACTAGTATAATCATTTTTATCTAAATACATTTTATTTGATAATGGTTGATACCTACCCTTCATGGTTTCAGGGTGAAACCTAACCAAACTACTTTTAATTTTTTATTAATTTTTAGTGGAGAGTTTGTGGCTCGGATCAACCCAACCAAAATAAGGATGTAGTCACCTTTATTGGGGGTGAACCTTGTAAAAATCTTTTGTGATGATTGGGATCAGAATCTAATGGGTCATCAGAGGTTTATTTAAAATAAAATAGATTATAAAACTATAGTACCACTAATTCCACCCCCCCCCCCCCAGTGGTACATCTCTTTTTTGGATACTTTAAGGATATAGCTCTCAGGTTGTATTATTTTATAAATAGGTTATAGGGAACGACATGATTTCCATGGGTTATATTCTAAAAAGTTCTAGGATAGGAAATTTTTCCCCCTGGGTGGTGATGTTCTGAAACTTTTCTAAGGTAGGGAATAGTTCCCATAGGTGGTAATGTATTATAATCTAAGACATATTAGCATTGTTTGAAGTAGGTATGGTTGATATCGGGTGTCAAATTATAGCCAAATAATCTATGGTGGTTATTTTATTACTCTTAAAAACATTATTTTATCATTATAATCATTGTAAATCCACTTATTATACTATATGTGTTAGGGAAACTTCTTGTTGTGGCCTACTAATGTGACGTCTTAGACTTGGATTCCACTTAACCCGTGCCTCAAGCCCGATTGGACTCATGACCCCTAATGCATCTCCCCATATGCCAGGGGATACTGACTAGTAGTAGGGGTGTAAACGTAGAACAACGTGGAGACTATACCCCCATGTCAGAGTACACAGTGGATGAAACAAGTAATAAATAGTAGTGGAAGAATATACAATAGAAAAATAAAGTAAAATAGTTGAAGCATAACAGATAAGTAAATAACCAAGAATCAAAAGAAATAGATAACTGAATATTATAGAAAAACCCTCATAGACAGTGTCTGACACAAAAATGCATGCATGACATGCTAGTACAAAATGAAATAGAAATCAGACAGCAGGAATGCTAAAAAAAGTGATAAAGTGAAAAAAATACAAAACTTTATCCATGGTATCTCAAGCCTAAGAATGATCCTCTACTCCTAAACTCCAACTAATAAGTAAGAATAAATATCCTGAAGAGTGGTGTTTTCCCCTATCTATACCTATAGGAAAATAGTCTTCTCAGGTGCCAAAGGAGGCCCGAGTAGGGTGTAAAATAAACATCTCATTAGGTCACCACCAATGGTGTCTATGTATAATCCGAGTAGATGATCGTAAGTAAATAGTGTGAAACTAACAATAGGAAAGTAAAATAATTCATAATAAATAATTAACCTCCCACTCAGGTTCCTAAAGGACACCTGGAGGGTCTACCTACTTTAACCCAAAGCCGGTATGTCTAATCAAGTAATTGTGTGTTTTTGTGTCTATATATATAACTGGAATGGGGTAAGAATGCCTATGATCCATACATGTATATAGAGACTGTAACTAGCATGGGGTAATCCTGCCTCCCACCCATATACATATATATATTATAACTGGTTTGGGGTAAGAATGCCTCTAACCCATACTTGTATAGAGATTATAATTGGCATGGGGTAAGAATTCATCCCACCTATATAAATATCATAAGCTAGCATGGGGTATGAATTCCTCCTACCCATATACATATCATAAGATCATAAGCATAGCAGTGGCATAACCATTCACATCATATAACATAAGGTAAAACCATCTTATATAATTTCAATTCAAACAAAGAAACCATTTCAGGTAATGACTTTATAATAAATAATAATAAGGGAAAGTCCATGCCATCCCTTGAAATAATTCCATTAAATCCAATTAGTCTTTAAGTTTTAAGCAATATCATCCTAGCTAACCTACAGAATCCAACCATCCATTTTTCCTGACATGGAGAATTCATTTCAAGGAAAGGTGTCAAGTCCAGAGTGTCAAGGTCAAATACTCACATGCCCATTCGGAAAATTAAAATTAAAATGGGGTTAATCACTAATGAGGAACCTTGGTATACATCAATTAAAAATGGGTCAAATTCTATTTCAATTAAATATCAAGTCAGGAGCTAATTTGGGTTCCATGTATTTTGAACCATTTGGCCCAAATGGCCATTTTCAAGGTGGCACCCCTACAGGGGTCCATATAGAATAAGGGTGGTCTCTAAACCCCTAAAAAAACCAATTCACCTATATCAAGGAACTATAGTCATTTATACCTGAAGGAACCAACATAATTATGAACCTTGGAAAAGGCTCGCTCATGGTACAATGGATTAAATACAAAATGTCCAAAACTCAAATGGAAAACTACGTGACCACCTAACTTATGGCTATAGATGAAGACTCACTTGATATCGACCACAAATTCAAAGTAGGTTGGAAGAGATTTAAGTTTCATTACAACACCCTAAAATAGTGCATATAATCCTAAAACCAAATAGCTCAAATGATTGAAAGAAGAATATATACAAGAATAGAGAGACTAGAGATCCTTACCATAGGGGTTACAATTCCTCTAATGGATTGAATATCGGACACCGGATGGAGGAGTAGTAAGATATCCAAGTAGTAGGAGGGTTTGAGCTCTACAGATGATGATACCCTCTATTCTATCCAATGGAGTTGGGGGAAAGATAATAAAGAGGTTATATTTTTAGTGGGGGGATGGTAATTTTTCCCCAAGACTCTCTTCACACATTTTATGCATATGGTTGACAAACCATGCACAAACCGTGAATTCAGGATCTATACCCTATCTACAGTAGTCTGTACGACCATGCGCCTGGTCCACACAGTTGCAAAAAAACTATGCGGACTTGTAGGGGCCCCTATCTGTAGTCGTATGGTTTACACAAACCATGTGGCCTGGGTCTCATGGTTTACACTAACCATGCATCCCAGCCTATAACCCTCTTTTCTAGACCTTTGGGCTCCAAACCAGCACTGGACACTCCTCGAGCCTTACCTAGGTCATTTTATACCTTTACCATGATTAAAGGAAAGATTAAAATCGAAAACCCAATAATCTATACCTTGTTCAAAAGTCAATTAATTACAACCTCCCCTCCTTCTAAGGGTAAAGAGGTATTTTTAGAAAGAGTTCCAGCCACTGAGATTGTATATCAGCTTCCCACTCCCAAGTCTCATCTTGTACTTGTTCATGCTTCCATAGAACTCATACAAGAGGAATAGACCGACCTCATAGTTTCTTCATGATCCAATCAACAACATGAAATAGGTCCTCCTTGAAGGAACTACCCATATCCATCTCGACCACATCAAGATGAAAGATGTGAGTTGGGTCTGGATAATATTGGAAAAGCTAAGATACATGAAAGACATCATGCATAGACTGGTATCTCTGAGGAAGTGCAAGTTGGTAGGCCACAGGTTTGATCCACTTCACAACCTCAAAGGTTCTAATGAATCTTGGTGACAGCTTACCCTAATTTCGAATACATCTATGCCCCAACTTGGGTGATACTTTCAAGAAAACCCGGTCTCTAACCTCGAGCTCCAGAGGTCACCAATATCTATTGTCATAATACTGCTATCTTGACTAATCTATCAACATGTGCTTACTAATCATCTAGACCTGCTCTAAAGTCTCTTGCATGATATGAGGCCTAAGAACAACTACTTACCCTACCTCTAGGACACACAAAGGTGAGTGACAAGGCTTTACATACAAGGATTCATAGGGATCCATCTTAGTCGTATCCTAGAATCTGTTTTTATAAGAAAATGCGACAAGGGTAATGTGTTTCTCCTAGTAACCCCTAAAATAAAGAATGCACGTATGGAACATATCCTATAGAACCTGAATTATACACTCTGTATGTCCATCGATTTGAGGTTGATAGTCTGTGATCAAAAGTACATGTATACCCAAGGCCTTTTTCAACCCCTTCCATAACTATGATGTGAAATGAGCATCTCTATCATAAATGATATAACAAGGTTCTTCAGGAATATGTACCACCTCTTTGACATACAACCTTCCCATCTCATCTACTGAGAAGGTCTCTTGCATAAGAAAAAATAGTGAAACCTTCATCAGGTGGTCAACAAAAACCCACACTTCATTGTTGCCACAAGGTGATCTAGGTAAACCAATCACGAAGTCCATCAAAACATCATCCCATTTCCACTCAATAATGCAAAAAAGATAAATAATCCATATCATAAAATGATTTTTAGTCTTAACCTACTGATGGGTGTAATATCGCATGATGAAACTAGCTCTCTCACATTTCATGCTAGGCCACCAGTATTGATGTCATTGATCTTGATATATTTTGGTAACCCTAGGGTGAACCGACCATGCTGAGGCATGAAAATACCTCATCAGCTCCTCCCTAATTTCTATTGGGACCCATACATGCCCACATAACAATAGATTGTAATCTCCATTGACTATCCAACCAGAAAAAATATCGTTATCTGAGACACTTTCACATAGGACAAGGCCTTCAGGATCAGATAGTTTCCTCGGCCTTACTCATTCCAGAAGAGTAGATGTCCCTAATAAGGCAAAGAAAATATTATAACCATGGTTCTCCTAAACCTAAAAGTTTATCTCTTAGAATAAGTCCATCATCTTCAATTCATTACTAGATTCCTAAACCACCTGAGTTTGAATCTTCCAGCTTACAGCATCAGCTACTAAATTCCCTTTCGCTAGAGTGTAGGCAAGTTCAAAATCAAAATATTGCAGGTAATCAACCCACGTATGCTACCTAAGATTCATATCCCATAGAGTGAATATGTATTTGAATCTTTTGTGGTTTTTAAACACCACAAAACACTCTCCCAATAAATAGTGTCTCCAACAGTGTAAGTCTTGAACAAAAATAATGAGCTCGAGGCCATGCATTGGATAATTTCACTCATGAGGTCTTAACTTACGAGAACCATAAGAAATGACTCACTCATCCTGTATCAGAACATATTCAATCTCGACACCTGACGTGTTATAGTAGATTACATAGGCCCTACCTAGATCCGGCAGAATCAGTATCGGTGCTTAAGTCAGTCTACCCTTCAACTACTAAAAGGATTATTCATAAGATTCATACCATTTTAATTTCACACCCTTTTCATCAATCTCGTAAGCAGCGCTGTAATGTGTGAGAAATCTTGGGAGAAGAATCTATAATATCTTGTAATCCCCAAGAAACTATTGATATCAAATACATTATTGGGATACTCACAAGAAACCATAGCTCTTACTTTCTTTTTCTCAACAAAAACTCATGACTCTAAGATGATATGACCCAGGAAGTGGACTTCATTGATCCACAAGTGGAATCTATTGATATTATCATAGAGATAATGTTATCTTAGTGTATTTAAAATGATCTTAATAAGGGTTTCATGGTCGTCTCTAGAGCATGAATACACCAAGATATCATCCACAAATACAATCACAAAATAATCAAGATACGGGTGGAAAACTCGGTTCATAAGAGCCATGAAGATAGTAGGTGCGTTCATGAGTCCGAACGGCATAACCACATACTCGTAGAGGCCATACCTACTCCTAAAAGTTGTGTGAGGTATGTTTGAAGTCCTAACACACACCTGATTATAAACTGACCTCAAATTTATCTCTGAGAACACCTTCATTCCATGGAGTTGATCAAAGAGATCATCTATTCTTGGAAAATGGATACTAATTCTTGATAATCAGTTGATTCAACTAATGGTAATCTACATAAAGCCTAAGGATTTCATCTTCCTTCTTGGAAGATAGGACTGGTGAACCCTAAGGATAAGTGTTGGGGCATATAAATCCTTTCATCTCTAGATCCTCCAAATACTTCTTGATATCCAGAATCTCCTTAGGTGTCATCTTATAAGTAGGAATGGTCACTCGTGGTTCTCCAAGCACAATCTCAATAAAAAACTATACCTATCACACTGAAGTTAAACCAGAGAAGTCATCAGGAAAAACGTCTTAGAAACACTCCTTTATAAGAGGGAAAATAGTAAGTTTCAACATTTGATCATTGATGTAAAGACTGGAAACCTATGCGGTAACACTACCCAACCACTGCTTCTTGGGTCCTTCTCATGTCGCAATAAGATCCCATTCTCCCTTGTGAATGTGTGTAACGCCCTATGGTGATATAAAAATCACCCTTCAATGATAACATTCAATACAGGCTATGTTGGGAACTAAACAGTACATCCCAATGATTATGTCAAAGCCTGACATGTCAAGAACGTACAAGTTCCACATGAATATGTAATCACCTATCTCAAGGGAGAAATTCTGATAGTAGTGAACACCCTATTAACGGATACCTAAGGGTGTATCTAGCATCATGAATCCATGATAAAACTTGATGTAGAGTCCCAAAATCTTAGTGATTTCCTCAGATATAAAATAATGAGATGTGCATGTATCAATCAAACAATTCACTAAAGTGGAGACTACTAGAATAGTTCCTCATACAGTAGATGGTTAAGTACTATGATCCTATAGTGCAGGATAAACAACATGTAATAGGCCTATACCATATCCATGAGTAAGCCCCCTCTATTGGTGTTGATATTAATTCCTTTGGTTGCCTCTGCCTCGACTACCACCTCAACCTGAATGACTGATGGTATTCCAGCTGTCTAATTTTCATGATCCTGTTAACCCCACTCCTGATTGAGGAGTAGGTGAAGATCCCTACTCTCTAGGAGCTACTGGAAAAGTCCTAAAAATGGTGGACATGGCCCATCCTACCACATCTTGTGCACTCAAATGGATTCTGTAGACACTACCTCTTGAAGTTCCCTACCACTCCTTACTGGTGATAGATAAGAGAATTACCCGTGAAGGGATCCTATCCACTGCTACCACTACGAGATTTCTCAAAGAATCATTTTTTACTAGAAGAAGATCCACTGGAATCCTTAGGTGTTGAACCGCCCTATCCTTCACCATCATAATCCCTCAAATTTCACTTTGTAATTAGGGTATAGTTGAGAATTTCATAAATAGTTTGTCAATATGAACACATTGACTTGAGACCGGATAGCATAACCAACCAATTCTCAAATTTCCTAGTATCCATTAGATCATCTACAAATAAGTGAAATGGGATGAGTAATCCATAACTAACAAGGTCCCCTACTACAGGTTCATGGATTCTCTAGCTCTATCAGCCCTTAGAGTCTAGGGAAAGAATTATTCATAAAAGATGGTCTAAAAGTCATCCTAGATCGTATCCCTATGTTGGCCTACCTGGGTGATGACATCCCACCATCACTTAGCTAAATCATGTGTCATGTAAGTATCTAGCATGACCCTCTACTCTGGAGGTGTCTCTAGGTGCTCGAAGATATAGAGGATCACCTCAATCCAAGACTCCGCAGTAAGTGGTCCAATATCCCCCTAGAAAGTAGGAGGACGCTTCTGTTGAAACTCATGAGTCAACTCTACCATACTCTGGGTAGGTCTCACTCCACCTCGCATACTCTACATCATACCTAATAAGCCCTCTCAAAATTGGGCATCAATGCCCATATCAAGATCAGTAAGAGGAGCCATAGGTGGCTTGACCGGAAGAATAACTGGCAGCTCAAGGCCCATCACCACAGGAATATGATCATCACCACCTTCAGGGCACGCAGTATGAGGATGTCATGGAGGAATAATCTTACAATTCCAAATGAATGTATCAGAATAGATTTAGGAAATTTAGAATATTTCTTTCAATAAACTAGTATAGGTACCAAATCCTTCTTATAAGAACTAACATGCCTCTCTTCCTACTTTAAAATCCAGGACTAGACATAGGAACAGACCATAATAAGACATGAGAAATAAGAAACACCCACTACCCACTACTAAGGCTAGGTTCAGGTAAATTTTCTATGTTAGGCATGTGCAGTATGGTTATTCTCAAGTTAAAATTCATTTCCATTTTGAAAGTGCGCTCATTAGAACATTAAAAGAATTTAAATTAGCTTAATCTAATGATATAACATTTTCTAGCCCATAAGGACCCATACACATTATAAATCAAAATATGACACACAATTAGATGTCATCTTCATTTAAATTGTGCTTATCCATGTGATTATATCATTTATAAAATAGATGTGATAGCTGAAATTTCATTTTACAAATCATAAAGGCCCATAAACCTTATGAGTCAGAGAGTGGAACCCACTAAACTCACACCATAGAATTATCCAAGTCCTACAAGAAGTGTCAGCACAATTATATATATTTAACAAGGCACAAATGATATGCAACAAGAAATGCTTGATGAAAATTTATACATGACATGAAAAAATGCATGGCTTATTCATATTGTGCCTACCGTTATTAATTTTCTAATAAATAACCCTCATTTAATTGGGTAGAGAAATGAAATCATAGTCCCAATATCATCAATGTCAATAACATCACAAAACAAGTGAAGTACCTAATAGTGAAATGACATCAATAGTAATGGCCATAAACAGAACAACAATAATTCAAGTAACTTGGCCCTTTCCCCATACATGGGTTTGTGATTCCCTAGCACGACTTGTGACCAAGTCCCAAGCATTCCCAATCTCCTGTATATTTTTTCCAAATAGTAAATCAAGAAAGTAACTTCATATGGTACCACTTTGTGACATCCCAAAACCTGGATACCACTTAACTAGTGCCCCAAGCATGTTTGGCCACATGACCCCTGATGTGTCTCCCCATATTCCAGGGGTAGCCAACTAGAAGTGAGGGTGTGAAGGTAGAAAAGAGGGGAGTCTATACCCTTATGTCAGAGTGAACATATAATGAAAAAAGTAATAAATAGTAGTAGGAGAATATATAATAGACAGATACAAAAAAACTACGGAATTATGATAGAGAACTAAATAACCAAGAATAAAAATAAATAGATAATTGAATATTATATAAAAATCCACATATGAAATTTATGATACAATCATGCATGCATGGAAATATAGTACAAAAGGAAACATAAATTAGGTAGTGGGCATGCTAAAAAAAGTTATAAAGTGAACAAAATCCAAAAGTTTCTCCATATCATCTCAATCATAAGCTCAATACTTTACTCCTATGATCTCACTAATTAGTAAGAATCAACATCCTAAATATTTTTTCCCCTATCTATACCTGCAGGAAAATAGTCTTCTTGAGTTCCAAAGGTGACTCGAGTTGGGTGTGAGATAAACATCTCAATAGGCCACCACCAATGGTGGCTACATGTAATTCGAGTAGGTGCTCATAATTAAACAATGTGTACCTAACAACAGTAAAGTAAAACAATGCAGAATAAATATTTAACCTCCCATTTAGGTTCCTAAAGGACGCCTGGTGGGCCACCTTCTTGAACCCAAAGCTGGTATGTCTGATCAATTCATTGTGTGTGTGTGTAACCAGCATGGGGTAAGACTTCCTCTAATCCATACATGTATATAGAGATGGTGACTATCATGGGGTAAGCATGCCTCCAAATAATACACATATAGAGATTATAACTAGCATGGGGTAATAATTCCTTGTACCCATACATGTATAGAGATTATAACTGGTGTGGGGTAAAAATATCTCCCACACATACATTTATCATAATCTGGCATGAGGTAAAAATGCCTCCCACCCATATACATATCATAAGCTGGAATGGGGTAAGAATTCCTCCCACCTATATACATATCATAAGCTATCTTGGGGTATGAATTCCTCCCAACCATATATATATCATAAGCTCATAATCATAGTAGTGGCATAACCATTCACGTCATATAACATAAAAAGAAACCATCTTATATCATTTTAATTTAAATAAACAAACCATTTCATGTAATACATTTTTAATAAATCATAACAGTGGAAAGTCCATGCCATCCCCTGAAACCATTCTATTAAATCCAATTCATCTTTAAGTTTTAAGCCATCTCATCCTAGCTAACCTACAAAATCCAACCATCCATTTTACCTAACATAAAAAATTCATTTCAAGGAAAGGTGTCAAGGCCAAAGTGTTAAGGTCAAATACTCACATTTCCATTTGGACAATTCAAATTCAAATGGGGTTAAGCACTATTAAAGCACCTTGTTATACATCAATTACACATGGGTCAAATTATATTTCAATTAAATTTCAATCCCAAGAGAAAATTTGGGTTCAATGTATTTTGAACCATTTGGCCCAAATGGACATTTTCAATGTGGAACCCCTATGGGGGTCCATATAGAGTAAGGGTGGCCTCTAAACCCCTAAAAACCCAATTCACCTATATCAAGGCACTAGGTTCATTTAGATATGAAGAAACCAACATAATTATAAAGCTCAGTAAAGTATGGATCATGGAATAACATATTAAATATGAAATGTCCATAACTCAAATGTAAAACTATGTGACCACCTACCTTAGGGTTGTAGATGAAGCCTTTCTTGATATAAACCTTATATTCGAATCAGGATAGAAGATATTTGAGTTTCAGTCCAATTCCCTGAAAATAGGGCATATGAGTCTAAAACCAAATAGTGAAAAGCATGGAAAGAATAATAGAGATAGGGGAAGAGAGACTAGTGTGACTTGTCATAGGGGTTCCAATGCCGCTAACGGATTGAATATCAGACACTGGATGGAGGAGTATCAAGAGATCGAAAGAGGAGGAGGGTTTGAGCTTTACGGAGGATGACACCCTATGTTCTATCCACTGGAGGTAGGGTAAATAGAATAAAATTGTTAGATTTTTGGTGGGGGTAAAATGATATTTTTTACCTAAGACCCTCTGTACATAGTTTATGTGCATGTTTTACAAACCATGTGAAAATCATGTATTATGGTTATAAACCCTATCTATAGCAGTTTTCACAGCCATGCTATTGTTCTGCACAGTTTCAGACAAACCGTGTGGATTTTTAGGTCCCTTGTCTATAGTCGCACGATTTAAACAAACTATTCAACCTAGGTCGCACGGTTTACACTAACCATGCAGCATGGGTTTCAAGGTTTACACTAACTGTGCTACCCAGTATGAAACCCACTTTTCTAGAACTTTGGGCTTCGAACCAGCCTTGGATGCTCCTCAAGCCTTCCCTAGTCTATGGTACACCTTTACCATGACTAAAGGAAATATTCAAAATGAAAAACCAATGATTTTTACCTTGGACGAAGGTTGGGTCATTAAAACTGATTTATATTCACAACCTATTTGGGTAGTTGTAGAAACATGTTACCTAAGAATACCTCATGATCAAATGTAGTGATAGGGTAGAGGACCAACATGGATTTTTCAACTGGATAGCTTGGACAGAGTCAGGAGTTGGGACCAGATAGGGATTTGGGACCAGGTTATGAGTTATTTTTTAATTTTTTCTATTTTGGTTTGGGTTTAATATGATATTCCCATGGGATATCTTGGTTGATGTATTTAGGTATCATGCATAATTTTAGATTTTTCATCTATGATGTAAAATGTCGATTACATTTACCTTGGTTGGATTTGGATTTTATATTTTTTACTATATTGGATATTGTGATGGCTAATTGTATGTTATTTATGATATTTTTCTCTACACTGATATAAGGGTATAGTCTCCCCATGGTATCATCTTAGACTCCCATTACTAGTCTATATCCTCTAGAATATAGGTATACATGTCTGAGGTTACATAACAAAATACTTTGGACATTATAGAGTGAGTCGTGTCGGGACATTACATCTATAACCTTCAAAATTCTAAAACTACTATGATTTAACTAGTAAAGTTATAAATTCACCATTATACACCATATGTAAAATATTTCACTCTTTGAAACATTAACCCAAAACACATTAAATTCATTTCCTAACCTTACTCAACATAATAATAAATAATCAGTCACATAAATAAATTTTAAAAAACTTAAATAAATTCAAAATCACTAATTTAAAAAAAATAAAACTCATAAAAAGTTTTGATTCCATACACCTCCCATGTATATTGTTTATTTGTTTTTTAATTATTTTATTGTTGGAGGTTTTCAAAATAGGGGTATTTAGTTTATGTTTGTTTAATTTTTTTCATAGATTTCTTAGAATGTTTCATCACTATATATTATTTTCTATATGATGAATTCATCATATAGTCTAAGATTTGGATGATTGAAATACTTTTCCATAATATAAATTTTTTATATTTATTTTCAAATGGGGAGAGAGGATGTTTTTATTAAGATAATTTTTTAGGTATTTCTGATTTTTGTTAATTTGTTCAAAAAATTCAAAGCGGTGAAATTTTGAATTTAATGGGTCATCTTAGTTATATATTTTTATGTATTTATTTAAATGTGTGTGAATAGGGGCTGCATAGATCTCTGGAAAAGTTTTGGAGATGATTTGAAAATTAGATAATGTTATAATTTGTTATCACCTGAAATGATATGACTTAATTTTTTGGAAGTTCCATAGTGAACCTTTTGAAGAAATGTATGGTACACAGGATAGGATATTTTTTATAATGACTCGTAATTTTTTCATTTCAAACAAATTTATAGGAGGTGACATGCGGTGTTATAGGATGTGGTTCTGGTGTATTCATAATATATAAAATACACAAAACATGATTAAGATATTAGATGTCATAAAAATGATGTGAGCATATCTTCATCTATAAAAGGAATTTATATAGGTGAAACACTAATAGTATGAGGCATGATATTGGAAAAAAAACAAAAAAAATATTTTTTTTCCTGGGATAAATAACATATTTTGGATAAAAGATACCAAAAATAGTGATATGAACATATCACATTGTATAACATAGTATAAAAGTTAAGAATATGTGAACTAAATGAATTATCATAGAAAATGATCGATGTATATTTTTTCATGAAATAAGGATATGTTTTGAGTGAATACTTCATGATATAATATCATAATATTTATAAAAAAAATCATTCACAGGTCATGGTATAAAGTGTTTCAGAATATCATTACTAGAGCGATGAGTCACAGACTGTGAGAAAGTAAAGTATAGGCCATAGTAATAGTACTATGAGATATATGAAGATGTCATTTAAGGTGATGGATATTAGTGGTAGTGACATGGTATATCATAGTAAGTGATAGTGGTAAAAGTAAATATAATTATTATATATCAATATATGACATGTATTTTGAAATATATATCATGTATAGGATGATAAATATACAATAAAGAATGTATTTATTCATTTTAAGGTCTAAATTCATTGATTTCTTCTATATCCTCCATGAACCATACACGAATATATAAAAAAATGAATATATTTGTAAAAGTGACACAAGAATAAAAATTGGTTATAATTTTTTATATAAATGTTGTTGTGGTCCTCCCCCCGAAAGGTAAAATAGATATTGTAGATGTACGGATCTATGTGATTGTGTCACCATCATGGAGAGAAGTTATTATAAGGAAAGTGAGGTAGCATCATTGGATAAATAATGAAACACATGGAGACACACTATAGAAATGATAGAAATTTTAAAAAGGAAAATAATTTGGGGTTGTGACCTATTAAGTAGGGTATGAAAACTAAAGAGGATAAATGAATATGAAAAAGAATAAGGGGGAAAGTATGGAGAGGAAAAAAATTGAAATATCGTCATTAGTTAACAGTTATATACTTCTTATTTTTATAACTAAATGAATAATGTGAAGTTATGGTTTTGATCCATCTTGATTGTAAAAGGTAATTAGTATCATTTAATGTAAGTGTAAACAATGATCATCCATAGTGATTTGAGTGTGAAATAGTGGGTTGCATGCTCCTTGTATTAGATAATTTTTTTAATGTGAACCAAGTAAGTACTCATGTTCAACTTGTTTATTTTTATAATTTATCATTTTTTATCCAATAATAAGAAAAATGTATCTATTCATGTGATTGTTCTGAAAATAAAAGGAGAATATGGTAGTTGGATGAGTGATTTGTTTTTTTATCTTTCAACAGTTGAACCCCCAATATGTGTTATTAATGCTCCTTTTCTTTTGACCACATATAGTGGATGATGTATTCTCACTAAAAAAAATTGGACATTTTCTATGGATAGACTCCATCAAAAATACCCTTTCAAAGAAATATGTCCAAAATCGAAAATTGTATGTGATGTATTTTAATGGATATGGACCTAAGATTACATTATTGCTCAATGTATCCTTAATCAAAGAATTTAGGAAATATTTATAAATAATGTAACATTAATCACGTCTTGAGAATGATTTGTTAAAAATTTATTATTAAGAAAAGGATTAATGTTTCGTTAACATAATGTAGGCTGGGTGTATGGTATGTGTAAGATGTGACTGATATCGATCGTTTATGGTCATTTCCTTCCATGTTAGTTTTCATCAAATTAGTATTGCATAATATGTTTTGTTAAGGGATATTAATGCATATGATTCATGTATTGATCAAGATATTAACTCATGTGTTATAATGAATGAGTTAATACAAAAACACTTGAGGAGCGTCCTTGAGACCCTTATAAAGATCCCTCTACCATGCAATGGTAATTAAAGAGTTCTTTATGCTTATCCAAATCTCCCTAATCCTATAGCTCTCATCATCTTCATCATTATCCTGGTAAAGTGCTAACATGTCATAGAGATTGGTAGATCTCATTCATATTACAACTGATATAGTTGCATCCCATGGATACCTTTTGAGGTGGAATGCCTTTTGGCTGTCACTTTGGTGATCTTTATTAAACTCATATGAAGGTGTTTGGATTGGATGAAGTCTATAGCTATAATAAAAGGTATGAATTTTGTTCTCATTCATTGTTTATGATTTCAATTTATTTAAATCATGGTGATCTTGGGTTTTTTGTTTCTAATTGCTTTCACTATTATGTTTAAGTGTTAAACATCCCCTTAGAAAACTAGTAGTGGTATCAAAGAAAACATGTGATTTCATTATTTGAATTCATATTTTAAAATGAATAATAGTGGTCGGTAGTATATTGAGTGCCAACATAACCACAACTAGTAAACCTGACATTATGTTATTTCTTTAATGTACTCTCGAGACAATTCCACATGTTATGCTAATGTGATAAGGTGACATGTGCTAGCTCTTAACAATAAATTATAATGATAATTTAATGTAGATTTGAAGCCATTTAATATGTTATATTATAATGTATCATGTTTCCATGGATATAAAAAATAGAGTATTGTAAAATTATTTCTTGAAACTACATTTTGGGACAACATAATTTAGATTGTAGTACTCACACTACATTGTTAGATAATGTAGTGTGAGGAACTCTATCTGATATTATGTTGTGAGATAATGTAATTTAGAGAAAAATACTCACCTTGATATTACATTATAGGATAATGTAATGTGGGTTTCCATCCTAACAATTTTTTGAGGATTAACGTAATCTCAAATGTCTATTAAAAACCCAAAATTAATTAAAATTAAATATTTTGTTTATTTTTATTATAATTTATTAATTGTTTATAAATGATAAATGAATGTTTATAAATTATAATTAAAATTTATTTTGGGATTTTATTAATTATTAAAGTTTATAAATTAATTAATAATAATAGTGTTTATAATTAACTAATTAAATGTTTTTTAAACATATATTAATAAATATTCCCTAATATTGAGAGTTAATATTAAATAATTTTTTATATTTTATGGAATTATTTATGTATTAGAAATAAAATGTTTATTTAGAAATAATAATGGGAAATCTTTTAAAAAATAAGGCCTAAATATAATATTTTTATATTTTAAAATTATGATCTGTTCACGGCATTTGAAGTATTCAAATTAAGGGGCCTTATTTGAGATATTATTCAAACTACATAAAAATTGTTTTTGATGATTGATAAGTATAAATAATATAAATAATGTGACAATTACATTATATAAAATGTTTAAATAATAAAAATTAAATTATAAAAAGGTTTAAGTTTTATAAAATATCATTTATTTTAACTAATATGTCATATAATGGTTAGTGTGAAAGGTTCATATAATGAAATTAATATGAAGTATTTATATTCAAGATTATGGATCATCCATAATGTTTAACTAATTTATAAAATTTTTATAAATGTTTTTTTTGTTTATGAGTTGTTTATAATCATTTATCTGGTGTTTAAATATTTTAATTGTTAATTTATTTAAAGGTTGTTCCCTATTATATTAATAATTATAAAATAATTCTATTATGAATTCTTTATTATTTATTTTAATTATTAAATTTATTCTTAAATATTATCGTACATGCATCTAATTATTTATATGCTCGGCATGATAAAAATATTTAGTTTCTATTTACCTTAAATTTGGTTTTTAATTGGAGTTATTATCTTGAATTTCGTTATCGGATATTGTTTATACATATGGGGTTTTAGAGTTGGGTTAAATGGGATTCTCTCTTGGCTAAAGTCTCTTTGAGGATAGGGGCTTGGGGTCGTACTTCCCACTATCCTGGAGGCTTAATCCCTGTTTTAGAATGGTGTGGGTTAGTTATCTCTCACTTTGGGATTAATCATGTGGAGTTTTAAAATCTCATATAACTCTAAGACTTTACATGAAGAGTTCATGTACCTTATGCATGAGATACATTTTGATACATGTAAATATGTTGGGCTTATATTTTTGGGTGAGTAACACAAACCATGGGCTGTGTAATGAGTGGAACATCAATATTATTTTAACATATTTGTTTGGTGAATGGAATAATATTATGAACTAAATAATTAAAATTATACATACATAAATGGAATAAAATGAGATGTGATGGTGAGATTAAATCCCCTTAAAATACTAAGTATTATATACCTTGAAAAATAATACTTTTTATGACCTTGGTCATTTAGTATGGGTTCCCTAATGGTTAGGTTCCCAAGAATTATTTTTTTAAGGCAAGAAATTATTGTTCTTATCATTTTATTTGGGTTATACTAGCTAGGAAACCCTAATAGTTATGATACAAGAGGAATAAAGTTAGGTTTATATTTATATAATGGATTGGACAATGTGTTTTCCACTTGAATATCCAAGATTCATATATGATATGATTGACATGTGTTGTTTAATAGATATAGAAATGGATTATATATAAAAATATATATTTAATTCATAATAAAATATAGATATTATCCCACAAATAAATATGATGAGTTTAAAAGGGGGCATCATTTTAGTGGTAGCCATTTTAATAAAATTCATTGTTAAATAGTGATAGGATATGATACTCATCTGATAAGAGATTCTATTATAGATAAATGGAATCATAATTATCTAGATTTACCTTGAGATAAATTTAGAATAAATAAAAACTAAATTGAAGTAAATTTCTTGATTGGTACCAGAACTTGAGAATAGTTCTTAAGCAAGAAGTAAAATTATGTGTGTTGTAAAAACACTCCCTGAGAAGAAACCAATTGGTTTAGGTGTTAAGAAATTATATATATATTCCTGTTATAATAATCTAAATTATTTAATATAATTATTTGTACTTAGTATTTTTAAATTGGATTCTAGGATTCAAAATCAACATGAGACTATAGATTTCTATAATATAATAGAAAACCTAAAAAGGATCTTTCAAGATAAATTTAGACATGAAAGGTATGAGGTGTTAAAGGATCTATTTTAGTGAAAATAGTATAATTAACTTCATACTAAACTCATATTCTAAATATTATTGGGTACGTTAATGATTTAGAGAGTTTAGGTTCACCTATTAAACTTGAATTGTCCAAGTATTTAATTCTACAATAACTTTAGGAAAGGTTCTGATAGTTTTTTATTAATTATAACATGAATTAACTCTATAAAAATTTACTTGATCTCCCCAATATGTTAATAATAGTTGATAGGTACTTGGGTTTTCAAAGCACAAGTGTCATTATGATGGTCTAAAAAGATAAGTGTAAAAAATGTTGGAAAGAAAGTAAAAAATAGGTCATGGTGATTCCATAGAACCAACTAAACCTAAGAAGAGAGATTAAGGAAATTGATTTCATTGTGAAAAGATTGTCCATTTAAGAAGTAATTTTCCAAATTACCACAAGGGATATATGAATCCATGTGGAGAGACCACACAAAGTATAAATTTTATATTATTTTATTATTTTATTCTGAAATGTACGTGATATCAACTTCATGTTTTACAAGAGTTATAAATATATAGGAGGATAGAAGTAAAGAATGACTTGAATGTTGTAGCTTAATGTTTAATTTAAATTATTGAAGCAAAGGAGATGCTACATTAAAATACTTTGATGATACAAGCTTTGATGTATTTTCAAAATATATGTATTGATTGTCTCATTTCTCTCTTATGGAGAGATTGTAGCCAATTATTATTTAATTAAAATGGGATGAATGATCTTGATACACATATTTTATGATATGTTCAATTTTATAACATTATTTGAGGGAGAAAGTGGTAAAATTAAAATTCTACAAACACATAAAATATCATATATGATATGGAATAATAGTTTGTTTTTTGAATATCATTACTAAAAGAAAATTAGTTTTATTTTCTAACACAAAGGAGTTTGTGTATCTTAGCATGATATTCTGAATAGAATATAATATCTAAGAGTCTAATGGAAGTATGTTTAAATTTATATAAGTTTAATATTTAACAAATAAAATATTATATTGGTCTAAGAATATAAAGTCATTTCCACTTAATATCTTAAAATAATTTTAAGGTATGGTGGTAAAGATTAATGTAATACCCTAAGATTTTGGAATATATTTTTAGATAGATTGTTTCACATGAAACAACAAACTAAAATTATTAGTGGCATATTAGATGAATATTATTAGAAATATTTTATGAATAAGACATATAGTGAATAAAATGTTATTACTTAACTAAAATTTCTTATATTTAGGGGATAAATAATTAATATGATTTAATATTAAAAATGATTGTTCTTTCTTAAATAACTATTTTTTTAAGAGTGGAATATTTTATCCTGATAAATTAAATTGACCAATTTTAAAATATTATTATATATAAAATAATATATTAACATTTTTAAATTATAAATTGATATGAAATAATATTAAGAATACTTAAAAACATCATTTTTCAAGAAAATTAGTTTTTCCTTATATTTCGTATTCCCATTTAAAAAGTAAATTTATAAATTTCAGAATATTAATTTTATAAAATAAACTTCGTTTTTGAATTAATAATGTTAAAATTATCTTAGGGTGAATTTTTATATTTTTTTAAAAATGTTGAATTTTGAGTGAATATTTAAAAATATAGTTTTTATTAATACCATAGTGTTTTTTACTTTATAATGATCTAAGAATGAATTAAAACTTTTATAAAACATTTTTCATGAACATGAATGCTTATAAATAGTAAAATGGTTTTTTTAAAAATACTATTTTGAATTTATAAAACCCAAGTTTAACATTTTGAAACTTAAGTAAGCTTTTACTCTAATAAAAAATTAGTTTCCATATTTTTCATATAACTATGTATTCATAAGGTATAGTTATGTTTTGTCCTAATTTTAAAGATAAATAAATCTTATTTGGTTAATAATAAAACAATTAGTTTCATATAAATCAACAAAATTGATAATTTTATCATAAAATATAATTTTATGCTTAAAAACACACTTATTCTAAAAATGGGTTTTTACGTGTTACATGCGCTAATGTTAAAATTATTTTTTCTTACACGTAGAAATTTTATTTGATAAAATGGATTTTATATTTGTAATTACTATTTAAAAATTATTTAATAAGTTCTATTCTATTTTTTAGGCATTAAAATTTAATTACATGGGTAAAAAATAATTACCACGATAAAATATACAAATGATAAAAGTGAAAATTTTAAGATTAAAACACTTAAAAACATGTTTAAAAATGTGTGGAAATGAAAGTTTGAGGTATTATAGAATTTAAATAATACTAAACTCCATTATTATCCACTTTGGATCCAATTTCCATGTGAAACAGATGATCTATTTATATTTGGAAGTTATATATACAAAAATGAAATTCTCTTCTCCTATAAAATGAGATCAAATCCACTACATTTATCCACTCATTATAAAGAATTATCCCAATTAAATCCTTACCCTAGTATCTCTTAAACTATCTCCCTACATCATATAATCTTTTCCTTTCCAAAATACTAACCTAAATAGCCTTAAGGTATTACCCAAGGGAGAACATCAAAAGGGAGAGGTAATATTTTCAATTGAACTCTCTTAATACTTTTATTATTCCACCAACCTAAAACATATTATATCTATGAAATAATTATAAAGTTAATATTAATAATATAATATATTATTATTATACTAATAGTATATCCTTTTTTATCTTCCCATAAAACCATTCAAAAATTGAATACGTCGTCATGTTTATGTGTGAACTACTACCTCTATGAATGGTGTGATTAATTTTTCATCACTACCTTACATGGATGGATATAAAGTATATTTTATGGAGTAATATTATATTTATAACATTATTAATATTATAAAATTATAAAACCCTCCCTATCTTCCTCCTAGTCTATAGAAAATTAACATGTTAACCATGCATACGTGCAGACTACCGCCTCCACGAAAGTGTCATATTTCATTTTTCACTCTAGCCTTTTCTCATGTATCCAAATATCTGTAAATATGATTTAAAAAATTTAAAAAAAATAATATCATTATTCTTATGTAATGAAGATATTATTCCAAAATAATCACTTCTTTAACCATACTCACTCATAGACTATAGCTTGTTCTTATATGGGTTGGTTTAACCACCTACTTGAAGAATACAATAAATATTTATCATAGATGACTATAGAAACTTAACTAATAGTTTTATTATACATTAATGATAAAATATTTTTTTATGGTTTTTTGAATATTATATTGATATTTAACTTATTATTAATGTACCATCATTTTGTTTGTTAAAAATTACTGAAACATGAATGTTCATCATTGAATTCATCGTCAGGAATCGTAATTAAAATACTTATGAAATAAAATTAAAACATCATTGTTTCGGGGTTTTCAGTCTCGAAACGCCCAACGGTTATGTATCCGATGACGCATGGACCTGCTTTCCAAAGGCAGGTGTTCGATGGATGGTCTGAACAGCGACTCTTAAGAACTCACATTGGTCGAGAGGATGGGAATTCGGGCTCATCGCACCCTTTTGGGGCGAATTATTTCCTGTTCCGGGACTCTCTTATAGATTTAAGACGTATTCATATGTTCGCGAAACTTTGGTTTATACCCAAACATATTATCCACGGATTTAACCCTGGTGGGAAATGGTCAACTAGACACAGGGGGTTCGGAATCATTTAGGCTTGAGGTTTACCATCCCTCATTGGATTAATGACCCCGTGGAGTCGGAACTCATTGAGGCGGCACCAAGAGTGGCGCGGTGAACCGATGTGAAGATAGTCGGATCAACCAGTTGTTGGGCTTGAACCTCATGGAGGCTTCCTACGTACCCTACCTAGGGGACAGGAATCAAAGTCCATGTAGTTCTAATGGGGAGCGTTAGAGAACCGACGTGAAGGTGGACCCGGAGGTCCGTTGGTGATCAGGCTTGAACCTCATGGAGGCTTCCTACGTATCCTGTGGTAGGGAATCAAAGTCCTCATAGTTCGCATTGGCTTGGGGCTTACACTCTGAAGAGGCCCAGAGGAATGGATTGGGGCTTACACTCTGAGAGGGCCCATAATTATGGATTGGGGATTACACTCTGAGGAGGCCCAGGGCGATGGATTGGGGATTACACTCTGAGGAGGCCCATAATGATGGATTGGGGCTTACACTCTGAGGAGGCCCAAGGCAATGGATTGGGGCTTACACTCTGAGGAGGCCCAAGGCGATGGATTGGGGCTTACACTCTGAGGAGGCCCAGAATGTCATGTTCGATGCTTACTCTAAGCCCACGTGAGTCATGCTCGGTGTGAGAAACAAGAGGCAGCAGGGACCAGAGGATCACGTCATGAAAGGTGCGTCTGTGAGAAGTGGAGTGGGGATTACGCATGAGGGTGGCCCATTAAATTTGGGGCTTACTCCGTGTTGGACACCCAGGGCAAAAAAGCGCAGTGGGAGAGGGAAAGGGGGTGATCCTGTGCCCATCTCCTCTCTTTCAGTTCATGAGGGTTTCCTTATGATGGGTATTTTACTACCCCCAAGGAGCCCTTAACAAGTGGAGGGGCAGAAAGGGGACCCCTGAGCTCAGACTCCACATTACCGTGGGAATGTGAACCCAGGAATGCTTCGGGAATCAGCTCAAGGGTCGGGGCAACACCTTCGCCTCTACTTACCATGGGTATGTGAACTCAAAACGGCGCACTGATGCGCCTGAGGGTTACACCAAACGGATCTAGTGGCTCTGGTGGAGGCCTCAGCTCGGGGCCAATTAGTAAGCCAGTGAAGGAGTCACAGAGGATTAATCCGGATCGAGAGGATCTTATGTGGCTCGGGGAACGGGAAATCTGAAGGATTCGGCGAACCACACAGGGGTATGGGTGGTGGCGCCCTTCGTGTAGGGAAGTGATAAGCGGCTAGAGAGGTCGTCCGTGAACTAGGATGGTCCGCGGACTGAGGGGCCGTCCACGAACCGGGATGGTCCGCAGACTGGGAGGTCGTCCGTGAACCAGGATGGTCCGCGGACTGGGAGGCTGTCTGTGAACCAGGAGGGTCCGCGGACTGGTTGGCATCCCACAAACTAAGAGGGTTCGCAGCTTCGGGTTCGGCCCGCGTACAAGGTTGGTACGCGGAGGGTTCCACGTGAGCAGCGGCGGCCAAGGTTGGCGTTGGTTGGGGGTTTGTCGGTTGAGGCTTCGCCCGTGTAGGAGGGTGCTACGCGGTTCGGCGGATCGGAAAAGTGGCATAAACACCCTGGTCCGCGGGGAGTGCATCCGCGGAGGGGCTATGGTTTGCGGTCTTCTCTTTTTATGTCATTTTATGTCTGTAGTTCACCAAATTATTATGCGTTTTTAGTTCCTTATTAGTTCATTCCCAGGTTTATACCTGCTCTAGTTCGCGAACTGGAACTTCGCTGTTTGCGAAATCTTAAGACTTCCTTCGAAATTATTCCACCCAACTCTGATTGATCTCTTCTGAATCCTCTTCCTCCGAATCCCAATACCCTTTTCCTTTCCCCCTCGGTCTCCTTTTATATAGTGGGGAAAGAGATGTATCTATAGTCACGTGGCACCTTTTGTGGAGCCCCATGACCGAAAACCCGGTTTACGGCTGACTTGGTCAATCTGCGACTCACAGTGGGCACTGAGCCCCCCCCCCCCCCCCCGCGAACCGAACAATCTCGGGGAATACTTCGCAGCCACGTAGGGTTACGCCTCCATTCCGCGAACAATAGCGGATGCAGCTTGAGCTGGCTGACACGGCTCGCGGCTGGGGCTGTTCATCATAGTGAACCGGATTGGAGCCCGCCCTGCTTCGTGCCCACGGAGGATCTCCGCCTCCATTTCTCGAACGACAACGGTCCGTGGGGGGGACGCTTTGCGGAACCGGTCGTGCATCGTTAACATTATACTGGTCCATGGACCAGTTTCTCCTTCACCATCCTTGAGTATTTTCCACATTTGCCCAATCCTTTTGAGGGTAAATTGGGTAGAATCTCCCTTGAGTTAAAGGGGATCATCGTTCTCCTTTACGGATTTTTTAGGACCCTACAAATGCCCCACATCGGAATGGGGTCCGATTGGAACGAAGAGGAGACTATTCCAATGTAGAGTGGTCCTGAAACTTATATGGGTTGCGGTAGGGAAGTGGACCGAGTAGGGGACCACGCCTATAAATACGGAAGGCCCCTTTCATTTTTCCTTTACCGGATTCTTCACGAAACCAGAGCTTTCTTGCATGCGTGTGCTCGTTCATTCACAGAACGCTTCGTCCGCGAACTAGCTACTATTTACGCAAACCATTCATCATTCGTGTCGGTCTTCATCTGCGGATCAACATCCCAGCCGCAAAATAACACTTTTAATTAATTAAAAAGTAAGTCACGACGGGCCGCATAGGAATTCGCTTCGCGGTTTGGTGCTCTGTGGTTTAAATCCGGGATTGAAATTCCGTGGAGCAACCTGGTCCACGGTTTCCTAGCCAACGCTCCATAGGCCAGGGTTTCGCAGACTACTTTCGCAAAGGGCTGGTTCACGGGATGTTGTCATCATGAACCATACATCGAGGCCTCCTCGCAGACTTTTCTATGAAGGCTCCTCAACTGATCTTCATCCATCTATTTGGTATTTTTGTCTGAAAAAAAAATTATTCCAGACTAACTGCTTGTTGGCTCTCGTCATGCAGGGAGAAAATATGGTTCCCCCTCATTCTGCATCGAGGCCTACTATAGAGCCTCTCCCAATTGGTTCAGGGAGACGTCTAGCTATGATTCGCAGAGCGGAAAACATACAAGAGGACCTTAGTCGGTCCATCATTCCTGATGATGGTGTCTTGAAATACTTGCTCCCTCCTGAGCTCCTGGATTATCCACTATCAAATCAGCTTCCACTTTATAGATTCATTCTTCAGAACGACGTCCCTATCCCCCCTACTTTCTTAGGTCTTCCTTCTCCTTTCTTGGAAGCGTCGTCCAAGTGTATTCAGGCGAACCTTACCCAATCGGGGGAGATGGTTCCCGACTCTGACCAGAAAGACGCCTTTATTTTGAGAGGCTCTGTCTGGACCCAAAGTGATCAGCACGCCCAAAACTTTTCTCAGGAAGTTGTCTTCAAGAGTTTCCCTTCTATTATCAACCTTGCTCGAGTAGATCCCGATGTGGGGTGGATTCCTAGGTGGGATCTTCGGACTGGAGGGATCTTCTCAAATGACTGGGCCTGGGCTTTCTGGGTCCATCATCACTGCCAGGAGTCTACCAAATCACTAGAAGCAATCAATTTATACTCCGCAGTGTGGGCTTCCCAATTTTCTATTTACCCACCATCCTTGGTCCTGCCAGACCTACTCAGTCACTGGTGTTCAAGCACTAATACTTTCCACCTTTCCCATGGTGAAGTTGGCATTAGTCTATGGGATATCCATCAATCAGGAGGGCTCCCGGTTATTGGTGAAATGTATGATGAATTTCTGCCTTCCCCTGACGCATGGGACGACGTCGAACAAGTTCCTTTATTGGCGAGAGATCTATTGGTTATGGCGGAGAAATCACTGGGTCAGGCCTTGCGTGGACACTCTCTTATTCCCTATAATACCTGGATAGGGTTATTTCTGAACACCACTGGTCTCGTCCCAAAGATCAAGCGCCCCAAGACTCATCCTTCTCAACAGTCATAAACCTTCCCAGGTTCCTACTGGGCAGTTCTGGAGGCGGGTGACTACCTTTCATGGTGTTATGAGGTGTGCCCCGGTGTGCCGCCTATGCTCCGGCTGGTAGGTTTGTTTTCTATGTTCCTGAGTGGGTGGCTATTCCCTTATTGGGATATTAATCCTGGTGTCAGGGCTTGCACCCTGATGATGGCAGTTGAGCTGGTAGAGGGCCGCCTGGTGAATTTGGACGGGCCCACATCGGCTCGTATTTATGAACTACTGGGTCACATGCAGAAGGGCGGTTCACCCTTCCATCTGAGTGGGCCATTTTAATTTTTGTATGGCTGGGTAGAGGATCATTTTTTCTGTTATGAGTATTATCACAACACGATCATCCCGCTTCCTACTTTTCGGCCTACCCTGCTTAATATAGCTGGAGTTCGCTTGAAATACCTGAGCCCTGGTGAAGTCCTCAAACTTCTAAGTGACTTTTCCTAGTTTTCTTTCACTCCCTACCCCACCCCTTCTGGCGTCTTAGTTGAAAACTATTGGGGGAGCCTGGAGGAGCGTTCTTACATGATCTCTCTGTAGGACGGATTTCTATCTGTGCGGATCTACAGGGTTTCTCTGTGCGAGCTGTATGTCCCGTATCATTTTTCTCACCAGTTTGGGTATATGCAAGTCCAAGTTTCCCTTCCCCCTCCTCAGGCTCGAGGACTGCACCCGGCCATACTTCGTCAATGGTGGTTGATGCTGACACAGGAGGGATCTAACACGAGCATTCCCATGCCTATAGTGGGGGCGGTTGATGGCCTTTCCATGGAGTATGAAAAGGCATGGGAAAAATACTATCCTTATGGGATCCTAGGGAAGTTTGTCTGGAAGGTTCCCAAATCAGGAGGTATTGTGGCTGTTTCATCCACCGCACCTTCCTCATCAACTCTAAGGGAGGATCGACTGATGGCTCATCGATCAAAGCAACTCAGGGGATTTTCCTCTCCCAGTCCTGCGGTGGCCGAAGTTCAGACAGGTTCATCCTTCTTGGACGTGGAAGAGGATGACCCTATGGTTTCGGGTCCCAGCGAAGCAATCCCGGAAGTTTTTCCAGTTGATATCGGGCTTAGAAACTTGATCCCCAAGCCTGAACTGGGGTTAGAGGCTCCAGATTCCTGCACTGGTTTCAATGCCAGATTTCGTACCTGTGCTATCCGGTGAGGATACCAAAGATCCTCGTGACATGGCGGACCACCGGGTTGCACGCAGGTGGGCTTGGCCTCATATTTGTGAGATTTTTTTCAAAACTCCTCTAGCTGAGATGACAACTAAGACCGAAGCTCTTCGACAGCTCTTCCTGGGTTTGCGGTCGGGTGGCTTTGACTTTCGAAAGTTCCATTCTCTTGCTTTCCAAGTTGTCATGGCCCGTGAGGAAGCTACCACTAGTGAACGCAAACTTGATCACTTTGTTGTCGCTCATTGCGGGACCTGAGCCCTAGAGGAAGCCATGATATAGCTCCATTAGCTAATATCATAGGAGGTGATCTCTTGAGACCAGGAGGTTATCCTATCCTCCGAGTTGCATGAATGTGAAGAATGGGTAGTGATGCTGAGGAATAAGTTTTCAACTATGACTGGTCATCTTGAAGCCACCAGAAACAAGATCAATGACCTCCAAACAATAGTGGATCGTACTCGGCCGGTGGCTGAGGCTGAAGCCAGGGATAAGGCCATGTTGGAACGGTCTTACAACGACCTCTGCCACATGGTCACTGATCTGGTGGAGAGAGTGAGTCAGGATCCTTTATGACTATCAGAGCCACTCTTGCACCCTCGGTTTTACTTACCCCCCCCCCTTTTGCGAGGGAGAGATCCCAGCTTGTGGACATCCTCCCTTTTTTTCGAACAAAATAGAGTCTTTGTCAACCACTTATTGCTATGAAATTTGATTGTTACTAGAACAATTATTGTGTAAATAACAACTCACTGAATCATAACTCAGGAAAACAAGCTCTAACTTTTTCCTAGACCATGGGGTCCAGCGAACCGAGTTTGACTATTTCTAGGGATTTGTAGAAAATCCCTCCAAACTTTTTGTCTTTTTTTGTTAATTCCCTAATTTTTCCTGGGTCCATTTGGTGTGGACCCAGCGGGTATGGCCCGACTTTTGCTTAGGTATCCCTTTTCGGGTTTTCGGCCTAACAGGCTTTGTGACTCTTTTCTTAGGTGGTTTAAAATTCTATCGTCAAGACTATCATTACTGATGTTTTAGGTCGAACAGCTTTGACCAAATATGATGGGGCAAGGGCCCCAATGGGGTTAGATGACTAAAAGATGTCTCAATACTCTTCAGACGCATTTGGAGGGAGTGTGTTTAAATCTGAACGACATGCAGGGCATGTCTCAAGGCATGGGAGCCGCGTCGGCGTGCAGAGGTGGGAAGAGTATTGCCTTAAGGAAATCTTGCCTTTGGTAGACAGGACAGGGGAGATCAATATGTCGAGATGCTGAGGGCATGGTATGCATAGTTGTGCAAAGGTGTCCTTAAGTCAATGACTCCCCATTTCTGATGGCCATAGGACTTCATGAAAGTCCGGCTTATGGAAACCACCATGGGTGGCTTGAAGAATTATGAAAACCACCGAGGGTGTCTTGTAAAGGGTATGTGATGTCTGAAAGGTTTTGAGAACATCTGTATCAATCGGGAGTGTGGAAGCAAGGTTCCTGTCCTACGCATTTATCTAGCATAAAGGACGGTTGGGGCTTGGTGCAGTTTAAAGTCATGCAGTTGGGACATCATCTGGAATAGAACAGCTTCTCCCAGTCCTCGGTAATCTTGTCAGAGACGTTCCACCATATTCAGGTAGGGTTGTGAAATAGGTTGGTAAACTGTAACTCAGAGGGTTTCCGAATCCCGGGATAGACATGGGGGGCTCGGAGGCCAAGATGCGTACGGAGAGAAGCATTGACTAAGGAAATCCTGCCTTTGGTAGAAGGGATAGGGTCTATCAATATGCAGAGCCGTTGAGGGCATGGTATGCATAGTCACGCAAAGGTGTCCTTAGGTCAATGATTGTATTCCCCCGATAGCCAAGCAACTTCAGGGAAGTTGAGATTCGGGACCACCAGGGGTGGCTTATGAGAGTTCGGCTTTTTCTGAGTACAGAGTATGGTTTATGACGAGAGGGTTCCTAGATACAGAAGGAGCTTCTAGGATAAGTATCCTGAGAATGGGTGAATTCGTTCCTTCTCATGCTAGTGTGATATGGTGGCTTGTGCCGGTCTGACCCGTGCACTAAAGGATGATGTGCAGTTTAATGACATGCAGTGAGGACGAGGGGCATTTTTCTTTCTTTTGTCAATGCTGTGCAGTTTAACGTCGTGCAGCAAGGACGATTGACCATGCAATTTAACGTCGTGTGGTAAGGACGTAGTTAAAAAGGCCTCTCTTGATTAGAATGTAACTGGGCCTGAGTATCCTGGCATGTCCAAGATGTTGAGGGGGTTTGATGGTGTAAATCATGGTTCTGGGGATTATTGGATCAGGAGAGATGTCACGGAGGCTCTGGGGCCGGTAAGAATACGGAGCTAGGAGGAGTATCGCCCGAAGAAATCCTACTTTTGATGAACTATCCAGGGGATATCATTTTGAAGAGCTGTTGATGGCATGGTATGCATAGTCATGCAATGGTGTCTCCGAGTCGATGACTTTCCACCTCCGATGGCCATGAATATAACAGCAATTGTCCAGGCCATAAAGTCTGTCATCAGGGAAGGAAATGTCTGAACATGTCGGGCATACTCGGCCCTGGTTGCTGTTAAATCTTAGAGAGCTCCCTGCGCTGATTTACTTTGCACGCGGGGCATACCTTTACTCCATGTAGTTTAACGTCGTGCGGTAAGGACGAGGTACTCCTAGTTTAGCGGTCATAGAGCTCGGACCATTGGGTGACTATTAATGCAGTCACTCTAAGGATAACTGAGTCAACATGTTCTAATATACTTGGAACAAGGTGGGGGATGAAGGTTGTAAACTGCAACTTTGAGTTTTCCTGGATTAGGAGGTGTGGCGTGGGGGCTCTGAGGCCAGTAAGCATATGAAGCTAGGAAGAGTACCGCCCAAGGAAATCTTGCCTTTGGTAGACGATCCAGGGGCTATCATTATGCAGAGCCGCTGAGGGAATGGTATGCATAGTCATGCAAAGGTGTCTCCGGGTCGATGACTTTCCACTTCTAATGGCCATGAATGGTTGCGAGAATCCGTGATTGCTCATAGTGCAGAGTTCGGCACGTGGGGATAATGGTGTCCGAGTATACAAGAAACATCTTCACTGCAATTGCCCATTGAGTCAAGGTAGCCTAGCCTTGGCTTGATGTGCAAGTCGCTATGTGAACCACCGGCGGACACATAGGCTAGCCAGATAGGGATACCCTGGAAACACTTGGATGTGAAAAGGGGAATGAACTTGTAAACCAATGTTCCATAAATTTTTGGATCGGGAGATGTGATACGGGGGCTCTGAGGCCGGTAGGCGTACGGAGCTAGGAAGAGTGTCGCCCGAGGAAATCTTGCCTTTGGTAGATGGGCCAGGGGATATCAATATACAGAGCCACTGAGGTCATGGTATGCATAGTCATACAAAGTTGTCCACGGGTCGATGACTTTTCACTTCCGATGGCCATGAGTGGTTATAAATATCTATAATTATCCGGGTCGTGGAGTCTGATGTATGGAGAGAATGCATCCAAATGTTCAAGAAGTATCTCCATCTCATTTCGCCATGTGTCTTAGGTGGGTCGTGATGAAGTCTGTGCAGTTTAACGTCATGCGGTGAGGATGAACTCCATGCAGTTTAACATCATGCGGTAAGGACGAAGGTGACCCAATATGAAAGGAAAGGGGGGTCTGTGTAGTTTAACATCGTGTGGTGGGGATGACTTCTGTGTAGTTTAACGTCATGCGGTAAGGATAAAGAATGCACCTCGTGCCGGTCTGGTCCGTACAAGGGGGAAAGGGAGCATTTTTAAATCTTTCTATCCGTGCAGTTTTATGTCGTACGGTGAGGACGAGGAGTACACCTCGTGCTGGTCTAGTCCATACACGGGGGGAAAGGGAATTTTTAAATCTTTTATTCAGGGGGTTGGGATAGGACAGGGAACCCTGGCGTCACTACATATCCCACGAGGGAAGGAATCAATCCATACGTAGTTCTCTGAAATAAGTACACCTCGTGCAGGTCTGGTCCATACACGGGGGGAGAGGGGCATTGTTAAGAACTCCTTGTCCGTGCAGTTTAACGTCGTACGGTGAGGATGATGGATACACCCCATGCAGGTCTGGTCCGTACACAGGGGAAGAAGGCATTTTTAACCTTTATTTGGGAGTGGCTGGTCCAGGATAGGGGATCCCGGCGTCACTATGTATCCTGTGAGGGCAGGAATCAATCCGTACGTAGTTCTTTGAAATCTGTGCAGTTTAACTTCATGCGGTGAGGACGAACTCCGTGCAGTTTAACGTCATACGGTGAGGACGGGATGCTCTTAGTTTAAGGTCATAGAGTTTGGACCATTTGGTGTTTGGTAGTTTATCTTCATTCATCTCAGACGATAACTGCTTTTAGTTATGCTGATGATGACGGGATACTCTTAGTTTAGGGTCATATAGTTTGGACCGTTGGGTGCTTGGCAGTTTAACGTCATGAAGCTCAGACGATAACTGCTTTTAGTTATGCCAATGATGACGGGATACTCTTATTTTAGGGTCATAGAGTTTGGACCGTTGGGTGCTTGGCAGTTTAACGTCATGAATCTCAGACGATAACTACTTTTAGTTATTATGATAAATACTTCTTCAGGAATCTCGCATTTGTAGGAGCGGTTGTAAATTGTACGTCCATAGAGATCAGGGTATATGCTCCATTGGAGTAGACCTTGTGTACAATGTATGGTCTCTCCCACTTGGGATCCAGCTTTGGAGGCTTCTTACCGGGTATCATTGGGGTCTAGAGAACCAACACTAATTCTCCTTCCAAGAAAGACCGAAGACGAACCTTTTTGTTGAAGGCTCGTGCGATCCGATTCTGGTATACCTCCAGATGGTGCAAAGTGTGCAACCGCTTCTCGTCTAGTTGTTCCAATTCCCCTATCCACTTTTCTAACTGCTCATCATCGCATAATTGATCACAGATGGAAACACGGAGTGAGGGAAGTTAGATTTCAATGGGCAGGACCGCCTTTGTGTCGTACACCAACGAGTACGGGGTATCCCGAGTAGCGGTGTGGATTGTGGTTCAATAATCCCACAATGCATGGAGGAGTTTATCTGGCCATGACTTCTTTTCTTTGTCCACCATTTTCTAGAGAATGTTGGACCGGGTCTTGTTGAAAGCCTCTATCTGTCTGTTGTCCGCTGCATGGTAGCGGGATGAGTGGCTAGCCTTGATACCATACTTGTGGTATAGTTTCTCCAATTCAGATGAGTAGAAGTTGGTGTCGTTGTCCATCAGTATGGTATGAGGGACACCAAATCTGGTGATGATATTGGTCTTCACAAAGCTGACAATATTTCTTGCCCCGACTTCCTTGAGGGGTATGGCTTCTGCCCATTTGGAAAAGAAGTCGGTTGTCGTGAAGATATACTTCAGCTGTTTGGTCGTGGCGGGAGGATACGGTCCCATGGCATCCATTCCCCAGAAGGAAAAAGGAAAAGAGTACTTGGCTTGATGAAGTAACTCTGGGGGTTGGTGTATGAAGTTGGCATGAATTTGGCACGAGTGGAATTTTGCGGTAAAATGCTCACAGTCTCGTGACACTGTGGGCCAGTAGTACCCAAGCCTTTGAACCTAATGGGAAAGCTTGGTCCCCAGTTGATGTGCTCTACACGCTCCGACATGTACTTCATTCATTATGGAAGCCGTTTATTATCCATTAAGGCATCTAAGGAGCACTCCATAGAGGCCTCATTTGTAGATGACCTCTTGCTGACTCGCGCCGCCATATAGGACAAAGTTGATTTCCCTTCTCCATATTTTCTCTCGTTCAGCCCAGTCTGATAGAAGTTCTCCTCGTTGAAGGTAGTTTGAAATGGGGGTCATCTAGCCTGTGGCAGGAGCATATGGCTCGGGGACAGGACTGACTTCGTGGATTTCTTCCGTCTTGGTCTGAACAAATGGAAATACCATTCGACGGTGAGAAATACTGATAAATGTTTCATCCCGACCTGGGTCAGCTAGGGTTGTGGCCGCGTTGGCTAATGCATCAGCCTGAGCATTCTGAGACCGGGGAATATAGGTCAATGTTGGTTCTGTGGAGAATTCCTCCATTAACCCTCGGACATGGTCAAATTGGGGGATCATCTCCTCCTTTTTAATATCATAGTCACCATTGACTTCCTTGATGACCAGTTCTGAGTCACCTTTTACCTTAAGGTGTTGTACTTGTGCCTGGAGTGAAAGTTCCATGCCTGCATTGAGAGCTTGATATTCCACTTCATTGTTCGTACATCCTTCTGATAGCATGAAGGAATATGGAAATAATGCCTTTTTGGGGACACAAGTATTATTCCCAAACCCACTTTGTTGAATCTGGGATCCTCCATCCTCCTCCCGGTTGGGCTTCGGGATGCATCGTCGAAGTGCATTTCCCATGCTGGGAACTCCTCTTGAACCGAGAAGATGTCTTCATCAGGTAGCTCAATGTATGGTATGGCGGTCCCCACTGAGGGGTTATCTTCCAGAATGTCTGCTAATTCCTGACCCTTGATGGATTTCTGAGGCACAAACCGGATGTTAAACTGTTGCAGGATGACCGCCCATCGGGATAGGCGTCCGGTTAGCATCGGGCGGCTGAGGATGTACTTGAGCGGGTTACTCCGCGAGATTAAATGGACCTCATGATGCTGCAGATAATGTCACAACTTTTGAACCACGAAGACCAAGGCCAAACAACTCTTCTCAACATTTGAGTATCGAGTCTCAGCATCAATCATGGTTCGACTGAGGTAATAGAGATTGTTTTCATTGCCCGCATCATTCTTTTGTAAGAGGAAGGCTCCTATTGATTGATCTAAGGTTTTCACGTACAATATGAGAGGTCTTCCTTCAACTGGGGGCATTAGCACCGGTGGGCTTAAGAGGTACTTATTCAAGTTGTTGAACGCCTCTTGGCAGTCATCATTCCATTGGTACGTGACCCCCTTCTTCATTAACCAAGTGAAGGGAAAACATTTTCCTTCCAGGTTGGCTATGAACCGCCTAATATAGGCTAGGTGTCCTTGGAATCCCCTCAACTTAGTGAGGTTTCTGGGAGGTGGCAGTCCAAGGATAGCCTTTTTCTTTTCAGGGTTGACTTCGATTCCACGATGGCGTACGACGAAGCCAAGGAATTTCCCTGAGGTATCCCAAAGGCGCATTTCAAGGGGTTCATCTTCAAGCTATGTTTTCGGAGTTTGTTGAATATGGTCTCAATTTCTGACAGGTGATCCGAACACTGTCTGGACTTGACCACCAGGTCATCCACGTAACATTCAACAAATTTCCCAGGAACGGTTTAAAGATTCGATGCATGGCACGCTGATATGTGGCGTCAGCGTTCTTGAGACCAAAGGGCATGACCCTGTAACAGAATACCCCTTGAGGGGCCCTGAAGGTAGTGGCTTCTTCGTATTCTCGGGCCATCCTAATTTGATTATATCCATAATAGCCGTCCATGAAGGATAGAGCCTCGTACCCAGCCATCGCATCGATTAATAATTCGGTGATCGAGACCGGGAAATCATCTTTCAGACAATGCCGATTGAGATCTCTGAAGTCAATGCAGATGTGGATTTTTCCGTTCTTTTTCTTGACAGGGATGATTTTTGCCAACCAAATGGGGTATTGGACCTCCCGAATGAATCCTGCTTTAATGATATTATCGACTTCAGTCTCTATTTTGGCGGCATGTGAGGGATGTGTCCTTCTGGCGGCCTGTTTATAGCCCTGGTGGTCTTCTGGAAGACTCAGGCGATGCATCGCCACTTCGGGATCGAGTCCCGGAATTTCTGTGTAATTCCAGGAAAAAACATCCCGATGTTGCCTTAAGAAGGTGGTATATACCTCGTGCTCCTCGGGGGACATGGATGCACTAACAAGAGTGGGACTTAGGTCTTCCTCGGTACCCAGGTTTATTTCCCTGAGCTCATCCACCGTGGTGGAGATACCTTCCTCAAATGCAGTAGGTGCATCCCTGAGATCTTCCCCCTATTCTTCTCCCAAGTCCTCATCTTATTGATCCGACGAGGAGAGAGCTTCCGGTCTGAGCCTTCGAGGGTTTGAGGGAGAGGCATTGTGGGCATCCCCGCTTGAGTATTCGTCCCCAAATCAAGGGTTGGTGAACATTCCCGCATTGTCATGCTCGGCCACCGTGGCTGAAGTCATGAGGACATTCAAATGCGTGTTTTTTCTTGAACTCCTACTCTCAACATGGTTAATGGGCAGGACATAATCTCTTCCAAGCTACCTGAGGGGGTCATCAGGAACCATTTCCAGGCCATTTGGAGCGGGGATCCAGTCGACACCATCGACCAAAGGCTTATTTTTCTTTTTCTAATAGAACCCGGCATCAATGTAATGTGACTCGGAGAGCTCGAAAGGGTCCTTGTCACCGTGAAACGTTCCACTTTGTCCATTGATGCAGTACTTGATACACTGGTGGTAGGATGAAGGAACGGCCATGTGCTTATGGAGCCACGGCCTTCCTAGCAGGGCATTGAATGTTGTGCTCTGCCGGACCACCAAGAATTCTATGTAGGCTACCAGGTCACCAAAATGGGTCTTCAGCTTGATTTTTCCCATTGGTTTCTACTCACTTTTGTCGTAACCCAATAGAGTTGTTGCCGAGGGAATTTTTTCATCCTCACTGTAGCCCAACTTACGGAGTGTCCGTAGGGGAAGGAGGTTAACTCCAGTCCATTGTCTATAAATAATTTCCAGATCTCAATACCATTCAGTGTACTAGACACATATAGTGGTCTTATGTGTCCTTGCATGATGGAATCTTCATCTTGATCGGTGAAGGAAATCACTGAATTGCATTCAGCCAGGTCAGTCTCCGTCTGGTAAATTTCGGTGGCAGCTACCTCGGCTTGAAACTCCTGGGGGCTGATCAAAGCTTCTATAAGCGCCTCCCTAAGGTCTGCTGACAGACTTAGGGAATCGAGGATTGATAGCATGGCTGGTACCGATGCCAACTACTTAAGGATATCGTATTTCTGCTCTAGCGTCCAATGCTTCTCCATTGGCGGGAGAGTCTTAGCAGGTACCTTAGGGGATGGATCATTTGACGAGGAGGGATCGGCCATGGGGTAGAATATTGATGGTGTTCCTGCGTTTTAAGGACTTGGACCAGCCAGTCTGTTTGTGCGCACTAGGCGTCCAGACACTTGCTCCTCGTCTGGTGGGTATCACAGAACAACAGGGCCGGAGTGGCTGCTTGTGGAGGTGGAGGGGCATTCTTTCTCCTGCTAAGTCTGTTGAAGGGCTCTCCCACAATTTTTCGCGATACTAACGGTTTGGGATGGAGTCCAACTGTAGGGTTGGTTTCGGCTACGGCTGCGCCTCCCCTGGTACCCCCTACCTCTGCGATTCCTCCTCCTGGCTCCTCGTGCAGGGAACTCGGGTTCGTAACCATACCCTTCATCAAGGAATGATTCCATAACATGGATGACGTTAATAGAACCAAATATTGGCTCTTCATCCTATGACAGTTCAACCTGGTTGGTTGTCCCTGATGGTGTCGTTTGGTGGGTCGGTGCTCATGGCGCCAAATTCGAGGGCATATAATCTGCCAGGGTCGGGACTAACTTTGGCCCTATCACAGACTACTCCTCTTGCGATTGTTTCCTCCTTCTTTTATTATGCCCGGATGACCGGCTCGTTGAGGGTTCTGAGGTCGATACAGTCGGCTCTGCAGCTTCAGGGGCTGTTGGTGGCAACACCGACTGCTGTAGTTGAGCTCGGAGTATGCCCTGGGCTCGGTTGATAGTCTTCCGAGTCATCCAGTTGTCAAATTTCTGCCCCTGCTTGCTGGTGACTTTCTTCCACCCTTCCTTTTATTTGGAGTTAGTGGTAGAGATACATGCCACATGTGTTGGGGGTGGTCCCAGCTCGACCTGTCCGGAGTCTACCATCCTCTGCAGGAGGTCTTTGAAGACAAAGCATTCTCGGATATTTTTCCCTAACATCTGATGGTAGGGGCAGTAATCTGGCTTGTCATCGTGGCAGACCTCTTCAGGTTTCCTTGGCTCCGGGATGCGGAGCAAGTTGCATTTCATGGTGGCAATGAAGTAGCTTTGGACTTGATCATCTCAAAACGAGTATACTTTTTGTCTTTGTTCCTCAAACTGGTTCTGCTTCGGTCCTCGCTGATCTTTCTGTTTAGGCGAAGGTGGTTGCTGATATGCAGGAGGTCCTTGTTGATTTGGTGGAGGCCTGAGCGGTGGAATGGGCACAGGGGCCAGCTTGAGTGTGACAGCGGACACTTTAGCTCTAGGGGATCTTTTTACAGGAGCCTGCGAGGCTATTCGAAACTTTGAATTGGTCCGCTGCATGGAGTCCTCAATTCTATGGTCAATGGTTGAGAGATAGCGGAAGCCAGTGGTGTTCGCAGCTCATCTCGAATATTATCGATGCATATGGCTAGAATATCATCTTGAGGCATTGGCCTATTCAGGGAATAGGTCAGACTTTTCCATCTGGTGATGAAATCTGAGACCCTCTCATTCTCCCACTGCATGCAGTTCATGAGATCGCTGACCATTGTTTTAGGCAATGATGAGCTGAATTGGAACCGGAACTACTATTGAAGGTCTTCCCAGCTCTTTATTGACTGGGCTAGCAGACTCGTATACCAGACGAAGGCAGATCCTTTCAAGGTCCGTATGAAGCATCATAGTTTTACTGCTTCTTGTTGCTCTGGAGTTCCAATCATAGGGTCACAATAAGATGCGTAGTGCATCAAATTCTATTCTGGATCGTCTGATCCATTGAAGATAGGGAATACAGGGCTCCCAAAATTGGGTGGAGGCGGTGTGTTGCTCACCGAATCCGGGTAGGGTTTCCTCTCTGGCTGTATCGGAGTGTGTCGACCTTCCATCGCTTCCAATCGAGCTGTTAGTGCCTCGATGGTGTTGGTGAGACCCTGGTTTACATCCTTTTGGGCCCAGTCCTGGGCAGGCGTAGCCCGAGGCATTGCCTGAGGACCTAGATTGGCCGGCACCAGGGGTGCGTGTGCCGTTTGTGGCACCTTCAGAGGGTTCAGGCATACTTTCTCCGATTGATTCCTAAGTGGAGGTAAGTATTGGTATTCATCTGAATCTACGTTTAGGTAGTTGGACGGGCTGGGTGCCTTGTTGGATGGGAGCCCTGACCGTGTTTTGTTTTCCGGGGAAAACCTTAGTCTTTGAGGTGCACTTACTGGGAGTGCATGATGTGGCTCCTCCTGGGATGCACTTTCAATAAGGTGGTTCCTCTAGAGTAGCTCGGTGTTAAGCCGCCTCAATTATTTCATCTCCCCTTCCTGTCGAGCGAATATCTCTTCGAGTGTGAGTGGCTCATCTTTGTTGAGAGAAGGAGGTGGGTTAAGGGTAACCAGTCCTTTATTCTTATCCTTGTTGGAAGCTTGAAAAGTAGGCATATGAGGGTTGGCTAGAAGGACGTCCATATTCAGGGCGGCCCTCTGGTTCCGGGTGTTCACACCTGGTGGTTTTTTGTGAGTCACAGCCTGACCGGAACCATCGTCTCTCGATCCCTCCTGACATGCAGTATATCTAGTGTCACCCGTGGGGTTAACCTTTATGACTTTGATAGATGCATATCGCGGGGCGGATAAGATTTCATCTTCCAAATGGGAAGAGGATCTCCCACGTCTTCTTTTGGCCTTCCCTTTCGTGACCTGGGATTACCTTCGGACTTCTTGATGAAGGGTGACGCGGATAGTTATTTGATGAGACCTTACGGTGTGCCTTCCTCTCAGATGGGATGATGATTCAAATGACGGGATAGGACGGGAACCTCCTCTTCTTATTGTCCTCCCTAGATGATAGAATACTGACTCTCATGGGAGAAGTTTTTGTTGAGGGGGGAATAATTCCCCCATCCCTGAGGGCTGGGGTTGGCTCTGTTCCTTGGTCATTGAGTCTCTTCTCGGTTTTATTGGTCTCACAGGGTCATTTGTTGTTAAAAATTCCCCCAGCCCTGCAGGTTGGGGTTGACCCTGGATTGCGGTAGTGGCTGCGGCTATCGCTACATGCCTGATCTTGCGTGCCCCCATTCGGGGGTGAACTGGGTTTGGTGCCAAGTTCTTCTATGAATCAATCCCTTCTGGGGAGGCAGGAAAAGATCGTTGATTGTCCTCTCTCATGCGAGAGGCATGTTGTATGCTCTCGGTGGCCCAATTCAGGAGTTCTTGAATAGCTTGTTCCCATCGGGCCTGATGCTTCTGGGACTTACTCAAGGCCTGACTCTACTGGGTGTGTTGTCTTTCCTGAATAGAGAGACCACTCGATTGCCATCTTGACGTGATGACGTTGCAAGACACCACGCCGAATGGGTTCTTCTGGGCGGGGAGCGGAGTGAAATTTGGAGCTCCATGTTCTCCCCATCCCCTGACATAGACTCCCGTCGGAGCATCACCGATGAGGTGGCGCAACTGGTGCAGCGCCCGGAGGCAGGCTATCTTCATATTTCCTTTAAGCCTCTCAGGTCGCTGTTGTCGTGCTGAAGGAAGAGATTCTAGGTCGATGTGACGCAAGAGGTCCCCTATTGTATTGACGTGATCTACATACCCATCGTAGGGTAGGAATATTGATTTCAGTCGGTGGAGGGTTGTCCATATATTATGGCGGATGTTGTGCACGCATTCTTCCTAAAACTCTCTGGGTATGTCGAACTGAGAGGTGGTCGTAGGCCAAAACATAACTAGTATATCATCCCTGGCCAGTCGTTTCCTCAGGTGCAGCATATCGGCATACTCCTCCTCTAGTGACTCCTCTACCTGGTCGGCCCAACTGAGATGCTCTCTGCCAATGTGTTCAGAGTTAGTGGGACTTGTAGGTGCTGAATCATTATGTGGGCGATTCCGAGGTGGTTCAGAGGATGAACGCGGCCCTGGACCGTCTCCTGATTGCATAAGGATGTCGTTAGCTACTAGCTTGGAATCTGACATGCCTGATCCCATCCTTCTAAGTTCCTCAGAATATGAGGGCTTTTCCGTGCTTGATTCGGCAGGGGGAGGACCTTCCTGTCGATATGATATTTCATCGTGGGGAGGACCTCCACAATGGCGTCCATAATAGTGAGGACTACCATTACTTCTCGATGCTTCACTTCATAGAGGACTTTTGTAGTGCACACCTTGGGGAGGACCTTAAAGGTGTGTCGCAGCAAGGGGAGGACCTTCTAGCTGCGTAGCATCGTTACGAGGAGGGCCTTCGCAACAACTGCCATCATGGTGAGGATGACCATGATGGATTGACGTTCGACGTGCATCCTTGGGAGGACCTTCAGGAAACACTGTGACAAGTGGAGGACCTTATTGTTTCTTGGGGCCAATGTGGGGAGGACCTTCGCAATTGCGGTCGTGGTGGCGAGGACTACCATCACAGCTGCGGAAATGGAGAGGACTACCATTACTGCTGCCGCAAGGAGAATATCTGCGGGATACATCCTGGGGAGGGCCTCCAGAATTTACCGCAACGAGGGGAGGGCCTTCTCATTGATTGAAGTCTCTACGAGGAGGACCTCCATTATCAGGGTGGAGAGGACTACCACCGTGATCTGATGCCCGGCTGCGCGGAGTTCCGTTGCAGCGTAACCCATGGGGAGGACCTTCAGGGCAGGCTACGACAAGGGGAGGAACTTCTTGTCGTGATGAGGCGTCACTGCGGGGAGGGCCTCCACAGTTTCAACTATGATAGCGAGGACTAATACCATAATCTGTGGTCCCACAGCATGGAGAGTGATTGCAGTGTATACCCCGGGGAGGACCTTCAGGGTGGACCGTAGCAAGTGGAGGACCTTCTTGCTGCTCGATCTTCTGGTCACGTGGAGGGTTTATGTGACTCGCATCAAAAGAGGAGCTCTTGTGATCGATTGTTATATGCCCACATGGGAAGCCCCCACGGGTGCTCTGGGGAGGACCTTTAGAGCTGCTGGTAGAGACATTGCGGGGAGGACCTTCGCAACTGCTACTGCCACTCCCATAATATGGTAATGGGTGGGCAGGGTTCTGAGCCTGCAATATATTCTTAGTGGCGTTGGGAACCTCATCTTCCAGTAGAGTAGAGTCATGAACTCCCCCTTTATTTTCTGACTGCCTTCGGCGCGTTTGGGGCGCTTTCTTGTGGGTAGTTGAGACCGTCTGTTGTTGACAACAGCCTTCACCTTTGGGTCCCTGTCTAATTGGGTCCTGTGATGCTGCTGGATATGTTGACGAACATCTTGACTCTTAGCAGGGATATATGCTTGCTTTGGAGCATCCACCGTGATGGATGGGTGTCCCCCAGTTGGAACGAGTGAAGCTGCTCGATCCGGTTGCCCTTGAGTTGCGGAATATGGACGGAGACCCTCCTGGGAAGAAGCAAGGATTAAGATCTACTCCTAGGTGGATATCTTGTCTCTTAGATGAGTCACCTAAATTGGGGAGATGGGCTCACGGGCCCGAGTCCTTGTTGTTGTCGCTGATGCAATTACATTCTGGCAAGTCTGCACGATATGATATGGGATCGATACCTTATCCTCCATCATTATCAAGATATGTAGAGAGACATCTTTGGCTGGAATGGGTATGAAGGCCCATTTCGATATTGGAGTAGGAATATCCTGCTCCGGTCCTCCGGTGGTCAGTGGGTACTGACAATTCTCTTGTGTCGGGGCAGGTGAACAAATCTGCCCCTATACCGAGATACATTGGTTTATATCTCTGTTTGCCGCCACATCGGGATGGCGGACTTTAATTTCATCTGCAGGGAGCTGGCCCTGCATATATTGGTTTCCCACCGTATCGAGTCGGTGTCCTTTGTTGGCGGGGAGACGTGTCTGCCTATGATTTGCCGTTGTTGAGTCAATAAGGTTTACCTTATGACTTTTCCATTCCTTCTTGTTTTGAAAATCACAAACACCTTATCTTTAAGGAAAATTGCTTTTATATGGAAAATTGCTTTTATAAGGAAAATTGATTTTATAAGGAAAATTGCTTTTATAAGAAAAATTTATTTTATAAGGAAAATTGCTTTTATAAGGAAAATCGCTTTTATAAGGAAAATTGCTTTTATAAGGAAAATTGCTTTTATAAGGAAAATTGCTTTTATAAGGAAAACTGCTTTTGTAAGAAAAATTATCCTTATCATATTTTCATCCATATATTTCTTAAGTATAAGATTCGGATTCATTTCTATATTCTCGGAATTGTTTGAAACTTTGATATGAAGCATTCTGTTTTAGGTTCCGAATTCTGGATGAGAACTGTAATAAAGTTCTACTCCAAATTCTGGATACGAATTCTCATTACGAATTCTGATGACGAATTCTCATTACGAATTCTGATGACGAATTCTCATTCTGAATTCTCATTCCAAATTCACCTATTAAACAGAATCTGATCATCTTTGTTTTATACACTCCGAATTTATTTAGACTCCGAAAATTGTTTTTGGTTAGACTCCGAACTTTCATTTTTCTTAAGATTTTATAATTTGTCTACTCTTTAATATTTTTCTTACACTCCGAACCTTCACTCTGAATCTTCACTCTGAACTTTTTAGTTAGACTTAAAACGATGTCGTACATTCTGTTACACTTGTTTTGTTATAAAACGATGTCGTCTATTCTATTATAAACTAACCGTTGGTTTAGTTACACGTGTATAGGTCCCTCTGATTTTTAAGGAAAATATGACCGTTGGAAGGGAGGCCGACCTTTCCTATAAATAGGAGCTCATTTGAAAGAGCTCAAAACAACATAGGGAAGTTGATCGATCTAGAGACCACACGCTGTTAAGGTGATTTCTAGAGAGAGAAATCTTTTCATGCCTTGTGTGTACTGAACCTCTCGTTCAGTTTTTGCTTCGTGCAACTCCAAATGTTGGTGATTACATTCAAGGACTTCTGGGGATAGGAAGACAGAGGTTTCCAACACCTTGAAGTTGAGGGCTTGTGGGGATAGCAAGACAGAGACTTCAATCTTTGTATCGAGGGCTTACCCTGGTGTGGGTAAGACAGACTTTCTTGAAAGTATAAATCAAGGGACCTTTATCCAAGGTTGTTGGATACCCTTCTCTTTGGGTTAAAAGACTTATATCTTGTTACTTATAGTTTTACTACTTGTTTATTTCCGCTGCATATTGTATTGTAAGGAAAGTATAACTTTCTTATACTTCCTTAATTGTAATCTGTTTCATTTATATTCTATACGCTTTAAGGTAGAATCTCATATTGTAATTGTTAGTTAAGTTTCAATTTCCAGAACCATATTTCCGGAACCTACTTTCGGAATCTCTTTCCAGTTTTAAGAAAGTTCATAGGACTTGAAGTTTATAACTTCATTCCTTATTCCAAGTTTTCATTTGGTGTTAGAGGTGTTGTGAATTTTCTTAGTTTAAACTTTGTTAAACTTATCCCTTTCCTTTGCTTAAGGAAAATATAGTTATTCGTAACTAACTTTAAAGGTTCCAAAGGAATTTTTAAAGTATACAATTCACCCCCCCCCCCTCTTGTATATTGAGCATATACAACATTATTTTGATCCTACAGCCACCACATATGGGTGGCGAGCTTTGTTGATCGCCACCATATCAGGATGGCGGGCGTCAGAAGAATCTGTTAGGAGATGGTCCTGCAGGTTTCGGGTCGCCACCACATCAAGCTGGTGGTATTCACGACCCTGGGCAGGGAGAGGTTCCTGCCTGGTAAATGTCGTTCTGTGTGAGTGACGGGCTTTATGGAGCTCAGTGTGGATGCGCTTCGGCTTGTATGATGCTGCCATGTCTAGATGGAGGGATCGGGAGGAGCAAATAGGTGTAGGTGCCTGTTCGTGGTACGTCTTTATGGCTGGGTAGCAGAGCTCCTCCTCAGGGACCAGGGTGATGACCGGTCCCTGATTGTACATCTTCCGCCCTCGTCGAGCGGTCTGAGGGGCCGGAGCTCTGGGAGCATGGGCCTGAATCCTCGGGGAGACATCCTCCTCGGCGCGAGGATGTTGAATCGCGGCATGACCGCGATGACATCTTTCGGTGGGGGCTTTGGAGCAGAACCCCCATTTGGTGGGGATGAAGTCCTCAACATCGGCCTCATACGCCTCCCTAAGATAAGGTAGGTACGCATTGTCCCTTTCCGGGGATAGACTCCTGAAACGGTTTGAGACGGCAACAGGGGCCATCTGTATCTTCCTTTGCGGCCACTACTGGGCAGGCGACCGGCTAGTTATGGCGGATTGAAGGGTGTTCATGGTTGTCTCCACTGTTGGGAGAGTACCATTCACGTGGTACTCTCGGATCAGCGCATCCGAGACCCAGTGTTGAAGATGTTGGGTGGGTGTAGGGGTCCTCCGTAGGTGAGGAATTCCTGTCATTGCGTATTTGGAAGCACGCGCTTGTGAGTTCCTTCAGGACTCCATTGGATCGAAGGGAGTTCTATGTAGTACCTGTAAAACATTTTAACAAATACAAACAGAAAACTCTTCAAAGCATAATCTCATGATACCATGCGTAGTTAATGACCTTGCTTGGCCCTCCTTACGAGTAAAAGGGGGCATAGGGTGGGATTAAGTTAAATCTGTCATGCTTGGTTAAAGATTCACGTCGGGTTCACCATTTTTGTTTCATAATTTTCAGTCTTGAAACGCCCAACGGTTCCGTATCCGATGACCTGTGGACCTTCTTTCCAAAGGCAGGCGTTCGCCGGAAGGTCTGACCAGCGACTCTTAAGAACTCACATTGGTCGAGAGGATGGGAAGTCGGGCTCATCGCACTCTTTTGGGGGGAATTATTTCCTGTTCCGGGACTCTCTTATAGATTTAAGATGTATTCATATGTTTGCGAATATTTGGTTTATACCCAAACATAGTATCCACGGATTTAACCCTGGTGGGCAATGGTCAACTAGACGCAGGGGGTTCAGAATCATTTAGGCCTGAGGTTCACCATCCCTCATTGGATTAATGATCCCGTGGAGTCGGAACTCATTGAGGCGGCACCAGGAGTGGCGCGGTGAACCGATGTGAAGATAGTCGGATCAACCGGTTGTTGGGCTTGAACCTCATGGAGGCTTCCTATGTACCCTGCCTAGGGGATAGGAATCAAAGTCCACATAGTTCGAATGGGGAGCGTCGGAGAACCAACGTGAAGGTGGACCCGGAGGTCCGTTGGTGATCGGGCTTTAACCTCAAGGAGGCTTCCTACGTATCCTTGTGTTAGGGAATCAAATTCCTCGTAGTTCGCAATGGCTTGGTGCTTACACTCTGAAGAGGCCCAGAGGAATGGATTGGGGATTACACTCTAAGGAGGCCCAGGGCGATGGATTGGGGATTACACTCTGAGGAGGCCCATAATGATGGATTGGGGCTTACACTCTGAGGAGGCCCATAATGATGGATTGGGGATTACACTCTAAGGAGCCCCATAATGGTGGATTGGGGATTACACTCTGAGGAGGCCCAGGGTGATGGATTAGGGCTTACACTCTGAGGAGTCCCATAATTTCATGGTTGATGCTTACTCTAAGCCCACGTGAGTCATGATCGGTGTGAGAAACAAGAGGCAGCAGAGACCAGAGGATCACGTCGTGAAAGGTTCATCCGTGAGAATTGGAGTGGGGCTTACACATGAGGGCGGCCCATTAAATTCGGGGCTTACTCCGGGTTGGACACCCAGGGTGACAAAGCGCAGCGGGAGAGGGAAAGGGGGTGCTCCTATGCCCATCGCCTCTCTTGCAGTGCATGAGGGTTTCCTTCTGATGGGTATTTTACTACCCCCGAGGATCCCTTAACAAGTGTAGGGGTAGAAAGGGGACCCCCAAGCTCAGAATCCACATTACCATGGGAATGTGAACCTAGGAATGCTTCGGGAATCAGCTCAAGGGTCGGGGAAACCCCTTCGCCTCTACTTACCGTGGGTATGTGAACTCAAAACGGCACGCTGATGCGCCTGAGGGTTACACCACATGGATCTGGTGGCTCTGGTGGAGGCCTCAGCTCTGGGATGATGAGTAAGCCAGTGAAGGAGTCACGGAGGATTAAGCCGGATCAGGAAGATCTTATGTGGCTCGGGGAACGGGAACTCTGAAGGATTTGGCAGACCACACAGGGGTATGGGTGGTGGAGCCCTTCGCATAGGGAAGTGTTACACGGCTGGAGAGGTCATCCAAAAACCAGGATGGTCTACGGACTGAGGGGCCGTCCGCAAACTGGGATGGTCCACGGACTGGGAGGCCATCCGCGAACTAGGATGGTCCGCGGACTGGGAGGCCGTCCGCAAACCAGGAGGGACCGCGGACTGATTGGCATCCCGCGAACCAAGAGGGTTCGCAGCTTCAGGTTCGGCCCGCGTACAAGGTTGGTACGTGGAGGTTTCCACACGAGCAGCGGTGGCCAATTTTGGCGCCATTCGGGGATTCGTTGGTCGAGGCTTCGCCCGCATAGGAGGGTGATACGTGGTGCGGCGGATCGTTAAATAGGCATAAACACCCTGGTCCGCGAGGAGTGCATCCGCGGAGGGGATATGGTTCGCGGTATTCTTTTTTTATGTTATTTTAAGTCCACAGTTCACCAAATTATTATGCGTTTTTAGTTCCTTATTAGTTCATTCCCAGGTTTATACCTGCTCTGGTTCGTGAACTGGAACTTCGTTGTTTGCGAAATCCTAAGCCTTCCTTCAAAATTCTTCCACCCGACTCTGATCGATCTCCTCTGAATCCTATTCCTCCGAATCCCAATCCCCTTTTCCTTTCCCCCTCGGTCTCCTTTTATAGAGTGGGGAAATATATGTATATGTAGTCACATGGCACCTTTTGCGGAGGCCCATGACCGAAAACCCGGTTTACGGCAGACTTGGTCAATCCGCGACTCGCGGTGGGCACTGAGCGCTTCTCCCCCCCCCCCCCCCCCCCCCCGCGAACCGAATGATCTCGGGGAATGCTTTGCGGACACATAGGGTTCCGCCTCCATTCCGCAAATGATAGCGGATGCGGCTTGAGCCGGCTGACACGGCTCGCAGTTGGGGCAGTTCATGACGGTGAACCGGATTGGCGCCCGCCCTGCTTCGCGCCCACGGAGGATCTCTGCCTCCATTTCACGAACGACAATGGTCCGCAGGGGGGGGAAGCTTCACGGAACTGTCCATGCATCGTTGACATTATACCGGTCCGTGGACTGGTTCCTCCTTCGTCATCCTTGAGTATTGTCCACATTTGTCCAATCCTTTTGAGGGGAAATTGGGTAGAATCTCCCTTGAGTTAAAGGGGATCATCGTTCTCCTTTGCGGATTTTTCAGGACTCTACAATCATACATCATCATAAAACATCTATTAAATTACCTATAATGATCTCAAAATAATGAAATTTTAATCTATAAATAAGAATCAACACCACCATTGTGAAACTAGTACTAAACAAATAATCGAATCTAATAACATCTGATAACGAAAATAAAATAAAAATAACTAATATATTTATAATAAATGATTATAAATGAATTTTATAAGAGTTTATAGATATGAATAAGGTTATTAAATAGGTGGTTAATACTTTTATTTTTTATACAGTTAGTTAGAGCACATTTAGCTAAATGGGATAAAAGCTAAGGGTGTTCTTCTCAATTTCCGTTCATTGAGACATGTTTTTTCATAACTTCATTCCCACAAAGTGTACCCCTCCTAGGATGAAAATGGGATAAGAGAGATAGTGACACCCAAGTCCTGCCTACAGTAGGCCCTAGGTTTGTGACTATCATTGAGGGTATAATAAACACGCAAATGGGAGGCATTACCCTCTAAGAGAACACATATGAAATAGAGAGATAATATAGACACCAACCAACTCCTGGTCAAACTCCAATATAAAATAAAACCCATTTATACATATATAATGACATGAAATATCTAATACAAAGGAAAGTAAAACTAAAAGTACCAAAAGAAATTTAAATATGATAGGGACCATGAAGTCCAAATAGCTCCTGCAAAAACCCACAAGCTAGTAGTAACTAGCCTAAACTCCAACCTACTCTAAGTGACCTAAAAAATAGTTTATATATATGTTGAGTGATTATAATAGTATGATCATTAGGATCCTCCTCAGATCCTCTTATGAAAAAGTTGAAGAAATCATGCTAAATCATATTGAAAAATAATTGAAACTAACTCATCACCTAAATAGGTATACTAAGTTCCCAACCACACTAGGGATACTCTCACTAAGTATCGCATACAAGAGAATATAATATAATAAATAATATGAAGGGTACCCTGCTACCACTTACCCCCTAGTTTTCTGCTCTACCCCAATGTTTCACATCCTAAATATCTCTCTCCAAAAAGGCTATCCCATAGACACATAGGCGAAGCACCACAAATTTAAACTCGTGTAACACACCACCATGTCCATGTAACCAAAAGTAACCTGGTAGTTTATGGGATCCACCACATCTCATATAACATGTATCATACATTGGGTATTATACCTCAATCCATTACATCCCATACACTAAGTAAAGATTTTCAAGCCATTACACACATTATACCTATAGTAGTCCTTAGGAAACTATATCCATAATATATTTGTGTGTGAAATAACCACAAGACATTACATCCCTCTACACACAAATATGGGTAAAACTAACCACTATTTATACCATTATAAGTAACTACCAAGATAAGAGAGTGAGGCTAGAGGGGTATTCATTTATCCATCCCCCCATTGGGATATTGGGGAAAAACCCCCTAGGGCTCAGAATCCCTGAGGTGTCAGTCCCCTGAACCGATAGGGTGGAGAAGCGTATGAAAAAAAACATACATGATATAATATAGATCATAACCATAATATGGGAATAACTTATTCTAAGAATCAACTTCATTTAACATCTCTTGGACTCCCGGCTTCCACTACTAAGACCTGATATTCTATAAGCATAAAACCATTTAAAGAGATACATTAAATTGTTTTATTCTTTTTCATCAGTTTCACCTTACATTAATTAATTAATTAACCACTAATTAAGCATTAAAAATTTCCATGTTACATTAATTTAGCATTAAAACAAATTTCCATGCCCTCTATGCCTGAACAAACTGATTCAACGGCTTCTCTAAATTATGACCTTAGTATTTCATCCCGGCAAGCTCCAACCCCATGGGTTAAACATTTATTCATTTATTAACATCATTGCTTTCTATGTTACCAGGTACTCTATAAAAACATCCTAAGATACCAAAAAAGTTAAACAACTAAGCACATCCATCTACCTTAAGAAGTGGGAAAGGAAAGTAGATAAAAAAAAACCTATTTTCCAGCCAAACAACAGATTCAAACAAGCATATAGCTTTCATATCAATAGATAATCCCATCTTTAACCCATTATATCATGTCTAGTTTCCTCCTCGACACCCAAAACAACCAGGCCTCCCTGCCCCACATACTATAATATTCCTCCATGCTCAATCATCCCAAGATCATGTTGCATACGGGCCTTGTTGCCCCATATCACAAGGCTCATATCCAAAGCACATCACAAGAATCAAGGAAATAAACATATAAATCAAGTTCTTGGCCCCAAAGCAAGGAATCCATCCTTCACACACAATGAGCCCTCATTGATCCAAATCACAACTCACTCATCCTTTATGATAAAGTGGGAAACTAAGGCCCTATAAAGTCATTATCTTTTATCCCACAACTGATTCTTATTCTATCTTGAATTAACCAATTCATTATTCATAGGTTCCAAATATGGGAAACCTAATCCAAAAAACTATCACAGGATACCATAATTAATTAAATAATTAATTTAACATTCCTTTAATTATTTTATCAACAAGAATCAGCATAATTCATATATTTATTCAATTCCATTAACACATATAAGGTCAATTCATATAATCATGCTTGAATCATTTAGATTACAACACTAGATTCATTAAACATGCCTCTTTAAATATTTTAGCCAATTAATTATCAATTAATTATAGCTTTATGTTCTTTAATAATTACACATGATAACCCAACCATAACAATCATATCACAGATATCATGTTATCTAGAAAAAAAAATAGGCAAACCATTATCATGGTACAAAAATAGCAACATCTCCATGCAATCGATACCAATTCTTTAAACCGGTTCAAGTAATTATTAGGTTAATTACATTAGAATGCAAGGGGATAAATCATTCTCAATTTATGATTTCATATAAAATAAAAGATAAAAAATGAATCCCATAACTTAAAATGGAGACAATGTTTTTTTCTTGTGAACGGACCAACGTTGCAGATCATGATCGCTTCTACCATAAGAAATGCATCCATCCAAGGACATCACGCCACAACTGTTCTAAAAACAACCATAAAAACTCCATTAGAAACATGGATTTAAGGGACCATCACATGGAAAAGAGGAGCAGGAGGAAATGGATCATAGAAATAGTAAGAACAGAGGTATAACATACCTCGGATCAAAGATGGATCAAAGGAGGTAAACTAGGGATCGATCATTGACAAAGGAATCCCCAAAACATCGAAAAGGGGGATTCTAGATCACCTAGAATGAGAGGGAGAGGTGTTGCAGTCATAGGGTTTGACAACCCAAGTGGATGAAACATTATAAAACATATAGAATTGGATATTTTCATGATTTTTAACCCCCTTTCACGTCATTTAATCCTCATAGTTCAGTTTCTACTAAAAAATAAATTGCATTTTTATTTTATTTATTTATAAACCCTGATTTATTACACATCGTGAAACCTACATTCACATCATGTAAAATTTTACATGGCATGAAATCTCCCTACTTTTATCATTTAGTATTTGAACTTATCTATACTCCTTTTGAGCCTCCTCTTAGCACCTCGGTCTTAAAAAATGCACAAAGGGTCGATCTATATGGACATGGGACCTTACATCAGATACCTCTCAAAACATTCTATTCCTTAATAATCCAAAACCAACCCATAGATGAAACAGAAAGGGTCATCCAAACATCCACCCCACGATATACCTCTCAAGGTTCTTGCCACCATAGGATCTCAACCACCTCATCAAAGGAATAGTGTGAAACTATGAAACAACCAAAACTATCTCCTAAACACTCTCTTGGGGGAGATACCTATCAAAAGAGGGTAAGAAAAAACAAGAAATAAGAGAAATCCATCTCATAAACTTGAAAAGTTCTATAACCAAAAAACAAACATCATTACAAGAGAAGAGCTAAACATCGAACAACTCGGGATAATGAGCATGTATCTATAACTCATGTTTCCAAGTAGTCTCCTCTACGCCATATTTCTTCCACAAGATATAAACCAAAGGGATATCACATCCATGAACCACTTTCTCATGGTGGTCTTGGATCTCTACAGGTTACTCATCAAAGGTCGAATCATTTTCAACATCGATCTCTCCCCAATCAATGATGTGAGAGTCACCATAAAGATAATGATAGAGCTGCAACATGTGAAAAGCATTATGTATCTAGATCAAATATGGAGAATGTTCTATCTGATATTCCATGGATCTAGCATGAACTAACACCTCAAAAGGCCCAAAAAACTAGGTATAAATATTACTCCCATATCCAAACATTTTCCGCCAATGATGGGGAGTCACCTTTAGGAACACATGATCCCCAACATCAAACCCCAGAGGTCTCCTCCTATAATTGACATAGGATTTATGAAGATCCTGTACTTCTTTAATCCTCTCGTGAATCACCTAAACCATCTCTGGCATACTCTGTACCGGTTTTGGACTGAGAATTGCTGATTCTCTGACCCCAATCTAGTAAAACTAAGAACATCGAGGTCGTATATACAAGGATTTAAATAGCTCCATACCAATGGTGGAGTAAAAACTATTATTTTAAGTGAACTATACAAAGGGAAGGTACCTCATCTACTAACCTCCAAAATCCAAGACACAAGAGTACAACATGTCTTTAAGATTCTATATGGTCTGCTCTGTATAAAAATCCATCTACATATGAAAAGTAATGATAAGGGATAACTAAGAACCAAAATCATGCTGGATACCTCTACAAACCTTAGAGGTAAAACAAGGATCTCGATTAGAAATGATCATCCTTGGGACCCCATGGATTCTCACCACCTCCTACAGGTACTTCCTCGACAAAACCTCCACTGATATCAACTCCTTGATCATTATAAAATGGGATGATTTCATAAAATGATCCACTATCATCCATATAGCATCGTATCCTACCTGAGATCAAGGTAAACCAGTAACAATTTCCATTGATATGTCCTCTCACTTCTACTGAGGAACGTCTAAAGGCTGAAGAAAACCACCGGGAACACGGCACTCAGCCTTCTCCTTATAGCAGACCAAACATCAAGACACAAACTCCACAACTATACACTTCAACCCAGGCCACCAAACCTAACCTCTCAAATATCAGTACATATTTTTCAAGAAAGGATGTACCACAAAAGTTTAACTATGGAACTCTCTGAGAACCATCTCATGCATCACTAAAGGAACTAAAATCCTTCCCTAAAACAACACTCGATGTTGTTCATCCTCAGACCAACCATCAGGGGCCTCACCACAAACAACACATTCTCTCCAAACCTCTACCTCAAGATCCCCCAAATGGGACTCCACCTGTTTCACTAGAGATGACTACATTGTCATCTGAAAAATACAACCTATTCCTCCAACTTCTCCCATGTCAAGATGCAGTGATGAAAGTTATTCCATCACTCTCCTGGAATCACCAGATTCATGCAATGCATCGCTATAAAACTTTCTCAACACATCATCTAAAACATTCCCTTTCCTAGGTGTATATGAAATATCAAAGTAATGATACTATAATAAATCCATCCACCAACAATGACACAAGTTCAAGTCACATTGGGAGAAAACATAACTCGGGCTCTTATGATCGGTGAAGACCACAAAACACTCTCTAATGAGGTAATGCCTCCACAACTTTAGGGAAAACACTACTGCTTCTAACTCAATATCATGGGTGGAATAGTTATTCTCATGGGGACATAACTATTGAGACCTATAAGAAATAACCAATACATTTTGTATTAGAAAACAACCCAACCCAAGATGCAAAGTGTCATAGAAAACCACAAATTGAACTCCTTCTGTTGGAAGATAAAGAAATAGAGCACTGACCAAATTCTCCTTAAGATACTCAAAATTTGTCTGAAACTAATCAATCCAAAAGAACGTCTAATCCTTTCTAGTCAACGCTATCCTAGGAGTTACAACCCAAGAGAAATTGTCTATGAACCTTCTATAATATCCTACAAGACTAAGGAAACTTCGAACCTATTCCACTGTCTTAGTGGATACCCAAGACATAACTAATTATTTCTCTGATGGATCCATATATACTACCTATTGGGATATAACATTCCCCAATAAATTGAATTCTCGAGCCCAAAACTCAAACTTTGGTAACATCCCAAATAGCTGCTCATGATGGAGAACTCCCAAAATGGCATGCAGGTGCTCTATATGTTCCTCCTCATAAACAAAGTACACAAGGACTTAATTAATGAAAAACACCATGAAAATATCCAGGAACTCACATAACATAATGTTCATTAACCCCATGAGCATAGCTGGAGCATTCATCACACCAAACGACATCACAAAAAAACTCATAATTCCCAAAACGACAATGGAAAGCAGTCTTCAAAATATCCTCATTCCTTCACATGCATCTAATGATATCATGATCACAAATCAATCATAGAGAACCAAATTTCACCCTTAAGTTGATTTAATAAATCATCAATCCATATAAGAGGATAGTATTTATTCACTATTACTTGGCTGAAGTAATGATAATCGATGCACAACTAAAAACTTCCATCAACATCCTTCACAAAATAAACTTTTGCACCACATAATGAAACACTCGGCCGAACAAAACCACACTGCAACAGACCATCGAGTTGTATATGTAGCTCTCTCATCTCATAAGGTGGCATCCTATATGGGGACATTGAGATAGGAGACACGCCTGGTTGTAGTTCAATCCCGAACTCAATCTTTTATCGATGGGGTAAAGTTATAAACTCCTATAGAAATACATTAGTGTACTCATATATGAAATTAAGAAACACTGACTGTTGAACCTCCGATGAACTCAGAATCATCTCATCCATAAAATATGACAAGTATAGAACATGACTATGAACCATCCGACGGTTTCACTTGCCAACAAACACTATTATATCCCCATCATCATCGAAGAATACAACCTAAATCCTAAAGCAATCCATTATATCCTGCACTGAATACAACCAATCCATGTCAAGGATGATGTCATATTGTTGTATCTATAAACCTAGGAAATACCCCCAATAGCGGTGTTTCCCCAGCACTAGATCACATTCTCTACATATATCAAACAATTCAGCTTGACCTCCAAATAGCATAGTCAACACCAAGGGCACTGGAAGCCTCTCTACCTTAATTCCCAAAGAATGGAAAAAGGGTAGGTGATATGAAGGATTGGGTCACTCCTGGATCAAACAAGGCATGCACCCAAGTAGAAAACAATAAAAGGGTACCTAGAACGATGTATGGCTCGCCTGGGGCTGGCAACGCTAAAGCATGAAGCTGACCACGACCTACTCCATAGCCTCTCTGACCCTACTGATGACCACCTCCATAGTTGCACTCTACTCTTTGAGGATAGGGAGAGTCCTAGATATTTCCTCTGAATAACCCATATACTCTTTGCTGATCCCAAACTAGAGAAACCTTCTATTTTTGCCTCTGCTGGAACTGGATCAGTGAAGGAACCTGAAGTAGAAAAACTTGCACACGTTGACTTCTCAAAAAGGTCGGGAACTATATACACTGATGACCTCAACCACCATAAGAAAAACATGAATATGAACCCTTGTCATAGACCTGAGATCCACCGCACCTAGAGAAATGAGACATTGAGGGTTGGGACCTACCCCCATCTGATCTGAAGCTCTTTTGTCCTAACAACTGAGAACCCCAGACCACGGATCTACTTCATGATTAATCTTGATGACTCCCCTCTCATGATTATTTGGTTCTATATAACTTATTCTTGATGAAGTTTTCTCTCACAAAAACCTTGAGAGACATATTTAGTATAAATAGGGTGACATGGAATTGGATCTATGGATGTAAAGACTCCTCTAAATTCCTCTCCCTAGCCTCATCATCTAGAAAAAGTTCTGAAGCATTTCACATAAGGTTCCTAAAATGGATCCTGAACTCTCTCACACTAGAGCTCCCCTACCGAAGGGTAAGCAGCTCCTAGAGATTGGTCTCCTTCGTAGTCAAAGAAAATCGACTTTGAACTGGTCTCAGAACTTATCCTATGAGACTACCGACTCCTCACGATCCCTAAGGAATAAGAACCACCATTTCCTCACTACCCCATAAATCATAATCACAACCAATGATACCCAGTGCTCCTTCCAAGTAAGGATCAAACTAAAGTCTCTCTCAACCTCCTTTAACTAGTCTTCCATGACTACATATAAAATAGATCCCTCATACTTCTGTAGACTCTGGAAGTAAAACTCTTGGATTTTCCTCCTCTAAGTGTCATCATTGTCAACCTCCACTCTACGATGATATGCTGGCACAAACTGCTAATCATTTTCTACGCGAACCTGATGAGGACGTTGACCTGGAGACATGCCTACAAAATAAAAAAATTAGAGCTCCTAAACCTAGAATATGGAAGAATTTAAAATTAATTACTTGTTTAATTTTATTAATTTTAGATTAACTTATCCCAAGTTATACACATTCAAAGATAGGTGCAAAGAATAATGATGTATGATCCTTTCCAAGGTCTCTACCATGAAACCAGTATCAGCTCATTTAGTATCTAATATAAGCTTAAAGGTCCATGCATTATATCACAGGGTTCCCTAAATAACTATTTCTAAGCTGGTCTCCTGTGTTTACAACATTTTCTAAACTTATTTGACACGGTTTCCCTACCATCACATGCAACCTCACCTGTGCCTAACTAAAAACTCTATCTCATCCCTCAACCGGAGATCTGATACCAATCTTTCAAAACCCCCTTCCTAATAATTGTACCCCTCCTGGGATGAAAATGGGAGAAGATAGATAGTGACACCAAAGTCCCACCTCTAGTAGGTCCCAGGTTGACGACTATCATTGAGGGAATAATAAACATGCAGATGGGAGGCATTACCCTCTAAGAGAACACATGTTAAAGAGATAGATAAGAAATAAACCAACCAAATCCTTCTCAAAATCCAATATAAAAGAAAACCCAAGTATACATATGTAATGACATGAAATATCTACTACAATTGAAAGGAAAACTACAAGTACCAAAATAATGGCAAAGAAGATAGTGACCACGAATCCCAAACAGCTCCTAAAAAAACCACAAGCTAGTAGTAACTATCCTGATCTCCAACCTACTCCAACTGACCTAAAAAATAGTTTATATATATGTAGGGTGAGTATAACAGTATACTTAGTAGGATCTTTCTTGAATCCTCTCATGAAAAAGGTAAAAAAATAATGTTAAATCATAGTGAATAATAAGTGAAACTAACACATCACATAAATAGGTATACTAAGTTCCCAACATCACCCTAACTACTCTCTCCAAGTATCACATACAAGATAATATAATATAATAAATAATATCAAGGGTACCCCACTACCACTTCCCCACTATTTTGTCACTCTTCCCCAATCTTGCATGTCCTGAGCACCTCTCTTCAAAAAGGCTAGCCCACAGACACTTGGTCGAAGCACCACAATGTGCACCTCATGAAACACACCACCACATCCATGTAACCAAAAATATCTAGGTAGTTTCTGGGAGTCACTACACCCCATATAACATATATCATACATCAGGTATTATACCTCAATCCATTATAGCCCATACACCAAGTAAGGATCCTCAAGCCATCACAACCTATACAAGTTATACCTATAATAGTCCTTAGGAAAATATATCCAGAATACATGTGTGTGAAATAACCACAATCCATTACATCCCTCTACACACATATATGGAGAAAACTAACCATCATGCATACCAGCACAAGTAACTACCAATAGAATAAATTGAGGCCAAAGGGGATAGTCATTCATCCATCCTCCCACCGAGATATTGGGTAAAACACCCCCCACCCAGGGCTTAGAATTCTCGAGGTGTCAGAAACCTAACCAATAGGGTGGAGTAGCATATGAAAACAAAAAAACATAACTGATATAATATAGCTCACAACGACACTATGGAAATAACCTGGTCTCATATTCAACTACAACTAACATCTCTCGAACTCCCAGCTTCCACTACAAATCCAGATATCCTATAAGCACACAACCATTTAAATAGGTACATTAAATTGGTTTATTAATTTTCATCAGTTTCAATTTACATTAATTAATTCATTAAAAATTAATTAACCATTTACAATTTCCATGTTACATTAATTTATCATTACAACAAGGTTATGTTCCCTCCAGGCATAAGAAAACTGATTCCACATCTTCTCGGAATTATAACCTCAGCATTTCATCCTGGCAAGATCCAACCACATGGGTTAAACATTTAATCATTTATTAACAAAATTAATTTCCATATTACCAGGTATTCTAGGAAAATCATTATCTACCAAATAAGGTAAAAAAAAGAACATCCATCTATCTCAAGCATTGTGGAAAGGAAATTAGATAAACAAACAACCTAGCTTTTAGCTAAAAAACATATTCAAACAAGCATCCAACTTTCATATCAATAGGTAAGCCTAGATTTAACCTGTTAAATCATCTCTAGTGTCCTTCCCAACACCCACATGCATATCCTGATGAATCTTTCAATCATAAGCATCAACTTCTACCACAAAAATTGGGCATCCCCACCCCATATACCACAACAGCCCTTCGGGATTATCCATCCCAGGCTCACATCACATTCTGGCTCACCACCCCATATCACAAGCCTCATATCCAAAACACATCACAAGAAGTAGGGAAACAAACATAACAACCATGATCTTGGGCCCAAATTAGGGAATCCATCCTCCACACACAATGATCCCTCATGGATCCAAAGCACAAGGCACTCGAACTTTACAAGCAAGCGGGAAACTCGGGCCTTACAAATTCATTATCTTTTATCATGCAACCTATTCTTATTACATCTTGAATTAACCGATTCGTTATTCATAGGTTCCAAATATGGGTAACCTAAGCCACAAACTATCACAAGCTATCATAATTAATTAAAAAATTAATTTAACATGCCTTTAACTCTTTTATAAATAAGAATCAACTTTCTTCACATATTTATTCAATTCCATTAACACAAGGAAGGTTAATTCATATAAACATGCTTGAAAAATTAATATTACAATACACTAGATTCATTAAACATGTGCCTTTAAATATTTTATCCAATTTATTATAAATTAATTTAATATTTACGTTATTTACCAATTCCACGTGTTAACCCAACCATAATAGGTACAACATAGATATCACACTATTTAGAAAAACAAGAGGAAAATTGTTATCATAGTACAAAACAAAAACATAACCATGTGATCGATACCAATTATTTAAACCAGTTTAAGTAATAATTAGGTTAATTCCATTGGCATCCAATGGGATAAATCATGATCAATTTATGATTTCACATAAAATAAAAGAGAAGCAACGAATCCCCTGCCTTAAAAGGGTGTTAACATTCTTTTCCTGAGAATGGACCAACGTTGTAGATCCTTATCGCCTCTCCCACAAGAACTACACCCACCTGAGTATGTCGCACAACAACCATGCCAAAAAACAATCAAAATTCCATTAGAAACATAGAGATCAAGTGACATCACATGGAAAAGTGGAATGGGAGGAAACGGATCAGAGAAACTGTAATAATGGAGGTAGAACATACCTTGTATTGAAGACAAATAAAAGGTGGGAATTTAGGGATCGATACTTGACAAAGGAATCCCCAAAACAAAAAAGAGGGGATATTGGGTCTCCTAGAATAAGAGGGAGAGGTGCTGTTACCTTAGGTTTTGACAACATGAGAAGATGAAACATTATAAAACGTATAGCATCGGGGATTTACACAATGTGTAATCCACTTTCATGTTGTGTAATCCTTAGGGTTCATTTTCCTTTGATAAATGAATCGCCTTTTTATTTTATTTATTTTTAAACCCTGATTTTCTACACATCATGAAACCTACTTTCACATCTTATAAAATGTTACATGGTGTGAAATCTCCCTACTTCCATCTTTTAGTAATTGAAATCCTCTGGACTCCCTCTGAGCCTCGTCCAAGCACCACGATCTTCGAAAACTCACAAAGGGTCAATCCACGTAGATCCAATCCCTTGCATGTTTTGTTTTATGCACCTAATTTCATTTATGCAGTGTGAATATTGGATATAAAATATCATGAATTATATTTTCTTCATGGTAATTGAATTTAAATTTCAATATATATATTTTAAGGGGTTTCTATTAAAATGTTTCTTAAGCCATAAGGGGTTTTTCTTGGCTTAATTTTTTTCTTGATTAATAATGATTACTTTTAAACTATGGTTTTATAAGATTATTATATTTTTTTCTATGATAATATTATTATTCATTATCTATCTAAGTATAGTGAATTTTGTAATTTAAATATTTTACCTTGATGAACATCTTTCAAAAAAATTATATATTTATTAATGTCACAACCCAACCCAATGGGGCTCGAGCAGCAACTACCCCAAGCTTTCCTCTATAGGATAGGGGCTAGTGGCAAGCACCAAAAGGCATAACTTATATGGGAGGCCTTTTCATAATGTAATTGTATACATTCCCCCAACCATATCTATGAAAAAGTTCAGAGGAATAATAATAAAAATATAGAAACATCTAGAGTAGCAACCATGCATGTAAAAACCTCTAGGGAATACCATAGTATGGCAGCATAATAATAAAATAAAAGGGAGAAATACATGACTAGCTGGAAAGATGTTCCAACATAATAATAACTATAAAAGTAGATACTGAGAGAGTCTGGATCTAGATCTATAATCCCGACCAGTGTATCTGGTAAAATGCATCCAAGTATCTCTATGATCCTTGGTAATCATCGCCAACATGTTCATCGTCTATATAAGACATGACATGTGCGGTAAAATCCCATGTAAGGGTGAGTATATACATACCTAGTAGGACATCCTAAAAGATGTTGGGGAAGCAATAGGGGACATAATAAAAGTAGATAACTCAACCCATATCAATAGAGAAATGATAACCAATAAATAGGGATATATTCTCATAAAAGAGACCCATAAGAGAGAGAAAGGTGATCTCTATCTCATAGCCCAACCTAGGTAAAGAGTATACCATCAGTTCCAAGAATTCCATCAATGATGGCCAGCATCTTGCGTGTCTGTCTGAATAAGTATCTATATGGGGAAACACTTTGCCACTATACCGCATAGTCAAGGGGCCACAATCTCTAGGTATATGACCCATGCCTTGATACAATAAGAGGATTCAACTCAGTAGATAGATATGGGACCCAAACTCTACCCCTATAAGAGGTTTCCACTCTAATGGTAGAGGACCCATGCCCTGACTTCGTAGGAGGGTTCCACTCTCATGGTAGAGGACCCATACCCTGACTCCATAGGAGGGTTCCACTCTAATGGTAGAGGACCCATACCCTGACTCTATAGGAGGGTTACAATCTAATGGTAGAGGACCCATTCCCTAACTTTGTGGTAGTGTTCAACTCTAATGGTAGAGGACCCATACCCTGACTCCATAAGAGGGTTCCACTCTAATGATATAGGACCCATTCCCTAAATCCATAGGAGGGTTTCACTCTAATGGAAGAGGACCCGTACCCTAACTCCATAGGAGGGTTTTACTTTAATGGTAGAGGCCCTATGCCCTTAATCCATTGGAGGGTTTCAATCTAATGGTAGATAGATATATGACCCATACCTTGTCCCAGTATGAGGGTTCCACTCTATAGGTGGATAGATAGAGGTCTCATGCCCTATATTAGTATGAGGGTTCAAATATATAGATAAAGGACTCATGTCCTGTCCAAGTAGGAGGGTTCAACACTAATGATCTTGTCTGATCTCTGCCATCATCGAGTGCCACCTAAAGAATTATCACACTCATAAAACCTTTTATCATATCTCAAAATCCAACATGAATTCCACCATCGTATTCTATATTGAAAAATACTTAGGATAGGATACTCGTGGGATAAAATATGAGTCCAAATGAAGGAGATACAATAGGTATAATTTTCTCAGAAAAAAGGTGGATACACGATGTGTAAGGGGTCCATGCAGCGTGTAGCTTAACTCCTCTGTCTGGTCATCTCCTTTTCAGTACATGTATCACTACCCATGTATCCCTAAACTATATGTAAGGGGACTACACAGTGTTTCTCAGCCACTCAATATTGATCTGTGTCCTCCTGGTCATTCCCATGTCCTTTGGGTCATGTTTGTATACCCTGGTCATATACCAGTACATGGCATGTGTTTGGATATTCCCATGTCTGTGCACTTCCTAGGTACAATCCGGGTTTCCAATACTGAGTCACATGGAATGTGGTGGTCCCACATAGTGTGTGATATTTAACTCATCCAAAAACCCTAGCCACTATAACTATGGTCATGCACGCCATGTGTTCTTTAGACTACATGGTGTGTAGTTGGGGTTTTCATAGAAACTCCAGATCTTCTCCATGTGATCTAGATTCTCACCCTCTACCGTGAATCCCACCATTTGACCACCTAAAATTGGTGTTAATCACCTTAATCCATCATTTATGGTCATTCATTGGCTGGAAAATAGAATCCATCTTGCCCATAAGAACCTATCGTGCTCTTCCACATCGTCGATCATCACCTATTGCCTCACTGGATTCCTAATTTAGGATGGAATCACGCTCATATTTTAATCTATCTGAATCCCATCCCTATTTTTTCAATCCATTCATCTATTATGAATATTCCATGAATTTGGGGGTCCGATTTTGATTATACCCACCCAGCAAGGTCAAACTGTGGCCCCATAGGCCAATGGTGAAGAACGCGAAGAACGATTGGGAGAAAAGAATAGGAACAAAGTTGAAACAATACTTGGTCAAGAATTCTTATCCAATGAACTATATTGGGGATATTTGGGGTGAGAAGAAATGGAACAATGGGGATTAATTTAATAATAAATTGAAAACTGATACACAGGCACATGAAAATGATCAATTTAACGCTGATTAAATAAAAAAAAATTGATCATGCTAAATATTTTAATCATAAGGGTATGAATCCAAAAATGATGAGTCCCACCTCGATTTAGATCATCCATTGTTGGAGAACACACTCTCTAATTAAGGATAAAGATCTATTGCATCCACTAAGCTTCGATTTTCCTAGATCTGATCATTGATCGTCACTTGATCTTGATCTGCCAATGAAGAACGATGGATCCTCCTATCAAAGATCCTAGGTTTATAGAGATAACCCTGGATATCTTTCATAATAGAATATTTATATAATTAATTAGGTTTAGTTCATTTAATAAAATAAATAAAATAAATTATTTGTTTTCATTAAATGCATCTTCCAATGACCTCTTCATCTAAACACCCCACGCCAACCATATTTAGGTTGTACTTAAAGTAAACATCATGTTCTGGATTCAACCATGGTCTCAAATTTTTGATTTGAGACTCTATTTAAGTGATATCCCATTTTTCCTAAAAAATTATGTGCGCATAAAATAAAATATATTTAATACTTTTTTAAAATTAATTTTGGGCACATTGGGCCATGGAATCACACATCGTCTCATCACCTGGCTCCAAAAATATTTATTTCTATATTTCAAAGTCTTACAAGCCAAAAACCATGTCTCTACATTATTCCTTCCTTCAATATTTTAATCCTCAAAAATAAAAAACTATGAAAAAAGGTTGGGATACTGAGCCAACATCTATCTCGACTTCTCCTAGGAGCTCTTATGCATGCTCTCATGCTACCACAATACACGAACTAAGGGGATGGTCCATCCATGTTGGATCCTACCCTACTGATCCTTGATCGCCATCGAGTGCTCCATGAAGGTGGCTCCATACTTTATTTCTAGGTTACCCTAGTAAAAAATGTGTGTGGTATCATGCATGTATATCCTTGACCATGAAACATGGAAGACATCTTACACCCGCTCTAACTATAGGGGTAAGGTGAGGCAGTAGGAAACCTCTCCATCTCTTTACGAGATCTCAAATATCCTAATGAACCTTAGGGATAACTTGCCTCCTCTATTAATACTTTTCATGTGGAGACTCTTAGGAAAAAGTTATCTCCATACTCAAACTCCAAGGGACTATGACATCAGTATGCATAATATTTCTACCTGCTCTGAGTTGTCCGCATCCGCTCATGGATCACCTAGACCTTATCTGTCATTTATCGCACCATCTCTAGACCAACAAGATATGAATCACCAATATTATTTCATCATAAGGGTGACATGTAGGGTCTCCCATATAGGTCCTTGAAAGGTGTCATTCCAATATTAGTGTGGTAGATATTATTATAAGAAAACTCCACCAAGGGAAAGTGATCCTCCTAGCTCTGGCTATAGTCTAACATGAAAAACCTCATCATATCTTCTAGTACCTTGATAGTGCACTTGGTCCAACCATATTTTTGGGGGTGAAAAGATGTACTCATACTCATTTGGGTACTGAATACCTCCTATAGCCCTCTCCACAAACGTGATGTAAACTAAACATCATGGTCAGAGACAATAGTTGAGGACACCCCATGAAGGTGTACAATCTCTTGTACATACAACTTACCCAAAATCTCCATCAAAATATGCTCCCTGGTAGTAAGGAAGTGCACCAACTTTGTAAATCAGACAACTATCACCCAGATGGTATCTTTTTCACTCATTTTCCTTGAAATACCTATTATGAATTCCATGGATATGTCATCCCATTTCCACTCCAGGATCTCAAGAGGATTCAAAAATCCTTCCAGATCCTGGTGCTCAGCCTTCACCTGCTAACAAGTGAGACACCGAGAGACAAAATCAGCAAAACTCCACCTCATGTTAGCCCACCAAAATTGCTGCTGAATGTATTTGTACATCATTACCACATAGGGATGTACATCCAAAGGATATTTTTAAAACTATCTCATCACTTCCTCCCGCATCGTGACTGGGAACAATGTTGGTCCCTAGAAAAATATGACATGATTACCTCCTTTAAAATATCCATATGGTGAATCTCCTGAGGAAATATGGTCACGTAAGACCTCATAGTAGATATCTCCCAATTGGGACTCTCTCACATTTTGGAGGAGTTGAGGATTCAACATCATCGACTAAAGAAAATTTTCACCCTCCTCCTCAATTAGAGTTAGCTATGGGGAAGTCATTTTCTCATACATCTCCTTCACCAAGCAAGCTAGGGACTTCCTAGGAATCTTCCACCATGTTTCCCTTCCCTAGAGTATATACTATCTAAAAGTTGTAGTCCTATAATAACTCCAACTAGTTCCTATATCACAGGTTTAGGTCTATTTTCATGAAGAAATACTTGAGTCTCAGATGGTCTGAGTAAAAGTGCTCTCTCAGAAGATAGTGCCTCCACATACTCAGAGCGAAGGCTACTGCTACTAGCTCTAGGGAATGAGCCGCGTAGTTATTCTCATGGGTTCTCAACTACCTCAACCCATATGAAATAACTTCCTACCTCTACATCAACATGCAGCCAATCCCATCTTGAGATTCATTTCAATATACTGCATACTCCACACCCTCCTCCGATAGTCTCAAAACTAGAGCACTCGTCAGCCTTAGTCTTAACTCCTTGAAGGCTCTCTTGAATTTCTCAGTACAAGTAAAAGGATTCCCTTTCCATGTTAGGGTGGTCAAAGGGTATGCAATAATAGATTAGTTTACCACAAAACTCCTGTATTACCCCTCCAAGACAAGAAAACTCTGCACCTATGATACACTCTTAGGTGGATCCAAATAAAGAATATAATTGATCTTCACTGGGTCCATAGTTAATCCATGCTTAGAAATTTCATGCCTTGGGAAGTAAACCTCATGGATCCAAAACTATCACTTTGAGAGTTTACCATAAATCTGGTTCTCCTAAAGCTTTTCCAAGACCATCCTCAAGTTTTATGCATGATCCTCATCTATTGTAGAGTGTATGAGTATGTTTTCAATGAAGAATGAAACAAATTATTATAAGTATGGATAGAAGATCTGGTTCATCAAATCTATAAACATAGTGTGGGAATTCTTCACACTGAAAGGCATCACCAGGAACTCATATTATCCATAGTGACATTAGAATGACAAGTTCAAATTATCAGCCTCACAAACTTTTAACTGGTGGTAGCCAAACCAAAGATTGATTTTGGAGAACCATCTCACACCTTGAAACTGATATAATAGTTCTTCAATCCTTATAAAGAGTTACTTTTTATTTATCATATCCTGGTTCAGAAAACAATAATCCACACAAAGCTTCAAGATCTCATCCACCTTTTTCACAAATAACACCACATCTTCCTAGGGGGATACTTTGGGTCTGATAAAACCCTTCTCTTGAAGGTCCTCCAACTGCAACCATAGATTTAGGGGCTTGTTAGGGTCCATCTAATCTTCTTTAGAATATTGAATCAATCACTAGGTGAAATTCAATTCAAAACTCCATATCCTACCTCAGAGGTTGTCCCAAAACATCCTTGGGAAATATATCCATGAAATCATCCATGATATAAGGAATAAAAATGATTAAATAACCTATTATGAAAAGGGATAAACTTACCAACTTAAGGGTTATGGTTTGAATCCACCTCCTCGCAAAATTCATTCACTCTTCCATGAGATCTCTCTCACCCACAAAGGATAATCCCGTCCCATCAGCATGAAGTAATATGACTCATCTACGATAATAGTAAATTTAGGCTAAAATAGTGTACAACCAGTCCATAAACAAGATGGCTTCATAAGTTCTCATCATAATGATTAGAAAGTACCATGAGAACCTCTCTCCAATATGTGATATCTCACACTGCCATCATATAAAAGAGATAGAAGAAGCATTCCCCGTAGGAACCTCAAGACAAAGATATTGGGAAAAAGCCTCAACAGGGAGCTCTAGATCTTGTACCATGAGTAAATAGATGAAGTAATGACTCATAATTGTATCTACTAGTACTGAAGAAATAGAAGAATATAAATGGATCGTACCTCTAATCATCACATGTGCCACTGAATCATATGCCTCCACAGCCTGTTGCTGCCCATGGCTCCGACTACCAGCTCCCTGAGCCTAACATGGGATGCCTGGTGGTGGTGGTGGAAGGAGATAATAACATCATCCACCACCCACAGCTCCTCCTCCTAGATCCCCACCTACTCATCTTCTATATTTTCCTTTTTGGTGCCACCCTTTCCTCACCTAAGATATCCTTGATCATAGCCCTACCTTTACCATGGTGGTCCATCCACTATCTTCCTACCCTCCTTAATACGTCAGATTGAGAAATCGCATACCATGTGACCTCACCCATCACATGCATTTCATCTCCCCTATATGGGCTTCCATGGTCCCATGTGTGGTCTTTGTGCTACATAATTGTGTGTCTGAGTTTGTTCATGAAAAGATCTCATACGCCGAGATCCTATTGACTGGCGCCTGCTAGATGTTATAGACCACTCCCCCCCATGATTCCCACTACTAGATCCAGCTACATGACATCCCTCTGATATGAATATCTATATCACTAGTTCCCTCTCCAACACTCTAACATAAGTGGGAATGTATAGGGGTACCACACAGGCATGAATGTCTCTGTGGAGACCCTGCTCAAACTTCCATGCCCAAATGTAGCCATCTAGAATCATGTCAAGGTTTTATCGCATAAGGTTTGTAAACCTCATGGAATACTCAAAAACTAACATCCCTATCTTTTGAATCTCTAGAATCTCCTAAATCTAAACTGAGAACAGTCATGAGGGGTAGTACTACTCATGAAATATTTACTGAAAGTTGGTCTATGAGAGTGTCAACTCATCATGTATCTGCATAAATAGACTCCACCAGCACCCATCTGATCTATGTAAAAGGTTTTCTACCAGTGAAACTACCTTATAAATCTATTTCTAGATAATCTTGAAAAAACATATTACCAAATCTAGCCAATCCTCCATCTCCTGGGGATCTGGCTCACCGCGAAACCACAATAGCCTCTGGCACTGGAACTCTCGGAGTGCGCTAAGCCTGCGTTCATCCTTATCCTTATCTAATGGTATGATATATTTCTCAACAGGTGGGGTGTTGCTATCTATCCACCTAAATGAAGTTCATCATGTGATGGTCCCTAAACTAAGGCCTCAACACTCATCAGATCATCATCATAATCTAGAATCGATAACCTAGCTGGCTGACTTCATGGAGGTATCCTAAAAATTTAATCAAGATGTACCATAGTCAGATGAGAATATATATATGGGGAGATGACTCAAGAATGATAGACAAGATACTCAATCCTATATGATGCATTTACCAATGTTACATATAGCCAATGTCTCGGTTTACTGAGTCAAAAAGAAGGTGATCATATTCTTAACATATGGATACATCTGTCACTACACTAACACTGGGTTCCCTTGCCATAAAGCCACACTTGAGACACTTTGATGATGTTTCCCTAAGTACCAATAAAATACAAGTAGGGGGACAACTCCACACACCATCCCAAGGAATGAACCACCTATAATACCAATCTATCGTGACTCGATTCAATGTGGCTCGATCCACAACTACCCCAAGCCCGCATCTATAGGATCGGGGATGGATATATATATCAAAAGGCATAACTAATATCTAAGGCCCTTTCCTAATATACCTATACGCACACACCCATACATCTCCATGAATAAGTTTAGAGGAATAATAATAAAAGGTTAGAAACATCTATAGTAACAACCATGCATGTAACAACATATAAGGAATATAATAGTACAACAACATAATCTGAAAAGAAAAGGTAAAAATACATGTCTAACTAGAAAGATTTACCAACCTAAAAATAACTAGAAAATTAAATATTGAGATATACTAGCTCCAAATATCCAATCCTGGATATAGTACATAGTCAAATGCGCCTGGTTATTCCTATGGTCCTTGATAATCGCCACCGACTTGTCTGTCATTAGCATTAGACAAGACACATACAGGAAAATCACATATAGGGGTGAGTATATACATACCCAGTTGGACACCACAAAAGGTGATGGGGAAGAGATAGGAGACACAATAGAATTATAAAGCTCAACCCATAGTAAGAGAGAAACAATAACCAATCAAAAGGGATATATGATCATAAAAGAAACCTATATGAGAGAAAAAGGGGATCTCGATATCATATCCCAACCCAAGTAAAGAGTATTCCATCTGTTCCAAGAGGTCCATCAATGATTCCCAACATATTCTGTATCTATCTCAATAAGAATCCATATGGGGTCACACCTCACCACTATGACGCACAGTCAAGGGGCCATAATCTCTAGGTAGAAGACTCATTCCCTAACACAAAAGGAGGGTTCTAATCAGTAGATATATACAGGAATCATGCCTTTTCCCTACAGGATGGTTCCACTTTGATAGTAAAGGGTCCATGCCATGAATCCTCAGGATGGTTCCACCCTAATGGTATAGGACTAATACCCTAACTTCGTAGGAGGGTTTCACTCTAATGGTAAATGAATCATACCCTGAATCTACAAGAGGTTTCCACTCTAATGGTAGAGGACGCATGACCTAACTATGTAGGAGGGTTCCACTCTAATTGTAGAGTAATCATACCCTAACTCTATGGGAGGGTACCACTATAATGGTAGAGGACCCATGACATGACTCTGTGGGAGGGTTCCACTTTAATGGTAGAGGACCCATACCCTAACTCAATAGGAGGGTTCGACTCTAATGATATAAGACTCATGTCCTGACTCCAAAGAGGGCTCCACTCTAATGATAGTTAGATATAAGACACATACCCTATAATAGAAGGAGGGTTCCACTCTATTAGTGGATAGATAGAGGACCCATTCCCTATCCCAGCAAAAGGGTTCCACTCTAAAGATCTCGTCTAATATCTATCATCATCGAGTGGCGGCTAAAGAAGAGTCCCACTCAGAACACCTTTCATCATATCTCAAAATCCACCATCGTGTTCTACATGGAAAAATACTAAAGATAGGATACTTTTGGGCCAAAATGCGAGTTCAAATAAAGGAGATACGAGGGGTATAAGTTTCCTAGGAAAAGGGGGGTACATAGAATGTAAGGGGTCCACACAGCATGTGGCTCCACTTCTATGTATGGAATTTTCCCTACCAGTACATGGATCACTACCCATGTATCCCTACACGAAATCTATGGGGACTACACGGTGTGTCTTGGCCACCCGAGGTTGAGCCCTATCCTCTTGGTCATGTCTGTGTCCTTGATGTCATGTCCTTATACCCTGGTTGGGTGCTAGTACATGGAATGTGACTGGTCATGCCCATGTCCATGTACTCCCATAGTACACACCAGGTCTCCAACACCAAGTCACACAACTTATGGGGGTCCCACAGAGTGTGTGATATTTAACTTACCTATAAACCCTATCTTCCACAACCAAGGGCATACATGCCATGTACTTTTTAGACTACACAGTGTATAGTCAAGTTTTCATAGAAATTCCATATCTGCTCTGCATGATCCAAAACTGCACCCACCACCAAAAATCTCGTTGTTTTACCACTTGAAATAAGTGGTAATCACCTCTGGACATCATTTTTAGGCATTCATTAACTGGAAAACAGAATCCAGCTTGCCCGTACAAACTTGTCGTGCACCACCGCATCTTCGGTTATCATCCGCTGCCTCACCAGATTCCCGATCCACCATGGAATCACCCACATCTCATAATCAATCTTAATCCATCCCCTATTTTTCAACCCATTTTTCACACATGAATCCACCATGAATCTGAGGGTCCAATCACTCTCGTACCCTCCCAGCAAGGTCAAATCATGGCCCCATAATCCAATGAGGAAGAACGTGAAGACCAATCGGGATAAAATAAAAAGAAAAAAGGTGAAACAATTGTTGTTTAGGAATTATTGACCAAAAAACTATACTAGGGATAATTGGGGTGAGAAAACATGGAACAATAGGGATTTATTTAATAATCAATTGAAAATTGATACACAGGTTCATGAAAAGGCTCAATTTAATGCATATCAAAGATAATGAATTGATCATGCTCAATATTTTAATAATAAGGGTTGGAATCCATCAATGGGGATTCCTAAATTGATTCAGATCATTCATTGGTGAAGAATGTGCTCACCAATTAAGGAGGAAGATCTTTTTCCTTCACTGTATTTTGATTCGCCTAGATCTGGTTGTTGATCATCGCCTGATCTCAATCCTCCAATGACGAACAGTGGCTCTTCCTCTCAATGATCCTAGGGCTATGCTGTTATACCTATAGATCCTCCATAACAGTATATTTATAGAAGTAATTAGGTTTAGTTCATTTAATAAAATAAATTAGTTATTTTAATTAAATGCACCCGCCAATGGTTGCTTCATCTAAACACCACATGTCGACCAACTTTAGATCTCACCTAAAGGTAAACCTCCCATTTCAAATTCAACTATGATCTCAGATTTTTTATATGAGAATCCATTTAAGATACATCTCATGTTTCCTGAAAAAATTTATGCACATAATATAAAATATATCTAATATTTTTATAAAATTAATTACAAGAACATTAGGTCTCAGATCGCACATCATCTCAGTTCCTGGATCTGAAAATATTACTTGATATATTTCAAATTATTACAAAGAAAAAATATGTTATCTATAGTTAATAATAACTATCATCCTCTATAATGAAGATTTTCATTCTGTGTCCATATTTTATCTTTGCAATAATGTTCTCTATTTTGGAAACCTAATTATGTCTTATCTCATGTAGCCTTCATATTTCCATTTTATTCTTTTCAAAAGGAAGTTGTATTATCCCTTTTTATGATGTTGGGTTTTTTAAAGGTATTTTAAAATATTAAAGTGGTTTTAATTTGATGATCATGGGTTTTATCTTCCACTCCATATTTCCTTGAGATATTCTATATATCATTTTGAAGTATCCATTATTGAGGTTTCTTTTTAAAAATAAAAGTTTTCAATTCACTTTTGTTTAAATGGATTTTAAAAGTGAAATGTTTTATTTTATTTTATGAATGTGGTAAAAAAATCTAAAAAAATCTTTTTTTGTTTCATTCACCATTATGAGAATTCTTATTTATGAATCTTCCTTTAAGTTTTTTAAAAAAACCAAATGATTCTAATTATTAATTATTTTTTAAAAAAAGTAAATGTTGTTATATTTTTCAAAAGTAAAAGTTTGATTTTAAAAATTAATTCATTATTTTAAAATGGATTTTAAAGTCTTGTTTTTTAAGAAATAATTCTTCAGTATTTTTATGTCTTATTAATGAAAGTTTTTGAAAGCATAATTCCTTTAAAAAAATATGAAAACCCTTTTCAGTTTTAAAGTTTAATTTTTAAAATGATTTATCTAGCTCAAAGTATTTCATTTTCAAGAAATCACTTTTAAGGGGGATTTAAAGAATTTTAAAACGGTATATTTCTTCTTTCTTTTTTTCAAGTGATTTACCAAATGATCTTAAAATTTTGTTTTTCATCTATGTTAATATTCTTAATGCTCTTAATATTACACTAGGGGTATGTTCTTATTCCACCATTTATGTTATTTCTCTAGATGGATTATGAAATGTTCTATGGAAGTTTTCATGAAACCCATCTCTTTTCCACTAGTTAATTAATTGATTTTTGAAATATAGATTTTTTTATGTTCACTTGGCACATAAATATATGAATGATTATTATTGACGGGTGGGTTCCAATATTACCCTCCAATGCATTGATTGAATTTTTATATCTCATAAGCTCAAATAGGGTACATGGGTAGTATCCCAATCCCAATAGGGTACAAAAGTAGTATCTCAGTCCCAAGAGGATACACAGGTAGTAGTCTAAGCCCAATATGGTACATGTGTAGTGTCCCAATACCAATAGGGTACATGGGTTTTCATCCCATGCTCAAGAAGGTACATGAGTTATTATCCTAATCCCACTATGAGAATTAGGTATCAATGCATGATCCACTGAGTTATTAATTATTATTCATTCACTTATGATATATTCCTATGTTATATTCATATATTATGCCACCATGGATCATGTTTATTATCTCATGTTTTTACACTCCTATGTAATAGTATATGTTTCATCATTTGAGACTATAGGTCATTCTATTATGTATTGTGGGAAACAATTATTGTTCCATGTTATTTTTAATAATATATTTCTCTAATGTTCATGATTTCTCATATTCCTATGATCTATCCCCAAAATGAAATATTGTTGAGTTTCTCCCTTATTGAGTGTTTGATATCACCCTTTTCTTTTTGTTTTTAATTTCCCATGTTATGAAGATGATTATAACTTATAAGAAGTCTAGAAGAGGGTCTAGTGTGGTTCGATTATGGAGAAATGTTCATGAGCATCATAAAATAAGTTTCTTATGTAGCTAGTCCTCAAAGACACTAAACCTTCCATTATTTGGATTGTGTGATTATTTGTGAGATATAGTGTTTAACTTATGGAAATGATGTAAAATAAAGATAGGTTCATCTAACTTTGTATCAAATCCAGTGTTTAAAGAAAGTGTTTTTACCACCGGATCTGGGAAAGGTCTAGGGTTCCTCAATAAATGTAAATATTTTCATTTAGTTTCTATAATAAAGTAAATGTTTCATTAATATAAATGAGTTTAGGATGTACGAAAAAATAATGTAAATAGTTACATTATTTCAAGGAAACAATTGATGAAATAATGTTCCAAGTATGATGGTGTAAAACTTAGAAAGATTATTAAGTGGAAACATATGTTCACATCGTAACCTTTGATGTTTCTGAATTGAGAAGTTTGAATATGTTCAAGGAGTTTAACATTTGGAATATGATTCCTAAATCACACCATTTTTTAAAATTTATATCTTCATATATGTTACTCATTAAAATTTTAGTGAGAGGTTTTTATTAAATGGTCATATAAATATGTAAAAGGAATTACATATAGATGTAATGAGTTAACATTACCCCAAAAAGTACAAGAAACATAAGTTTGATCTATCTCTCCATCATAAATGATATGATAGACCGGTTCTTATGATAGGTTGTTTTAAATATTCTTGAACAATTTTAAATAATGTAAAATATATCATATTAAAATAAATATCCGCTTTTTCATTCTTTCATGTTGGTTTCATATGTGCATATATTTATATACATTTTGTGAAGTGTGATGATAATTGATATATCAAAGTAAGACTTTGAGTTATCCCTAATGAATGTCCTTCATAGAGTATTATAGGTTATGAAGAAATTTTAAGGTTAGTGTGAGTAGTATTATTGTATAGGGATACATAATATGATTATGTGGTAGGAAAAAAATGAAAGGTTTTTTTGTGTGCACTAGATGACTCATTAAGTATACCACATGGAGTGGAATACACTATATATTTAGTATACTAGAGGTTAATGGATCATATTCAGTCCCCACTACCTAATTTTGATCATATACCTAGCATGATAACCTTCATACTTTGATATCTTTCATACACAATTCATTGTGACTTAGCTAATGAAGGGGTGTTTGGGTGTGTTTTTTATTGTGTCATCGATTGGAGTCATATCATATGATGAGTACAGCATTTGGGGACTCAATTTGGATAGACTAAGGAGTGTGTGATCATACCTAGATAGTACGTATGATGTGATTATTTATTCGTATGGGGTCTTGTGATGTGCTCATCTATAAAGGTGAATGGAATGTTATGTATTTGTCAGTTTGGTCAGTATATACTTAGAGAATCAAGACATTATGAGTTGTATATATAGGATTAACATTATATGTGTCCCATGGTCTCTCAATGTCTTAGACAAAGGGAATGTATGAGAATTCATGTTAGCATGAGATATGGCTAGTGTACACAACTATATAGATACGTGTGTGTGATGGAGATCATCTCAGATCCCTTTATAGATTGAGTAGAATTGACTCTTTTCTAGGGACCACTCTCTGATTAAATTTATGGATCCAATGATTCACATTATTTTTCAACACTGTAATGTCCTATGTGGTGAAACTTTGTGGTTGAAAATGAGGATTTAGTTTGACTCGAAGAGATTCTATAAAAGTTTTTTAGAGTTAATCCAAAATAGTTTTTGATGGGTATTCACAAGGTATTACATATGATTTAATATACGATGATGTTAATGATAGTTTCCCAAAAATATTTTGGAAGATATCCAATATTATTTTTGGATATGATTTCATTATATATGATACAATATAAGTTCAAATGGCACAAAGTCCTTTTAGGATTTAGTGAAAGTGGGATATTCAATGAAATATTCCCTAAACCCAATATTGCATGTGATGTATTTTGGATTCTATAGCCTTGAGATTATTTTTTCACTAAACATTCCCTTATGCATAGTCCTTAGGATATTTTTCTAACTGATGTAACATTAATTTTGGCTTGATAATACGTTGTTAATAACATATTTTTAAGAAAAGGGTTGATGTTATTGTTGACGCTCCTTTCCATCACAGAGTCCAACAAATGGAAAAGGGTAATACCTTAAGCACAAAGAGGGTCACCCTTTGAATAACATCAAAACAATTGATGAAGGCATGGACTAGGAGCCCATTCGGAGTAAGGTGCGCAAGTTACTTGCATGCCACGCAAGTCACTTGCGTGCCCTATCTGATTTTTCACCCAAGGTGAAAGGTGACCTATAAACAGCCCCTGTGGGCCCCCTATTTTGGGGAGGGATTTTCCAGAAGTCAAATTCAAGCTCTGGTTTCCCAATTCTTCAACTCAACTCTTCTAAAAGCTTCTAAGGTAACTTTTTACCTAGAATGAAAGACTTGAAGGAGTAGGATAAGGCCTAAGTGTTTAGAATTCATCAACACTTTCATGCCTAAGTGTCCAGACCTCCTTAAAAATGGAAACACTTGTGTGCCTCCCTACCATTTCAATGAAACCTTTGCGCCGCCCTTTTGGAAACATCTTTGGATAATACTAAAGGATTGAGTTAAGTCTTGCTCAAGTATTACCCTACAGATTCTCCGTCGCTTAGGTGAACCCATGTCACGCAAGTACACTTGCACGGCCAAGACTTGTGTGCCAACTTCATTTGTGTGCCTCTCTCTCATTCACCTCTCCTCTTCAAGATATTAGCCCTCGAAACCCTTCTCAAATCCATTTATAGCATGGTTCATTTGTTTTCTTCATTATCTGAAAGGAATTCTGTGAGAACCTCTCCCAAAACCTCATGACTTACAAGATTTATGTCACCACGGTTAGGAGTTTCCTCTATGTAACCTCATCCTTTAATATTAGAATATATTTTTATTTAGGGAATCTTTCTCTGGAGTAAGCCCCAAGTTCCCTTAGTTTGGGCCTCCTTCTCAAGAGTAATCCCCAGTCATAATTTCCTTTAATTTGGGCCTCCTTCTCAAGAGTAAGCCCCAAGTTACAAGTCCCCTTAACCTGGGCCTCCTTCTTGGGAGTAATCCCTAGTCATAATATCCTTTAACATTGGGCATCCTCCTCAGGAGTAAGCCCCAATCTTTAATTCTTTTGATTTGGGCCTCCTTCTCAGTAATAAACCCCAATCATAATTCCCTTTTAATTTGGGGCATCCTCCTTAGGAGTAAGCCTCGGGTTAAAACTCAAAATCTCCATAAAGTAAAAATACCTTTATGGACCCTGATCCTGGGCTTCTTTCCTGAAGTAAGTCCTGGTCTTCATCTATTTGGGCAGTCATACATACGTAATCCCCACATCATTTCTTATGACTGCATATTTCGTGGCACAATCGTCAGGTTTACTGATACCTCTTTTTTCTCACACCAAGCATGACTCATGTGATCTTAGAGTGTAAAAGTAATCACGACATCTCTTTTTGGGCCGTTAACCATGCATAACCCCCATATTTATTCACCTGAACTATGTGGAATTTGATCTCTGACTTAAAAGTAGAGTACGTTGGAAGCCTTTATAAGGGTCAATCCCATCATTCATTAATTCTTTTCCATCCCATATGATGTTAAACTATATCATTATTATCTAACTGCATGGGTTCTGATTCCTTTTTAATGAGGATACGTAGGTAGACCATCTACGGGTACGATCCCAACTCTGAAATAATCCATGTCTTTATGAATGACAGTAAACTTCAAGTGCCCCACTGAGTGGCTTTAAAACCAGTATAGTCATAATAATGACCAAGATATTTCTATATAATATATTGAAGGATACCATTGACTAAGAATCTCTAATACATACGGATGATTCTCTATCGATGAAGAACCTCAAATACATATAAAAGATTCTCTAAATCCCATACATATCAATCATCGATTGCCAAATCTAAAGGAAAACCCATTTTCATGCTTGGTGAATTAATAAGGATTCTTGAACATAACTTAAATCTATAAGAGAGTCCCAGAGTAGGCAATAATTCCCCCCAAAAAGGTGTGACGAGCCTGACCTCCCATCTTCTCGACCAATGAAAATTCTTAAGCCTCATCGGTTCACAACTAATGAGCACCTACCTTTGGAAAGTAGGTCCAAATGGATATAGAATCATTGGGTGCTTCCGGTTCTATGAATAAAACCGTTAGAAACCGATTATAAAGTTTGAACCTTAAAAAAACAAGGTCATCTCCATTTCCAGAAGAAACAAAAAATGGTGAACCCGATGCGAATCCTTAACCAAGTTAAATAATGTTTTACTTATTTGTTAGGCCCCTATTAAACTCAATATGAGGGCCAACAAGGCAATCAATAACATATGTGCTCGTCCAAAAGATTTAGTATGGACAAACTTATCTTGATTATGTCTGTTATATCAAATAGGAACTCTTTTCCAAGATCTCTCTGCAACACAAAATGGATTATTTAAGGTTCACACATGTGAATTCCTCGGCCGCTACTCCTGCTGGATCCTCGTCCGCTCTGAGGATGACATCACCTACTCAGCATCTTCAATGCTGGGTCTCAAATGCATTGGTGAGGGAATACCGTCAACAAAGTACCATACCGACTCTGGATGCCGCTCAACAAGCCCTCCAAGTTAATAACTCACCCTGGTTGTCCAGACAGCGACAACCAGTGGTCAAGAAGCAAGTGGTTCCAACCACCGTCTCCAACCGTTTCGGGTCATTATCCCCAGAATACAACAACCAGTCCCTCCCATATTATAGGGAGGTGAATTAAGAGGTCACTCAAGACCTCAGTTCAAGAATACAGGAGCCCTTCCTGAGGACTCTCACCAACAATCACCGCTAGACTCGTGCGGTAGTGCACCCTCAACATGATGAGGGTATCGCCTCTAGTCATTCAACTCAGGTTCCTCATACCCGAGCACGCAAGACGAACCGTCAGAGGTGAAATTCGGCCAACAGGGAGCAGGTTCTTACCTCTACCCACTTCAGAGAAGTCCATCAACCTAACTTGATGGAAAATGATGAGCGGGCATATACACCCGTCCGTCCTAATTTCACTGCCTAGAAAACTCATCTGGAAGTAACACACCAATCCCGCCAGGCAATTCTGGTGGAGTACTATAGGCAGGCACATACACCTGTTTATAAATCATCAACCAGTTAGCAAGCTCGTCTGAATGCATCCAAATAATCCCTCCAACCAAATGTTTTGACCACCTGTAAACAGGCACATACACCTGCTTACACTCATCAATTCTGCCAGCAGTCTCGTCTTCCTGTATTTAAGGAAGTTCATCAATCATATTTTGTGGATAAAAATCAGCAGGCACATACACCTGCAATTCATCAAGCTAACCAACAGTCTCGTTTGGTAGCACCCGGAGATGTCAATTGGAAATCTCCAATGATAAACAGAAGGCAGACATAACTTTCTTCCCCCACACATGAGTACTGTTAGAATTCACTGACAGGAAAAGGAGGACAGGAGAAGGAAAAAACCTACTCCAAACACATCATGGATGTATATTCCTGTTACGACAGCTGAAGTCACCAGGCACATTCTGACAATGGTGAAAGAGTAGAAGAAAATATCTGCCCATATTCTGGATACCTGTCAGAATATTATAACAAATTCAGCGACATCACAGGGAAAGAAACATAAATCTATCTATATCAGTGGATTGACTCATCAACATGTCACTCCAGAGCAGATACACACCTCTTTTCCAGTCCAGGAGGGTCGTGGGTAATACTCCCCCATGTCATACAGACAATCAAGTTGGGCACATACACCCAATTTAAATGGAGATAGACATCCTAACCTGACCATTTCTCCTGAGTAGGCACATACACCTGCCCATAATAACCAATTTCATAAAAAAGTAGTTTCCAAAGTGAGTAAGAAGGCATCCAAGAAAAAGACTCATCCAGTACAGTTAAAAAATCAAGAGCCAATCTACAATAAGGCCTTGCTCAATGCTGGAGTTCTTGAATCCCTCATACAATTATCTATTGCAACTCAAGATTCTACTCTCTCATTTCTAAATTCCAGAAGTAACAACAATAATTCTGAAAGTCTTCATCAGACACTTCCTCATGAAGTCTTGATTCATGACAATTCGTTCAATCTCGAAGTATCATCTTTAGATGAGAGCCATGATAACCCTCTATATGGCCAGAAGACCAAGGAGCAAAAGGTTTAATCTTTTTTTGTAACCCACCATGGTGGTCCTCCCCATGATGATGAATTTAGCTGCAAAAGTCCTCTCCATAGTAGTAATTCACATTGCCTGGAAAATTCTTCAATGGTAAATGCAGTAACGAGAAATCCCTCTTATCTTGAGGCACTTGAAAATATGAATCCAGTCATATATAATGCCTTATCGCTAGCAGGTGAAATACTTTCTCAATCAGAAGATAGCCTGGGGTGTAGGTCATTCTCCGAACCACCCCTAGGTCATTCATCTTCTAATTTGACAATTTAATTCTCTATCAGTCTTTTTGAATCTGATGAAGCAATAAAGAAGCACCATCTTTGGTCCAATTAGGTAGAATAATCTTCATCAAATGAAAAATAGGAAGTGATGAATATGAGAAAACAATTGGCGAAAGGTGGAATATCAGTCATGTTTTGACCATTGGCTGACTCTCAGTATGATATTCCAGAAACGTTGATAGAAGATTGTATTCACGATATTCATCTCAACATGTGGAAAAATCTTTGTCACTTAAAAGAGAAAATATTATCTTATGATGAATATCAAAATCATGTTAAGGTAATAGAAGGGTTGCAACGCCAAATTTACTTGGCATCTCTCTCAGTTTCCCGACATCCAAAGGTTGAAAATCAGCAGAGATTCCTTCAGCGTACATGCCTTGGTGCATTAAAAAGGTTGAGCCAGTTAATAACCAATTCCCCATATGGTATTCATATCAGGGGATGGGGTGTTCATGGAGCATTGAATTTCACTATTCTCTCCAGTCAAAAAAGCCCGCCAAAAGTGGTCTCATGCAATGTTATTGCCCATGGATGGCCACATCTAACTGGTTTTGTGTGTAATAAAAGGCTTGCTCAAGAACAGGCCTCAACTAGTTCTTCCCAAAGTTAGGCATATAAATAACAAGTTTTCGAATTACTCTTGCATCAAGAAAATGAGAATATCGAACAGGATTCTCGTTTAGAGCATGTGCATCATCAGGTGACAGAGGTGTTAGAAATAATCCAACGGTCATCTGAGCCAGGTGATTTTAGTGGATGTAGGATGATGTATCCAGCCAATTTCTAGACTAAAATCCACAAAATCAGGAGAGATTTTAAGAAAGTTTCAGATGTAGCAGCTCAAGAACCACCTTAGCTTTTCAGGATAGGGACTCTTTTAATCCAACCCTCAGGATCAATAGACAGGATTCGAGGAGTTGAGCAGTAAAAACAGGAACAGCCTCAGTCCACCGGACTAGGAACTTTTTCAAATTCTCAATCTCTTCCTCAGCGAAAGTCAGTCTTCTCTCAATTGGGGAAGAAGCCACAAGAGGAATGAAGAGACAAATTATCAGGAAATTCCCTCCAAATTACGGTTCATAAATAATTTCCTGAGGGACTAACCAAACAAAAGGCAATGTTACATAAAGGACATGGAAGAAGACAGTATCGCAGAAATGATGACAGAGGGGTTGCAATGCGTTATGCATCAATAAATGTCATCAATGTCATTGTCACTGATCCCCCGGAACATGAGGCTCACTCAGAGGAATCAAATGAAGAAGTTCTTGTTCAAGAGGCTGTATACACAGAAACAAATGAAGGAAGTGTGTGTACTAGAAGCCAGAGGGTTTCCCAGAGGTAAGACATTACTTCAGGTAATGCCCGTCCATACTCCAGAAAGGCACATGCTAAGGAAAAGGGTAAAAGTCAGGTCACATCCCACCCTACCTCTGGAGAAGGCCAATCACTCTCATTAGAGGAAAGGTTCGCACAGCAAGAAGAAGAAATGAAGGAGTTAAGGAGGATAAATACAGAACTACTTTAAGGTAGTCTTCCTCCTAAGCATGCTGGAGTTAATCAGTCAAGGGAATTTATTGCAATTACTGGTATGGATCAAGAATATCCCCATTTACAATTACACCCTCAAAGGTCTAATCCTATGGGTCATGCACGACAGCAACCGGCAATATTACCATCAGTGGAAGTACCGGTCGCCACACCCATCCAAACTCTAGTTATTACACCTGATCAGGTCCAAGCTCAACCAGATGTTTCTCAAAAATTAATGAATACCATTGAGTCATTAACATCTCAGTTGGAATCTATGTAAGTATGGTGTGCACCGATTCAACTAGAAAAGAGAGATTACCCTGAATGGGTGGATGCAATTCCTCCCCCATCAAATTTTGCGAATACCACATTCCCAATTTTTAATGGTTCGGGAGATCCAAAACAACACTTAACACATTTTGTTTCTTATTGTGATCCTATGATGGGAACTCCTCAACAACAAGAATCAATTAAACTCAGGTGTTTTGTGTAGTCATTACAAGGACCTGCTTTTGTCTGGTATACAAGTTTGCAATCTCAATCAATTACTGGGTGAGAAGATCTCTGTCAAAGGTTTATTATTTAATTTAGCTCAACATTACCAAAGACGAAATGTTTTTATCTTACTAATTGTAAACAAAGGGAAAATGAAATATTTTCGGATTTCATTGCTCGCTGGAAGGGATTAACATATTACTTAAGTTTAGCACTCCTTCAAGAAGAGTTGCTGACAATCTGTGTAGAAAATCTGTGTGATGAATTAGGCACACCATTGATCCCTGTGAAATACACAGGAGGGTTTTGAGACCTTACTTCAATCTCTCAGCAAATAAAATACTCTCTTATAAAGACTAAGGCTAAAACTCATGTAATTTCATCAGTTCCAGGAAGGAGAATAGGAAAGGAAAAAGTTTCTATAGTTACACTTAAACAAGCACTTGTACCTACTTCTACTTCAAAAACTTTATCATATCGAAGGGATCCACCTCCTGAGTGTCAAAAATAATGGCCGCCTCTTCAAGATGATCAAAAAGATCAAAGGTGGAAACAGTTTGAGGATTTAAAGAACAAAGTTTATTATTTCTGGAATGAACAAGTTCTTAGTTACTTCATCTCAGCTCTGGAAAACAATCTGGTTCAGTTGCTGAGACCCAAAAGGCCAAACAAGGAAGGAGATGAAGACCTCCCCAACTATTACCCATTTCATCAGATGTTGGGGCATCCCATTCAAGAGTGTTTTGTCTTCAAATACCTTCTACAAAAGATGGTGTACTCTGAACAAGTAAAACTGAAAGGTTCTTTAGCCCAGGTATCATGTTTTACTGCTACTGATCTAGAGGAATATGGCGAGTGGCATGAAGTCAAAAGTAAAAATGCGCAGAAATATGATGATTGGATGGTCAGGAAAACGATCAACCGAACTCATGCCATTTTATGAACACAATTGAATCAAAAAATTGTGTCTTCTTCTATTTCTTCCACAGAAAAACCCCCTTCATCAGAAGGAAAATCCTCAAAGAAGCAGTGTAATTTGAATAAATAAGAGCAGTCAGAAGAAGACGAGATCATGTCAAAGCCTAAGTTGTCTTTGACTCTGGCAGATTTTATGCCATCTACTTCAAAAGCATAGGCACCGCCCCACCAAATAGCATAGCCTGAAATGGTTCATCAGGCAGAATCTTCATCAGATGAATAATTGATCTTTGATTCTGTTAACATGATTCATTTAATGGATCCCTATTCCAATGATAGTTTCGATCATTATGAGCCTAAGTTCCCTATATCTAATAGAGGAATTATAGGAAGAGATAGAGTTCTATGATACAGGGGGAGACATGGATATTCTAGAAGCCACTATTTCAATCCTACCCCTACTAGAACTGTATATGCGGCAGAAAGTTGTGGCAAATCCCTTCAGTGGGCTCAACAAGAACAAGAAAGTTCTTCCACACATGGAAGATTCATTCCTAACAAAGTTATTTTGGAGGACCATTTAGAGGTTACACCTTCTTCCTCTCAGAAAATAGATAGACCTAGTGGGTCTAGTCTACCGAATCCCGGAGTGTTTCCAATTCCTGCCCCGATACGGGATGCATCTACTGCCAAAGCATCAACTTCCAAGACACCTGCAAAGCCACATTTTCATGATGGAAAACACATAACTTTGGACCAAAAGTATGATGTCTTGAAACATTTGGCCCAAGTACCGGCCAAGTTATCAATTCTGGATGCCTTGAATCTATCAAAAGATCTTTGGGAGGTTCTTATTGAGGCTTTGTCAAGTCCTCAAGAATTCGAAATTGAAATTATTGTGGTTGAGGTCTACCATATAGAGAATGATCCTGCAGAATTCCATGCAGTGATATCTTTTATAGATGAAGATGAATATGATGTTGTACATGTACATATCAGACCTTTGTATCTATCTAGAAAAGTCAATGACATAGAAATCCGACGATCTTTCATTGATAATGGCTCAGGAGTCAACCTCATTCCTATTCGTACACTTTGTAGATTAGGCCTTATTGAATCTGATTTATCTCCTTCTACTTTGATGTTTCAAGGATATTATAAGAATGAACAAGAACCTCTGGGTGAGATTACATTCAGAATTCAGTTCAGAGACCTTGTGTCTAATTCAGGTTTCATGGTTGTTTGTCAGGACACCGCCTTCAACATTTTTCTTGGAAGATCTTGGCTACATCAACATGCGGTTGTACCTTCGTCATACAATCAATGTCTCAAATATTGTTTCAATGGTCAAATTGGGAAATTTTATGGTGACAAGGCCCCATTCAAAGCATGTTAATCTCAATACATTGAGGCAGAATTTTATCACATGGAGGGAAAGAAAAAATCCACGGCAAATAAGGTTGCCAAAATTAATGCTCCAAATGTTTTGGAAAATATTATAGTAAACCCATTCATATATATGAGTACATATTATGTGTTTCCTATCAGTCAAATTGACAGGATAGAACTAAATCCAAACACTCTTATGAAAACTTCCATAATGTCAATTACGAAAACCAAGCCAGACAGCATGGGAGAAATTGTTTATTCGCCAAGTAGTGATGAAAGATTAAATGGAGATGTCTTCACTTCATCTGTTGAAATCCATCAATTCTATACTTCATCAACCTGGACAGAAGAAGTTATAGCAATACCAGAGGAAAACAATGATGTTGATTCTCAATCCATAATCTCCTCTCTATCACCCCAGGAAGACCCTTCATCATCAATAGGGTCAGAAATGGCAGCCTCTTCTTCAAGATGTTTAAATTTTAACTTCTCCCCTGACCATGGAAATTCTGCTTCGTCATCTACTATGCAAGTAGAAACAGAAGAAGTAACACATATTAAATAAGAAGAGGAAGATATCAAGGATGCTCCTCCAGCATTTGAAGAGGGTATCTCTACCACTGTGGATGAAATCAGAGAAATAAATCTGGGTACAAAAGAAGATCCACGCCCCACTTTAATTAGTGCATCTATGACTCTTGAAGTGCAAGAAATGTATAATTTATTTATAAAGAAAAATCGAGATGTATTTTCTTGGAATTATACAAAAATTCCAGTTCTTGATCTCGATGTTTCCACTCATCATTTGGGTTTTCCATAAGAACATCGAGGATTCAAGCAAGCCTCAAGAAGAACATACCCAACTTATGCATCCAAAATTTAAGCTGAAGTTGATAATATTATCAAGGATAACTTCTTCAGAGAAGTTAAATATCCCAAATGGCTGGATAATATTGTCCATTTAAAAAATAATAATGGACAAATTAGAGTTTTCATTTACCTCAGGGATCTTAATTGGCATTTTCCCAAGGATGATTTTCCAGTTCCGATCACAGAAATCTTAATTGATGCAAAAACTGGCTACGAAGCTCTTTCCTTCATGGATGGTTACTATGGGTACAATAAAATATGAATGGCCCCAAAAGATGAGGAGTCTATAGCCTTCAGAGCTCCTTAAGGTGTGTTTTTCTATCGGGTGATTCCCTTTGGCCTGAAGAATGCAGGTGCAACGTATCAACATGCCATGCACCATATCTTCAAACCCTTTTTAGGAAAATTTATTGAATGTTATGTGGATGATTTGGTGGTTAAATCCAGACAATGTTCTGATCACTTGGATGATCTAGAAATCATATTCAACAAACTTCGACAACACAATTTGAAGATGAACCCCTTGAAATGTGCTTTCGGGGTAACCTCAGGAAAATTCCTCAGCTCTGGTGTATGCCATCGTGGTATCGAAGTTGATCCTAAGAAGAAAAAATCAATCATCGACATGTCACCTCCTAAAAATTTGAAGTAATTAAGATTAATTCAAGGATACTTGGACTATATTCAGCGTTTCATTTCCAATTTGGCAGGAAATTGATTTCCCTTCACCAGATTATTGAATAAGGGATTCACCTACCAGTGGACTGAATAATGTCAAGAAGCATTCGATATCCTCAAGAAATATCCCTTTAGTCCACCGGTATTAATGCCACCTGTTGAAGTAAGACCAATTATTCTCTATGTGATATCTTTAGAGCTATCATTGGGTGCCTTCCTTTCCCAAAAGAATGATGTTGGGAATGAAAATAGCCTTTACTATCTTAGTCAGACTATGATTGAGGTAGAAACTCGATATTCAAGTATTGAAAAGTTCTACCCAGCATTAATCTTTGCAGTTCAGAAATTGAGACACTACCTACAACATCATGAAGTCCAATTGGTATCTCACAATAACCCGCTCAAATTTATCCTTAGTCATCCAATGCTTACAGGACGTCTAGTAAGGTGGGCAGTTATTTTGCAACAGCTTGATATCCATTATGTGTCTCAAAAGGAAATAAAGGGCCAAGCTCTGGCCAATTTCCTTGTTGAACACCCATCTGTAGAAGATATATATTTAAATATTGAACTTCCTGATGAGTAATTCTTCTCTATTCAAGATAATCCTCAAACATGGGAAATGTAATTTGATGGTGCCTCCAGAAGTCCAACAGGGAGAAAATGGAAGATCTTAAATTCAACAAAGTTGGGTTAGGAATCGTGCTTATTTCCCCAAAAAAGTTAGTGCTACCCTATTCTTTCTTATTGTTAGAAGGTTGTACAAACAATGAAGCAGAATATCAAGCTCTCATCGCAGGCTTGGAATTGGCGCTTTAGGCACAGGTGAATCACTTGAAGGTAAAAGGTGATTCAGATTTGGTAATCAAACAAATCAATGGGGATTATGCCATTATAAAGGAAGAGTTAATCCCTTTATGTGATTATGTCAGAGAGTTAATGGTGGAATTTCCCTCGGAACCAACATTTTATTATGTCCCTCGATCACAAAATTCCCAAGATGATGCACTGGCTAATGTAGCCATAGCCCTGGCAGATCCAAATCGGGACGAAACAATCATCATTATTGCCCACTGTCGTATAGTTTCACCTTATGTTCAAATCAGAACAGAGGAAATCAATGAAACCAGTCCCATTTCTGAACCATATGTTCATACTACAGGATGGATGACACCTATCAAAGAATACCTTCAAAATGGAACACTCCCACCAGATAGAGCCGGGAAAGAACAAGTCTGGCGACGTGTGGTCAATTTTACTCTTTATGATAGCCTAGATCACCTAAAAATTATCTAGAAGTGAGTTTTTGATGGAATTATCTTCATATGTATTGATGGTTAAGAGACAATGGTTTTCATGAATGAAGTACATGCAGGAGTTTGTGGTTCCCACCAGTCTGGACATAGACTATCTGGTTAAATTCGAAGGCTTGGATACTTTTGGCTTTCAATGATTCAAGATTGTGTTGATTTCACTAAGAATTTTCATTCTTTACAAGTATTTTCCAAATTCATTCATCAACCCCCGGAGTTGCTTCATATGGCTAAATACTCCTGGCCATTTTCTACATGGGGAATAGATGTAGTAGGACCTTATCCTCCAGCTACAACTAAGTAGTTTAAGTATATTCTTACTGTTATTGACTTCTTTTCCAAATGGGAAGAGGAAATACATCTCAAAGAATTTAGTGATAAAATCATTGTTATCTTTGTCAATTCCAACATCATTACCATATTTGGTGTTCCTCATACCATATTTATGGATAATGGCACCAACTTTTGTTCGTCCGAGGTAAGAAAATTGTATCAATAATACAATATCAGATCCAACCATTCATCTCGGTATCATGCAGCGGCCAATGGCCAAGTATAGGCTTTCAATAAGACTCTTTCAAACATAATTCAAAATATGGTGGATAAAGATAAGAATTCATGGCCTGATAAACGCTCTATGGGCTTATCGGACTACCACCCGCACTGCTACATGATCAACTCCATATTCATTGGTATATGGAATGGAAGCAGTCTTGCCTATTGAAGTCCAATTACCTTCGCTTAGAGTCTCCATTTTTGATCAGTTATCTACAGATGAAAAATCTCAAAATAGATTGGATGAATTGGAGCGACTAGATGAAAAAAGATTGTGCACACTGCACCATTTAGAAGTCTATCATAATCGAATAGCACAAGATTTCAATAAAAAAGTTTGTCTTCGTTCATTCATTCAAGGAGAATTGGTATTGGTCCTCAGAACCCCAATGATACCGGGAAATAAACCTCCAAATCTTGAGCCAAAGAGGGAAGGACCTTATTCAATACATAAGGTCTACTCAAATGGAGCTTATTCTTTAATCTCAATGGATGGAGAACTCATTTAAACTCCAACCAATGCAAGATTTTTTAAGAAGTATTTTTGTGTAACACAAATACATCTATTTTCCTTGCTGTAGGACATTAAACTGCATAGCCCCTCTATCATCCAACATGACGTTAAACTGTGCATCGTCTGAGCTGCAAGACGTTAAACTACCAAGCACCCCATGTCCGTGACACATGACATTAAACTGTTATCGCTACATACACAATTGTCTTTTAAACTCTGTTGCCATGAGTGCCCCGGGTAGCTAACCATGCATAAGCCCCACACCATCCTTTGTGGTCTCTATCCTCAAGTACACCCCGATCACCAAATCCCTATCAATTAAACTACGCAGACTTTGATCCTTGCCACCTAGGTCAGGTACGTAGGAAACCTCCTGAGGTTCAAGCCCGAAACCACTTTCTTTACATCGATTCACCTTCATCCCATACAATGTTGATCTGTGAAGCCCCTGTTAACCGTCTTATTCATATCGGTTTACTTTCATCCTACATGACGTTAAACTGTGTACGTCCCATCGTCCTAGCTATATGACGTTAAACTATACAGTCCCCCATTGTCCTTGTTGTAAGACATTAAACTGCATAGCACTGTTCCATGCATATGACCATAAACTACTTTCACTTTTGTCTTGTATAACAATAAACTGCAACAATCCCTGATACCCTCACTCGAGAGGAATCATCATCGACATGGTCTCCAACCATGTCATATTTCAAGAACTGTGTATGGATTGATTCTCATCCTAATGATATACGTAGTGACACCCAAGTCTTTAATATTGGGTCCATCCATAATTGAAATAAAGTCCTCTTTACCCCTCATATGTACAAACCAAATATGTACAAAGGGTATTTCAAGAACTACGTGCAGCTTGATTCCCATCCTCATGGGATACGTAGGAATGCTCGAGCATTCCTCGATTCTAGCCTCAAGCCTTTGGGCCTAACCCCAAACTCCACTTTTGGTCCCTTGGCTGAAAATTCCACCTGGGGGCACATGGTGTGATATGAAACACCCTAGTCTTTATTCACATCAGGTTTATAACAAATGAATGATGTGTCTCCCTCACTATGGTCTAAGCTCTATGACCTTAAACTAAGATCTTCCATGCTCTCGTCCTGCATGATGTTAAACTGTATTTCAAGAACTACTTGTGGCTTGATTCTCATTCTAATGAGATACGTAGTGACATCCATAATCTCAATTCAGGACCTATCTGCAACATTAAACAAATAATATTCATGATATCCATAACCCTTTTCTTGACTTCTTGTCGCAAAATGTCTGATACCTGAGAGTTCTTTTGCCTGACTATGTAGCACGTGCCCTTAGGTGGCCTTGCATAAGTTGTCTACAAAACGGACCTGTCATCCCAAAAGATGCTATTATTTTACTATGAAGCTTATGCCCCAGTTGGACCTTCATAATTCAACCTCCATAATGGGTTTGTCAAGTAGTGGTAACTTCATTCTTAGGAGAAGCCTCTTTTGTCCCTATTGGTCTTAATAGTGATATGTAGGGATCTGCAAAAAAACTTCCATCCTTAACATATATATTCCATACTCTTTTTCATGATCTGGAAGTATTATGTCATATAATATTTCTATCTCTGGTTTTATTCATATTATTTAAAACCATAGATACCATTTTTTTCCTACGTTTGGGTCAGAACTTCGTAGAAGTCACATTCCTCAAATTCTTTGACAATTTTGATTGGAGATATCCTCTCCATATTCAAGTACCTTTCTCCATAAAGAAGACTCTATGCTTTGGAAAATTTGAATCCCCATAAAACTTTCTTTGGCTTTTAGTAATAGAAAGTCAAATTTCTGAGAGTTATTTTGCTCGACTATGCATCACATTCCCTTAGGTGGCCCTGCATAAGATGTCTACATAACGGACCTATCAGCCAAAAGATGCTACTTTTTGACTATGCAGCTTATGCCCCAGTTGGCCCTGCATAATTCAGCCACCATAACGGCTTTGTCAAGTAGTGGTAACTTCATTCTTATAAAATACTTCCTCTAATGCCTTTTAGCTCTTTTCCCATGTCATTCCTCAAATTCAAAATTTCTCAAGTCACAGTTTACAATTTTCCCCCACCATACTTGAATATGGTAATATGTTTCCAAACAAATTATCAAAGAGTTGAGTCAATATAATCCATTTGGTCAAAGATATTTGAACTTAAATATTAGACTTTATATAGTTCAACATGCATGACTTTAAACTTCCAATAAAAAAAGACATGGTACTCATTAAATTGGGAACCTATAAAAGGTACTCTGAACAAAAGTTGAGTCCCATCTCGCTAAACATACATTTTGTATGATTTAGGAAATATTGAGCAATTAAAGGATGAAAAGTTTGTGGGGTTCTTTATATAACCCTAGTAAGAATAAAACTATGTTTACTAGGCCCATTGGATTAGGTAAAAAAATAAGAGAAATTATCAAGAAAATGAGGGTACAGGTGAATGAATGTGAACTGTTTTTCATTTGATGAACAAGATTAGAAGAACATCCACAGACTGGAGTCTCTTATCTTTTTTCCAGAAATTAAAGAAGACTTTCAACATGAATTCTCATATATTTCACAGCATATCGATCTTCATCAGCAGCCACTTGAAGTTCATTTACTCAACCAACTTCACTCTCTTCATCTCGATGAAGTGATTCTTTGGCATCTTTGATGGATTTTATACCATCCGCTTGGACTTATTCCAACAAATTATGAAGCTGGTCAAGCTCCTCAGTAACATCATCTAGCTTTTGCTGAAGGTGAAACTGCTGGACAATCTTCTCCTTGATCTTTTTCTTCAGCTCCTTCAGCTTTTCAGCATGATCATCCTCATCTCGGGACACCACATCCTGAAATTCACTGATATTGGTCAGTAATCTAGCTCTGATTAGGTCTTGACGACACCTTTTCTCTTTCTCCCTCCTTCGAATGAATTGTTTCACTGCAACATGGATTTCTTGATATCCAAAACCTCCAAGTCCCTGCATGATGAATAGGTATGAAAGTCTTAGAATTTTCAAAGGCAGCTCTTCAAGAGGCACCTCAGATATTATCTTCCATATATTTTTCCATGCCTTGCGACGTGAGAATTGGAGCGCCTTTTTCACCTCTGAGTCTGATTCAGAATCGCTATCACATGGAGGAACATAGTCAGGGATTATTGCACTTAAGTAAGTGCCATGTTCTGCTCCTTCCCTGACCCTGGTTGCTTCCCCTTCTGCTACTGTTTGGGCTGAGGCTAAGGCTTCACCTCCAGACCTAGCCATTGAAGTTGACAGCCCTGTTTGGTCAATTGAAAGTATGGTTAGTTTCAAAGGACAATAAAAGTTGATTGATTGTCTTGCAGGTTAAGTAATCTACAAATATAATCATATTTTACCTAACAGTAGATCAGAAACTTGTGAAGACTCCTCCCCATCTTTCCTAGCTTCAACAGAATTTTCAGGATGGGTTTCAGGAGGGTCTATCGTGTTAAGTTCCACCTAAGCCAGTGTTTCTGAAATAATAGGGTTGACATCAATGTATACACCCCTTTCAAGAATTTTTGGTTTAGCATTTTCTTTAGATGGAACTATACATTTTTAACCAAACATAATTAGAAGTGTAATCATGAGAAGATTAACAGGACAAATAATGAAACTCATGTCCAGTTGATTCTATAACTAGATCTCCAAAATCTTCTAAATCACTTGGTAATTTAACATGTTCTAAAATTTCTTCAAAATACATGCCAAGATTCATAATTTTATCCAATGATGTCCCAGATCCCAGGTTAGTCTCACCAGTGGGAGCACTCAGCATGTATTCTTCGTGACTTTCATCTGGAAATATCTGACCTCGGATAGCTTCTTTAGAGACAGTTTTGGGGTCAACTTCGGCGGTTGCCAAATGTTCTGGTGCATGTGTTGAACCTAAAACGTCACAGAATGGAAGTTAGTTGTTGTCTCATTTAAGGTTCTATGAAGTATTGTTAATTTACCAAAAGTATCTTCTCTCCTGGAATCAGAAACATGAGCGGTGTTGGGAACAGACGTCGGCTCATCTACTCTCAGTATTTTTTTAGGAACAGCTGTTTTAGCAGGAAATTGTGGCCATTCTCCAACACCCTCGGTTGTACTCTGAGGATGGTTATTCCTTTCCCTTAAAGGGGAAACTGAGGAAGCCCCTGCAATCCTGAGAATTTTGAGCACTTTTTCATAAGTTAAGATTCCTGACTACAAGAAAGACTTACCACTAATAATGAGGCATTTGATTGTGGTCTTATTTCTTCAATGCCTTTGTTTCTTGGCCTTTTTGGGTGTACTGGAATCATCATCTCCGAAAACAGGTATTAGAGACAATAATTCCCTTTTTAACTCCTCATCCATGACTTACTGTCCTGGAGATACTTCACTCGGCTCACGAGGAGATTCAGTGGCTCCAAGAGCGGTGCCACCAGGGCTATACCGCGGTGAAGGGATTTCAGTGGTTCTTTCCTTTAAAAGCTGTAGGATGAAGAAGATTATTTCCTTAAATAACAAATATTTGACTAAATTAAAATTTATAAGCGAATATAAATATGAGAAAAAGGAAAACTTACATCTTCAGGAGCCACGTAATCATGCCACTCTTCATCTAATGAAGGACCAATCCCCTCAGTGGTACCATGGTCCATCATTTCCTTCACCCACTTGGTGACAGGAACTGACTTATCAGTGGCATAAATGAGAATTTCCAGCTCTTTGATGTAATCCATCACTTCATTGGGGTTTTTCTCAAAATAGATGTTAGAGGAAGACCAGAGATTCCCCACTCTAGGGATATACAGCCCATCGCATAAGTCCATCCAAGAGGTTTCAGCATCACAATATAAACTTTGCCACGTCTGGAAAGCCTCTAGTCATAAATATTCAGAATGTGCACCAGAAGGCTGCGAGGAGGGCCCTGCAATCTGGGACATCAACTTCTTCCCATCTCCAGCAATCATAGATAAAGGATAAGAAAATGAAACTTGTTTCTCTTTAAAATAATGGAGACTAAATTGCCTCAATGATGTAACTCACCATGATTCGATGGAGTAGGTCTCTTGACTCTGGCAGGTAGATTATATCTGGAACGAGGCTGCTTTGACGCATTTCGAGCCTCATCATCCCCATCTTGGGAATTCAGTGAATCATCTCCGGGTGAAGAAGAGTCTCCTTCCAAATGAAGAGATTCTTTCCTAATGGTTATCTTCTTTATACCCACCTGAGAGACCGGCTGATTCAGTACCCCTTCAGGGTATGATGTGTTGGGACCACTTTGTGTATGAATATTGTATTTTTTGTCAACAGTTGTCATCAATACTAGTCAAAATGAAGAAGTATATGAAAAAGGAATTCAAAGTAAATGGAAATCGGATGAAGTGAGGATTCCTGGAGAATTGTTATGAAATCATAGCATTGGATTTCATGGTGGGGAAATTCTCTATGAATTTAATTCAGACGATTGTTGAACTGATCCTCAGTTAAAAGAACTTGTGTCAACGGTGACACATTGTTTACAACAATGAAGAATGGATAAGTATCATCCATTTGAGGATGATTGGAGCAGAATGGTGAAGTATCATCTATCTAAGGATGGTTGAAGAAGAATGAGGATTTAAAGAAGATAATGCAATGATTCATGATTTCATGTGAACCATGCAAGATCTTACTTGAAGAATAGAATCACATGATTTGTAGAATGATGGTTATAAAGACGAGAGAGTGTGGAAGGGCTTGACATTCTGAGGTAGCCATGCATTTCGCATTATATTCTAAATCAGACGATGCATTGCTGGTATGTATTTCACACATATCATGAGTTAGGAGAACTTGTGATGCAAGCCTTATGAAGGAAAGGGGGATAAATGATGATGTTAGTCATATAAAGTTTTTATTGGAAGGAATGATGCTGCTGGGGGATAGGGAAGTTTCAGTTCCCATTGCAACTCTGACAATGCTAAAGCTGATCTATCAAAGGATAAATATCACGATAATGGGATTCATGATAAGAGCAGAAGAATGGTTATGGGAAGCAGTAAAGAGATAAAATTACAAAGCAATGGAAAATCTAGGGACGGCAGAAAAGCACAGTTTAAGGTGGTGCCGTTTTCTAGTGTTTTCCAAATTTTAGGGCCTGAAAATCGGGAGATAAAGATGTGTTTTTGGTAATGGATGAAGCATGAAATATTGAATATGGTTTAGATTTTTGCATGCAAGGAATGATTCAAGATCAGAACATCGAAAAATGACAAAGGCATGGAGTGCGCGGAAATTTAGGCATGTTGTGTGAAAAAATAAAGTGGTGTGCGCAATATATGCGGGCTGCGCGAAATAGTAGCAGGTTGCGTGAAATAGTAGTGGGTTGCGCGAAATAGTAGCGGGTTGCGAGAAATATATGCGGGATGTGCGAAATATAGGAATTATATTGTTCGCGCAAAAGATGTTTTGAGATCAGAAGCTCAAAAATTTTCAAAGGCATGAGCTGCGCGAAAAATTGGATCATTGCACGAAATATGATGTCGCGTGAAAGGATGGGTTTGTGCGCAATATGGAATGCGGTGTGGAATTTTGCGCGCAATTTGTGCTTCATGCTTAGAAGGATGAAAAATGTAAAAGGCATGAGGTGCGCGGAATATTGAAGCACGGCGCGAAATATGAAGTTTCCTAAAAGAGTTTTTATGCGCTTGAAGGAGGTTTTATGCGCGGATTAGTGTTTTTCGCGCGGGGTCAAAAATGCCTATAAATATGAGGCTAACCCTTCTCATTTAAAATGACTCGACACATAGACAAATCCCGAGCTCTGACGCGTAGAAAAAATTGAAGTATAGAGTATTGCGTGAAAAGAAGAAGTGTTGTGTGGAAAATAAACTGTTGCGTGAAATAGGAAGTTCTGCGCGAAAAAGAAGAGTTGCGCGAAAAAGGTTTTTCGCGCGAAAAGGGGTTTTTACGCGCAAGGCTTGAATTTTACGCGCAAGTCGCCTAGAAGGGTGCGCAAAAAATTTGGGGGTCCCGAGGGCATTCGATAGGTGCATAGCACTCTCGAAGTAGCTTTGCGAAGAAGAAAGAACTATGAACCATTCGGTTTCACAAAGAGAAGTTGAACCACACTCACACGACTGGTGTTTAACACTATCGTCGTGCATTGTGAATTGAAGAATAAGAAGATGTGCAACTGAATTCATATCTGCACCAAGGAAGAAGTTAGTATACCAATACACTCCTGTGTTGGTATTGAGAATTGAAGAAAGAGATTAAGACACTGTAATTATACTGTGCCAAGGAGAAAGAAGAGAAGAAGAAGAACAGAGTATGCCCAACTGAAGGCTGACAATTATTTAGGGCAGTTTAATTATGATGATGCTAAGATGAGTTGTTCTTCATTGTTCTGATAATCACAAAGGGAGTTTTTGATTCCAGCAGATTGAACCAGAAGCGATCTCAGTGTAGCTGGTTTTGCACTGAAGAAGAAGGGGGAGAAGATTGTGCAGCTTTCAGGTTTGCTGCAGAGAAAGAAGTGGTTGTTTACCTGCATGCTGCTAAGCAGGTAATAATTGAATAGAGGAAGAACAAAGTAGCACTGTGAAATCCAATAGGTCTCAATAGGTAGAAGATTTTTTTGGTGTTGCAAACTCTTTTAACGGAGAGAAGACTGTCTTTAGAGGCAGTATAAAGAACCAGCTAGAGGCTGTAAGAGACTGTCTCTAGAGGCAGTATAAATAACCAGCTAGAGGCTACAAGTTGGACTAGGTCATCACTAGTCCAGGGAAGAGGATTGTTTCCCACCCCCCTCCAAAGTGTAGGGACTCACACTGGCTAGAGTATTGTTTTCCTAGCCACTCCATTGTAATAGAATTTTACATTATAGTGGAGAATACATGCACTGGTCATCCCCATGCATGGCAAGGATGTAGCTACTCTTATTGAGTGGTGAACCTTGTAAAAATATTGTGTGCATATCTTTACCGCTTTCTATTATTGCATACGACATGGAAAAGAGAATAAGATAATAAAGATCCTAACAGGTCTAGAGGTACAGGGATAAAAGTCGGAATTGGTTTAAAAATTCCCCAACACTGATTCACCCCCCCTCTCAGTGTTAGGTATATCCCAATCTGGTCCTCTCAATTGGTATCAGAGGGAGGAGGTTCACCTCTGTTAGATTCTCTATAGTGAAGTTATTCTCTTTTGGAAACTTGAGTTCCTTTCCTGAGTCAACAATTAAGAGCAGTGTTTGTGAAGATTCAGCTATCTCTGAGCAGAAAGATATATCTACTAAGACCATGATGAACAAGAAAAAGAAAGAGAAGGGAAAATTGAAGAAGAATTCCCTCTTATCTAAAGAAGAGGAAGCATCTGGTTCTCTATATCTGGCTGACGTTGAATCTACGCCAGATTTGGAAAGTAATGAGAAGGTGTCTCAAGTCGCCACCAAGAAGATGGACAACCTTCCTACCTCAACTGATCAAGAGGTATGTGTTAGTACATTTGGAAATTACCTTCATGATGAAAATTCTAGCACAATTGGTGATGAACAATCTACAACATCTAAAGAAATATCATTTGATAGATTAAGAATGATTCTGCAAGGTATTCCTGAAGAGAGTGTATCCTCAGTTTATGGGGTATTTCAATGCATGCAAGAAAATATCACTCAGTTGGAAGAATAAACTGATGTTTTGGAGAAAGACTTACAAGCAAAAATTGTCTAATGTTTAAATCTCTCTAGACAGGTTGGAGCCTTTGAAGCAACAAAGAGGGGATTTGAAGAAAGTTCTTCAAAGTGGCTCAAAGATGTTGAAGAAAAGGAGGGAGTCAACAAGACTCTAGAAGAGAATATCCATGCACTAGAAGATGAGCTGAAAAGTGGAAATGAAGTCAAGAAGTTATATTTGGAAGATAACTCCAAGAAGATCAGTGAACTCGAATATTTGTTACAAAACAAAGTAACGATGTATGAAGATGAAGTTGAAAGATTAAAGAAGGCTTGTGAAGAGAAGATGACTATGATTGAAAACCAGGAAGTCATCCTCAATATGAGATGTCTAGAATTGGAAGTTGAACTAACCAATCTTGAGAAGACACATATTGAGTCTCCACAAAAGAAGGAAATAGTTACTTCCAGTACTCAATGCTCACTGGAAGATTTTACTATCAAAAGACCTCCAACATGTGATAAGAAGATCATGGATTCACTCATTGATCTATCACAAGCAGCTGAGAAAGTAAAGGTATCATCCATACCAACTTGTATTAATGTTTCTAAAATTTCTCCTACAAAAAGTGAAGGTAGGAAGAAAAATTATAAAAAAGTTTAGATGAAGAAAAGTGAGATGGAACCTATCACCATGGATAGGGTGGATAGGGGAAAGAGTGTAGAAGATAGACCCCCACAGAAATCACAACATACTAAGAAGAAGAAGACTCAGCAAACTTATCAAGAAGACGACAATAAGTTAAGGTTTGTTGGTCAATGTTGGTGCTGAAACAGGTTTGGTCATTGTGCACTGGATTGTTGGTACAATCCCTTAAATGTAAAAGCACAGAGAAAGCCCATCTCAAGGGGGAGAAATCCATAGAAGAAGAAGCAACATCCACAGATCCAGAAACATTTGTATACTGCAAACAGATTTGGAATGTTAGGTAACATCTGTGATGTATGCAATAATAGTGGTCACATGAGTGGTACATGTTCATTTCAAAAGGTACCCAAAGATGATAAGAAAAGAAGATCACAAGAGCTGGCCAAGAATGAAGAAGCATCCTTGGGAAGAAATCAGACGAATAATGTGAAAACAAATTCTCCCAAGAAGATTTCAAGAAGGAAAGATGAGAAGTCCTTGGATTCTAAATCCAAAAAGGTGAAGGTCGGTGCATCCAAAAGAACTACAAAGAAAGAATCCACTCATAAGAATCCATGTAGAAGATTCAATCTTAATTCCTCAATCCCTAATGATATATTGGTGGTTTGGCCAGAAGATTTGGACAGAATGAGGAAAATGGAAGATGAACAAGCTAAGGCTAGTGCGGAATGGAAAAAGAAGATTCTACATGAATACAATGAAGTTCTGTGTGTGAGGTGCAACAAGGGTGGTCATACTGTGAGAAAGTGCCTTGAATTTATTCCATCACAACAAGAATGCATGAAGAGGATGAAAGTTGCACCGGGAGATTCTAGTGCTTGGAAATCTCTTGAAGAAAGGAGGTTCACACACAAAGAGATGGAAGAAGTATTGAGATCCACACAGACACATTCAAAATTAAAGATCAAATGTCAAAGTGTGAGGAGTGGAGCAAATGGAGCTTCTTGGTTGAGAAAATCATCTCAACCATCCTGCCCACATTGAAGAAGCATGGAGGATCCACCCTATTCCCTTAAATCTTTGTGTATTGTATTTGTTCTTTAAATTCAGGAAATTGAAGGTGAAGCAATATCTCAGGGGGGGTACCTGAGATTCAGTGATGAGAAGTGTTCCCTTGAGGGGGAGACACATGAATAAGCTACCAGATTCATTATCCCAATTAGTATCAACATCAGTTGGTATAAAATTCAATTACTCTGAAGATTTTTTGAAGATCATTTCATTGGAAAAGGTATGCCGTTTCTTAAACACTCATCCATGGTTACTCAAAATAAATATATTTTTACAAAGGGGGAGTAACTAGGTCAATCAGTGACATAAGAAGAATGAAAGTGCCCCAAGGTCACTTATCCTGCTAATTGCACTTGAATGTTTTTGATCCTTTTGTTGAAGTGAGTGCAAGAATTTCAGGATTGATTATTTCCTATCACATTCAATATCTTTGTCCTGGAATGAAAGTGTAAAATCCTTGAAGACAATTGTAGGAGATTTCATCTCATGCGGTATCACGATCAGTGGATAATGGACATCTTTGTTGTCTAAATCAAATCCTCTTATTTTCTACACCGAGCATTGCTCAAGTAGAATTAGAGTGAAATGATTGATGGCACATTTCTTAAGTATGGAATGATACCCTCTCTACCATGAACATTGTATTTATTGTCAATAAGGGGGAGAGAAATGAAATGAATATTTTGGGGAGAGATAAGATTCTCATTTTGACATTGACAAATTCATTTGAGGAGACTTTAAGGTATTGACAACAAAATACAAAGGGGGAGATTGTTGGGACCACTTTGTGTATGAAGATTGTATTTTTTGTCAACAGTTGTCGTCAATACCAGTCAAAATGAAGAAGGAGATGAAAAAGGAATTCAAAGTAAATGGAAATCGGATGAAGTGAGGATTCCTGGAGAATTGTTATGCAATCATAGCATTGGATTTCATGGTGGGGAAATCCTCTATGAATTTAATTCAGATGATTGTTGAACTGATCCTAAGTTCAAAGAACTTGTGTCAAAGGTGACACATTGTTTACAACAATGAAGAATGGATAAGTATCATCCATTTGAGGATGATTGGAGTAGAATGGTGAAGTATCATCTATCTAAGGATGGTTGAAGAAGAATGAGGATTTGAAGAAGAAAATTCAATGATTCATGATTGCATGTGAACCATGCAAGATCTTACTTGAAGAATAGAATCACATGATTTGCAGAATGATGGTTATAAAGACGAGAGAATGTGGAAGGGCTTGACATTATGAGGTAGCCATGCATTTCACATTATATTCTAAATCAGACGATGCATTGCTGGTATGTATTTCACACATATCATGAGTTAGGAGAACTTGTGATGCAAGCCTTATGAAGGAAAGGGGGAGAAATGATGGTGCCAGTCATATAAAGTTTTGATTGGAAGGAATGATGTTGTTGGGGGATAGGAAGTTTCAGTTCCCATTGCAACTCTGACGATGCTAAAGCTGGTCTATCAAAGGATAAATATCACGACAGTGGGATTCGTGATAAGAGCAGAAGAATGGTTATGGGAATCAGTGAAGAGAGAAAATGACAAAGAAATGGACAATCTGGGGACGGCAGAAAATCACAGTTTAAGGTGGCACCGTTTTCCAGTGTTTTCCAAATTTTAGGGCCTGAAAATCGGGAGATAAAGATGTGTTTTTGGAAATGTATGAAGCATGAAAGATTGAATATGGTTTAGATTTTTGCGTGCAAGGCATGATTCAAGATCAGAACATCGAAAAATGACAAAGGCATGGAGTGCGCGGAAATGTAGGCATGTTGCGCGCAAAAATAAAGTGGTGCGTGCAATATATGCAGGTTGTGTGAAATAGTAGTGGGTTGCGCGAAATAGTAGCGGGTTGCACGAAATAGTAGTGGGTTGCGCGAAATATCTGCAGGATGCGCGAAATAGAGGAATTATATTTTTCGCGCAAAAGATGTTTTGAGAACAGAAGCTCAAAAATTTTCAAAGGCATGAGCTGCGCGAAAAATTGGATCATTGCACGAAATATGATGTCGCGTGAAAGGATGGGTTTGCACGCAATATGGAATTCGGTGTGGAATTTTGCGTGCAATTTGTGCTTCATGCTTAGAAGGATGAAAAATGGCAAAGGCATGAGGTGCACGAAATATTGAAGCATGGCACGAAATATGAAGTTGCCTAAAAGAGTTTTTACACGCTTGAAGGAGGTTTTACGCGCGGATTAGTGTTTCTCACGCGGGGTCAAAAATGCCTATAAATATGAGGCTAACCCTTCTCATTTAAAATGACTCGACACATAGACAAATCCCGAGCTCTGACGTGCAGAAAAAATTTAACTATAGAGTATTGCACGAAAAGAAGAAGTGTTGCGCAGAAAATTAACTGTTGCACGAAATAGGAAGTTCTGCGCGAAAAATAAGAGTTGCGCGAAAAAGGTTTTTTGCGCCAAAAGGGGTTTTTATGCGCAAGGCTTGAATTTTACGCGCAAGTCACCTAGAAGGGTGCGTGAAAAATTTGGGGGTCCCGAGGGCATTAGATAGGTGCATAGCACTCTCGAAGCAGCTTTGCGAAGAAGAAAGAACTGTGAACCATTCGGTTTCACAAAGAGAAGTTGAACCGCACTCACACAACTGGTGTTTAACACTATCGTCGTGCATTGTGAATTGAAGAATAAGAATATGTGTAACTGAATTCATATCTGCACCAAGGAAGAAGTTAGTATACCAATACACTCCTGTGTTGGTATTGAGAATTGAAGAAATAGATTAAGACACTGTAATTATACTGTGTCAAGGAGAAAGAAGAGAAGAATAAGAACAGAGTATGCCCAACTGAAGGCTGACAATTATTTAGGGCAGTTTAATTTTGATGATTCTAAGATGAGATGGTCTTCATTGTTCTAATAATCACAAAGTGAGTTTGTGATTCCAGCAGATTGAAGCAGAAGTGATCTCAGTGTAGCTGGTTTTGCACTGAAGAAGAAGGGGGAGAAGATTGTGCAGCTTTCAGGTTTGCTGCAGAGAAAGAAGTGGTTGTTTACCTGCATGCTTCTAAGTAGGTAATAATTGAATAGAGTAAGAACAAAGTAGCACTGTGAAATCCAATAGGTCTCAATAGGTGAAAGATTCTTTTGGTGTTGCAAACTCTTTTAATAGAGAGAAGATTGTCTTTAGAGTCAGTATAAAGAACCAGCTAGAGGTTGTAAGAGACTGTCTCTAGAGGCAGAATAAAGAACCAGCTAGAGGCTGCAAGTTGGACTAGGTCATCACTAGTCTAGGGAAGAGGATTGTTTCCCACCCCCCTCCAAAGTGTAGGGACTCACACTGGCTAGAGGATTGTTTTCCTAGCCACTCCATTGTAACAGCATTTTACATTATAGTGGAGAATCCATGCACTGGTCATCCCCATGCATGGAAAGGATGTAGCTACTCTTATTGAGTGGTGAACCTTGTAAAAATATTGTGTGCATATATTTACCAATTTCTATTATTGCATGCGACGGGGAAAAGAGAATAAGAGAATCAATATCCTAACAGGTCTAGAGGTACAGGGATAAAAGTTGTAATTGGTTTAAAAAGTCCCCAACACTGATTCACCCCCCCCCCCTCTCAGTGTTAAGTATATCCCAATATGGTCCTCTTATGATTCTACCCAGCTCTCGGCATACCATGTAGTCAATCGACTTGCTTCTCCAACAGTTGGTAGATCAAATACCACTCCAGTCTTCTCCATGGATGTCAGCAACCATAGTTGACGAGCAACCATCAGATGCTTCTCTAACCTGACATGCACCAGAGGGGATATTGTAATTTTTTGAAAACATTTGAATTGACATGCGAATCTGTATGGAGCATAGGCCTTGCATATAATTTCTCCGTTAATCCTCATGGCCAGTGTACCATCTCTACATGCCAACATATATGCCCTTAACTCTAGGCTGGTTGTTCCATCATCAACAAATCACCATGTTGGTGGATTTCCATAAGGAAAGAAATGAAACTCCTTGAACATGCTCAGCCTTATTTTGATTTCATAAGCGTTGAGGGATAAGGGAGAAATTCCAGAAAAGGCCTGAACAGACGGCAGGAAATAACTTCCAGGAACCTGTACCCCACTTTGTACAGCATATATCCTGAAGTGGGTGGTGATCCATCCCCATAAAACTTGTAATAGTCCCACTATTCATAGAGGAGACTTACCCATATAAACATGAAGTAAGCTCCTATGAATCTTTTCCAAAACTGGGGTGGCCAACCCAACCATCTTCCTTTCAGCCAGCTTGGCTGCAATGACAAAGGTCCCCGACCTCACACCTCCTTTCGAATCCTGAATTGGTAAAAGGTAAACACTGAGACACAAGGACAAAAATCCTGCCAGATGGGTCTTCGCTGGAATTTTCTGGTTCACTTCATACCCCCACCTATCAAACTCTCATGCTTCCAGAATTGGCCAAAATGTGCCCGGAGAAACCCTCTTTGTTGCTCTAGGGAAACAAGTATGAAGAGTGTAGGAAGGTCCCTCCTCTCTATTCTTAATCAGAAACATGTTCATCCACTCCTCTCGATGGATATCTTTTCTGGAGTGGGTTTTCATGGTGGTGGTATTCTTAAGTTTGTAGAAAATTTTCATTAACTCTTGAGCCAAAGCTGGAGTCTTCTCCAAATCATTCCAGGTCACCTTGGGGGGAATGAATTCATAATACATATCTCCCAAAATTGGATCCCCTGAAATCTTTTAGACGTCCCACAAACTGATGCCTACTTCTCCATGATTCATATGGAAGTAAATTGTTTTCGGGCTCCAACGGCTGATTAACTCTGTCACGAAATTGTCATTCCTGTAGACATATGTCTGCCTAGCCCAGACAGCTTCGTATATTGCAGCTCCCTTCAGATCATCGACAAACTCTGCACAGGTTTGTCGCACCCAATATGCCCACATCCAATTTAGCATCACACCTCCTCCAGGATGGAAATCCCAACTCTTCTTCCATCCCTTAGATTGGTCCATCTGAGAATTTCAGAAAATAGAGGGATAGCAATGCGGCTGCAGCTCAGGCGTGTGAGGCTTCAGATCTGGAGCACATGGGCTATGATGCATTATGTATGCCTTCTCCACTGTCCCAACATTGGAAAATAATCCTTCAACTGAGACATTTTCCGAAGAGAAGTTGGTGTAGGTCTGAAACCAGGAATGAGGGATATAATTCTTTGCCTATGGAACGTGGACTCCTTATAGATGACCATGGCCATGAAAAGGTAAGTAAATTCTTTATGGGAATTTTTCTCGATATTTCTTCAAGTACTTAGCCAAATCTAGGAGATTTCTGTCGTAGATAACATAATAATCATGGCTGATGATGTTCATCATGTCATCTATTATCTTGTTGGCCAACTCATCAGCTGATCCAATTCTTCTGGGAGCCATTGAATCTGCACAAATATCAAACAATCATATATTAAGTAAGTTTTTTTTGTGAAATTTTGATGAATGAAATAAAAAAAATGGAAAATTCATTAAGGTGCGCAAGTCCCAAACTTGGCTCACAAGTCAACCCGGTCGCGCAAGTATTTTCGCCCTAGTTATGGCACGCAAGTTGAATACCTTTTGAAGAAGCGCGACAAAATAAAATAAGGGTGATTCGCCGAAGACAGAAGCACCTACATGACAAGAGCTCAAGTTGCTAGAAGTCGAGTGAGTATGCGCGGGAGTGAGCCTGTATATATAGGCGATCCAGGCCACCTGCGCGCCATACCTGTGTGCCCCAGCATCTGCGCACCGTACTTGCATGCCACAGACCCTTGATTCCTCCATATTTACCTCATAGCCAGATCTTATTTCCTTTTCAGATCCAACTCTAAGGGGGGACTTTTGTTGACGCTTCTTTCCATCACAGAGTCCAACAAATGGAAAAGGGGAATACCTTAAGCACAAAGAGGGTCACCCTTTGAAGAACATCAAACCAATTGATGAAGACATGGACTAGGAGCCCATTCAGAGTAAGGCGCGCAAGTTACTTGCGCACCACGCAAGTCACTTGCGCGCCCTATCTGATTTTTCATACAAGGTGAAAGGTGGCCTATAAATAGTCCCTGTGGGCCCCCCATTTTGGGGAGAGATTTTCTAGAAGTCAAATTCAAGCTATGGTCGCCCAAGTCTTCAACTCAACTCTTCTGAAAGCTTCTAAGGTAACTTTTTACCTAGAATGGAAGACTTAAAGGAGTAGGATAAGGCATAAGTGTTTAGAATTCATCAACACTTTCACGCCTAAGTGTCCAGACCTCCATAAAAATGGAAACACTTGTCTGTCTCCCTACCCTTTCAATGAAACTTGTGAGCCGCCCTTTTGGAAACATCTTTGGATAATACTAAAGGCTTGAGTTAAGTCTCGCTCAAGTATTACCCTACAGATTATTCATCGCCCTGTTGAACCCATGCCGCGCAAGTACACTTGCACGGCCAAGACTTGCGTTCCAACTTCATTTGTGTGCCTCTCTCTCATTCACCTCTCCTCTTCAAGATATTAGCCCTCAAAACCCTTCTCAAATCCATTTATGGCATGGTTCCTTTGTTGGATTCCTTATATGAAAGAAGTTCTGTGAGAACCTCTCCTAAAACCTCATGACTTACAAGCTTTATGTCACCATGGTTAGAGATTTCCTCCATGTAACCTCATCCTTTAAGATGAGAAGATCTTTTGATTTAGGGCATCCTCCTCAGGAGTAAGCCCCAAGTTCCCTTAGTTTGGGCCTCCTTCTTAGGAGTAATCCTCAGTCATAATTTCCTTTAATTTGGGCCTCCTTATCAGGAGTAAGCCCCAAGTTACAAGTCCCCTTAACCTAGGCCTCCTTCTCAGGAGTAAGCCCCAGTCATAATTTCCTTTAACATTGGGCATCCTCCTCAGAAGTAAGCCTCAATCTTTAATTATTTTGATTTGGGCCTCCTTCTCAGGAATAAACCCCAATCATAGGTCCATTTTAATTTGGGGTATCCTCCTTAGGAGTAAGCCTTGGGTTAAAACTAAAAATCTCCATAAAGTAAAAATACCTTTATGGACCCTGCTCCTGGGCTTCTTTCCTGAAGTAAGTCTTGGTCTTCATCTATTTGGGCATTCATACATACGTAAGCCCCACATCATTTCTTGTGACTGCATATTTCATGGAACAATCGTCAGGTTTACTGATACCTATTGTTTCTCACACCGAGCATGACTCACGTGAGCTTAGAGTGTAAAATTAATCACAACATCTTTTTTGGGTCGTTAACCATGCATAACCCTCATATTTCTTCACCTGAACTACGTGGACTTTGATCTCTGCCTTAAAATTAGAGTACATAGGAATCCTTTCTAAGGTTAAATCCCATCATTCATTAATTCTTTTCCATCCCATATGACGTTAAACTATATCCTTCTTATCGAACTACGTGGGTTCTGATTACTTTTTAATGAGGATACGTTGGTAGCCCATCTACGGGTATGATCCCAACTATGAAATAATCCCTGTCTTTCTCAATGACAATAAACTTAAAGTGCCCCACTGAGTGGCTTTAAAACCAGTATGGTCATCATAATGACCAAGAGATTTCTATATAATATATTAAAGGATGCCATTGACTAAGAATCTCTAATACATACGGATGATTCTCTATCGATGAAGAACCTCAAATACATATAAAAGATTATCTAAATCCCATAAATATCAATTATCGATTTCCAAATCTAAAGGAAAACTCATTTTCATGCTTGGTGAATTAATAAGGATTCGTGAACATAACTTAAATCTATAAGAGAGTCCCGGAGTAGGCAATAATTCCCCCCAAAAAGGTGTGACGAGCCTGACCTCCCATCCTCTTGACCAATGAAAATTCTTAAGCCTCATCAGTTCACAACTAATGAGCACCTACCTTTGGAAAGTAGGTCCAAATGGATATAGAATCATTGGGTGTTTCTGGTTATAAGAATAAACCCATTAGAAACCGATTATAAAGTTTGAACCTTAAACAAACAAGTTCATCTCCATTTCCAGAAGAAACAGTTATGTTGAAACAACATAGGTTGAGCATATGGCATGCATAAGATGCAACTGATATCTATCATTTGTGGTCATTTTATTCCACATTAATTATCATAAAAGTAACATTGCATAATATGTAATTAAAAGGGAGATTAATGTGTATGATACATGTATTGATCGAGGTATTAATTCATGTGTTATATTTCATGACTTAATATGAAAACACTCAAGGAGTGTCCTCAAGGGACCTATAAAGATCCCTATACCATGTGATGAAAATTAGATAGTTCTTTATGCTTGTTCAAATCTCCCGGGTCTTGAAGCTCTCGTAATCTTCCTCCTTAGGTCAATAAGGTGCTAGAATGTCATGGAGGTTAGTGGATCTCATTCATATGATGAGAAATATAGTTGAAACCCATGGATACCTCTAGATGTGGGATACATTTTGGTTGTCACTTTAGTGATCTTCATTAAACCCATGAGTAGGTGTTCGAATAGGTCATAAGTTGTGACTACAATACAAGTTATGACTTATGTTATTACTCACTATTTACTCTTTCAATTAATTTAAATCATGGTTATCTTGGGTTTGTGGTTTATAATTGCTTTTGTTATTATGTTTAAGTGTTAAAACATCCCCTTATAAACCTAGTACTTTTTTATTGAAAAATTTATTTTTGAATAATTTTAGTAACACATATATCATTGCTAAAAACATGGTTTCAATTAGTACTATTTAGTATGGATCATTACTAATAAGGTATGTTGGGATATTCTTTATAATGAAAATAAAAATCCATCACAAATAAAATTTGATCCTTTTTTATTAGTGATCAAATATCCTTCCATCATAAACAGTTTTTCAGTTTAATTAGTAGTGATGGGAATTATTTATCCATCGTAAAAAAACATTTTAAAAAAACATTATGTGATAGATTAATCCATCGCAAATAAATATGATAATTTAAAAAAATAAAATATAATGCATTGAAAATAAAAAAAACATAATCAAATTTTAAAAAACATTTAATACATTATAGGTTTATTAAAAAAATGGGTGATTATAGGGGGGTTATCTGAAGGAGAACTGTTAGGTAAAAGGAAATCTATCCCTAATCTATGTGTGAGTAATCACATGCACTCTACATATACTCATTTTATTACAATTTGTGTTGATGTTTCTATTATGATTCCTACTCTTTTTTCAATCTTGGTATGGTCTCATCCTAATCTCTCATCATCTCCCTATACTCCATAGTAGTAAAGGATGATGAACTTGTATGAGTTCCCTTTGAGATAACCAATTAAATTTATATAATACCATAGTAATTCAACAACATCAAACATGAATTAATAATGATCATCCAACATTTATTATCATTATGTGTAGTCACCTATAGTTGTGCCACCTCTTTAAAGCATGATTCACATAATCCCTCATCATCCTTTACCAGTGTCTTGTCTTGAATATTCCACATATGATAGGTCTCTACCTCATGTGTCTCCTAAAAATGTGTAATTAAAAATTAAAAAAAAATGTAAAAACTATATATATTATATTAATTTAAAAAACCAAAAAATAAATATTGACCAAAATCCATCATTGTATATGATAAGTAATCTTCTCAGTATTACAATCGGTGTACATCCTCTTATAACATCAAACTTCATATTAGTAATATCAACCCTAGAATATTTAGCATATATATTTAGTATTAAAAGAAAATATAAATTTATAATCAATGTTACTTACCATCTCCTAGTGGTATAGACTAAAAATATGACTTCCAAATTTGTTTGTGATTCCATACCACCCCCAATTTTTTTGACCAATATATGATATCCCCTTAAAAGTATCACTTATACAATAGGTGAAAAATATCTCCCATGACTGAGTGGGGTTGTGGTTGTGTTAATGGTTCATACAATATTTTTCAAAAAAAAGTTACAGAATCTCTCTTTATAGATCTATTTTGAATATTGTGTAAAAATTGATATAAACACTCATGCATGAAAGCCTGTCATGACTTCCTAATGAAGGGTCACATGATATCATCAATAGGACACCATAAAACCATAAAATATTTAATGATAGTAAGTTATAAATTAAATAAATTTAAAATAAATAAGATATGTATTTATATACCATCTGGTGCTTAAACATTCAATGGTACACATTGAGGGGAACCTGATCCCATGACACACATAAACTAGAAAAATAATTCCACAGAATATCACATGTAAAACCAAAATCTTGATGTGAAAAACTATGAAAATAATAAAAAAAAATAGTCATATAATTAATAGATAAAATAAATTGATAAAAATTAAGTACAGTACATATTTTAACTAAATTCCTAAACCGAGGATTAAAATCAAGAGACAGACACTACATAGGAATAGGGTATAGAATAATTAATCTTGTAAGGTGTCAACCCCTCCCAATCAATAGTGCAACAATAGAAGCACCACTATATGACTTGGATGATAAAATGGGGGTCTCATCACCAAGTATATCATCCTTAATCAAGAAACACATCAAATCATTGAACTCCTCTCGAGACATTTGAAACATATAAATATTATTAACTGTTAATGATATTAATATAGAAATAAAATAATGAAAACAATTAATATATACTCAACATGATTATAAGTAGAATGTGACACCTCATTCTTCATATTTATCTACATCTTCAAATTCATTACCATCGTCATCTTACTATTTTACCTTTGTATTACCAATTTCCTTAATATCTTCAATTTAATCACCTCTCATTATTTAAAATTCATTATTAGTTTCATCATAAAAATTATCAACACCATTATACCATAATTTCAAAGTATTTTCCTTGATATTTGTATCTCTTCAAGTAAGATATGTATTTTTTGATTTCTCTTGAAATTTTTAAATATTTTGAAACTCTACAAAACTACTTTCATTTTTAATAAATTGATTTTCATGATATTTCATTTTTATTACAGTTTACCATTAATTTAAATCTCTCATATAAGTATAATAATTTGTGTAATAAACTTGGTGTGCTTAACATGCCAACATAAATGGTTCTTCTAATTCAATATGACTTTTATAATTTGATATCTCTAATTTTCATATGTTTTTTCATGGAATTTAATATGTATTTTCATTGAAAATTTATTGATTTAATATGATATGTCTTCCTCATTTTATTTTATTTTTCTATGTTTTTATGTTAGATTTAGTATTGTTGAGAAATCGAGAATAATTTGTAGGAAAACATTGCATTGTAGGAAGTTACATAAACTTTACAAAGTAATTAAATGAATATAGTGGAAACTTGAATCTAAAAATAAAAAGAAAAGATGATCGAGATTCATATCATTAAAGGGAAATTCACATTATGAGATGTTCATGATATGATTTCACAGCTTGAAACTGAAGATTCAAGTGGAAAAGGAGAAAAATATGATGAAAACCCACAATTCACACCATGAAACACAAATTCATGTCATGAAAGGATTTAGAAACTCATGATATGAGAATAAATAGAGAAAATTAATAAAGGGGTTGAGACCTAAAAATTAAGGCATGACGTCGTCATCCACATTGAGAAATTTCATGGAATATGAAAAAAAAACAATATTTTCAACCACTGATCAATTCACTACATGAATTTATGATTCATGGCATGAATCATTCATGTCAATATTTATGAATTATTTTTTTCCATTAATGGGGATTTTAATGCCTATTTTACCTAGGAACCTGGGTGTGACTTAGAGTATTATAAATAGAGGATTTCAACCAAAGGAAATGGATCCATCTTGGAGAAGGAGTTTTCCACTAGGAGGCTTCAACTAGGGTTCCAACCTGGGGACTATTCATCATTGTTTGGATTTTCTTTCCTATTTTTCTATGTTTTCATTTTCAATGTAATTTTTAATTTTTTTATGTTGTAAATTAATTTTATTTCTTACTATCTTTCTTTTTGTTTTATGTATTCTATGTATTTATGAATTTTGTATGTTTTCAATTTCTCTCCTCCAATCTCTCTTTTATATTCTCTATTATATATAAATTTGTTTATTTTTCATTGGTGATCACCTGATGATGATGTTGGATCGAAATGTATATGTGGATGGAAAACTACAAGAGGGTTGTGAATTGTAAGCTTAAAAACTTTTGTTTTTAACATTAAAATTGTTTAGTTTAGAAGAGTTTAAACTAATTGAATTTAGAAAATATATATATATATTTAAATGTTAATCAGATTATACCTTGGTTTTGATTATAAAGATATCGTAATTAGGTTGATTCCAATGTTATAATAAAGTCACAGGTTACCAAACAGATGATTCTACCTTATATCATAAAGAATTGTAATCAAAGTAATTATTATGATTGTAATCACATAAATTGTATTCACAGTGTAATACAGAAAGTATCATAATTAGAGTAATTATTATGAGTGTAATCATAGAAATCATATTCATATTTTAATATAGAAATTATCATAAGTTGAGTAATTGTGATTAACATAATAGGAAAATGAATATATAAAATATTTCACTTTCTATTACAAATTGCAGCAGAATAAAAAAACATTATAATTAATACAATTGAATTGAATTTTTTTAACCCAAAGAGAATGGTATCCAATAACCTAGGATAGAGGTCCCTTGATTTATAATTTTAAGAAATTTTTTGTTACCCACACTAGGTTAATCCCTCAATATGATGATCATATTTACTCTATCTACCTATCCCTGACAACCCTCAATCAAGAAGGTGATCTGCTCCTCTATATTCCTATCCTTAAAATCCCTTGATCTGATAGATTGGATTTTATCTTTCTATCCCCACATTCCCTTGATCAATATAATTGGATTTTGTCTTCCTATACTTGGAATTCCTCGATCATAATAACAATAATCGGAGTCGCACCAAGAAAAATGAACTCTAAGATTATAAAGAAAATAATATGTAGTTCACTTGTGTAACTTTAGAGATCTCACACATGGAAGTAAAATTATCAAGGCTCTCACATAGTGTCTCGTTCAACTTTTTCATGTCCATAAAATGACTTGGTATTTATAGGCATGCATTCCAATGGTCATCTTGATCTCCAACGATCATATTTTCTTTAATATTTCAGGGAGGACTTGGACACCTGGCACTTCAACGGTCATCTTGTTACTGAAAGCATGACATCTTTTTGTATCACATAATTAATAATAAAAATCATGACATTTTTTTATCATTACAGGGTTAAGAGTAAAATTTTAAATACAATAAAATAGTTTTATGTATTCAATATTAAAAAAGAAGAATCGGATAGATTTACTTACATAGTGTCATTACGAAAATGAGTACGAATATGATGATATCGGATCCAATGTCAAATCTGATAAATAATTTTTTCAGTATGAATACATGATAGAAATAATTTAAATAGATTTGATAAGGTGAATCTGATCATAATCAAATTTATGCTCATTTTGATAATTGTAATGTAATTTTTTGAATACTTTAAAATTATTTTAACGTATTGTAAAAGTATATGTTTTCTGTAAAAAAATTGTAAAAAAATTGGTTATAATATTATTAGATATTTTATAATTAAGAATGAGTTTTTGATTTCAAAAAAAGGAATGGAAAATTCAAAAAGAGACTTTTGAATTAATAATCTCCCCTTTTTTGGAAAGCAAAAACTACAAATATAAAATAGAAATATCTTTGAAAAGTTTAAGTCCAATATTATTTTTTAGAACTATCATATTTAGAAATGAAAAATTTATACTTATATCCCCCTGATTTTGTAAACTCTTTTGAATATTATATTGAATAGGACTAATTATCCCTTAAGATAAGAATCCCCTAAGGATCATATTCTATTTTTTTAAGTGATTATCCCCCTTACTATGGTATTTTCTAAAAATAATATGCCCCTATACATAGCTATCTATAGGATTATCCCCTTATGGAATTCTCCCTTTTATCTAAAGAATTCTCCCCCTTTGTGATTTTCAAAAAGGAATGGGAACAGTCTTTGGGGTACCTGAAAAGGGTTGGAGAAACAATCTACGCGAAACAATTTAAATTACTTGATCATCCAAAAGTAATTGAAAGAATATTCAACCAAAAAACGAAATACATTTAATCATAAATGAATATGGATGAAAAAGTGTTTCGCTAAGATTTTTAAAATACTGACAATACAGCAATAGTTTAAAAAAACTAATCTCTCTTTGGGTGTATTAATGATCTAACAATTATTTTCAGTTTCTTGAACTCATTTCTATCCTCTTCCACTTTGCACAAGAGATCCACTTAAGACTTGTTTTTTTTCTAGTTATTGGATCTTTTCCTCTTGAATTATAAATCTTTCATTATTCTCATTATTTTCTTCTTCTTGAGCCTAAAAGTTTTCTTCCAAAAGTTTGATGTTATTTTACTGGGATTTTAATATTTCTAATAAATCATCAAAAAAATTATTCAAATCAAGGATCTCACTGAGAAAACACTTTAAAGTAATGTGAAAATATGAAACATCTTTACTCTGATTCTCAAAGTCACTTTTGAAATTTTCAAGAAACTTTACATTGATGACTATACCCCTAATAAGACTATTGAAAGAAACCACGATTTCATCCAAATATTTCTTGAAACTTCCAAGGTTTTCATCATGAATTTTCATGTCCTCATCAGTACTTCAAGAACACTTCAGAATTTTATTGAAACTTTTTCTATGGGTTTTAGCCTTTTCTTTGTGCACTTTGAATACTGATTCCAAAAGAATTATATTGTCTATCAATACTTTTACTCAATTTATATCCTTGTATTGGTTCTACATATCCATATAAAATTTTGTTTCTATAAATGGAAAAAATGAAATTGTCTTCATCAAACTGCTTAACAAATGATAGATATAATCAATTCCTTGATTTGAGATCATATTCTGAGAGTCTAACTATGATTGATTTCTTTTTCTTGTTATAATTTCCTCTTTCACTATCTTTCTTTTCTTTTTCCTTAAATCTGATTTCTGAGATTCAATATTCTCATCATAAATTTAAATTTCTTCAGCATCAACCTTCTTACAACCTTTATCCTTTTCATTCTGATTCTGATCATCCCTTTTGGATGAAGATACTATTTCTTGAATTGATGGAGACTTTTCTTTTTACTGGATGACTAGCTTCTCAATATGATTTCCCAGAGAAGATAACTTTCTTGATGAGGCCTTAGAAGTCTTTAAAGAAAGTTTTTCTAAAGAATTCTCTTTTTACTTTTCTTTAGAGTTTAGTTTATATTGGCTTTCATTATCATCTTCTTCATCTTTTCCTTCTTCCTCTCCTTCTCCTTATCCGTATCCTAATTCTTATTCTCCTTCTTCTTATCCTTCTTCTTCTACTTTTTTTCCTTCATATTCTTCTATTTTTCTAAAAATTATTTCTTCTTCAATAGATTTCTCTATTACTTCTTATATTTGAGACACTATTCTCAAATCAAATTTCCCCACTGGGTTTTGTTCTTGAACAACAACAATTTATTTTCCTTTCTTTTTGAAAGATTAAACACTAGCGCAAATAATATAAGTTTCTTTCAATACTATATCATCATCCATTTTAGGTAAAAAAAAATTGGAAGAAGTATCCTCAATACCTTTTAACAATATTTCAACCACATTTCCACTTTGTTGTTTTTTATTCATCTTATTTTCCTTTTTCTCTTTTTCTAATGTATCATAGCCCTTAATTATTAAAGAAAGGGCTTAAAATATGTCAATTCCAAATTGAGGGTGTCCCTATTTTCTTTTATATTTTTTATTTCTCCATTCAGTGGTGACTTCATCCAGTACTTTCTTCTTCTTCTTTTGTTTATTCTCTAGAAGAGAATCATACTTTATCATTTTCTCATTTTCGTATACTTTATTTTTGGAAGAAGGTTTTTCCTTTGATGTAGACACCTAAGTATTACTCACAAATAATTTTGATTCTAGATTAAAAACAAATTTCATTCTTATGACTGTTTCTTCATTGATAAAACTAATCTATTTTCTGACCAAATCAGATTTGATAGCAATGTTGAAATGCCTGAGACTATTTTCAATAATCTTGTTAATAACACCATGAAACATGATAATTTGGGGCTTTATGGATTTTGATTTGATGTTTTTTATGGTCAAAAGAATGAATCTGACAATATTGATCTTTCTCATGTTTAATAGGTAATCCATAATGAATACATCATATACTTTAAGAGTATCTCTATCTTCTCTCCTTGGTATTAGAAAACCTTTCATCCAAGTTGCTAAAACTCTAGGATCAGGAATAATATGTGTAACTTTTTTGGTTCCTCATCTATTTAAATAAATATTTTTCATCTCTTTCTTTTTCAAATGATCCCTTAGACTCTGGTAATTTATGAGAAGGGCATAATGCATCTCCCTTATCCAATATTCCTAGTAAACCAGTAGCAGATTTTGGATTCATCTCATAAGACTTATCATAAATTCTAAATGAAAACATTTCTTTTCCATCAGTCCTATAAAATTTAACAGTCTCAAAAAAATCATAAACTATATCCAAATAAAACAAATCATAATTCAGATCTTGTTTTCCTATGCACAAATATTCCCAACCTTGAAACTGAATCATTCTTCTTAATGTTGAATCATACTTTTCATAAAAGGATCTAGAAACTAACCTTTCTTGACAAACAAACCACTTTATGTAATCTTGTGTTGGATCCATCGTATTTGGGCTGGAAACTGAGGTTTCAAACATAGAGAAATAAATCGGAGTCTGAGACTTAAACACGGCAGTGCTTTGCGGTTGAAAATCAATTATGAGTGATGTGGGACAGGGAGTAGTCACCTTTTTATAGGAAAATTGGAGTTATGTTTGATCTTATAATCTTAATATGATGGCTAAAAATAATGTTCTCTTATCTGATGGTTGAGATTATATCTAAAGAAATATTTTCTTAAAATTTAAACTCTTGAGGTTTTTATAAGCTTTTATCGTATTGGGTGAATATGATTGTTAAAAGTAAGACAGTTGAAAAAAATTAAGAATAACAACAAACAAGAACAAAAATAATTAGAATGAAATAGTGTTTGAGGTATAAAATGAAGAAGAATACCTTTCGGAGTGTAAGTATTAATATGATAATTTTTTCTTCTTTGTTTTAAAAAAAATTGAATACGATAATTTTGGAAATCCGACTAAAAATGTTTAAATCTGATTTTGAATATGAGAAAAAATTGAAAAATCAAATTCGATTAGAATTTGAATCTGATTTTTCTAAATCTAATTCAAATTTCAATTTCAATTTTTTTTCAAGTCTAATTAAACAATTAAAATACAATTGTTTTCAATTCTGATTAAAAAACAAATTCAAGTTCAAAAGACTATTTTAAAAAACAAAAAAAAATTATAAAAATAAATCATATGTACTCACCCTATGAAAAGGAGTATCTTAATGTAAGGAGATGGTTTAAAAAATAATTAGATATGAATGATTACATTACAGTGATCATTCCTAGATTTTGTTTAATATATTCAAATCTATCAAAAGATAATATTTTTGTAAAAATATCAGCAAGTTGTTCTTGCATTCCAATGAAATGTGAAATGATGTATCCTTTTTGTGTGTGATCCCTAATAAAGTGATGTATAATATCTAAGTGCTTATCATGAGAGTTATTTGTAGGGTTTTTACTAAGTGAAATGGCACTTGTGTTATCACAAATTATTTTAGTTTTTTTAAGACTCGTGCCATACTTAGTGAGTGTGTGTTGCGTCCACAATACCTGAGCACAACAACTTCCAGATGCCACATATTCAACATCAGCAATGAAAAGTGATACTGGGTGTTGTTTATTACAAGTCCAATAAACTAATTATTCTCCTAAGAAATTACATCTTTCAGATATACTTTTTTTATCCATTCTACAACCTCCAAAATCATCATCTGAAAATATTTTTAATTCAAAATAATTTCTAGAAGAATATAAAATTCCTAAATCCACGGTTCCCTTTAAATAATGAAAATTATTTTTATATATTTTAAATGGAATTCCTTTGAATTTTCTTAATATATTTCACATAATCATACTGAAAACATAAAGTCTAAATAACTAGTTGTTAGATAAAGTTGACTTCCTATCATACCTCTAAAAGTTATTTGATCAACTGGTTTCTTGGTTTCATCAAGATCAAGTGTAGTTGAGGTACCAATTGGAGTAATAATACTTTTAGTATTATTATATCCATAATTTTTAAGAATATCTTTGATATAATTATGTTGTGATATATGAGTACCTTCTAGTTTTTGAGAAATTTGAAAACTAAGGAAAAATATTAACTCACCCATCATACTCATTTCAAACTCATGTTTCATAAGATTCATAAAAGAATCTATTAAATATTTTTTAGTTGATCTGAATATAATTTCATCAATATATATTTGAACAATCAAAACATTTTTGTTATCTTTATTTATAAAAATGGTTGGATCAATAGTTCTCTTAACATAATTATTTTGTAACAAAAATCTTGTTAATCTATCATACCAGGCTCTAAGATATTGTTTAAGTCCATATAAATATTTGGTAAGATTGTAAATAGATTTAAGATGTTTTGAATCTTCAAAACTAGGAAGTTGTTCAATAGAAACTTCCTCCTAAACTATTCGTTAAGTAAAACACACTTCACATCCATTTAAAAAAGTTTGAAATTAAAGAATTCCGGAAAGGATAATAGAATATGAATATATTCCAAGTCTAGATATTGGATCATAGGTTTCTTTATAGTATTTTCCCTCTTGTTTATTATATCCTTTAACAACAAGTCTTGCTTTATTTTTAATGATTATTCCATTCTCATCACATTTGTTTCTAAAATCCCATTTTACACTAATTACAGAGGTTTCTTTAGGTCTTTCAACCAAGGTCCAAACTATGTTCATTTCGAATTCATTTAGCTCATATTGAATTGATTTAATCCAATCTTTATTACTTAAAGCCTCATTAGTACTTTTTGGTTCAAATTGAGAAAGGAAAGAAAAATGTTCTACTTCATTTCTCAAAGATCTTATAGTCCTTACAGGTTGATTTACTCACCAATGATACTATCACTGGGTTGATTATTAAGAAACAATTGAATTGGGTTTTGTAAAACCTATTCATCAAAATATGGTAGAAAATCTTCTTTAGTGAATACTTCATAAACAATTTTTTGAGTATTTTCTTTAAAAGGGGAGTCTTCCAATAAAGGTTGATAATTAGTTTTCAAAAACACGTCAGATGATGTAGGTTGGGTTTTTAAAAAAACAAAAGTATCGGTTTCATCAAATTTAACATGTATTGTTTCTTCAATAGTACAATATTTTTTATTAAAAACTCTATATGCCTTATAAGTAGTGTAATAACCTAAGAATACACCTTCATCGAATTTGGTTGTGAATTTGTGTAAATTATCTTTTGTATTCAAAATGAATACATTGCATTCAAATACTATAAAGTATGAAACTTTTGGTTTTCAGTCTGTCCACAACTCATAAGGGATTTTATTAATGAAGGGTCAAATTAAAACTTGATGTATAGTATAGTAAGTAGTATTAATAGCTTCAACCCAGAAATGTTTAGCAATTGAGTATTCACTCAACAAGGTTCTTGTTATTTCTTACAGAATGTGATTTCTTCTTTCAAAAACACCATTTTGATGAGGAGTTCTAGGAGTTGGAAAGTTATGTGTAATGCCTTTATTTCTACAAATAGTTTCAAAATATTAATTTACAAATTATCCACCATGATCACTATAAATAGTTATCAATGGAAGGTTTTTCTCATTTTTAACTTTGGCTATAAAAGTTCTAAAATAACAAAAGGCTTCATATTTATTTGCTAAAAAATAGACCCATGTATATATAGTGTAATCATAAACTAAAATAAATACATAGTACTTGTCTCCAATACTCCCAGTTTGTGTAGGTCCAAAAAAGATCCATATGCACTAACTTTAAAGTATCATAAGTTGAGATTTCAAAAATAAATTTAAAAAATGACTTATGTTGATTACTATATTGATAAGTATCAAAAACTTTTGAATAATCAAATATAAGCTCTGGTAGATCCTTAATAATATTTTTCTTAGTCAATTTACATAAATTTATAAGGTTACAGTGTCCTAACTTTCTATGCCATAACCAAGATTGATCTTCCATTGCACTAAAATAAAGTATGCCTTGGATCTTAAGATCTTCTAAGTTAAGTGTGTAAGAATTCTAATGCTGATGGGTAGACATAATGAATTCATACTTATAATTGTGTACTACACATTTATCATTCCTAAAATTCACAAGGTAACCTTAATCACATAATTAACCTATTCTTATAAGTATTTTCTTAAGACCTTTAACAAATAAAACATTTTAAATTAAATATTTTCTAATAAGAACAATGTTACATATACCAACAATCTTTCCTTGAGAAATATCTTTGAAAGTAACTCTTCCACATTTAATTTTGATAATCTTTTCAAAGAATTATTTGTTACCATTCATATGTCAAGAACAACCACTATCCATGTACTATATATTGTTTTTGTTAGTACTTCCTTTATTTTCCTAAAAACAAAACAATTAGACTTTTGGAACCCAAACTTTCCTGGGTCTGGAAATGTTAGTTAATAAAATTTTAGGAATCCAAATTTATTTTTAAAAAAAATCTTTGTGAAACCCTAAATATTGAATTTTATTTAAAGAATATTTTTTATTCTAGTGACCTCCAATTTGACATGTAGTACAAAATGGTGCACTTTTAGGAACAAAATAATTATTGCTGAAAATATGATTTTTATAGGTATATCCCACTCCAGTATTAGTTCCTTGAGGATGAAGTTGCTTATGCATTTTATCAAATCCTTCCTTAACATAGGTAAAGTTTGATAAAAGTTTCCTTAGATAAAAATTTCAGACTTGAGTTTTACAAATAAATCTTTATTTTTTGAATAATAGTTTTGGAATTAAGTTTTGTTTCTAAAACAATTTTCTCATAAATATCTTATTCAAAATATTTAGAAAGATTATCCTTATCAAAATTATATTTTTTAAGGTTTTTAAAAATAGAATCAATTTCAAAATATTTTTAACAAGATATTTTGAAAGATCTTATACTTTCCTTATTAAAACATTTATTCTAGTATTTTACTTTTCACATTTTTTTGTTAACTTTTCAATTTTAATTTTAAAGAATTTTGGAATATAAAGAAACTTTTTTATAAGAAGGTAAAGTATTATCATCACTGGATGAGATGGATTCTTCATCTGAAGATATAGAATAATTCTCATTAGGATATTTAATGACATATTGGTTAAAGAATCATATGTGTGTACCTTTTCTATAAAAAAATTTATTTGTAATAGGTACTCTAGAAAGAATACCAATATTTATCTGATCTAAACTTTTATTATATGAGGTATTATTTGAAGAATTGATTCTAATGGCACTCCAAGTGTCAGTATATTTAATAAATTTATTAATTTTTGACTTATAATACTTTTTTTATTTTGTTCAGAATGTATGTCCTTTCTGTATTTCCTTTTAAGATTTGGAAAATCGGGTCTGATATATCCTGCTATTTTACATTCATAAAAAGTAACTTTGAGATCCTTCTTATCATTCATGTCTTTGTTAATTTTCTTGTAATGATATTAAAAATATTTCTTTCCAACTATCTTGTTCATCCTTTGAGAAAGATTAGATAACTCATTCTCAGAATGATTAGAATCACTTTAATAAGATTGAAGGATAGCTTTCTTATTTCTAGAAGATTTAACAACTTTATCAGGAGTCTGAGATTTTATTAAATTTGATGTAGTAGTAAAAGAAACTCCACCATTATTTTTCTTTACTTTATTGGAATCTCTTTTCAATTTTCCTTCATATTGTAAAATATTTCCAAACAAAACATCAACAGTATGATTTGTAATCTTCCTTGAATCATCAACAGTTGTCCTCTTAGATTCTCACTCATTGTCTATAATATCAATAATTTTCTCAAAAAGAATTTCATCATCCAAACCTTTATTTCCCATGTATTTTAGACTATTGAATATTTTCATAAACTTTTTTTGTACCCTTGAAACAGATTCTCCATAAGGAAATTCTAAAGCTTGATATTCAGCTCTAAGCATAGCTCATCTAGTTTCAACAGCTTTCCAAAATGAGTAATTTCTAACTTTTTACAAATAATATTTGAATCTTAAAAATAGTAAACCTGAATGTATATATTTCTTTTCATATATTATATTAAAGTAGTACTTACTTTTTAATTTAATTGATACTCTTACTTCTCCTGATTTGTGAAAGTAATCACTTCCTTGTCAGGAATCTTGTAATCTCTAGTTAACATGAAAAAAATTTCAACTCTGGTATTAATAACAAATTTCTTCATTCTATATCTCCAATACTCAAAATCAACTCCAACAAAAATATGTAGTCTATTTGGATTGAGGTTATCTATTGAACCAACATTGAGTCATGCCTTCTTTAAAAAAAATATTTTTTCACAATACACGTTAGTGTAACAGATATTTAGAAACAAAAAATTTATAACTAACTTGAAAAAATAAAATAAGTAAAAGTTAGAAAGTATTAAAAGTGTAATCCTCCTATGATACCAATTGTTGGATCGAAACGTATATGTAGATGGAAAGCTACAAGAGGGGGTGAATTTCAAGTATAAAAACTTTCATTTTTAACCTTAAAACAGTTTAGTTTAAAAGAGTTTAAACTAATTGAATTCAAAAAACTTCTTATATATTTAAATGTTAATCGGACTAGAACTTGGGTCCAATTATAAAGATATCATAATCAGGTTGATTCCAATATCACAATAAAGTCATAGGTCACCAAAAAAATGATTCTACCTTATATCATATGGAATCGTAATCAAAGTAATTATTATGAATGTAATCACATAAATCATATTCATAGTGTAATACAGAAAGTATCGTAATCAGAGTAATTAATATGATCGTAATCACAGAAATTTTATTCATGGTGTAATAAAGAAGGTATCGTAATCAGATTAATTATGATAAATATAATAGAAAAATTAATATATAAAAGAATTCACTTTCTCTTACAAATTTTAGTGGAATAAAAAACCCTTGTAAGTAATACAATTGAAGTGAAATATTTTAACCCAAAAAGAAGGGTATCCAATAATCTATGATAAAGGTCCCTTGATTTATACTTTCAAGAAATTATTTCTTACACACATCAGGGTAATCCCTCGATACGATGATCAGCTTTACTCTATCTGGCTATCCCTATCATCCCTCAATTAAGAAGGTGATCGGCTCCTTTTTCTTCCTATCCCTAGAATCCCTCGATCTGAAGGATTAGATTCTGTCTTTCTATCCCCACAATCCCTCAATCAAGCTGATTGGATTCTTTCTTACAAGCCTTGGGAGTCCTCGATCGTAATCACAGCAATCAGAGTCACACAAAGCAAACCAAACTCTAAGATTACAATGATAAGGAACAAGTAGTTCACTTGTGTAAACTTCAAATCCCTCACACACAGCATTCAAATTAGTAGGTCTATCATACAGTTTCTCATTTAACTTTTTCATGTCCATCAAATGACTTGGTATTTAAAGTCATGCATTCCAACGGTCATCTTGATCACCAATTTTCATATTTTCTTTGAGATTTCAGGGAGGACCTGGGCACCTAAAACATAAATTATCATCTTGTAACTAAAATCATGGCATCATTTTGTATCACACGATTCATAAAAAAAGCACAAAATTATTTTATCATTACAGGGTTAAGAGTAAAAGTTTCAATACGATAAAATAGTTTTTCATATTCAAAATTCAAACAAAAGTCAATCAGATAGATTTACTTACATAGTGTCATTATGGTAATGAGTATGAATCTGATGATATCATATCCAATATCAAATCTGATAAATACTTTTGTCAGTTTGAATACATGACAGAAAGACTTTAAATATATTTGATAAGGTGAATATGATCATAATTGAATTTATTCTCATTATGATAATTGTAATGTAATTTTTTGAATACTTTAAAACAATTTTAATGTCTGGTAAAATTATATGTTTTCTATAAAAACATTGTAAAAATACTTTGGTTATAAAAGTATTAAATATTTTATAATTAAGAATGAGTTTTTAATTTTCAAAACAAAAGGAATGGAAAATTCAAAAATAGACTTTTGACTTAATAGATGAGTGGCTAAATCCATAGGGGGGTAGAATTCAGTTGAAAGGGGTGAGTACCACATGATTTAATTTTGTATTCACTAATTTGATAACCTAATTCTATTTGTGTTACATTACGATTAACATTCAATATTATTTACTATTAAAATATTAAACAAATATTTTCATAATGAATAAACCCCAGCACAGTGGAGATGATTGATCCATGAATAGTGGATTGGATTATTATCCTGAACTGTAATCAACCAAATGCATTATAGTTCTTCTAAATTTTTCAGATCAAGATTGTCAGGATGCTAGGGTAGTTTCAATAATAATTAACCAAATTATCATTGAATATAAATAAATTATTATGCAGTTGTTTAATTTTATTATTTTGATAATGGAGTGGAATTAATCATATTTTCAAACCACCCTTATAAATGGGTTACCCTCTCTTCTATTTTTTGTTCATTTTCATTTTTTTAGTAATTCAATTCAAACAAATTTGGGAAAACAAAAAATTTGGGTGAAATTTATCTCTGTGCTTCCCAACCCTTTGTGGGATCAACCCTATACTTCCATTATTCTATGATCCCATACCTAATTTTATTTTTTTCTGTTTTTTTTAATGGTAAAGTCATCATTGTTGAAAAATTAGGGATAATTTGGAGGAAAACATTTCATTATGGGAAGTTGCAGAAACTTCACAAAGTAATTAAATGGAGACAACAGAAGCTAAAACTTCACAAAAGAAGAAAATATGATCAAGATTCGTGTATTGAAAGTGGAATTTATGTTATGAGATGTTTATGGCATGATTTCATAGCTCAAATTTGAATATTCAAGTAGAAAAAGATAAAAATGTGCTGGAAAATCATCATTCATGTCGTGAAACACATATTCATAATGTCAAAAGCTTTAGTGACTCATAGCATGAGAAGAAATTGAGAAAAATGAAGAAAGGGGGTGAGGCCCAAAAATATATGGTGTGACTCCCCCAGTCACACCATGAATGTTTGTGGAATTTGAAAAATAAAATTATTTTTGGTCACCGAACAATTCACTATGTGAATTTATGATTCACGATGTGTATCATCCACATCAAAAATTAGGAAGTATGTGTTTTTTAAAATTAATGGGGGTTTTAATGCCTATTTGAATCGATAACCTTGGTTGAAAATTATAATATTATAAATAGAGTATTTTGGCTAAAGGAAATGGATTAATATTAGAGAAGGAGTTCTCTATGTGGTGGTTACTACTAGGGTTCTGACCCAGAGACCATTCTCTATCATTAGGATTTTCTTTCCTTTTTTTCATTTTCTAGGTAATTTTTAATTTTTGTATGTTTTCAATTCATTTTCTTTCTTCTAATAATTCTTTTATTTTATCTCTTCTATTTATTTCTTAATTTTTTTATTTTTTCAATTTCTTTCCTCCATTCTCTCTTTTTTTATTCTCTATTCTACAGATTTTAGTTTATTTGTTTTTGGTGATCACCCGATGATGAGTGGTTAAATCTGGTTGAAAGGGGTGTATACAATGTGATTTAATTTTTTCCTCGCTCATTTAATAACCTAATTGAATTTCTATTGTGTTGTGATTAACAATAAATATTATTTATTATAAAAATATTGAATAAATATTTTAATAATGAATGAACCCCAGTATAACAGAGATGATTAATTCATGAATAATGGATTAGATTATTCTCTTTCACTACAATCAACCAAATGTTTTCTAGTTATTTCATATTTTCATATCAAGAGGGTTAGGATTCTAGGGTAGTTACAATAATAATTTTCTGAATTATCATTGAATACAAATAAATGATTATGAAACTATTTAATTTGATTATTTTATTAGTTGAGTGAAATTAATCTAATTTGAACAACCACCCCTAGAAACTGGTTTTCCTCTATTCTATTTTTTTCATTTGAATTTATTTATTTATTAATTTTCTTAATTAATTTAGTAATTCAATTAAAGAAATTTGGATGACTTAACATTTGGTAAAAAATTATCATTATGCTTTTTTGTTCTCTTTGAGATCGACCATGTTCTTCTATCATTCTATATCTTGATAGTTAGTGTGGTTTGAGAGCATTATAAATTTATAAATTGGTACCAACTTGGAGAAATTAATGATTCCTTCTGGGCATGATAATTTTTGGCACCGTTGTCAAGGATCAGTGGAAGGTAGTAAACAACTCGAGACTGATTTCTTAGGTTAAGGAATTTTCTTATCTCATTTATGTTTTCTCATATTATTTTAGTCTTTTATTTTCATTTTTATTTTTCTATTTTACACACTTGATAGTTAGTGGTATTTTGTAGGATGTATTATCAGACAAATTATTTTTATACCCCACCACCATCGCATTACAATGTCTATCAGGAGGATTCTACTACATGGGTGGAACCTGATTTTCAAGTGTGTTCATAGAAATTAGATGGTTGGAATGATTCATATTCTTATAGATATGATGAATTATAGCACAAATAGTGGGATGAAACCTACCACCATCTTTCTAGAGGATACCCCAATCTTCAAGGATTCCAAGGTGACTACTGGGTTGAAAAGTATAATAAATAAGACCCTTACTTTCAAAAACCTATTAAGTACAATTCATAATATGAAATAACTAAATTTCCAATGAAGTACATTGAAGTGTTGGATAATATGATGGAAAATCATGAGGCTTATCTCAAAGAACAAGGAGAATTGACCACTCATCTTTCCCAAATTATTTCAAATTTAAATTTCCTTATAAGTAATTTTCTGATGATTTCTAATATATGGGTAAAAGGGTTACAATAAGAATAATAATAATAAGTGGTTGAGGAAGTTAAAGTTATTGAAACAAAAAAGGAAGAAAAATTGGAGGAGGGAAATAATGAAGTGAATTTGGAGTAGGTTATAATTTCTCAAAATGATAAATCTTTGACTCCTATAGAAATAGAGAGTGAACCTTAAGCATCACTCTTATGCTTACAAAAAGAAGAAGAAGATATAAATATCCCCCTCTAATGATTACAAAAATAATAAGAGTAAAACATGATGTATCTCATTGATTGGATGATAGAGGATAAATATGAGTAAGAGGTTGAAGTGGTAAAAGCCATAGAATTGAAGAAAGACAATGCACAAATACACTTTAAACTGAATGACATTATTGAAGAGGAAAAAGAATGGGACTCCCTGCTAAACTTATAAGAAGATATATATAATACCATTAATGATATCATTTAGGAAATAATGCAGGAGAGGAAGAATCTATTTAGCACTGAGATAAAGACCAAATTTGAAGATGTAGAGGAGGAAGACGCTACAAAAAATGAATTGGAAAAGGAAGAAACTGTGGTGAAAGAGATGAACTATAAAATCTGATCAGATTTCGATTTCTGAATATTTTCTTTAAGTTTATCCTCAATATGAAACCCACCATAAGAACCATTCAATAATAACCATTGGAGGATAAAGATTACATTTACACCGGATTAGTGGAATTTCATGTTAGTTTTACAACTGAACCGATTAAATTTATTTCATTATCCAATTACATGATGCACATGTATGTTCTAGATGCATACCTTAAAGAATCACTACTAGGAGGCAAAAAATATTTTTAAATTTATTTCTAGGAATTAGTTTTATTTTATTATAAAAATTTAATAACTCTCTTTATGGTCGATTCCTTTATCTTTTTGAGCTAAAATTGTTTTGAATCTTGTACTTTCATGTGTTTGATTTTGATTTTTCAGGTTCAAAGAAAGAAGCTAAAACTGAGAGGATGAAAAAAGGGAAAAAAGAATAGTGGATAGACTTCGTGTAAGGGGAGTACTATTTTTACGTTTTTACATTTTTGCATCCCTAGTTTTTCTCATCACATGATTTTGTAAAATAAGCTAAAATGTGAATTAACTTAAATAAATTAGATTCTCCCATGATACTTGAATTATTTTTTCTTTTACTTATTGATCTAAGAGACATCACCACTTAGGATAAGTATTTTAACATGTTGAAAATTTTGAAATATCATGCCCATAAATATTAATGATATAGGTGGACATTTTAAAATTCATATTCTTACTTCAACTTTGAGTTTCTTAAAAATGATTGGTAATATGATTTCTTTTTTTGATTTTTATTCCTAGAAATTTCTTTTGAGTAAACTAATTATTTATGTTCATTCCAAGACATAATTATATTTTTATATGTTCTCATTCCTAAGAGGATTATAGACCTACTTTTTTCTTATTATTTTCTATGCATATTTCTTGATTGATACTTAGGGCATGTAAACCTATTATAACTTGCATTAATATTTTTTTCAAATCCATGAATTAATAGATTCACTTTTAAATTGATTGAGGCATTTTATTTATGAGCCCATTTATCCTGAGACATACATTTTTTGATCCTACATAACCCATAGATGTTGTGGATGACCTTTTTGGGAAGAGCCATGTTACAAGCCTTTATTTTCCTTTACTACCTAACTCTTTGTATATTGAATGATATTTAATTAAATGAGTGTGGGGGAGGGATTTTTTATAGAGGAAGGGGATTCAATTTATTGTAAAAATAAAAAAAAAACTGGGTGTGTTTTGATTAGGATGTTTGGAAAAAGGTTTATGTTATCTTTCATTGTACTTTTATTATTTACCCCTCTTGAAAAAAATATAAACAATTAATAAAAAAATCTAAAAAAATGGATTGATTTTTGGAGGGTCAAAAATCACCATTTACTTTACCAATGATTTTTATAATTTGGGGTTGGGTGGTGGATTTGATACTTGTCTAAGATCAACTTTTGAAAAAAAAATTGATAAATTAGTTTCAAAAAAATGAAAAAATTAAAAAATTAAAAAAAAATCTTCATTCATTATTCTTACATGCATAATGACCTTACTTTGAGCTTGGGAAGTGGGTTTTGTCACTTTGAAGGGGATATTTCATTAAAATTTACTTTTGAATATTATGTATTATGATTTAGATTTTTCCCCCTCTTTAAGCCTTACTTGATTTTCAACATCAATACCTACCTACCCTCAGTCTCAGAGTCATTTGATCCTTAATGTTAATCCCTCATGATTTATTATGATATTTTTATTTATAATGTGGATAAAGTAGATTCAATGAAATACTATGATTAGGATCATGTACTTGAGGTATGATCATAACCCTATTTAATTATTACCTTGAGTGATGAGAGAAAAAAAATCATGGTGAGGTAAATCATTAATAGCATGGATGGTGACGAGAGGTTGAAATCTGTAAGTAAAATGGAGAAATGTATTGATTTGAAAATTATAGATGAAGAATGATTTTTGAATTATTTATTGGGTATTTTTTATCTATTAAAATCTTTTGTTATAATTTTTATTTATGAACATGATATTTGAAAATTCCATTATTGATTTATGGACCCTTTGTTCTTCTGATGCTAAGATTTTTCTTGAGGATGAGAAAAAGTTTGAGTGTGGAGGAATTTGATATATCTAATTTTCATATGTATTTTCATGGTATTTAATATGTGTTTTCATTGAATATTGATTGATTTAATATGAGATGCATGCCTAATTTTATTATTTTCTGTGTCTTTATCGAAGAGTCGGTATTTTTGAAAAAACATGAATAATTTGAAGGAAAATATTGCATTGTGGGAAGTTTCAAACACTTCATGAAGTGATTAAATAGAGACAAAAAGAAGTAAAAATGATCGAGATACATATCGTGAGAGGAGAATTTATGTTGTGATATGTTCATGTCATGATTTCACGGCTCAGAATTAAATATTCTATTAAAAAAGGGAAAATACACTAGAATACCACCATTCATGTCATTATACACATATCCACCATGTGAAGAGCTTTGAAGACTCATGACGTGAGAAGAAATGGATAAAAATGAACAAAGGGGGTGAGGCCTGAAAATTCACTATGTGACACCCCCAGCCACACCGTGAAAGTTGGAATGTAAAAAAAATATTTTTAGCCACCGACCAATTCACCATGTGAATTTATGATTCATGACGTGAATCGGTCACATAAACAGTTACGAAGTATGATTTTTTTCCATTAATAGGGATTTTAATGCCTATTTTACCTAGGAACCTTGGGTGTTTCATGATGGATTATAAATGGAGTATTTTGGCCAAAGGAAATGGATCGATCTTAGAGTAGGAGTTCTCCACCGGGAGGTCACTGCTAGGGTCTCGACTTGGGGACCGTTTTCCATAGTTAGGATTTTCTTTCTTGATCTTTTGTGTTTTTCTTTTCTATGTAATTCTGAATTTTTGTATGTTGTAAATTCATTTTCTTTCTAGAAATCATTATTTTCCTCTCTCTTCTATGTATTTCTGAATTTTTTATGTTTTCAATTTCTATCCTCCAATATCACTTATATATTCTCTCTTTTGTAGATTGTATTTTATTTTTCATTGGCAACCACCCGGTGATGAGTGGCTAAATTCGTATGGGAGAGTGGATCCAGCTGAAATGGGTGTGTAACACATGATTTAATTTTTCTTTGCTCATTCGATAACCCAATTCTATTTTTTTTTGCACTGTGATTAACATTCAATATTATTTTTTATTAAAATATTGAATAAATCTTATAATGATGAATAAACCCCAACACAACAGAGATGATTCATCTATGAACTGTGGATTGAATTATTCTACTACAATGAAATCAACCAAATGAATTCTAGTTATTTTTGGATTTTTTGGGTCAAGAGGGTCGGTTGATAGGGTAGTTTCAATAATAATTGACCAAATTATCATTGAATACAAGTAAATGACTGTGCAGCTTTTTAATCTGATTATTTTTCTAGTTGAGTGGAATTAATATAATTTGAACAACCTTCCCTAGAAACTGGTTCCCCTCTCTTCTTTTTTTTTTAATTTTCATTTTTTTTATTTTAGTTTGTATAATGAATCTAGTAATTTAATTCAAGAAAATGGGATGACTTAATATTTGTTCAAAATTTATCATTGTGATTCCATGTTCTCTATGTGATCGACCTCGTACTTCATCTATTCTACATCTTAGTAGTTAGTGTGGTCCGGAAACATTATAAATTTCTAAATCGATACCGACCCGAAGGAATTAATGATGTCTTCTAGGCGTACCATACTTAATGTCAATGACTCCATGTCACTGATGAACATGAAACCCTTGAGCAGTAACAAACCAAATAAATTTGTTACATAATTTTATCCCAAATAAGATAATTCAATTATTTCATCTAGTATGTCATAAAAGTCCATTTCACTTTCTCTGTGATGGATTCCTTTTTAAAAAAACATTATTGTTCATTCATTTTTTTGACTCAACATATATGCTTGTATGAAATAGAAATCCATTAACCGTATAAGCATTATAATTTTTACCAATTCAAATGGAGGTAAACTTAGTGCTCAAAATCGACTATCAATTCTTTTTCCATGTTTTGATACCCAAAAAAGTTTAAATTAATTATTATTATACTATGATCATAAAAAAATCACTTACTAATCTTGGAAACAAGAGCACAAAATTATATTGTCGATGTTCTTTAAGAGAGACTGAGGTAATTTATTTGAATTTGTTTATATAATCATCATATAATCTTTAAAAATAATAATAACGGTTTTCTTTTTGATAAAATTAGGGGAAAATAACATTTTCATTTACTATATGAATCGTGTACTTTATTCACTATTGAAACGAATATATGTATGAGTTCTGTATTATTCGTTATTTGAAAACGATCAATCATGTTCACCACCAAAACCAAGCCCAATCTAATTAAATAGTGATAATTGATTGTTTGTGCCATCGTTATCATTTCCCTCATTGTGACCCATTTTATTATATTTTGATGAATATTTAGATTGAAAATAATAAGAACGTAAATTTGAAATTTTCTCCTGCAAGTACACTTATGCAATTGGCCCTTCAATTGTTGCTTTGTTAAATGTTTTTTCTTCAATTTTTGCATACGTTTCTCAAATGGGTGCATCTATAGAAATAATAGTGGCACTCCATATTTTCCTTTATATAGGAAATGTAATACTAAATGTTTCATTGAATGAAAGGTCAGTGGAAATATTTTTTCTAATTTACATAAACTTATAACAATATCATCTTGCGGCTCATTCAATGTATCATAGTTTAATGGTGCAACACAAATGTCTCAAAAAAATATGATATTTCAGTAAACACATACCAATTTGATAAATTCAACAACTCTCTAAGATCAATAAGCAGAAATTTTTTCCATTTTGACATGAAAATAATTTCTTTTTAACCTAATAATATGACCATTTCTGACACAATATTATAAATTGGAATCATAGATATCTAGTAATCTCAAATGTGCAACCCACTAACTGAATAATAGAATATTTTCTTTAAAAAGCGAATAAGATGCTTTTAGCTCCATTAAATTTTGTGACCTATCATTTTCAAATGACACAAGTTCATAATGCCAGTAAATTTGGGCAATATCTAACCATGTCTTTACAGTATCTTCAGTCTTTTCGGTCTGTCTAACAAAGTATAGAATATGTTATCAAAACAGTTCTTCTCAATATGCATTACATCTAGCATGTGGCAGACCAACAAATCATATCTTAAAAAATACTTTTCTTTATCCAATTTTGATCTATTCTGAAACCATTAATTTTTTATTGGTTTATAGATTGTCTAAAAGTAATAGGAGGTAATGAAGAGATAATATTTTTCACCTAAATACTTAGGAGCACTACTGAAGGTCCATCTCTTTCAATTCTACCGTTTATAAAATTATTTATAGTTCTTCAAAAAGGATGATCGACAGGAAGAAATCTTCGATGAAAACTAAAAAAACAAGGTTTTATTTCATTGACAGGTATAAATGCTTTACTGCCACCCATACAATACAGATAGGATTTAGGACAATGTGTACTCTATCTAGATAAAATACCAAACACGGGAAAATCACTTATTTTCCACAACAATGTTGATCTTAGTGTAAAATTCCAGAGTACATCAATATCATATTTAGTTATCATTACTCCATAATAAATTTAGCTTATCAATCAATGGTTTCAAATAAATATCAATATTCTTCTTTGAATGACTTAGAACTAAAAAAGAGTTGAATAACCTTGAATTAATAACACCAAATTGATATATGGTTCATTCATCAACATCCAGGAAGGTAAGTTATATGGAGTAATGAAAACAAGCCGAAAAGAATATTGACCACTGCAACTACCAAATGGACAAAACTCATCTTTAGAAAGGCATAGATATACATTAGGAGGTTCTGAAGAAAAATAGCAATGAAAATAATCAAGATGTTTCCATAAATCATCATCACAAGAATGATTTAAGCTTCTATTTACAAAAATATTGGATCGATGTCATGTCATGAATGAAGCTATGTTGTGAGGCAGAAACAGATGTTGCAATATAGGTGTAATCGGAAGATAACTCAACTATTTTATAAGAACAAGTCCATATTTTTCATGTTGAGTCTTTTTATACCTCGATTATCCGCATATTGGTTAATTAACTAAAGATTCATAATCATTATAATATAAGATGCAATTATTTGGACCAAAATTTGTTGGCAGTGTATTTCCCTTAGGAAACAAAGTTTTAACCAAACAAAATATTTGATTGAAACAACTATTCAACATTCCAAAATCTAATTTAATAATCATAAATTTGGTAATAGCTTCTAATTTTCTTATCTTGCATCCAAGATAAAAGGTCTCCTTGATATATTTTGAATAATTTATAAAATTAAGATAGTTTAAATTGAGAATTTGAATCAACATTCTAAATTTCTATTTCTTGAAAAGACGGGTCAACAATCCCGTGTATTTAATTTTGAAATTTTGATGGACCGGGAACCAAAAAATTTGAATTTTCCTCTGAATTAACTTCACCGTGTTGATACAAAAAAAACATAATATTCCCAAAAACCAAAATATAATAAATGAACTTCAACAATTTCAAACATTTCAAATCTCTAGAGATCACATTTCTTAAAAGGACGCTTAATCGTCCTCTTTGAAAAAAATTCTATATTTGATGATGCAAATGAAATAAACGCTTCAACACCCTCAATAAAGACATGATTTATACCAAAACCATGTAGATTTTTTAATGAGTTGTCCAATCATGATCTTGTAATAAAAACTATTTCTTATTTCCCCTATCCAAAAGTTTTTAAAAAATAACAGTAATTTGTTTATAATAAAAAATTGTTACTAACTTTTTAAAATGAATGTTCAATTTTAAATAATTTTATTGTTTTTAGTAGTTTGCAATAGTTAATAATTTACTAATTATTATTCTTATTTGTATTATAGCTAACTTATACTATTTTTTATTATTATCTATTTTTAAAAGAAATTTTAATAATTTAATAATTTTAAAAAATTAATAATTTATTATTTTATGAATTTTGGCCATTTTTTATTAATTTAATATAGTTTTTATAAATTTTTATATTATTTATAATTTAGTAATTATTAGTTTTATTATAATCATAGTAATTTTTTATTACTTTTAAATTTTTAAAATAACTTTTAATATTTTAATTATTTTTCAAATTTTTAAGATTTTATTATTTTACTAATTTTTATAATTATAGTTATTTATTTATAAAGTTCACTATTTATTATTCCATAATAATAATTTTATTTTTCATAAATACGTAAATTAGCTTTTAATTTTTGCATGTTATATTTGTAGTTAGAGGTGCTCGAGTGGTAAACATCTTATCATCTTGCATCAGAGACTTGGGTTCAATTCCAGGTGGGGGATTATTTATGAAGTTATTGTAGCAGGTATTGCCCCAATACTATAGCAAGTACTGTAGCAGGTGATATAGTGGTACTGTAGTAGCGGAACTATTTCGCTGAATTGGACTTTCGGGTCACATTATCGGGTCATAGGGCTTTCAGGTCATCAATGACCTTCGAGTCAGATGGTCTTTGAGCCACCATTTGTGGACGGTAGGTGACATGACGAAACCTGAAAAAATAGTTCGGCACAACAAACAGGCGGTGCAACATGGTGGCACGCAAGCATCACCGGGTGAGCAGCCTCAAAAGAGGGATGGGCGTGCTAACGCCTATCAACCAGCCACCCGTCCACATGGATTTCTGATGTGGGACAAATGGGAACCCTACTAGTGACTTTCAAGTCGTGGGACCGGTTATATGACGTGACACTACAGGCAGGCGATGCAGCGAGGTGTCACGCAAGGCATCGCTGTGTGGATGGCTCATAAGAGAGATAAGTGCGCTGACAACTTTCATCCAACCCTCTTGCCCACACAATTGTTACAATTAGAGTGTCTTGTCATGGTGCGTTGGAGGGTAGCACGTTACATCAATTCTTGGCAAGGGGTAACGCAAAATTCAGACCAGTGACACGGTTTAACGACTACAAGGAGGGCGACAAGGTGTTCAACTAGTGACATGACATAATGCAGGCTACTCTACGAGTCTTCAGGTCACATGTTGTGTTATTGGACCACTAGGTCTTTGGATCATTGGGTCTTCAGGTCATCATCTGTAATAAAATAGGTTTGATGGGTGTTTGTCATTTCTTATTGGGAGATATGAGGCTTGACCAACTGGGTGTCTGGGTGTGTACGTTTGGTTGTTTGTAATCCCCTCTACCAATAAAAATTATTAATTTTAAAAAATATGTTATACTTATCACTATCCTTGTAAATTATTTTACTGATATTAAGTTATAATTTTTAATATTTTTAGTACACTGCCAATTTTTAATAATTTATTAAAATGTTTATTTTTTATTATAATTTTTTTATTTTACTAATTTTCACCATTTTTATTAATTTAACATAGTATTTATCATTTCTTATTTTATTTATAATTTACTAATTGTTATTTTTATTACAATTATAATATTTTTTACTATATTTTAATTTTTTATAAACAATATTTTAATTATTTTACAAATTTTAATATTTTATTAATTTTTAAAATTATAGTTATATGTTTATAACATTCATTGTTTTTTATTTTATAATAAGAAGTTATTTTTAATAGATGCAAAAATTAATTTTAATTTTTTTATTTTATATTATATAATTAATTCTAAAGATTATATTATATTTACTATAATCATAGTAAATCATTTTACTAATTTTAAGTAATAATTTTTCTTATTTGTGTTATTTTAATAATTTTTAAAAAATTCAATATAACTTTTTTATTGATTAAATTTTTTTATTTTACAGTTTTTTGTAATTATAGTAAATTATTTATAAAGTTCACTATTTATTATATTATAATAATAATTTTATTTTTCATAAATACATGAATTAATTTTCATTTTTTTATATTATATAATTAATTTTAAAAATTATATTATATTGACTATAATCATAGTAAACTATTTTACTATTTTTAAGCAATAATTTTTATTTTCATATTATGTTAATAATTTTTAATTAAACGACTAAGAAATTAAAAATAAATAAAAACACACTAATTAGCCGAATTAAAACAAACCATTATTTCAATAAACAATTAAAAACATACAACAACAAAATAACTAATTAATAAAATGTTTAAACAAATACCTTCTGGATTTGAATCCGAAGGTTTAGATCTAGATGAGGGAATTTCAATCTTGATCCCAAACTCTCGGTAAAAAAAAGAGTAAAATGAGGTTGAAGTTGAGGGGGGTGTGCGCAACTATTTTCAAAATGCTAATAAAAAGTAAAGTTTAAGTATAATTGTATTATCCATCGGGGACTTATTTACGACAGACATCTGTGACGAAAAGCATTAGTTATGATGGGTTGTTACGATGGATATCCATCGCAAATAATAACCGTCATTTTTAATGGAAAGCATGAGACTCCCTTATACAGCTCTTCAATTTCTCAAAATCATTATATTTAAAAACTGAGGCCGAAGCCTCAATTTATTTAGAAAAGGAAATAGATTACATAGAAAAACAGACAATATACAATGCAAAGATGTACTCGGCGAAACTCAAACTCGAAACCTCATCAAAACCCACAGAGGCGGCCACCAGGCGGCCACCATTAAGTTGCAGGGGATTCAAAAACATTACATTTAACACATCAAGGATTCAAGTGGTGCTGGTGTTCAATAATGGTTTTCCCTTGCAACAAGAATCAATCACATACCCAATTAACCACTCCAAAGCATGCCTTCAAAAACAATATCACAGTATCCTCAAAATCTGCACCTCAAACACCAAAGGCTCATTCGCATGCGACATGAGGCTGTGACGGGGCCCAAACTGCAACCACAGAAAAACACATTTTTAACACAACTGAAAGCCAAACCTATATGAAATATCGAAGAAAAAGGAAGAAGGCAAAACCTCATGTGGGATCGGTTTCAAGTTTTCGCTAGTATAACCAGCAGTTGGAGGGATCAGTGCCCTTCTTTTCCCTGAAAAATCAGAAAATTCTGAGGAACCGATCATAACCAATTAGCAATTAGCAAGACAGTATAGTCGGGTAGAAAGGCATCGACCTCCAGGCCTCATGCCAATTAGCACCTCTTCCAGACCATTGATTATCTGTAGGTGTCACGTGAATCATCAGAAAACAAAGCTAAAAGGTCAGCCTCATGTTAATGGGAGCAAAGAAAGATGGGCCATTATCCCCTGAATGGTTCATGTTTTAGAATGCCAACTGAGCGATCACATAACCTGCTTCCCATCCAAAGGAAGAATCACGGGTGTGCTTTCTCCACTAAATTGATCCACCGTGCTGTATCAAATCAAAAACAATACAAAAGTGATCTGCAAATTAGCCACCGGAATTCAAAATGAGTGGTCCTTTGACTGGCTGATAAAAAGCTTTGGACACATGAAATGCATAAAGCATGAACCCAGTATATGAAGTACCTGTGAACAAAGTATCCATTTGAGCGCCGGCATACGTAATTTACCTCAACCAGATCTCCCTCATGAGCTTCCATCCCTTCACCTTCAATGATATCTTGAGAAAGAAACTGAGAAATAAGTATAAATCCACCAAGAGCCCATTTGTTTGGTCTTTTGAAATGAAAAAGCACCTTTCCTCTCTCTTAAGACTCTAAAATGTTTGTTGAAGATTTTTGAGAAAATCAGAATCTAAAAAAACAATTTTTTTCAAAAGCTGCAATGATTAGTTTTTTTATTATTAAAAAGTTCGCAGCATGAAATCAGTTTCTTTGAAAAAACACAAGATCGGTTATTTTTAAAGCTAAAACAAACGAGCCCAGATAATGCATGGCACAACCACCATGTTGATCGCATGAGATACTCCTCTATGTTGACCTTTTAAGATTTCAAGGCACAAATGAAAAAACAGAGGTAAACCATGATGAACTTCCAAATTCCCACATCAAGCAATATTAAAAGAAATCACCTTGAATTATCACTCCACTGGCAAGGTTTTGAGTCCTGGGCTTGAAATCCCAAAACAATAAATATGAAACTGTAAGAAGAAAGATGAATACAAGAAAGTTAAAAAAAAAAAACATGAAACATCTTACCGATTAACTGCTCCAACAAGCACTTGCACAGCCTGGATGGGATAGACAAATGACAGCATGGGGCTGAAGCCAAAAAACTTCAACATCAACCTCCTTGGCATTTCCTTTGCTGCGACAGCATGAAATGCTTCACACGAATTCCTAGTCATCATAGTCCTAGGTTGCTCATCATCAGTTTCAAGGAACGTGGAAACAGACACACACACCTATGAATAAAAGAAACCAAACCACAACAAAATGGACAATATAAACAGTACAAACGTCATAGGGATATTACTCAGCATCCATTTTGCATCATCGCATTTTGGATTACAATCCGTCCTTCGTAATTTCAAGTACGCACGCTGTGCTAAAACTATCAGCCGCATTTCCTCAGAAAAGTCTGGGCATCTCAGCATGGAATTTAGGGCATCGCAAAGAAGCAGTCCATGTACGTCGTTAGTGAGAAGTAAAGTTGCAGCTATTTTTCCTTCGATCCAGTTATATAAATGAGGATTTTATGAAACGGTGCAAATTAATCACAAGGAATTCGGACGCAGAAAAACTTTTGCATCACGATGATAGGAATGAGAACAAGATGAACCGCACAGGCAATTCCTACCTTCGAGAATCGTATGCACATGAAAATTTGAGTGCGCGTGGAAAGGAAGAAGTCATCGTCCTCAAAATTGCCGCTAAATACACAAGATTCTATATATGAAAAACACGACGACTCACTGAGGTCTGGGAATTTGGAGGGCAGTATCCGCCCCCGAAGGGATAGGCCACCGATGTTTAACGGTGTGTGGGGTGGAGATAATTGATTAAAATAAAAAGTAATAATTTGTTGTGGATTCGTGATTTGAATCGTGAAAGATTTTAAAACCGAAAATGTTAGAACCATTATAAGCTCCACACTTTGTTGATGAAAATTAATACCGAATATTCATACGGTGAACAATAATATTGATACAATGTAATAGTGGACATAATGTATAGAGGGTCAAAAGTCATCATCATTTCGTTAACATATCATCACAATATATATATAGAGTATATGAGATTTGATCCAACGTTTGAGATTAATCTCTATAATATTTAATCCAACAACTGAAATTTTAAAGATTGGAAAATATGAAAGGTTGAGCCATGTGAAGGGTTATATTGAGAACAAATGAGTCATCATCATTATCACCATTATGACATCCACACATTAATATTTCATAACACTCTCCATTGAATGTCATAATTTCATGAAATCTTATATATTATTCACTTTAAAAAAATATTGTGGGGAAAATAAGTAAAGTCAAAGTAATTGAATTTGATGTCATGTTGCCTTATTAAAAACTTTACCTCGAAAACCAATTGGGGAAAAACTTGATGAAGGGAAAACAAGTACAACATTCCCAACTCCCTCTGATTATATCATTTAATTGTGTTTTCATGACATCAATTAATATTATTATTTAATTATGTCTTTGAGACATGAGAGGAAGACCATAGGTAATAATGAATGGTCTCATTGAAAATTATGACTCACGGGGAAGACCGATATTTGTCATTAATTACAAATATCCATAATAATTTATAACTCTCTTGGATATCTGTTATGATGTATGATTGTTTCATTAAAAATATCACCAAGGAAAAACTCCTCAGGGGAAAACCCTTGATTAGGGAAAAAGAGTGCAACAACATCAAGTTCTCATATTGTTGCCCCGTTAAAAACCTTATTAAGAAAACACAATGAGAAAAAAAATAACAAGGGAAAAGAGTACAACAATTATATCTCACTCTCAAAATGGTCATCACTGCATCATTTAACTCAAAGAATATCCATGATAAATTCATAACAAAAACATTCAGTTTTGAATTTTGGAATAATTTATACCATTTAGATTTCAATGATAGGGAAGAATATTATCTTGCACCGTAATACGATTTATTGTTATTTGTAAGGTACATATGCACATGTACATGTATATCCTTTAGGAATAAATAAAATGTGCATTTATATTTAATCCTTTTTGGATAAGTAAGTTCTTCATCAACCCATCGTATATGAAATATATCACTTTTGGAAGCAAGAGATTTAATAGTTAAGGGTATTTTCATGAATATGTAAAATCATCCCAAAATGTATGATTTCATCTTTTAGATGATTAATTCAAAATACATGGATATTCTTTGTAATTATAGCATCGAACATGGCGATGATTTTGTAAACTCTTCAGGAGTTTTGATGTTACCCAAAACATATAGATCAATTAAAAACACCAATTTATACAAACCATGTGATGATAGGATCAATTGTACATTCTTCCTTATATATACATATATCTTAAGACTGATACATGAAATATGCTTTAGGCATTTTGAACCCTTTAAGGATGATAGTTATCATATAAATAAACAATGACAACATTAGTTGTACATAATCCAAATTTCCAAATTTACGAGGAATAATATTTTTTACAATAAGATCATCTATATTCAATAGTCTTGGTTGTTTGGACAATCAATCCAAAACTTCGTATGTTGAAAATTTCATAAGTTCCTTCAATGCTTTTGGCCAATTATTTTGATGTTGACATCTAATTAAATCCATTGTCATTGGTGAGTTCTGAAAGAATTTAAAATTTCAAATATATTGTCAAAAACATCAAATGAGATCTTATAATTTTTCTAGCACCAGTGTCACTTCAGGGACAATATCTAAAAAGATATAATGTTGTCGATATATTCATTTTTCTCTTCAAGGGAAAATATATTTATTTATTTCTACTTACGATGAACAATAAGTTTACATATTCAGTTCAACCACGCTTTTGGTGTGTATAATCAGACTATTGATTTTTAACACTTTATATTCATGTAAGTGTTGTGAGAATCTTGTCAGTGGTTCTGAAGGACCATTTTTTATATTGTATGTGATGCTCAATATTTATTTTAATCAACATGGATAACATGCAATGTATACTCACCAGCAGCTAATAACACACATTACGATTTAGTATATGCATATTTCATATAGTATTTATGAAGGATTCAGACACAACAGAAGTGATAAATGAGGTATGCCCAACTCAACATTTTATCGTAATTGATGATTAATCTGAGATGTACATTGATGATAAACACTAAGACAAGTGAGATTGACTCAAATATTAATTGATGTGAGAATGCCGAAACCAAAATGTAGGATAATCACATAATGATTTATAATTAATTTAGTCAATTGAAGAATTACCTTGTGATGAATTCTTTCTCCGTTGATGAATTTGACAACATCTCTATGTTGTACTATCATTTCATTGTAATAATCAAGTGTATATTCCCTCTAGCAATGATCTACATGTGTTCCATGAACCTCCAAACATCACTGTAGGAATCTCTGAGTGTTAACACGGTAGATCCTAACGCTTGTGTCATTCATCTTTGATCACCTTGAGAATCACTTCAAGAATGATTCTCTTGGATCTCTTTAGAATCAATAATGATGGCGGAGGAGGATCAATCTCCATCCTTGAGAGCATTCTTAGAGATGGAACTCTCTAGTGCTTTGAGAGAATTGCCAGAATGTTTTTATGCATAACCAAACAAAAATTAACCCTTGTTAGAAATAATATAATTAGGTTTAAATAATGCTAGGGTTAGAAAATAATAATTTCACATGCACCCTTATCATTTCTTTAATTCCTATGGAACCCCATGTCTATAATAATAATAATAATATTATTATTTCTTGACATGCACAAAACTAGAGAATTAATTAAATATTATTTATTCAAATAATATTTAATATATATTATTTATCACCAGACTATTAAACTTGGTCCATCATTCTTCCAAAATATTTATCAGACCTTGAATAATGACTATTTATTTAATAAAAAAATATCACTACAGTATTTTCTAATAAATAAATAAATATTATATTCACTAAATAATAAATAAATATTTATTAAATATTCTGTTCATAAATTATTCTCTCAAATAAGCAGTGACCGAATATACGTGATCAAGAAAACATGAATAATTATTAAACCACACGCAAGAATAATATTTATTCAACATGTTAAATAATAAATAATAATAATATTTAACTGAGGTTCTGGATACGCATAATGTGTGATCCTCCAGGCATATTTCTCAGGGGCATGAGACGAAGTAGCCCAAAATCCAAGGTTAACATCTAATAACACGCCAAGTCACCCATAGAGAAAAAAAATTTAATGTCGTAATGACATAAAACTTTATGTGGATGCTTACTGTATAATATAATTCATTTATCATGATATCTCTAAACAAGCAGGATGCATACTAGTGTCATCAACCTATATGCTTAATGTCTTTTTCTTTGAATTTTTCATAATTGAACTTTCCCAAAAAACCCCATGACCATGTATTTATTTAGGCTGTATCATTTCCATAAAAGGGATTAATATATCAACTTCCATTAAAGAACAGAAGGAACAAATCCTTTCTCACATTATTCATTAATGAAATATTACATGTGATGCACCCAACATATCCCACTTCATCACGATCATATGTCATCATGTTTTCATCAATAAATCAAAGTACATGACTCATAATATCCATTAATAATAATCTTAAAATCAAAGCATCAATATATATTTCCGTAGATAGGAACATCTAATGACAAATATAAATATGGATTTCCTACTAACAGGTTTTGTTCTTATAATCTCCTACACTGGATATTAACAAAGGTGTATACCATGAAAAGGTGCCTCAAATTCCTATGAGTCTCCACTCCTAATAGATTATATCATCTGCATCCATCAAATGATCTCATCTGTCTATAAAACATATATTTAAGAATACTATCATGACACTTCTGGATTCTCATCATAGTAGGAAACTACAATGACCTTTTAGCACGACATGCACTCTTAGGATATTATCACATACCACATCACACAGAAGAACAATCATGATATGATTAGTAGTTTATTAATATTCAAAACAATGAATATAGGTAATCATAAAGTACACAAAAGTTGGTTCTAGGGTGCTAACTCTAATAGGCTCCCACTTTCACTAGATTCAACTACTAAAAACCTTCAATCCACTATCTCTCACATAATGATCATGCTTTTGTTGATATAATGCTTTAGACAAGGGGTCCTCTAAATTTTCTCCAGTGGGAACTTTTCTCACGGTAAATTCCCTTCTCTAATAAAAACCCCTCAAGAGGTGATACTTCTAGAGTATGTTCTTTGTCTGTTGGTGTGACCGTATCGTTTTTACAAGAGCCACCACTATAGTATTATTACAGTTTAATGTGATAGGGTATTCACTATTAGGTACCACATCAAGCTCCTGGAATTTTTTTTTATCCAAATGGATTATTTGGCTGCAACAGAAGTTGATATATACTTGGAATCCACTATAGAATTAGAGACAACTGGCTACTTTGAACTCTTCTAGCTCACAACTCTTTCGTTGAGACTGAAGACATATCCTTACTATATCTTTAGATCATTATGATCTTTTTGAAAAATAGAATTAGTATAACCCCTGATGACTAGCTCCTTGTCTCCTCAATTTACTAGGAACATATCCTTAGTTCTTCTCAGATACTTAAGGATAGCCTTAACAACAAACCAATGTTGTTCACCTATATCAGCTTGATATCTTCCTAACATGATCAATGAATAGGAAACATCATGTTTTTTATATAACATGACATGAATGATTGATCCTATCACCGAAGCGCATGAGATCTTACTCATTCTTTCTATCTCCCATCTTATCCAATGACACATTTTCTTAGAAAGATATATACCACATGACACTGGAACTAATATCCACTTGGATTGTTCCATACTAAATCTATTTAGTATTTGGTCAATGTATATACCTTGAATTAGTATAAGAATCCTCTTGGATCTATCATGAATGATCCAAATCCCTATAATGTAGTTTGCTTAACCTATGTCCTTTATAGAGAAACATTTATTTAACCAGTCCCTAATAAACTATAATAATGGTATGTCATTTTCAATAAGTAATATGTCATCAACATATAAAACTAGGATAACAACTATATTTACACTAAAATTCTTGTAAACATATGTATCACATTCATTCTTAATGAAACCAAATTCTTTTATAGATTCATCGAACTGATTGTTCCATGACCTGGATGCTTGCTTCAATCCATAAATGGATCTTTGTAACTTACATATCCTTTTTGCATCACCTAGAGTCACAAACCCTTTTTGTTATGTCATATAGGCATCTTCCTGAAGGTTCCTATTAAGGAAAACTATTTTGACATCCATATACCATATTTTATAGTCATGGTAAGATAATATAGAAAGTAGAAATCGGATGGATTTAAACATGGAAACTGGAGAAAAGGTTTCATCATAGTCAATTTCTTAACACTGTTTAAACTCTTTAGCCACCAACATTACTTTATAGGTACTTAATTTACCTTCCATGTACAATTTTCTCTTGAATACACATTTTCACCCAACAGGCTTTACATCAAATGACAGATTGAATAGAACCCAAACTTGCTTATGATATATGGAATCCATTTTAAAATTCATGGCTTCTTTCCATCTTGAAAATTTTGAGCTCTCTACTACACTTTTATAGGGTATAGGTTCACTATTTTCAACTAATAACGAGTGACCAACTTCAGTGATTAGAAAACCATGTCTCTTTGGTGCACCAACACAATACTTGTGTTTCAGGAACAACTTATTCCATGAAGACTTGTGAAATATTTTCCTATACCAAATATTGTGTATCTTGAGAATCAACTTCATCTAAGTCAATCTTTCTCCCACTATCCTTCTTTTGGATGTTATCCTTCTAAATAAATATGGATTTTCTGGAAACAATCACTTTCTTGTCTGAGGTTTATTATTGGTAGTGTCACCTTACTTCTTTAATATAACCTACAAAGATACTCTTTATGCCCAGTGGTTCTTGTTTGTTGCATGGGATGAACTTAACAAAATCCTCACAACCTCGTAGATATGTATGTAAACAAAGTATCTTTATAATTCATAACTCAAAGGAAATTCCATTTTTCTCTTTAGTTGGTACTCAGTTTAGTGTGTATGCTGTAGTTTTTAATGAATATCCCTAAAAGGATAATATAAGATCTATATGTCTCATCATCAACCTTAAAAAGTATATAAAGTTATGATTACATATTTTACTAACACCATTCCACTGTCGCGTGTGAGGTGGAGTGTTTTGAGAAATAATCCCAAACTCCCATTGAAAGTCAATAAACTCTTGGTTAAGATATTTATCACCTCAATTAGATCAAAGATTCTTTATCTTCTTTCCAAGTTGATTCTCTACTTAATTCTTGAATTATTTAAATTTCTTAAAGGACTCATACTTATACCTTATCATGTTGAAATAACCATATCTACTCAAGTCATCAGTAAAAGTTATAAAGTAAGAATACCCACCTCTAGATTCTATTTGAAATAGTCCACACACATCAGTGTGTACTAATTATAGAATATTTGTGGCTCCTTCACCCTATCTACTGAATTTTTGTTTGGTCATTTTTCCTTGTAAACAAGAATGAAATATTTTAAGTGGTTTTATCTCAAGAGTATGAATAACTATCTTTATAGAGATTTTTCATATGCTTCTTGTTAACATGACCAGGACGGTGATGCCACAACTGGGTGTTAAACATGATTCATTATCAATTGTAAATACTTGGTTTTTATAATCTAATACATAAAGTCTATTATTTAAATGTTTCATACCATAACATATATTTTCTTTATAAAATAAACAACTTTTATTTCCAAACATGGAAACAAAACTGTCTATATCATGGAAGGATAAAAAAATATGTTTTTGGTAATAGTCAGAAAATAATAAAAATCTTTTAAAACTAAGACCATTCCTATTAGAAAAGTAAGGTGGTAGTCTCTAATGGATAATGTAGCTAACCTTGCACTATTAGCACCCCATAAATCCACCTCTCCTCTAAAAATATTTCAAAATCAACTTGGTTCCTAAATTTGGATACATATGTGAGTACTATAAGATGTATCTAATACCCAATTTGTAGATATAGAAAGATTTCACTTGATAAATAACGAACCTTTAGCTTCCCCATGCTTATGGGTGCAGTTCCTCTTCTAGTGGCCTTGTTTGACACATGAAAAACATACTGCTTCCTTTTACTTTGACCAACTTTAGATCTTCCACTTCTTAGAAGGATGGTGATCAAGAGATTTAGACTTATTATGATTCTTGGACCCATTTTCCTTGTTCTTAATTTTCTTATCCACCATAAGGACCATGGGTTTTTCACACCCCATGCCCTTTTTAACTTGGATAATGAGAGTAATAAGTTATGAAAACTCTTCTTATTATTACTAATATTATAATTAACAATAAAATTAGATAAGGACTTTTGTAGTGAGGAAAATATGATATCTATGTACAAATCATATAGGAATTTAATTCCTAAGATGTCTAAGAATTCTATGTAGATAATAAGCTTAAATACATGAGGCATATCTGGAACCAGCTCTATAAGCTTGTATGTAAACAATGTATTTATAAAAAACCTGCTCTTTATTTCACATTAATACATGATTTCATAAATAATATTACACTTAATAAAACAAAAAATATTGATAAGTCTAGTGTCTTTTTAAATTAGGTACATTACATAAAAATTTAAAATAGGAAAAACTTCATCTTTATTGAAAACTTCTTTAACATGCTTGCGCTTAAAACTGCATGGGATAACCTGGGGACATACATTAGAAAGGGGTGAGATATAAAGCCTAGTAAGGGAATAAACATGTCATAAGGTAATACATGTTAGAAAATAGGAATATAAATGGAAAATAAAAGGAACATGAACAATAAGGCATGATATATCATGATAATCATAACATGAGAAATGTGGAAACAACATAAAACACTTCATCATAAACATAGGTCAAGGCTAACTTCCAAGATATCATAATGGAGAAAGTATCATAAAGGAATTAGGTTCAATACCCATCCAAACATGACCTCTCATGAGACTAAACATTACCCAATGCATTGGATCACTATATAATTTCAGGCACACCAGTCACTTTCATTTCATTCTCATGCTTAAGTGTGCCACATATATCATAAAACATGGATTCATTCATCATCATATTTTATTCCACAATCAAGGAGTGTGTAATACATAAATTTAAGTCCCAATTCAAAGAATTATAACTGTATAAAGGTGAATACCCTTGATAGGAAATGGGTATGGTATTCACTACACAATTGTTTTGGCATGGAAAATCATGGTGAAATTTCGACAGCATAATGACATCACCTAAAAAGTAATAAAATGGGTTGATGAGATAGAAATGAGTCTATCATAATTTTTACATGAAATGGGTAGTAATAGGGACATGTAAAGAAATATACCAACATTAGGAATTGGAAATATAAGGCATAAGATAATAAATAAACTTGAATAAATAAGAGAAGACGAGGATCACTTACTAAAATTTGGTATGGTAATGGGTGTACATAAAGGTTCATGAGAGGGATTAATGAGAGTTAAATGGGTATTCAATAATTTTGAAATCAAACATACAGTAAGGGGGTTGTAATAAAACATACCCAAACAACCACAAATTTAAACTAAGAAGTATAATATAAAAGATGTGCATGAATGGAAATGAGAAGAGAGAAATATATTACTTGAGTGTGTTACTCCAAATGCTTTGGATGAGATTATTGAGAGCTTGAGGGAACCTTGGGGGGACTATATAGTGGGGAGGGAAGAGTAAGGACATTCTCAAAGGAGTTTTAGTAAAGATAAATGGGATCTTGGGTGAGTTTATATTGGAAACGAGTGGGGATTTCTTTATTATTTCTCAAACATAGGTTTTGGACACTATATAATAAAATAACCAAAACCACAAACCTTCCCATGGTTTTTCCCATGGTTTCTACCAAATCGGAGTGGTTTTCATTATTTTATAAGGCCAAGGGCCGAAATTAATAAAATAATTCCCTTGCTTATATGGAGGTGAGTCATACTCTTAAACAAATGATTTTAAAACCTTAAAATATATTAATGGTTTTGGAGGATTCATAAAGGATTTATAAAATTAATAAAATAAACTTAAAATCACATTACTATAAAGGTAATACATATATTTGGCATTTTATCCTCTTTATAGTATTTATTACATCACTTTTGGGTCATTATGATGTCATAATAGACAAAGTATATTTATACGATATTTAATTTTTACCTGAAAATTTGACTGTCTCATAAAATTATGAAAAATTCACCATTGTATAATTTTGAAATTTTGATTAAAAAAATATTAGTAATTTTATCAAAGAAATTTTATAAATATTTTAATTTTCACTTTAAAAATAAGAATATTCATTTACTGATAAATGTTGGATTTTTTGACAATAACTGTTTTTGCACCCTTATAAAAATTACATTTGGATTCATAAAAATTATATGATCATATATATTTAATAAAAGTTATTTAATAATAATATTTTATTAAAATATTATTTATTTTAAAAATACATTAATTCATCAAAATAAATTCCTTAATTAAATTTGAATATTACCCAAAAATACTATTTGTGTTTTATTATATCAAAATAAAAATCATTTATAAAGTAACAATAATAGAATGAAAATATATTCATAATTCTATTCAAAATAATGTTCATAATCATATTTATAGGGTGCTAATTCATATCCCTTTAATACAACAGTAACCACCCTAAGATTAAGGTGTGTGATAGTGATATTTTCATGGGGTGGGTTAGCATACATGGTTTGAGTTGTGATTTCTATGAGCTTGAACTTCTCCCACAAATGGTTTCACTCATGCTTAAGTTTTTGGATCGCAACTTGGGATTGGTAAATAGAAAATCCTTGAGATTATATTTCCCTTGGAAGCTTTTATAAATTGGATTCATATGGTACGATCCTATTGATTGTGGTAATCACTTCCTTTGTCCGTGTCAATTGGATTGGTTAAAACACTATATTTATACTAATCACGTGATCACTGTTCAACTACTGTATTATCAATTTTAATGATTCTTAATGTATTTTTAATTTGATATAATATAATAAAACCAAAGAAGTGCATGTTTTTTTTATAACCATAATAACACAAGGGGAAATCTTATTTATAAGAGTTTAGGTTGTTACAATCTTCCCCCCTTAAGAGATTTCACCCGTGAAATTTTATTTTCCAATACTAAAATAAATGAGGGTAAATATTTTTCATCACTTCCTTTGGTTCACACATTTCTTCTTCAAACTTATGGTTTCTACATAACACTTTGACCAGGTGTATTGTCTTATTTCATAGAAATTTGTCTCTATGATCTAATAAATTCACCAACTGATCCTCATAATAAAGGTCATTATCTAATGGTACCACCTATGGATTGAGTACATGTGAGGTGTCTGGTATTTTCTTTCTTAAGAGGGATACATGGAATACATTATGCACTTGAGATAGGTTAGTTGGGAGTAAAAGTTAGTAGGCCACCGCTCCGATGTGATCATGGATCTCAAAGGGTCTGATGTATCATGGACTAAGCTTTCCCTTATTTATAAATCTCATCACTTTCTTCCATGGAGATATATAGAGGAATACCATGTCTCTAACATCAACCTATAGGTCTCATCGATTATTGTTAACATATCTCTTCTGTCGAATCTGAGTATCCTTGATGTGCCATTGAATGGTCTTAAACTTTTCCACTATTTCCTCAACCATTTTATGACCTATAAGTTTTTTTCCCCAACTTCATCCTAGAATTTAGGTGTTTTCACCTCTTCCCATAATGGTCTTCATAGGAAGACATTTGGATGCTTGAGTGGAAACTGTTTTTGTAAGAAAAATTGACTAGAGGAAGATGTTGATCCCATCCTCCTTTGAAGTCAATTGAGTATGCTCTCAATATTTCCTCAAGTATATGGATAGTTTTCTTAGATTGGATATTGATTTGGGAGTGATAGTTGATTATAAAGTTCATCTTAGTGTTTAGATCAAGCCAACGGGCCTGTACCTGAGTGGTAGAGGCTCCTGCTTGGCATCTAAGAGACCCAAGATCAAATCTGAGTGGGGGTGAATTTTTAGGTCACTGTAGCAGTACTCTAGTAGTTACTATAGAAGGTACTATTCAATATTATAGTAGCAAAAAATATTCATCTGATTTAGGCCTTTGGGCCATCATTTTGGACCTACGGGTCTCAGTTCCTTTGGGCCACCAAAGGCCTTCAGGCCATAGGGACTTCAGGATGGTAGGGCCTTCAGGCCACAAGGATTTCGGGTCACAAAAAAGACCGAGAAGAAACTCAGGAAGACCACACAAGAGAGGGCCTAGACGAGGATTTAGAGAAAAATAGAAACCACTAGAGTAGGTCTAATGAGATTGGATGAATGATAGGGTATGATAACTACCATCTAGACCTGACACCGTGCAGCTCTGCACATGGCAATGATAGTCGATTAGCAATACGAGGTGGGGAGCTAGGTGCCTTCAAGATGTAGATGCTGGGGAGGGGTTGTTTAAAGTGTGTTAGGTCTTGGGACTTTAAGGTCATGTATTGTGTCATGTATGGACCTTGTTCCTTGGGACTACATGTCATGTAAGGGTTTCCCTATAACCTTAAAATGAGGATTATCTATAAATAAATAAAAAAGGCCTTCGGGTCATTCGACCAGTGTTTAGAGCTTGTTGGATACTTTTCCAGAACTTATAGGTGAATCTCATATCTCGACCAGATATAATTAATAGTGGTACTACATTCAGCCTCACCACTTCTATGATGTATATCTGTGGAATTTTATCCAGTGATAAATCCTCTCGAATTGCAATGAAGTGTGCAATATTTGTAAGATGATGCACTACAACCTAGATATCATTGCTTCATATGGATGCTTTTATAAGTCCAATGATAAAGTACATGGTGAAGTTTTCCAATTTCCATGTAGTTATGGGTAATGGTTGCATAACCCCCCTTAGGTTTTTTCCTTTTCACATTCACTTAGTAACATATAAGACATCTTGATGTATATTCCATGATCTCTTTCTTCATATTGTCCCACCAATAGTGTTCTCAGAGATCTTGATACATCTTTGTGCTTCCAGGATGGATAAAGAAGGTTGAACTATGTCCACAATCCAACAAATCCTTATTTAACTCAGTATTTGATGATACACATAATCTTAACACAAATCTTAAAACACCTTCTTCATTAAAATTGAAATTTGAGGATTCCCCTTCCTTATAGTTTCCACTTTCTTCTGAATTCCCACATTATCTCTTTTGAGCATCCTTCATCCTCTTCAGAAGGGAAAGTTGGGTAATTATTTATGAAAGGATTGAAGATGTTCCTTCCTTTTTGTTTCCCATGTATATCCTTTTTAAGTTTAAGAAGATCAGATCATTTTTAATTCTCATCAATGATATAATTACTGGATGATTTCTACTTAGAGCATCTTCCACTTTATTCTCTTTCCTAGGATTATAGTTAATTTAGATGTCATAATACTTGGTCATATTTAACCAATTTTTTTTGTTTCATATTCAACTCTTTCTATGTGAAATACTTGAGTCTTTTATGATCCGTATATATTTCACACTTCTCCCCAAAGAGATAATTCTACCATATTTTCAAAGTTAAGATCACTGGATACAAATCCAGATCATGTATTGGGTAGTTATATTCATTAACTTTCATCTACCTTGAATCATAGTCTATGAATTTTTCATTCTGTATTAATACACAACCCATGCCCTTCTTTGAATCTTCACTGAACACCACAAAAATTTCTCCACTTGTGGGTAGTGTAATCACATGTGCAGTGATAAGCCTCCTTTTTAGCTCCTTGAATATCTCTTCACATTCATCATTATAACAAAATTGAATCCCTTCTAAGTTATATTGGTTAAAGGGTTTGAAAATCATGAGAAATTTCTCAAAAATTGATGATAATACCCAAGTAAACCAAGTAAAATATGAATATATGTCACATATATTGGAATTGACCATCATTCAATTGCTTTTTTCTTTGAAGGGTCCAAAGATATCCCTTTTTTTTGATAATATTCCCCATTAATAATACATCCTTTAACTAGAACTCAAATTTTATGTACTTGGAATAAAGATTCTCCTTTCACAAGGTCTTTAACACAGTGCTCATATGCTCTTCATGCTCCTCCTTGGTTTTGGAGAATATTAAAATATAATCTATAAAGACTACCATAAATTTATTGAGGTAATATATAAATACTCTATTCATCAAGTCTATAAAGATTAATAGAGAATTAGTGAGTTTTAATGACATTACTATGAACTCATAGTGCCCATACCTTGTACAAAAACAATCTTGGGGATATCCTCCTTCTTCACCATAACTTGGTAATATTCCCACCACAAATCCACCTTGGAGAAATACTGTGCTCTACATTAATAATAGAATAATTCATCAATCCATGGAAGAGGATAATATTTCTTCATCATGATCTTATTGATCTCACTATAATCAATGAAAAGACACACTGACCCATCCTTCTTCTTGACAAAGTGGACTAGTGCACTTCATAGTGAAGCACTTGGGCATATGGACCCTTTATCTAGATTATCTTGTAGTTGTTTCTACAGATCCCCAAGTTCCACAATAACTATTATATATAGAGTCTTGGATAATGGAAATTCCCTGAGAATAAGATCAATTGAAAATTCAACCTCTCAGCTAGGAAGAAGACCATCAATTTTCTTAGGAAACACATAAGCATATTCCCTCATAAGAGTCATGTCTTCAAGGATGACTCTTTACTTAAACTCATTTAGTTTAGATAGATACACTTTCTCATAGGGAAATAATATCTATTATTGAGATGTTGTTTCTAAAGAAGATTCATCCTCATTCTTCCACTTGTACATAATCGAGGGTCGATTCACAATATGAAGATTGATTTCATTCTTTTGAAAATTTATGTTGGATCTATATAAGTAAATACAATCTATACAAAAAGTTGCATAAAATTCCACTGAATAGAGTATGAAAAGGTTTTTTGGTAATTTCATCCCACAAATTTTGATAGGGGAGGAGTTATATACTTGGGATACAATAATTTTCCCATTTTTTGTTTTCAATGATAACTCCACTTCCATGCTTTGAGGTGGTGTTTGAATAGTTTTAATAAAAATTATTGATATGAAGGAATGCGTTGACCATAATCTAAAATAATGTTTGATATTTTTGAATGAATAACTAGCATACCTTTCAATACTTCATTGTTAGGATCCACCTCAACTACTGTGATGGAAAAAGCTCTCCATTACTATCATGGAGGTTGTTGGTTGTCTCCAAAAACCATTGGCTCAGTGCATTGGTTTTCAAAGTGCCCTGGTTCCTTGAATTTGAAGAAATAAAAAATGCACTGAGGGTTTACTGGAGATTTCCTTTCCTCCATATTATTAGTGGGTTTATCCTATCAGTAATCGCTAGTTAAGTTCCCTTCCTTCCCGTACCTAAATCATTTCCTCATCCCCCTTAGGTAATTTCTAGGGTGCTTATTTCCACACCTTTGACAAGTGGGATGTTGAAATTTCCTAGCATAGTTAGATTTCTCCATCGAAACACCAAAATTAAGATCCAATTTCTGCTTCATATCCCTATGATACCCTAGAGATTTTCTGATCTCCATTTCGACTTTAAGGGAACATCAGACAATTTCCTCAAAGATATCAAAGTCACAGATCACCGGGGATGTTGTAAACTAGGTTTTAGCCCAAAAAATAAGTGGTAAACCTTGAATTTGCGGGTAACAACAAATATAAAGGTGTATCGTGAAAGTATTATAAGGTTTTCCTTACACGCCTCAATAGATTCATCGTATTTTTTCTTGAGGGAAAGGAAATCCCTTTTCATTTTAAAATGGAGAGTGTGAGGAAAATATTTATTGAAAAACATTTTATGGAATTCCTTCCACCCCATTACTTTTATCTCTTCCTCATGCTTCTTATTCTTGATCAATGTCCACTACTAATTAGATTCTACCTCCATATGATAAACAACTAGTATAACCACATCTTGTTTAGAACATTAAAGGATATATAAGATATTCTCAATAGAGTTGATCCATTCATTCACGATTAAGGGATCAAATGATCCATTGAAAGTCAGAGACCTTTGTCACATAAAGATATCAATTGAAGATTTTTATTTCTTAGGGGGATTTGTAATCTCCTACTAAAACAAGTTTCTATTCATAACCTGAGTCATCTAAGAGAGTATCATCAAAAAAATTTCAATTCCTACTCCCATCGGGTTGGGCATCTCGTTGGGGTAGTCATCACATTGCTCGTCACATTGATTGTTTACCCGATTCCTCCCATTTATGGTCATTGGATGGAATAAAGGGAAAATTAAGGATGATTATTTTTAAACTATTAAACACATAAATTATAATCTAATGACATCAAAGGGGTAACTTATAAATCACATTTATTTCCTTAACTTATGAATTTCTAGGATTCAATTTATGTTATCCATGATCTATTTCCTAACATATATTATTAAGGGTGTTTTTTGTTCCCTTAATAATTTTTTGTAATGATTTTATGAATTTACCAAATCATATACCCTGGGGAAGTCAAAATAGGTGCACATTAAGGCTCGTTGTCATGTACCAGGTTATGCTAAGTCAGGTCTGACGCACCTTGTCAGAGTTGTTACCCCTAGGTACATCTATGCCAGAACCACATACAATTGTATTATCTAAATAGGGATGTATTTTATCGATAAACCACTTACTCTATACTTACCAAAATTTAGGGATTTTTTCTTATACTTAGTCTTATCCCTAAGGCTTTTTCTAGAGTTTTCTAATCCTAATCCCAAAAAAATAAACTTTTCCTTTGATACCAACTACAAAAACCCCACTCTTTTTTTCACATTAATACATGATTTATTATATAAGATTACACTTAATACAAACTTAAATATTGATAAGTATAGTAAATTTGGGAATTTGGTACATTACATAAAAAATTAAAATAGGAAAAACATCATCTTTATTGAAAACTTCCTTAACATGCTTGCACTTAAAACTGCAAGAGATAACCTGGGGACATACATAAGAAATGGGTGAGCTATAAAGCCCAATAATGGAATAAACATGTAATAAGGAAATATATGTTATAAAATAGGCATATAAATGGGTAATAAAATGAACATTAAAAATAAGGTATGATATAACATAATAATCATAACATGGGAATTGTGGAAACAACATAAAACACTGCAACATAAACATAGGTCAAGGAAATATGCCAAGACATCATGATGGAAAAAGTACCATAAAGGAATTAGGTTGAATCCCTATATCAACATGAAATATCATGATACTAAACATTATATAATTCATTGGAGTGCTATATAATTCCGGACGCACCCATCACTTTCATTTCATTCTCATGCTTAAGTTTACCACATAAATCATACAACATGGATTCATTCATCATCATATTTTATTACACTATCAAGGAGTTAGGAATAAATAATTTTAATTAAAAATTCAAATAAGTATATGTGTATAAATGTTAATACCCTTGATAGTAAATGGGTATGGTATTCACCACACATTTTTTTTGTCATGTAAAATCGTGGTGAAATTTCGGCAGCATAATGACGTCACTTAAAAAGTCATAAAATGGGTTGATAATATAAAAAGGCACATCTCATAATTTTTACATGAAATTTAAATTAATAGGTACATTTAAGGAAACATAAAAACATTTTTAATTAGAAATATAATGCATAATATAATAAAGAAACTTTAATAAAGAAGAGAAGGTGAGGATCCCATACTAAAATTCGGAATGGTAACGAGTGTACATAAAGGTTCATGGGAGAGATTAATGACAGTAAAAAATAGTATCTCATAATTTATAAATAAAATTTAAAGTATAGTGGTTGTAGGAAAACATACCCAAACAACCAAAAATTGAAACTAATAAGCGTAACATAAAAGAGGTACATGAATGGAAATGAGAAGAGAGAAATCCCTTACTTGAATGTGTGACTCCAAAAGCTTGGGAGGAGCTTATTGAGAGATTGGGGGAACCTTGGAAGGACTATAGAGAGTGTAGGTAAGATTAAGTATGTTATTAAAAGAGTTTGAGTGAAGAGAAAATATATCTTGGGTGAGTTTATATAGGAAATGAGTGGGGATTTATTTATTATTTCTCAAACTTAGGTTTTGGACTCTATATAATAAAGTAACCAAAACCACAAACCTTACCATGGTTTTTGCCCATGATTTATTCAAAATTAGAGTATTTTTAATTATTTTATAATCCTAAGGGCCTAAATTAATAAAATAATTCCATTTCTTATATGGAGGTGAATCATACAATTAAAGAAATGATTTTAAAACCTTAAAATATATTAATGGTTTTGGAGGATTCATAAAGGCTTTATAAAATTAATCAAATAAACTTGAAATCGCATTATTTTAAAGGGAATAAATATAATTGTTTATGTATACTATTTATTGTATTTATTACATCACTTTTTGGTCATTATGATGTCATAATACACAAAGTATATTTATACGATATTTAATTTTTACCTGAAAATTAGGTTGTCTTATAAAATTATGAAAAATTCACCATGAGATAATTTCAATATTCTGATTCAAAAAAATATATTAATTTTATCAAAATAATTTTCTAAATATATTCATATTCAATTTAAAAGTAATAATTGTCATTTATTAATAAATTCTGGGATTTTTTTACAATAACCATTTTTGAACCCTTATAATAATTACATTTGTCTTCATAAAAATTATATGATCATTTATATTTAATAAAAATTATTTAATAAGAATATTTTATTAAAATATTATTTATTTTAAAAATCCATTAATTCATCAAAATAAATTCCTTAATTTAATTTAAATATTACCCAAAAATACTATTTGTGTTTTATTGTATCAAAATAAAAATCATTTATAAAGTAACAATAATAGGATGAAAATATATTCATTATTCTATAAAAAATTATGCACATAATAATATTTCTATGGTATTGATAAATATCCCTTTAATATGCTAGCAAACGTCCTACGAGTAAGGTGCATGATGGTGATATTTTGATGAGGTGGTTCGACATACATGGTTTGGGCCATGATCTCAATGAACTTGAATTTCTCCTATATACAGTTTATCTCATGCTTAAGTTGTTGGATATCAGCTTGGTATTGGTCAAGGGAAAATCCCAAAGATTCTATCTCCCTTGGAAGCTCTGATAAATGGGCTTTATAGGGTATGATTCTACTGGCTAAGGCCATCACTTCCTTTGTCTGTGTCAATTAGATTTGCTAAAACACTATATTTATACTAATATTGTGATCACTATTCAATTACTATATTACCAATGGTAATGATGATTAATGGTCTTTTAAATCTGATAATATATAATAAAATCAAATAAGTTCATGAGTTTTCTATAACCATAATACATAATAAAACATTTAATTTAAAACATAAGGGGAAATTTTATTTATAACAGTTCGGGTCATTATAATATTGGAGATCTCATATCTCTCCCATATTGCCTTATCTTGATTGATATCATGAAGGCAAGACAATATGATATATACATCCATGTCATCATGTTTCTTTATAATCTAATTGTTCATGGATGATAGCATGAAATAATGGACATATGTGGTATTGTCCAGATGCTTCTCATAGAGAGACAACTCTTCCTTACTAGACTTTTGGCTAGGCCCTTCATGAATAGGGTTTTACAGCACATAATTTTCTTTCATGGAGTAATATAACACATAAGCACATTTTCCATTATTGGAAATTAGTTACAATGAGAATATTATCCTTTTCAAGTATTGATCATAGTGATATGTTTAAATTCATATTTATTGTCATTTCTACAATTAAGAAGATCATTATTTTAGTACTTTATTTGATAAAAGTTGATAATACATATTATATTTATTAACCTCCCACTATTTTATCAAATCCCAATAGCCCTCAACATTGGCTTTTGAAAATCTTTTTTCTTGGAAATTATAGTGGCAATGACCCATATTCCCCTTCTCGTGACCTAAACTTGGGCTTGAAAAGTTATTTGAAGGATTTGGGTAGGCATTAAAATTACCAATTACATTAACTCAAAGTTATTTGATTTGTTGAGTTGACTCCCCAATCCTAAAATCCATAAGTTGGATTTCATAAAAATTTGCCTATTAGTTACAACAAATCATGCTTGGGAAGTCAAATATTTATGTGAACTAAGTTAAGTCAAACCAAAACTTCAAGTTAGAAATCTTCGATAACTGAAAGTAGCTCGACTTAGGATATTTAAACACTTTAAACTATGGTTTTATTTTAACTTAAGTAGTGGAAGACTATACCAACTTAGTATATATATAATTGAAGGATTTTTATCTTTATGAAAAAATTGATCATTTAATCTTTATTACATACTTGTTATATTAAGTGGGTTTACTTAAGTTATTAAACATGTCTTATATAAAGTTTACATATAATCCAATTTATTCTAGTTTAATATTGCATGCTTATTAATTAATTAATTCATATGATCATGAAAAAACATCCATAATGAAATTAACCAAGAAACTTGATAGAAATATAATAATAGAGTGATATGATCATGATATTTTACTAATAGTTAGATAATCTAGTGGATTATAAACTAACTGTCAACCATGAGGAAAAACACCTTGAACCATTAATTGGTTCATGTTATAACTTTCAACCTTTCCACCCATATACCTCTTGGATTGGTTTTGTCTCGAATCCAAACTTGAACTACCTCCCTCACTTGGGAGCTCCATCAATTACATAAGATTTTACTCATATGCAGGTGAGGGGAACCAAAAGTTTTATTAAGGGGTTTATATAAAAGAAAACCATGGGCTCACATACCCTTACATAATGAGAGGAGGGATGATGTGGAAACCATCAATTTAATTTAATAATAAATTAAAAGGAAACCAATAACATACAAAGGCTTGTTCTATGCTCATGATCATCCACATACATGAAACAAATTACACATTTAATAAAATTAACATTCAATTCTAATCATTCTTATTTAATATAAATCATGTTCAAATCAATTAATTATTTTCACTAATAAATAAATTATTTTATCTTAATTCATATATTAACTTTCTTGAAATTCTCACCCATCATAATTTGATACAATATAGGGAGGATGGAGGATCTGTATTTGGAGATGGAGGCTCTTGGCTTTGTCTAGTGACGGTGATGGATTCTACGTCAGTCCCTCCCCCACTAGTGGGGGAGGGACCTTCGCTACCCTTTTAATGGGCCTCATCTCGATCTTTTCCCCTCTTTCCAATCCCAATTCTCTTCCATATTTCTCGAAAATTTCTCTATTCCCTAAGGTCCCAGATCTATTTGGTGGTTTTCCTCAGCTGTCGATTTCTTCTTCAGAGTTCACCGAGGCTTCAAATATTATCAATATTACATTGGTTGCTCATTTTAAGAAATTTCATCCTTCAGTGGATGCCTTTTATTGATGTATTTTCGGGACTTGGGGTTTGTAGGACTGTTCTATAGTTGGTTTTCTTAATAAGAGGAATCTGATGATTCATTTTACTTCTAAGGATGACCTGATTAGGGTGTGGTCCAGTTCTGCCCCACAGCTGCAATGACCTTCGCTTCTATCTCTTTTGGTGGTCTTTTAACTTTCACATGAAATGAGACTCCCCATTTGCGGTGATTTGGGTAAGTTTATCTAAACTCCCCTTACCATTTCAAAACCCTGCAATCTTGTGTATGTTAGGGAATTTAGTGGTAAGGTACTTGTGCTCGGACAATAGAACATGTTTTTTATTTCATTTAGTGGCTCCTCAAATATGCGTGGAAGTTGATGTCTCAAAATTTCCAACTGAGTTTGTGTGAATCTGTGTAAGGGAAGAGTTTCATTGGAAATAGTTCATGGAATTTGAGACGTGGTTTGATTTCTATTATTATTGTAAGGAAATCTGTCATACAATGAAATCATGCAGATGTGGAGCTAGGAAAAGTAATGTCCAGGCGGTGGTAGATTTTGAAGATAGAGGAAAGGGATAAGGGCTTGTAGAAGGTCTGGTTGGGAAGAGCCATCTGGTCACTGGTTCTGACTCAGCTCCAACAAAGGTTGTTCAACGGGATTCTTAGGAGAGTAATACCTTGGTTTCTGAGGTTTTCAACTACTTGAGGGGAGAATTGGGTATTTCCACGCCTACTGTACAAGGTTCTTTAGGTCAAGTGGAATATGGTCTGGAAAATATTACTTCTGCGGGTGTTTTGTCCCCTGTTAATGGTACCAATTGGGTTGTGGAAACTCGAATGGACACTGAGGAAGGTTCAAAGGCCCTTAAGTATTCTTCTTATATGGAGGTTGTGCTTTCAGGGATTGATAACAATAGATGTGTGGGTCCTCAGGATGAGCCAATTCCAATGAACAGGTCAAGCCCAAGAAGAGAGTTTCCAGCTATTAAGTTGAGTAACCTCTTTGAGAGATTGGAGAATGAAGGGCCTACCTAGGAGGATGATTGGTCTGAAATATTCCTTAAAGAGTAGGGTATTCTGAGGGAGGAGTCTGGTGATGATTAATCTAGTAAATTTTCAGGATACAATGCTCAATAATTTTAAGATAGTGACATCTACAGTCTGAGGAGGAGGAAGGGCCGATGAGGCAGTAAGAAAGGCTGAAAGGATTATTCATATCTACCTTCTCCAATGGAGACACAGTCTACCAGGAAGTTGAAAGTCCAAGTGATGGAAGGTGTTCTCAACATTAATGGAAATGTTTTTCGAGCAAAGGCTGCTGACTGCGGGGATGTTCCCATTAGGGATGTCCTATAGAATAGAGGCTCCACTATGGGAAAAACCGATTATTGCGACGGGTTATTTATGATGGGAATAAATCCCGTCGCAAAAAATCCGACAAAAAGCGTATTTGCGACGGGAATATATTCCCGTTGCAACTGGTCAGTTATTTGCGATGGGAATACAGGACCCGTCGCAATAGATATGGCGCGGTTTGCGCGCCAAAACGCGGGATTCCTATTTGCAACGGTTGCCTTCTACCCGTCGCAACGACCCAGCGACGATAAATACTATTTGCGGCGGGTAAATTGTCCCATCGCAAACAATTTGTCGGTAGGTGTTATTTGCGACGGGGTCTGTTGCCAATACCGGTGGCGGTAAATAGGATTTTGCGACGGGGATATCCGCCCGTCGCTAATGGTATGTCAGCAGGCAGCTATTTGCGACGGGCCCGTCGCAAAAACACTTTTAACCGCCGCCTATAATTAATGCGGGCGAAGGTATTTGCGACGGGATCCCATCGCAAATACTAGGTATTTGCGACGGTATCCCGTCGCAAATAAGACCGTCGCAAATAATCTAACCTATATATACCCCCACCCGTTTTTTTCCAAATCATTCAGATCTCTCTTTCTTTCTCTCTTTAACTTCCAGTTCTAAGTAGAAAATTTATTTCGGTTTAATTTTTTCTTACGAGAAGAGTAGAGAAGGAGTTATAAGGCGTTAATTGCTTCAAAATATCGAAGGTATTTATATATATATATTTTTAAATTATTTTTAATTGTTAATTTTATTTTTAATTGTTAATTTTAATTTTTTTAATAGAATGTTTAGTAGCTATATAGTATAATTAGATTAAGTGGTTGAACCAAATGATCCTTGTCTAGATACGAACAAGTAGAGACGGCTCTGGCACAGATGTACCTAGGAGTGAAAACTCTAACAAGGTGTTTCGAGCTTGACTCGGGGTAACCTGGTACACGACAACGGGCCTTACTGCACTCTTGGTTCGACATTCCCGGGGGATGTTTTGGTAATAATTAGAAATAATTATATTTAATTAGAAATAATTAGAAATAGTTATATTTAATTAGAAATAATTATATTTAATTACAAATAGTTATATTTAATTAGAAATAGTTATCAAATTAATTAGAAATAAATAAAATAATTATCAAATAATTAAGAAATAATTATATTTAATTAGATTTAATTAAAATAATTATCAAATAATTAGGAAATAATTAGATTTAATTGATTAGAAATAATTAGAAATAATTAAAATAATTATCAATAGAAATAATTAGGAAATTAGAAATAATTAGGAAATTAGAAACAATTAAAATTAGGAAATAATTAAAATAATTAGGAAACAATTAAAATAATTAGGAAACAATTAAAATAATTAGGAAACAATTAAAATAATTAGGAAACAATTAAAATAATTAGGAAACAATTAAAATAATTAGGAAACAATTAAAATAATTAGGAAACAATTAAAATAATTAGGAAACAATTAAAATAATTAGGAAACAATTAAAATAATTAGGAAACAATTAAAATAATTAGGAAACAATTACAATAATTAGGAAACAATTACAATAATTAGGAAACAATTACAATAATTAGAAAACAATTACAATAATTAGGAAATAATTAGGAAACAATTAAAATAATTAGGAAACAATTAGGAAACAATTAAAATAATTAAGAAACAATTAAAATAATTAGGAAACAATTAAAATAATTAAGAAACAATTAAAATAATTAGGAAATAATTAAAATAATTAGGAAATAATTAAAATAATTAGGAAACAATTAAAATAATTAGGAAACAATTAAAATAATTAGGAAATAATTAAAATAATTAGGAAACAATTAAAATAATTAGGAAAAAATTAAAATAATTAGGAAACAATTAAAATAATTAGGATAATTAGCAACTACAATTAGTTTAATTAGAAACTACAATTAAGATAATTAGTAAGCGTGATTGACCGCTCATCTACCTCAATTTTCTTTTCATTTGTGTGTTGAGGCTTGACAGGAAACTTCTGCCTCCACATGTAATATTTTCTTTTACTGTCAAAATTATCAACCTCCTCGCCAGCATAGAGGTGAGGAGGTTTATAATTTTCACAGTAAAAGCAAATATTACATGTGGAGGCAGAAGTTTCCTGTCAAGCCTCAACACACAAATGAAAAGAAAATTGAGGTAAATGAGCGGTCAATCACGTTTGTTTTTCTATTCAATGATTGATTAACCACCCGACCTATATGCATATCTTCGCATTACTAATTAGTAACATAATTAGTAATATAATTAGTAACATAAATAGTAAAATAATATAAAACATTATATTACTCTAATATTAATAATTAAATAATACTAATAATATAATTATTTTATTATTATATGATTAATATTTATAAAAAAATATTAATATTATTAAAATTATAAAAAATTTATAAAATATTACAATTATAAATATTTCCAACAAGTTTTTCTCTATTATTAACATGTTCAAATCTTAAAGGGTCACCAATTTTCATGTCATGCCCAATAAAAAGTTTGCGTCAACCGTGTCCAATGTAAACTCTATAATTGTCCTTGCTTGGTTGATCACCTCGCAAGTAGCATTGCAATAGGACAACCCAAGTCATGTATTTCTCATCTATAAGAATCATATCACACGACTTTTTACATAGACCATTCTTTCTTGAAAATTTAAGGGAAAGATACTGAAGTTCTCTTAAATTTTCAAGGAAGAATGATCTATGTAAAGGTTCATTGAGATGATTCTTAAAGATGAAAACGAAATTACTTGTGTCATCCTATTTCAACACTACTTGCGAGGTGATCAACCATATAAGGACAATTATAGAGTTTACATTGGACATGGCTGACACAACCTTTTTATTGGGCATGACCTGAAAATTGATGACCCTTTAAGATTTGAACATGTTAAGAATAGAGCAAAATCTATTGTAAATATTGATATTTTTAATAATTAGTAATAATTAATAATAATTAGTAATAATTAGTAATAATTAATCAAAAATCAAATAAATTCGAGTACATGGTTATAAATTGGCACAATTTCCAGCGGATTGACAACTACCTTTTGCTCAATATCTCATATATTTGATAATTTCTCCCACTGAAATCAGTATGAAAAATGTGCTCTAACGTATGTCAGAGCAAGTTTTTCATACTGATTTCAGTCAGGAGAAAGTTAAAAAGAGATGAGCTGTCGGACAAAAGATGCTCTTTTACCTGACGACTCATCTCCCTGAAAGGAGATGAGTCGTCAGGCAAAAGAGATGCCGCCAATCCGCTGGAAACAAATAAGAATAATTAGTAATATAATCTCCACAATGATGATTACAAAATTTTATTTCATTATTCAAGAATATTTCATTTTTCCAAGTATTGCTAAGTATTGCTAAATTAATAATAATTAGTGGGGATGATTACAAACTAACTGTGTCACCTATAATTATTGGTAATTACTAAGAAATAACAGTAATTATGTATCTTCTCTTTTTAGGATATTGTTTTTCTTATATCAAATTATTTAACAACAACAATGGTTTTAAATTTTTTAGAAACATATATATGAATATGAAACAAGGAAGTTGACATCAATCATTATTAGATGATCACACTTGGATAAATCAGAGCAGAAATCCAAACGGTTCTAGTTTAAATCCTGTATATGTTGATGGTGTTGAAGCTTTCTTATCATTTGCATCATCAAAATCGGAATTTGTTTCAGAAGGGACAATTAAGTGTCCTTGTAAAAAATGTGCTCTGAGAACGTTTGAGACATTTTACATCGTTGGGAAACATCTCTTGTGTTATGGTTTTCAATCAGATTATATTTTTTGGTATCAACACGGTGAATACAGTTCCAGAGAAGATACTAATAATTTTATTCTGGATCCATCACGGTTTTAGAATCTAGTATATGATTTTGTTGGGTCATCCGTTCAACAAACTGAAATCTAGGATGATGTTGATTTACCTCCCGAGTTGGCACCATCTGAATTTGCTGAGTTGTTCAGGTCTGCTGAGGATGCATTATATCCTGGTTGCAAGATAAGAAAATTAGAAGTAGTTGCAAAATTTATGTCTATTAAATCAGATAATGGAATGTCAAATAACTGTTTTGATCAGATATTTTCTTTGGTTAAAGCACTGTTACCTGAAGGAAATGTGCTGCCTGCTAATTATTATGAGAGCAAGAGACTAGTTCGTAATCTGGGCCTTAGTTATCAGAATATCCATGCATGTTCAAATGATTTCATCTTATATTCTGGTGAAAATGAGTCGTTGGATAGTTGTCCCACATGTGGAAAATTGAGGTATAAAGAAGCTTAAGCAGGGAAGTCTGGATTGATTCCTGTAAAACAGTTGAGATATTTCCTGCTTACACCCAGGTTGCAGTGTTTATTTATGTCTCAGAACACAGCGACAATGATGTCATGGCACAAAACCAATATTTCAAATGGTAAAAGCTTGATTCATCCATCTAATGGTGATTCATGGAAACATTTTGATCAAGTTCATCCGTCTTTTTCTTCAGAATCCCAGAACATGCGATTGAGTCTTTCTACTGATGGTTTTTGTCTATTTGGATCTTTTGGTAGTCAGTATTCCTGTTGGCCTGTCTTTATAACTCCGTACAATTTACCTCCATAGATTTTGATGAAAGAGCCTTATATCTTTTTGAATTTATTAATCCCAGGACATCTGAAAAAGAATATTGATGTTTATTTGAAACCATTGATTGATGAGTTAAATTCATTGTGGATTCATGGTGTTGGTACATATGATGCTGCTGCGAAACAGAATTTTGTAATGAAAGTTTCTTTGATGTGGACAATTAGTGACTTCCCGACATATGGCATGTTATCTGGCTGGAGTACACATGGTCCAAAATCATGTCCTTACTGTATGGGAGACAACAAAGCATTTATGCTCGTGAATGGAAAAAAACCTTGCTATTTTGACTGTCATCACAGATTTCTTCCAATCGATCATCCTTTTTGGAGGAATAAATCTCACTTCAGAAAAGGCAGAATTGAAAGAGATGAACCTCCAAAAATGATCTCAGGTACAGAGTTACAATCAGTTGTATTTTCATTACCTTCCATCAGTTTTGGACCGAAAATAAACCAACAGAAAATTCATGGCTTTGGGAAAGAACACAATTGGACAAAACGGAGCATTTTTTGGAATCTGCCATATTGGTCTGATTTTTTGGTCCGACACATGTTGGATTTCATGCATATTGAGAAGAACTGTTTTGATAATTTATTTCATACAGTTTTGGATACACCGGGTAAAACCAAAGATAATGTAAAGGCACGATTAGATCTTGCCCAAATTTGTAGGCGACCAGAAATTGAATTATTTGAAAATGTCAGATCACAGATATTAATGAAGCCAAAAGCAGCTTATACACTGATCAAAGAGAGTCGCTTATTATTTTGTCAGTGGATTTCAGATTTGCGACTTCCAGATGGTTATGCTTCCCACTTGGGAAAATGTGTTAAAAATGGTCATATTACCAGATTAAAAAGTCATGATTGACATGTTATAATGGAAAGACTTATACCTATTGGATTAAAAGGTTTGTTGAATTCTAATATTTGGGATTCAATAACAGATATATCATATTTTTTCTGAGACATGTGTGCGGCGACAATAGACTACGATGCACTAAGCAAACTGGAAGAAGTTGTTGTTGTAATTATATGCAAATTGGAAAAAATATTTCCATTGGATTTCTTTGACTCAATGGAACATTTGATATTACATTTTCCACATGAAGCAAAATGTGGAGGTCCGGTTCAGTTTCGATGGATGTACTCATTTGAGAGATGCATGAAGAAAATGAAGAAAAAAGTACGTAACAAAGCATCAGTTGAAGGCTCAATTGCTGAAGCTTATTTGCAAGAGGAAATTGCTTTATTCAGCTCTCATTATTTTGAATCTGAATATCCCTCAAAATTTAACCGCATGGTCCAGAACAAGGGGAATGTTGATGATGATATGAACAATCAATTATCAGTTTTCAATCAGCCCGAACTTGGCTTTGATGGAGTTCATGATAGATGGCTTTCAGATGATGAACATCATAGAGCTCATACATATGTTCTACTCAACTGTGAAGAAATGTCACCAATTGTACAGTGAGTGATACTATCCCTTATTCTATATATTCTGTTCCAGTAAATTAATCATATTGTATTTGTAGGTTATATGATGATCATATCAAGAAACAATTTCCACAAATTACAGTAGCTGGCTTAGAAGAACGTCGGCAAAAAAAATTTTCCTACTGGTTTCAAAAACTGGTAACGTACATTATTTTTTAGTTTTACATATAAAATCAATTTATTACTTGTAATAGTGATAAATGTTTTAAAATTTTTTAGGTATTTGTACATGCTGATAAGATTGATAGTCGATTGTGTATATTGAGTAGCCCACCATCCAAAATGGTTAAATCTTATAATTCATATGTGGTGAATGGTTATCGCTTTCATACACGTGCATATGGGGAATCAAAGAAAACAATGAATAGTGGTGTTTTTTTGAAGGGATCACATCATAGAGATATTGAAGTTGACTTTTACGGCATGCTTGAAGAAATTATTGAACTGTGTTATTTGGGACAGAATTATGTAACGATGTTTAAATGTCGATGGATGGATACTGAGAGAGGCTTGAGTGTTCATACGACTCATGGAATTGTTGATATTAAACATAAAAGTCTTCTTGTAGTAAATGAACCATTTTTATTGTCTCATCAGACACATCAAATTTATTATGCAAAATACTGTGCTACTGCAAAAGAGTTGGATGATTGGTGGAGTATAATAAAAGTTAAATATTGAGAAAATAAATTTACTCAAACTGAATGTGGTTCCACTGAAGTGAAAGGAAATGAAATTTTTCAGGACACTCCTCAAAACACATCTTTTTCACAAAGAGACATGAATATCGAGGATGACACCCCACAGTTAAGGGTCGATGGTGACGATGTTGTCAGTGATGTTACAAATTAATTTAAAATGACAAGAGATGATGAAAGTGAAACTAATATGGAAATTGATGATGTTGATGAGGAAGATGAAGGCATTGACATTGAAAACTATGAAGATGATGATGAAGATGAACATTGACACAGTAAAATTCTGGTTAGAATCATAACAAATATATATCTATACATAATAGTTATTTTCAATTGTTTGCTAATAACAATCATTTCATGTTTCATATGGACTCAAAAATGTATCGTCAATTGATAGAGGCTGAGCTACCTATGGATGATGAGGTTCTTGAGTCATCTGACCTTCAGGCTATTGGCACTATAGGGAGCACTCGGAGGGGGCGTGGTCTTGCCAGACTGATGATTCCAGATCTTATCCCCGAGCGACGTCCACCTCTTGGATTCGATGCACACATGTGGTGGTATGGTAACCTGTGTATTTTAGTTATCTTTCATTATAATTTATTTATATTCTAATTGTTTGATTATTTTTTCTTTTTCCACAGTTTTACGCATATAGCTATTGGAAAGGGGAGTGCTATCTTGCGCAATTATTTTTCTCAGCCCTGGCTCACATGGGATCAGATTCCCGCTGATTTTCAGACCGCCATGTTCGATCATTGGCTGGTACATAATTAAATATTATTTATTTTGAAATTTAATTCATTAATAATTTTATATTAGGGTTTATGGTATCCCATCGATGAGAGCATGCGTGCCACTATCCACGCGGCATGGGTGGTGTCTATACGTGACCGTTTCTGTCAGTTTTTGCATAATTTGAGAAAGGCGGCTGTGAGGAAAGCCAGAGTGACAGAATTTGATGAGTCTTGTAGAGTCCACCAACCAGAGTACATTTAATCTCACATTTGGGATGGATTATGTACACACTGGTTGGGTGGTGGGTTTCAGAGGAGATCTGCATTGGGTCGACAGAATCGGGGGAGACAAGAGGTGACACATCGAGCCGGTAGTCGTACATTCAGTGCGCATAGAGAGCGTCTGGTAAGTAATTTTTTTAATATTTTATACAACTTTAAATATAAACAGTTTATTTTATATTCATATAGGAAGACGAGTAGCCCGGTATTACGACGTACGATGTTTATCGGAGGATGTACACTGATCCAGCTACTGGAGATATTAGAGGTGACCGTCAGCGTCAGATTGTGGTCAGTATTATTTTCTTTTCAGTTTGAAAATTAAATGAATATAATCTTTTCATTATTTTAATTTCCAATTGAAACTTAAGGAGTAATATGAGGCCGCGACCTCTCAGACACAGGCTGAGAGTCAAAACGAGACGGGTGATCAGACTAGTGCCCACCATTTTGATGAGACGACATGGATGCGGGTGACCCAGTATGGATTTGACAAGGGACGAGTAGTTGGTATCGGCTCTCATTTGACTCCTATATCTTATTATGGTACTGCTGCAATGTCGGCGTCCGACTCGAGAGGAGCTCGTGGAGAGGCATCATCTTCTGCCTCACAGTATCAGGAGCATCTGCGTGCTCAGAGTGAGCTTATAGAGGATTTGCGTCAGGGGTAGGATCAGATGCGTCAGCAGCACGATGAGGAGATGCGTCGATGGCAGGAGTAGATGCGTCAGCAGCATGATGAGGAGATAAGTCGATATGAGGAGCAACATCAGGAGCAGATGGAGTACATGCATCGTCTGACTCGTAGTTTAGGGATGATGTTTCCTCCACCACCTCCTCCAGGTCCTCCAGATTATCCACCCCCCAGTGATTTTTTTACATGTAACAAACATTTGAGTTCGTAGTTTATTTCCATATTAACTATTTACAATTCCTCTTTCATATTGGTACGAATATTGCATGATTTAATTTGTTTTTATTTTTTTTAATATTTTATTACTTATTAGTATTATTTTTAATGTCTGTTTATTTTAGTAATATTACTTTTAATATTTTATATTTGTTGTTAATATTGAGAAGTTTATAATTTTATAATTTTAATAATATTAATAATATTAATATTATTTTTTCATAAATATGTATGTTTATTTTAATAATAATAATATTATATTAATTTTTTATATTATTAATATTAGTATTATTATTATATAATATTATATTATTTATATTCATATTATTATTATTTTTTGATATTAATATTTCATAATTATATTATATATATATATTTTATTATTAATATTATAATAATATAATTTCTTTATATTATTAATATTAATATTAATATTATATACATATTTTAATAATAATAATATTATATTAATTTTTTATATTATTAATATTAGTATTATTATATAATATTATATTATTTATATTCATATTATTATTATTTTATATTAATATTTCATAATTATATTTTATATATATTTTTTATTTATATTATAATAATAGAATTTTTTTATATTATTATTATTATTATTATTTTTATATAATATTATATGATTTGTATTAATTATTTTATTTTATTTTTATTTTTTTTAGTATTTGCGAAGGGGTGTCCCGTCGTAAAATATTTTTTTACTGTCTCATTTGCAACGGGAAGAATACCCATCGTAAAAACTATTGCTGCGACGGTCAGTTGCAAATACCTACGTCGCAAATGTTTTTTAAATTTCCTATTTACAACGGGTCAGAAACCCGTCGCAACTAATATATCTGCGATGACCCGTCGCAAATACCTTTTTTATATATAAATGAAAAACAATTTACGACGGGGGAAAAATACCATCGTAAATACTGTTTTTGCAACGGGACCGCTGCAAAAACAACTATTTGCGATGCCGTTTTCTGCAACGGTCGATTTGCAATGGCGCCCCATCGCAAAAGGTCTTTTGCGATGGGATCCCGTCGCAAATCACCCGTCGCAAATATTCCGTTTTCCTGTAGTGCTTGGATGTTGTGCAACCATTGGAGCTACTACTGTATTCTAGAGAATAAATGGAGGAGGAATACCTTGTGATTAATGCTTCAACAGAATGTGGTGATAAAATGTTAGAAATGACCATTTGGGTAGACACTAATAGAGAACAAAGTGATTGGATTGAAAAGAAAAATCTTATCTTAGTAAGAGGTTTCAATGTAGTGAAAATCAACCAAGAGGAGTACATGAAAGTGTGGGATAGACTGACATATCGATTTGAAGACATTTTAACAGATGAACCAGGAACATTGATAACTTCCTTCTCCTGGAAACTTCTTTAGGATAAGCATGCCAATAGGCTTAGGTTGCCTTTTAATAACTATGTTTTCTCCTTGGATTCTTATTCTGGGTAATACCTGGGGTTTCTCAGTTTTTCCTCAAAAGTGTTTTTTGGATAATAAAAAATTAAGTTTTAGTTAGTAATCCATCATAATTTTAAAAACATTAAATAAATTTATTTAAAATTAACTATGTTAAAAACATGTACCTTGGAGGCAACATGGTGAGTACCCATCTAAACTGCCCAGTGCGTATTATATTTGCATACTATTTACTCATGTGACATGTGTCATATATGACTTCTCATATAATTTCATGGTGTCTATGAGTCAACTGAATTACACAACATGTTATGTTTCAATGCACATAGAGTAATGACTATATTATGACTTATACATGATATGAAGTTCTGAATATTATGAAAAAATTAATTAGACATTTAATATATATATATATATATATATATATGTATATATAACCAAAAACATTGTGTATAAATAGACAAATAAATGACACACAGAACACATGTTGATATGGTTTAAGAAGTATAATAAATTAATTTTTAATTCAGCATAATTTGGTAATATACATGACATGTACAATCCAACTACATGTCATGTATAATTCTCACCATCTATCCATAGAAAAAGACTAGGGACTTGGTGTGTAATCATTACATGGAAATTAATGGAGTATATGGAATGTAGATGGGATACACATCATGTTATCTCCAGGATACACGGTCTCCATTCATGGAGTTTATGAAAGAAAATACACAGTATATCTTTGACTAATAGACTATACATCATGTGAAAATGATACATGTCATGTAGTTTGACTAATAGTGTTCCAGGATAGACCGATCAATATGTGGTGTATTTAAATACACACCACATGTAATAAATTTACATGGATTAAATTAATTATAAACTAATTCATGAATTATATTGGTGCATTAAAGATAGGTACATTGCATGTACAATTGGGCTATACTGTGTGTACTCTTATGTTATCCAATTAGAATCCTTATCAACTATGGATGAGTTATTTTAATGTTCTTTGTTCATAAAATTAATATATTTTGATTATATTTTCATGAACGAAGAGGAAGAAGAGTAGATCTCAAAATTCACATTAAATAATAATTAAATTGGAATTGAAAACTAATGATAAATTTATAAATCAATAAATGATCACTAAATAATTATAAATAATTATGTGCCCCCTTTGATACCACATAAAGGTTTTGGGTGAAATAAAAGCTCCATATGGGGTATGTGCAACTAGGTTTTGGTCATAATCTAAGATTAATCTGAGATGTACATTGATGATAAAATCCATGACCAACATAATTTAATTAAATATTAATTAACATAAGAATGTCAGAACCAAAACACAAGTTTTTCACATAATGATTTACAATTAATTATACAATTAAAGAATTACCTTGTGAAGAATTATTTCTTCATTGATGAGTCTAAAAATGTATCTACATCATAACATTATTACATTATATGAATAAAATAAATATTCCCTCCAATGTTGATCCACACATTCTCCACGAACCTCTGAACATTGTCATAGGAATCTTCAGGTGCTAGTGCGGTAGATCCTAACACTTGCATCCTTCATCTTTGATCACCCCAAGAATTGCTTCAAGAAGGATTCCCTTTGATCTCTAGAATCAAGAGTGGTGGTGGAGGAGGATAAATCTTTGTCCTTGATAATTTTATGGGATAGGGATCTCTCTAGAGCTTTGAGATAATTCTCTGGATGTTTTTTGGAAAAACTAAACAAAAGGCAACCCTTGTTAGAAATGGTATAATTGGGTTTAAATAGTGATAGGGTTAGAAAATAATAATTGAACATAATCCCTTATAATTTTCTTAATCCTTGCAGAACTCCATGTGTATAATAATAAAATTATTGTTATTATTATTTATTGATATGTGAAAAACTAGAGAATTAATTAAATATTATTTATTCAAATAATATTTAATATATATTATTTCTCTCCAGACCATTAAAATTGGTCCTTCATTCCTCCAAAATATTTATTAGTCCTTTAATACTGATTATTTAATTAATAAATAAATATCACTAAATTATTCACTAATAAATAAATGATATTATATTCCCCAAATAACAAATAAATATTTATTAAATATTCCAATCACAAAATATTCTCTCAAATAACTGGTGATGGAATATATGCGATGAAGAAAACATTAATAATTATTCAATAATGTCTAAGAATAATATTTATTCAACATGTTAAATAATAAATAATAATATTATTTAACCAAGGTTTTGGATACACTTAGTGTGTGACCCTCTAGGCCTCTTTCTCAGTGGCATTAGGCGAATCAGCCCAAAGTTCAAGGTTAGCATCTAGAAACACGCCAAGATATTCGTAGAGAAAAAAATCTTAATGTCGCAATGACATAAAACCTCATAAAGATGCTTACTATGAAATATATCCCCTTTATATCTATAATCAGGTAGGTTTCAGGCTGGTTCCATCAACCTTCAGGATTGATGTCTCTTTATTTGACTTTTATGAAATTGAACTTACCCACAGAACATCATGGTTGGTCATAGATCTATTTAGGATGTATCATTTCTACCAAAGGGCCCATGTTATCAACTTCTATTAAAGAACATAAGGGAAAAATCTTTTCTCACATTATTAATTAATGAAATATTACTTGTGATGCACCGTACACATCCTAATTCTCCACAAACATATGTCATCATGGTTTTCATCAATACATCAAAGTACGAGACTCATAATATTTATTAATAATAATCTTAAATTATAAGGATAAATACACACATCCATGGATAATAATATCTAATGACACATAAATATGGATTTATTATTGGTCGTTCTTATTCTCATAATCCCCTACACTAGATATTACCAAGGGAATACATCATGAGATGGTTCCTCAAAGTCATATGAGTCACCACCCCTGATAGCCTATATCTTTTTTTCCCCTTAAATTATTTTATCTGGATATATAACATATATTTAATAATATTGTCATGATACTTCTAAGTTCTCATCATAGCAAGGAACTACAATTACCTTTCAATGCATCTTCTACTCTTATGAAATTATCACATACTATGACACATAGAAGAACAATCATGATGTGATAAGTAGTTTATTAATATTCACAAATATGAATATGGATAATCATAAAATACATAGAAGTTTATTCTATGGCACCAAATCCAACAATTTAAATGGATTAAATGGTAGGTGGGAAAACCTATATATTTTCATAATTTTTTCTTTACAAATAGATGGGAAATTAATTTCCAAAATAACTACTAACGATATAAATAATTTACCTCAATAATAGGTACCTTAATAATTGGTAACTCATGGTAAATTATTATATCGGTGGAATTCATACTAACCTAATGAGAATGAATTATTTGATAATTTAGTAGATATACATCCATTATAAAAATTAATAATTCTCCCCTAGATGGATATCTACTATGTTATCAAAAAATTGATTCTCATGTATAATTAAATCAATATCTTTCATTATAATTCGTCCTAGATGGCATAAACCATCAAGTCATATATTTATAGTTCCAAGATCAGTAAAATTATTTTAAAGAACTGGAATTTCCATGTAATTTTTTTAATATATGGGAATTTTACGAGTCCGCGAAAATTTATGGCATGTGAATCCGAGGCCCGGAGTGCCCGGAATGAATTTCTGAACTTTTTTTTCGAGTGCGTTCAGTAAACGTGCGAGCGGGTTTTTCTAACTTATAAACCGGTGATCAGAATTGAAATTACAGGGCACCGTTGAACTTGCAACACTGGTATTCACTTAATGAGACCTCCACCTCGACCGCAGTAGGTTGAGGGTGAAAGTTAGCTTTTCACATATTCGTGAAAGAATAAAATAAAAATAAAAATTGTGTATTTTTTAATTTTATTTTTATTCCATGTGGATGTTGAGAAGTGGGGACCACCAGAACAAAACCTCCCATGAGAGGTTATGGGGGTGGGGACCACCCGATCCTAACCTCCCATGAGATGTTATGGTGGTGGGGACCACCCATGGCTTAAACCTCTTGAACTCACCTCTTAATGAGGGAGAAACCTCTTAACTCCCTCTTTAATGTGGAGGAGCCTCTTGATCTTACTCCACATTAATTGTGCCAATGCCATACATTAATTTTTCCAACTTGTGTGAGTGTGACAACTTAATTTATTCTTAAGTTAAATTATATTGGCACCGTTTTTCCTTTGGGTTGGCAAATGATAGATCTCTTGGTGGATTAATTTCTTCCAATGAAGAACTTCTTCTCCGAATGAAGAACACCAACAAAGAACTTCTTCTCCGAACTAAGAATGCCAATGAATAAATTTTTTTTCCGAATGAAGAACACCATCAAATAATTTTCTTCAGAATAAATTAAGAGGATGACGCACGAACCGAAAATCGAGGAAAATGTCGATGGCACCGACGTCCGTCTTTTCCCAACGATTCATCTTCTTCCTTGCGACCTCGTCGACATCATCAAGAGAACAAGGTAGGGGTTTATTTATATATTATTATCACTTTTCATGTACCCCCCTTCAAATTCTTTTGTGGGATTGGGAATAGTTATTGACGAGGGTTGTGGGGATTGATGTTTTTATATATCTTCCATTCTCATTCTTGATTCATGATTACGTTGAGCCGCTTGCTACCACTCTAATGCGGAGTGTGCGGGCCAAACAAACATGGATCGTCCTCTCTGCAATTCTTGTGATGATATGTGGTGTTATTTGCGATGGAGGAAGATGGTAACCAGAGTGGGTTTTTGGCACCGATGAGGCACGAGAATGGTGGCCGACACCTCCGCTAGCCGCGACGAAGGCGACGGTGAAACGGCGCCGCCCCGTGGCCACTACCGCCCCATGGCCTCCACACCCCATGGCCCCCGCCACCCCGCTACCTCCGCACCCTGCGGCCACCGCCGCCCCGCCGCCTCCACGTCCCGCAACACTGCCGCCTGTGGCCTCCGTGCCACTCCGCGGCCGAACCGCCCCACGACCGAGCCACCACCCCGCGGCTGAGCTGCCCTCGCAGCACCCCTGGGCCGAGCCGCCCTTGCGGCATCCTCTGCAGCTGAGCCGCCCCATGGCCGTGCCACCCTCGCGGCACCCCCCGCAGCCCTATGCGGCCCCTTGCAGCCTTCCGGACCGTCCAGCGGGCCGGGCCGCCCAACGTGGGCTGGTCCGGAACCAGCGGTCTCGGCTGAACCCAATGGGCCAGGCCGCCCAATGGGCTGGGTTGGTTTGACTGGGTCAGACCGGACCTGGACCCACTATGACCCATTTACGCTCATTTGGCCATAACTTTGGTGCCAGACGTCCATTTGACGAACAGTTAGCGGCGCTAGAAACCTCAGAGAGAGATGGTCCCTTTGAGTATACCCCACTGGAGTTTTGGATTATGATGTGGTATGGTCAGGTTGGATGGAGCATGAATCCAACTGGGCCCCCAGGACTAAAAGGCTAATAACTCATGGTCTAGGCGTCCGATTGACGCACCGTCTGTTGCGTTGAGACCCCTATGACGTGGAAAAACATTGAGATACTTCTTCATGGGACATAGTGGTAGTTAGAGAATCGACTAGTGGCTTGGGGAACAGACTATATCAGAGACGAGCAAGCCTAGTGCAGAAACCCAGTAGCTGGATGTGACGAGAAGAGTGCTCCTAGCGATCCTGTGTGGGTCAGCTCCTAGAAATCCTGTGTGGGTCAGATCCTAGCGATCCTGTGTAAGTTAGCTCCTAGAGATCCTGTGTGGGTGAGCTCCTAGCGATCCTATGTGGGTCAGCTCCTATAGATCCTGTGTGGGTCAGCTCCTAGTGATCCTGTGTGGGTCAGCTTCTAACGATCCAGTGTGGGTCAGCTCCTTGAGATCATGTGTGGGTCAGCTCCTAGTGATCCTGTGTGGGTCAGATCCTAGCAATCCTCTGTCAGTCAACTCCTAGAGATCTTGTGTGGGTCAGCTCCTAGCGATCCTATGTGGGTCAGCTCTTAGCAATCCAATGCGGGTCAGCTCCTAGTGATCCTGTGCGGGTCAGCTCCTAGAGATTCTGTGCAGGTCAGTAACAGAGCCTCTTAATAGCATAATATGATTCATTATTATAGCTAATCATCTCTAGTACCATACCTAAAGATATACCTGGTGTGAGATGAGTTAGTACCTCTTTGTTTTCCTCATGATTGAGATTGATTACTTGAAATCTCAGGTATATGTATGGGAATATACCTAAGTAGGGTTATCTATTGATTTCATACTTTGTGGTTTATTCTTGGTGGATTTTGTGAGACCTTGAGGGTCTCACGGTCCCTACTGAGTATCGTTATACTCACCCCTGCACGGGCTATGCCCGCACCTTGTTGTGTTGGATGCAGACGACAAATAGTGCTGACTGAGGACGAGGGTACCAGGACGGGACGGTGCTCAGAGGTGGACCATACGGCGTGTCGGTTCGCAGAGGGGACGGGTGGACGTGGAGTGCTGAGGAGGATATCTATACCTACCCTTCAGGTAGGAATCGAGGTGGACGATCCAGGAGCTATTTTCCACCTATCAACCATCTTGTACTTTCCAGTTTTCCTTGTACTTTCAGTTGGTCTTGTATTCTAGACCTTTTTCTTACTGTACTCACTCTGTTTACTATTCATTTCACTTGAGTTCAAATATTGCTGTGTGCTTGGTTGTTTGTTTACAGGTTATAAAGGCAATGCCTTCCTAGTTCTAGATAATTATGCCTTTGGTGCTAGTCACCAGCCCTTGGCCTAAGGAAGGCGGGCTTGCAGTAGTCATGACATGGGCCCCGGGGGATGGGTCGTGACACTTCTGGTTTACGAGGGAGGTTCTACCATAGAACATAGGACTCTGATATTTCTTTTAACGACAATAGTGTTAAGTGTAATGAGTGTGATTATCAGTTTAGGGAGTCCAGTGTTGGTGTCGCGGCCGACGTATCCATACACCAGGACTCTAACTTCTGATTTCCGACTCAGTTCATGAAAACACTGATTTTGTGTGTGATTTCAAGAGTCTTCTTTGTGATCTCTTGAGTCAGCTCACTAGGAATAACTTATTGACCATGGTGCACCTGTATCTTTTCAGGATGCCTCCATGCAAACAGCCAGCTAGGGTTCCGAGAGTTGTATGTACTGATAGCCCACTGAGCGATGGGGCCTCAGTGTGGGGCCCTCTTCTAGTAGAGGCACCAGCAATACCATTACCCATTGGGACATCAATGCCACCATCCCCAACAGAAGAGTGTACACGCCTCTTGAGAACGTTGCACGAGTTCCAGTTCCAGAGGCCACCCAGGTTCAGGGGAGAGATAGACCTACAGGCGGCTGAGGATTTGATGGAGGTTTTAGTGAGAGTTTTTCGACTGGTAGGGACACCTGCTGATCTCATGGTGATCCTTACCACCAGCCTTATAAAGGTAGCAGCATGCAGATGGTGGAGCTTGATGCTCCAAGTTCATGATGAGGTGGTGCTTCTCAAGGAAGACTTTAAGAGCCTGTTTCGGGCAGAGTTTCTCCCAGCGACTCTTCGCGCAGTGCGCATACAAGAGCTCCTTCATCTACAAAAGGGTAGCAAGACTGTGGATCAATACTCAGCGAGGTTCACTGACCTCTCAAATTACTTCACAGATATGGTGCGGGACCCATTCTTCAGGTCCCAAACCTTCGATCTGGGGCTCAGGAGATAGATTAGGGCTTCTATGGTTTCACTCAGCATCCCGACGCAGGTGGGGGTGTTAGAGCGAGCCCTATTAGTGGAGAGTTTTCTTGCTGAGTAGTCACCAGCAGCAAGACACAACACTAGTCGTCACATAGTAGAGTCTTTTACAACTGGCAGTAGAAAGATGACACAAAGTCCCAAGAGGACCAAACCTACATGTGGACGACCGCATGATTTAGGGTTGGTTGTGCGAGGCACCCAAGATAGATCCAGTCATGCCCGAAGCGAGAAGTGTTACGCATGCGGCGGGCAGGGTCACATGGCTTGTGACTGTCCGACCTGCCATACAGATGATTAGAAGATGGTCGAAAGACCGCCCAGACAGAGAGAGATATTCGACCGAGGAGGTCCACAGGGAGAAGACAGACGTGGCAGAGGAGCTGGTCGTGCAGCTGGTGGTGGGAGATGATTTGAGATGTTACCGCCGCCACCACCAGGAGGTCCACCCCGACCGCAGGGAGCAGGTGGATAGGGGAGAGCTCAGCTCCAGGCAGTTGAGGCCTACGATCACGGCACTCCAGATATGATAAGAGGTACGATCTGTGTCTACTCCACCTTAGCTGCAGTACTTATAGACACAGGTTCTAGTCATTATTTTATTGCCACTTCCCTTGTTCAGAGCTCAGAGATTCCAATAGAGTTGTTGGCTTGATCCTTATGGCTATAGACTCCTATGGTAGTGGATTCGATGATTAAGAACTGGTGCCAGCAGTGTGAGGTTACTCTAGGAGGCGAGAGCTTCAGCTGTGATCTCCTAGTAGAAGCGTCGAGGCCTTACGATGTCATCTTGGGTATGGACTGGTTATCTACAATCCATGCTCATATTTACTATATTAGGTGAAAAGTGCGCTGTGTCCGCACAGATGGGACCAGGTTTACCTTCACCGGTGAGAAAGGAGACTTTACAGTGCAGGATGGACTTACCCAGAGGAGAGTGCAGTCGATCACTCATCAGTTGGCTAGCCATACCCTCAAAGCGATTGATATAGAGAGTCCGAGCTATCCTATAGTGGTGGACCAATACGCGAATGTCTTCCCTGATGATGTTCTAGGTCTACCTCCTTATAGAGAGTTGGACTTTTACATTGACCTGTACCCCGGAACGACACCAATATCTACACCAGCATATCGGACGGCTCCCACGGAGCTTTATGAGCTGCAGGTACAACATGAGGAATTATAGGGGAAGGGATTCATTCAGGCCAGTGTTTCTCCTTGGGCAGCCCCGATTTTGTTTTCCAAGAAGGCATATGGGAGCTTGAGACTTTGTGTCGACTATCGGCACCTAAACCAGGTGACCGTGAAGAACAAGTACCCACTTCCAAGGATTGATGACCTCTTTGATCTACTAAAGGGATCACGATGGTTCTCGAAGATAGACCTCAGATCTGGCTATCACCAGCTCAGAGTAAGAGACGAGGATGTGTAGAAGATGACTTTCAGATGTCGGTACGAACACTACGAGTTCTTGTTTATGCCGTTCGGTGTAACCAATGCTCCTGAAGTGTTCATGGGACTCATGAACAGGATCTTTAAGCCATACCTTGATTTCTTTATAGTCATCTTCATTGAAGACATTCTGATCTACTTGACTATGAAGGAGGAGCATGCCTACCATTTGCAGGTAGTACTTGACACACTCCGAGAGCACCGACTTTATGGTAATCTCTAGAAGTGCCAGTTCTAGATCTGAGAGGTTCACTTTCTAGTACATGTCATATTAGAAGCTGTAATTGCAGTAGATCCAGCAAAGATTGAGGAGGTACTTTCTTGGGAGCCACCCAGGAGTGTGAAGGAGGTACAGAGTTTCTTGGGTTTGACTGGATACTACCAAAGATTTGTTCCAGATTTATCTAGAGTTTCAGCAACACTATCAATGTTGACGAAGAAGGGGCAACCCTTCGTGTGGTCGGAGATATGCCAGTAGAGTTTTCAGGAGCTATGGAAGAGGCTAACTAGTGCCTCCATTTTGAGGATTCTAGAGGAGGGAATAGGGTACATAGTCTACTACGATGCATCAAGGACCGTGCTTGGATGTGTCCTGATGCAGGATCGAGCAGTGATCACATACGGTTCTCGATAGATCAGACAACATGAGAAGAACTATACTACCCATGACCTGGAGTTAGCAGCAGTGGTCTTCACCTTGAAGATGTGGTGACACTATCTAATGGACGAACATTTTATAGTGTACACTTATCACAAGAGTCTCAGGTATATCTTCTCTCAAAAGGACCTAAACCTGAGACAATGGCGTTGGCTTGAGTTCCTCCAGGACTAGGACTTCGAGATATTCTATACTACTAGGAAGGGGAACGTTGTTGCAGATATACTCAGCTGGAGATCTGGTATACAACTGCTAGGTGTGGTGACAGAGCAGTTGGCCACTTTGCATATATCCTTCATGGAACGTGATGGAGAAGCTTTCCTTCAGTCTCTTACAGTCACTCCCCCACTTCTTCAGTGAGTCAGGGAGGTATAGTGTGGGAACGCTGACTGTGAGGATCGATGTGCTCAGATATCCACAGGGCAGGCACCTGATGGATTTTATGAAGGTGGGGATCATGTCATCCTCTTCAGAGGACATACCATGGTATCAGTGTCACTTTAGGAGGAAGTGTTGAGGGAGTTCTACAAATCCCCTCTAGCAGTACATCCAAGAGTGGTGAAGATGTACCAGGACCTCTGATGACGAAATTGGTGGCCGGGAATGAAGAAATAAATAGTAGAGTTTGTTTCTTGGTGCCTCACTTTTCAGCAAGTGAAGGCCGAGAATCAGGTACCAGTAGACTTGGTTCAGCCTTTAAAGGTCCCAGAGTGGAAGTGATATGGGATATTCATGGAATTCGTGATAGGACTTCCACATACATCCAGAGTTCATGAATCTATCTGGGTGATTGTCGACTGACTCACCAAGTCGACCCACTTCCTACCGATCAGAGAGCAGGGTCCAGTAGAGAGCTTGGGATGCCTCTATGTTCAGGAGATTTTGCGGCTATATATAGTTCCCTAGATGATTGTATCCGATCATGATGAAAGTTTTACTTCGCGACTATGTAAGTGGTTACAGGAGGCTTTCAAGATGTAACTTCATTTGAGCACTGCCTTCCATCCTCAGATGGATGGTCAAACTGAGCAGACCATTCAGACCCTCAAGGACATGTTGTGTGCTTGTGTCCTTTACTTTGGTCACAGCTGGGAGGATCACTTGAATTTGGTGGAGTTTTCATACAACAATAGTTATCACTCCACCATTGGGATGGAACCTTTTGAGGCATTGTACGGGCAACCTTGCAGATCACCCTTGTGCTGGACTGACCCAGGGGAGTCAACACTAGTGGGACCAGAGATGGTATGGGATAACATAGAGAAAGTGCAGATCATCCATGAGTGGATGAAGACTGAACGAAGTAGGTATAAGTCTTATGACGACAGGATACAGAGCCCTCTGGAGTTTGAGGATGGAGACCGCGTCTTTTTATGGGTCTCACCATGATGAGGTTTGCAGAGATTTTGACAAGGAGGCAAGTTATCTTAGAGGTTAATCAGACCTTTTTAGGTCCTCATTAGAGTTGGCGAGGTGGAATACCACTTATCTCTTCCACCTCAGTTTCACTAGGTGCATGAAAACTTCCACGTATCCTAGGTTAGGAGATGAGTGCACAACACTTCCCACGTCGTAGACCATGGAGAGCTGAACATCGATGATGGGGAGAATTATAAGGAGGTTCCAGTATAGATTGAGGATCAATAGGATCAGGTCCTTCATGGACGGTCGATACCTCTGGTGTGCGTTTTCTGGCAGCACGAGAACTTCCAAGAGAGCACATGGGAGTGGGAGGCTCAAATGCGTGCTCAGTTCCCCCACTTGTTTACCTAGTTTGAGATGTGACTTACGGGGACGTAGAGACCTAAGGTGGGGAGATTGTAAAGACCCATAATTTCAATGTATTTTTTTAATATATGGGAATTTTATGAGTTTGCAAAAATTTAGAGCACGTGAATCTGAGGCCTGGAGTGCCCGGAATGAATTTTTGAACTTTTTTGTTTGGGTACGTTCAGTAATCGTGTGAGTGGGTTTTTCTAACTTTTAAACCATTGCTCAGAATTGAAATCCGAGGGCACCATTGAAATCGTAATGCCAGTATTCATTTAAGGAGACCTTCACCTCGACCGCAGTAGGTCGAGGGTGGAAGTTAGCTTTTCACATGTTCGTGAAAGAATAAAATAAAAATAAAATTGTGTAGCTTTTATTTTTATTTTTATTCCATGTGGATGTTGAGAAATGGGGACCACCAGACCTAAACCTCCCATGAGAGGTTATGGTTGTGGGGACCACCTGAGCCTAACCTACCATGAGAGGTTATGGTGGTAGGGACCACCCGTGAGTTAAACCTCTTGAACTCCCCTCTTAATGAGGGAGAAACCTCTCAACTCCATCTTTAATGTAGAGGAGCCTCTTGAGCTTCCTCCACATTAATTGTGCCAATGTCATACATTAATTTTTCCAACTTGTCTGTGTGTGCCAACTTAATTTCTTCTTAAGTTAAATTATATTGGCACCGCTTTTCCTTTGGGTTGGAAAAGGAGAGAGCTCTGGGAAGATTATTTTCTTCCAATGAAGTACTTCTTCTCCGAACGAAGAACGCCAACGAAGAACTTCTTCTCCGAATGAAGAATGCCAAAAAATAACTTATTTTCTAAATGAAGAACGCCATTGAAGAAAATTCTTCAGAATCAAGAAAGAGGATGATGCATGAACTGAAAATCGAGGAAAACTCCGATGACACTAACTTCCATCTTTTCCCAATGATTCATCTTCTTCCTCACAACCTCGTCAACATCATCAAGCGAAGGAGGTAGGGGTTTATTTCTATATGATTATCACTTCCCATGTAGTCCCCTTATAATTCTTTTGAATGATTGGGAATAGAGATTGACAAGGGTTGTGGGGATTGATGTTTTTAAATATCTTCCATACTCGTTCTTGATTCATGATTACATTGAGCTGCTTGCTACCGCTCTAATGTGGAGAGTGTGGGCCAAACAAACATATACCATCCTCTCTGCAATTCTTGTGATGATATGTGGTGTTCTTTGCGATGGAGGAAGATGGCAACTAGAGTGGGTTTTTGGCACCAATGAGGCATGCGAATGGTGGCTGGAACCTCCTCCAGCCGTGACGTCGGCGACGGCGTCGCCTTGCGGCCACCGCCGCCCCGCGGCCTCCGCGCCCAACGACCAACACTACCCCTCGGCCTCCACGCACTGCGGAACCACCACCCTAAGGCCTCCGCGCCCCACAGCCGAACCGCCCCACGGCTGAACTGCCACCCCGTGGCTAGGACGCCATCTGCAGAAGACCCCCCTCGGCTGAGCTGCCGCCCCACGTCCGAGCCGCCGCTCCGCGACCGAACCCCCGCGGCCGAGCCTCCGCCGCCGTTTGTGACCCCGCCGTACCGCCCATGGCCTCACTGAGCCACCCCCGGGCTGAGCCTTCCTCGTGGAACCCCTTGGCCGAGCCACCCTCACAGCACCCCCAAGCCGAGCCTCCCTTGCGGAAACCTCTGCGGTCGAGCCGCCCCGCAGCCGAGCCACCCTCGCGGCACCCCCCTCGGCCCTCCACAGCCCCTCACGGCCTACCAGACCATCCAGCGGGCTGGGCTACCCAGCGTGGGCCAGGATGGACCCAACGGGTCAGGCCGAGTCAACCCAGACCAAGTCGGGCCAGGTCGGTTCGACCGGGTCAGACTAGACCCAGACCCACTACGACCCATTTACTCTCATTTGGACATAACTTTGGCACCAGACATCAGTTTGACAAACTATCAGTAGCATTGGAAAACTCGGAGCAAGATGGTCTCTTTGAGTATACCCCACTAGAGTTTTAGATTATTATGGGGTACAGTCAGGTTGGATCGAGCACGAATCCAACCGGGCCCTCGGGATTAAAAGGCTAATAACTCACAGACTGGGCGTCCGATTGACACACCGTATGTTGTGTTGAGACCCCTATAACGTGGTGAACCTTTGAGATACTTCTTCATGGGACATCATGGTAGTTGGAGAATCGACCAGTGGATTGGGGAACAGACTCTCCTGGAGATGATCAATCTTAGTGCGGAAACCCAGTAGCTGGATGTGATGAGAAGAGTGCTCCTAGAGATCTTGTGCGGGTCAGCTCCTAGCGATCCTGTGTGGGTCAGCTCCTAGAGATCCTATGTGGGTCAGCTCCTAGCGATCCTATGTGGGTCAGCTCCTAGAGATCCTATGTGGGTCATCTCCTAGCGATCCTGTGTGGGTCAGCTCCTAAAGATCCTGTGTGGGTCAGCTCCAAGCGATCCTGTGTGGGTCAGCTCCTAGAAATCCTGTGTGGGTTAGATCCTAGCGATCCTGTGTGGGTCAGCTCCTAGCAATCTTGTGGGGGTCTGCTCCTAGAGATCCTGTGTGGGTCATCTCCTAGCGATTCTGTGCAGGTCAGCAGCATAGCCTCTTAACGAAATGAGATGATTTAGTATTTATAACTAATCATCTCTACTACCATACCTAAAGATATACCTGGTGTGAGCTGAGTCAGTACCTCTGTGTTTTCCTCATGATTGATATGGATTACTTGAAAACTCAGGTATATGTATGGGCATATACCTAAGTAGGTTTATCTATTGATTTCATACTTTGTGGTTTATCCTTGGTGGATTTTGTGAGACCTTGAGGTTCTCGGGGTCCCTACTGAGTATCATTATACTCACCTCTTCACGGGTTATTCCCACACCTTTTTGTGTTGGATGTAGACGATGGAAAAAACTGACTAAGGATGAGGGTACCAATACTGGACGGTGCTCGGAGGTGAACCATACGGAATGTTGGTTCGCAGAGGAGACGGGTGGACTTGGAGTGCTGAGGAATCGATCTATACCTACCCTTCAAGTAGGAATCGAGGTGGATGATCCAGGATCTGCTTTTCACCTATCAGTTGTCTTTTACTTTCTAGTTTTCTTTGTACTTTTCAGTTGGTCTTGTATTCTGGCCCCTTTTTCTTACTGTACCCAGTCTTTTTACTATTCAATTTACTTGAGTTCGTAACTTTCTGTGTGGTTGGTTTTGTGTTTATAAGTTATAAAGGTAATGCCTTCCCAGTTATAAGGAATTACACCTTTGGTGCTAGTCACCAGCCCCTGGCCAAAGGAAGGCGGGCTTGGGGTAGTCACGGCACGGGCCCTGGGGGATGGGTCATGACACTTCCAGTTTACGAGGGGGGTTATACCGTAGAACATATGACTCTGATATTTCTTTTAACAGTAATAGTGTTAAGTGTAGTGAGTGTGGTTATCATTTTAGGGAATCCAGTGTTGGTGCGGTGGCCGACGTATCCATACAACAGGACCCTAACTTCTGATTTCCGACTCAGTGCATGAAAACACTGATTGCGTGTGTGTTTTCAAGAGTCTTCTTTGTGATCTCTTGAGTTAGCTCATCAGGTATAACTTATTGAATGTGGCGCACCTGTATCTTTTCAGGATGCCTCTACACAAACAGCCAGCTAGGGTTCTGAGAGTTGTACGGACTGATAGCCTACTGAGCGACGAGGCCTCAGTGCAGGGCCCTCTTCCAGTAGAGGCACCAGCGGAGGAACTGGCGGTACCATTACCCATTGGGACACCGATGCCCCCAGCCCCAACAGTAGAGGGTGCACGCCGCTTGAGCGCATTGCATGAGTTCGAGCACCATAGGCCACCCAGGTTCAGGGGAGAGATAGACCCATAGGCGGCTGAGGATTGGATGGAGGCTGTAGTGAGAGTTTTTCGACTAGTAGGGACACCCGCTGATCTCATGGTGATCCTTGCCACCAGCCTTCTACAGGAAGTAGCAGGAAGATGCTGGAGCTTGATTCTCCTAGTTCACGACAAGGTAACGCTTCTCTTGGCAGACTTTGAGAGCCTATTTCGGGCAGAGTTTTTCCTAGTGACTCTTTGTGCAGTGAAAATACAGGAGCTCCTTCATCTACAGCAGGGTAGAATGACTGTGTCTCAGTACTCAGCGAGGTTCACTAACCTCTCATGTTACTCCACAGATATAGTGTGAGACCCATTCTTCAGGGCCTGGACCTTCGAGCAAGGGCTCAGGAGAGAGATCAGGGCTTCAATGATTTCACTCAGCATCCCGCCGCAGGAGGGGGTGTTAGAGTGATCCCTCTTAGTGGAGAGTTTTCTTACTGAGTAGTCACCAGAAGAAAAACCCACCACCAGTCATCATGTAGTGGAGACTTCTATAGCTGGCAGCAGACAGAGGTCCAAGAGGACCAGACCTACAGGTGGAAGACCGCATGATTCAGGTTCGGTTGTGCGGGGCACCCGAGACAGAGCCAGTCATGCTAGGACCGGGCAGTGTTACGCATGCGGCGGGCATGGTCACATGGCTCATGACTGTTCGACCCACCATAAGGATGATCAGTAGATGGTCGGAGGACCACCCAGACAGAGACAAATATTCGACCGAGGAGGTCCACAGGGAGCAGGTAGACGTGGAAGAGGATCTGGTCGTGTAGCTGACGGTGGGTGACGATTCGATATGTTACCGCCACCACCACCAAGAGGTCCACCCCAACCGCAGGGAGCAGGTGTACAGGGGAGAGTTCATCTCCAAGCAGCTGAGGCCTACGATCACGGTGCTCCAGAGATGATACGAGGTATGATCTATGTCTACTCCACCTTATCTGCAGTACTTATAGGCACAGGTGACAATCATTATTTTATTTCCACTACCCTCGTTCGGAGCTTAGAGATTCCAACGAAGCCGTTATCTCGATCCTTACGGCTAGAGAATCCTACGAGAGTGGATTCGATGATTACACATTGGTTCCGGCAGTGTGAGCTTACTCTAGGAGGAGAGACCTTCGGCTGGGATCTCCTAGTAGCGACGTCGAGGCCTTACGAAATTATCTTGGGTATGGACTGGTTATCTACAGTCTATACTCAGATTGACTATATTAGGTGCAAAGTGTGGTGTGTCCACACAGATGGGACCAGTTTTACCTTCACCGATGAGAAGAGAGCCTTTGCAGTGTAGGATGGAATTACCCAGAGGAGAGTTAAGCCGACCACTCATCAGTTGGCTAGCCTTACCCTCAGAGTGGTTGATGTAGAGAGTCTGAGCTATCTTGTAGTGGTGGACCAGTACACAGATGTCTTCCCCGATGATGTTTCAGGTCTACCTCCTCATAGAGAGGTGAACTTTTACATTGACCTATACCCCAAGACGACACCGATATCTACAACAGCATATCGGATGGCTCCCATAGAGCTTCGTGAGCTGTGGGTATAGCTTGAGGACTTGTAGGGGAAGGGATTCATTTGGACCAGTGTTTCTCCTTGGGAAGCCCCGATTTTGTTCGCCAAGAAGGTAGATGGGAGCTTGAAACTTTGTGTCGACTATCGGCTCCTGAACCAGGTGTCCATGAAGAACAAGTACCCACTTTTGAGGATTGACGACCTCTTTGATCAGTTGATGGAAGCACGATGGTTCTCAAAAATAGACCTCAGATCAGGCTATAACCATCTCATAGTATGAGACGAGGATGTGCAGAAGATGAATTTCAGATATCAGTACAACCACTATGAGTTCTTGGTTATGCCGTTTGGCATAACCAACGTTCCTGCAGTGTTCATGGGACTCATGAACATGATCTTTCATCCATACCTTGATCGCTTTGTAGTAGTCTTCATTGACGACATTCTGATCTACTCGACTACTGAGGAGGAGCATGCCTACCATTTGCAGGTAGTACTGGACACACTCTTAGAGAACCAGCTTTATGGTAAGCTCTCAAAGTGTCAGTTCTCTATATGAGAGGTTCAATTTCTAGGACATGTCATATCGGAAGCTGGAGTTACAGTGGATCCAGCAAAGATTGAGGCTGTACTTTCTTGGGAGCCACCCAGGAGTGTGACGGAGGTATGGAGCTTCCTGATTTTGGCTGGATACTACTGAAGATTTGTGATAGATTTCTCCAGAGTTGTAGAACCACTATCAGCATTGACGAAGAAGGGGAAACCCTTCGTGTGGTTGGAGAGATACCATCTGAGTTTTCAGGAGCTAGGGAAGAGGCTGACTAGTGCCCCCATTTTGAGGATTCCAGAGGAGGGCGTAGGGTACGTAGTCTACTGCGACGCATTAGGGACCGGGCTTGGATGTGTCCTGATGCCAGAGCGAGTAGTGATCACATATGGTTCTTGAAAGATAAGACAAAATGAGTAGAACTACACTACCCATGACCTGGAGGTATGAGAAATGGTATTCACCTTGAAGATGTGGCGACACTATTTTATGTATGAGTGTTTTACAGTGTACACTGATCATAAGAGTATTAGGTATATCTTCTCTCAGAGGTACCTGAACCTGAGACAACGACGTTGGATTAATTTTCTCCAGGACTATGACTTTGAGATAGTCTATACTACTAGGAAGGGGAACGTTGTTGTAGATGCACTCAGCTGGAGATCTGGTATACAGCTTCTAGGTGAAGCGACAGAGCAGTTGGCCGCTTTGCAAATATCCTTCATGAAATGTGATGGAGCAGATTTCCTTTAGTCTCTTACATTCACTCCCCCACTTCTTCAGCGAGTTAGGGAGGCACAATTTGGAGATGATAACTGTGAGGCTCGACGTGCTCAGATATCCACAAGGCAGGCACCTGATAGATTTTATGAAGGTGGGGAGCATGTCATCCTCTTTAGAGGACGTACCATGGTACCCGTGTCACTTCAGGAGGAAGTGTTGAGGGAGTTCCACACATCCCCTCTAGCAGTACATCCAGGAGTGGTGAAGATGTACCAGGATCTTAGATTACAACACTGGTGGCCGAGAATAAAGAAAGCAGTAGCAGAGTTTGTTTCTCGGTGCCTCACTTGTCAACAAGTGAAGGAGAAACATCAAGTACCAGCAGACTTGGTTCAGCCTTTAGAGTTCCCAAAGTGGAAAAGGGATGGGATATCCATGGACTTCGTGATATGACTTCCACGTACAACTAGAGGTCATGACTCTATCTGGGTGATCGTCGACCGACTCACCAAGTCAGCCCACTTCCTACCGATTAGAGAGTAGGGTTCAGTAGAGAGCTTGGAACGCCTCTATGTGCAGGAGATTATATGGATACAAGGAGTTCTCTATAATATTGTCTCCGATCGTGATGCACGTTTTACTTCCCGACTATGGAAGGGGTTATAGGAGGCTTTCAGGATGCAGCTTCATTTGAGCACCACCTTCCATCCTCAGATGGATGGCCAGACTGAGTGGACCATTCAGAACCTTGAGGAAATGCTGTGTGCTTATGTCCTCGACATCGGTTATAGTTGGGAGGATCACTTTCCTTTGGAATAGTTTTCATACAACAACAGTTATCACTCCCCAATTAGGATGGAACCTTTTGAGGCGTTGTACGGGCGACCTTGCAGATCACCCTTGTGCTGGAATGACCCAGGGGAGTCAGCACTAGTGGGACTAGAGATGGTATGAGCTACTATAGAGAAAGTGAAGATCATCCAGGAGTGGATGAAGACTACACAGAGGAGTTATAAGTCTTATTCCGATAGGAGACGAAGACCTCTGGAGTTTGAGGATGGCGACCACATCTTTCTATGGGTCTCACCTCGACAAGGTTTGTGGAGATTTGGCTGATGAGGTAAGTTATCTCAGAGGTTCATCGGACCTTTTCAGGTCCTCAGCAGAGTTCACAAGGTGGCATACAACTTAGCTCTTCCACCTCAGTTGCACCGGGTGCACGACGTCTTCCACATATCCCAGCTGAGGAGATATGTGCACGACCCTTCCCACGTCATCAACCATGGCGATATGGACATCGACGATGGGGTGAATTTTATGGAGGTTCCAGTAGAGATTGAGGATTGATAAGAGTGGGTCCTTTGTGGATGGTAGATACCTCTGGTGTGCATTCGCTGGCAGCATGGGAACATACAGTAGAGCACATGGGAGCGGGAGGCTCAGATGCGTGCTCAGTTCCCCCACTTGTTTACCTAGTTTGAGATGTGTCTTACGGGGATGTAAATCCCTGAGGTGGGGAGATTGTAAAGACTCAGAATTTCCATGTAATGTTTTTTAATATATGGGAATTTTACGAGTCTGCGAAAATTTAAAGTGGATGAATCCGAGGCCCGGAGTGCCCGTAATTAGTTTCTGAACTTTTTTTCGGGTACGTTCAGTAAAGGTACGATCGGGTTTTTATAACTTTTAAACCGATTCTCAGAATTGAAATCCAAGGGCACTGTTGAACTCGCAACACTGGTATTCACTTAAGGAGACCTTCACCTCGACCGCAGTATGTCGAGGGTGGAAGTTATCTTTTCACATATTCATGAAAGAATAAAATAAAAATAAAATCATGTAGCTTTTATTTTTATTTTTATTCCATGTGGATGTTGAGAAGTGGGGACCACCAGACCTAAACCTCCCATGAGAGGTTATGGTTATGGGAACCACCTAAGCCTAAACTCCCATGAGAGGTTATGGTGGTGGGGACCACCTGTGGCTTAAACCTCTTGAACTCCCCTCTTAATGAAGGAGAAACCTCTCAAACCCCTTTTTAATGTGGAGGAGCCTCTTGAGCTTCCTCCACATTAATTGGGCCAATGCCATACATTAATTTTTCCAACTTGTGTGTGTCTGCCAACTTAATTTCTTCTTAAGTTAAATTATATTGGAACCACTTTTCCTTTGGGTTGGAAAAGGAGAGAACTCTTGGAGGATTACTTTCTTCCAATGAAGAACTTCTTCCCCGAACGAAGAACGCAAATGAAAAAATTCTTCTCTAAACGAAGAACGCCAACAAAGAACTTATTTTCCAAACTAAGAATGCCATCAAAGAACGTTCTTCGAAATCAAGCAAGAGTACGATGCATGAACCAAAAATCGAGGAAAATTCCAACACCGACGTCCGTCTTTTCCCAATGATTCGTCTTCTTCCTCGTGACCTCATCAACGTCATTAAGTGAAAGAGGTAGGGGTTTATTTATATATGATTATCACTTCCCATGTACTCCTCTTCTAATTATTTTGCGGGATTGGGAATAGAGATTGACGAGGGTTGTGGGGATTGATGTTTTTAAATATCTTCCATACTAGTTCTTGATTCATGATTACGTTGAGCCACTTGCTACTGCTATAATGCGGAGAGTGTGGGCCAAACAAACATGGTCCGTCATCTCCACAATTCTTGTAATGATATGTGGTGTTCTTTGTGATGGAGGAAGACAAAAACCAGAATGAGTTTTTGACACCAATGAGGCACGAGAACGGCAGTTGACACCTTCACTGGCTACGACGAAGGCGACGACGCAACGGTGCCGCCTCACGGTCACTGCCGCCCCGCGACCTCCGCGTCCCGTGGCACCGCTGCCTGTGGCCTCCGAGCCGCGCCACGACATAACCGCCCCGCGGCCTCCGCACCGCTCCATGGCCGAACTGCCCAACAGTTGAACCGCCGCTCTGCGGCCGAACCCCCATGGCCGAGCCGCTGCCGCTGTCCGCGGCCCCGCCGCGCTGCCCACGGCCTCGCCGAGCCACCCTCGGGATGATCTGCCCTCGTGGAACCCCTCAGCTAAGCCACCCTCATGGAACCCCTTGGCCGAGCCGCCATCGCGACACCCCTGGGCCGAGCTGCCCTCTCAGCACCCACCACGACCGAGCCACCCCGCGGCCGAGCCGCCCTTGCGGCACCCCCCACGGCCCTCCGCGGCCCCTCATGGACTGACGGACTGTCCAGTAGGCTGAGCTAGACCCAGCGGGTCGGGTCAACTAGGTCGGACTGGACCCGGACCTACTACGACCCATTTATGCTCATTTGGCCATAACTTTGGCACCAGACGTCCGTTTGACGAACCTTCCACGGCGCTGGAAACCTCGGAGAAAGACAGTCCCTTTGAGTATACCCCACTAGAGTTTTGTATTATGATGGGGTATGGTCAGGTTGGATTGAGCACAAATCCAACCGGGCCCATGGGACTAAAAGGCTAATAACTCATAGACCGGGCATTCGATTGATGTACCGTCTGTTGCGTTGAGACTCTATGACGTGGTGAACCTTTTAGATACTTCTTCGTGGGATATCATGGAAGTTGGAGAATCGACCATTGGCTTGGGGAACAGACTCTCCCAGGGATGAGCAAGCCTAGTGTGGAAACCCAGTAGCTGGCTGTGATGAGAAGAGTGCTCTTAGCGATCCTGTGTGGGTCAGCTCCTAGAAATCCTGTGTGGGTCAGCTCCTAGCAATCCTGTGCGGGTCAGCTCCTAGCGATCCTGTGCGGGTCAGCTCCTAGAGATCCTGTGTGGGTCATCTCCTAGCGATCCTGTGTGGGTCAGATCCTAACCATCCTGTGTGGGTCAGCTCCTTGTGATCCTGTGTGGGTCAGCTCCTAGCGATCCTGTGTGGGTTAGCTCCTAGAGATCCTATGTGGGTGAGCTCCTAACGATCCTGTGTGGGTCAGATCCTTACGATCCTATGTGGGTCAACTCCTAAAGATCCTCTATGGGTCATCTCCTAGTGATCTTGTGTGGGTCAGCTCCTAGAAATCCTCTGTGGGTCAGCTCCTAGCGATCCTGTGGGGGTCAGCTCCTAGCGAGCCTGTGCGGGTCAACTCCTAGCGATTTTGTTCAGGTTAGTAGTAGAGCCTCTTAATGGAATAATATGATTCATTATTTATAACTAATCATATCAAATACCATACCTAAAGATATAACTTGTGAGAGTTGAGTCAGTACCTCTGTGTTTTACTCATGATTGAGATGGATTACTTGAAAACTTAGGTATATGTATGGGCATATACCTAAGTAGGGTTATCTGTTGATTTCATACTTTGTGGTTTATCCTTGGTGGATTTTGTGATACCTTGAGGGTATTTGGGTCCCTACTGAGTATCATTATAATCACCCCTACACGGGTTATGCCCACACCTTGTTGTGTTGGATGCAAACGACAGGAAACGCTGACTGAGTACGAGGGTACCAGGACTGGATGGTGCTCGGAGGTGGACCATACGGCATGTCGGTTCGCAGAGGTGACGAGTGGATGTGGAGTGCTGAGGAGGAGATCTGTACCTACCCTTTAGGTAGGAATCAAGGTGGAAAGTCTAGGAGCTTCTTTTCACCTATCAGCCGTCTTGTACTTTCCAATTTTCCTTGTACTATCTAGTCAGGCTTGTATTCTAGCCCCTTTTTCTTACTGTACTCACTTTGTTTACTATTCAGTTTACTTGAGTTCGTATCTTGCCGTGTGCTTGGTTGTGTGTTTATAGGTTATAAAGGAAATGCCTTCCCAGTTCTAGGGAATTATGTCTTTGGTGCTAGTCGCCAGCCCCTGGCCTAAGGAAGGCGGGCTTGGTGTTGTCACGGCACGGGCCCCGGGGGACAGGTCGTGACACTTCTGGTTTACCAAAATTTATTTGATTATACATAGAAATTTTTTTATAATCATTTTTTATGAATTATTTTTATATATTGAGGTACCTATTTTATCCAATGTCTCTCTATAATATTTGTTTTCAAGAATACCATTGATATATCTCATCAAGACTTCAGATATAACAAAGCATTAAGAATTTTTACAACTAGATAATAATATATTCTCTCTTATGGAGATATCAATTAGTTTTTTATATCGGAAAATGTACTTACAATATCATATACTAACTCATATATGAGCTCGTTTGAATAATTTAATCAAAATATTATTTATAAAGATTTTTCTTCAAGATAAATGTATATAATATCTTCAAGATCATCCTTTATGTATACTCATATTTGTCATTATAATTTCCACTTTTAGTGGTAGATGAATTCATAATATAACTATAATGGGTTAGGCCTATAACCAAGTAGATTATTATATATTTTGGAACTTATGACCCAAATATTATTTTACAATACATATACTTGGGAGCAGACCCCCCACATATTTTGAAGTGGGTAAATGCGGAAGTGAGAACCAATGTGGAAGAATCTTCTGAATTTAGAAAAATCACCTCATCACCATAAAAGATTATAATTCATTGAATACAAAAATTCACTTTAACAAATTAATGAGAAATAATTTTATCAAATTTCAAATATCCATGATAAAATTATATATATTAGTAGCATAAATCATATCAATTTTTTCATAAATAATTTTATTCTCTTTAAGGAATGAAATAGTGTAATTAGATTCGCATCGGGGAAATTGTTCATTGAATTTCATGATTCATGAATGATAATTAATTATTTATTAATAATGATAATTTATAAAGAATCATATTCACCTTGAATTTGATTTAAAATAAAATCAAGTATATTTGTATTCACTTTGAGAAATGAAATAAATCATTTTCTATAAATATTCTCAGTCACATCAGGGAACATAATTTTTTTGTTCAAGTTTTATAGTGTCTTCAAGATGATAACATGAATATTCCATTAAACATTTTCATATTAATTTGGGGGATGTGTATTAGTAAAATAAATATCATCTCCATCATGATTATTTAAACATCATAATCAAGATTGACACCTTCAGGGTGTACAAAGAGATATGAGATGTTAAATTTTATTATATCACCATCATTTTTATGAAATGATTAGTAATGTTTACTTTAAAAATTTGACGTAAGACAAGTATGTTATGTTTATCATTCATCCAAATTCAGGTGGAATTGTTTCATTATTATTTTTGATTAATTGCATTTGTCTCTACATCGACTACATCAATTATTAACCAATCACATTCACTTCTGGGAATGCACTTGAATTTTGGTAGTCATGAGTCATTACAGATCTTCAGAATATCATTATTTTTCTCATAGGAAATGATAAAAAAATAATTTATTATTTTAAAATTTATCAAGAGGGAAAAAATAAATGTAATAATATCTTACATAGAAAATAGGACTCACCTTTTGATGTATCTCTTCGAATGAGTAGAGTCGATGCACATGTGAAAGATCATGTTAAAAGAATAATGTTTAGAGAAACACGTGATATACCTTTTTCTTATAAGAATTATCTTATGTTGATGATAGTATCATTATAATGTGAAATGAGGAGAAGATGATCATGTTGATAATTTTTTTTGAAATCAATCGAACACCGATTCAAACTGTGAAGAAATTCAAAATGGAAATGTAAGAATGATCATGGGAGAAGCACATCATTGATGAAACATAATGTTGAATATTCATATGGATACAATGAACAACAATATTGATGCAACTAAATATAAAAAGATAAGTAAATACAATGTACATGGGGACAAAATTCATCACCATTTCATTAACATATTACCATATACATAGAGTGCATGAGATTCAATCCAACGGTTGAGATTAATCCCTATAATATCTTATCCAATGGTCATAATTATAAGGTTTGGAGAACATGGAAGGTTGGTCTATGTGAAGGGATGTATTGGTAACTGAGGAGTCATCTTCATTATCACTATTATGAAATCCACACATTAATATTTCACAACATGATTACAATTTATTTTCATGTTGTTTGGTTAAAATTTATTTCCCTAAATCTTATGTTCCCAAACAATCCATTCCTCTATTATCTTTTTCTTTTCTTCTCAAACCAACCTTATCAAACAACATGTAATGAAGATAAAGGCAACATGATATGAACATGGATGTTGTTGAAATGTCCACAAGAACAATATTCCTCTTTTTGGGAAATAAAATTCATTAAAAAATATAGACTTTTTGCACAATAACCTTCTATATACTTTTTTATCACATAAAAATTGAAGGGGTGTTAAAAGATCTGTAGTTAGTAAGAGATATTGTAACATACCCACCCATTCCATTAGCTTGATCCATGTTAGAGGTTCCACTAACCATAAGTGACATCCCCAAGACACCAAATTCTAACAATAAATGTCAATGAATTAGTAAAACATTGGGGGATGATTTTCCTTGTAGAAAAAACATAACCTGATGAGATAAAATAAAACAACCAAAAAATTATATGACGCATGTATATAAATAATAAAACTCAAATTAAAAATAATAAAACAATAATAATATCAGAGTAGTAGTGAAAAATTATAACACAAGACTCAATAAACTAAAAGATAACTCGATATAACAACATTTATGTGGCATCACTCTAATGACTCAAAGAAATAAATTCCAAGCTCCAATTCTATCATGAGAATGTGATATAAAGATGCTCAAATTGGTAAGCATATGACCTTTCCATTACCTATATAATGAATAATGACATATATATATGCACTAAAGTGTATATGAAGGGGGTGAGGGAAAGGTCTCATACTTCTCCAGTGGATCATCTTGATATAACTTTCTCTAGATGAAGTTGGATCTTGAAGTTTATTTCTTTGAGTCATCAAAGTGATGACACATTAGTTTTTCTATGTCAAGACATATTTTTGTTTCTTGATTCTTTTGTTATAATTTGTCATTGTTACTATGATATTATTATTATTTTATTAGTTTTCATTTTAGTTGCATTGTTTATATTCATGCATCATATAGTTAGTTTGATTGTTATTTTTTTATCTTTCTTGGTTATGTGTATTCGACATGGAAAATCATCCCCTAATGTTTTAATAATCCATTGACATTTATTATCAGCCTTTGGTGTCTTGGGGATGTCACTTAAGGTTAGTGGTACCTTCAAAATGGACCACGAAAATGGGTTAGGAGGGGGTGTTACAAATGGCATCAGACCTAGGTTACCCAGCCAGAAGTGTAGTGGAATTGCCTGGGTTTGAGGTGTGGGGTCCACAAAAAAGGTGTTGTGATTTAAATTGGAAGAGTGTGTAACAACCCTAAAAAAGTTACACTTACAGGTCTAAATATTACTACCCATGTCATCAAGGCACACCTTTATTTTTAGGAGCCTACCTAATTAGAACTACATAGTTAAGAAAGTTTGTCCAGGAGTAGTGTTAGGATGGGTGAACTCTTGAGAAGTTTCTTAAGGTGTGTGTGAGTGAGGAAAAATATTGAAAGAGAATGTTTTGGACCATGAGCATAATCATTAGTTTGATGACTGAACCATGTGGGTAATAGACAGTGGTGGTATGGTAAGGAAACTGAGGTATTATAGGAGACCCATGGGGTTAGATGACTAGGTTCATGACCTAGTGAGGTCAGGTCATGACAATTATGGGTTGAGTTGAATTTTTAGACTTGTTTAGATTGAAAAAAATGAATTATCAAAATAAGAAATTAATTTAAATGAAAAACTTGACCAGTTATTTATTTATATATTTTTATAAGTTTTAGGGTTCTTTATTGGAATTAACTTTATATTTTTATCTATTGATGTTTTTCCCCAAAAAAGGTTTGCTTTTAAAAAACCATAAATAAACTTATTTTAAAAAAGTTGTGGTATTCATGGGGAAGTCTTATCCAATGTGGGTTGGCCTATAAACTGAATATTTTATTAGAAAAAGTATTTTTTTGATACTGTGTCACACTGTTTCCCCTTATCATGAAACAACTCAGGCTACCCCTAATTGGGGAACTTGATCTGTCCTGTGGAATACCTAGAGCGTGTTCCTGATCATCCCACGCTGGTGAAATGATCTAGGGTATAAATAAAGTAAATCTAGGGAATATTTCACCCTTGATATAAAAATAAACACATACTATATAAGTATGCACCATAATTATGTAAAACACCATATATGATGAGTGAAAAAGAATAAGAAACAACATATACAAAATAAAACACATAACAACACAATACAAGAGGATGATACAAAAGAATATAAAAAATAAAAAAAAAACTAAACAAAAAACCCACCATATTTATATGGATATAATCTACTCTCCACATCTCATATTGACATCACTAGAAAAAACCTTACCCAACACATAGAAGATTGAAGCTTCAAGCACCTGTAGAGAAAATCATAAGAGTTTCATACACCAAATAGTGTATGTAGGGTGTGAGAAAAACCAAGATTAGTAGGATCCCACCAAGAAGTTTGTGTCATTCCATTCAATTGAAATTTCATCCATTTTGGTTTGAAATAAAATTAGAAAATAGGGTTTTCATACATAAATACATAAATACATAAATAAATTATCTTTAAATGAAAACAATCACTTTGAAAGAATTAATTTAAAATCACACACATCATACAAAATAATCCCATTTTATTTTAAAAACTATTTGAAAAATATTTCCAAAATCTTTTAGAATACCCACTCACACTGAATAAATACAAAGATCAATCAAAAGGAATCATGTCATTAATAAAAAAACAAGAAAAAATAATTGAATAATTAATATCACCACACACCAATCGAACAGGTAATAAGAAAGAAAAAAAGGTATATCCTATGTGAAATAAATGATAAAGGAAAGAATATCATGGGAACTAACTTAGGTCCTAATGTATGACAATCCTAGAATTTACCAAACATAGAACAACTATCAGTCTATGTCATGTCCTAACAAAATCCACCCAACTAGCCTACACCTAGCCTCATTGGAGTCACTCCCCACTATCCATGGCCTAGATCTCAACTTGGGGGACACTAGTAGCATGCTACAATATAGTTTAGCATAATTATTGAACTCCTACTTAGTTATATAGGTTTCCATGACCAAAACATAAGTATTGGTGAGAAAAAACAATCGTAATCAATACAAGAATCATATAACATGAATGATAACGCATCCTCACCTCCAACTCCATCTAAAGAAACAACCCCTTTATATCTATCACTCAATCACCACATACATAAAACATCATCTAAAAAAGGAATAAAATAAAGGATATATAAGGAGGGTCTCACACAATCACAAATTTTAGAAACCACTTAAAATTTCCAAATGAATATTCTTGAAAAACTGACTCAGGATGTCAAGTCCTTTCTCACAACATTTGAAAATTCTATCTCATAACATTTTAAAAAAATAAACCATTGAAATTCATATTTAAAACCATTTAAATATCCCATTACCATTTTTATAATTCTCATAAAAATAAAAAACATTACTCTTTATCCATTTTGTGACCCAAACAAGGTCAAATCCCTTTACAAACCAAATTATTACATCAAACAACTTTTAAAAATTTCTAAGGCACTTTCAAATCAAAAATTCCTTATAATATAAAAAAACATTAAATAACCTTTTTTCCAAGTGAGGAATCATTTTAAATCCATTTTCAAAACCCAATAAAGCTATCACACATGGAATTAATTTAAAAAATAAAAGATATAAAATTCCCAAGAATGCAATGAAATTCCATTCAAATAAATTAAAAAAAACCTACCTCAGATGAATGACAACCAAGTAAGAACATGTCACCTTCAACGATGAACAATCAAAAAAGAAATAAGATGACCTAAGAAATCCCTATTGTAACATCCCACCACCCCAAACTATTGGCCAATGACCAGACCGGTGAAATGCTACAAGAACTAAGGGGCACATCCCTGTACGCTATAGGCGTCCAACTAGTGATGAGGGCCTAAGAGATTACTATGGGGAGACTATGCCATCATATTAGATTGTAATAACAACAAAAATAAAATGAAATAGATACACATAATATATAAAAATCACAACAAAGTAAAGTGCCAACAAATAAACCAAACATCATATGAAATATCAAATTGATGTGTCATACATACCAAATCCCCCATGGATAGATCATACACAAGAAGTATAAAAGAAAAAAATATAAAACCAAGTTAACTAACCTATCTTTAACTGGTCCCAAGTCCTACCTGGTCCAATCATCCAACTCCACCCTAGGAATCCAAACAATATACATCACCAGGATATTACAAAAACTTGTACATAAAGATAATAAAAATTCCTAATAGAGTAACTAAGTGACATGAAGGCATGAGTAGGGCATGTGTATAACTTATTAGGCCACAAAAAATGACCCCCTAAATATAACCAGTCTGATAACTCTGCATGTAGGAGTGATCAAGGTAAATAGTTACAAAAATCCATTTAAAACATTTAAACTAAAAGCATAATATAAATGCCATACCCAAGGGTCAGTTTTACCACAAGAACAATATATACCTTCTATATCCAGTTTCAGGGTGTCTCTAAACATGTTTAAAAGATCATACCAACCATCTTCTGACCAGGGTTAATATAACTATCCCTAGTCTAAACTAACATCCTGGTGTAATATAACTATCCCAAAAGCCCCAACATCCACTCATAGTATGTGTTCAACCCAATTTTAACCATCAGCCTTAGCATCCACCCAGGGGGAATGTTCACCCCAGGTTTGACAATAGTCTCAACATCCACCTGGGGTACATGTTCACCATGGGTTTAACCATTATTCTTGGTGTCTACCCAAGTCCTATGTTCACCCTAGGTTTAAGTATTAGTCTCACTGTCCACTCAGGGGCCGTGTTCACCCTAGATTTAACCATTAGTCTTGGTGTCCACCCGGGGGACATGTTCACCCCAGTTTTAACCATTAGTCTTCATTTCCACCCAAGGGATGTGTTCACCCCATGTTTAATCATCATAATCCATAACATAAAATTAATCAAAATCTTGGAACAAGGGTTATTTAATATTTTGATACTAAAAACAATTCCAATTTCCATTACCTAAAACCATTCAAAAAAACATTTTTAATTTCAGGTCCAAATTCAATTACCAATATCATTTATAAGAAAATACCATTCTGAAAGATGTTTCAAAATACCCTTTCCAATTCCAATTCCAATTACCAAACACATGTCTTGAAAACTATTTCATATTCCCCTTTCAAAAACCAATCCAATTTACTATTTACAAAAAAACTAAATTTAAATTTATGAAAATTATTACAAGTTTCATAACCAAATTACACTTTTAAAGGAAACTTTTTGAAAATACCATTTCAAGAAAAAATCCATTTATTTAACCAATTACTAGTGATTCACTATTACTAAGGTGTTCCTCTAGGAACCACCTTATCATAAGGCTCAGAAATGTCAAGGGTGTTAATTAAAACCAAATTTTAATTTAAAAAATTTAATTAGAACATATTTTCTTCATCCAAAAACTATTGTGATTTCCATCCCCTACACTTATAAAACTAAAAAAATTCTGGCAATTTTTAGTACCACCTAATATTTTGGAAGCTTTCTAACTTTAACTTCATAAGATGACAATTACAGCCTAATCTACCTAAGACTTGAACAAGTTAAACTGATACCTAACCCACACCATGATATCTCAAACAATTAATTATAATCAATTATAATTAATTAAACAACTGAACTCCAATACTAAACAGAGAAACACCTACAGAGTTCTCTCACTACATCAAAACCATAACCAACCACTTTCCCAAGACCACGACGTACCTCTGATTACATCATGGGACAAATCCCTAACCAATTGTGCTAAGTTAAACACAAAATTAATTTAATTAAAAGTAAAAACCTTAATAAAATTGGTGGTTACACTTACCATCATTTAAATTATGTGAGATAATGTACAAATGTTGTCTCAGGATCTCCTCTACACAAGCCACATGAAAGCCTCAAGAGAAATGGGAGATTATACCATTATCTAGTGTAATTTACAAAAATAACCGAAGTATGATAATCCTAAAATTAGAGATAAGAAAGGAGGAGAATAAGGGAGGTCTTTAGAGGGTAGACCATACCTTAAATTTCTAAAAGAAATGAGTTGAAACCACAAAAAACACAGCCCAAACCAAGGGGTGTTGAAGGGAGAGGGTTATTGGAGGCTGCGTGCACCAAATAAGGGAGGAGGAGGGGGTTTGAACCATCAAAAACCAAAGGGGGATTTTTTTAATTTCCCCCTTTAAAAATATTATCGACTAGCCTATGGTATGTTGTAATTTTCATCACCCACCACAACCACTCCCCGATCCTACCTTGAGTTTTTGGAAACTTCCTGACCCCATTCCATGTCCAAAACACCTCTCATGAGGTCCTAAAACTCTCAAAATTTCTTTCCAAGGTTTGGATCAAGTTATAAACCATCCAATATTTTGAAAATCTCAAACTCATTTGAATTCCATACACCCATACAGATGTGAGGCATTACAAATTCCCCATCATAAAACTTCTCATCCTAGAGAAGTATTGGTAGTCACCACTTACATCACCCAATCTACATCGGTCACCCATTCAGGGTTGGATAGTCTTGTTCCATTCTTAAATTCCTGAATTTCATCTAGGGAAAAACCTCAAACTCAAGGTATTTCGACCCCAAAAAACCAAATACAATGCCCATTTCTATTAACATCATAGAGTTGACTCTTACTAGATCCCATATAATCAAAACACTATTAATGTTTTCATCCAAAAACCTAATAGGCCTATGGTGATCCCCACCATAAGATTCAACTCACAAGTACCAATTCTAATGATCTGGTGCCTCCTCCAATGGAATTACTTATTGAACTCTAAACCTGTGATCCAATGACATGCCCAACATAGTCCCCAAATGACCACATCTGAATATAAATGAGGAATCCTATTACATCGATACCCATCCTCATTACCAAAAACCAACTGATGATGGTTGCATAACCACTATCCATGAATAATACAGGAACATACTAGATTTTCCTTGAAAATTTTGATTTGATTCCTAAAACATAACTGTCATCTCTAAAAAAGACACACAATATTATGTTTATAACTTATCACATTTAATTCCATACATGAATGTAAGTCGAATGACCCATGAAAAATTCATCTCAAAATACCCAAATCCAACCACTAACACATAATTAACTTACCTGGTTATGATGTATCCATACCTAGATTCTTCCTACAACTAGCTAGACACGCTCACCAGATTCTATACCTAACTCTCAATGAGGTTCCATAGTTAGAATCGTAACCATTAAATCTGTTGTTGTGATCATCTACACAAATTGATGCACCTACAACCCAAGCACCCTTAGATTACATTAATTCCTATTTGATCCTAAAGCCAACACTTGGACTCCAATCCACCACATCCAATTACCCATTTGGAATCCCATAAGGAATCCATATATCCCCTCATTTTTCCCTCATTGAAATCCCAGTGTCACCATGAATTATCCATAGTCTACTCCAAATTCCTATGACCTTTATAACCTAAGGGTCATACATCTGTGATCGAAACATTTCTACCCACCATAAGAGTGTCATTTTCATCACTTCACCTGAGAAATGCGAACCACCATAGCTCATGATCCATTAATTACCAAACCCAAAGAATGGGTATGGATATCCCAATCTCACCTCAACAAAAACAAAACAAAACACCAACTACCATGCATCCCCATCTTTAGAGAATGACACCCATGAAATTCACCGACATCTAGTTTATAATGAGTACCTATACCTCTGACAAATGATGGTGAAATACCCACTATATGACTTCAAATTCATTGCTTCATGAGTATAATTTCCAAGATTCTAAATGAAACAACACGTGATACTCTTTTGAGCCATGCCTAACCCATCCATTGGTCCATAACACCTCCATCCAGGTCAAACCCAAGCCTATGTTCCACTACACTCTAATCCACTCACAATGTCACCTTTCACTGCATGGATATATCAAAACCCATTAAAATTACACAATCCTCCATAACCAAAAGTATATCAATCATTCTTGGTCACCTCACTTTCAGAGGGACTCGTCAACCAAAACTTGCTACAACTTCATGACTCCCAATCAAGCAGTCTTGAGTTAACATTCATCACAGAACTACCACAGCCACACCACTCAAGTTACACTAAGACCCAAATGATTCTCCACTGAACAAAAATGATCCATCATACCATTATAATACCAAAAATCATCACACATAGCTAGTATAAATCACCCAATTCTCACTAAAAGCAATATTTCTTGTTTGAACTAGCCAATCACATAACCCTAACAATATCACGCATCATCGGCACATGCCTACCATCTCAATCAAATAAAAAAATCAAGGTTGTATGCTCCCTTATGAATATTCACCCAATCCAAATCAACATCCCATGAGTCATTCATTTCTAGAACTAGGCTCTAGAACCCACTCAAGCATCTAACCATGCCTCCTAGTATGTCAGTTCCATTGAACTTGAGGCATCAATGATGATTTCACCCAACCAACATGACATTTATCGTGATTTAATTCTATCAATATGACCACCCATAATATCAAGTGTAATTTGAAGTTAATAAGAATATACCCATGATTTATTATCCTTTAACCCATCCACCCAATGGAAACACCGATTACCACGTTAAGAAAATGATAGAATAGTAGGGTTAGGCATCCAAACAATCCTGGACCTTTGAAACCGAATTCAAAACTAAAACATAATAAATCAAGGTTATTTCATTAGAAAAGAACCATGGAATAAAAAAGACTCATAAAAACTTAATAGCACCACCTAATCCTCAATTCCACAAGTCGAAGCTTCTACTCATGCCTCACATAACTAACATCTAATATCTGAGCTAACCCCACTCATGATCTCGCTTGAACACTAAACTCACCGACATGAGACCACAACCTGAGTCATAAACCAAAGATCACCAAGATCCCAAACATAGAACCTTAGGTCTATTCTCACACAATACACTTCTCATGAGAGTCACTTCTTCCCCTATTCTAAGATACATGGCATCAACCTTCCAAGCCAACTGCTTACCCTAGGTCTCATACACCCATAGATACATAACCACTACATTAGCACTATAATCCAAGGTTCCCATTGTAGGGTCTAACACCATCACAAGGTTTACTAACCCACAAGTGTCACAAGAAATAATGGTACAAGGGGAAAAATCACAAACCCAAGATCACAACATAACTGAAGGAACAATAGGTAGAATCCTGCTATCCAGCACACTCAAAACCATCAAGTTCTCACAACCCATATCCAAGGGTCTCACGACCTAGTCTCTCTCTCTATCCCTACTACCCACACATAGGTTCAGGTCATAACATAAGGTATATATACCACAATTTATTATTTCCTTATATATATATTTTACAATTTTAAAACCCAAGGATTCACATTTTAAAACATTTTACTACTCATCATTTTAAAATTCACAAATTTTATTAGATTTCAAGTTCCATGGTTTGGTTAGATAAAATTATGTTCATAAGTTATATGGTAAAATACCTTATAATTTTTTTACCAGCACTTTATTTAACCAAAATTAACTCTTTACAACTCATTTATACCAGCCTATTAACCAAAAGTCACTTGAGAAGTTGGTCAAATATAATTACACCATACACTTATATGTAAACCATATAAATGGATTCTAAAACTTTAAATACCAACCAAATAAATTATTTAAAACCATAGTTATATGCAAATTACTAGTATAAATAATTCATAAATAGTAAATAAAACCCCAGTACATGTGAATCCCAAGCAGATAACAATCACATACAACATGCAGATAATGTATAAATTCCATGTGCCTAGAATGATGCTGAATGAACACAAACTATCTTTCCATACCAATAAAATAGATATAAATCCCATAAATAAATAAAATTATACCCATGTATGTCACTTGTGATGTAAATCAATCAATTGTAAAAGAAAAAAAATCAAGAATAACAATTCGCACCCCTAGAAACTAGAATTCCCCCCATATGTGGGGCCATAGGAACCCAGTCACATGCTTATTACCAAGATCCAAAAATGGAATTGGAGGATTTAACTTGAATAAATCCACTCAAAATCGAAGGATGAGGTCTTGGATTCATGATAAGAGGAAGGTAGATTTCTCTATCAAGCATGGGAGGATTGGAAAAAACAAAATGAGGGAAGGAGGAGGAGAAAATAGGGTAAAAAGGGTAAGGGATAAAATAGTAAAATAACATTTTTACTAAACTGGGTAGGTTGAATGATCAAGATACATGATTTGATAAAATATGCACTGAACATGGAAAACACCTGTATCATGCTACAATACACTTCACATGGTTTCCACATAGTTTTTCTTAATTGTGTTCAACATGTGTTCCCTACAAACCACATGTAAGGGTACCCTACATGTTTCACCCTTTTCATAAGGTTCATTCATATGGTTCTATCCAAACCATGAGGTATCCATGCATACCAAACCATGCATGTTCAAAATGAACTAAAAACTCTTCTCTGTAAGGGAACTCACATGGTTTGGACTAAACCATGTGATCCAAACATGTACTGTAAAAGGCATACATAAAGGTCATTTATATGGTTTTTACTAACCATGTTGTGACCATACAATGTCCATTTATAGGGGAAAACATGAATTTTTTTAAATTACACTAAAGTAATATCAAATAATATCAAATACACATTCACAATGATATGTGGGTGAGAAAATTTTTCCTACCAAGCAACTTTATGCTCCTAGAAAGTCCTGAATGATAGTAAAAGTCAATGTGATGGAATTTAAATATGTAAATAAAATATTGAGGTGGGTGGTAATGAAGCCAACAAGATGATATCCTAAGGAGGAAATCACTAAAAGAAAACTACGTCTCCCAAAGATTGGATAATCACAAAAATTCCATAAAACATATCAAAAAAAAAACCCATCCATAATTGAGATACAAAAGATGTAAAGAAAATAGAGACATATCATGGGTCTCCCAACATTTATAATTTCAATAAGTGGTGAAACAAATGGGTAACACACCATTAAACAAAACACCGATCATGATACTGCATTTCATAATCACTAAGCTCAACCACACATACCAAGACAAAATCAAGGAACTAAAACACCAATAATCCCTAACATGGGCTCCAAAACTAGGTCAAAATTCCTAATGGGTGAATTCATATATCAAATCAGGACATCATATCATGGAAAAACTAAAATAAACAAGCACCATTAATTGATTAAACTAAAAAATGAAACAACTATACTAGTCACCCAATCACTAACCCAAGTGACCCCCATGATTTGACCATCTAGAATCTATCCTCAAAACATCCAAATATGAACATACATATCTTGAAAATAAAACCCATGTAATGAGTCACACAAAAATCTATAATAAATTTCCATATTTAATTTTACAACACAAAAATATCTAATACATACTAGCAAAAATCCCCTAAACATACAACCACTAAAAATAAAGTTGCATATGAAACTTCCCTTTCTGAGAATTTAACTTACAATACCTGTAAAGGTGTACCAAATATCCACACTGATGATAATACCTTGAATATTTCATGCAAGAGGACTTGAAATGTCAAGGTGATCCATAATAAAAAACACCACATGATTCCTATTCTTCTTTTAAGAAGATTGACCCTCATCAACCTAATTTTCAATCTTGAGATCCACCATTAAATCCTAAGTCTAGGTAGATTCAATAGGTGAAGAAAAAACTCCTAAACGATGATAGGATCCATCAATAAAATCATCCCAATGAATGGAATTTCTAATTTTCTTAAATTATCTCTAGGAGGCCTAATATAAACACAAAAAACATGAACCTTGACCAGTACATTTTTTATAAATCAAATAACACAATTCCATTTCAAATCAAAATAACTCTAAAACACAACTCAATTAAACAAAAAATATTAAACTCCATGTTTTATTTCAAGAACACCCTTTAAATATCATTTTGAAAATATTCTACTTTTAAAATATAGTCTATAAATTAAAATTATTTAATAAATAACAAAAATACTCAGTTTCAAACCCCAAAACCTTCAATAAAATATTCCCTTGAGTTTCGAAACACATTATAAAATTTTATTATAAAACCAAAACCATTATCAAATTCACCTTAAAAAGATTTTAAATAATATTTCAAAACCATAAAACTTTAAAATATTCCATGGGAATCAAAAATATTTTCTCAACTTCCATAAAATAGGTTTTTCAAAAATGAATTACTATATGAAATTCCTTTATCTAACCAAAACTAGTTTCCCAATGGATAAAAAACACCCCCTAAGGATAAAATAAATAAATAATCATAAAATTAATCCAAAAATAACAATCAATAACATCAAATACACAAATAAAACTCCATCAATTACTGTCACACCAATGATATACACTATTGGGATCATTTTATAAAACAAAGTAGGAAAAAAAAATAATCCCAGTGAAGAAAAACAATTGTGTACGGTTTGGCCAAACGAGATAATAAATTGTGTAGTAATTGTGCAATAGGCCCTATAATAGTTCCAAAACCATTTTCGCAGGTTATACATGGTTTAATATACTATGTGGGTTAATAGTGAAACCATGGTTCATTCACCACATTGACCTCAAAAACTCAAGACGACATCCAAAATCACTAACGTACTCATATAGAATCATAATATTATCATCACATATCAAAATACATCAAATATACTAAAAAATGAACTAAAAATAATGAATCATGTACTAGACTCCCATGGAAACTCAAGGTTTGATGCGAAAAAGAGTTAGCTAAGCATTTTCCCAATACTCTCCACTAGAGTTCCAATGATGGTCCTAGTCTCCTTTCTACCCAGGCATACACCAAATAGGAAGAGGGTTCTATGATACCATTTTTTATGAACTAACTTGGGACACCAATAATTTAGGAACCTAATCCAGTCTGCGACATACCTAGGGCATATTCTATATCTCATTAGTTTGATTAAAAGTGATAGGGTATAGAAAAGGTAAATTTTTGAATAATTTAAACCATAATATAAAAATAACCACATGAAATTAGATTACTCAACATAAGTAAAGAAAAAATCACATAGTATAAACATAGAAGAATAAATAGAAACATAAAAAAAAAATAAAACACATAGTAATCCAATCCAAGAGGCTAATACAAAATCGTCTCAAAAAGAAAACAAAACCTATACCACACACACACAATCTCTATGTGGCCCTAAATCGGTATCTATATCTCATCCCAAAATTTCTAGATAAAACCTCACATAATACATGGAATAAAAAATCCTCATGAACTTATAGAGTAAACCATAAGAACTGCATTCACTAAAGGGTATATGTAGGGTGTGATTGAAACAAATCCCAATAAGATCCCACCTAGGAGTTTTTTTCATTCATTTCAAATGAAATTTCATTAATTATAGTTTTAAATAAAATTATAGAATATGTTTTTATATATAAATTCATAAATAAACTCTATTTAAATGAAAATAAAAACTTTGAAAGAATTACCCCTAAATCACACAGTTTATACAAAAGAATCCCATTTTTATTTAAAACAACCTTTAAAAAATATTTCTAAAATCATTTGTAATACCCAATAACATTGTATAAATAAAAATATCAATCCAAAAATACCATATAATCAGTAAAAAAAGCAATCCAAATAAAGTTAATAATCAATGGTTTCACACATGAATCAAACATGGAATACAAAAGTAGGTAAAAGGTATACCATATGTGAAACCTCTAATAAAGTAAAGAGTGCCATGGGCCCTACCCTAGGTACTAATGTGAGATATTCCTGGAATTTAACAAACATGAACCAACTACTATCCTACGTTGTGTCCTAACACAAGCCACCTGGCTAGCTTGGACCTAGCCGCATTGGGGGAACTCCCCAATAACTCTATACTAGCGCTCAAGTAGGGGGACACTAGTATTATGTGACTATCTAGTGTTGTATAAATAAAGAAATTCCACTTAGTTACTTGGGTTCTCATGACCAAAAAAATTGTAGGTGATAAAACATAACAGTAATCTATATAAATTTCATATAACATGAATCATAACATGTACTCACCTCCAGAATCCTTGAAAGAAACTTCCCCTTTCCATCCATGAACTGATCACCACATACATAAAAAATCACCCAAAAAAAGGTAATAAAACCAAGGAGGAGGAGGGTCTTATATAATCACAAATTTTAGAAACCATTTAAAAGTTACAAACATTCCTTCTTGAAAAATTGACTCAAGAATCCAAGTCCTTTATCACAATGTTTGAAAACTCCATCTCAAAACATTATTTAAAAACCAACCATTTAAATAATTATTTAAAAACATTTAAAGAATCCATTATCATTTTATAAATATCTTAAAAATCCAAAGAATCATCCTCTATATATTTCATGACTCAAATGAGGTAAAATAACTTTGGAAACGAAATTCCTTATTTAAATAGATTTTAAAACATTTCCAAGACACTTGAAATTCAAAAATTTCTTAAAAAACTAAAAAAACATCAAATACACTATCACGACCCATCCCCCGAGGTTCGTGCAGTAACTACCCCAAGCCCGTATTCCATAGGTTAGGGGCTGACGACTAGCACTGAAAGCATATTCCCTAAAACTGGGAAGACATTGCCTTTATAACCTGTAAACACACACAACCAAGAACACAACAAGATACAAACTCAAGTAAACTGAAAAGTAAATAGAGTGAGTACAGTAAGTAAAAAGGGTCCAAAATACAAGCCCAACTGGAAATTACAAGTACAACTGGAATACAATACAACTGAAGAAAAATAAATACAACTACTAAGTCATCCTATGAGGTTCCTACCTGAAGAGTAGGTATAGATCACCTCCTCAGAACTACACGTCCACCCATATCCTCTGCATACCGACATGCCGAATGGTCCACCTCTGAGCACCGTCCAGTCCTGGTACTCTCAGCCTCGATCAGCGCTATCCTTCGTCTGCACCAAACACAACGAGGTGCAGGCATAGCCCATGTAGGGGTGAGTATAACGATACTTAGTAGGGACTCCGAGACCCTCAATGTCTCTCAAATCCACAAAGGATAAACCACAAGCATGAAATCAACTGTTAAACCTACTTAGGTATATGCCCGTACATATACCTAAGTTATCAAGTAATCCCATCTCAATCATGAGGAAAACACAGAGTCTAACTCCAAATCCCCAAGATCAACTATTCCATGAAGGAAGGAATACCACAAAGGAAAGTACCACATAGGTATGCCACACCGAAGAATACCACCAAGGTATTACCATGAAAAAAAAGTACCACACAAGTACAGACTCAGCTCACACCAGGTATAACTTAAGTATAGTAATAGAGATGATTAGATGTAACTACTGAATCATCTTACTCTGTTAAGAGGAAAACCCACATAGGATCGCTCAGTGCTGACCCACATAGGATTGCTAGATGCTGATCCACACAGGATCACAAGGTGCTGACTCACACAGGATCGCTCTAAGTGATGACCCACATAGGATCACTCAACATTCTTCACGTCACAACCAGCTACTGGCTTCTCACACTATGCTCACTTGTCTCTGGGAGTATCCGCTCCACAAGCTACTGGTAGATACTCCAAATTCCATGAAGTCCCATGAAGAAGTATCTCAAAGGTCTACCACTTCATAGGGGTCTCAACGCAATCGAAGACGCATCATTCGGACACTCGATCTATGAGTTATTAGCCTTTTAGTCCCGAGGGCCCGGTTGGATTCGTGCTCGATCCAACCTGACCATTCCCCAACTTTACCCAAAACTATAGTGGGGTATACCAAAGGTACCGTCTTGCCTCAAGGTTTCTAGTGCCACTGAAGGTTCATCAAATGGATTTCCAGTGCCAAAGTTATGGCCCAAGTAAAGTATATGGTTGTATCTGGTCCGGGTTTGGTCCGACTCGGTCAGACCGACCCAGCCCGACCCGTCCTGGATCGACCTGGCCTGACCCGCTGGGTCCAGAACAGCCCGCTGGGTCTGGACCGGCCCGCTGGGCAGCCCAGCTTACTAGGTCTGGCCCGGCAGGCCGCGAGGGCCGTGAGGCCACAGGGGTGTTGCGAGGGTGCGGGGCGAATCAGCCGCGGGGGTGCCATGAGGGTGCGAGGCCACGTGGTGGATCGGCCAGAGAGGCTCGACCATGGGGGTACCACGATGGCGTGGGGATGCGGGGTGGCTTGGCCGCGTGGGCGGAGGCCGCGGGGTGGCTCAGCTGGGGTAGCTCATCCGGGAGGGCGGAAGCCGTGGGGCACGAGGCAGCTTGGCCACAGGGGGTTCCGCGAGGGGCGAGGCCATGGGGAAGCTTGGTTGGAGTGGCTCGGTCACGGGGGTGCTGGCATCTCTCCGACCACACGAAGGGTTTCCCCTTCTTCGTCAACACTGATAGAGGTGCTGCAACTCTGGAGAAATCTGGCACAAAACTCCAGTAGTATCCAGCCAAACCCAGGAAACTCCGTACCTCCGTCACACTCCTGGATGGATCCCAAGAAAGTACTGCCTCAATCTTCACTGGATCCACTACAAATCCAGCCTCTGATATGACATGTCCCAGAAAGTGAACCTCTTGGATCCAAAAATGGCACTTCGAGAGATTACTATAAATCTGGTGCTCTCGGACTGTGTTTAGTACTACCTGCAAATGATAGTCATGCTCATCCTCAGTAGCATAGTAGATCAGAATGTCTTTGATGAAGACTACTACAAAGAGATCAAGGTATGGCTGAAATATCCTATTCATGAGTCCCATGAACACCGCTGGAGCATTAGTTACACTGAATGGAATAACCAAGAACTCATAATGGCTGTATCAACATCTGAAGGCCATCTTATTCACATACTCATCTTGTAATATGAGCTGGTGATAGCCTGATCTGAGTTCTATCTTCGAGAACCATTGTGCTCCCTTCAGATGATCAAAGAGATCATCAATCCTCAGAAGTGGGTACTTGTTCTTCACGGTCACCAGATTTAGGCACCGATAGTCAACACAAATCCTCAAGCTCCCATCCTCCTTCTTGGAAAACAAAATCAGGGCCGCCCAAGGTGAAACACTAAGCCAAATGAATCCCTTCCCCTATAAGTCCTCTAGCTGTAACCGCAGCTCACGAAGCTCTGTGGGAGCCATCTGATATGCTGGTGTGGATATCGGTGTCTTCCTGGGGTACAATTCAATGTAAAAATCCACCTCTCTATGAGGAGGTAGACCCGAAACATCATCAGGGAAGACATATGCATACTGGTCCACCACTACAGGATTAATCGAACTCTCCACATCAACTACTCCGAGGGTAAGGCTAGATAACTGATGAGTGATCGGCTGCACTCTCCTCCGGGTAAGTCCATACTATTTTTCAAAGGCTCCCTTCTCACTGGTGAAGGTAAAACTGGTCCCATTCATGCAGACACACCGCACTTTGTGCCTAATATAGTCAATATGATCATGGACTGTATATAACCAGTCCATACCCAAGATGACGTCGTAGGGCCTCGACTCCGCTACTAGGAGATCCCAGCCAAATCTCTCGCCTCCTAGAGTAAGCCCTCACTACCGACATCAGTGCGTAATCATCGAATCTGCTCCCGTAGGAGTCTCTATCCGTAAGGATCGAGCCAACGACTCCGTTAGAATCTCCAAGCTCTGAACGAGGGAGGTGGAAATAAAATAATGACTGGCACATGTTTCTATAAGTACTGCAGCTAAGGTGGAGTAGACACAGATCATACCTTGTATCATCTCTGGAGCGCCGTGATCATAGGCCTCAGCTGCCTGGAGCTGAGCTCACCCCTATCCTCCTGATCCATGTGGTTAGTCTGGACCACCTGGTGGTGGTGGCGGTAACATCTCGAATTATCACCCACCGCCAGCTGCACGACCAGCTCCTCTACCACATTCTCCTGCTCCCTACAGATCTCCTCGGTCGAACCTCTGTCTCTGTTTGGGCGGTCCTTCGACCATCTGCTGATCATCCATATGGCGGGTATGATAATCATGAGCCATGTGACCCTACCCACCGCATGCGTAACACTGCCTTCTCCTAGTATGACTGACTCTGCCTCAGGTACCCCACACAACCGATCCTGAGTCATGCGGTCATCCATTTGTAGGTCTGGTCCTCTTGAACCTCTGCGTCATCTGTCTGCTGCCAACTGTAGAACACTCTACTATGTGACAACTGGTGTCGGGTCTTGCTGCTGGTGACTTCTCAGCAAGGAAACTCTCCACTAAGAGGGCTCACTCTAACACCCCCGCCTGCATCGGGATGCCGAGTGAGATCATCGAAGCCCTAATCTCTCGCCTGAGCCCCTGCTCGAAGGTCCGGGACCCGAAGAATGGGTCCCACACTGTAAAGGCCTAGAATTTCCATGGAATTTTTTTTTCTTAAATACATGGAAATTATAAGAGTCTGCGAAAATTTACAGCGCATGATTTCGAGGCTTGGTGTGCCCGGAATCAATTTCGAAAGTTTTGTTCGGGTACATTCAGTAAACGTACGAGCGAGTTTTTATAACTTTTGAACTGATGCTTATAATTGAAATCTAAGGGCACCGTTGAACTTGCAGTGTCGGTATTTGCTTAAGGATACTTTCACTTCGAAGGAAGTGAGTCAATAATAGAAAATATTTTTTGGGTTTTCGTGGAATGTAATAAAATAAAGTGATCTTCACTTTATTTAATTTGAGCCGCCATGTGAGTGTTGTCTGGTTAAAACATCCTCATGGAAGTTGGAGGTGGGGACACCACACCTTAACCTCCCTTGAGAGGTTATGGTGGTGTGACCCACATGAACATAACCTCCCGCACGAGGTTACGACGTGGGGACCACACGATACTAAAACCTCCCAATTAATGGGAGGAGTGGAAAATCTCTCAACCCCCTCATTAATGAGGGGGGAGTCCCTTGACCTCCTTTACCATGTATGGTGCCACCACCTCCCCTTTAATTAATTGGGACAATGCATAATTAATTATTCCTAATCCTTCACATTAATTAGGTGGATCTATTTAATATAATTATTTTTTTGAATATTGATCCAATGAAATAATAAGATATCACAATCTATTATTATTTTTGGGTTGGAACATCTATTAATTTTTGGAAGAGAGCTTGGGAGAAAAGGAGTTCTCCAACGAAGAACCTCTTCTTCCAACAAAGAACGAAGAACGCGTTCTTCCAATGAAGAACGCCGACAATGACCTTCTTCAACTTCTTCCTTGGAGCTTCAACCATCATGAGACGTATTCGACGACCGAATTCTGCATCGTCGTCAACGAGCCGACGTAGCTCGGGTTTGGAATTTATTGGCGAATGCAACGAACAATGACCTTCTTCGTCTACTTTCCACAACTCCTTTAAATGTCGACGACCGAAAATCAAAGGTAGGGGTTTAATTTTATCTAAGTATGATCTTTTCCCATGTTCTTCCTTTCTCTCAAAACGAAGAACGAGGGTTGTTGTGCTTCATACTTGCGAGCCTCTTGATATCACCCTAAACGTGGAGGGTGCGGGCCAAACCAACATGGCCCGACCCCTCCACCGTTCTTGTTTGAGATGATCCTCGGCATCGCGATGAGGCGACAGAACAACGAAGGTGGCGATGACAAAGGCCGTGCTACCCGCGACCTCTACGAACTGTGCCGCTCCCGCGGTGCACCAGTGCTCCCGGCCGAACACCGCCGGCCTGCGCTGGCCCGAGCCGCACCGAACCGGCCTACCTGGCCGTGGCCCGCCTTCCTGGCCGCAACCTCCCCGCGCACATTACCCGGCCTACCCCTGGCCTCCTGCGCGCCCTGCCTGGACTGCCCGCAGCCTCCCTCGCGCCCCAACGACCTGCCCACAGCCTGCCCGCGTGCCCCACTGGCCTACCTGCGTCCTGCCACGCACCCCGCCGGCCTACCCCCGTCCTGCCCACGCGCCCCGCAGGCCTGCTCGTGGCCTACCCAGGCCGCCACCCCGGCCACCCCGCTAGCCTCCCCAGCCCGCACCCCGGCTCTCGACCGAACCGTCCGAGCCTCACCGGCCTCCAGAGCGGGCCCGCGACGTCCCTTGCGGCGTCGCTGGCCAAACTGGCTTGGCCTACCGGGCCGATTCGCCCGATCCGCGCCCCCCACGGTGTTGGACGAACTGGCCCCAGCCTCCGGGCCGAGCTGCCTATGTGGCAACCTCCGGGCTGAACCGCCCCCGCAGTCCGCTGGGTCAGGCCCAGCAGACCAGGCCGAACCTAGCGGGCTGACTGGGTTGACCCAAACCAAGTCGTCCCAGACTGGGTTGGGCCGAGTCGGTACGACAGGGTCGGACCAGACTCGAGCCCACTACAAACACTTTACTTTCTTTGGCCATATCTTTGGCACCGGACGTCTGTTTGACGAACCGTCAGTAGTGATGGTATTCTTGGAACGCGATGGTCCCTTTGAGAATACCCCACTGGAGTTCAGGGTATATTTGATATACGGTTAGGTTGGATCGTACACGAATCCAACCGGGCCCCCAGGACTAAAAGGCTAATAACTCACAGACCGGGCGTCCGATCGACGCGCCGTCTATTGCGTTGAGAACCCTATGACGTGGAAGACCTTTGGGATACTTCTTTATGGGACTTCGGGGAAGCTGTTATATCGACACTTAGCTTAAGGAGCAGACCCTCCCGGAATCAAGCGTGCTCTAGTGGAACCCTGTGGCTGGCTGCGCACTGACTACTGTTCCTGGATCCTGTGTGGGTCCGACAGTTCTAACTGCTGGTCTTGGATCCTGTGTGGGTCCAATAGCACTGACTACTATTTTTGGATCCTGTGTGGGTCTGACAGTTCTAACTACTGGTCCTGGATCCTGTGTGGGTCCAACAGTACTGACTACTGTTCCTGGATCCTGTGTGGGTCCGACAGTTCTAACTGCGGGTCCTAGATTCTGTGTGGGTCCGACAGCACTGACTACTATTCCTGGATCCTGTGTGGGTCTAACAGTTCTAACTGCTGGTCCTCAATCCTGTGTGGGTCTGACAACACTGACTACTATTCCTGGATCCTGTGTGGGTCTAACAGTTCTAACTGCTGGTCCTGGATCTAGTGTGGGTCCGACAACTTAGATGATTCAGTGACTACATCTAATCATCTCTATATCTCTACAAAAAATATTTATCATGATGCGGGGAACTTCACATGGTTACCCCATGATTTTTCTTAACCATTCACAATCTATACACCCTATAAACCACAAATAAGTGTACCCCACATGGTCCACCCTTCTCATAAGGGTTATTTACATGGTTCTCTCTAAACCATGAGCTACCCATGCATACCAACCCATTCATGCTGATAATGAAATAAAAAATATCTTATGTAAGGGAACTTAAATGGTTTAAACTAAACCTTTCATGTCAATTTTTTTACCATAAAAGGCATACATAAATATCATTTGTACAGTTTCTACTAAACGTGTAGTGACTATGTGTAAACCGTAATAGGGGAAAAAACTTTGAAAAATTAAAATTATCCAAAATAATATAAAATACACATCTATAGGGACATGTGGGTGTGAAACCTCTAACCATTAGAATGTGTGGCCCATGTGGAAACATATTTTTTTAATAATAAAATAATTTTTCTGATGGAGATTAAAGTCATTTAACTTGTCATTATTAATTTTTAATTATATAGCGAATCAAGCTATCATTCATTCTTATCATTCATTATAATAATTATTTTCATTTATTACTTCTATTTTGAGAGATCCATAGAAATAAAAACCCAATTACCATCACTATCTCTTGTTGATCTAGATCACTTCACCTCCACCCTACACTAATTCCACTCCCCTCTCCCACTTCAATCCACCACACCCCTCCCCCTCCCTATATAACTTTGTCTAAAAATAATAAAAATGTTTCTAAAAGGTTTAAATTTATTCCATTTTATCCTTCTTTTCAAGAATCATGGTCATCAATGGCCATCCGTTTCCATCTTCTTTATGACATGGGCTCGATAAAATCACTATATATCTTGGTTTATTTGTCTATAATTTAGTTTTTTGGTACATTGGATATGAAAGAGTGTTTTCCTCATAATGATTAGATGGGCTTCCATATATGACTCTAGTGGTTGTGTTTTGTAAATAGAAAAAGCACCACCATATAGATCCATATTATGTTTTATTTTTTATGTTATGTTGTAATTATGTGAGAAGTAGTTCTATGGGATGGATTTGTGTAAAAATAATTTTTATTTTTTATATTGTTTTTCATTGATGAAAACAGTTGTACAATTAGATGGATGCATCAAAATATAATATTTTTTAATATTTTTTAATTTTTAAAAATATTTATCATCTTAATTAAAAATACAGGACAATCCTTGGGCTAATCTACTTTAAATATATATAGACTAGATCCAAAATTTCATGTCTATATAAAAAATGATTCAAAAAAAATTGATAAATTTTAAGACCTATCCATGATGGAATGACTCACTTTTCCCTAGTCTAGTCCATTAAACACTCCCTAATATGGTGAGTTTAAGGTAATAATGGTTTGGTCTCATGTAATGACCTAAATCATTATTATTATAATTAATTAACATTTTACTATTTAGAGATTTTAGATAGGATTTAATTTGGTGAAGTTTTTAAAATTTTGAGTTCAATTGGGTAATTTTATGGTGTATGGATAAAATCTCTTTCATTTTTTGATATTTATTGAGAGTGTTATCATTCATAGTCTCTTATAATATTTGGATTGATAGTTTGAATATGGTTAGATGTTTTGAAAATCCATGAATTTTAAATTTGAAGTTTTTGAAAAATAATAGTTTTAAGGTGGTGGTTGAAGTAAGCCATCCAGTACCCAATGGGGGAGTACCCACTAGAGTGACATTACAATTTCGGTGGCCTTCCATCGTGTCTTTGGTGGGCCACCTATTACTCTATAGTAAGAATAAATGATTTTTTAATTATGGATATTTTTATAATTTTATTTTTCTTATTATAATCCCCCTTCAGGGTCTTCCTTTATAAGTTATGTAAATGGAGGGGGACCTCCCCTCAATACCTCTCATTTCCTTCACCTTCTTCCTTATTCAATCCAAGGTGTTTTATGTCAATTTATCTCACTAAATAAAATTAAATCCTTTATATTCTACCTTTTTCTCTCTTATTCTTACCATTTATTTAATTTTGGTTCAAGAGTTATGGATTTTTATATGTGGTTCTAAAAAATCATTGTATAATAACCATTAATTAATATTTTAAAATAGGACAATTAAGGTTTATTTCGTGTCATTGATGGAAGTTTTGATAAAAGTTAATTTATTGATGGATTTATTAACGGATTTATTTTCTTTTGGTCTAAATTAATGATTTTTTGGATATATAAATTAGGGATTTTTGTATGGGAATGTTGGAAGTCTGTTATGAGTTTTCTATGAGTGTTTTGATTTCATATTTTGTTTATTTATTTCTGGAGTTTGACTATATGGGTATAATTGGTTATGTAATGTGTTTAATAAATTCCAAGGAATGGATTAGTGATTACAATATTTGGATGAGCTCTCCTATGGATCATAAAGGTAGGTGGTAACAACACCCCTTATATTTAATTGGTCTATACATGTGATATTCCTACCAATTAATTTCTAATATTTTAATAAAATTGAAATAATAAATTTGAAAAATATAAATTTATGGTTTTTAAAAGAAATTACAATGTTAAATCGGTTCTTTATTTTATATAAGTTTTACCGAAACATGTATATTTTTTATTTGATTAACCATGATTAAAAATAAGGTTTATTTATGGTGTTTATGATTATTTCACCTTGATTTTTTCTTTTGATATTCTTATAATATTACCAAATGAATTATTAACTTTTGGAATATGGTTTTAATATTATTATTAATATTTTAAATATTAAGTGGAATTCTTATTTGATTAACCATGGTTAAAAATAATGTTTGTTGATGGTGTTTATGATTATTTCACCTTAAATACCTATACTTATTTATGATTTTATTGTCATGATATGAAAATGAATCTTAAGATATATATATATATATTGACATTTTGTTCCTTATTAAGAATTTTTTCCATTTTTTTTTGGATATTGATAAAATTTTCATTAAATTTATAATTGTCTAAAATGAAGGATTTTTATTTGTCAACCCTCTTTCCTCTAGGTATGGGTAATTGAAAAATCATGTATGGGTGGTCTAAAAAGTTATCCTAATATGTGACTTATGATAACTCACATGAAGAGTAATTATTTTAGGGTAAGGTTAACTATTTAAATTTATTTAATTAATACTCTAACTTATATTATTTATAATTATACGATTCATTATACCTTGGAACTTAATAAGGCTTATTTTTAAGTATCACTTAGTTAGCTGTTTGTATTATTTGAGATATTTCTTGATCATTATATATATTATTTTTTCTTCTAGTTTTCGATTTATCTATTAATTCAACAATTTTCTTATGATATGAGGAGTGTTTATATAAGTGATTTATAGTAATTTGATTGGGTTAATTACCTTTACATTTTTGTGGTTTTTGTGAGGTTGTAATGGTAGTGGGATTGGGTGAATAATTTGGTGATACAATGTGTTGTTTAAGGTGATAAATAAATATATGTAATGTGGATTTGAGATACTAGGAGTGGTAGTGTATAAACTATCAATATTAGTGAAATTATCCTAGGATATAATTTATGTATAATATAGTCGGAGATTCATGCAATCTAGTTAGGAGTATTTCTTGGGTATTTAATTATTGTGTTGTTAATCATGTCATATTATTATGGGGTGTGATATAGGTTAATTCACCAGTTGTTAGTCTAGTGTTCATATTTCATCTAGATATCTTGTGATTTTTTTTGGAATTCAAACTTTGTTATTATAATATTCTAGCACATTCCAAAATTGTCTTTAGTAAAGTTTAACTTTTTTTATATGACCTATAATCTCTATGAGTTAATATAACAAATTGTATATATTATTATTTTTTATGGTATTTATGTATTTTTTTATTTATACCTATAAAAGGAGTGTAATTCCACCACGAGGTTTCATTATTTGTTTTAGTATTGTGGTTAATGGATTATGAAAGTTTCATAATCTAGGGATAAGAAAGATCATTTCTACGCACACACATATATAGATGATTTTTCATTATTATTTTATCCAACGAGGATATATCCATTTTATACTGGATCCCAAGATTAATATTAAATTTTCTATTTATCCTCTTATTGGTGTGGGGTTTTATTGTTCAATATTACTACTCTTGGCGGTGTAAGTGGAGTCTGATGTGATTCACCGATCCATGCCTTAGGCGATCTATAAATATCTATACTTGGTTTAATATTTTTAATTAGTACATTATAATATATTTAAATGAAATGGACACATGTACATGAATGAACCTAATTATTTATATTGTGGGAATTGATATCTTCGATGGTGCCTACTAGGTCATTGTACTCAACCCCACATGAGAATCTCGACAAACATATAGTTTCCTATTTAGAATTTCTGGTATGATAAGGTATGCAGATAGATTCTTGGATGATATTTTAGTTATAACATAGTAAAATTAGTTTTTTAGGAATCCACTAGGTCATGGAGTGATGGTGGATAGTGTTGGTTGAACGTGTCAAGTTAATATCAACATATTATTTTAGTTTATTATTTTGGAATTTTATTTTTTTTGTTTTTAATTTATTTTGAACTATTTATTTATATATTAGTTAAATATATTTAAATGGTTTGATTTAGATAATTATAAAAGTTCTAAATGTATCCTATAGTTCACATGTTTTAGTTTTTCTAAATATTTGATATATGGATGGGTCATGCCTGATTTTTGACAGAATCTAGAATTGACCCAGGTTATTTCCATAAGAGGTTAAATCATTCCATAATGATTTCCTTAGACCTTCAGTACTAGTTTAAAACCCTTGTATATTAGTTAATGCACTTGGGATATGATTCAATATTATTTGGATTGATAGAATATCTTGGTCAAGTCATTACAAAGTAGTATTTGAGTGGTGATTGGGTTTTCTTGGGTTTTCTAGACAGGATATTGGTTAGTTTTTGAATTGATAATTAAAACATAAAAAGATCCGATCAATCAATTTATAGTGTAAGATCAAATTTCCATGGATGTTTAGATGTTTAGTTTGAGAATTTTTGTAATGAGTGATATTTTGGTTTAGGTATCTCGATTATGAAATTATGGGGATCAAAGAGTCCTAAGGCTCATGTGAGTGCATTTTTTTCATTTAACCATACATTATTTGGATAGTGGAACAGAATACATATGAATTTGATTTATTTTTATTATTATACGTGAATGAAATTAATTTATTAAACACAAACAATAAATCATTTATTGTTTTTCTAAATACCATATTAGGAGATAATTAATTGTTTAGAGTCACCCAGGTGTATCTTTATATTTCTATAAAGATTATTTTATTTTATTATAGATGTACCACTAAAAGTGTTTAAAATGAGATTTATTTTCAATATGATTAAATTTAAAAAAAAAATAGTTTAATGTAAATTGGTAAAGTATTTTCTGAAATAGAGGATTTACATGTTTTTGGTTTTTGTAAAACCTGGAATTTTAATGGCAAGTTTTGGTTAGATTTTTAAAATAAAGGCTTATTTATAAGTGAAACTAATTTAATTGATATATATGATTATAATAAAATTAATTTGAAATAATTTTTGGTCTTTTATATATTTCTATTTTTTATGTTTTAAAACTAAGTGATAGATATGATCTTTGTCCACATACTTGGTTTGATTTGATAGAATTAGTGGTATTTTTTGTATCTCAATTTGGTAAATTTGAAAAATAAAATGATATACAAAAAGAAAATAAATTATTGGAAGTTTTTATTCTGAGGATTATATAAGTGGGATTATTTTTATGAATAAGTTATTTGAGTTTATGATTTTTATTATTTGGATCCCCATGTTCTAGTTTTAGGACTTTCACATCAGAATCATGATGTGAATTTGAGAATACAAACTTAGTGTTTTATGAATTGGTAATTGAGATAAGTAGATGTTATTTAGTGGGAAACCATTTTTTTATTTTTAGGGATAAAAAAAATTGTGGAGATTTTATATTGAAATATGATGTTATTATTTGAATTAATCAATATTTTATTATATGATGATTTTAGGTGGGATTTAATTTGGTGGTTTTTTTAATTTTCGGATTTCACAGGAGTGAATTGATGCTGGAATCTTTTATTTTTTTTTGTTTTTTTATATTTTTTTTCAAGATATTTATCATTATTGGTGTATTAATAAGTTTTAAGTGAGTTTTTAGAGATTTTGAGAAGGTTATAAAATCCCTAAAGTTAAATATTAGAGTTTTATAAAAAGGAGAGTTTTAATGTGGTGGATGTAGTAAGCCACTGGGTACTCAATGTGTATAATAGTGTCAGTGTACCCAATAGAGTACCACTAAAAACCTATTTTACTTATACCAATACTCTAGTTGTATTTCACTAGGTATCTAATGGGATATTAGGTGGTTTTTGGAGACCCAATAGTTACCTGGTGGTTCCTTGGATAACTTTTTTAACTATGGGAATTTTGGAAATTGTTTTTCCTATTTTAATCTCACTTTTTTTCATCCTTTAAAGGTCATGTAAATAAAGGGGGAACTACCCTCCCCACCCATATTTTTCTCCTTATTTTACTTTCCAAATAAATTTAATTGGATGTGGATGTAACTCAATTAATAAAGGTAAATCCTTCCTCTTCCTTCCTTCTTATTCTTACCTCTTCTCTAATTTTGGTTCATAGGTTGGGATTTTGATATTTAATTCCACCAAAGCATGGTGAAATCGCTCTTATTTATAGGGATTTATTATTCTAGTGTTAAATAAGGTAAATTAATGTTGAATTAATTTTTTTGATAGTTGGTTTGATAAAGATTATTTTCTTGGTGGATTTCTATGATTTTGGTATAAATTGATGACTATTTATGTTATATAAATTAGAGATTTATTATGTGGGAGTTTCAAGATTACATTATTAGGAAAGGATATTTTATAGTTTATAAAGGAAAATGGTCTTAAATACCTTTATTTTTAATTAGGTTATGCCACTAAAGTGTTTTTCACTTAATCTCTATACATTTAATAAAATTTAAAAAACGATTTTAGAAATATAAGTAGAAAGTTTTGAAAGGGAATTTTCATTTTAAATTGAATTTTTTATTTTATAAAAATGTTACTAGAGAATATATAATGGTTTTATAAAACCACAATTGAGGAAATATAGGAAAATATAATACTATTTTAAATATAAAGGACTGTTTTTACTAGATATTCTAATATTCATATTGAAGGAAAAAAATGATGAAAATCATGAGGATAATACAACAAGAGAAAATGGATATAATATTCCACTAGTTGTGGTTGAGTTGAAAATATATTTTGATATTAGAAGTTATGATGATGATTATATTGATCCCAAATTGAGGAATCCTTGTATGATTAAGGACAGTTTGGGAGAGGAATTAGAATATTAGATCAATGATCAAGATACAATTATGTTTATAAAGTATATTAAAGGTGTAATTATTATGGAGGATTAACTTTTTAAAAGGGATTATATGTTATCTATGATGGAATCTAAGTTTGATCATAAACCCACTTTTAACTTCAGGGATATTTCTTGGCAATGATATTTCTTCATGGTGTCTAGTGTTATTTTTTGATATGGTATTATTTATTTTGGTGGCTAACTCAATTGTATTATTAGGTCTATATTGTGGAGGTTTAATTGGATTATATTATAAGAATACATGTTTTTTAGGTTGATGAAGCATGCAGATAATGTCAATAAATTGGGAAACTGTAAGATATATTGGGGTTAAAACAAGTGGTAAATGAAAAAGTTATACTTGGAAATTCTAGAACAACCAAGTTGATTTCTGGTTGTTTCTATTCCTAAAGGAAAGTGGATTCTATGGATGTGTATTTTTGATTGTAATTTTTTTGGATCCTCTACTCAATCTTGAACACAATTGGATGGATATGGAAAGAGCCTATTCTAAGGTCAGTGTCCTGTTTTCCTAGATTTCGCATCTTTTCTCTCTTGCTAGTTACCCTATCCTGCATGAACCGATCAATGTTCACATTTTTTTGTTAATGAAACCTATCAACATTTTTCTAGTCCTGGGTAGTTTAAAGTTGTTGACTACTATGGGATACTACCTTTCATACCTCATATTATTCATTTACATTGATACTATTTTCAAATATAAAGCGAATGAATTTTTTATTGATAAGGAGGTCAGGGTGTTTCTAATGTAGCTATTTGGTTTGTTCACTTTGAAGATTAATGGTGGAATGAAACTATATTGAGTACTCCAAGTGATTGAAGGGAAGTATACATAGTTGCCTAAATCTGTGTGGAAATTTTTCGAAGCTGTTTTTAGTTTGAAAATTCTAAAATTATTCTCAAGAAAGATGAAATATATGATTAGGATGGACTGTTATTATATAAATGTTGGGAGATAGTAACATTGTCACTAAAAACTTTATTTTTGAATATGTTGACGTTTAAGTAATGATTTTAAATCTCTATTGAATATTTCAATCTAGAAGGTAATGTATAGAGGTTTGTGGTCTAATATTCATGTTAAATTCCTTTAACCCTTTCATATGATTCTATAGGATATTTCTATTTTTATTCTCTCAATTTGTAATCATTAAATTTACAGCTAGTGAAAATGAATTTCACATAATTTTTTAACTTTGTTTATTTAATAAATTTTGTGGGTGTGGGTTGGGTCGCCAACTCATGCTCAATAATTTTTGGTACTAGATAATGTATAGTTATTGTTTTATATTTTCTCCTTTATATATTATTTTAATATTTCCAAGTGAAATGTTAATTCATTGAATAAGACTCTATTTTTACTATTCCTGTCTAGAATCTTAGGCAAAATGTTTACCTGATTAATCTAGATTAAAGTAAAATTTTAATGGTGTTTATGATTATATCATCTCAAATACCTAAGGTTTATTATGACTATAATAACATTATCTATAATAAATTCTTAAGATATATATTTATTGATATATTGTTTATTATTTTTAATATTTTCCTAACCTCAAACTAAATTTAAAATTGGTAAATCATTACTTTTTTATGCATAAACTAAATGAATTATAATTAGATGAACAAAATTAAACCTCTAGTTAAAAGGTTTTATCAGTGGAGATGTAATAGATTGGTTTGGTTGATTTGATAAAGGTGATTTAATATTGTGATATTGATGTAATTTTCCTTAAATTGATAATTTTTTTATAAGGAAATAGTTTTATATGTCATATCTCTTTCCTATAGGCATATGTGATTGGGAAACTTATATATGGGTGGTATAAAATGTTATCCTTTTAGGTGACTTAAGATAAACTACCTAGAGAGTAATTTTTTTAGGTAAGGTTAACAATTTAAGTTTTTTTTATTCATATTATTTATCCTTTCATTTTTATCATAACTTGTCACTTAAAAAAGATTATTCTTAAGTATCCATTGGTTGGATAGATGTGTACTTTGGGATAATTATTTATATTTCTTTATTTCATTTTTTATTATTGTTTTACATTTATTTGTTGCCTCAAGCATAGTATTTTTATGAGAGGCATATCTATGTGAGTGTATTATGGTTAGGTGATTGTAATAGTAGTGGGAGTTAGAGTAATAACTTGGTAATTTAATGGATAATTTGAGGTAAAAGAATATAACATGTAATGGAGATTTTAGACACAATGCTTGGAAAAGTTAAACCTATTAGGATTAATGTAAATATCATGGTATTTACATGAAATATAATGTGGTTATTAATCCAGTTTATCTTATTGGGGGTATTTTTTAAGTGTTTTATTCTCTATTTGTTATCCAGGTTGGATTTTTGTGGATTATAATATAGGTGGATTCACCATTTTCTATGATAGTGTTCATATTTTATCATATTATCTAGGTATCTTATTTTTATTTATTAGGAATTAATACTATGTTATTCTAATGGGATAACACATTCTAAACTACCATTAAGGAATTTTTTCCTTTTCCTATGACTCACATTCTATAGGTATTGACATACCAGCTTTTATATGTTATTATTTTATATAAACTTTATGAATTTTTGTTGTTTCTACCCAAGTAAATGATGTTATCCCTATATAAGGTTTTTTATTAGTTATGTTAGTGTGGATAATAACTTATATAGTATTTATAATTTAGAGATGATGAAGATTGATATTGTGTACATTTTTTTCCACTCTTATGAGAGTATGTAGTAAATATGACAATTTTACCTCTTATGGGAGGACACCCACCCAACCACACATACACACAATTATCTTCCACCTAGTTTATTCAATGTGAATATAACCATTTAATATTGGATTTAGATCTTACTTTAAAATAATGCATGGATACTCCTAACAATGTAGGAGTTACTGTTCATTATTAATCCTCCTTATGTTACAAGATGAGTCTTATATTATTTAGGGATCTATGATTTGGATTATCTTTTACAAAATATGCTTAGTTTTCTATTTTTTATTTCTAAATTATAATATATATAAATGAAGCACAAACATGTGCATGAATTCACCTACTAATTTATACTTGTGGGAGTTGAGATCATTGATAGTGCCTACTATGTATTTATACTCATAGCCTGTATATGCACCTCGACGTAAATATAGTTTCGCATATGGTAAAATTGATCATTTAATGATATATGAGTTAAATTTTATCCATAGTAACTGATAAATAATCTAATTGGTCATTGATTGATGATGAATAACATTATTAGGATGCGTTGAGGGCATATCAACATATTGTTTTAGTATTATTTTTTTAGAAGTCTTTCAATTATTTTTATTTTTTTATAGAATAATATTATATATATATATATATTATATATAGATGGTTTTATTTTAATCCCTATATAGGTATAGTATGAATCCACTAGTATACAATATTTAGGTTTTTATAGTTTAAGATATATGAATATATCATGCTATATTTTTGATAGGATTTAGCATTGACCTAGATTATTTCCATAGGAGGGTAAATGATTCCATAAAAATTTCCTTAGAACCTCAATACTAGTCATAATCTTCTAGAAATTGGGTAATGTTCTTTGTGTATGTGGTAGTCTGATTTAGGTTGAGAGAATATCTCAGTTGATTTTCTACATCTTAGAATTTTTATAAGTATATGGTTTCCAATTTTTCTAGTTCTTACAAGTAAACTTAAGATGGTTCAGAACATATAAAAACTTAAAAGTGACTAAAATAAATTCTATTTGGTC